>JAUMIR010000003.1:221401648-226254148 GCA_030847615.1 Gambelia wislizenii | reverse complement strand
CAGAGTTTTAGACAATGCAGAAGGCTATAGTGCGTAAGGGAAAAAAGTCCGGATATCTGCTATATCAGGGCTACTCGAAGTGTGGTCCTTGGACCATTGCTGGTCCCTGAGCTATTGGCTGCTGGTCCTTGGCAGGTTTCCAGGAAAGAAAGAAACAACTCTACGCAATGGGCACAAATTTAGTGCTGGTCCGTGATGCAATGGAAAATAATTAATTGCCAGTCGCTCACAACAGACAGCCTGAGAAACACTGCACTGGACAGTTGTTAGATTTAGGCCACTGTACTAATTGGTCTGAATCAGATAAAATTTACACATCTGGAAGCTCAGATTGATTTCATATATACAACCTATGGTTTGGTATCCCCTGAAAACAATGGTACCTGAGTACATCCAGCTGTTTTAAGGAATGTCCTCTTTACAAAACTGCAGTAATTTTAGCCATATCAATATAAAGTCTCTGGGGGAAAGGGCATTTGGAATAGCTTGATCAAAATTACCATGGTTACATGAGGTGGTATGTTAAATTGACAACTTGAAACAGAACTGCTTCCATTCAAGCTGCACTTTTGACTACCTATCATACCACAGGCTGCACATGTGGAGACTGTAAAGAGATTCTGCATTTCCTTCATTAGACGGGGAAAGTTATGCAGGTAGAAGCAGTGTGTGCAACCCTAGAGCATATATGGATCTCTGTATTGGGGCACATGTGCATAAACCATTAATATTGAAAACAAACTATGAGTTTCTTGAAGGTGGATTTTGCTGTTGTTGTTGTGTGCCTTCAAGTGATTTCTGACTTAAGATGGCCCTAATGGGAACCTATCACAGGGTTTTCTGGATTAGATCTACTATTTTCCCATGAGCCTTTTCACATGATCAGTCAGTTAACTGTTAATGAATCATGCCATATAACATGGCATTTTAGCAATGGTAAATGTTCATGAAACTATCTGTTCAACAAAGACACTGCAATATCAAGTCCACATATAATACAGTAGAGGAAAGATCCATAGGCACATGTTTGTATTCAGAAGGCCCCAGTAATGATCCCTGTCACCTCCAAGAAGGAGTGGGAAAACTCTTGCCTGAAATTGTGGATACCTACAGCCAGTCTTTACAGTACTGAGACAAATGTTTTTTTGCCTGCAACTCCCATGATCTTTCACCATTAGCTATGTTGCCTAGGGTTGATCGGTGCTATAGGCCAAAAACATCTGGAGGGCTAGAGCTACTGCTACCCTCTTCCCAAGTTATACTACCCCTGCTCCATTTCTACCAAACATAACTAGATGGCACTCCTAACAACAAAGCAAACTCTTGACTCTAACATTGATGGGAGGGAAGGAGACAAAGAGGAGGAGAAGGCAAAGAAACAACTGAGGGAACAAATATCCCTGCTAAGTACCTCTACATTGGAAATGGACAGTGAAGTGACTAAATATTTATTAAAGGTATATCCTAAGGACTGACAGAATGATTCAGGCAGCAAGGACAATGCCGTGTACCACTTTAACACTGTTTTTAAAACATACTTACTGGGACCTACGACATCTACACAGCTATATTTCATTTGGCAATTTTAATAGGAATGAGTGAGCAACTTGTGAAAGGGACTGCATTTCCTCTATGAAAAAACATTTGGAGTGTCCTCTTAAAAACAGTGAAACTCAGTCACAAGGAAGCTGGATGGGCTATATCAAAGGAGAAGCAAATAGACATTTGCTGCATGGTAGACTGATCATGTGGAAAGGCTCTTGGAGAAAAGCCTTTATTATCCTGAGAGCAGCAGGCAGCACACAAAGTTAAAGACATGATTTAAGAAAGAAAGAGAAGACAGGGGAGGAAAACCCAACTGCTAGCTATTTTCCATTACGTGCCCATCTTCCAAAAATTTCTTTTTCCATTTGAAAATAAAGAAGCTTCTGTCCCACTTCTGGTGCCACAGATTTCTGTTCCAGAGCTCTGGTTCCCTTAGCCATGCCAAATTTACATTTCCAGAAGCAGCATCTCCAAAACAAATGGAAGATGCTAATACAGTAGCAGAATTGCTGGATCCGCACTGTGAGGACCAGCCAAAATGTGAACACAGAAGTAAGGACAGCCTGGAACTTTGTTCTAAAAGTGTCCTGCAGCATTATTACATGGATGCTTGGGCTTGCTGCAGACACACACTCCCCAGTCTCTTAAACCATGATTAAGAGACTGAGAAACATTGTACCTACAACAAGCCTTATTCCCAAAGCTTAGGGCCAAATCCAATTGCTTTTGTCAATTTATGGTAAATTATATGTGGGTAGGTAATTTTTAAAAAAGAAATAAATATATATCAGCAGCCTTGAAAAAAGAAGCCGTGCATCCAATTGCTATTATCCTTTTTTTTCATTGCAGAAAAAAATGCAAATAAAAGCTGTAGATTTTCTGATGTATGCAATGAAATTTATTGCACTATGTATATTTACGTAATATACATAGAAAGGGGAAACGGCAAAAAAGCAAAATACATTTTGCATCAGTTGTGTGTGTCTGTAAGCACACATTTGCATAAACCAAAAAAGGATGTTTCCATATAACACTTCTGGTCACCTTATATACATTTTAAAATGACAAACACCAACTAAGCACAGTTGTACCATTTAAAGCATCAACAATTTGTTTTGTCCCTCCCTGATGCAATCACCCATAGAATCCTAGTAGTGTAGAACTAAAGTAAAATCGAAAGATATGTCTTAAGTTTGCAGAGAATCATGAGAAAGACAAAATATAACATAGCAACCAACAACTTTGCTGCAGCAAGCACCAAAAATTTATTATTATGGCTCACCAATATTACAGATCTTTTCATAAAGGTTATATAACCTGACACTCTAAATATTAAGAGACTAAAAAATAGTCCTAAAATAAATTCCAACTATGTTCACACAAATATAAGCACTGGGAAGTTTTAATTAATGAAAACCTACCATTCTCTGCATTGATTTCTGTCAATAGTGAACTGACAATTTTGGAGCACAAATATATAAACTATAAGCTATAAATCATAGCTTTATCATTAATGGCAAAACTGTGCAATCTGGAACAAATAGTAGAGAAGGGGTTCCCCCCCCCCATGTAGATATAATACATGCTGACAGATTCTCCTATGAGGTTCAGTGTTTTACTTACAATAGAGGATCTCCACCACTGCAGCCTTGCTTAAGATTAAATAACCTGGGTCCCCAAGACACAGTTGGATATATATATATCTGAGTAATTGAAAACATATATATCTTTGCTCGATATATAGTTATTTGTAAAAGTACATTTTTTCAGGAATAAAGGGGCATTATTAATAACTGTAATAAAGTTAAATATTTGAACTGTTATCATTTGTTTATGTCCCACAGCCCTTTCCAGTAGAAAGGCCACATTTGCACAGAACGGTGAGCTAGGATTCCAGTGGATCACAGAGTAACAGGAATGAACTTCATACTTGTGCCTGCAGCTCTTTATGCCTGTTTGGAACTCCTTGCTAGCATGAGCAACTTAATAAAATACAAATGGTTTGTTTAGCATGTCATCTAAATCCAGGATCCTGGCTTGTTACACTATTTACAAGTAACAATATTGCAGTGTTTGTTCTTGATTTATGAAGCCTGGCTTCAAAAGAGTGCAGCAAAGCAGGATCCCAGGTTTAGACCAGATGCCAAACAAATCATATTTCATTTGTGCAGAAGGAATCAAGTGGGAGTCAACAGGATGTATGTAGCTCATTACCTGTTCATGTGAACACAGCTATTAACATGTTTGAAAGAAGTGTTTCTCTTGATCCATATCCCATTCTATTCTACATGACAGCCATGGGCTTATGGTAATGAAAACCCTTCTTGAACACAAATTTTGAGCACAAATATACTATCCTAAGACTTGCTATACTAGTAGAGGCACATTTAAGATGTTCAGTAGCCACTGCACTGATATAATTTCAGAAGACATTGCATTCAACAAAGGTATTATTCTAGCTTTGGAAGCATTAGTTCAGGACAGAAATGTTTTCAGCAGTGGTTCCCAGTTACATACTACAAGGGCAATGTGAGTTTTGCATGCATCACTCTATACCCCTCCACAAGAGACAGATGTCTATAACATTGGTATCTCCTTTCTCAGCTATTACATAGGCAATGACAACATCCCACCAGAAAAATTGCCTAACAGTCCATGACACAGCAGACAGGTGTGAGGAAATCCCTTAAGTATCACCATTGGACAGATGTTCCATCTCTGAGCCCTGGTCAACAGGACCAAGGAAAAGGCAGGATGCTTGGAGACAATATCTACAGTCATCCCTTCACATTCGCAGGGGTTAGGTGCAGAAGACCCCCGTGAATGTGAAAAATCCACAAATAATACCAGCCCCCCCACCCTCCTGAAAGTGGCGACAGGCCTTCAGAGGTCCAGTTGCCACTTTCCTCCCACCCACCCCCGCCCTCCCGAAAGTGGCAACGGGCCTTCAGAGGCCCCATTGCCACTTCCCCCCTCCCCAGAGCGGCAATCCGCAAATATGCGGAACTGCGAGTGTGGAAGCCACGAATGGGAAGGGATGACTGTACTTGGCTCTTATTGCAGTTTCAAAGCACAATCTCTGCCCACTGTTCTATGATCTGATCAAAAAAATAAAGAACTCCTTTCTACATGTCAAGTAAAGCATGTTTCCAGTTCTAAATAAAAAAAAGAGTCTCTCCCTCACATATCAAAACTCTGGGAAATACTGATTTAGATTCAAAGTGGCAGATCACAATCCACTTATTCTTGAATAGCCTGACCTTTCCAGTGACTTCATTTATATGGATCTGAAATAAATGGATTTCAGAATGCATGTCTAATTGCTGCAGTGCTAAGTTCCATTATTAAATCTCGGAACTGAAAACTTGAGTTACAAAAAACCCCACAAGATTTCATCCCTTAAAATTCTTCCATGCTACACAGAACAAGATATATTTAAAACCTTAGAAACAAACATTCATCTCCACTATTCAGAATGCTTATAATTTATTTGCATATTATTTCCACCCCTCTTGTCAGCTAGAACAAAGAATTGTGGCCACATTACTTGCTGTATGAATAGGAGAGCAGTAATATATTTACATTTCACTAAAACTTACTTGAATTTAATGTTTGGCGCGTTTTGGCACTTGTGCAGTAAGCTTCTATTACTTTTAGTATCTGAGCATCTTCTTCTAATGCAGCAGTACCTGGAGGTGGGGTGGAGGAGAGATAAGATGTCGATGATTAAATCAGCTTCAGGAACACAGTATCACCTCAGGAAAACAAATCCTGATTGATACACCAATCCTATATGCATGTACCTACGAAAGGACCAAAACTAATCTCCTAAGTCTTAACAAGCTGAGACATGAAGAAACCCTGTGCTTGAATGCCTCCTTTCAAGCAAGTGTCCTGGTTCAGACAAATTAGGAAGGTATGTTTGACAGCTTCAGAACAAGTCAGGATATAACATCACAGTTTGAAACTAGTTTATCAACTGGTTATATTCCAAGGCTGATAACCACAGTGTCCTAGTTTCAACAAAATGAGAAATTATAGCTAACTGAAGATTTCCTCCTTCGCTAGCTAGATTACGTGAAGGGGCTGGATGGGTGTCCAAAGGAACTAAATGCATGGGTATGTAGCTCTTTCATATCTTGGTTTATTTTGTTTTTTCTGTTTCTTCAATTGTGAAAGCACCTCCCCCTTGCAACTTCTCCATCCAAACCTGTATTGTGGATAAACTTTGCACCATGACTTTTGCTGTAAGTATAGTAGGACCCTTGTATCTATGGGGGATTGGTTCTGCCCCCCCCTACCGAAAACCGCAGATAACAGCAAACACCATTGAAAATAATGGGACTACCAGTTTAAAATACCACAGAGTTGCCTTGGAGAACCTAGAACACGTCTAGAGAGGATGCCTCTCTAGATATTTTCTAGGAAGACTCTATGGTAGGTGTGCTGCTTTGTGTCCCACGGATAACTGAATCAGTGGATAATGAATCAGCAGATACGGGGGTTCTACTGTACATTGCCGCCAGCCCCCATTGCTTCACCAACAAGGTATGAATCAAAATCTCTGAAGCCATAATCTCTGACTTAAATGATTTTAAAAACGTGTCCCTGGCACAGCAGTCCTATTAGCACCTAATCAAGCAACCATGGAGTAATGGTTGTTGTCCAGAGTTTTATAACATTCTGCCTACATTTATAAAACAGAACTAAGTCAACCCATATCACTTCTGCCCTTTTAGTTTAAGTCTATTGGCAAAACTTTTTAATTCCAATATTAAAAGTGCAATTAAGTTTTTAAAGAAAGCAACAAATAGGAAGTCAAGCAGTACAGAGTCTCTGAAAATAAACTTAAGCCTCCTTTTTCATTCACTGGGCTTCATATTATGTGGGTCTGCCTATAAGCTGAAATTGCTGGGAATTC
The DNA here is from genome assembly GCA_030847615.1 of Gambelia wislizenii. Taxonomy (NCBI): domain Eukaryota; kingdom Metazoa; phylum Chordata; class Lepidosauria; order Squamata; family Crotaphytidae; genus Gambelia; species Gambelia wislizenii. Next base: position 226,247,682 of record JAUMIR010000003.1, on the reverse strand, counting down.
TGATTCACCAAGAACAAACAAGTATTCTGATGCATGCTAGCTGTTTACACTTGATTCATTTGTCCTGGCAGTGGGAACAGCTATTAACCAGGCAACCTCTGTCTTTCAACCGCACTGTTTCTCAGCTGAAATCTCCGCCATTTTCAAGAACAAATCTTATGGTTTAGGCTGATTAGGACTGTAATTAGGACTGAGCCCCTGGTTCAGACATAATGCTAAAGAAACAATTGATACAGTGTTTCGTAGCCATTTCTGCTAACAGGAAAAAACAAGCAAGAGTGATGCAACAGCCTGCTTGAGAATACAGTCGTCCCTCCACATTCGCGGGGGTTAGGGTCTTGAGACCCCCGCGAATGTGGAAAAACAGCAAATAAAAAATGCGGCTCTTGCAACCCCCCCACAGGGAGGGAGGCAGCGGGAGGGTGTCTGGTCAGCCTGGCCGGCCTCTCTGCGGCCTTCCTAAGGGGACTCCGGGCCTCAGAAGCCCCGGAGCCCGCTTAGGAAGGCCGGGGAGGGCAGCAGGTGGGTGGGAGGGAGGCTGCCCTGCCTCTCCGTGGCCTTTCTGAGGGGACTCTGGGCCCTAAAAGTCCTGGAGCCCGCTTAGGAAGGCCGGGGAAGGCAGCTGGTGGGCGAGAAGGAGGCTGCCCTGCCTCCCCGCAGCCTTCCTGAGTGGACTTCGGGGCTTTGAAGCCCTGGAGCCCGCTTAGGAAGGCCAGGGAAGGCAGCGGGCGGGCGGGCGGGAGGCTGCCCTGCCTCTCCCCGGCCTTTCTGAGCAGACTCCGGGGCTTTGAAGCCCCAGAGCCACCTCTGGAAGGCTGGGGAAGGCACAGGCAGGAGGTTGCCCCACCTCTCGCCAGCCTTCCCAAAGGGGCTCGGGGCTAAACCGTGAATAATCAAAACCACGAGTGTGAAAGCCACAAATGTGGAGGGACAACTGTACTTGCTCATTCTTAGCAATTCTTGCTTACCATGACATGTGAATTTATTCAGTCTGTGCAGAAAAGAGATACAGGGGTTTTAAAAATGGGAAATACAGTTCATTTATTTTGCATTTCCACCACAAATAAGCTGTATAGTTAAAATCACAACTACGTCAGACTGCCTACTGATTTTTTACTGGCTAGTATAGTATACAGAGGGGAAAAGTGTCACTTGATAATGGGTTGGCAATGAACTCAGACAGCTACGGTAAGCTCTCTATAACCACTGCCATGTTTTCTTAAAATCAATGGGAACTAATAAATGACTCACTTTGCACAAGTATGTAGCACAAGTTCTATTCACAGTGGGTAAATTCAAGGACATAAGATCCTTTTTTTTAAAAAAAGAAACAGCTGCAAATCAGAACCCTTTGGATTAAGGAGAAGGAAATGAAAGGCTTCACTCCCTCCCTCCCCTCTCTTTCTCTCTCACACACAAAATACTTACTTTTTCTCAGTGCAAACTCTTCTTCCGAGGGTTTCCGTTCAGGCTTTCGCTTGGGGAGCAGTTTTTTCATGGTTTTAGGACTTTTGCTGAGATCCTGGTTGTGTTAAAAATAAATAAACCAAACCACATGCACACAATGAAAACCTATTTATTTGGATGAATCATAACACAGAATAGAAAAAGTAATTTGCTATTATTAATTCTGATTCACATAAACCGTATCCTTTTTCTCCTTTTTTGGGACAATTTCTGGATGTGTTCCAGAAATCCATCATTAGAGAACTTATCTTTATTGATAACATTCATATGCTGATGGAAAATGGACAGGCTGTTTTGTGCTCTCCCTTCTGGCACACGGTCACAGATAGTGGCAGCAGCCCTGTGGCTGACATACACATTTTGGGTCTACTGAGCAATCATGCTTAATGTATAGGTCTGTCCCTAAAGGTGGACAAGAAAGTGGTGGAAGAATATGACAGAGGCCTGCCAAACATACTGAGCCTTCAGTTTTTCATGTGAGTCCCACCTCTGCTTTCTCCTTCTGCATAACCCAGTTCCTTCTCTCTGTCTCCCTGCTCTGGTCAAATTGTAGTTTGTGCAAAACATAGTTTGCCTGATTCAGCCATAACAACAAATTATGATCAATCCAATCAGCAAGGAAGAGAAGAAATCTGATTATGAGGGAGAAGCACACAAGCCCAAGACTTAGATACCAATAGTTAAATCACAATGTGCTATTATAAGCACCAACTAACAAAGACAAATAGGTTTTGAAAAGTTAAATGTACATATGCTAGCTATTGTAAAGCTGTAAGTGCATGTGTCAATTTTAGGAATTGCTGTTACTTATTAGTTGGCAACTGATTCAATTTTAATTTTAAATCATTTTAAAGTTTGTTACAAATTCATCTACAATCACTTGATCATTAAGAAATCAAGATTTCATTTCCTGATTTTTGAATAAACAGGCACAAGGTGACAGCTGAAAACAGAAGAAACCATAACTAGTACAGTAAAACAAAAAGCTATTGTGTCATTTGAATGTAGTCTCCTCCAGACACAAAAAGCTTTCATTTTCAGGGGGAAAAACTGAGAAAATGGGGGTGGAACCTAATAATTAATCCAGGCATTGCTTCATAAAGATTTTGTCTCATCAGGCTCGTTTCTGAGAAGCAGTTTGCTTCTTCTGACCTTTTTTTTTTTTTTATCATTTTCATGGATGTCTAGAAGCTGAAGATTTAAACAGATTGAGACAACCTCCACTACACTTTCACATGTCAGTTTATTTCTTGAGTTGTGATATGGGTGGCAGATTCCTACATATTTGTATTCCTAGAGATGGAAATACCTATAGAATTTCTGTATTATGCAACAATCAATGGTGCCTTTCCAACATCAAGTTCTGAGTATACTTGAAAATCAATTATTGTTGAGTAAAGGCTAGGTATCAATATAAAACACCTTGTCAAAACATTTTATTTATCATTCTAGAATAGAATTATCTATATAATCCACCTTTCCCCAACTTTTTTGAGGGGAAAAAATCCTTGCAGTGTTTCTCCTTGGGCTTTATCATGTTTAATCATAGAATCATATAGTGCCACAATACATTTTCCAACATAACACAGAAGATGCTGCTTTCTCTTTTCTAGGGAACATCTGTTAACCATGAATTGGCAATTTTATTATCTTTACAAAGGCTGATTATTATTTGATAAAGATTTCATTTTGGGGGGCCATTTTCCAGCTTTCCCTCCTCTTTTGCAAATCCTGTGTACACATACGAGGGCCTAGACCAGTGAAAGAAAGCAGGGCTGACACCACTGACTGAAGATTTCCTTTATGCATGCTAACCATCTGGTCAGATTTTTCCTAATGTATGTTCAATCAACTCAAGGACACTACTTCCCTACTGTAGCAGGGGTTTCCCCTTACTCTACTCTAAGAAATGTGGTTGCAGAGAAAAGTTGCATGGCATCAGAAGCAAGAGGAGGAGGAGGCTCAAAGCTCAGAAGGTTCAAAGCTCCCGCTCTACCCACCCACTACAAGAATGATTCCTTAATTCAATGCTAGCTGAAGCCAAGTTATAAAATTACATGGTACATACTGGCACAGAGATATGAGCTGAAATGAACTGCATATTTCTAACCTGGTTTCTCATTCTCACCTCTTTGTAACAGAGTGCTGCTGAAGGCCGTAATGGAGGTGCTGGTCGTAAACAGCTCAAACTCCATGGCTTAGGAGTTTTAGGAGGCTCCAGGGGTCCCCAGTTTATAGTGGTATGAGGCGTCCCGTGATGTGAAGGATGTGGAAGAGTGTGGTACACTGGAGTTAGTGGCATTTGCTTACTATCTGCATGCTTGCTGGATGGTGTTACAGGATGAGAAGGAAGCTGCCAAATGTACAAAGATTAAAAGAGCAAAGAAAAAGAATGATAAGAAGCAATGTTTATTCTCTAATTTTGGAACTTCTCTCATGAACTAGCACAGTAGCCATGGTTATCAAAGTAGCCATGGTTATCAAAATTTGATGGAAACCCAGGGAGCACAACTTGGAACAGGATTGTTACAGAGGCCAACACTGGCTCAAGCTATTATATGTTATCTTGTATTAATGAAATAACATCAATAAACTTGGTGAGGAGAAAAATTACAGATTTTTGAGGTAGACTTCCTAGCAACCAGTATTTTACATGTCATAGGACCAATTCATACATGACAGAACTTTGTGAGGCAGACATATGACATCACTGCTTTGCATACCAGTGTCACCAACCCCCCTAGAGTAGCCTTTCTCAACCTCTTTATCCTGGAGGAACCCTTGAAATAATTTTCAGGTCTCAGGGAACCCCTGCATAAACATTATTCTATATACCGCTATTGCTTTCCCCCCACAATCCCAATCTCTTGAGGAACCCTTAGAAACCTCCTGGGGAACCCTAGGGTTCCAGGGAACCCTGGTTGAGAAACACTGCCCTAGAGGGTCAATGACAGTATGAAAAACACCTCTGTCCAGGCCCATGGGTCTCTTGTTCACAGACATTACCAGAGCAGCAGTGAGACAAGTCACATTTTGCGCATAAATCTCTATAGAAATATGTTACATTTCCACACTGATTTGAATATTACTTCTTTATTTTAACATAGAAAAAACTGGTTCCGCACACTCAGCAATTCTGCCTCTACCATTAAATTATCGGAATGCATCAGATAACACACTCATTTATAAAAATGGGGCTAAAGGCACATGGCCTCTTACCGTGTGAGATGGCACAGAATGAGGTTTAATTACAGGAGTCCCAATAGCTGTTACTTTGGTTTGCTTCTGCAGGTGGTCTACCCATTCATGCAAATCTTGTTGGTTATTACAAGATACCAGAATTCGTTCAATCATATTTCCTAGAATCAAAACAGAAGGAAAGAGTAATAAATATTTTTGAATTTCTCATGTGAGCAACACCTTAAATACCAAAACACTTTATGCACAAAGCAACAAACAAAATATATGTGAAGTCGAAGGCTTTCACAGCCGGCATCCATAGATTTTCCTTGGGTTTTTTCCTCGGGCTGTGAGGCTATGTTCTGGAAGAGTTTACTTCTGACGTTTTGCTTGCATCTGTGGCTGGCATCCTCAGAGAATGGTTGGGTAGGAGTGTGTGTGTGTGACATTTATATACTGTGAACCCCTACTGGGGAGAAAATTCAGCAGTAGCAGAACATGTTATAAACCAACCTGGACACAAAATGTTATTTAAAAACACAGATATTCTGGACCAGGCCAACAACTATCATGTCAGAATGCACAGAGAAGCTAGTGAAATCCATAAAAACCTGGACAACTTCAACAGGAAAGAAGAAACCCTAAAAGTAAACAAAATCTGGCTCCCAGTTTTGAAAAACAATAGAATCAAAACTCAACACTTGCAAATGATTCCACCAGGGACAGGGGGATTTCCAGCAAATAATGGGCCATCAACCAACCATTAGCCAAACAAACACTAATCCTCCTTGCATATTTAAAACCAGAAACTAACCATTCAAATACACAAATTTACATATATTCCCCAACAGGGGTCCTCAGTATATAAACTCCACACACACTCCTACCCAACCATTCTCTGAAGATGCCAGCCACAGATGTCAGAAGTAAACTCTTCCAGAACACGGCCTCACAGCCCGGAGGAAAAAAAAAACAAGGAAAATCTAAACAAAATATAACTTTATGCCACTTTAAAGATCAATACACTTCGCTTTGGGTGTCTTCTCTCTATCATATTGGCACAAACTGATGATTTTAATAGTATCCTACTGGTTAAAATAACTTTACTACTAGGCCTGTGTTTTCAGAATTTTGTTAGCCTTCTTATGTCCTTTCAAAATTTAGCAATAGTTGGCTACAAAATGTGTGGGAAGTTTTCAAGTTCAGATTTAAGGACCAAGAACATAAGAGCTTCACAGCTTTTCTCCCTACTGAGCAATGCTCTTTCTATAAGATCAAGGGCTTCTCATGGAGAACTATCACATGTGTTTTAGAAAACTGGGCCTAGGCTATATTTTATTTATTTATTTATCTATCTATACCCCGCTCTTCAGCAACAAGGCTATCAGAGCGGCTTACAAATTGTTTTAAGCAATAGCAGTTTACACATCTACACTGCATAAGCAGTTTCCAATGTGTGTTAGCTAATTGCCCCCACAATCCGGGTACTCATTTTACCGACCTACGAAAGGATGGAAGGCTGAGTGAACCTTGGAACACTGGAACAAATGGAACCAGTGAACACTTGGAACACTGGAAAAAAACACTGGAACTGGAATAAACTGGAACCTTGGAACATTTGGAAGGCTGAGTGAACCTATAGTGCTATGATGATGTTACTTTGCTTGGCAGAGAACATGACCTACTCAGCTTTTGGCTGGTGTTACTTGATGAACATCCAACAGTACTGATACCTGTTGATTTCCAGGCACAATTCAAGGTTTTGACTTTTAAAGTCCTAAAAGGTTTTGTATCTTAGACAGCATTAGTTCCTGCAATTAACTTCCCCAAGATAATCTGAGAAAACTGTGCTTTGGTGACTGGGGAGGCCTTTCTGCTGTGGTGCCATTTTTATGGAACACCCTTTTTGAAGAAAGGCCTTATAGAAGAACAAGAATAAGAATAATACAACTGTCCCAGTATGAATTAAGTTGATTTTAATGCTGGACTGTTGACAGTACCATTTTAATGAAGTTTTAACTTGGTTCAGTGGGATTATTTAAAATAGTTTGAGTTCAAATTTCAAGAAGAAAATCAGCATATACATTTTACAAATATATTAAACTATTGAACTCAGTAATTAATAAAATTATTATGTATTTTCAATTTTAATGTATAAAATATAAACAGCATAATGGAGAAATTGCTTGAAGTGCCTTGCTACTCATTCAAGCAAATCACTAAATGGTTTAGAGCTGGAATGGGAAACATGTAGTCCTTCAGATGTTGCTGAACTTCAATTCCTATCATTCTACACTATTGAATATGATGGCTAGGTCTGGTGGGAGTTGCAACCCAACACCTTCTGGACAGGCACATGTTCCTCACCTCTAGATTTAGGTGGTTCTTACTACACACAATGACATAAGCAAAAGTAGACAGCAATGCACAAGGACATTACCTGAAATTTCAAATGCATTTCTGTGATTTTCAGTATCTTCTAGCTTTGCAATGGTCATCCCTGTCAGTGGCAGTTTCCCCTAAAAGCAGATAAATCACTGTTTGAATAAACTTGAGATACAAAGAGATCTTACATGAAAAATAAACAAAAGATGAGAGACTTTTCCTCCCACCAAAGGGTGAGGACACACTCTGAACGACCTTGTAAAAAGGCCATTCATGCTCAGGTTCCATATTGTAGTCTGTGATCCTAACAGCACTTTTTCACAGAAATACCACTGTAGTTCAGTGTAACTTTTCCAGGCTGACAGGTAGATAATACCAATGACCGAAGAGCTGAAGATAATGGGCTGGGTCCAGACTTAATTTCTGACCCATCAAAATCAGTAAAACAAGTTAGTTATACTCAACATGTGTATGTGCCTTCAAGTCGCCTGTTGACTTATGACGACTCCATTAATTTCACAGTCTTCCTAGGCAAGAAATACTCAAGAGATGGTTTTGCAGCTCCTTTCTCTGAAATACAGCATGCAGCACCTGATATTCATTGGTAGTCTCCTCTCCAAGCACTAACCAGAGCTGACCCTGCTTAGCTCCCAAGTGCAGATGGGATCTGGTGCCTTTAGGGTATTTTACTCAACTTACATCTCAAGTGTAAGTAACTTACATCTCAAGTGTAACTAAGTTTGGATCCAATCCAATTGAAATATCAACAAAAATCAAAATCATATTAAAGCTTCTTTTACCTGATAGATAAACCCACTCATCCTAGGGCTGGCAGACAACATGAGTAAAATGTTAGGAAAGAGGAGAAGATATCGTTCATTCTTTTCCTTATTGAAAAAAAAAACAGAAAGGGGAAGTCATTAAAATATAAAATAAAACATTAACAGTAAATGATGTGAAAAAAAATATTCAGATGATACAGTGTGATCATATGTTTCTTCTATCTTTATTATTAATAAAGTCAAACAACAAAAGCAGATAACAATAGCAGTTTTGGATGTTCTTTCAAAGAGTGCTGTAAGCACCATAAGGATTTTCTCCTAAAATACTTTATCAGCATGACACAGACAGAGAACCTCTGCTTTATGAAATGGAGAGAATGTCAGAGGAGCTGACCAATTCTGTCCTCAAATATGCCTGAGTAAATGTTATACTGGACATAACTGTTAAGATTATGCTAAAATGCTTAATTTTTTTAAAAGACATATTCATGCTTTTTTTCTTTCTCTCTTTTTAAAATATTTATTTAGTAACCTCTCTGGCAGATTTGCCCATAGCTAACAATTTTTTCTTTTTGTAAATGACAGGTATGAGAACAAGATTCAAAAAGCTAACAAAAGAGACAGAGTTACAAGAAATAATTTTTAAGGAGTGAGCAAAATGCTTGACAATGTGTTGTACAGTACTGCATTTCTCCCTACCACACAATTGTCAAAATAAATACAATTGCAGAAACCAGGGGTGCGGGGGGACTGGAAAAGTACAACTGCCATACCTCACTACCAGCACACTGAATCATGACTTGTGACATGTAAATAACATTTCCCAGTGTTTTAATATCCTCTCCTTCCCAACAGCGGATGGCTTCTGTTAGTATCTGGAGTTCAAGTTCCTTCCTTTTCCGTACTTCTTGACACTGTGCCTGTTGGATGTGGGGAAAATGCCATCAAACAGTGCACAAACACAGATGTACTGGTCAAGTATCAACATTTGTTCAGGACTATGTTTCAAGTCCTTTCTGGGTTAGAAAACTATAGAAGAGGATGCAACAGCAGCCTGGGCTCTTTGGAGAACTGAATTCCAACCATCCTGTTGGTCTTCCTTACACGAGTTAACCACACAGAGGCACAATGACAACACAGATGGCAACCACACCACTGCCGTTTAAAAGGCTACAGCAGCAGTCACCAACGGCCCTCAAGATGTTTCTGAACTGCAGCTCCCATAATCCTTCAGCACTGGCTATGCTGGCTAGGAGTGATGAGAATTACAGGCTGACAAGATCTGGAGGGCAAGAGTTGCCCACCCCTGGAGTAAAGATGACTTGATGGGAAAGCAGAAAACTCTGGTCACCTTAGAAGTAGCAAGAAACCTGTTCTAAAAAGGTTGATCAATGGTATGTTTTATTTTAAATGTATTTTATCCCAATCCTCAGCATACACAAAAAGGGCTCAAGGGACAGATTGCATCCAATCAATTACAAGGTAGACATACTTACAGTCTATAAAGACACAATACAAATGGAAATGAACATGGGGAGGAAAAAAATAACATAAAAATGTATTGAATGGGAAAGCCCCTGCTTTCCAATTCAACTCCCTCTGCTAAAATCTGCTGGAATGACTTCTAGTGGTGACAGGTGAGGGAAGAGTCTGATGGAGCTAGTCTTTCAACCAGACTAGTGGAACAGCTGTACCAGACATGTCATCTCTTTCCAGCGCAGCTCCCTGGAAATGGTTGCTGATGGTGACAGATGAGGGAGGAGTTTCAACCAGAGCCGCCCCCCACATGAGGTTCTCTTGCCTCCTTCCTCTCCATTTTTACACAAACACAAGGTCATGTTTAAAAGTTTCCCTTGCCACTCATTTCTGCTCTGTCAGGTATCATGACTTACCTTAGTTATAAGACCATGGGGCCACAGGTTATGCCTTGTCATTGTTGTGTGCCTTCAAGTTGTTTCCAGCTTATGGCAACCCTAAGGCAAACCTACTAAGTGATTTTCTTGGCAAGATTTGTTCTGAGGGTGTTTTGCCATTGTTTCACTCCTTCTCTGAGGCTGAGAGAATGTGACTTACCCAAGGTTACCCACTGAGTTTCCATGGCCAAGCGGGGGATTCAAACCCTGGTCTCCAGGGTCCTAGTCCAACACCCAAACCATTATGTCACAAGGACACTGCCTACTTACATTTATAGCACAAAGCCTTGAGAATGGAAGAATTCTCTCTTATGGAAAATAGAAGCTGTCTCTGAGGAACAGCATTCCTTAACCCATTCCAGGTACAAATAATACTTTGCAGGAAACTTTCAAAAATGTTTTTCAGCGCCTTGAGGTTTACCTCCCTTTCCTTGGTGAAAAACACAGGCACCACAACTGTAACACTCCATCTCAAATTCGCCCCTCTCTGAACTACTGACCACAACTGTGTGAATGCTTAAAGAAGAGCAAGATCTATTTAAACATTTAGTTCTACATTCTAAATTACTGTCTTACCATTTAAACCCTTGCTAAAATCCACAGAAAAGAAGCTCTTGCATAGGCAAGCTAAGATTGTACTAACAACTTTCAACATTCAAACAGGAAGCTGGTTACATGGAATATCTCATGAGTTGGTACCTTCATGCATCACCAACTTCACGGTTAGAATGGGCCCAAGACTAGGCCTTAGGTAAGGAAAGTGTGACTCCGTGAGTTTTGAATGGACTTCAGTTGTAAAAACACTACGTAGTTATAGCACTCTGATACCACTTGAACTATCACGGGTCCATCTTAGGGGATATGGGAGCTGTAATTTAGTGTGGTACTTAGAATTCTCTGCTAGACAGCTCTAATATTGTAATTTTGAGGGGTGAGTTAGGCCTCTCTACTAGAGAACTCTAAGTATATTAGCAAACTACATTTCTCAGGATTCTGTAGGATGGCGTCATGTCAGCTAGTGATATCAAATAGCTATAATTTTTCAGCATGGATACAGCCCATGAATTTGTGCACCCTCATTCTCATTCTCAGTTGTGTTCTATTAAAGAGGACAATGACAACAAACAGCCTCACTTCCTCCCATATGGAACCATAGTACTAGAGTTTACCTGGTCAATCTTCTATCTGCAGGATTTTGTATGATTATTTGTGCTCCTTGTGAAGTCGAAGGCTTTCACAGCCGGCATCCATAGATTTTCTGTGGGTTTTTTTCCGAGCTGTGAGGCCGTGTTCTGGAAGAGTTTCTTTCTGACGTTTCACCTGCATCTGTGGCTGGCATCTTCAGAGAATGGTTGGGTAGGAGTGTGGGGAGGGTTATATACTGTGCACCCCTGTTGGGGAGGATATGTAAATTTGTGTATTTGAATAGCTAGTTTCTGGGTGGAAATACGCAAGGAGGATTAGTGTCTGTTTGGCTAATGGTTGGCTAATGGTCCATCCTCCCCAACAGGGGCTCACAGTATATAACACACACACATACACACTCCTACCCAACGATTCTCTGAAGATGCCAGCCACAGATGCAGGCGAAACGTCAGAGAGAAACTCTTCCAGAACATGGCCTCAAAAGCCTGGAAAAAACCCCACAGAAAATATATTTGTGTTCCTCCCTTTACCTATAACCTTTTCCCCTTGTACCCAAATCAAAACTGCCAATGGGAGCGTCAATTTTAAATTATTTCATCTGTCTAATTTTGAAACTCTTCTCCCCTGTCACTATTACTGCTCTCTGTCCTTTCATATGATGTTTAGACTACTGTTATTTCCCTTCACACACCTTTTGTTTCCTACATTACTTACTGAAAGATTTTTGAAGGCTGTCATAGATTTCTGAATCTCTGGTCGATCTGGATGATAATCCTAAAAAATAAAAAAATAACTTGTTCTGTAAACCTTGCTAGAAAGTGTCTGGGGTTAACACCAGATTAAATAAGTTATATTTCTCACAGCTACTCTCTTTTAACATAGGAAACTTCTAGATCAGGTCATGGAACAAGGATGAGCAAGCATATTTTAAAGGTTCCTTTCCCACAAGATTTTCTCCTCTTGATAGGTACAGATTTATGGACATTCCTTCTGTCATTACTATATAAAAAACCAAGTTTTAACTAGTTTAGAAATTAAAATCAGAAAACTGGCAATATTCATGGAAACACAAATTTGAAGAGATGTTTTGCTGTAATTCTAAAGCAAATAAATGATATTTTGCAACTTTGTTAAGATATAAAATTAAAACTAACATCTCAACCCAATCAACTATCCATCCATCCATCTCTTAACTGAAATAAGAATCTGTGTTTGCAAGTGAGAACAAGTCTGATGAATTTTTCTCTTCTTTTAAACAAAATTTATCCAAAATGTTTGGGACTGGAAGCGTTTTGGATTTTGGATTTTTTCAGATTTTGGAATACTGGCATACACATGATGAGATATCTTAGAGATGGGATCCAAGTCTAAATATGGCATTCCTTTATGTTTCATATATACCTTATACACATAGCCAAAGGTAATTTTATACACAATGTTTTTAATAATTTTGCACATGAAACAAAGTTTGTGTATAATGAACCATCAGAAAGCAAATGTGGCGCTATCTCAGCCACCCATGTGGACAATTTTGGATTATTTCAGATTTCTAATTTCCAGATAAGAAATACTCAAACTGCATATTCATACACACTGCTGAGTAATAGGCTCATATGAGAACAGCCGAAAACGTTTGAGGGGAAAGAGCCTGAAAGTTTTCCCCAGTAGACACACTTCAACACAAGCGAGCTGAAGTTCAACATCTCAAACCAAGGGAATGAGTAGTGAGCAATACGGGCAAAGGAGCTGAATCTTTAGTTCCTTTTTGAGCCCTCTTGCCCAACCAACACCTTTTCCAGCTTTGAAACAAGTCACCATTAAGTCCCTCACCTTGAAGAAGGGAGATATTTAAAACCAATACTTGGTGTCCTTGGTACATATGCAAATCCATACATCCTACTGAACAGGCTGTTTATATTCTGAAAGGCACAAACAGTACTTGGACTAATTAAGTATCCACCCCATAGTAAGAGGTCCCTGGTTAGTCCCTACAGGCTTGAAGTAAAGTGCATCAAAGGGTGTAAATACTTTAAAAATGTGGCCTTGCACCCAAATTATTGGAATGTGAACAGAAGATAGGCTGAATGACCCACAGGTTTAGAACCAGGGCATTTACCCACTTGGAAAAATGCAACCCCTGAAGTGTCATGGCCTTTGAGTTTTCTGAAATACTACTTCTCCAATGGTAGAAGAATGAAAAAAGTTTGGGGATATGGTACCCTTGAAATGTACCTTTTTCAAAAAATAAACAAACTGCAAAGTCATCTTCAAGCTGGAATATAAATGTTGTTAAAATGTACCTCCATGTGTCTTTCAAGCTCTTTGAGTAACGTGGGATATTTATCCAGGCGCATAAATGGTTTGCTCAGACCCGTTGTCAATACAAGAATTCCAGGACTGTTGGCTCCTTTCATTTCCATGAATTCTCCTAGCTCTTCACTGTTCATAAATTGGGGGAGAGGGGAATAAAAGAACTAAAGTCATCCAATCCAGAAAGGAGTAAATCATTCAAATTCTACAGCAACAATAGCTCATTGTCTGAAAAGGACAAAGCCTAGTCATAAAACATGTATATGTACTTACATACATATGAATACTTATTTTTTAAAAACAGAAATACACATAAGCAAGCTTAATGTTCTCTCTCTCTGAATTGCAATTAAAAACAATGTATTTGTTTGGGACTAAAAGTAGGATTACTAGTATTCTAAATAATCAAGTAGTTTCAGTAACGTTAATTAAACAGCATATTCTCAATACTCCCAGCAGGAGATATAGTTCAACAACATTAACAGATCATTCCTGTGTTTATACACTTGGAATTAAGTTTTATATTCTTCAATGGGGCTTCCCCTCAAGCAATTGAGAAATACAGCACAAGCCTTAGGGAAGAATTTTGAAGTACCAGGCTACTAAAATGTCACAAGTCACAAAAGAAATTATATCTTTGAAATAATCAAATGGACCATGAAGAAGGCTGTAAAAAAATTTTTTCCCCTGCTCACATTTTCAACATTTCATTTGTTCAATGCTGTTGCTTTTTAAACATTATTCTTAATCATTATGGGGTTTTTTTGTTTACGTTATCATCTTGTGAATATATATAGTTACATACATTGCCCTGAGGATACATTAATATAGAAAAATGGGATATAATTTATGCACATAAACAAACTGAGCACTAAGTGATGTGATAAGAGATTTCGAAACGTTTTCAAAAAGAAACAGAAAATCCACTTTTAAAAACCACCCTGACAGCTTCATCTGGGCAGCCTCAAAGTCTCCCACTGTAATTTCATCCACCCTAGCACAATACATGGAATGTCTAGAAAGTAGTACCATTGGTTCATCTGACTCAAACTTTTCAGTACTAATGTGCACCGTTTCACTGAAAGGAAGTCTCATCTGCCTACACATCTGCACAATGCCATACTTATGGTATGCTTGAAATAACAATCCAGCAAGTAGAACCAAATTATCTGTCTCTCCCACTAGACATTAGCAACCAGGAAAATCTACGGCCAGAGTTCTCTCTTCTAAGAATGGCTGTTAGTTGTACTTCATTCACTCAGAGAATGTGCAACTGAACATTGTACTGTTTCACTAAACATTTTAAAAATCATAGAATCATAGAATTGCAGAGTTGGAAGAGACCACGAGGGCCATCCAGTCCAACCCCCCTGCCACGCAGGAAATCTTGATCAAAGCATCCCCGACAGATGGCCATCCAGCCTCTGTTTAAAGACCTCCAAGGAAGGAGACCCCACCACGCTCCGAGGGAGTGTGTTCCACTGCCGAACAGCTCTTACTGTCAAAAAGTTCCTCCTCATGTTGAGGTGGAATCTCTGTTCCTGGAGCTTGCACCCATTGCTCCGTGTTCCAGTCTCTGGCAACTTAAACAACTACAGTATTAAAATCCAAAAATATTTAAACTAGGAATCCTGCATATGGATGCCTACACTTAAAAAAAAACTGTCAAAATGATCCATCATGAGTATGCTTCTTTCATCATGTGAAATACCAAAAGGCCAGGAGATGAATGTATGTAGTGATGATAAAATTACCAAGTACCATCTCAGTGAAAACAGGGCCTCCCACTGCTTGTAAGATGAAAAAGCACAGAAACAATGGGAGCCACAGGCTGTCCTAGCATGATACTGTGCCAAGGGCCATACTGTAAACACTACTGGAAAAGGTGGCGACATAGAGGAATCTGTCTTCCCTCTGTTCCAACAACCAGGAGAAAGGAAACATATGAAAATAGTGCACAAATATTCAGGTTACCTTTCTCTCACTAGCATGAAATATTTTGCTAAGTATGGAAAGAGTAATCAATGGGGCAGATCCTGACTGCTGCTGTTACTGGTTACATTAAGGAAGTATGTTATACATGTCCAGTACTACAGTGTTCTCCCTCTAGACAAGTACTATTCAGTGAAGATACACAGCAATACACCCAACTCCTCCTCTGCTGGGTTAAACAGGCAAATATATAGGAACCTGCTTCCAAAAATAGGAATAACTATTCTTTCTATAGTGAAGAGAGAGAGACACGTTATCTGTTAATGTTCTCATGGCCAAGACAGTTCAACATATCCCTGGCTTCTTCCTCTTTAGGGATTGAAACTGAAGCAACTTGTAAACTGAACATGGATAGGCTACATTATAGAAAATCTAGCTTTTACTTTTTTTTTCAAGTCTTCAAGACAATAACATAATTCACACCATCATCAACACAAAAGGCCATGCCTAAAATACATACACCCATGCATACAACAGCTGTGATTTTTTATATTTAGGATAGTGAAAATTCAATGAGGAATTCTGGTTTACTTACCACAACATATCAAATACTCAGAAAGCAGATTAAAAATACTGGTCTGATTAGGAAAAAAAATTGCTTAGTTTTTTTAAAAAACCTATTAATTTTGAAGCTTGTGCACTGTGTAGTCTATGCATCAGTTAACCTACTGCCTTAGAGATCAATGCATCTATAAAATCAGTATGACTGGTTCAAGATCACAGCTGTTTTGACAAACACAATAGCTCTTTATAGCATGCAGAGTATTGCACACTGAATCTCTTCTGTATTTAACTAAAATAGTACACAGCAAAGAAACAAAATGAGATATACAACAGAAAATCATTTAGCTAAGAAACAAGTAGGCCTCTGGAATATGAGATATAACGATATATATCATAATAAAAATATATTGATCATTTAAATCTTATTATCTATTTGAAAACACACCAGCTAAGTAGAATAAGTAGGCATAAATATTACTTATCATATCAGAACACATGTACAGAATTGGTGTAAGAGACCTCCCCTATAAAGACATCTTAACAATTTACTCTAAAGATTGGTGACTTAGTTTGTCTAGATTCTGAAACTCACTTAGAAAGTGGCAAGCTGCCTCTAAAATGAATCCAATCAGAACATTTTAATACATACAGTTACTAAAAACTAGGACGAATGTCTTCAAACATAAATTAGCAGATAATGCACAAACAAGTGAAAAACATTTAAAGCTGCAACTTACACTTCCAATTCCTGCCTATGGTAGATGGAACATGAACTCTCACTGCTGAAGGGTTTAAAGATGTCACATAGACAATGCATGCTGAAAACCTTCCAGCAAACCCTTAGCTCGCTTAATGACTCTGAGCCTTTTTACAGTCTCTTGTGCGGCATTTCTAGATAGAATGCCTGATTCTTGGACTGTTGCTTCATGTATGACATCACCCTCTATGCTAGCAGCCCTTGGGAAACAAAGTGGAGGAGGGACAAAAGGTTCTGTGACTCAGATTCTTATCTGTATTCAATGCTCCAGTTATCTCCCAGACCTGTGCTTTTGAAAGCACAAGCTTCACATTTTGAAACCTGATATTATTATTTTAAAAAAGATAATAACATCAAAGCAATAAAGTAAGCTCAAATTAAGTTCCTGCTCTAGCATCTAACATTACACAAATTGTACTTTTTATTAAAAAGGAAGTGGTAGTTTTAAATCTTCCTTCTACTTACAGAGGAAGTTACTAACTTGAAGTATGCTGGACAAACTACATTAAAAGAAACATATACCCACTCATTTGTGTTACATATTTAGCCACATTTCAGTTACAGCCATTTCCATCCATAGGAAATACTATGTTCCATTAGTGAAATGTCTATTGTTTTAAAAGCACACCTGTCTTTCTGCTATTCCTAATGTTAAATTGAGAAAACACAGTACTGTAATATCCGATTACTGGGGGATATACAGTATATACTGTATATGCTGAAAGTACTTCATCAGTAAGGCTGGTGCAGATTTACTATATTCTCTCATGTATACACTGACCTCATGTATAAGTTGAGGGCAGGTTTGGGGGCAAAAATATGGAATTTGCTATGACCAGTGGATAAGTTGAGGGTAAAACTGAATCTTCAGCACCATCAGCCAGGAAGTCCTTTAGAGCCGTAAGGGAGCCTTTAGACTTCATAGGTCTATGGAGGAGACCAACTGAACTGGTCCAGCAGTGCTGAAGGGGGAAATCAACTACTGTCAAGGTAAACTGACAGGTGGTAGCGCGCACTGGGAACCTCTTCTAAAGGTTCAGGCAGCAATAAATGGTAGCAAAGTAAATGTTCCTTCAGGCATCAGAACAAAGGTAAAAGACACAGGCTTATATCTAAAATCTTCTTGTTCTTTACTTGAACATAATAAAGACTATTTACAATATATTACAGCATCCACAGAAGAAAAACCATCTTCACACTTTAAGATTCAAAACACAACTGCTCAGTTCAACTCCATAGGACAAAACTCAAATACCCAGCTCTGCAGAGTTCCTAGCACCTCCCACAGTGAGCTCTGCACAAACTCAGCTCAGGGGCTGTGAGCTAAACAAAATGGATACATTTACAAACTGCCAGCTAGCTCTGCAGATCTGTGCAAAGTGTTTACTACATCACAGCTCTTCACAGAATAAATTTAACTACTGTATGTCCCAGTATCCTGACATAAACTTCCAAAGGAAATGATATGTAAATGACATGCCCACCAAGATGTCACAGCTGAAAACCAGGACACTTGCAGCCAAGCATCATCAGAGTGTGGTCAAGATGGCAAAAAGTATTAATGAGGAAGAACAGACAAGCTAGGAAAGGTTGCAGCAGTTTGCTTTTGCCTGAGCCTACTGGGAAGATCCCCTCTCATCTCACCCACCCAGAGCTAATTTTGAGTTCAAACTACTTTTGCACTTTGAACTCAGTTTGCAACAACTGCAGTAATCTGAGGACAAGTGGGGAAAGCAGAGGAGGAAAAGGAAATTGGGATATTTTAAAAGCAAATGCAAAATGTGATGACATGAGGATTCATCAGGATTGTCCCTGCCAAACTGGGACAATTGGAGGGCATGACAAGATAACAGGGATACCAGGACATACACACCCCTAACACTCATCATCTTCTGTTTGCCCAACAGCAAAACCCAGATCCAAGGGAAGATTTGCTTGACACCTTCTTTTCCCACTCTCAGTCAGTCAGTCAGAGCTGGTGCTTCTGTGGGCAGATATCTGAGATCCTCAGCCCTCCCTCAGCAACCCACTCTGGGTGGTTTTTCAGGGACTTGCGGGTGAGGGGGAGAAGGAAGGAGGAAGCTGAGGTTACAAGATAGCCCCTAGAGCCCATCTCTTCATGCCTCAAGCCAGGTGGTGTTTGCTGGGTTGCTTGTTGACAATCCCCCCTCCCCAGTAGCATAGACTACCCAGAGGCCTCTGCAAAAACATCTAGACCAATCACTCCAGTTTGGGTCTCTGGAGAGAGGGGGCCAAGGGAGCAGATCATCAAAAAGTAACCCACCAAACTCCTCCTGGCTTGAGGCACACAGAGGTGGGCTGTAGGGCCTTTTTGGCAGCCTTGGCTTCCAACTTCTCCCCACCCCACCCCCGAGCTGGATGAGTTGGCCTTGACTAGTATTGACCTGTGGATAACTTTTTGACTACAATTTTTCAACTTATAGTCCCGTGTATAGTCAGACCCTCCCCCTTATCTGCGGAATGAATATCCACAGTTTCAGTTATTTGCGGGACACAAAACAGAGACATATACCATAGAGTCGCACTAGAAAATGCCCAGAGAGGCACACTCTTTAGGCACCTTGTAGTTCCTCCAACACAACCCTATGGTATGTTTTTACTGGAAGTCCTTTATTTTAATACGGTTTGCTGTTATCGACACTTTCTGGTATCATCTGGGAACCAAATCCCTGCAGATACAGGGGTCCAACTATATACAGTAACTCATAATCTTGGCTAAGGGAGTGAGCTGCAGAACCTCATTTTCTATTTCCTGCTCCCCCTGCAAAAATCCTCTCCTTCTCATAGGCAAGTTTCCCCACCATTGTTTTCTCAACTGTGATTATGGATTATAATATTAACTACATTTGGTCAGATTTATTGGACAAAGACTCACAACTGAAGGAATTATATCAGGCATTTTTCAAATTATAATACCCATCTAAGTTCAGTAAAAAAACAGATTGACAACAGCAAACTGGTACACAGGAATAATTTACCACAGGAGAGACCTAGAAGGGAAAATGACCAAACACTTGTTACCACCTGAAGTTCCTATCTGAAAGCACTTAATCCCATCAGTGAGTTACAGCTCATCCTGAGCTATTTTCATTTCATACTGCACAGTTCTAGCAGTCTGACAGTGCTTTAAATGTTATGAATCCATCCTAGAGAATCCTAGGATTTGAAGTTTTGTGAAGTACTTAGAATTCTCTGCCAGAGGGCTCTAAAGCTGTAGCTCAGGGCAGCACACTGAAGAGTTCTAAATACCTCACCAAACTAAAAATTGCAGGATTCCACAGGATGAGGCCACATGGCAGCTAAAATGGTATGAAACTGCCATAACCTGCAAAGTGGATACACCTGTGATAATGACATTTCCCTGTGACAAGTCTCAGGTTACAGACCAACCAAAGCAACATACTCCTAGCGAAGGGCTGCACAACAAGGATACAAACACAGGAATCAGGCTCTGCTACTAATCAATATGCCAACTCTGTTCTCATATCTCACATCTGTCTGGCAACATCACTACAGAACCTAACGATGTCACACAAAACAACAGGCGTTCATTCTCTTTCCATTTTCCCATGTGATATATGTTAAGGAAAATGCAACATGGGACATACAGTGAAAGAAATAAAATATGTATGTGAAAGTCACAATGACTAAGCAAGAGCAATTATGAAGCTACACAGGTGAAACTGCTAATGTAATCTATAAGTCCTGAGAGCCAAGGACAGAGGTACTGAATGCAGATTGGAAACACCTGAGAATCATTAAGTGTACAAGGTGAAATGTTGAAATACATGGGTTGGTCTTAGGCATGGATGGAACTATGTGGACCAATCAGAATGGAAGTACACACCCACTGGGTGGAAACTAATTAGTGGGTGGTGATAAACAATGGCTATAAAATTGCAATGTATGCCAATGTATTGGTGTTGAGTAGAGGGGGAGTAGTTTGGAGATATTGTGGAGTAGTGTGTAGAGATTGTGATTTGTTGACCATATAGTATATTTATATAGAAGAATAAAGTAGTTTTTATATAAAACTACTGAGTTGCCTGAGTGAATCCTGGAGGCGTTTTGGAGACACCTGGAGAAGAGTGAGAAGGCTTGGAGAGTTTGTCAGGATCTTCAGCCTATTCTCTGAAACTCTGCTGCTTTGGAGGAAAGCATTAACCACTGATCTAAGCTGGTCAGCTCTGCTGCATAACAAGGTGGTGAGTTAGAGCCAAAGGTGAAGAGCTACAACTCCCATCATCCCTGACAATATATGCTACCCTCTGCCAAAAAATTACCTCCTGCATCCTACATAAAGCAAACAGGCCAATCTCTGCACAAATGAATAAAGGGACACAGCAATAGTTTTGTGAGTGCCCAGTATTAGCAATACAATTGCTACTATCAATACTTTCTGTTTTTAATTTCCCTCTGAACTCATGGTCCACAATTCCACCTCTGATCACATGTGCAAGCTCCTCTTCTTCCCCTCTCTGAAATTCTCACCAACACTCCATGTATCAGACAAAGTGGCCTCAGTACACAAACACACATGCTATGATAAATTCATTAGACTTTGGACTTTATCACACTACACTGTTATAGCGCTATTACTCCACTTTAACAGCTGCCTTCAGTGGCTGCCTTCAGTGGAATCCTAGGATTTATAATTTAGGAAGGAGCACTTAGAACTCTCAGCCAGAGAGCTCTTAGGCTTCACTCAATTACAAACCCCAGAATTCCACAGGAGGCAGCCATAGCAGTTAAAGTGGAATAATAGCACTATAATAGTACAGCGTGATAAAGTCTTTAAAGTTATCATGCACTCTATAGTATTTGCTGCAATAGATGATCATGGCCAGCTGCTTGGATATCAACCACATTTCATGCTAATCAGGATACTTAATATAGGAGTTCCTTGGGTTCATATTCGATATTAAGGAAAGAACAGGTAGGGGAGGAACATGTTTGAACAACAGAAGGGCTGAGGTGGTGATCCTGAAGCCTACCCCTGAGCACCTTATCCTAATTAAGAGCTACATTTGCACCAGCCCTAACAGGATTCCATATATGAGAATTTACAAAATTTGGAGTGGCGGATGTCATTTTAGAAGAAGCATTTCCTCTCCTATCCCATACAAAAGGTAATGCAAAAAAAGGATGTTTTTTTCCAACTGCATAGGCAAATATAATTTATCAACCAATTAAAAGTTTTATAGAAAGCAAAGTAGAAACATTTTAAAGAAAGAAACTGACAAGTCAGCTTTAATGAGGTGATGAGCATGACAGAAATTAAACAGACACTATGAGGAACTGCAGAAGTGAGAGTAATGCAAGCTGTTCTTTTATGGGCAGCTCTGTGTAGACACTAATCTCAGAATCTACAGTCCAGTCTCAGGACATACTGGGTGATAAGAGACATAGGTCCAATCTCAGGATAGACATCAATATTCGTTTTCTTCCAGGCCTAAAGTATTCTAATTATAAAGAGGAATAGATCTGTATTACTTCCAGTCTGATGATGATCTTTTGAACAGGAGTGTGCAACATCTGGTCCTCCAGATGCTGGGCTGCATCTCCCATCATTCCTCAGCATTGACTACGCTGATGGAAGTAGCTATAAAACAATACCTGGAAAGCCAAACTGCAAAAAAGGCAACATGGTTCATTTGACCAGGGCTCCAGTGACAAAACCTGAGTTTACTCAGAAACATTCATTTAAAGGGCAGAATGACTCTGGCATACTAGTTTCTACTGCTTATTCTGCAATCAGCAGGCTCACATGAAATGAAACTTGAACCTCTAAATCTCAGGAATGTAGCAGGAAGCCTAAAGGTACTTGACTAATTATATGTCTTTTGAAAACAGAGTAGAAAACTTCTGAGAAAAGGTGAACATTGTAGTTGACTGGCATTAGAATTTGAAAATGCATGGAGGAAGGTAAATTAAGAGAGGTGTTGCTCTCTTTTATTCAGTTACAGACTCAAAAACACATCAGAAAAAGATGATAAATTAGCTTCCACAGAAACCAGTGATACACAAGAATCTATTAAGGAATATTTCCACAGGCTGTTGAAAACAATTTTAAGATTACAATGTCATCCCATCCAACATTCAGCTGTTCAAAAACACATACACACAAACCACTCATCTGTGTTTGAATCTGTGATGTACCAGAAACACACGCTCACATTAACTCAGTAATATTTCTTTATTAAGCAAGGAAACGTGAGTCAGTAACATAGGCAAAGCCAGAACTAAGCACATCCTAGTACAGTTTCCAGATAAACCCTTACAGCGTGAGAATGGTATGTAGGAGGGCAGCTACCTCCAGGTGCTGTGGCCTTGAGCTGCTTGAGGAACAGAGTTCCCAGACCCGAAAGATGGGCTGGCACCCGTTCAGGGGCTGAGAGGTCCAGGCAGGGAAAACAGGCCGGGAACTAAACTCATGTCAGGATCTTCCATGGAGTTTACTCTGATACCCAGAATCCAGGGATGAGCATGACATACCGCCCCCACAAAGAGAAACCTCCCCCCTTTCAGCCGGGCTTATCAGGGAAGCGAGCATGGAACTTCCTCAATAAGCACGGAGCATTGATGTGTTCAACACTGACCCATTCTGCATGACCTATAGGCAAATGTTTCCATTTAACCAGATACTGCAACAAAAAAAAAACCTGTGCACCCGAGAGTCAGAAATCTCAAAGTGTTGATCCATGTCCACCATGATAGGGCGGGCGTCGTCTCAGGAACCTGATGATGTTGATCTAGAGGGCACGCAGGTTTGAGCAAACTAGAATGAAACACAGGGTGGACGTTATGATACACCTTGGGCAAGGACAGTTCAAAAGCCACAGGGTTGATTTCCCTAACAATAGGGAAAGGTCCAATGTACTTAGGCTCCAACTTTTTCGAGGGCTGTGGGCTCTTTAGGAATTTGGTGGACAGAAATACCAAGTCCCCAACCGCGTACCGCGGGGTAGGGTCACGCTTTTTGTCAGCATACTCTTTGTAACGGGCTTTCGCAAAGTCCAGGGCTGACACAACTCTCAGCCATGCGTCCTTGATTTGTGTGCTCCACTGAGTCACCGGAACCGTGTCTTTGGAAGTCCCCTCTCCCAAAGGCAGAGGGTCAAAGTCCTGTCCTGAAACAATTTTAAATGGGGACAAGCCCGTGCTTTGGTATATGGCGTTGTTGTATGCCACCTCTGCGAAGGGTAATAGGTCAACCCAATCAGTCTGCTGGAAGTTGACTTAACACCTTAAATACTGTTCCAAAAATTGGCTCTCACATTCACTTTGGCCATCTCTTTGTGGATGATGGGAGCTGCTCAACCCCAGCTCAATTCCCAACAGTCTTTTAAACGCCTTCCAGAACTGGGAAGTGAATTGAGCTCCCCCATCTAAGATGATCTTGGCAGGAACCGCATGCAGCCTATAGATGTGTTGTAAAAATAGCTTAGCCAGCTGGGGGGTGGTCGGGAGTTTCTTGCAGGCCACAAAGTGAGCTTGCTTGGAAAACAAGTCAGTCACCACCCAAATGACAGTCTTTTTCTTACTCTCTGGCAACTCAACAATGAAATCCATACTAATGACCTCCCAGGGTTTAGTGGGGGTGGGTAATGGTAGCAGCAAGCCTTTTGGTTTTCCTCCGGCTCTTTTTGCCACCGCACACTTATGACACCCCTTTACATACTCCTCCACCTCCTTCCGCATTTTGGGCCACCAGAATTGCCATCGAGTTAAATGTAACGTTTTCACCTACCCAAAGTAACCTGCACTCTTCACATCATGGCACTGTTTTAGGATGGCAGTTCTCATAGCCTCGGGGACATACATGCATTCCCCCTTCCAAGCCAAACCTCCTCACAGAATTATCTCCCCTTTGTGAGAAAGAAACCAGGGGTCTTGGGACAGAGCAGCCGCCATCTGAGCCTGCCACCCACCCCCAATGTCCTCTGTGACGAGAGGGGAAGGCTCCAAGGAAGATGGGGCCGATGCCACAGTGGGGGTCGCACCCTTTGCGGGCGGCCCGTCAGGCTCTCCCGCTAAGCCTCGTTCCAGGCTCAAAGAGGGGTCAGCAGTGGGCTCCTGATGTTTGGTTTGGCTGTGTGTGAGAACTGCCAATCCCAGATGGGAGGGGGAGAAGACTCCTTCCCTGACTGTCATGCTGAGGGAGCCTGGACAAAGCGTCAGCTAAAAAATTACTTTTTCCCGGTAGAAACTTCAGGGTGAAGTTGAACTGGTAAAAGAAACTGGCCCACCTAATTTGTTTAGGGTTCAAGCGCCATGGGGTTTTCAAAGCCTCCAAGTTCTTGTGATCTGTCCAAACCTCGAAAGGTTGGGACAATCCTTCCAGCAGATGGCTCCAAGTTTCTAAGGCCAATTTGATCGCCCCCGCCTCTTTCTCCCACACTGGCCAATTTCGTTCAGTTTCATTGAATTTCTTTGACAGATATACACAGGGTCTGAGCTCCCCCCCCTTTCATCCCGCTGTAACAACACACACCCCATTGCCACATCTGAGGCGTCCACTTGCACCACAAAAGGCTGTTCTGGCTCAGGGTGTTTAAGGATGGGTTCAGAGGTGAAAAGTCTCTTCAGTTTGTCAAATGCCCTTTGGCATTGGTCAGTTCACACAATCTTTTGGGGAGGCTTCTCTTCCTTCCCCTTCCCAGTTTATTGCTTCCCCCCACACCCTTGGTTTTCAACAGGTCGGTCAAGGGCAAGGCAACCTCAGCAAAGTCAGGGATGAAGGATCGGTAAAAGTTAGCAAACCCTAGGAAGCTTTGAAGCTGCTTCTTGGTTCTGGGGGCCTCCCATGCGAGGACTCCCTTAACCTTCTCAAGGTCCATTTCAACCCCCCTGCTAGAGATGCGGTACCCCAAATAATCCAAGCGACTTTGGTGGAATTCACATTTTGGCATACAAGTGATTCTCCCCCAGGTTACAAAGCACTTTCTCCACCAGCTTAACGTGGGACATGTAGTCCTCAGAGTATAAATGCACATCATCCAAATACACCAGTACCCCTTTGTACAAAAACTCTCTAAGCACATCATTAATCAAGTTTTGGAAGACATCGAGGGCTCCACTTAACCCAAATGGCATCACGCAAAATTCAAATGCCCCTAGCTGGCAATTTAAAAAAGCAGTTTTCCACTCATCCTCTTCTTTGATTCGCACTTTGTAATAGGCCTCCCACAAGTCCAGCTTGGTGAATATTTTTCTCTTGGCTAAATGAGCCAGGATATCTTTCATTAAGGGGAGGGGGTACTGATTTGCCGTACTGATAGCATTTAAGGATCAGTAATCAATACAAACATGAAGAGAAGAATCGTGTTTGCGTCTGAACAACACCGGGGGCCCCAAGGGGGAGGTCGTAGGTCTGATGAACCCCTGGGCCAAGTTTTTATCTATGAACTCCCGGAGGGCGTCCATCTCTGCCAGGGTCATGGAATAAATCTTAGGTTTGGGCAGTTTGGCCTCAGAAACTATCTCAATTGCACAGTCAAACAGCCTGGGGGGGGGTAGAATGTCACATTCCTTCTCTTCAAACACATACTGCCACTGTTTATACTCCACCGGTAACCCTTTCATTTCCCCTTGGATCAGAGCAGCTTTAAAGTTCTGAAGCTTGGCCTCTTGAGGGATCTCCCCCCCCCCAGTGAGGCCTCACCCACTCCGTGTTCCCACACACACAAGGGGTCTGTAAAAGTCACAGTCTCCTTTACCCAGTCTATAGTGGGGTTGTGACATTTCAACCAGTTTAAGTTCACTACTGCAGCTGGTACTAAAACTGGCGCTATCACAAATTGGAGCTCCTCCTGATGATTTCCCATCTTCATCTATACTGGGCCAGTCATCTGCCTTGCGGGGCCCCCCTTCATCATCCCTCTGTCCATCTAAGAGAGCCACACCAGCTTGGCTAGCTTAATGGTGCCAACTGAAAGTTCACTGACCAAGGAGGGGTAAATTAGCACCTGGGTACACCCAGAATCCACCATTAACATTACTTTTTTGGGGACCCCATTATTTGCAATCCCTATTTTGGCTTCTAGGAAAAAAGGGCCTTTCACCCCACTCACCACAGCACTTGGGTGCCCTTCAGGATTAGCCCACCCTCGGGCGCTTAGTAGGGCGGGCTGGATCCATTTCCCGCCAGCTCAGCGTCTGAAGAGGACCCACTGTTGTCTGGTTCCTCTGAAGACTCTCCCGCCCCGTGACCTGAAATCAAGGAGCGCACCGCTGCTTTGGCCTTTGGCTTGAACGGCATCTTGGGTGCTGTCGGCTTCCCATCTGCCTTCTTGGGCCTCTCTTCCGCGGGGTTGTCCCAGGGTTGTTTCTCTGGGCATTCAGCTATGCGGTGTCCACCTTTCCTGCAGTGCAGGCACAAGCTTTTCCACATCCTTCGTTCCCTCTCCAACTCCCCCACTGTGCCTCCAGTTGGTCAGGCCGCCTTAGCTTTTTTCCCTGTGGACCCACTGGGCTTTCTGCTGAGCCCCTGGCATTGCCAGGCCAGCTTCACGCTCTGTCTCAGGGTTTCCACCTCCCTAGCTAGCCGCACCCACCCCAGGAGGGTTTCTGGGTTCCCTTGGACCAATGCCCACTCTAGGATGTCCGCGTTAAAGACCATCCTGAAAATACTGCACCTTAGTGGCTTGGGTGAAATTCGGAGGCGTATTCAGCCACGGGTCTCGAGCCTTGGCGCAGTTGCTGGAGTTCTGTGCGTGCACGCCTCACCCTCAGGGGGTCTTCGAAATGAGCTCGGAGGGCCATTATGAAATCGTGGAAACCCCCCAACTCTGGAGCCCCCATGTCGTAGAGGCCCACCAGCCATTGCGCCGCCTCTCCCTCCAGCTGGTTGGAGACATACTGCACCTTCTCGGCCTCTGTCTGGAACTCTTCCTCCCATTGGGACATGAACCCCATCACCTGGGTTAAGAAATATGGCAACTTCACGGCGTCCCCATCAAAGGTGGCTTTTAGGTCTCTATCCTTGAGCCCACGAGGTCTCTCCCGCGGCTCGACCAGACCAGCCCCCGCAGGGGTGTACTGGACCAGGAGCCTGCGGGACAGGGCCCCCAGCAGGCGTGGCGGGGACCCCTACTGGAGGGGCTGGGACCCCCCCCCAGAAGAGCTGGCAACTGGGGGTCCTGGGAAGGTTGGCCTCCCCCCAGGGCGGCAGGTTGCTGAAACAGTCTCTGCAGGATCTCCAGGAGGCTTGTCTGCATGACCTCCATCTGTTGCTTCAGCTGCTGTACCTCTTTCTCCAGTTCTGGGCGAGGGGGCCTCGCCCCAGGCTCTCGGTACCCCTCGGTTAGGGGTCTATCCCACCGTCGGGACCTATGTTATTCCCAACCTCGCTCCTCTGGCCAGAGCCAGCTGGCTCCCATGGCCATTCCTGCTCCACGCACTGGAGTCTCGAAGAAGGGTAGGCTGCCCCTCCCCAGGGCTTGCCTGGCTCCCAGCTCCATGAGGTCAGGAAGGGGAAGGGTCAGCCTCCCAACCCTCTGTCGGGCTCAGCTCCGCTCTTCCTCCGGCACACCTGCACCATCCTCCAGCAAACCAGCTCCCTGGTCATCGCCTGTGGCCAGGTCTTTCTCTGTCTGAGTGCCAATCTCCGCGTCATCAGACATCGCAGGTAGGAATCAAAAAATTAGCAGGATTGGTGAGTTCTGGCTTACTGTGATGTACCAGAAAGACACGCTCACATTAACTCAATAAGATTTCTTTATTAAGCAAGGAAACGTGAGTCACTAACATAGGCAAAGCCAGAACTAAGCACATCCTAGTACAGTTTCCAGATAAACCCTTACAGTGTGAGAATGGTATGTAGGGAGGGCTGTAGGTGGGCAGCCACCTCCAGGTGCTGTGACCTTAAGCTGCTCGAGGAACAGCGTTCCCAGACCCAAAGGTGGGCTGGCACCCGTCCAAGGGCTGAGAGGCCCAGGCAGGGAAAACAGGCCAGGAACCAAACTCATGTCAGGCCTATTACCAAACTCATGTCAGGATCTTCCATGGAGTCTACTCTGATACCCAGAATCCAGGGATGAGCACACAGAATCTGAGTTCTAATGCGCTATGAATATATATTTTAACATGTAAAATGCAAGCTTGCTTCAGATAACCAAATAACATGTTGTTGAGTACACTTGCATATTCTTACATATGGACTCTGAAAATATTCTCTAATGATCAAAACAGAATAAGAACAAGAGCAGTCCTGCTATATCAATCAACAGCCCATCTAGTTAGCATTTTGCTTCCCACAATGGCCAGTCAGATCTTCTTGGACCACCCATATGAAGAGCTTCAGGGCAAACAGTTGTTGTTCCCCTGCTGTTGTTCCCTGCAACTGGTGGTTCAGGGATATACTGTTCCAAAACATGGAGGTGCCATGCAGTTACAGTCAGCCCTCCGTATCCATGGCTTGAAAATATTCAAACAAAAAGAAATTCAAAAAAGCAAACCTTGCTGTTCACCACTTTATATAAGGGACACCATTTTACTACGCCATTGTATATAATGGGACTTGAGCATCCACGGATGTTGGTATCAACAGGGGGGGCCTGGAACCAAACCCCAGCAGATACCAAGGGCACACTGTATCTCTGTTTCTTAATTTATTTAAAGGATTCAGAAGCCATCTTTCAAAATACAGTGTTTTACCAAGGCAGCATGCAAAATATAAAAATCAATTTACAAGCAAACATTAAAATAGTAAGTAATAAAGACAATAAAAAGAGAATAAAATTATAATTTCAGCCTGCCATTCTACCATAAAAGTTAAAAAAAAAACCACCTCTAAAAGTAATGTACAGTACAAAAGCCACCACTTTACTCCTCTGACTTAAAGGCAGCTTAAAATAAAGGCATTTTAAAGGGCCACGTAAAAGAAAACAGGGAGAAAGCTAACCGCATCTCCAAACGGAGCATGTTCCATACACACGGGGTCACTACCAAGAAGGCCCGATCTCTCATGACAGCCAACTTCACTACCCATCCTGACAGTTGCCTCTATAGCTTTTACTGTTCAGGTAAATCTGTATGGACATAGAACAGTCCTTTATGTATTTTGGACACAAACCGTTAAACAGCAATACCAGCATTTTGAATTGGTCTTGGAGTCAAAGTTACAACTAATGCAATTGATAGTACGAATATGGCCTTCACAGCTGCCACCTACCCAGCTCCTGTACCACTGAAATATTTAAACAACCAACACTGCCCTACATAGAGTGCACTACAACAGGCAAATCTTGCCATAATGCACCACGAAAAGGAGAAACTCAAAACTAAATGTATATTGTAAATCAATTGCTATATTCAATGAGAATGAGGTTTTTTTATTGTTATATATCAAATAAATACATAACCATGATGTGGAATAACAGATTCTTATGACTGTTCAATGAGAAGTCCAGGGTGCCAGCTGAGGTAATATAATAATCCAAGATAATCCAAATATAATAGTCCTTTTCTTATTCTCCCAATGTGAATACAGAGTAGATTAAATCCAGTTACCGTACAGATTGGACTGGTAAATTCTAGATCCGTTTCTACATACTTCTTCTTCAGCGGTAATTCTGGATAACTTAATTACATCAAACCTGGCATAAATTCAAACCAGCATAAAGCTTGTCTTTTTTCTTCTTCCTAGCATCCTGGAAAAAAACATCCTTTTTTGCATTACCTTTTGTATGGGATAGAAGAGGAAATGCTTCTTCTAAGATGACGTCTGCCACTCCAAATGCTATAACCATGGAATGAGTGACAGGTGCAAGATTAGTGACAGATCTAAAAAATTAACTAAACTCCTTTAAAAATCACTCTAAAGTAGGGGCCATTTGTCTTGCTGGCACAAATTCCAGAAGTTAATGATGCAGAGTTTTTTTTAATGCTTTCAGAAATTATAAAGGTACCACAAAGTTTCATTACGTTGCACCAAATGACTATATGGCATTAGGTCTAAACTATGTTTATACCCACTATCTCATACACCGCTTCAAACAATTTGGTGGGAGATAAGGACACAAAAAAGGAAGTACTTCTTCATACAAAACACAATTAAATAATGAAATTTGCTTCCACAAATATAATGTTAGGGTCATCTATTTGGACAGCTTTAAAAGGGAATTAGAAAATTTATAGATTGGGTATGTTGCTGTTCCCAGTGTGCTGACTGGCCACTTGGGAAACATACCCAACCAATTGTAGTGCTCTGTTAGCCGGGCAATCAGCAGCTTTGCCTGTTGAGCTGCAGTAAGTAAATACTCAGCCAGCTCCCCTTGCTGTCTTGATATGCATGCATGGGGGAAAATAATGCTGCTTTTCTATGTGTCTTCCACCCTCTTTCTTCTTTTCCCTCCTGCCCTACCTTTTTGTGCTGCCTGGGACCTTTCAAAGGCTGCCTGGGACCTGGGGCCTTTCTGTACTGCCTAGATCAGTGATGGGCAAGCTTGTGAGCTTGGTGTGTCAAACTTCACCAAAAAACTGAGCATAACTCGGGTGGTGTGTCACTTTGAGGAAAAAAAAATAGGGAGGCGGGGGGTGGAGGAAATGGCGACCGGGGCTTCGAAGCCCCGATCACCACTTTAGGGAGAGTGGGGGTGGAGGAAAGTGGCAACTGGGGCCTCGAAGCCCCGACTGCCACTTTAGGGAGGGTGGGGGTGGTGGAGGAAAGTGGCAACCGGGGCCTCGAAGCCCCGATCACCACTTTAGCGAGGTGGTGTGTGTGTGTGAAACATCTTTCTTGGCATGCGGCCACCTTAGCAGCTGCATGTCATCAAAAATAGCTATGCGTGTCAGTGCTGATACGCGTGTCATAGGTTCGCCATCACTGGCCTATATTCTGGGGCCTTTCTATGCAGCCTGGGGCCTTTCTGTGCTGCTTGGGGCCTAGGGCCTATTCTGTCTGGCCTGGGCCCTTTCTGTCCTGTCTAGCGCCTTTCTGTGCTGCCTGGAGCCTGGGGCCTTTCTGTGCTGCCTATAGTCTGGGGCCTTTCTGTGCTGCCTGGGGCCTTTCTGTCTGGCCTGGGGCCTTTCTGTACTGCCTAGATTCTGGGGCCTTTCTGTCTGGCCTGGGGCCTTTCTATGCAGCCTACATCCTGGGGCCTTTCTATGCAGCCTGGGGCCTTTCTGTCTGGCCTGGGGGCTTTCTATGCAGCCTACAGCCTGGGGCCTTTCTATACAGCCTGGGGGCTTTTCAGTGCTGCTTGGGGCCTAGGGCCTATTCTGTCTGGCCTGGGGCCTTTCTGTGCTGCCTGGACCCTGGGGCCTTTCTGTGCTGTCTGGAGCCTGGGGCCTTTCTGTCCTGCTTGGGGCCTGGGACCTTTCTGTCCGGCCTGGGGCCTTTCTCTGCTGCCTAGAGCCTGGGGCCTTTCTGTGCTGCTTGGAGTCTGGGGCCTTTCTGTGCGGACTGGGGCCTTTCTGTGCGGACTGGGGCCTTTCTGTGTGGATTGGGGTCTTTCTGTGTGGATTGGGACCTTTCTAGGCAGCCTGGGGTCTGGGGCCTTTCTGTGCTACCTGGAGACTGGGGCTTTGGGTCTTTTGTGTGCTGTCTGAGGTCTGGGACTTTTCTGTGCTGCCTTGGGACTCTCTGTGCTGCCTGGCCTCTTGGGCCCTGGGCACTGTCTGTATCTGTGCCCTGGGCCTTCTGTGCTGTCTGTAGCAGTTCCTTCCTCTTGGGCCTTGGGGTGAAAACATGTGGAAAACTTCAAGTCCTTTCTAAACATGGTGGTGGAGGGGCTATTGCATCCTGCCATGTATGGGTTGTGTGTGTGTAGCATGTGTGTGTGTGTAGTGTAGGGTGTGTGTGTAGCGTGGGGTGTTTATGCGACTGCATGGTGGCGGCAGAGGGGCTCTCACATCCTGGCATGCGTGGTGTGTGTGTGTGTAGTGTGGTGTGTGTATGTGCGGTTGCATGCCAGTGGTGGAGGAGTACTAGCATCCTGCTGTGCATGGTATGTGTATGTGTGTAGCATGGTGTGTGTATGTGTTTAGTGTGGTGTTTGTGTGTGTATGTGCGATTGCACGGCAGTGGCGGAGGAGCTCTCATATCCTGCTGCATGTGGTGTGTGTGTACGTGTGGTTGCATGGTGGTAGCGGAGGGGCTCTCATGTCCTGGCGCACGTGGTGTGTGTGTGTGTGTGTTGTGTGGTATGTGTGTGTGTACACGTGGCTGCATGGAGATGGTGGGGCTCTCGCATCCTGGCATGCATGGTGTGTGTATGTCTACCATTGTGTGTGTGTGTGTGTCTGTGTCTGTGTGTGTGTACACACGGTTGCATGGCGGTGGCGGAGGGACTCTCAGCATGAAATCAGCCATTATAGTTGATTTGAAAGGTTATATATTAATGCATCAAATGATTGTACTCTTGACATGTTTCCTAAGTGGCTAATCAGCAGAATATGAATTGAAACATAGAATCATACCGAAGTGTTTTGTATATGCAGATAACGGTGTATGTTACACCGCGTATAGCTGGTGACAATATATGGCTTCTAGTAATGGAGAAAGCACATCTTTAAATAACTACTTGCTAAGGAATAGAAAAGAAAAATTTGATTACTGGACTCATTTTCTGCTTGTTTGGGGACACTCAGTTGGCTACCGTGGGAACAGGACACCAGAGTAGATACAGGTTGAGTATCCCTTATCCAGAATTCTGAAATCCGAAATACTCCAGAATCCAAATTTGTCCACATGGGTGGCTGAAATAGTGACACCTTTGCTTTCTTCAATGTACACAAACTTTGTTTCATGCACAAAATTATTCAAACTATTTTATATAAAATTACCTTCAGTCTATGTTTATAAGGTGTATATGAAATATAAATGAGTTTCGTGCTCAGACTTGGGTCCCCCCTCCAAGATACCTCATTATGTATATGCAAAACAGGTCATCCCACCCCTGTATCCATGGAACAAATATCTGTGGTTTTAGTTATCCATGACTGGGGGGAAAAAACAGGGACATACACCATAGTGCCATGCTGGAAAATAAAGTTGCCCCTTCACATTCGCTTGGGTTTGGTTCCAGGACCCCCCGTGAATACCCAAATCCATGAATACTCAAGTCCCATTAGATGCAATGGCATAGCAAAATGGTGTTCTTATATAAGATGGCAAAATCAAGGTTTGCTTTTTGGATTATTATTTTTTTAAGAATATTTTCAAGCTGTGAATACTACTTAAATCCGTGAATGCCAAATCCGTGAATGAGGAGGGACAACTGTACTAGAAAGGTGTCCTCTCTAGGAATCGCTAGGTCCTCCAATGCAACACTGTGGGATGTTAGCATTGAAAGTCCTCTATTTTAATAGGGTTCACTATTATCCATTATTTCATTTACAAATGGTAAGTCTGAGAATGTAAGCCCCGCAGATACAGTATACTCAACTTGTACTACTTTGGTGGGATCCAGCAACATTCTGCCTTTTAGCTTCTTAACTTCTAAGTAAATCTGTACAGCATAGGCTGCAATTCTATGCACACCTACTCAGGATCAAATCCCACTGATATCCATGAGTAGAACAAGGCCAGACAGCATGTTTTAGTTATCCAGTAAAAAGCTCATCTGACTATTGAAGTTCGTATCACTTGTCACATCATTGTAATCTTCAGTCCTGGTCCTTGTAAAATATTTCAAACTGCATATTTGTGGTACGTTATGTGAAATTACAGGCCTGATCAATACATTGCTGTTTGGTTGCAAACACAATTTTTCAAAATAGAGCGGAAGAAGAGGTATTCACACATCACACTTCACAGAACTACAGTCTGTGTAGTTCCCTATCCAGCTGTTCACCTGAATCCAGAGAAACCCTATCCAGCTGTTCACCTGAATGTGTGACATCCACTAATGTTTCAAACATCTGGCAGCATCAGAGACATTAAGATCTTGTAAGCACATGTAGCTGATAACCCTGGTAAGGCCTGGTTCCCAATCAAAGGAGCTCTACAGTTGCTTCAACAGAACACAATTACAAAGCTCTCTGTACAGCTTCATGTCCAATATGCAAGGGTCTCTGATACTTCCAAGTGCTTAGTGATATTCAGGAAAGGGACCCAAATGTGTGCCCACCTCCCACCAGCCATTTTGCCTTCCATACATTCAGGAGAAAAGCACAACATATAGGCACAGTTATTCACACCTAACACCCGACTGAATACCGACTGTTAATCCATAACCTCATGAAATTATGGCCACACAATGGGAACATTCCTGTGTTCAAACAGGGGTTCTGTTGAACACAGGGGCCCTGTTCATGTATTCAAACTTCTTGGTTAAAAACAAGAGAGATAAGGAATTTGGCCTTGTGCAACTATTTTTTAAAAAGCCATTGGAACAGAGACTCCACCTCAACATGAGGAGGAACTTTTTGACAGTAAGAGCTGTTGGAACACACTCCCTCGGAGCGTGGTGGGGTCTCCTTCCTTGGAGGTCTTTAAACAGAGGCTGGATGGCCATCTGTCGGGGATGCTTTGATCAAGATTTCCTGCGTGGCAGGGGGGTTGGACTGGATGGCCCTCGTGGTCTCTTCCAACTCTGCAATTCTATGATTCTATGATTCTATGATTCTATAAAACTACTGCCAGTCCCCTACACGGAAATAAATCCCGGGATCTTTACTAGGGCTTCCGTTGGAATATACTTTCAGGAAAATTCACTAGTTCTGCCTGAACCATTATAAATATAAGTAGTTCAACTGTGTAAAATATCTTTTATTTACCCACAAAAACTTCCATTTTGAAAATAAAATAAGAAACTATATATATATATATATATATAGTTTCTTATTTTATAAATTATTATATATAAATCCCCTTGGGCATGTTGCCATTTCCAGTGTGCTGACTGGCTGCTTAGGAAACTTACCAACCAATCAAAGCTCTCTCTTGGGCAGCCAATCAACACACTGGAGGTGGGAACATGTGGCAGTTTAAGTCCTTTCTAAACATGGTGGCGGCAGAGGGGCTTTCCGTTGTTGCACGCATGGTGGGTGTGAGTAGCATGGCGGGGATGTAGCGTGGGGTGTGTGTGTGTGTGTGTGTGGTGTGCATGTGTATCATGGCATGTGCATGCAGCGTGTGCAGGCGGTGCGGGGGGGGACAGTGCATGCCTCCAGCACGGGGGGTGGCATATGCCTCCAGCACAGGGGGGGGGGCAGAATGTCCTTGCGGCATGGGGGGTGGCGCTTCCCTCCGGCGCAGGGGGTGGCGGCATGTGTAGCATGGAGGGGTGTAGCGCGGGGGGGGTATCCCCAGTGTATGTTACACCAGGTATAGCTAGTGATAATGAAATACTCCATCGATGTATCTGAGAATATTGACTGCAACCTACAAAGACACATGCTAGAAGAAATTTGTTAGTTCTAAATGTGCTAATAGACTCCTTTTCCTCAAAACTCTCTTTTATAATGAAAATTTTAAAAAAAAATTGCTGAGAAGGGAGGAAATATTTGCCAAGAAAAACTTAAGAGAGGGAAGGAGGGAAGAAAACAAATGGACCAATTCAGGTAACTGTAAAAAGCCTCAAAACAAAGTAACAGCACAGAATAGTTTAATAAATCAGATACACACTTAGGGTCTGGCAGTGGTGTCCAACCTGTGGCCCCCCAGATGTTTTGGACTCCAATTCTGAGTCAACTGGTCCAATGGTCAGGAATTCTGGGAGCTGTAGTCCAAAACACCTGGAGGGCCATAGATTGGGTCAGGCGTATTTGCTGCTACAAAGATCCAGGCTGAAAGACATCTGTGGGTCTCATCCTGTCAACCTCTAATCTCAAAGCGGCTCATAGATGACTGATGTATTTATGGTATTAGCTGCAATCCTGTCCTCCACTGTCTTTTCTAGTTTGTGATTTTTGACCACACACTATCCCTGCTCTGCCTTTAGTCTTGTTCCTCACTCAGTTCTGGGCACCACAGTTCAAGAAAGATATTAACAAGTTGGTATGTGTCCAGGCAAGGGAGACCATGATGGACAAAGGTCTGGAAACCAAGCCAATGATTCCAGCGAGCTCCAAGGTTCACTCAGCCTTCCATCCTTTCGTAGGTCGGTAAATTGAGTACCCAGCTTGTGGGGGCAATCAGCTAACACACATTGGAAACTGCTTAATGCAGTGTAGATGTGTAAATAGCTATTGCTTAAAACAATTTGTAAGCCACTCTGATAGCCTTGTGGCTGAACAGCGGGGTATAAATAATTAAATAAATAAAATAAATAAAAAACTGAGCAACCACTTAGGTAACTGGTATATTTAGCTTGGACAAGAGAGCACTGTGAGGGGAGACAATGGTCATCTCTAAGTATTAAAAGGGATATCATGTACAAGATAGAGCAACCTGGTTTTCTGCTGCTCCAGAGAGAAGAACCAATGGATTCAAATTATAAGAAAAGGGATTCCACCTAAACATCAGGAAGAACTTCTTTACTGTAAGAGCTGTTCAACAGTGGAATAGACTGCCTCCCATGATGGTGGGCTCTCCTTGTTTGGAGGTTTTTAAATAGAAGTTGGATGTTCATCACTCAGAAGTGCTTTACTTATTATGTCTTGCTGCATGGCAGAGGACTGGACTACATAACCCTTGCAGTCCCTTCCCACACAGGCAATTTAATAGGCTAACATCCTGAGAGAGAGAGAGAGAAACTTCATAAGCTCTTCTTCCTCTGTATCATTTCTATATCCACCTACCTATGTTCCGTGAGAACAGTTACTGCTGATGGATGGTTGGCACAGTATGCAAGGTATAGATTTTTCGTTTGTGGCATCAGATTTAGAAAGCAACCACCAACTCTCTGCTGAGCTTCAGGCAACCTGAAATAAAGCATTATCAATGTAATTTTAAAAACAAACAAACAAACAACCTAATTGCAAATGGACTCCAAATATGCATCAACTACACCAGCTATAAAATGAGGGCAGAAGTACTTTTAATGTCAAGTGGGCAGACAGCAAAGTAAAAGAAAAACCAATGCCATTCCCCCAACTGGCCTAGCTACCCTTGGATGTTTTCAGACAATTCCACACAGGCTTGGCTCACTTATGGTACTGGAGTCAAGGGAAATGTCCTAAGACGACCTGGTATGATGAAGTAAGGAAGGGAAGGGGGCAAGATTTTGTTGCTCCTAGCTCAGCTCGGAGCTAGGAGCAACACACATTGGAAACTGCTTAATGCAGTGTAGATGTGTAAATTGCTATTGCTTAAAACAATCTGTAAGCTGCTCTGATAGCCTTGTGGCTGAAGAGCGGGGTATAAATCAATCAATCAATAAAAATTAATTGTAGATATGTTACTCCCACTTTAAAACCACATTAGGTGGCATGCTTATTTAGAAAGTGGCCCATTTTGTAATAACTTCACCTAGTTATATACACTCATATCAACTGTGGGCTTGAGCATATCTAATGTAGTTCAAGACTGATAAAATATTATTATATAGATAAGACAGGGGTAAAACAAAATAATCTCTTCAACATCTACTGTCACTATTATTTCCCCAATGCTTGTCAACATTCAGCAATGAAAGGCTGTAATTAAGGTACAACCAGAATGCAGGCACAAAGTTTCTTGCAGGCTCTTTGTTCTTTATATTGTGAGGGTTTTTTTTGTTTGTTGTGTGCCTTCCAAATAGTTTCCAACTTATGGCGACCCTAAGGCGAACCTATCATAGGGTTTTCTTGGCAAGATTTGTTCCGTATTATTAATTCTGCCTTTGTAATTACATTGTTTACCATATAAGGGAGGCATTTTTCTTACTTGTAAATCACATAACCCCCATGCCTCATATAACCCCCATTATTGTTAAAGCTTTCTTTGGATACATTTGAATCTAAAATTGGGCTGAAACCTTTTTTTTTCTTTGACAGAGGGTTAAATCAACATATCAGAGTGAACTAACTAACAACTCCTTCAGGTAAGTCAGGCAACATTCTAGACAGTTCACTTTAATTTGTGAACCACTGTGGAGCCCTGGTGGTGCAGTGGTTAAATGCCGGAACTGCAGCCACAATGTTGTAAGTTCGATCCTACAGGGGTCCAGGTTGACTCATCCTTCCAAAGTTGGTAAAATGAGTACCCAGCTTGTTGGGGAAAATTAGCCAACACATTGTAAACCACTTAGGGAGTGCTTTGCACTGATAAGCAGTACAGAAATATAAATGCTATTGCTATTGCTACTGAAGTATCACAGAGCATTTAATTATGCAATACTTACTTGGTGCATTCTTCTAAAGACTGTACAAGCATTTGCTGAAAAGAACTGATTTCTTCTAGGTTTCCCATTAAATAGGAAGTATCTGCAGAATTTAACCTGGAGCCAATAAAGGGGGGGGGGGAGAAAATTAAAGTTAAAAACTTACACAAAAAACACCTCCCATAATGTGAAATTTTCTTTAGAGTGAAGAACTCACTTCTGATGTGAAATTCAGAGAATCTTCTCCTTTACAACCCTTCCCCACATAACCCTGCCACTTCCAATTTAAACTCAAGAAGCTAGAGAGCAAGGAAGGCACAAGGCAGAACTCTCCCACCACCCACCGCAAAGAATACCCATGTTAAGATTATTCCCTCAGGACATTTTGAAAGCTACTCAACAGCTCCCCCCATACATACAAATGAGCCAGAATCTTGTGCAATACACAGAGAGATTTGGGGAACATTTTCTATTGTATTCTTTATCTTGCACAAGAAACCAGTCAGTAGCCAGTCCAGCTCAGTTAGCTAAAAGTGTGGGAATGGGGAATACGATAACTGGACAATACCAGTGAACCAACTTGAAGCTGGGAAGGAAGAGGGGGTGACAGTCAACAAATGCTTCTCAGAGTGGTCACCCAGTAATATGAGGTATATGCCAGTATCAATAACAGCTGTTCACAAACTGTATAAATCTCCAACAAGCTCTCTTACTCTCCCAAGCCCATACAACACCAAGCCCTTAGCCACTGGCTAAGATGTTACAGAATGTTTATAAACACTTAAAAGCTGCTACTGCATGATGAAGGCCAATTTAAACACTACAGTCTCCACTGTTCTTCCATATGCCAGACATTAAAACCATCATGTGCATCTCCACCCTAGTGGCAAACACATCATCTGCGATGGAAAGCCCTCAAAAACACAAGCTGGCTTAAATGTTACGTCCAACCCCTTAAGATTGCCAGCATACGGAAATTCGGCTCAATGGAAAAACATACTTACTTTTCACTAGCTTGTAAGGGCCGCAAGTAGTTTGAAAGCATAGTCTGTAGCTCTTTAGCATATTCATTTTCTGTTTCTAGAATGTTTTGTAGCACCTACAATACATGAAGACTTATGGCTGTAATTTTTAAATGGCAGTAAAAGAAAAACACTAAAATTTTAAACACCACTATTCTTTGAAATAGCTTGTTTTATTTCTCATTGAACCTGGAGACTATAATGAGTGGATGGTGGTTTGGGAGGGGCATGCTGAGAAGAGAATCCTGGGTTCATCTTAAGTTAGGCTTGGGAAGGGCCCTGCCTACAATCTATGACAGTTGCTGCCAGTTAGCATAGGCAGTACTG
Organism: Gambelia wislizenii; assembly: GCA_030847615.1. Taxonomy (NCBI): domain Eukaryota; kingdom Metazoa; phylum Chordata; class Lepidosauria; order Squamata; family Crotaphytidae; genus Gambelia; species Gambelia wislizenii. Next base: position 226,207,686 of record JAUMIR010000003.1, on the reverse strand, counting down.
ACAGATCTTGCTTACAGCACCTTGACTGTTTGCAGGGAACAATAGCTAACGTATGTCAAATTTAACAGAAGAAACAGTGCCATGCTCTGCAGTTCTTCCAATCTTGGTGTGGCTTTGCCACAATCTATAACCAGCATTGTCGCAAATGGTGCAGTGAAGGGGACGGACCTCCGTTTTTATTCTCCTGGAAATGTGTGTGCTCACAGGTCTCTTTTAATACCTGTCACCCAAAGATGTATAATTAGGCTCCAGAAAGAGTGAATGCACATGCACACATGCATGTGCATGCACACGGAAGGAGGAATCCTGTTGGATGCTGCCAATTAGTGTAAACAAGCTTGCACCCCACTTCCAAGGCACCCCACTTCTGGAATGTTAGCATTGGCTACAGGCCTCAGAAACTGGCCAACTTGGTTCATTACTGTGCCCTTGTACAAGGGAAAAGACAGGATGGTCTCAGAAAAGGTCATTTCTGGTTTTTCCCTGGAAAGGAAGGCCTGGGGCTAAGAAGCCAAAAGAAGACACATTCCACATAAATGGGAGGTTAATGGATGGGAGAAACCCTTTTGTACTTGCTGATTGTGAAATTTCCTCTCCTCAGCTCCCAACCTAAAAGAAGTTGCTCAAAGCTGTTAAAATTCAATCACTGGACATTAAGAAACACATTTAGCATCTTCCTCACCTTTTGTCAAGACCAGGAAACTCATTGTGCAATCCATGAAGGCTCATGGAATTCACTGTTTAACCCATGAAGCAACCAATACCCTCAGGTGTATTTGGAGGTATAAAAGACCCCCCAAAATATGCCTCAGTCTCGCACAGCCAGTAACAGGGGGACACTCTGTTGCTATGTGTTGCCACATCCAGTTTCCTCCATCCACTCTGCCAGATTGACTACAGGACAGGTCTGTATCACCTCAAGAACCCTCTTGCAACCCCCTATCCAAGTTTTCCTACTGTTTCTTTCTATAGCCTTGAGTGAATGCTTCTTCTGGGTGAATGTGTGTGTGTTTGGTGTTATTTTTTTTGAACTCTTTAATAAAAAAAAAAACAATACTTAATTTTAAATGTGTACTAAGTATTCCATCCAGATTAGTACTGGTATAATTGGTTTTCAGATTCCGTTGTTACCCCCTCTTGCATAGCTAAGTCAGTTGCTGCTAATTTCCCCAACATATTAGAAACTCGATATTTTCTTGGAATTTTCCAAGGAGCATTTTGGGTAACATTAGAGCATACCCACTGTATCAGTTATTCAGTGGTGAACCTGTACACAGGTAAATCCCATTGATTCAATGGGTTTACTCTAGGGAGGAGTAATAACAAGATTGAGGCCAGAGTCTTACAGACATAATATGGCTTAAGAACAGGGCCACTCCAGTGGGACTTCCCTCACCACTTCAGACATTCAAACAAACCTTAGGTCAGATAACAACAGGATTGCCTACAGCAGCCAGAATCACTGTATTCTTCAAAAATGATCTCTTCTTAATTTTTAATACACCAGGCTGCTATTGCTTCAAAATCCAATTCATTATTATTATTATAGTATCCCAATAACATCTAATCACTCTCCTAGCATCCCTGTGATTTTGAGATGTACACACTGTCCAATGCTGCAGTTTACAGTCTGTTTGGAACATAAAACAGTTATTCATGCCTGTATGAAAACCTGATGAAACTAGTGACATGCTGAACTATTTAAAACAGAGAATTCACTGCTTCTTTCATTAGTGTTGCCAGACGCTGTTTTATTCCCTTGAATAGGCCTATTCAGTTGAAGAGGAGGGGTGGGGAGGGAGACCATTTCTGAGTTCATTCTTTTGTTGGTAACTTGACTCCTGCCCCAAAGATTAAAATGTCTCTATTCTACAAGAAGCACCAGGAAGGACAGATATCACAAAGAACACATAAGTTATTAATTAGCTGGTTTCAAAAGTGCAATACCATACTTCCCACTCAAGAAGCAGAAAGATTAATAAATTATATCTTGCAGACTGATGATGAAATGTCATTAGATCACAACACTATCACACATAAAGCAAAAAAACATACAGAAAATATTGCACTGTTACTTGTTGTGGTATGTCTCCAAGTCGATTCCAACTTATGGCAACCCTAAGATGAATCCATCATGGTGTTTTCTTGGCAAGATTTGTTCGGGGGGGGGGGGGTTGCCTTTGCCTTCCTCTGAGACTGAGAAAATGTGACTTCCCCAAGGTTACCCAGTGGGTTTCAATGGCTGAGTGGGGCACTCTTACTATCCACTGCAATAAGGAACCAGGAACAGCCAGAAAGAACAACCAACAACAATGCAACAGGGAAAGTATCCTAAGACAAATATCCATCAGAATCAATCCTAATGCTTTTCAGCATTTCAGCTACAGAAATATTCTAGAAATGTGCATTATGGTTGTGCCATTTTAGCACTAATCATGTCAAACTATTTTCATGATCTAATTTCCAATTAAATTGGGCCAACCTTTCAGTAAGAACAATCATATTAAGAGAGCAAAGCGTCTATATATTTAAAGGTGCAGACATTATCCTTTCTAAACTGAAAAACAAAGTGTATATATAAACAAAATCAAACAATTAATACTTCAACTTCTTTCATCTTAACTAACTGTAAACAGTTCCCATCAACAAGCATGCACTCCAAGTTTAAATATACTTAAACTCTACATCTCCTGGACTCATAAAGCATCCTAGGGTGGAAACAGCTTAGCCTGGCATTCATATGCATCAATTTTATATATAAAGATTTAAATTCTCATAATGTCTTAGTGTCTCACTGATATTAAAAAGGCTACACAATCAATTATCTACCTCTCATTATGGAAAGCTGTAGAACATTGTATGTTTACAGTATCCTGGAAGTTACAAAGACCCAAATATAACAATATATCATATTCAGCGTAGTACACCTCACAATCTGTAATCTCACCACCATGCTTGTATGCTCTAATATTAACCTTTCTCTTCTTTCTTGGTTTCTGCACATTCTGGCTGCTGCAAGAGCCCATGAGATTTCAAAAACCTTGTTCTGAAAATTCCATTTGATGAAACTAGGTACCAAATGTGGATTGCTTTCACAAACATGGTAACCTTTTACTGTCTGCAGCACGAATGAAAAGCACAGAGGGATGAATTCGTCCAGTGTGAGCTAACCCTTAGTCACAAGGCTCAGGAAGAAAGTATCAAGTATGTTTAAGAGTTCATGAACACAATGCTAAATTTACTTTCCTCCTAAACTAAAAGCTCTCACCAGAGTGTGGCTTAAACTTGTGATTTTCAAAGTATGTTCAATGTGAGATGTAAGGAAATGTGAAGTTATTTCACAAATGACATTTACATGCCATTTAAAAAGAGGACATTATCATATGGGAGAATGATGTGAAAAACCACATATTTGGAAGCTACTATTCAAAATTAATAGCAAAATAAAATTGGCATGATTTCCCCCCCCCCCCATCTAATGACCTATACTCTTTCACCCAAGAAAAAGAACAAGCCACTATAGGATAAAAAGTCAAGAACACTGTGATTAATCAAAACTTATAAATGTACACCCTCCAAACAAATCAATGATTTCTGATTCAGTGCTATTCCCATAAGGACTCAAAATGCAAAAGCTGAAAGAAGTCCAAGGGGACCTATCACTAGACCCATTTCAGGAAAAACTCATCAAGAGCCAAGCAGCATACAAAGCTTCACCAATCCACAGCATCTAACAAGATCACTTAAAAAAAAAAACCTATCCTTACAATTACATAATATAAGCTGAGAGAAGTGTCTTAAACCAGAACTTTTTTGAGTCTCAGAGGAATGTTTATTAGCTTCTAAGACTCATCATGGAAAGCTTCCACAGGGAATACTCTTCACAGATATGTATACTAAATCTTCAGCATCTGACAAGCGCCCAAATCACTGAGCTTCCCCAGACCCCAGAAAAACCTTCCAGCTGTGGCAATCATGTATTGAATCTCTTTCAGGAACCTTCAGATTTTAAGGCCTCATCCATTATCTAAGTATTTCAACAGTGAAGTTACTGAAACGTGTTAAAATCTGCACTACAAATGATTCCCCCTTCATTCCATCCCATTTCTTTTCTTACTACTCCAACAGGAAGATTACCCATTCCTTTTCTGGTACTCTGGGATAACTTCATTTGTGTATGCAAGAACACAAACATTATCACTGTGTAAGAAAAACTCCCAAAGGAAGGTAACCAAAGATGGAGCCTCGGCATAGGTTCTGAACGTTCTCCACTGCAAGCCCAAAACACAATTTTTGTGTTAACAAGAAGGAGCATCACTCCTACGTGGTAGGCAAGAGTTTATCTCCCTCCTTTCCTCACAGGGATAATACTTAATATGAAATCAGCTGTTTTGTGTGATAGGAGGAAAAATGCATACAGACTGAGCTTCTGTGCGATCAACAAGACACTCTTGTAAATGGCATACTGCACATATAGCATCCCTGAGGAATGAGGAGACCTCTGGATGCTGTTGGTATTCAACTCCCATCATTCTCAGCCGGCATGGCCAATGGTGAGGGATTGTAGGAGCTGTAGTCCAACAATTTCCAGAGCAATACATATTCCTTATCCCAGATATACAGATTGCTCCACAATTTTCTTAACTGAGGAAAGTGTTTCCTCTTCCAAATATAAGGCAGTATTAACCTATGGGACTGGAAACTTTATCTAATTTTATTTTACTTTTTTCCTGCCTTGTGTCTTCAGGTTCTGTTCAGGTGAAATGCACTTGATTCTGTGCACACATAAACTTCTTTGAACACAAGGCATTTTTATATCTTACAATGGTGGTTCGTAACCTGTGGTCCATGGACTCCAGGGGGCCAGGGAAGAGTTGAAGGCTGCTAGGCCCACCTCCTCCCTGCAGTGGAGTGGGCACATGACGGGGGGGGGGGACAAAGGCTGGATTGGCCTGCACATTGCCGTTCATTCCAGCCACAAACTTGAAGGAAGAAGCAGAAGAAAAGTCTTCCCCCACCCTCCAGTGCCTCTCTGAGGGAAGGTTTAATGGATGGTGTAATTGTATTATCATTATCATTATCACGGTTTAAGATCTTGAGTTAAGTCTTGGGGGGGGGGGGCACGGCAACAAAAGATATTTAAAGGGAGTCCCTGGTAAAGAAAAGGTTAAGAGCCACTGTCCTACAATCCAATCAAATTCTCATTAGGGTCAGAAATACCGACAACTCACACAATGTAATTTTTATCCTAGTGCATGGGGGTTAAGCAGTTCTAACAATAATTTAATTACCCTCTTTTCTCAAAGATCTGAGATATGGTATTGTGCTACAGTGTCTTTGAATGTTTCTTTGCTTCAGCTACATTAGCTTAGCTTTGAAGAATATTCATCTACAGAAGAGCACCTCCACACGGTTACATTACATAAAGGTTGGACTAACCCCACTTTCTCTCAACAAAACGGTGATACTGTATGACTTCTTGGAAATACATATCCCTAATAATGGACAAGCAAACAGTGCAGGGTCCAATCTTGATATTGACCAAGGGCCTCTGAGACAGCTCTTCTTCTAGTAAAACTATTTCAAATAAGAGATGCCACATATCTCAAGCACCTATAAGAAATTTTAAAGATCCCCACACTATGTTGGTCAGATTCCTTATATAAACCAAGATGAATTCAACCCACCTCACAGCCACAAGAGAAAAGTGAAGTGAAAAATCTGTACCCAGTAGATTTACTTCTAAACTGTTAATGATATGCAAAAGATAAAGAAATTTCACTGAACTTATAAAAATCCTCTCTTTTGCTCTCAGTGTGTTCACAAGATTTTTCTCCTGGATAACACACAGTAAATTCAACTCAAATTCTGCTTTGGACAAAATACAATGGCATTTTAGACATGCTCTAAGTGCAAGACCATAGGGTACTATACAATAACACAAAATAACAATACAATATACAAAATAAAGATTTCCCTTCTACTTCATTCCAGTCTCTCTCTCTTTGCAATACTAAAAGGGGAAAACAAGAAGGGCTATAATGAGAAAGAAAAGCACAAGAGGGGGAGAAACCAAGATCATGGCTGTGTAACCTACAAATATTCAGCTCAGTTTTGATAACCCCTAAAATCTGACTTTATTCACATAAAAATGAAACATGTTCTCAAAAATCATGAACAGTAGATATATAAGCGCTGTGTGTGTGTGTGTGTGTGTGTGTGTGTGAATTGAGCACTACTGGAAATATGTACTTGGGGATGGGGGAGTCTCCCAAATGCCAAATAATTTTTAAGCATAATTCCACCATCATTTAAAATGTAAAGCAGACCTTTAAGCTTGTGAGTTTTCAAGGCATGTATAGCAGCATACCAGGGCTTCAGCAACCTCTCGTTTTGTCTCCTGCCTTGGAATTACAAAAACAGGGGGCAGGTGTATTTGTCAAGCACAAATGGCCAGGGGGCTCTATGTATAACAGCCAAAAGAAAATTGTAGATGACTAGCTTCAGATGCTTAGTTTTTACAGATGAATGACAACCCTTTAGGAAAACAATGTTTCACCTCTGAGCAAGAAGCTACTGATAAATGGTGCAAATAAAATTCAGAGAAATATCACTCACCACATTATAATAGCTTTTGCTAATAGCAGATGTGTCAAAGCCTTTTGGAGGACTCTTTAGAGTTCCTGATTTGGGGGAAACAGGTTTTTCTGAAATACATAAAATGTTTTAGCAACTGAATGTAATTTCAAAGTTCAAACACTAGAGGTCAAACAAAGTGCTCTTTTTAATGTTGTTACAAGAAGATTTCAAAGTATTTATTTAACATGTGGCCTCTTTAGATAATTATATTTTAGTTTAATAACCCAAGGCTTCTAGAAGTCTTGCCTGCATGTTCCATCCTATGCTATCCCTTCCCTTCTCTATTTTCAGCACACCAGAGTAAGTCAGGACCTCTTCAGTTAACCAAAGGTTCCTATTATAGTTGAAGTGCAAAAATCCAATTTCAGTATTTTGAAAAATCAAAATTTTGAACCATGGTTTAAAGGTTTTTCTTTTAAAGATCTGTCTTGTTCTAAACCTGTTAACCATAGTTTTGCAGTCTGAGAATAAAAGGTAACAATGGTTAACTGGTGGTAATTAGGAAGGAGTGAACCAAGTGCACAGGCACAAAACTCATCTTTAGTTATTAGCCAAGGTACAATTGCCTGATCAAGTCAAACTGATGAGGAAAAAATTAGAATAGATGAAAACATATTGTAATAATTTCCTCCGGATGGCAAATAATGTATAGTATTTGCCATATTACGTAAGTGGATATCAGGGTCACAAAGCTTCCAAAATAACTTTCATTGAATTTTTAGTGTTAATAAACCAAACAACTAATAAAAACATGATTGCTTGTGGTACTACTCAAACTACGAAGAGGGGGATTCATACAGATAAAAGTTTTAATACCAATTACTGTATAGCACAACACCATAAACTACCAAGACATTTGCCTTGTTGTAACAGCAGGTTTAGGAAGAAAACAAGATATGTAATCTTCTACATATACAAAACTGGAAAGGGAACTGGACCCAAAATTAGTTTCTATAAATCTATTATGCCTCTGCCTCGTGTCCCACTCCCCCTAGCTCATAAATCTTTGAGCCTGGAGATTTTGGAACATTTATTTATTGATTGCATTTGTTGAATGCCACTCAACCCATCAGGGCCTCTGAGGTGATATATAAAGGGTAAAAATATTTATAGCATAAAATATGTAAATAGAATATTTAAAATCAGACTAAAATGCCTGTTTTAAAATGCAAAGGGATCTTGTAGCTTCGAGACTAGCTGAGAGAAAGAAGTCTGTAGAATAAGTTTTCATAGATATAAATATAGGCATGGAGTGAAGTGCCTAGGAACAGACCTTTATAGCTATGAACAACCACGTAGTACGTGTGAATAGCAATAGAAATCCAAAACTTGTGGGTATGGCGATGAGGTGACATGTTCAGTTTTAAGATGAATGGTCATTGCTGGACAAAAGCAGGAGGAAAAGATGGTGCCTAAAGCCAAGGTGAGTAGATAACCATATGAATGGTGAAGGGAGTTATTGGGAAGTAGTGTGATGCTGGCTGGGAACCAGAAAGGAGATGTGATAAACTGCCAAGAGAGCCCTCATGAGGTGTTAACTAGTGTTATAATTTGTATAGTGTGCCAGGAAACCATTCTCTCTGTTCAACCCACTGTCAATGTACTGGAGTTTGTCGATATACTCCAATTCTGCTGGTTTTATTTCCAATCTTCCTTTGTTGTTGTTGTTTTCTTTGTTCAAGGATTGCTGTTCTGAGGTCCAAGATGGAATTGCCCAGGAAGACTGAAGTGTTCTGCAAATGATTTTTGTGTAATCACTCCTAATGTCTGATTTATGTCCATTTATCCTGTTTGCCCAATGGAGAATGCTGAAGGGCGTTGTTGACAGAGGATGGCATATATCACATTAGAACAGTGGTTCTCAACCTGGGGGTCCCCAGATGTTGTTGGACTACAGTTCCCGGGAACCCTCTGAGGTCTCACCTTGACAGCCAAGTGGTCCTGCCAGTCATTAGTGAGGCTCTAGGATCGAACTCACAGCCTCACTAATGACTGGGAGCACCACCTGGCTGTCAAGGTGAGACCTCAGAGGGCTTCCGGGAACTGTAGTCCAACAACATCTGGGACCCACAGGTTGAGAACCACTGCATTAGAGGATGAGCAAGTGAAAGTACCTCTAAACCATTTTTGGATGCAGAAAATTAAAACAGTCAATGCCTTAATTTTAAAAGCCTTGGCTGAAGGCCAAACAAAGTAACACCATTGATTAAAGCTGCCACACTGGATGTTAGTCCTGGGACTTATATATCCTGGCACATCCCAATTAAGTGAAGACATTTTTCAGGGCTATGAAGCTGATAGTGAAGGGTTGTAAGCTGACTGGAGGAACTGAAAGGGAGTTAAGACCAGAGCTTAATATCTAAAACAGGGGTGGGCAAAGTGTAGCCTGTGAGTCACATGCAATCCCCTAAGGGCATTTTTGTGGCTCCCAGGGTCCTAAAAAATGCACACACAAAAAAAGAACTTATTTTTGCTCCAGAATGCCCCCAAATACAACCCAGTGTGTGTTGGGGGCATTTTCACCAAAGTTGGAGGCCCCCTGACACCGTAGAGGACAAAAAAAAAATTGCAAACTTTTTCCAAAAGTTGTTTTGTCCTAAAATATCCCAAAGTGTCCACTAGTGGGTGAGGGGTGCATTTTCACAATCTGCGACCCATCCCAGCCAATTTAGGCCCAGGAGAGGCCTTTTTTCCTTCCTTCCTTCCTTTCTTTTTCGTTTTTTTTTCCTTTTTCTTTTTTTCCTTTTTTTTGAAACAGGAAATGCCTTCTGCTCTCTTCCTGTTGTTAGAAAAGGCCTCTCCTGGGCTTAATATAACTCAGGGAGGCCCCAAAACATGGTGAAAGCCCCCCCCCACCCACACACTCTATAAGATTTTGGGGGGTAAAGAAAAATATTTTTGCCAGAGCAAGTGCAGTGGAGAGGCGTCGTCCTCCAAGGTCTCCTGTGGGGCTAATGTGGCCCTCTAGCCTTCCACAGTTGCCCACCCTGTTCTAAGAGAAGGCTGAACAAAGTGTTCAGACTTAAATTTGCCTAGACATCACACCACTTAAATCCCAATATGTGGTGAGCTACTGAGATAGCTATACAGCAAACAAATTCTGTACCTGTACAGAACGATATATCTAAGGAGATGTCTACACAGGTATTAGAGTTCCAAGAATAAAGTATCCCATCCAGTGCTCTGCTTTTATGTACCAAAAGGTAAACTAAAGAATCCATACGTATTATCTATGTGAGCTGGGGTGGACTGCATAGCCACAAACATTATATATAGTTATACAGAAGTCCATCATGAAAGTGAAGCTAGACAGCCTGCAAAGAAGTCTCATGGAACTCACCGTTTGATTTTACTTCTCTTACATAATTGCTAGGAAACCATCCTGTCTTGCCATTGTGAGTTCCTTCCCACCAGCCTCCTTCTTCTACTCTTGTAACATGGATAATATCTCCTTTTGTAAAAGAAAGTTCATCTTCATTGGTCTGCTGAAAATTAAATTTTGCCCTTACCACCAGCTGGTGGTTGCTGTTATCTGTCATATCCTAGAAGTAACAAGACCAGTGAAATAAAAAAGTTTAGGTACTTTTCAAAATAGTAAGATAACACCTTAATTGAAACTAGTCCAATGAGATGTATGAAATAGTCAATGTAGCTGCTTCTTCATTTATGTGTAATGGTACAATTAAACATTTAGTGCTTATAATGTATGCTTTTGTCCCATAACATTTTCACCTACAACTTGAATCTAACGTTGTTAGACTTATTTGCTTGCTGTAGTCCACTGTATAAATGATAATTTTGAATTACCATGTTTAAAATGTCTCATGTGAACTATTTAATAACTGAACCTCTATCTGCTAGAATGACAGCTTCAGCTGCAACTGAACTAAGCCGAAACAACTCATGTTCTGACTCCATGCTTAAAGCTGTTTCAATACAGAGGGGCCTTGATATCCGCTGGGGTTTGGTTCCAGGACCCCTGTGGATACCAAAATCCATGTATGCTCAAGACCCATTATATATAATTGTATCATAAAACAGCATCCCTTATATAAAATGGTGAACAGCAAGGTTTGCTTTTTGGAATACTGTTTTCAATATTTTCAAGCCAGGGTTAGTTGAATCCATGGATAAAGAATCTGTGGATACAGAAGGCCGACCATACATTTTCTGTAAGGGTGTTCCTCATGTACAATAGTGTAAGCTGCTGTACAGCATCTCATAAATAACATGATCTCTGTCTACAGCACAAAGGTTCTATGATTCTTTGTCCACAATCCAGCCCATTGATTTTCCCAGACTCAAGCAAACTGTACTGTGTTGGATCATCAATTGTGGTCCATTACCATGCAGTATCTGAGGGCAAGTTACTGACTCTCAAAACAGCACATTTTTTCAGAGTTCCAAAAGTTTCTGCTACTGACAGGTGAGAAGTTAACTATCAAATATCTGTGAATCTGAGTCAAGCTTCTCACTCTGCAACACTAATTAAGGTGAAGAGAGAGAGATTAAAAATAGGTCAACACTTACCAGACTTCGATACTGGCCCTGAAAAAGTTTCGAAGTTCTGCTGTGCAAAGACTGGGATCCCAAGGAATCAAACGACTTTATCCGATGAGATGATGGCCTTGCACATACAGAATCACTTCCTAGCCCAATGTCTGAAAAATGACCATGAACCAAGAATTTCAGAAAGGACACATACATAAAATGCATGCTACACACACACACTTAAACTTGATTTTATAAAATGGATGTCACAGAGAGCTGTACATAAAAGTGGAATCTTCCACATACCTACACAGAAATAGGTATTTATGACAATGGGACAGAATTTATCCTTTCCCTGATATGTAAAGTGGGTGGCACATGCACGGGTGTGATGGATACCAAAAGAGGGGAAGAAACGGCACTGGAGAGGATTCCTATAGATAAGATAGACTCAATCATGCAAGACATTCCAAAGAATTTGTTTGCCTGGAGCTTAATCCCGAAAGAGTAAGGGAAACTGCATTCTGAGAACACACACCCTCAAGACCAAGCTCAGTCCCTCCCACTTAAAATATCCTTTAAACTGCAAGCATGGAATACCTATAGTTACATTTTGTCTTCACTGTTCTGACGTTCTCATTAAGATGCATGAGGATGTACAGTCAGACCCCAGTACCCACAGGGGTGTAGTTCCCAGACTTACCGCAGATACCAGAAACTACAGATAACAGCAAACACCATTGAAAATAATGGGACTTCCAGTTTAAAATACCATAGAGTTGCCTTGGAGGACCTAGAAAATGGCTAGAAAGGATGCTTCTCTAGCCATTTTCTAGGAAGACTATGGTATGTGTTCTGCTTAGTATCTCATGGATAACTGAAACCATGGGTATTGGTTCTGTGGATACAGGGGTCCGACTGTACATCCAAATCCACATCAGGATATGCATCCACATGCAAATTGAATGTAAATGCAAAGTTCCTGATCCCACAAGTGATGCATGCTGCTTTCATGAGAGGATCTCCTCGGTTGCATAAGGCAAGGAATTGCAGGCGGGCAAGGGGGGAAGTAAAGTTCCCTTCCTTTTCATCTTTCCCTTCGCTATCTTCAGGAATAGAATGCCACAAGAACAACAAACAAGGAGGCAAAAGCAAAATACAGAAATAATTTATGCTTTTCACAGATTAAGTCTACAGCCCACCCTTTTTTAACATCCGTTGGAGTTGTACTTCGCCTTAACACATTATGTGGGAATGGTATATGGCACCCAAATTTGAGGAGCTCATAAACAATTCAGGATGTAAGTTTTTCTCTCGCACCAACTGTCCAACTGAAACTCATTCTGTCTCTCCTCTGAAGGGAAATGCCCAGAGTCTGGACTGCAGTATCAATTGTCAGGTGCCAAAAGAGAATACCTTTAACACTCAAATCTAGATGAATGGCCTGCTATTAACTTCATTGTGACATTAGTGTTTTGCTATCTAACTCAATCATTATGGTAAAATTTCTTTCTTTTGAGGAGGGGGCATTAACTTAGATGACAGCTGGGGATTACAAAGACCAGAGTAACAAATGAATGTACTGAAATCTTTCTGCTCAATAGCAATTAAGTTATTAAAATTTGTATTTTAATCACGCAATGATTTAGTCGGGAACACAAACAGCCCCCTCCCCCAAAAATCAGAACAATAAGAGAAAGATGAAAAGAAATTTAGGTCAATAAATGCTACTGTTAAGGAAATTGAACACAAGCAAAGAAACAGCTATGGGAATTGGGCTAAATGCTTACAACTATGAAATGGATTCTGCTTACCTGCTGTGACTTTATTTAGTGCAACTAAGGAGCTGAGCACCTTGCTGAAGTTCTGTCCTTGATACAGATCATTTGCATCAAAGGTCTGAAAAAAGAAACAAAAATCCACACTAAGACACTCTAGAAAGAAAACACTTTTTTAAAAAAAGTTCTAAAATGACTTATGTTTCTACAAAAAAAACTCTTTTTCTCTAGCTCTTTCACTCACTCACTAACACACACACAGAGAGAGATTCCAATTCCAGTTCAATGAACTAGCAATGAATGGCCTTTTAAAAAGAAATAAAGAATATGAGATGCCTCCAGATGCAGTTGCTGGACTGTAATTGGCATCAATCTAAGCCAGCACAGCCGAATGTGAGGAATGATGGGAGTTGTAATACAGTAACATCTGGAGGGCCACAGGTTATACACCCACTTCAAAGTCTTTGGCCTATGTTATCTGAGTAAATGTTTCCTTCCTTATGCACTTCCCACATCCTTACATATGCCACAGATATGTCAGTATATGAGCCCTTTTTAGACAGGTAGGATCTGTGTGGGTACAGAGTCAGCCATTTGCTGATCCCTTTACAGGACACATTTCCAAGTGGGGTTCACAAGGCTCTTTCTGTCCTACAAAGACATGTAAAAACATGGCTGATGAGCTGGAATTTCCTGAGAGGAGAGTCATGCTAATCCACTGCAGCAAGTGTTATGTGGCACCTTGGAGCAGCATGCATAAACTGGAGAGACATGGCTTAAATGCTAACACTCAGCTGCTACCTAGTACCTCAGGACAGTCACTGTCAGCCTGACTGAGCTGGCAAGATACTGGGAAAGTGGAAGCATGTACACTGAAGAGTTTAATTAATTAATTAAAAGAAGTGTTTAATTAATTACAGAAGATGCCGGCAAACTCTTTATTAATCAGTTTGCTTTTGATTATGATGTTGGTTGTCATAGCTGTGCCTGGCTCCCACATCATGTTTTTATCCTTTATACACCACTTTAGTGTTGCTTACAGCAGAAAATGATGGACTACAATCTTGAAGAAATAAGCAAAGAATAATCCTTACTCCCTGCAAGTCCCGTGACCCCAAAATATACATAACATGCTCTTAGATCCAAATCTTGTGCATGTTTACTCAAACAAAATGCATACTAATTTCAACTAGATTTTCTTCCCAAAAATGCATGCAAATCCATTCCTTAAAGAGCATATGCTTGGCAATAAACTCTGGTGATGTTAGTGGGAGTTACTTCAGAGTAGACATGCACTGGAACAAGCTGTTAATGACATTTGAGAACAGATGTGATGACCTCATCTGAACATGTTAAACAAAGGGAGTTTTCACATGTGAGGCCTGAAATGGGGTTGTATGCTTACTGGGCAGAGGTTTTACAGTTGCATTCAGATTAACTGTAGTGTAGAATTAATGTAAAAAGAAAATGCAAACCTATGTATTCAATTCACATTTAATGTCTCTTCCTCACTCCCACACAGAAATCTGCCATGCGTGGCACAAGAGCTTAAGCAGAAACACCCAAACACGTTAAAGGCTCTTAAACACACACACACACACACACACACACACACACTTTTCTCTCTCTCTTTTCATATATTACACAGATAGAGAGCAAATCAAAGATTTTCTGTCTTCCTTCCTCCTCTACCTCTGCTGTCCCATACACAGTGGAAGAAAGTGATGCAGCTCTTCTTCCATGGAAACCAGAAGGGAACCCTTGGTTCATGCACTAAGCATCAAAAACCATTTGCCAAGACAAGAAAGAAAACAACCTCTGTGTACAACCAATAGCTAGAAGGTCTTTTAGTGTAGCCTGACCATGAGCTATAAGAAAACAGACCCCGCAGAAAAGAATTATGTAAGAACACTGTGTGACTAAGACCATGAACTGTGAACTATACTTAATTATATTACAGACTACAGCCGAAGCCTACCGTGTATTTACAAATGTATTCATGTGGTATGTAAAGCTTAAATACAATCCAAAATATGCCCTTAAAGATTTTCACACTAAAGACAGTAAAAACAAGATTTAATATCATTTGTTTCAATTTGAAAAGAAAGAATGCTTATTTTACAAATATGGCAAAGTATTAAATTATCAAGAACTATGAAGAATATTTATTCAGCAAGAAACGTATTTTTTAAAAAATCAGCCTTCATGAAGGTTTTGCATAAATACAATGCAAGTCAAAGCCCTCGCAGTCTTCACTTTTGTTAAATGTCTGTGGACAGAAAAGGACTAAGTCCAGCTTTAGCAGAGGAGGATTGCTGAAATGAATGGCACTTATTAGTCATCACTTATCAATTAATTCCTGTGGGTCTAGCTAGGACTAAAAGAAGATTTAGCTGAGAGATGTGAAAAGCATTATGTAATCCTAATGCACTAAAACTAAGGCCAAATCCACACTACACAAATAATCCAGTTTGAAACTGGATTACTTTCCATGGCTCCTTCCTACAGAATCCTGGGATCTGTAGTTTGGTGAGGCACCAGCACTCTTTGGCAGAGAAAGCTAAAGAGCTTGTAAAACTACAAATAACAGGATTGAATGGGAGGGAACCATGGCAAATAATCCAATTTCAAACTGGATTATTTGTGTAGTGTGGATTTGGCCTAAGAAATGGGGGGAAGAGGAAGAGATACAAAAAGACCTAGTCATATTTCAAATAGTCTCATTGAAGTCAGTGTTGCTTTACATTTATAAGACTAATTTAGGACCAATTTATTTCGATGAGTTTATTCCAGGTATCACTCATCCTGGAGCCAGCTTTCTGATTTCTGATGTAGCACTCAGTGTACTTTATCAAGAAAGCATTTAAAACCAATCACTCTGTCAAAATAATCCAAAGTATCTGCACACTCCACATATGGAATCTTTTGTACTTCAGCATGAGTCCCATGAAGTGTTGTCTCCCCTTTCTCTCCCTTCCTCTCTTGTTTTTAAAAAAACTGCAGAGCAAATACTTTCATGAACATCCCAAGCATTGCTTGTCCTCAGAGTACATGTACACAGGAAGATTTCCCACCACCACTCCCCATCCCGTTATACAAACTTTAAGGTATTAAAAAAGCACATGTGCATATATGCACAGTTGCAGAGCTCCTTCTCTAAAATATAATGTATAAAAAAACAGTTTCTATGCCCACACCACTGGGGGCTGGAGCACCCCACAATTCTCCATATCTGACATGAACAGGTAGGAAAACAGAAATGAGCAACCATGTTTTATAAATGTGCATGCCCAGTAACCACAAGGTAGCCTCCCCTCCCCCCAAATAGTAAGGTTCACATACACACACTTCTCAACCACCTGTATTTTCAGAAATTCTTAGACAAGGTAAAAAGCATGAAAATTCTCCACACCCAAAGAAAAGTGGCTTTCCTTCCCTTTTTTTACAGGAGCACTCAAATACCAATCAACAAACAACTTTCTGACTATTAAGATTATTTTTAAATAGAAAATTTGTAGAATAAAGAAAAATAGGTGGAAAACAAAATAATCTGTAAAGAGCAGATAGAAATTAGTATTTAGGCTCACCTTCATTGTGGGTTTTCACTGAAAAAAAATTGCCTTCCAAGCCAGTCCGTTAAAAGAAATCAAGAAAAACAGGATGTGAAGAGGCTGATGTTTCCTGTCAGACTGGGACTATCTGGGATACTGGGGGCAAGCTGATTGGGTCATCCAATGACCTAGTTTGCATTGGTTAACAGGAAGCCAAACAATAGGATGAAACATACAGGGTAGGGAAAGAAGAGTATGTATACATAATGGTTTAAGGATATGATTTCATATCATTATGGATTTTTTTAAACATAGAACAGTAAAGTATACAACAGATAAAAATTAACTAGATCACAAATATGGAAATTAATGTACCACTCATAACTTCCTTACACACAATAATATTATTCATTGTAATTTTAACAATTTATGTTGTTATATAGAGGAAAGGGGAAGCCAAACATAGTCAGACTTTAAAACTTTAAGAATGCTGATTTCAGAAAACTTAGGGAACTACAGGGTGGGATGTGACCCCATGGTAATGAATATTAAAAGAGAAAGGAATTCATGATGGATCGGAGTTTCTTAAATGTGAGATATTGAAGGCACAACTTCAAACAGTTCCAATGAGGAGGAAAAATGGGAGGTGTTTACAGAAACTGGGATGGATGACCAAAGAACTGTCAACTGAGCTAAGATTTACAAGGGACATGTAGAAGAAATGGAAAAGGGGGGAATCACCAAAGAAAAATACAAATAGCCAACATGTGTAGGGAGAAAGTCAGAAAAGCTAAAGCACAAATGGAGCTTAAACTTGCTAGAGAGGTTAAAAACAATAAAAAGGGCTTTTCTGGTTATGTCCATAGCAAAAGGAAGAGCAAGAAAATGGTAGGGCTGCTGCATGGAGAAGATGGCAAAAAGCTAACAGGGAACAGAGAAAAGGCAGAATTACTCAACACCGTCTTTGCTTCAGTCTTTTCCCAAAGGAGGAACAGTGGTAAGTCTGGGGGAAATGGAGCAGATGATGTAGTAGGGGAAATACAGCACAGAATTGGTAAATAGGTAGTTCAGGAATACTTGGCCAGTATAAACAAATTCAAGTCTCCATTAAAGGAACTGGCAGAAGTAATCTCAGAACCACTGTCAATAATCTTTGAGAATTCCTGGAAAATAGGAGAGGTCCCAGCAGACTGGAAGAGGGCAAATGTTGTCCCCATCTTTAAATGGGGGGGGGGGTGGGGAGAACTAAATAATTATCGCCCAGTCAGCCTGACATCAATACTAGGAAAGACTCTAGAGCAGATCATTAAACAGACACTTTGTAACCACTTAGAAAAGAATGCTATGACCACTAAAAGTCAACATGGGTTTCTCAAAAACAAATAATGCCAGACTAATCTTATCTCTTTTTTTGATAGAGTTACAACCTTGATAGATGAAGGGAATGATGTGGATGTAGTGTATCTTGATTTCAGCAAGGCCTTTGACAAGGTCCTCCATGATATTCTTGCAAAAAAGTAATGTGGGCTAGACAATGCAACTGTTGGGTGGATTTGTAATTTGTTGACTGACCAAACCCAAAGGGTAGTCACCAATGGCTCCTCTTCATCCTGGAGAGAAGTGACTAGTGGGGTGCCGCAGGGTTCTCTCCTGGGCCCAGTGCTATTCAACATCTTTATCAATGACTTGGATGAGGGAATTAGGGGCATACTTATCAAATTTGCAGATGACACCAAATTAGGAGGAGTAGCTAACACCCCAGAGGACAGGATCAGAATTCAAAATGACCTTAACAGATTAGAAAGCTGGGCCAAAACTAAAAAAATGAATTTCAACAGGAGAAATGTAGGATATTGCACATGGGTAGTAAAAATGAAATGCACAGATATAGGATGGGTGACACCTGGGTTGATGGCAGTATATGCGATAGGGATCTAGGAGTCTTAGTGGACCACAAGCTGAACATGCAGCTAAAAAAGCCAATGCGGTTCTAGGCTGCATGAACAGGAGTATAATCTCTAGATCAGTGGTTCTCAACCTGTGGGTCCCCAGATGTTGTTGGACTACAGTCCCCAGGAGCCCTCTGAAGTCTCACCTTGGCAGCTAGGTGGTCCTCCCAGTCATTGGTGAGGCTGTAGGATTGAACTCACAGCCTCACTAATGCCTGGGAGGATGACCTGGCTGCCAAAGTGAGACTTCAGAGGGCTCCTGGGATTTGTAGTCCAACAACATCTGGGGATCCACAGGTTGAGAACCGCTGGTCTAGATCAAGGGAAGTAATAGTGCCACTCTACTCTTCTTTGGTCAGACCTCACCTGGAGTACTGTGTCCAGTTCTGGGCACCACAATTCAATAAGGATATGGGACAATTCCAGAGGAGGATGACCAGGATGGTGGGAGGCCTTGAAGCCATGCCCTATGAGAAGTGGCTTAGGGAGTTGGGCATGTTTAACCTGGAGAAGAGAATGTTAAGAGGTGACATGATAGACATATTTAAATATTTGAAAGGCTGTCATACTGAGGATGGAGCAAGTTTGTTTTCTGCTGCTCCAGAAACTAGGGCATGGAGCAATGGACTCAAACTACAGGGAAAGAGATTCCATCTAAAAATTAGGAAGAACTTCCCGACAGTAAGAGCTGTTCAGCAGTTGAATGCATTGCCTTGGACTGTGGAGGATTCTCCTTTGGAGGTTTTTAAACCGAGGCTGGATAGCCATCTGTCAGGAATTATTCGATTGTGTATTCCTGTATGGCAGGGGGTTGGACTAGATGGCCCTTGTGGTCTTTTCCAACTCTATGATTCTTTGTGGTGACAACAGATATCTTGACACATGCTAGTTCTATAGCATAAGGGTTATGGGCTCTGGATTATAAATACCAGGATTCTGAGAGCTATATTCAAAAAAGAAACTCTTCTGAGCTTGAAACAAATAAAATTACCATAATATATGACCAAGAAAAGCAGCTACTCCTTGGGAAGCAGGAACTAACAAAAGCCTCTGTCCAGGACTCTGAAGAGACATCTACTGTCAGTGCTGGCAATACAGTACTGACTTCATAAAATGGACTATCTGGACCAGCTCTGATTTGATGCCATTCCAACAGCCATTCACAGGTAGAACACAAAGAAGTGCAGCCCAGCCACAGAAATGGCTTACCATACTGAGACACACGCTCCTGCTGAAACAGGGCAAACCTTACCATTTGGCAAAGTGAGGCAGCTCCCTCAGGCAGAAAATGTAGGATATCGTGAAAACTAGCACATGATTATTTTTCTGTTTTCTATGGCAAAATTCTGTTGGCTGACTCTTGGTGCAATGTACATTGACCTGCACCCAACATGCTCACAGAGAGGTGGAGATTTCAGATGCTGCTATGTTGGGTTCAATAAGTACACAGTGTGCATCTCAAGGCTTCCTCTTCCCTTTTCCCTGGGAAATAACATTTTCCCTTTTTCCAGTCCCCTGACACTTCCTTTGCTGTGCTATATAGCATTACCAAATAAACTAGCTGCACCCAGGGTAACATACGCCGTTATAGTAGATTTGAAAGGTTCACACGGTTCACCTACGTGTTATTATTTTAGGAAAAAAATATTGCATTGTTTTACATGTGGATGGTGATTGGCTGAGGGAGTGAGAGGAGGGAGGGGCCCTTGTGAGGCTGGGGGTGTAGATGCAGATTGAGTGGCAGGAGTGGATCGTGAGGTAGAGAGCGAATTTGCATTTGGATGGTGATTGGCTGAGGGAGTGAGAGGAGAGAGAGGAGTGGCTGGGTATGTTTCCTAAGCAGCCAATCAGCACACTGGGAAAGGAAACATACCCAAGTGTTATATATAGTAGCACCCCCATATCCACTGATTCGCCAACAGCGTATTCAATTATCCGCAGTTGGTGCTGGTGGGGGGGGAAGGGAGGGGGAGGAAGGATCTCACCTCCCCTGTCCCTTCCCCTAGGAGGGTTCCTATCACCATGGCAGTGATTGTGGGGGTGAAGGGGGAAGGGGAGTTAGCAATCTTGCCTCCTCCCCTTCCCCCTTCCCCCCTGCAATCACCACCACAGCAGGGCATGGCAAGAGGGAAGGCGAGCGGAGGAGCAATCTCACCTCCCCCCCTTTCTCCCCAGGATGGCCCCTGGGATGGCATTCACTATTATCCGCAGAATTCACTATTCGCGGAGGCCCCAGAACCAATCCCTCGTGGATACGGGGGTGCTACTGTAGATACAAATATAAATAGGATGAATCTAAACGTTTTATTGGTTTATATCAGAAAAGATGAGATTCTTTTCAAAGACTAGAAGGGGGAAAGGTGATTTTCCCCCTGTTCTTTAAAAAAAAACCCTATCTATACAACAGCATAAAGAACAGCTTTGCTTAACTTCATTTCACACACTTCTCCATCACCATCCCAACCCCTGCAATCTACTTCTCCAGGAAACTACGCACAAGGTCCAAGCAGGCCATCTCTTCCCTTTTTTCTACAGCTCACTTAGGCCATGAAAATAAGCTTGTTTGACTTACAAATGGGTGGACTTCTGCATGTGCTGCAGACAAATGGGTAGACTTCTGCATGTGCTGCACTCCCCCATCCCCACTGGCATCATGTATCTTCTGAACTGACAGGCAGTGGACCATTTAAGTTCAGCATCAGGAATAATGATGTTGAAAACATTCAATACCATGAAGCTGGCCATACCATGGGGCAGTGGCTCTTAATCTTTTCTTTACCAGGGGCCCCTTTAAATATTTTTTGTTGCCATGGACCCTGAAGACTTAACTCAAGATTTAAAACAATAATAATAATAATAATAATACCCAACAGCACTAATAATACAGTTACACCATCCATTAAACCTTCCCTCAGAGGCACTGGAGGGGGAGGGAAGATTTTTCTCCTGCTTCTTCCTACAAGTTTGTGGCTGAAGCAGATTGAATTGCAATGTGCAGGCCAAGCCAGCCAGCCTCTGTCCCTGTTACATTGCCACTCCACTGCAGGGAGGAGGTGGGCTAAGCAGCCTTCAAGCCTTTGCGGACCCCCTGTGAGGACATTGCAGCCCCCTTGTGGTCTACGGACTAAACTGCCATAGGGCATAATGAGATGGGCCCCCACGCACACAAGAAATGGTGGTAAGGCAGCAGAGAACAAATATCTGTGCGTGCTACATGGCATGTCTTACATCCCATAAGCTGGCCTGGGCAACACTGGTTAGTATGGCAGCAGGAACTCTTTTAGCTGTGTAGGGCTTTAAAGGTATGCACCAACACTCTGAATGGGCAGAAACCAAATGGAAGGCAGTAATTCAACACTGGTGAAGTTTATCCACAGTGATCAATCAACAGCCTAGACACTTTGTTTTGAATGAAGTGATGGGGGGGGGCGATTCACATACAACACATGACAGTAGTCAATCTTAGACGTTTTGATAGGATAACTGAAACCAGGCTCTCTCTGTCTGGCAGAAGCTGCAGTTTGAAAAGCAGCCCAAGAAATTTAAAATCCTTGTAGGCAAAGCTCAATACAGAAGTTCGAGCATCCCACAGGCTGCAAAGAGAGAAGTGGGACTCCACAAGCCACAGACAGAGCCACATGCAGCCCAAGGCTGCCCACATGTGTCCTAAGTGGTGAGAGCTGGACCTCCTGCTGAACCATCTCTTCTTTGAACCTATGTTACACACTTAGTAAATCTATGGAGACTCTGTTTAATGTTCCTGTCCCATCAGATAGGCAGGGGAACCATGTTGCAGCAAAGTGCAGAGGAAAGTATGGGAATTAATACGACAGTGAGAAGCACAGTGGCCAAAGGAGATTGAAGTGCCCAATGAAGCATGAAGCTAGAAAGGTTTATGAAATCTATATTTTTCCTTGTAACTATATAACACAGTTTTGCTCTCAAGCTTTCCTCCTTAATATGTCATGAACGTACTAGTTTGCCAAATGCTGCCAGTGCACTATAAAAGTGGGGGGGGGGGGGGTAGTGAAGAGAAACAAGTGTCTATTGTTGTCAAATGTTATTATGGGCCCTACACGTTCAGTATACATGACAGTCACACGGCCATGTCATGCAGAACAATTTCAAAAGCAACACAGGTACTAACATGGGGGACAGGGAGAAGTGCAAAGTGCTCCACAACAATGTCATCTTTGTATCTTTACAAACAAAAACAGGTTCATGTGCAATCACTCTGAAGAAAGAAATTATTACAAGATCTTACGTTTAGGCTTAGCTTCAACTACCTATGTAACATGACCTACATAGTTATTTCAGCATCTGCAAAGAAATACAAGACAAGGTAGAAACAGAAAGAGTGGAATAATAATTTGGGCATGGGCATACAGCAAAGAAGCAACTAGTCACACTTAAAACTTGCACAAATTCAAATTTTACAGTACAGTGGTCCCACCATATCTGCCAGCTCACGGTCCACAGATTCAACCTACCGCAGATTCAAACTACAGTTGTCCCTCCGTATCCATGGATTTAAGTATTCACGGCTTGAAAATATTCTTTAAAAAAAGACCTTGGTTTTGCCATCTTACATAAGGGATGCCATTTTGCTATGCCATTGCATATAATGGGACTTCAAGTATTCATGGATTTTGGTATCCACGGGGGGTCCTAGAACCAAACCCCAGCGAATATGAAGGGACAACTGTACAGTACTGTACATCAGTCAATCAATATGTTTATTGTGCTAGCCAAAGGCCATAACAAAGATACTGTACATAATACACAATACCTGTACTGTACTTTACACAACACATAGGTGAGGCTGAAGAAGCTGCAGAGAGATGCAAGACACACGAAATGGCAGGAATCAAAGTGTGGTGCTTGGCAGGAATCCACACCTCTCATCATTTCACAGGTACCTTTTTTCTGTCTAACATTATCTTCAACTATTCATTATTCTTCTAACTTACATTAATTCACAACTTTAGAGAAGGAATATGCATGGGACTAAACCCTTTCACATTTCTCAGATATCCAAAAATATTGCACTATTCCCCCAAAAGTCCACACAACCACTTTTTGACTTTCTTACAACTCTGGAAGAGCTTGCTCCTTATTTTATATAAAATGCTCAAATAATTTTTGGCTAACAATTTTTACGTTCTTTCTCTCAATAGAAAGACAAGCACCAACAAGATGGCAAACAAGCTTAAAATGTCTTCAAATAGTACTGTCCTCTCACATTGTAAATTACATATTGTTTATGTCCAGAATCAGCAGTTTCACACTAAACACAATTATTTTCCAGACAGGGCAGCACCACCATTGCCACCTTCAACAAAATTAAATTCACTTTATTAAAAAAAAAAAAAAAAAAAAACTTTCTTTGTCTTCCTCCTAAAGGTTATCTTTAGGAGAAAGACAAAGATAATGCCTTTTATAAATATATGAGACATTTTTATAAAATGGGACATTAGCCTTGAGCAAACAATGTCAAAAGTTCAATTGTCTCACACTGCTACTGTTGTTCATAAGCCTGTTTCAACAAGTTTGAAACAACAGAATCAATTCCATGAAGAATTCACAAGCAGAAGCATGGTAGATGTAATTCAGGGCTAGAAACTTCCAGATATGTTCTACTCCAATTTCTATCTTTCCCAGCTATTCTGGCCAAAGGGAATATTTGATAATTGGGTTTACTTGAGAACAGGAACACTTTATAATTTTTGGAGGGTCATACATTCCCCAGCGATGGTATAACAGATCAAGTAAACAATATCAGGCCACTATGTTCTAATCAATTATAATTTATAAAATTTAAGTTAAAATTATTAAAATGTTATTAAAATTATAAAAATATGAAAGAATTTGCTAGAAATTAAAATTAGCAAGTGTTATGACTCTGAGGCCTATTAAAGTAAGGGTCATGAACTCAATGGAAAGTTAGGAAGCTCAAGGCAAACAGCTGTGTATGAGGGCAGGGGAGTCAGAGGACTTCATCATGAGCCATTCTATGAGTCACACAGGGGATATGTGGTTAATAAAAGAGTTATATACACGGATATTTGTCCTATATTAACCTTTATTATTAGAGTACTAGTTACTACAGGCATACCTCAATTAACAAAGTTTCTGACAGTGAAGCTCCTTTTTTCAAAAGCTTTTCATGCCTACCCAGCCTAGTTCTTCCTCATCCACAGTCTAGCTGGAAGTTTTTAGCAGCATTAGCATTGAGGGGATGGTGAAGGAAGGTTGGAGAAACATACACATTTGATCTTGGGTTGCAACACTGGCTCTGTACTAAACTAAATAATGCAATGAACAAAGCTTATGCTGAAAAAGAGCAGGATTCTACTCTAGCTGATCCTACTGTAGATGTGTGTGCCTGCTTACAACAGAATGAAGGGCAGCGGTCTCCAGAACCTCTTACTGAGCATGTGCAAACAGAAAGTAAGGGAGAGAGTAGATAAGCCTGTCTCAGCACCTCCCTTCAGCATGTTACAAAAACAAAGATCTGTTTGGCCACCAAAATGGAAATTTTAAGAAAAGTGGATGCTGGTAAAAGAAAAATTCATCCCTAGACGCTGGGATGTTTACTTATGCAAAGCCTACCTGGCCTAGCTGCAATGGAGCAATGGATTCAAACTACAGGAAAAGAGATTCCATCTAAGCATTAGAAAGAACTTCCTGACCTTAAAGAACAATTCAACAATGGAATACACTACCTTGGAGTATAGTGGAGTCCCCTTCTTTGCAGGTGTTTAAACAGAGGCTGGATGGCCATCTGGCAGGAGTAAATGGCATGGGGTTAGACAGGATCGCCCTTGTGGTCTCTTCCAATTCTATGATTTTACATGTATGTATTGTTAATTTTGAATAAAAAGTCTGCTGAAACATGTTCAGCTCTTCTTTTGCATGGTGCAGGAACCTGTGCCTATTATTTACATGTCATTTCTGCCCCAGTACCAAATTTTCTGTTAAATAAGTACTGTAACATCCTGGAACACATCTACTTTGTTAACTGAAGAAAGAATAAAGAAGTTGTGAATAATACAAAGGTCAGCAACCAAAATGAATGCTGAATAACTGAGGAGAAATTGAAAAAACCAAACAGTATATATTAAATGTACAGTTTAGTGATCTATATTCCTAAGTACTATACAGTTACATACCCATGTACATGTTGGCACAATTCACATGACTGAGATGCACTGGGGAGTATCATCTATTAGTAAGGGTGACATTATGTGTCAATACAAGACAGAAAATATATAAACACAAAGCAGTCAAACAAAGCAATCCTAAAGCCTACCAAAGGCCAGTTGAGGAAGTCTTAGATGAAACAGAACTGCTGCTCTACCAGCTGGATGGTATTTCTACCCAAGAAGCTGCAGTATGCTTGCAGAAAGTTCCGTAGGCATAGCTGTACCATGAAAAATATGACCCCAAATGAGGTGCACCTTGACAGTACTTGATCTGCAGTTCAGAATCAGTTTATGCACTATGCTGGCATAACAGCAGTATAGGCAGGGGTGAATGGAGAAAAAAGGCAGCAGGTGCAGCAACCATGAAAGAAGGAAGGCATTAAAGAGATAGGCCAATCAGAGCTAACAGATTTTTATCTGCTTTTTCTTGCCATCATGCTGCCTGGAAAAAGTGCAACCGCTAGCACAGCATGCCAACAGGATTCTAGCCATAGGATCCCAAATTCCCTCATTCCCTCCACATATGTCCACAAAAGGCCAAGAACTACACCATCCCTGGAGCTAGCCCAAGTTACATTTCCTGTGCCCAAAGAAACTGGAAAAGGGGGGGGAGGGAGTCACTCATGCCTCACCTCCTACCCTGGCCTTATTGAGCAGGCAGGGCACAGTAAATTGCACTAGCTTTATTATGAATCCTCTTACAGAGAGAGAGAGGGGCCTTCACAGGACTGCTCTTTAATGCTACAAAGCTATAAACACTCATTTGCAATTTTGTGGATTAATCTTGTGATTTGCAGGAAAACAGACTACCTTGAAAGATGGTCAACCTTCTTTCACAGGATGCATTGTCATCTGTCAAGAATGTTTTAGCTATGGGTTCATGTGCTGGCAGATGGTTGGATTAGATGACTCTGTGTCAACAATCTATGACTGTATGGTTTTATGAACTGTGTGGACTAAATGGGACTTATTTTAGACTAACATGCACATGACAGGGCTGCATCATGTTAGCTGACTTGCTCCTCAGTGGCTCCTCCCACCATCAGGTGAAACTGAACTAATTCAAATAGTATGCTTATTGTGTTATCCAATCAGGGCTTATATGTTACAGTTCCCAAGTAAGCCAGAATTCATAAGCCAAGAACAAATTCTGGCTTGTAAAGGGGCACAACAAGCTCCGAGTTTAGCACTGGATAGCATGCTAAGCTTTCAATTTACAGTAAGATTAGTTGTAGATGCAAACCATCTATGCGAACTACCTTACAACTGCTCAAAGTAAGCCAGGTTTCACCAGAATTCTAGCCTTCCACTGCATGCAAACACAGCTACCTTGTTTAACAGAGGGCTATACATTCAGCTTTAAGAGACTACGGACAACAAGAATACAGTACTCAAGTGTACTCCAACAAGTATGCTTGGCATGTTTAGATTAGTTATAATTATTTTAAAGGACATTTTATGTAACTTTTTTTTAAAAAATCAATTTAAAATTGGAGGAAAAAAATCTAATTACTATTAATTTAAAGCCAAAGAGGGATGAAGCCACGAACATAAAAAATGGAGACAACTTCCACCCACTGTAGCCTCCTGTGTCCTTCCAAACTCTAGTCTACAAAGTCAAAAGATTAAACAGACTATGTGAGGCTACAGAGTATGTGGAAAATTGGCAGGGGGAGGGGAATCATCTCCCATTCCCACAGCTGGGTCAGAAGTGTTCTGGATTTTAGATCCAACCCAATTAAAAAAGACAGATCTCTTTGCAAACAGACTACAACCCTGAGCAATTGCAGTGGCAGTGGTAAATCTGATCAGATGATCAATCGGGAGGATTAACCTTTCCTCCCAGTCTATTGAACTTGTCCCTTCATATTTGCTGGGGTTTGGTTCCAGGACCCCCGTGGATACCAAAATCCATGAATACTCAAGTCCCATTATATGCAATGGCACAGCAAAATAGTGTCCCTTATATAAGATGGAAAAATCAAGGATTGCTTTTTGGATTATTATTTTTTAAAGAATATTTTCAAGCCGCGAATACCTAAATCTGTGAATACCAAATCCGTGGATACAGAGGGACAACTATACTATTAGCCCACCCATCCCCAACAAAAAAAGCACATACAGTAGTATTATTCCGCTGAAGGACAAACAACATCTAGGGACTAGCTTAAATTAGGAAATAGCACAAGGGGGCTAAAGGCTTATCTATGCCAAGATCACCCCTCCAATAAACTCCAGAGCTCTCCACAGCAACTCTTATGTTAAAAAAAAAAACATATACTGTACACCATGGCTTTCCATGTCTCTGGCTAAACTGTCAGTGAGGATTACTTTGGGGTGGTGTGGGGCTGATAAAGCTGAAGAGCAGAAGTACCATACAAATTATATGTAACATTTGCAAGATTATACTGATGTGACAGCCGAAGTATCATCATTTATTTATTTGTTTACGGTACTTACTTATACAGCACCATCACTGTACATGTTGCTTTACAAGTTTAAAAAACAACAAAAAATACCTAGTTCCCTGCCCTTGGCTTGCAATCTAATTAAAACATGGCAAAAAGGAAAAGGGGGTGGTGGGGTGGGGCTCAGAAATTTTAAAAGGAGACATTTAGATAAACAGTGTAGCTATGTATATCTGTGCTAGAACAGGTAGGTGGGCAACAATTATTTAGTTATTATAGGATCAATAGACCAGTGGTTCCTTTATTTATTTAGTTATTATAGGATCAATAGACCAGTGGTTTCTTTACCAGGGACCCCCTTTAAATATATTTTGTTGCCATGAGCCCCTAAGACTTGACTCAAGATTTAAAACCCTAATAATAATAATACAATTACACCACCCATTAAACCTTCTATCAGAGGGAAGACGTTTCTCCTGCTTCTTCCTGCAAATTTGTGACTGGAGCACAGGCACCAGCGGTGTCAGCATCCACAGGGGGGCCCATCATTGTGCGGGCCCCATAGTAACCCTCTTCCTGCAAAAACACTTAGTAATAATCTGAATATCCCATACTGTGAATAGCTTAGGTTGAGTTAGGTTACATTGACCTGAGATAAGCATATGCCCCCTCCACAAAATAAAGCATTGCAAGGGGCCCCCAAATTCCTTAAACCGGCCCTGCTGGAGCAGATTAAATGGCAATGTGCAGGCCATGCCAACCAGCCAGGCAGCGTTTGCCCTGTCACATGGCCACTCCGCTGTAGGGAGGAGGTGGGCCAAGCAGCCCTCAAGCCTTTGCGGCCCCCCTGGGGGGGCATCGCGGGCTCCTGGGGCCACAGCTTAAGAACCCCTGCAGCAGGCGAACAGAGTGCTACTAAGAGCGATCCCATTTCGCGCCGGACCCTCCCTTCCATTCCTTCTGGCTGCCCATGTCCTCCTCGCTCGAGTCTTCGGCGGCAGCCGGACGCGTGTACTTCACACCCATGCACACAGAGATCCATCCACACGTGCATCCTTCCCCAGCCCCGCTTCCTCACCTCCAGGCGAAGGGTGGCGCCGCAAGCCCGGAGGAACTCGCGGATGTTGCTCAGGCACTCGGTCTCGGTGCGGGGCTCCGGATAAACCTGCAAAGAGGGAGAGGAGTCAGTCTCGCAGCTCCGCCGGGAAGCAGCCTCGGACCGGGTTTGCCCGTGTCGGGAGGGAGGGTTGAACCGGGAAGTAAACACGCCGGCAGGAAATGGCGTGTGAATAGAGAAGCGGGGTGGGGGAGAGACGAGGGAAGTCCTCCTCCTCCTTCTCTACTACTCCAGGATGGCTTTCCCTTTCCCTCTCTCCTCCCACCTTCCTCACGAACCCTCTCTCGGGCTGGCGAAGGGTTCCGGCAGCCAAGGAGAGGATGCGAAGAAAGCCAAAGCGAGGCTGGTGGCAAACACACGCGGCCGGCCGCCCGCCCGCCCTCCCTTCCCCAGAATTGCTCGCTTCCCCCCCCCCCCCCACCTCCCTGGAAGGTGAAGAGTTTAATAGGTCGACTTGCTTCTAGGAAAAAAATCCAGCGACTGCCTAGGATCTACAAAGGCCAAATCCATACTACACAAATAATCCTGTTTGAAACTGGATTATTTGCCATGGCTCCTTCCTGTTGAATCTTGCAGTTTTACGTGGTCTTTAGCCTTCTCTGCCAAAGAGTGCAGGTGCTTCACCAAACTACACATTCCAGGATTCCATGGTAAATAATCCAATTTCAAACTGGATTATTTGTGTAGTGTGGATTTGGTCCTAGGCCAGGGTTTCTCATATATATATATATATATATATATATATATGATATAATAATTTTTGTATTTCCCCCTCCCCAAACACCCCTGCTGGGCTTGTAGCACACTGGGATCTGAACATGGCCTCCACGAGATATATATTAGCTGTAGATATAATAATTTTTAGGCAGGGATTCCCTGAGACCTGAAAATGGTTTCAAGGGTTCCACCTGAGTGAAAAGGTTGAGAAAGGCTAAGCTAGGCAGTGGTTAATGAAGCTACACCTGTTGACTTTCTGCCAGCTGTACGAGGCCCGCCACAACTATCACGATGGCAAAGTCGAGCCTCCCCCTCTGGAAGAATAACACGATTGGGCTGATTTGGTTATTGTTTCTTTCAATTCCCCCCCCCCATCAGCTTTATGTGCTGCCCACATCTGGGTCATAGAATTGAAAACATCATCATAATACCTTCTAGTCTGCTAATTCTTAATTCTGCTTAATTTAATTTAATTGCATAACCACATTGTTTACACATTTTCATGGGATGCCTGTTAGTCTTAATAAAGGTAATGTCCAACTCTGGATTGTTTTACTCTGCCAGAGGGGAAATTTATTCCTCCACATAAAGTATTCCTGTCATTCAGATCCATGGCCCCCACATCCTGAAGTGGGCCCCCAAGCCAGGATCTTTGGCAGGCCCCCTACGTACTGCTAAGGTTAAGGGCAGGGAGATACCCTACAGGGTTTAGGATAAAAATTAAAGAACAGTAGGACCTCCATATCCACTGATTCAATGATCCACAGGATACAGAACAGCACACCTACCACAGAGTCTTCCTAGAAAATGTGTCCTAGCCATTTTCTAGATCCTCCAAGGCAACTCTATGGTATTTTAAACTGGAAGTCCCATTATTTTCAATGGTGTTTGCTATTGCCCACAGTTTTCGGTATCCACAGGACCCCTCAGAAGCAATCCCCGGTGGATACGGGGTTCCTACTATAAATCAGATTAAATGATGGCACCAAAGTAACATTTATATTTATTTTTTAAAAACTAAATTGATATACATAATAAAAACTTACAATAATATAATGCTGCCCCCCCTCCTAATCCTGGGCACCTGGACCCCCAGACTAGAGCCCTATCAGCCCCCCCCCCTTGTGGAGGCCACGTTCAGATCCCAATGTGCTACAAGCCCAGCAGGGGTGTTTGGGGAGGGGGGGAATACAAATAACTCCAGAAATGGATCCTGGTAAATGGCTACAGTTAATGCCAGAAATTAGTTCAAGTCCCCTTCTGTAAAGAGGAAAGTTTAAAAAAAAAAAAAAAAAGACCCTGTACCTACCTCTAATAGCACAGTCAGATTTTGAACGCCTACTAAATTTGTATGACTGTACAAAGTAGAGTGAAAGGGCAAAATCTAACAATGTTAAACTAGAAATGAGCGAGGATAATAGTGTTGATGCCACAATTGCAGGGCTGTGCAGTTGTTTTCAGAAGCACTTTTAGGTGGAGTTTAAGTCAGTAGAAATGTAACAACTATGACTTTAAAATAAAAACTTATAATATTATAACAATACAGTATGCAGTAAATATACCACTTTATACTTACATTTTGTACCTAAATAAATTTTATGTTCTAGCAATCTAAGTAGCCTGATGATTCATGTGGTGGTAATAAAATGCCTTGTCCTCCTACAGTATTTTATTATAGTAAATCTGTTATTAGGTCCTAATTAATATACATTTGTCATTTATGAAAGAGTCAGAGTTAAATTCAGACAATAGAAAAAGAGGAGTTGAGTCCAAGTTGGAGTCGAAAGCTTGGTGTACTAACTCCACAGCCATGGTTCTGTCCATAAACAATTTTTCTATGCTCAAAGCTAAACCAAGGGAATTCAAACAAGTGTCATTTTCAGCACATTAATGCCACATCTATATATATATAAAACTCTTGGGTACGTTGCCTTTCCCAGTGTGCTGACTGGCTGCACAGGAAACACACCCAGCCAATCACCACTCTCATGCAAATTTCCTCTCTACCTCAATCCACTCCTGCCACTCAATCTGGGGCCCAGATTGGGACCCAGACAGTCAACTGGCAGCGGCAATGGGCCACCTGCAACGGGACTCAGGGAGTCAACTGACGGCGGCAATTCCGGAAAAAGTGTGGAATACTGAGAAGGGAGAGGAAGAATTTAAAAATCCACTAGCCTACCTTACAGGGTTGTTGTGAGGCCTACCAGGTTTTGGGGGGGTTAACAGTGTATGTTATACTGGGTACAGCTAGTTTTAAGTATTTGTACTCCAGCTTTCTGAATATACTCATTAAAGGTGGCAATCATTAAACATAAAACCCTGAAAACAAAACAAATTTATACCCTAGAATCAACTTTCCATTTCAGCTCCTTCCCCAGTCACCAACAGCAAATGACGGCAAAAAGAGACCTCCTCAATAAGGCTGTTCCACAGTTCTGTAACAGCCTTCTTGACATCTGTGATCATAGAAGTCTCTGTACTGCAAGGTGAACAACTTCAACTTCTAGACGAATAATAAGAATCATGTAACCCTGAAGATGGACTGCAGTTCCCAGCATCCTATACCATACATATGCTGACTAGAGCTGCTGGGATTTGCAGTCCAACAATATCTGTACAGCGGCATAATTCCCGCCCATTCTAGATAGATACCTCTGTTCTTGGTTCGTTCTAATATTATAATAATCATCAGATGGGCTCATATGGTGAGGCAATCTCTCTGGAATTCAGAGGTCTTGCAGCCCTTTTCCATGTGGCTTTGCCATCCAAGTCAAGCCTAATACCCACAAGGGAGAGAACATTCTCCCTGGTGGCATGCCACTTCCTTGGAAAGGGCATTCTAGAAGTGGCATGCCACCAGGGAGAATAAGCTCACTGTTTATTCTTTAAGGTTTTTTTAAAAAAATATATTTTTATTAATTTTATAATCATACATTATATTATCCAATCAATACTTAGTATAGCACATAAAATTACTATAAACATCACAATTTTTCTATTAACTAATTTCAAAAGTTAACATAGATTCTTTACTATAATTCTATTCAAAAATATTAATTCCCCTAAAACCCCCCCCCACCTCAGTGCTCCCCTTCACCGGAGCCGTTATCCCTTACCTAATCTTTCCAGAATCTCATTTCTTCTCGTGGAGGTAACCTCCCATCTTTTGTCTGTAATACTTTTTTAACAAATACTTTCCAAATTTTATCAAAGTCACTTTCTTTCCAACTTCCTCTTCTTACTTTAATTCTACATGTTAACTTATCATTTATTGCCATCTTCCAAATTTCTTTATACCACTCCTCCACTTGTACATTTATTTGCATTTTCCAATGTCTTGCTATAATTAATCTTGCTGCCGTTAATAAATTTGTTATTAAATCCTTTTCTGCTTGGTTCCCATTCTTTCCATTATAAATTTACATCAATGCTATACTCGGTTTCCTTTCTATATTTCTATTCAAAATATTCTCTAGTTCTATGAAAATCATTTCCCAAAACTGCTGAACAGATTTACAATTCCACCACATATGCATATATGTACCTATTTCTTGACAACCTCTCCAACAATATTTAGAGTTATTCTTATCTATATTATGCAATCTTGATGGTGTCAAATACCATCTCCATATTATTTTATAATAATTTTCTTTTATCCGTATCGACATATTTTTAGATGTCTTTGTTTCCATATCTTATCCCATTCATGATCTCCAATTTTTTGTTTCAAATCTTCCATATTCTCCTTAAATATTCCCCTTTGTCTTTTTTCCTTATTTTTAATCAATATTTTATATAATTCACTTGTAATACCTTTCATACTTTCATTATCATCCCTCTTTTCACCTTTTTTCACCAAATTTTCAAATTTTGTAAATTCCCTTGTTTCTTTATGATTCTTTTTCCAATGTTTAATCCATTGTTCTAACTGTATGCAATTAAACCATGAAATGTTCATTCCACATAATTTCTCTCTTATACTCCCTTTTTCATTCATCCATCCTATCCATCCCTCTATTTTATCTAGTCCTCTTTTCTTTAATTCCTTTCCCATTTTTTTCCTTCAAATTATTTGGGAAATTTTTTCCCATTATAACTGGTGTTAATACTGAATCAATAGGCAAAAATTCTCTCTTATATTTATACCATATTTCCAATATATTTTGCAGAAATGGATTCTCAATTCCTTTAATTTCCTTTTTTGTAAAATTATCAAAAAATATATTCCATATTCTCTTTTCTATTCTCCCTGTTTCTATCTCTAACCATTCTAAATCCCCCTGTCCTACAATTCCTTCTATAACATATCTCAATTGATTAGCTTCATAATATCCTTTTATTTTGGGAAGACCAAGTCC
Source organism: Gambelia wislizenii (assembly GCA_030847615.1). Classification (NCBI taxonomy): domain Eukaryota; kingdom Metazoa; phylum Chordata; class Lepidosauria; order Squamata; family Crotaphytidae; genus Gambelia; species Gambelia wislizenii. The sequence continues at coordinate 226,173,470 of JAUMIR010000003.1, read as the reverse complement.
TCCCTCCTTCTGTGATACATACCAAAATAATTTATTTAATCTTGTCCTTTTCCCTCCATTACAATATTTATTCAACATATTTTGCCATTTTTTTTCAGTTCTGCTTCTGATACTTTTATTGGTAACATTCTAAACAAAAAATTTAGTTTAGGTAATATTTTCATTTTAACTAAAGCTACTCTTCCAAACCATGATAGTTGAATATTTTTGTATTCTTCCAACTTCTTTTCCATTTCTTTCCTTAGTACCATTATTCTTTAAGGTTTTAACAAAAAAAACTGAATTATAGTACAACCCCCGTATTCATGGAGGATACATTCCCAGACTTGCCGTGGATACTGGAAACTGTGGATAATAGCGAACCCTGTTAAAATTACTTCAGGCCCAAGCATACTATACAGTCATGCTGGAGGTCTAGAAGATGCCTAGAGAGAACACTTCTCTAGGTATCTTCTAGGTCTTCCAGTATAACACTGTTGTCAGCTTCTGCCAGAAGCATACCATAGAGGACCTAGAAGATGCCTAGAGAGACCATATTTTTTGAACATGTGAAAGTAAATCTGCAGATACGGGGTCATACTATATTATTAACATTTATTTATACCCTCCCCTTTACCCAAAATTGGAACTCAAGACGGTTCACAACTTAAAACAAGAATGATAAAACTAAAATCATACAAAGATCAACATTAAAATAGAATTAAATTATTTAAAATATTAAAACAATTTAAAACCTATACTTTAAAAGGATAAAAAAAGTTCAGTAAAAATAATGTACCACCCTCTTAAAGTCTCTTTCTTTAAACACCTTCAGTTCTAAATGCCTGTTAGAATTTTTTTAAAGTCTTGTTTTCCAAGAGGGCTGTTCTGGCTCCTTGGTAAGAGAGTTCCAGAGTCTAGTGTCATCCACCCACAAAGTCCTATGTCACATCTTCACCTGCTGCAATTGTGAACGTGATGAGACTGGAAAAAGGACCTCTTCTGAGGATCTCAGGGCTGTGACATTTATACAAGGAGATATGCTCTGTCAGATAGCTTGGACCTCAGCCAAATAGGGGTTTATAGGTCATAACCAGCAGTTTGAACTATGCCCAGAAATAGACTGAAAGCCAGAAGAACTGTTATTGCAGGCGAGTTCTATGGTCCCTGTAACTACCCCAATTAACACTCTGGCTGCAGCTCTGTATATCAACTGAAATTTCTGAAAACTCTTCAAGGGCAGCCCTATTTACACCATGTTAACAGTAATCCAAACGAGATATAAAGAAGGCCTGTACTAGCATGGCCAGATTAAATGTTCAATTGAGCATTCGAAATCCTGCCAGTGATAAATATTTTATGACCATTTCTTCTGTTTCACCTACTATTTTACTTCACAGTTTTATGATACTATACTTGTGTTATCTTTACACTCATTACAAAACATCTTGGAAGCCTTGCACTTTGGAAGACTGAATAATGAAGGGTGGTGTTTTTAACATTATTAATAAATTATAGCATAAATAAAATTAAATAAATATACCACCCTTCGTTCCTCTAAATTATATTAAAAAACAGCACTCTGGACTCAAGAAATGTTCTAGCAGCTAGTGCAGCTAAACAAAACTTACTATGCATGGGGCTACTAAGTTTTATAGCCCTGTAACTTTCATGCCTTCTCCCCAAGAACCCTGGGGATTTGTAGTCCACTGAAGAAGCTGAGAATTCTTTAGTAGAGACCATTAGCCACCCCTTTCCAGGTACTACATTTCCCAGAGTTCTTTACAGTGAGGAAGCAACTGTTAAATGGTTTATGCCTGTACAGTGGGTATGCTCCCAATTTGGCTGGGGGAAGTGTAACCAAATGAACCAATGCACAACATTTCAGCTTCACAGGAGTGTAGCAACAGGAAGGGAGGAATAAGGGCACTGCACCTACAAAGTTCAGCTCTGCTCCCCAAATTTTGAGAACTGCAGTTGAGCATTTCAAGACACAATGTAGACATCCAAAGAAAAGTATATAAAACATGTGAATAAAATTATAAGGTATTATATAACAACAGTTACAATGCCAGGAAGAAACTTAGAACCTTTCCCTCTCAGTCAGCAAGAATTCTTCTCATTGATTATTTAAAACACAGGCACAAAAGAAGAGGAACAAACAAAGCAAACAAAAGGAGGTCAATATAAGGCTACACTATATAATAAGTTGTAAAAATAGTTTTATTAAAAGACAGCTCAGACTGACATTTTACCATAATTTTATTACGCATCAGTATCTGGTATGAGGTAAAAAAAATCCTTATCACTTTGCAAGACACACACAGCTAAACTATGAAACAAGACCCTATTATAGAATGGGCTCTATAATTTCTCATTAACAATTATAACTGTTGTAACAGTTTATCTATCAAGCCTTTCAGATGAACAAGTCTTTAAAAATGGTTTTTATAACAAGAGCACTTCAGAGGTACTTTACTCATGAGTAGTCTCAAGGTGATCAATACAGACTGCTTATAAATATTTAAGTTTGTAAAAGCATGCCCTAATACAGTAAGGTAAACTTTTCCATGAATTACAGAACACAGTGCCTCACACTTTCTGCTTAAGTGCCAACTCATAAAATCATTAAAGTATATTAGTGATGGCACTAAGCCACTGTCAATTTGCCAGTGTTAGTGCACTCACCATTCCTACAAGTATCAATTTCAAAGTAACCATGTGTTTTCAAGCAACACTCTCTTCCCACATTCATACATTCACAAGACCAGTCAGCTGTATTCTTCCCACACTCACTATCGCTACTTATGGTGACATTGCTGGGTGGGAAATTCAGGACAGATTTTAAAATGGAACATTGATACTCACTGTGAAGTTTCCTTTTCTGCAGTGGCAGGGGGGTCTTGCTCTTCCCACACACTCCTGGAGGCAGGGCTTCCTGAATAATTCATTAACTTCCTCCACCCTAAGTGGGAGAGTTAGCCCCTCCCCCCAGTGAAGACATATCAAAGCTTCAATCTGCTCCCTAATAAAGACATGTCACCTCAACCCAATTCAAGGGAGAAATCCAGAAAAGAACAGCAACAGCTAAATTCAGTGACAACCCCACCATAACCAAAAAGGCGGGCAGGATTCCCTCTCCACTATAGTCAGCACTCCACATTCACTGGTTTCCTTTCTCAGATTTGCTTATTCACAGATTAGTAAATCCTCTCTAGGAATTGCTAGGTTCTCCAGTGTGATTCTATGGTCAATTTCTGATGGAAGTTGACCACAGAGTCACAGTGGAGGATCTACCGATTCCTAGAGAGGTGTCCTCTCAGGTTTAAAAAAAAATAGCATTCACAGGGTTTTGTTTTACCATTTGCAGTTTTTCCACCTTTGCAACAGGGGCTGCATCCCTAACCCCCATGAAAGCTGAGGGCTGATTGTACTACGGAAAAGGAACCTTCACAATGAGTACCAATGTTCCATTTTCCTACAGTGTGGAGAGGGCATCTTTGCTGTGGGGCCTATCCAAATGGTCCCTTCAGGGTGGGCCTAACTCAAAGTAACCTCACTAAGAAACCACCTTATGCAAGACATGTCTCCCAAATGCCACCTCTGCAGAAGCAAATTTGTTGATTCTCTGATGTCAAACAAATGAAGGAGATGCCCAGGAGACAGCCTTGCAAATATCCACTAGAGGAGCTGCAGCGCTAAACGCCGCTAATGTTACTGCACTATGTGTAGAGTGAGCCTTAATCCCAACTGCCACATTCACAGAACTATATCTATAAACCCACTCAGTACAAAACCTCAGCCACTTAGAGTGGCTGTTGGTACTCACTTCCCAATAGTAGATTCCTGAAATGAAACAATCCGACTTATGAAAAGTAGCTATCCTATCCAAATAAAATGTGAGAGCTCTGCACATATCCAACCTGTGCCAGTCTCGTCCCTTCTGTGGCTTAGGATCAGGATCAGGACAAAAAAGAAGGCAAAACAATCTCTTGAGCCCTATGAAAGGTTGAATTCACCTTAGTGATAAATGACAGGTCTGACTGAAGAACCACACAATCCTTGTGAAACACACACAACTTCTTGTGCACTGACAAGGCTCTTACTTCAGAGACCCATCAAGCTGAAGTAATAAATAAAAATAAAAGTTTCCAGGTCAAAAACCTGAGATTCACCAACCTTAGTGGTTCAAAGGGGACCTGAATAATGCCTTCAACACCAAATGAACATCACAAGTGGTAAAGTGATGAATTGTAAAAGGATATAACAATGAAACTCCCTTCAAAAAATACTCTGAGCATAAGGATGAGATGCAATTGGCTTCTCTTCCTTTCTTCTCAAAATAGACCCTAATTCACATATATGCCACTTCAGGGTATTTGCACTCAAACCCTTATCCATACTTGCCTGTAAAAATGCCAGTGTTGACCCCACTGAGACAGACTGTGAAAGTACAGCTGTCCCTTCATATTCGCTGGGGTTTGGTTCCAGACCCCCCGTGGATACCAAAATCTGTGAATACTCAAGTCCCATTATATGCAGTGGCATAGCAAAATGGTGTCCCTTACGTAAGATGGCAAAAGCAAGGTTTGCTTTTCAGATTATTGTTTTTTAAAGAATATTTTCAAGCTGTGAATACTTAAATCTGTGGATACGGAGGGGCAACTGTACACCCTTACATTCACAGCATCTACAAAAGGTGTGCCGTGTAGTCTCATACAAATGCTTTGAAGACGCCTTTCTAGCTGACAGAATGGTCTGAATGATATCCTCCTCATACTGTAACTGTAACCAGCCCAAATCTCAATGAAGTAGCCCTTCTTGGCTCAACAGGCCTGGCCAAGAAGGGAACGGCCACGCCTCCATTTCCTTCAGGCTGACCAAGTCTGAAAATAGATGAAAACTGTGAGGCTCAGCTATCCAACATATGATACAAAAACCAATGAAAAAACTGGCTAGCTCTCCCACTTAGGGCTGTGTATGTGTGTGTGTGTGTGTGCGCGCGCGCATGCCTTCAAATTGCCTGTTGACGTAATGGCAACCCCATTAATTTTCTAGGGTTTTCTTAGGCAAGGAATCCTCAGAGGTGCTTTTGCCAGTTCCTTCCTCTGAAATACAGTATTTGTTGTCTGTCTCCCACCCAAGTACTAACCAGGGCTGACCCTATTTAGCTTCCAAAATCAGAAGAGATCTGGTGCCTTTAGCATATTTAGACACACATATTTAGACTCAGAAGAGAGAAAGTTAATTAATTATTCAGGAAGTGCTACCTCTAGAGTGTGTGGGAAGAGCAAGACCCACAGCAAAGATACCCTCTTCACACTGCAGGAAAAGCTACTTCTTCATACAGTATGTAAGCTATGGAATTCATTATCATAGTTACACTTGATTTTTCTATGTCAAAGACCAAGTTTCAGCCTAGATCCATGCAGTTAGATCCATGCAGATCCTTGCAATCATTTACTAACTCAAAGGCAGAAGACTGATACACCCCTCTTTTTTACTGTTATCAAGGGTGCTGTTTACACAATGAAAATGTCCCAGGAAGAATTCGTGTCAATCCCTGGCAGTTTACACGTACATCGGGTCGGGTACGTGATTTTCGGAAGGGGGACCACCTTTTAGCCCTCAATCTGTGGGACTTCCAGTCCCGCGGTTTGTGCCGGTTTTTAAAAAAGTCACTGGAGGATTCGGAAAATCGGAAATGTAAACAGCCTGGGACAAAATATCTCGGTACTAGGGGATGGCCGGAAATGGTGACTGGGGGCAGGCTTAGAGATCAGCGACCAGAAAAGGAGGAGTCAGTCACCCGTTCAACAAATCCAGCCTCACCAGCCGAAAACAAAGGCATCCCTTACAGCTGCATGAAGGTTGATGTGTGTGTGTGTGTGTGTGTGCGCGCACGTACTCAATCACCTTTTCAAATGGATTTCTACACTGCAAACCCTTCAGCTTTACCTTTTCCTCTACTGCATGTTACAGAGAGATCGTGGTGGGCAGAGGGTCGCCCATTCATCCCCTGCCTTGATCACCTCCCTGGGTTTGAACGGGCACAGTAAAATATTCCAGCCTCTGAGTGAATGAACACCCTTTAATTCCTCCTCTCTGTGTCTGTGTCTTTCAAAACGCCTGTCTGTAGCTGGCTTGAAACCTAAACTCTGCTGCTAAATCTCTGCTGTATGGGTTAACATTTTAAAGAGGCAAGGGGAAACCCATGCCCCCCCTCACTCGGCTTGATTTCAAAAGGAAAGCACTCGTTCGTGTGTCTGAGCGAAAGATCTCAGTCTGGGTCTTTCAAAATGCTTTCTGCCTCTGCTTAAAGGGTTAACATTTTAAAGAGACAGGAGAAACACAAGCGTCTGCCCCCTCTCCCCCCCCCCAGCCAGCCAATAGCATTGCTCATGGCGCGGAACTCTAAAGGAAGTGCGTCACTGAGGTTGTGAAAACACGAGTAATCGCATCCTTGATTGACAGCAAAAAAACCACCCTAAAACCTAAAAAAAAAACCCCAGAACTTTGGACGTGTAAATATCAGTCACGGGACCACCCGGGATATCCAGATCAGTGACATAAATCGTATAAACAGCGAGGGATGGATTTGTGATCACAAAGTCATGGTAAGCACCGCGACAATTTCTGTTGTGTAACTGGCACCAAGGACTATGTAAGAAGTGGATATTGTCAAGCATTCATTCCACCAGCCATTCCACTGGTCTGATGAAGGAGGAGGAGAGGAATACCACCAGCAGCAGCCATCTTGAGATGCCAGCTCCATTGGCTTTATCAAGTTGATGAACCTCTTTAAGATTTAAACATTACAAACATGTTCTTGAGTTTTCCTGCTTCTTACTTGTTTTTGCTTCCCATCTTCTTTCCCTTTTGTGAGGTATCCTTTCAGAGGCTGAAAACCTGGGGCAAGGACTATGTTGTCTCTGTTGTTGTTTTTTTTAATGACATATAAGCCACTTGAAGAACTTTTCTAACCACAGAGTGGGGTATAAATGCTATAAACAAGGAAACAAATAATGATTGGTGGGGTAAGTTTGGTTTGGTTGATCAAAAGCTGCACAAACTTGCTGTAGGCCAGGGGCGAGCAAAGTGCAACCTGCAGGTTGCATTCAGCGCCCCAGGGCCCTCAAGGGGTTAAAAATGCTCCAAAATGTCCCCAAATGCTTTCTATGGGGTCTAGATGGCATTTCCATTGTGTTTGCCCCCCCCCCCCCCGGTGAGGTCAAAATCAATTTCTGCAAAACAAATTCCAAAAAAATTATTTGCCCCAAAATGTCCTTTGGGGGTGTGATGTGCATTTCCACCATGCCCCCCCCCCAGCCAATTTAGGCCCAGGAGAGGCCTTCTTTTTGAAACGGAGAAATGAAACAGGACTTCTCACTTCCTGTTATTAAAAAAAGGCATCTCCTGGGCCTGAAATGGCCCAGGAAGGCCTAAAAGTATGGTGAAAATATCTCCCATGCCTCCTAGAGGGCATTTGGGAGTAAAACATGTATTTGATAGTTTTGTAGGAGTGGGTATGGTGGAGGGCTGACTGCCCCACCCCCACGGCTCCTTGGTAGCTAATGTGGCTCCCGAGCCTTCTACACACTCCCCACCACTGTAGTGTCTCACACTGGGTCCACTTCAGTTCTTGCACAATTATTTTTTAAAAAAATAATCCAATATCAATGCAACTCTAAAGCATAACCTTCCCAAATGTAGCCAGCTACTGCTATAACTATAACTTACTTGAACATTAACACTTTGCTATCTCATTACTGTATTTCAAAGCAATACTTGATTTACTTAAAAGCAGCAGATTACAACACTGCTGGCCTGTGGCACAAAATATACCTAAGTAATGGGGCCATACATACCCTACAAGTAAACAAAAATAATTTAAACCAATACACTAAACGGATGAAGTCATTCCTCACCGTGTTGCAGTTTACTTGTAACATAACTTTATTATGCCCTAGTTACTGCAAAAAGGAATAATCTAACATTGTACCTAGTTATTTCCAAGCTCTGCTCAAACGTCTGATAGAGCAAAAGTGATGGAAAGACTTCCAAATGGTCTACAGCAAAAGTCAGCTAACGGTTAAAATTTGGCCCCCTCAGCCAGCCATAGTGAAAAGCTAGGCCTCCAGGAGCAAGTATCAGTTCACTGTTCCCTGAACCACCAGGACAGCTGGTATTAAAATTAATTTGATGCACACTCTGGGAGTGTCCCTGTGGCCAGCTTTCAAAGAATTAACATTGTAAACTATAGTTAATGTGAACCATTATTCCCTGAATAGACCAAACACAGCTGTCCTGAGCAGATTATTCCTGTCATGAGCACACATGAATCTCCACAGAAAGCTGCACACAGTGGCTATTGTCAGAGAAAAAGACCATATGTGTATAAATATGTAGGCCACGCCTTGTGTCCCAAGTGAAAAGGCCCAAGACACCTCTGAACAACTGTCACAGAGGATACACAAACACTGGCTACTTCATGATTGTTAAGGAAGCAAAACTGCAGTGTCTGATAGCAACTTCCAGTCGGATGCCTTCTGCTGATACACAGGTCAAAGACACTGGAACAACCTGCTACTATAATCATTGCCTCATTATCAGCTCTCAGTTATCTTTCTCACCAAAGCATAAATGTTTCTTCTCTCAATTTCTATGCATTTTAACACCTAGAACACCCAACTCCACCACCAGAGCTGTCTCTCTGGCTTTGCTTCGCAAACGAAGATTCAGGAAGGACTCATCCCGCACTTTCTGCAAGCGCGCTGATGACTAAAAAGGCCAAACCGAGATAAACAAGTCCGGTTGCAAAAAGCACAGCAGAAGGTCTCCTTGGGTGATGTTTTTGGGTTGTGATTCTTTCTGCGTTGTCGTTTCTCTTCAAGACTTGTTCGTTGTGAGTTCTCAAATAAGGCTGCAGCATTGTGGATAGTGCGTCTCCATGCCTCCCGATGTGAGGCCAGGGCGGACCACTGTTGGTGATCTATTTGGCCGAGCCTGAGATGTTGTTTCAGGGAGTCTTTGTATTGCTTTTTTGGAATGCCCCTCTTACGCTGACCCGTGGCGAGTTCACCGTAGAGTAGTATTTTTGGGAGGCGATGGTCCTCCATCCTAGAAACGTGCCCTGCCCAGCGCAGCTGTGTTCTCAATATCATGGCCTCAATGCTGGTGATCCCTGCTTGCTCAAGGACAGCAACATTCGTCACATAGTCAGTCCAGTGTATATTTAGGATTGTGCGTAGACAGCGCTGATGAAAGCACTCGAGGAGTCGTAGGTGGTGGCGATAGGTGACCCATGTTTCAGATCCATAAAGGAGAATAGACAGTACGATGGCTCTATACACACTGATTTTTGTGCTTTGCCTCAGGTGTTTATTGCTCCAGACTCTTTTGTGAAGACTTCCAAATGCACTATATGCCTTTGCTAATCTGTGATCGATCTCTTTGTCAATCTTGGCATCTGAGGAGATGATGCTTCCCAGGTAGGTGAACTGCTGAACAGACTTGAGCATAGATTTGCCGACGGCAATGTGGGGATGGTGGTGTTCGTCCTGTGGTGCAGGCTGGTAAAGAACTTCTGTTTTCTTCAGGTTGACTTCTAGCCCAAACAGCTCTGCAGCTGTTGCAAAGCAGGACGTTAGGCGCTGCAGAGCTGCTTCTGTGTGGGCAACAAGGGCAGCATCATCGGTGAAGAGCAGCTCACGGACTAGATAGTTTAGAGTCTTAGTGTGAGCCCTCAGACGGCTTAAGTTAAACAAGCTACCATCAGTACGGTAACGTATATAGATGCCGTCATCTTCTTCAAGCTCTGCCATAGCCCTCTGGAGCATCGTGCTAAAGAAGATTGTAAATAAAGTTGGTGCAAGAACACAGCCTTGCTTCACTCCATTAGTTATTAGGAAGGGCTCTGAAAGAGCATCGCCATATCTGACTTGACCACGCTGCCCCTCGTGTAGCAAGATAATCATTTTAAGGAATTTGGGGGACATCCTAGTCTTTCCAGGATCTGCCACAGACCTTTTCTACTTACAGTGCCTTCGGGCTTTGGTGAGGTCAACAAATGTTAGATAGAGACCCTTGTTCTGCTCCCTACATTTTTCTTGCAGTTGTCTAAGGGCAAATACCATGTCTGTAGTACTCCTATTGGCTCTGAAGCCACATTGGCTTTCAGGGAGAAGTTCTCCTGCAATAGCAGGAACTAATCTGTTCAGGAGTATCCTTGCAAGGATTTTTCCAGCAATAGAGAGCAGTGTTATGCCTCGATAGTTTGAGCAGTCAGATTTTGCTCCTTTTTTCTTGTACAGGGTGATGATGACTGCATCTCGGAGGTCTGATGGCAGTTCCCCTTTTTCCCAGCAATTCACAAGGAATTCGTGGAATTTTTCGTGGAGTGCATGACCTCCCTGTTTCCAAACTTCAGGTGGGATTCCATCAATCCCAGCTGCCTTGCCGTTTTTCATCTGCTGTATGGCTTTAAGGGTCTCTTCCAGAGTGGGAGCTATGTCCAATTCATTTTTCATTGGTTTTTGTATCATATGTTGGATAGCTGAACCTTGGACTACTCGGTTGGCGCTAAACAGACTTTGAAAATGTTCAGCCCAACGATTCAGGGTGGAGGCTTTATCAGTAATTAATGTTTGACCATCTGTACTGTATAAGGAGCTTTGGACCTGATAAGTAGGTCCAAACACTGCTTTAAGAGCTTCATAAAATCCTCTGTGATCACCCAGATCTGCACAGCGTTGTGTCTTTTCTGCTATATTGATCCACCACTTGTTCTGCATGTCTCAGAGTTTTTGTTGTAGTTTACTACATGTTAGGCGGAAAGCTGCTTTTCTTACATGGCAGGTTGGCTGGGCGAGATATGCCTGGTGAGCAGCTCTCTTCTTTGCCAACAGCTCCTGGATCTCTTGGTTGTTTTCATCAAACCAGTCTTGATTTTTCTTGTGGGAGAACCAGAGGGATTCTTCCGCAGACTGGAGGATACTGTTTTTGATATGTTGCCAAAGCACTGTAGGAGAAGGATCTGTAGGATGGTCTTCACGTTTTGTTTGTAGATTTGCCTGGAAGTTGTCTCTCATGGTAGCTTGTTGAAGATTGTTGACTTGGAGTCTCTTCTTTAAGATGCCACCCCTCTTAGGTTTGAACTTAAGATGAAGATTTAGTTTACATCTGATGAGGTGATGATCTGTTTGGCATTCTGCACTGGGCATCACTCGGGTATGACGGACATCACGAATGTCTCTCTGACGGACTAGAACATAGTCAATGAGGTGCCAATGTTTGGATCGGGGATGCATCCAGGTTGTCTTCAAGCTATCTTTCTGCTGAAAGATTGTGTTTGTAATAGTCAGCTGTTGTTCTGCACAGAACTCTAGCAGGAGGCGTCTGTTATCATTGCAATTTCCAACACCATGCTTGCTTAAGACACCTTTCCAGGCTTCGGAGTTCTTTCCTACTCTGGCATTGAAGTCACCAAGGATAATAATTTGATCTTCTACAGGGACTTTTTGTATGAGTTGGTGTAGGTCTGTGTAGAATTTGTCTTTGTCTACAGGGTCGGCTTGCATAGTTGGGGCATATATACTAAAGAGAACAACATGTGGGAGGCGTAAGGAAATAATGCGATCAGAGTGTCCTGTTGGCAAGGTTTCGAGTTTGGAGGCAATGGAGTTTTTAATCATAAAGCCTACTCCTGAAAGATGTTTTTCGGTTTTGGGTTTGCCAGACCAGTAAAATGTGTAGCCGGCACCATGTTCTTTAAGGCTGCCTTCCTCATGGAAGCAAACTTCACTAAGAGCAGTGATGTCAATATTAAACTGTGATAGTTCATGGGCTATTAGGGCAGAACGACGCTCAGGCCGTCCACTATCTTCAGAGTCTTGCATGGTTCTGATGTTCCAGCATGCAAGTGTCAGTTTATTTACACCTTTGGAGGCCGGTGTGTGCCTTTGTTTCTTTGCCTTGGTTTGACCGCATCAGAAGATTCCCGTTGGCCGCGGCTAGCCAACCAGGTAGTTGGGGATGAGCTTTCGTTAGGCCACCTTTTCTAGGCCCCTCTCCATATGGAGCAAGCAGCGCTCTCCTTAAAAAAGGCTGCTTGGTCGTTCAGGATGCTGCCGAACAAGACTGTCATCTCCCGGGTCAGCCTCGAGCGACCAATGTCCTGAACCGCCTGCATGCAGGGTTAGGGCTGCGGCTTCCAGTGCATCTTTACACCTGCTGTTTCGTCCCTCGCCTGTCACTACAGGGCTTTTTTGGAACTGGATTTGTCCTTCGAGCCTGTGCAATGGATTTTTCTGGTGGAGTGCAGCATGCACAGGACTGGCCTCACCCTTTAAACCAGAGATTCATCTGCCATGGCCTTGCAAGCATGGATGTGGCAGCGAGGTCCTCGGGCCGTAGGTTTGATTAGAGTTTCCTTCTCTTAGATGGTTGACCTTACAGGGTTGGACGAGCACCATCTGCCCGGGTTTGGGATTAGAGTTTTCCTTCTCCTAGGACAGTTGCCACAAGGCTAGAGAGCCCATCCTGCCCTTTGACGCTCTTTGTCAGACCCTTCGGTTTTGACCTGTCTGGCATGGGAGACCCTACCAGTGGCTGTTATGCCACCGCCAGCATAGCTCAAAACATCATTAGGGTACGCAAGCCTCTCTCCCACGACAAGGGGGCGTCAATGGAGAGGTCCAGGGCTGTACTGTACAAATTAAAGAGCAAGACATGTATACTCACGCAGGATTCAGGCCCAGTACTATCCAGTCTATATATTAAGTTTTTTACTACACTTCAGGCATTCTTCTGAGTAGGGCAATTACACATGTTCCCAAAATGGTGTCAGGTGCTATGAAGCTCAGACTACAAGCTTTGTGGGCACAGGTGTTGACTGCCTGTGACACAAAGTTGCTGGTAAATGATGGAAACTACAAGCCATTCACACTAGCACTTTGCCTCCATGGTGTTGTCTGACTCCATGGTGTCGTTTGAGGATCAATCTGGACCAAGTAAGGATTAAAAACAACATGGAGGCCTACTGGTTTTTCCTTACCTCTTGACAATGTATTATTCAAGGCAGTCATCCGGTCCCAATTTCAGGACCTCCCAGCCTGAGCATCTGACAGAAAATAACCCCTCAACTCCTTTTAGCATCTGATTCATCCATCTCCAGAAAGACCTGGAGCTCTTGATCTGCCTCTCTTCCATTCTGGACAACAGAATGGCAACCTTTTCTTCTGGTAAGGCTCCTAGACCAAAATGAATGAATTGGCAGTTGAATTTTTTCCAGCTCGCAGAGAAAGTGCTGGCAAAAAGAGCTCCATCTACTGCTGAATTTTGGTGCCTACAACTGTTGAAAGTACTGGACTCATGTGGGTGGTAGGGAAGGGGGACAATATTTACATCCCACAATAGCAAGGCAGTAAAGAGTAGGTACTCTTTCGTACAAAAATACAATCATCTGCAAATGACTACCAAAGATAATCAGCAGGGGAATGTGCGCTCCTAGGCATGATTCCTCAGAAGTAAGTCCTAATATATTCAGTGGGTCTAATTCCCAGGTAAATGTATATAGGGATTGCAGCCTCAAACACTTCTATGTTCCTTGCATCAAGATTTGTTACTGCAGGACAAGCAAGAGATAACACCTTTTCAACATTTATTGCAGTAACAAGCTCTTAGACAACATAACATTCTGGTCTGCCTCAAGTCTGGAACAGAACCAAGAAAGGACTGGAAGACAGAGCAAAAGGGACATGCAAAAGGGAAATGCTCAAAATTATGTTGGGAAGCCCAAAATAAATGCCATGGGAAATGTGGGCAGTCAACATACATTCCCCACCCCCACCCCATGTTGCCCTGCTAATGTGTGGTAGGGAGAGGGAGTAATGTCATGCCAATGTTATTAACCTGCTCCTTTTGCTTCACTAGCTATTTTACCTGCTGAGAAAAGCAAACAACATTGCCTGATATCATATATACCTCACCCTCAAAATGCAAGCTACAGGAGAGACTCACCTATGTAGCTCTCCATTACACAACCTGGGACAAAGCTATCTCTGTGTACTCCAAAAACACTTTCACCTGCAGTCTGCATTTTCTTCACTACCACCACCACAAGCAGGAGCAGCCTCTGCAGCTTCTCCTAAAGCTCAAGGGCCCTTAAGAGAAACTCTAAGAGCACAGAAAAGCCTCGTGCATCCATAAAAAGCTCTGTCTGGATTGTGGCCTGTGGCCATGTTCACACACAAACAGATCTCCTGACTAACAGACTGCTGAAACCATTCTGACAGATCCTTACAAGGAGAGCCTATTTCTTGTCAAGAGTCCAATGGCTTAATTCAGAACAGAAACTTGCACTCCATGTCTTCTTTGCAGAACAGCAGCCCAATCCTATGCTTGTTTATACAAGCATAGGATTGCTCTTGCTCTGCTCTGAGCAGCTTGCATATGGTTTACATGTGGTCTGCCATCCAGGCAGGTTAATGGAACAGGATTACTTAGCTTCAAAAGTAAAACAGTTTCTCCTCTCAACCATTTTCAGAAACCCCAAAGAAGCCTCAGAGTGTGGTGTAGTCTCCTTCTTTGGAGGTTTTTAAGCAGAGGCTGGATGGCCATCTGTCAGGGGTGCTTTGATTGAGTATTCCTGAATGGCAGAGGGTTGGACTAGATGGCCCTTGTGGTCTCTTCCAACTCTTATGATTCCATGATTCTATGACTTACTTTCATATACGCATGCATGCTTATTTTAAAATGTATATTCTGCCTTTCCCCCTTTCCCCCCCAAAAAAAATTAAAAAACTGAAACTCCACCCAGAATATAAAATATAAAATAGAATACCATAGAACATCACCATCATCCACAATATCAGGAGGACTAAGAGATATGTAAGCCACTGGCTTTTGTGGCAGATCAGAGATGGAGAACATGTGGGCCTTTAGATGTTGTTGAACCGCACTCTCATAATTCCTGACTATAGTACAACAGCATCTGGAGAGATGTACCGGTATGTTCCCTATTCATGTGGTAGATCATCATGACCCACAATTCTATCATGCCCTGACTTAAACTGGGCCATATCACTACCACTTTCCAAGGGTTTTAGTCTTTTTTTTTTTAAAGAGAAAGTACAATAACAGAGTATAGAAGGGGGAGAGAGGAGGAAAAAATAAAATGTGAGACAAAATGTGAGAAAGAAATAGAGCTGCACATTATAAATAAACATAAGGATGGTGCTAAACTTGGTAGGTCAAGCTAAAAACCTGTCATCTGATTTCTCTATACCCTGGTATAATTTTGTTGTTGTTGTTGTTGTCACTGCACACTTATGTACATTGCACTGTCCAAAAATAAAAGAGTAAAACAGATATCTGTACCAAAGGACTACAATCTATTATTTAAGCAATATAGGGGACAGAAGGGACTAGTACAAATATAAAAAAAGTAGTCCAAATACATGTAATCAGAAAACACAAAACATGAGTAGGTATTCCCACACATTATGTCAATTGTAACAGAAGGTCAAACCTGACAAATAACTGAAAAGTGAAGCACATTAGGGTTATTGGTGAGCCTTGGGCCTGGAAAGGTTTGAAGACTATTGTCCTAAATTTCAATACGAGCAAAAATAAAACCATGTTGAGCCAATGCTATTCAAGGCCTTGATTAACCTTCTGTAGACCATGAACAAGTTGCTTGATGAGTATTTCTAAGCTAGGAATCCCTAATACGGATGCCACCACTGATAAAGCCTTGGTCTTCCTCATCATTTTCCTAATCTGAAAAAGCTGAAGAACTCCTGCATTCCTGAAAATCTAGCTGTGAGCCAGCATTTCCTTAAACTAGGGGACCAGCATTAAGGCTGGATCCTATCAATAGAACAAACCAATCCAGACCCTGGCATCCCCTCTCATGAATGAGCTGGCCCACAGGAAACGGCCAGTAAGTAGGAGAAAGGAGGCAGGGCCACACTTTTAAACTAACATCTTGAATTGCACGTTAAAAATAACTGGGAGGTTGGTGGAGATCCTGAATTACAAGTGAAACATGCGGTCTACAACTATCATTGGCTTGCTAACACAGAGAGCAAATGGCCATATTCTGAACAAGTTGACGTGTCCAAATGTTTTTCAAAGGCAGCCTTTCATACAAGCTTGTTAAGACTATCACTTGCCTGATCCCCTTCAGCAAGTAAAATACAACCAAATCCAAAAACCACGGAAGAAGAATAACTTTATTGGCCAACCAGAATGCAAGCTTTCAAAGCTTCACTGGCTTCTTTATCAGACAATGACGTCAAAAATCATACCAAAAAAAGGTGATAATGTTAAGAGTCACAGGCATACATATCGTCTCAGATGTTACTCTGTTGTCAGTTAAGATGGTATTAAGGGATCTCAATGCAAGCAGAGGCCACTTCCTTTCTTGGCCATGTGAGGACTTTGTTGGAGGCAGAAAACCTCAAAGAGTTATGTCCCAGTATATTGCTCCCTCTTATTAAAGTTTCCCCTGTTGCGGCAAAATTCATTATCTCCAAATGCAGGAAACAGATTCAGTGATAGCCATGTTGGCCACACAGCAAAATATGACAAAATCCAGCAAGTAAAAATCACTTCTAATTTTTGCAAATTGGAAGAAGTGTTTTGATTGTTCTTTTTTCAAAATGGAGATTATCAGACGGGTTTAATAAACTGGGACAGGGACGCCACAGGATCGCGAAAGGATTTCCCTTTCAGACGTTTTTCCTTATTGACGGGGGAAAGTCATTAATAGATTGCTCGTTCCATTTCTGAAATGGAATCCCGTTCTGCTGGCAGGATGCCAGCATCACAGTGAGGTCACTGGGAGGTCCGTGCCGAAGACTTCCGGGTTCCATCGGGACATCGAGGTAAGTGACACACTTTTTCCCCCTCCCCGGATTACTTGTTAAATTTAAAGTGACTTCTGGTGCTTGGTTTTTATTTTTGATGTGGTTTTTTTTAATTTCCCACGCAATCATTCTCTCACGAGAATGGCCAGGATTTGCTTTACGGGACGTGAATGCAGCTTTGCAATGGCTGCATTCACTCCTGGCCTGCCGAGGGGAGGGGGGCAGTTTTTATGCCGGGATTAAGGTAGGTGTTTGAAAAGTTTTTCTTTCAAGTATTACAGGGATGGGAGCGGGGCGAGTGGGGAGGTACCGAGACAGGGACAGTTTTTAAGGGTCCGTCTGATGATCTCCGATGATTAACATACCACAAACATCCAAGGTTTTTCCAAGGAAGGATACATATGATCACAATCTCCCCCCACCGCTAAAAAAAACCTCTGCTTAAAGGAGGATCTACATAGAAGGATAAAGCCCTGTTTTGAAGTTGTTTTCAATTTAAATGGGTCAAATTAGTCCAACAAAGAAGCTCAATCAGAAAACACCGCCCCCCTCCAATTAAAATAACTGGTGCATTTCCATAGCCCACAAGTAATGTAACTTTTTGTCAAGTGTTGCTGTAAGGCGCTCGGGTCCCACCAGAGCTCCTCCAGCTGCCCGCCCCAATTCGCCAACCACAACAAACACACACACACACACAAAGGGCCCAACCTGTGATCACCTGTGTGGTGAGTGGGGACGGCAGCAGGTGTGTGCCTAGGGGGCTGTCGCTGCTGCCTTGCCTTGTGAGCTGGGGCTGCAAGCGGAGCGGAGCCGAGGCTGCCACCCACTTTGTGAGGGGAGCCCGGAGCTGCCCGCCCGCCTGCCTGCCGCCTCCCTCCCTCCCTCCCTCCGGGCGCTGGGCCGGCTGGCCTCTCAGTGGTGGTCTTCCGTGGGGGGAACGCTCCTCTTCGCTGCGGGAGTAGGAAGGGCGAGGGGCAAGGCAGGAGGGGGCGCCAGGAGAGGAGGAATGCTTTAGGGTGCGGGGTTTCCACTCCCTTGTGGCAGGGGTGTTGGCACAGCTGGCGCTCAGCAGGGCTTTGGGGCAGCCGGGCAGCTGTTTCTCTGGGGGGCAAGGCCGAGGGGCGAGAAGCTCCACAGGCAGCCAGGCAGCTCCGTGCTTGTAGCCCCAGCTCGGCACCAGCGTGCAGGACACAGGCAGCAGCACCAGCCATGGGGCCCAGCCACCGCCGCCTCGGCCACCTCTCCTCCCGCCACCGCCAGCACTCGCCCCCCCAGGTCGGTGCTTCAGGGTCGCTTCCAGGGTGGCACAGTCTGTGTGGAGGGAGGGAAGTCTGAAGGAGACAAGAGAATTAAAAAGGGCAAGGACAGCAGGAGGTTTTGGGCCACCCTCTTGCTCCTGCTCTTTCTCTCTCCTGTTTTTTGTTTTTGCTTTTTTTGCAAGAGGAGGGTTGGGACGGGGGCCCCTGCGGCTGTGGGCCCCCCGCAGATGCTGATTTGGAGGTATGGTTAAACTGGCCCTGCGTGCAGACATGCTTAAGGTTAGTCTGTTAGGTTTTCATCACATCAGCCTGTTGTCTCAAAGCAATCATGTTGTTTATGCAAACGAAAACATACTGGTATGGAAACAATCACTTTCACATCTTCCTCCAATAGTGCTATGGTGCCACTTTGGTGATGCATGTGCCTACAGTCTTCCACACTGCCTCACTTGACACCGCTTTCCTAAATGTGTCCACCCCAGGTAGCATATGAGCACTATTTAATTTTGTTTATGCTACAATTGTGCAGTTTTGATGCTTCACACAAATGAAGGATGCTGCCATAATTGAGTAATTGTGGCATGCTGGTGATCCTTCATGGCAACACAATCGTTAATTTATTTATTTTCCCCTGTTTTGCCTAAGTACAGTCGGCCCTCAGTATCCACAGATTCTGTATCCATGGAGTCAACCATCCATGGCTTGAAAATATTCCCCCAATAAATAAATAAATAAATAAACAAATAAACAAATACCTGCAATTCCAAAAAGCAAACCTGATTTTGCCATTTTATATAAGGGACACCATTTTCCTGCGCCACTGTATGTAATAGGACTTGAGCATCCTTGGATCTTGGTATCCACAGAGGGTCCTGGAACCAAACCCCAGCGGATACCAAGGACCTACTGTATATAAAACTGAAAAAACTCAGCAGATTTCACATATGTCGTAGAGGAGTCTTTTGTGAGAACAAATCTATTAGACTTTCAGACAACTGCTACTATTCTGAGGAGGAAAAGGAGGAGCCTTTTCTGATTGATTGACAGGGAAAAAAACAACCCCCTTTCTGAATATACCATATAGTATTCTAGTACTGTTATTTTCTTACATGCCTAAATTCCCTATATGACTCCATTTCCTATATGCCTCCATAGTAAGGTTAGACACAAATAAATATATTGGAAAACTGAATTTGTTCTGCTTTGCTTTGCTTTGCTTTTAATGTATGTTATGAGGGTGCTGCCATAATTGCTCAATTACAGCATGCTGGCTACCTGCCACGGCAGTGAGATTGTGAAATTACAGCAAAACAAATTTTAAAATACTGTAAAACAAAACCCAAGGAATGGAGTAAATCAACCTTGTTCCTGTGCACCATGACATCCTCTTTGTCCAGACACCAAAAGTGGAGTGACTTCACTCCACTTGGGGATAGGGAAGGGGAGGAGAGCCATACCCATTCACACCACATGACTGCCAGAATATCGGAACTGATGCAGAAAAAAATGATTGCACCAGAAATAATAGTTGAACAGCAGCAATACTGGAGACATTAACTTGTTTTTCCTGTCCATGAAAAGATGCCGTCCGATAACAATGGAAATGCAGTACAACAATGGGAGAGTCACAACATCATGTAATAAGAAAAGATCAAACACAGAATTAAGCCAATGCAATCATGCAACAAACATGTTGTGTGATGAAGTCCTTAGTCTTTTATTGCACTGGACCCAATTATGGTTCAATTAAAAAATATGAGAAACTATAAAACTCATGTGAAGTCGAAGGCTTTCACAGCCAGCATCCATAGGTTTTCCATGGTTTTTTTCTGGGCTGTTCCTTGCATATCTGCACCTAGAAACTACCTATTCAAATACACAAATTTACATATCCTCTCCAACAGGGGCTCACAGTATATAAACCCCACAAACACTCCTACACAACCATTCTCTGAAGATGCCAGCCGCAGATGCAGGCGAAACATCAGAAATAAACTCTTCCAGAACACAGCCTCACAGCCCAGGAAAAAAACCCACGGAAAACCTATAAAGCTCATGTGTTACTCTGCCAAGTATTATGCATGCATTTAAAAAAAGAGAAAACTATAAAATCAGTATTCACTAATCTGTTTCTCTCCAGATGATAAGTCAATCTTGTTTTAAGCTTGGCTATTCTTTTTATAGTTTCCCTGACTGTATCATGAGCCCAAATACTATATGCTAATCAAGGCAGGTGCAAATGCAGTTGAAGGCTATACACCAACTGGTTACTGTACGCTGTTTGGACTCATTATACAGTTTGTATACAGTGAAGAGATCTTAGTCTCCCCTTCAACCAGTGATCAAGAGGTCAGTGTTTTAAAATATAAGAATTTGCAACATTTCTTTATAAATTTAATGGAAAGAACTTTTTTTTAAGTAGGAGAATTTACAGACCCATCCATATCCAGGCAGAGCCTGGAGTACATAGCAATTCACAGCCTGGATTTTAATCTGAGTGTTTGACTATGTTTCTGGTGCTGAATTAGGTTTGCCACTTCTTTTGTTCTGTAGGCAGGACCAAGGTGATTCTCTTCATATGGGAATAGCTCTAACTAATTAATTTCACCAATGCTAGAAGGTTCAGAGTGTTGTTTGATTGAGTGCTGTTTGATTTTGTTCTTGTTGCTGTTCTAAGAACAAATCAACACTCATTTTTTAAAAATTTATTATAATTAATTAATTAATTAATATGCCACTTTTCTCTCAGAGTGGGGCCCAAGGCAGCTCACAAGTATGTATTAATATGTTAAATGGAAATACCTTAAGATTTAAAAAAAAAAACGGATGTGAAAGAATACAAAACTGCTTTCCCCATCTCTCATGCTCAGCACCATCAGAATTAAGAAAATCTAGCATAGGTGTAGCAGTCAGAGTGTTGCAGTGAGGAAATGTGGGATCCATTCACACTACAGAATTACAGCACTATGATTCCACTGTAACTGCCATGGTTCCATCCTTTGGAGTCCTGGGATTGTCAGTTTAGGGAAGAACATGTTGTATTCCCATCCACAGCATTACCAAACTGCAAACCCCAGGATTCCACAGGCCAGGAACACAGCAGTTAAAATGGAAAAATAACACTATAATTTGTGTAATGAATAGGCCCCTGGCCTCAAATCACTAATAGGCCCTGGTGACCTTGGAACAGCTTCTATTTGACAGCTGACCATACCCTCCCCCCATAGGATTGTTGTGATAATTAAAAGAATGAAAGGAATATAAATGAAATAAAAAAATGTTTGAAGCCGCATATGTGATGGAACAGTATCACACACAACACTAGGCTCTAAATCTAGAGATGGGGGTTCCCACAGCTATACAGTACAACCATTTAATAATTTTCTACCACATTTTTATTTCAGTATGTCCCAGTCAGCAGAACTCAGCAGTTTGTGCAGTTAATCCCTTATTTCTAATAAAGATTTTTTTCCAAAACAAAATATTAAAGATATATATACACATTATTACTGTACTGAAAAAATTAACACAAAAAGATGCTTTATAAGACTCTTGTTTAGTGTTGAAATTTTCTTTCACTTCACATGAAATCATAACATTTTCCCATCTGTCCCTCATTACTACAATTACTGGTGTTAAAACATTCCTAGATAAGGGTGCTGTGCTTTTGTGTTTACCTCAGGAGTTTGATGGCTTTAAACAAAGTTAAAATTACTTGGGGAGGGGGGAATTTTAAAGGTTATCAGTAAAAAATATATTGGGACCAATTCAGCAACAGCTAAGCATGCCTAAATTCAATTGGACTCAATAGAAAAGAATAATGCTTGATTCTGATTTACTTCAGCAAAACACAGTCATGCCTAACTGTTCACAAGTTGTGCTTTTTATGAGGGTGTAAATGTTAGTTTAATAGAATCAATCAATGTAGGTTATCTTAAAATAAAAAGCAAGCAGATCTGATGAGAGTATTTCTAATGTGTTTTAGCAATGTTATTCATTTCTTCACTTTACTATCAAATTATTGTCCTGGTAAAATACAGTAAATGGTTTGCAACCAATAGCAGCAGTTACTGTATCCTTGGACTCCTCAGTACTTAAACTTAAACAGGATTCCTGTGGAATCCTGGGATTTGCAGTTTAGGAAGGGGCATTTAGAACTCTCAGGCAGAGAGCTCGTAGGCCTCACTAAACTACAAACCCCAGACTTCCACAGGAGGCAGCCATAGCAGTTAAAGTGGAATGATAGTGCTATAACAGTGTAGTGTGATAATAAACTTGATTGAATGAGAAAGACAGGAGACAGCTTTCACAAAAGTGTATTTCTGTGCCAGGGATTGGCAACCTGTGACTGAGGCCATCCAGAAATTGTTGGACTGAAACTTATCCCTCACCACTGGCTATGTAGGCTACGGCTGATGGGAACAGCACTCCAACAATATCTGGAAGACTGACATATGTCCATCTCTGTTTTATGCAGTAGAATGCACTGTATAACTTTTGTTCAAATAGCCCAAGGGTTGAGAGGTGGAGGTGTTGCCCTTTCAGAGGGTTATAATGGTACAATGATTATGTCTTGATTCCAGGGAGCTGTCTAAACAGTGAAAATATCCCCCATTCACTGGGAATCCTACCTGTCTAAATGGATTTCTGCACCAATCCACACTATTCGGAAGGAGAGGGGTGCAAAACAGCAAAAACAACACAGTAAAAGCCTTCGCAGCTTTTCCCATGCTTTTAAAAAAAACTGCAATGGGGGTGCGCATTCCTGCTCATTTGGACTATCCAATGACAGGACATTTGAAAGGAAGCACAAAGCTGATTGCCCAGGTGAGAGCGGGGGCAGGGCTTGCTAGTAGGGCAAGTGCCCACTGCCACCATGTTGGATTTTTGCCTTAGTAAGCAATACCTAAGGCGATAAAATAGGATGGCTATTTTTTGTTTTACTCTCTTATAAAATAAAATAAAAATTACTCTATTGCTCCAGCACACCTTGGATGACTTTTTAAAAAAAACACAAACACCCACGGCAAAGAACTAATGCAAATAAACCACTTGCTGCCGTCATCTAGAATGTGAGGCTTATGGGGGCTCCCGAGGGCAGAAAAACCATTAAGACATGTTGCTGCTGCTGCAAGATGCCAATACTATGAGGTACTCCGGCGTTTTTTCCCCTCGTGTAGATAACCCCAGGAGGGCAAGTCCTCATGAAGACAGAAACAATCTGTCTTATTTCCAAACAATCAAGCTGCAGGAGAATAGCCTACTTCAGTGGTGGATACTACTAAAATGTAAGATGCATGGACAAATGTGGACAAAATATCAAAGCCCTCAACTTTATGTATAAGATAAACATCCAAAAAGACCACATTAATGCCACAACTGCTTTTTGGTGGTGTGGCATCACTAATCACACTAATTAAAGGGATAAAAAAGTCACCTTTCTGATATGTGTACTTATGTGAGTTGGAAGACATCATGCCCACTAGAACTGTAGACTTTGACACAGTATCTGAATGTCTAACCTTTATATTATAAAACCTTGTAGCCCAGGATCAAGTAATGAACAAAGATGAGAAAATATGATCAGAAGATCTGATGAAGGAATCTCTTACTACCTGAGGTACACTGAGGTATGAACACGCCCTTTCCTCCTACATGCAGCCCTTTCACACTTCCCTTTGTGTGATCTATGATCAAATCCTCAAGTCGTCAGTTAATCACAGTTTTCCATTTCACCCAATTACATTTAAAACCTGCAGAACAAGTCATGACAGTAAACCAATATGAAACTATAGTTTAATATCCAGCTTCCTTGTTCGAAAGTTCATATCCATACTTTTCTGATTCAGAGGAAACAAGAAACCATGGTTAGAGATTTATTGAGTTAATTATATACATTTTTTAATGTTGCTTATTATAATCTTTTAGCGTTATGTGTTTTATTGTGACTTTTAAAAATTATTTTAAATTGTAATTTATGTAATTTTGTGGGCCTTGGGTCCCTTCTGAAAGAAAGGCGGCATATAAATTAAATAAATAAATAATATCTCAAGCCAAGCAGCTGCATGCACAGGCAAAATGAGAATCCACATCTCAGTTTATTAAACTGACATATTATCCCCTGAATGAAGTCAGTGTCAAATCACGTTCACAAGAATGTAACCAAAAAAAAGGAGGTCTCACTATCCAGCCTCTTTGGCTACAAACCTTAGAAAAATAGTTGCATTTGATGGTTTTGTGCAACTGTGCCAACAGCTATCAGAACTTTCCTTGCCATACTCAAGAAAAGTATACTACCCTACTCCCTTCGTTTACCTCGATCAATGTAACTGCTAACCTATATTTGAGTCAGTTACACAACAAGTTTTAATGTAGAAAATGCCGGCTTACCTCCCTTCCGCTTCAGTGCCGAGCTGTTTATATGATTTTGGCGCAGTAGTTTCGAAAAATTAGGGATTCTGCAATTCACACTAGGAGGCATAGCCTCTGTGACTGACAGTCACAGAGGCCAATCTCTCTGCCACCACAGAACTCGCTCTAATGCCACCTCCCCCATTGCCAGCTGGCCCCGGATCCACTCTCGCTGTCCCTGGGATAGATGGCTTGGCTACTGCGCTGGCCCTCCCACCCTCCAGAGAGATCGGCCGCCCCAGCTCCAGAGGAATGAGCTGCTTCGGGGAAAGATCGTCCACACTCCCACACACATACTCACTGACGGAGACAACCGACCCTTTTGAGCCCCTCAACAGGTGTTGTCTTTCTCCTCCTCAAGCCCCCCTTCCCCTCACCCACTGCGACATGTAACGGCCAGCGGAGCAGACTGCTACTCTCTCTCTTGCACACACACAAAAACACAATCACAGCAGAGCGAGGGAGCGAATGGCCAGCGGAGCAGATCGCTACTCTCTCTCTCAAACACACACACACAGAGGAACATAATTATGGCTGAGTGGGGATTCATCAGCCGCAGCAGCCAAGCAAGCCGGGAGGCAGACAGCCAGGCGATTGGGATGGAAATAGCACTGGTATAACAACAGTGGCTGGATCTTTTCATTTGAGCCGCCTCACATCTCTTGCAAGTCTGCCTCCTCCACAGTTGGTCCAACCAATCACGGCTCAGCTCTGATGTGGCTGTTTTGGGAAGACTGTTTCAGGAAGTTCCCACAGCCTTTTGCGCATCAGTAGTTCACACAACCGATTGTGCGCATTTTCATGAACTTTATCAAAAAAAGTCAGGGGAAATCATGAAAGCTAATACTGTGTGGCTTATGGGGGTTTTTTGCCCCCCTCCTTCTGAATACGGCAACTTTGATCCAAAAGACATGAACTATTAGGACTCTTTGAAAAGTCTTAGCAGATTTATTTTGCTGTGTAACTGACCCCTTTGTCTCTGTCACAACTGGAGCAATGTTTCTTCCACACCCCTCAATTTGGTTCAGTTTTATTCCAAATGCCTTCAAGCAACCCAGAGGTGTAGTAACACTAGAAATGAGATTCTATGCCCATTTACCTGGGAGTAAGCCCTATGGAACTTAGTGGGGTTTACCTCTGATCAAGCCTGCACTGTGATGTTAAAACAGGGTGGGTGAATTGTAGTCGTTGGACTGTGCCTCACAGCACTCTACAAACAATCTATGGTTGCTGGAGCTGATGGGAGCTGGAGCCCAACATCATCTGAGGGTTGTTTTGTTAAAGGCTTATAGACCACATTCAAGTGAAATAGGATAGCCCTCCAGAGCAAATCCTGAGTCTTAGACTGTGTTTCCTCACCATCTAGCCTTGAGATGAGCTCACAGGGAAACTAACCTGCAAGTAGAAATATCAGCTCACAGCTAGAAATAGTATGTTTAAACAAAGGGCACTGCAGGGAAACTGGCAGCTCTCTAAGGGGCTTATTGTACAATGGAAGGAAAGCTGAAGGAAAACCCAAGAGTAGCGTGTCCCGCCTTGCCTTATCACACAACGTCAGTGTGCTTTAGCTGTTCTCCTATTCTGGTCCTATATGGTGGTAAAGGTGAGTCTTATTGCTGATTTTCCCAGTTAGCAAAAAAGCTCACATTTACCACCATCTCCCATGGGACCAGAATGGAAAAACAGCTGAAGCATGCCGACATCATGCATGCAAGGTGGGAAGCACTACTCTTGGGCTTTACCCTTCTCATGCGATAAGGCTCTTAGTCTGGACTTCTCTACAGTAAAATGCAGCAATGTAATTCTCAGAGTTCCCCAGCCAGGATGCGGCTATGCACCCTTCTGCTCTTTCCACATTAAATGATTTCTCTGGAGTTGACATCTTTTGTTCAGTCACATTTTTAAAGGGTGTCCAGATGACATCTCTGACAACCAGTTGTATTCCAGTGTCTTCTGTCTTGTCCCTCCAGCCCTAAATTATTATCTGTAGTGATTCCTTGTTTGGTAATTAAATGCAGTTGTAGTACCAGACTATCTAATGCAGACAAATAAGACACTACTGGACTGTACCTTCAGTTTTAAAGGGGGATTGTACTTTCAGTTTAAAAGTCTCCTGTTTGAAGATCCTGCCCATCTTACGGCTACCAGCTGGCCTCAGCTGAAGGATCAGTGATGAATTGTGTGTTGAATAGCCTGTCTAAATTGTCCCCATATCCGTTTCTTTTCCTATAGGGGAAGGGGTGGCCTTTGTCTGCTTTCCTCAGTTTTGGAAAGAAAACACCTATAATGATATTGCCAGAGTTCTTCAACTAAAGTTGTCAAACTCAGACCATCTGGAGAACTAGACTCCTGATTGAGCCAAAGGGCACATTTTCCCCCTGGAACTCTTTTCAGAATTTGGTTACTTGATAGTGGGGCCACGCACAATATGGTTAATGATTTACAGTTGTTAACCAATGTTAAAAATGCTTCAATAACCAATATTACCCTTGCAGATGGTGCTCCCAGCAAGGTGCAGAAAATGGGCACTGCAAATGTGCCATATTTTGGTAAAGATTTTGAAAATATGTTATGTGTTAACAAACTAGAGAACTGTATATTAAGTGTGTCCCAAATGACTACTGATGGTTATAAAGTGATATTTGAGGGGGAACACTGTACAGTAACAGAAAGTCGTAACATGAATAATGTCTGTGCAAAAGGGATAAAGAAACATGGGTTGTATTACATGTTGCCTAAAGGGAAGGTAGTAAATGTGAACCCTGCAGACAATGTGCCCCTACATGATAAGTGTGTTCATTACTACCACAGGTTAATGGGCCATGCTCGTTACAAAGGGTTAAAGGAGCTTAAAAAAGTGTCCCCTGGTTTAAGCATGAAACACTGCCCAAGGTTCTTAGAATGTGCAGTGTGCACGAAAATTAAGGTGAAGGCTTTCCCTATTGCCAAAAAGACCCAATGTGTCACCAACAGACCCTTTGAAGTTGTCCACACTGATTTAGTAGGCCCCTATAAGCCCACTGAAGGGGGTAACCGCTGTTTATTTGTGATAGTGGACAAACACACTAGGTACACCTATATATACTTACTGAAGGAGAAAAATCAGGCTGCAGACAGGTTCCGTGAGTGGGTGAATGCGGTGGAATGCAAATTTCCTTCTCATAAGGTTTCCAGTCTAGTGACAGATAGGGGAGGGTAATTCTTATCCAACAGTCTGCAGACCTGGATGCGTAGGAGGAGCATTAGACACAAAACCACAAACCCAGCATCTCCAGGCAAGGATGGGCTTGCAGGAAGGAAAATTTGGATGTTGAAGTGCATGATGGAGTGCATGATGGAAGATGCACAAACCCCAGCTGGGCTGTGAGGAGAAGCAGTGAAGACTGCTGCTTACCATTTAAACAGACTGTGGACGTCTAGCATCAACCAGACCCCATATTGTTTATTGTATGGTAGAGCACCAAAGCTCAAGCACCTGAGGGTTTTTGGACAATATGCAAATGTACTGATTCACCTGAGCCTAAGGAAGCCTGGGCAGCCTAAAACCAGGAGGCTGCTTTTCCTAGGCTATGAGGGTAATAAGTACGTATTTTCTCTCCATCCTGGAAAGGTTACGTTCTCCGGGAGTACAAACTTTGAAATGCACTCAGGGTGGGACAGATTGCATTGCAATCAGGAGGTGTTTGATCCCTTGGGGAGGGATGTGCCAACAACTCCCAAAAGTCCCACAAATGGAGGGGTGGTAATGCCTGATGATGAAGGGGAGGCATAGGAAGAAAAGCCTGACACTTCACATGCCACTCCAACACACCCCCCACCACAAATAAGCATTGAGCCTGACATAGGGAGAGATAGCAGCAGCAGTGCAAATGAGGATGAGTCAGGCAGAACTAAGGTGCTCATCCCCAGAAGGTCGCTGAGGGTCAGAAAGGCTCCTGACAGATTTGTTGTTCAGGATGCCAGGCTATGCAATGTCATGGCAGAGGACATTGTTTTCCTGCAAGTTTTCAGGGTCTCCTAAAACTTCCCTAAAAAAAGCAGGAGAAGTGGAACACAGCCATGGACTCTGAGTTCGAGTCACTAGTTGAGAGGCAAGTGTTCCAGGTAGATGAGAGGCCCAAAGACCAAAAGGTTGTTGGTTGCAGGTGGGTATACAAGCTTAAGGACATGCCTGATGGGACACAAAAGTGTAAGGCACACTTAGTTGCGAAAGGATTTTCACAAGAGCACTACACCAATTTTGACAAAACCTTTTTGGCCACAGCAAAGCCAGAAAGTCTTAGGTTAGTGTTAGCTGTAGCAGCCAAGAGGCAGGTGGTTGTGCAACACTTTGACTTTGAAACAACATACCTGAATGCTGATCTTGAAGAGACAGTGTTCACGGAACAGACCCCAGGATATGACAGTGCAGGTGAGAGCAAGATGTACTTGTTGCGCAAAACGCTCTATGTCCTGAAACAAAACGCATGTTGCTGGAACAAGTGCATACACCAAGTTTTGGTGTCACTAGGTTACACGAGCATCGCAGATACCTGTGTGTACACCAAGGGGGCAGGTGATAGTGCTGTCATGCTAGTTATCTATATGGACGACCTTTATGTGGCAGCAAAGAGTGCCAGTGATGTCAAGAAAGTGCAGGTGGAGATAGAAAGCCGGTTCAAGTTAAAGGATTTAGGCAGCCTGAGATGTTATCTAGGAGTAGAGGTAGAAAGAACCGGTCTTGGGGAATTTTTCATAAGCCAGAAGAAGAAGATTGACAGTCTTGTGGCCAAGTGTGGGGTTAGTGAGGCTAAGGTGGTCAGGACACCAATGACCACTGATTTTGTGAACTTTGAGGCAGAACAGGAATTTGAGAGGCCAGATCTGTACCACTCAGTGGTAGGCAGTCTGTTGTTTCTTGCAAACAACACAAGGCCTGACATCAGTTTTGCAGCTGGGGTGCTCAGCAGAAGAGTCTCCAAGCCAAGGAGGGCAGATTGAGAAACCCTGAAGAGGGTAGTTAGATTTCTCAAGGGGATCAGGGACATGTGTTTGAAGCTGACAGGAAGTCAGGTGATCCTGGAGTGCTATGTGAACAGCTCTTTTGCTGCTGAGACGTCAAGACAGGAAGTCAGTGACCAGGTTGGTGGTCAGGTATGCAAAGAGCCCCATAGTGTGGAGATCAAGAAAGCAGAACTCTGTAGCCATTAGTACAACTGAAGCTGAATTCGCTGCCTTGTCTGAGATGGCAAGTGAAGTACAATGGGTAAGGCAGATGCTTGTAGACCTTGGGGAGCCATGCCAAATGCCTGTTGAGGTGCACAAGGACTCACAAGCCTGCATAGCTATGGCAGAAGCTGAAAGCCTGAAATGTAGGACCAAGTACATTGCGGTACACTACCAAAATGTGAGGCAGTTAATACAAGAAGGTGTCTTGTGTCTGAAGTACTGTCCACCTGAGGACAATGTTGCTGACCTGCTCACAAAAGTCCTTCCAGCAGGAAGCCATGATGAGTTGGCAAAGAGGCTGGGCCTTGTCACTAGTGTGTAAAGTGAAAGGTGTCAAAAGGAAAAGTCAACCGACAGACGAATGATGTCTAACAATGTATGTTGATAATGTTATGTTGTATTGATAACATGTGTCCTGCGCAGTAGTTTGACCATTTTGGAGGGGATTATCAGGAGTTAGAAACTGAACTCCATTATAAAATGGCCAAACTGCAGAGTCATGCTGAGTCAAAATGGCTGACTCCATGAACTGCCTAGTCTTCCTTAGATACAGAAGGAGGGTTCTTATTGGTGTGTAAGATCATGTGACTGAGTAAACCAACGCCTGTAACTGTGTATATAAGAGAGCTCAGAAAAGAGCTCACTCTTCTTCCTGGGAATGCTGAGGCCTGGTAAAGCAGTTTCTCCCTGAATTGTAAATAATTGTATATATTGCAACTGTTTGAATTTGAAGATAAAAGTGCTCCTGCTTATTTGGATGTCAAACACTCTGTGTGTGAGTATTCTTAGGAGTGGGCTGCTACTGAGTCTACTGAGACAGTTTTTGGGCTTCTGCTGGGGACTGCGTGTCCTATCATTCCCTGACACTTGATTTCAGTAAGGCTTTTGACAAGGCCCCCATGATATTCTTGCAAAAAAGTTAGTAGGTGGGTTAGGCAATGCAACTGTTAGGTGGATTTGTAATTGGTTGACTGACCAAACCCAAAGAGTAGTCACTAATGGCTCCTCTTCATCCTGGAGAGAAGTGACTAGTGGGGTGCCACAGAGTTCTGCCCTGGGTCCAGTGCTATTCATCACCTTTATCAATTAATTGGATGAGGGAATGGAGGGCATGCTTATCAAGTTTGCAGATGACACCAAATTAGGAGGGGTAGCTAATACCCTGGAGGACAGAGGACAACATGACCTTGACAGATTAGAAAGCTGGGCCAAAACTAACAAAATGAATTTCAACAGGGAGAAATGTAGGTTACTACACTTGGGCAGTAAAAATGAAATGCACAGTTATAGGATGGGTGACACCTGGCTTGATGGCAGTACATGCAAAAGGGATCTAGGAGTCTTAGTGGACCACAAACTGAACATGAGTCAGCAGTGTGATGCAGCAGCTAAAAAAGCCAATGCGATTCTAGGCTCATTAATAGGAGTATAGTGTCTAGGTCAAGGGAAATAATAGTGCCACTCTATTCTGCTTTGGTCAGACCTCACCTGGAATACTGTGTCCAGGTCTGGGCACCACAATTCAGGAAGGATATTGAGAAGCTAGAACGTGTCCAGAGGAAGGTGACCAGGATGGTGGGAGGTCTGAAAGCCATGCCCTGTGAGGAGAGGCTTAGGGAGCTGGGTATGTTTAGTCTGGAGAAGAGAAGACTGAGAGGTGATATGATAGCCATGTTTAAATATCTGAAGGGATGTCATCGTGAGGATGGTGCAAGCTTGTTTTCTGCTGCTCCAGAAACTAGGACATGGAGCAATGGATTCAAGCTCCAGGAAAAGAGATTTCACCTAAACATTAGGAAGAACTTCCTGACAGTAAGAGCTGTTTGGAAGTGGAATACACTGCCTTGGAGTGTGGTAGAGTCTCCTTCTTTGGAGGTTTTTAAACCAAGGCTGGATGGCCATCTGTCGGGAATGATTTGATTGTGTACTCCTGCATGGCAGGGGGTTGGACTGGATGGCCCTTGTGGTCTCTTCCAACTCTATGATTCTATTACATCTGTTCCTAGCCCTGAAAATGATTGAGTAATTTGTATGGATTGTGACAGGTGTGATAGGTTGCATAGTGAACCTCAACCATTACATCTGACAGCCCTAGTCTAAAGTAATGTTCCATGGACCATATTGGTCCACAAGCAATCAGCTGTTGGTTCCTGGAGAGTTCACAGGAAAGAAAGAAACATGTAGCCCATGGGCATAAATATGGTCCTTGCAACACTGGAGGGAAAAATGTAGGTCTACCCATATTGAATACCGAAAGAAGTACTGGCCTAATGAGACTCAGCTTGGTATAGTGGTCTGAGTGTTGGACTAGTACACTGGGAGACCATGGTTTGAATCCCCACTTAGCCATGGAAATCTACTGGGTGACTTTCAGCAAGTTACACTCTCTTAGACTTAGAGGAAGGCAAGGGGAAGACCCCTCTGAACAAATTCTGCCAAGAAAACCCCATGATAGGTTTGCCTTGGGATTGCCATAAGTCAGAAATTTATTTATGGCATGAAGGCACACAACAACCAATCTAAACTATATTGGCCACTTAGCAAGTACTGTCTGAAATTATTTTATTATTGACAACAGATGATCTCTAGCAAGCCCAATCCCACTGGGCTCTCCTATGCTTTCAAGTGTCGTTAAGACCATTGTGCCGGAAAGAAAGAATTTGGGAATCATAAGTGGGTACTATAGCAAAACAAGCCTGAACTCTCCCTAGAAGCCAAGATGACTAAACTAAGACTTTTGTACTTTGGACATATCATGAGAAGACTCACTAGAAAAGATAATAATACTTGGTAACATAGAAGACAGTGTGGCATAGTGGTTTGAGCACTGGACTACTACTCTGGAGACCAAGGTTTGAATCCCTGCTTGGCCACGAAAACCCACTGGGTAACCTTGGGTAAATCACACACTCTGAATCTTCAGAAAAGTCTGTGACAGGTTCACTTTAGGGTCATCATAAAGTCAGAAATGACTTGCAGGCACACAACAACAACCAAGTAGAAGGCAGTAGGAAAAGAGGGAGGCTGTGTTACAGAAGGATAAACTCAATTGAGGCAGCAACAGTACTGAGTCTCTCATTCGTAGGGTCACCATAACTCAAAGTCAATTTGATGGCAGTTAACAAGAACAAACCTCTCTCACCAACAGCCACTCTGCCCTCTAGAGGCCACTACCATGCAAATGATATTCAGAATGTACACATTTCTATGCAATACTGTAGTACCAAAACTTCAGGTTAAGATACTCATTCCAGAAGACTTCAGTTTCTCTTATGTCAAGTTCACAATTATGGAGTTTTTCCTCCTCAAAAACTTGCTTGGACTTCCCTTTCTTACTCCCTTGCTCCCACCAATGAACTAGTATATTAGCAAAGCAATATGTAGGTCAAAGTTCACAGTAGTTTATGTGGGGGGCAATCAATGAACAAGCACCATTTTTCCTGAACTTTAACCAGGGAAATTAAAATGCAATCTGCCAATCAGAGTATTTTGATTTTAGATGTAGAACAAAGCATGCACCCCTTATCACTTGACAAATATATTGAGCCAATGTTTAAAAAAAAAAAAGAATTCAAGAAAATTATTATTTTTAAAAAATTTTACACAACCAACACTCCCACCCAACAATTTCAAGTGCTTGTTTTCCAGTTTGAACAGTGTGTTATCTACATAATATCAAGTAATAAGGTACCAAAACTTAAACCTGGAGAATAACACAATAAATCACAAATGTTCCCTTGCAAATTAGGTCAGTATATAGCAATGCAAGCTACCTGAGATAAATATTTATACTGTATATACATATTTAAGTAACTGGAGCTGTAGTTACGTGCCTCTTTCCACTCTACCCACCCTAGAATTGCACATTGCATGTAGAACTGCATGAGGATTCTATAGAGACAATCAGCACAGATTTTGTGAAAAATCAAGTACAGTAGGACCCCCATATCCACTGATTCATTATCCACCGATTCAGTTATCTGCGGGACATAAAACAGCACACCTACCATAGAGTCTTCCTAGGAAATGCTTAGAGAGGCATCCTCTCTAGACATTTTCTAGGTCCTCTGAGGCAAACTCTATGGTATTTTAAACTGGAAGTCCCATTATTTCAATGGCATTCACAGTTATCTGCAGTTTTCAGTATCCACAGCGCCTTCCCAACCAATCTCCAGTGGATATGGGGGTCCTACTATATTCCATGCAAACTAGGGCCTAGTAGCCTATATATTCTGTCCTTCTCAGTCCTAGCTGTGTTAATCCACAGTAAACTGATCGCATCAGAGGTTAATTTCAGCTGTAAAAATCTTCTACCTCTATGCCTATGCCTTAATGTTATTTCTCATTAAAGAACAATGAATACCAAGAGAGAGAAAGCATATTCTCATTTAGAGTGCTCCTCAAACTGAATGAAAAAAAAAAGGGGGGGGGAATAGCCTCCTTCCACTGTATATTTATCCAGTGAGGTTTGTTTTAGCTTTCAGGGTCCTTGTGAATAACATTTTTATGGGTCTCCCATGGCGATTCACACTCACTAAAAATGTTTTATCCTATTTTTTTAAACAGAAGAGAGAGAGAAAAGAAAAACAAGGCAAGCTTTGTAAAACCCTGCTTCTTTCAAGAGGGGGGATCTAAAAGTGCAGCTGCTGAGCCCTGCTCCAAACTCTTGCTCCTGCGTTCACCTCCCCACCACCACCACCACCATTCCCCCCCTCCTCCTGAGTTTCCATCACTCCTCTCCCTCCCAAGCCTTGACAATGGCGCCTTTGCAGTGAGAAGGGAAGGATGTCTGTGCGGCTGCCGCGCGTTGTGAGGATGGGGGGAAGCAGCAGCCGCAGCCTTCCCAAGGAAAAGGGCCGCCCGTTTCCTGCGTTTGCAAGGAGGGTGGGGAAGGGGAAGAGAAGGGAGGGGAGGAATTGTGGGACAAAGGAAAAGTGCGTAGATTTAATCGAACCTCTTTCCCTCACCCCCACCCACTCAGCCGCCCGCCTGCCCCCCTCTTTCCCCGCGTGCCCCCAGCCAGCCTCGAGGCTTTGCGCCGTGCGCGCCCCTTTGGCTCCGCACAGCCCCCGAGGACTGTTGCGCCTCGTGTGCGCCAAATATATAAAAAAGGGGGGGAGCGGGAAGAGTAACTGGTGTGTCGCTTGCATTATTTAGGACCCAACCCGGGCATTTTATCCTCTCTCTGTCCGGACTGTGCCATGCAAGAGCCCCCCTCCCCCCCACACACAAAAGGGTGGGGGATGATACTGAGAGAAGGAGCGATCTGGGGAAGCCAACGGGGGGAAAGGGGAGACCCTCCTTATTCCGCCGCCCCCTTCCCGGGAGGTTGGGGGAGAAGGAGGGAGAAAGAAAAGAGGCATTCAAGGGAAAGCTAGCAATGCAGGGGAAAAGACTTACTTTCTCAATGGTGCCGGGCAGCAGGCGGTCCAGCAGCCTGCACAGCACCACCCCGTCTTTCAGCGAGGCTTGTAAAAATCCCTCCGGGTCCGAGATGCTCTTTTTGGGTGATTCCAGCACCCCCAGAGTGATCAGCCATGTAACGGTTTGCTCCGCTGAATTCATGGCTGCTGTTGCTGCCGCTAAGGAGAGGCCTTTAAAAAAAAAAATCCCAGCGAGACAAGGGGGCTGCACAGGAGGAGGGGGAGGAGGCGGTTTAGGTTTGTAATTTTTTTCCCCCAAATGTTTTTGTGGCGGATGGGCTTTTCGTTTTTCACACACACACACACCCCAAAAAAACACCCCTCCTCTCCGAATATCTTCCCCCCCTCCCAAACCACCCCACCCTCCCCCGCTTTCCCCCCTAGTCTTGGGGCGTGTGGTTTCACATGGAGGCAGCCCAGCCCGGAGTCGCCGTTGCTGCCTCGGCCGCCCCCTCCTCGCCCTCCTTCCCCATGGAGTTGCGGAGGATGACGCTCCGCTTGACGAAATCCAGCCGGTCCAGTTTCTCCCTCTGCGTTTTGGCAGCTTGTCAAACGCCTTTTCATTATATACACATGAACCTGCAGGGCCGCCTCCTCCTCCTCCTTGGCCGCCTCCTCCTCCTCCTCTCCATGACATCATTGGAGCAGCAGGCGAGGCGCCCCCCTTTTCAGAGACAGCACCCCTTTCTTCTCCAAGGACTCTGCCTGGAAGATGGGGGGCTCTCTCATTCACACGCACACACACGCACATATGTGCGTGTGTGTGCGTGTGAATGAGAGAGGCCCCCATCTTCCAGGCAGAGTCCTTGGCGAAGGAAGGGGTCCTGGCTGTGAAAAGAGGGGCGCCTCAGTATTATATGACATACATTAGCTCCGTTTCTTCTCCTCTACAAGGCTCGGCCACCGCTTAATCCATCCGGCGCCCAAACCTGCGCCCAGAAGAGGCAGCCGGCGCCGTCCACACGCGCGCCTTTGCGCACCAGGGGCGCCCTGCCTGGCTTCCCACCTCCGGGTGCTCTTTTATTAGCAACATTTTTTAAAAAACAAACAAACCCGTGTCTAATAAGAGACGGGGAGAAAAAAAGGAGTGCGCGTCTTCTCCCCCCCCCCTCTAAATAGGCGCCTCACAGGACTGAGGGATTCAGAGAGGACATGAGCTGAAAACACCATTTTATGCTCTGAGGGGAGACGGTGGAGCTTCGCGTATGTGAAGAGGTGGCCTTGGGCTTCGACGGTGTTGGCAGAGAAACGGTTTTCAGCATCAGCTGTGAATCCGAATTCAATGGGCAATCATTGCCAAGTGGTTGCAAAGCCACCTCTGAAATTCAGCTTTGAAAACAAAACAAAAATAGGTCACTTGCCAAAGGGCACGGCTAAGACCTGTCAGCAGGAGAGGAGCAGTGGGGGGGGGGAATGATTTTTTCAGCTGTCAGGCAAGCCTTCTTTCCCACCCACCCCTCACCCTTGTGTGTGTGTGAAAGAGAGAGAGAAGGCGGCAAAAGCAGGCAGGTTGCACCGCCACGGTGGGCAGGTGAGGTGGGTGAACTAACTGGAGTCGCTCCTCTACTGCCAGGCGGATCCTTTTCTGACACCTGAGGAAGCGGGCTGGGTGAGGAGGGGTTGGCTTTCTCAAGAACATCTTGGGCTATATCTGTCACAAATCAGCTTACACGACCGGCGGGGCTGGACTGAGTAGCTCCTGATCTGGACTAAGAGCCAGATGCTGCCTTGCGCGCCCGCTAGTGGTGTGGCTCCGTTTGCTCCTACGAGAGGGTGAGCTCATCCACCCAAAATAGCAGCAGAGGATGCTCGCCGAGGAAAGGGAGGGTGCGTTTCTTCTTCTTCTTCCTGGCGGCTAGGGGGCACGCAGCTAGACCTCCCAGCCGAAGAATACTGTAGGTATTGTTTTCAATATGATACACCTTCTCTTCCAAAAAAACAAAAACCCAAGCCCGGCATGGAAAAAAGAACATTGCTTATCTAAAAATAGATGGGATCACTGACCGTTAAAATTGTCACGAATAAGCTCTCTAGTCTACCACTAACCAATGCATTAGAAGTATGTATTGTTCATTAAAATTAATTAAAATATGGGCATCTTCTTATTTAAAGATTACAGCAAAATTTTAATGACTATATTGAAATGTATTAGGTGCAAGGCAGAACCTTATAGCCATGATTATCCCAGGTTAAAAAATCAATATTTTTTTTTCAGGGCCCCAGTTTTTTATTTTTGTTTTTAAGATAGGGGTCCCCATCTACGCGCAAGCATTTTGCCTGTTTGGGGGTATTCAAGGCAGGAGGTCAAATTACTTTTCCCATCCATTATTTTTGAAATCCTTAAATATGAAGACTATTACAAACACAATGTCTGCTTAGAAGTGTCCTCTAGGTGTTCAATGTAGCTTATTCCCAAGTAACTACATAGGATGGATAGCAGGAAGCTTTTATTATTCCTGGGAGGGCTTAGTGACAATTGTTGCATGCCTTCAGGTCATTTCCAGCTTATGGCGACCCTAAGGTTTTTGTGACAAGATTTGTGCAGAGCAGGTTGCCATTGCCTTCCTGGGAGCTGAGAGAGTGTGACTTTCCCATGGTCAACTAGCAGATTTCCATGGCAGGGATTTGAACCCTGGTCTCCCAGAGTTCTAGTCTAGCACTCAAACCACTATACCACACTGGCTCTTTTTAATGACAATAGTTGTCTTAATATTTCTTATACCTGATCATTTAGTACACTTCCAATAATACCTGAGAAGATTCAACTACATAAAAGTCAGTGATCCAATTTTGCCAGATCATTTTGAGGGAGGGGAGCTCAGCCCCTTCCCCAGACTAGTCTTAAGGGGGCTCAAACACTTCCAAAAAACCTCCCCCTTGAATCCAGGGGCCATGAATTTTTCTCGGCAAATAGCTGGAGTGGGCACAGTGTGGCCCCGGAATCTCATATGTCTCCGTAGCTGCTTTTGTGATGCTCAAACCCTCCAAATGCCACATACTTCCCTTTTCCTTGCCTAAAATGGTGAATTGCTTACCCAGGAAGCCTCTAAGAGTGGCAGTTCACCTTTTGGATTCTGCCAGCCAGGCTTGTAGCAGAACACAGATTAATATTAGAATTTAAGGTAAAAAGGGTGTAACACCATTTGAGTCAAGGACTAGAAATAAGGAGAGAGAAATTTGACATGAGGGCCTAATATAGAGAGAAAACCACCAGTTGATAGTCGTAGTTGAAGTGAAAGATAAAAGAAAAGAAGAATGGTGGGGGTGCTTCAAATAGATGGCATCAACTGATATTTGGATTTAAAACAAAATAATATTATTATTTTCCAGGGGAAAACACACTAACTGTTACTAAGATTTAACACAAAGGGAACCAGAAGGCCAAGACTGTCCACCTTCATCTACATCTGGAGTAAATAATTAAAACCATATCTCCTCACATGAGCTTGCATGAGTTTTAGGATACTGTACTCAGGAAAGAGCTTTTGCTCAATGAATAATAATAATTATTATTATTATACTACTCTCACAAGCATGTTTGATGAGAACATTAGAGAGGGTCTTCTCACTGGCTTATCCCAGGTTCATAGAATTATAGAGTTGGAAGGGACCACAAGAACCATCTAGTCCAACCACCTTCCATAACTAAACCCCTCCTAAAGATGGCCGTCCAGCCTCTATTTAAAAACCTCCAAAGAAGGCAGCCAGTGAGGTAGCCTATTCCACTGTCATATTGCTCTTACAGTAAAGAGGTCCTTCCTAAAGTTTGAGTGAAATCTCTTTTCTTGTAGCCTGAATCATTTGGTTCATCTTATAGTCTCTAGGGCATCAGAGAACAAGCTTTCCTCGTCTTCCACGTTACATCTCTTCAGATATTTAAAGATAGCCATTGTATCTTCTCTTCTCCAAGCTAAACATACCCAACTTATTACCCTCCTCTGGAAAACATCCCAGTTTGTCAATACCCTTCTTGAACTCTTGAAAATCTTACTTTAAAACAAAGATTAAAAACAGTAGAGCATCCTAAAAAGTCCTTCTCTTGTTAAATATCAATTCTCAAAGGCTTGCTGGAAAGACAGGTCTTAACTTTCCACCCAGAAGACAACAGAGAAGGAGCCATCCTAGCTTCCATAGGGAGGGAGTTCTAAAGTGCGGGAACAACCGCAAAGAAAGCGTTCTCTCATATTCCCACCAACCGTATCTGGGAAGGTGGTAGAATAGTGTGAAGTGTTTCTCGTGAAGATCTTAAAGTTTGGGCAGGCTCATATGGGAAGATACAGTCCTTCAGATAGCCTGGGCCTGAGCCATATAAAGCTTTATAGGTCAAAACTATTGCTTTTAATTGTGCCTGGAAACAGACTGGCAGCCTGTGGAGTTGTTGCAACAAGGGAGTTGTGTATTCGCTGTAACCATCACCCATTAGCAATCTGTCTGCAGCTCTTCGGACCCACTGAAATTTCTGAACACTCTTCAAGGCAGCCCTATGAAGAGTGCATTGCAGTAATCCAATCAGAATGTAACTAAAGCATGTGTCACTGTGGCAAAATCAGACGTCCCAAGGAATGGACATAGTTGGTGTACTACCTTTAACTGTGCAAATGCACTCCTGGCCACCACCAAAACTTGAGCTTCCAGGTTCAGGGTTTAGTCCAGAAGTACACTCAAGCTGTGGACCTGTGTCTTCAGGGGGGACGCATCCAGCACAGACTGAATCCCTATTCCCAGATCTGCCTTTCAACTGACCAGGAGCACATCTGTCTTGTCTGGATTGCATTTCAACTTGTTTTCCCTCATCCAGTTCATTACTGAGAATAAACACTAGTTTAGAACAAAACGGTTTCCTGGCATGGAAAAGATAAAGAGAGCTGGGTATCATCAGCATACTGATGACACCTGTCCCCAGAACTCTGGAGAAACTCTCCCAGCAGTTTCATTTATACATTAAATAGCATGGGCAATAAAACAGAACCCTTCCACTGGCAGACAATACCTTTTTATTCAGACAAGCTTTTGGCCACTGATTGGCTGTTGCAAGAGAGTCTTTTAATGTGTGGATAGGACCAGACTATTATTGTTATCATTACAGTATTTGCTTTATTCATATTCTGGTAGTTTATAAAACAAACATAATACAGTTAAGACACACAAAAGGGCAACATTAAAACAATAAATAACATTAAAATAATTTAAGACAAGCAATGTAAATTAATAAAAAGCAGCTTAAAAACAATACAACACCCTACCAAATGCCTTTCTTTAAAAACATTCAGTTCTCAAAACTGTGTCTAGTACGGTAATACTGTATGTATTCGCCTGCTGACGGGAGGATAGCAAGAATAGGGTAATTCTAGCCTTTCTAGGGAGGGAATTCCAGTAGCTGGGGCAGCCACCAAGCAACACTATCTCGCATCCCTACTAGACATGACTGTGAAAGTGGTGTGACTGAAAGAAGAGCCTCTCCTAAGAATCTCTCAAGACCCAGACATGTTCATATGGGGAGATATGGCCAGATAGATTGGTCCTAAGCTATATAGTGCTTTATAGCCACCACTTTGAATTGTGCCAGGAAACCAATCAGGCATCTCTAGAAACAGGCACAATTGATAGGCTACCATCAAGTGTGCAAAACCACTCCTGGTCATCACAGAAACCTGGACTTTTAAGCTCAAGGTTGAATCCAAGGGCTTGTCTATATAAGGCAATAAGATGAGTATTGGTGTGCTATAACACCAGTTCGCAACAGCTTTCATGTGTCTCCCCCTTTTTTTTTTTTTTTTGGCAAGATCACAGGCATTCAAAGTCATATGTATTTGATGTTCAAAAGGGCATACCTAAGTTTCTGAAGAGAAGTTTAGAATTAGTAGGTAACCAAAATGATCTGGAGAAAATAATGTATTTGCTATCCAATACAGCCAAGTCTGTCATGTTTAGTATTGCCAGATTTGCGGCAAAAGCAGCCAAACTCAGATTAGATTTTGAGGATAATGGTCCAGGTGGGAACTTGTGATAACTGTATATATATGGTTTGAATGGATTGTGTAACACTATGCCATGGTTAATATTAAACACTTTGGTAATCACAGAATCACAGAATCATAAAGTTGGAAGGGGCCTCATGGGCCATCAAGTCCAACCCCCTGCTTAATGCAGGATCTCCAGCTAAAGCATCCACAGCAAGTTCAGCCTCTTTTTGAAGACATCTACAGAAGGAGACCTCACCACCTCTCTAGGCAACTGGTTCTACTGTACTGCCAAACTGCTCTTACTGTCAAGATGCTCCTTCTGATGGAAACCTACTCTCCTGTAACTTGAAGCCACTGGACTTGTCCCTACCCTTTGAAGCAACAGAAAACTGACCTACTATCCCAGGCCCTGAGATTTCAGGGCCAAAATCTAGGACCAACATATGTCCCTTTGTGATGTCACATAAGGCACAACCTGGTGATATCATTAACCAGAAGACATTATGTATCAAGCGCAGCTGCACAGAATACAGTATTCAAATAATAAGTATGATGTCTAATACATGAGGAAAACATATAGGTGCAAGCTTCTTTGTTCAGTGTGCTCTCACCCTGAGAATTTTGCTCCCTTGCCCTGAGAACTGGAGAAGGTCTAGACCCTGAGACCTGGCTGCCCTAGAGCTTGTCTATATGAATCATAGAATTGTAGAGTTGGAAGAGACCACAAGGGCCATCAAGGACAACCCCCTGCCATGCAGGAAATCACCATCAAAGCATCCCTGACAGATGGCCATCCAGCCTCTGTCCAAAGACCTCCAAGGAAGAAGACCCCACCACACTCCAAGGGAGTGTAGTGTGTTCCACTGCCGAACAGCTCTTACTGTCAGAAAGTTCTTCCTAATGTTGAGGTGGAATCTCTGTTCCTGGAGCTTGCACCCATTGCTCCGTGTTCTAGTCTCTGAGGCAAAAAAAAAAGTGGATTGCTCTGTAGTAATGGCAACTCGCAGCAGCTACTATGTGTCTTAATGTTTGTGGGTTTTTTGGCAAATTGCAGGCATGTGAAGCTATCAGCATTTGCTGTGCAAACAGGCATGCCTGCAAATCAAGATGGTGGCCACGAGTGAATTACTCACGTTTTTACTTACCTCAATTTGCCACCGCCAAACAGTGTTTTAAAAAAAACAACAAAAAACATATCCAAGGTGTGAAAGACCAACCTTTCACTTTGACAAAAAAAGCAAACAACAACAAAAAAAAAGCTGTTTTATCGCCTTAGCACTCATTTGCTAAGGTAAAAATCCAACATGGCAGCTGTGACTGCTTGTCTTGTTAGGAAGGTTGGCCCCCACACATAGCCAACAAATCATCTGCTCATATGGGGAAAGGGGATGAATTTTGGCGCTTGTCCCAATGAGCAGGAATAAATATTCCCCTCGCTGTTTTTCAAAAGAATATGGGGAAAGCCATGGAGACTTTCCTTCTTATATGGTGGATATGGTATATCCTTCACAATATGGCAAATAGGTGTGGGATCCCATTGGGACAGACTGTATTCTCCTCGCATTCTGTGAGGAGTTTTTTCACCGTTTAGACAACCCTAGTCTTATTTGCCTTGCCCTAAGGGACCATGTTCCATTTCCTCTGACACGTGTGTGTGAATGACCCAGAAATACTTTGTATTAAATGTTTTTCACTACATCTCTCTGGCTTTTCTTTGCAAATATATCATATATATATATATATATATATATATATATTATAGAGCCAACAGTGATTTTAAAAGTTTTTAAATGGTTTTAATAATTTTTGTAAGATTGTAATTTGATGGCTATAACCTGTATATGGTTGTTATAAATAAAACTGTCGCACTATTTTTTTTAAAAAGGGCATGCCTGCAAATCAAGATGGTGGGCATGAGTGAATTACTTGCACTTTTATTCCTACCAGTTGCCACTGCTAAACAGTATTTTAAAAAAAATCAAATCCAAGGTGTGAAAGTGTGATCCTCTTAAATAAATGGGGCAGAGGCTGTTTCATCGTCTCGGCACACAATCACTATGGTGAAAATCCAACACGGTGGTTCCAGGTGCTGCCTTCCTAGCAAGCTCCGCTCCCTGCGCATGTCTGACCAATCAGATTTCCACTTCCACTCTTCTTGGGAATGTGCAGCAAAGTGAATCGGTTGTCCCTACAAGCAGGAATGCTAATTTCCTTTGGAGTTTTTTTTTTTTTTTTTTTAAGTTGGGGAAAGCCACAAAGGCTTTTCCCGTGGAGTATTTGTAATTTTTTGGCCCCCTCCTTCCAAATACTGCAAATCAATGGGGGATCTCCATTGGGACAAAGGTATTCTCCTTGAATTATATGAGGAGTATTTTCACCATCTAGACAATCCTCTGGAGTATACCCAAACTGCAAACCTGAGTCTTCAGAGGGAGAGTAACCCTATTTAACGTAGCATACTTTGTGTTCTGGCTCTCAACTATAGGTTTTCCGTGGGTTTTTTTTCCTGGGCTGTGAGGCTGTGTTCTGTCCTGTAGGTTCTGAGGTCTCAGAGTATGGCTCTGAGGGCATGCAGCAAACTGGCAGCACAGAGGGTTTGCTGTGTGCCCTCAGAGCCACACTCTGAGACCTCAGGATCTACAGGACAGAACACGGCCTCACAGCCCAGGAAAAAAGAACCCACAGAAAACCTATGGATG
Source organism: Gambelia wislizenii (assembly GCA_030847615.1). NCBI lineage: Eukaryota > Metazoa > Chordata > Lepidosauria > Squamata > Crotaphytidae > Gambelia > Gambelia wislizenii. Next base: position 226,129,657 of record JAUMIR010000003.1, on the reverse strand, counting down.
CCAGCCATGAAAGCCTTCGACTTCACATTGTCTCTCAACTGATTGGGAACATCTCTTTTATGTCTGGATGAAGCTTCCATTCACCATCATCCAATCCATTACTGATGTCAGACACTGGTTTAGAACTTAAACCATTTCCTTGAAGTTCAAGAGAAAGGAGTGTAATCACCACACAATGGCATCAAATCCCAAACTTCAAGTTTATCAATTGTTCCACTTGCTTCAGGCCTCTTGCAGGCTAGGGGCCAGCACTGAAGGTTGTTGTTATTATTGTGTGCCTTCAAGTAATTTCCAATTTATGGCTACCCTAAGGCAAACCTATCACAGGGTTTTCTTGGCAAGACGTGTTCAGAAGGGGGTTTGACTTTGCCTTTCTTACCCAGTGGGTTTCCATGGCCGAGTGGGGATTTGAACCCTAGTCTCCAGAGTGGTAATCCAGTACTCAAACCACTACACCACACTGGCTCCCAGCCCTAAAGGCAGAGCTTACTTACTCCTCTCCTCCAATAGCTTTCTGAATCTCTCTGTATGTCTATAGTCATCAAAATTTTGTGAGTTACTTGAGTAACTGAGTAAAACTACATGGGATCAGGATGTCAATCTCACTGAAGTCGCAAGGCTGAAAATAGATTTATACATGAAGATATTTGCGCTTATTTAATTTCAGTGCCACCACTCCTAGAATAGCTCAGGCATGCACATAAATGGGCCCCTATTTTGGGAACTATACTCAGGTCCCAGCCACCTTAATCTGTTTAATCTTAATCTGTCTGGGCCCTAGACACCTTAATCTGTTTAATCTTAATCTGTCTGGGCCCAAACCACCTTAATCTTGTTTTCACTTTCTTGTTATTTTTAAACAACTGTTTTTAAATTATTAAATTAAAATGTTTTAAAATTATTTTAATGTACTGGTTGTTCTGATGTGTCATCTTATTTTCTTATTTTCAAAGTCTAGCTAGCTTTATTTGGTTTAACCAAGTTTTATCTGCATTTTTTGTGTTGTAGCTGTATTAGATCCTGTACTAGGAGAAAGGAAGAATATAAATGAAACAAATAGTTTCCCACATGACCCCCATAAGTTTCCTTATGACTCCCTATGATGTGGAGATCATTCTCTTCACTCCTCCAAGCAAGGGAGGAATGCTAGCATGTGTGAACTGACATGCAGCTATTGACCTTGTGAGTCACTGGGAAGGGATTTGGGGCCATTTTCAGATTTCTAATTTTAAAAAAAAGCAGTGAAAAAGCAATGTCTTACTAAAGCATTATTGATAAAGTAATAATTAATGCCTACTGGGTAGTATTTAAAAATACAGTTCCATACTTTGGCTACTTCTGTTTTTCACTCAGCAATGAAAGTATATGTTCTGAGCTAGAACTGGCTGTAATTTGTGGCCTCTGAAAACTTCATTTCATACCAAAAACTGAAACATATTAGTACAATAAGATAATCTTAGTACTTTAATACTTAAGTACTTTAGGTGATGGCCTTCAACATTCTCTCACAGCAAGTGGCAGAATTGGGCACCTAAACCACCCAGACAATCCCATGACCAATGTTGAATATCCCTATGGCTGGTTATGTGTTCCCTGACCTGGAAGCGTTCCTGTCCCGCAGTCTCCACTCCCGCCCCTGTCCCATCCCAGTCCCGCTACAATCACCCTCCCCACGACACTTACCTTGTCTCACATCGACAGGGAAGCCCAGGAGTGAAAGGAGTTCTAACGGAGCTCCATTCACTTCCTGGAGTGAAATCCCATGGATTCTCACGAGAAGATGCAACCGTGGGAGATTAAAAAAAAAAAAAAAAGAACATTTAAAAGTAACACCAAGCACAAAAACACACTTTAAACTGTAGAAATGATCCATGGAGGGTCATAAAAACTGTGTCACTTACCTGGATGTCCCAATTTCACCTGGAAGTGTTCTGGCAGGGAACGCCCATTGACGCCGGGATCTTGCCAGCAAAATGGGGCACTTCGTTGCTCACAGCCAAATCCGTGACAGAATGGGGGGTCTATTGATGGCTTCTCCTGTCAATAAAAAGCAGTGCCCACAGAATGGCAGCAGAACGGGTGCATAATGATGGGGGACGTCGTCGTCTGGTAAGGGAGCCCTTTTGCAATCTCCTGGCGTTGCTGTAACACCACTTTTGACGCATCTGATAATCTCCTGAGAGTAGTTCAGTGAAAGATGGATTCCCAAGGGGTATATAGTGCAGAAGCAAACAAAGTAAAATAGATGTGTGCAGGTGTTCTAACAACTGTGAGAACTGTAGAACCAGTTGCTTACAGGGAGGTGTGCTCCCCTGTTCCTTTCCCAGGTGCACATCTTTTCCCAGCCTTTTCCCAACTGCCAAGCTAAAGCAAAGCTGTCTCACAAATCCTACTAAATACAAGCCATCCCCTTCTGTGCCATTGGACAGCTGCTAACGTTTGGCCATGATGCTCACAAGGGGGGCTTTAAAACTAGGCCATGCTCACTACAGCATAGCCAATATTTAATGACAAGCTGAAAAAAATGGACAGTCGGTCCTTCATGTTTCCCCACAACAAAGAGTACTCTTATGGCTGCTTCACATGTTATGGTTTAAATTCCATATGGTGTCTGAATCTGTGGAGATTATCAGATGCGTTAAAAGTAGTATTATAGCAATGCCAGGAGATCACAAAAGGGCTCCCTTATCAGATGACGTTGTCCCCCCTCGTTATGCACCTGTTCTGCTGCTGTTTTGCTAGCACTGCTTTTTATTGATGGGAGAAGCCATCAATAGATCCCCCATTCTGTTCCTGTCACGGATTTTCCTATGTGTGACAAGGTGTCCTGTTTCGCTAGCGAGGTCCCAGCATCAATGAGAGGTCCATGCCATAACACTTCCAGGTGAGATCAGGACATCGAGATAAGTGACACACTTTTTATGACCCTCCCTGGGTTACTTGTACTTTATAAAGTGTGTTTTTGTGCTTGCTGTCACTTTTTTGGCATTCTTTTTCTTTTTGAATTTCCCACGCTCGCGTCTTCTCACAAGAATCCACGGGATTTTGATCCAGGAAGTGAATGGAGCTCCGTTAGAGCTCCGTTTACTCCTGAGCTGCCTGACCAAGGGGAGAGGAGGTAAGTGCGGTGGGGAGGGTGATTGTGGCGGGACTGGAAAGGGACAGGGACAGGAGTGGAGATTGTGGGACAGGAACTCTTTTTGCATTCCTGTCTGATAATCTCCTTCATGTTTTCTGCCCCCTCTGCATCTCTTTCCCTCCATTTTCTGTTACTGGTGTGCCATTTAGATAGCAAATTACAAAACAGATTGTTACTGTTTTGTCAATATTATGTAATCAGTTATCATTAGCCTATTGATGTTAATATTAAGAGTAATGTACCCTTATGTGAAGTAAGACTCTGTTCTGTACATATTATAGAATCAGATTATAACCTATTATTCCCTATCATTTATAAAGCCCTGAAATGTAGAAATCACTACCTTACTAAGATTTAAAGAGAAGGTATTCTCTGCTGCTAGTTTACAAGCTAATAGTTGTGACACAAGAGGAAAACAGTATGGGGATAGATGAGGAAAATAACCAACCACAGGTACTGATTTTTACATTTACGTAACTGTTCTTATAATGACCACATAGGAAACAAACAGTTCAGGAAGAAGAAGAACAAAACAACAGTTTATCCCAACAGAGCAGGTGGGGTGGGCCCTGTTTGAAGGGGCTGAAGAGTTCCTTGGAAAAAGGCATTGGCAGTAGATTTTAAGGGAAAGCTCAGCTTGCCTGTGAACATTAATTTTAGCAACTGGCATTCTTTCACCCTATGACTGATAAACCTCCCATAAACTGTGGATGAGGTTAAGCTTGCTTTGTTGGTCAAGTAGATAGGCAATGAAAACTGTTGGTAAAGGGACTCTCAGGTTTAACCAAGACTGTAACCATGCTAAAAAATTCATAAAGCAAGCTGCCAGATAGGTCAAAGGAAGTAGCACATGTGTGCTTTTTAAAAATATATATATATATAATGGCCAAGAAGGCACTACAGTTGTCCCTCCATATCCATGGATTTGGTATCCATGGATTTAAGTATTCATGGCTTGAAAATATTCTTTAAAAAATAATAATCCAAAAAGCAAACCTTGATTTTGCCATCTTATATAAGGGACACCATTTTGCTATGCCATTGCATATAATGTAACTTGAGTATTTACAGATTTTGGTATCCATAGGGAGTCCTGGAACCAAACCCCAGTGCATATGAAGGGACAACTGTATATACAAATGTGTTAAAGCTTGCTCAAGCATAAGAAACAGTCCCAGTTGCTCATATACATTTACCATTTAGTTAGCAGAATCTCTTCTCTACCCTTTGGACACAGTCAATTCCGAAAAAGTCATTACTTCCCTATCCAGGGCAGACTCTTAATTTCACATGACCAGGTGAAACACCAGACTAATTTCATATGAACTGAAACACCAGATTTCGGGTGTTTGTTGCCACCTTTCAATTATTACTGTAGAATACTCTATTATCCTTACATTGTAAGACAACATACCTGTTTGGCAATGATGAAAGAATAATTTTTGGAGAACTGACAAACTGCCAAGTGAGCAAGTTAATGTTGTTATTTGGACACTGCTTTTGCTGAAGTCTTTGGCCAGACATAAAGCAAATCAAGCTCTCAATGGAATACTTAGATTCTGGAGGCATTGTGGGTGTAAACAAGATCATGGAGACACAGTGGGTGTAGACAAGTGTTCTAAAAATGTTAGAGGACTAATTTTATCACAGATGTAATATGGTGCCAAACAGTAGGTCATCGTGACTCATCCAAAATTAGAAATCTACAGAGTTATGTTTCTTAGATCTGTTTTGGGAATTCCCAAATTCCCTTGGTTCTGCTTATTAATGACACGGGAATTCTACCTGTCACGATGAGTGTTTAGATACATATTCAACTGTTCATCAGCAATCTGAGCTATAGCAGATGACAGATTTCTTACATTATGCCAAATGAACCCTGATGCACATTCAAGCTGAGGATATATGGTATCACAAGACAAAATGGTTAATCCAGTCTTGTGAATGTTGACTAATTAGTAAGTCAATTCATAATTCTGTTCTGTTGAGAGACCAGCTCTGCTAGGCTCCTTCCTTCCCCAGCTGCATGTATCAGCTGCCATTCCAGCTGGCTGCAGCAGAGGGAGAGATGAGACTGCATGGCCCATTCCGTAAGCTTTGTTGAGAGACCAACTCCATTTGGCTGTTCATCTTCTCCCTGAATTACAATATTTCATTCCAGCTGACCATTATAAGAACTGTTATGCAGAGCGGGGAGTTACATTTAGCATAGGACATTATTACACTAGCCTTGTGTCTCATGGCAATCATGTTATTAAAGGAAACAGGAACATAAACCAGTTGTAAAACGCTTATTATCATACCTTTCTTCATTCTTACAACTGTGCTCCTTTGGCAACCCTCTGGTGTCATAGGTCTCTTCGCTTCAGTTCTGGGATGACTGCAGTCACGTGGCATGAGGGGGCCTGATTCTCCTCCTCTTCCTCTCTCTCCCTCCTCCCCCTCGCTATTCCAAAGCAGGCATACCTTGGGACCTATCGCACCAGGGGCAGCAGTGAAACAATAGTGATATTGGCAAGTATTGATGATGGTTTCCTGTCAATTGAAAGGGATGCAACAATAATGACTAGAATGCAAAGCACCAACAGGATAGGCACAATATCGTCTGATAAGTACTGGTCAAATTCATGACTATCCTGCTGAAATGCTGCTTTAGGAGCCTCATCTGATAAAGTTCTATATAGTTACCTGCAACAAGTTTGTCTTGGGATGGCTTGGGTAGAAAGGTCACAATGAAGTTACTTTCTAAAATTAATGTAATAAGTGGGAATACTACCAACAAATCTCCCTTGGTGTAATGGGTAATATTTTTTAATTTTTTTAGTTACTTGTAGAGCACATGTTAGGTACTTACAGAAGCTTTTTAAGTAGAATTTTAAATTTTAATGCCACTTTCTTAATAATCTAAGACTTTTTTCCCAATAAGGAACAAGTTTTTTCAACACTGTAGTGGCTAACAGGAATTAACAATCTTTTAAAAATAACTTTCCTAACTCTGTTATTATTTAACTTGAAAAACTGGTGCCTGAGACTGCCTATTTTCCTCTTTCAGTTTGTGGCGGAGCTAGGCCAGTCTAGAGAAGTTAAGGTACCTGGGCCACTAGCCAATCAGGGGCCCATTTGTTCAACAGAAGTATAGTGCTATTATTATCCCAGTTTAAGTGCCATGATTCTGTCCTATGGAATTCTGGGATCTGCAGTTTAGGGAGGGATAATTAGAATTCTCAGCCAGAGTGCTCTAGTGGCTCACCAGACTACAAAGCTCAGGATTCCACAGGATGGAACCATGACAGCTAAACTGGAATAATAGTGCTATAACTGAGCAGTGTGGATGAGCTTCTGGAATGAAGAAGAGGGGAGAATGAGGAAAATGGCAGCTATGGTTCCCATACACCAAGAGGGAAGCAGAACGGGGTGAGAGAGCCCAACTCATTTTTTAAAATACTTCCTATAGCAAAAGACTTGAGTGTAGGAAGAAACAGGAAAATTCCCTGTATTGTATCCTCCACCTCTTCCCTTCTCAGCAGTGTACAACCAGAGGTGCTAGAGAAACTATCTCCACCTTTCATGGCAGAGAGGGTTCAGGCCCAGGGCGTATGTGCACACACATTGAGGAGTGGTAGTAATGGCTGCTTTAAAAAAAAAAAAAAGAGTGCTCCCTCTTAGATTGGTGCCAGCAGGAGGTGCCGGGGGGGGCAATTTCTGCTTTTTTGTTCCTGAGCCCAGGGATGGATTATCAATGGTTCAACTGTGAGTCCTGGCCTAGGACTAATAATAATAATAATAATAATATTTATTTATTTATTTTTACCCCGCCCCTCTGTTAAAAACAATTGGGGTGGCTTACAGCAATTAAAATGCAACAATGCTAACTAAATCCCTAAGCACCACCCACCCCCACTCTCCCCCATAAAAGCATATTAAACTAATATAAAATTAAAAACCACCTAACTAAAAAAATCACATAAAAAACAAATAAAAGCAAGACTAAAAGAGGCCAAGAGACACAGCTCCTGAGGCCAGGATCTAATCAGGAAAGGCCTGCCAAAAGAGATCCGTCTTTAGTGCCTTTTAAAAGCTACTCAACCTTGTCATCTGATGGATCTTGTTCGGCAGGCCATTCCATAATTTGGGGGCGATTACCGAAGAGGCCCTCTGGGAGGTTGCAGACAGCCTAGATTTTTGTGGCTGAAGCAAATTCCTCCCAGAGGACCAGAGTGCACGGGGAGGATTGTATGGGAGGAGGCGGTTCTGAAGATAAGTTGGACCCAAGCCATTTAGGGCTTTAAAGGTAGTAACGAACACCTTATACTGGGCCCAGAAACTGATAGGCAGCCAGTGGAGAGATTTTAATACTAGAGTTATATGGCCTCTCCGAGATGTTCCCAAGACCACTCTGGCTGCCATATTTTGTACCAACTGAAGTTCCAGACCAAGCACAAGGGTAGCCCCATGTAGAGCGCATTGCAGAAATCTAGATGAGAGGTTACCAGCATGTGTACCACAGTCTCAAGGTCCCTTACTTCTAGGAAAGGGCGCAGCTGGCGTATCAGCCGAAGCTGATAACAGGCTCTCATGACCATCGCATTCACCTGACTAGTCATCTGAAGCGATGAATCAAGGAGCACCCCCAGACTGCTAACACAGTCCTTAACGGAGAGTGTGACCCCATCCAGGACTGGAGGATGCAATCCAATTCCTGGTTTCAGGGCCACTACCGTGAGCACCTCCATTTTGTCCGTTTTGTCCAGATTTAATCTCAATATGTTTTTCCTCAGACTCAGACTCTGAGGACAATTCTCAGCTCAACCTGTGGAATGGCAGCCTCAGGACACACTGAGCCAGGACTCACCTGACACTGATCAAAACACAGGCACCACTGGAACAATGGGATGAGCAGGCATAGCCCCACATGCCCTCAGTCCCAATGGACAGAGAAGAGAGCAAAGACATTCCTTGAGGCTTCTTGCTAAGCAAAACGAGAAGATCTCTTAATCAAGGACAGCTGGCTGTAGCCAATTTAAGAAACAGCTCTGACCCATGTTTCCTGTTGGAAACAATAGTCCGATCTCCAATTCTGGCATTACTGCAACTCTGCTCCACCCTGGACTGGCTGATGACCCTGTTTGGTTCTCAGAACTTTGGACTTGTTTTGACTTCTCTTCTTTGCCTCTCCTTCATAAACTAACCCTTCTACACAAGATTGCTTTCCAGAGACATGAGGCTTGACTATATGAGGGGGGGAAACATGAGTTGATGTGTGCTAACGACAATTTGCAGCAGCTTCAGTTTGTCTTAATGGTTTTTTTGTAAGATCACAAGCATGCAAAGCTATCTGCTTTTGCTATCCTGATAGGCATGCCTGAGAATCAAGATGGCGTGAGTGAATTACTTGTGTTTTGATTGTCACCAGTTCCTGCCGCTGAACAGTATTTTTTTTTAAAAAGTATCTAAGTTGCAAAAGTGTGATGTTCTGCCTAAATAAATGGGGGGGGGGGGAGAAGAGGCTGTTTTGTCACCTGAGCACATGATCACTACAGCAAAAATCCAACATGGTGGTTTCAGGTGCTTGTCTTGTTAGCAAGCTCCACCCCCTGTGCACACCTGACCAATCAGCTTTCCACTTCTGCTCTTATCAGGAAGACAAATGAATGTGAATCAGTTGTCCCAGTGAGTGGGGATGTGCATTCCCTATGGAGCTTAAAAAAAAAAAAAACAGGAAAAACCACAAAGGCTTTTCCTGTGGAGTTTTTGGTGGATTTAGCAGATTGATGCGGGATGGCATTGTTTCAAATCTAATTCTCCTTGGATTCTATGAGGAGTATTTTCATCGTTTAGACAACCCCTTTGTTTGATTTACTGGCCCTGTCTTATCTACCATTATCTGTAAAAAATTGTTTCCTCCCTTGTAACTGTCTGTGTAAGTGTTGAAACTAGTACCAGGTACAATTGCTCCAGGCTCCTGAGGGGTCTAGTGGTGAAGGCAAATTATGTAGCCTGCTTCCCTTGAGACTTCCTGAATCTCCCGGTGTTTCTGTTATCATCAATATTTTGAGACTGAATCAAAGATCATGGGATCAGTCCTTTAATCTCACTGAAGCTGTAGGGCTGAAGTGAGTTCACACATGAAGATTTGGGTCCTGCTATCTATTATGCTCTATTTTTCATTTCTTAACTTATCTCTATGCCATTACTCCTATGCTAATGCTTGTGCAAAAAAAAAAAAAAAAAGAGGGGGGGTTTGGGAAATTGTTCCAGGCCCCAACTATCTTAATCTGGTGTTGTCTGGGGTGCCAGCCCCTAAATTCCACTGTAGCTTCCAGTGCTTGGTGAGGGCAAAGAAGAGCTGTCTTTGTAGTTCCAAGTGAAAAATTTACTTCACCAGTATGTGGGATTGAGCAAAGTCATTTATGACTCCAGATTGCCTTTTTCAGGCTCTGTCCCCTTTCTTAAGGAATGGAAGGCCTTAAAAGGCCAGTCCTCTGGTTTGAAATGTAGCCACCTCTTCCTCTGTGAAGAGTCCCTTCAGGCTGATTTGAACTAATAGACTCAGGTGTGGGTCCCAAATATGAAGGGAATCTGTTCTTTTGGGGCTACCAGCTCAGATGAACAAGAGAATAAAATGCTTTAAGTAACCATAACACAGCTTTCCATGTGCAATGCCAAGTTTTGGTGGCTACTACGATGTCAACAAAGCAACACACGTGAAGCCATAAGCACTTAAGAGCTGATTAGACTAATAGCGTACCTAATCCAGCTTCCTGTTTCTAAGGCTGGAGGTGAAATGCCTCCCAAAAGTTCACAGGCAAAACATGGCTGGAATCCTCTTCATGACTTACACATGCATAATCAGAAGCTTTAGAGAGCCAGCATGGTGTAGTGGTTTGAGCGCTGGACTATGACTCTGGACTCCAGGGTTCAAATTCCAGCTCAGCCATGGAAACCCATGGGCGATCTTGGTCAAGTGACACACTCTTAGTACTTTATCGCACTATACTGTTATAGTGCTATTATTCCACTTTAACTGCTATGGCTGCTTCTTGTGGAATTCTGGGGTTTGTCATGTTGGGTCCACCTTAGGGTAGCCATAAGTCAGAAATGATGTAAAGGCACACAACAACAACAAAATCAGAAGTTATGTATATGTAAGACTTTTCATGGTATTTCACAAGGAGATACCCAGCATCTCCTTGTGCATTCCCCCCCCCCCGCTATGTAGTGACAGCTAGGCAGCTACTATAAGCAGCTCCACCTTCCCAGCTCAAACAACCAATAATTAGCTGTAGGGAGGCTTTGTGAAATCTCCCTCTTGCTCTCCCAGCAGCCATTGCCATCTCAAACTTCCCATTCTGGGTGAATCTCCCACATAAATATGCTGGCAGAGCTTTCTGCTCCACTGAACACCAAAGACTCATCCTGTAATGGCAACAACCATTCCTTGCTGTTTGTCTCCACATGTTGTATTCAGAGGGATACTGCTATTAAACATGGAGGAAAATTTAGTTATCTCATGATAATTTGACGAGGCCTCCACCCTTTAAAACTGTTAAAACCACTGGCCATTACGGCATTTTGCAGCAGTGGGTTATCTGTTTCAGAAAGTATTGATTTTATCTGTTGTGAACCTACTATCCTTCTACTGACTTAGAACAAGAGTTAATTCACACATACAGTATGCTGTACAACATTTGATGATTTTCTGCATGAATAGTCTCCAATGAAATGTTTTATGTCCCAGGAAATGTGGAAACTTGTTGTGCCTTGAAGCTATGATGCCTGTCATCACTTGATGGCATTCATTAGGTGACAGACATGCTTGTGAGAACTCTTCTTGTATATAAAGATACTGAGCTAAAAGAAATCACCTGAAATTGGTACAGAAATCTCATGAGATTCACCAGAACCTAAGAAGTACACATTTTAGAGTGGAAAGATACACATTTTTAAAAAATAATAAAAGTCCAAAGTTGGCAAGATTTTGGTCAAAACAACCCAAAAAACAGGACAGTGAGACAACCTGTGGACTCTTCAACTAGGATGAGGGTGAGGTACCAAACTCCCTTTTTTGGGTGGAGGTGGGGGTCACTGCCCAACATTAGCTACTAAAATGGAAAAGGTGGTAAACACATAGTAAACACAAAAGGACAGGCTGATTGATTAAAAACAAAATGTCAGCGATAAGTCCAGTGCGGCAATGTATTAATAGTCTATGAAGCAAGGCAACATTTACAGTAATTCTGAACTGTGTGTATTTGCAGGAGTGTGCAAAAATCAGTCTCAAATGTGCAAAATCTCTCCAATGCACACCCACATACAAACAGACCTTGCGGTGTTACAGCAAGGGGATTTTGTTTATTTTACCTTTTCTCGTGTGCTGTGCAAAGATGAACCAAGGGTCCATTTGTACTCACACCTTAACTATCATAGCTATGTCCTATGGAATCCTAGGATTTGTAATTGTAGTTCTGAGATGGCATTAAAATTATTTTCTAGAAGTATGTCTACAGAGAACTCCAAGTACTTTATCAAACTGTAAATGCTGGGATTCCATAGGATAGAGCCATGAAACTTAAAGTAGTATGAAACTAATAACTTTGTATTGTTAAGTCAGGATTTACATCCCTAGCCTAAACAGAGGTGATTTCAGCTATTTTTACATTCTAAAAATATTTTTAATGTTATATGCATTTCTGTATAAGTTTATTTCCTTGCTCTATAAATTAGTTATTGACTTCTAAAACTACTGTAAGTAAATGGGAGCCATTCCTAAACTACATTTGCTAGAATAAGTTAGAAGGATTTTCTTTGACCAAGCACATGTATTTTACACTAAAACTATTCTCTTTTGTGCTGCGTTCTTTGTTTATTTTTTAAAAATTGCCTCCTACTTTCAAGTCAAAGCATAGAGCACAGACTCAGGTTTCCATTAAGTAGAAAGGGATTCTACAGCTCTAATGAGAAGTTGATTTGTAAATGAGTTTTCCAGAACTGCTTTAAAATTTTAAAAGGTGCTAAAAACTTCAGCTTCATAGATCATCAGTACTCTTGGGCTCTGCTTCAAATTATTTTTGAAAGCTGGGTCCACCCCTGAGAGTTACAGCCGTGTCTAAATAAACATGGACAATGAATACATCAGAAATATAAGAAATGTGTTTTCCTTGGATAAAAAATGAATGATGTACGGAAACATTTCAAGATTCTTTCCTTACTTGTTGCTTCTCTCTGAGCTCATTTAATCTGGAGAGGGAACATTACATATAAACATGAAAATGTCAGGAAGCATACAGTTCAAGGAGTGGAACATAGCTTAATAGCATACCCTCAAACATTTCATAGATTAAAACTAGGGGGTCGTTTACAGGGGCAAATATTTCTCTAAATATACTGCAAAGATAGCTCATTGTTCCCACGGATCAAGCCACAGTTACACTTCATTCAGAAGGGGGGTAGCCAAAATACCCAAATGTAGCGTCTCTGGCGATGTCGCAAGTTTTGCCGGTATATTTGAAAAATAGCGATACTCACAGTGTTTTTTGTTGTGTGAACTGTGTATCGGTATATCTTAAAAAAACTTCCAAACTGGAAATTGGTGCCCGGTGGGCAATGCCATGGGAGTGGTCAATGCCATTTGCCCGCTTTTTTTTTAAGATAGACAAAGCGCATCTTCTCAGGAGCGGTATTGTTTTCAACAGTGGAAGTAATGGCGTCAACACCTCAGGTCAGAACCAAAAAGGGTGGCCATGGCATAGCATTGGGGCATGTGGAAACACTAGATTTGATTGACTTATGGGGGGAGCAGAAGGTGCAGGAGCAGCTGCAAAGCAGCCACCACAACATTGATGTTTTTGAAAAGATAGCAGAGGAGATGCGTAAGAGAGGACATGAACGCACTGCTGAAGAATGTAGATCTAAAAGTAAAACGTTGAGGGCGAGGTATAGGCAAGTAAAAGACCACAATTCAATGAGCGGTAATGATGCGGCAACTATGCCCTTCTTTGCTGAACTTCATGCAATATTCTTGGGAGATTGCAGTTTAAACACCCCCCCCCCGAGTTTCTCACAGCTCTTCATCAGATCATCGCAGAGCTTTTTCCCCCGACCGCTCAAGGCACAGCATCTTCACCAGCTCCATTGGCTCAGCGAGGGATACGGAGATGAACTCTCCTCCTTTGTTTGATGAAGATATAGGTAAGTTGAACAGCATACTCATCTGTATTTTTTAAACATAATGATGTATTGTGTAAATCACAGTTAATGCATGCCCATCATAGCCTACTTTCTCATCCGATTCCAATTTTATTTACCTGTACACTGAAAACAAAAGTGCTTCGTCATTCATTTTAACTTCCCATATGCAGAAATTCTTGTTTATTATACCTTCCCGTATGCAGGAATTCTTGTGGTTTTATGCTCATTTTAATCCTGGGACAGTATACAATTGCATCCTATTTTGAAACGTAAAAATTTTTCAATCTCCTTCTACATTAACCCCAGTGACAAGAGCGCACTCACGTTTTTGGGGGTTTTTTTTGGCTCAGTAGGGATTTTCTTATATGAAATATAATTAGTTTTACTCCAACAATTCTTAAAATTAATTACAGTAATATATGGCCAATGTAAACCACTGTCTGTGATTTTTGTGCATAACACCCTTTCTGTGTGTGCTGCGTTGCTGTCCAGAAAGAAATAAAGAGGGCTTCAATTTATTAAGAATTAGCCTTTAGAAGATCAGTAAGTTACTTAACGCTACCTGCAGTTTAGATATTTCCAACATTATCTTCTCAGAGGGGGAATTCATAATAGAGAAAACCATAACTATCAAAACAGTTCTTCAGGCTGAAATCAGAATCAATGCTGATGCTTATCCTCTAAATCATTTGGTACGTGCTATTCATAACCCGATTGATGGCCTCCATCCCATGCATAAGCTACTAAAGCCAGGGCAATAAAAGGGCCATAAAAGATTGCCGGAAAACCTTTCTTTTGTTTGCAGCTTTACTTTCGCTTTCCAAAAGAAATGTGCCTCAAGTACAGGTCTTCTTTGTAACTTAAACATTTGCTGTTTTGCAAGTACCCATGCAAAAAATGATATTTTACATGTTTGGAAAAAGCCGGTCTTTGAGGAATTGATTCTTGCCATGCTAGTATTCCCTAAAATTGGGGCAATGTGTACTTTTAATGTTATAAAGGCTGCATTTCCTCTTGTGAAAGAAATTTAATGTCTGCTTAAGTGATCTTCAACTTTTCCTGAAAGTTTATTGTTGTGTAAATCAACTGCTTTGTTTGCCTGCAGATATACCAGTTCTGCATGATTTTCCACTAAAACTAGTTAGCCAGGAAACATTTTTGAAACTTTTGATATTACTTGTGCTGTTAAGATTTCAATATTAGATTGCCCATGCAGGCATCTGTGTAACAGCTTAAAATGAATTGATGTTTTCTCCCTTTTCTAGACTTACAAACAGCATCAGAGAGGAACACTGAGGAAACAGTTACTTTAACACTTGAAGAAGTTCCTACAGCATCTACATCTGCTTCTTCATTGCTGCTGGATAGCCAGGATCCTGAACTTGATTTGTTGCTGAGAGGTGATCCACTGAGTTCGAGCTAGCTTGGAGCAGTCAGCAGTCTGAATTTCATGAAGGTTGGTATAAAGATCCACTTTTATTCATATGTGCAGTCCAACTGTTTTGCAAATGCTTACCATATTGATTTCCCTTTTCATCTATCCTGTGTTTAAACTGTCATTGCAGGGACAACAACATCTACACCTTTGGCAGTGCTCACCCCAGGGGAAAGACTGGCACTAAGTAAGAAAAGGAAGGAACGGAAACCCTCTGAACAACAACAGCTGATGCTGCATTCTTCAAGATTGATGAATCGCATGCTATCTCATATGGATGCTCTGTCTGAGAGCATGAGCGCCTTGACAACTTAGAAAAAGCTTCAGAGGAAAGGCAAAAGGTTGAGGATGCCATGTATGAACATATAAGTTCTTTCCTACAAACCAATTTGGAGAAGCAGACATCTCTTCTCTCTGAAATGGTACAATACTTAGGAGCAATGGCCAAGAGACCATCAGTAGTGCATAGGGTGGTTAGGAAGCAGTCTACCCCTCAGCCTCTGTCTGAACATGGTCAAGCCACACAAGATAGTATGGAATTATTTTCTGAACCTGTGGCTGACAAGGAAAATAGTGGAACAGTTCCACTTGTAAAAACAAGGCCTTCTAGGAAAATTCGCAAACCTGAAATTATGAGCCTTTAAAAGTGAAGGCATTAAACTATTCTCTATCAAAACCTACTCTGGTTCACAAGTTTATTACAACCCCCCCCCAATCACTTTTTTTCTGGTCTATGGTTTTTGGTTTGGAATTTTAAGTGTAGCGTAATGAACCAATTATACCTTGAAAATTAGAATTCTATCTTAGTATCCTATCAATGTTTACTTATGAATATTATAATAGTGCTCCCTTTGGCTCAACAGTGTTTGGCCCAATGTAACAATTTTTCCCTTTCACATACATATAAGTTGTCATTAAAGTAACTTGAGCAGACACCTTCTTGGTATTAATAAATATATCTTTGTATTTACACTATATAAATAACGGAATATATTTACAATGACAAAAAATAAATGCAAGATATAACAAACAAAGGTAGCTTTCCTCAGCATGACATAAACAAGTAATTGATCCAAAAACAAATTAACATTATTCCCCCACCTCCAGCAGCTGCTGTTCAATGGCAGCAAATCAGGGCTCCAGTCTCTGGGCTGAAAAAAACAAAAACAAACAAAAAACAACAATGTCATATTTGATAACTATCATATGTACATTTCTCATGACCTGGAACAAATATAGTTCGTTTAATTATACAGGGCATGTACATGTAAGCCACATAAATAACATTTTACTCCTCAGTAAGTTTTGACAGTCAGGCATCACTAGGTTATCCAACTACTTTATTACATCTCAAATATCATAACTTTTTAAAATGACAGGAACAGCAAATAATAAATATTTAAACTTTGTAGAATCATTAGTTGGTACATACCTACTACACCAGATATTGCTGCTATTAACTCTTGCCCCTCCTCCCCTCGAAAGAACTCTAAAAATTCCATCCTTCTGGGTAGTGCTATAATAAAACACAAACAATAAAACTCACATTAATACGTGTAAATTTGGTTCCACGGCAAGAGTGCTACCTCATCAGTGGACTAAGCTGTTATTTCTTCAGCATCAAAGGAGTACTGCATTATATGGAAACTTATTCCTAGAAGATCTATTAGGGGGTAAAGATGACTTGTTACAGCCACTACATTTTCTTTAAATAATTTCTGTTCATACACACAATACAGGTGCCTTTTTTAAAAAAATAAAGGCAATATATATCAGTGACAGACGAGCAACTTTATCCATCCATACATCCTCTAAACTTGAGTTGGGCATTCCTATCTGTGACACACATTACCGTAGCAATAGTCAGTTTGGAAAATGCTTTTTAACAAACAGGATGAATAGTCTATGGGCCACAAAAGGAAACCTATTCATAGTTAAGTACTTTGGAGGCAAAACAATACTGGGTGCTTGGGGTTCTTCCTGCGGAGGTGGTGCCTCCTCCTCCCTTCCACCACCTGGCTGCTCAGGTTGCCTGGCGGCAGAGTCGTCTGATGGCGAGTCTGCCGCCTGTGCCGCCCTTCTCGTTCGACCACGCATGCCTGTTAAAAACAAGCACCCAATTTTTAGTTTCCCAAAACCTCCTGTTAATAAGTAATAAGGACTTTTAACCTGTCCCACTTACCGGCAGGAGGGCGATCTCTCCAGCTTGGTCTCCCCCCAGTTACCCACAGATCGTGCATCTGTGGGTAAAAGTGGGGTGACAGTGAGGTGGTGGGCTGCCATCGTAGGCCTCCCTGGCCTAAAAAAAATTTGGCCTTTAAAATTTTAAACTTCGATCGGCACTGCTGTGCCGATCGGTTGTAGCCAGCTCTGCACAGGCTGGCGGCCGCCGCAGCAAAGAAGTGGCGGTTCATCCTATTGGAGGAGTGCATTATCCTCCTAGGACACCCCTCCTGTTGGGCGAGGCATTCTAGGAGGAATAATGTCTCCTGGAACCTCCAATAGGTGATCCACCGTGGTTCCATCCTGCGGGCGGCCACGCCAGCACTGACACCAAAAGCGCAGTGCCTTTAAGACGCTCTTCTGGCGGTTAGTATAGACCCAGCGCGGTACACGTTGGAGAACTTTAAATTTGAAAGTTGCAACTTGGACCCATCGATACAATAGGTTAAATTGAAATGTTTTGGTGTATTGATACTCTTGCCTGGATTAACTGCCAGAAAGCCATGTATGCATGACTAATGTGGAACTAGTATACAGGCGACTTTGCAGCCCATAAAGAAATGAGACCAGACCGCGGTTTTCATTTAAAAAACAAAGCATATTTATTTCCTTTTAAACAAGCCCAAAATGAAGCAGCTACAATGAGACAATTTTAAGGTAACCAGACATCAACCTTGTTTTAACTGATCATGCAGAATTTAAATACACAAATTGAACCTTCCTTTTGCTTCAACTACCTGCATCTTCTCTCCCAGAAATAATTAGCCAACGTGTTGCGCACAGCTTCTCCCTCCTTTTTTTTATCCTGCTCCAAATTTAAAAGGGGTGCACCAAGGGTGTTCAGAACATATCAGTTGGACCTGTACCATTCTGGGTTAAATATCTCTCCATTTGTTTCATAGAAATTGTGCAATATAACACATGCAGCTATGACAGAACATATGTTTTGTTCTGAAACTTCAAGAGGTACTTTTAATGCCCTCCACCTGGACTTGCGATGCCCAAAACCCCGTCCTATGCAATTCCGAACCTTATTATGGGTTTTATTGTACAGTCCTTGCTTTGGGTTTAAACGGCCCAGCCTATATGGAGTCATTAACCACTTCCTGATGGGATATGCACCATCTGCAAGAACAAGCGGAGGAATCTGTACACCGTTTACTGTAATAGTTGGGTTGTTAGGGACATATATTCCTGACTCCATTGCCTCAAAAAAAAAAATGGAGTTATGCAACATGTGTGCGTCATGCACCTTGTGCTCCAACCGATCTCTGTGTCCACAAACAACCCTCTGTGATCATAAACTCCTTGAAGTAACACAGAGTAGCTATTTTTTCTATTGATGTAGTCATTCCCCTGCCTGACAGGCGGGACAATCGTAATGTGGCATCCATCGAGGGCAGCTATAACATTGGGGTAGCCCATTCGTTTAAATCCAGCCATTACCTGTAACGTGAAACAATGCAGAAATTAGCCATAGAAGAACGTCAAACATTTCCCGCTGTAAATCAGGCTAACATATATGAAATAAATGATTTTGCTGTTGTTTTGAATTTAAATTATGACAGCAAAATCGCAATGGAGAAATTCCTTTACGTTGCAAGTACGGAACATAACTGGATGTTTACATTTCGAACACCCTGCTTCTCAAATTAAACTGTACCCTGTGTGCATGGATGGGATGATATGGTGGGAATACTAGGACAAAGAGAACAATGGAATAAAAGCAATAAATGTATAACCAAGGATCGGGAGAAAAGCGCAAATTTGATTTTTCTCAGGGACGCATAAGAAAAATTGTTATCATAGGAATAAAAACAACAGAACCCGAATATCTTTTAAAATAAAGTTGTGGTACCTCATGCGGATCTCCTGGATACACGGCTTTAGAGAGGAAAACATGTTCCATTGTTAAAATGACCTCCTCAAGAATTTTTGAAACTGTTGCTTTTCCGACTCCAAACAGATCACTTGCGGTAAGGAAAGCGCATCGATGTCCAAGGACCCAAATAGCAATAGCCACATGCTTCTCGGGAGGTATAGATTTTCTCATATTAGTATCAGACTTCTGAATATGGGATCAAAGCACCTCGAAAAGTTTAATAAACAACTATCTGTCCATTCTAAAATTAGAAAACCAACGCTGATCAGACCAGACCAACATCACGAACTTCTCCCACCACTCTCTGGATCTCGGATACTCCCAATAAAATCTTGCCCTTTGAGATCGATGAAACATCTCAGGCCGCATTGATGGGACAACCTGGGAGGTAGCTAGCATGTCAGTTCCTGAAGACGTACGAACTTTTCTTCTTCTGTACCCATCGTGACTGCTGTGACTCAATCTCAGGGCCTTGCTAGTTCTTTTAGATTTCCTGCGGAGGTAGACACGCAAGTTCTCATCAATCGCCCTCAATGTTGAGAATATGGTGGATAACAAAAAACCCCGCATGCAATTATCGCCAAGGACTCCATCTCATCATCATCCGCCATTGCTCATCCAGATGTGCTGACAAAGGCCAGACCAATGAGAACACAACATTAACCATTAGTAGTAATCCAATAGGAATGAAGGTGGTGGGAAAACCAAATGGAAATACGTGTATAATAGAGGTCATGTGAGCTTGATTGACAGGACTACCTGAGCAGTGGAAACAGGATTAGGAGCGGAACAATCAATAGCGATTCAATTATGATTATGGAATAAATGCAATGTAAACACGTGTTGCACTATAAGATGACACAGTGGAAAAACCGTATAAACTATGCGGCACAATATTGAAATTGCGCAATCGTGCAAATTCCCGTGATAAATCCTTCCGTGTAAATGAGCCCTAGGACACATGTGGCCAAGCCATATCAGAGTGTGGTCAAGATGGCAATCATTATTAACAAGTAAGAACATACAAGCTAGGAGGGGCTCTACCAGTTTGCTTTTGCCAGAGGCTATGGGAAGGGTAATGTTCTACCTTGTCCTCTCCTTTCCCTCTTGCTGAGTCAATTGAGTATGAACTACTTTCGCACATTAAACTCAGTTTGAAGCAGCTGAAGTAAGCTAAGGACAAAAAAGAAAAGTGGGAGTAGAGGAGAGAAACTGGGACATTTTAAAAACAGCTGAAAAGGGGGGTATTATTAATTAATTAATTAATCTGGACTGTACGTGCCAAACTGTAAGAAAGTTGGAGAATATGCACTCCAATGTTGCTTGGCCACACATGTCCTGGTTTTCATCCATGAAACACTGGCGGGTATGTGATCTTTACTCTCCTACGCACCCATTCGGGACCTATGCATGTATGGATGGGCAGGCATAGTCACCATATCGTATCTGATTGTACTGCAAGTTTGTAGTTACTTGTGGCTGCTTTTCACCACCCAGAGAAGCTCCTAACTAGGTGAGTAAAGCTTTCACTTTACCTTTCAGTAGGTGCTTGCCATGTGGTATACATACATCTTTATCAATGACTTGGATGAGGGAATTAGGGGCATACTTATCAAATTTGCAGATGACACTAAATTAGGAGGAGTAGCTAATACCCTAGAGGACAGGATCAAAATTCAAAATGATCTGGATAGACTGGAGAGCTGGGCCAAAGCTAACAAAATGAAATTCAATACGGAGAAATGTAAGGTACTGCACTTAGGGTGGAAAAACGAAATGCATAGATATAGGATGGGGGAGACCTGGCTGAACGAGACTACATGCAAAAGGGATCTAGGAGTCCTAGTAGACCATAAGTTGAACATGAGTCAACAGTGTGATGCGGCAGCTAAAAAGGCCAATGCGATTTTGGGCTGTATCAATAGAAGTATAGTGTCTAGATCAAGGGAAGTAATAGTGCCACTCTATTCTGTCTTGGTCAGGCCTCACCTAGAATACTGTGTCCAGTTCTGGGCACCACAATTCAAAAAGGATATTGACAAATTGGAGCATGTCCAGAGAAGGGCGACTAAAATGGTGAAAGGTCTGGCAACCATGCCTTATGAGGAAAGACTTAGGGAGCTGGGTAT
The DNA here is from genome assembly GCA_030847615.1 of Gambelia wislizenii. Taxonomy (NCBI): domain Eukaryota; kingdom Metazoa; phylum Chordata; class Lepidosauria; order Squamata; family Crotaphytidae; genus Gambelia; species Gambelia wislizenii. The sequence goes on along the minus strand of JAUMIR010000003.1, from coordinate 226,108,661 downwards.
GTTTAGCCTGGAAAAAAGACGGTTAAGGGGCGATATGATAGCCCTGTTTAAGTATTTGAAGGGGTGTCACATTGAGGATGGAGCAAGCTTGTTTTCTGCTGCTCCAGAGACTAGAACACGGAGCAATGGATGCAAGCTCCAGGAACAGAGATTCCACCTCAACATTAGGAGGAACTTTTTGACAGTAAGAGCTGTTCGGCAGTGGAACACACTCCCTTGGAACATGGTGGGGTCTCCTTCCTTGGAGGTCTTTAAACAGAGGCTGGATGGCCATCTGTCAGGGATGCTTTGATTGTGTATTCCTGCATGGTAGGGGGATGGCCGGGATGGCCCTTGTGGTCTCTTCCAACTCTACAATTCTATGATTCTATGTGTGCTACTACAATATTGTATGTTTGCATAGTTAAAGTTCTTCATAAAAGCTTTGTTAATTAAAAAAAATCCTGATAATACCTGGATTAAAATTAGGGTTGACTGATTTGGTGGTTTTTAATTTTTTGTGATTTTAAGAATATTTTAAAGAGGAGGTTATTTTAGTTTGTTTTTAAATATGTCTTAGTTATATATTTACTGTTTTCAATGTTTTCATTCATGGTGGCCTTAAAAGCAATAAACAAACAAAACAAGAACAAATGTTTTCAATACTCTCTGTGCTTGGTTAATTTCCTTTCTTCCTCAATCTCCTTTAAAAAAAGTATTATGATTTTAAAAACGAAGGCAATATACTAAATATCCCTCCCCTCCCTGCAAAAAAATAAACTCCCCACAATTGATTATTGGCTGAATAAAGGAAGGCCTTGGGTTTAACTTCTCTGGATGTGGGTAAATTACCTGTTGTTGTTGAGGCGCGAGGATGATATTTAGTAAACACATGCAGAATGTCATGTTTAAGGAGATTTTCACACTACACTGTTATAGTGTTACTATTCCACTTTATTTGATGTGGCTGCCTCCTGTGGAATCCTGGGATTTGCAGTTTAGGGAGGGGCATTTACAACTCTCAGCCAGAGAGCTCTTAGGCCTCACTAAACTACACATCCCAGAATTCCACAGGAGGAAGCCAGAGCAGTTAAAGTGGAATAGTAACACTATAACAGTATAGTCTGAAAGTCTCCTAAGAGTTCAACATTTATTTCCAAGGGAAGGAAAACAGAAAATATATTACAGTACAATATGTCCTTGAGCACAGAGTTCACAATGTAATCTGTGATATAGATTTACATTATTCTATATTTGAAGATCACTCACCTGCTTGACCTCTACAACTGTTTTACCAGAGTGGACTGTCAGAAGAGAAATCATCATCATCATCATGCCATGAAATATGTAAAACCAGGTCTCTCAGACTCTGTGTTCTGTTAGTTTATTTACATTTATTGTATTGCATAAAAACTAATGCTCTGTTCAGATTTGAATACAACAGTATACTGTCGGTGTCTATTTTCTACATTCTGCACAGAGATCGGTATGACACTGTTTGCACAATTATGAAATCTGGTCCAGGGAGTGAGAGTCTAGAGATCTGTCACTGAGCCATACACTTCATTGCCTCAAATAATTGCATGCAGATGCTTAATTGCTACTTAGTTTGAGCGTACCTGTGTAGTATCACAGTAAAGAGATGGCAATACTACATTACCTAATTAAATTAAGCAGCCTCTGCAGAAGCATGCTTGTGATCAGACACAGCACCATTAGGTGCCGAGACTTATCTCTAGTCTAGAAATCAACTTGTGGAGTTCACACTTTTTTTCACAACCTTTGTCTTCTATTTGACCACATGTTCATCCATGTTCTCTTTTGCATCAGCAGCTAATATACATAGTTCAGCTTCACTGCCCTAAAATTAACTGAATATATCTATCCACTATTCAAGCATTTTTTGCAAATAAACTTGTGAAATTGACTGAGCAAGTAGTTAAGACAACAGCTTTACAGAACACTGCTGATTGAGGATGACTGCATTATTTCACAGCAGAATGCTAACCATGTTGATTGAGGCTTAGCAGATAATTCCAGGTATGTATGCTGAGGACTACAGTCTGTTGACTCTTTGAGCCTTGTGGCACTCCCCATCCCCACTCCCAGTCTACTCAGCAGTGGTAATCTGGAGATGGGCTGTTATGTGGCTGGTGCTCCATTTACAAGCATTCCAATAGCTCCAGACCTTGATTAACCTGAGAATTCAGACTGTTGTTTGACCAAACCATTCTCAAAGGGGTAAGCAAGAGACATTTCTTGTGAGATAACTGCAGTAATATCTATAGGGGTCTGGGCCAAGTTCTAGTCATCTTTCTCACACACTATCATGAAATAAGAATGGCTTCTGTGCTGGCATATATCATCATGCTGCTAGAACCCTCCACCGCATGTAGCATCTTCCATTTCATTTTCCCCCAAGCTAGGTCATAGTGAGGTTACCAGATGTCCTGAAAACTTTAGTGTTTCCACTGCTCCTCCTGTGAACAATGGTAAGATGGCTTCAAGAGAGTGAGATGGCTCTTCTTGTTGTCTTGTCATGATGTAACAAGTGTTAGAAGTGATGGATTACTTCTCCTATTTCCTGTCTATCACCATTGCTTTTCAATTTCATTCCCCACCCCTAATTAATGAGCACTTCATTGAGGAAGAATAACTCTTAAGAAATTTATTCAAGCTAAAAGATGAGTCAGAAAAGATATATACTGCACCTCAGTGACCTAGCCCACAATCTTTTAAAAACATTTTCTCATCAGTCAGCATCTTGCAGAAACAGCGGGCAAGTGAAAGGGGCTTGAAAATAAACCATAAGTTCCCAGTTCCTTCCTGTCCTCTTCCCACACTGTCTCAACATGGATCACTATACTCTGTGTTTCACATTTAACAGAGTTATATTTATCTAAATACGTTGGCGGCAAAGTAATATAAGTAGACAGGTGAGAGTGCATCAACACCTCCAGCATTCTTCTGAAGTCAAAAATAATGTACACAAATTGACTGTGTCCACTTTGGACACATTACCAGCAACATATAGTAATCATGAAATTAACACTGCAGAATGTGAACTAATGAACAGTTTTATGAAACTGGCAAAGTAATGCACACAACGTCCACTCAAATGTCATATGTCAGCTGGACAAACTGGATTGTTTATGTACTGTGGATTCGGCCATAGTCACCTCATTAAGACTCTGTGGATTGACTGGGCAATATACACAATAGCAGTACAGTATGGGCAATGTAACGTGAAGATTAATGCTGTTTATGTGTTCATTTGCCAAGCTTTCATGTGAATGTGGGCCCTTCATTCAAGTCACATCGACCACAGCTAATACAGCTGGCTGTGGGCTTCATTGTGACATGGCAATGACCTCTGTACTTCCCCCCCACCCCCATCCCTCATTTCTGAACAAGCTTTTCTTTTCACAAACACAAAATACCATATCAGAACATAAAGATATCAGGCAGCAGCCTATAAATTCATCTGTTCAGGAAGAAATAAAGGATCAAAAATTAACTTCATCCGGGGCCTGATGAAAATGACTACAAGACAGAATCAGCAACTGCTTCCTACACTGTCCTATACTGTAGGTAGATGAAAAATTGCTTAACATCAAATAATCTCTAGGGATACAGAGGCCGAGTCACAATGCTAGGTTCTGCAACAGATACAATGCTTTTTATCTGGATGACTTGCATGGAATACAATATCTTCTTGTAGTTTGACGCTTTAAAAATCTACATTTAAAATTCTAAGCAGGTATTAATTGATGAGTATTTCCTGTAATGCACACTCTTCACCCAAGCATTCCGTTGTGCAGGATGTATTCAGCTTGAATGGAAGTCAACTCAATCTCTTTTCCTGCAGCTCCCTCTCATAATCCCAAAATAAAATGCAGATGTGCCTGTCAACAATACTGTATGATACACCTACATTGTTTATTGAGACTAGAAAAGTACAGCACAAATATTATAACTCTTTGTTGCCTCAGAAATTACTTTATATGGGATATGCAACATGATTTCAGTATTTTTAGAAAAGACCTTCCACCTTATTTCATTGTTAAGTATTTCTATGGTATACCAGGATACAGTGAGAACAGGGCAAGAAACAGAGCTAGTGAAAAAGATCAAGATAATACTGGGTAGATATTTCAAGAGCTAGAATGATGTAGTGGTTTGAGTATTGGACTAGAAAACTGGGAGACCAGGGGCTCAGCTAGACAGGAGAATTAATAGAGAAAAATAGTGCCTTACCTCCCTATCACTGCAGTGTTTATTTGTGCCCACAATTCATTCACAAGATCGCTGGCATGGAAAATTAACCAAGTTTGCAGTTCACACGGAGTGTGCCCTCGAGAAAAGATGGTGGCCGTGAGTGAACTGACTGCCGAAAACCTCCCTCCATTCCCCCCCTTCCCCCATCCTTAAATGATAGATGCAGAAGAGTGATTTTCTGCTTTAAAAATGTTTTTTCTTTGCACACAATTGTTCACCGGGGGGGAGAACACAATGGATGCTCTGGCTGCTTCATCCCTTGCAAGCCACTCCCACCGAGGTCCGACCAATCACGTTTGAGTTCCTCCATGTGCCCCTATCTGAATTGGTTGTTCAGGTATGCAGTTATGTGCATTTTCACATATATATATATATATTTTTAAGATTGCAAGAAACAGCAAATTATGTTATCGTGAACTGTTTGGAGTTTTCAGCCCCCCTCCTTCCCAATATGGTGAATCCTGGCAGGAGCTCATCTGAACAAAAGGTATTCTGCCCGCATTCTTTGTGGATTTGTTTGTCATCTAAACAACCCCCAGGGTTCAAATCTTTGCTCAACCCTAGAAATCCCTGGGTTACTGTGGGGAAGTTATGCTCTCTCAGCCTCAGAGGAAGGCAACGGCAACCCAGATACCTCCTTGGAATAAATCTTACAAAAATAATCCTTTGAAAGAGTCACCATAACTTGGAGTTGACCTGAAGATGTGTAACAACAAAGCAAGATTTCAACAATTTTCTACAGAAAAAAATTATAAGGAGCAAGAATAGTTTTTCCACTGTGAGGAAGCCTTTCTCCCCAAACAACCACACTGTCTTTTTCATTTTCCAAAAGGAATCTATTAAAAGTGACTGAAAAGGCTGTAGTTATTTTAGTACCCTTATTCTCTTTCTGATGTTCTATGTAGTCTATAACCTCCTCACACTAAGAGGATTTGATTGAATAACACATAAGTAGTTTGAGTAAACAATGCTAAGCATGTTTACTCAGAAATAAATTTAACTAAATTCAGTGGACTCAAGACTGCCCTAGAAGAGGAACAAGTGTGACTTCCCTTATGACAGGACTGGGGAACTGTTCCCTTCCTATTTGTGTGCCGTCTGGACCCCACCCCTCCAGTGGGAGAAAAATAGCTCAAAAAGGAGAATTGCTGCTCCTGGAAACCCCCAGGAACAGTGGAGATTATCAGACAGGAAAAACATCCCAGGAAAGGGACGACAGGAGACTGCTAAAAGGCTTACCGTTCAGACAGCATCATCCCTGTCCTGTGATGCTACTGTTCTGCTCCTGTTCCCACCCCCACTTCCTCTTATTCACAGGGAAAACCCATGAATAAGCCCGTTCCATTCCAGAAACAGAATGACAGGTGAGTGAAAAGATTACCAGTTATGCTGGCGCGATGCCAGCATCATGTGACGTCACCGGGAGGTCCTTGCCGGAACACTTCTGAGTATAATCGGGACAGCCAGGTAGGTGTCACCCTTTTTTTCCCCTTCCCCAGGTTACTTGGGGTTTGTAATGTGTGTTTTGGGGCTTGGTTTTTTGTTTGTTTGTTTGTTTTTATTTTGTGGTTTTTTATTATTAAATTTCCCACGTGATTGTTCTCTTGTGAGAATGCGTGGGATTTTGTTACCAGGAAGTGAATGGGGCTTGGCGAGAGCCCCATTGCCTCTTGGGATGCCAGAGGGAAGGGGGAGTAGTTTTCATGCTGCGATCAGGTAAGTGTGCTATAGGGACGGGAGTGGGGCAGGAGTGGGGTGGGTGGATGGGTACTGGGACAGAAACGGTTTACAAGGCCCTGTGTATTAATCTCCAGTGACTCATCAAATAAACTGTAGCCTCTGCAACCTTGCTTTGCCCCTTCCGGGGATGGGGTTATGAAACTGGAAGCAGATTTAATGTTACATCATTTGTTGCAAAGCATTTATACATCATCTGAAACCTCGTTTCCCTCATATATCTCTTCTTGTTGTTAATTGCTGTCAAGTCAATTTAACTTATGGTGACCCTAAGAATTAATGACCTCCAACAGGGTAACCTGTTAACAGCCCTGCTCCAGTCTTACAAACTCAAGACAGTGGCTTCTTTGATTGAGTCTATCCACTTGTAACTGAGTCTATCCACCTGTAATCCTCTTTCTTCTTTTCCTGCTGCCTTCTACCTTACCAAGCTTCTTTGTCCTTTCTTTCTTTTAATTTTGCTTTTTATTAAGTTACAACACATTCTTATACAAAAAGAAACATAAGCCGCTTATCAAATTTATATTTCACATTTGTAATTTTTTTTATAAATAATAAAAATATACAACTCTAAAACATCATTTTCTGTCTTTAATTTAGTTCTGGTAACCTATATGAATACCATCTTCTAATTTCCATTGCATATTTCCCATAATTCTTACCTAGTTTGGTGGAAATTTCTTACTTTACTTTAACTGATTTTCTGTTATTAATATTGATCACTGTTCCCCCTATTCTCAACCAATAATTTTAGTTCACATAATTTTAGCCCATACAATAAAACCATCTTCCTTTATTATCTTTTCTAACAAGTCATGTCTTCTCAAAGCACAGTAGCCTCAGTTTAGTCATTCTGACTTCTAGGGAAAATTCCAGCAGCGACAACCTGTCATCAATGCATCCCTCAGGGAAGGGTGTGTTCTATCCTGTTTAAAGGAAGTGGTGGTTAGGCTGCTCCTGAAAAAAACTTCCTTGGACCCCTGGACCTGAAAAACTATAGGCCGGTTTCTATGTTACCATTCTTGAGCAAAGTGATCAAGGGGGCAGCTGCTCTTCAACTCCAAGTGGTCTTGGATAAAACTGATTATCTAGACCCATTTCAAACTGGCTTCAGGATGGGATTTGGAGTTGAGACTGCCATGGTTGCCTTGACCTGCGTCTAAGTATCGACAGGGGTAATGTGTCCCTGTTGGTGCTTCTAGACCTCTCAGCAGCTTTCAGTACGATAGATCATAGCATCCTCCTGGATCGCCTGAGTGGGTTAGGAATCGGAGGCACTGCACTCCAGTGGTTCCGGTCCTTCATCTTGGGCAGGTCCCAGAGGGTGCTGCTCAGGGACAGCTGTTCCAGTAAAAAGGAGCTTACTTGTGGCATTCCGCAGGGCACCATCCTGTCCCCGATGCTGTTTAACATCTATATGAAGCCACTGGGTGAGATTATTCAGAGTTATGGGGCTGGGTGTTAATCAGTACGCTGATGACACCCAGATCTATTTCTCTTTGTCCCAATCATCGGCCTCAAATTCCGATGACATCTCTCCTCTTAATGATTGTCTTAAAGCAGTAATGGGCTGGATGAGGAAAAACAGGTTGAGATTAAATCCAGACAAAACGGAGGTGCTCACGGTAGCGGCCCCGAAACCAGGAGTTGGGTTGCATCCTCCAGTCCTGGACAGGATCACACTCTCTGTTAAGGACTGTGTTCGCTGTCTGGGAATGCTCCTTGATTCATCGCTTCAGATGATGAGTCAGGTGAATGCGACGGTCAGGAGTGCCTGTTATCAGCTTCGGCTGATACACCAGCTGCGCCCTTTCCTGGAATTAAGGGACCCCGAGACTGTGGTGCACACGCTGGTAACCTCTCATCTAGATTTCTGCAATGCACTCTACATGGGGCTACCCTTGTGCTTGGTCCGGAAACTTCACTTGGTACAAAATATGGCAGCCAGAGTGGTCTTGGGAACATCTTGGAGAGACCATATAACTCCAGTATTAAAATCTCTCCATTGGCTGCCTATCAGTTTCTGGGCCCAGTATAAGGTGTTGGTTATTACCTTTAAAGACCTAAATGGCTTGGGTCCAACTTATATTTAGAACCGCCTCCTCCCATACAATCCTCCCTGCACACTCTGGTCCTCTGGAATGAATTTGCTTCAGCCACAAAAATCTAGGCTGTCTGCAAACTCCCAGAGGGCCTTTTTGGTAATCACCACCAATTTATGGAATGGCCTGCCAAACAAGATCTGTCAGATGACAAGCTTGAGTAGCTTTAAAAAATATATAAATTATTATTATTATTACGATTATTATTACTGCAACCCCTGGTGTCTCCTTTCTTGGGAAGCGGAGTGTATATTGATCATTTCCTGTCTTTGGGCCATTGTTTTGTTTTCCATATTTGCTGGCAGATTTTAGTTAGAACTTGAGTGGATCCTGTTTCTGTAGCTTGAAGTAGTTCTCTGTAGCCTGAAGCAGCTCTACTGCTATGTTATCTGTTCCTGGTGATTTATTTGTACCAAGAGCTTTAAATTCCACTCTGCTTTCAACATATGGTTAATTCAATTCTAGATGAGACCAATGATTTGTCCAGTGATTTCCAATAGGCATCTCATGGTTACTTCATTTAATTCACACTTTACAGAAGAAACATTTTTACCAAATTTATACCATGTTGCCCATGGGAAATAGAGCAATCAGCAGTGGGTAACTTAAGAGGATCACAAAATGGCAAAATTTGCTGTTTTCTGGGACTTTCAGGTTTGCACTCGCTCTCTCTCTCTCTCTGCTGATTACCACAGTGGACAACTTACCATTTAAAAATTCTTCCCCCCAGATTTGTTTTACGTCACTTCTATTCACATCTACAGTTGTCCCTTCATATTCACTGGGGTTTGGTTCCAGGACCCCCATGGATACAAAAATCCGTGAATACTCAAGTCCCATTATATGCAATGGTATAGCAAAATGGTGTCCCTTATATAAGATGGCAAAATCAAGGTTTGCTTTTTGGATTATTATTTTTTAAAGAATATTTTCAAGCCATGAATACTTAAATCCATGGATACGGAGGGATAACTGTATTCATTAGTTTCTAGTAAAAGCCTTTTAAGATCCAAAATGAATTACATTTAATTGGCAAATTGTACTCCCAGAAGCTTCTGGGGCACCATTTGGGGGGCAGCCTGGGGCAGACTAGATGTGCTGCATTGGGACAGTGGACTGTGTGCAGAACACGGGCCATACATTGCCCACCCTGACATAAAATATGAAGAGAAAAGTAGGACTCAGAGCAAGCAGTACCTGTGATGGACAGTTGGATGAGCGAATGGGAGAAGTGTGTTCCAGGAACCAATCCTATGGCATGAAACTGAAAGGGACTTCTGGATGTTTGAAGATGGCATGACAGTCAGTTAAGTGTCAGTTAAGAACAGAGTCCATTGATGACAGTTGGGTGGAGCAGAAGGCTCTGTGTGTGTGTGTGCGTGCGCGCATGTGCGCGCACACTGTATGAAAGGTTTGAATGAAGTAAAATAGCATGCAGAGGTCACTAATTTGGAATAGAGGAGTGAGTGGACAAAGGGCGAATGAGGCTGGGAAATAAAGAATGACATTAAAAGAATATAAGTTCTAGTTAAAACAAAAGATTCCACCCTGAAGAATGTTTATTCCTTTTAATAAAGTTGTCCTTTGTTATTAATATAAATATAGACTCTGGCTCATTCCTACAGAATGAAGATAATTAAAGGCAAGGGACCATAACACACTATCCACACATTTAGGTTAAAGGTATGCCCTCGGTTAGAAAGAAGAACTAAGGGAACCTTATAGGAATTTAGGTGAGAGGAACAGAGGGTAAAGTGGGGATGGTGCTTTGAGGTTTGCCCTTGACCATCTGGTTGTTGTGAATTGTTGCAAATTTGTTGGCAATGTCACAAAAAGTAGTGGCAGCAGTGGGATTTGAAATGCCCCTGCATCACAGTACCCCATTCTCTGTTCTGGGTCCTCCGTGTCCTCCTTTGTAGTCTTGGGTCTCTCTTCAGAATTTATGTTTTCATTAAGAGAATATTCCTCTTGCTGCTGCTGCTGCTACTGCTGACAAAAAATTTGAAGGTTTAGGCAGGAGGCATGCTGGTGTGGCCTATGGGGAGTGGGCAGGATTACCACCAAAAAGCTTATGTAACAGCTCTAGAAGGTTCTGAATGATGTACTACACAGATGCAGATAACCCATTTGTACGAGTCACAAACAAGAAACTAGATTTCTGCCCCTTACTGACTGTGTTTCCTCCTAGATTTTTTTTTTAAAAAACATATTTGCATTCAAACATAGTTCCGTGCATTTCAATTAGAGGCTCAACACACACATTTACCAACTCCCATTAAAGTTAATGAGACTTAAAAGTACATTGTTCTGCAGAATGTTCTTCATGGCTATGCCTCCCTGGAAGAAATTTATTTTAGAATAAGCCCATGAATGATACTTGGCAACAAAACTCTCTCATCAGTGGACAAAAAGTCAATGGTTTCTGAAGTTAGTGCAGCTAAAAGTTTGAGAAGTAAAGTTATTATCTATCTAACATGAAAACAACCAGGTCAGGAGAAAGGCTTGAAAAAGTAATTTAGCATCAGTACAATTCCATAATGTTCTACATGTTAAATAACCACAGTTGCAGAAACTTAGCCTAAAAGCTGTTTTAACAATTGTATCCAGACATATGGCTCTCACCTCTGCTTCATGGCAGAGATAACATCGTAACTCCCTGACCACCTGTCCAGAAGCATCATATCCACTTTCTGATTAGCCAAAACATTATGACTCACATGTCAAGCCAAAGGGAGAGGAAGTATTCCTGCATTTCTCTGTGAACAACAGAGGTTGTGTGTGTGTGTGTGTTTCCCCTTCTTCAAGAACAATTTACAATTATTTCATTTGCTGAGCGATAAGGGGAAACTCACAATGTTTATCTGACCACAAAAATCTGTGTTCAGTAATCAAAAACAATAGTCAAATGCAAGACACACTACATATAAGCACTCTCATTTGTGGTAGAGAAGAGAAAGCAAGAATAACATGAGCCATTTAGCCGATTTAGCCACAAGATAACAGTTTCACATTTAAATAAATAAAATACTGTACCAGATGAAATGATAAAAAAGAATGGTTATTAAACAGAATCACCCCCTTAACAGCAAAAACAGGCTGGGCGTTCTGACAGCTACGTAGCCAAAACATTGCTAATGAAAAATAACAGGGATGTATCAGCATGCTTCGGGAACCCCTAGGTACGTATGCATCATCATCACCATCACAGTAGCACTTATTGTAAGATCATTCCCCCACTAATAGCCCAGTGAGGACTGAGCAAGCTCAGTAGCTACAGAATCCTGGGGAAAGGGAAAGATGGAAACCTGGAGAAGAGTTTGACTGGCTGGCTGAAACCCTGGACAGGAATATTGCTGTTAGAAGACAAAGATACATTGTAACACAATCCATTTTCTAGATGTAGCAAAGAAATTGGGCATTTAGGACACTGTGGTTTCATATGCTACAAAGGGATACATTTCAGTTATCATGTCACTTTTGTTATTAATCACCCTATTGAAGCTTTCAGAACAAACCATATATTAGAATAGCCTAAATCATTAATTACAAGGAAGAAACAGTTGTTCTTTAATGTTATAAATATGAATTTTGAAAATGGAATGAACTTTCCCCCCAGCTTTATTCTTAGCCGGGCTTCAAGAAAATACTACCACAATGCAGCAATTTTTACAAATTGCTACCAGGTTTTTTAAAAAAATCACTACAAGATGACACTGTGGGCAAGGAGTCTGGAATGGGCTGCTACAAAAACATTATAGAAGAATAAGGGCATTAATTATGCAAGCAGTTCAGTAGGAACCTTTTCTTAGCCCTTCTCTAAGCATCTCTGCAATAAGATTACGGGGCCCAAAGGTATTCAGCAAGTGAGCTAAAACTGAAATCAATTGATAAAAGGACAGTGCAGAAGTAGTATAAATTAAGTAACTATAATACAATATAAGCAAATGTTATATGAGTATTAAAACTTTATCAAGTCCTATTCAGTGAATATTTTCTATAATGCAAAGACAAAAACTAAACTATTACTGTGTTACAGGAAGAAATACTATGAAAATATTTACAGACACTACTGTATAATTCATCTTACATTTGTAGCCAGCAAACTTGAATACTTGGATTCATTGTGCAAAAGGATCTTGTAGCACTTCTGAGACTGAGAAAAAGAAGCTGTGCATGAGCTTTCATAGATGTACGGCTTATCCTGGTTTGCCCCCATCTCAGAGCCCTGCGGTCCAAACAATGCAGGGCATTTGCCACATTCTGCCCCTGTGCAGTCCCTACCACCCCTGGGGCAGATACAGGGCTGAGGTGGGGGCAAGCCAGGATAGAGCCCAACAAAGCTTTATAGCAAAATGCTCAGTTTAATCCAGTACCGGTGGCCAAAACCTGGATGGGGCTTTGTGTGTCCACAGGAGCCCATCCAGCATGCTGCTGCCGCCATCTTTCTGGCTGTCCTGGAAGCCAGGCAGGGGTCCTGCAGCATGTGAACAAGGCTGGTCACATGCAGAGGGGGGGAGCTCCAGTCATATGTTGTGGGGCCCCTTCCTGGCTTCCAATCAGCAGAGAAAATGGTGGCAGCAGTGGCTTCAGGGACAGGATGGTATTCCTGTGTGGACTCTGGCCTGTTCTGTGGGGGCATAATAGGCCACCTCTGCAGCCAGGATACATCAGCAGGGAGCCAGAATATCCTGGATGGTGTAAAAAAGCCCCTTAGGTTTGCTGCCACACTGCAGAAATAATGCACTTTGACACCACTTTAACTGCCATGGCTCAATGTTACAGAATTCTGGGATTTGTAGTTTTGTGAGATATTTAGCCTTCTCTGTCAGACAGCTCTGGTTCCACAAGCTACAAATCCCAGAACTCCATAGGATGGATCCATGATCATTAAAGTGGTTTCAAACTGCATGATTACTGCAGTGTGGCAGCAGTCTACTTCCAGATGCATAGAGTAGATTCATGGTTATGACCTGATCTGCCAAAACAGTATTGCCAGAAAGGGAATACTTTTTTAAAAATAACCTTGCCAAAGGATACCTGTAACCTGATGGTTGCTAAACTCAATGTAATAGCAGTAGAAGAAAGCCTGCAGACTAAGGGCTGCCCTTCCATATCTAATATGTGAGCTTTTTAAAAATAAACTTTTTTTTTTGTAGTGGCTATATTGACATAATTGTAGTAGACATTAGCTCTTTCATGGCTTGTTACACTTGTATTCCATTTTTTCTCCAAGAGATTGTTGTAATATACCTGTCATTAGTGGTGTGTGTGAGCCAGTGTGTAGTGGTTTGAGCACAGGACTACAACTTTGGAGACAGGCATTCGAACCCCTGCTCAGCCATGGAAACCTACTGAGTGACCATGAGCAAGTCACACTCTCTCAGCTTTAGAGGAAGGTGAAGGCAAACCCTCTCTGAACAAATCTTGCAAAAAAAACAACAACACAGCAACACAACAGTGGAAAGGTCGCCGTAGGGTCATAATAATTTGGAAATGACTTGAAGGCACACAGCAACCACAAAGTGGTGCTAGAATGAAGAAAGCCAAATATAACTGTGTTGATAGCACAAGGGGAATCTTAATTAAAGTAAAAATTGTTAAGAATTTTTTAAATTAGTTAGTTATTTATACCCTGCTGTTCAGCCACAAGGCTATCAGTAGCTTACAAATTGTTTTAAGCAATAGCAATTTACACATCTACACTGCATTAAGCAGCTTCCAATGTGTGTTAGCTAACTGCCCCCACAAGCCAGGTACTCATTTTACCGACCTACGAAAGGATGGAAGGCTGAGTGAACCTTGGAGCCCTCTAGAATCAAACTTACAACGTGGTGACTTGCAGTACTGGCATTTAACCACTGCGCCACCAGGGCTCCATTGAGCAATTAGATCCTCATCTCAGAAACTGTTCTTGACTGTAGACTCCATGGTGTATCCACACTATAGAAACAATGCAGTTTGACACTGCTTTAACTGCCATGGCTCCATCCTGCAGAATTCTGGGTTTTCTAGTTTTGTGATGCACCAGCACTCTTTGGCAGAGAAAAGGCCTTGTAAAACTACAAATTCCAAATTCCAGGATTCCATAGAATGGAGCTACAGTGGTGTCAAATTGCATTATTTTTACAGTGTAGATGTAACCCATGTGAGAACATTGACTAACAGCATTGTGGCTGAACAGCATTCTTGAGGTCACAAGGGCAACAAAAACTGATCATAGGAAGTATGAGTATTTGATCACATCTTCACCCAGCCTAATTATAAATAATGCAAAAATAGTTGCTTGTAATTCTATTGATATTTCAATTTTATTTTAACTTTTTGCATGCTGTACTGACATGTATTTTTATCCATACCTGTCTTAATTTTTGTAAGCTGCTTTGAGCCCCAGTGCAGGGGGAAATAAGGAAACAAAATATTTATTATCATTACTAGTCTTTTAACAAATGGTACACAGTTGATATAAAATTAATGGAGAGATCCCCTTAAAAATTGCCATGAAGCTACATGGTTGCAAAAGAGATTACATATATGCTTCACTTTGTGTGTGTATGTCAAGTGTTCCAATGTGTTGCCCTCCACAAATGGTACCCTATCACTATCATCATCTCCAGCCAGCATGACCCTTGACATGGAGAAGATTGGTGAATGTAGTGATCCAGGCTGCATGGGATTTCTGTGATTGCTTGTATTTTCCATCCTGTATCATACACAGGATTTGGCATGTTACTTATTTTTCTGACCCTAACACACCTGAGACAATTTCTTTACTTTTTTTTAAATCAAAGACTATAAGGAAATCAATTATCACTGTGATTAAAGGCCATAGTATAGTGAATCTGATCAGATTCTGTATCTAAGACATCACATGTTGTGTTACAATATACACATCTGGGATAATGCACTGTCATTTATGGTTGTAATCCATTATAAGTGTGCTACTGCAGAGCAAAGAAAGAAGGATCACATTTCAAATTCCATCTAAGCATCCATCTTAAGAGTCTGCATATAAATATCTTATTAGACACTTGAACTATAAGCAAATTTAGTAAAAATATGTAGATTTAAGCCAAATGATGTTAATAGGACTAAAACAGTTTAAGATATAGCATTTTGGGTTTAACTTAGCTGGAGATAAAACATTATTGGCCTTTGCATTTTCCATTAGGGGCAATATAATGCCTCTTTTAAATCAATGGAAAATATTTAACCACTACAAAAACAAAGTTTAGCTTGGTTTAGTTTAGTCACAAATTGGCCTAACAGTAAACATAGTATCTCTAACATTATGATTGTTGAGTTGTGGTTAAAAACACAGCTACAGATGAGATTAAAAGTTGACAGCCTTACATGACCTTGGAAAGTATCTATGTATTCAATGGCAGCTTCTCCTGTGACTGATTTAAAGTTGTAATACTAAACTTGAAAAGGAAGGAGTGGAGGAGGAGGCAGCTTTTAGACTGTGCCATATGTTGATGCAGCTAGATGCCAATCCTCCATTTGGATCAACAGCAATCACAGTCTCCATGTGGCTTGCTGGCATCAGGCACAGTGAATCAGCATACAGTACATCACACTTGAAAAATTATCTTTCTGGCCACAGACAGAGAGTGTATCTTTAACTTTCCTGTGTCCAAAACAATCCCCAGATTCGCCTTGGTTTTCCTGAGGCAGTCATAAAATAACACAAACCTGTTAACCAGCTAGACAAGCCTTTGATTTATATTGCTAGACCTTGTGTAAGTTGACAAAAATAATTCCTGGACAGTGTATAGTCCAAATGTAAGCAAAGAAAGTTTTTAACATAAGTTACAAGCTAGCTTCCCAAGTGTAGTATGATACAGTTTTTATCTTCAGCTCCTACTGCTTCCATCTGCTATGTTATGACTTAGTCAGATTATCCACCTACTTTTGTCCCCTTTCCAATAGCTCAGAAGGAACAGCTGTGTGAGCTATGTGTTCTGCCTCTTGTATATGGAATTTCCACTTTCGTCAGCTATTCAAAAGACTTGTTTGTTCACAGTCTTGAACCCTATGATAGATACTGTGGGTTGATATTATCTGGTAACACTTTCCCTTTTGTTTCCCCATACCCATGTGTAGCTCTTGGAATAGACTATATGTTGACAACTGCATTATTTCCAAACCCTTTCCTTAGTCAGGTGAGCTTCAGTTTATTACTATTACTTTATAAAGACTGAGAGACAAAGTTTACAGGAACACTAGCAGTATGTTCACCTCTTATTTGCTACACAACGAAAAATGTGTGGGAGAAGTATGTCTCCAAATATTCAGAAACATTTGGTGGGCTTGTTATAGAGATCTGTGATTTGACCAGTGTTCCTTTGCATGTAAGCTCTCATTTCCTCAGACTTGCCCTTTTCCTTTCACATTTTACAGTGGTTTAGCACTACAAATACCAGCATAAAGAAATCAAACACACTGGTACTGCAGCATGAAGTATGAATCAGTCATCACTGAATCAAAGCTTGAGATACCTCTTTTGCTATATTTCTAAACTAGGATATTCAAATTTTCCTCCCGGCCACACTTGGAATTCTTTGCCCCTTGCATAACAGGCGTCAGTATATGAGAAGGAGTAGGAATCTTGATTTTGTTAGACTGCAACTCTCTGCATTCTTTACCACTGGCTATGCTAGCTAGGGTTGCTAGGAATTGTAGTCCAACATTTATCTGGAGGGCCATATGATTTCTGCTGCTAGTACAGTTGTCCCTCCATATCCATCGATTTGGTATTCACGGATTTAAATATTCACGGGTTGAAAATATTCTTTAAAAAATAATACTCCAAAAAGCAAACCTTGATTTTATCATCTTATATAAGGGACACCATTTTGCTACACCACTGCATATAACGGGACTTGAGTATTCACGGGTTTTGGTATCCATGGGGAATCCTGGAACCAAACCCCAGCGAATATGAAGACAACTGTATATGAAGTTATGGTGGCTACTCATTCTCATGGACACTCAGAAACAATTGCCTGTTTATACGTTTCAGAACCAAGTATTCTGAAAGCTAGGCCTTAGAGCTGAAAACAGGAGCCCCTGTTATTGTATAAAGAACTGTGATTATTTCTTGTCTCTTTCTTTTTTAAATATATGTTTTAACTGCAAGTATAGTTAAGAATTTAACCCTCTTCAGCTTTTGAAATGTCCACATGGAAAGTTACAAGTCTTCCTGGGGTCAGTGTAATCTCAGTACTAGGACTATCAATCACTTGAAACTTTTCCATTATGGAATAACAGCGACTTCTATAGGCTTGCCAGTTTTTCCAATTTTATCTGGAGTGTCTTGATGGAAAGACCCAGCTGGTGAAACCATGAGAACATTGGCTTTTGCCCAAGCAAATGCAGACATAAGGTCTGGTGCATGCATAAAAACAAGCAGTAAGTAAAGTCCTTGAATGGGTGCTACAGTTTTCAGTACACAGATATTTGATTTAATCAGTTGGTTGGAAGGGTTTGCATTTAACAGCAACTCAACTTTGAAAATAATCTTGTTGACAACTATAAGCTTAACTTGAAAAATATTGAATGAATTCCAAAAATTAACAGAGCTAGTTACACACATCTATGGAAGATTTTGGTCTTGTGTTTCTTCAACAGTTGCTCTCCATGCTCCATTGTAATCTGCATTTAAAAGTGGACAGACTTGCAAAAGCAGTTTGTGATATGGCATAGAACTCTACTATACAAAGGAGAGAAAAACTTTTTTAAAATTCCACTGGGCATCCCCAAGCTTTTGGATGCATCTGAAGCTTCTCTTTTGAAACCAGCCACTTTACTTTATATTATTATTAGGGTTCTCTTCCTATAAGCTCATAAATGTTACAGTTTAGTTACACAAATGAGGCCAAGGTAGGACCATCAGATTTTATGAATAGCCTCCTTGTGTGAACACTTGTTCCACTCACACTCCACCTATTCTGCAAATATTTGAAAGAAGTATAAGTAATCATGATAATTATTAATGAGAGAACAAAGATCTAACTGCAGGCACTTTCAGCAACAACAGAAAAATATTTGCAGTGTGTTGTACTATTTTAACATGCCTCTGTTATGGTAGGAGAAAGGGTAAAATAATATCTCCTCTGGTGAATCATTTCAACAGAAGTGTTGTGAGAACAGCTGTGGAGAATCACACAGTCTTAAAGTAAAAAGCTTGCCAACTCAAGTCCCTCAAAGTATTGTTTTTGTAGGTTTCCACAGTCTGTGTTCAATGCTAAGCCAGGAACATATGAAAAACTGTAGTAAAATTTATTTCAACATGTACAGAGTGCCTTTATGCTACCACTGAAAATGGAAAACTACAACCAGCAGCCTGCATGTTTTGGTTTAGGCGGCTTGAAAGCATGCTCTGTTGAGGTCAATGGGGCTTACACCTAAACAAACATGTGCAGGATACTTGCAACTTTCATTATGTTCCCAGTTTTTGTTATAATTATGCTGCTTTGTTCAGGGGATTTTATAGGGCTCCAAAGTACAGTACATGGTCTTCCATTTAAAGGAAAGAGGTAGAGGCAGAATGTAGCAGGACCTCTGAGAATGGCATGAGGCTCTTTTCCTTTCACTTTTTCCTTTCACTTCTTCAGATGCACTGATGGAGTACAAAATTAACATAGCAGGCGTTTAAGCAGTAAACTGACAATTTAATAAATTTGAGCAGTTACATTTTAGTTAATTAATTCTAAGTTAATTAACAGGTATTTAAATAATGTCATTGTTGTAAATGTAACTCACTAGATTTTCTGATTAACACTGCCATTAATCTGTTAATGAGTTAATTATTTTTAATCTAAACATTATTTCATTAGGGCTGGTGGCAGTTCCTCTAGCAGATTCAAGGCTCTTCCAGATGTGGCAAATGGGTTGGGAAGTAGCAGTACAATCGGCCCTCTGTGTCCGCTGATTCTGCTTCCACAGATTCAACCATCCATGGGGTGAATATATTTGAACACACACACACACACACACACACACATATATATATTCCCAAAGAACAAATCTTGATTTTGGCATTTTATACAAGGGACACCATTGTCTATAATGGGACTTGAGCATCTACGGATTTTAGTATTCACGGGGGAGTGGGGGTGGTCCTGGAACCAAACCCCAGCGGATACCAAGGGCCCACTGTATTTGTTTCTGTATGCATCATTTTTGCGTTGCTTCATGACATTTGGTAAGGTTGGTGTGTGGAACTGAGATAGCTAAATTTATGCCTTTCCACCGCTGCCTGTGTCTTTCTTTACAAAATCTACTCAGAAGTCCCATATTTAGTTAAGTGATCTAAATATGTGCTGTACTGTTGATCACTGTCATGCTTCTTGTCAGTGAATGGAAAACCATAAAACATGCAGTGATTCAGTTGTGTAGAAAAATGTTCCATGTTCTCAGAGACACTCAAAACACTTCTGATGAAGAACTCTCTACCTACCTATTCTGTTCTCCTCCTTTGATTCACTGGCTGATCTTTGTAACAACTGCTTCTTGGTACACTTACAGTGGTTCAGTGTCCTCTAACTGAAATGAACACATCATTCCATACTAAACCTTTAACATTACTTCTTAGTAACCATTAACAAACAACAGCCCAGATCCTGCATGTGTGACTAGCTCCGCACATGCAGTTCTGTATCTTCCCATCACCCAGTAGCCATTAGGCGGCAGCTACTTCAGACCAAACATTTAAGGAAGTGTGTCCCTAATAAGCTGAAGCAGCCCCCGTTTTCAAGTCAGGGTGCGCCTTCCACAAGCACAGGGCCTCCACACTTCCCACTCCCTCTCAGCACAGACGAGGGCCACAGGTGTGGGCTATGTACTAAAATGGGAACATTTCCTTTCGCTGGCAGGCAAAGCCTTTTCTTTTTTCTTTTTAAGCAGGCTTTTAATGTATATGCAGCTGGGCTTGTTTTATTTTGTATGTTTTAGTTTTTAATCTGTTTTAATCTGATTTTATAATATTTTAACTGTTGATATTGTATTTTTAATCTGTTGTTTTATGAAAGCTGTCTAGGATCCCATCTAGGGAGAAAGCTGAAATACTGGCAGTTGGTTTCCTGACCCTGTTACCTGTGTTGTTGTTTTTAGTCCTATGTTAAAAATGGTGGGATATCCTTGGCTGTCCTGGCTGTGGGAGTTGCATCCAAGAAACAGAGGGGAGTACAGTTGTTCCTTCATATTTGCTGGGGTTTGGTTCCAGGACACTCCGTGGATACCAAAATCCGTGAATACTCAAGTCCCATTATATACAATGGCATAGCAAAATGGTGTCCCTTATATAAGATGGCAAAATCAAGGTTTGCTTTTTGAAGTATTTTTTTATAGAATATTTTCAAGCCATGAATACCTAAATCCGTGGATAAGGAGGGACAACTGTATATACAATGGCATAGCAAAATGGTGTCTCTTATATAAGATGGCAAAATCAAGGTCTGCTTTTTGGATTATTATTTTTTTAAATAATTAAATCTCTGGATACTAAATCCATGGATATGGAGAGACAACTGTATTCTTATATCAGGAGAAAATCCATTACCCATTTACAGATGTGAACAGATCCAGCACTTTCCAGTCACACTATGCTGTTATACCACTAATATTCCACTTTAAGTGCTCTGGCTGCCTCTTGTGGAATCCTGGGATTTATAGTTTGGTGAGGCCCAAGAGCTCTCTGGCTGAGAGTTCTAAATGCCCCTCCCTAAACTGCAAATCCCAGGATGCCACAGGAGGCAGCCAGAGCAGTTAAAGCGGAATAATAGCGCTATGACAGTGTAATGTGTGATAAGACATGTCTGTTTTAATTCTCAGGTGCTTTAGTCCACCCTGCAATGTTAGATTTAGAAAGGGAAAGAATTTCCCCTCAAGCCATTCTTCCCAATAAAATAAATTAATAAGTAAATAAGAACCAAGAAGGACAACCAGGGCTAGGAGCCGTGGCTAGGAGCGTTCAGGACGCCGCCGCTTGAAGCCGTTTTCGGGCAGTCTCCCTTCCTTCCCGCCCACAGAGACGCTGCGGCTGAAAGCGTTTCCCCTCCCCGCTCGCCTCTCGGAGGGGCGGAGTCCCTCCAGTCCCGCCTTACTTTCTTCCTTTGTGTTGGGCAGCCGGGGCGGTGTGGAGCGCAGTCGGGAGCTCCGAGGCCAGCGGCTCGTTCTCGTTGCCTCACGGAAAGAAAGGCGCATCCCCCGTTGCCCGCCCGCGGGTTCGCCTCGCCTCCAGTCTTTCGGTGCCGCCGCCGCCGCCATCATGTCTCTGGGATCCAGCCCGGAGGCGGGTTTCTCCAGCGAGGAGCTGCTGACCCTGCGCTTCCCGCTCCACCGCGCCTGCCGCGACGGGGACTTGCCGGCTCTGTGCGCCCTCCTCCAGAGCGCCTCCCGCGAAAGCCTGGCCGCCGAGGACTCCTTCTACGGGTGGACCCCCATCCACTGGGCCGCGCATTTTGGAAAGGTACGGGGACCCCCCGCCTTCCCCCCCCCAACGCCGCCTCCCTGCCTCCCTCCCTCCTTCTCTCCGGTGGCCGGGCGTGGGTGTGCGCTCCCGTCCGTGGGCTCTTCGGCCGCCTCGCCCAGTGGGTCGGTCGTTCAGGGGCGCTGAAGCCCCCGGATCGTGAGCGCACCGCCGCCGCCGCCATCTTAGAGCGCTTCTCCCGCCTTGTTCGCGCCGGTGGGGACGCGGGGGAGGCGGTGGTGGCCGCCATTCCATGTTTCCCGGATCTCTTAAGGCTCTCTTCCCCACATTTTTCTTGAGTTAATTTCCTCACGGCCGGCATGGAAGACCAAGGGGGGGGGAAGGATGGGTGGTGGGTGGGAGGAAATATTCTCTAAAGAGGAGCGCCTCAAAATGTTAAAAGTGGGGGTGGTTTTGGTTGTATGCCTTTGTATGCCTATTTTTGACATCTGTAGCCCTCCGGGGGGAAATATTGATAGTTGTTGGTTCCCTGACACCGTTCCTTGTGTTTGTAGTCGTATGTGTTTGTAGCCTTGGCTGTGGGAGTTGCCTCCGAGAAACAGAAATGGAGTATTTTCGGATCCCCATCTGCAGAGGTGGATAGACCGCCTTTCCAGGGTCTAATCCACACCACACAAATAGTCCAGTTTGAAACTGGGTTGTTTTCCATGGCTCCTTCCTATCGAATCCTGGGATTTGTAGTTTCCTTCCCTGCCAGAGTGCTGGTGCCTCGCCAAACTACAAATCCCAGGATTCCATAGGGAGGAGCCATGGAAAATAATACAGGTTCAAACTGGATTATTTGTGTAGTGTGGATACACCCCAGCAGGTGTCTTGTTTTAATTCTCAGGTGCTTTAGCCCACCCTGCAATGTTATATTTAGAAACTGGAAAGAATGTCTCCTCTACTCATTCTCCTCAATTTTCTTTCTTCTGTGGGGTGGACTCCTAAGAGAAAAGGTAGCATGCATAAGCTCTTCCTACCTTTTGATCTCAGAATTGGATCTTCTAAGAAGGCACCAAAGTAATTGCTACTGTGATTAGCTCGCTGTCAGTTAGCGAGTGGCCAGGGAACCTCTGATCTGCTTGGAAGAATTACAAGTGGGGACGTGAATTCAAATGTTGCCATGTAGTATCTCCAGATAATAAAGGGAACCTGTCCAAAGTTCCAGCAGCGGTCACTCAGGAACAGGAGCCTTGTTTTGCTCTGGGGCTTACAGAAGTCTTTTTTCCCTAGCCCTAGAATCTATCTGCACTTGGCTATATTGCACTTGGCTATATTGCCAAGTGCAGATTGGGGCTCCCTCTCTGATCATTGTATTCATCTCATGGTGTGCCTGCCTCCCTTTCCCCTCACCACCAGGAGAATATAAGGTTTATAATATGTTAAAGGGCTAAAGCAGGCACCCTTTTGCTCCTACTTCCCCCCCAACGAATGCCATCAACATTTTGTGGTTCTAACTTCTGTTTCTGCTAAGAATCCTACTTTCTCAAAGTCAACCAAAGAAAACAATGGAGAAATCAATGGAATAGAGCTCTGATAGGGTATACTTTGTCCTGATTGTCAGCAAACAAAAAGTGTGTTTATCCGCAAAGAGGAGAGTTTCTTTTCGATGTTTAATTTGAGCCTGGACATTACCCCTCTGGACGATGAAATCTGTTGTGGTCTTCTCTATGTATCCATCAATATTTAATCCCTCAATTCCATGCTTCGGTGTTTTGTCTTGTTCTAAATTTATGATCCTTGTACATACGGAGTTCTTCCTTATTTACCTCCATATGTAAAGCCATTACATTTTTTTGATGGCCATGTTTTTAGGATAGTCACTTTCTGATCTCCAAGTTTTCTATTAGAGGGAATGATGAAAACAACCAGGTGTGATACCTGTTCTGATTTAACTAATGCAGAGTAAGAGACAAAGTCAAACCCGATATGATGGATTTCATGTGGCTGTCATTATTATTGACTTAATTTATATCCTGACTTTCCCCCAATATTGGGACTGAAAGCAACTTACAAATTAAAATCGCAGTATAATTAGAAACAGAGAAAAAGTCAACATTAAAATAAAATAAAACTATTAATCATTAAAAGCATTTAAAACATACTCTTTAAAAGGGAAAAACAATGAAATAGTGTAATTTAAAATGATGCACTACCCTCTTACAGTCCTTTTCTTAAAAGCCATCAGTTGTAAAGGCCTGTCTGGATTTTTTTTAAAGGTATTTCTTTGCCAACAAAAGAAAAAGGAGAGGGCTAATCTAGCCTCCCTCAGGATAGAGTTCTAAATCTAGGGGCAACAACCAAGAAGACCCTATGTCATATTCCCACCAACTGTACTTGTCAAAGTTGTCCCTTCCATTCATGTATAAAGCAAGGGAGAGGTGTGTAAAGGAGAGAGAGGCACTGTACCTCTTCTTCCCCCTCCTGTGTTTTAACTCTGTCCATTTGGCTGCTTCAGTCTTTTTTCTTCCTGTCTTTGAAAATGTAAGTAAGCCAGGAAGATTAGGGCATCCTATTTTACATATGCTCCTTTGTCCATTAAATAAGGCACACAACCTTACAGTGTTTGTTTAGTGTTTTGTATTGGTGTTTTTTGCCTGGTTATAAAATAAGGGATGTCTTAGG
Source organism: Gambelia wislizenii (assembly GCA_030847615.1). Lineage (NCBI taxonomy): Eukaryota > Metazoa > Chordata > Lepidosauria > Squamata > Crotaphytidae > Gambelia > Gambelia wislizenii. The sequence continues at coordinate 226,084,466 of JAUMIR010000003.1, read as the reverse complement.
AGAACAGGAATACGGTAGCTACTGTCTCCATACTGGTTTCTGTTCTTTGCTAGCAAATTGGATTTGGGCATTGGGAGAAAATAAAAATACCATCTTCTACAGTAGCCTGAACTATAGCTTGAGGCAAGTTGTATTAAGTGATTATCTTGAATCATAATTAAACTATTCCTTAATTTTCCTCATGTAGTAGAGAGCTAGTGTGGTGTAGTGATTTGAGTGCTGGACTACTCAACTTAGGAGACCAAGGTTTGAATCCCTGCTCAACCATGGAAACCCACTGGGTGACCTTGGGCAAATCTCACACTCTCAGCCTCAGAAGAATACAAAGGCAAACCCCCTCCTGAAGGCACTCAGTAACAACAGCAATAAAATGTTCACCAAACCCCCTGTCAGAAAGTTTGATTGTCAGAGATCCTGTGAATCTCAAGTACGAACTTCAAAATGTACAAGTGCTAGGTAAACCAACAAAGAATAAAGAGAACAGTGCCCTTCTCACTGCTGTTTTTTTCCTTTTGTTATTCAACCTTGGTAGTACACATGGGATTGAGTGGAGGTGGTCTTGAGTTCAAATTAAAACATAGTCTCTCATGTTTTTCCCTTAAGATTTTTTTCACTTTGTTCTAATAACTCTAATAGCTGTCTGATATTCAAGCACCCAAACACCTGCAGTTTTTGTTTTATTTTGATTTATCTGTTATGGCAACAGAGTTGTTCAGTCCTAGGAGAGGGTGTTCAAATGGCAAGCAACACTCTGCCTATGCTTGGCAACAAAAAACTTGATAGGAAAACTACTCTGAGAGGAGATCAAGGTTAAAAATTAGTTCTTCTAGATCATTCATTTTTTAAAAAACAGTATCCGGTTTAGTATTGTTCACCAGTTGCTTGTAACACCCCAGTGTGTTTATGTGTGGCTGGCTGGGGAATTTCCAGGAATATAAGTATCTTTGGCAAAATTCAAACTTGCACAAGCTGTTTCTCTTCTCCATGCCCTGATCTACACTGGGGGCTTTTCAATCCTTTTTAGCTGATTTTGAAGGTATGCAGGGGTAAGGCAAAATCACTGTCCTTTGTATTGGAGGTAGGAAGATGTTCTGTCAGTGGAAAGACTTTAATGGGTTCCATGCATAATTGTTAATGTTTCACCCAGAAATTTAAACTATAACTAGGATTGCTGTACCCAGTGTAACATACACCATTATAGGAGATTGTAAAGGTTATAAATTAATAACTCATTTTATATATTTATTCATATATTTCATAAATTGTTTTATTTGTTTTTTTTCTCAGAATCCTTTCACATGCTTCAGCTTCATAGTATTATTTTAGGGAAAAATATTGCACTATTTTACATGTGGGTGGTGATTGGCTGAGGGAGTGAGGGGAGTGATGGGATTGGTTGGGTAAGGAGCCAATTAGCACGCTGGGAAAGGAAACATACCGTGTGTGTGTGTGTGTGTGTGTACGTATGTACACAGTTGTCCCTTTATATTCGTTGGGGTTTGGTTCCAGGACCCTCCGTGGATACCAAAATCTGTGAATACTCAAGTCCCATTATATGCAACGGCATAGCAAAATGGTGTCCCTTAGATAAGATGGCAAAATCAAGGTTTGCTTTTTGGATTATTTTTTTTAAAAGAATATTTTCAAGCCATGAATACTTAAATCCGTGGATACCGAGGGACAACTGTGTTTGTGTGTGTGTGTGTGTGTGTGTGTACATGGAGATTAAAGAGGATATACTTTGTTATCTTCCATAATGTCTTGAATATGTATTACATGGAACTCATTATTATTATTATTACTCTGTGTGCTGATTTAAAGTGCATCTGCATTACACATTTATACCAGTTTGATACCACTTTAACTCATGGCTACATCCTGTGGAATCCTGGAATTTGTAGTTTGGTGAGGTACTTGGAATTCCCTGCCAGAGAACTTATACTACACTTGAATGAGCTATGGTTTCCAAGGTGTCCTGAGAAGTGAAACTGAGGATTAAATCTACAGTTTAATTTTGTTATGTAGAGAATTCTTAGATCTTATATATTCCAGTAGAGTTCTCTGGCAGAAGATTCTTAGATCATCATCACAATACAAATCCAAAGTTTCTGTAGGATGGAGCTATAACAGTTATGGTGGTATTAAACAGATATAACTGTGTAATGTAAATACCCCTTGACAATAAATTTTAAGGTATAAAATTCAATTAATAATATGAGTAGTTGAAGTCCTAGGGGCTGTTTACATGATGAAAATGTCCTGGGAAGAATTCATGTCGATCCCTGGCAGTTTATACGTACATCGGGTTGGGTACGTGATTTTCGGAAGGGGGGCCACCTTTTATCTCTCAACCTGTGGGACTTCCAGTCCCGCGGTTTGTGCCGGTTTTTAAAAAATTCACAGGAGGATTCGGAAAATCGGAAATGTAAACAGCCTGGGACAAAATGTCTCGGTACTGGGATGACTGGAAATGGTGACTGGGGGCGGGCTTAGAGATCAGCGACCAGAAAAGGAGGGGTCAGTCACCCGTTCAACAGATACAGCCTCACCAGCCGAAAACAAAGGCATCCCTTCCAGCTGCACGAAGGTTGGTGTGTGTGTGCGTGCGCGTGTACTCCATCACCTTTTTAAATGGATTTCTACACTGCAAACCCTTCAGCTTTACCTTTTCCTCAACTGCATGTTACAGAGAGATCGTCGTCGCCCATTCATCCCCTGCCTTGGTCACCTCCCTGGGTCAGAACGGGCACATTAAAATATTCAAGCCTCTGAGCAAATTAGCACCCTTTAATTCCCCCTCTCTGTGTTTGTGTCTTTCAAAACGCCTGCCTATAGCCGTCTTGAAATCTCTGCAGCCTGCTGTTAGGGTTAATATTTTAAAGAGGCAAGGGGAAACCCAAGCGGCTTGATTTCAAAAGGAAAGCTATCAGCTTGATTTCAAAAGGAAAGCCCTGCTTCTGAGCGAAAGATCTGCCTGGATCTTTCAAAATGCTTTCTGCCTCTTCTGAAAGGGTTAACATTTTAAAGAAGCAAGGGGAATAACAGACCTCTGCCCCCCTCTCCCCCCCCCAGCCAGCCAATAGCATCGCTCATGGCGCGGAACTCTAAAGGAAGTGTGTCACCGAGGTTGTGAAAACACGAGTAATCACATCTTTGATTGACAGCCAAAAAAAAAAAACAATTAAACCTAAACAAAACCGGAACTTTGGACGTGTAAATATCAGTCACGGGACCACCCGGGATATCCAGATCAGTGACATAAATCGTATAAACAGCGAGGGGCGGATTCGTGATCACAAAGTCACAGTAAGCCCCGCGACAATTTCTGTCGTGTAACTGGCACCCTATTGGTTTCTCTTAACTAGAGTAATGGATCTACTCTAATCAGAAATAATAGGATTTAGGCCTGTGTTAACTAATGCATCTGCTTTGGAAGGTTGTTTTTATCTATTGCCCTTTCACTTTTGGGGGAAAGTATTGTCATCTTTATATAAGAATGTTGCAATTAATGCCGGTAGCTGGATTTTGTACAGATTGAGTATCCTTTACCTGAAATACTTGGGACTAGAAGCGTTCCTATTTCGGATTTTGGAATACCTATATTTGCATAGACATGATGTGGCTGGAGACTGAAGATCTGTGAAATGGCTGGAGGCATTGATTCCCACCATTTCACAGATCCTCATAAATACAGTACCAGTACATATTGCACTACTTGTGTTGTAGCTCAAAAAGTTTTGGATTTTGGAGAACTTTGGATTTTGAAATTCTGGATAAGGGATACTGTGCCTGTACTTAAAAGTATTTTCTCAGATGGGGAAAAAATGTAATATGCTCTAGTTTTAAGTGTGGTGCTGTGGGATTTTTTTCACGTCACGTTCTGCTGACAGAAAATCCATTCCCATGAGCACAGTCTTTGTGTGGGATTTTAATTTTCATTTGCTTCAGGCCTAAACATGATCTGAAGGCACATTATACAGTAACCTTGCTGAAGACAAGCAGGACTGTCTCTGGTTAATGACAGGATTTATCTAAGACTTTTAGAATTATCTAAGTCCCATGTACATTGCCTTTAGTTCACTGGGTGAAAGGTGGCATATGTTTTAATATATTTAATAAAATGAATATTATTCGTTGTAATGAAAACAGTTATATTTAGTTCATTCATCTTTAGTTTAGAAGATTCATTAGCTGTAATCATATCCCTGTAATGGCGAGGAATTTGAAATGTACAGTGCTTGATAAGCCATTGCAAACAGAGCAATAACCTGTTCATTTAATAAACAGATAATAAAGCATTCATTTAGACATTATAAATATTTTTCATGGAGTATGCAAACTATATGCACGATTCAGAGTTGTAAAAAATTATTTTGTCACAATTAGAGATATGAAAGCCACGGGGAGGAAAGTGGGCAGTCTGTACCCTCCCCCTCATTTTCTCCATCTTTTCCTTAAGTCTTCACATTCTGTAAATTAGGACAGGCAAGAGAAAATATTGTAGACTTTATTGTAGACTGACACAGCTTGCCAAATTTCTGTCCCAGAACTAGTGCAGCGCCTGTTTATTTTCTCCCACTCTTGTCATGTTTCCTCATCTCTCATTCTGCCATCTTCTGTTTTGCCAAAAAGATGAACCTCAGGATATAATTAGGACAGAAGAAATAAACAGTGTGCAGTGCTTTTTAGCAATGAGGCCAGGCATAAAAGAAATATGTTTGAGATCATATTTGATATTTAGAAACATTAATAATATTAATTGGTAACATTGTCATTTGTATTCTGAATGTATGTGTTTTAAGTAAGAGAAGATGGAAGTAAATTTTTAATATTTTACATAGTGGAAAATTACACATTTTTATTTATTTCTGAAAGTGTTAAGATAAAGAGAGCCAGCATGGTGTAGCGGTTTGGATGTTGGTCTAGGACTCTGGAAAGCAGGGTTCAAATCCCCTCTCTGCCATGGAAACCCATGGGGTGACCTTGAGCAAGTCACACCCTCTCATCCTCTGTGGAAGACAGTGGCAGACCTCCTTGGAAGAAACCTTGCCAAGAAAACCCATGATAGGTTCACCTTAGGGTTGCCATAAAAAGTCAAATTTTAATTCTACTGTTAAATCCAAGGCTGCTGTTATAATCCTTAAATCATAAGGTTGTGGGCCTTGTATCAAGAACAATAGGGTGTTGAGTCAAACATACACACCTGGACTGAGAAGACAGAAGTGTGAGTGGGGTCTAGTTTTATTGTCAAGGAGAAAAGAGGTAGGGAGTGGAATGATATGACTTGTTTGAGTGTTTAGAATACCTCAGGGGAAGATATGGATGGCACTGTAAACAAAAGCATCCAGGAGGTGAGGATATGCTGCAACATTTTGTTGTAAATATATCTAAAACATGTGAAGTCAAAGGCTTTCATGGCCGGCATCCATAGATTTTCCTTGGGGTTTTCCCGGGCTGTCTAATATCTAAAACACATACTGGGACCAGTGTCTATTAAGTCATTGAGTTTGTTTGAATCCATACTTTGGCTGTATGAAATACTGTCCTAAGCTTAATAGAATATAGCCCATATGAGTGCATTTAAACTCTGTAGTTGATCATAAATTGTGACTAAGTACTTCTTACAGGAGTAGTAAGGATATAGTAAGGAAACACCAAAACCAATTCACTTATTGGTTGGTTAGTTAATATGCCAAGAAGTTCCTTTGAAAAAAAAAATGCCTTTTTTATACACTATTATTAAAAAAATGGGGGGAGAGATTTCTTTATACTCTAATATAAATGGCTAAATGGTTAGGAAAAGGACCACACAATCTTTTGATGTGTGGTTCAAGTGTAGGGTTGAAACTAAACTTATGCTGAAGATTACTATTTTATAAGAGCCTAGTAACCTGCATGGGTGAAGCAGGATCCCTTTGGTTCTTATTAAGAATTCTTCCTAGGTGACATAGGTGTCAAAGGGCCTAACCAGAAATATTTCTTGTGTTTGCCTCTGTGTGTTCAACAGTCCTGCACTTACTGCAGTGAACTTGTGGAAGGGATTGAGATTCTGCACCCTTCTCCAAGATGTCTGGTGTTTATAGAGGGAACATTCTTACTGTGCTTTGTAGACATTCAAGAGTAGTAAGAACTGCTTGCCAGTTCCAAATGTCTTCAAAGCTGTGGAAAGGTTAACCCAGTCTCTCATCTGAAACTACGAGAGAGGTTAAAAGCAGCAAAATATTTGGGTAGATTACCACAGTTATGCTTTGAGATATGCTAAAATATTGCAGTGCTGTTTGTGGCAATCTGAAGGGGAAAAATTCTGCTAGGCGATTTGCAGCTGCCAGAATAGGAACATTGTTAAAAGAAGATGCAAGTGTAGTGCTGTTAAAATTTCTGTTAAGCGTTATAATGTGTGCTGGTTACTGTATCTTGGTCAGGATACAGTGGAAATACAAAAGCAATACTGTTGATTAAAACAAGATAGGAATTGGGATTGCAGTTATCAGCAAGGACTGACTAGTTAGGGTTGGTGGGAGTTGTAGTCCAACAACAAAGACCCATGGTTCCTACCCCTAGTCTAAAAGTTGATGAAGGGTGTGAATGTCTTTGAATTAGCAGATTAAACATGTGGCTGCATCTTACTTTATGGAGAGATGTATGATTTGTCCTTTTGACATCTGAGCCAGAATCTATGGAAGGGGCTGTATGCTAGCAAACCCTCCCCCCCAAAAAAAAACCTATTCCACAAGTAGTTTCACTTTCTATGAAGTTGTGTAAGTATATTATCACACTACACTGTTATAGCACTATTACCACTAACTGCTATGGCTGCCTCCTGTGGCATTCTGGGGTTTGTAGTTTAGTGAGGCTTATACTTTCCTTATAAAACAGACTTGCACAACCATCTGGCGATATGCATTTGTCACTGTTTTTGCCTCGTTTATATGTGTGTAAAAGAAAGTAAAAAATGGTGACTGCCTGGACCAAAATGGGTTGGGGATGGGAGTAGGAATGTTGGATTTTTTTCCAACAATAAAATTTAAAATTTGGAGGCACAATGAAACAAAAATCTTATATGAAATATTTCCTGTTGTTGAAATAAAGGAAATGCTTTTAAGATAAGGTTCCACTTGAAAATTTAGTAGAAATATTGCCAACATTAGTTGTTGGTGTATGTAGTGTAATTTTTATGCTAGAATCGTAGAATATATCATGTTGATGATGATATCAATTAAATATGTTTTTTCTTCTCTCTTTCATGTTTTCTTTTAAAGCTGGACTGTTTGATGCAGTTAGTGAGAGTGGGAGCTTCTGTAAATGCCTGTACAACACGTTTTGCCCAAACACCTGCTCATATTGCTGCCTTTGGAGGACATCCTCAGTGCCTCACATGGTTAATTCAATCGGGAGCCAACATAAACAAACAGGTATCAATTTTGACCTTTTCCTCCTCTAAATCTTACAACAGGGCAGTAAAACTATCTTTGCTACATTTATAACCGGTCAACCTGCCCCAATTCTGCTTTGCTCTTCCCTCTCCCCTTATCTCCTTCATTGTTGACCTGAAACAATGCACTATCCTAACATAGAAAAAGTGAGGACAAGTGCACCTTAGTAACATTATGTCCATCCTAGTTACTGAAATGGAAGAGAGCATGTCTACAGTCTTAGTTGAGAAGGGGTAGTATGTGATATAATGTCAACAGACCTTGGTGTTGTACCACAAATCATTCAGCAGTTGATCATGAGTGTCCTGTCTGCTCTCTACCAAATAATTACTTGCAGATTTGTATCCATCATTACCCATTTATTTTGTTCAGTCCAAGAATTCTTAGTTGAAGTCATACATGCTTGATATTGAACTGCTTTTTTTCTCCCACCAGGATTATGTTGGTGAAACACCTATTCACAAAGCAGCTCGGTCTGGTAGTATGGAATCTATAAGTGCCCTTGTGGCTCATGGAGCTCAAATAGAGTAAGTAAGGTTTGGGGATATTTTTGGTAGTTGTGTCTAGTTCACTAACATAGAGGAATATACTCAAGAATTTACTAACTGAGAAAAGGCAAAACAGTGGGCAACTTAACTGAGAATTTCAATTAGACATGTTGAATTACACTAAGTGCAATACATTTAACATGTCTTATATTGTTATGCATTTATATTACAGTCATATGCATGATTATTCAGAAACAAGCCCCACCGCATTCAGTGTAATTTGCTCCAATGTAAGTGTGCATAAGATTGGAGTCTAAAGTGGTGTCTGTGTCTATTACACATGAACCACTCAGTTTACTTGTTAGCTAATACTATTAATTCCAATTTCTAGATAATCTATAAAGTCTTCAGTGCTGGGGCCTGTCTTTAAAATATGACAGACCATCTAGTTGGTTTCAGAATAGCATTTTAGGCATGCATGTCTAGTAGTTTTTAGTAGTTTTGTTCTGTTCTTGTACTTTTAACTTTTTCTTTGAAGGTTTTATGTCTTGCAAACAATCCGAAAATCTCATAAACAATGACAGCATACTGCATGGACATTTGGATGCCCTGTTCACTAGATCTGTTGAGTATAAGCTATATGGCTTATAATAATAAAGTGACATTAGCACTTTTTCTTGCAACTAGTTTTATTATTTAAGTAGTATTTTGTATTTTAGTCTGAAGTATAATCTATATTTTAGTTCAGTGCAATAAGAGTTGACTGTTTGTTTAACCCTTTGGTTTCCATTTAATGAATCGGCTAATATTGAAACTCAACAGAGAGATATCTTACATCTGTACATTTTAAGGTTGTTCAACAAATGGTCTTGCTAAAAAGTCTGTCTTCAGTTTAATTATTCTAATAAAATCCTTCTACTTGGTAAGCATGGTTCTTACCTGAAATTTGGTAAGTTTTCTCCTCTACGCTGATCCATACTTTAAAAAAAAATGTTTTGCTGAAGTTTTCAAAAATGTGGATGCCTAAAATGAAGCCTTCTCTCATTTGGAGGACAAAAATTATTAAAGCATTTTAATCAAAGATTTAATCAGAATCAATTAGCATTTCAGGTAGATTAAACTTGAAATGAAATAATTTTGAGCTTCAAAAGAACTGCATTATAGTTCCTGCTAAATCTTTCAGGTCCCTACTTTGAGATACCGCATAACCATTAGAAGTCATGTAAATGCTTGCTTACTTGTACCAGCTCAACATAGCTAGCTTTTCTGTGGCTTTGCTCTCAGTTGGTTCTCATTTATGGCTTCGTCTTAAAATAAAGTACAGAGCAGGCCTGAATATCTTAAGACGTTAGAGCTAATTGTGTGCCTCTCTTCTACTTTTATAGTCATCTTGGTTTCAAATGCACATTCCTTGGGGTTCTTTTCTCTCCCTGTGCCCCCCCCCCGAACATCCAAACCAGCGAAAAATTGGAATGGAGATGGGAGAATTCCATCACTTTATTGACTTTCTTCCTATACTTGAATTCCAAGGTGTATAGTAGAGTTAGTGGCAGCTTTCCCAGCTTGCTGCAGTCCTGCTATCATACAGACCACTTGCATCTCAGACTCAATCAGTGGCTCAGAATTGCTCGTAATGAAGAAAGCCATGTGTGCTGTTGCCAGATAATTCAGCAAGGAGGAGTAAAAGTAAGAGAGGGAGACAGAATCTTAACACAAAAAGAATTAGATATGAGGGTGGAGAAATAATTCCGGAAGTACAGTAAGAGGAGAATGCAAAATGTGAATTGAAGATGAAGGAGCTGGGTGTGTTCAGCTTGTTGAAGAGAAGATCTAGGTATGACATGATTGCAAACTCAAGGGCTGCCACAAAGAGGAAGCGGCAGGGTAATGGTTTTAAGTTACAGGAGGGTAGATTTTGATTGAATATTAGAAGGAATTTCTTGACAGTGGGAGTAGCTCAGCAATGGAACCAATTGCGTAGAGCAGTGGCTTTTAACCTTTTCTTTTTGGGGACCCCCTTTAAATATCTTTTGTTGCTGTGGACCCCAAAGACTTAAGTCAAGATTTAAACAACAACAGTACCTGAACACTGAACCATTAACAATTACACCATCTGTTAAACCTTCCCTCAGAGGTGCCAGAGGGAAAGGGAATATTTTTCTTCTACTTCTTCACAACAGTTTGCAGCTAGAATAGGTTGAATGGCAATGTGCAGGTCCAACCAGCCTTTGCCTTGGCTGCTGTCACATGGCTGCTCCACTGTCGTTCAGCTGCTCAGCTTGCCTCTTCCCCACAGCAGAGTGGCCACATGACAAGGAGTGTTCAGGCTTAGCCAGCCTTTGCCTTGGCTCCTGTCACTTGGTTGCTCTGCTGTGGGTAGGAGGTGGGCTGAGCGGCCTTCAAGCCTTTGCAGACCCCTCTGTGAGGACATCGTGGCCCCCTGGGGGTCTGTGGCCCACAGGTTAAGAACCACTGGTCTAGAGAGATGGTGAGGTCTCCTTCTCTGGATGTCTTCAAAAAGAGGCTGGACAGCTACCTGCAGGGGATGCTCTAGCTAGAGATCCTGCATTCAGCAGAGGGTTGGACCTGATGGCCCCTTCCAACTCTGTAATTCTATGTAATGTGCAAAGTATTGTGCATGCTTACTTTTCAGTAGACGTATTCAGGACTCAGCTGTGTGAGCTCATTATTTACCACTTAGCAACAAAAATAGCCTGAGCAAATGGCAAAAGGTAAACAAAAGGAGGTGAACAGATAGTTCACTGGTAGTCTCTTGAATTAGGCTTGAACATGTGGTGGAGGAAGGACATGTGATATGTAGTTTACAAAAGTAGGCATTAAAAACTGAGTAATCACTATTTGGCAAAGGAACCTTACACGTTGGAAATCAGCATTCATTTGTCTCAGCATAGTTTCTGCTGGCCTGCAAATATACCGGTAGTTGCAGTTGTCCCTTCATATTCACTGGGGTTTGGTTCCAGGACCCCGTGGATACTAAATCCGTGAATACTCAAGTTCCATTATATGCAGAGGCATAGCAAAATGGTGTCCCTCATATAAAATGGCAAAATCAAGGATTGCTTTTTGGGTTATTATTTTTTAAAGAATATTTTCAAGCTGTGAATACTTAAATCTGTGGATACAGAGGGACAACAGTATTTGCAAATTTTCTGATCACTCACCCAAGATGTTTGTGTTAAAAGACCTGGACTGGTGTTCAGTATTGCAGTTATCGATCCATAACCTAGAGTTAAGTATGGACCCCAGATTTCTGTAATAATTTCTTTTAAGAAATGGGTGATTGGGGGGGCGGTTTTTCACCCCAAACCAACCAGACATCCACCAACCCCCTCCCCGAGCTCTCCAAACCCTTGGAAAAAAGCAGGACAAAAGGCTGAAAATAAGACAAAATGGTGCCAGTGAAATATGCCAATGTTGGCACAAGGTGAAATGGCTTCCATCCCTTCTGCCGTTGCCCAACCCTGCTTTAAGTGTATTCAGAAGATTATCTTGAAATCTTGAATAGAGTTCTGTATTTCTATCCTCCTTTTGCTCCCCAGTCTGCATACATTCTGATTTGCTTGTGAGTTCTGGGGACCCCTTAGAACAGAGCATCCTAGATTTCCTATGATGTCAATTATTTACTTATACTTCTCATCTTGGAGAACAGTTACTTTAAACAAATTACATTTGATAATCAGTAGCATTCTCTCTCTCTTTCTCTTTCTCTTTCTCTCTCTGGCAGGCATGGATGTACCTTGAATTAACCTATTGCAATGGTGTGATATTTGAAAATAACCTTTTTATTTAAAAATTTAGAATTTTAATTAGACTTCAATGTTTTGCCTACTACAGTAGTATAAATAATTTGCAGGTACATTAATAATTTGGTACTTGAGCAGAAGTAGTACAAAGTATTCATATAATAATAATGAAAATGTACCAAAAACTATGTGAGCAATATTGAATGATGAGTCTGCAGTATAACTCTCCCAAGCAATTACTTGTCTTGATCATTCTATGAGAGTGACAGTTTCTTCCTAAAATAAGGGGTGTAGAATAGATTGAAGGTTTGAGAAAGTGACGGTCAGTTCTAGGTAGATAGAAAAATCGTAGTACTCAATTCTAGATCCAAATCTAGATTCTTACAAACAAAATACTCTCATTAGTCACCTATGAAGTAGTTGTCAATTTAGGCATCCACTCTGAAAATTGAAGCTCAGGATTTTATCATATTATACAAAATATTGAGCAAGCAAGTGTGAAGAGGAAAGCACTTAAACTATGCTAAGTTTCAATCCACACGGTCTTCCTTTTAACTAAATTGGTCATGATAATAAAGCATTCAGCAGTACGATTGAGAGTAGCATAAAATCAGTGTACATATCTGAGTATTACAAGATCTCAGTACAAATCACTTTGCTGAATTTGATTGCTGTGGGGGCTGGTTTTAAAATAAATAGATTAAAATGTTATTGGTGTTTTAATAAACAATACGTGTTTCCAGTATTTTTGTACAGCTAGGTTTACATAGACTGAAATATGAATCTGGCATATTGGAAAAATTAATAAATAAAATGGGGTAGTCAATGTACACTGCTCAGAATTCCTGAAAGAAATATATATCCAAAGCTTCATTGTCTTTTTCATGTTGAGGAATCTTGTAATGTTAACCAAGTGAATATATCATTGATATTTGATAATTGAAATATTTTTTAAAAAATCAATACTTTGCTTCCTCTAACATTTTATATAGTACTAATAACATTCAGGGCAATTTAATTGGACTTGGAAGACCTTTAGCTTCCAGTAGCTTCCTTTAAACTTTTAATCTATTCCTATAAAAAGATGACCTGGCAACTCTGTAACATTGGATTAAAAGTAATTTAAAATAGATGCTGTGTTGCTTTCTCTAATGCTATTTGGATATCTGAGTTGTATATATTTAACAGAAGGCTATGCTAAATGTACCCCAGTGAAAAATATTTTGATATGTTTGTGGTATTTACCTTCTCATTTTAGCTGGAGCATATTCTGTGCACAGTATGCCCAACAGACATAAACATGGTTGCTCCATTAACTTTGGTTCAGTGTTCATGGACACGTGAAGAGGGGAAGCAGGTGGTCCCAATGCCCTCATATCAGTAAAAGGTTTGAGGTGTAACTTCTTTAATGTGGATACGTACTTTTGATTATCCATTTATGATGAAACGTGAGAACTGCATAAATAACAATATTGTGAGTTGTATGTATTTAACATTGTAGCAGGGTTAACCTTGCACATGTACAATTTTTGGTGCCATGTTTTCTTTTGCCTTTCCAGCATAACGTTAAATGACTCTAACTATAAGTAACTTATAAAATCTACATTTTAAAACCTATTAAAATATACAAAATTTAGAACATAAGCAGTGCTTAGTAGAAGTCTTTTCAGCTGGTGCAGGTGTGTTGGTGAGATAGTTAGCTTCTTCATTGTCACATATAATGAAAAAGCATAGTTTTAAAATGTAAAGGATTATTCTAAGTAGTAAGAAAAGATACTGCTACTAAAAATACATAAGCCAAGGATGGGGAAAATGCTAGATGTTCTCAATTATACTGGGACAACTTAGTCTGATTCTTGCTTACTAAAATAAAGTGGCTTTGAAGAAAGAGTTTGGAACACATAACCTCAGTGCATGTCAAACATGACCTGTGCTGCTCATAGTTCAAATGTACAGCTGGCAAACAATGGTTCAGAACTACTTCTCTGCTTCAGTTTTCTTGATAAACTTGCTCTTGTTTCCTTTGTGCAGCACTCTTTAGAAGCAGACCAATACCTCTGAGTGGCTTGTCAGGGATATTTCATTATATTATAGTACATTTTTTCTAAATTCTGTTTCTTGGACTATATAGTGTTTCATCTTTTTGATTTCAGTTTCCATATTCTACACTTATTTTTGAAAATATTTTTATTTATAAGCAAATACAAGATTCTCAGATTCATGACATTCAATAAGTGCTCTTGGCCCCTTCTTAGCAAAGCATTGTGGATTTACGGCACTACATCTTGTAGCATTTCTACATGGAAAACTGCTTAAATATCTGAGTACCTCTTAATTTGAATTTAATGCTGAACATTGAAAGATCATTTTCTAAAACGTCTAATTAAAAAAATATTTGGAATATGGCCATTGAAAGCAACGTTAGATCAATGTCAAGATTTTTGTACATTAGGAGTGACAGATCATTCTTCTTTGGAAAGAACCTGATGTTACATTTTTGGATTAGATGTGTCCAAAGAATATGGTATTTTATTACTGACCTGATGCCCGCTGCATATGGAAGGTCAAACATGCACAAAGCTGTGTGTATACAGGTCACAAGCATTTTGTGTAATAGCATCCAGCTTTAACATTACAAAGGGAGAGATGAGAGAGGATGAACTGGCTCAAACTGCCGAGTAACCCAGAGATGATGGAGAGTCATTTGACCATTACAGTGTCCACAGTCTCTGGTTACATGCAACAACAGGGCCTTATAGTGAATTGGTTGTTGTCTGTGTTCTGTAAATGGAATCCCCAGGATCAGTATCCAGGCATCTCTAAACAGGACCCTGTCTAGTGATGAAACACCACTTCTGATCATGAAAGATTGCTAGTTTGCGTAGTTTTGTTGTTATAAGGGTGCAAATTGTATTATACATCCAACTCCTAGGACTTTTCAGCCCAGAATTTAGGAGTCCTGAATATAGCTTCTTGTCATTGAAAGTGGAAAGTTAGGCATGTATAACTTCTTCAGGTGGGCTTTACCAACTGCATGAGATGAGCAAAGGTCCAGATAGGAAGTTCTGTGGCATCTCGGGGGGGGGGGTCCTAGTTTATTCAACCTCTTTTGCTGCTTTAACTGAATTGATTTCATTTTTAGAAAGCTGTCTGAGAGAAGGGTACATTATTTATCTCATTACAAGTACAGATAGAGGATTATAAACAGATTGAGCATCACCAGAGGAAGAGATATAATGGAACATGCTTCCAAGTTACAAATCACCCTAGCCCACAATCTTACAGGGTTGTTTCCATGAACCATCATCAAGATTAAACCCATTTAAGTCAAGGTCTGAAAGGAAGCATTCATTTTCTTGCAGACTGATACTTTCCCCCTTGATTGGAATAGATGACTGGCAGAAAGCATTGATCATAACTAAGGACTTTATCAGACCTAACTTCCATTAACGTTTCCATCCCACCAAAGCTAAAAGTGAACTTGTCCTGGTAAAAGAACCCTCCCTATCAGACCTACCTTAAGCAGCTTGAAAAGGCAGCCCCGGCAGGAACGGAGCACGAACAGAACTCCGTTTACTTCTGGGTTCCAGATCTCAGCAATTCTCACAAGAAGATGTGAGCACAGTAAATTGGAAAAAAACACACAAAAAGTACACACAAGCATAGAAACACACTTTACAACTTAAAAGTAAACCAGGGTGGTTCATAAAAAGAGCATCCCCTACCTGGCTATAGCATCTCACCCGGAAGTGTTCTGTCATTGACGATGTATTCACGTGAGCACGATGGCATGAGGTTTCAAGTGCTGGCAATACTGACAAAAAAGCACCACAGGAGATCAGTTGATGGCTTGGTCCATCTATAAAAAAGAACAGCTTTTTGACATGACGTTATCGTGAAAGGACAATGTCGTTTGGTATGCATGCTGTTTCGCATTCATTAGGCGTCGTTATGATGCCATATTTGCTGCATCTGATAAAGTCCTAAATGTGAAACAAGTAGAACAAAAGTTAAAATACCTGTTATAGCAGATGTAAGAGAAATTTTAAAATAAATCAGTCCTTTGCTTGTATTTTCTAGACACAGAAGAATCTTTTTTCTCTGTGGCAGTGTTTTATTCTTGTATATGAGTTTGTAAGGAGGAAACACATACACAGTTTACATTATTCTGCTAATGGGCTAGTTCTGTTAGCACGCCTAATTGATAGAGAAAGAGAGATAGTGATTCTGAGATTCCTGTGGAATCTAAACCAGTTCTTTTGTCAGTTATGTCTGAAGTGATGGCCTCAGCAGGAGGATACTGTCTTTTAAAAATAATTATTTATATTTATGTCTGTTCATTAACATAGGTTCTCTAGACAACACACAGAATTAACTTGAATGAAAAGATCAATACTTGCAATGTAAAATAAAATCATGTTTTGATGAATTGATACTTTAGTGTAGAATTCAAGTTAGTGATATTGTCAGTTCCTTTCCTTTTTCTTTGCACTTTGCCTGCAAAGGCTTTTTCAAGTTTACATCAGCAAATGTAATCCAGGAAACTGTTCTAAGATCAGAGCTTTGCTTACTATAGAGTTTCACAATTTGTTATACAGATTTTTTAAGACTCCCAGTTGTCTACTCTTCATAACATTTATGACACACAAAGCCACAAATGTACATTTTTTCACATTGTAGCAATTATCAGATAGTAAATACAGAATTCTCATTTGTTGGGTATATGTAGCAGACATCTCAGCAATATAGTTAAGATTGTTTAACATTTAGGTTTATTGCAGACCACATTTCACTCACAAAGGCAGTTTCTCTTAGTATCTTATGCAGACGATATTTTCATTTTCTTTCTTGTCTTAAATTCCACTAAATTTCCATTTATTTATTTTCTTCTAGTGAAAACCTGGATTTAGATTTTAACTTGCACCCAACAAACATCTGTAGCCACATGTTAATTTTAGACAAGAATTACTACTTCTCAAAAGTCAGTGTTTGGTGCATCTGCCTGTGCTAAATTCTTATTTAAGGATCTGCTGTCAAATAGGAAGCTATTGAATTGTCCTGATCTAGCATCTGAAGTTTGATAGCCTTAATCTATTTGGCTGCAGAGAGGAGTGTCTTAATGTGATGACTGATCCTCTCCGGTCTTGTCTAAGGTAGTCAAGATTAGCTCAACCACTTGTGTCAAAGAAAATTTTATGAAATGGATATAGATGATGGATTACAGAGAAAAGCTGATCAATGCATTTTATCTTCTGTGGGGTCTTCTAGTCTGTGGTGAATCACCCCAGAGGCCTCATTGAGGTTTCCAAGGCATGTGAACAACCCTCATCTGGAGGAAAGTTGGGTGGGGTGGCACAACTGGAGCTTTTAAATGTCTCCCTGGCTCTGATGAGGACAAAGCAAGCAGAATACATTCCTTCTCTCCCCGCCCCCACCCAGAAATAGAAAGAGGGAGCAGAAAGTCCAATTTAAGCATTGCCAACTAAAAATGTGTGACCTCCTTATCTCTGGAATGTTACATCCCAGCCAAGTGCTGTGCTTGGACAGCACTGCATGCAGTAGTGGAACCATTTCTAGCTAATCACAGGTTCTCACAGGTATCTCACATGTGTAACCACTGGATGGTAGAATAACTGTGGGCTGGAAGGTTGTATGGCAGCAGACCCAAGAGCACCTGTTGAGGTTGGAGGGGCCCTGAGGCCAGTAGCTCCTCATATTCTTAACATCATTGACTACACTCAAAGCGGTAAGCTAGAAAATGATCTTGCTTTTATGTGGAATATATTTAGGAGCACTGTAGAAAACAATCTTTTAATTTTTAAATTTATTTATTTATTTATATATTTATACCCCGCTCTTCAGCCACAAGGCTATCAGAGCAGCTTACAAATTGTTTTTTAAGCAACAGCAGTTTACACATCTACACTGCATTAAGCAGTTTCCAATGTGTGTTAGCTAATTGCCCCCACAAGCCGGGTACTCATTTTACCGACCTAGGAAAGGATGGAAGGCTGAGTGAACCTTGGAGCCCGCAGGAATCGAACTTGCAACGTGGTGACTTGCAGTACTGGCATTTAACCACTGCACCACCAGGGCTCCCTTGCCAAGCTTTTCTGGAAGACATGTTTTAGCTTCTGCAGATTAACACATGCATCTTTAGTTACATAATAGGTAAAGCATACGTTAACAGTGATAACAATAATTTATACTTATGTAACATCAGAAGGCAAAAAAGATCATACTTAAGTAGTGGTAAAAGTCTTAAATAATCATGTTTTTGTGTGTCTTCAAGTCATTTCCGACCTATGGCGACCCTTCTTGGCAAGATTTGTTCAGAGGGGGGTTGTCTTTGCCTTCCTCTGAGGCTGAGAGTGTGTGACTTGCCCAAGGTCACCCAGTGGGTTTCCATGGCTGAGCAGGTATTTGAACCCTAGTCTCCAGCCATAGTCCAGTGCTCAAACCACTACACCATGCTGGCTTTCAGTAACCTAGGTATTCGTAAACAGATATGAGTTCAGGAGTGCAGCAAAGAGCACATATAAAACTATGCCCTTAAAATGATGAAAATAATATATAGATGCATTTTCATATTACTTGATTATACACTAGATATATTAAATCAGTCTTCTTTGAGTACAACGTACAGGTGGTAAGCAGTTCCCATGGGAAAGTTCCATCACTTCTTTCCTAATCCATAACTGGATATACTCTATCATCTTTGCCATCTGCTAAACTTAAGTAACATTATCTTAATTGCAGGCACTTCTTTTCCATATAGCAACAATTAATATTTTTGGTTCTGTCAACAAATTCTAAACTATCTAAACTAAAGCATCCTTAGTGTATCCTAATAATATAACCAATGTCTCATATGTGAATTTATAACCCAGTATTAAATTAATTGCATATCTAATCCTGTACCAAAATTTGGGCAATTTAGGAAATGACCTCCATCTGTTTACATCACCATCATTACCTATCCCATTCTTAATTTCTTTTTAATTGTACCAGTGTTAATTTCTTCCATGGTCTTCATCTGCTAATATCTTTATTAATAAAGTTTGATGCCTGAACCCCATGTGGTTGCTAGCCTGCAAGTCTATGGATAATCTCAGTTCTTCTCAGACAGTTCTCTTCATGAACTGTTTCTTTTCAGGCTTAGTAAGTGTTTTTTGTATTCTCTAAATTGTTTCTAATTTCAATCATTTCATGAATAAAATGACGGTAATAAAATCTTCTCTTGACACCCACTCTTTCTACATTTCTTCCATACTTGTGTGGTGTAACCTTTATTCTTATATTAGATTTCTTTAAAATCTGAGCCTGAGTATATTTTCCTGAATAGTATGTGGAGGAAAGCTTCATAGAAGCATATAGGACCTGCACTTCAATTCAAAATAGCTGCAAACACACCATGAAATATGGGGTTTCAGCCATATTACATGATAACAAATATTTGAAAACTTCAGTCTTCCTACACACACACTTGTGCGCATGCACACAGTGTAGCATTGTTGACAAAGTAATGTGGTAGTGTATATTTCCACCACAGAAAATTATTCAGAAGTTTCTACCAACTTTGGAGTGTCTTCCTGATGATAGAAATTGCCACATTTTCAAGGAGAAATATTAGCCATGGAATTATTGTCAAGTTCACTGTGTAAATATTCTTCTTAGCTTATCATGAGAGTGCTTATCATGTCTCCAGTGATTTTTTAAAAAAATGTATGTATTGAAAATTAGCTTGAAATCAATCATAGGTGGAAGGAGATCCCTACGGTACTTTTTTTGTTGTTGCATCACACAAATATTCTTCTAAATATTTTTACATCATCTAGGTTAATATCCATAAATTCTAATTTTTTTAATCATATTTTGTATATACATTTACTATCAATAAAATGTGTAGTACTAATTGCCAAGACATTAGAAATGGGAAAGCCAGTTGCAGAACACTTCAGTCTTCCTGGACATCTCTGACCTCAGGACAGCTGTCATTGAACACAAAAAGTACAAAGGAAGATTGGAAAGAGAAACTGCTGAGTTGGAATATATTCACAAATTCCAGTCCATCAACAGTGGGTTGAACAGAGACAGTGTTTTCCTAGCACACTACACATATTATAACACCAGTTAACACTGCAGGCTCATGAGGGTGCTCTTGGCCAGTTTATTGCATCTCCTTTCTGGTTCCCAGCCAGCATCACACTACATTCCATAATGCTCCCCACCATTCATATAGTCATCCACCCACCCTGACCTTAGGGAGAATCTTTCCTCTTGCCTTTGTCCAACAACAAACCATAGTTAAAACCGAACTTGCCACCTCATCACCATACCCACAAGTTTTGCATTTCTGTAGCTACTCATATAGCTTGCTTATAAAGTCTGTTCCCAGACACTAGTTCACTCCATGCATCTGAGGAAGTAGACTAAGTCTATGAAAGCTTATGCTCCAGTTTCTTTCTCTCAGTCTCAAAGATGCTACAAGCTATGTTTGCATACTGTTTTATGATCAAGTTGATCTATTCTAGTATTAGAAGTCCTTCTTTCAGTTCTGTCCTTGTGTCTAAGGGCTTGATAAAATAGCAAATACCAAAGGTGATAGAGGTTGTCTTTGCCTCTTCGCGCTTTCAAATAGAATTATACCTGATTTTATTCCACAGAGTTGCTTTGCTTAGACTAAATGATTTGGATCCAGTTTTAGTCATACAAAGAGTAGATCTGTTGAAACCAGTAGGGCTTAAGATAGGTGAAAGGTCAGCTCTATGTATAACTAATTGAATTTGAGGAGGCATGTATGTGCCTTCGAGTCGCCTCTCAACTTATGGTAACCCCATGAATTTCATAGGGTTTTCTTAGGCAAGAAATATTCAGAGGTGGTTTTGCCAGTTCTTTGATCTGAAATATAGCCTACAGCACCTGGTATTTGTTGGCCATCTCCCATCAAAATACTAACTAAGGTTGACCTTGCTTAGCTTCTGAGATCAGGCAGGATACAGACACTTCTCAGAGCTCATAGAAAAGGAGCAGGCTTTGTCATTTTATTCTTGACCAGGTTGGAGCTTATGTTATCTGTAGTCGATTACACTGCACCGAGTCCAGTATTTGCAAAGAGTAATGTATAGCAATCTCTGGTTGGCAATACTAATTGGCCAAGAGGCCATGTATTCTCTTATGTAAGAAACTTGAATGTCTCATTTTTATTTATGCCTTGCTGCTATACTATAGAAGAATGGCTTGTAACAGAATTAGAAACTCTTCCCTTTTTGTATAGGACTTCTGACAGGGGCTGTTGCTTCATGCCATTATAGAAAGTGGCATTCTGGAATGATAGAACTGGAAAGCTAGGACTGTTTTAGGACTAGCCTTGTGTCCCCCTTATATTTTAAAAATAAATGAAAGGAAAAAGGGTTTTCTCTCTAAGAACACTTGTTTGATTCCTATCTTCAGTCTATTCCCAGTCTTATGGTGACATTGAAGTAAACTTGCTGGCTTCTGTTAAAAGACACCATGTTATAGAAATACTTGTTGGGGGGAAATTGGCTCCCCTTAAAAAAAAAATAACTAGCAGCTGTCCATATTGGTAGTTAAAAAAGCAAATAAAGTCCTTATATTGACAAAGCTATAGACAAATGATTTTTAAAATAAACATACTTCTCAATGTGAAATGAAAATATGGCACCAAAAATATATGTATATGTAGTACTTTTTTGCAGCAACTCTATGGAGACGTTTTCCCAGTCTGTGTTTCAGAGCCTGGTAACAATCTCAAGATCACTTTGTTGTGCTTTCTATTTTTGGATGCCAAAGGGTTAAAACTTTCAGTTTAATATCTTGAACTTCTTGCTTAATAGTCTTAGTCTGGTGTCTGAGAATTTATGAAAATACCTTTCTTACTTCAGAGATACTGTAGCAGCAGTTTTATTCTTTAATCCCATGTATTACCTTTTTAATGTGGGCATAGTTAATAATTCTTTTTACATGCAATTTACCCAATTTTTAAAGTAACAGAAGCCATGAATTGACAATTTGTTTCTAGTACGTATCATGTTTACGTTTCAGAGAACTGACAGAATTACAGTGAGCTTCAGGATGAAAATCCGTGCTTGAGAGGCCATGCTTGAGTCAGGCGCACTGTCTCATTGTTAAGGTGGTCACATGACAATGGCTAAATGATAGTAAATTATGTGCTACTGCACGTTATGTATGTTAATATAATTTTTAATCTTAATGTTGCCTGCAAATATGTGATCCCTTATGATGTAAGTTTCCTGTTTTATGCACCATTGCCCGTTTTTTAAATCAAAAGAGAAGATTCTGAAACTATAAAAACTACACATGTCAATGTTTTACAGCTACGTAATTCGAATTGACTTGATTTTTTCAAGTAATCCTAGAAAGGGGGAGCATTCCATATAGAAACTGCTGAAACTGCCACAGGTGCTTCTCCGAAAACCTTACAGTTGTGGCATTGAATGTTCAGTATCGCTTCCTTTCTGCACACAAGGCATACTGTTGAGGTATTTGTTGCGGTGATTGGTTTTAATGCTAATCTAGGAATTCAGATATAGAATATATAGATTTGCATGCTTTTGCTTACCCTAATTGCAGTATCTATTTTTAATTTGTAAACTAACAATATATTAAGTTTGAGTATTTTTAAATGGGCATTATTACATTAAGAACTTTTTATTATCTTAGATTGTCTCATGGCATTAATGAAAAACATTTTAAACTGTAAATACAGTTTAGGGGCTTATTCTTAAAATAAATGTACCTTCGTTTTTAAATCAGAGTTTCACATAGACGTATGTTTTGTTCAAAGTATGTGACATTATAAGTGGATGATACCTTCAGGTTTTCAGCTGACCCATCTGAGAATGAACGCAATCTTCCCCTTTTCCTCCTCCCTTTCTTCCCCCCAGTAGACCAGAAGAAAAGAAAGACTAAGTGCAAGTGTCCATTGAATCAGGAAATTAGTATAAAGGAGACTTTCTACTACACTTTACATATTTATAAAATTCTTTGGGACGCCTTTCTGAAATGTTACTCATACCTTTGTAGTTCTCCTTAAAAAGATAATAATAATTTTGAATGTTGAAGTTGATGTTCCAATCACATGCATAGGATAGCTTGTTCTTTTACTTATTGTCAAATGATTAAAAGGAAGCACATTTACTTGACAGAGAGCAGTCTGATAGCACTTGAGATTCCTGAGGTAATAATTAACATTACAGTTTAGGATAAGGTTCAGTTCCTGTTGTAGTCCAAGAATATCTGCTTGATGACTTCACTAGGAAATAGTTCTGCTAATGAAACTGTTATCTGAGAGCATTGCAAAATTTATATTCTTAAAATTTGTATGCTGCATCACTGCCATACTTTAATAGCTGGTTTATAATATTACAACAGTCTCAAATGAATCATGGCCTTAGAATGGATGTCATGCTGACATAGCTAAATGGAAACTCAAAACAGAAGAAGAGTGAAATCCACAGATGAGAAGACTGCTAGTCAAGACTAAACATAGTAATGAAGACTCGGAGCAGCACATTGTCCAAGAGGAACATGGATGAGGCAAAGGGGGAGAAGTCTGCTATGAATGTTGCCCTTAGTACGGCAAACAAAGGTATACATGTACATCACTGTTAAAGATCAGAAGATAAAGCATTTAACTCAGTTAGATGAAGTTTAATCATGTATAGTAAAACACATGCAAATACCTTGAAACAACCATTTGGATTACTAGGTTTTTTTTTTTTCATAGTTACTTTTTTTTTTTTTTAAGAAAGATGCTATCCCCCTCCCGCATACATGTCTACTTGACTTTGGAATATTGATCTTGTGCATTTATCCTGATAAACTCTAGAATATGCCTTGTTGTAAGATGTCTTCCATTCATTGCTGCAAGATGTTAAAATCTTTTAAGACTACACAAGACCCTCTGCTTGCAAAGGCAGTAGTAGAAGTCAGTATGAGCTGGGCAAGCCTTAAGAGGAGGCTCTGTACTTATTTGCAGTGACTGCTCTAGTTGCACTATCATATAGTCTTCCTTTTGTCAATAGAGAAGTGCTACAGTGCCTTCCATAGGAGTTAATGAACTCTTCCTTTTCACTATATTTGCAATTTCATTTTTGCAGTATATAGATAAGTGGGCCATTTAGGTATCAAACTTAGTAAGGCTTTTTTTAAAATATAAAATATTCTTTTCCACAATTTAAAATTGTTATTCTGGATCAATAAAAGCAAGAGGCTTAAAAGCTTCTTTTTATTTTAGATTATTTCCAACTGTGTCTTGGTCCATATCAAAGTTCCAGGAAACTTGATCTTCTATATCATGACTTTAAATGAGAGTAATTTTATTCACGGAATCTTTTCGCTGGACTGCTTTTCAAACTTGTTTTTTTAAAAAAAAATCAGAAGTTGATCTTAATTTTAATTTTCTTTTTTATAAAGCAAATTTTTGAATTTTAAATTTTAAGACTTGCTAAACTAAATTGATATCCAAGCTCTTTGGCACTAGCAAGTTAATGTAGATGGGAATCCAGGGTATATACATTACAATATGGGTGTATATACTGTCCTCATAAGTCTTTCATAAAAAATATGGAACCTACAACAACCTGCTTTTTAATATGCAGTATTCCTTTATTTTTCATTTGTCATGTCTTAATAGGCTGAAATAAGACATCATAATTGTGTGGAAACAAATGAACCTCTATGCTGTTCTCTTCTTGAAGGAGCTCTTGCTGTTTTTTTGCAAAAAAGACCTATTTCTCAAAATTCCAAGATACTACACTTAACCTTCTAGGTTTCATCATATATTGTTTCCTTAATAGATAACGAGAGAATCTCTAGGTGTGATTAAGAGAAATAGAAACTTTGAGAAAGCCCGGATTAGAATATTCCTCTCCTTTTGGATATAGGAGATTTCTAATGAATTAAAAGTTCTTTCGTATGAAAGATTAGAAGATTCGTTCCCTTTCTTTATCAATTGTATACCTGTGTGCTGCCTTTTCTTTGCCAATCCAAGTCAAATCAATGATGGTGTGGTTTCTAAAACGTGTTTAATAAAATTATATTCCCTGCCTGTTACTCCTTTGGCAGTGAAACTGCTTCCCCTAGAGATTTAGTATTTGTAAAGAATCTTCACTCAACAATAATTGTGAAGTATTTCTCTTTCTGATTTCCTGCACACCATTTATTCAGTTATTACTTCATAGTCTGAACTTTGACATAACCTTTTTAAAAAATGTGTGGAGTCAAGTGAAAAGTTTCGCTCCCAGAACTAGATTGTAGCTAGTTCTGCTCTATATAAAAAAGTTCCCCTGATTTTATAAGCTTTATTATCTCTTGTTGATATTTCCATCAAAGTTTTAGCAGTCTTTTTTTCTCTATGGCTCCTAGTGCCTGTGCTATCTTCAATACAATATAGTAACAATGGATTACCATCATTATTCCTGCATTTACAACTCTGTGTACCATACAGTATCACCTTGAAACTTTTTCTCCTAGTTGAACAAGTAACTTGGTCCCTTGGGAGGAAAGAAGTAGCTGGATACATATATTGGAGAGTTGGGCAAGCCTCCCATTAGTGCCCATGCTCCTGTTGGAGAGAGGTGGGCTAAAGGAAAGAGGGCTCCATTGAACCCTGTGCCATTTCCACTCAATTTTCAGATAGTTTTTCCCATTAAAAAACAATTTCGTTGTCTTTTGTTCAGTCATGCACTAAGTTGTAAAGCTTCCAAATGGAGGTTGTCAATTGAAATACTGTACTAATGTTCTACTTCAGTATGAAATCTTGAATCAACTGAATGTGTCATTTTCTGTAGCATGTACAGATCTGCAAAACTAAAGAATCCTCATTAAAAAAATATTTCTCAAGATGATTTTTAGTTAGAATAGTTACAAATCTTATGTAACATCTAATACTTGCTCCTGAAATTTGCTTCTTTGTTCCTTGAATTGATATAGGAAGAGGTTAATACATTGCTGCATCAAACAGATTAGCTGTATTCATTCTCTGAAATCTTTATCAGTTCATCAACCTATTTAAAGGTAATAAGTAGCATCATTTCACACCACTTATGGTGCGTAGAAGCCAGTGTATCACTTAATTATAGCTTGGCCTTCTAGTAAGCAAAGATTTAATTACTATCCTCTTATACTATTTTTTATGTTACCATTTTATTCCACTTTGGAGTGAATGTGTGTGTTAGAAACCTGTATATATCTGATTTTCCATAGCAAACAACAGATAGAAAATTCCTCATCTTTAAATGTTCGCATCATGTCTTGCTTTCAATTTTAGGAGCTCAAAGTCTAATGTTACATCTTCTTCTGCCCATGATCATGGGTAAAAAATAGTGGATGATACTCCACCACTTATGATGTCACAAACTTTGAAGTAAGCACTGAGCTTAAAACAAAACATAAACAATAGCAAATCAAAGGGCTGTATGCGGGTATTTATGTAAATAATTTATTACACGTGCATACCAACTTTATATTGTTGTGAAGGACAGTAATGTATTTTAGTGATGTTAGATTCTAGAATGCCATGGACAACTATCACATTCTGTAATTGTTTTGAGTATTTACTCTCTTCAGATAATTCCTTTTTATCAAATTAAATAGTAGAAGACAGGATTTGGATCAAGAGTCTGAAGTCTGTGTAAAGGTTAGTTGCTTCAGACTGCAGGCAAGTTATTATATATAGCCTTTTCAAGCACTTAAATAGGAAACTTTTCCTTTTTATGGCACATAATGATTCTTAATTGTACTGCTTCCCAAACCTTGCTCAGAATGCAGATATGTGCTAAGAGATTAGTTAATTAAACTTGATAACTTACCAATCCTTAATGGAGATTGCAAAATTCTCTCTCATCACCTTCTTAGTAAAATCAGCAGCAGTCACCAGTTTTTTGTTACAGGATATAATTCAGTATATTTATATTGTGCAGCTTGAGAAATGCCAGTGGCCTGACAGCAGCAGATCTTGCACATACCCAGGGCTTCCAAGAATGTGCTCAGTTACTCTTGAATCTCCAGAATTGCCCACTGAACCATTTCTATAACAATGGCACCTTAAATGGGTTCCACCAGAATATGAGCCCTAGTCTGCTCACTAGAGGCATAAATCGAAAGAGAGCCTTTGAAGACACAGGCAGTGTTGGCATGAAGAAGGCCAGGACTGAAGGTGAGACATGTGTTTCTGTCATTTATTTATATATTTAAATAAATGTTTAAAAGAATGAGGTAAACTGTGGTCCAGTTCAGGCTGAATGGGGAATCATGGCTCCCTGCTAAAACAAGTCATGGTAAACATCACCACCAAGTCTTTTTCTTTCTCTTGTGTGCCAGATGGAAATTGGAAACATCTTTTTCTGATTTTAACTAACCACATTTTCTGAGTCAAGATATCATGGAGAAGTGCGGCTAATTTAAAATAGGAAGTTTCTGATCTGGCATGTGAAAGAAGAGACAGCATTTATATATCAGGAATCCAAGGCTGCCTTTTATGTTTGAGTCAGGGATGAATATTAAGTAATCTTGACTTTATCATTAAGCAACATGGCATGAACTAGATAAAGATTGTACTGGGCGAATGTACTTCTCAGTAAACAATTTCAAGGGTCTGACCTTGAAATTCTTCAGTTTCTAAAGATGCAACATGTTACTTTTAGTCATCACAGACTCCTTATAAAAGTGCATGAAAATAAACACCATCAAAATCATTAGGATTTCATTGAAGGGAGTTAGTTATTGCTCATAATCTTTAAATTAGTCCATATGCCACATAGCTTTTCGCATGTGGATTTGAGCTAGTTCAGTGATAATACTTGATACTCATAGCAGACTTTTCTGTTTATTCGCTGTGATTAATGTATAGTTAATGTATAGTTGAATCCTATTTGCAAATCATAGTTTGGTGAAGAAGAGGGCATCATAGAATGTACCTTGCCTGAGGCTATCTTGCAAATTCATGGATAAGATAGATTTTTGAACCACTTTCTCAAGTTTAAAGGCAAGACTGTCTTTTTATAGCTTAATTGTAACTCAATTGTCAGTTCACACATTCAGCTTAAGAGTCATTAAATAAGTTAGGAAGTTAGGTACACATGTTTGAATCATCCTTTCATTCAGTTGAAACTACCGTATATTCCAGCGTATAAGATGACTTTTGAACCCTGGAAAATATTCCCCAAAGTCTGGGGTCGTCTTATACGCCGGGTATACGGTTTGCCTCACCCACCACCCGATCTCCTGCCTCTTCACTCCCTTTGCAAAGGGAACGAAGACACAGGAGATCGGGCGGGTGTGTGTGTGAGGGAAAGTGTGTACTGGTACATTCGCCCCTCTCCTCTGCCTTCCCAGCCAAACCTTTGCACTTTTACAAGGGCTCCTTGCAAGGAGCCCTTGCGCAGAGGTTTGGCTGGGAATGCTCTCCCCAGCTAGCTAGCCAGCCAGCCAAACAAACCGCCAGCCAGCCAAACAAACCTCCAGGGGGAACTCGGAGGTTTGTTTGGCTGGCTGGGGAGAGCGTTCCCAGCCAAACCTCTGCGTTTTTACAATGACTCCTTGCGAGCAGCCCTTGTAAAAGTGCAGACGTTTGGCTGGCAATGGTCTCCCCCCCTTGTGAAAACGCAGAGGTTTGGCTGGCAACGGTCTGCCAGCCAGCCAGCCAAACAAGCCTCCATGTTCCCCCTGTTTTGCCAGGGGGAACTCGGAGGTTTGTTTAGCTGGCTGGGAAGAGCATTGCCAACCAAATATCTGCACTTTTACAAGGGCTCCTCGTGAGGAGCTCTTGTGAAAGCACAGAGGTTTTTAACTTAAAAATTGGGGGGGGGGTCATCTTATACGCCCAGTCGTCTTATATACCGGCGTATATGGTAGTCAGATTCAGGTACATTAATTCCATCTGTATGTGTATATTTGGAGTTTATGTTCTTTGTTGGCCTCTAGGGTTTGTTTCTTGCTATAATTAAAAACTATAACCCCTGGCTGCTGTTCCTGTGCTTCTTTTTAAGGTAGCATTCAGAGTGTTTCTAAAATCATAAAGATAACATGTTGATTTCAGGCAACTGGTTTATGTAAAAGCTGCAGCAGGTGATCTTTCCTAGCAGAGTGACTGGTGGTTTGGAAATCTTGGAAAAGTACCAATCTCTGTGAAGCTAAAGACTTGAAATGATCTTGAAGAAACTAGGCAGGGCATTCTAAATTCTAGTTTGGTCGCAAGGCTGTAGTGTATCAGAGCATTCCAGTGCCAGTTCATTATTCTATTGGGATAATTTTCACCATGCCAAGTGCAACAGTGTGTGGATTCAGGGGTGAGGGAGAGAGTTGTGCCTATATGTGATTATATTCATCAGCCTGAATTTTTTTTTTAAACAGGTCAGAGTTTTGGTGGCTTAATACCAATGACAAATGGAGGAAGTGAAGAAGATGCTGAAAATATGCATGTTGATAGAGAGTTTTCTGTTTTATCAGGTGGGAGTGGAGAGTTTCCTGTTAACTACAACAAGATTCAAATGATTGAAGATACTAAACTGAAGAGTAGTTCTGTTGGACCCAGAGAGATTGAAATTTACACAGTTTCTGCCATGCAGACTCCTTGTCGTTGCAAGAATCAATATGCATTTTATCTCTAAAGTTATTTTATTGCACATGTCCCAAAACTATTGTATTGCTAAATACCATAAGACATTTTATCTAGCAAAACTATCAGTTTTGTGGAAGGTGTTGTGAGGTACAAGGGAAAAACTTAACTGCAGGTCTAAGTATATTTAGTAGTGGCTGTTGCAGTTCAGTTAAAGATCTGTGTGTGCCTTAATCATACTTGATCAAACTTGCTTCATAGTTAGATTAATGCAACAATTATTTATTGTCGTTGAAAGAAAGCTAATAGCATTGCCTGATCAGTGTGCAATATTGCAGATATAGCTTTGCAAATGCTGTTAACGCTATCCCAAAAGTTAGCTTGTGTGTATTGAAATAATATATCAATACTGAATTGATAGTTTGCAATTTTCAACAATTTTTCAGAACCTTAAGAAATTGCTATCCATGTTCATTTACAGCACACTCTTTAGTATCCTCATTTCCATCTCAAGTGTTGCTGCATGCACACAAGGATACTTTTGGCCCATAAGGCTGCAGTCACAATGGGGGATTTTTGTAAATTTTAATCCATGGTCAGTGGCTCCTGTTCTCATTAGGGCTACAACATGTAGAAGGGGAAGATTTAAACCTTCCCTTCCAATCTGTGACTGATGAAAGTTGCCCTCCCTGCACTGCAGTTACCAAAACAACAACAAAAACCATCCTCTCATTCCTTCCAGTGAAACTGTAGGCAAGGGGGATGAGCATCTAAAAAAAAACCCAAACCCAGACCCCTCCTGATGTGGGTGAAAGTCACACAATTAATGTAACACATATTTTGATGCTCATTTATTCAGCAGTGAAAGGCGCTTGTGCAGGGCTGCCTCACCGTCCATTGAAATGAATGGGAAAGGTTACATTTGCTGTTGAAGTCAACAATTATTTCTGTCATACTCAGTATGACAAAAGCCATGTTCATATTTGGATGTTTTAGATCTTCAAATTCTGTCTTAAAGAGAAGATAATTCTGTTTTTTGTTGTACAGAAGCATTAATCAGAATGAAAATTAGAGCCATTGCTACATAAGCATATCTTAATGACATTTTAACAATATTTTTAAAATGGAGAACAAATTGTAACTTTTTGTATCATGTTGCCTTAAGCATAGCCATAAGCATGTTTTATCACATTAGAAAGAATCGTACACAAATTTTAATATGGAAGTAATTGCTTCTTTATGATTTGCCTGTTGGGCAGTTCAAAATATCAACTAACACAGCCCTTAGATATTTCTTTGAAATTTTGCCACATTGTACATAACAGTAAGCCAGGATTCCAGAGTCCTAGTTGATTGTGAATGAGCTGTGGTTTTGTGTATGCAACCTTTTTGTTCATCCTTGGCTTCTGCTAGCATGAGCTGCTAAACAAGCCAGGAGTTGAATACTTGCTTTGTTATTTGAACAAGGGATGTTGCCTTTTCTATCCATTTACAATCCAGATAATGTAAATCAAGAACAGCCATATACTACAAATCATAGCTTGTAAAAAGTGCAGCTAGCTATCATTCCCAGCTCAATTTCTGTTTAGTTTAATGGTGGGAGGAAATGGACTGCGTGCGCTAGCATGAAACTCATTTATAATAAACTGGGATTTTCCAGAATCCTAGCTTAATATTCCATGCAAATGTGGCTTACCTCTGTAAGCACATTGAGATTAAAATAATGGCATATTAAATTATTTGAATACTTTTCCCACTTCCAATATGTAAAATATTAGGATTGGTTATAATGTGGCAAAATAATGCGAATTGAGATGTGAAGCAGAAATACCTTCTATTTGTATATAGATCTAATGGTTGTTTGGAAAACATGATAGGCTGGGGAACCATGGGTTTATTAGTTACAAAGCAGCATGCTGTTGCACTCTGACCAAGTGGAAATGGCTAGAATAGAGTTCTGTTTGTTTATCATGTTGTGCAAATCAGTTGAAGCTGCTACCCGGATTTGTTTCTCTTCTAAACAGCAGAAAAGAATCCACCCACTTAAAACAAACTGGTGATTCTGTGATAGGATTTTCGAGAGATAAACCTAAATAGTAGCTGTACCAAGATTCACAGGATGTGATAAATCATGGGGTAAAGCTCCTGGTTTGTTTACCTCTTCTTTCTGCAAGCAGATGCCTAGTTTATTGTGTCATGAAACAACATACAGCATGTACCTAAAGTTCCTAGAAACAGTGTAAAATGTTCAGTTACCAGAAAAATCTGTGCATGGTAGAAAACTTTATTGTAATTGATCAGGAGTTATTTTTAGTGCCAAATACTTGAGATCCTGCTGTTTCTAGTCCCATTACATACAGTTTTACTTCTTAAAACCCCCAATAAAATATTGTCTATGGAAAATTTTAATTGTTGTACTAATTTCTGCATCTAAAAACAGACCACTTGGTTTTCCTACAGTGCAAGGTACACTTTGTATACATTTATAAAATGGGCAGTATAGACTCTTGAAAATTTACTTTAAAGAACGTAATGAACTTATTTTGCTTTATATTTTAAATAAAAGCTGATTGAAAGTAATTGCTGATCACAAGATATGCTGCATAATCATTCTTGCATTTGCATAAGGCTTTTTGTAATGCTCGCTTACTGTTTGCTCATCTAAAATCTAATGACAAAATTAATATTCACATAATTCACACCACTTTGAAATCCTGAATTTAGTCTGTCTAGTTTTTATTCAGGATGCCACAAGTGTTTATATATCTTAGTTTAGAAATGCACCTAGCATTTTCTGTATTCCATTTTCCAAAATGTTGCTTGCAGTTTTTAATGATCCAATTCATATTAGCCATTTCAGTTGGAAATGAATATGGAGTCCATTTCTACATATCTTTCCTTAACATAAACTCTCACTATGTTCAGTGGAGCTTTTCCTTGAACAAGTTTGTATAGAATTGTGGCCGTAACACATTAACCATTTTCAGCATCTTTTGCTGGAAGAGTGGTATATAAATTTAAATTAGACTTCTAAAAAGCAATCTTGCTTACATTACTTGTTTTTCAGCCTTTGTTAAACAGAGAGCTCTGGTTTGGTTTTTGGTTTTTTTAAGTATATGAGCAAACTTAAGACCTATACTATGGGTCTAGACTGGAACAGGCTTGCTTTGACTGATGTATAAAAAAGTGTAGTATAGTAGTGATGGCTTTTTTATTTTGATTGAGTCAATTTGTGGTGACCGGTCTATTTCTTAATGCAGATATGAATGGCCGTAACACCATATTGAATGCATTGGCAAATGGACATACCATCAATGGACATTTGGACTTCACTTCCCCAGCTCAGCTCAATGGATTGAGTGCCAGGCGTGAAGAATGCCTAACATTGATAGTACCTAATGCACTAGCCTCTGCTCATAAGCATGCAGTCAGTGTTGGCAATAATGTTGAGGAACCAGAAAAGGTTCTGAACGCTGCTTCTGATATGTGTGGTTCTTTGCATCTAAATGGAAGCCCAAGTAGCCTTGTGTCAAACAGGCCCTCATGGGTGGATGACTTTGGAGATACATTGCACTATGGACATTACCATGGCTTTGGGGATACTGCTGAAAGTTTCCCTGAACTTAACAGTGTTGTTGAGCATTCCAATTCTGTTAAAGTTGCACAGAAATATGATAATACTGTCTTGGGTACAATGTATCTTTATCATGGTTCCTAAGTTATCAAAGCACAATTTTGTGGGTGTCTTACATATTTTGGAAAAATACTACTTAACAAGATAATTTTGTTGGGGAGGAGATATCATCTGAAGGATGCAGCAAGTGATGTTTTTTACACATTGTTTAAAAGACTTTGATGCTTGACAGCCTTATGCTTTTGATTTTGCATGCACAGGATTCATTAGATTTATGAATAGGTGCTTTTACAATGGATTTTTTTTTAATGACAAGTTCTAGTTTTTTACTTTTTTATTTCTAAACTATAAGCACTCTACTTTAGAACTTTGTTTTCACGTTCATTAAGCTGTTCTAAATCTAAACTCTGTAGAGCAACATTCAAGTTTCTAAATTAGCACAGTGCAAATTATCTGGTTTAAGACTTTCTGTTGAGACTATGGTAAGCAATATCAGTGCGAGCTATGACTATGCAAAGAGTGGGTGGTGACAGTAAAAACATCTGACATAATCTGTTTGCTTACTTCTCAAAAGGGAAGTGGTTTTTAAAAAATGTTAACAAATTAACTGCTTAAAATAGTGCTTAGATGATGGTTCAAGCCACATCATTCCGTGTGGTTCATTTGTATAAAACTATTAGAAAAAATGGGGGCTCTTTTCCTTTTGTTTCATTGAAAACATGCATGATATTTTTACCATAGCTCACAGAATAGCATGTTGACACTGTTCTACTATGTATGTGAATTACAAAAATGCCCTGTTTGTTGAAATGTCTGGTCAGTATATTTCAGCTTTGTTTTGCTATATGCATATATTTGGGGGGGGGGGGTTCCATGTTTTTTTAAAAAATAGAATCACACTGCTTTAAACTGTTCAATTGTTGTGAATTTCCAACCAATTACAGAGGCTGTTCTTATTTTATTTTTAAGCCAAATGTGATGGAAATATATTGTTTGAAGGTTGAATAAGTTGTTTGTATATGCAGAATATCTACACATGCACTGCAAAACTTTGTAACCATATTACTTTTGTGATTTTTTTGTAAAATTAAGATGGATGGAGAAAGTGTTGAACTATATAAGCTGGTGATCTGTTTAAATTGTGTTTGTATCTTTTTTTTTCTTTTCAAAAGGGACCTTTACAATTGAAGTTAAAAAATAAACTCCATCTTGCATTATACTGCAGGATTTTTTTGGCAGCATCAATATTTGTCTTTGTCGTTTGGCTCCTAAATGCATTTTGAAATGTAGATTGTAAACTTTTCTTCAAGATGAGCTTACATTAAATGAAGTAATTTGTTAATCTAAAAATCTGGTTTCAAAAAGTACATTATAAATAATACAGGAGGTAGCCGGTGTCTTCTCCATAAGTCTCTTTCAGTACCCATCACTGAGAGTGTCTTTCATGACTACATTCCACTTGTTCTTCATATAACTAATACTACCATCATTGCAACAGAACCAGGGCATGCTGGTTCTTGATCTTGCTCGCCTGACTACTAGGAGCACCATTGTCCACTGTAAATGTCTGGAGTCTTAGAAGTCATACATCCCTGGAGACAAACACAGGAGTACATAACTTACTGCTCTTTCCATGATGATTGGTTACGAGTGCCCTTATTTACCATTTTTAAGTGTCCCTCTTCCCCTGCTACCCAGATCCACAGGGGAGGTTCTGTCCTTCCCCACTGGTATTAACTTTGTCACCATCTGAAATATTAACAACAGTTGTGACTATATCACTTCAATCACTTTTTGGTACAAGCTCTTTCCATTATGGTTTCTGCTCTGTAGGGCTGGAAGGCTTTGTTTTAATGGTCCTTAATGGTTTTTATCATCTGAGAGTCCTCTTGACCTATGCTTCAGACTCAGTTCAGTACAGACCACTACATGTTTAATTGAATAGGGTTTTTTTTTTTTACAGATAACTCATAGCACCGCCAGCTCAGTATCTCTTAGAGAAGCACTACCAGCAGTTCTCCAAAAAGGGCAGTGGAACCAGTAACTAGTGGTTCTGAAGTGTGGGATTGTCTCCTCAAGATACTGCACCTAGAAAAAATTCTGCTTCTTTATAAAGCCTGGGGATTTGAAAACAGACCCAGGAAGTTCAGGACAATGGCATTTGCCAACCTCGTCTTTTTCCAGCAGGAACACTGGCTGGCATCCACATGTCTATGATACATATTTTCACACAGCTTCCAACTTCAGCACTGTGAATTTGGTTTTGCTCTTGGAGACTGACTTCTTGTTTAGGGGTCTGCAATTTAGTCTTTGACCACAACAGTCTTTATAATAGTCATGGTGCATGGTTACTCCTACAAGGACAACTGATGGCTTTGTGTCAATATAGAAAAAAGTATTTCTGATTCCTACCCACAGACTATAATAATAAAGGGATAATTCTAGACTGAAATCCCTTTCGGTTGCTGATGGTGCACCTTTGGTGAGTGTCTCCATTTTCCACATCAGTAGATAATGCAACCTGTATTGTAGCAGGGCAAAACTCCTTAGATGCATTCCTTAACCAGTTTTTGGAGTACTTTCTGTACCAGTTTTCCCACTCCTGATTCATGCATATGTAGTGTAGGAGTGGGAATTGTGTGGTCCTCCAGAAGTTGTTGAACTGTAGCTACTGCTATTCCCTGCCATTGGCTGTACTGGCTAGGGCTGCTGGAAATTGTAATTCAACCAAATCTGGAGGATCACACAATTCCTGCTCAGTGGTAGTGGCAAAGATAGTGTGGGATTGAGCCCTTTGTATACATGGTCCCTGATGGCCTGGCAGCTTTGGTTCATATGCACCTTTCAGACCAAACCTCCCCCAGGCCAAACCTACTGTCTCAGGAGCAGTATGTTTACCCATTTTCACAGCCTTGTCCTCCCACAGCCTTTGAATATATTTTGAAAGGGTTCTTAAACCTGAATCCCATATTTCACAAACCCATATACCTTCAAGTTCGTGGTACTGCCATGGACACACATACATGGCACCACAATATGCCAACATCTTCATGGCTGACCTAGAACAATGCATCCTTAACTGCTGCACACAAAAACCCCTCCTCTACTTGAGGTACATTGATGGAATGGAAATCCATCAGCCTCTTTAAGACACTTGCCCAAGTACAGAAAGACATCTTTCTTTCTCAACAAGTGTATGCAAAAGGATATTTTTCCAAAAGGCCTTTTGGTGAAGATCTCACTACGGACTACATACCACACAGACTACAACAACAACACTGTGTAGCATTCTCTTCAGGAAGCTACAAAAACATATCAGCATTCTGTACAGCAAACAAGAAAAGATCAAAGAGAGAAATGTCCAGTCCAGAAGCACAAGTAAGGAGCCAGTCTACACAAGTCATCAATGGAGATAACATCTCCAAGAACAGGAAAGCCAACTACAAGACACATTTCTCTTTCCTGATGAAAAAGAAGGAAAATAAATGTTTCTTCCTACTACATGACTCCACAATCCACAACAGGAGTACTGTGAACCCAGACAACAATATTGTACATCTGTCAAGCCACACCCTGAGTCAAGCAGTGGAGTCTGTTCTGTCACAGGGGTTATCCTTCTGCCCCTCCAATCCCATACACATTTCTGTGGTGATCTAGAAGCCTTCTCCTGCTACCTACACTTCAAGGAATACTTCAAGGACAGGGACAGCAGTCAGGCCAACAGTTCACAAGGATCATCCCTGTCTCCACAACACAGCAATAGACACTACACCAATATAAAACACAATACCTCTCAGAGTCAGGGAAAAAAAACTGCATGACTATTCCTGATGGTCAGTGCACAGAACTTGACTTCTACACTGAATGTTTCCATCACCGTGCCCAGACAGAAATATGAGCTCTGTCTTTTAAATAACAAGACTGGAAATTATCAGACGGGGACAAAAAAACCATCCCTGTCTCGCTATGTTCTCTCCTGCCCGTCCCCATCCTGGCACACTAATGAAAAGTTTCAGACCTACCTTATAGTGTGTCTTTCCCTTCCCCCGGCAGCCCAGGAGTAAATGGAGCTCGAACAGAGCCCCATTCACTTCCTGGAATGGAAATCCCAGACTTTCTATGAGAGGACGAACGCAGGGGAAATTCAAAAAGAAAAAAGTCAAAAAGTGATAGCAAGCACAAAAACACACTTGAAAAGACCCAAGTAACTCAGGGAGGGTACAAAAATGTGTGTCACTTTCCTCGATGTCCCAATCGCACCCAGAAGTGTTTGGCACAGACCTCCCATTGATGCTGGCATCGTGCCAGCATAATGGGGCACATTTTCACTTGCCTGTCATTATGTTACAGAAATGGAATGGGCAATCTATTCATGGATTACCATGAATAAAAAGGAATGCAGGGGGCACGGGAGTATGATGACTCAGGGACAACATTAAAATTCAAGCCTTTAGCGATCTCCTGGCATCGTTGTCACGCCATATTTACAGCGTCTGATAATCTATGTTTCTACCATTCAGACAAATCAGGGAGAACTGATCGCGAATGCTTGAGTGGTGACCTTGAACGTGTCTGAATCTGCATGACAAACATCAACACTCTGCCATCCAGTTAATTGTCAGTCATAATTTAAAGCAGCTGTGTTGTCTGTTGTGTGCCAGAAAAATGCTAAGTTTAAAAGTCGAGTAACATGTCAATTTGGAATGTTTAGTAAAATTGAACAAAACACCAACAAAATATTTTCAAATGCTTACTGAGGCCTACATGGAAGACTGCATGTCTCGTGTGTGTATTGTTGAGTGGCACAAAAGATTCAGAGAAGGACATGAGAATGTGGAAGACGATGAATGCCCTGGATGACCTTCCACTTCAAGAACCAAAGAAATTGTGGGGAAAAATATCAGCCAGATTGTTCAAGGAGACCAACGACCCAGTGTCCAAATGATAGCTGAAGCCGTGAACATGGACAGATACTGCATGGAAAATTTTGCATGAGGATCTCAACATGAGAAAAATTTGTGCCAAGATGGTCCCTAGGGTTCTCACAAGCAAAAAGAGTGCCACAAGAAAATTTGCACTGACATTTTGCAGCAACTTGAGGCAGACCCAAAACCTTTTTCAAAAAATTATCACTTGTGATGAAACCTGGATCTTCCAGTATGACCCTGAGGCAAAACAATAGTCAATGCACTGAAAAACATCATCATCACGAAGAATGAAAAAAGCACATCAAAGCAAGTCCACATTCAAAGCCATGCTCAAAGCAAGTCCACATTCAAAGCCATGCTCAAGGGCGTAACTTTGACCAAATGGGTTCGAGAAGGCAGAACAGTGAACCAGCATTATTATAAGGAAGTTTTGACAAAGTTGAGAGAAAGAGTCAGGAAGGCCAGAGCTGTGGGAAAATGGTTTCATTCTTCATCAAGACAATGTGCCTGCTTCACACAGCACTTTCTGTGAAGCAGGTTTTGGCCAATAAACACATTACTACACTTGAACATCCTCCAGATTTGGCACCATGCAACTTTTTTCTTTTCTCTAAAGTGAAATTGGTACTTAAAGGAACATGCTTTGAATCAATTGATGCAGTAAAGAAGAAAATGGCAGGTGTGTTGAAACAGCTGAAAGAAATTGATCCGCTCCACCCCTTTGACCAGTGGAAAACAAGACTGCATTGGTGTGTAAATTTGAACGGGGATTATATTGAAGGGGACAAGCATTAGAATTGTACTGCATATGAATAAAGATGGGTTATTGTATCAGTCTTGTTATTTACTAGACAGACTTCATAATCAGTAAGAGACATAAAATCTTCGTGGTCTCTGTGAATCACACAGCTGGGTTACTCCTGCGCCTGCACAGAGCATTGGAACCTTCTGGAATCGCTAGGCAGAATGTGCTTTGATACATTTTTGGTGGTAACCCCGCCCACACCAACAGTCCTTATAAGGGATTCCCGCCTAATTACCCTCACTTCCTTTCTTTCTGCCGCGTTAGCAGCTTGAAGGAACCTTCGTTTGCTAGTTTTTCTCTCTTTCACTTTCGATTTGACTTGGATTTGACTTGGCTTGGATTTTTGACTACAATTTTCTCTCACTCCTTTGGATTTGGCATTTTACCTCTGATTTTCGGTGTTGACTTGGACTGTTCCTTGACTACTCTCCGTGTTCTCCCTCTGGTTTTGGTGACTCTGTGAGTAGAAAATGTCTGGAAAAGGGACCTTCAAGAGGTGTGTAATCTGTCAGGCTAAACTCCCAAGCACGGATGGTCATTCCCGCTCCCTGATTTGCCTCGGAGAGATGCATAATATCGACTCCTGTGTGCATTGCAAAGCCTTCACCCCTCAGGCTCGAAGCACAGGCTATCTCGGCTGAAATCCTTCTTATACAAGAAAGCCTTACTTCCAACCTCGACTTCTACTCTGGCCTCTACCTCGACTCTGGCCACTGCTTCGGCGTCCGCACCTCCAAAACGCAGTCGCTCGCCGTCTCCTAAGCCTAAAGCCCAGAAGCGTCATCGGTTCCGTAGCCTGTCCCGATGCCGTTCCGTCATCTCAGACCTAGAGGCTGTGCGTACTTCACACAAGCATGTTTCCTCGGAGTCGGTTCAGGATCGAGCCCACTCGACACCTTCGACGTCAACTCAGGACCAGGAGTCTTCCACCTCGATGGCCGTCCCTCGGGACCGGGTTCCCTCTGAATCCACGACCCGGCCTGGCACCTCTGCAGAGG
The DNA here is from genome assembly GCA_030847615.1 of Gambelia wislizenii. NCBI lineage: Eukaryota > Metazoa > Chordata > Lepidosauria > Squamata > Crotaphytidae > Gambelia > Gambelia wislizenii. Next base: position 226,044,814 of record JAUMIR010000003.1, on the reverse strand, counting down.
CCTCGCAGTCTCTGAAGAAGAAGAGGAAGGAGAAGCACGCCTCTCAGCATGATGATGGCTCTAAATCCAAGAGCAAGCCAAAAGAGGTATCTAAGAAGACGAAATCGGCGGCCGCTACATCTGCAGACTCTCCTGATAAAGCTGCGTGGCCTGTCGATACCGTAGAGTCGCAACCTGCCGCTGGAACCGAGGCCACGTTTGCCAGACCTTCTCCAGTACCAACTATAGAGACTGGTGTGCCGTGACGTGCGTCTACCCCCTCGGATTCGGTAGATATCGTGGCTGTCGAAGTGCCTTCTGGTGCCAACACTGACGTGACATCTCAGCGGCTGGGCCAATCACCATCCCTTGTCATCTCAACGGCCCAACTTCTTGAGTGCTCATCGTCTGATGTCGAGGTCGAGGTTGTCGAACCCGACCTGTCGACTCAAACCCGACCTTTTTCACCAGGCATCCATGAGGACAATCCTGCCTATACAGCCTATGACCTGGCACAGTCTATTTGTCGAGCTGGCATCATGTCGCCCATGGGCTCTCAAATCCTTACGTCCCGAGGAGATGACTTCAGGGATGTGTATGCCGGCCAGTCTATGCGTGGTTCACCCCGGCGTTTCCATCTGGAGGAGCCTTATGTCATTCCGAGGAAGGATGCAGAGATTGAAGTTTCTCCACGTCCTGAACAACGTCCTCTGCCTCCAACTCCACCTCTGCGCACCACCTTTCTGCTCCAGGGCGATCACAGTCCATCCCCCGTGGATTCGACATGATCCTCGTCGGGCTCGTAGGATCCTTACAGACCATACTTACCATCACCAAGGCCCAAACTGGTCAAGGAGGACTCTGCATCGCCCACCGACGACGTCTGTGCTTTTTTGGAACAGATGGTCCGCATGTCTCATGCTCTTCACCTCAAGGTGGTGGAGAAGGAAGTTGAACCGATGGACCCAATCTTCCATCAGATTCAGTCTAAGGCTCCCCCCATGGCTACTCTTCCTGTCTTACCATCTCTGCTCAAGCTCACTCAAGGGTCTTGGGAGAACCCTTCCTTGATCCAGTCTACATCTAAGAAAATCGACCGACTGTATCATATTGGACATGAGCACATTGACTGACTTTAAACTCACCCGAAGCCGAACTCTGTGGTGGTCGAAACTTCTCAACTGATCCATGCTTGCCATCAGGAAGCAATGCCGACCTCAGTCGACCCCGCTGGACCTAGAAGGTCAAAAGCTCGACATTATGGGCAAGAAAATCTACTTGGCGGCTGGATTGAGTTTTTGTGTGGCCAACTACTCAGCCTGCATGGGGGCCTACCAGCAGGTACTGTGGAAGAGGATGACGCCCCTCATCCAAGGTCTCCCTGAGGAACGGCGTCGGATGGCTGAAGCTATCTAGACAGAGGCACAATCACTCGCAGGGCAACAGATGAATTCAGCTCGACCCGTTGCCGACTGCACTGCCAAAACCATAGCAGGATCCATCGCCCTGCGTCGGCATGCGTGGCTTCGCTCATCAGGCCTTACCCCACAGGCTTCAGCTATGATAGAGGATCTGCCCTTTGATGAACCCAGACTCTTTAATGGCTCCACAGATGAGAAGTTGAAATTCACTCAGAAGATGAGGACCACCGCTAAGAAATATGGTATGGCCACCTCCTCATCTTCTTAGTACCAGTCCAAGGGCCGCACCACCGGGCAGACCTCATCATCAGGCCAGCAGTTCCATCGGGGGTTCTCTGGCCAATCGTATCGTCGATCCCGATACGTACCCTCTCCCTCCCCAGCCTCATCGGTGAGGAGCCAAGGGTCAGCTTCCAGATACCGACCACCGCCACGGCAACAATCGAAAGACCAAGGCAGGAGGAAATTCTAACTGTTCACCTCACACTGTCTCTCTCTTCTCTCTAGACACCACTTTTCGGAGATCGACTGTCGAGCTTCCAAGAAGCCTGGTCTTCAATAACACCAGACCGCAGGGTACTTCGAATCATCCAGTACAGCTATTGGATCGAATTCGACTCTCTACCTCTGACAGGTTGGGTTCGATCAACATCACCCTCCCCTCCTCAAGGAGGTGCAGACGCTGCTGCAGAAGGGGGGCTATCGAACCCGTGGACTCCGATCTCCACCATCTCTGCTTCTTCTCGAGGTACTTTCTGGTCACGAAGAAGGACGGCGGCCTCCATCCCATCCTCGACCTTCGTGGGGTGAACAGATACATAGAACCAAAGAAATTCAGGATGGTCAGCTTGGCCTCCATCCTGCCACTCCTGCAACAGTACGACTGGTTTGCGTCCATAGACCTCAAGGACGCCTATTTTCACATTGTGATCCATCCGTCCCACAGACGTTTCCTGGCATTCCAGATCGGGACCGAGACATTCCAGTTCAGGGTCCTGCCGTTTGGACATTTGACCGCTCCAAGGGTCTTCACGAAGTGCATGGCGGTGGTGACAGCCTTTCTACTCCAGCGTGGAGTGGTGGTCTTCCCCTACATAGACGACTGGCTGATTGTGGTGAGCTCTCAACGTCAGCTCGAACTCGATATAGACCTCACCTTAGATGTCTTAGATGGCCTGGGACTTTTCAACATAGAGAAGTCAGCTCCAACCAGCTCAGGCTATCCAGTTTATCAGAGCTCGACTGGACTCGTGTACAGCCGTGGTTTACCTGCCTCGAGACAGGTTCACCACCCTTCGGTCTCTGATCCATGCTTGCCATCAGTCCCGGAGGTTCTGTGCCCATTCGGCCCAGGTATTCCTGGGTCACATGGCAGCCACTACCTACATGACCTGCCTCGCCAGGCTACGGTTCTATCCACTCCAACACTGGTTTCTACGAGTGTTCGACCCCCTACGCGACTCTCCAAACAAACTGCTCACAATGCCTTGGGCGGTTCATCAGTCGCTGGAATCATAGAATTGGTGGTTGGTACCGGACAACGTCCTGTCGGAAATGTCCGACCCTCCTCAACTGGACACTTCCCTGACAACAGATGCCTCATTGCTGGGATGGGGAGCCCACCTCGAATTCTACGAGATACTGGGTTCCTGGGATGCCGAAGAATGGACTCTCCATATCAACGTCCTGGAGCTTCTCGGCATCCAAAAGGCACTCCGAGCCTTTGAGACCCTAGTAAGGAACAAGACTGTGGTAATGGACAACACATCGGTGATGTACTATCTGAACAAGCAGAGGGGTACGAGATCCCCTTTAGCTTCTCCAACTCACACTGGACATTTGGGATTGGTGTGTCCGCAGGAACATCTTCCTCCAATCCATCCATCTTCCGGGGGAGGAGAATACTCTTGCAGACGGACTGAGCCATTCCAGCCTTTCCATTCACGAATGGGAGCTACACAGGTCAGTCACCTCTGATCTGTTCCGACGATGGGGACTTCCTTGAGTCAACCTCTTTGCGTCTCCAGAGAACACTCAGTGCCACCAATTCTGCTCAAGGCATCGTGCCCCGGGATCAAGGGGCGACACGTTCCTGTTCCGATGGTTGGGACCACTTCTCTACCTCTTCCCTCCATTTCCACTGCTGACGAGGGTAATCGCGAAGCTGCGTCGGGACCGAGCGGATGCTATCCTCATCACTCCGTGGTGGCCCCGCCAGCCTTGGTTTGCAACTCTGCTGCGTCTGTCCAAGCACCAGTTCATTCGACTTCTGTCCCGTCCCAATCTTCTCACCATTCAGGATGGGAAAGTCAGGCACCCGGATGTGGAGACTCTTTGACTAACGGCTTGGAGGCTACTGCCTTGAATTCATCCTTGGTATGGAGGACTGTTGTACCTATGGCCTCGGACTCGACTCCATCCCTTCCTCCAGACATTCAGGTTGTCATCGACACTGCACGGAGGCCTGCTACCCGCAGGTCATACCACTACAAGTGGAAGAAGTTTGAGGCCTTTCTATCACAGCGGGGTTTGGGCACAGAACTGTTCTCCATCCTGACTGTCCTAGACTTCCTTCTCCACTTGTCTTCCACAGGACTCTCGATCTCATCGATCCGGTGCTACTTGGCAGCCGTATCTGTCGAATTCCAGTTGAGAGGTCATCCATCTCCTTCACGGATCCGACCGTCAAGAGATTCTTGAGAGGCTACGTCAACCTACATCCTCCGGTACTCAAGCCCACACTGACGTGGAGCCTCGAACTGGTTCTGTTGCAACTGGTTCGACGTCCTTTTGAACCCATGGCATCCATTGACTTGAGACTCCTGTCTTGGAAAACAGTTTTTCTCATTGCTATAACTTCTGCACGTCAAGCTGGTGAGCTCTGTGCCTTGCGATCTGACCCCCCATACACCACCTTCCACAAGCATAAGGTGGTGCTCCGTCCCGACATCTTCCTGCCGAAGGTGGTGTCGAGCTTTCACCTCAACCAGTCCATCACTCTCCTTGCTCTGATGCAGGATCCGAAGGACAAATTCGAGCGTACCCTCCATTCCATGGACGTCAGAAGGACACTTGCTTTTTACATCCAGAGAACTGCTCCCTTCAGGAAGTCACCTAGACTGTTTGTATCCTACGCTGACTCGAGACTAGGACAACCTATCTCTCCACAACGCTTGTCAAAGTGGGTGACGTTGACCATTGCTCTCTGCTATGAACTGGTGAAGAAACCACTACCGCCATGGATTCGAGGACACTCGATGAGAGCTGTCTCTACCTCGACGGCTTTCCTCTCTGGGGTGCCTCTAGAGGACATTTGCAGAGCTGCAACTTGGTCATCACCTTTGACTTTCATGTCTCATTACAGACTTGACTCTCATTCTAGGAACGAGGCTGCCTTTGGGAAAGCTGTACTTTTGTCTTCTATCCAATGAGTGAGTGTTAATGTATTGCCAAGTTACTTAATGTGATAAGTATATATATTTCATTGGTTTGATTAAGAATGTGCTGTCAAAAATTACAATTGATGTTGACTGTGCAGCATCGTACTAATGCCAATAGGTATAGGACATGCCCTCCTCCTGGAGTGAAGCTTGCCAGTCTGCCCAGCTGTGTGATTCACAGAGACCATGAAGAAGATGGACAGGTTGCTTACCTGTAACCATAGATCTTCGAGTGGTCTTCTGTGAATTCACACAGACCTGCCCATCCTCCCCTCTATGTCCTACTACATCATATAAACATGCTTAATGTTCCTGATGCTGCTGTTTGCGGCGTCATTCAAGGAACTGAAGGGAATTAGGTGGAAATCCCTTATAAGGGACCGTTGGTGTGGGTGGAGATACCGCCAAAAATGTATCAAAGCACATTCTGCCTAGCGATTCCAGAAGGTTCCTAAGCTCTGCACAGGCGCAGGAGTAACCCAGCTGTGTGAATTCACAGAAGACCACTCGAAGATCTATGCTTACAGGTAAGCAACCTGTCCTTATCACACAATCTAAGCCACAAGGAACAAAATGCTATATACAGTCTCAGTAACAATCCTAATATTGTCATCAAAGAGGCTGACAAAGGAGGAACTATAGTCATCATTTATATTTTCTTGCTGTTTCATGTTTGTAGTTATCTGGATAATTTGTTTTGCAATTGTATTTTATAGTCTTATGTTTATTATTCCTTACTTCCCTCTATGAGTGATTATCTCATACACTTATTTTAGATTGCACGCCTTTGGCAGAACCCAATGTTTTGTTTTGTATGCTTGTTTTAAAGCTTGCTTTAATGTAAAGAGCCATGTACATAGATGGTGCTTTATAAATAAATGATAATCATCATCATCGACAAATCTGACTACCTACAGGAGTCTGAGAGACAACTGTCCAACACTACATGTCTAATGATCCCACAGAGGAATACCAGAAGGAATTACACAGGCTACTTATGGAATTTCCCATGGAGGTGCAGAACCAAATCTGAATTGACAACCCCCCCCTCCACCCAAAGAGCCTCAACCAGGCACATTCTATTACCCAAAATAGATAAACAGGGCAACCCTGGACAGCACATTGTCCCAAGCATTGGAACACTCACAGTTGATGCCTCTGGATGTATGGACAATATCCTTAGACCATATGCCACCAACACTCCTAGCCATGTGAAGGACACTGCCAACTCCCTGCAGTCTATCCACAACCACCTAGGGAACACCACCTCAGCCACTATGGATGTGGAATCCCTATATACCAACATCCCACACAAGAATAGACTACAAGCTGTCAGGAACAATTCCAGATGAGATCATGGCACACCTAGATCTGACACTTTGTTATCACACACAGCTACTTCACTTTTGGTAATAACATATATGTTCAAGTTAACTGGTACTGTCAAGGGCACATTCATGGTACCACAATATACCAGCATCATAATGGCTGACCTAGAATGCTTCCTTAACTCCTGCATCCAGAAACCTGAGTTACATTGATGATACCTTTGTAATTTGGACTCATGAAGAGGACTCACTACAGTAATGACATTCCACTAGAATTTCAACAACTTTCACCCTACCGTCAGTCTTGGCCTAGAACGATCAAGAGAACAAATTCACTTTCTGGACGCCACCATACAGCTACACAATGGAAATCTAAGCACCACACTATATTGCAAACCACTGATGGCTACACATACTTATTTGCCTCCAGTTTCCACTCTGAACACACTATCAAATCCATAGTCTACAGTCAAGCCCTCTAATACAATTGCATCTTCTCAGACCCACAAGACAGGGATAACAAACTCATGGAATTACAAGCATTTCTCAAGCTACAGCACCCACCACAGGAAGTAAAAAAATAAAATAAAATCAGCAAGGCAAGATTTGTACTCGGGACTAATCTATTACAGAACAGACTAAAGACAGGAAATGGCAGAACTCCACTAATAGTCACATGCAGCCCCCAACTGAGACCTCTCAGACATACCATCAATGAATTACACCTATTCTGGACAATAACACTGCCTTCTTAAGGGCTTTTGGTGGCAGTCTTTTACTTGCCTACAGACAACCTCCCAATCTCAAACAGTTACTTACCCTCAGGAGGACACACAACATGAATGGGGAGACAGGTACAAGACCTTACCACAAACCCAGATGCTAACTCTGCCCACACATCTACAGTGGAAATGTCATCACAGGACCTAATCACATCGATCACAATATTAGAGGTACTTTCACTTGCTCATCCTCTAATGTGATGTATACCATCCTCTTGTCAACAATGCCCTTCAGCACTCTACATTGGGCACCAGAGGATAAATAGACATAAATCAGAAATTAGGAATGGGAATACACAAAAACCAGTTGCAGAATACTTCAATCTTCCTGGCCATTCCATCTTGGACCTCAGAACAATAGTCCTTGAACAACAATAACAACAACAAACTACAAAGGAAAGTTTTGCATTTTCTATTGCTATTCACTTATGCCACCTGCTCAATCATAGCTATAAAGGTCTGTTCCTAGGCATCTCACTCCATGCATCTGACGAAGTAGCCTTGAGTCTACGAAAGCTTATGCTACCAATTTATTTCTCTCAGTCTCAAAGGTACTACAAGATCTGTTTGCAGACTAACATGGTTATGTCTGAATCCTGGAAGGTTGTCTTTCCAATTTATTCTAACCTAAAACACGAGTGAAGTATACAGCCTTTAGCATGACCCACCATACTTATTTAATGTGTAGGATAAGCAATACTTTATCCCTGAAGTGCTGTCTTAGTCAGGGTGTCGTCCTCCTCGAGTTTTTCCCTAATAGGTTTTGGAGCCCCTATTCCTTGCCTAAGAAAACCCTATGAAATTCATGGGGTTGACAGGTTACTTGAAGGCACACATACACCACACACATATTTGGATGCCAACTTTTTAAATCAGTAGGGCACATTATTGATTATTTTGAAGACTGAAATAGGAAACATCATGGATTGAACATCTTGATAATAATATTGGAAGGTAATTTTATTCAGTAGTAAAAGTAACCTAGGTCTACAACATTTTCATTATATGAATGATGGATCTTTAGTAGGAAGAAGTCACTATTATTTGGTCTGGTCTGGGTGGAGGCTAAGAATATAATACCTTGCCATATGTACTGGTTTTGAAGGGGCACAAACCAGTGTAAAAGGGGACTCCTGCTCTCTGGGTCAACAGGTAATTGTGGGTTTTGGCATTAGGGGCTCAGTGAAGCAGCTCAGTGACTGATTAAATGACCTCTATGGGCCAGAGCATTGCAGAAAACCTGTACAGCACCAGAAAAGACACTCCCCCAATTATAAGTATGATCTAATGATCCTCCATTAAGCTGCTCACTTCCAACATGAGAGAGTGGCCAAGGTCATATATTACTCAGCACAGCATAATAGATATCTATTGGCAGAGTTATGTTGGACAAGCCCTATACTGAATATGAATGTAGTGCAACATATATAGATCAGTAGCCAACATGCACGGTTGTCAAGTCATTCTGCAATTACAATGCACAACGCACAAAGATAATGCATAAAAACAATGCATTTTCACACACTACTCTGTGTACTTTAATGCACTAACACATGCACGATGGTTTCACCTGGGCAACTCCATTTAGACCACTGTCAGCTGGCTATGACTGTTGCACACAGTCCAAAAATAAATAAACCATTCTGCACGCATAGTGTAACTTATGCCCACGTATGTCACTAATAGTATGCCAGGCAATATTTCCCTTCTCTCACCTGCAATTGATTATCCTAAATCAGTGTCTCTTAACCTTTTCTCTAACAGAGATCCCCATTAAATATCTTTTGTTGCCATGGACCCCTTAACTCAAGATTTAAAACAACAATAACAAGAATAATAATACCTACTACTAATAATACAATTACCCCATCCATTAAACCTTCCCTCAGAGGCCCTGAAGGGGAAGGGAAGACTTTTCTCCTGCTTCTTCCTGCAAATTTGTGGCTGGGGTGGATTGAATGGCAATGTACAGGCCAAGCCAGCCAGTGCCGTGGCTTCTTCATGCAGCCGCTCCACTGCAGGCAGGAAGTGGGCTGGGCAGCCTTCAAGCCTTTGAGGACCCCCTGCGAGGCTATCACAGACTCCTGGGGATCCCCGGACTCCTGGTTAAGAACCAACTTTCCTAGATGCTTTCCAGTTCTAGAGATTGTTGTTCAAGACTTTTACTCTCCTTATTGCTAGTGCTGAACTGAGGTTGCAGATCTTTGAATAGGACTGGAGGTGGGGGAAGGAGGACCATACATTTTCCCCCTAATTAATCCTCATCTTCATAGAATTTAAAACACACACACACACACCACTGGATTTAGTGACTTCTGGAGTATTTTCTGGGCCCCATGAGCATTCAATTTATTTCAGGCAATTAAAATGACCCGTGTCCATAGCAATATTTGTAAGTGTAGAATGGAGTATGGACCCCTGTATCCACTGATTCATTATCCACTGATTCAATTATCCACAGGACACAAAACAGCACACCTACCATAGAGTCTCCCGAAAATGTGTCCTCTCTAGCCATTTTCTAGGTCCTCCAAGGCAACTCTATGGCATTTTAAACTGGAAGTCCCATTATTTTCAATGGTGTTTACTTGGTTTTCGGTATCCATGTTCCCCCCCAGAACTAGTTCCCAGTAGATATGGGCGTTGTACTGTATTCCAAAATGACCAAATACCCAGAACCAGAAAACACCTGTACCCATGGAGATGGAACATTGATTTTGAGTAGCTGACAGACCTACTTTTCTACAAAAAAAGTGTATTCAACCACTGTTTTTTCCAGCTCAAAACAGAGTATCTGAACCCCCAAATTAAGGCAATAGCTGTTTGCATTTATTTGCACAAAGACCAATTGGTTGGTTAATGGAATTAATATACTACCTTTCTCCCAAAATGGGATTACGACTTCTACCCCCAAAACAAAATACCGTAGTCCCTTCTGAGGAAATGTTAGCCAATGAATAGCATTCCCTGTGCCTAGCTCTTTGTGAATTCTGCAGCAAAATATGACTCTAGGGTACTAAAATGCCTTTTCTAATAGGAATAAGGTTAAAACGCCTCCTTTAGCTTGCTTTATGAGGGGAGGTGATGCAGATACTGCTATTTTTCTTTTATGCTTCCCCTCAGAATGCAAATTGCAATTCTTGTTGGTGGGTGAGGGGCTATTTTAATCAGGAAAACACTGTGCACAGAAAAGGCCATGCCCCTGTGACTTTCCTCCACATGCCTTCAACTAGACAGCTTTCAGTAATGAAGGATTCTAAAGACTACAAACTATGCCTTGATTCAAATCCTAGAAAATTAACATTGTAATGGAAGGCTTCCACAAGCAAGAATTACATCAATATTCAATCCATTCCAAAATGATGTGAAACAAGTATCAAGGACAGGACCAGTTTAAGGAATTTTGGGGGGCCCTGCAATGCTTTATTTTGGGAAGCCCATATATTTATCTCAGGTGAATGTAACCTAACTCAACCTAAGCTATTCACAGTACAGGATATTCAGATTATTACTAATAATATTTTTGCAGGAGGAGGGTTACCACGGGGCCCCCACAATGATGGGGCCCCCTGCAGATGCTGACACCGCTGGTGCCTTAAACCGGCCCTGATCAAGGAAATAACAACCATTATAGAACGACTCCCCACATACTTTTTGAGTACAGTTCCGCTGTCTTTATGTAAGTAAAAAGCTATTCCTAACTCTATACCCCCATCTAGTGGAAACAAAATACAGTATACTCAAACCAGTTACCACCTAGTTTCAGGAGTTTACCACACAGAGATCCAAAGGTGCAATGCTTTCGTCATGTAAATGACAGATTCATGTCTGTTTTGCACCACGTGTATCAGCCCATTCCGAAACAGAGGCAGAAGAACAATTGAGTTTAGCGCTTTTTGCGCACCACATTGGCGTTCTCTGCCCCCCTCCTTCCCGTTATTTTTCCATTTCTGCGTCAGTCTCCTCCTTCTCACATCACTTCCTCACGTGATTGTGTGCATGTGCAATCTTGTTGATCTATCTGTGTTCGTGTTTGGATTTCGCGCGATCTCGCAATACTTTGGCCTCTGCCCGGGATTTTCCGCAAGTAGCGCATGCATACTTAGCACCATGGATGTAGCTGTGATATAACCGAAGCACTTTCAGGGCATGCTATTTCCACATTAAATATGCCTGTTAGTTGCTTCCATTGATCAACTTTGTTTGCATTATCCCTAGGTATCATGCTAAAATTTGAAAATTAAAAGCAGTGCCAGGACGTCTGTGTTGGATGCGTCAGGTCTCAATGAAATGGCCACTGGAATTTGAACTGGGAAGACTGCAGGGGCAGAGAGAGTAGGGAGCAGACTAATCATGCCCTCGCATGATCATGTGACAAAGAGAAGCTGAAACAAGCAAGCAATTTCATACCACATGTGGTGTTATGGTGGGGGTTTCGCACAATTAAGGGCTATTGACGGGGGGGGGGGAATTGTCAATAGGTTGTAGCGCACCAAAAATCAAACAGAGACAGAGGGAACACTGAATGCATACAGCATTGTGTGGGCCAAGAAAATTCAACCAAACACTGAAGCGCTTTCACAACGGAAAAAAGCCTTGTGTGGTGAATGCCCTAATCTATAGCAAAAGGCCTTTCGGCACAATCAAGAACAAAGTTCCACTTCAGTTCATTTCATCTGTAGAAGAGTATTTTGTGCTAGTACTGACTGAGTAGCACGAGGAGGAGGATATCTTGTCCCTCACAATCCCTCCATAGTGACAGGGAGGATGCAGCCTCCCAGAAGGATAATCATGATTTTTTGGGCAGCTTTGAAAAGTTGATGAGCCCTGGACAAGTGCTCTCATGGTAATCCTCGCAGGATCCACAAAGAGAGCATAGCAGAAAAACAAGGCACAACTAGCAAGAGCATTAAAAATGCTTGACAGTTTTTTTCTTAAGTAAACAGCACACACATCCACAGCATCCATTTTGGACACTCATAAAAGCCAATACATGTTCATTGAGAGGTGATACGATAGCCATACCATCTCATACTTTACTGGGAATTTGGGTAGATGAGTGGAGCCAGGATTCTAAAGCTGAAATCCTATTTGGTGGGCTCCAAAGAGGCTAGGGTTTTAGCCAGCGCAGGGTGGTGTTTGGGCTCTGAGGATCTAGGGTTCAAATCCCTGCTCAGCCACCGAAACCCAATGGGTGACCTTGGGCAAATCACACTCTCTCAGCCCAAGAGAAAGGCAATGGTAAACTGCCTCCTCTAATAGGGTTGCGTTAGTTTGGAGTTGACTTAAAGGCAAATAGCAACAAAGGACCTCTGCATAAGTATCTAGGCAGAGGAGGGCAGGTAGCCAAGTGGCAGCATGAGGGAGCTCTCTCAGTGAATCCTCACAGCCAGTCAGCCATTTGGGTCAGAAGGTGGAGCTGTATTGAGCAGCTGTTTTTGTAGCCTGTCAAAATTCTTGCATAAAGAGTTACATGATGCCTCCTTGTGTGATTCTGGCCTAAGCAGCATTGAAAGCCCAGTTTTAGGACTTTATCAGACCACCCCCGAAAAGCCCATTCTTTTGCTGGCATAACTTTTCCAGTTTTTTTTTTGCTGGCAAAAGAACTCCCCATGCTGGATTTACCTTCCCTCCCATCCAAAGGCTTCCTGGCAATGAATGAGGAGTGAACTGAGCTCCATTCACTTCCTCATTCAAAATATTGCAGATTCTCGCGAGAAGACGCTCGCACAGAAAATTAAAAAACAAAAACAGAATAAGCATAGGAAAAAATTTAAAAAGCACGTATACACACTTTAAAACTTACAAGTAAATTGGGGAGGGTCATAAAAGTGCATCACCTAGCTGGATGTCATGATATCACCTGGATGTGTTCTGGCTGGAGTGGCCATTGACACTGCATTCATGTGAGTTAAATGGCGCGAGGTTTCAAATGCCGGCAATGCCAGCACTAAAGAAAGCACCACAGCCAATCTATTGACGGCTTAAGCCATCAATAAAATACTACTTTTTTTTACTTTACATAAATGTGAAAGGGTAATATTGCCTGATATGTGTACCCTTTTGCGTTTATGTGGCATCATTATGATGCTGTATTTAGTGCATCTGATAATGTCCTTAGACATGAGACTGAATTGCAAGAAAACATTGCATTTCATGAATACCTCCTTTTTTGTTTTTATTTATGTTTCAGTATAATTAATGAGCAAATCCATCACATAAAAGTGAGGGATTTTTACCTTTGGCATTCAGAATTAGCAACTACATAGGACCATTGAAGTGTATATAACCATAGTGACCATATAGTACCTAGAAATATTGAGAGGCATGCTCCCTTCTCTGAGTGGTCCTTGTTTCCATCAATAATAATGACAGCAGAATTGAAGACAAAGGAAAAGATTATGAAATATCTCTGGGAAAAGAAAACAACAGTGGTTTCAATACTGATAGGTGCATTGGGAGCAATTTCAAACAGACAACATCTGAATTAAACCATCATAGATAAGATCACAGGAGCACAATTACAAAAAAAAAATGATAGTACCACATACCACATTATCTGTTAACTTCTTGATTTGCAGATTCTTGGGACTTTTTCAGACAAACCTAAAATCTGGAAGAAGCCGTCGGGAGAGGAACGCAGCTGCTCCGCAGCAGGGGGCAGTTGCTGATGACGCCGTCCCTCTCGCGTTACCCTTTGTGTTCCTTCCATGTCGCATGGAAGGAAAAGACGCCACTTTTTATTCACAAAGAACTTCCGTAAATAAAAAGTGGCACTTTTTCCTTCCATGCGACATGGAAGGAACACAGAGGGTAATGCGAGAGGGACAGCGTCATCAGAAACTGCCCCCTGCCGCGGAGCAGCTGCGTTCCTCTCCTGACGGCTTCTTCCAGATTTTAGGTTCATCTGAAAAAGTCCTTGGGTAGAATCTGAATCACTGATGGTCCAAAACTCCAGACAATAACACCTGGTAGATCTTGAAACCGAAATAACAGATGCAGCACCAACATATTCTCTGTGCATATACCTTCCATGTTTGCCATTTCTATTAACTGTGACTTTCAGCAGCTGGGTTGAAAGTACAAAGCTCTCCTGTCACCTGAGGTGGGAAAAATGCCACCACTTCACCCATATTTGTAACCAGCACTCCCCATGCCAGCTCTACATAGAGGTGCTGGCCACTTAAAGGAGGTGGCACCTCTTTGCATCAAGGGTGGACAGTGGCAGCAACAAGGAGGAGAAGCCCAGTGAGCAAGCAGGGGAAGAACTGGAAACCCACTAGGTGACCTTGGGCAAGTCACACTCTCTCAGCCTAAGAAGAAAGCAATGACAAAGCTCCTCTGAGTAAATCTTGCCTGGCAAACCCCCTGATAGGATCACCACAAAGTACCTAATGTTATGCAAAATACTCTTATTCAGATCCTAATTAGGGGAATTAATTAGCTCAAATAATTGGCAGCTCAAGTCTGGGTAACTTGCAGGACCTTTTCCCCCATGTATACCAGTATGGTTGTCAGAACTCCAGCTATGTAACAAAAGATAATCTTTATTTGATAAATCAGCATATGGAAAAAGGCATTCAGTCAGTAATTCAAACGTTCAAGAGCTACCAGAAAGGAAAGTAATAGCGTAAGGGAATAGGATTGAGGATGATGGGCTATATTTACCTGTCCAGAGAAAAAGGTGAAGACTCAGACTCCGTACAGCTGAGGATGGGCTCTCAGAGTGACGTGGAGGATGCAGGCAGCTTGGAAACCACACTGAATGGCCAGAAATCCATTCTTATACCTTTTTTGCACTTTGAAGCAAGTCTAAAACAATGACCCTTTCCTATTTTATCTGGTTGAAATGGAGGTATTTGATGTGTTGAGACAGCCTTGCAGTGTTAGGAAAATTGACAGAAGAGGGTAATGTCTGTAGCCACACATTAGCATAATGACTTTGTTTACCTCAAACCTGTTTTCCAAGGCAGGAGGAGGCTTCTCAGAATTTCACAGAATCCTGCTAAACTGCATAGTTCCTGCCCTTTCGATCTTAGCATCCAGTTCATGTGGTATGTGCCTGACAGCCCCACCTGCATGACCTCTGCAATCTTTGATTCATCCTCATGCTATCAATATGATGTCCCTTTTAATTCCTTGTCATTGAACTGTGATGGGGGTATATAACACTAAGAACAATAATAACTGTCTAAGCCCATGGGAAGCTAACCGCAACTTTCATTGCCATTACACAGTCCCAACCTGGGACCACTAACACCACTTCCAGACCTTAGCAAATTTTCCTTCTGAAACTACTGCTCCTAGAATTCTTTCAGTCAGCATGGCATGTTGAGTGTGGATTCTGAAAGCGGTAGTCTTTGAACACCCGCACATGCATCCACCCTCCCTCACACCCACCCACATACCTGGGAAATAGAAATTTCTCCATGATAAACTGACTAGCAAGAGAGGCAAGGTGAAATTTCCTCACAACACAGTCAGCTGCTGTGGTGAAGTAGATCTTCTTGGGTCCCTTTCTTTTAAAATGGCTAACAGAATTCTATACAAAAGGGACTTAGGTATGTTTAGTATGGAGAAGAAAAAAACTGAGGTCTTGTCTGTACTGGCCTGAATACTCCATGTTCTGGCTTGAGTATTGTAGCCCCAGGATTCCCCCCATTACGTTGCATTCCGTGGCAGGAATGGGCATCTGTCTGCACACTTGCAATGTGCTGTATCAGAGGGCCTCTGCTACCACCACTGGTGTTACCTGTCATGCTCTCTGAGGCCAGAAATGAGGCAGCCAGCCTTCATCACATGCTGGGGGCCTTGTTGTGACCTTACAGAGCATGACACACTAGTGGTGGCGGCAGAGGTGTCCACCAATACAGCACAGCACAGCACATACATGCAGACAGCTGCCCATTCCCTCCATGGAATGCTCCTTTCCCCCCCACAGGATCTGGATTTTCCCAGGTATTTTCTTAAGCCATTTGAAGGGGATTTTGTCCTGGTTTCTAGCTGGAACTGCTTGGATGTTGTCTAGACAGTTCAGACTAGAAGTGGGGCCAAAACCCTGCATCATCTGAACAGCTGGGTGCAGGAACAGGGGCAGGCCATTTCATTTGGCTCATGTAGACAGGGCCTGAGAGAGAATATGACAGCCATCTTCAAATATCTGAAGGACTATCACATGGAAGTTGGGGCAAACTTGTTTTCTACTGTTCCAGAGGATATCCAGTAGTCCAGACTAGAGAATTCAAATTACAAGGAGTTTCTGACTAAAAATCTGGAGGAACTTGTTGACAGTAAGTGCTATTCAACAGTGGAATGGATTACCTCAGAAGGTAGTGGATTCTCCTTTGTTGGAGGGATGTTGTTTTTTAAAACAGAGATTTGATGGCCACCTGCCAGAGATGCTTTAGCTCTGGATTCCAACACAGTCACAAGTTGGACTAGAAGACCCTTAGGATTCCTTCCAATTCTACAGCTCAACAGGTCTATAAGTCTATGTGTATACCACCCAGAAAAACAAAGAATACCATCCGGGGCAAGGGATTGCCTCACAATTCCAGGGCGCCAGTTACACAACTATTTTTGTCACAGGGAGAAACGGGATACTGTCATCCTGAGTTCATCCCTTGTTGTTTACATGATTTATCATGGTAGCAGAAGTCTTGGTATTTTATAATTCTTGTCCTTGGTGCCTGCATCCCGGTATAGGGGCACACAGCTGAGAAGTATTTTGATTGGTCAGACTTGGGATGGACTTACATCAGAAGCCTGGCAAGGCTGGATCTGCCATTTTGGAAATGGTCAAATCTACCCTGCCAGGCACAGTCCCCTCCCGCCTGTGCAGCTTCCCCACCCCTTGAAGCCACGGGGGGGGGGTGTTCCATGACTGTCACTCACGGAGAACACCCCTCCCACCCTGTGTGGCTCCCCCCTTCCCTTGCAGCCATGTGTGGCGGGGGGGGTGTCTTCTCCATGACTGACAGTCAGAGAGAAGATCACACCCCCCCGTTTGTGGCTTCCCACCCTTCCCTTTTAGCCACGCAGGGGTCTTCTCCGTGACTGGCAGCCAAGGAGAAGATCACCCCCCACTCTGCGCAGCTTCACCCACTGCCTCTGGAGCCCTCCCTGCATGGCTTTCCCCCTTCTCCTTTCAGTTGTGTGGGGTGGGGGGGGGTCTTCTCCGTGACTGGCAGCCATGGAGAAGCCCTCCCTCCCCACGCAGCTTTCCCATTCTCCTTTCAGCTGTGTGGGGCGGGGGGGGGGTCTTCTCCATGACTGGCAGCCACAGAGAAGCCTTCCCTCCCCGTGCGGGTGGGAAGGGAAGTGGTGGAAGCTGTGTGGGGAGGGAGGGCTTCTCCGTAAATGGCAGTCACAGAGAAGAGTCTCCCACCCCACATGGCTGCAAAGTGAAGTGGTGGAAGCTGCACGGGGGGGGGGGGGTGATCTCCATGACTGTTAGTCATGGAGAAGAGACCCCCACCCTACGCTGGTGGAAAGGGAATGGGGGGAAGCCGCACAGGGAGAGAGGGCTTCTCCGTGACTGGCAGTCATGGAGAAGAGTCCCCCACCCTGCGTGGGTGGGGTGGAAGCTGTGGGGGGCGGGGGTGATCTTCTCCATGACTGTCAGGCACGGAGAAGACCCCCCAACCCCGTGTGGCTGAAAGGGAAGGGGGGAAGCTACGTGGGGAGGGAGGGCCCTGGGGGGGCGTAACAAAATGGTGATTTCAAGGCTTCCCTTGAAAGCCCGCCCCCTCCAATGTACAACCAATCAGAGAAGATCCCTTGTCCTGGGATGGTTCCTGGTTGTTTACACAAGAATAACATGGGCTGTCTCGGACTTTCCTCAGAAAGTCCTGAAAAATAGAGGGGTGGGAAGTAACGGGTTAAGTGGGCTTTTTGCTACCCCCTCCTTCTGAATAGCCCATGATGTGTGTAAACAGTGATCGACACAAATTCTTCTCGGGCTTTTTTGTTGTGTAAACGGCACCCAGGTTTCGTTTAAAGAAACAAACCGAAGTCTTCAGATGAGCACATTCTTAAGAAAGGCAACCTTTCATCACATTTTAGCATGACCAGAAAATTGAATAAATTAAAAATAAATAAAAATCGAAGCCCAGAGCTTGGAAAAGTTATCTTTTTGTTGTTGTTGTTGTTGTTGTTGTCTACTAATCCCAGAATCATAGCATTCAGCAAAGGCTGAAGTTGCCTATTAGATGACGGGAAGGAGGATACAGTTTTGAACATTTGCTGATGACCTTCAGATGGATTTTAAGGTTTACCTAAATTTTCTGAAATATCTCACTGCATCAAAATTATTGTATCAATATCTGTCATACTTTCTCATAGTTACAATTGCACAGGCATCATCATAAAAGAAAGAAATGGGGTTAAATAATATATACTTTCAAACTTGAACAGTGAGGGATGATTATTTAATATTTATTGAAATCTATAACTAATTTTCTTTAACAGAGAGACTGGACAAGAGTAAACAAATAATCTCTTAGGATATATTTGTTTAATTTAAATAATTAATTCTATATTTCAATGGGGCAGTTCATATTGCATTAATATAATCCATCTGGAGAAGATAGTATTACAAGGGCTGCTAGCCCAGTCATTAATTATTAGAGTACACTTTTGATTCAAGCTCTATTGCAACAATTTTTAATAAATGCATGCTTGATTTAAGATTATCACAGTAAGAAATTTATTAATATTTAAATGTATTTGATGCCTCATTTGGCACAGGTAATAACACTTCCTATATAATGACCATACTAGATTTTTCTTGCATCCTACTAATGCAAATGAATCATTTCCATAATCATTATTATACTTAATCATTCTTGAAAGGATGTTTGTCACAGAGATAAGTGTACCAAAAAGAATAGCCCTAGCCCCCCCCCCAGCAGTTTAGAGGGATGATAGATGTCAGCAACAAAGTTATGCAAGAAGTGTGAGAACACAACATAAAATTAATGTACTGTTTCAGTACAAACAAAAACAAAACTTCATTACTTTTAATTACATGCTGACCTTCAGTGACCTTGTAGGACAAATGGGAAAATGACACTTGGCTTATGATCTGTTGTCAATGTATAGTGGGGCGGGGGGAGAAGCAATATGGCAAGGTCATATTTACACCATTAAAGTTTACATAATTTTCCAGGTCATATTATCTTGTCCCATGTCCCCCCCCCTTTTTTTTTTTTTTTTTTGGCTAGTTGCACACCATAATAATATAGTCCAGCTAATTTGTTAGGTTTGATAGGTTGGGTGGAGGAAGGGAGAGCAAACTATGTATTTTGGGGAGTGCCTTCCCCAAATTTTTTTTAAAAATATGCTTCATTCAGGAGACCAGAAGTAAATGCTAAGAGCTGTCATAGCCCTAATGTATGTGTTGGTGACAATAATACTTCTAATATTGACCAGCCAGCAAGCCAGAGGTTCTTCAAGCCTGTAGCAGCCTTTCACCCCACTCCACCGGGCCAGAAGGCTGTAGTGGGGCTCTGAGGACTTCTTGGCAGCGAGGCAGCAGCGAGAGGGGGCTTGGCTAAGAGGGACTGGCGTCTTAAGCCACTCCCACCCCCTCAGGAACACCAGCCAGCAGCCAGAAGGACTCTAAGCCTACAATTGGAGTCAGCTGAGGTCGGGAATGGAGTGGGGGCGGAAATTGGAGTTGTGCTGGGAAAAGGGAGGTATGGTCGGAATAGAGTGAACAGATGTTACAAAAGAAGGCGGGATCGCTGTTTGATAGCCATCCCACCTTCAGTTCACTCTGTTTCCTGGAATGGATTGGAGAGTGTACCAACCATTCCACAGAACCTTACTTTGCTCCTCTGCAATGCCAGGTTGGCTAAGAATAAAACTCACATTATTTATGATCTTTATGATTTATGATGAGGATGCCGACCTGGCTTGCTTCACAGAAACCTGGCTGGGAGAGGATAGCACTGTCACGTGGGCGCAGGCCCTCCCAGCCGAGTATTCTGTCAGTGAGCAGGTGAGGGGAAGTGGGCGGGGGGGGCAGAGTGGCTCTGGTTTATAAGGACAATCTGACTTTGACCAGGATACCCGGCCGAAACACAGTCCCCTTCGAGTGTATGTACCTTAGCCTGAGGACCAGGGATAGTTTGGGGATTCTGCTAGTATACCAACCACTCCGTTGTCTAGCAGACTCCCTAACTGAGCTGACACAGCTGGTCTCAGAGCTGCTGTTGGAGTCACCCAGACTTTTAGTTTTGGGCGACTTCAACATTCCACTTGAGACCAGCTTGACAAATCTGACTGGTGCGGCTCGGGAGTTCATGGAAACCATGACGAACATGGTCCTATCCCAAATGGTCATCAGGCCCACACATTGTGTGGGTCATACCCTTGATGCGGTCTTCAGTACGGAACAGGAATATCCGTGGGCGGAGGTTATTAAAACCACCGCATTGTCATGGATGGATCATTTCCTGGTCAAGACTGAACTAAGAGTCTCTTCCCGCCCCACTGGGGGTGGTGGACCCATTAGAATGGTCCGCCCATGAAGGCTAATTGAACCAATAGGATTCCAGAAAGCCTTGGAGGGTTTAATGGTTGGTAACGCTGGTGACCCTGTCGAAGCTTTGGTTAATACCTGGAACACCAACCTTACCAAGGCTATCGACATGATCACTCCCAAGCATCCTTTCCAACCCACTCCAAACCATAAGCCATGGTATACAGCAGAGCTTAGGAAAATGAAGCGGGTTGGACAACGACTAGAGCGCAACTGGGGAAAACTCAACTCTTATCCGACAGGACTCGTCATAGGAACTTTCTTTGGTCCTATCTAGAGGCAATACGTGCAGTGCAGAGATCCTTCTCCTCTGCACGTATTGCGTCTGCAGAGCCCCATCCAGCAGAGCTGTTTAGGGTGGTAAGGGAGATGACTCAGGTTATTCCTGCGCAGAACCCATTGCTTAACCCAACGACGGCCTGCTGTGATGCATTTAACAATTTCTTTGCAGATAAAATCTCTTGGATAAGAGCCGACTTAGATGCCAGTAATTTGACAGAAACAACTGACGAGGTGTCCAGCAACTCCGTTGTTGTAAGTTTACTGGATGAATTTCAATCCGTGAGTACCAAGGACATGGACAAGCTACTTGGTAGGGTGAGAAAGACGACCTGCCCTCTTGATCCTTGCCCTTCATGGCTGGCCATCCAGCGGGGGACTGCCTTGATGGTGTTCCTTAAGGACATCATCAATGCATCCCTCAGAGAAGGGTGTGTTCCATCTTGTTTAAAGGAAGCAGCCATTAGGCCACTCCTGAAAAAAAATCTTCCCTTGACCCCCTGGACATGAACAACTATAGGCCGGTTTTTATGTTACCATTCTTGAGCAAAGTGATTGAGGGGGCAGTTGCGCTTCAACTCCAAGTGGTCTTGGATGAAACCAATTATCTAGACCCATTTCAAACTGGCTTTAGGACGGGATCAACTCCAAGTGGTCTTGGATGAAACCGATTATCTAGACCCATTTCAAACTGGCTTTAGGACGGGATTTGGAGTTCAGACTGCCATGGTTGCCTTGACCGACGACCTGCACCTAAGCATCGACAGGGGTAATGTGTCCCTGTTGGTGCTTTTAGACATCTTAGTGGATTTTGATACGATACATCATAGCATCCTCTTGGATCGCTTGAATGGGTTAGGAACTGGAGGCACTGCGCTCCAGTGGTTCCGGTCCTTCCTCTCAGGCAGGTCCCAGAGGGTGTTGCTCGGGGACAGTTGCTCCAGCAGAAAAGAGCTTACTTGTGGTGTTCCGCAGGGCGCCATCCTGTCCCCGATGCTGTTTAACATCTATATGAAGCCGCTGGGTGAGATTATTCAGAGTTATGGGGCTGGGTGTTATCAGTACGCTGATGACACCCAGATCTATTTCTCCTTGTCCCGAGTGTTGGGCTCGAATTCCGATGGCGTCTCTCCTCTTAATGATTGTCTTAAAGCAGTAATGGGCTGGATGAGGAAAAACAGATTGAGATTAAATCCAGACAAAACAGAGGTGCTCACGGTAGCGGCCCCAAAACCAGGAGTTGGGTTGCTACCTCCAGTCCTGGATGGGGTCACACTCTCCGTTAAGGACTGTGTTCGCAGTCTGGGGGTGCTCCTTGATTCATCGCTTCAGATGACGAGTCAGGTGAATGCGACAGTCAGGAGCGCCTGTTATCAACTGCACCATTTCCTGGAAGTAAAGGACCTTGAGACTGTGGTGCACACGCTGGTAACCTCTCATCTAGATTTCTGCAATGCGCTCTACATGGGGCTGCCCTCATGCTTGGTCCAGAAACTTCATTTGGTACAAAATATGGCAGCCAGAGTGGTCTCGGGAACATCTCGGAGAGACCATATAACTCCAGTATTAAGATCTCTCCACTGGCTGCCTATCAGTTTCCGGGCCCAGTATAAGGTGTTGGTACCTTTAAAGCCCTAAATGGCTTGGGTCCAAATTATCTTTGGAACCGCCTCCTCCCATACAATCCTCCCCACGCACTCCAGTCCTCTGGGAGGAATTTGCTTCAGCCACAAAAATCTAGGCTGTCTGCAACCTCTCAGAGGGCGTTTTCGGTAATCGCCCCCAAATTGTGAAATGACCTGCCGAATGAGATCCATCAGATGACAAGCCTGAGTAGCTTTAAAAATGCACTAAAGACAGATCTCTTTTGGCCAGCCTTTCCTAATTAGATCCTGGCCTCAGGGGATCCTGGCCTCTTTTAGTCCACTGGCTATTTATTGTATTTATTGTTTTTAAATGTGATTTTAGATCAGTTGCTTTTTAATTTATATTTGTTTAATATTTTTTTATTGGGGAGGGTGGGGTGGGGGGTGTTTAGGGATTTTTATCTGTATTGTATTTTAATTTTTGTAAGCCGCCCTGATTGTTTTAACAGAGAGGCGGGGTAATAATAATAATAATAATAATAACAACATGCTACACAGTGCATCTGTTAAAAAAAAAACAACCAACAACAGAATTTTCTTCTCCACCTATAGGTTCACCCTCTGCTCCTGAAGGGGGATAGCCTCAAAATATTTCTGTCTTCCGTTTCCCCTGAAAGTATCTTTGTCTCAGCCTAGCTTTTAAAAGACATAAAGGAATCCAGTAGCACTTTTGAAGAAGAATATGTTTCTAGCATAAACTTTTAGAGACACAATCCATTTCATCAGATGATACTTTGTCAATGAAAGCTTGTGCTAGAAGTTTCTTTTGCTCAGTTAGTTACAAAGTTTCTACTGCATCACTTTATGTCTTTTCATGCTAAAGGAGACAAACACAGCTATGTCTTTTAATTTTCCAGTTTAGCTTTGTCTCATGTGATGCTTTTCCATTCATTTTTTATTTTATAAGTGTGATATGAAGACAAAACGATTTTTTTAAAAAATGTAAAAACATGGCTGTTGACCAAAGCCTTTTACTTAGTCCAAAATGTTTGTGAACATGAATTAAAAGCTGTTGTACACTTGTTTTTTCAGACTGCCTAAGTCATCTTTAGTGTTTTAAATTGTTTTAATCTGCTTAAACCAATGTTACACAAATTGCGTGGGGTCAGAGGGACCCACTCATGTCACTCAAATTATGGTATTAAAATTGGGGGTTTTAATTAGCTCAAAATATGGCAGTTAGAGGCCAGGTAACTATGGGATCTTTACACCTGTTTATACTGGTACTAACTGAGGAGACTCCATGCCAAAAAGTAAAATAAAAATGGTTTTTATTGAAAAATAATTATGCAACCACTCACACATGCATTCATGCTTCCAGCAATCACTCAAGGCTAACGAAGAATCAGGAGGAAATATTGGGATAGAAGAATAGCTTCAGGGATGATGGGCTGTAATTTACCTGTCCAGAGAGCAGAGATTCTTGCAGTAAAGAATACTCAGGTTTGATGCTGAGGTCAGACAGAAAATGGGCAGAATGATGGTGTGTAGAAAAATGTGCACACTATGGTCATGTTTGGGGGTAATATTTATACACAACATTGTACTCTTAAGGGTATTTTGAGTGGAGAACAATGTTTGAGTGAGTTTCCCAGAGTTAGACACTAGAAGCTCCAGCTTTGTTAATTGCTGATAATGGTTGGAACACTAAGACTGATGGGTTTGAGGTGACCTTGTATTGTTGGATATGAAAGGTGTGAAGGAAGACCTTTGCAGAATAATGGGTATTCCAATCACTTGTTTGTTTTAGAGTATGACTCATTGCCAAGTGTGTCCAGAGCTGATTAGCACATTCCTCCCTAACAACTTGTCTAAGAGGGCTTCACATAACCAGACCTGGGCATGGCATGTCTGTTGTTGGAGAATTTCTAAGACAACTTCGTTTAGGTCTCTGGTGACCTTTCCATGAACCCTTCTGGGGATGGCCTGGTCTACCAGGACCTGCATAAACTGTTCGTTATTGCCAATGTATGGATTATTGCCAATTTATGAAATATTAGAAGGGAGGGGATGTAAGGGCATGTAACACCAATTTTGCTTTTACGCTGCCTTGAGATCTCACAATATAAGGCAAGATAGAAATATTTAAATAAATGAATAATAGTAAAGGGAAAAAAACTGAAAGCGAATTAAATAAAAAAATAATAAATCACCAGTGCTAAATCATTTATGTAGAAAAACTCTAAAACATGACCACACATCCAGATAGCTATCCATGCAAAGTTGATGTCTAGATGCTATACATTCAATTGTGGAAAGGATTATGAGGTCCTCAGTCCACTAAATAAAGGTGGGAAGCATTTTTCTTCTTTCCAAGGCTGCAATGTAAGTCTTTTATTCAGTGAAAGGACATTTTAAAAAATCTACGGTATTTGTGTTGACCAGCATAATATTTCTAAGATAGGGACAAATAATTAAAGAGCACATATAAGATCCCAAAATTCAAAGATTATTGTAGAACAAATGTAATTTGGCAGATAACCTTTCCTCAAAGGGGAAGAAAAACTGGACGCATGCTGAGATCATACCCGGATTTCACTTTGGTAGTTGTGAATGCATAGCCACTGTAGTCACATAGCTTAGACAGTGACTCCTGATCTGATCCTTCCCCACCCCCCAATCCCCATTTACCAGGCAGGAGCCACTGTGATCACTGGGAGTCCATTCTCCTCTCGCTCAGGAAGCAGCTGACCAATATCTCCACCCCTTCCCATGATAAGCGGGGGCTCTGTTGCAATTCTACCTCATGCCAGAGATCATTTGTGCAAGGGGATGGGTGGGAATATCAGCCAGCTGCTCCCCGATTGACAGGAGAACAGAATCCCATCAACTGCAGTGGCTGATGCCCAGTGGTTGATGCCCAGTAAATGGGGATTGAGGGACGTTCATGGTTTCTACGTGCCTCCTAAATGAGGGAATACGTAGGAATCATGAATTTGAAACAGTCATCAAACTGTAACTCTAGGTTACATGCTGGTAACTGCCCGAGTGAATTCTGGCCCATATGTTTAAGAAATGTATGTATTACAGCACCAATAGTGAACTGACATACTCAGTTTTTTGCTAAGTTAGTATTGTGGAGTCCAACATACATGAAGCTGAGCTTTTTGCTGTACCTGGTGGTCTCTAATTCCATAGATATAGCAAGTATGGAAGCCAGAGCTGCAATCCATTTAATGGACAGACTAAGGTTATTTATTCATCACTCTGTTCCTTCCTAAAGCTCAGAATTTAACATTTCTTCTTCATTAACAATAAATATTTATAAACAAATATTGTATTTTCTTATTTTGCATAGACTCACTGACAGGTAAGGAAAATTTGAGGCACTCAGTGCTGCAAGGCCATACCTAGATACCAATGTATGTTTTAAAACTGAAAATATTGTCATTCTGCAGAACCCAGCCAATTATAACTCATCTTGAATAAAAACAAATAGGAGAAACCCACCATCAAAACAAAACAATTTGATTCAAAGTAAGAACTGCTCCATTAATACATATCTTCCACACAAAAGTCATCTTCCCAATGTTTAATTCTGGATTACCCTATAAAATTAATTTTGCATGAGAAAATGGATCAAAGCACAGATGGCATGACATTGTATGCCAAAGCTCCTTAAGTGCTAAAACTGTGGAGAGAGTAAAACTGATGAAGAGACTTTGGAGACTTTCACACAAGCAATCTGTTCTGTTGCAGGCATGTCCCATTGCAGGCACAATCCGTTGCATTCACCCTGTTCCATGCCCTCAGTGTGACAGTTCTGTTATCTCCCCGTGATGTTATATTCACGAGGAGAAGTCATTATTAACCAACCATTCTGTTGCAGAAACGGAACCATGGGTGTGCGAACAGGAGCCTCGTTCCTGTTCTGGAATGACAGCCACGGTGAGGAGGTCTGTGCCGAGCACTTCTGGGCACAATCGGGACATCCAGGTAAGTGGCACCCTTCCCCCCCTCCCTGGGTTACTTGTATTTTTTTCTGTGTTTTGGGGCTTGGTTTTGTGTTTTAAATTTGGGGGAGGTTATGTTTGAATTTGCTGTGTAGCTGTTCTCTCACAAGAACTATCGGGATTTCAGCCGGCCGGTCATAAAGGCAGCCTTACGACAGCTGCATTTACAGCCGGCCGGCAAGGAGTGAGGGAGCCCGTTCCTGCAGCAGAATGGAGGTAAGTGTGTGAGCATTTACCTCCATTCCATTGCAGGAACAGGAGAGGGGTTTGTGGGACAGAAACAGGGCTTTGGGCCCCATTGTGAGAATCTCCTCTGACATAGGAGATTATCAGACGCAGCAAATGTGGTGTCAAAAAAATGTCAGCAGAACGCAAAAGGATGCCAATATCACACAGCATCATCCTTTTGCATTCCGCTGCCATTATTCTGGCATTTCTTTTTATTGACAGGCCGGAGCTGTCAATGGATTGTCCATCCCATTTTGATGCCAGCATTGCTGGCGTCTGAAACCTTGCACTGTTTTTGACTTGTAATTCCAGCATCAATGGGTGGTCCTGCTAGGACACCTCTGGGTGGGATAATGAGAAGCAGGTAGGCTACCCTCTTTTTTGTACCCTCCCTTGGTTACTTGTTATTTTTTTAGTGTGTGTATGAGCTTTTGTTAACTTTTTTTGTGTGTTTTTCTTTTTCTTTTTGAATTTCCCACACTCACGTCTTCTTGCAAGAATGGGCGGGATTTCAGTCCAAAAGGTGAACAGAGCTCTGTTAGAGCTCCATTCATTCCTGGGCTGCCTTTGGATGGAAGATAAGGAAAGTGTGATGGGGAGGTTTATTGTGTCGGGACAGGAACAGGTCTGGAGATTGTGGGACAGGATCACTTTTTGTGTTCCTGTCTAATAATCTCCATAGACAGAGGGCCCAACACAAAACACCCAGAAAGAGGCATCAGGCAAGAAGGTTCCATCACAACCCAAGATAGAGGGTTCTGTGCAGACAAAAAATCACAAAGTGCAGGTGGCGTAACTAGTACACGTCAATAAGCAGGCCCCATGATATAAGATAAAGGACTTTATTAAACCACCTGCGTTACTGTTCTTTTGCAGGCATAAATTGTGGTGTTTTTATGCCAGCAAAAGAACCCCCCTACCACAATTACCTTGAGCAGTGTCAATGAGGCTTCCCTGGAAGTAACGGAGCACAAACAGAGCTCTCTTTGCTTCTGGGGTTGAAATCTCCTGGTTTCTTGCAAGAAGATGCTCATGCTGTAAATTTAAAAATTAAAGAAAAAAACACACAAAAAGTACAGCAAAGCACAAGAACACACTTATAAAGTCCCAAGTACACAAGAGGGGTCATAAAAAGAGTGTCCCCTTCCTGGCTGTCACAATCTCACCTGGAAGTGTTTGCCCATTGACGCTGCATTCACTTGAGTACAATGTGTGCAGATTCAAATGCCAGCAATGGCAGCGACAAATCGCTACAGGAGATCAATTGACGGCTTGGCCCATCAATAAAATAGGACAGCTTATTGACTTGACATGATGGTGAAAGGGTGACATCATCTGGTGTGCATGCCCTTTTGCAATCATTAGATGTCGTTATGATGTCATATTTGCCTGGTCTGATAAAGTCTAAGGTCTGGAAAACCAAATCCATCTTCATTGGATGGAACCTCCAGCCTCCTCAGAGAAATCTGTTGTTTTGGGAAGTCCCACATGAACACACTAAAAATAGTATTAAACATTTGAAAATATTTGCAGGATATATATAAAGCTATCCCTCATAAAACAATACTCATGTTGAGTGTATTAATTTTCCCCAGAGAGTAAACTTTAAGCCTGTCCATCTGTCCAGATCTAACAATATATCAATTATCAAATTTAATGCAGTCATATGAGAAATAACTTCAGGAATTAGTATTCCTAAACATCAGGGGACCATCAAAATTGCTTATTGGCAAATATATTGTATCCCACAAGCATCAATTCCAGGTTGGTGAATGGGAAGAAAACTGCTATTCAGGACTTGATCCTCGATGAGCATTCAACATGGCCTGTATCACGGAGACCTGGTTGGACGAGGCTGGGGACAGGGTGGTTAATCTCTCTTAGCTTTGTCCACTAGGTTTCTCTGTGCAACAACAGGTGAGACCTCGGCATGGGGAGGTGGAGCTGCAGTGGTCTATCATGATTCCGTACCCCTGACCAGGTGCCCCACCCTACAGTCTGCAGGGTTTGAATGTGTGTATTTAAAGCTGGGTGGCCATGACAGATTAGAGATTCTGTTGTTGTACTGCCCACCTTGCTGGTCAGCACTCTTCCTTCCTGATGTAGCCAGGATGGTCTTGGGGTTGATGCTTAAGCTTGTGGTGCCAGGGTGTGATCTGAGAATGGAGGGACGTTCTATAGTTCCTTTATCATGACCAGACCACTATCTGGTCAGGTTTAGACTCACTGGGTCTCAGGGCCTCTGCAAGAGTGGGGGACCAATTAAGATGGTCTGCCCCAGGAGGCTTATGGATCTGGATGGATTCCTGATGGCTCTTGGGAAGTTTCCTGTTGCCTAAGCAGGCAATTCTGTTGAAGGCTTGGTTTATCTCTGGAATGAGCAAATGACTAGGGTGGTGGACACAGTTGCTCCTGGGAATACTCTTTCACAGTAGAATTAAATCATCCCCCTAGTTCTGTAGAGAGCTGGCAATGAAACGAGTGAGATGGCAACTAGAGTAAAATTGGCAGAAAACTCAGAGTGAATCTAACTGAACACAGACTAGAGCTTACTTGAGTGCCTATTCTGTGGCAATTTGAGCAGCAGAAAAGTCTTTTTTCTCTGCCATCATTGCACCCATGAAGAGCCACCCAGGGAGCTGTTTCAAGTCATTAGGGGCCTTTTATACCTTGGCCCACAAGAGCAGAATCTAGACTACCCGATAGCCTGCTGTGAACAATTTGCTAAGCACTTTGCAGATAAAATCATTCAGATCCATTCTCTGATTTGGATGCTACAGCTAATGCAGATCCTGTGGATGTAACCTTGGCCTCTGCTTGTCCAATGATCAAGGATAGTTTTCAATTTGTACAGCCTGAGGATGTTGACAGGATCCTTACAGAAGTGAGAGCCACCACATGCATGCTATATCTTTGCCCTTCCTGGCTTATCAAAGAGGCCAAAGGAAGATTGACTTGATGGGTAATGGAAGTCTGCAACATCTCTCTCCAGCAAGGCATGGTCTTCACGTGCCTAAAGGAGGCAGTTGTGAGGCCCTTGTTTAAAAAAGACCTCTCTGAATCCTATCCTATGTGATAGTTATTGGCTGGTGTACAGTTCCCCATTTTGGAGCATATACTGGAGCATGTGGTGTCCTGCCAGCTCCAAGGGCATCTGGATGAGACTGATTATCTTGATCCATTTCAATCTGACTTTAGGCCTGGTTATCGGATGGAGACAGCTTTGGACATCTTGATGGATGACCTATGCTGGGAACTAGACAGGGGAGTGTGTCCCTTTTTGGTTCTGCTGGACCTTTCAGTGGCATTCAATACCATCAACTACAATATCTCTCTGGGCTGCCTTGCTGGGATAGAACTTGGAGGTACTGTTTTGCTGTGGCACCATTCTTTCCTGGAGGGGCAAACCCAGAAGGTGGTGCTGGCGGGCTCCTGTTCTACCCCATGGCTGTTGGTCTGGTGTCTTCCACACAACTCACTTTTGTCTCCCATGCTATTTAACATATACATGAAGCCACTGGGAGAGTTTGTTCAAAGTTCAAAGTATGCTGATGACACCCAGTTCTATTACTCTTTTCTACCTAATTCCACAGAAGCTGTTTCTGTGCTAAACCATTGCCTAGCAGCTGTAACAGACTGGATGAGGGTGAATAAATTGAAGTTTAATCCAGACAAGAGAGAGTTGCTCCTGGTCACTGAAAGACAGAGCAGAAAATAGGGATTTAGCCTGTGTTGGATGGGGTTACACTTCCCCTGAAGACACAGGTCCACAACATGGATGTATTCTTGGATTCAGCCATGACCTTGGATACTCAGGTTCCTGTGCGAACCAGGAATGCATTTGCACAGTTAAAGCTTCTGCACCAACTGCTCCCATTCCTTGGGATGTCTGATTTGGCTGCAGTGGCACTGCCTCAGTTACATCCTGATCAGATTACTGTAATGCACTCTACATGGGGCTGCCTTTGAAGAGTGTTTGGAAATTTTAACTGGTCCAAAGAGCTGCTGCCAAATTGCTAATGGGTGGTGGTTACAGGGAGCACACAACTTCTTTGGTGCAACAGCTCCAGTGGCTGCTGTTCTGTTTCCAGGCACAATTCAAGGTGTTGGTTTTCACCTGCAAAACTCTATATGGATCAGGCCCAAGCTATCTGAAGGACGATATCTTTCCATGTGAGCTTGCCCAAGCTTTAAGGTCTGCAGGGGAAGCACTTCTCTCTGCCCCACCACCTCCACAGGCACAACTTGCAGGAACACGGGAGAAGGACTTCTCTGTGGCTACTCCCACATTTTGAACTCCCTCTTGAGGGAAGTTAGGAAAGTTCCTTCTTTATTTTATTTTTGGTGGTAGGTTAATACCCTTCTTTTCCAGAGAGTCTTTGGAAACTGATTTTAAGCAAAAATGGGGGCCTGTACTGTTTTTAATCTGTTTTAAAATAAGATTTTAATTGGTTTTAATTCTGTTGTTTTTAATACTGTTTTTAATTGTAATTATTAAATGTTTTTAACTATTATGTGTGTTTTATCATATTTTGCATTGTATTGTTTGTCGTATACCTTGAGGGTCAGTGGCAAGTGCCACCTGCTGTTAATTAACACACAGAAACCCAACCATTGGCAAAAAGCTCACAACTTTATTAGTTACAGTTGCCAAGGCTTGACCCTAGTATATGTCTGGACCCAAATATTGGCTGACCTGAGTGCCAACTGATTTGTGCCAAACACTCAGCTTGCCTGCTGGGAATTACAAGGGATGACAACACTGGAATGCCACATGGGTGGAAGTCATTGCACATCTCTCCTGCCACCTGGGAGCAACATTGGAGCCCTTGCCCCCTAGCTAGGCATGATTGTCCCTCTCCTTATCATAAAGCCCCCCCCCCAACCCTGCCCCTTATCACCCTCCAACTGGATCCAGTCACATGCCAAAGCTGCCACAAGAGCTGGACCCAAGTTTATACCTCCTGCTAACCTCCTGCATCTGTGACCATGACAACAATTCATGGTGTATACTGTAAAGCCAAGTGTCATGCCCCCAGCCTGACAAACCCCATGGGCCATATACAGAGTAGCAATGCAGAATGAAATGTCATGGTGGTGAATCCATTGACCCCTTTCCCCCAAATAGATATCACAAATCCCCTGATTGCCTTCATGGCTTTTTGCCTGCCAACGTCCAACTTCTTGGATTTCACAGTCCAGCACAGTCCAACACCAGCACTGCCGTTCCAACAGGTCAGATCACATGATTGTTGTGGTGGGAAATTGATTGCAAATGAAGTCAATGTCTGCCTTGGCCTTCTCCACCAGCTCCAGTGTCTTGCAGTTGCCCAAGTCATTCTCACCAAGCTGGATAACAATAATATCTGGGGCGCCAGTTTCACATGCCTGGCTAATAATCAGTCTTCAAGAAAACCAGTGTATTTCTCTCTAGCCCAGCCAAGTGATGTACAGTGGGCCTGCTGTATCCGTAGGCTCCAGATCCACAGCTTTAACCTTCCATGGATTCATTTAAAAAAACAGAGTGGTGTGGCAATTGGTGGCAGTGGCGCTCCTGCTCATTCATTCATGGTAGGGTGGGAGTGCTGCCACCAATCTCCATGTCTTTGTAGAGACTTCTTGCCACCCTGTGATTAGTTGTGACAGAGAACTCCTCAGTTGTTTGTTGGTGGGTGAGTGGGAGCACCACCACTGGTCACCATGTCCCTGTGGAAGCTGCTCACCACTCTGCAGTTGTTGGTGGTGGTGCTCCTTCTCATTTGTTCATGTGTGGATGGCAGAGCCACCACCACTACTACTGATTGCCATGTTCCCTGCAGAAGCTGCTTGCTCCCCTGTGATTGGTGGCAGCAGCAGTGCTCCTGCTTGTTGAAAGCTAGCAAGTGAGTAATTGGGAGTGCTGACACCACTTGCTACGTCCCCACAGAAGCTGCTTGAAAGCAGAGGTGGATGGCTGATGGGTTCCCCCAAGGCAAGAGAGCCCGAAGGATATATGCCTCACAGCACCTAGCAGCCAGGGCTTGCCGCTGCTTCCATTGCTGCCCAACACCATTTTTAATCGGGACTTGGACATTTGCATTTTTGGGTATCTGTGGGGCAAATCCCCATTGGAACCAATCCCCAATGGATACCAAGGGCCCTCTGTATGCATAGTTGTTGAGGCCCAGGTGTGATCCCCAGCCATTCCTGTCATATACTCTCTTGCCCAGAAGATGAGGCTGTGGCTGATATAGACTGATCTTAAACTGTGTCCTACAATTAATCGTGATTAATCAGTGAAACCAGTTGTCAACAATTGATATCCAATTCTGGGTGCACATAGGCCTTGTAAACCCTCAAAGTCAAATGCCCTAAAATTTTATCTGCACTGGATTTAGACCCCAACCTGCTGCTTTCATGGCAGCCCCAATTCTGAATGAATGATCCCCATAGTCCTTTTCTGGGAGCCCTAACTTCCCCATCCTTCCACACAGTATGGCTACAAACTAGAATCTAGTGAGGGAGGAGCTGTCCACATGCACTAGAAATGGCCAGGCCTGGGTGGCCTAACTGCTAAATATCTTTTGGTCACTCTCATCAGGCATGGGTAACACCCACTCATCCCCTGAAATGTCAGTGCTGTCCCATGGCCCAGAAGATCACACTTGGGTTTCCTTATGTTCAACTTGACTGCCCCATCTTGCAAGGATACATCAGCCACCCTTAATGCCCTCCCTGACTGATCCAAACTGGAGTTATTTACCAGTACCCTAGTGCACAATTCCTCATAGAAGGCCACTGTGAATGCCACCACAGTCTAGTTTCATACCTAGAGTTGCACACTATAGCCTTTCTAGCCAGAAAAGAGCTATATGGGTACGATACCCCCCCACCTTGCTAAAGAAAGCTATGGCTGCAATGACATGATGTCATGTAATGACATCATGTGAGCTGCCACACCGCAACCCTTCAAGTATGCTAGATAACATAATACCTGTGCATCAGCTACCGGGCATTGTATGGGATATCCTACTTCTGCCAAGAACAGGAAAAAAATTACTCACTACCCTGTTGTATGACTGAAAGGTAGAAGGGACAACTGAATTCAATACTCCCTTAATTATGCTTCATTCCCAAGAAGCCACAGGTCCCTTGGGAATGCAACTGATTTGAGGTCTCACTCTGGTGCCAGGAACCGAAATATGTCTTCCTGGAATCAAGACAATGAATCTATCTCATTATCCAACCCTGGAACATAATAGGCTGAAAGGGTGATATTATCTGACAAGCAAGCCAGTACCAAAGGCTAGACAAGCCACATGGCAAAGGTCTCCCACCAAATGTGCACTGCCACTAGGATAGGTAAAAAATTCCAGAATCCCGCAAAATATCTGATCTTGCCCAACTTTCCGGCTACCACTGTGCATACCTGTGACCCTGGAAATATACTCCAAACCTTATAGGGTCAGATGTGTCAGAATGGACCTGTAGCCCCACTCCTGGTTCAAACACTTCTTGCCTTAGTAATACCCCATTGCATTATTTCAAGAAAGCTAGCCATAAGCATAAATCTTACTTCCTTCTATTTGTAATTCTAATGTGATGGTGTGGGACCTTGTCCCCTACTGTGGCCCTAGCTAACCGGGCACAGAATGCTCTACCTGGTGACTCCACTTGGTGTGCAAAGTTCAGAAGCCCCCAAACCACTTGCAGTTCCTTAAAGAAACATTTCTACTCTATCCTACACTTAAGATAGAGCAGTTTGTCATCTGGCAAGCATGAGATCCCCTGTATCGAGTCAAAGTAAACACCCAAATAAACAAGCCTGTCACTGGACCCCTCGGTCTTCTCCTCAGCTAATGGACTACCCCACTCCCTTGCTAGTTCCTGGTATGTACTTAATAGTTTACCACAAGCAGAACATACAGCAGGGCCTATTACAGTCATCCCTTGGAATTTGCAGGTTTGGAGTTTGCAGTTTTTTTTATTCATGGAAAGCCGCTGAAGCTTTGCTTGGCCTTCCTTCTGGGGGCAAGGGAGCCGAAGGCCAAGCAAAACCTCAGTGGCTTTGCAGGGAAAGCATGGCTTTTCTCCGACTTCATTCCATTTGGCAGGGGGAAGCCTGGGCCGAGGAAAGCTAAAAGGTTTTCATTGGCCCTGGCTCCCCCAGCTGCCAAATGGAAGAAAGTGGGAGGAAAGCAGGGACAGGGGGGTGGCAGAGAGGCTTCGCAAGCCTCTGCGCTGCTTCGGAAGGGGCAAGGGGATGCAAGCAGCAGTGGGGAGGCTTTGCAGGCCTCCCTGCTCCTTTGGAGGGGGTGGGGAGATCAGGTGGCAGTGAGGCTTTCCAGGCCCCGTTGCTTATGTGTGTGTGTTTTTCAAATTCGCGGGGGTGCTCCGCCCAGACCCCCCATGAATTTGAAGGGAGGACTGTAGTAGAAAATCATCCAGGTAATGTGTTACTATGGGGGTGTTCATTTTGTGTTTAACACCAATTCTAGGAATGCCCTCAAGGTCTCAAATGTTGAGCGTACAACTGACACCACATGGCCATAGCTTTGTCTACATATTATGTGCCATTAAACTTATAACCTAACAAGCAGAAATTGTCTGGGTGTCCCAGCATCAGATGGTATGCTGACTGGACATCACATTTTGCTATGAGTTTCCCTGGTCCACAAGATCTGATCAACTGACAACATAATCAAAGGATGCATAGTGAAC
The DNA here is from genome assembly GCA_030847615.1 of Gambelia wislizenii. NCBI lineage: Eukaryota > Metazoa > Chordata > Lepidosauria > Squamata > Crotaphytidae > Gambelia > Gambelia wislizenii. Next base: position 226,009,512 of record JAUMIR010000003.1, on the reverse strand, counting down.
AGATCGAAACTTGGGAGGAAACTGACTCCTTGATTGGTGATCCCTTAGGATAGTACAAATGATGTATTAGCCTGTATTTCACCAGGGTCTTCTTTGGGATCACCTCCAATGGTGACACTCTAAGGTTAGGTAGATTACTAAGGAAGCCTGCAACCCTACGTGCCTCATATTCTTGGAAATCTTAACTCCAACAATCTTTGGCAGCGCCTTGACTGATTTCAAGTTATTGTATTAGTGTTGTATGCTAATTGTATGGAATATGAAAATCTGATTAAAATTCCTCCTTCATACAGGCAGCAGCTTTTTAGTCTATATTAGCCTAACAGGGGATTACAGCCATCAGTTTAATTGGTGTTCATGCCAGGCCCTCTCCCATGAGGGCTGCACTGGGAAGCATCACTTCTCTCCACTGACACCTGGGGTCCCAGACATGAATGGCCCTCCCTTCTTCTTGAGGTTTGTGCTGAAGTTGGGCTGGCTATTACAGAGATGGTGCAGGGAGCTGGTGGACTTGCTACAGAACAACCTGGTATGGGGGCCAAAACAGTTGTCACAATTATGTTTGAGTTTGCACTTGGTATGTTCATACTTCCCCCGGTTATATTCCCAGTAAATGCAATCCTATGCATCCCTGTTAATTCCCCACTTAGCAAGCTTCAACCTTTCAAGCTTCCCTTTCATGTGAGGTCCCACCAAAATGAAACAAACTACAAATTGGTATCATTCAAAAGATCCCATCTGGCTTTTTTCACTTTGAGCCAGTCTTTTTTTGAAAGACTGGCTCAAAGCAGTTGCATTCCCCACCAGGCCCTGAGAACAGCCCCCTGAATGGTTGGACATTTGTCAGCTACACTCAGGGTAAGCTAACTGAACTAGCCCCATAAAAACCATGTGCCTAGCTGACCAATTATTAAATGACCTTTTGATCTAATCTTTTTAGACAAATGAAACCAATGGCCTATCCCCAGCCTCCTTACTGTGGTCCCACACTGACTGTGGGACCAAGGTGGCCCTCCTCCTAATGGCCCATGCAGGTAAACCCAGGATGTGCACAGCCACTTGCCAGTACAATAGCACCCTGTATCCGCTGATTTGCCAACTGTGGATTGAATTATCCATGGTTGGTGATGGGGGGGAAGGAGGGCTCTTGCTTCCCCCCTCCCTTCCCCTGGGATGGCTCTGTTCACAGTGGGACTATGGTGGGGACGAAGGGGAAAGGGAGAGGAAGGAACGATTGTGCCTTCACCCCCCTCCTCCTGGGACACATCTGTTCGGGGTGGGGTCATGGTGGGATGAAGGAAGAAGGGAGGGGACAGGAGCTATTATGCCTACCCCCTTCCTCCTCTCGGGAGATCCCCATTCACGGTGGGGCCATAGCAGGATGAAGGGATGGAAGGAGCAATCGCGCCTTCCCCCTCCCTCCTCCTGGAAAACCTCCGGTCATAGCGGGGCCATGGTGCACAAAGGAGGAAGGGAGGGGAAGGAGTGATCACACCTTTCCCCTCCCTCCTCCTGGAAGATCTCCATTTGTGGCGCGGCCATGGAGGGATGAAGGAGGAAGGGAGGGGTGAGGAGTGATCGTGCAACAGCAGCGGAGTGGTGGTGGATGGCATTTGCTATTATCCACAGAATTCACTATCTGTGGAGGGGCCCAGAACCAACCCTCCATGGATACAGGGGGGTGCTACTGTAATCCCTCACAGCATGCCCATCATTGTCAGAGCACTTACCTAACAATCCAGCACTGTCTGACTCATCTTATTTTGAAGCCTGATGCTTCCTCTACTTGCAACTCCTTCTCATGGCTGTTGATGCCCTGTCACTCTTATCCTTTTCTGAGCTTGTGTGGCTGCTATAGGATGAACCTCTGGTGACACCTCTGCTTCTTACTCTTCTGGCTTGTTCCACTTGTGGCATAGCTGACTCTCCAGGGGAGGATACCGCAGTTCCTGCTTGGCTCCCCAGTTGATTCATTTTCTCCATTAACATTTCCAGTGTCTTGGATAGTCCCTGCAAGATAGCCATGCCAGAAGTCTGAAGACAATCTGAGCCCAGGTGAGACAGAGGCTTACTTGTATATCTAGGAGGTTGACCTGAGTGAAAATTTCACCCCTAGTAACAAGGTCCTGCCTTGTTGCAGCCATGTCTCCCCTGATTGGCCAATCTTCCTGTCCTCTGAAAAACCTGTACTTCCTGTGTGGTGCTTCCTGGGAAGACACTGGCCAGCCAAAGTGAGAAAATGGTGTCTTGAAGTCTCTCCACCATGAACTGCAAAGGCTTTATCCCATTAAGTTGGGAAAAGTACTTTTTGTCAGCCACCTTAAGACCCAGCCTGGAAGAATGGCAGGATATAAATAAAGTGATGGATGGATAGATAGATAGATAGATAGGTAGATAGATGGATCAATTTAAATTTTAACCAGTTATTGAAATAGCCCAAAAATTCACCAAAAGCATTAATCATCTTCTCTAATACCAGAAGGTTGAATCTTAGTAGATTATCAGATGCATCAAATGTGGCGCAATCACGACACCAGCGGAACGCAAAAGGACGCCAATATCAGATGACAACGTCCTTTTGCGTTCTGCTGGCATTATGCTAACGTACCTTTTTATTGATGTCTGAAGGTGTCAATAGATTCCCCATGCCGCTTTTGTGCTGGTGTGCCAGACTTCAGTCCATTTAAATTTTGTCATTGCAGTGAGAATGGCCAGTCTGGTGCGAACACTCCCGGGTCAGATCAGGACATCCAGGTAAGTTTTGCTTCCTAGATTACTTGGGACCTTTAAAATGTGTGTATGTGCATTGTGCAACTTTAAATGTGTTTATTTTGGTTTTATTTTTAAATTTCCTGCATGATGAAGTCTCGCTGGATTTCAAGGGAGGAAGTAAATGGGGCTCCATTCACTTCCTCTTTATTGATGGGGAGCCTTTGCCAGGAGAGGAAGGTAAGTGCTGGGGGGAGGGGAGCATTCTTCTGCCAGCATGGAAATGGGTTTTTTTTATGCCGACAAAAGAACATTTTAAACTGGATCGTCTGATAATCTCCTTAGAGATTTAAAAAAAATAAACATCAGCATAAAGAGTAATTTTAACATTTTAAAGTATCATGTACAAAGCTATTAACATGAGGTTTTTATTTCTAATAACACAGGCCAAAGGCTTAAAAAAAAAATAGCAAAGGGGAAAGTGGACATCCCTGTCTAGTGCCTCTCCCAAGGCAATCAGTACAGAAAATACTGTACAGAAAGTAAACTACTAGTAAATACTCTAAATTTTGGGAACAGAGATTCCCAATCCAAGTAAAAAAAAAGAGGGAAACCAAGTTTAACCATTGTAACAAAAATAAATTGACAATATATTTTGTTAAAAGGCTTTTTCAACATCCAGTAAAAGAATAACAGCTCAGTTAGGCCTTTTACTTTGCAAAGAAAGTATAAAGCCACCAACCAGTCTAGAATTACAGTAACCGCTCCCTGCCTATGTGTGACAAACCCCACCCACTTGATTGACACAAACCAGAAAAGTAATAACCTTATTGAAACCTATTTGACAAGTGTGGCCATTAATATCTTGGCATCAACATTATCAGGGAAATAGCTCGTATAATCTGCACATTGCTCTTTGCCAGGTGCAGGAATCATCATGTGCTATCCTACATTATTTAACAAGAGCCACTGATAATCAAAGCTGCTTTCCCTGCTTATTTCATTGCCCTGCTTAGTCTCATCTCAACTTCCATTTCCGTGTCACTGGAAAGAGCAAGGGAACTTCTAGGGGCTGGATTTTGTGTACTTTCATTACTGAGATGCTTCAAAACCTTTAGAATGCCCTTTAAATTGCCACCAATGATTGGTGTGAAATACTCTCTGAATTCTTGTAATGGTTTTGCGATCTTCCTCCGCTCAAGCCAGAAAGAAGGCTATTGTACTTGCTTCTTTTACCTTCTGGAGAAGATGAGCTACCAGACAGAACTGTTGGCAGGTTTGGCTCCCAGTGAGTGGAGGCTCCTGGCAAAATCCTGTTTTCTGGCTCCATTGCCACACTGGTGGTTCCTTCTCCATTCACTCCTTCAGCCACCTGTCTACTCTTCCAGACATGGACTTAGCTGACAAAACATGCTGCCCTTTATATCATAAAATAGCATAGAACAATGCTCTCTAAGCCACTGCTGCCTGATAGGATTGCAACCAAGATATTGGGTAAGCAAACTGGCAGTACTGGAGGGCCCTGTTGGGGTGAATGTTCTGGCTCTAAAACTTGAGACAAAGGAGCCACAGCTTCAGTTGTTGAAAAAGTAAGAGACATTTCTTTAAAATATTTCCAAGTTACTATTCCTACGCATTCCTCAACTGTTTCTAACATATAAATACCATTCAATATAGAAACCAACTGGGCTGAAGGAAAACAACCACAAGAACAACAAGTAGCAGAACCATGCAAAGCAAGGACAATTCTCCATTCTCTGTTCTCAGTGGCCCCTGAAACATAAAACATTTTTATACACCTTTGGGAGATTGCAGTACAAAGCTTTTTCAGAAGATATTCCCTGGGTTGTTACATGTTAACAATATTGTTGTTTCAAGATTATGGGGTGGTGACCCTTCAACACAGGCAAGTCTATATAGGCAGCATTTCTATATACTGTAGAACTATGTGCTACTAAAGAAATAGAAATATTCACATTTCCAGTGTAAGAATAATCCGTTCTTTTTCTTACTGGGGGACCATTGAAACCCCAGGCACTGAAGTTATCAGTTCTGTAAGCATGGGCTTCCTTGTCCCAAGTTCTAGAAATTATTGATATACAACAAAGCCTCTTTGCTTTGCTTTCTTTAAAGTTCAAATGTGTTCTCATGAAATTCAATAACCCCATAAAGAACTCTTGCAATTTTTTTTAAAAAATAACAGTATTATGTTCCAAGTATTGAATGATTCAAATGCTCTTTAAAGTATAATGCCAGGAATATTTTGACGGGAACCAAAATATTATTTAACTTTTTTTGTGCAGTTTTAAGTTGTCTTTTATCATTTATGGTGTGTACGTGAAGCAGTGTCTTGACATTTCAATGGGCAATTACTTACAGCCCTTAAAAAGAGAAATAGAACTTCAAGCGTGACAGTGTTTGATAAATTGCTAAGTGCCTTTGCTTAACACTCTCAAAGAAAGGCATGACATTTTTAAAATTAACTTTAAATCAAATATCTAAGCTACCCAATGAAAGTCAGATCGCAAGCCAGATTATCTGATTTTGTTTATAGAACCATGCAGTCTGCCTAAAGATTGAATTCTTCCAAGCGTTATGAAGGTTGATTGCTAAGGACAAGACTGTGGCCCAGCTGATTTCAAAATCATTGTGTAATGTGTACAGATTCTTTTTCTTTTATATGTTTTCCAAGGCATTCCTAATTTTGCACATCATATGTGTATCTATCCAATTAAAAACATGTTCCAGTTCTGATCTTTTGAATAGGTGCACTACGTGCACTGGGCCTTGGGTATACGTTTTCTTCCATATGTCAGGTCTCTTCAGTGATCAGAAAGCTTTCATGGGTGAGAAATAACCTGAAATTTTAAGCATACTAAATAGTTGCCTAAATACCCCAAAGACACCAGATGCTGTCTGATCTTAGACGCTAAGCAGGATCAGCCTTGGTTAGTACTTAGATGGGAGACCACTAACAATACCAGGTGCTGTAGGCTATATTTCAGAAAAAGGAATTGGCAAAATATTCCTTGGCTAAGAAAACCCTATGATATTCATGGAGTTGCCATAAGTCAACAGGCGACATGAAGGTACATACACATAAATAGCTGCAAGGTGAACATCTTAGGCAGACCCTGTGGTAGCAGATGTAACAGATACATGATTTAACGATATATCTGTCCACTTCGTAGGCTTAAACTGGTTTAACAATCACTTTGTCTACATAATCTAGAAACTGTAATGCAATGAAGAAGATGGGATGAGGATGCAGAAAATTCTGAATATCTTAGTAAGCTACAGTTCCCAAGATTCTTCTAGAGGTGGGAGAGTATTTTAGTTAAACTGGTATCAAATGTGTTAAAATTTAAGTAATTTTCTACTGTGCTTCTGTTTTTGCAGCTACCGCATCCCTATCCCAAAAGGGAAATTTATCCTCCCGTAGCAGGAATTCATTTGGATCTCTACATTTTGCCTTCTTCATCAGGCAAAGATGTTACATTTCATGCAAGAGGGAAAATTACGTTGTTGTCATCACTTTTTGTCTGCCTCATACTCTCTCTATAACATCGAAACAAACAACATGCAGACCTGCAACCTATGACAGCAAGGTTATCTTCTCCCCTGCATCAACTGTGCCATCTTCGACCGTTGAGGAAGCCACTGACCATTGAAAGCTAACACAATCCTTTGTCCTTCTGACTTCTGGATGGCCTAATAAAGGTATTGCCATGTGTATAATGGAGTTTGAATTTTGTTTAATGCTCAACATAGCTACCCCTGCATTTTTAAAAAAAACTTAGGAACACTTGAAAACTCTTGAGGTGACCGTATCACATGTCTACACTGCCAGGAAACCCTGAATGTACCTCGTAGCCACGGCAGATTTCTTTGATCCACAGCAGTCCTGTAAACGCCACACTCACCAGGACTTACCCAATGGGAGGTCAGAGTATCCTGCCACACTGTAACTCACATCAGTGTAAAAGGGTGGTCCTACACTGATCATGTGTCATATACATCACATTGTTTCCAGCCACATAGCCGGGGCTGCTCCAGGTTCACCCACCCACCCCGTTCACTCGTGCATGCAAATATACATTGTCCCAGAGTACTGAATTACTGGATAAGCAGAGATACACTTAAATAGATGTGTGCACAATCAAAAAATAAAAAACAAAATTTAAGAAAACCTGCACACAGGCCGGATGCCCGTTGGAGGCCCCACCCCTAGCTTAGCACCAAAGCCAATCTAAAGCTGCCACACAGCCAATAATCCGGGGTTTCCCCTGAAATGTGAAGCAAACTATGAATCTTTCAGACCTGGATTTTCCTGCAAAACCCCAGGTGAAGCTGTGAATCATCAGGAACATTGTGTGGCAACTGAACAGTGGATATGAAGTGAGTATGGGTTGTTGTTTTTTTTTGCCAGTGTAGACAAGCCCTATGCTCTATATAGGTCTAATACTCAGCTTTGAGACAAAAAGTGACTGTGGGCTTTTCCACTGCTTATATCAACGTGGCAAAATGTGTTGCTGAATTCATGGGTAGAAAAACAGCCTTGGAAGTAATGAAGAGTGCTTCCAGAGGGATTGCTCTTGGTATGACAGTTGAAAGGCATTGTGCAGTTATTCCATCACTCTCTCCTTAGTGCATGGAAAAAAGTGGTGGGGAAAGACAGCAAGTTTACACATAGATAATGTGGACATTTGGACTCTCTCTAGAATTCTGAATTTGCAGGAGGAAAATCCACAATAAAAGCCTTGCCTGAAATCAGTCTAAGAATATTAACTAGTTCGTGTAAATCAGGATATTATAATGCAGCTGTGTTAACTCAGCTAACTTCTAATGTACTAGTTCAGTACTTTAAAACATTATTATTGGATTAAAATAAACTTTTAACCCAGTTGCTGAACACATTATAGAACTGCAGTAGAACTGATTAGGATGTAATAAAAACAAGCCTTGTCTCTGGAAGATATTTGATGTATAGAGCAGGTTTAAAAAGCAGCTTAAGGCCCAAGTTGTTCTCCACACCCTACAATATTTTGTAATGAAGAGTGAGAAAACAAAAACATATTAGAAAATATTCTGGAATGGGAGGGTGCAAAATTAACTGAGATAGAATCTTTTGTTTAAAGGGGGAAATATTAGATCAAAAACAATAATACTTGAGGAAATGATACTTCTCTAACGTCTAGTCTGCCAACATATGCAAATGAGACAAGGTTATTGGGGCAGTACATTCCCCTCAGAGCTAACACAGAATGTAAAACTTTGATTTCAACTGAGCAAACAAAAAGAAAGCTGTTAATTTTATATTCTAATGCAAGACCTGAACCTAGGCAAAAATCTATTGTAACAAAAGTGTGAACTGAAAATTAGAGGGAAGCTATTCCCAGACATTTGGAACTGGATCTAAAAAAAGTTGCAGAAGAAACACCGCATTTAAAGAATACACACACAGACACATACTATTTATTTGATGGCATTTGCCCTATTTATAATTAGGAGGATCTATCCAAAAGTAAAGAATAATGGCTGATGTCCTAAAACAGTTTTTTTTAATCCCATTTTTGGACCTGTCCCAAAATTAGATCCACAGATGAATTTGCTAAGCTTTGTTTAAAATACAGGACTTTTTCAAATGGGGTAACCCCCTGCAAGGAGGTTGGGAGAAGAACAGGGCTGCCATGCTTACAGTGACCCGTTTCAGACGCTGCTGTCTTCCTCCCAACCTTCCTCCATGCTGCAGGTGCTGCTTTTTATTGATGGAGGTTTTCCGTCAATAAAAAGCGGTGCCCGCAGCATGGGGAAAACATGGGGGGAAGGTCAGAAGGAGGACAGAGGAGGACTGTGTCATCTGAAATGGGGCTCTATAACCGTGACAGCCCCGTTTTTCTCCTGACCACCTTGGTTTTTTTTTACCCCACTTGAAAAAGCCCATAGTCTTTGTAAAGGATACAGATATGATGTGCTATCTGTAAACTGCAAATGAAGAAAAATTATCCTTCCTCTAGAAATGTCTGATTGAACACAAAATAGGATGCTGTACATATGGGTAAGCTGACAAAAACACAGCTAGAGAAGATGTTGTTGTTGTGTACCTTCAAGTCATTTCCAAATTATGGAGAGCCTGTGGTGATCCTATCATGGGGTTTTCTTGGCAAGATTTGTTCAGAGGGGGGTTGCCTTTGCCGTTCTCTGACGCTGAGAGAGTGTGACTTACCCAAAGTCACCCAGTGGGCTTCCATGGCCAAGCAAGGATTCAAAACTTGGTCTCCAGAGTGATAGTCCAACACTCAAACCACTATACCACACTGGCAAGAGAAAATAGAATGGAGTCCTGCCACTCGTGCCCCCACATTTTCCTCAAAACTGTGTGCAATATTAATTTTCCACAGATACATTGGGTAATTGTGTTCATTCCCTGACTGTTCCTGCAGAGTTTTATCCGCCGCTGACAAGTTCCTGGCTGAAAGGAGAGGTTTTCCCCTTTCCCATAGCTCAGCGGCGTTGACTCTGCCTGCTCACCCATCAGAGGCAGAGGCACTTGAAGCAAGAGATGGAGGCACTTGAAGCAAGTGATGGGTGAGTGGGAAGTGCACCGTAGCAGCACTGCTGAGCCAGGGGAAGGGGGAAAACCTCTACCTTCAGCTGGGAACAAAGGAAGTGAGGGGCAAGCAGAGAGTGAGTTGAAGCAGTGCTGGGGGAGGGAGAAAATCTTTCCGTTTGGCCAGAAACTTCCCTCCGGAGCTTTAAAATGGTTGCAACAGTAGTGGTGGTGTTGGTGGCAGACAAAAATGTTCATAAAACCCTGAATCAAGCATACTCTTCATCAACTTAAAATACCCCCAAATGTCCCAAATCTGGACCATGTGTCATGTAGCCTGATCGCCCCAAATTTGGGGGAAAGGATGTACATTGTGTGCCCTGATTGCCTCAGATTCAGAGGAATTTGCAGGGGAATTCAGGTTTGTTTTTTTTTTTAAATTGACTTCAACATTCAGTTTCCTGGGATAATTGAGGAGCCTCAATGTTGTGTCTGGGGTAAAACATACATGGATGATTTGCTGACATAGAATACCACCCCCTTCAAAGCTATCCTTATTACTTTTTAGTAATTAGCAAAAGGATGAATTTGAGTTGTTCTGACAATTTACTAGCCATGATCATAGAATCATAGAGTTGGAAGAGTCAACAAGGGCCATTCAGTCCAACCCCCTGCCATGCAGGAATACACAATCAAATCATTCCTGAGAGATGGCCATCCAGCCTCTGTTTAAAAATCTCCAAAGAAGGAGACTCCACCACACTCCCAGGCAGTGCATTCCACTGTCGAGCAGCTCTAACTGTCAGGAACTTCTTCCTAATGTTTAGGTGGAATCTCTTTTCCTGTGGTTTGAGCCCATTGCTCTGTGTCCTAGTCTCCGAAGCTGAAAACAAGTTTGCTCCATCCTCAGTATGACATCCCTTCAAATATTTAAACATGGCTATCATGTCCCCTCTCAACCTTCTCTTCTCCAGACTAAACATGTCCAGTTCCCTAGGCCGCTCCTCATAGGGCATGGCCTCCAGACCTCCCACCATCCTGGTCGCCCTCCTCTGGACATGTTTTAGCTTCTCAATATCCTTCCTGAATTGTGGTGCCCAGAACTGGACACAGTATTCCAGGTGAGGTCTGACCAAAGCAGAATGCAGTGGCACTATTACTTCCCTTGATCTAGACACTATACTCCTGTTAATGCAGCCTAGAATCGTATTGGCTTTAGTGAGATCATTCTTCACTAATTCAGCCCTTTTTACTTCCAAGTAAGTATGCATAAAATGGATTTTTACTGTACTGTATAGCCTTTTGTTGTTTCTCCTACACACACTAGACAACCAAAGAGTTTGTTCTACAAATGCTTTGTTGATGCCCCTTTTCTGTTACATACTATGGCTGAACCTTTAATGACATTGTGTGTGGTCATAATCCAAGCTTTCTGTTTTCCCTCTTCCATTAATGAGTCAGCATAGCATCCCATGCTTGCTAAATATGTTCAGTCCTTTGGTGGGTTTCTTCATCTTTTTGGATTCCTGTGCATTTTATTTAAAAGTAAAGCCCAGTTAGTTCAATGCGGCTTTCTACTACAGAGGCAGGTAGGATTGTAGCCTTGCAAGGCAGTGGATTTTCTGTAAGTGAATTATTTTCTTTTCCTTCTTTTTCCTGGATGGAAAATCAGTAGCTACTAAGGACTTTATCAGACCATGTAAGTATGCGTCACAAGGACACCTAATGATCGTGAAAGGGCACGTGTACCAGATGAAGTTGTCCTTTCGTGATCATGTAAAGTCCAAAACCCGTCCTGTTTTATTGACTGCTGAAGCCATCAATTGATCCCCTGTGGCGCTTTTCTACCGGCATTGCTGGCATTTGAATCTGTGCATGATTGTACTCACGTGAATGCAGCGTCAATGGACAAACACTTCCGGGTGAAATCAGAACAGCCAGGTAGGGGATGCTCTTTTTATGAATCCCCCCAATGTACTTGGGACTTTAAATGTGTGTTTTTGTGCTTGTGAGAACTTTTTGTGTGCTTTTTTTCCCCTTAATTTTTCAAATTTCCTGCGCTAGCATCTTCTCCCAAGAATCAGCGAGATCTCAATCCCAGAAATAAATGGAGCTCTATTGACTCCAGCAAGGTAAGGTCTGGTACAGTGGATTCTTTTGCCAGCATAAAAACACAATTTATGCTGGCAAAAGAACATTAAAGTGGGGTGGTCTGATAAAGTCCTTAGCCCCATGTTCAAGGACTGGTGTATATAACTGGAGGAGTGGTTGGTTGTCAGCACTGGTGGGTGCCACACACCTTTTTCCTCAGCACTTACTCAAGTGTGTTACTCCAAACCCCCTTTTGCCGTTGTTATTGTTGTTGTCTTGTTATTATTCAAACTACCTTTTTTTCAGGCCATGTTTTTCTGTGGCCAAGCTCCTTTTTGAAGGCTCACAAGGGGTGGTAGAGGTCACACACCTGTTTCCCCAGCTCAGGACCAAGCACATACCCTCTAAAGTTTCACAGATGAAATGTGGAATACATGTGGCCAAGCAACATTAGAGTGTGGTTAAGAGGGGGGAAACTTAATGAGGAAGAATGCACAAGTTAGGAGAGGCTTCAACAATTTGCTTTTGCTTGCGCCTACTGGGAAGAGCATGATTCTCCCCACTCCTCTCCTCCCCTCCAAGTTAACTGAATTCAAACAGCCATGTGAGATCTTCAGATAAACGGCAGGATATAAATATTTTAATTAATAAATAAATAGCATTCCATTTGCAGCAATGGAAGTAAGCTGAGAACAAAGAGGGCAAGTAGGAGTAGGAGGGACATTTTAGAAGCAGCTGAAAATGTGGGACAACAGCGGATTAATCGAGTCTGTCCCTGCCAAATCAGGACAGTTGAAGGGTATGCAAGTGTGACAGCACCCATCCTCTAGTTAATTGGAATGCTTACGTTTATGAGCCCACCAGAGTCTTACATTCTTTGGGAAAGGGCTTTCTCTCAGTCCCACCAGCTTCACAGATTCATCGGGTGAGGACATGAGAGAGTCTTCTCGGTGGCTGCTCCTAGGCTGTGGAACTTCCCCTCAAAGAAAGCTTGGTTGGCTCCCTCTCTGCTCTCTTTTTCCTGGCAGGCAAAAACCATCCTATTTAAACAGGGCTTCAGCTTTAACTGATTGGGATAGAGGGACATGCAAGAGGTGTGCTGTTTTTAATATGTAATATGTGTTTCATTTCTTTTAAATTATTTTTAATTCAAGTTTCAAAAGTAGTGTTTTAGTTGGATTGATTGTTTAATGCTTTAAAAAACTTTGGTACTGCATATTGTTTTAGCTATTTTGCCTTTAACTTATATTATAAGCCACTTTGAGTCCCATTTTGGGAGAAAGGTGGGATCTAAATCATAAACAAACAAACAAACAAACAAATTAATAGGTTAATATATTTCGATCTTGCTGAGGAGAAGGCTGAACAGCAAAATAGATGCACTTACAGTAGTTCTGCCCCAGTGACGACTTCTCTGCCCCACCAGTCACAGTGGGCACCAGCTGCCATTCATACCCCCAGGTACCCCTAACTCAGCAGCTGGAACAGTAGAAACAGCAGCTGATGTTCCATGAAATGTAAGCTGCACTGTGAGCTAGCAAAAGGAATGTTTCCCATTCATACCAGACTTTGGAAAAGTAAGTTCAAGCTCTCAATACTATTTAGTTATATTGCTTCCTCACCATCAAAGTGGAAGCTAAAATGAAGGTTCCAGATTACTGTTTTATTAGAGTGCTAATTTCTCCATAAATATCTTTTTAAAATTTCATTTTATTACAATATACACATCATGTGTAACAACAATGTATACATGGATGCTGCTGTGAATCAATAAAGTACAGAAGTTCTCATCTAAAGGCTCTTTGTGGTGAATCTTTGATGTTAATTGTATGAGATGACATCTTGCCAAAGATTCAAATGGTTGGCCTGTAGTTTTGTTTGTGAGTTGCCATTGTTTATCTATTCTATGAAGGGGAAAACATATCTCCACCAAAAGAGTTATATTGTCCATGGTCTCTTCTTGCTTTTGACATTTCCGAGAGTTTTTCCATTAAAAGGGCATCCCAAATGCAAGTCCACCAGTTTTGCATGAGCAATTTCCCTGTTTTCCAGTGCTTTGCTGTTTGAAGCCTTGAGGCTGCTACAAGAAAACAGCAGCTTCTTGTTCTTTAAGTGCTTGTGTGTGCCTACAAATATTGAAAGGAGCAAGAGGGCTGGACAAAAAGCAATCTTCTGTTTGGCAATATCTGAAATTACAGTTATTACATCTAACCAAAGCCTTTTCACATAAATACATTCTATCCACATATGGAGGTAAGTGCCTTTGTTATCACAACCTCTCCAACATTGGGGTGAAGTCTATTTTGTGATGATTTTTTTACCTGTCCTGACACCCCACACACTCTTTTAATAATTGATCAATTGGTTATATTTCATCAATTGGCTTATTATTGGCACTCCATGTGGTTGGTAGACCAGGGATTCCAAAACATAAGGAATCAAGGTTTGCTCAGAATACCTAAGGAAATAGCCTGCTAAAATTCCAAAAGATACGCCCAGGTTTGGATTAAGCAACCCCCCCCCCCTTGAACTGGTGAGTTAGGGAGGAAATGGGCTAATTATCCTGGATGTACATAGAAATGAGTCATTCAATAATCCCATCGAGGTAGCTAGATACTCTTTGCCTGCAAAACTGGTCTTTCATCTCACCTGTCCTAAAACAATGGAGGTTTGCCTGAGACCCATCAGTTTTAATATGCCAGCTATTAGTGATTGTTAACAAACCTGGAGAATCCTTTGTTTAACCCTGGGAAACTCCAGCAGATGTTGCTCAAACTCACCCCTTCAGGAGAATATTGAGTATAAATATCACATCTAAACACAGCCAAAGTGTGCACAGCTACTCTTCCGCCTGTCAATCTGTGTCACCAGAGTCTGCAGCTTCAACACGAATCTCTCCTCGTTGGACAGATATAGTATAACCCTGACATCAATACCAGGTCTGACATCAATACCAGGGAAGATTCTAGAGCAGATCATCAAACAGAGAGTCTGTGAACATTTAGAAGGCAATGCCATAATCACAAAAAGTCAACATGGGTTTCAGAGAAACAAGTCATGCCAGACTAATCTGATCTCTTTTTTTGATAAAGTTACCAGCTTGGTAGATGAAGGGAATGCTGTGGACATTGCATACCTTGATTTCAGTAAGGCCTTTGACAAGGTTCCCCATGACATTCTTGCAAACAAGCTTGTAAAATGTGGGCTAGACAAGTTAACTGTTCAATGGATTTGTAACTGGTTGACCAGCCGAACCCAAAGGGTGCTCAGCAGTGGCTCCTCTTCGTCTTGGAAAGATGTGACCAGTGGGGTGCCACAGGGTTCTGTCCTGGGCCCAGTGCTATTCAACATCTTTATCAATGACTTGGATGAGGGAATTAGGGGCATACTTATCAAATTTGCAGATGACACCAAATTAGGAGGAGTAGCTAATACCCTAGAGGACAGGATCAAAATTCAGAATGACCTGGATAGACTGGAGAGCTGGGCCAAAGCTAACAAAATGAAATTCAATACAGAGAAATGTAAGGTACTGCATTTAGGGCAGAAAAATGAAATGCATAGATATAGGATGGGGGAGACCTGGCTGAATGAGACTACATGCGAAAGGAATCTAGGAGTCCTAGTAGACCACAAGTTGAACATGAGCCAACAGTGCGATGCGGCAGCTAAAAAGGCCAATGCGATTTTGGGCTGTATCAATAGAAGTATAGTGTCTAGATCAAGGGAAGTAATAGTGCCACTCTATTCTGCCTTGGTCAGACCTCACTTAGAATACTGTGTCCAGTTCTGAGCACCACAATTAAAAAAGGATATTGACAAATTGGAGCGTGTCCAGAGGAGGGCGACTAAAATGGTGAAAGGTCTGGAAACCATGACTTATGAGGAGAGACTTAGGGAGCTGGGTATGTTTAGCCTGGAAAAAAGATGGTTAAGGGGAGATATGATAGCCCTGTTTAAGTATTTGAAGGGATGTCACTCTGAGGATGGAGCAGGCTTGTTTTCTGCTGCTCCAGAGACTGGAACACAGAGCAATGGGTGCAAGCTCCAGGAACAGAGATTCCACCTCAACATGAGGAGGAACTTTTTGACAGTAAGAGCTGTTCGGCAGTGGAACACACTCCCTCGGAGTGTGGTGGGATCGCCTTCCTTGGAGGTCTTTAAACAGAGGCTGGATGGCCATCTGTCGGGGATGCTTTGATCGTGATTTCCTGCGTGGCAGGGGGTTGGACTGGATGGCCCTCGTGGTCTCTTCCAACTCTGCAATTCTATGATTCTATGATTCTATGAACCCATCATCCCAAACTTTATTCCTCTATCCCGATACTTCCTATTTTCTTTGATAGCCTTGAATGAGTGCTTAAAGCCTGAGTGTATGTGTATGTGCATTCCCCTGATTATTTTTTCAATAAAAACCATTTTAATTTTATTTCCTGGCTGTGAGTCTCATCAGTGGTACCAGTATAAACAGATCAAAAGATCCCACTGTTACCTAGTCTCTCACTGCCACATTTGAGCTCATTCAGATTCCCCCCAGAAATAGTCATTTTTGGTAGACATGTGTGGAATTTCCACAGACTTCAGTAATTTGGATAACAGATAAACAGGTGGGTTTCAGGTACAATTTATGTATTATTTTCATGGTGCATTCTTTAATGAGAGCTGATTTAGATTTAAAAGTGGGAGGGAGCTCCAGATTCCCTGCCAAACAGTGTCAAGAATATCCATTTGTAGGTCTTTTTTTAACATGTCATACTGTTTCCATAATTATCTTCAAAGAACCAATTGTACATTTTTGCTTTTACCTCTTTGCTTTGGTGAATAGGCAATATACATAAGTGTTCAAATAATGTTGAGGAGCATGATGTCTCCTCAGCTCTCACTAAATGGGTGAGAAAGGTGACAACCTGATGTATTTGCAGCCTATTTGGTTGATTTGGGCTAGTTCCTCAAGGAACATGATTTTGGTCTTAGGCTTGCCTCTCAGAAATAGATCTTGCACTGTACATATTCCTTTGTCCAACCATGGTTGGAACTGAGAGAGTTTTTCAGGACTTGCAAACATGGGGTGTGTTAGGAAGGGCCTTATGGGAGAGGCGCTAGCAAGGGTTGCCACTTCCTCCATATAACCAGAGAAGTATGAAGGAAGGGATTTCCTATGCCTTTTCCCATAAATATCTTTCAGTGCCCTTCCTTGTGGCCAAGATAAACTCTATATTTATACCTAGGGAAATTGTCCAAATGTTGAGGCTATTTGTTTGGAATTTCTTTGCTAGAGTGTTACAAATGTTTTTTCACTTGCTGAATCCAAGTCTGTCTCTATGTAACCAATATACTTTAACTTTTCCCCTAAAACCAAGGGGCAAGCAGGGTGGCCAACACCAGCTGCTTGGGAGCAAAAACTTATTGTTGCAGCTATACTGTTTAACCAGTTTTGGTGACTTTCTAAGTGCAAGCTAACACTAGACCAAATACTAGTCGCAGAGCTAATCACAAACACTAATCAGTTACCTAGACAGGAAAACTACAAAATAACAGTCCAGTAGGACCCCCGTATCCACGGGGGATTGGTTCGGGGAGGAGCGTGGATACCGAAAACTGTGGATGATAGTGAACACGATTGAAAATAATGGGACCTGGTTTAAAATACCAGAGTTCCTTTGGAGGACCTAGAAAATGGCTAGAGAGGACACATTTTCTAGGAAGACTCTATGGTAGGTGTGCTGTTTTATGTCTCGTGGGTAATTGAATCAGTGGATAATGAATCAGTGGATATAGGAGTTCTACTGTAACTGAAATTTATTTTGGCAACAAATCAAAATCTGAACATAATATACAGGTGTCCCTTCATATTCACTGGGGTTTGGTTCCAGGACAACCACCACCCACAGTGGATACGAAAATCCATGAATACTCAAGCCCCATTATATGCAATGGCATAGCAAAATGGTGTCCCTTATATAAGATGGCAAAATCAAGGTTTGCTTTTTGGATAATTGTTTTTAAAAGAATATTCTCAAGCCGTGAATACTTAAATCCGTGGATCCGAGGGACAACTGTAGTATGAAAACAAATGTATTCACTGTAAAACATTGTAAATGACACAGTGTTTGTGATGATACTGTGATGCTGAGAACATGGAAATGTTGATGTGTTGCTGAGGACACAGTTGTTAGTTAGTATCAATGCATCTTAATTAAACAAATATGTGTATTATTTTTTTCATTTTGAAAGGTCTATGAAGCTGGCATTTGACTCTACTTTAATTTTTATTTCTTCCTGTTGTTTTTTTATACCTTCCTTTACATCAGCATGTTCAATATTTCGGCCAAAGATAACAGTAGAGGAAAAATAAGAGGATTCTACAACCATATTACAGAAGTCAAGCAGGGGTTTATTTCTCTGATGTTTAGATAGAATCCAAATCAGCAGCCACAAAAGCTAGAGTTTGTTATGAGTGCATAAAAATGGATGCAGGCAGGACAAAATGAGATGTCTAGGGAACTGCTTCTATTTCAGCAATCATTTGGTTTAACTTTTTTATAATTTGATAACCTTATAGTTTTCACTGTGGGAACTGCCTTTGCAAGATATGAAGAGAGGATGGCAGCCTACACCCCATCCCTGAATTGAAAAAAAGCACAAGGGTTGTGTGGGATAGACCTGCCCACCATTGAAAGTGCAGGCTGCTTGTAAGTGACCGTTGCATAGCCATGACACAGACTTCTGTGCACACAGGGATACACAGCAAGAGTCCCTAAGCATGGGGACAGTGTCTCATCAAGCTCCCTCCTCAAATGCAGCTCTTCACACATATATCTGTGTATGTAGAGAACTCTCCTTGTAAACAAACCACCAGTTCATCAGAAGAAGTAGGAAGCAGATAGTGGTTCCAGCAGTGGGTGAGGCCAGCCCCTTCCCCAAACCATTCCTTTGCTTGAATGCACACAGGGGCTCATGTGAACTGCAATCTAGTTTTCGTTCTACTAGAATGTTCAGGGATTACCATCCGGGGCCAAAGCTGCCCAAACTATTCTTAGAATGCTAGTAATGTAGCATGTACTATAATGTAATATCAGACACCATGCTACTCATTTCTCTATCATACTTTTATCTCAAAGGGGATATTGCCAGTGATGTATTCAAGTCTTTTACTCCAAGGACTTTATCAGACGCAGCAAATATGGCATCATAACATCGCCACATAAACACAAAAGGGCATGCATACCAGACAATGTTCTATTTTATTGACGGGACCAGCCATTGATAGATCGGCTGTAGTGATTTTTTGCATGCATTGCTGGGTTTTGAAACCTCGCACCTTTCCCCCCTCATAATTACATCGTGAATGGCCAATCCGATCAGAACACTTCTGGGTGAGATTGCGTCATCCAGGTAGGTGATGCTTTTTTAAAAAAAATGAACCTCCCCTGTTTACTTGGGACTTTTAAAGTGTGTTTCTGTGCTTTTTGTAACTTTTTGTGTTATTTTTGCTTTTATTTTTGAATTTCCCATTTCCCATGCTCGTGTCTTCTTGCAAGAATCCATAGGATTTCATTCCAGGAAGTGAAAGGAGCTCTGTTCACTCCTCCCTCATTGCCAGGGTTGCCTTTGGACGGGATTGCAGGTACGTGTGGTAAAGGGGGTTCTTAAGTGGTTTGATAAAGTCCCAAGTCTCAAGTCAAGTTTCAGGTCTCTACCTTCAAATCCTTGCAAGATTCTTTCAAGTCAAGTCTCAAGTTGAGTCTCAAGTCTGGTGGTGTGTGTGTAGGGAGGGGGTGGAGTTTCAATAACTAGAAAATCAAGACATGCACAAAGCTAGGTACAAATATTTAAATTATCAGCAAATACGTTAGGCAATGGCCTTGAGGTGGGGGTTGATGGGTTTACCGAGGTGCCCAAGAAGGGATTAGCATATACCTCCTTAATGACTTTGTTTACTATTAGGGGCTTCAGAACAAACCTAATATGGGCTTGTTTGCCAAAATATTTCTAAGACACATCCCAGGTCATTGTGACCTCCATCTGACCTCTTTTTGATTCACTTTAGCCAACTTGACTACAAAAGTGTCCAATATTTCCAATTTTGAGATATCGTAGGAGAGGGGGTAGTAGGGCATACTAACAATACCAGTTCTTTAATTCTTCTGAAGTGGGTAAAGAATCCCATAGATTTCTCTCTCTGATGCTCATATCAAACCCAACATAATTAATCAAGAAACAGTTTTTACAGTTGCAAGGTGTTGAGCTTCCTTTTACTTTGCCAGTGATGTCACATACACCTAGTTGCTGGTTTTCTCATGGCAGTGATGGCAAGCAAGGGCTTGGAGAAGCGAAAGCAAAAGTTCTATACTATTCCTTTATAAAAGTTAACGAGACACTTGGAAAAGTTGCTCTCTCTTAGCCTAACCTGCTTAGTAAGGCTAAAATGCCCTGTTGAGATATATAAAACATAACAAAAATAGGGCTACTGATAGCTATGTAAAACATCTTATGTCTGTGTAAGCAATGTATGCAATTTTTCATTTTTATAAAAAACAACAACACATATCCCAGTTGAATTTGTTCCTGCAAATAATTATATGGGACTCTGTCTGAGAGGATACATAGCAACATCAAGGCAAGGAGTGTCTTTTCAATTAACGCAGTAATTCTTCCCCAAAGAAAAATGTGAAAGACAGTTGCATCTGTCTTCATTTGTTCTCGGGAAATTCAGTATACAAGAAAATTCACAGCCATTTTACCCATATTTTTTATGGTTGCCATTATGCCACCACTAGATTTTTTTAAACTCTAGAGGGACCAATTTGAGCTTTTAAGTATGGGAAAACTTCAGATATCTTCAGTTACTTTTAGAGTCATTTAATTTCCCAGAGGTATAAACTACATGTAGACATATCAGTAGAGTCCAGGCGGGTTGGGGGGGAGCAGGCCCTAGAGGTAATCAGCATAAATATCTAATTTATGCCATGATCTGATTTCTGCTACATTATCTTTATGTGGTAGTACTGTTACTGTAGTGTTTATTCTCAGGAAACCTGAAGGGATGGGCCTCCCTGCTGTACTTTGCTCACGATGCTGTAATAGTGCAGGTATATACCCTTCCTAATACTATCATAGTAACACATATCTACAAGTAGGAATAGAAAGATAATTATTTGGAGTTATTCATTTACTGGCTGAAACATGGGTGTCCAAATGCTTGGAAAACCCTGTCAGGAATAAGAGTATAGTTGTGAGAATTTTGCAGTTTTTACCCGGTATTCGCCCATCCTGAAGTGTTTTGGGAAATTATTCTGCCTCAAAATCCGTATTAGTAGTGAGGTTGTGCAAACAAACAAACAACACTCTGTTTCCAGAAAGCTATGTGTTTTTTCTGAAGGCTGCAATTTTCTACACAAAAACAGCAATATTGCATGACAAAAATATTAACACAAAAAAAATTGCCCCCCAAACCACTAAAATATAGCCATATAGTTTTGCTGCACAAGATTACTGGGGGATTTTTGTTTGTTTTTTGCAAACAAACAAACAAAAGCAACATTGCACTGTCTGGAAACTGGATTTTTTTTTTTTTTTTTTTTTTTGCACAAACCCCTACAATTTTCATGCAAAAACTTCCTAATAATTTCCCAAAAGGTGTTGGAATTTGAATACTGGGCAAAAATTGAACAGAAATGTTTGTTTTCTCTGCAGCAGGGGAGGGGAAACTGTGGAAATTATTTGTCCTCCATTGAGAGAATGAAAATAGTCGTATATTTACATCTCTAATAAGGAGTCAGCAGTGTATCAATTTCTATTTCCCCCATCTTTAAAAAAAAACACATTTCAGTTGTTCCTCCGTATCCACAATTTGGTATCTGCGGATTTAAGTATTCACAGTTTGAAAATATTCTTTAAAAAATAATAATCCAAAAAGCAAACCTTGATTTTGCCATCTTATATAAGGGATACCATTTTGCTATGCCATTGCATATAATGGGACTTGAGTATTCACGGATGTTGGTATCCAGGGGGGTCCTGGAACCAAACACCAGTGAATATGAAGGGACAACTGTACAGTTAGCCCTCAACTTTCATGGGGGTTAGGGTTGGAGGATCCCTGCGCAAGTGGAAAAACTGCTAATAAGGCTCGCTATTTTTTTACCGGAAAGAACACTTATCTAGGCATTTGTAGGTCCTCCAGTACAATTCTATGGCATGCTTCTGCTGGAAGTTAACTATAAAGTCACGGTAGAGGACCTAGAGAGAACACTTCTCTAGGAATCTTTAGGTCCTCCTGCAAGACTCTATGGTCAACTTCTGGCAGAAGCATACCACAGAATCATGCAGGAGAACGTAGAAAATGTCTAGAGAGAACATATTTGGTCATCCATGAATAATCAAATCCATGAGTATTTAACCTACAAATATGGAGGGAAAACTGTACTGAAACTGTAATTTACCTACAGAAAATAAGAGATTAAGATCCAGGCTACAGTTTGTTAATACCACTGAAGCAACAGCAAGAGATAGTTAAAATGTGATTCTTCTGCTACTTAATTTGTAGAGAAACAGTATTAAAAGAAAGCCAAATCATGAATATATACTGTGGCACAGCTGCCCTTCCTTATTGTGTATCCCAGATATAAAAGCCTGGATATGAAGGTAGCAGCAAGATCTCTCTCTCTGGCTTTTCTTTGCAAACGAAGATTCAGGAAGGACTCATCCTGCGCTTTCTGCAAGTGAGCTGATGACTCAAAAGGCCAATCTGAGATAAATAAGTCCAGTTGCAGAAAGCACAGCAGAGGGTCTCCTTGGGTGATGTTTCCGGGTTGTGATTCTTTCTGTGTTGTCGTTTCTCTTCAAGACTTGTTCAGCGTGAGTTCTCAAATAAGGCTGCAGCGTTGTGGATAGTGGGTCTCCATGCCTCCCGATGAGAGGCCAGGGCAGACCAGCAAGATCTGGTCTTTGGCAATTACATTCTGTATTGGATAGGGAAGAGGGGGAAAAGCATTCTGGTCAATATAATAGGGCAAGGAGAAACTGAAAAGAAGTGGCAGCAGATGCCGTGAAAGGGGAAAAAAGAATGATGGCTATTTGACATTAGGAAAGGAGAAATGCAGCAGAGGGATGTGTGTGCAACAAGCACAACTTAGGGATATATGTAGATTTATTTATATAGAAATACTTATTACAGGAGTACTATTCTTATTACTACTACTACATATAAAGCACCAAATGTTTTCTAATTGCTGTATAGGAATTCAAAAATAAAACACTCCCTGCCCACAGGTTCAAACCAAACAGATATAATATGAAAAGAAAACAGAATAGGGAGGGAAGAGGACAGCAAGCACATATGAACAAGATTATCCAACTTCTTTAATTTATTCCTTAATATCACTGCTGTACAATTTTCATACATACAGAAGGAAATGCAAATTGGCTACACCATGGCATGTGGATGCATTTCCAATTATAATACAGTTAAGTGCAACTCCACTTGAAAATGTACATTTTTACAACTTATACAAAGTAAAGACTGCTACTCTATTATCTGTGACAGTATAAAGCTTTGATTTATGTTAAGTTTCATTATTAAACCACTTCCTGGTTAAATACAAAATATACTAAATCATTTTAAAAGGCCTTTGTGGTACTTGGCCAATATATAAAATATGTTGTGTAAAATTTAACCTTTTGCATTTTTAAAAAATAAGCTTGTAGCTGTAGTTAAACGTATTATTGAGCTGCTAGACAGACACACTTACAGGAGCCATACTGTAAGTTCTTACATGCTACTGCACATTATTAGAAGAATTTTGTACCCTTATCTAAACATATCCCTTAGAAATAAGTCTCACTGACAGCAACAAGGCTTAATTCTTAGCAAGATGTTTAAAATGGGGCAAAAGGCTATAACCCCAAACCACTTTTTTTGGAAGTTGCTATGGTTGAAACAGACAAGACTTTGTTCCAGGTAAATGGCCCAGAGTTAAATACACTTAAGCCCAGTAAAATCGATTGGTGTAAGCACTGCATGCTCTTTTTAGGGATTGTGTTCAGTTCTGTTTAGGATAAATTTGTAATGTACTGCTGCTATGTTCAAACAGACCATAGAACAATTTGCTGGAAAGATAAACAGCATTCCTCTAGAAAGAAAAAATGGAATGCTACCCAAGACATGTTGACTATCTACATTTCCATGGGCAGAGTCTTACCAACTAGTACAGGCATATTCTTCACAAGATGACTCCGAACATTACATGTTAACTCTTATTACTTCACTGTATGCTTTGGCCCATAAAGACTGTTTTCTTGTTAACAGCCATATCAAAGGAAAAAACAAACATTTCCTTATTGCCACCCCTATTACAAGAGTGGTTTGATTTATAACCTTCTTTAAAAATATACATTTTACAATCCTAGTACCTGAACAAAAGGTGAGACAGAATAAATAAATGATTCCACGGCCCTATTCTCCTCTGATTTAGAAACTACCTGTTGTAAGCCCTTTCTTTTTTAGATTTTTCCAGTGTTTTGTCCATCGTTTTCTCATTCTCTCCCCTACATTTGGGACAGTACCACTTGCCCTTTGGTTTATGATTGAGTCCCACACATGAGAAGTGAAACCACTCGATTGGGCACTCATCATTATCACAGCCTATCATTTCTCCATAGGAGACCTGATTACAGAGACAGTAGGTTGGCTCATTGGGATCAATAGGGAGGTCTGCTGGGGAAGCCTCCCTCTCTGCTTTGGCCTTAGACCTCTTCTTTTTCTTGGAGGTTTTTGCTTTCTTTTCCTTTGGAGTTCCTGAGGTGATATCATCATGATCATGATTATTAGAAGCATTCTCCCGATTTTCATTATTTCTTTGCCTCCTGGATCGTTTGTTGTTTGGCTTCTCGGCCTGAGTGATTGTCTCATTCTTTGACTTATCTTGATTAGATTTGCCACTGTTTCCAGTGCTGTCATTGGTCTCTTGGCAGGTCTCAAACAGTTCTCCATGACTGTCAAGTTGCCTAGTTCTGTTCTCAACAAGTTCTACCATTTGGCTGACAATCTGAATTTTTTCATCTCCCAGTTCTTGACTCCGGATCAGTGCTCTCTGTATACAGTGCAACACCCTCCTCTTTTGTACTGCATCAGTTTCCCGTTTGAATTTTTCATAATAATCATCCAGTTCTTTTAGGATCTCTGTAAAGAAAGGATAAGATATATTGTTTGTTAGCCTTGTATATAACACAGCAGAGCTTAAGTTTTGTCAGAGATTTGGTTAAGGGAAAATTTCACTAAACTTCTTACATTCTAACTGAAGCTGTGATTCAGTGCCACCTGGAAGCAAGATGCACTTAAATATATTGGCCTGCTCCCATAGCAAGGTACTTGTATCTTGAGATTTTCTGCAGAGGCTATGGTCCACATCATCTGCAGTCTAGTGCAGGGCTAACCTGACTGAAGGCTGGGACAAGGAAAGCTCTTTTGCTTCTATTTGAAGCAAGCAATAGCTGTGCTTCTCCAGAGGGCCTCTGGAACCCTCTGTTTGAGTAAATGCTGTTTGCATTTTGTTCATTTCCTTTCCACTGCTTAACAAATTATTCCTGTATCCATTTTGCCTGTTGGAAGTTTGTTTTATTCATGGTTTTGATACACATTGCTATTTTGGGTGCCCTTTTTAAATCTTTCCTTAGTTGAAATGGCAAAAAGTCCATCAACATTTACATTATGTTCCAGTGTGCAATAGCTAAGTGTCCATAGGAATGCAGCTTTATTTTGAAGCAAACCTCATTTAAATCAGTGGGATCTTCTTCTGAGTAGACAATGCAGTTCAATCTTCTATATGCCTATTCTGAATTAAATCCCACTGAATCCAGTGGGTCTTGCTAGTAGAGGAGCACAGAATTGCAGCCCAAGTTTAATCAGTTCCTCTCATATGGTGAAGAGGGTTATTAGGACTGAATCCCACTTTTTAAAGAGGTAGTACACAACTTGTAGCCCCTCCCCTCAGCTTAGGGTTGTCAGGGTCCAAACTTTGAAGGGTTCCTGTATAGTTATGCAGAAGAGAGCATTTAGCAGGTATTGCTTTCCATGCAATCAGGCAACAAGCCACATCTGCTGAAATCCTGTCTTCTTTTGTTGTTGTTGTAGTGTGCTTTCAAGTCCTTTCTGACTTAAGTGAATCTATCACGGGTTTTACAACCATTCAACACACAGAAGCCCTCTCCAGTTTTCACTCTGGCAACCCTGCAAGCCAGCCCTGCCAGCATACTGGTGAGGGACTGCAGAAGTTGCTATCCAACTATCCTGAGAGGGCCACAGGTGTTGCCCCATTTTTAAGGGGTGCTGCCCTTTAAAGGGTTCCTTACATATACCATCTCCATTATGGCAGAAGGCACACTGAGAAAACAGCAAACCACTTCTGATATGCTTACTAGCAAACCTGGGTTTGCCCACACTCAGTAAAGTCACAGTGTAGTATATATTTATTTATTTTCTATGCTGCCTTTCTCCCAGAAGGGACCCAAGGTGGCTCACAAAAATATATAAAATACAATTTAAAATCTAAAAAAATAGCTAAAACACATTAAGTTAAAAAAAGATTAACATAAACAAAATAAAATCAAAATGTAAATGTATATTAAACAAACACATGAAAAACACACCCCAATAAAAAACCTCCATAAGCCCAGCTATGCATTAAAAGCCTGCTTGAATAAAAACATCTCTGCACGAGGAAAGAAAAGCAGGGAGCCTCCAGTGGAAGGGAGTTCCAGAGGGTGGGCGCAGCCACTGAGAAGATGCTCGCTCTTTCTCGTCCTCACCAAGCGAGCCTGTGATAGTGACCGGGCTGAGATAATTTTTTAAAAAATTGTTATTTATTTAATACAATTAGATAAATATATATATTTAATACAATTTATTTAATACAGAAGGGACCCAAGGCGGTTCACAAAATTACATAAAATACAATTTAAAATCATTTAAAAAAACACCTTACAATACAGTATATATAAAAATCTAAAATGAGATAAAACACATACAATTTAAAAAGATTAAAATAAGCAATATATATATATATATATTTTAAAAAATCTCCCCCTGAAGATCTCAGAACCCCTGCAGGTTCGTATGGGGAGATTTGGGGACTCTGGTGTTGGTGGCAGCTGGCTTTAAATGAAGGCGAGGGCGGCCACTGGTGGTAGCTCCTCCCTTTCCTTCCCTCTGACGGGGAAGGGGCAGCCGGGAGCCTGGAAGACACTGGCTCCGCCCCCTAACGGTAACCGTCAGTCGCGCGGCTGAGAGGGCGGGGCCACTACGGAGGAAAGGCTGCGCGCGCTCTCTCTCTCTTCCCCCCTCCCCGCCTCGACAATTCCGAGGCGGAGCAAAACTACTGGGAGAGAAGGGGAAGGGGGCTGCCTATGCCCCGCCCCTTTGCCAGTAGGGCGCCCCTATTGGTAGAGGAGCCTGCTCGTCCCTCCAACCACAGTTGGCCTTCAGCCCAATCAGGGCAACGCCTGCTTTTGTCCCGCCTTCTCCGCTTCCAAGGGAGGAAGCCACCCCCCCCGTTCCCTCCCGCAGGAGGCCTTTCAGGGGCTTCATTGTTCTCAGAAAGGAAGTGGAGCGTTCAGAGTGTGAGCTTGTGAGTGAGTGCGCGCGCTTCTGTCCTCTCCCTCCCCTTCACTTTACATCCATCTTCAACCGAAATGCGAGGACCCGAACCTATCCCAGCTGGCCAATCAACTTCTGGGAACTCCACCCAGAACCCGCCTTCGTTGAAACCGGCCAATCAGAAGAAGAAATCATGCCAATAGCGCGCCCTCTAGCTACAGAGCATTCCCACCAATCACAAGGGAAAGCCCCAAACGAATCCCCGCCTCCTTGAGTATCAACAAGCCAATCGGGTGTTGAAAGTAGAACGAGGGGCAGCCCTCGTTTTTCACTTCGACCTGTCAGTCACCGCGAGCTTCTCAGTGCTTCCTATAACTAGGGCAGCTCAACAGCAGACGGGGCAGTTCGAACGAGTACAACAAACCTCCCCCTGCCGCTTCCGCCCCGCCCCCTCCGACCATTCGGTTTTGTCAGCGTCACTAGAAGGCCGAACCTCGGTGGAGAACGAATCATTGAGCAAGGGGGCGGGGCCACGGTGGTTTCATGGGGGAAGTTCTAGCCAATAATGGAGCGAGGAGGCGGGGCCGACACAATAGGGTAATGACGGTCGATTATAAAAGCGGCTGTGACGGCGCCTTTTACTCTCTTTGCTAGAGCTGAAGCGCAGAGGCGCCTCCCTTTAGCGCAGTCGAGTGCTTACAGCGGGTTGAAATGCCCGCCCTTGTCCTTTAACAGTAGCCCCCCCCTCTTCATCTCGTCTCGACCGGGCATTCGCACCCTCAACTTAATGCATCTCTGCCCCCTTCCCCTCCTCGCTCCTGACTCCAGTCCCCCTTTTTCTCCTCTTGGTCTACCTTTTACTTAACGACATATTAAAAACTCACAGCACGGAAGGGCTGGAAGAGAGAGACTTGCTGCTGCTTTCCCCTCAAGCCAACCCCCGCTCTCTTCACAAAAGCGCAGCAATAACCTGCCAGGTCTCTGCCACCCTCTTCCTCCTCGCCGTTGGTGTGGGGAACGAAAAGGGAGTTTGGTGTGAAACCCCCGCCGGTGTCACCTCTACGGCCAGCCGGAACACTTTCCACCCCAACCCCTTTTTACCTTATCGCAGCACTAAGTGACAAAGGACCTTTCAAGCCCCCTCATGAACTAAAACCACCATTTCCCTTAGTTGGCGGTGCCAACGGGGGAGGGAGAAACACAGCCTCTTTTCCATAAGAGCTGCAAAAACAGTACGAGTTTCAAGAGGGAGGAAAAGGGGACACACACACACACATATACAGTCAGCAAAGCAGCACATCCCCAACCCACACAGTATTTATATAATCTGTTCCCCACCACTTTCCATCCCCCTCCCCATACGGATACTTGAGGGGAGGGGACGGTTTTAAAAGCAAATCCCATTGAAAAGAAAAAAGAAAAAGAGGGAAGGAAGAAGGCAACAAGCCCGGCCCACCCCCCCTCTTCCACTCTCAGTCTAATCCACTCTCCCTCCCTCCTTTACTAGCACCCTCTCCTACTACCAGCCATTGCGAATACTAGAAATCCTTCAATGTTGTGTGGTGTAATCATTCTTCCCCGCTTCTTTCTCTCGGTCGAGCCCACCGGTCCCCAGAAAACACACACACTCTTTCTCCCTGCTTGCCTCTCCTAAAGCAGAGAAAAGAGAAATAGCCGCCTCAGTGCCCCATGCGTCCCGGTTCCCCTGCCCCTCCTCTACCCCTACTGTTGCCGCCGCCTTTTTGTCCAGCATTTTTACACCTAAAAAAAGAAAGGAAAGAAAAGCCAAGTCCTCGCTTCATAATAACAACAACAGAAACCAAAAAGACCTTTTGTTCCGCCCCAAGGAAAACAGAAAAGAAAAGAAAAGAAAGCAGGCTATCGCTGCAGAGCAGCCCCCTTCTCTGCTCCTCGGAAATCTCTCTCTCTCGCTTTTCTTGCTTGCTTTCTCACAAATAAATAAATATATACAAACCATCCACTTCGGGATTCTGGAGGGGGGGGTGAAGAGGGAGAACACACACACACACGAGCTCATCATCATCATCTCTGCAGAAAAAAAGGCAAACCTATGTCGCTTTTATATTACTCTGGCACACACACACACACACCAAGGCATATAAAAGGAGAAAACACTTACCTTGGTATTTGGCGTCAATTTCCCTCATCAGAGAGACATTTCTCTGCAGATCGAAGGGCAGAGATTCGATGGAGTCCATGTAATCTTCCACATAGTTCGCTAAATGAAGCTGCTCTCCGTTTGCAGGATTCAACATTTTCATCCGGCCGAAAATTGTGTCTCGATATATATATATATATCTCCTCTCTGTTTCTCTCTCTCACCCGAATGGGCGAGAGTTTTCCTTTCAAACACAGCCACCCCAATGGGCAGAGAGGCTCAACCCCGCAGCAGCCGCCTCTCTTCCTATTCCTTCGATCTCACCAAAAGGACCACCAAAAAATAAAAATAAAGAGAGAGCTACATCGGAGTCTTTTCTCTTCCACGATCAGGCAGGCAGGCAGGCACAGTCGGCGAGTCCCTACAGCCCGAGAGCAGCCGTAGCAGCTGATTGAATGGCTGTCGTTGTCGGTAACTCACCAAGGCGGTGGTGGTAGAAACAATCAGAGGGATGTGTGTATGTGTGTGTGGTGTGTGTGTGTGTACGTACAAGAGGGGGGAGGGAGAAAGGGGGAGAGGAAGCTCTTAAAAAACCAGATCCACCCCCCAACCTCGACAGATAGGATCTTGTTGTAGAAAGAAAGAAAGACAAAAAAGAACACCCGGCAAAAGGGAGGAAAAAGCAGCTCCTCTGGGTGAGCCGAGTTGCTCCTGTTCCGCCCGTGATGTTAATGCAGCCTTCTCTATACGCCGCACTTGATCCAACGTGGAAAACCCAAATACCAGTTTCAAACACTTGGGAAACATTCAGCCCCGCCATCAAGTACGCATGCGCACCACTCCCATACACTCGCCTCTCCTCCACCCCCCCTCCAGGAACAGCAGCAGAGGCGCTCAATGGGCTGCTTCTACCTATACAGTACTGACTGAGGGACGGGTGTGTGTGTATGTGTTTGTGTGTTGCAGCAAAAGCAACAAAGATCCTTAGGTCCTCTTAAAAATGAACACACTGGGACCCGAGTTCACTACCCGAGGCTTGAAGCTATACAGTCCCTGCCTCCCTCCCTGCAGGGAAGGCAGCGAGACGTCGGGTGAGGAGGGGGACGCTTGGTAGCTCCGTGGCTGCTCGGGAAAGTGGTGGTGGGGAGGGTGGCGGACGCGTCTCTCCTCTCGCGTGGGGGTGGGTGGGAGTGGAAAGCTTGCTTCCTTCCACTTCGTGCATGCATGCACACAAAAGAAAGAGCAAAGGTTGAGGCCGGGCCAGAGAAGGCGCTTGAAGCCTTGCTGCTGCTGAGGGGGGATTGCATTGCAAAAGCACCCAACAGAGGTACGTGGGGAGTTTGTGGGCGGCGTTGGCCGGGGTTGCCCCTGCCATGGGTGGCGGTGAGGGAGCCGGGCAAGCCCCACGCCGGTAATGTTGCCCTGTTGGTTTTTATTGAGGGGATGGGCGTGAACTTCGGAGGAGTTCGTTCCCAGATGGCCAAGGTCCCTGAGTCCTCCTCCACCATAGTCAGCAGTAATTTGTGGCCAGCCCACAGGCACTGAAAGGAGGCAAACTCTCCTGGCGCGGGCACGACGCTGCACCCCGCCGCCTCCCCCGTTTGCACGGTCTCCCTCTTCCACTTTGCGAGACTTTTCCCCCTCTTAAAGGGAGAGGCGATCTCCTTCCCTCCTCGCAACGAAGCGCCCGAGCAACTGCATCCATAATTGCAATCCAGTAAAGACAGCGTGGCTGCCCAATCAGGTCCCACCTTGTCCTCTTTGCTGTCCAATGGCGAGCCACGGGGTTATGGGCCCGGAAGAGAGCAAGCGACAAGGCAGGAATCAGGCGCATGCGTAATCCTGGTCCACAGGCGAAGAGAAAATGGAGGGTGCGGCGAGGGAAAGTAAACTACATTTCCCGACAGTCTTTGTCGTGCGACTGCGCATGCGCATGCTGTGTCGCCATTGCAGTGCGAGGCAGGGTAGCCTCAGTACTTTTTAAGGTTGGCTGATGTGAAATTCTAAGCATACCAGGCTGCATAAAATAAAAGGAGGGGGACGTGTGTACGCTTTTTTTTTTGGGGGGGGGGGAGAAATATATTTCCCCGACCTGGCCGGAGAACTTGACTGCCTTATGTTATATATCAGTTTATTTAAACATACCCCCCTCCTTTCCTCTTCATAGCCTAGAATTAATAAGAAGATAATCCTGGCTAAAGAGCAATGTGTTCTAAAAGTGGTGTTGTGAGTATGATCTTATGGGAAAAGAAAATAAATTTGGGCACAGTAATTTGGCAAACACGGGCTTGAATGGGGTGGACATTTAGTTCAAAGGGATTTACTCTCAAGTAAGTGTGTGAAGGACTGGAGCCTGGAAAACCTACAGCCTAGGATTTAATGCAAAAAGTGCAGTTTTATGAACTTGCTGAAATGAATAGACCAGTTTTGTCCAGTGAATATGCCAAAAGGAAAAGCAATTGAAGCTTCTTCTTCATCATCTTCTTTTTTTCTTTACAGCCAGTGTAGGACTTTGAGCACTTCTTGTAACTTATCAGTTGGATTGTTGGTAAGAAATATAGAATCTAAGAAGACTATATAGCTCAGTCATCCCCAACTTGGTACCTTCTAGATGAGCTGGAATGCAAGTCCCAGTGACACATTGGCTGAATATGATGGGAGTTGACATCCCAAGATTGGTACGTTTGAACTGGTACCATGAGCTGCCCTGTAGAAAGGTGAAAGGGAGGAAGAATGCAAAATCAGTAGCAGAAAGCATGACTTGTGCAGTTTTTCTGTAGTTGCTTAAGGTGCATCGCCTCCTGGGACCCTGTTTTTCAGAGCAAAAGCACATGCTTCTGAATGGTTTTAGGAATCATGGCTAGCCTGTGCAAGGGAGAGGGCAGGAGGCTACCATTTGGGAGAGGGAGTATATAGCAGCTGAAATTAAGAGATCCCCCCCCCCTAAAAGGAAGGCAGACACAAGAGTTCCATTTCTGTCAGGGAGATTAAGACGCATCTCTTATTTCCGTGCACACTTGACTTCTCCAGAGTAGCATTTTAACAGCTCCTGGAAACAGCATAACCAAGTTCACAGGAAACAGGTCTTCCTTAAAAGCGAGTGATTCTTTTCAGGAGGGGAAGCTGGAAGACAACCAGTTATCATGAAAGATGATCTTACCCCTCTCCAAACAGAGGGGATTGTGATAATGGAGGGGTGCAGAGAGGGAAGGAAGGGGAAAACCTTTCCAAGGAGGGGCTTCCTTTATTGCATCCCCCCACACCCTCCTCCCTGATGCAGAGCTTAATGTCTAGCGCTCCCAAGGAGAGGGAGCTGGATTTGCCCTGATCGGAAGAAAGCTGCTTTCTCATGGAGGCAGAAATTCCTTCTTCCATTACTGCTGCTGCTTCAGAGCCAGGATGAAAGGTGAATTTCACTATAAACCTTGTTTATAGTGCTTTGTTGTCTTTCAGCTTTTTTTGCTGATGCTCATTCTCTTTCCTCCTCCTGCTTTTCCTGGATCAAGCAACTGGGGCGATCATATCTATAAGTTTTAACTCTAACCCACCCAGATCCTACCGGAAGTCCATTTTGAAGACTTTGGAAGGTTGTAGTCTAATTTGTCAAATTGGTTCTTTCTGCCTCCTACCGTCCATCCCCATAGCACCCCACCCCTAGATCTTGTAAGTAAAGCAGGAGTTCCTGAATGATGCCCAGAGGTTTGCAGGAAAAAAAGATATGGGCAAAAGTATCTCTGCTGTACAGTACTGATCAGGGAGAGGAAGGCCTTTCGTCATTTGGACAGAGGGGTAAATAAATCCCATTTATTTACAGAATTTTCTTGGATTGGTTTATATTTTATTACATCAAAAGCAATTTTTACCATTCTGTTCTACTTTCGTCAGACCTCATTTGGAATACCGTGACCAGTTCTGGGCACCACAGTTCAAGAATGATATTGACAAGCTAGAACATAGTTAGAGGAAGGCAACCAAGATGGTAAACCAAGTCCTTGGAGGAAAGATGTAGGGAGCTGGGTAAGTTTAGCTTAGAGAAGACAAGACTGAGAGGTACATGATAGCCATAGTAAAATATGTGAGGGGATGTCATATAGAAGAGTGGTTCTCAGTCTGATGTGGGTGACCAAAAGTAATTTTCTTCTCAGTGTGCCAGATACATCGACTATAGTACAATGATTTATTTCCTGGAACGCATCACAGACCAGTAGTGGTCAAGGGAGAACCACTTTGAGTAGCACTGTTGTAAAAATTGGAGGTTGTTTTCTATGGCTTCAGAGATTAGAACATGAATCAGTGGGTTCAGATTGCTGTTAAAAGCTGTTCAGCTGTGGAATAGACTGTTTCTCCTTCTTTGGACATCTTTAAACAGATGTTGAATGGCCATCTTTCAGGAGTGCTTTAATTGTGTCTTCCTGCATGGCAGGGGATTGGACTAGATGGACCTGGCAGTCCCTTTGCAAATCTATGATTTGCATTAGGTGGTTCTCTCAGTTTTCAACACTTAATGTTAATAAAATATAGATACAAGGAGGCAAAAAACACATAAAAGAAAGAAGATGCAGGACTGGATCACATCTGTCTGGGAGTGAGTCTCATTGAATTTGATGGCACCTGGCAAAACTTTGTGAGGCAAAGAGTGCTTTTAAAATTTAGCCAAGGGAAGCTTCAAATTTGGAGGAGTGCCACAGGTGAACACTTGCTGGGCCAGGAGGATACCTATGGGACTCTGTCCCAGTCTGTTTGCAGAGCAATGTAGACCACCTTCTGGGTTAGGCAGGGGAGCAGCGTCATCTCTTGTGCTAAGCTGAAGATGTGATGGCATTTAGTAAAACAAGCAGGACTTGTAAACAGCAATACAGTAATACCTATTAATGCGGGGTGTGGGTGTGGATATTCCAGAATGATAATCAAAGTGCTTCTGATTGCACATGTGATTTAGGCTTGTTGAATTGAATGGGATCTAATGGTACTTTACTTGACTGTAAAATAAAAGAATACTTGTTGTGAAATGCAGAGTTTGATGAACTTCTGGAGATGCAGTAAAATCCCATATTGGGCAAAAAGTTAAAAGACGATCTAGTAGGGACTTCATTTTGCCTGACACAGTGAAAGAAAAATCAAGAAGATTCTGTGAACTGGTCACAGATAGGATCAAAGGATTTTCAGGCAACTTTGGATGTGATTGGCTAAAATAAGCAGTTTTTGCTGTGTGGTCCATTTCTAAGCAAGTTTAACTTCACAGCTGTCTATATACATGTTTGCTCAGAGATTAGTTTCAATGTATTTAGTGGAACCAGTCTGGATTTATACCCTAAATAAACTATGGTTTACAATGTCAGATTATGAAGGGCCTCTAAATCTTTTTTTTAAGAAACCAAAAATGTTGAGATGCGTTGAAATATTATGGGGCCTCTTAAAATTGACATAGCTTAGGGGCCCAATATATCCTAGTCCAGCCCTAAATGGAGTTTCTCCCTAGTACATGTATTTAGGAATCCAGCCTTTATCCCACTGAGTTTAATGAGGTTTACTCCCACGTAAGCATGTTTAGGCTTACAGCCTTAATTAGTACAACTGAAAGCCAGGACATTTTCTAGGGATTAAATAATTTTACAACAGTCTGATGTAGTGGCACAAAACAAATGCAGAGGTAACATCTTTTAGCAAATGTTCTCTTGTAAAATTTAATTTTGAGTAGGCACATTTCATGGATCTCAGACTAAAGGACCAATATACTAGATTCAGTAAACCAGGAAATGTTTAATTGAGTCATATTACCGTTTCAATATATTTCAATATTCAGTATTTCAATAATAAAATAATATTTCACTTAATATTCCCACTCCATAAATATCCTTATACTTTGTTAAAAATGCAGATTCCAAAAACAAATGCATTTAATATCCTGACAAGTTTGAGTGACTCTGTCAGTTTTTTTAAAAAATCCTCAAACATTATTAGTAGGCCTTGAAATAAGCTTTGCTAAAATTAAAGGGAGTAGAGTGAATTCAGATCTTAAATTTACAATCGTAGGCCACAATCTTGTTCAAATACACTGCAGATTAAGTTTCATAGCACACTATTGATTAGTAGATCTAACTTCTCAACATGAATAAGATTGAGCTTTAGCTCTGACTAATTTTAAAAAGGGAACACAGAAAGACCTGCATTCCTAAACATAGTTTATCAGAAAATTCTGATTATAACCCTGTTTTCATTCATCTGGGAGTTTAGTCCGACAGACATTTATAGGCCTAACCTCCAAACAGAGATTGTTATTGTGTACCTACAAGTCATTTTTGACTTATGGTGACCATAAAGTGACCCTATTACAGGGCATTCTTGGCAAGATTTGTTCAAAGGGGATTTGCCTTTGCCTTCGCCTTCCATTGAAGCTGAGAGAGTACAGTAGGACCCCATATCCACTGAGTAAATTATCCACTGGACACCAAACAGCACATCTACCATAGAGTCTTCCTAGAAAATGTGTCCCCTCTAGCCATTTTCTAGGTCCTCCAAGGCAACTCTGGTATTTTAAACCAGAAGTCCCATTATTTTCAATGGTGTTCGCTATTATCCATGGTTTTTGGTATCCACACACCCCAAACCAACCCCCAGCAGATACTGGGGTCCTGCTCTATCACTTGCCAAAGG
Source organism: Gambelia wislizenii (assembly GCA_030847615.1). NCBI lineage: Eukaryota > Metazoa > Chordata > Lepidosauria > Squamata > Crotaphytidae > Gambelia > Gambelia wislizenii. The sequence continues at coordinate 225,973,794 of JAUMIR010000003.1, read as the reverse complement.
TAAGCCAGTGGGTTTTGCTGTCTGAGTGGGGATTTGAACTCTGGTCTCCAGAGTTGTAGTCCAACACCGAAACCACTACACCATGCCGGCTCTAATGGGGTTATAATATGACCACCACTTGGTTCAGTTGGCCTTACTGCCAGGTAAGCCTATGTTTAGTACTTGGATGGGAGCTCGCCAACAAATACCAGTTGCTGTTGGCTATATTTCAGAGGAAGGAACTGGCAAAACACCTCTGAGTATTCATTGCCTAAGAAAACCCTATAAAAAAAGACATGAAAAAAGACACTTTAGACAAACTAAAAAGAAACAGCATTAAAAAATTGTGACTATACACAGCAGGGGTGCTCACAAGTAGAGGACAATTGCAAGGGAAATGTTTATATGTGCCAATTACATTACAGTTGTCGCTTCGTATTTGCTGGGGTTTGGTTCCAGGACCCCCGTGGATACCAACATCCGTGAATACTCAAGTCCCATTATATGCAATGGCATAGCAAAATGGTGTCCGTTATATAAGATGGCAAAATCAAGGTTTGCTTTTTGGATTATTATTTTTTAAAGAATATTTTCAAGCCATGAATACTTAAATCCATGGATACCAAATCCGTGGATACGGAGGGACAACAGAAGTACAATTTAAGGATGAGAAATTGCCGCCAAAGATATTGTAAGTTGACAAGTGACTTGGAAGGCACACAGATGTGTAGACAGAACTGCAGCCGATGGCATGTTTACTCAAAGGTAAGCCACACTGACTCCCTGAAAAGTATGCTGTTTTTTCCTCCAGCAGCCTAACCCACCAATTCACCCAGGCTCGGGCTGTTGGTCAGGATCGATGATGCCTTATCTATGCTGGCCCCGGGCCTCTTGCAAGGTCAGTGCAAAGCCGGGAGGGCTAGGGCCGGTTTAAGGCACCAGCGGCGTCAGCATCTGCAGGGGACACCATCATTGTGGGAATTAGGAATTTTTTATTGGAATAAGACCATTCTACTGAAAAATACACCTGACCGCAAAAGGCTGTAACAATAACACAATAATAATAATAATAATAATAATTGTTTTCCTCTTTTCTTACTAATACAAAAATAAAACTATCCTAACACTAATACATGTTTCCTCTTAATCTAAACACTATAATCACTCTTTTTTTCTTTTCCAATGAACATTATATTTACACATTACAATTACACCTATTTGGAAAAGAAAAAACCAATAAAAGATTAATAAAAATAACAATACAAAATAATACAAAAATAGAATAATAATAATAAAATATTTATTTAGAATATCTTTTTATGTTATTGCTCGGGTTGTCTCACTAAACCATGGCCAAAACTATCATTGTAGGGGGGGCGTATTAACCCTCCTCCTGCAAAAACATTGTTAGTAATAATCTGTGTGAATAGCTTAGGTTGAGTTAGGTGACATTGGCCTGAGGTAAACATATGGGGGCCCCCAAATTCCTTAAACCGATCCTGGGGAGGGCGCGGGGCTGGGACGCAGAAAGAGGGGCGCGAAGAAGCGAGAGCCGGGCTGGCAGCCCCGAAAGCCGGCGACTGACTGCAGCCTGGCGAGGCGCCGCCGAAGCTCCTCCTTTGCTCGCTGGAGCTGCGGCTGTAGCTACCGGCGGAAGGCGCACAGGCGGCGGCTTCGGCGAGGGCTGTTGCTACAGGCGGCGAGGGCTGTGCGGCTCCTCCTCCTCCTCCTCTCTGGGCGGAGCGAGAGGCGGGCCGGGCTGGCCGTCTCCTGTTCCGGGCCGTGCGAGCGGGGCGGGGGTGCTTCGCAGGCTCCGGCTCCAGCCGCTGATTGCCGAGGAGGCAGCCATTGCTGGGGAAGCCCCCGGGAGCATGGCTGGCGCTCTCCTGCGGATGCCTCCCCCGGCCGCCTCCCGCTGGCAGCGGCTGGATCTCCGGCACTGCGGCAGGGGGGCGCTCCCTGCGGAGAGGGGTGGGCTTTGGGGCGCCCCTGGCCGGAGGAGAGAGTGCTGCGGCGCCCCTGGGCTGGGGACGAAGTGGATCAAGCCCACCGGCCGGGAGACTGGCGTCCAGACCTACAACAGCCTGAGCAGGAGCAAAGAGCCTCTCATCTTGAGGAACCCCGATGTGGTCACTTGGTAGAAGATTTGGGGATGTCAGTGTGTGTGTGTGTGTGTGTGTGTGTGTTGGCGGGGAGGGGGTGGACGAGGCCCTTTGCTGGTATCTTTACTGGCAGGGTGTTTTCTTTTTTGGTGGAAGGGTCACCACCAGCCCTTAAAAACCACAGGTGTGAGTCTTCCTGGCAGTGAACATAACGCAGTGGTTCTTCACCTTTTCTTCACCAGCGGCCCCCTTTAAGTATCTTTTGTTGCTAAGCCCCCCCCCCAAGGCTTAACTCAAGATTTAATACCATAACAAAAGAACAACAACAACACAATTGCACCATCTATTAAACCTTCTCTCAGAGGAAGGGGAGACTTTTCTCCTGCAAGTTTGTGGTTGGAGTGGATTGAATGGCAATGCACAAGCCAAGCCAGCCAGCCTTTGCCTTGGCTCCTGTCATTGGCCACTGCACTGCAGGGAGGAGGTGGGCCAAGGAGCCTTCAAGCCTGTGATGAAGACATCACAGATCCATGGGGGTCCCTGGACCCCAAGTTAAGAATCACTGCCATAAAGGATGGTGGAGCTCATTTGCTGAGTTTCTGCTTGTTACATTGCATGTAAAAATGCAGGAACCTTGTCAGAAGAAGAGGTGGCTCTATGTTGTGGGGCTAGCTAAATATTAAGGAACAGGAGTTAGGGCACAATCTTGCTGTTGTTTTTTAATTGAAAATAAGCCCTATTGAATTGAACAGGGATTGCTGCCTAAGTGCTAAAATTGCACTGTAGAAGAGTGTTGACCAGTGTGATGTAATGGTTGGACTGAGGACGCTGGGAGACCAGGTTCAGATTCCTATTCAGCCATGGTAACCCACTGGGTGTCCTTGGGAAGGCAATAGCAAACCTCTGAATAAATCTTGCCAGGAAATTCCTATAGTACTGTAGCCATCACTTGGAGTTGGCTTGAAGGCACACAACAAGTGCTGTGCTTCTCAAAGTGGTGATCTATCAATTGTTTGTCCCTGCTGAGTTTCCAGCAAAGCATTTGTATTCAGTGGTACAAATATGATGTGGCTCCCTGACATAATGAGAAAAAAATGTTGGTCCTCCACATCAAATAGCTTAAGAAACACCAGTGCAGGACACACCCTTTGTTGAAGGATGTTCGCAAACTCAGGGTCAAATAGGGAATAGTCCATCAATGATAACCAAGTAGAAGGAAGGCCCAGGACAGATCCAAGTAAAAGAATACAGTATTGCTTGGGGCTGAGAAGTGAATCTAGAGATGGGGAGTGTCAGCTATTGGCTACTAAGCAACAGAAACCAGGCAAGGGTGGTTGTGTGTGATGCTCCAGGCATTTATTTATTTTTACTTACAACTTGCACCAGTCCTAGGTAACATGGCCAGTGTGAGAGATTGTGGGCATTGTAGTCCAGAGAGGGCCACAGTTAGCCATCCATGCATAGAAGAAGCAGGATTTGGGAGTACAGTATTATCCAGAGGGATCTGGGCTTCACTTCTATTCTAGAAGTGTCTTGCTGTTTCGTTATCAGAGAAACAGCTGTGAAAAAAAATGTTTCACACTACATCTAAAGTAGACTCTGAGACCATAGGTCATTTATTTCTGGATAGTTTGTGGTTGTAGCTTTGTATCCTGTACACAAAATATTTGAACAAGCAAGGTTCAGCTTGGTCCTGATGGAGTTGGTGAACCTCCAGGTACATTACGGTAGTTTAATGTGCTTGATACTCTGCCCCCATGTTTTCCTCCTCGAAGTACTCTTTGCAGACCAAATGTGGAATCATCTCTATTTCCTGTCTTCATTTGATTGTCCATTAGTGTTTATATGATTTTCTCATTGTTCATGTTATAGGTATAGCTGTGGACCAACTGTGTATGACCATGCACACCTTGGGCATGCTTGGTGAGTTTTTATGTTTAGCTTAGTTTTATTGAAATGGATATCCCAGCAACTAGGTTATGTATAGAATAGACTCCAGCTTTAGTATATTAACATTGGTTGTCCATATTGATGAAAATAAGGCCTCCAGACTTCAGAAGAGTTAATTAAAAAAAAAAAAAGCTTCAGGAATCCCCAAGCAAGATGGCCATTGGCCATGCTGGCTAGGGGTTTCTGGGAATTCTAGTCCAAAAAATTAAACTAAGGTCTACCTTTTCCAACAAAGGACAGGACAGAACAGAACCATAGGCCATAGGGCTTCTAGTAGTTCCAGTAGTATTCAGAGTAGTTCTAGTACATTCATGTTGCAGGTCTCCTCATTCAAAGAAACTGAGAATACCTTATTCAGGGTTTAATGTTGCATTATGCGTTATCCATCAATATAGTAACATATATGCATCTTTCTTTTTCAGCTCCTATGTTAGGTTTGATATAATTAGAAGAATAATGACACAGCTATTTGGAAAGGAAGTGGTCATGGTGATGGGAATTACAGATATAGATGACAAAATAATTAAGAGAGCCAATGAGGTAAGTGTATAGTACTGCTGGTAGTTTAATTTTTGAATTTTGCTCAGCATAAAATCTGTTGGATGAGGCAACAAAATGAAACTGATCTTGTTTGATTTGTGCACAAGATCTAATTTTTTTTGAGTACTTGGGAGACTGATCATTTGTTTTTGTCTCCCTATTTTTTTTTTAATATACATAAATGAAAAATACAACTAGAGCCAGAGCACACATAAGAGTTTGGGAGTGTGATGTTGATGCATGATCTCTTTCTAAGCCCATCACCTTTCTCATCTTAATTAAACCTTAGTTTCCATGTGATCAGAGTCGCAAATTGGCTTCAAACCATGCTCAACATGTCAAGGTATTTTCCCATTGTTTGGCACAACATGACCTAGATTCCATAATGCTAGAAAATTCTGCACTACCTACTTGTTTGTTCATTTAAACCAGTTTTGTTAATGTATTTTAGTATCTCCATCTTTTTCTCTTCTACAGTAAAGTTTTCATAATAGACTAAGCAACTCAAGTATTTTATATGCCAAGAATTCCAGAGATGTTAAAATACAATAATTAAGCTATTTGACTTTACAAGTGCCTCTTATACCCTAAGGAGGTTCCTTTGTTTTTCACCACAAACAAATACCTTATGTCTTATGCACAACTTCTTGTTTCCCTGATCTGAACTGTTGGCACTCCTTAAAAGAAAAGTTTGTTCCTGAGGTGATCCCAGGCCAAATTTATATTGACAGCATAATGATACCATGCTGTCATAGAGATGGATTTGGTCATGTTCTGATTCTCACTCTGAATAGATCTTTGGGAGGGAGTCACACAGCCAAAATGAAATTAGAAGGAATGAAATCCTTCTGAATAGATAATTTCCCTCTCTTTTCAGGTTCTTGCCAATACAAATGGGGTGTGTTTCCCTATCCCATTTGGGCTCAGCCTGCTGTGTAGTACGTGTTCTTATCTTAAAATAAGTAAATAATGGTATTAAGTATTTTCAAGTATGTCTGTGATTGTGTTGTGTATTTTTGTTGTTTTTTGCTTACCATGGCTCGGGAGAGCTGTCACCTGTCATTCCTGCTTTAGAACATCTGAGGCTGTTCTGGAAATCCAAGTTAAACTTAAATGAAGGTTGTTCCATAAAGGAAAAGATCACTTGTTTTTCCTGTCCTCTATCCCCTGACATGTAGGACTTTACCAGACACAGCAAAAACCGTGTCAGAAGAACACTACTAGAACAAAAACAGACATTACCAGACGTCATCCTTCAGCCATTCTGGGGGCATAGTGTGGGCATGAATAACGTGTCCCTTTTTATTGACAGCTTAGCCTGTCAATAAAAAAAGGGATGCTTTATTCATGTCTCTGCTGCACCCCTGGAACAGCTGAAGAATGCGGTTCCCTGGTAATGTCACCCTTTCTGTTCTTGTAGCATTCTTTTGATGCGATTGGGAATGCGGTTTTGTGCCGCGTTCCCCTACATCTGATAAAGTCCGTAGGATTGGTATTCTCCTGAGGTGAGCATTTAATGAGGTTTCTTTGTTTTATTTTGGATCTTTTTTCCTTTCTGTGTAAGTTAACAGATGAGCCATCTTATAGGCAATTTACCAGTATACCCCTTCTTTTAAAAAAACAGATGAATATATCACCAATGACGCTTGCCCGCTTTTATGAGGAAGACTTTAAGCAAGACATGGCCGCCTTAAAGGTACAGACATTTGACCTGATACGTTGTTTCTCTGAGCAGAAAAGATTTAATTTTTTATGTTAAATGGAAGGTTTTGGCAGTTGGAATCCCTGTCTTTGGTCACCTGAGCATTTTTGTGTGTGCCAGATTTATGTTTTCAGTGGGATCAACTATCAAGATATTATCCTCTTTAAGATATTTTATTGGTTGGGTATCTCTTAAATATGCTTCTAATCGTCTGCTTAATTAGCCTGACATTAACCTCCAGTTTTGCTAGTATGAAGACTGTTTGCCTCTGAGTTTTCATAAATCAGTCTCACCCATTACTTTATCCCATAATCACTAACTGGTAGTGACTAATTCTTTATGTTTGCACAGTCCATCTTGGCCCTGGGGATACGGTTTAGACATCATGGCAAAAACATTTGGCCTAATCTCTTATTTTGTCTTGCACCCCTGTCCCCTGCATTTTGTACCCTTGAGCCTGATGAAGAGATTTCGAGAATTTGAAGGTTGCACAATATTTTGAGACATTTCAATTGATCCTAACAGAGGGGTTGCTCAGCTGTGCATTCTGGAGTAATGACAGAACATTCTTTTTTTTTAAGGTTCTTCCTCCTATGGTCTATATGAGAGTAACTGAAAATATTCCTCAGATTATTTCTTTTATACAGAAGATAATTGCTAATGGACATGGCTATGCAACTTCAAAAGGTAAACAGTACAATTAGCTGTTGATATGTGTGTTAGATACTTGGATGTTGGATTTGATGTTTTTGTTAATGTTTTTGCCTCAGCTTGACTACGTCTGCTCCACCTGTTGAACAGCAAATGTACAGCAGGTAGTCCGGAATGACTTGTTTCTCCTCGCTGCGTTTGTAAAGCTGTTGACAGATCATATCAAAGGAAGCAATGAGAGGCAGCAAACAATTTTTGCTAGAGTCCACCCACAGCAGCCACTCTTTCCTTCCCTGCCCCTTGCTATACAGTCATCCCTTCACATTCGTGGGGGTTAGGTTCCACAGACCGCCGCGAATGTGAAAATTCTGCGAATAATGACTGCCCTCTCCCTCCCCCACCAAAGCGATCACAGGGCCTCCAGAGCCCCCATAGTCGCTTCCCCCTGCCTCCCCCTCCCCCCCAAGGCCTTCGCGGGGCCTTCGGAGGGTCTCCGAAGTCCCCGTTGAGGCCTCTCCGGCCCTCCTGCCCAAGGCCTTTGCGGGGCCTTCAGAGGGTCTCCAAAGGCCCTGTGGAGGCCTCCCCGGCCCTCCCCCCCCCCAAGGCCTTCACGGGGCCTCTGGAGGCCCCGTGTTGCTGCTTTTGGGAGGGCGGGGGGGACCTCCCAAAACCGCAAATATGCAAAACCACTAATGTTAAGTTCGCGAATGTGGAGGGGCAACTGTACAATGGTCTTCTTTACTTCTATTCCCACCTATTTTTGTCTGTCTTGTCTCCTTCCCTACCCTCCCAGTGTGAATCCTGACCAGGGCTTGACATCAGTCAGGAGATGTCTCTGACAAGGGTACCAGAAATAGTAAAAACTGCAGGCATAAGGGACCATTTTAAAGTTACAGCTTGGAATTTCTAATGATCAAGGTGTTAATTGGGTGTCCATCTTTTCACTCACCTGGTTTGTGAGTGGTGGCTTCTGTGCTATCTATAATCCTGACATTTGGTTTGAGGTGAAAGTGATTTAAAAAAAACAAAAAACCAGGGAGTAAATACAGAGTTTCAAATGCATTAAATCTTAGCATTAGTCAAATTAATTAATTGGTGTTTTTGGTTCATTGATTTTTTTTTAAAAAATTCTCTAGCCCCCTACAGTACTCCCCACCCCCAGGACCATCAATACCAATTATTTATTCCATTTTCCAGAATTGCAGTAATTCTCTTGGAGGTGTATACCCCCTTTTTCTTAAAAAAACATATTCTATAAGTGTCTTCCATGTTTCATCAAAGTTACAACTTTTCCATAATCCTTTTTTAACTTTCATTCTATCCATTTTCTCTAAGGGATTTTCAATCGTTAATAAAGTATCGTCTGCAAACAGGCTTATTTTATTTTTCCTCTTATTACCAATTCCAACTAAACCATCATCCTGTCTAATAATATTTGCTAAAAATTCTATAACTATGTCAGACAAAATCGGAGAAAGAGGGCATTCCTGCCTAGTACCTCAGAATAACCAAATTTGGTCAGTCATACCATCATTCACTACTACCCAAGCTGTATTTTGTGTATATAATTGATATATCAATCTCTTGAATCTTTTACCAAATCCCATCACTTCTATTATCATTTTTAATGCTGGCCATTCCACACAATCAAAGGCCTTGAAAATATCCAAGGCTAATATTCCTGCTTTCAAATTACTTTTCTGTATTTTATCTATTGTATTGAGTACCCTTCCAATTAAGCTCTACATTTGTCTGCCTGCTATAAAACCGCATTGATCCCTTTTGATATATTTAAATATAAATTTATTCATCTTTCTTGCCATTATTGCAGTCAGTATCTTAGCATCTTGATTTATTAAAGAAATAGGCCTATATGATCCAGGATCTGTCAGATCTTTCTCAGGTTTTGGAATTAAAACTATTAAAGACTGTTCCCACGATATTGGGATCTTATCTCCTTCTATTATTTTATTACATAGCAACTTCAGTTTAGGTATTAATACTTTTTTTAAGTTTTATAATATTCTGATCCCAATCCATCCACTCCTGGGGATTTCCTGCCTTTCAATCAATCAATAACATCTTCAATTTCTGCCTCTTTAATTAATTGTTTCATCTCATCCCTGTCGTCTTCTAATATTCTTGTTTACAGTATTTCCCAATATAATCCTTAATCTTTCCTCTGGGGTTTCCCCCTGGTTCATTGATTAAATTACATGTGCCTGCCTTTGTTTCCACTGGGTGTCCAAAAGGTAGGACTGGGTGTCCATTTGGGCACACATTTCTTACTTTAAAATGCCTTGATTGCTCTTGTTCCAAAGGGGAACTTTGCAGAATTCCAGTTCATCTTGATTTCTGTCCATAGTAGATGGCTGTTCACTCTCATTAGGAATATGTTAAGGAACCCAGTTGTCCTGATTTGATCTTCCCCTCCCTCATATTTGGCACATGGGCAGGTCAGTTCCCTCTGCCTTCATATTGATCTATGCTGGTTGTGGAAGGAATGAGCTGCTCTTGAATCACATTTTAAAATGAGGAACTGTAGCAGATTTCTCTTTTCAGTCTTACACAGAACTTGGAAAGAATTACTTTTCAAAACATTTAGAAAGTTGTTTATTTTCATTACTTATGACAGTGTTTAAAGAGTTAACTAATTATGTTCCATTTGTACTGCTTATTATTTTTTCATTACTTTGGGCCTCCCTTAGAATTGATAAGTGAATGGCACAAATCTTGGGGAATTTCTGTGAAAATGCCTTTAAAAGAATCCTTACAAAGTAACTCTAAATTGTAAGCCTTAGGGCAGGGAACTGTTAAATTAACCATTTGTAAGCCACTCTGAGAGCCTTTGTGGCTGAAGAGCTGGGTAGAAATACTCTAAACAAATGAATAAATAAAGTAAAATAAAATAAAATAAAATAAAATCAATAGGGGTGGACAAAGTTCTATCCTCTCGATTAGGGGTGAGCAACTGTGGAAGGCTAGGGGGCTACATTAGCCGCTACCCTCAGGAGTCCTTGAAAGGCCGCACCCCACTCTACCTGCTCCTGCAATAAAATAAAATAAAAATAAGATATTGTTTTGCCCCCAAATGCTCTCAAGGAAACACAGAGGGCATTTTCACCATGGTTTGGGGCTTTCCTGGACCATTTTAGGCCCAGAAGATGCCTTTTTTTTTTAACATAACAGAAAGTTAGTGGAAGTCACTTCCTGCTTCAAAAAATGCCTCTCATTGGTTTAACTTGATCCAGGGCCCCCAAAACATAGTTGAAGTGCCCCTTATACTTGTAGGTTAATTTGGGGTAGCTTTAAAAAATTGCCATTTTTTTAACTCCCGAGGGGAGTAAAGGGCCTCCAAACATAAGGACATGACCTCCATGCCCATAGAGCACCTTTGGGGGCCAAAAAAATCACGAGTTTGCTCTAGGTGTTGGACTGGCAGTTCTTGCCATCCCTAAAAAAGCATAGGCAATGGTAAAGCGTGCTGGGTGTTGCAATCCAAAAATACCTGGAAGGCTACATGGTTCTTATTTCTGCTTTAAAAAGTGACTAGGAAATGTTGCTTGTGCCACCAGTAAAGTGACTGTAACTTCATTGCACCATTCCTACAAGAAGCAGAATGGACCCACATTGACTCATTTCAGAGATATTACATATAACTTCTAAGCTCTGGCCTGAGTAGAGGTCCCAACATGGTGGCCTGGTTGTTTTATGTGGTGAAACAGAAACATTTCCCCATAGCTGCTGGCACAGGTGGGTTGTGTGGTGTCTTGAATGAGTTTGTGTTTAGGAATTTGTGGATTGTGTCATTTAGCAGTAGACCAAACTAACGTCTTTCTTTGTAATAAGACCAAACTGTTTACTTCCAACAGGTAATGTTTATTTTGATGTCCGTTCTAGGGGAGACAGATATGGAAAATTAGCAAATATTTATCCCGATGCTCAGGAAGAACCAGGTACGTTAATGAAGATGTGGACTTGACTCTGAATGCCACTGCTTAATGTGCTAATTGGAAATTACATGAAACTAGAAGATATCTGAAATTTGCTCGTTTGTAATACATTTTAATTCATGTCTGTAGATGTCTGAGGCAAACAGTATATTCTGGAGATGTCCCTTGTATTATAAGCATAAGCTACTATATATACAAAGGAAGTCAATCCTGTTTTAACAATGACTGTGTAAAATGAGGTAGACAAATTCCAGAAGTCACTGCACCAGAAAATTCCCAATTTTTATAGCAAAAATTACCAATAGCAACCCCCATCATCTTTGATTGGCTATTTAGCTGCATATTCCTCCCTCTCCCATTTTAGACCCCATACAGACCTTAAAAAAAACCTCTGGAAGTAACATATCAGTCACTTCCTATTCTGGAAACAAAAGCTTATAAAGGCCTTAAAATGAGTTAGGGGGCCAAAATGAGTCTGAGGGATGTAGTTGGCTGTTTTTTGTTTGTTTGTTTTTTGGCAGTTTCTTTCTGGTGAAATTGTTTTTTGAGGTGTAGAGAGATGTGGGAACTTTTGGGCTACATGAAGCCTGCACAATTCAGTTTCTCCACCCATGGTGTAAGGCATGGTTACTGGTCACGTTTTTGTTTTGTGTGTGTTGGGAACCACTCACATGCCAGTTTTTGTAGAAGAAAAATTCCTTGCCAGCAATCCATAAAGAAGCAGTTTCCCAGAAGTTAACATTTTAAATCCTTGTAGGCTGTTGAGGTTATTCTGGAGTAAAGGATGCCTGGAGAGAAACCATGGTGCAGTGGTTGAATGCCTCAAGTTATAAGAATCAGCTAGCTAGTGATAGGAAAGAACTTTGACTTACAGTTGCTACTGTGGTGGATTATGCTATCTAGGTGGATTGACAGGCTGAGTAGAACTTGGAAAAGACACTTTTTTTTGGAGTAGCAATAGCACCTGCATTTCTATACAGTAGGACTCCCATATCCACTGATTCATTATCCCCTGATTCAATTATCCATGGGACACAAAACAGCACATCTACCATAGAGTCTTCCTTGAAAAATGTGTCCTCTCTAGCCATTTTCTATGTCCTCCAAGGCAACTCTATGGTATTTTAAACCGGAAGTCCATTATTTTCAGTGGTGTTCACTATTATCCACAGTTTTTGGTATCCATGCCCCCCCCCCCACCCAGAACCAATCCCCAGCAGATACAGGGGTCCTACTGTACCACTTTATAGTGCTAAGAACTCTCTAAGTGGTTTACAATGTGCTAGCTAATTGCCCCCAACAAGCTGGGTACTCATTTTATCGACTTTGGAAGGATGGAAGGCTGAGTCAACCAGGAGCCCCGCAGGATTGAACTCACAACATTGTGGCTGCAGTACCAGCATTTAACAACTGCGCCACCAAGGGTCCTGGGAGTTGTAAACCAAAATGTAACTTTTCCAAATTGAGTCTGACCTGGTATAAATCCAAGGGGTATAAATCCAGTGGTAGTCGTGTTGGCCATGCAGCAGAATACAGTATAGTAAAATCCAAAAAACCCACACTGCAATAGTACCATTATCAGGCCAACCAAAGGTGTACAGCACAATACATTATGCAAGCTTTCAGATCTCACAGGCTTCTTTATCAGGCATTGATGTTAAAAGTCATTTTAGGGTAAGGGAGAAAAATGTGACTGGTATAAAACATATTCCCCCCTACAGGGATTGATCACCTTTTGCCTGCTCAGATGCATAATGCAAAATCATATGCAGCATATGTGTAGATCACCATGATTATTTTACTTTTAAGTTTTATGACAGGATAATAAAGGTTGAACCACCTCTACTACAAAGCAGAATAGGATATTACAGTACAGGTTTCCTAGGAATTCTTTCAGATACCTCTATGCCTAGTGTCTGTCACATACACAGGTGCCATCTTAGTTTATTATTTGTATGTGAGGTGCACACTATTTCCTACACCAAAGTGTTTTCAGTGCAAAGAAGAAAACCATGGTATATGTAGTGTCCATGTGTTGCTTTGGAAATGCAATAGTCGCCTCTTCATTTTTAGCTTCATCTTCATTAACGTGGCACATCTTGTTATTGGCAGTTGATAGTGATAAGTCTCACATGAAGGATTTTGCTCTTTGGAAGGCAGCCAAACCTCAAGAGATGTGCTGGGATTCACCCTGGGGGAAAGGACGACCTGGTTGGCACATTGAATGTTCAACCATATCAAGGTCAGCTGGTCTGGAATTTTTCATCGTTTCTTTTCAAATATGTAGTAGAGAGCTGCATCAGAGCTACCACACCATCAGTTAGAGTATGCCATTCAGAAATCTGTTTTTTTAAAAAAATCTTATTTCATAGTTCCTTGTAAAATACAGTTTAATTTTAGTTTGTAATGTTTATTTTAACTAACGAAAATTAATGGCAGAAAAGATGGAAGAAATGTTTATTATGATTTATCTATTACTTACTAATTTATATCCCATCTTTTTCTCAAAAGTGAGACTCAGGGCGGCTTACATAAGTTAAAACATTTACAGTTTAAAGCATCTCCCAAGACATAAGGAAAACCTTGCAAAATGTCATGCAGGAGTTTAAACCCTTTAAAATAAATTCATTAAAAGACAGAAGATAAAAATCAGCATACTAATACACCACTGAAAGTCCTTGTACTGTAATCAGTTTGGAAGACTGTTGGAACAGAAAGTTTTCACTTGCCATAGAGGGACACCAATGAGGGAGCCATCCTAGCCTCCCTAGGCAGTGAGTAGCAAAGCCTGGGAGCAAAAAGGCTTCTCCTGTGTTCCCACCAAATGTTCCTGCGAAGGTGGTGGTAACAAGACAAGGGCCTCCCCTGAAGATCTTAAAGCCTAAGCAGGCTGAAATAGGGAGATACGGTCTGTCAGATATCCTGGACCTGAGCTATATACCACTTAGTAGGTCAAAACCAGCACTTTGAATTGTATCCAGAAATGGACAGCCAGCCAGTGGACCTGTTGCAACAAGGGAGTCATAATGCTCCCTTTAGGCAGTACCAGTTAACAGTTTGTAGCCCAACTGAAATCTCTGAGCACTTTTGAAAAGCAATACCTTGTATACAGTAGGACCCCCGTATCCACTGATTCATTATCCACTGATTCAATTATCCATGGGACACAAAAAGCACACCTACCATAGAGTTTTCCTAGAAAATAGGTCTACTTTAGCCATTTTCTAGATCCTCCCCGGCAACTCTATGGTATTTTAAACCGGAAGTCCCATTATGTTCAATGGCGTTCTCTATTATCCACGGTTTTCAGAATCCATGGAGCCCTCAAGAACCAATCCCCAGCAAATATGGAGGTCTACTGCACCATGTTACAGTAATCCAAATAGGATGTAACTAATGCCCATAGATAGCTCTTTTCTGAGTGTATGTGTACTTTGGGAACCCACAGCCAGGTGTCATCTGACTGATAACCACTGCACTGACAGAAGACAACAATAAGGAGATGTGTTTATTGGTTTTGAGAGGCACCTCTTACAAGTGTTGAAACCAAGCCATAAATTGGTTTGTAATGTGCTTATAGGAGGTTTTTAAGACCACAGCAGAAACAGGGAAATGCTTAGGGGGTCTTCTAGAACATATGGTGGTGAAGGCTGAACAAAGAAGTCAACTTCTTTTGCATTCCATGTACAGTATCTGTACTGATGAAACAGGGCAAAGGTGAAAGGAAGGGATTTCTAGGTGGCAAGCAGGCAGATTTCTTAGTGATACAGAGAATATATAAACATAGCAGTGCCATCCTCTCTGTCTTTTGCCCTGTGTGTTCTTCCAAGTTGATTGGACTTCAAAAAGTGTTTTAACCAAGAAGCCAATTAAAGTAGGTTCAGTTCTGTGCCTTATGTTAAAAAAATGTGGTGGCTTGTAAAGAATAAGAAACAGAAAATTTTGACAGAGTTTAAAACCACTCAGGTAAATGAAGATGGCGTGTTCAGTGACCTGAATGGCAAATAAGAGAGAAAGGAAGGAGATTTAGTTCAAATTAACAAAGTTTTTGGTGGGGTAGGGATAGATGTAAAAAAAAATGATTTCAGATACTCATTGAGTGTCTGTTTTACTGAAGGGTGTAGTATCAATTAAACAATTGTGGAAATCCTGCTTTGTCACTTGGCAGTAAGACTCAGATTTTTAAAGCTAATAATAAACTGTTTAAGGATAACAGTAGAGCCATCTAGAGGCAAATGGAAATACTGCAGGATCCAAGTAAATCGCCCAAACTGGCATGGTCTCTTCAAATGCATGGAAGAGGAAACCATGCACCTAAGTCTCTCATCCCAGCTACTCTCCCTACATTGCAGATTGTTCTTTTGAGTCCTAAACAGTTTGCTGCGTAGCCCACATTGCTGTTAAATTTGACTATGGCAAATAAAACACCAAATCACTGCATTTCTGACATACAGTTGTCCCTTCATATTCGCTACGGTTTGGTTCCAGGACCCCCCGCCCCCATGGATACCAAAATCCCTGAATACTCAAGTCCCATTATATGCAATGGCATAGCAAAATGGTGTCCCTTATATAAGATGGCAAAATCAAGGTTTGCTTTTGGGATTATTGTTTTTTTAAAGAATATTTTCAAGCTGTGAATACTTAAATCCGTGGATATGGAGGGACAACTGTATTTGCTTTGGAATGCACCAATGTCTGTTGTGGTCCTTGAAAGAGGGAAAGAATATTTGTGTATATGTGTGCCAAACTGAAATTGATCATCTTACTGTGACTCTTGGTGCTGCACTGTAACCTGGAAATATGTCACCAGCTGTTTTTCTTGAATGTCTTTGCTGAGTAACCTTTTAATCCATTACTCTTTATGTTTTACTCAGCATGAGATCAAAGCAAATTTATGAAGTGTTGTGAGCATTCTGCATTAGTACACAAAAGTAGAGCTTCTTGATTGACAAGTGCTCTGGCATAAATTAATTCTTTTTTTTTTAAACTGTACAATTTACTCAGGTAATAAAAAACAAAAAATATGAAATGTGAACATTGGATGCTGTTAACACAATCTATAATGTCCTTGAGTTTCTTATGCAACAACTTTGGTAGTTTTCAAATCTAAAAAGCCTGCTTTCAAGGAGAATGTGTTTAATAATTTGCAAATAATAAGTGTGGGCAGATGCTGTAGTGGTTTGAATCAATTCCAGCATTGGCTCCTAGTTCTTCATCAGAACCAGGAGTTTGGGTGTATTAATTCCTGAATTTATGAATATTTCTGTGATTCTGGTCAGTCTAGCCTGGCTCTCTCTCTTTTTCGATTATTGAATATTATTGTTTCAGTCTAGTGTTTGGAGGACATTTGGATATCCACACTGGTGGAATAGATCTTGCGTTTCCCCATCATGAAAATGAAATTGCTCAATGTGAAGTTTATCATCAGTGTGATCAGTGGGGAAATTATTTTCTACATTCTGGTAAGTTACAGCTTAAATAACCCCCTTTACATTTTAGTCCCATTCTTTTTATTTGACCGTCTTTCTGTTCATGTATCTCAAGATCCAAGCTACTCTAAGAAGTGTCCACACAGATTTCAAGTCGTTGCATGGGGTATATTATGTATGACTAACCTCTGGAGATATTATATCTTCTCTAAAAGGGATTATATACCCCTGTTGACACTCATGTAAACATTGCTAGAGTATGACATCTCTAAATCATAACATTAGCATTGCACTAGCATTGATATTTATATACTTATCCCCAAATTGCTTTTGTCTACCACAAGGGAACAATTTTTTCCCCAAGTAGGACAGTTTTTGGAGTTCTGTCTTCACTAAACATGATTTTCCTTATAGTGAAAAAGTATCAAGAATACTACATCAAATAAAGTGTGTGTGTGTGTATGAATTTATAGTGTGTGTGGATTCATAGAGAAGCAGAGTTGTCTAAATTTCTCTTCTTCTTTATATACTTAGTTTGAGTTGGTTGGTTGTTTCTAAACTTTTTGATATGTGAACAAATATAGCAAAATTAAATATCCCAATAATACATTTTGTCTTAATGGGATGAAGAAAATATGTATTGCAGTTGTGATATTTTGACAAGTAGAAATCATTTGGCATGATGCAAGCCATATTTAAGTTGAGTGAATATTCCTGATGGACATGTCCGTTTCTCTGATGTCCTTAGGAAGCAAGAGCATGTTTAATTAGGATGCTGAAAGACTTAAGAACTCTCTTGAGAGTGAGAGAGCTTGATTCCAGCATTCATAAGCTTGTGGTTTTCTGGATGGGTGGATGGATAGATACACACATGCATACAGTGTATATTGTTTTATGTAATACTCCTTTAGTGTTCTAATTTCTTGAATCTGGTTAATTAATTTATCTTTACCTGTCAGAAGCACTGTATTCATAATTGATTTTTTATTTACATAAATTAATGTGAATTATTCATAGCCAGTTATTTGGTTTCAGGAAATAAGTTGTCAGTGTTCCATAACAGAACATAAGAGTTTTAGCAAGCTGATTAACAGCTTCTTGCCTTTCTTGACATATTCATGAAATGTGCTGAGGGGGGAAATGCACAGTTGTGTATTTTGACCAAACATTGTGCTCAGTGAAGCCTGAGAGTTGCTTCACACTTTACCTTGTAGCCACAACATGTGGCCTAAGTTCTGGACTTTTCTGTTTCTTCCCCCCGCCCAGCCTGATGTACTGGTGAGTTACAAAGCTTGCACACTTCTATGGATTTCTGGTTGGTTCTGTGGATTTCATAGAGGTATTGCCCAGCTGTAGACTTCTTTCTTCTGCAACAATTCTTGCATGGAAAGTATTTCCAAAAAGTAGAAATCACATAAAAGCCATGTGTAAATTGTCATGTGATTTCATTTTGTTGCACATATCAGGACTCACTGTTTAGTCATTGTTATCTCAGCACATGTAGGTGCTTTGGTATTCATGTGTGTTATTGTAATAAGGAATTATCTTACATGTCAGAGGTGGAGAAACTGTGGCCCTTCAGACATTGATGCACTCCATTTCCTATGTTCTTTGTGTGGCTGTGTTGTCTGGGTTGGTTGGAGTTGGGAGTCCAACAACTTCTGGAGGTCCATGTTTTTCCCACTTCTGGTTTATATATGGGGGTTCATGCTATTATTAGTTTTTGGTACATAAACAAGAGTGAGTGCTTTAAAATTGCTATTGAGATAGACTTGGGTTGTTGGGTTTTTTACCCTTCTTATATTCTAGGGTTCAGTTACAAGGCAGTTTTTATCCTGGGGAGAGTCCAGAAATTGTGATCTTGAATCTGTCCTTCATTGT
This sequence comes from Gambelia wislizenii, assembly GCA_030847615.1. Taxonomy (NCBI): domain Eukaryota; kingdom Metazoa; phylum Chordata; class Lepidosauria; order Squamata; family Crotaphytidae; genus Gambelia; species Gambelia wislizenii. Next base: position 225,955,604 of record JAUMIR010000003.1, on the reverse strand, counting down.
TCCCATGATTCGTTGCGGGTAGCAAAAGTCTCGGGTTTTTTTATTGGTTGTTTACAAGTACCTCCATCCCAGAAAAGGGGCACACAGCAGAGCTGAATTTTGATTGGTCGGACTTTGGAGGAGGCGGGCTTGCAAGGGAAGCCTTGCAATTCTTGATCCGCCATTTTTGTATGGCCCTGCGCAGGGTCCTCCATTGTCTCCAAAGCCTGGCTGGCAGAAGCTGCAGCCAGCTGAGAGCCTGGCGAGGGCCAAGCAGCCCAGACCTCTCTCCTCTCCCCTAGCTGGCTGCAGATGCTTCTTCCACCGAGGGACCGTTGCCTTGGTGACAGAAGCTGTTGTAGTCAGCGGTTGTAGTCCCACCTCCCCTAGCCTGTTTTGCCTGGCACTGTCAGTCACGGAGAAAGCTCCCCCGGCCGTGGCAGCAGCAGCGGCACCGGGTGGGGAGAGCTGCCATGAACAGGGGCACTTTCTCCATGACTGTCAGTCACAGGGAAAATTCTCCCAGCTACGGCAGCAGTGGCAGTGCTGGGCAAAACGGGCTAGGGGAGGGGGGACGTCTGGCTCATTTGGCTCTTGCCCGCCTCACCGGTGACTGTGACGGCTTCTGCCACCCCTCGGTGGAAGAAGCCTCTGCAGCCGGCAGTGAGCCAGGAGAAAGGGCTGGTTAGGGGAGGGGAGAAGGTCTGGGCCACTCGGCCCATGCCAGGCTCTCAGCTGGCAGCAGCTTCTGGGCTTTGGAGGCAGCGGAGGACCCTGTGCAGGGCCATACAAAAATGGCAGATCAAAAATTGCAAGGCTTCCCTTGCAAGCTCATCCCTTCCAAATTCTGACCAATCAAAATTCATCCCCTTTCCCGGGATGGTTGCTGATTGTTCAGACAACCAATAGTGTGGGATTTCCTGGACTTTCAAAAAAAATGTCCCTGAAAAATAGAAGAATGGAAAGTCACAGGTTTAGTGGGGGTTTTTTGCTACCCCTCCTTCCGAATAGTGCGTGTGTGCCCCAATGAGTATGTGAACCAATAGGGTTGGACCCAAATTTTTCCTGGTTTTTTTTTTTTCCTGTGTAAGAGGCTCCCTAGAGAGTCAGAGAGTGGGGTATCTAACTTGTCTTTCTGCCTGGACATTAAAAAAAAAAATTAAAAAAAATCAACTTACTTTTGTTATTTCAGGACATCTGCATGTTAAAGGGAGTGAAAAAATGTCAAAATCACTCAAAAACTACATTACAATTAAGGTACTGTAAACTACTCTAAGTGTTTCATTTTAGACTTGAATTCCTGTAAGCTGACTTCCATCCAGAATGCTGTTATGCAGGGTCTTCAAAGGGGGTGTGATCTGTGCAAGAGCACAGGTTGCGAACTGGATCCTATCAACTTGCATGGCTGTCTGAGGAAAGATAGCCTGCTAAGAATCCAGAGGTTGCAAATTCAAATCCCTGGCAAGCCTTGAGGTCTTTAGATCAACATACAACTCTGAATGCACTTGATCTTGTCTGATTTTGAAAGCTAAGCAAGTTGGCTCTGATTAGTGCCTTGATGGGAAACCACTAGGGAATACCAAGGATCTCCAGGTGGGACCAGGAAAGAGGCCTGAAGCCTTGGAGAGCCATGGCTGCTGGTTAAAATTGACAGTACTGGGCTAGATGGACCAATGGTCTGTCTCAATATAAGACTCATTGCAGAAACAGTTTACCAATACTCTACCCCTGCAGTCTCCTCTGTAACCTCAGATCTCCTCCAGAGGATTGAACTACTCTCCAGAGTAGATTTAGAGGAGGTGCGTGATGGATGGAAGTTAGCAGCCAAGCAGAGGAACAGAAAGTCCCATGGTCTGTTTGCCTGATGTTAGATGGAACTCTTGGAGAGTAGCAGTGTGATCCTAGGCATGCCTACCCAGACATGAGTCTCAGTTCAGTGGGATTTACTCCCAGTAGTTGCAACCTCAGTGTGGAAGAGTACTGCACTTGCTTGAGTCTTAGTGATTGATAAGCAGTGCCTACACTGAGAGGCAGAGAGTCAAATAAGGATCAAAGAAGTGAAAATGGGTTTTATTTATTTACTTACTGCTTCTTCCTGCAAAGGAGGTTGTATTGAAAAACAAGAGTTTATTTCATTGTATCTTTAACTCTGCCCTGAAGCCTTCCGTTGACTGGGCTTTGCAAACTCTTATTTATTACTTTTGTTTCCTTCTCTTACTCCAAAAAGCTTATGGGTTGCTTTTGCAATCTTACCATTTTATTCTCTGAGTTGCAGTATAGCACAATTCTGTGCATGTACAGTGCTTTGCAAACGTATTCACCTCCTTTTGGCTTTTCCACATTCTGTTGTGCTACAACCTGGAATTAGAATGGATTAAATTGGATTTAATTACCACTTGTTATACGCATGATGCTCAACACTGAAGGTGTAAAATGTTTTTATAGTGGCACAGAAGTTGAAAAAATAAAAGCAAACTGGCATTGGGTTGCACAAGTATTAACCTTCCGAGTTAGTAGTTGGTAGAAGTGCCTTTGGCAGCAGTACAGCTGTGAATCATCTTGGGTAAATGTCTATTCACTTTGCTCTAGCCGGATCCTTCAATTTTTCATGGCAAAATTGCCCCAGGTACCCATTTGTCAGTTTGGATGGCTACTATTGATGCATTGTAACTTAAAAGTCTTACCATAGATTCTCAGTCTGATTGAGGCTTGGATTTTGACTGGTCCATGCTAAGACATTCAGGTTCTTGTTTAAATCAAATGTTAACATGATAAGGATCATTTTCCTGCTGGAAAGTGAGACTGCCCCAGTTCCAGGTGAGCTCCAGACTGAAATAGTCTCTGGAATTGTCCTGTGTTTGGGTTCATCCATCTTGCTTTCAGTCCTGTTTCCTAGTCCCAGTTGAGAATGATACTGCTACCAGCATGCTGTACCATGATGATGGCATTCTCAGAGCAATGGGCCCTATTGGCTTTGCACTGCACATAAAATGTTGTAGCAAGGCCAAAAAGTTCAGTTTTGGTCTGATCAGTCCTGAGAACCTTTTCCCACATGTTTCTTGTGATTCTCAGTTCTTCTTTGCAAGTGGGCTTTGATATGGGTTAGTTTCATTAATGGCTTTCCCCCTGTCTTTCTTTCATAAAGCCCAGTTTCGTAGAGCATCCAGATGGTAGTTGTCCCATGGACTGTTTCTCCCATCTCAGCTGCAGATCCCTCAGAGTTGCCATGGACTTCTTGGTTGGTTCTCTAATGCCCTCCTTACCTGGCCATAGAGTTTTGAAGGATGGCCTTCTCTATGTGGAGCTGCAGTTGATCCACATTCTTTCCATTTTGTAATAATAATAAAATGTGGGATGTTCCTAGTTTGATTTTTTTTTAATATAACCCAGCCCCTGTTTGGTGCTTCTGCACAATTTTTTCTTGGAGTTGTATTGATAGATCCTTGGTCTTCATGATGCTGTTTGCTTAAATATGTACTGTAATAAATGTTGGAACCTTCCAGATACAGGTGTATTTATGAGTAATCTCAGATCCTGTGGCCCTGGAATTGCACACAAAGACCTCTGGAAGCAGTGGGTTGCAACAGAGCTTATTTAGATGTGTCTCAGCAAAGGGAATGAACTCTTATGCAACCTACAAGTGCCACTTTGTTTTTGTTTATTCACCTTTTGGGCCACTATAAAATACAGTTGCCCCTCCACATTCGTGAACTTAGCATTTGCAGTTTTGATTATTCGCGGTTTTGGGAGGGCCCCCACGCCCCCCCAAAACCATGACAAGGGGCCTCTGGAAGGCCCTGGGTGGGAGGGGGAGTGCTGGGGAGGCCTTCACGGAGCCTTTGGAGGCTCCGTGAAGGCCCTGGGTGGGAGGGGGGAGGGCAGTCATTATTCACGGAATTTTCACATTCGCGGGGGTCTGGGGAACCTTACCCCCGCGAATGTGAAGGGACGACTGTACTTTGTATCCTCACAGTGTTAGTATGCCCTACTACCCCCTCCCCACGCTGTCTCATAATTGGAAATGCTGGACACGTTTCAGGGTCAGGTTAGCTGGGGCAAACCAAAGGTCAGTTGGAGCTCACAGTGACCTGGGATGTGTTCTGGAAATATAATGACAAGAAAGCCCAAATTAGGATTGTGTAATAAACACGGTTCCCCCTAGTATACATAGGTGAAAAGATCCCTGAAGTTATGCTCCTCTTGCAGGCTTCCATTTGAACTAATAATTCCCCCAGATAATAATAGTGATCTTGGCATAAGTGTGGGGCTCTAAAGCACCCCCTCACCTCTTAGGGTAACAACAATGTTGATTACCTTCACAGTGTTAAGTGTACAAGTACAGATATTATGTACCTTCATGGTGTCAAGGTGATAACATTGCCAGTAAAATCCATTACAGTTCCAGGTTGTGACACACAAAAAATGGAAAAGTCAAAGGGGGTGGGGAATAATTCTGTAAGGCATCACATATTCAACAGATAGTCCAATGCATGTGAGGATTACAGCTTAAGGCTGTACTCCTTCAAACACAGTTCATCTCTGAATAAAGCTTAGGATTACTCCACGTAAGAGCCCCTGGCTTGCCAAAAATCAATCACAGAACTTCAGGACAGAACAAGGAATTCCAGCCCTGATCTTCATGGCCCAGGTCTAGCAACCTGCTCACTATACTATAAAAATATTTGCATATATTTGGAGGAGTACAACGGTAAGGATGTATTTCTTAGAAGGCAAAGGTTGTGTTAAGGATTCTGTTGCGAACTTTGCACATTCGTTTTCTATTTTAACTTTAGAGGCTCTTCTGTTCGGCTAGCTTGTATAGTAAATTATGTTGCTCTTCTTCTTTTGTAACCATCTCAACCCTCTTTTGTCGGTGAGTTCAGTCCATTGACCCAAACTTACTCATGTTGAGTCATGAGAAAACTCTCCCATCTAAAAATCTGCAAAAATACTACTTTGGTTTTTGTCTTCCTGATTTAGAAATGAGCAGATTCCAAATACCTACTGAAGCATGCTTTCCCCTTTCTGGAGTTGTGCTAAATAGTTTCACTCAAGCTGTTCTTCTCTGGATCTTCCTCTGTGTTCTCATCTCAGGTTTAATCCAATTCGCTAGCCATATGTTTGTTGGCAGAAATCTATATATTTCTCCATCCACCCCCATGTACTCTGTTTCAGAGATGGGACAAAACCATACATTATTATTATTGTATTAAATGGAAAGAGTGGTCTGAGAAACAGTAAAATGCTAGAAAGCTCAAGATTTTCATATCTACCATAAAGCAATGCAAACGTATGCCATACGTTTTGATACTTGTGGCTGGCTTCCACAACACAACAAACCAAGGAATTGGGAGCACCCTGGCTGATTTATGTGGTGCTACATACTGTCTGTTCACTCTCTTTTGCAACAGAAGCAGCTAAGTGAACCACAAAGTTGCTTAGTTTTGTAGAAATGGCATTCTGTTTTATAATCTTATAAAGTATTAGCACATACAATGGGAGTATATAACTAGAGGAAAGTGACTGTAAATCATATAGGATCCATCTCTGAATATATATCCACTTTGTAGCCTCTGTATTCATATGTTTCTGCAGCCATGAGAACTAGAAGCTTGCTTTATTTACTGTTAAGAGAAAGCTCAAAATTCCTTGTCAGTATACCAGGTTCTTCACACAGCTCTGTGGCTGCAGAGGTAGCCACAGAGAGGCATGGAAGGGAGTGCATTCATCAGTTAGAGGCCTATAACAGCAAAGCAGTGGGGGTTTCGTGGCATGTAGACAGATTTTGGATTGTGTGACAGAATTCTTCCATTGGAAACTGAAAGCTCTGCCCCAACCCCTTGTAGTCAGACCTGTGCAAAGAAAATATCCATGGGAGTTAAGGTTTCCCTCCCCAATTAACAACTGGAGATGTGCTACATTTTAGTGTGAAAAGTAGGATTCCTGGGACCTTTTCATTTGATAGCTGATGTTCTTAGTGATCATATATAATTGTTAGTAGATCAGAGCTAGAACTTATTTCTTCTTATTTTCTCTTATCTTTAGGATTTCCTGAAGGAGTTTTCATCTGATCAGTTTAGAATGTTTTGTTTGCGGAGCAGGTACAGGTCAGGTAAATAAAACTCCTGTGAGTAGAGATGGGACTGTATGACTTAATTGTCCATGGCGCCATTGTAAGACACAGGTTTTATATGTTCATCCATAGGGTTGTCTTGAAGTGGCTGTTTTTTTTCAGATGTGGCTTTGGGGAGGGGATTATAATTTTGGCGATAACTTGAATAATTTTTTGATAAATATTAAGATTTAGCCCTGGGTTGGGTTCACTGAGAGGAAGCGGAAAGAAAGCAATGGTGAGAAAAAGATCCCTATTCTGTTGTAGTAGCCCTACGAAATAGATTATGGGGAGTGTGTGTGTGTGAAAGAGGTCCAAGCTCACCCAGCAAGTTACATGGTGAAGTGGATATATGAACCTAGAACTTCTTGGCCAAAGTCCAAGAACTGTGCACTGTATTATAATCGCAAGTTTTTCTTTCACCAATTTTATTATTCTCAAGTTTCTAGCTGCTTCCACCTCCCTAGAATAATGATACTGCTGCAAAAATCCCTTTCAGTGTTATTGCCCTCGTCTTTGCTCCTCTCCTACTTCCCTTTCCCGCCTTAGCACCATGGCACCTCTGCCTCGTTCCCAGGCTGCCTCCCTCCCCCTGATGCCGCTTCCACTTCTCAGCCACCCTCCTCCTCCACCTCTCCTGATTTGGAGCTGGGCAGTTCTTGTGTTGTCATGGGTTTCATGTGGGTGGCATCACTCTCTCATTGGCCAGGCTGGCTGGAGAGGCATGGAAGGAAGCGCATTCATGCCTGAGTCTATTGGGTCACAGCCACCTCCTGGGATTTCCCCTACCCCGGTTGGCCTTCTGAGCTGAACTTGAACGGGTGCAGGTCTTTTGGCTCAATGCTCAGCATCAGCTCTCTCTGCACCCAGCTGAGTTTGGCTTTGCTGTTCTTCTGCTTCCCCCCTCACACCTGTCCCAGAGAAAATGAGGCCACTGAGGAGAATGACCTTGGGACGGGCATGAAGGGGGAGCAAGAAGGAAGGCCACTTGGGGGTGAAACAGAGGCCCACCACCAAGCCCCTCCCCATTCCTTCCTCCTTTCTTCTTTCGTCTGCCATTCTCTCTCTCCCTCCCTCCCTTCTGAGCTGAACTTGAGCAAATGCAAAGAAAGCTGATGCAAGCATTGACCTGTGCCTTCCTGAGTTCAGGTCAGAAGGCCAGACAAGGGAGGGGAAATCCCTGGAGGCAGCTGCAACTCAGTAGCAGCCTTCTGCTGCCGCAGCTCCTCTCTGGGCATCTGCACTTGCATGTGTGTGTGCTCCCTTCTGTGCCTCTCCAGCTGGCCAGGCCAGTGAGTGAACAAGCAATGCCGCCCACAGGAAAGCCACGATGACACGAGAACCCTGCACCCAGCTCCAAATCAGGGAGGAGGCGGCGGGTGGCTGAGAAGTGGAATCAGCAACAGGGGGAGCAAGGTGGGGGGCGGCAGAGGCATCATGGTGAGTGAGGCATCATGGGAGTGAGATGGAGGCATCATGGTGCCAAATCACAGGAAAGGGAAGTATGGGGCAGGAAAGGAGACGGAGAGGTTAACACTGTATAACTTTGGAAAAGACTAACACCTACAGTCTCAGTTTTGTTTCTGGTGAAATGAGACTACTGCCCAGCCACCTGTGCATTTCCCCCCCCCCCCATTTATTTGCTTCATAAGGAAGACAAGACCAGAGCAGGAACATGGGGAGCTCAGCTGTTAGTTTCACTTTTGTTTTAAGCATTGTTTTCTCTTTGTTTAATATTCATTGTTGTGTGTCTTCAAACTGTTTCCAACATATGGTGACCCTAAGGCAATCAGGGGTTATCAGGGGTTTTCTTAGAAAGATTTGTTCAGAGGGGAGTTAGTCTTAATATTACTGAAGGTTTAATGTTGCATCATGTAACTGAAGGTATATATATGTGTGTATATTTAAGCTATAGAATACAGTGATGACAGCATGAGTGACGCAAAGAGTATCCTTCAGATAATCTGTTCCTTTCTGAGTAGCGTGAACGCCTATATGAAAGGGCAACTTCTCTGTGAAGCCATCAGGGAAGATGTACTTTGGGAGAGGTGAGTTTGACAGCTGATTTTATCATTTGTGTGTGTGGTTGGCTTGGTCTACCCATGCAGGTAACAAAATGTGGAGGAGCAACTGCTTCAGTCTCCCAAGTGACAGGATGCCATTAAAAAAAAATAGATTCCCTGGTATTTCTTTTTTAAAAGCCTACAAGTAAAGCTAAATAGCTTGTCAAATAGAGCAATACTCTGCAGGCTAGTTTTGAGCTTCAAGGGTATATTTTCTTCCTGTAGAGGGAGCATTCAAAATGTGTCTTCCACTTGCAGTCTAAGCTGCATTTTACCATTTTTGTCTCATGCCTCTATAGCCCAGGCCTAGGATAGATCATAGAATCATAGAATTGTAGAGTTGGAAGAGACCACAAGGGCCATCCAGTCCAACCACCTGCCATGCAGGAAATCACGATCAAAGCATCCCTAACAGATGGACATCCAGCCTCTGTTTAAAGACCTCCAAGGAAGGAGACCCCACCACGCTCTGGGGGAGTGTGTTCCACTGCCGAACAGCTCTTACTGTCAGAAAGTTCCTCCTAATGTTGAGCTGGAATCTCTGTTCCTGGAGCTTGCATCCATTGCTCCGTGTTCTAGTCTCTGGAGCAGCAGAAAACAAGCTTGCTCCATCCTCAACGTGACACCCCTTCAAATATTTAAACAGGCCAAAAACATTTGGAGGGTTGCAGTTACCCACTTCATCATTAAAATCTAGTTCCCTAGACAGTTGACAATGCATTCTGAAACAGTAATAATATAATAATTGGGGCAGCTTACTGTATTTAATATATACATTCAAAACCCGCACCCCACCCTTAAAATACAATTAAATAATTCAAAAATTTTAAAAAAATACTTAATAAATACTAAAAAACAGACAATAAAGATAGCTGTATCGGGATCGGGATAAATATGTTAGCAGTGAATGTCTGAATTCTGCAGAGTGTTAACATGCTCACATGACAATTCCAGATGAGTCTTGTTGAATGAACAGGTTTACATATCCTAAAACTCTAGACATTTTACAGGAACCATATATGTTTCTTATACTGAAGCAACAGCTCTAGAGCAATCATCATCATCATCTATATACTTTTCCTCCAACAATGGGACTCAAGATGCTTTACAACATATTAAAAACAATATAGATTGAAAACTATACAAAAACATCAATAAAAGTATAAACATAAATGTTGCTTTAAACAATTTATACAGTTAAAAACATTACAGTTCTTTTAAAAACGATATACAAACCACAAATTAAGCACAGGACACCATGAAAAGCCCATTCCAGTCAGTTTCTAAAACTCTGATGGGATAAAAATGTTTTGTCTTACTAGCGGAAGGAGAGCAATCCGGGAGTCACCCTAGCCTCCCTAAGGAGGGAATTCCAAAGTTGGGGAGCAAGTCAAAAAAGCCTGACAAGCTGGTCGGATGGAGAGAAAGGCCTCTTCTGAAGCTCTTATAGCTCTAGTGGACTCATAAATGGACATACGGACTTTCAAATAATCTGGACCCAATACGTATAAGTTTGTCACTATGCAAGAATAACTTTCCCCTGTATTGTGACTGATTCCACAGGGTGGAACCATGGCAGTTAAAATGGACTCCTAATGCTATAATTGTGTAGTGTGAAAGTGCCATGGTTTTTATGGCATTCAAGGACAGATTTAAGTTTTTTTCCCACACTTTAGGCACGGGGAAAAATGGGACTGACACAATGTATAATCAGCAGAAGAGTCCCAACCAGTTCTTGCTGTAGGTGGATGACAGTGGACTGAATCCATTTTGTAGTCTCAGCTGAATGAGTTGCTGAATAGTAAGACAACACTTAAACAAATCTGTTGATTCATTTGGAACTACCAATAGGATCAGGATCAAAATTGTCTTTATTGATAATTGGTAATAACCCTGACCCCTACCTTAACCCTAACCCCAACCCAAATAGTTTTGGAAGACAACCCCAACCAAACTGAAATAGTTTTAATTGACAAAATTATCAATTATCAGTTGATAAGCAAGCAGAACCACTCTGAACTGGCCTCACTGAAACATCCCATTCCACAAGTATACATTCATGCTCTACGTTTCTATGTGCTTGATTTAAAAATATCACAGGTATATACTTAAAAACATATGCAAAACAGCTTTTATTTTACCTTATGGAAATGAGGCAAGCAAGTAACTGATATCTTCTTGTTTTTCTGTTTTTTTTTTTAAATAACCCTCAGTTTAAAGAAATCCTAATCTGTAAATAATGTGAATAATGTAAGTGCTGAAATATGAACATGCTTGGATGTTGAAAAAGCATTATCAGACAGTGTGTAGGTGGATCACCACAGGCTTCATCTCAAAAGAGGCATTCTCTTCTATGTGTGAAGGAGAAGGAATGCCTCTCCTAAGAAGTTAGTTAATCACTTGCATTCAAAATAATGTCTTAAAGATCTGCTGCCAATTTATTCAAGGGCACCTTTATAATAGTTGAAAAGATTCTTAATGTATTATGGTGACAGTGCACTACTCCTAGACATCTCTAAATTCCTTTTCAGTCCTAGCAAAAACTATGTATGATTGTAGCCATATTTAAAATTTTCTGTTCCCACTCTTTTTATTTACTTGAGTTGTCTTGTTCTTTGTTAATTAGCACAAACTCTTTTGTTAAAAAAATCATTTAAAGAGTGAATCCAGGCATATCTTAAAACAATCATACATCATTTCTATTGATTCACTTTGGGGTCATGAATCAAAATCTCTTCTGTCATATTAAAAAAAAGCCATATTCTCCTAGATATCAGCTTCTGATTGTGCATAATGTCTTTTCCAATAACACATAAATCTCTGATATTCCTCTGAAAGTAGATTTATTTTCCCAGAATGTAATATAATATTGTCATCAATACTGTTCATGTCTTCCACATTTTAATGATTACTTTAGCCTCCAAAAATTTGCAGTTAGCATTGTTGGTTAACGAATGAAATATCTGCTATGCTAGAACTGTCAATCCCAATCCCGGTAGGTATCCCCATCATACAATTACAAGATCTTTTACTACTTCCAATCCAAGAATGGTGAGAAAAACTAGTTTTCTCCACATCTTGAAGTGTGCATTGTGGGAGCTGTCCACCAGACATAAATGACTCACTTGTTAATGTCTGCGTTTCCACAGCTGGTATTTGCAACAAAACATAGCGACCTAACTTCAAAGGGTGAATGTCCCTTCATTCAGATCTCTCCCTACCATTTGTTTAAATCTGAGCTAGACCTAGTCACATACAAAGGGTCAAGGCTGAATAGGTTGTGGGTTGGTAAGCCATGTACACTGTGAAGGTTTGCTATCTCTCATGTGCCACTTTCAATGTGGTGAGGCACATCTGGATTTAAATATACAGGCCTGCTACCGTCATATTTAGTTTGGCCCTCAGAGTATTTAGAACACATGGCATAGAGTGAGGGTGTCAGCAGTTTGAAAGTTACTTTTTAAAAAGGAATTGGTTATCATTGTAGTGCCAAGTCCCCCCCTAAGTACCAATATAGTTGTTGGCAGTTTTAAAAGTAGTTTTGATTCTTCAAAAAGCCTATGTAGTTACTTTTAAGCTACTTTAAAAAAAAAAAAAACTTGAATGTTCAAAGCCACTGGCCTGTGGAACAAAACACAATCTCCTTGTCCATCTTGTTGTCACCTCAACACCCACACCAGAGCACGCGGCAGCACTTGAACTGTGTAATATTTCCCCTTCACTATTTAGTGAGCACGCATACCCCACGATTATAAATATAACTAAAAGGGAACTTATTCATACGCGATTAAAATTAAATTAAAATTAGAGTCCGCTGTAATACAGCTTCATTACTTGCAAAGGGACTAATTATAAGCAACTTGCTATTGGTAACTGGCTGTTACTGTGAAGTGCTGGCATGTACAAGCTGCAGTGGAAGAGCAGGCTAAATCTTGTGGTAGAAGACTACATAGAAGGAAATATGCCAGCAAGGGCTTCTCTCCTGAGAACATTAATAGAAGAAGGGTACTGCCTCTCAGTGACAATCTGTCTGCCCAGTGGAAGAATTTCTACCATAGTGGCCAGCATTTCTCACCTCAGTCCTGTTGTTTCAAAGTGGTGACTTGCTGCAGTGAATTTGGCTTAGACAGAGAAACATATCCAATTGGATCCAGGGGCTCAGCTACACGGCATTTTTTACTCCGAGATGATGAGAGAAATGGAGAACTCGATTCTGTCACCCACTGTACCCACTCAACTGGCTGGCCCTCTCCTCTCGTCCGTACAAATGACTTGTCCTCCCTTCGTGGCTGGCTCACGCTCCCTTCCCAGCTGTTTGAAGGCCTTGCCGGAGCCACCCAGCTGCTTGAGCTTGCTCGGCTTTGGCTTGGGGAGGAGGGAGGGCTTGTTACATGCGGGCTGAGACAGAAGCAGAGGCTGGGAAGGCTTGTTGCATGGAGGCTGGGGAAGGGACAGAGGCTGGGAGGGAAGCAGAGGCAGGAGGTGGGAGGTACGGGCACTTGTTCGTAGAAGCCGCCGCAGCCGTTCAGTAATGGCGGATCCTCAATTGCAAGGCATCCCTTGCAAACCTGCCTCCTCCAAGGCCCGATCAATCACAGTCCAGCTCTGCTGTATGCCCTTTATCCGAGATGGTTGCTGATTAATCAGACAACCAATAGTATGGTTTTTTCCACACTTTCTTAAAAAACCTGTGACAATGGGATGGAAAATCACGAACTTTGAGGGTTTTTTGCCTTCTCTCCTTCTCAGTAGCTCGTGTCTGCCCCAATAAGTGTGAGAACCAATAGGGTTCATCCCGATTTCTTCCTGGGTAATTTTTGCCGTGTAATCAACCTCCAGGCTTAGTCTGATTTAGATTAGATGTATTCAAATAAATGGAAACTTAATATCCCTTATGAGTATTTTAGTCCTGTTCGCTTAATCCAGTGTAATGCAGTGGTGTGAATTGTACCAATTAGTAGGTGGTTGTACAGTTGCTTGTGTGACCATTTGCATAATGAGAACTGTGTTAGTTACTGCCCTTGTGCTAACTCTGAAAATGTCCGGTCACTGGCACAGTGGGCTTTGCACTAGCTCAATGGCATCATTGGACACAAGCCATTGATCTTGGCAGATTTTTGTGTGCCTTCAAGTAATTTCTGACTTATGACAACCCAAGGCAAATCTATCACAGGGTTTTCTTGGCAAGATTATTTCATAGGGGATTTGCTATTGCCTTCCTTTGAAAATGAGAGTGTGACTTGCCCAAGGTCACGTTGGGGGTTTCCACAGTCAAGCGGGTCTTCTCTAAATATGACTAACTCCTGGTCCAGCTCACAGCAACTCCAGAGGGTACTTGATAGGAATATGCAAATGACTTTCACATGTTATTAACTTGGTTAGAAAAAACGTCTGGCTGCCCAATGACAGAGTTACATAACTCCTACCAGTGAGTTAACAAATTATTATTATCTGTTCTAAATTGTACCTTGATCCAACCAGTGTTAAGTACTTCTGTCCATGGCAGATGAAGCATGTGCTTAATTTTCTCACAGTGAAATCATTGATGACTAATATGATTGTGCCCTAGATAACAATAGAAATAATATGTATTTTTCCACCTAGAGTATATTTTACCAACAGTTCGGTGTTTTAATTAAGGTTTTACTTCTGTTATCTTAAAATTCCTCCTTCTCCTCCTCCTCCTTCAAGGCTTGCTCACACTAAAGCAACTGTAAGGGCCGCCTGTGCTGATGACTTTGACACTCCCAGGGCTGTTGGTGCAATTATGGACCTCATTCACCATGGCAACAGACAGCTTAAGGCTGTCACTAAGGTAACCCATTAGGATACAAAGATCAGAAAGCGACAGTTGTCTACACTTCTGAACTGACAGATTGGTTTACTATTTGCTTAGGCAGAACAGGCAGGAAAAAGGGGCAGATGAATTTGCCTCCCATGGCAGAAGTTTATATAAACTGCCTTTCCAAGCAGTTAAAACAGCCCTTGTTATGTTTCAGAGTGCCCTGTGTCTTGCTGTGCTGTATTTGTAGGGTGCTTATTAAAGGATGCTTCTGTACTAGCTTTGTCCTTCGTTGTTTACACTGTCTATGCCTGTGCTTATTCCTGAAAGGCCAGGTGATACTCCTTTCAAACACCTGTGTACATTTGCTCTTCCCCATTCTCCCAGCACCACCAAGTTCTGGTTTATTATGTTGAAGAGGCTGGTGTTAATGTTGTAGTCTAGTTGCAGTGCTCAGCTTTCTGGTAGGAATAGGTTAGCACTATTGAAGTGAGACACTTGGAACTGTGGATTTTTAATGTGACTGTTAAATGTGTTGAATCCTCCCCCTAGTTGTTTGCCTACATTTTAGATATGCCCTTTAATGTGTGTACACATGTGGCTGGAGCTGTGGTGCAAGCAAGAAGATTGGCCCACTTTACCTCCTGCTGCTCCTTTTGGCTTTTTGCCCCCATTATGATGGAAACCCTGCAGCCCCAACAGAGGTAACAGCAAGAACCACTGTGCCTGCTTCCTTCTGAAGAGCAGCTTGCTAGATCCCATGATGGCGGCAGCAAGAGCTTCAGCATAAAGGTTGGGGAGACCAGATGGAGCAGGCAGCTCCTGGACTTGGAAGCCCAAACAACCACCTTCAGGGGAATGCTTTATTCACCTAAGCCTGGTACCAGCAACCAAGGAGAATCTGGGGGTGGGGGAGCTGCTGGGAAATCCACTCTCCTTGCTTGCATCCAGATGACAGCAACAACTAATGTGTTGTTGTTGATATGTGGACTAGACAGTGTACCGTCAGCATGGCTAGCAGTGTAGTCCTAGTAAATAGTTTGCTTACCTCCATAGACTAGCATGTGCCAGGGAAGTGACAGATAGAGCAGAGATTTAGCAGAAATGTGGGGGGGGGAGCAGCGAGAGAGTGGAATTGGTTTTCTGGTTCTGCAGAGCATCTTGTGGGTCTTTTATATAACATGGAATAATGAGTTCTGGTTCATTGGTATTTCCACCCCCACCCGACCCCTACTTAAGTCCCATCCATAATGGCTGCATTGCATTATTTATTAAATGAGATCTGATATTCAAAGGGTGCTGAACACTGTCTGAGGCCAAATTCCAATTAGTATTTTGAATATTGGGTTTGGACCCTCCTGAAATTTGTGCTGTGTAAGAAATGGGCTTCACCATCCATGTCAATGTCCTTTTCATTGCATGCCTAATGGGTTAGTCTTAAAGGGCCACAAATTCTAGATCACTTATTCTTCATTTCGGTCTCACTGTATTTAACTCTCTGAGATGCATCTGAATAAACTGAGTCTGTACTGCTATGACTGTTTATCTGATAAGTTTGTGTGTGTGGGCATATACACATGGCCTGTCCAAAGGGTGAAAATAATCCAAATGGCAATCACATGAAAGCGATCTGTCCAAGCGGACATTCGCATCAATACATCTCATTCAGAAGCGGGGCAGCCAAATCCACCTTAAACTCATTCAGGGAAGCCTTTGAAGCTTTTATCGGAGTTTTTAAAAAGCTCCATAGGGCATGCAAATGTGCGATTGTTAAGACAGTCGTATTTGCGTTGCTGTGACCAGGCAGTGTAATCTGACTGGCTGGACAAGCATGGGGGGCTAGCAAACAGGGAAAGCGTCTGCTGCCGCCATGTTGGATTTTTGGCTAAGTGAGAGATTGGTAAGGAGATAAAATGGTGATCTTTTACTCTTTTTTCCTTTTTATAAATACAAAATATCGCACGTGCACACCATGGTAAACTGTTTTTTTAAAAAAATGACAGTGGCAAATTTAAAAGCATGAGTAAATCTCTCGTAGCTGGCATCTTGGCAAGAGGTCATGCAAAGTTTAGGGGGGCTCTTTTGACCATTAAGACAGGTCACAGCGCTGTGAATGGCTGCTTCTTCAGAGGAGATCATATTTCCCCCCCCCTCGTATAGACAGAACCACACTATGATCTGTGATAAAAGGAAAACAATGTAGCTAAGTATTGGATTGGAGGGGACCATGTTGAACCATGGTGTATATATTAGCTCAGTAATATATGTTTGTAGGCAACCCATCATCTCCAGTATTATTATTTCCAGTGTCTTCCCTGCTGTTATATTGATTTCCTGGAATTGTGATCTTCAGTAAGATATCGCTCCTCCTCTCTTCTACTCCTAGCTTACCTCACCTGAGGTCCATTTATATAATCAAAGCTGTATTATATAACTTACCATGGACCGTTCGTTCTGTCCTCCCTCGCTGCCTCCAGTATTGCAAATATAATATTGGAGATCACTTGTATTCCACACCAGGGGCAAGCTGGATTATGTAAGCCCTACAAACAGTGCAAATCAAATGATGTCATGTTTGGTTGCTTTCTTCACCCAAATTAGTCTTCTGGGGAGTCAAATGGAGTCAAAACTGCAAAAACCAATCTCCTTGCTAGGGGAGGTCTAAGGCTCTTTTTGCAATTATGTGCATGCACACCTACGCACACATACACACTCTTACTTTTCCCTGGTTTCTAAGATTTCACTAGGCATGATTCATATACTTTCAGCCTTGTCTTTGTAGCCCTAGAAGTCATAGATATCTGAAGTTCTTAAAGTGAAAGCTGAATCTGCCAGTTCTAGACCTTGAAAGCATTATAGGTTGAGCATCTCTAATCCGAAATCTGAGATACTCCAAAATCTGAAAGTTTCTGCTGCCAGCTACCCACTTCTGCCTTTGAGGTAGTGGATGCAGTGCTCATGTTCATTGGCAAGGCAGAAGTGGGTGGCTGGCAGGCTCCCCAGAGATTTCTGTACAGAGACGCAAGGCTGGAGGGAAACGTGAGGATCTGTGAAATGGCAGGAGGAGGTGTGGATTCACACCATATGCTTGGATTCCTGACATTTCACAGATCCTCAGTGTCTCTCCAACCTTGCAAATACAACATGTACTATGCTACTTGTGTTGTGTAGTTTGAATCTGTGATTGGTTGAATAGTGACACCTTTGCTTTTTGATGGTTCAATGTACACAAACTTTGTGAAGTCGAAAGCTTTCATGGCTGGCATCCATAGGTTTTCCATGTTTTTTTTTCTGGGCTGTGAGGCCGTGTTCTGGAAGAGTTTCTTTCTGACGTTTCACCTACATCTGTGGCTGGCATCCTCAGAGAATGGTTGGGTAGGAGTGCGTGGGGTTTATATACTGTGAGCCCCTGTTGGGGAGGATGGACCATTAGCCAACCATTAGCCAAACAGACACTAATCCTCCCTGCATATCTCCACCCAGAAACTAGCCATTCAAATACACAAATTTACATATCATCTCCAACAGGTGCTCACAGTTATATAACCCCCCACACACACACACACACTCCTACCCAACCATTCTCTGAAGATGCCAGCCACAGATGCAGGCGAAATGTCAGAAAGAAATTCTTCCAGAACATGGCCTTATAGCCCAGGAAAAAAAACCACGAAAACCTACACAAACCTTGTTTCATGCACATAATTATTTAAAATATTATGCATAATATGTGTTTAAAATATTTATGAAATATAAATGAATTTAATGTTTAGACTTAGGTTCCATTTCCAAGATATCTATCTCATTATGTATACACAAATATTCCAAAATCAAAAAAATAAATAAATTCAGACTCCAAAGCACTTCTGGTCCCAAGCATCTTGGGTAAGGGAAACTCAGCCTGTACTAGATTCCACCCTTGAACAGAACTGTAGATTCTTAATCAATGAAAGACAGCTGTCCCTCTGCACAGTCTGTGTAGCTTTTCTTGATTGGTGCAAACTGTTAGTAGCTGTGTATTTGGCAAAAGTTGTGAGGAAAGAAAGTAAAAGACCAGAAGCTCTGCGGGCCTTTCAGTCGACAATGTGTATTTCAGTTCCACCCCCCTTGCAGTACTGAGAGCTATGAGGGGGAGAAACACAATGGTTTGGGAAAGTCACTTTCTGTGCCAAATGTTGTCTATCCCCATCAGAAATACAGCTTACATTCCACCTTGTTCACATACAGGGTACATCTTACGCTTTTAAAGCATTTTGATGGTACAGCGTTGTGGCCAATTACTGCAGTTAAGAGTTTCTTGCTGTTAAAAAAGAAGAGGGTTTAGGAAAGGTTTCAGATAATGAGATTTCTGCAAAGTTGCCTTCTGCAAGCAGAGAATGGTTCTCTTTCATCTTTTGTTCATGTGCAGAGAGGCGTTGGTCACCATCGTGAACTGTTATACTGACGTCAGCTCTTTTGTACGTGTTTGTGTGTGTTTTTGAAAGCAGGAAACTGGATCACCTCGAAGCGGTGTTGTGTTTGGAGCCATTGTTTCCTACATAGTGGAATTTCTTAACACAGCTGGGATCACCCTCTCTGAAGGAGAGGTAAGAGACTACTGTAATAGTGAATTCAGAGTAAGGGGAGACTCCAGGCTTCAGACAAAACAGATTGCCTGGCCCTTTATGCTGTGGAAGAATTGTTGTCCCATGAGTCTCCTTTATCTTAAATAACAGTGTGTTGAAAAATAGGAGGCTGAGCACTGTTCTATCTCTCCTCTCATCAGAAAGCATTTCTCCTGGGTCATGGTCAGAAAACTGAGATCCTTTCCCCCTCTGAGAATTGAACCTGAACCTGTCTGCATGATGTGCTTGTTAGGAGCCTCTGGGGACCTGTCTACACCATGGGTGGGCCACTGGCTGGGGGCCAGTGGCCAGTTCTCCTTCAGACCCCCCCCCCAGCAAGCCCAAATACTTCCCTTTTCCTTTGCAGTTCAAAATGATGACAGGAAATGATGGGACATCAGTTCCTCTTGCCAGTTTGAGAGGGGCTACAGAGGAAAACAGGTATTTGAGGGCAGAATGGGGTTCTGGATTGCTTGTGGGGGTGAGAGTATTTTGGGGGGGGCATACTTTTTTTCCTTGGGTTTTTTTGGGGGGGGGGTTGTGAGGCCATGTTCTGGAAGAGTTTCTTTCTGACATTTCGCCTGCATCTGTGGCTGGAATCTTCAGAGAAATCTTTCCCTGCCACAGATGCAGGCGAAACGTCAGAAAGAAACTCTTCCAGAACATGGCCTCACAGCCCAAAAAAAACCCAAGGAAAATCTATGGATGTTGGCCGTGAAAGCCTTCTACTTCACATACTTAAAAAAAAATAATTAGGTATTTATATCCCGCTCTTCAGCCACAAAGGCTTACAAATTGTTAAGCAATAGCAATTTACACATCTACACTGCATTAAGCAATTTCAAATGTGTATTAGCTAATTGTCCCCACAAGCCGGGTACTTGAAAATATAACTTTTTAAAAAAAATTGTGGGGGAGTTGGGGAGCTTGGGAGGGGACTGGTGAGGCCTTCAAGGGTCACAAAAGTGGGATTCAGGGGCTACCTGCTGTCCGTGAGCAACAATTTCCCCACTTGTGGTCTACACAGTAAAAATATGTAGCTGTACAGACTTGCTCTTTTCCTGCTCTAAATGGAAGTTATAGGTTATTTGCTGTGTCCATTGTTCCACACAAGGATTTTGTTGTATTTGAAGTGAGCCTTAGTTGCAATGTGGGAATTCAGCACTTTGTTCTGTGTATATGTCGATGTTGTTGCGTATTGGGTTTGATTTTAGATTTATGACTTGCAGGTCACTCTAGAGAACAAACATTCAGCCATGCTTAGCAGTGTGATGGACGAATTGGTCAGCTTCCGAACCAAAGTGCGCCATTTTGCCCTCGCTGCATCTGAGGCGACAGGAGGCATGCCTGCAGAAGATGTCCCATTGAAAGAAGCCAAACAGCGGCAGAAAGAAGAAAGGCAGAGACTGTTGCAGGAGAGAGCGCCCCTTCTGCAAGCATGTGATAGCCTACGTCAAGACCTATCTCTGTATGGTATCAATATAAAGGTTTGTTTCCCTGTCTGCTCAGGTGCTGCTTGCTGGACATTTTGAGTATGTCACCCCTATGGGTTTGCTTGGGACGAGGGCTTTGGTGCTACCTTTTCTTCACCCTGTGCACAGGCAGATCTCTCATTTTTGTATGCACTGAAGTGTTATAATTGAACAGGAGGAACTGTGTGTCTACACTGAACCGTCACACTTGATCAAAGCAAACAGTCCTTCTGTAAAGGCGTGGGCAAAATATGGCCCCTCACGCCTGTTTTGTGGTCCTTCACCTCTCCAAACTACCCAGACCACTTTTTTTCAGCCTCCCCACTCCCCAAATTGTCAGATCCCACTATGATGTTTAACTTTAAGAAACCATTGTGGTTTTTTGGACTTTAGCATTAGGAGAACCTTGAGAGTTCAGAAGTCCTGCTGGAACATTTAAAATGCCCAAACATTTCTGTGCTGATGTGGTAAAGGCAAAGAGTCTGGCATTGGCTTATTTACCCTATATGTACTAAGGGCAATTGATTTTACAAGATCCCTGTGGTCAAAGTTTGATTTCCTTACTGGCTTGACCATGGTTTCAGAAACTCGAATAAATATATGCATGTACTCTGCTCTCAGGCAGACTCCTTGTGAGAGCCCTTTCACAACAAATCTGAATTGGTGCTTATTTTCTGAGAGCCAAGTAGAAAATATAGCTACTCACAGCTCAGTCAGTTGTTAAAAAAATGAAGGTAAATCTAAAGACAACTGACCACATACAGTAGTTTTTGAGTATTACATAAGGTGTGGAGCAGAACTTGGGAAGGTTATTTGGTTAGACTATAATTCTCAGAATCCTCTAGCTGTTATGGTGAGTGGCCATGATGGCTGGTGATTCTGGGAATTGTAGTCCAAAAAGTAACTTTTCAAAGCAAGTGTGGTTTTGTTTTAAAAAACCCACAAACATTTTAACACATATTTTCTGTATAGTTACTGAAGCCCACAGCCATGAGGGCATGGAATGTTCTACTATTGTTTTTAGCTATTAGATTTCGCAGTAAGTCAGTACTGAGGTATTAAGTACTAAGGTAACTACTAAGACTACAAAATATAATCTGTTTTTTTTAAAAAAAATACCTTGACCAGCTCAGAAGTGCTACACAAGTGTGTTCAGGCAGGAGAGTTATATTTAGATTTTTAAAATTGCATTTATATTTAGATTGTTAAAATTGTGCTGTAGCACTTGCATTAACTTGAAAACAAAGTAATGCTCCCCCTACCTTTTCTCTTTAGCTAGTTCAGGAGTGCCGGCAGGTAGTTTGGGATATGCTGATAGCTTGCAATATACTGATAGATTTCTGGGCAATTGGCAGTACATATTTTCTGACTCTAGTTAACAACAGCATCAACAAGGTGGCTCCCCATCAAAATGAGGCTGCTAATCCAAAGAAAACTGGCTATTTGTATTAAAGATAACTGCAAACTCCAGATGCTAGCCTCTCCTTTAATTATAAATGCATGGTCTCTCAGCCTCAGTGTTTTGCACTTGACTTTAGCTAGTGGATCTTGGGGCTCGAGTGAAAAACAAAATAGATACAGTAAGCCCTTGGTATCCTCTTGTCTTTGGTTCCAGGATCCCCCCGTAGATACCAAAATCCATGGATGCTCAAGTCCCATTATATGCAATGGCATAGTAAAATGGTGTCCCTTATATAAAATGGCAAACAGCAAGGTTTGCTTTTTTGATTTTTTAAAAAAATATTTTAAAGCCATGGATGGTTGAATCTGTGGATATGGAGAGCCGACTGTACAATATTTCCATACACTTGATTTAATGGGTTAACCAGCTATTTATTTAAAGTATTTATATAACACCTCCCAGCCCACAAGGGCTCCCTAAACTAAAATTTATGTGTTTAAAGTTTCCTTAACTGAGTGATAACCCTCATAAACTTTATTCCAGAATCAGGGCAGAAATGCCTAGGATAAGAATGAGGAATATGAAGCATATGAGGTGCAGCTTCTAGCATTCTTCACCATTGATTCTGCTGGCTAGGATGGCTAGAAGGTGCACTTCAGCAACATCTCAGGTGACACACATTTCCCACAGCTGCTGGACTCACTTATCTAGTAGTTAAGCCCTGTTGAAATGGCTGCAGACTAAGCAAGCTTAGGACTGGGTACGCATTGCCCAAATACAAATTTGAGTTACAA
This sequence comes from Gambelia wislizenii, assembly GCA_030847615.1. Taxonomy (NCBI): domain Eukaryota; kingdom Metazoa; phylum Chordata; class Lepidosauria; order Squamata; family Crotaphytidae; genus Gambelia; species Gambelia wislizenii. The sequence continues at coordinate 225,933,396 of JAUMIR010000003.1, read as the reverse complement.
AAATACCTCAGTTAACAAAGTAGGTATGTTCCTGGGCATGACTTCTTGAACAGAAAATTTGGTACCAGAGGCAGAAATAACATCGAAAGAATAGGGATAGTTTTTTACACGACAAAGAGCAGTCTAACATGTTTCAGCCAACTTTTATTCAGAACTGCTAACAACATTCACATATGAAATGAAACAACCAAGCCAGGTAAGCAAACGTAAGTAAACAAATACAGCTTGAACCTTCTGGAGACCTGTTGAAAGCATCTTCCAAAATGCATCCAGGGATGATTTTTTAAAAAAATTTCACCAGTCTCCACTTTTCTTATGATTTTACATTTAGGTAGTGAAACTTAGGACTTTTTCCTTACAGAGCTAAGTTGTTGCATTTTAAATATGCTTAGGGGTACCTAGTGAGGTAAGCTTATCTGCGTTCTGGACATTATGGAGGTAGTTGCTGTTTACCTTGCTTGTTGTACGCAGGTATACATGGATACAATTGGGTTAGGTAGAGTACAGTCCTATTCTTTCTCAGGTGAAGCTTTATTTCTTTTCATTTTTACTGCAAACACGCTGCTGCAGCCAGATACTGACAATCTCTTTCTCCCTCCTTCACCATCCTCCCATAGCCCTATGCAGCTCTAAAAACTTCCAGCTGGACAGAGGACCAGGAGGAAAAAAGGGGTTAAAAGACTTTGTAAAAAGGAGCTACTTTGTTAGAAGCTTTGCTAACTGAAGTATGTGCCTGTATTGTGTGTTCAAAAGAAGTATAAGTTTTAATCCCTTTTTTGTTTTGTTTTTTTGTTGTACATAGGATAGAAGTACAACTTCTACATGGGAACTCAGAGAGCCAAGTAAAGAGCTGGAGAAGAGCTGATGTATGAGTACAGATAGGGTGTTTTGAAACAGTTCTTAATGGAGAGAACCTTCATCTTTGAATTGTTAGACTTCATATTGAAGCAGCCTAAATATTTCTTGTGATTTTCTGCTTTAAAAGTCGAAATCAAGATGCTTTGTTCTTTGTAAAGACTTGTGGTGCGGATGGCTGGGACAGAGGACAGGTTGAGATCTGTTAACCTGTAGCGTTGGCTTTCCTATGTTCTCTGTTTGGACAACCTGTGCCCATGTATGCTGTGCCCATATATGCTTTGGACAACCTGTATGAGAATTAAACTGTTTAATCTGGATCATTAAAAAAAAAGCAAACACAGTTTTTATCGTGAAATTACCATTGCCAGCTTAGTGACAGAAGAGGTGAGTTCCCTATGTGTATTTTAATCTTCAGACTGGTAGTCTGCAACCTTGACTGGCAATGATGCATACAGGGGTGGGTGGCAGTTCTGATGTGCCTCTTAAGTGTTCATGCCTCCCAAAAAGCAAATTTAAGGACAGCACATTTTAAAGATGTATGATTTACTCTAAAGTGACGAACATCTGGGAGGCAACATGCTCACCCATAGATCCTTTTATAAGAACTGTGAAGTTTGGGTAATGTTAATCCTTGTCACACAAATGTTTTACCATATCGTCTTTTCAGCACTGGCAGGCTTAATGGTGTTTAAAAGCTTAAAATAGCCGGCATCACACAATCATTTTAAAAACTACACGTTGGCCTCAGGCAGATCTCCAAAAATTCCTAATGTTAAAAAACCCTTTAACTCAAACATCTTTGGGAGACCATTTCTTTTGGATCAGAGCTACCATTTCAACTAATAATTTTGGCTAACAAAATACTGTCCAGTTCTATAAGAATAGATTGATTACTCTTAACTGCGGCCTCATACAAATGGGTCTTACACAGAGGTAATTACACAGACACACTCCCAGTAGTAGGGTTTGAGGTTAGAAGCACCATTTTTTAATGCTTGGGATGTAAAGCTGAAGTAAATTGGGCACTGCTGAACAATGTGCCTGTCTCCCAGACCAAAAGAGACAATGGGAATGTCCATCAGACAAGGACAGATTTCTTCCACAAGAAGAACAGCTTGAATAGGGCCTTAGAGGCCACAGAAAGAAGATGAGAAAGCAGGACTGAAGTCCTGAGGGAAAAATAAGGACTGAGATCCTGCATCAGGAGATGTACACTTACCATGTAGCTACATCTCTGTAGTTTATGTCTCCTTTGTAGTTTGTTATTGTTAACTGGCATCAAGTCAGTTTCAACTTATGGCAACCCCATGAATGAGAAGCCTCCAATCATCCTAGCATCAACAGCCCTTCTCAGGTCTTGCAGACTCAGGACCATGGTTTCTTTGACTGAGTCTATCTATCTGGGATGTGGTCTTTCTCTTTTCCAACTGACTTCTACCTTACCAACCATTATTGTCTTTTCTAGTGAGTCATGTATTCTCACGATATGACCAAAGCATGACAGTCTCAGTTTAGTCATCTTGACTTCTAGGGAGAATTCAGGCTTGATTTGCTCTAAGGCCCATTTATTTGTCTATGATATCTGTAGAACACTTCTCCAGCATCACATTTCAAATGAGTTGATTTTCTTCCTATCAGCTTTCTTCACTGTCCAGCTTTCACAACCATATGTAGAAATGGGAAATATGATGGTATGGACAGTCCTAAATTTAGTATTCAAGGATACATCTTTACACTAGGGGATCTTGTCTAGTTCCTTCATAGCTGCCCTTCCATGTCCTAGTCTTCTTATTTCTTGATTGAAGTCTCCATTCTGGTTAATGCCTGAGCCAAGGTATGGAAAATCTTGAGTATATACACATTGTCTAGTGTAAAGTGATGTAAATTATTGTGGTCATTATTTTTGTTCTCTTCATGTTCAGCTGTATACCTGCTTTTGCACTTTCTTCCTTGACTTCAAGTAATTGTTCCAGATCTTTGCTATTTTCTGCTAGTAGTATGGTGTCATCTGCATGTCTTAAATTGTTCATGTTCCTTCCTCGAATTTTCATGCCTCCTTTCTCCAAGTCTAATCCTGCTTTATGTATGATATGTTTGACAAAGGGTGCAACCAAGTCCCTCCTGATCATGTTCAGAGAGTCAAGCTGCACTATAGTGCTAGGGTGGTCTTGAGCAGCAATAAATCACGCAGACACAGAGTGTCTAACATGCATTTACTTAGTATAGCAGAGCACAAGTTAAAGTCCCATGTCTCAAGCAAGAGACCAGAAAGGAACAGTGATACACACACTATCAGGTACACTATATACATAGCATGATGGGTTATATAGTCGTGTCAACAAGCTATGTTTCCCAGACTTACTGCTTGTACATTTCTTTCCCACGTAGATATCAGCTGCCGTCATCTTCTACACACATCCGGCTTTTACTCAGTAACAACACCAGCTGTGTAGAGGTGGTAATGACCTCTATTGGCCACAGCCATCTTTGCATAGGAAAATCCATGTACATTTTACAGTCTCTCTCTGGCTTTTCTTCGCAAACAAAGATTCAGGAAGGACTCATCCCGCGCTTTCTGCAAGTGCGCTGATGACTAAAAAGGCCAATCCAAGATAAACAAGTCCGGTTGCAGAAAGTACAGCAGAAGGTCTCCTTGGGTGATGTTTTTGGGTTGTGATTCTTTCTCTGTTGTCATTTCTGTTCAAGACTTGTTTGGCGTGAGTTCTCAAATAAGGCTGCAGCATTGTGGATAGTGCGTCTCCATGCCTCCCGATGTGAGGCCAGGGTGGTGAGCAATTTGGCTGAGCCTGAGATGTTGTTTCAGGAAGTCTTTGTATCGCTTTTTTGGAGCACCCTTCTTACGCTGACCCGTGGTGAGTTCACCGTAGAGTAGTATTTTACAGTAGGACCCCCGTATCCACTGCTTCATTATCCACTGGTTCAATTATCCACGGGACACAAAGCAGCATACCTACCATTCTACTTCCCAGAAAATGTGTCCTCTCTAGCCATTTTCTAGGTCCTCTAAGGCAACTCTATGGTATTTTAAACTGGAAGTCCTATTTTCAATGGTATCCGCTATTATCCACAGTTTTCAGTATCCATGCCCCTCCCCAGAACTAATCCCTAGCGGATTCAGGGATCCTACTGTACTTTACAGATTAACATCAATTATACTCAACAATGTTCAGCATACAAATTAAACAGATAGGGTGATAAAATGCAGCCTTGTCTGACCCCCTTGCCAATTGGAAACCATTCTCTTTCTCTGTATTCTATCCTAACGGTAGCCTCTTGTCCTGAGTACAGGTTACGCATCAGGCAATCAAATGTCATGGCATACCCATTTCTTTAATAAGAGTGATCCATAGTTTTTAATTATCTGTACAATCAAAGATTTTGCTATAATCTATAAAGGGTAGGCTGATTTAAAAAAAAAATTGGTGCACACCTTTATCCAGCTTATATTTGCAATATGATCCCTAGTGCCTCTTCATTTCCTGAACCTAGCTTGGACATTTGGCATTTCTTACTTCATATATATAAAAGTCTTTATTGTAGAATTTTGAGCATCACTTTGTTTGCATGGGAAATTAATTCAGTGGTCCTGTGATAACTACAATCCCTGGTGTCCCCTTTCTTGGGGATTGGGATGTATATTGAGCGTTTCTAGTCTGTGGGCCATTGTTTTGTTTTCCATATTTGTTGACAGATTTTAGTTAGAACTAGAGTAGATTCGGCCTGTGTAGACTGAAGCAACTTTATTGGTATGCTATCTATTCCTGGTGTTTTATTTCTACCAAGTGCTCTGAGTGCAGCTTCCACTTCATTTTCAAAAATTTAAGGTTCATTTTCATATATTTCTTTCTTGAATGAATTGCTGAACAGTTGCATTCAGGGTCCTGACTTTATTTCTGTCCCCTTTTATTTTTGCTTCTCGACTGTCAACTTCTTGAAGAGTTTCATCTGTCATTTATTGAGGCTTCTCTTTCTTTCTGACTACAGATAGTGTCTTTTTTGCATTCCTCCCTGACAGTGTTCCTGACTTCAGTCCAGAATTCTGGCTCCTGTCATTTAAGCTTAATAATTCAAATCTATTTTTCATGTTATTTTTAAATTCTATGGGAATGTTCTTCAGGTTGCATTTCGGCATGATGGCTGGTTTAGTGTTCTTCTTTAGCTTTACTCTTAGTTTTTGATATTAGTAGTTCATGGTCTGTGCCACAATCTGCTTCTGGTCTTATTTATGCATAGAGAATGGAGCTTCTCCATTTTTTGCTTCCAATTATATAGTCTATTTGATTTGTATATTGGCCATCAGGTGATGTCCATGTATACAGTCACTTCTTGGGTTGCTTGAAGAATGTGTTTGCTACAAACAAACTGTTGGCCTTGTGAAATTCAGTTCAGGCGGTCTGCTTCATTTCTTGATGCTAGGCCAATTTTTCCTACAGCCTTTGTTTCCTATTTTTGCATTCCTATCACCCATGATTAACCAAGTCCTGTTTTGGTGTGTGATTAGTTTCCTCCTCAGCATAGAATCTTGAAATCTTACTGATATAATTCAGTCAGACTTTGCATTATATCCTTTGACTGTTTTTGCTACATCTCTCCTCACTATAAATGCCACCCCATTTCTTCTTAGACTTTAATACCCGAGTATTAAATTCTGTCATTCTCTGAGTCAAAATGTCCCCATTCCTTTCCACTTTAGCTTGCTCACCCCAAGGATTGCAATGTTTATACATTACGCTTCTTGTTTTACTATGTCTAGCTTCCCTTGATTCATGCTTCTAACATTCCATGTTCCTACAATGTTTTGTGCCACTTCAGGTTTCCTTTCACCTCTGAGCAAGTCAACAGCTGAACATTCCTTTGGCTTGAGTCCAGTTGCATCATTAGCCACAGTGCTACTTGTAGTTGTCCTCTGCTGTATCCTAGTAACTCATTGAGCACGATCCAATCTGGGAGTTTCATCTTCTGGCACTATCTTTTGTTTCATTTTGGACTGTCTCATCATAGGATTATTGTTGTAAAAGATCCTCAAAAGGAGGTTTACTATGCCTCCCTCTGCATAGTACTAACAAGCATTAGCTGTGGTGCCACTGTCATTATCTTTGAGATCCTCCACCACTTTTACCCTCCACTACTGCTGCCATCCAGTAGCTGTTTTGCACATTTACTCTGGCTCCTCAGCAAAAGCTGACATAGGAGACCCTACCCACAGCACTGCTGCCATCAGCATAGCCTCTTGCGCACGAGAGCATGCAGTCCCACCACAATGGAAAGGTAGTGCCACTGAACCTTTGTAGTTACACCCTCCTGTCCCAAACATACGTTGTAAGCAGTGCATTCCCTCCCCAAATGTGGCTATTTCTGTGCTGTCAGAGAGTGGAGAATGAGTGGGGATGCCTTGAGCTATTTTCATGTAGCTGTATGCACTACAGTTGTCCCTTCATATCCATGGATGTAAGTATTCACAGCTTGTAAATATTCTTTAAAAAATAATAATCCAAAAAGTAAACCTTGATTTTGCCATCTTATATAAGGGACACTATTTTGCTATGCCATTGCATAGAATGGGACTTGAGTATCCACGGATTTTGGTATCCATGGGGGGTCCTGGAACCAAACCCCAGCGAATATGAAGGGACAACTGTATAACGATATCTGTAGAGAGCTTGCAAAGACTCCTGGAGGTCTCTGCAGATGCCAGTTGCAAGAAAATAGCTGGATGCATCCCCACTGATCTCTCTGCTCTCTGACCACACGGAAGTAGCTGCGTCCAGGGGGAGGGAGAAGCTGCACTGCTTATGAACTGTTTTGGGGGTGGGCTTGGTCACTGTGTGATTGGAACAGAGTTCTGATCTACAGCAACCATAAAAGTGAGATGCAATGGCATAAGCCTGACTTGCACCACCATTGTAATTCACTAATAGGATTAAACAACAACAGAAAGAAAGAGAAAGAAATGGAGACAATTAGAGGAACAGAAAGGAATAAGGCTAGCACAATGAAGTGTTTTTTAGACCAAGAATGTGCTCTTTCAGTGGAGAGAAACTAAACTGAGAATAGCAGTGGGAGCACATACAGAAGAAAGGATAAGCTAGGGGCCCACTAAGGCTATTCAGCTCTAGAACATTCTGATGGTTACTCTGTGCAGGCACAAGACCTGTTTGCTTGAGGCACAGCAACTATGAGAAACAAAGTTTTCTTGATCTAATGCCAAATTAGACAACTATGTTAGTTGCTTCTTTCTAAATGACTAAGAAATTTACATAGTGTTGCCTCAATTGATGTTCATGATTTTGTTTATAGCTTGAGTGAAGGAAAAGGACTGTACCTGCAGTCCTTAATATTGTTTCATACCAGGTTCTTTGCAAAATGTACCCAAATCAGCAAAATTCTGAAAAAAGTTTGTTTTCCCATTTGTTCTAAACTTGCAGTTTAAAGTTTGTCATGCTTTTTTAAGTATCAAGTTTGGTCAAAACTGGTTAAGTAATGTGTCTTCTAGACCAAGAAATACAAAAATCTGAAGTGTATGTTTAGGATATACTCAAAGTAATAGATGGATTAGGTCCAAAATCTTTACTGTGGTGTTTTAATCTCATGTTGCAGTATACCAGATTTAGTGACTGTAATTAAGCACATGGATTTGTACAATGTAACAGTCAAATAAACACTTAATAGTACGGATACAGCAAATGGATATTGACACATTGTTTTCTTTACTCTTCTTAAATGTCTTTCAGTTCATGAAGCCTCTGTGGATGTAGAGGACGGTGTGTGTATTTATTTATTTATTTTATTTATATGCTGCCTTTCTCCCAAGATGGGACCTAAGGTGGCTTCTATAAAACAGATTAAAAATACAATATATACAATTGAAACGTTAAAAATCAGTTTAAAACATATAAAATCTAAAACATACCAAATTAAACAAGCCCTGTCGCTTATACATTAAAAGCCTGCATGAAAAGAAAAGTCTTTGCCTGCCAACAACAACAAAAAATCAGAGAGGGGGGCAGCCTAGCCTCTCATGGAAGGGTGTTCCAGAGGGTGGGTGCAGCCTTCACTGTTTTATGGGAGGAAGAGAAGTAGGAGAGCAGGTAGTCAGACATTTTCAGATAACAACCTCAACGCTTTTTCCTTCTGGTCATCGCCTGTATTTCTGTATGATTCAGGGACGGCCGGTGGCTGTGGTACCACAGGAACAGCAAATACACTCTTTGATCTTACCACTACTGTTCCTGCAGCTGCTCCAAGCTGAACAGGAGCTATGCCGGTCCCAAAACACTTGTCCAGGATAGGGAGAGCTCCTGTTCAAGTTGTAACACCTTCATAATCCTGGTGTGCATTTGCTGTCCACATGGTGGCAGATCCTCAGCCTTCCCAGCATGAATTGTCTATTGCACAAGGTGTTCCAACCAAAAGGAAGCAGAAGCAGCTTAAAGAGACTGGCATATTCAAGGAGGCAGAGATGCCAATGAAGAAGCTCTCTGTGTTTTTCTGATATGTGTGTGTGTAGCTTCATTTCTGTCAGAAATACTTCAACATCAGATGCTAAACCAGTGTGCTGACTGACCCGTAAATATTTTCAAACAAACTTCCAGTCTTGTGCCTGACTGTAACTCCTGTCACCTTGCCGTTTGGTAGTGGCTATGGTGATGGGGTGGTAGGGATTGTTAGTCCCATATATCAGGAGGGCACCAAGCTGGGGGGAAGCAGCTTGAAATTAGAAAAAGGCTTCTTTTAAAGTTTCTGGTTGTTAGAGAAAGGAATAGAAGACCATTTTAGCATTAGCGTTAAAGACGGATCTCTTCTGGCAAGCCTTGCTGGAATAACTTCCCGGCTCAAGTGGAGTTGATTGCCTACCCGCCCCCCTGCCGCTATTGCCATTTTTTTGCCATAATTTGTATATTGTATTGTGCTTTATGTTTGTTTTAATTCTCCACCAGTTTAATTTAGATTTAAGGGGTGGGAGGGTTAGGATCGGGAAGGATTGTTTTAACTTGCTGTTGTTTTAATCCTGGTGTACACTTTTGCAACCGGACTTGTTTATCTCGGATTGGCCTTTTTAGTCATCAGCGCGCTTGCAGAAAGCGCGGGATGAGTCCTTCCTGAATCTTCGTTTGCGAAGAAAAGCCAGAGAGGGAGAGAGAGAGAGACACTGCCCCAGTTGCCGAGCAGAGGGGCGGGTAAAAAAGAAAAATTATTATTATTATTATTATCATTATAGTGGGTCTAATAGATCAGGTACCTTGTTTGAAAAGACAATGTGGTGATTTTCATGGACTTTAGGGGAGGGGATTAAATAAATCCCCTCCCCTAAATCAGTAACAGTGCTGTTCTTAAAGGAGTCAAGATGAGTGAAATACAGCTAGACTGGGGCACTTGTGGAGCTGTAGAACCATCCAAACAATGAAATAAAACTCCTCAAATTGAAAGAATTGGCAAACTTAAAATGATAAGATTTTTTTTCACAAATATTATCTCTACAAATCTAGCTAGTCCATAGCAATTCCAAGCATGGTACTGGAAATTATGGGTGGTCTTGAAAGGCAGGCCTTTCACCCCTCTAGCTGGATGTGAAATACACTCTCTATGGTAACACAATACAATATGCATTTTCAAAATGGATAAAAATCCCTTAAGACTGTGGATGCAGCCCTTTTATTGCTGGCAGACTATCCTGGAGGCTATAGTATAGTGCTGTTGGGCACTGTAACATTGGCATTGGGAAAATTAGAAGTGCAGTTTTGTTTCGGTGGGTCCAAAGCCTTGCCTCAACACAAGAAAAGTACACCAGCCCTGTACGTCACCATTTTTCTGGAGGGCTTTGGATCTGGCACTTCCTGGGCTGTGAGTTTCCTTCTACTCTTCTTTGGCTTGCTTTGTAAGTGAGCAAACCTTTACATGTCTGCTTGGTGTAAACCCCATGAAGTTCAATGAAACTTACTTGCAGTGAGGTACACATAAGATTGCAGCCTCTACTATGTATTAATGTGCAACTTATATCACTTTATTAAAAGTGGCATCATTTTTAATTGTATAATTTTATGAATTAGTTTTATGCTAAATATTTATATTTTCTAGTACAGAACACATGTGTCACATGAAGGTGTGAGCTCATCATGTGCCTACTCTAACTCCCCATTCAAAAATGTTAGTACAAAAGTTTATTTAAAAAGTGTGACCAGCAGTCCTGTGCAACTAGAATATTTTGAGACATGAGATTTTAAAATAGTACTAAGAGGTAGTTTTCAAGCCTTATCAATGAAACACAGCCCAGAAATGGGAAGAACTGTAATCAGGGCTTTATGAGATCATTCTTTTATGAGTTCTGATAGTTGCCTAGTACAGTACTTGTTTTCTAGCTCAGAGTTAACTGGAAGGCCCCCTCAAAGGCAGAAATACCCTGCCTGGCACAATTTCTTTGTTTGCAACATAAGGCTTGAGACATTATTTAGTCTGAGGAAATACTTTTGTTCTTTAATATTACGAACTGCTAACCTAAGCAAGAGGCACTGACTATAAATCAGAGATGAAATTAGGACAGGTTAGCCTGCCATGTCCCATTCTCCATTGTTCTTACTGGAATTACCTTCCCCTAACATTCCTCCACAAGGTGTGTGCCTAGCTCCTCCATCATCAAAGCTTGAGAATTTGTGCTATAGCTGAGGTGAGCTATAGGTGAGGTGAGATCCTGGCTTGTCATTTTGAATACAGTACATTTGTGTTAGTACACACATATACTGTACAGTATATATAAATGTACATACAGCTAAGCGGTATGCTTCTATATACTGTTTGTTGGGGAACATGAACAAGTACATACTATTGCACTCACGTTCTACTTAGGGGCTTCCCATGGGCAGCTGACTACCATAGGGAACAGACAGGGAAGGCACATGTGATAGTTTTGGAACAGCATTGTACTGGTGGACCCGAGACTTCTATCTGTATGCTACCAGTGTTCATGTTAGCATAAGATAACCTTGAACTGATCTACAGGTGGGGACATGGAAAGGTAGAGTTGCATTTATCTCCTTCAGCTTTGATGGATAGACAAGCATGTAAACTTAAGCAGGAAAAGGGTTTGAGTCCTTTACGTGCAACATTTTGCTTCTGATCCTCTGGCACATGGAAAGAAAACTGATGGCTCACAGCTGCTGCTAAGAAAAGTAATATTCTTTCAGATTTCTAAAAAAAAAAATTAAGTACTGCTTTAGAGCAGAAAGACTGAAATAACAATGTGCCACATAATAGTTTTAAGGGAAATAAGGAAACCTGTTCATTTCTGTGCTGAAAGAGTAATTTACTAGTGCTTTAACAGTTCACTGAATAAAATACATGCTGCACTTGTAATTGCCATTCTTTATTTTCTTGAGAGAGAGAAAAGAAACTGCTACATCTTTAGATTTTTTTTTCACTTTTAAAATCTTTACACTGGTGAACAATGTGTTTCCAACTTCTGTAATACAATTAAAAACGGGGAGATTCAACTCTATAGTGACTGTTTGGATCACTCTGAAAAATCTCTTATTTGGTTTCCCTACAAGTATAATTGCAATATTTTTTTCCTACTTATTTTTTAGATACTGGTAGCTCAATCATAATTTTAAAGCTATTTTCTAATGGTTCTTATGGAAGGGAACTACAGCACAAATTTTCACCAACAGTACCCTTTTGATTCCAACAAAGACAGTGCAGTAACGTAAACACTGGTAGCTCTAGCAACCTGCTCCATGAGGGCAGTATACTGTGCAGAAGTCCTGAGTCATGCTCATGCCTTTATTCTTTCTTTACCTACAGGACAGGCACATATGTAGACAGTATGCAGGCCCCCCTTCAACTTGCCAGCAGACATTTGCATTGTACAAAGAAGGAGAGCCAGAAGTAGACATAAAAGGAAAATGCACTTCCCTTTCTAACATCCTGTTATGCTATTGTGTACCTGCACAGAAAAAAGAATGGCTCTAGAGCACTACTGAGACCTTCCAAGAATTCTGACAACCCCACTGCAAGCTGATCATGCATCGAAAATAAATATATTTTGCTTAAATATAGGTAAGCTCTTTTTAGAGCCAAGTTAAATATTCAGGGGGAAAAATACCGGTACATGCCAACCAGAGTTTGTAATCATACAAGTAAAGGGACAGTTCAAACAAACTTTTTCCTGCTGTGTTCCTTTTCCTCACAGAAGAGCTATCTTCCACTTACATTCTCAAGTGGCATGGACTGTTCCATTCTCTTTTTAGTTTGAGTTGATGTGCAGAATTTTGATAGAATCAACTAATGGAACATTACATTAAAACAAAAACAAGACAAAAGCATTGTTCTGAGGTAGTAGTCACTGTGCATCCAAATGTTAGCTGTAAGCACACTGAATTTATACAGAGCAATCGCCTGGTTGCAAGTAGAAAGTAATGCTAAATGGTAACTGACCACTGCATACAGTAGCAAACCCTAATAAGAACAACACAGTCTGTCCTTATACAAAACGGAATGCTAGTTTTGAGCTAGAGATTGTAGACTAAGGCTGCAGTTGTCCTTATACATACTTGGGAGTAAGTCCCAGTGAATTTAGTGGGACTTGTTTCTGAGTAAATATGCATAGCAACAAGCTGCAAATCATTCAAGTAAAAATAAAGGGGATTTTGTCATAATCTTCCTTTGCAGTCTTTAAAAAATATATATAATGGGGAGGGATTTCTCAAGCGAGAATACAGTACATAGATCCTACAAAATTAATGATGTATTCTAGTCAACCAGAAAAATGAGAATAAAATTGGAGCAGCTGACAACCTCCTCTTGAACACTTGTTCTGTCTTTAGTTACAATAATAATAATATCTATGCCAGTGTTCTCAACCTTTTGTTCCTCCAGATAGTTTGGACATCAGTTCCCAGTAGTTCCAGCCAATATGGCCAGTGCATAGAAAGTTGAGGAGCTGAAGTCCCAAAGAATCAAAGGTTGGGAACCACTTCTCTATACCATTATACTAGGAATAAGTTTCCTGAGCTCTGAAAAACCAACTCTCTCCCCAGTGGTCCTCAACCTTCCAGGTGTGTTATACTTGAGTTCCCCGAATTGCTAAGCATTGGCCACACTGGCTAGGGCTTCTGGGAGTTGGAAGTCCAAAACATCTGGAGGACTGATGATGGAGAACCACTCCTCTACCCTGTAGTCTGTTCTGGGCTGGCTGTTCTTCATTAATGTTGTGTAATTTAAGAGCAACTCTTTCCCTTTTAGTTCTTCAGTTACTATATGCTGATGATATTAATTTTTTAAAAACCTACACACTTGTGGATTACTATAACCAACAACAGGGGGTGATTTTTTTACACTAGTATAAAAGTATGAAGGATACTTCCTGTCAGTTATTCCTGTGCCCTGTGATAAGAATTGCTTAGGGTGAATTGTTGCCAAAGCCCCCTCACTTTTTTGTATAACCCTCTCAATACTTTTGGCATAGGTATGCTTAGTTTCCTCCCAAATTATTTGGTGTCATGTTCTAAACTAGCCCTAAACAGCAGATGAAGCTTTAATACATTCAGCTAATTACCTACTTTCACATGCCATGTCCTGAGGCTTCTTAGTACTGTTTGTTTTTAAAGACTAGTGATGCCCATCCCTCTAACCCCACCCCCCCAAAAAAAAGAATTTAAAAAACAGTGCCCCTCTACCTAGGACTCAAAGGCAATTTTGCATGCAATCCTTGCTCAAAGATGGCATGTTTCAAAAGCAACACAATCACTTTGCAGAATTTGAAACCCTGTCACAGAACAAAATGGAGATGAACTTGGTGCAAACCAAGCAACTACGGTGATGTGATAAAAGAATATTATGACAGAATCCAGCCAAAGTCAAGTACTTTCAAATCCTGTTCATTTCAAGGTAAGGGAGAAGTGGAGAATTAATATTCCTCCCACTGAAACCAATACAATCTTGACCAGAATTATTAGGGGGAGTAAATCACATTGAATTCAATACAGTTATTGATAAACAGAATTTAAAAGTGCTTCAGCTTATTTTTAAGTGCATGTTTTGCTGCTAGCACACACTTAGTTATTGCTCAATAACTTGTGAAATAGAACAGAGGAAATACTTTCAGTTTATTTTATTATATTATAACATCTGCAACTACAGCTTATTCAGCCAAAAAATGTATTCAAAACTCTTTTAAAAATATCTACAATTTTTCTATTTTTAAAAAATAAACACTACCTAGTATACCAATGCTTCTAACAGCACTTGAAAATGGGTGCATTATGCATGGATATTCTATTATAATTTCCGCTGCTGTCAGTGTTGTGTTTTTCATTCCTCCTCTTCTGCTTTGGTCTTATGTCTCAAAGAGTTTATTAAATGCTGCTCCAATTTCTAAAATCATGTCAGAGGCTGTCATAGAACGTCCACATTTTTGAAAAGCTTGGTTGTTGCACTGCCTTGTAAGTGAACAGGCTCCAAATGCAGCTACTAGAAAGGGATTTTGACTAAAATGGAAAGAAGAATCGCAATTAAAATGGAAATTTATATGGGTATACACCATCTGCAAAGAGCTATTGAAGTTCTAACGTGTTATCCAAGCATTCCATATAGAACAATCTCTCTCTCCTTCCAAATATTTTTGAGAGATCTACATTCAAGTACTGGAGATTTAGTTCCTTTTGACTGGGCTGACTTGACCAAAAACTCACATTCAGCTTTGTTTTTATTGCACCCTTTGTCCCCCTCGCCCCCCACCATTATTCTTTAACAGTAATTCCACTGAAGAACTCATCTTCTAAACCTGGTCAGAGTGCCTTGATTGCCTTACCCATTTGTTTTTTCTGGTCCAGCAAGGAAGGCCCAGTGAGCTAGGACTCCAAGAGAACCTGAGAGAAGATCTCCTTGTCCACCACACCTTCTGCTGCTTCCTTCATGACTACATACAAGCACTGTAAGACAGAAACATAACAGGTGGAAGATGTTTGGCCTCTCTTTAGTATAGTTTGTGAGAGAAGAAACGTGTTCAGGAAATGTACATAAGAAGCGCAGTAGACTAGTACATCAAAGTTAGGCTGATTTTAGAGGAACAAGGATTAAGATTAGTATTAGCACTGAATCTTGTTCCATGAAAATTTGATAAAGCTGTAAGTTTAGTGTTCCAGGATGCATCCAACTGCAGACCTTTTTCTTCAAGATTCTGGACTGCCTGGGTGAAGTTAGCCAAACAAGGACAACATAGCCCTTTTTGAGAAAGCCTACGGAAAATTTCTGCATGCCTACACAATCTTTTGTCTAGGAAACAAATCATTCTTTTAAAATGCCATCTTTTAGGAATGTATTCCTACCAACTATTTCCCATGTGTTCAGTCCCTCTTACTCAATATTACCTCATCCAGGTAACAGCAGCCAAGTATCCCACATATATTATCTTCATGCTTTTAGAATTTTATTGGTCAGCTGTCTTTAAATAGAAAGAAAGGTGGCATCATGTTCACTCTGTGTTTCTCTCCCCTTATGTATGCATACTTCTTGGGTACCACATTAAGCCCCTTCTCTTCTACCTCACTTGCCTGAAGGACATAGTGACGATGTTTTGACCACTTATTCTCAAAAATAAAAGCATCGTAAGCTATTTGGGGACAATACTGAATGAAAAACTATTATGAACAGTTCCAGAAGCAAACCAAAGGGGAATATGAAGTATCCTAGCAACAGAAAGCCACAGAAGTACTTGTCCATCATCACAATAGAGTTAATTCATCACTTGTACTTCTCTAGATACTATTAAAAGATTAATTTATTTGTAAACAACATGTCTGAATACCTTTTATCAATTTATTGGTATATACTCCTATAAACATCACTTGACTTAAAAGCCATTATCTAAATAAATTAAACTTTACTGTTTTATCCAATATTGTGTTGTGGCAGACACTGATGTTTTAAATAATGCTGGGGGAAGTGGAGCAAACTTGAAAATCCAGCTCCAAATGCAGTTAAAAGTTAGCAAATTTAGGCTACCTTCTAAGACATGATGTGGGGGGGGGGGGTTGAGGGCTTTCAGGTTTTGTAGGACTACACTTCCCATCATCCCTAGCCATGCTGGTAGGGGGCTGATGGAAATTTGAGTTCTAAAATAATCCGGACAGCTGTGGGTTTCCTATCCCTGTAATCTAGGGGCACTGACTTGGTACTTAAATAAAAAGTTAAGAAAAAGGAAGAGGTGCTTACGTATTTCAACCATTTAGCATACAGTGGGCCCTCCGGATCCACGGCTCCGGATCTGCAATTTTGAGTGACTGCAGATCGTCAAGTCCTATACTTAAAATGGCTGCGATGTAAACACAGACACACTGAAGCATCCATGTGCACGTTGCTGCCATTTAATATAGGACACGGTCATCTGCATTTTTTTGTCATCCGTGGGGGTCCCAGAACCAAACCCCCGCAGATCTGGAGGGTCCACTGTCTATTGCATAAACACACAGGCCAGAATCCTTACAGCATCTACCAGTCACATTTTAGCACATCAGTGTGACCCACCATAACCTCAGTGTAACTAATAACATCAACTCTAACATTTCTACTACAGACCCCCAAATCAGATGGAGGAATTGGATGATGCCTTTCTAGAACAGATGACCACACAGAGAGAAAGGAGAGATGTAGTAGTGATGGGTGACTTCAACTATCCTGATATTTGCTGGAAATCTAACTCAACCAAAACTTCAAGGTCTAGCAAATTCCTTATTTGCCTGGAAGACAATTTCATGGTCCAAAAGGAGAAAGAGGCAACAAGGGGGTCAGCTATTTTAGATCTGATCCTAACCAACAGGGATGACCTGGTTAATGGGGTGCAAGGGGTGGGATCCTTAGGTAAGAGTGATCATGTTCTCCTGGAGTTTGTTATACAATGGAAAGGAGAAGCCAGGCATAGTCAGACACACATTCTTGACTTTAGGAGAGCTGATTTCAATAAACTCAGGGAAATACTGGGGGTGATCCCATGGTCAGGAATACTAAAAGAGACTTCAAGACGGATGGGACTTTCTCAAAAGGGAGATACTGAAGGCACAATTTCAAACAGTACCATTGAGGAAGAAAAATGGGAGGTGTCTCAAGAAACCAGGATGGATGACTAAAGAACTTTCAATGGAGCTAAGTTTTAAACGGAACATGTATAGGAAATGGAAAAAGAGGGAAATCATCAAAGAATTAAAACAGATAGTGAACACATGTAGGAGTAAAGTCAGAAAAGCTAAAGCACAGAATGAGCTCAGGCTT
This sequence comes from Gambelia wislizenii, assembly GCA_030847615.1. NCBI lineage: Eukaryota > Metazoa > Chordata > Lepidosauria > Squamata > Crotaphytidae > Gambelia > Gambelia wislizenii. The sequence continues at coordinate 225,916,260 of JAUMIR010000003.1, read as the reverse complement.
GCTAGAGAGGTTAAGAACAATAAAAAGGGTTTTTTGGGGTATGACTGCAGCAAAAGGAGGAAGAAGGAAATGGTACGGCCACTATGTGGAGAAGATGGCAAAATGGTAACAGGGGACAGAGAAAAAGCAGAATTACTCAACACCTTCTTTGCCTCAGTGTTTTCAGAAAAGGAAGAGGATGATCAACCTGAGGATAATGAAACAGAGGACACAATAGGGGAAATACAGCACAGAATAAGCAAAGAGGTAGTACAGGAATACCTTCTTAATCTAAATGAATTTAAATCTATGATTCTATGATTCTATGAAATGATTCTATGATTCTATGAAATCTCCAGGACCAGATGAACTACATCCAAGAGTATTAGAAGAGCTGGCAAATGTAATCTCAGAGCCATTGGCAATAATCTTTGTGAACTCCTGGAGAATAGGAGAAATCCCAGCAGACTGGAGGAGGGCAAACGTTATCCCCATCTTCAAAAAGAGGAAAAAAGAGGATCCCAACAATTATCGTCCATTTAGTCTGACATCAATACCAGGGAAGATTCTAGAGCAGATCATTAAACAGAGAGTCTGTGAACATCTAGAAGGGAATGCCATAATCACAAAAAGTCAACATGGGTTTCAGAGAAACAAGTCATGCCAGATCTGATCTCTTTTTTTGATAAAGTTACCAGCTTGGTTGATGAAGGGAACACTGTGGATATCACATACCTTGATTTCAGTAAGGCCTTTGACAAGGTTCCCCATGACATTCTTGTAAACAAGCTTGTAAAATGTGGGCTAGACAAGTTAACTGTTCAATGGATTTGTAATTGGTTGACCAGAAGAACCCAAGGGGTGCTCTGCAGTGGCTCCTCTTTGTCTTGGAAAGATGTGACCAGTGGGGTGCCACACGGTTCTGTCCTGGGCCCAGTGCTATTCAACATCTTTATCAAGGACTTGGATGAGGGAATTAGGGGCATACTTATCAAATTTGCAGATGACACCAAATTAGGAAGAGTAGCTAATACCCTAGAGGACAGGATCAAAATTCAAAATGATCTGGATAGACTGGAGAGCTGGGCCAAAGCTAACAAAATGAAATTCAGTACAGAGAAATGTAAGGTACTGCACTTAGGGTGGAAAAATGAAATGCATAGATATAGGATGGGGGAGACCTGGCTGAACGAGACTATGTGCGAAAGGGATCTAGGAGTCCTAGCAGACCGCAAGTTGAACATGAGTCAACAGTTTGATGCAGCAGCTAAAAAGGCCAATGTGATTTTGGGCTGCATCAATAGAAGTATAGTGTTTAGGTCAAGGGAAGTAATAGTACCGCTCTATTCTGCCTTGGTCAGGCCTCACCTAGAATACTGTGTCCAGTTCTGGGCACCACAGTTCAAAAAGGATATGGACAAATTGGAGCGTGTCCAGAGAAGGGCGACTAAAATGGTGAAAGGTCTGGAAATCATGCCTTATGAGGAGAGACTTAGGGAGCTGGGTATGTTTAGCCTGGAAAAAAGACAGTTAAGGGGAGATATGATAGCCCTGTTTAAGTATTTGAAGGGGTGTCACACTGAGGATGGAGCAAGCTTTTCTACTGCTCCAGAGATTAGAACACAGAACAATGGATGCAAGCTCCAGGAACAGAGATTCCACCTCAACATTAGGAGGAACTTTTTGACAGTAAGAGCTGTTCAGCAGTGGAACACACTCCCTTGGAGTGTGGTAGGGTCTCCTTCCTTGGAGGTCTTTAAACAGAGGCTGGATGGCCATCTGTCAGGGATGTTTTGATTGTGTATTCCCGCATGGCAGGGGGCTGGACTAGATGGCCCTTGTGGTCTCTTCCAACTCTACAATTCTATGATTCTATGATCTGGTCATAGCTTCTGTGCTTGCCAACATTACCCAAAATCTCTGGGGACCAGTCTGTGCCTACCTGAACCAACAGTTCAAGAGCATGCATGGGGAAGCACAATGAAATGGCCAGTTTGAGGTGGTATCTCCCCAGGCTCTTTGTGGCAAATTTAGCAGCAGGCTACATGAGGGCAAAAGAAGGAGAGTGGATTTGACATGGCAGCAACAACATGCATGGCATTTTCTGTATTTTCACTCAGCAGGAACAGACTCTCTCAGGCAGTTGCTGAGCGGGTTGCTCTCTTAGCCACAGTGGCAAGAAGCCTGGAACCTGGAAAAATGCTGTGTAGCTAACAGTAGCAGCTTAGTTGGCGATAAGGTAGTGGAGATCCATCTAGGGGGCGTGTCCTTTCTGTCTTTTCCCTTCCCAAGAAGAGGGATGATGAAGCATCAGGAAGAGTACACCCATGGAGCTTTTGTTCTGGATTTTTCAGGGGGAAATGTTTCATTTATTAGATATTAAGGTTACATAGTTGTGTATGCATTGTGTATTAGATGTTATAAAGCAAGGCTCTATCAAGAGGGGGTGAAAGAATGGAATATAGAGTGGTGATTGGTGGAATTGGTGGAATGTCTGAGGTGATTTTGAAAAGGCTCATGTATGCCAGTTCGTCAGGGAGGAGAGCATAGTCTGTCAAGATTGGGAATTAGTGGGGTTTAGGTCTTTGAGTAGTTAGGAGAATTAACATCAAAATTAGCTAGGAGATGAGTGTGTGTGAGAGAGATGTAATTAAATCTCTCTCTCTCTCTCTCTCTCTCTGGCTTTTCTTCGCAAACAAAGATTCAGGAAGGACTCATCCCGTGCTTTCTGCAAGCATATTGATGACTAAAAAAGGCCAATCCAAGATAAACAAGTCCGGTTGCAGAAAGCACAGCAGAAGGTCTCCTTGAGTGATGTTTCTGGGTTGTGCTTCTTTTTGCGTTGTCGTTTCTCTTCAAGACTTGCTTGGCGTGAGTTCTCAAATAAGGCTGCAGCGTTGTAGATAGTGCATCTCCATGCCTCCCGATGTGATATAGCGCATTTGGAAGACTTTACAAAAGAGTCTGGAGTAATAAACACCTGAGGCGAAGCACAACAATCAGTGTGTATAGAGCCATTGTACTGTCTATTCTCATTTATGGATCTGAAACATGGGTCACCTATCACCACCACTTACGACTCCTCGAACGCTTTCATCAGTGCTGTCTATGCACAATCCTAAATATACACTGGACTGACTATGTGACAAATGTTGCTGTCCTTGAGCAAGCAGGGGTCACCAGCACTGAGGTAATTAAATTTATTAAATAACTAATCTGTGATGTTACATTCAATTTCTGTTCAATAAATCATACACTTTTGCCTCCAGGAACACTATATATTGGAAAGTTCAGAGTGGTGGTGTCTGGTGAAAACAGAAGATAAATAAAAGCTCACACAGGAACCACGATGGCCTCTAGGAGGTCCCCACAGTTAGCGGGCACAGCAGTAGGACAGGAGGAGGTCCTCACATTGGTAGCAGAGGTGGGGATAAGGGAAAGCCTCACTTTTGGTGCCAGTGGTTGGGATAAGTGAAGTCCTCATAGTTGGTCAGTGAACACAGGGATACGCAGAATCTCACAGCTTACTCCCAAGTAAACATGCAAAAGCTAAGCCTTGCTATGGTACAAGTAAGAAAGCCTTGTGTTACCCTCTTTGTTCCTATTCCCCAACTTTTAATCTGTCCAATAGAATTCAAGAGCAAGAGGACTGTGTAGTGTGAGAACTGCAGCCTGATCCTATCCAGAGTTAGGCAGGCCTAATTTGGAACAAGATTATGAGAGGAGCATTCACTGTTCCACAGTGGGATGAGAAGGAGGCAGAGGGTTTGCTGGATTGGGTGAGAGATTATATGCGTATTTACTAAGAAATAAATCCCAGTTTGTCCAGGGGGGCTTACATCCAAGGAGTAATAGAGCTGCTTAGTACCGTTGCATGAGGAACAGAGAGAAAGAAAGAGAGAATGCATAAATTCCAAATATAAATCCTTAAATGTCATACTTGTTCCCTAAAAAGATGAACATTTACATTAGGTCTGCCTCATCTCATCTCCTGAGTTCTAGCAATTTCACCTCCTGTTGGGCCATGAGGAACAAAGAAGGTAACCTGGTGAATTGCCTAAGCCTACTTGAAATCAAGACTATTGAAATCAATGAGACTACAGTCATTACCAACACAAATTACATTGATTTCAGTATATACACTCTAAGCATGACCCAATTTGCATACAAACCATTATCTCCTCTTTAAAAAGAGTGTGCTGTAGGATGTTATGTGAGTAACTGGCCTATTCTGTCACCAGCATCGATGAACAATACCTATGAAAGCACTCTGTGTGTTTGTATGGCATATTAAAAGGGATCCCCTCTCTAGAATGGTAATGACCTATTCATTTCTGTATCATTCTGCAAGTCTGATCACTTAGGACCCCCCCCACCTCTCTTTAGTAATGATGACTGTTTTATTACTAAACAATTATATCACATGCTTGTTTTTAAAATTACTGTAGTAGCTAACGTTGTGGATCATAAAATCTGTTGCTACCATCTGAGTTATAATAGTCTTATTTTAGTATTCATAGAATCATAGAATTACAGAGCTGGAAGGGACCACAAGGGCCATCTAGTCCAACCCACCGCCCTGCAGGAATACACAATTAAAGCACCCCCAATAGATCACCATCCAACCTGTTTAAAAACCTGTTTTAAAAAGTAGGAGACTCAACCACACTCCAAGGCCCTTACCATAATTTAATAATTTTTTAACCTAATGTAAGTGTTCCTACTTTTCTATAAACTCTCCTCTTTCAAATTTCTTTAATATATGCAATAATTTTTGTTTTCACAACATCCATCCATCCGTTTATAAAAATATTTGCTGTGTACTTCCTTCACTTACCCTTTTCTCCATCTGAAATAAGATCTCGTTCTCCTTTTTGAACAATTGTCAAGTTTCCTAGGGCCTGGCTGAGCCTTAGCAGACATCCATGGTGGTCATTGCCATCTACAGGATCTCTAAGCTAAAATAAAGGGGGGGGGGAATTATACAGTATACTTAAATGCATAATTAGATGGCTTGAAAGATCTCTTTAACCAGCATTTTATGCACACACTTCATGAGAAAACCTGGGGACAGGATTAGTATCTCATACACATTTTATTTGAATATTGATAACACAAATGGTGCAGTATTTATAAGGACTAAGTCCACAGAACATAAGAGGAGTTAATTCTAAGTAAATACAGATAAATTACTATAAGAGTAATTTGGTTTTGAATTTATCTTTTTCATATAATGTCAACTAAAAAGGAACTTACCATAGCTTCATATAATCTGCTAAATTCCATAGCATTTGGGGTAAGAATAGCTCGAGGGTAACCCTGAATAATAAAAGGCTGTTGGGCAATAAGCCATAAGCCATCCTGCATAGGACAGTAAGAGAGAGACATTTACTGACAAGAATAACATCATGTGAACAAGCTAATGGAAACATAATACTTACAGCATCAATTATAATAGGAATTCCTTTGACCTTGGCTTTTTCTATAATACCCTGTTTAAAAAAAAAGAATGGTTTTAAAAATGGTAGCTTCTAATGAAAAAATTCAATCCTTTTTTCCTATTGTACAACGGAATTCATTTTGGATTAAGGTGATCTAAAACATTTCAACACAAAAATAACGCAAATATAAATTAGATTAAAAAATTAATTTTAGCCATACTAAGTAAGTTTCAAAGTAGGGATGAATACCTTCACAGATTTCACAAGTACAAACACTTGCAAGTTTTCTCCTTGCTTGGCAAGATTACAAATATTTTATTTATATGCTTGCTTGCATTTTGGGTTTTTGTGAAAATTTTGAAGACTGACAGAAAACTGAATGTTTGGCACAAAAAAATTGCCTTTATATTGGTTGGAATCCACATGTAAGGTCACCTACAGATGCTGTTGGGTATTTTTATCTGATGTGGAACATCCACATTTAATTCAAGATCGTGAAAGTAGAGTTGTATGTATGGAACCACTGCATATATAGATATGAAAGGATGCATATTACCTGTGTAGATACACATGCATTTTCCTGTGCCTTTGGAGATTTTCACACTACACTGTTATAGTGTTACTATTCCACTTTATTTAGTCTGGCTGCCTCCTGTGGATTCCTGGGATTTGCAGTTTAGGGAGGGGCATTTACAAATCTCAGCCAGAGAGCTCTTAGGCCTCACTAAACTACAAACCCCAGAGTTCCACAGGAGGAAGCCAGAGCAATTAAAGTGGAATAGTAACACTATAACAGTGTAGTGTGAAAATCTCCTTTGACTCTGCATATGGTGTCTCACTTCAGTTGTGCAATGTTTTCATTCACCACAAGGGTTGTACAGCACAATTAATGCATAACTTCAAGTGCAGAGATTTATGCTACATAACCAATATGGATCTCAGCCATTGTATATCCTTATGCTTCTACTCATTTTTTTTTTAAAGTTGGTACTATTTTACAGGAAGCGACTAATTTCCATCCAAGGGAGACAGATTAAATGTATAAATAAGCGTGTGTGTGCGTGCCTTCAAGTCATCTGCCAGCTTATGACAACCCCATGAATTTCAAGGGTTTTCTTAGGCAAAGACTACTCAGAGGAGGTTTTGCCAGTTCCGTCCTCTGAAATATAGCCGGCAGCACCTGGTATTCATTGGTGGTTTCCCATCCAAGTACTAACCAGAGCTGACCCTGCTTAGCTTCCAAGATCAAACAGGAACTGGTGCCTTTAGGGTATGGGCCCCTGTACATAAAATAAAAAATAAATTTACTATTAGGGAAAAAGGTACAATGTCATTTTGCTTTCCTTAGCTGTTGTAGCTAACTGTAGTTGAAACCTTCTTTTAAATTACTAATCATTTTGGTTGGGGGGAAGAATAAAAAAATCATAAAGGTCTCAGGGTGTTAAACCTTTGGGAAAGTTTCTTCAAAGTTAAAATGGTCAGGAATCAACTTTCTAATAGCAGAGTTAGAGCAGAGATGGGAGCTGGACTCAATTAAGTACAGTGCTTAGACCCCAAGCCACAGAAACAAAGAAACAGGCAAGTTCTTCTTGAAAGGAATACTTAAGCTTTACTAATGGCTTTTAAATCTATATATGCATTGGAAGCTACATTCTAACTAACTAATGGATTTAGTATAGGGTAGCAGTCTTCGCTCACCATTCCAATGAGGGGGAGGGGAGGAAAAGGCAGGCATCTCTATGGAGTATGCAGAGAAGGCATCCTTCTTCTCGGAAAGTTAGAACAAAGAGTAATAAAATAATCTTAGCCCATGAGGTTAGTAAACCTAGGTCACATGATCCTGTAGCATGGTTGTGTGTGTTTACAAACCATGCCCATTAAAAGACAGGATGAGGAGAAGGGGGAGGAACTCTTGACACGCAGGAGATCCTTAACCTCTCTAAGAACTTACTCTAGTAGCAAGCAAGGGGTGGGGGGAGTGGAGGAAGAATGCTGGATTTTTCCCAACATTTTTTTTTCTTTTTTCAAAATATTTTCTGACCACTGGCCTAGTAATCAGTCTCACATCACTAGTTCTAGTGCTATATGATTCCAGCCTCTCTCACACAATTTAGTAATTTGGTATCTGTCACAACAAATTCTGCAGAATTTCCTAACTCATTTAGGAAGAAAGGCACTGGATATATAACAGGGGATGTCACTTAGACATACATTTTGTCTGTGTATTGTTCAAATTGTTTCTTTTTTTAAAAATGGAAGGACTGGAAGATACCAAGAGTTTATAAATAGAATGAAGACTCATTATTTGATTATTATGTTTATAAGGTGGGGCATCTGCACTTTAGATTCTATCTTTCATATTTTTATAAGAGAATCCAATGCGATTTAAATGAACAGCTAGGCCAATTCTCTAGATTATGTTTCCTCAACTGCTCACGTTTTAGAGTAAGTGAGAAAAGGCAAGCCTGACGTACTTCAACTGGTCATTTCATCACCACTGTGGAAGGACTGAGTGAGCAATTAACCAGGTGGTCTCAGCACCAATCTCTTTCACAGGAAGAGCAATGGAAGGTTCAGTACCCACCTTCCAAACACATTTACTGATATTTAAAGTGGGCAACGAGATCTTTCAGTAGCCATGTTACAATTAATAAACTAGGCTAAAAGGAGACACAGCTCTCCTACCACCTTTCCTCAAAACACAGGAGTGTTTGTGTTGGGTATGGGAATGGGTATTGGGTTGGGTATGGGAAAACCATACAGCACCTTAGCAATATGACAGCAACTCTGTCCTAAAGTGGATTAGGGCATAAAAAAAAAATAGGCAGTAACAAATTGTTCCAGAACTCATTATGCTCTTTGACAAGTTCCAAGTGAAGCTCTGGGCAACTTCCTCAGATGTTGCAATCCTGCTACCCCACTGTATAGACAATTTATCAGCAACAAGTTAAATTTTGACATTGTTCCCTCTTTCCTAACACAGCTTGGTGAACTCAGCTAAAAGCTTTTTTTAGAAACATATATTCAAAATAAATATTTTGTAAAAAATTGCAGCACACCGTGCAAGTGGGATATGAGGGATGGTGGGAATGGTATTTATGTTAGCAAGAATGGAAAAATAAGTACAGTTGCCCCTCCACATTCGCGAACTCAGCATTTGCGGTTTTGAATATTTGCGGTTTCCGGAGGCCCCGTGAAGGCCCGGGGAGGGAGGGGGGAGGGCTGGGGAGGCATCCACGGGGCCTCAGGAGGGTCTCCCGAGGCCCCGTGAAGGCCTAGGAAGGGACTGGGGAGTCTGGAGAAAGCAACTATGGGGCCTCCGGAGGCCCCATGGTCGCTTTGGCAGGGGAGGGGGAGGGCAGTCATTATTCGCGGATTTTTCACATTCACGGGGGTCTGGGGAACCTAACCCCCGCGAAAGCGAAGGGACGACTGTATTTCTTTCTATGAAGGTACATAGATCGCCAGAAAACTAACTAAAGTCTCAGTTTCAATAACAGTTCTTTTCAATACCACTTCCTCCTTTAATTTAAAAGTTTTAAACCCCACTATCTGTCCCAGGTTCTTCCACACTGCAGACTACAAACTAGACTACGCTATGTTTTATACTTTCCTGGAAAGCAATTTCTTAAAGTGTTTCATGCATCTACAGTATCTGATATTGCTATCTCTCATTTGGAGAGCCAGTGTGGTGTAGTGGCTTGAGCGTTAGACTCTGGTGACCCTGCTCAGCTATGGAAACCCACCAGGTGACCATGGGCAAGTCACACTCTCTCATCCTCACAGGAAAGCAAAGGCAACCCCCCCCCCGAACAAATCATGCCAAGAAAACCTTGAGATAGGCTCGCCTTAGGGTCGCTGCAAGTTGGAAACAACTTGGAGGCATGCAGCAATAACATCTCCCATTTTCCTGTTCCCTTTTTCTATTTGTACCAGCTTTGCTTTGCTTTGAATTCAGTATCTTTCTCTGAACTCGCAAGATGTCTTCAACAAGGTCTGGGCCTGTTTTCCAAACCAATTCCTTAGTGGGTCTGAGTGTCAAGCAGCCATCATCAGTCAGGCAGTAGCAGGCTAGATCCTACATGTTCCTACCTGTGACAGCTGTTGTACCCCTCAAGCCCTTGGCAACTTTCTTTTCCACAGTTGCTACATTTTAAAAAGACAAAGCCAGCAAAGAAGTCAGACACCCCACAGCCTTACTCTCATTGGGCAGCAGCTACCAGCATACTCTTATTGAGATGTTGTGCAAGACTTAAGGAGGCCTATATACAATTTCTCACACATGGGATCGTCTAAGTCAGTGGGCAACCACCGCTAAATGAAACGTTTCCACGACTGGCCTGCCCAGCTGGTTTCTGACCAAGGAATGCATAGCCAAGTGCCTATTGGTTGAGTTGGAGCCCTTTATATTTCAAGCACGTAACAATGCCCCTGCCTCCAACAGTACGGTCAGGGAAGTCCTACTTTACAAGTTCAAGACCATTAGCCTTTTTTGTGTCATACAAAAAACAGGTTTCACCAACTCTAGCTGCAGATTCTGTTCTGGATTTCTAGTATCAAGAGCTATGCATTCAAAACAGAACGTTATGTTCATGTAAAGAACAGATTAAGTACGAAAGAGGCCTACTGCACAATATACTAGAGTCCAAATTACCTTGGCATTCTCAAGTAGTACATCATCTCTTCCCAATCCAGGTCCGATAACAACAGAGTGTAATCGTGGTAGCCACTTTTCCACTTCACGAACAGCATCAGGGCTATCCCTAAGCAGGAAAATAGAGCACAGAATAGCAGGTTGTCTCAAAGAGCTGATTCTTGCAATGCAAGCACATGCATTTTCTTCCAATGCAAGTGTGGCAGCCTTCAAAAAAAAATCACTAATACACTTTCCCCATTCTCCTGCGCATGTGCCAAAACCAGGTTGTAGCCATACATACAGAAGCATATTTGTTGCCTAGTCTCTCCACAAAATATGTACCATCATACTCACATGGCAGACTGTAATACACACCCAGCTACTCCCTGAAAAAAATGTGGTAGATGGAGGTCAATTCAGTCCCATGGGAGGGGTGTGATGCTCTACTACTTAGACCTGGAAGGACGAGGCTTAAAAGCTGCAACCTTCTCAGAGAAACTCCATGGGTTAACATGTGAAAAGCACCTTAACAAAAACAGCTGAACGGTACAGACATACCTCAGTCAAAAAAGCCTCTGACAAACAACCTCCTTTTTACAGTCTTTTTACACACAACCAGCTTTTCCTTGTTGTCCTTTGTCATGCTGGAGGCAGACTTTTGGTTGGGTTGCAGCAGTGTGTCTACAGTAAACAATGCAATACAGCTTACAAGGTAAAAAGCAACTGCTTCTAGAATCACTTACGGAGGGCTAGTCTACATGTAACTATATAATGCAAATTGCTGCAGATTTTCATAGATTCACACTGACCTTTAACTGTCTTCAGTCATGCGCAAATTCGAATATTTGAATTAAGCAACTTCCATTGCCCTATCTCTGCTAATTAAAATGATGCCCCGAAAGGAAGTTTCTCCAAATTATTTGCCACTACACTTAAGTGGCTACAGTGCATTATTTTTTAAAACCTGTCCATCAAGGATGTGGACATACATTCCAAAGCTCAAAATTGGCGTTCCCACCAACTTGTGAACAGACAGCTGGAAAGTTATGTTTCCTGAAGGCAAGTGATCATGTGATGGTCTGTCCTGCCCATCTGGTTCCCTGAGCTCTCCTTCCACCGAAAATGTGCAACCATGAGAGAAGCAGTTCAAATTGGTCGGCCACACATCTGAGAATGCGCATTTTCACAGAAACTACAGGAAAAACTGCAAATCCCTTTTCTGCGGAGTTTATGGAGTCCCCTCACACATACCAAAAGCCCAAATACACTGCGAATCACGTATGGACAGATCACAGTCCATTTGAATCAAATGAGTATTTTAAACATGTAGACAAGCCCTGAGTGTGTGTTCAGCAAAACACAGAAAGGGGGGCTTACTGGATCGCCAGTGGGGCTGTTTGTGGCCCGCCCAGAGCCCTGTTCGCCTCGACGGTGACCCCCGCGGCCGTCAGTATGGGGACCGCCATGTTCTTCCCCCCTTCCCAGCTTGCTTTGCTGGACGGGGAGAGGGCACGAAAGGGCAGCCAATCAGAGCGGGCCTCCCCCACTCCGACTGGCTGATTTGGGGTGGGGGCAGGACTTCTGACTGTGACTTCTGGTATGCCGGAAGACATAGGCCTCTGCATTGGGGGCTGCTATTAAAGGCGGCCCCTGATGTCAGAGACACCAGCTTTTCTGCCTGGCACATTCCTGGCGGGCATAATGAGATTGCAGATGCATTGTCTCAATTTCAGGACAACTGGTTCTGTATGCTGGCCCCAGATGCCAACCTGAAAGCGGCCCCCTTCCCAGAGGACCTTTGGAACCTTGAGAGCGAACAGTGATAAAAGGGGTAGTGGACTCCTTGGCGCTGTCAACACAAGCAAGCTACAGACAGACTGCTGAAAGCTGGTGGACTTACTGCAGTTAGTATGTCATTCCCAGTATGAGGCCCTTCAGTTTGGCGTGGCTTATACCACTGCCTTCTTTGGAGCTCTGCAGGTTGGGGAAGTGGTGAGTTCCTCCAAAAGTGATGTGTCCAGCAGGGTGCTGCAGCTTCATGACATAGTGCTGGGGGACAGCATGCTATACACACACATCCGGTGCTCGAAGTGTGACCAGCAAGGAAGGAGGGGCGACTCTGTGGCTGCGGAGTCTGGTCAACTCATCTCCATGCCTGGTGGCCATGATGCACCAGTTCCTGGACGTGCGTGTCACCGGGCCAGGGTCCTTGTTCAAGCACAAAAAAGGGTCATCGATGACCAGGTTTCAGTGTGTCAGTGTGCTGAAAGCTGCATTGAGGCGGTTCAGTTTGCCGGCCAAGGACTTTGGGAGCCACTCCTTCTGGATACGAGGGGTAACCATGGTGGCACAAGGGGGCCTTCCTACAGAGCCCATCAAGAGGCTTAGAAGGTGGCACATTGGGGCATTTGCAGCATACATCCGGCCGAAATTGGCTAGATCTATGCAATCCGCATGAGGAGCTTGGAGGGCAGGGCTGCCTGGTGATGGCTGTGGGGTGTTTGGCAGAAGGCGGATCCCATTGGATCCAACTTTTTGTGGTGGGTGGCATGGGCCCTGAACCAGGGTAAGTGGGGGGAAGAGGTCTCTGTCAAGTTAAAGTTTTAGTTCAAGTTCACGGAGACCCCGCCCCTTTTTAATAACCTTGTTTTCAGGGAAGGAGAGAGCCTGTGGCAACCGACAACGGACCATTGGCCAACACACAGTTGGTCAATGAAGGGATCTGGACCCATGCAGTTGGTGCCAACCATTTACAGCCATTATCAAGTTGTGGCCTTTTATTGCCAATATTCATATATTAACATGTACCTAATTTTCTTATGTTTCTCATATGCACCCAATACAATTTTGTGAAGGTATATTGGTGTCATGTATAATTTCTTACAGGAGGGAACAGGAGCATCCGGGCTGGGTCCGCAAAAGGAGAGAGAATATAAATCTGCCTCACTAGCTCCCCCACTATGTTAAAAAAAAATCCCACAGATCTTGAAGTTTGGGCACCAAAACAGAAATTATAAGAAAAGTCAAGGCTGATGAAAGATAACATAATTCCTGGATGCATTTTGGGGAAAGCCTTAAAGTGGTCTCTAGAAAGTTCAAACTGTTTTCATTTACTTATGCAAGCGTTATCTGACCCAACTGTTTCATTTCACGTGGGAATGCTGATAATTTTGGATAAAAAAATCGCTGGAACATTCTGAATTGCTCTTCTTTTTTGTGGTGTAGGAACCTACCCTTATTCTTTCCATGTTATTTCAGCCTCTGGTACCAAAGTTTCTGTTAAAGAAGCAATTCTCAGGAACACATTTACTTTGTTAACTGAGGTATACCTTTATTAATGTTTGAATGAAAATGGGAACCCTTCCCAGCAAGGCCTTCCCAACTGTAGACATGCTCTTGGAGAACAAGCATATACACTCCTCCCCTTTACTAGCAGCTTCTATCAGATGTTAAGGTAATTTTTGTTTTAAATTACAACTACCAGAGGCAGAGGAGGAAAGAAAACAACCATTTTCTGATTTAACCAAAGAGGATAATGCTACTATGTGAAAGGAGACAGGGAAGGAAATGAACATCCATCTGCTTGGAACACTGGAAAGCACTAGGAAGGGGAGAAAAACTCCCAAATGAATAAAGAGAAATAAGAAATTATCTGCATGTGTGGTATATTCCATCCCCCAACCAACCTTTACTCCATCATCACATCTCTGTCTGATGAGCAGCCTGGTTTTTCAAGTGTGCAACAGCATGTAACAGGTTGCCATGAAAGTCTCCTCAGCTTGTGTTCTGATACTTTGTTTAGGATTTTAACATGTTGTGGATTGCTTTTTTTTTCTCCTAGTAAAGCAATACACTGACTTATGGTTTGGATACAGCTTTGAAATATAGTAAGTAAGTAAAGCTGAGGCCAGGATTTCAAGCAGCACCACTTTTGGGAAGAAGTTACTGTTGTGTGCCTTCAAATCATTTCTGACTTATGGCAACCATAAGGTGAACCTATAACGGGGTTTTCTTGGGAATATTTGTTCAGAGGAGGGCTGTCTTTACCTTCCTCTGAGGTTGAGAGAGTGTGCCTTGCCCAAAGACACCCAGTAGGTTTCCATGACTGAGTGGGGATTTGAACCCTGGTCTGCAGAGTTGTAGTTTGACACTCAAACCACTAAACCACACTGGATTTTTTGGGAGAAAGTAGCTGACTCCATTAGCAACTTAAATCTGAAAGCAATCTAAGTCTAGTTGTTGCATAAATAGTGTCTCAATGTTTAAAAGCACACATCATCTTAATTATCCAGACAGCCCTCACTTAAAACACAAAGACTTATACTGCAACTAAAATGTGGTAGGCATACAGCATTACTATGCCAACCATTCTAAAAAAAACCCACACAAAATGCTATGCACAAAGTGCCCATCCACCAAACGAGATAAACGTTCTGCTTTGAATCTTACATACAGATCATGAGCTGACATTGGAAACTGCTTAATGCAATGTAGATGTGTAAACTGCTTGTTCAAAACAATCTGTAAGCCGCTTTGATAGCCTTGTGGCTGAAAAGTGGGGTATAAATAAATAAATAATAATAATAATAAACAAAGATACATGACACTTGGATCCCATCTTTGAAAATGAGGTACTCTCCTTATACAACTTCAGACTTTTTTTAAGTTAAGAAAGGAAAATACAAGGAAAAGGTAAGACAGACTGCAAGGATACTTACAGAACTGGATGAACAATCAGCTCCGGGCTGTAAGATTTGATTACGCTTGCTGCATCTTTGGTACAAAATACATGTGATAGGTCTGCACCCTAGGAAGGTTAACATATAGTTAAATCTTTGTACTTGTAGTGCTAAACCAGGTGTGGGCATCACATCACCAACAAAGCTGGGGACAGGGATTCTGTGCAGCCCTTGCCCCCAGCCCCATTTCTTGTCTGAAAAATTACTCTGGGGTGTATAGGCAGTTTCTGCCCCCCCCCAAACCCAGAATCAGCAGAAAATACACTCCCAAAGTGCCTAGTTGTAATTTCCAGCAACTTCAGGGGCTGCGAAAATGGAAGTAGTGAGGCCCATTGAGGATTGCGAAACTGAAAAACAGTTCTCCTACCTTTGGAGTGTGCCCAACCCCATTAAGTAAAGACCATTCATTTGAAACCATTTACTATGCAAAAAGGGCTAGATTCATGCCTTCTAGAATCATTTTGCTACTAAATAATCTACATATTTCTAACAAATCTTATGTCTACAGCTACCAACCAGCTCCTATATACATTTATTTGGAAATAAGTCTTATTGACTGCAATGACACACCTTTGTTAGTATCAGACATTAAAAACCATCTCTTCATATAAAAAAGTTCCCCAAATTCCATAACATGCCAAGATAACTAAAGAGTACAGTAGGCGCCCTGTATCTGCTAGGGATTGGTTCTGGGGGCCCCTGTGAATATCGAAAATCGTGGATAATAGCGAATGCCATTGAAAATAATGGGAGCTCCGGTTTAATACACCATACAGTTGTCTTGGAAGACCTAGACAATGGCCAGAGAGGACACATTTTCTAGGAAGACTCTATGGTAGGTGTGCTGTTTTGTGTCCCATGGATAACTGAATCAGTGGATAGTGAATCAGTGGATACAAGGGTCCTACTGTATATTCATTCTCCCCCCTCACCCAAACATGACTAACTGAAATAGCAATATATTTGTAAAAGCTGCTACCTCAAAACCGCAGTTAGCTGTTGTCTACACATTCCAATTTGACTTATTTATACGTATACTTAAACTTTTACTGGTGAAAGCAAACATGTCCATGATCTGATACAGGCTTCAGCACACTATTTTTTACTGGGCTTAAGTGTGCTTATCTTAGTTGGTTAATGACTAATGTCCTCAAAGCAGGGGTGGTAATCATGTTCCAGATGTTGTTGGACTGCAGTTCCCAGCAGCCCTAGCTAGCAGTCAGTGGCAAGGAAGGATGGAAGCTGCTGTACAACAAGTAGTCAAAGGCAGTTTAATATACATCTCTGTTTTAAAGGTATAAAGCAGTCATGTGAAGTCTGGAGAGAAAAACTTACCACTTTGAGAGCTGAAATTGCAGCAAAATATGGTGCCCCAGTATACCTACAAATGGAGAAAAGATTAGCTCTGGAAGTAACAGTATGGTTTACTTTTCTATCACCACAGCTGACAATTTTGGATGAAGAATAATTAAAACTCGCTCATGTTTAATGCCTGTTAGTTGCAAATTTTAAAGCTTGAAACTTATATTGACACAATGCAGTGTAATTTTCCCAGAAAAGACCTAAGTGTTAACAGTCAAGTTGTATGACAAATTAATATGGAAAAGTATAAACTGATAAAGCCACATCAATTCATTGGCTTCTTTCCACTGATCACTCTTTGCTGACATGCTATGACTTGAGCCATAATATACTAATCTCACACATCCCTTTCACAAAAACAAAATATCAGTGCAAGTTGCCATTATCTTGCAATAAGCATGACTACATAACAGTTTCTAAGCCACTGAAACAGAATGTGACCTAAAGACCATTATAAACTGGAATACAAATGCATTGTAAAAACAGAAACTATTTCACAAAAATGGACTATTATAAATTGGTGTAATACATATGCATTGTAAAAATATAAATAATTTCATGAGAAACTAGTTATACATTGGAGAAATACATATGCATTGGGAAAACAAATTATTTCACAAGCATTTTACATTGTTATTTTATTGTTTTTCTGTTGCTCTGTTACTTTGAGTAAATATGCTTTATATCTGGACATTTATTATCACTCTGTAGTGCATCTGAAGAAGGGGGTTGTGAAGTAGCCCTGATTTCTGTTTGCGCGCGCAGACAGCTGAGAAGCAAAGCTACTTTTATGATCCAGCTCAGGAGTCCTGCTAGCCTGAGAACTCTCAAGCTGGATCCTTATGGACACACTCTCAGGATTTCTTCTAGCCTGGAAATCCCAAAACTATGTCTCTCTTGCCGCCGCCACCTCTTGATTTGAATATCCCGCTTTTTATACGATCCAAGAGGAGATTGTGGGGTACCTAGGATCTTTCAGCCACTGCTGAGGTTGTACCAACCCCCCTCCCTTCTATCCAGAAAGAGAGGAGACTAGCAATGTAGTGTGACCCAAAATAAGGCACATGGAAGCCTGACTTAGATAAGATCAATAGAAAGACTTATATTTATTCAAGCAAGTTTAAAAACACATTTAAGAAGTAATCATTTCATGAAGAAAACACTTTTTTCTCCAGGTTCAGCTGAAAGTTACAGAGATTTAGAACATTCAGTCAAGGAAAAAAAATAAATAAGTAACCCTGACACAATCTAACTAAAACTGTTCATATACAAAAGAAAGACTACTTACATTATTAAAGTCTATGAGGATTAAATCTGGTGTCCAAAGGTTGGCTAGGCCACATGCTCACATAAACTAGGCCTAAGCCATAGGTTCCCCCAGAGTATGGCTCCCTGAGACCCGTATCCTCTCAGAGAGCTTTATTTGTCTGCCTAACATGTGCTCAGAGCAAAGAACTTATACCTTATTTTAAATTACCACACTGGCATTCTTGATTGGTCAAGCCTATAATTGATGATGCTGAATCAGGGGATGTCCTTCACCTCCCACCTTGTTCCTTTAACCTTTTGTTTACCTGACGTTATGCTGGCAAGACAATTAGTGTTTGAAGATAATGGGAAATGTAGCCTTCGCAGCATGATGGGAGCTCCACCACCTTTTGCAGCAGGATGATGGGAATTCCATTATGACATGGGTTTATACCCATGAAAGCTCATGCAAAAATAAAAACCAGTTAGCCTTAAAGGTACTGGTACACTCCTTCCCCCCACCCCCTCCATTCCTCCTTTTTATGTCCTGGTGGCAATGGTTAAATGCCAGTACTGCAGCTACAACATTGTAAGTTAGCTGCTACAGGGCCCCAAGGTTGACTCAGCCTTCCATCCTTTCCTAGGTCTGTAAAATGAGTACCCAGATTGTTGGGGGCAATTAGCTAACACACATTGGAAACTACTTAGTGCCTAGCATGCTATAAAGATGTGTAGATGTGTAAAATGCTGTTGCTTAACAATTTGTAAGCCACTCCGAGAGCCTTTGTGGCTGAAGATTGGAAAATACTTAATTAGAAAAAAGTAAGCACCCTTAATATGTTTTAAATATTTTCCAATATCTAACTTATACACAGTTGAGACAGTCAAAATATGTTTGTTTAATAAAAGAAAGTGAAATAATTATGCTAAATCTCATCATGATCTATTTAGGGCACTGGAAATTGTTCCCATTCAGACTTTTTGGCAAAACCCACATCAATGCCTGTTCCATATTATCTATTCTACATGTTACCATTTTGCTGCAGTTAGACCAGGATGGGCAACATCCAGCGGACAACACTGCCACCCCAACACCACCAGGAATCACACATACTGCTTCCACTACCTTCAAAGCTCCCCCAAGGGTGCCTTTCCTTGAAACAAGCAAATGAAAGTTTCTGACTATTCCAGGAAGAGACTAATCTCTTTCTCAACCATGTATACGTGACCCGTGTGACCTGTTTCAAAGAAGAAATGGTGCTCTCAGGTATCACTTTCACTGCAGTGGGGGAGGCAGAAGGCCCCTGGGAAAGGTCAAAAGTTGATGGAGGCAACACGCAGCCATGCGTCACGTATTGTCCATCCCCACAAAGGGGAAGGAACAAAGAGCCATGCAGGTACTCAAATTCTTATTTGACTAGCCCTTCCAGCATCTAAGACTTTCACCCTACCTACACACTTCCAAGTACAGTGGTCCCTCAAAATTTGCAGTTATGCATTCATGGATTACTAAATATGTTCTCTCTAGGCATTTTCTAGGTCCTCCAGTGAGATTCTATGGTATGCTTCCACTGGAAGTTGACCATACAGTTGTGCTGGAGGACCTAGAGGTTCCTAGAGAGAACACTACTCTAGGCATTTGTAGGTCCTCCAGAACAATTCTATGGAAGTTGATCATAGAATCACACTGGAGGACCTACAAATGCCTAGAGAAGTGTTCTCTCCACTTAAAAAAATAGTGGGCCTATATTCGTGGTTTTCCCACTTTCACAGGGGTCGGCCACCCCAAACCAAGTGACAGTTGAAGGCTAACTCTGCAGCTCTAGGGCTAGAAATATGCTCTTTTTAATTAAAGATGAGATTCCTGGGAATTTGAATTTTACATGTAACAACATATTCCACTCTTTTTCTGAGCTCACAGGATTGTCAGACAAACACACAGTCCTAGTATTCTCTTTGTCAATAGTCAGCACATATAGCATTTCTCTTAAGAACGAATATTTTACATAATAATCCAGGGTATCTCAAAAGGAAAATGATTTATGGCTCAGGATCTAGACATTAAGAGCTTTTATACAGATGTCAAAATTAGGTGAACATTTTTAGAACTCTAATAACAATGCACTTCTATTATCCCCCCCTTTTCCTAGGAGCTGCTATCGTAGAACGTATACTTGAATTTGGCCTTATATAACAGGGTTACTTACAATTTTAATCAAGCAGTGAATAGACTCTCAAGTAATGCTGATAGATCAAGCAGGAACTATATTACTCCTGTCTGGGCTTTGAATAAGCTCAAACTGCTCAGAAGTCACAACAGGTATCAGGCCTATACACTCTCCCCACTCCATCATCCTTTCCTTTTTATGCTTCAATTCACTCCCTCTCTTCCTGATTAACTATGATTTGTCTTAATATTTGACTCAGCAACATTATGATTATTCTAAAGTATTACTTAAATCCAAACCAGATCTGGGAACCTACTCTGAAAAGTGACTTCCTGTTCTGGTTTGGTGACAAGTATATTCCCAAAGCAATCAGTTTTTCTCATTTGGGTATCATGGTGTCACACTGGCCCCAAATCTAAGTTGTCATTTTAACTTTCCTTAAAGTGCCTGAAACCATAACTCCATTTGGTGCAAAACAACTTCAGCCACTCCACCCATACAGGAAAACATTAACATCTTCTTTGCCTGCTTCTCATCCACTACTTGCTTCCTTGAGTGTCTTTTGCCCACCAATTTTGATGAGAAGGTGGCTATTTTCAATCAAAGCCATTTTATGCTGAACAGCATAAAACCTGGGAAAATAAACTTTTCAAGCTATCTTTCTCCATTCATAAGCAAAATAAAATGCAAACAAAGGGATCTTGACATAAATCAAATTATCATAGTTTATTCAGTGTAAGAACTTACGATAGCCCAGCATTGCTAGGTTAGGATTTGTTTCTTGGTTTAGTATCTGCTTTCTTTCTCCATACTCTCTATGTCCTTTCTTCCACTACCTATTTTAAACTTGACTTTAATGGCCTTATTTAATTGTACAAATGAGACGGATCTGCTTTCCTATTTGCATCTTCAAGGTCATGTTAATTTCCTCACACTCCTGGACTGTTTGACTTACACTTAACCAAATAATATGCAGAGAGATGGGAAAGGAGCCTAAGGGACTAGCTGCTAGGAACTCTTCAGGCTGCCCCCCTTTGCTTCTGAATAATACAGAGTAGTGGCCCAAGGAAAACTACATACAATACGACCCCCGTATCTACAGGGGATACATTCTGAGACTTACTGTGGATAATGGAAACCATGTATACTGAATCCTATTAAAACGAATAACTTCCGGCCTAATTCATACTACAGAGTCGCTCTGGAGGACCTAGAAGATACCTAGAGTGACCATATTTTTTTGGACACAGGTAAGTGAATCTGTGGATGCAGGTCCAGTGGATACTGGAGTCGTACTGTATATCATGCTTATGTGTAATTAGCAGTGGGTGGTGGTAGCAAAAAAAATGGAGACAGGTGGTGTATGTCCAGAGACCTACCCCAGAGCAGGACTGGTTCTGAGGAGAGAGCTCCCACCTTTGTTTCACATGGCTTGGCTTCAACTTTTAAAAACTGGACTGTTAGTGATACATGTTACTCACACCTTTCACAGCAACGTGTTATTATTGCTTGTAAACTCATCTGGTTGCCTGTGAAGTCTGAGAACTGATCAGGACAACAAGAGAGAGAAGTAAGCCTGTAAAAACTGGGTGAGAAAAGTCCCTGTTTCTTCCAAGCAGCCAGTGTGGCACAAGCAATTAACAAAGGTAAGAAGGAGGACTATTAAAACATTGGTGATTCAATAGCATCTGCAGATTTGTTTGCAAGGATTATAGACATTTCCACTTACTCTTGGCATCCTCCAACAATTCCTATTCGTCCATCTTGGCCTTTATGTTTTTTGGCAGTTAGAGGAGGAATAACATTCCGCACCAATTGAAATATATTCTCCATTTCCTTTATAGAATGTGTTTTGTGCACTGAAAAAGATCTCTCTATAACTGGAAAAAAAAACATTTAATCCATTACTTCAAATATGAACTTTTCAAAATATGAATATAACATGAACTTGTACATGCTTCCAATAAATTAAAATACTAAATATTCTTCTTTACATATTAATTAACTTGATGGCCTGATTTATAGATCATAGCTCATCATTCAAGAGTGGCATGCTGGCACATGCTGCCAGATTACTCCCACTCCTAGCAGGAGCAGCTAAACAGACTTTTGATCCATGGTTTGTTTTAACTTGACAAGAGACAGCACTCTGGCTTATTCCCTTCCCAACAAGCTGCAGAAAGAACAGATGGGTGAAACAAGCCAGAGCACTGGCTCCTGTCAGGTCCAGAAGGCATGCTAAATAAACAATGGTCTGAAGGTCACTTGTTTGTTTAGCAGATCCCACTGCTAGTGGGAGCAATTAGCCAGTGTGTCCCAGTATGCAGGCTCATCCCTGACAAGCCAAAATTCTTCCCAACTCCAGTTTGCTGTAACACCCAAATATAATTTATGTTATGCAGACACCCCAATAACCCACACAATCCCACTTACTCCTAACAGTAGTTAAGGAAATCATGTGGGCTTGTCTTTATTGGATTTTTTTTTTATTTTTTATTTTTTATTTTTTTTGCTGAACCCTGTTGTGCACCATCATCATCTAAGCAAGCAACTGTAAAAACATTGCCGTAATGATGTAGAAGGAGATCTTTGGCCCTTCACACTCAGGCATCATCTTCCCTCGTTCCCAAAATGGGCAGAATCAGGTGCTTCTGGAAGCAAACAAAGAATTCTTAGAAAATTCAGGGACATGTAGCTCCCCTTCCTGCATGTATAGAACCAGAACATAGATTTTACAGCTCACATCAGTTACGTGGTAGTCCTTGTCAAGTATTCTACAAATTTGGACTTGAAGAACCAAAAGTACTTCAGTTCCCTACACAGGCCTACACATATCTACTCAGAACTAAATCCCACTGATTTCAGTGACACTTACTCAAAGGTAAGTGGATTTTAGGCTGCAGCCCCAGCACCATTTGAAATGGCCCCATAATATAGGAGCCATTTAGGAGAGGTCTGGCAGACATGCGGGCTGGTAATTTTAAGAACATTACTAGTGGCAATTAACTTTTTTGCACCCAAATTGGATTCTGCTGCCTAAGTCAAACACCCACAAGCCTCCATAGTTGTCATGACCTACCCACTGGGTATGACAAATGTAGTGTGAGGAGTGGAGGTAAGCAGGGGATAACAAACTCCATGCAGAAAGTATCCTGCCCCTTTACCATCTCTCCAATTTCTCTTGTTGCATGGCAATTTTCACAACAGAATTCAATTAATCCCTACAACTGGAAGAACAGCACTGAGGAGAGGGAATCTGTGCTGCTATCAAGCATGGGCTGAGGTCTCAATCACTTAAATCTCTAACTGCAAATCAGAAGAGGATTAAAATTGTCTCAGGTCACTTTTTTTTTTTTGAGAAAAAGCACTGGCTATTTAGTCACACATAGATTTCATTTCAAGGTCCAAAAATGAATAAATTCAAGACAAGCAATGCAAAGTTAATTCTCCATATTTCTGCAGCTTTGATAATTAATCTTCTAAATGAAAGATCAAATTACATAATTAATTGCTATCAAATTGATGTTCTTCATTAATGTTTCTGTTGAAGCATAGCCTACGTACTTTTTAAACAGCCAGTTCAAATTACGCTTAGTTGTCACAATCAGAGAAATCTGACAAGGGCCATTAAGTACCTGCGGAAGAGCAGTGAATACACATGACAAAAGTCTACTGGGGGAGGACCTCCAAACAGCGGAACAGTAAAACCCTTATGGAAACCCCACTTATTCTATATGTCTAGCAATTGAATTGAGGCCTCAAACTTTAGTGGGAAAATGCAATAGGTCAATCATCTTAGCTTATCCTTTAAATAGGAACTCTTGTTTAGTAAATACAGTGCTCTTTCAACAATACTGCATACAGGCACCTTAGCATATTTTATTCTAGTTGTGGTCATTTTATTTTCTGTAGTAATCCTCATACCCATGATGAATAAGGCCAGTGACACATGCTAAATCCATCACGGATCCCTTCAGGCTTCCAATATTGATGGTTGCACGGATACATTCATATCTTTCTAAACAATCACAAGAATGAAGAATTTGCACAAAAGGATGTACACTAGCATGAATAAATGTTATTTCACAAAGTTCTATATTGCAAATTGTATTCCACAGATCAGGTCTCAAAAGCATGTGGATGCCTACACAAATGGACAATACCTTTTCACTGTGAGCAGTTAGAAAATGTGGAAACAGCAACACTCCCGTTACTGCCATAACTATTCTTCTTTAGTTAGTACAGAACTGACAGCCTTTAACCCCCATTCTTTTCCATCTTCGAAAGAATTACAACTTTTCTTGCCATTTACTCTAAACCAGTGCTACTCAAAGTGGCAGTCCCTGGAATGGTATCATTGCTCCCGGACAGGTTTCCAGGAAAGAAAGAAACAATGGTACCCAATGAGCACAAATTTAGTGCTGACCCCTGGCACATTAGACAAAAATGATCATCGGTCCCGCACATCAGATAGCCTGAGAAGCACTAACCTAAACTACTGAGTTTGACAGTACCATCTCTAGACACCTGAATAAGTTACTATTCAAACATCAATAATTCATATTATAGATTAGATAAACTGACTGGGAATTCAGTTTAATATCTGCCACTGAGACCTAAAAGCAAACTCCAACATATCCAGAATATGTAACAAAACCATTTCCCATGTAAATTAGTTACCTGTGAGTATCAGAGAAGGCCGTTAAAACACTTGGAAGAGGGTGACTTATTCAATACCACACTGATTCCATACACACATATTCTGTAATAGCAAGTACAGAATCAGAGGCTGGTATCTTCTCCACATTACTGACTTTAAAGTACTGTAATATACTCTGTCCAGTGAGACTTACTCACTAATGAGTATGTTTAGGATGAAAGGTACAGAAAAAAAAAACCATTATGGACATCGTACATCCATAAATTGGCTTCTGAATCAGGAGAAAGCAACTGCCAGAGCCTGGGGGACCACACTGCCCCCCTGTGGGACTCTGGGGGACCACACTCCATCCACCATCACCCTTCATCTCCTCCTCCTTCTATTTAGGGGACTGAAAAAATGTATATGCTCAAATTACCCAATACTGTATTCCAAGCGGGGTGTGTGAGGAGGGGGTGTCTATTGGTCATTTCACCACTTTCTTACATTTTTGCCCCCCCCCCACCTTTAAAGGCCTGCATAAGCTGTTTTCCCACCCCAATCAAAATAATGATTTGTCTACCCCAATCAAAATAATTACCTCTGATCTTGGAGAACAGTGACAGAGCAAAGATGGAAAAAGAGACTGAAACACTATTTGGAATACCAAGGTAACAATTACATGTTGCCCCCCCCTCCCACCGGTATACGCAGGACAAGTACACACATATATGGTCTCTCTAGGCATTACCTAGGCATCTCCAGTGCGACACTGTGATAACTTCCGTGCTGGAGATGCCTAGAGAGGCAGTTTCTTTAGGCATTTCCTAGGTCCTCCAGCATGATTCTTTGGTGTTTGCTATTACTCACAATTTTAAGTATTTGCAGTAAGTCTGGGAGCACCACCACCCCACACACACATACGGGGGGGGGGGCGACCTGTAGAGTATATATAACTTACGCAGTATTACTGTCATCAACAACAATGTGCAACTGGATAGGAACGTGAAACCTACTCTAAGGCTTGCTTGGGGGGAGACAGATGGATCCAACAGGACTTGCACATTCACAACACACATCCACAGTATTCTTAATATGTATTCCTGAAACTCCGATAGAAAAGAGTTCCTGACATTATTAAGTCTGAATTCCACTGCCTTCCTGATTAAATGACAGTTACCTCGTAGTCTCTTCCAACTCTACAATTCTATGATTCTATAAGAGCTGTTTGGCAGTGGAACATACTCCCTTGGAGCGTGGTGGGAAGCAGTAATGGACTGGATGAGGAAAAACAAATTGAGACTGAATCCAGACAAAATGGAGGTACTAACAGTTACAGGCCCGAAACCAGGTCTGGGAATACAACTTCCAGTCCTGGATGGAACTACACTCTCCTCCAAAGAATGTGTTCGCAGTCTGGGGGTGCTCCTGGACCCGACGCTCCAGATGTCTAATCAGGTAAATGCGACGGTCAGGAGTGCCTGTTATCAACTTCGGCTGATACGCCAGCTGCGCCCTTGCCTGGAAATTAGGGACCTCGAAACTGTGGTACATGCACTGGTAACCTCCCGTCTGGATTTCTGTAATGCGCTCTACATGGGGCTACCCTTGTGCTTAACTCGGAAACTTCAACTAGTTCAGAACATGGCAGCCAGGTTGATTTCTGGTGTTTCCAGAAGAGAGCATATAACACCTGTGCTAAAAGCTCTCCACTGGCTGCCTATTCGTTTCCGGGCACAGTACAAGGTGTTGGTTATAACCTTTAAAGCCCTGCATGGCTTGGGTCCAACTTATCTCCGGGACTGCCTCCTTCCGTACGACCCTCCCCGCGCACTTCGGTCCTCTGGGAGGAATCTGTTACAGCCTATGAAAACAAGGCTGTCGGTGACCTCCCAGAGGGCCTTCTCCGCTGCTGCTCCCAGATTATGGAATGGCCTGCCGGATGAGATCCGTCTTATTAACACCTTAGATGGCTTTAAAAAAGCTGTCAAGATGGATCTTTTCCGGCAGGCCTTTCCTGAATAACTATCCCGGCCCAAGACTCGGCTGTCCTCCCTGAGCTGTAATCATTTATTTTTTTTTATTTTTTTTTTAAAACCTATTGTATGTTTTAATATTTTTCTAATTTATATATTTTTAATTTACTGTATGTTTTTAATCTTTTATAGTTTAATATTGTTTTAAGGGGGGGTGGGCTAGGGTACTGGGACTATGGTGTTTTTATATTGTAAGCCGCCCCGATTGCGTTGCAGAGGGGCGGGATAGAAATAAAATTTTATTATTATTATTATTATTATCCTTCCTTGGAGGGCTTTAAACAGAGGCTGGATGGCCATCTGTCAGGGATGCTTTGATTGTGTATTCCTGCATGGCAGGGGGTTGGACTGGATGGCCCTCGTGGTCTCTTCCAACTCCACAATTCTATGATTCTATACTCCAGTATCATATAAATACAACAGGGAACCTATGGCACCTAAAGACCGCTCCAGTACCATATTTTCAACTGCACTGGAGTATAAGTTTATTAACCAGAAAATGAATTCTGGAGCCACAATTACAAACATAGAGGAAAGGAAAATTTCACAGAAACAAAATGAAAAAGGTCTGAGATATAACAAAGTGGATGGATAGGAAATATAGGCCAGAATAGTGTGGGCAGTTGTGAATGTATAAGCTAGTTATGCACTCATGACTGTTTCGTATTCACAATCCCTACGTAGCCCTTTGTTTAGGGGATACAAGGGACCGTGAAAGTCCCCCATTCCCCACTTTCCAAGCAGCAGCTGCTGCAGTCAATGGGAGGTTTGTTCCCTGTTGCTTGGAAAGCGGCTGGCGAATGCTTGCTGCCTCATGCAAGTAATCTCTGCCACAAAGGGGGATTGTGACAGAGACCCTCCTCCTGTCTGTCACGATGGAGGTTGCTCATGGGAGAGGATGGGAACATCCATTAGCTGCTTCCTGATTGCAGGGGGCGCTCATGATAGAAGTAGTTGTGTAGCACCGTTCCTACGGTGCTTACACATTTTTAACACCCCAACAGGATTCTGGCCCTTATTCCCACCTGAGTAAAGACTTAGACTTGATGAAGTATTTTTTTAAAAACATTGTTCCATCATCTGGTCAGTGCTTATGACCGGTAGAATACAGTCGGCCCTCTGTATCCACAAATTCTGCATCCATAGATTCTACTATTCATAGCTTGAAAATATCCTCCCCACCAAAAAAAATATATAAATAAAACTCGATTTTGTCATTTTATATAAGGGACACCATTTTATTGCACCATTGTATATACAGCAGGCCCGTCGTATCAGTGGGCTACTGATCTCTGGAATGCACTGTTCACGAATCACTACGTCCCATATTATTCAATGAACACGCTGAAGTACATGTGTTCACATTGACACCATTGAATAATATGGGGCTTGACTGTCTACATATTTTGGCATCCTCGGAGGTCCCAGAACCAAACCCCCATGGTTCCGGAGACCCATTATAATGGGACTTGAGCATCCACAGATTTTGGTATCCACAGGAGTCCTGGAAACAAACCCCAGTGGATACCAAGGGCCCACTGTACCTAGCATATTTATTCTAACTAGCTATACCTGGTGTAACATACACCGTCCCCCCTGTGCGCTACACCCCCCACATTACACATGCCACTCCCCCGTGCTGCCCTCCCTCTGCTCGCACCGCCCTCCCCACACTTTCCTCCCCACAGCCCGTGCTGCCTTTGCTCTGCGCTCCCCGCACTATGTACTGCCTTCCCTGCTCTCTGTGCCACCCTCCCCATGCTCATGCCACCCTCTGTGCACCCTGTGCCGCCCTCCAGGCACCCCATGCTGCCTTCCCCACACTCATACCACCCTCCCCGCTCTCGTGCCACCCTCCCCGCACACCGTGTTGCCTTCCCTGTGACCTGTGCCACCCTCCCTGTGCTCATGCCACCCTTCCCATGGCCCGTACAGGCTGCACATACACACCCTATGCCGCATCCCCCCATGCTATTCACACCCCCTCTGCCTCTGCCATGTTTAGAAAGGAGT
Source organism: Gambelia wislizenii (assembly GCA_030847615.1). Classification (NCBI taxonomy): domain Eukaryota; kingdom Metazoa; phylum Chordata; class Lepidosauria; order Squamata; family Crotaphytidae; genus Gambelia; species Gambelia wislizenii. The sequence continues at coordinate 225,887,999 of JAUMIR010000003.1, read as the reverse complement.
GCAACTTCTACATGGTCCCGCACCCAGTGTGCTGACTGGCTGCCCGACAGAGCTTTGATTGGCCAGTCAGTTTCCTAAGCAGCCAATCAGCACACTGGAAACGGCAACATACCTAAGAGCAATATATACATAGAAGATTCCTACTAAAGTAGCAAATCCCATGTATAAAGGAGAACAGGAAGTGAAAATTATCTGTAATACCTGAAAACCTTTAAGGAAAATACCTATTTTAACCTCTCATACACTATTCAATATGGATGTACTCTACCACAGAAACTATTAAGAGAAACAATTCATTCCAGAACAACTACAAAAGACTAACCATCAAGCCATGGAGATTTTATTATCAAAATAAACAGAATACCCCCTTTAATTTACTACTGTCACAACTGGTTGCTCTGCATAGTTTAAAAAACCTGAGCCATGCCAATTGTTAAGCTGTTGCAATCTATCCCACAAAAATTCTGCAAAACAGCAGAACCCTCAAACAAATTCTATGTCCAAGTAAACTTTTGTAATTCTAGTTCAATGTGTTCATTCATTTTGCAAACATACCCCAGAGCTTCTCAAGAATAATTCTGCTGATTCTTGAGGATTTCACTACCAATGGATGTGCACATCTTAACTATCAGATGCAGACAATGTTTATGCAATGGAATCAAATACCTATGGGTGGAGATAAAGTTGTCATAGAATTATAGTTAAAGTTATCTCCATAGGATTGGTGATTTGATCTTTGTGAGGGATTGTTTGGTGTATACTGCGATCTTTGTGATACCGTAGAGGAAATTCCTGCTAACATCTGTCCCAACATCTGCAACATCTGGAGCTCCCTAGCATGCTCAGCTTCACGTCGTCTTTCCTCAGTTTTAAGCCGTTGCTCTTCATATTTGTAAAACTTCTCTTCTGTATCCATGCTTTGTTGCAGAAACCTTTCCATCATTTTGTCCAGTGTTAAGTTTGCATGACGTTTTTTTGATCTTTTAGTCTGAGATAATAAGGGTGGTGCATTGGTGTGAGCATTAATTTGCTTAAAACCTAAAACAGAAGTAAATTTGTTAGTTTTTCACATTTTGAATAACTATACTTAAAGGAAGTTAAGTAGTGAAAAGTGTCTTTCTAATTCCACGCTGATAGAAGTTCTGATTTAGCAATCAGCTTGTATATTTTAAGCCAGGTATTTTAAAGCACATGATCTGTTATTTTAAACTATGTGGTAACCCTGCTCAACTTATGTGCTACAGTTTTTTACAAGCATTATTTAAACATTTGTATTGTTACACCGGACATCATACTAAGAACTGAAAAATGTGACTATGCTATCTCTCGAAGGATTTTAGAATTTCCAACAATTAGATAAAGGATTCTTCAATTAGGCTGCAACCCCTCTGTTAGGGCAATAACCTCCACTGCACACAGTGGGACTGACTTCTGAATAAATACACACAGGATTGCATGATTAGAGTACTTTAAAAATATACATGCATTAAATAATTTAAATATTTAAATCAAGCTTTCACAGCAATTTATTTGTGTATTGCCTTATTCCCTGTTTTAATCACCTTCTTCTAGATGTGCAATACAAAGGGTGCTACTGTAAACAGTTCTCTTTGGTGTTATTTACATGTAAAAGTTTGTTTTAAGTGTGAGCCAACTGGCTTAGGGGTATCAGCTTTCAAAGCCAGATTCATGAAGATTTTAAAAAGCCTCTCAAGATTGCAATTTTTTTAAAAAATAAAATAGATTAGGGTACAAGTGATACAGAGATCAGTAAGCACCTCCATTGTATTGCTCCTAATATCTCTGGCTTTTAGCAGGTGCTTACTGATCTCTGTATCACTTGTACCCTAATCTATTTTATTTTATTTGAAAAATTGCAATCTTGAGAGGGTTTTTTTTAGTGATACAGAGATCAGTAAGCACCTGCATTGTATTGCTCCTAATATACATATATATGTATTTGAATTTTATTAATTTAAGAGGTCTGGCAATATATGAAGAATCAAATTGAGTATTTTCTTTTTACCTGAAAGATTTTCTACCTCTTTCCTGGCTCAGAGGTTGAGTTGAAGGCCTTCTGTCTGGCTTGGGAACCCCAGTAAATCTCTGGTCTCCTGACTGTGTGATGTGTAAATGGCACAGTGCCTTCTGGACTGTGCTGTATGAAAGAATGCTGCTGCACATGGAGAGAAAGTCTCTCAAGTGTCCCAGTGCTTTTGTCTTGCTGATAATGTGTAACACTTGAATAAGCAGCTGGTGTAACAAAATTAGGGGTGCTTCCTGGCAATGTTCCTTGGGGCAAATACAAAGTAGTGTGAATTCACTTTAAAAATGAAAGCTACCTGGCAGTATCACAGGAAGAGGCACTTAAAAATGCTAACAAGAGCCTAGTTTAGATCAAAACATTTCGAATGAAATGATGGTGAAGAGGGGTTTTCTTCTGATTTGCCTAGCTTGAAGTTGTGTAAAACTGGAGGTGTGACCCAAGGTGATGATGGACTGCTTTCCTTTGTCTAGAAAGGACAATGGAGGGGGGGATTGGCCCATTACAGTAATGCTGAGATTTTCCCCTTCAGGTGCACATGTGATGACATACAGGTGAGGACAAACACATTGTTCATGAAACCATACTGCTAACATAAAGCCTTTGTATTTTGGAGGACACCCCCCCCCGCACCACTTAGTGTGCAAAAGTGTTAGTCCCCAGCGAGTTCCACTCAATACAGGTAAGTTGGAATTGCAGGCTTCGTCTATGGCTGGGAGAACAAGGGGACAATAAATTGAGGGATTTATTTAAAATTAGCTATATTCTCCCCCACCCTGCATTGTGCAGAATGAAAGAAAGGGTTGCTCTAGGTCAGGCTTTCTCAACCAGGGTTCCCTGGGACCCCAGGCTTCCATAAGAGGTCGCTAGATAGGGGTTCTGCCAGATACTGAGATGGGGAGGGGGAATAAACTTTTTAAAAATTTCAATTAATCTTTTATGCAAGATTTTGTAATAAAGAGTGTAAAATTTAACATCATCAAAATGTAGGCATAATAATTCTTAGGCAGGGGTTTCACGAGCCTTGAAAATGATTGCATTGCAGAGGGGAGGGATAGAAATAAATTATTATTATTATTATTATTATTATTGGTTTCCACCGGGGGAAAAGGTTGAGAAAGGCTAGGAGGTGGCTGGATAGACAGACTTGCATTAAGGGGGAAGAAGAGAGGCTGGGGAAGGCTGCCTACCCCAACACACACCCACACCCCCCCAAGCCCCGGCTGTGCTCCCAGCTCACCTTCTGCGGGGGGCTGCGGGATGGCGAAGGGGGGGCCCTCCACTTTGATGGAGGAGGAGCCGGAGGAGGAGCCCTCCCCGGAGTGCTCCTGGCGGTGGAAGGGGTCCCCAGGGGGGGACTCGAGCTCGCCTCCCTCCTCCTCCTCGTCCTGCTCCTCCGCTTCACGGCTGCTGCGAAGGCGGCTCCCCGGGCCGGCGGAAGGGGGCGCGGCGGCTGGGTGGCAGCCGTTCCCTCCTCCGCCGGGGCTGAGCGTCCGCTCGGCGCCCCCTCCTCCGAGCCCGGTCCCGATGCCGATGCCGGCCTGCCTGCCGCGGAGGACGCGGTCCATCTCGCCGTAGTACTTGCAGGCCTTGCGGGCGTGCCCGTTGCGCGGGAGCCCCTCGCGGGCCTGGTAGTACTGCCGCTTGAGGCCCTTGATGCGGATGCGGCACTGCTCGGGGGTGCGCTCGAAGCCCAGCTGGGCCAGCCGGCGGGCCACGTCCCGGTACACGGGGCTGTTGCGGAAGCTGCCCTCCAGCGCGCTCTGCACGCCCGCCTCGCCCCAGATGGCCAGCAGCGCCCGCGTCTCCAGCTCCGACCACAGGAAGCCGCGCGTGGGGGCCGAGGACAGCATCCTCCTCCCGGAGGAGCCGCCGGGCCGGGCCGGAGGATTAGCGGCCGCCGCCCCGCTTGGCCGCCGCCTCAGTGGCTGCCCCCCTGGAGAGGCGGCGGCGGCGACGGCGGTTGTGGCGGCGGAGGCCTCATCCCTCCTCCTCCTCCTCGGTCCCTTTGGACACAAAACGACACACACACACACCCCGCACACGCAACCACCCAGCCGCCGGGGCGCTACTAAAGGCGGGCGCCCAAGGCCTGGCCGTGGCCTCCCAGACGCCGCTCCTCGGCTTCGGGCTGCGGCTGGCGCGGCGCTTGGAGGCCCGGCGGGCGGTGCATCGCTTCGCGCCAGCCACGGACCGACGGAGAAGGCGAAGCGGTGGCGTCGGCTCCCGAGCTGGGGGCTTGGCTACCGTCCAGCGGGCCTCTTCCCCCCGTTGCCCGCTCCCTGGAGGGCCCCGGCCGGCCCCGCGTCACCGCGCATGGCTGCCTCCCCGCCCTCCCGCCGCCACAAAAGCGGCCTCCGGGGCTCCCAGCGTCGAGGGGCTTCGCGGAGAGAGCGCAGCAGCCTTGCGGTGCGCGGGAGAGGCTTTGGCCTCAGCAAGGGGGAGAAAGGCGACGTCTTTGGGAAAGTGCCTCTCTCTGAGGTCCATGCCTAGTGTTTCAATAGCTGCTCTGTGCAGTCTGGCATGACAGAAGGTCTGTGTTTTTAAATAACATGTTGTGTCCAGGGTGGTTTATCACAAGTTCTGCTATTGCTGATTTTTCTGGCTGGCCCAGTCTGCAGTCTCTCTCATGTTCCTTGATTCGTGTTCACACCCTGCCTTTTGTGGTCCCTATGTGTCAAGGAAGGTGAGAGACACTGCAGACTGGGCCAGCCGAAAAATCAGCAGTAGCAGAACATGTGATACAACCAACCTGGACACAAAATGTTATTTAAAAACAATGAAATTCTGGACCAGGCCAACAACTATCATGTCAGAATGCACAGAGAAGCTATTGGAATCCTCAAACACCTTGACAACTTCAACAAGGAAAAAAGAAACCCTAAAAATTCCTGGTGTGTGCCAAGGACTGTGTCTGTGCCCATTGGCTACAATTGTTTCTCTCTCTCTCTTTTGGAAACTCACAACCCAATGGCTCCGGGGGTGACCAGCACCAACACTCTTTGAAGTAGCACTGCTTTAAAGCTCCTGCTATAAAGAGGGCTGACTTTAAAATAGGTGGAGATGGCTGGGGAGGGGGATGCCTTTTTACACCAAGAATAAGAACAGCACGTTGCCGCTAAACAGAAGACTTCACAAATTAAAGCGTCCCCCTCCTCAATGTAAGGACAACAGGGTGAGCTCATAATAAATTGCGAAAGCATGCTCGCTTCCCCCCCCCCAGAGAAAATACATCCAATAATCAAAAAACACACACATTCCATTTATGTTCTTCAATTTGCTAATTCCCAGTTAGCTTTCGACAGCAACCACAACAGATGGTTAGTTTTATCTGTCTGGCCTTCCTTCCATCAGTATCACTTATAAAGTCACTGCAGCAAAAAAGCCTTTAAACATTTTGTATGCAAACTTGGCTGCTTCCCTCTTCCCCAGCAGCTAGTTTCTTAGAGATCTATCACAGCTCAAGAACTATTGCTACTATTTTGCATTTACTTAGAAATAAAGGCACCAGATCCCATCTGACCTTGGAAGCTAAGCAGGGGCAGCCCTCATTAGTACTCGGATGGGAGACAGCCAAGGAATACCAGGTGCTGTAGGCTGTATTTCAGAGGAAGGAACTGGCAAAACCACCCCTGAGTATTCCTTGCCTAAGAAAACCACATGAAATTCATGGGGCAGCCATAAGTCTATATGCAACTTGAAAGCACAGACACACAAGGGAAAGGGAGACATTATGCAATCCCCACCAGAGAGCTATCTAGACTAATATATATATATATATATATATAATAAGCATGAAGTACATCTTAGATATATCAATCGATCATTTGTATCTGCAATGGGTCACTGTGCTTAAATCCAGAGATAGCTTGTGTATTACTTTATATGAAATAATGCTCAGTGGATCCAGTTCACTGATACACCCACAAATAATAATTGTGTAGAGAAGCCAAGCCTTTCCTGGCACACCCTTCATGGAATTTAGACTAGGAAATTTGTTCGATGGGTCTAGGGCATTAATGTCTGGAGGTAAACAAGGTTTAGGGCTTCCAGTTGCTACAGAGCAAAGGCTGTAGTGTTTTTTAATGCGCCAACAGATAATAAATCCTTAATCCATCATATATATATATATGAGAAACATATTTATAGTATTTCAGGTGTTACCTATGAATCTGCTTTGCACTACCACACTACAAACACTTCCCTAGAAGTAATGCTCACTGAACTAACAGTTTACTTCTGAACAGACATGCATAGAACTGCATTGTAGATTTTTTTCTCCCTTTACCCTTTTTAATTAAAAAAAAGTCAGCCTCACCCATATACATATGGTATTGGAGCAATGGTGTGAGTGTTGGACTACGACTCTGGAGACCAGGGTTGGAAATCCCCATTCAACCAAGGAAACCCACTGGGTGACCTTGGCCAAGTTGCACACTCAGCCTCAGTAAAACCCCATGATCGGTTCGCCTTAAGGCCTCCATAAGTAAGAAAGGGCTTGAAGGCACACCATAACAACAAATAGAGGTACATTCTTTAGGCCAACCTGTAGAGCAGGGTTTCTCTACCAGGGTTTCCCTGCAACCCTAGGTTTCCATAAGAGGTTGCTAGAGAGATTGAGATTGGGAAATATATATATATATATATATATATATATATAAAAAACTGAGCTGTAGATATATAATCATTCGTAGGCAAGGACCTGAAAATGGTTCCACTAGAGTAAAAAGGCTGCTGTAGAGCAAGCAAAGTGAGGTTTGCTACAAGGAGAAAAACAGGAGGTACCATATGTTCCCTCTCCCTGCCTGGCCTATGAAATCTCGCTGGAGAAAATGCGTTCGCGAGCAGGCAGCCCCGGGCCGGGGCTTGTGTACCTTTTTCGCCATCCTGGAGCCAGAGCACAAACGCGGCCGAGGCCAGTCCTACGGCCACACAAGCGCCTCTTCCCCCAAGCATCCTCCCCTCCGAAAGCGGCTCTCCCTCGCCCGGGCCCTGCCTGCTGCGCTCACGGCGCCCACCCGGGCTAGGCTCGCCCCTCCGCTCCCCTTACCCAGCCTCCGGACGAGGTCCAAGCCCCCTCCCGGCCAGAGCAGAGCCAAGCGGCAGGCACCCGGCGGCATCGGCCCGGCTTCCGGGTGGGAGAGCCAGCCCGGGCGGAGGAGGAGGAGGAGGAGGAAGGGCGGCAGGCCCAGGGCCCCGCCTCCCCGTCCCCGCCTCCGCCTGGGCAGCCAATCCTGGCGGGCTCCCCGCGCTGATTGACGCCATAAGCCAAAGGCAGGCAGGCGGGGGCAAAGGATTCAGCGCACCTGGACGCAGGTGAGCATGGGAGGAGTTATAGGGAGTGATGGCAAGGCAAGGTAAGCATGCCTTGCAAGCTGGCATGAAAGGTAATGGACTAGTGCTACCAAACTAGTACGTTGTGCGTTCTGCACATAGAATCATAGAGTTGGAAGAGACCACGAGGTCATCCAGTCCAACCCCCTGCCATGATCAAAGCATCCCTGACAGATGGCCATCCAGCCTCTGTTTAAAGACCTCCAAGGAAGGAGACCCTACCAAGCTCCAAGGGAGTGTGTTCCACTGCCGAACAGCTCTTGCTGTCATGCCTCAGATTATCTTGCACTGACTTGCACATGATGATCTTGCACTGACAAATGAAAGGACTGCGTTTCTTTGGAAGGTATTTGGCCCAAGCAGAAGATGGTGGGTTGTTATTTTTTTTCTCTCTTTCGTCTCAGAAAAGGCCAAGGGGGCAGAAAGGGTTCAGCTGCAAATGCTTTTCTCTCTATAGATTTTCCTTGGTTTTTCCCCCAGGCTGTGAAGATGAAGATGAAGAATGAATAAAGAGAATGGAGATGCCAGCCACAGATGCAGATGAAACACCAGAAAGAAACTCTTCCAAAACATGGCCTCACAGCCCAGAAAAAAACCAAGGAAAATCTATGGATGCCGGCCGTGAAAGCCTTCAACTTCACAAAAATGGTCATTCCTACAACGAGTGCAGCAACTATCTCCACCAATCAGCACCCGCAACCCCCCTACCTGGATTAGCAGAAATTGGAAATGTCACCCAAGGAGACCTTCTGCTGTGCTTTCTGCAACCAGACTTGTTTATCTCAGATTGGCCTTTTTAGTTATCAGCGCGCTTGCAGAAAGCGCGGGATGAGTCCTTCCTGAATCTTCCTGAAGAGAAGATGCCAGCCACAGATGCAGGCAAAACGTCTGAAAGAAACTCTTCCAGAAGGAAAATCTATGGATGCCAGCCATAAAAGCCTTCGACTTCACACTTTTCTCTCTGTTTAGGGGTTATAGAAGAATTGTTACATGGTTTACACACCCTGATGCTTGTCCTATTTACCTGAAGTCACTCCCTCCAATTTCAAAGGCTTTGCTTCCTTGTATTTCCCTCCCACCCACCCCCACACACCCCCTTCAGTTGTAATCTTATTCTGAGATAAGATGCATCTCAGGTAACAAGAATAACCTGTTTTTGTTTACAGTTGTCCCTCCATATCCACGGATTTGGTATCCACTGGTTTAAGTATTCACGGTTTGAAAATATTCTTTAAAAAATAATAATACAAAAAGCAAAGCTTGATTTTGCCATCTTATATTTTGCTATGCCATTGCATATAATGGGACTCGAGTATTCACAGATTTTGGTATCTGCGGGGGGAGGGGGGGCTGGAACCAAACCCCAGCAAATATGAAGAGACAACGGTAGTTTCAGTAACACAGAGCTCTCTCCTGGAACAGATGAATAACATAAGAACCTTTGAGTAGCTACAGACTGATTGTCGTACATAAACACAGTAGCCCCCTCATGTGTTGAGGGCAGACTCCAGCTGCCCCACTTTTTTGGGACCACAAAACCAGCCTTGTCTACCATAGGCAAGGGTTAGGAATTAGGAGAACTACATTCCCAAAACCAATGGAGCACCCTAGTTGTTCACTTTTGTGTGCTCTCTCTCTCTCTCTCTCTCTCACACACACACACACACACTATCAATGTGGTTGGCTGTATGACTGGAGAAGGAAGTAGGAAGGAGTTCATGAAAACCTGATCACAGGTATGCAATACAGATGCACTTTGGCTGCATCTGCACTGCAGAAATAATCTAGTTTGACACTGCTTTAGCTGCCATGGCTCCCTCCTAAGGAATCCTGGGATTTGTAGTTTGTTGTGGCACCAAACCTCTCTGACTGAAAAGGCTAAATATCTCACAAAACTACAGATCCCAGAACTCCATAGCATAGCATTGAACCATGGCAGTTAAAGCAGTGTCAAACTGCATTATCTCTGCAGTGCAGATGCAGCCTCCGGGCTCATCTACACAAGCCAGAGTATGTGGATTGGGCCTGTTTTTCCCCTTTTACCGCCTCCAAATGGGCAGGAGTCTAGACTGGCACACAAGCCCATTGCTGCAGCATCCGCCATTTCCCTGGCTCTCCTGGAAGTAAGGAAGCTGCCTGCAACATGTGATCAAGACCCCCTGCATGTGACCAGCTTTGCACCCCCAAACAGATAGAAAAGCATTTGCAGCTGAACCCTTTCAGCCCCCTCGGTCTTTTCTGAGATGAAAGAAAAAAACCCACCACCTTCTGCTTTGGCCAAATGCCTTCCAGACAAACGCAGTCCTTTCATTTCCTGCTTTCTGGGAGAGCCAGGGAGACCAGCCACTGCAGTGAAGGCCAGCATGCCAGGACAGGCTTCTGCTGACATGCAGGGCCCAGTCCATTCCTTCAGGGCTGGAATGGATTAAAAGGTGCATTAAACACACACACACACACACACACACACACACACTGTATCAGGCCCTCCCCGATCTTCCCCCTGTCTGAGCCCCATATCTATCCTGGGGGTGGTGAGGATTGCCCAGGCCAAAATCATGGGATTTCTAGTTTTATAATGTCCTTACCCTTCTCTGCCAAATAATGCTGGTGCCTCACCAAACTACAAATCCCAGGATTCCATAGGAAAGAGCCATGACAAATAATCCAGTTTGAAACTGGAATATTTGTGTACTGTGGATTTGGCCTCAGTTTGACAAAACTGGAGTAATCCAGGGAGAAAGTGGGAAAAGGAGAGATAAAGTTGGGCATTTTAAAAGCAAGTGGAAAGAGAAGGATGACAGGAGTATAGTTGGGACCGTTTGTACCAAATCAGGACAGTTGGAGGTATGTACCAACTGGTCTCAGATTTTGGCCTTGACATCTCAGGGAATGGGCTGCTGCTGGCATGGCAGTCTTACAGGTAAGGGTTACTCTTTAATAACAGTTTTCTCGGTCTTTCCTTAGATGTAAGTTTACCTGTGTTCAATTAAGCTTACTTCTAGAAAGCATATTTAGGATTACAGCCATGCAACACGCTCTTGGCATATTTATTTAGAAGTAGCTTCCCAATAAATTCAGTGGGGCTTACTCCCCAGTGAATTTGTTTAGGATTTCACTTAGTTATTACTAAGGTAAATAAGGAACCAGCCTTTCTCTACCTTTTTATACTGGAGGAACCCTTGAAATCATTTTCAGGTCTTAGGGAACCCCTGCAACAAACTACAAACTACAAACATTCTATATACTGCTATTGCTTCCCCCCCCCCCCCACAATCACAACTTCTTGGAGAACCCTAGAGTTCCAGGGAACCCTGGTTGAGAAACACTACCTTGGATGATGGGTGGTCAAGGCTGTAATGGGTCATTCCAGAGTTGGGGGTATTGGGAAAGGATCTGTAGAATCCTAAACTCCACTTTCCCTCGACACATCACAGAAATAGACCCAGGGTTACACCAGTTGCACTCCTCCAAAATAACTTTTCCAACCTCTGGGTGTGCAGTAGGAATGCAGTGCAATAAAGACGGGGACTGGGCAGGCAGGGTGGGTTCTATGGGCCAGTGGTTTTCAACCTGGAGAGTTTTGGACTTCAACTCCCAGAATCCCAAATCACTGGCCATGCTGAGTGGGGCTGCTAAAAGTTGAAGCCCAAAACATCTGGTGGACCAAAGGTTGAAAATGACTGCTGCAAGCAATATATTACTAAATGGGGGAGGAGATGATCTATTACTACTACTACTACTACTACTACTACTATTACAGATTGAGCATCCCTTATCTGGAGTTCCAAAATCTGAAATACTCCAAAATCCAAAACTGTCCACATAGGGGGCTAAGATAGTGACACCTTTGCTTTCTGAAGGTTCGATGTACACAAACTTTGTTTCATGCTCAAAATTATTAAAAATATTGTATAAAATTACCTTCAGGCTATGTGTACAAGGTGTATATGAAACATAAATGAATTTCATGTTTAGACTTCATCTCCAAGATACCTCATTGTGTACATACTGTATATGCAAATACAGGCATTCCAAAATCTGAAAAAATCCCAAACTTTTCTGGTCCCAAGCATTTTATATAAGAGATACTCAATCTGTACTACTACTACTATTAGGGAGCTCCAAATAATTGTAATTATCATCTTTAAAAAGCATAGTATAATGCAGGAGATTATAAAACAGAGACTTCATCAACAAGAAGTCTTGCCAGGAGAGAAAATAAGTCTTGAATCACAGGTATCTTCTTCCTAACTCTATTGAACCCAGGGGCAGCAGATCAATGCTGCTTTTGAAAACGGGGCCAGGGAGGTATGATTAATTATGCTGCTTCTTGGAGGATGCCAGCATTGATTAATGAATAGGATAAATGGCAGAATGATTCACCTCCTGCAGGTCAAAGTGCTTGCGTAAAACTGTAATCAACATGTTTGATGCTGGGTTTGACTCAGCAGTTACCCCATTTCAGAAGAAAGTGCAATTGAAGATCTCTACCACCCACAATTGTGTAAGGAGACTGTTGCCAGCCTTTTCTTCCAGCAAAATTTCACATCTTTTAAAATGTTCTCATTCAGTGCTGTGTGTATTTTTAAACTGGCAAGTTCCATGAAAGAAATATGGTTTGTACTCTGCATTGGGCATGATCTGGCTTTTTTTCTTCACAAACGAAGATTCAGGAAGGACTCATCCCGCGCTTTCTGCAAGCATGCTGATCACTAAAAAGGCCAATCCAAAATAAGCAAGTCTGGTTGCAGAAAGCACAGCAGAAGGTCTCCTTGGGTGATGTTTTTGGGTTGTGATTCTTTCTGCTTTGTCGTTTATCTTCAAGACTTGTTCGGTGTGAGTTCTCAAATAGTATTTTTGGGAGGCGATGGTCCTCCATCCTAGAAACGTGCCCTGCCCAGTGCAGCTGTGTTCTCAATATCATGACCTCAATGCTGGTGATCCCTGCTTGCTCAAGGACAGCAACATTTGTCACATAGTCAGTCCAGTGTATATTTAGGATTGTGCATATACAGCGCTGATTAAAGCGTTCGAGGAGCCGTAGGTGGTGGCGATAGGTGACCCATGTTTCAGATCCATAAAGGAGAATAGACAGTACAATGACTCTATACACACTGATTTTTTCGCTTTGCCTCAGGTGTTTATTGCTCCAGACTCTTTTGTGAAGTCTTCCAAATGCACTATATGCCATTGCTAATCTGTGATTGATCTCTTTGTCAATCTTGGCATCTGAGGAGATGATGCTTCCTAGGTAGGTGAACTGCTGTGTGGACTTGAGCACAGATTTGTCGACGGCAATGTGGGGATGGTAGTGTTCGTCCTGTGGTGCAGGCTGGTAAAGAACTTCTGTTTTCTTCAGGTTGACTCCCAGCCCAAACAGCTCTGCAGCTGTTGCGAAGCAAGATGTTAGGCACTGCAGAGCTGCTTCTGTGTGGGCAACAAGGGCAGCAGCAGCAGCAAAGAGCAGCTCACGGACTAGATAGTTTAGAGTCTTAGTGAGAGTCCTCAGGCGGCTTAAGTTAAACAAGCTACCATCAGTACGGTAACGTATATAGATGCCGTCATCTTCTTCAACATCTGCCATAGACCTTTGGAACATCATGCTGAAGAAGATTGTAAATAAAGTTGGTGCAAGAACACAACCTTGCTTCACTCCATTAGTTATTAGAAAGGGCTCTGAAAGAGCATTGCCATATCTGACTTGACCACATTGGCCCTCGTGTAGCAAGATAATCATTTTAAGGAATTTGGGGGGGACATCCTAGTCTTTCCAGGATCTGCCACAGACCTTTTCTACTCACAGTGTCGAAGGCTTTGGTGAGGTTGACAAATGTTACATAGAGACCCTTGTTTTGCTCCCTACATTTTTCTTGCAGTTGTCTAAGGGCAAATACCATATCTGTAGTACTCCTGTTGGCTCTGAAGCCACATTGGCTTTCAGGAAGAAGTTCTTCTGCAATAGCAGGAACTAATCTGTTCAGGAGTATCCTTGCAAGGATTTTTCCAGCAATAGAGAGCAGTGTTATGCCTCGATAGTTTGAGCACTTGGATTTTGCTCCTTTTTTCTTGTACAGGGTGATGATGACTGCACCTCGGAGATCTGATGGCAGTTCCCCTTTTTCCCAGCAATTCACAAGGAGTTCGTGGAATTTATCATGGAGTACATGACCTCCATGTTTCCAAACTTCAGGTGGGATTCCATCAATTCCAGCTGCCTTGCCATTTTTCATCTGCTGTATGGCCTTAAGGGTCTCTTCCAAAGTGGCAGCTATGTCCAAATCATTTTTCATTGGTTTTTGTATCATATGTTGGATAGCTGAGCCTTGGACTACTCGGTTGGCACTAAAGAGACTTTGAAAATGTTCAGCCCATTGATTCAGGATGGAGGCTTTATCAGTAATTAATGTTTGACCATCTGTACTGTATAAGGAGCTTTGGCCCTGATAAGTAGGTCCAAACACTGCTTTAAGAGCTTCATAAAATCCTCTATGATCACCCAGATCTGCACAGCGTTGTGTCTTTTCTGTTATATTGATCCACCACTTGTTCTGCATGTCTCAGAGTTTTTGTTGGAGTTTACTACATGTGAGGCGGAAAGCTACTTTTCTTACATGGCAGGTTGGCTGGGCGAGGTATGCCTGGTGAGCAGTTCTCTTATTTGTCAACAACTCCTGGATCTCTTGGTTGTTTTCATCAACCCAATCTTAATTTTTCTTGTGGGAGAACCAGAGGGATTCTTCCGCAGACTGGAGGATACTGTTTTTGATATGTTGCCAAAGCACTGTGGGAGAAGGATCTGTAGGATGGTCTTCAAGTTTTGTTTGCAGATTTGCCTGGAAGTTGTCTCTCATGGTAGCTTGTTGAAGATTGTTGACTTGGAGTCTCTTCTTTAAGATGCCACCCCTCTTAGGTTTGAACTTAAGATGAAGTTTTAGTTTACATCTGACGAGGCGATGATCTGTTTGGCATTCTGCACTGGGCATCACTCGGGTATGACGGACATCATGAATGTTTCTCTGGCGGACTAGAACATAGTCAATGAGGTGCCAGTGTTTGGATCGGGGATGCATCCAGGTTGTCTTCAAGCTATCTTTCTGCTGAAAGATTGTGTTTGTAATAGTCAACTGTTGTTCTGCACAGAACTCTAGCAGGAGGCGTCCGTTATCATTGCAATTTCCAACACCATGCTTGCCTAAGACACCTTTCCAGGCTTCGGAGTTCTTTCCTACTCTGGCGTTGAAGTCACCAAGGATAATAATTTTATCTTCTACAGGAACTTTTTGTATGAGGTGGCGTAGGTCATCTGTGTAACCAATTTGAAAAGAGAACACAGCAGAGCTGAAAGGTGATTGGTCGGAGGGAGGTGGGCTTACAAGGGAGGGCTCGCAATGCCAGAGCTGCCATTGTTGCTGTTTTTGCATGATCGTTAATGTGACAGAGTGACAGAGCAAAAGTATGAAGAGGTTTTTTTGAGTGGAAAATAGCTGTTCCGCATCTGTCATTTTTTTTTTTTAAAAAATGGGTGGAATGAAGGGAGATTTTCCGGATGCAACTCATATATAGCCACCATCCCCCCCCCCCAGGGATGTAAACTGCATAGTATTCCCTTCCAGCAAGCTTGTGAATGAGTTGTGGGCACAAAAGGACACTGCAATGATAAGGAGGTAAGGCAGTATTTTTTGCTATAATTCTCCCATATAACTGAGCCATTTGCTTTCCTTAAGGTGCTACAAGGTACCTTATTTACTAGGGGCAATACAAGTAGGGAAATCTCTATTCTCTCTAAGGTGACCAGAGGTACTATACGGTACGACCCCTGTATCCACGGGGGTATACATTCCCAGACTTACCGTGGATACTGGAAACCACGGATAATATTAAAATGAATGACCTCCAGTCCAAGGATACCATAAAGCCATGCTGGAGGATTTAGAAGATGCCTAGAGAGACCATATTTTTTCTGACACAGGTACGTGAATCCGCAGATACAGCTCCTGCATATACGGGGGGTTGTACTGTACTATTCATCTGGACAGTCAGTCCTCTATCTCAAAGGCTGCCCTCTTACTGGTCTGGAAGGTGCATTGTTGAGAGGAAAAGGCTCAATGAAGTGTGTGTGGTGTGTGTGTGTGTGAAAGAGAGAGAGACAGTATATAGACACTGCTATTTAAGTTCTTCCTTCAGTTCTTCTCTCACCTTTCTCCATCTCTACTGATGTTGTTTGGCCACATGTGTCCCAGTTTTTCTTTGTGATATGCTGGAGGATATGCTTCCTTGTTTTCTCAAGTGATGTTCAGCCTTGCCTTTTACCTCCCACTCTCTCACCTTTGGCCACATAGCCAGAAGTAGCCTATTCCATTTCTTGCTCTTTCCTGCACTTCCCTGGCCCCACATTATGTGGTTTATTTTGAATCAGGCTTTTGCTTCATTGTACGCAATATTTTGTGACCATCCCAGACTCCAGCTTCCATCTTTGCTTAAAAGCCTGTTTTAGAGTTTGACTTGTCTCAAGTGAGTCTAGCTGCTTAGGACTTTGTATGTGTCTTTTAATTGTTGCTGTTGTGTGCCTTTAAGTCGTTTCTGACTTATGGTGATCGTAACATGAACCTATCACAAGCTTTTCTTGGCAGACTGTTCAGAGGAGGTTTGCCCTTGCCTCCCTCTGAGGCTGAGAGAATGCGACTTGTCCAAGGTGAGCCAGTGGGGTTTCATGGCTGAGCAGGGATTCAAACCATGGGGGTAGTTTACACGGGCAAATATTCCTCTAAATATACCGCTAAGATCGCTCATAGTTCCCACTGGTCGAGCCACAGTTTCGCCTCATTCAGAAGGGGGGTAGCCAAAATGCCCAAATGTAGCATCTCTGGCAATGTCGCAAGTTTTGCCGGTATATTTCAAAAATAGCGATACTCACAGTGTTATTTTTTGTGTGAACTGTGTGTCGGTATATATTTTTTTTTAAAAAAAAAAACCAAACCAGAAACTGGTGCCCTATGGGCAGTGCCATGGGAGTGGTCACTCCCATTTGCCCGCTCATTTTTTTTAAAGGGGATAGAGAAAGCGCATCTTCTCAGGAGCGGTATTGTTTTCAGGAGCAGAAGCAATGGCGTGCACACCTCAGGTCAGAACCAAGAAGGGTGGCCGTGGCATAGCATGGGGGCATGTTGAAACACTTGATTTGATAGAGTTATGGGGTGAGCAGAAGGTGCAGGAGCAGCTTCAAAGCAGCCACCGCAACATTGATGTTTTTGAAAAGATAGCTGACGAGATGCGTAAGAGAGGGCATGAGCGCACCACTGAGGAGTGCCAATCCAGGAGTAAAACGTTGAGGGCGAGGTGTAGACAGGTAAAAGACCATAATTCTACTAGCAGTAATGATGCGGCAACTATGCCCTTCTTTGCTGAACTTCATGCTATATTTTCCGGGGACTGCAGTTTAAACCCGACGTGAGTTTCTCACAGCTCTTCTGCCGATCACAGACCATTTCCCCCCGAGCGCTCAAGGCACAGCTTCTCTGGTAGCTCCGGTGGCTCTGCGAGGGACACGGAGGTGAACTCTCCCCCTTTGTTTGACGAAGACTTAGGTAACTAGTACAGCATAATGGTTTTTTTTTTTTTTAAATACAGTCGATGTATGCCCTAATTTGCCTTCTTAAAGTACCGGTATGTACTTTTATTTACCTGCCCACTGAAAACAAAAGCGCTTTGTTGATCTGTTTCAATTCCCTTTTTTGAAATTCATGTATATTATACTTTCCCCCAGCTTTGCATTATGAGGTGATATGAATAATGATACCAGCCTCAGCATTAATTTCAGTCAGGTTTCGATAACATAACCCTTTTTCTTCTTCTTCGATGTTTTGCCTTTACAGAGCAAGTGCGCATATTTATTTCTTTTTCTACTGCGTACTTAGGAAATGTCTGTAAGAAACTATTACTTGTGATTCAGAAATACAAGGGAAAACTCACAATTGCATGTAGGTACTGAAAGACGCCGGCTGTGTCCTGGTATAAAATATCATGATACCTTATGGTGCCTGGGCTAACAATGTTTAAAATTACACCCTACCGGGCAAATTGTTATAGGAGAACTACATAATTTTTTTTGGGGGGGGTGAAAAAAATAAATTGTACGGATGCTTACAGTCCTTCACTGTTGTTACGTGCGATGCTGAAATCAGGTAATGGCTACCATCCCATGCATTGGCTGCTAACGATTGAGGGCAATAAAAGGGTGATTTAAGGTGGCCAGAAAAGCAACTTCCTTTGTTTACAGCAGTACTTTTGATTTCAGGCAGAAGAAATTCTATCCTTCCTTTCTATTTCTAACACTTTAAGATTTTTGGCTTCCTGTATACCCATGTTTACAGTAAAGAAGGTCTGATTTGGGAAGACACTTTTACTGTGGGAATTTAATATGTTGATGCAAAATTACCTATACGTGGGAAGGTGTGTTCCTTTGCTATTTAACTAGCAGCATTTCCTCTTGCATACAAATTGTGCAGGATGCAAAAGTGATATTCCACTATTACTGATAGGATATTGTTTGTTAAATCAACTACCCACAGTCTCAACTGTAGCACCTTAGAAGCCATCATTGGCATTACATGTGGTTCAGATGTTACCTTGCTCTTTTTAGAAGCTTTTCTCAACAGGTAAAAAATTGAGGTAGTCATTGTGTTGTATGGGTCTCCTCATTTAAAATGAAAACTTATTTCTCTCATTCACAGACTTGCAAGCAACAACAGAGAACATTCCTGAGGAAACAGTAACTATAAAACTTGAAGAACTTGAAACTCCATCAACATCTACAATTGTTATGCTGCTTGATAGCCAGGACCCAGAACTGGATTTGTCTGCTGAGAGAAGATCCACCGAGTTTGAGATCACCTGGAGCAGTCAGCAGATATAGGTCCATGAAGGTGGGTGTAAAACACTGCTTTCAGTCTTATCTGCAATGCAACTGATATGATACTGCTATCTGGTATCAATCACTTACTTACAATATCTTCTATGTCTACTTTCAGGGGCAACAACATCCTCACCTCTATCTACCCTAACCCCAGGTGAAAGACTGGCACTAAGTAAGAGAAGGAAGGAACGTAAGCCCACTGAACATCAGCAGCTTATGCTGCACTCCTCTAGATTGATGACACGCATGCTCTCGCATATGGATGGTCTGGCATCAGCAGCTTGATCGTTTAGAAAAAGCTGCTGAAGAAAGGCAAAAGGCTGAGGATGCAATGTATCAATGTACCACTTCTTTCTTGCAAGCCAATTTGGAGAAGCAGACATCTCTGCTCTCTGAAATGGTCCAATACATAGGAACCATAGCCAATAGACCACCATCAGTACGTACGGTGGTAAGGAAGCAGCCAAACCCTAGGCCTAGCTGTGACCATGCTCATTCCACGCCAGATAGTGTGGAGTTATTCTCTGAACCACTATCTGACAAGGAAAATATTGCTACAGGTCAACCTGTAAAAACAAGGCCATCAAGAAAAATTCGAAAACCAGATATTATGTCCCTTTAGAGGTAAATACCTTTTATTAATGACTATCCAACACACAAATGGTGGTCATGTGTAGTATAAATTCAAACATTGGTTGAGTGCACCTTGCTCACCTTTATTGCTGTTGAAGTTTGAGTGTTGTGTCATATAACCCATTTTGGAAAGTATACCTTACTTCTTGCACAAAGGTCAAAGTGTGTACTCCTAAGAATGAAAGAGTACTGTTCCTTGTTGGGTAAAGATTGCTTTGGGCCACTGTGCCCCTTCCTAAATAAAGACACAGTTGCATGATAAGGCAATTCTTCATCAAAATACTTTTTATTTACAGATATCTAGATATTTATATACACAATGTGCACAACATATGTACAGAATGAAAAATATTACAGCATAACAAAAAATATAGTAAAAAATACCAATACAATATAACATTATGAAAACATATACAATGAAAGGATATATATTTTTAGAAAAAAATATTTCTGCATCAAAAAGTAAAGTGGTTCATATAACTTAAACAAAAAAAATTACAGCCCCCCATCCAAAAGATGCTGCTCTATTGTGGCTAAGTCTGGGCTCCAGTCTCTGGGCTGGAAATGAAACATAAGAGAAGGTAATTCAGTCACTTTTAGAAATCACAATATGCAGTCATCCACTGCCCTGAAACAATAATGATTACTGCAATTAAGTAGGACATGTTCATTAAAGTTACATGGAGCAATTTTTCCCTACGTAGTGCTTTCTGCCAGGAAGCAGTACATGTCAAAAGTTCATAATTATATTTCACACTGCGTAAGTAGCACAACTGGCAAGGCAAACAAGTATGGAGTACTGCAACATTTATTGATGCATTCCTGGGTACATACCTACTGCATCTGAAACAGCAGCAATGAACTGCTGCCCCTCCTCCCCTCTAAGGAACTCCACAAAATTCATCCTTCTGGGCAGTGCTGCAACACAGAAAAGAAGTGTACATGTCACATTTGGGTGTCTTTGAAGAAACATATCAACACTGCAATCACATCCTTTGCAAGACTTAAAATTCTGAATCAGCAAATAACCTCAGCATTACTGGGAAAGGTCTTTACACACAGAACTTTTAAAGGGGGGGAAAGAATAATAAAACTTGATTTAATGTAAGGCTTGGCACACACAATACAGGGAATTTTTCTTTTTTAAGATGGTATGTATTGCATATAGGAGAAAAATTGTATCCATACAGAAATCATCATACCTTCAGGTTCACTTTTTCTATTAACATTGCCTTTTCTAAAGTGCTTTTGGGAAAAGCAATTTAACAAACGTGATGAGATATCAATGGGCCACTTAAATGAACCTATTCATTGGAAAGTGCATAGGTTGTTAAACAATACTGGGTGCTTCGTCAGCTGGCTGCGGGGGTGGTGCCTCCTCCTCCTCCCTTCCTCCACCTGGCTGATCTGCTTGGCCAGCGGCTGACTCCTCAGATGAGGAATCAGCCGCCTCAGCGGCCCTTCTAGCACGGCCACGCATCCCTGTAAAATAGAAGTACCCAACTTGATTTGCAATTCAAAAGGCTGACTCAACCCATAGGGTCAACCACTTACCAGCCGGGCGGCGATCCCTCCAATTTGGTCTTCCCCCCGTAACCTACAGGCCGTGCATAGCCTGGTAGAAGGGGGGTCGACGGGGTGGTGGGCTGCCATCGTAGGCCTCCCGGGCCTCAAAAAACTTTGCCTTTAATATTTTAAACTTCAACCGGCACTGCTATGCCGATCGATTATAACCTGTGCGTCGCAGGCTGGCGGCCACTGCAGCAAAGAAGTAGTGGTTCACCCGATTGGAGGAGTGCATTATCCTCCTAGGACACCCCTCCTGCTGGATGAGGTATTCTAGGAGGAACGATGTCTCCTGGGACCTCTAATAGGTGATCCGCCGTGCTTCCATCCTGCGGGCGGCCATGCCAGCACTGACAACAAAAGCGCACTGGCCTTAAAATGCTCTTCTGGCAGTTATTATAGGCCCGGTGCGGTAACCGGTGGGGACATTTAAATTTAAAAGTTGCAATTTGGGCCCATTGATACAATAGGTTTATTTGAATTGTTTGGGTGTATTGAGACTCTTGAATGCATTAACTGCCGGAAAGTCATATAGACATGTCTACTGTGGAACTAGTTTTTTGGCAGTTTTGCACCCCATGACGAAATGAGACAAGATCGCGTTATCCTTTTAAAAGGCTGAACAGTTTTATTTCCTTTGTAAATAGATGAAACATAAAACATCAATAGTTATGCTTTGCAGGTAAACAAACAGGGAGAATGTTTAAACAGTACATTCTTCTTAAGCATACAGAAAGAGTACATTCCCTGTGCACAAGTTACCTGCGTCTTCTCTCCCAGAAATAATTAGCCAGCGCGTTGCACACAGCTTCCCCCTCCTCTTTCTTACCCTGCTCTAAATTTAAAAGTGGTGCTCCAAGGGTGTTCAGAACATAACAGTTAGACCTGTACAATTCTGGATTAAAAATTTCTCCTTTTTCCCCCCACAGAAATTGTGTAAGATAACGCATGCAGCAATCACTGAACATATGTTTTGCTCTGATACTTCTAGGGGTACTTTTAATGCCCTCCATCTGGACCTGAGATGACCATAACTTCGTTCTATACAATTCCAAACCTTATTATGGGTTTTGTTGTACAGTGCTTGCTTTGGGTTTAAACGGCCCTGCCTGTATGGAGTCATTAACCACTTCCTGATGGGGTAGGCACCATCAGCAAGAACCAGTGGAGAAATCAACACACCATTTACTGTAATGCTAGGGTTGTTAGGGACATATATTCCGGACTCCATAGCCTCAAAAAAAAAAAAAAAAAGAGTTACGCAACATGCGTACGTCATGCACCTTGCCACTCCAACCGATCTCCATGTCCACAAACAACCCTCTGTGATCACAAACACCTTGAAGCAACACAGAGTAGCTATTCTTCCTATTGATGTAATCGTTCCCCTGCCTGACAGGCGGAACTATCGTTATGTGGCATCCATCAATGGCGGCTATTACATTTGGGAAGCCCATCCGCTTGAATCCAGCCATTACCTGAAAAGTGAAACAAGACTATTATCAACAGTTAAAAAACCTAAAGCAGTTCATACTGTATATCATGCTAAAGTTGGGTAATTAAGTGATTTTTGTTCCCTGTGGAACGTTCATTATGACAGCAGTATCACATAGGAGGAATTCCTCCATTCCTGAAAGGACCATTTGTACCACAGAAAGGTAGGTTTAATAAATAAAAATAACCAAATGAGCATCTAAAACATTGTTTGGCATCAATTAGGAGAAATATAGCAGTGAAATTCAAGATATAACTGACGGTATTAGATCCGTGGGAAAAGCGCAAACTAGTTTTTTTTAAAGCACTGTCTCTCGAACACTTTCATCATAGTTATACTCTGAGCATAAATGCAAAATTATTTTAGTAATACTAGTGGTTACTCTTTCGTATAACACATGAGTTTCGATTCTAAAGCATGCACCCTTAATGATACTGGGAACAATATAAGCAGGACACGGGGGAAAAGCACAAATTTGATGTCTCTAAGGAACGCTTAACAGCTTTTGTTATCATAGAAGTAAAATTAACAGAGGAATTACATATGGCTTGATAAATTAGTGTTACCTCATCCGGATCACCAGGATACACCGCTTTAGATAGGAAAACATGCTCCATTGTTAATACGGCCTCCTCAAGAATTTTGGAAACTGTTGCTTTCCCCACTCCGAATAGATGACTTGCTGTAAGAAAGGAGCACCAATGTCCGGGGACCCATTTAGCAATAGCCACACGCTTCTCAGGAGGTATCGATTTCCTCATATTAGTGTCCGACTTTTGAATATGTGGTTGGAGCATCTCGACTAGTTTGATAAACAAAGACCTGTCCATTCTAAAATTTGAAAACCAGCGCTGATCAGACCAGACAGACATAACGAACTTCTCCCACCACTCTTTCGATCTTGGATACTCCCAATATAATCTCCCCCTTTGAGAGCAACGTAACATCTCAGCACGCATTGATGGGACAACCTGGGAGGTAGCTAACATTCCAGCACATGAAGACGTTCACGCTTTTCTTCTTTTGTACCCATCGCGACTGCCGTGACTCAATCGCAAAGCCCTGCTTGTCCTTCTAGATTTCCTGCTAAGGTAGACACGCAAGTTCTCATCTATGGCACTCAATGTTGAGCATATGGTGGATAACAAATAAAACCCACATGCAACTATCACAAGCGACTCTATCTCATCCTCATCCGCCATTGCTCATCCAGATGTGCAGACAAAGGTAATATGGCCAGACCAATGAGAGCACATCATTACCTTTTTTGGTTAGCCAATAGGAATGAAGATGGCGGGAAAACCAAACGGAAATACGTGTAGAATTGAGGTCATGTGAGCTTGATTGACAAGATGACCTTAGCGCAAGTGGGAATGGAAATAGGAGCAGAATAATAAATTGCATTTCATTTGAAATGATGGAATAATTTCTGTGTAAACTAATTTCACGCTATATATTGACAAAGCAAAAAAACCCGTGTAAACTATGCGCTACAATATCGAAAATGCGCAATTGCGCGTAATAAATCCTTCCGTGTAAACTACCCCCTGGTCTCCAGAGTTGTAGTCCACCATGCTGGCTCCAATAAATGTGATTCTTGCCTCTTGGTCCTGCTGTTAGCAGGGTTGAAAACATCTTGCTAAAGCAGATGAATCAACGCCAAGACTGCTACAGTACCTGTTAGCAGTATAATCAGAGTAAATATGATTACGCTGGAAAATACAAATAAGTAAAATATGGATGAAAAAGTAAGGAATGGATATGGAATAAGTATGGCTGAAGGATCAAGATCCCCATATCAGGTTTTAGACACTGTCAAAGCTGAAGTTGAAGTGAAATACTGGAAAGCAGGAGCGCAGAGTGATCAGATGGCAGAGTACTAACAAGTTGAAGAAGCCATAATTTTAAACTTGTTTCTTGTCATCTCATCCACCCCCAACCTCCTGCTCAGTATATTTGTCACAAATAGTTTCCTTCCCTTTCCCCTCCCCTCCTTAGCAGCATTATCTTGGCACATCTTCCATGCCTTTGTTTTTTCCTCCTCTTAGGCTTGTACAACACCTTCCCAAATTACTGCTAAAGAAACAAATCATCTGATCTCATGACAACAGCTGTACTCAAGCTGATATTTCTTGCTGGGGGGGGGGAAACCCTTGCTGTAAAAGAGAGGACCTTCATGGGTGACAATCTGGTGCCTTTCAAGAGAATTTAAATTGGAAAAGAGAAAATGGTAAACCCTGATGTAGCAGGAATACAATCTAGTGCTCACTATTTACACAAGTCTTCTAACATGGAATTGATTCTTTCAGTTGGCAGCATTAAAATGCTAACATATGATTTCATCTATTTTTGGTGTTTTGTTTTTTTTAAACCCACCTTGTTCGTTTATATGTTGGTTACCTTTATTTTCTATGAAAGACTCAAGACATCTTAAAATCAAAATCTGTAGACATTTTTGTAAAATATAATGTTTTACAATATAAATGAATCTGTTTTTCACATAAATCGGAGTAGAGTAGAAACACATAAAGGAAGGTCAGTTGGGCAACGACAGTACAGATTTATTGCTGGGTCCTAGAACAGATCAAGTCTGAATTCTCTTGGAAGCCAAGATGACTACACTGAGGTTGTCATACTTCAGCCACATCATGAGAAGGCAGGACTCACTAGAAAAGACAATAATGCTAGGAAAGGTGGAGGACAGTAGAAAGAGAAGAAGATCACATACCAGAGGGATAGACTCAGTCAAGGAGGCCACAGCCCTCAGCCTGCAGGACCTGAACAGAGCATTTGAGGACAGGGAGTTTTGGAAATGTCTCATTCAGAAGGTCACCATGAGTCAAAGTCTACTAGAGGGAAATTAACAACAACAACATATCCAACTGAAGCCAGGTTGACCTTGCCTTGCTGGTGGGTCTTGCCTAGTCATTGGTGCTGCTGGTGGTGCAACACAACTCTTGTTTTTCCAGCCAGTGGCAGAAGCCTCCTTTTCTGCTCTACAGTGAACAGGTAACCAACAGTAGGAGCCATGGTTTCTTTCTAGCAAGGATGAGGGGAAACAAACCCCTTGCAACTGCTTCTTTGGTGGTGGAAACTAGGGAGGACAGCCACCTGATGGTCCTTGTTCCCATGGCCAGTGGATGGTGTCCTCTTTTCTTGATCTGTTGAGGCTGCTACTCAGGATGCAGAACTCTTTCCACCTATGAGAGATGGTGGGAAGTGGTGCTGTGGAGTCAGAGCTGAAGTCGGGAGCCATTTTAGGTGGAATCAGAGTTGGATTCAGAGTCAGTAGAAATGTACTGGCTCTGACTCTGGCTTCAAAATAAAAACTTATAATATATGGTAAATATACTTAATCAAATAAATATATTTAATGTTCTAACAATCTAAGGGGGAATCTACACTAGAGAAATAATCCAGGTTGAAACTGGATTATTTGCATGGCTCCTTCCTACGGAATCCTAGGATTTGTAGTTTTACAAGGCCTTTAGCTTTCTCTGCCAAAAAGTGCTCACCAAACTACAAACCCCAGGATTCCATAGGAAGGCGCCATGCAAATAATCCAGTTTCAACCTGGATTATTTCTCTAGTGTGGATGCCTGCTAAGTAGCCTGGTGATTCATGTGGTGGTGTACAAATACCTTGTGCTACCACTTTACTACAGTAAATTATTATTATTAATTAATGTAAGTTTGCCATTTATGAAGGAGTTGAAGTCAGACAGTAGAAAAATAAAGGGGTTGAAGGTTTGGCACACCAACTCCACAATCCTTGTCTTGTAATGGTGACAGATATGTATCTGAGTAGTGGAAAGGGGGGAGAATAGGGCTGGGAATCACACAGTTTTCCAGATGTTGGACTGCAGCTTCTAGCATTCCTCACTTCTAGCTATGCAGGCTTAGGGCTGCTGGGACTTGCATTTGGATGGCTGAATGATTCACACCCATGAATTAAAAGCTTACAGAAATCATAGGGCACTCTCTCTTTCTCTCATAGAATCATAGAACTGTAGAGTTGGAAGAGACCACAAGGGCCATCCAGTCCAAACCCCTGCCAGGCAGGAAATCATGATCAAAGCATCCCTGATAGATGGCCATCCAGCCTCTGTTTAAAGATTTCCAAGGAAGGAGACCCCACTCTGCACGTATATTCTGAAGGCAGTATGGAGCCATCTCAAGCACTGAGGAAATTGCATGGGATGACTCTGTATTAATTCATGGAAAGAGTAATTGCCATGGAATTTTCTGCCACAAAGATTTTGGAGAATGCTGATTAATGTACCGAATATACATTATACATGTGGCAGAATATACGCTGTATTTCTGCCACAAAGATTTTGGAGAATGCTGATTAATGTACCGAATATACGCTGTATATTCCAGCGTATAAGACGACTGGGCATATAAGACCCCCCATTTTTAAGTTAAAATATAGAGTTTGGGATACACTCGCCATATAAGACGACCCCCCCCCTTCTCTTATATGGCAAGTATATCCCAAACTCCCTCCTCCAGCCTCCTTTTATGCACATTTGTGCACCAGTGGTTCTTAACCTGTGATCCGTGGGGGTCTGTGAAGACTTGAAGGCTGCTTGGCCCACGGAGAAGACTCCCTGCACTGACAGGAGCCAAGGCAAAGGTTGGCTGGTTGACTTCTCTCTTCCTTCAGTGCCTCTGAGGGAAGGTTGAATGGACGGTGTAATGGTATATTATTATTGTTGTTGTTGTTATTATTATTGTTGTTGTTGTTGTTGTTATGGCTTTAAATCTTGAGTTAAGTCTTGAGGGACCCCAGCAACAAAAGATTTTCAAAGGCGGTCCCTGGTAAAGAAAAGGTGAAGAGCCCCTGCTCTACCCCACAGCCGCACGGGGAGGGAGGGCTTCTCCGTGGCTGCCAGTCACGGAGGAGACCCCCCCCCACCCCACGCAGCTGAAGGAGAAGGGGGGAAGCCGCGCGGGGAGGGAGGGCTTCTCTGTGGCTGCCAGTCATGGAGAAGTGTCTCCCACTCCGCGCAGCTCCAGAGGCAGTGGGGGAAGCTGCCGGGTCTGGCTGGGTCAGGGGCGCCGCCGCTTCACTTTGCCTCACCCCCCCACCCGATCTCCTGCATCTTCGCTCCATTTGCGAAGGGAGCGAAGAGGCAGGAGATTGGGTGGCCGGTGAGGCAAAGTGTGTACCCGCCGTATAAGACGACCCCTGACTTTGGAGTCTATTTTCCAGGCTTCAAAAGTCATCTTATACGCCGGAATATACAGTACTCCCTTTATGTACCCCAGACATGCACTTCTGTTTCCTTGTGTCTCAGCTTTGGCATGGCACTCTCCACCTGACCTGTCAAAGAGGAAGCCAAGTCTCTAGGCAAACCCTCTGTCTGTGTTCATATTAAGAAGCTCCTTGACTTTGTGTTGGCTTGTGAGTGAGAAAGCAATGGGCACCTAATGTGTCTCTGGGACTGGGATTGTTTGGAATTGGGGGGCTCTGCAGAGAGTAAAATCAGAAGTCCCCTGGGGACTGGCTATCAGTTGCCTGTTGTAACCTGAGGTTCAACATATTCTAATTAATCTTTCCCTCTGGAGATGCTCTCTGTTAATGGAGGGCCAATTCAATATATAGTATATTAGAAAACACAAATGATGTTTGAAAATGATTTTTACAGGAGGATGCACATTTGTGAAAGCATTTCCTCATAACACATCCTCATTGCCAGTTCAGTTTGCTGGAAGTCCTTTTTTAGGAGCTAAAGCTAGAAAATCCAGTGCATGCACCTCTTAAACAAAGTGGAGTAGAGGGCACATTCTAAGGGCATATTTTCATGAGCATATATCTACTGTCATCTTTAACAACCCAGCCTGTGGATTCAGAATACTAAGCCCAAAACACGTGTGTACTTCACAGACGTCTGCCAGCACTAAACCCTCTTTTCAATTCTGTTTTGTTAATAGCTATGACCAAATATAATACTGATGTACCCACACTGAAGAATAATTTTCACAATTGCTGTCTTTGGAGACAGTGTTTCCAAAATAAGCAAGCCAGCACAGAGAGGGACAGGCAACAGATGCCACATTTTGCTTTCTCAATGACTGACAATTACCTAAACGTTATTTTTCTCAAGCAAGCACTCATGATGACACAATAAACAGATTACTATATACAGTGACTTGAGGACAATGGCAACTAAGCTGCCAGTGGGAAGTTCTCTCTCAGGCAGTTTTTAAAAATACTGTGCCTGTTTGGAGAGAGGCGCCATTATCCTGCAATATAATTGTAGGCACTTCACATTTTACTCTCACATGGGCCTGTTGACTATAGTCAGGCCTTTTTTCCACCCTAAAACTATCTGTGAAGAGGGGAAGTGTGCTTGCCTGAGAAACCACTTCAAAAACAGTATCCAGGCATTTTCAGCCTCCTACAGTGAACTACATGGCGGAACAGCAGGTCACAAATCTCAGATAGATGCAGAAATCAAATGGGCCTTTTTATCTATTATGCTTTGTTCCCATTAAAAACAGCTTAGTGGGTCAGGGAGGAATGGCAGTGAAGCGGGTGGGGGCAAGGATGCTATTAGGAACCATACTTGCAACTGCTAATGTTTAGGACCAATCATGGAAGCTGCAGGGGTGAGGTGGAGCAACATTTTGGGAGAGTAGAATATGAAACAGGCAATGCATTGAACAAACAAAGAAAATATAGGTGCAACAGAGGGGACACAATCAGATTCCCTGAAAAACTGCAGTTGTCAAGAGTACCTGTTTGCCTCCTCTGTCAGCTCTTTTTTAGATTTTAGTGGTACAAGCAATGAATAATCATGGAGAGGGGGCTGCTGCAGCATTTTGATGGCAAACCCTGCCTTCTCTTAATGTAAGGTGTGAAATTATCCCAGTGAAGCTCCTTCATCACTATCTGATTTATTGTCTTTTCATAGACAACCTTTAGATGCCAAGGAGATTTTTCACAGTCAGACCACTTATTCCCCTTTTCCATCTGGATACTTAATCTAGAACACCTCTCCTTCCTCATCTCACTCTTAACTCCTCCTTATGAACAATTTAATACATTTAAAAAGCAGCATGTTAGCAACATGTTATTAATGTACTGCTCATAAAGTAACAAGTAAAAGCTAACACATTTATTTTTATTTTTATTATTTATTTATTTATACCCCGTTCTTCAGCCACAAGGCTATCAGAGCAGCTTTTTAAAAATAATATCCCAAGCTTTGCTTCTTCTTCGTGAATAGCAGTCTCTAAAAACTCCCTCACTTACCACTTCTCTTGAATCCTTCTGTTAAATCACTGTAGGGACCAAAGATGCGCCTTGTCTACAAGTTAAAAAGGACATCACTGCCATTTGAGGATGGGGTAACATAATATGAATGTGCTGCTGGGTAATACAGTAGGACCCTTGTATCCACTGATTCATTATCCACTAATTCAGTTATCCATGGGACACAAAACAGCGGACCTACCATAGAGTTTTCCTAGAAAATGTGTCCCCTTTAGCCGTTTTCTAGGTCCTCTAAGGCAACTCTATGGTATTTTAAACCAGAAATCCCATTATTTTCAATGGTGTTCACTATTATCCATGGTTTTCGGTATCCATGCCCCCCCCCAGAACCAATCACCAGTGGATACAAGGGTCCTACTGTATATCAGTTTATACCTATGCATGTATGTTTGTATGTTTTTGTTGTCTTGTGCCTTCAAGTTGTTTCCAACTTATGGAAACTCTAAGGAGAACCTATCACAGGTTTTCTTGGCAAGATTTGTTCAGAGGCGGTTTGCCATTGCCTTCCTCTGAGGCTTAGATAGTGTGACTTGCCTAAAGTCCCCCAATGGGTTTCATGGCTGAGTTGGAATTAGAACCTGGTCTCCAGAATCATAGTCCCACACTCAAACTGCTATGCCATGCTGGCTCACGTATGGTATATGTACAGGGGGCCTAAAACTGTATCCCAAGGGCACCAGATCCTATCTGATCTTGAAAGCTAAGCAGGGTCAGCCACAGTTAGTACTTGGATGGGAGACCACCAATGAATATCAGGTGCTGTAGGCTATTTCAGAGGAAGGAACTGGCAAAACCACCTCTGAGTATTCCTTGCCTAAGAAAATCCCATGAAAGTCATGGGGATGTACTAAGTTGACAGGTGACTCGAAGGCTTATACACAAATATGTACATGTAGATACACACACGTTCAGCATATCCTTAATCTTGGTCTTAATTCCTTTATTGAAGATAAAACTCACAAGAAGAGTAGCTTATCATTGAACCCATATAGTTCAAAACTGGCAAATCTCATGCCAACCCAGCATTGCCAGTTCATTGCCTTTGCTCAAAATGGCTCCTGTTTCCAAAATTTCCATGCAGAATTTCCCTGTTTAATTGTCTGAAGATCTTTTACTTTCTCTCTCTTCAAGTAACCATCGTGCAATGACATTATCTTGCCATTACAGCATAGTAATCTGTAAGCAGAATTAAATTTCAAAACCTTTGATCTGTAGGGTAAAGCAAAATACAAAAATGAGTAACAGCAATTTTTCATGAAATTATTACATATTTGTTGTACAATAACCTTCAAGGCAATTTAGAAATTTGTAAATACTTTAAGTAATATAGTAATCCGCGGAACCCTGGTTGAGAAATGGTGATCTAGGTGTTCAATCTACACTATTGTATGGTTTTAAATGAAATCAGTCTCTAAATTACATCAATGTCTTTTAAAATGCCCATAGCTACTGGCAAAGACGGGAACTGACAATTTATGTCCCCCCGTTTATAAAAGCTTTGGATTAAACAAGAATCGCCTTTAAAACCTTTCATTCATATGATTGTTTTATACTCTCCTGCTTGATTTTTTTTTACATCAGATAACTTGAATTAGTACAGAACACTATTTTATTACATCTCAAAGTCAAGGCATCAAGATTTTGAATTGTAGAGGTTTTTGTTTTAAACAAACAACCAAAGACATCAAACATCTTAAAATGTCAGTGACTGGGAAGTTTGATGTATCTGCAGAGTCTGAAACTTGCTCTAAGACTTTGCATTTATTTCTAACAGGTGTCTTTTGGGGCATAGTCCTTTCCGCGTGGTGCACAATGACAAATAAAACTGAAATGTAATAAAACTATATTCAGTGTACATACAACAGCACAAAATTCTTTTATAAAAGATCTTTAAGTTAAAAAGGATAGCAATACTATTTGCAAATAAATAGAAGAGCCCAATCCTTTAAGCACTTGATTTTTTAAAAAATAAAAGACTTGTAAGAAAGCAACCCAGAATAAGCAGATTTCAAGGTACTGATGCTATCCGTACTTTACTCTCCTTTGTCTAGGTCCTCATGTGGCCAAGAAGAGTGTGGCCTCTGCCTGTACGGAGATCCCTCCAAACAAACTAGACTACAAGAGAGACAACATCTGATACGAGATGTAGGCCTGTGACTCTATCACCTCCCCTGCCTTTTTCTTTCTTCTTTATGATTTTTTAAACATTTTTTTGCCTGATGAAGAAGCCAGTGGAGCTTTGAAAGCTTGTGTGATGTGTTTTGTGCATTTTGGTTGGGCAATAAAGGTATCACTCTTTTGTGGATTTTAGATTTTGTTTTATTCAGTAGAGAGGAAATTGTGAGTAAATCACTTGTGGCCGCCATCCTGGCTAGGGGTCATGCAGAGTTTAGACGGACTCTTTTGACCGTAAAGGCATTGTTGCGAATGCCTGTTTTTTTGGACATGTTTGTACTTTTTTCGTCTTGTATAGACAAGACCTACATATACATTTGCAGTCTAAACATAATGTGATATTTGGCCTAAAATGCAGATTTCAGTAGTCAGAGGAATGTTGCACTCATTGTAAGTTCTCACACCAGCTTGCCATGACCTTGTTCTACTCCTCTTGTCTTTCTGATATGAAAACAACAACAACTGTGTTTGCTACTGCGGATTAAAGTATAACTGTTCTTATATATTTTAAGCTTTAATACATTGTTCCACTGTTCTGAAAAGTGCAGTGCAATTCTGTATACGCAGACTCTGAAGCAAGTCTAGCTGAGATCTTACTTCATATGGAATTTACTCCCAGTTAATATATTCTCCAACTGTCCCAGTTGGCAGGGATGGCTCCAGTTAATCCTCTGCTGTCCCACTTTCTCAGCTGCTTTAAAAATATCCCAGTCTTCTCTTCTCATTTCCTGCCTTTGTCCTCAGCTTACTTCAATTGCTGCAAACTGAGTTCAAAGTTCAAAAGTAGTTTGTATTCAAGCAGCTCAACAGGGGGAGAGGAGAGGAGGGGCAAAATGTTGCCCTTCCCATCTGGCTCATTTTTTGTTTTTGCAGGCTTTCCTAAACTCAGTATCATTGGCCCTCCATATCATGGATTTTACCACCCACAGCTTGAAAATCCCCCCGAAGCAAACCTTGATTTTGCCATTTTATATACAGGACACCATTTTATTATTCCATTGTATATAATGGGATTTGAGCATCCACAGATTTTGGTATCCATGGGGGTCCTGGAACTGCTCTGTTTTGCTCAAGACAGTCTTCAGATTCCAAGTGAATGAGCTCACAGTCCAGGGAGAAACAGAATCTTATTAAGCTTACCAGCAATGCAGAGTAAATGCAGTCCGATTCAGGGTCATACACAGTTGAACAGCAAGCAAGGCAAACAATCTAGAGAGGTATTCCGAGCAGCAGCTAGGAGTGAGTTTGGGCTTTTGCAGCCTTTAAAAGGACTTCAGCCACCACCTTTACCTCCAGTAGCAGCTAGGAGTGAGTTTGGGCTTCTGCAGCCTTTAAAAGGACTTCAGCCACCACCTTTTCCTCCAGCAGCAGCTAGGAGTGAGTTTGGGCTTCTGCAGCCTTTAAAACGACTTCAGCCACCACCTTTTCCTCCAGCAGCAGCTAGGAGTGAGTTTGGGCTTCTGCAGCCTTTAAAATGCCTTCAGCCACCACCTTTCCCTTCAGCAGCAGCTAGGAGTGAGTTTGGGCTTCTGCAGCCTTTAAAACGCCTTCAGCCACCACCTTTCCCTTCAGCAGCAGCTAGGAGTGAGTTTGGGCTTCTGCAGCCTTTAAAACGCCTTCAGCCACCACCTTTACCTCCAGCAGCAGCTAGGAGTGAGTTTGGGCTTCTGCAGCGTTTAAAAGGACTTCAGCCACCACCTTTACCTCCAGCAGCAGCTAGGAGTGAGTTTGGGCTTCTGCAGCCTTTAAAACGCCTTCAGCCACCACCTTTACCTCCAGCAGCAGCTAGGAGTGAGTTTGGGCTTCTGCAGCCTTTAAAAGGCCTTCAGCCACCACCTTTCCCTTCAGCAGCAGCTAGAAGGGAGTTTGGGCTTCTGCAGCCTTTAAAAAGACTTCAGCCATCATTTTTTCCTCCAGCAGCAACTGGAAGTGAGTTTGGGCATTTGCAACTTCTAAAAAAGGCTTCAGGCACCACTTTTTCCACCGGGAGCAGCTAAAAGCCACCCTCATCCACCGCTGCAGCAGTAGCACTGCCTGAGGTGGAGGAGCCCTGGAGAGGCAGGGAGGTAGTGGCGACAACGTCAAAGGCCACCTGCCCCCATCCCACATCACTATCCCCAGCTGCAGCTGTTTGCTACTGTCCCACTTTGTGCTTAAGCTTTGGTGTCTTGTGTAAGGAAATGAGAGCTTATCTCGCAGATGTTTATAATTATTATTCTAGTTAGCCTTGTATTTTGTTCTGTTTCCTTTCTTTTTTGCTCAAAGCCATTCAGAGGGTGCTGTAACAGGTTTAATACTCAATTTGCTACAGTAGCCTCTGTTTACTGGTTGTTTTAACCAATATAGCTCAGATTTTACTATATATAGTTATTGACATTTTTTTATCTATTTTATATATAATAATATATTTTACATGTTCACACTGTTAATAGTTTTTTGTTTTATTGTACTTGTGATATTTATTCTATAGTGTGGGTTTATAGTCCCCCCCCCCTTTCTGCTGGCTTAGGCTAATCATCATGGTAGTAACTAGGAGTCAATCTGACCTCTCAAAGAAACCTAGAAAATCCTCTAAAATTAACAAAAATACTCCCTTCAGCTCAATCTGGCCCTTTGTTAAAATCACAAGAGGGAACAGAGGTAAAGTGGCCAAGTACTCAAATGGTACTCACAGGGGAGAATCTTATAACTTGAAAGGTAAACATATTAATACTGTTAAAACTGACCCTACTGAGGATGCTACCTCTGATATACCTGACAACACCCCTGATCTCGATCCTCAACTATCTCTACCAGAATATAATCCAACTAATGATATGGAAATGGGCCTTAACTTGAATAGGAGTCTGCCTCTCGATCATGAGCATCCAGAACTAAAGCTAGATAATAATATCATAAACTTAGATCAGACAAGTGACCCTAAGAATAAAGATAAAGATGATATTTTGTCTTTTTTTGAGGATATGCCTCCTTTGGAAATCTTATTGGAGAATGAAAAAAGAACATTAGAAGAATACAGTAAGCGTAGGGAAACAATTAACCAACAGCTAAGTGCTCTAGATGCAGAATCCCACAAATATGAAGAAACTTTGCATCCCTTAGCAGACTCTGATGAGAAATTAAACAAGTTAATAGTGAATGAAAATCCTCATTTCTCAGTGTTATTTGACATGTTAAAAAAACAACATGATCTATTAACCACTATAAAAAATAACATAGATATAATATCCTGGACTATTAGCGAAGGGATCTTACAAGCCGCACCCCCCAAAACTGTAGGGCTTTTAAATACAGATGTAGATCATTTGGGTAAACTCTCACCTTGTAATGATATTAGTTTGAGCCAAGTTACTCCTCAGTCAGATAACAAATCTAAAAAGCAATCTAATAAAAAGAAGAGCAAAAAGAGGAGGGGGACTATAAGTAATGCTCCTAGCCGAAATTTGGAGAAACAACTGGTCAGAGCTAGGAAGGCTGTAAACTTTAACTTCAAGAGACTATTTAGTCTCTTAGACAATCCCTCAAAATATCCTACAAATTTAGGTTTAACAAGGGAGGTTACAGGCTCCATTAAGAATAAAAGAGAGGAAATAAAGCTGGCTGCAAAACCAAATGAACCTTCCCCATTAGCAAACTCTTCCCAGGTGGATTCTAGCAACTCAACAAGACTTCAGATAAAAAGACAGATACTAGAGGGGAAAGATGAGGGCAGTAACAATAATAGTACCTCCCAGTTAAACAAAAAAGACAATAAACAGCATTTATCTGCTCCTCAAACAAGATCTAATACACCATCTTTAGTTCTAAAAAGATCACAACTAGCATTCATTAACTACCCTAAGCCACATGGTTTCATCTCCCAATTCAGCAGGAAATCCCACTTTTTACAACAGCTTACAGCCCTTGGAATAACTTTTATGAAAGAAGGGGATATAGAAAATGTCCAATACTTATTTTATAATTATTTGACGGCCCTTATAACGTTTAGGGATGCTGATATAGCAGCAAGGCTATACAAATTGAAGAAATTAATCTCTCGATCAAATATTGAAGTAACAAGAGTCTTTTGCTACTCAGCACCATATCCTTTAATTGCTAATACTTCATCCTCTATAAACGATCTGTCATTGATGGACTCTGATAAGCCTCGACAGATGGATGAGGATCTGATTTGCTTGGATGATACATGTCCCAACCCTGAAATTCCCCATGCCTCTCAGGACATCCCAAACAACATATTAATGGATGATATGAATGAAGTCAGCCTTATAGATTCATTTACCAGACTCCCCCTTTTTGATAAGTTGCTTATCACAGGTAGACTGAATTCACTTCAAGCTAGATTAAATAAAATATGTGAATCAGAGTATACAGCTGCCAACAGGGTTACACAAACTATGGAATTAGCTGGGGCCCCTACTGATGGCCTTATGTCTGGCAACAGAATTGACTCACACAATCTCTTAGCCATAAACATTAATGTTAATAATCATGATATGGAGAGTATTGGGAACTGCTTCAAAGGAATGGATACTACTAAAACAGCTGATGGACATGCTCAATTCACTCTGCCTTCTATAAGAAAATCTTGACTTGTTGCAGATTCAATCAAGGTCATGTCCTGGAACATAGCAGGATGGTCTAATAAGATACAGGATGAGGATTTTTTAAAATTCGTACAATCATATGATATCATCCTTCTCCAAGAAACATGGGTACCCAATGGAGGTGTTATAAACCTACAAGGTTATACTTCTTACACTATTCCAGCTATAAAAATTAGGAAGTTTGGGAGACCTTCAGGAGGTCTTGCTGTTCTAATTTCAACCACACTTAATGCTATTATCTCCCAATTTCATTCATTAAATACCTCTAATTTCCTAGTGTTAACAATCTCTAATATTGCCCCTGTACCATTACACATTATCTGTACGTATATTCCTCCAGCAAGATCTGGTGTTAAGGAATGTTTGCTCTGGGACAGATTGAACTATATTCTGGAGGAATTAGACATCCAATCTCCTAATCCATGGGTGATCATTGGAGGTGACTTCAATGCCAGGATCGGCACTGTTTCCCTCAATAACACAATTTTTGGATTATGCATAGAAAATGTCCCAGAACTTTCCCTTAGGGCAGCTCTGGATAAGACAGCTAATGCTGCTGGGAAACACTTATGTGAGTTAGTAATCAAATACAATCTTCAACTCTGTAACGGCCATGGTCTTGGAGATCTAAATGGGAATTATACATTTATTTCTCCCAAAGGCCATGCTAGTACTGTCGATTACTTTATGGCCACTAGCTCTGTTCCAGTACTTCGTGACTCATTTATAATAATCCCCCGGGCTGAGAGTGATCATAACCCCTTACAGCTGCATATTTTAACATCTGGCTCTCTGACTGTTCCTCGTAATGTTGATGGCTCCAATTATTTAATCCTTGGTGGCAAACGACTAAGGTGGAACGAACAACTCCAAGACAGAATTATTAACATCTTGAAATCATCTGATTTTGTTAAACTAAGAGAAAATATTCTGTATGAATCTGACAATATCATTGGGTCATATGAAATCCTTTTATCTCATTTAAAACCATTTCTTATATCATCGTCTAACTCTAAAATGCTTAGATTTAAATCTCAGACCTGGTTTGATGAGGAATGTCGCAAGATGAAAAAAATGTTAGTGAAAGCACTGAGGGTTCTAAAACTAAAGGCCAAAAAGGAAGACATGGAAACACACTTATATATAGCTCGGTTGAGGAATGATTATAAAATGCTACTTAATGAAAAGAGACATAATTATTATATATCTCAATGGAAAGAACTGGGTTATGCTGCTATGCAAAAGGATTCACAAAAATTCTGGCACATTATCGCACGAGCGACCAGAACAATAGATCATTCTTTGGAAGCAGTAATTCAAAGTAATGTATGGGAGGAATATTTTGCAAACATATATAGTTGCAAACTAACTCCATATCCTCATTTATATCTTCCTCAAATTGCCACCTTACCAGAATGGCCAGAGGTTACCCCTGAACAGGTTAAAAAAAATATGGCCAAACAATCAATTAACAAAGCTCCTGGGGAAGACATGATTCCCATGGAATTATTTAATGTAAAATCAGATTATTGGGCACCCATTTTGGCTAAACTGTTTACCTATATAAATAAATCAGGATGTATTCCTGAAGGATGGAGATCAAGCATTGTTGCCCCCATACATAAAAAGGGAGACAAAAAAAATCCTGCCAATTATAGGCCGATTAGTCTTTTAAATATCTCTTCTAAACTGTATGCACGTACCTTATTAGAACGCTTAGAAGATTGGTCTGAGAGACATGATTTAATATCTGAAGTCCAAGCTGGTTTTCAGAAGGGGAAATCTACTATTGACTTGTGTTTTGTATTAAATTTTTTGATCTGCAAATATACTCAAAACATGAAGCAAAAACTTTACGCTTGCTTCATTGACTTAAAGTCAGCTTTTGACTCAGTCCCTAGGGACCTCTTGTGGCAAAAGCTAGAGAAAGCAGATATTGACCCCCGCTTATTATATCTTGTTAGGGCTTTATATACTAATACCTCGATACAGGTCAAAGTTGATTTGGCTGGCCATCTTTCACCCAAAATAAATACCTATACTGGTGTTAAACAGGGCTGTATTTTAGCCCCTTTTTTATTTAACTTTTACATTAATGATATTGTTAAGGAGTTAGAAGGTTTACAGTATGCCCCAGTCACCATTCTGGATCAAAAACTTTCTCTGCTAATGTATGCTGATGATATTATCCTCCTATCTAGAACTCAGGTGGGCTTAAGACGTTTGCTTGCCAGATTTTCATCATACTGTAAAAAAAATGTCCTGACAATAAATTACGATAAAACTCAGGCTATGGTTTTTGGTAGGCACCCCAAAATACACTCCTGGCACTTAGATGAGCATATAATAAAACAAGTTAAATCTTTTAAATATCTGGGAATTTTCTTTTCTGAATCAGCCTCCTGGAAACAACATATGATAAATATCAAAATTCAAGCTTATAGATCGGCTAAAGCAACGTTGAGCTTTGCTGCTAACAAGGGAGGCAATTTAGTAAAGCCTGCTCTAATGGTTTACAAAGCTAGAGAGGTATTCCAAAGGCAAGGTCACAAGTCAAAGGCAGGGTCCAAAGTAACTGGCAGATGGTCACAAAGCACCAGTGTAGCTTTCACCAAGAAGGTTGGTTGTCAGCCACACTCTTCCAGAGGACGTGCTAAGTTATTTATAGTCCAGCTGAGTCTCACAGGTGATCTCTAATTGCTTCATGCTTCTTATATAAATGCTGTGAGTGCTTGTGAGTTTCCTTTTCCTGTCAATGTTGAGTGAAGCTAGGTAAGTCTGCACTATGTTCCTCAGCAGTTTGTGGCTGCTGGAGACTCTGTTGCTCAGAGTGTTGTGGCTGCTAGGCACTCTGTTCTCCTGACCCTAGCCCTGGCATGGTTTCTGGGCTTTCAGGCTCCTCATCACTATCCACTGAGAGGCAGGGTGTGACAGGAACCAAAGCCCAACAGATACCAAGGGCCCACTGTACATACATTCCAGTGTTTCTTTGCTTAAAATAGTAGTTTTGCGTGGTCTTTCTCATTAATAACTTTTGCCCTCTTGTTGCCTTGCTCTTTTGACTATACTTTGATGTTGCTTGGCCATATATATCCTGATGTTCATCTGTGAAATGTTGGAGGGCATGAGCAAAATGAGTGAAGGACTACAGCTTTAACTATTCTTGTGAAACATATACTACAGTAGTCTCATAAGGGGGGGGGGGAAACCAGGGGTTGGAAAGATACTTTTCAAAATTTAATTTGTTATGGTGGAAATTACCCTAAAAAAATTATTGTTAACATTACTTAGGTTGTTTCAGTAATAACTTCATAACTCAATACACTTTTGATAGAGTAAAAAAGCAGACTTTAGTCTTTGTAAGAGAATGTAATAAATCTTGAAAAATTGCTTCCACTCTCAGTTTCGTGGCTTCTTCTGGGCCACCAAGTGGATTGTATGAGTTAAACAAAAACACTGAGATAAAGAAAGAGAGAATGGTAAAAATAGAGTAAAGATTAGTTTTTGGGAGAGGATTGCAAGATGGGGGTATACATGAACTTTCAGAAGGTGTGCATACAACATTTAAAAACACAGAAATAAAATAGTCAATAACGGCAAAAAAATCTGCTCCGCTTAACATTTTGGAACAATAAGTAAACATTCTTTTTATTCAAAACTACACAGTTCTTCATTAACACCAGGTGGTTAAACATGAAGGCCATTGCCCTCTAAACCAGAAAAATCCTATTGCTGGCTGGCATTCTATATTTCAGTTACGGATTTGTAATTTAGAATGATTGGAGCTAGCATAGTGTAGTGGTTTGAGCATTGGAGTACAACTCTGGAGACAAGGGGCTTGTCTATACGAGGCTATAAAATATGGATTTATACATACTAATGCCAATTCGCAGCAGCCTTCATTTGTCTCCACAAACTTTTGGCAAGATCGCAGGCATGCGAAGCTATCTTATTATTATTTTATTATTATTTATTTATTTATACCCCGCTCTTTAGCCACAAGGCTATCAGAGCGGCTTACAAATTGTTTTAAGCAATAGCAATTTACACATCTACACTGCATTAAGCAGTTTCCAATGTGTGTTCGTAGTTCAAATGGGCATGCCTGCAAATTAAATTGGTGGGCATGAGTGGATTACTCGCATTTTTGTTCCCACCAGTTGCCACTGCTGAACAATTTTTTTTTTTTAAAAGAAGCATCTCCAAGCTGTGGAAGTGTGATATTCTACTTAAATAAACAGAAACAAAGGGGGGACCTCACCTCAACTCACCTGTTTGGTCACTTCAACGCATGATTGCTACAGCAAAAATTCAGCATGGCAGTTTGGGGTATTTGCCTTGCCAGCAAGCTCCGCCCCCTGCACATGTCCAACTAATCAGTTTCCCACTTCTGCTCTTATGGGGAATGTGCATCAAAGCAAATCAGTTGGAAATGTACATTTCCTTTGGAGTTTTTTTTGTTTGTTTAATTCAGGAAAAGCTGCAAAGGCTTTTCCTGTGGAGTATTTGGTGTTTTTGGCCCTCCTCCTTCTGAATATGATGGGTTGATGTGGGATCTTATTTAGACAAATTATTCTCCTTGAATTCTATGACAGTATTTTCCCTGTATAGACAACCCCCAGGGTTTGAATCTATGCTCAGCCTTGGAAATCCACTGTGTGACCTTGGGCAACTCACACTCTCTCATCTTCAGTGGAAGGTAAAGACAAACCCCTCTGAGCAAATCTTGCCAAGACAACCCCATGATTTGTGGCCTTAGGGTCGCCACAAATCAGAAATGACTTGAAGGCACATAGAAACAACAACAAACTTAGAATTATAGGTCAGAAATTGCTCTATCTTCAGTAAGACTACATAGTCTTATGTAAGACTACATAAATGCCTCTCCCTGCCCACCTCAACAGATTGTAGCTGAATTGGGTGAAGGAGGTTGCTTCTGATTGGAGCACAAGGAGGATGTTGTTTCCAGACCCCTCCCACAAGCGATTGAGGCTGCAATAATCAGAAGCAGGGCCAGTTTGGCTGCTGGCTCTTTAAGTGGGTGTGGGGAGGTTGGGCCAGGAGAAGTTACTTTGTTACATATGCATAATTAAGTAGATGGTGTAGAAAATCTGTGAACTTTCATAAAGTATTATGAATAATACAGTTGGACCCCCGTATCCATAGGGGTTTGGTTCCTGAACTTACCGCAGATACCAGGTACTGCAGAGAATAACTAACCCTATTAAAATAAACAACTTCTGGTAAAAACATACCACAGAGTTACGTTGGAGGACCTGGAAGATGCCTACAGAGGATGCCTCTCTAGGCATTTTTCAGTGGAACTCTCTATGGTATATGTCCCTACTTTGTGTCCTGCGGATAACTAAAACCGCAGACATTGGTTCCGTGGATATGGGGTTCTGACTGTATTCATAATGTTGCTTGGGTCACTTTCTATTGAAAGAACTTTGCTGCGACTGGGGCAAAGAGATGGTGTTGTTTCATTTTTGTTTACCAACATTTTATTAGTTACTACTAATACAATTGTCCCTTCATATTCACTGGGGTTCCAGGACCCTCCGTGGATACTAAAATCCGTGAATACTCAAGTCCCATTATATACAATGGCACAGCAAAATGGTGTCCCTCATATAAGATGGCAAAATCAATGTTTGCTTTTTGGATTATTGTTTTTTTAAAGAATATTTTCAAGCCGTGAATACTTAAATCAGTGGATACCAAATCCGTGGATATGGAAGGACAACTGTAATTGCTATGCATCTTAATTTGGCTTAGGATCCAAAAGAGGAACAAAAGTGCCTCCATGGATGTACCGTACACTATTGCTGTTTTCCAGTTTGTTGTAATCAACTTACATATTGTGCTGTCTTGTGTCATATTAGCTGCAAAAGCACTTGGGCCACTAGATGGCACTCGGGAGGGCTTCTTGTTGGAGGGAAAGAAGTAATAAAAGTTTCAGTTTTATCTCAAGATGGTTCAGATGGTAACCTTGGAGGCTACTGGAGATCTTTCCTAACAGCATGTTAGGAGCCATAAATGCTTTTTGAAAGGGAGGCTCCATGCGCTTTGAGGGGGTCATAGAGCTCCTTTATACACTTCCAAGTTTTGGCTTACATTTGCTTTTTTGACAATCAGAATTTGACCCTATTACTATTAACATGTAAACCTCAGTTCTTCAAAACGTTCCATGAAGAATTTAAAAGTTGTTATATAAGCCATTAAACAACAATGGCATTAAGGGATTGATGGCACTCCCCCTGGAAGGAATTAAAATATCTTGAAACAAGTAACATTTCATGATATTTTAATTCATTCCTTAGGGAGAGTTGGGCTGGCCATCTTTGGCCCTTTTTAATAACTTAAAATTGATTTTTTTTAAAGTAAACCCTTAAAACTGAAGCCTCACTAGTGCATTATTAACAATGTGACACATTAATTCTGTAATTTTAACTAAAATTATCAACGTTAACATGTTTATTTAACATTAAGGCATTTGCGCAAAAGTTCAGATTTCTAAGCTCTGTCCTCATTGTGGTGCAGCAACAATGCTTTTGGTGATATTCTGAACAAGTTCATTCAGTATTGATAAAGATAAACCCACAGCAGGTGTCTGGCACATATTAATCTGTCTAGCATGTGTGCGTGTATGTATATGTATACATAGCAAAGTACTAAAAATTCTTGCATTTCTGCTATAGTGGTATATGTACATGTCCACTTGGATGAACAAAATAGCTGGTAAAATATAAAGCAGATATATTGGCCACAGTCTCATAAAACAGAACAATAATAAAGGAATTGGTAATATCCATAAATTAAAATTTCAAGGCACGCAATTCAACTTTAACTACTGCAGGCATGGTAATAGATGATCCCAGAAGAACTTGCTCCTGATTTAGTGGTGGTTTTGTTACTCTGTGCTTACGCCACTGTTCAGTATACTATTTTGTTGCTGCTCATTTTTGTGCAGAAGGTTCTGTGCTCAGTGTTATTTACAAGCAGTTTCCATTACAAAGCTGTGTGGAGGGCTGCTATATTTACTAGCATTGTTTGAAGGTCCATTCTTTCATCCTTGTTTTTTCATCTCTTCTGTTATGCCACTATATTATAGCTGAACACTATATATATTATATAGTTTAATATATAGTTGAATTGTTGTTGTGTGCCTTCAAGTAATTTCTGACTTACGGCAACTCTTAGGCAAATCATTGTTTTTTCTTGGCAAGATTTGTTCAGAGGGGGGTTGTCTCCTCTGAAGCTGAGAGAGTGTGATTTGCACAGTGGGTTTTCATGACCGAGCATGGATTTGGACCCTGGTCTCCAGAGTCGTAGTCCAATGCTCAAACCACTACACCACACTGGCTCTGATATAGTTGAACACAATATATTTTTTCTTATAAGAAAGAGTCTAGTAGGTGTTACAGAAAAAATAATTAAGGCTGCAGTGCTGTATTCACTTATCTGGATGTAGGTTCCACAGGTCTCTCAGTAACAAATATATAAATGCTGTAGAATAGAATATTGTATTTTTATTTGTAGTAGTAGACAGTGAGCCAAGGACAGCATAGCAACAGGTTTATGACAACCTGGTGTGAGAGTTACAATGAGTGCAAGATTCCTCTGATTATTGAAATTTAAGACTAAATGTCATTATACATTTAGGTTGCACTCCTGTATCCATTAATCTGGAGGTACTATATTGAATCAAGGAAACAGATTTTGGTGAAACATTAAGGACAACTTTCTTGTGGTAAAAACTGTTTGACAAGAGAATACTGCTTTGGATGGTGGTGGACTCTATTTCACTGGATATATTTAGACAGAAGCTGGATGACCATCCATCGGAGATGCTGTAGTTTGAACAGGCACTGAGCAGAGGTTGAACTATGCTTCCTTCAAGTTTCCTTTCAACTCGTCTGTTCTGTTATTCTACCTCCATGGGACTAGTTTTGAGTAGACATGAAAAGGAGAACTACACTATAAACAACACACACACACACACACACACACACACACATATATATATATATATTTACTGAAAGGCAGATTCAGGACAGGTCCCCCCAATAAATATTGGGAATGGGCAAACACATGGAATATGATTTCAACCCCTCCAGCTATGATCTGCTGCTAGAGGAAAAACATTAACAAATTATATATGTGTATATA
Source organism: Gambelia wislizenii (assembly GCA_030847615.1). NCBI lineage: Eukaryota > Metazoa > Chordata > Lepidosauria > Squamata > Crotaphytidae > Gambelia > Gambelia wislizenii. Next base: position 225,843,777 of record JAUMIR010000003.1, on the reverse strand, counting down.
TGCATTCAAGTTGCCTGTTGACTTATGGCGAGCTCATGAATTTCACAGTTTTCTTAGGCAAGGAATACTCAGAGGTAGTTTTGACACTTCCTTCCTCTGAAATATAGCCTACAGTGCCTGATATTTGTCAACAGTCTCCCATCCAAGTACTAACCAGGCTGGCACAGCTTAGCTTCCAAGATCAGGTGGGATCTGGTACCTTTAGAGAATTTAGGCCCTAGCTATTTTATAGGAGTGAGTTTTAGGGATCAAGATTGTTCCACAGGAGGAATGAAACTGCTATTTTATACAAATGTTAAAACGGAGGTTCTTGGTTCTTATAATGCTTTATTGAATGTACTAAAATGCCTTTACAGGTCACTTCCATATCCACGGAACCAATATCCACAGTTTCAGTTATCCAAAGCTGAAAAAATAGGGACACAAACCATAGAGTCATGCTGGAAAATGCATAGAGAGGTATCATGTCTAGGAATCAACACAACTCCAACACAACTCTATGGTATGTTTCTATTGGAAGTCCTTTATTTTAATAGGGGTTTCTATTATCCACAGTTTCACTTATAAATAGTAAGTCCTGGAACATATTCCCCACCGATGTGGGGAGGATGATCTATATTTTAAATTTTTAAAGGCAATTTAGGCTGGATATAATGATACATCGCATAGTGATTCCCAACGTATAAGGACACCCTGCACACCAAAACTGTTACCTTGTTGGGGAGTGGTGAATGCTGAAATGTTGTATTAAGACTTTGTGCTTTAATGCTTGAAGGGGAAATTGTGTTCTTTAATAACCTTCTACTTTTTACATTTTATAATAGATCCAAATCAACATAGGCTTGCAAAAGAACCCAGTCACAGAGAAGATAGTGGCAGGGTGCACAAAAGTTCACAGTAGCATTTTCCACTAATTTTCCAGAATAGGTTATTGTAGCAGCGGTAACGCAAAGAGGACATACAAGTCTGTGCTGAATGTCTGTAAGCTGTTTTTCTTTGATGGGGACTATTCTGTTATGTAACAATTGTTCCCAACGGGAGAAAAATGGGGCAACCTTTGTGCATAAGAATAAGCTTGTTATGTTGGATAAGTTTGTTATGTTGGATGGCAACCCGCGTGCAAAAGGATAATAAAAAGCCAGAGGCAGAGCCTGTGGAAGACACAAAACTAAACAGAGTGCATTTGCCCTGCTGAATCCCAGTCAGTTATTCAGTGTTCCCTGTAAAATTTCCATTTATTAAGGCTGCAGTATAGAACAGTCTTTTAATCTGGCACTGCAGAAAAGGGGAAAATAATTTTAAAACATCTAAACTACCAGTAGAAACTCCAGAAGGGATTACTAGTAAATGGGGGAGAATTTGTATTGTGATATAACCTGGTGGAAAAAAGAGATGACAAAACAGGAATAAACATGGGCAAATTTTTAATAGAAATGTTAAGAGTGCTTAATAACTGTGTGAATAGATTGGAGTTAATGGCTGCATGGTGAAAGGGAAATCCAACAACTGAAGACTTCTCATTTGGTTCATAAATGCATAAATCATTTTCCTATATTACACTTTTAGGTCAAAATATCTCATGGATAATTTGATAGAATTGTCCTTCAGGGTAAGAGCTTGATCTGATCATGCCCCTGTGATTTGCAAATTAAATTTGGAATTGGATGATAGCCTTGGAGTTGGAAATGCGCACACCAATCCTATACTGTAATTATCCCAGAGGCAGAGATGCACTGCTGTTATCACAGATGGAACCGTGGCTGTATTACTCCTGTACTCAACCTGGGGTGGGACGGGACTGTGGACCATGAGAGTGCTACCTTGTGGCATTATTCTATTAGCATATTTTTTTGGCCAGTAGATTACCATGCGTTCTGGAATAGTGGAGCTTCTGTTGATTTTTTTTTCCTGAAAAAAATAATACCTGTAAGAGTAAATAAATGATGATGATGATGATGATGGGAGCCAGTATGGTGCAGTAGCTTGAACGTTGGACTAGGACTCTGGAGATCAGGGTTTGAATCCCCGCTCAGCCATGGAAACCCACTGGGTGATTCTGGGCAAGTCACACTCTCTCAGCCTCTGAGGAAGGCAATGTAAAACAATTGTTTAGGGATATTGACCCCAAGGAATTTTAGCATTAAGAATATTGATCCAAAAGAATTTTAATGAACACCCAACCATTTTCAAAGAGTCAAATTCTGAACTTAAAGAATCTAACCAAGAGCTTTGCAGAGCTATATAGAATTTTATCTGGCCTCAGGTTCCTCAGTGCTCTGTTAGGCTCATGTTGGAAGGGTGGAAGTGAGAAAGAAGTACTGTTCTTTCTTCCTTTTTGGTTCCCAGTGAAACCAAAAGGAGGGAGATCTACAGATCTGTGCATAGATGTGTAGATTATTGGTGATGTTGCTGGGGACTTGGAAAATAGGGTTCTTTTTTATCCACAGCCTCTCCTGACACACCCACTCCCAATCCCAAGCATGTCCCCTTTACTCCTTTCTAACTCTGAAGCTCAGACGTTGGAAAGGGATCAGTTACTGAGGTTTCCAGGGTGACTGGGAGAGTAGAGCTGAAGTCATAGCACTTCCTTGAGGTTAGACCTTTCGCTCTGTTTCAGTTGGAGGAGACCTGATATATCTTATTATCCAGTGGACACAGTCCCAGGAATCAGACGGCTGCCCCATTAATTTGTCTTGATACAGACTAACAGCTCTAGAAATGACATGGAATCCCATGTTCTTGTAATTCTTCCAGATGCTTCCGGTCATTATTTTGCACAGCATTTTCTGTGGGCCTGCAGAAAAGTTTTTTGTTTTTGTTCTAAAAAGGGATGATTCTCACCTAATTTGCACTTAGATTATGCTACAGCACAATGCTGCTCTTATTTTGCATGCTTTCCTCTGTCTTTTGTTGTGTGTAAACTGTGTTTTTTTCTTAGCTTTGTTAATTATGAGTTTTTAATTAGTAATGAGTTTTAATAGCTTGTTTGTCTATTGGATTTATCAGTAAGAGTTTCGAGACAATAAAAATAATTCAAAAATATTCTGCAGCACAGCGTAGGAAATAGCAGGATGGTATAATATGAGGACAGCAAACATCTAAAGCAGTCTTGTGAATCATGCTTTGAATGGGGAAATCTCCAAAGCCTCTAGCACATTGGGTACTCTCTCCTTCCTATTCTTAGCTCTTACAGAAACTATACAATATTCATTCAACCTACAACTATTTTTCTGGGAATTTATTGATGAGAATTAGCTTTGTTGCATGGATAGTCACAGCACAGCAATGAGACAGAATGAATGGATAAACAATAAAGATGCTTTAAATCAGGGTGGGAATCATGTGGCCATCTAGATGTGGGACTACAACTCCCAGCATTCCTCACCACTGGCTATACTGGCTAGGGGCTGCTGCGATTTACAGTCTGACAACATCAGTGTAGTCCCCTTCCAAATGGATAAACAAATGCAGTGAATCTGGTCTAAATTAAGAAGACAAAAACAAGGGAACTTTGAGGGCAAATTGTGGTCTTTGACCATATACTTGATGTGTACTTAGAGAACAAGCAAACAAGCAGAAAAGACCTGAACACCTACAGGAAGATGTTGGCTTATTATTATTTATCCTTATTCTTTGTTTAGACCTAGGTTAAGTAATATTACACTACAGTAGCCTTCCCCAACCTGATGTCATTTAGATGTTTTGGAGCACAACTCCAGCCAACATGAGAGAAGTAACAAAAGCAATATCAAGATGAGTTTGGGATTGAAAACATTCCACAGAACTCAATTCAACTACAATGTATAACTGAGAGTCAACAAGGGAGTGCCTGATTGGCCCCTCCCAGCTTGGTGGTTATGAGTTTGAATTCTGATGTTTCAAGCAATATGAATGATTAAAAAAAAATTTTTTTAGCATTTGTTATTTGCCATCAAGTCAACTTCAACTTATGGTGACCCTATGAATGAGAGACCACCAAGATCCTCGATCATCAGCTATCCTGCTCACATCTTGCAAACTCAAGGCCTTGCATCCTTGATTGAGTCAATCCATCTGTAATGTGCTCTCCCTCTTTTCTTTTCCCACCTCATTCTACTTTATCAAGCATTATCATCTTTCCCAGTGAGTTACATTGTCTCATGCTGTGGCCAAAGTACAACAGCCTCAGTTTAGTCACCTTTGCTTCTAGTGACAGTTTATCTAGTGATTTGCTGTAAGACCCATTTATTTGTCTTTTTGGCAGTCCACAATATCTGTAAAACTCCAGTACCACATTTCAGAAGAGTAGGGTTTTTTTTTTCCTGTTAGCTTTCCTCGCTGTCCAGTTTTTACAACTATACATAGCAACCGGAATTTGTTTTTTTGCATTTGATTTGCAAATTAACTGAAGAAACATACCCATATATACACTTTATTTTTTTTAAAAAATGGGTTTTATGGGAAGTCCTTCATTTGGGTCAGTAGTGTATCCATTCCACTCTGCTAGACTTCCAGATACTGGCAATTGAAATGCTGCTTTCCAGATAGCACCATAAACAACTGATGCAGGATGCTTTCTCCCTCACCACACCCCAGCATTTCCTGAGAAGATTTCAATTCCTATTATTAGAGCCAATGGTTCTTCTGTTGATGAATATATAACCTAGTTTAAATGACTCACAGAGGAACAGACATCCTCCTGGCAAGATCATCTCATTTGCATAATGAGTGTCAATACACTCATTATGTGAATGAGACACACAGAAATGAAAGCAAACAGGAGGAAAGGTAGTAAAAACTGTTTCAATTTAGATCTCCATTTTTTGTTTTAATGGCTTCTCCCATTCAAATCTCGTGCTATATTCCATTCCAATAGAGTTTAATGGTAGAACAGTCCAAGCCTGAATTCTTTGGAGCAGGTATAGCCTCATACTGCAATATGCTGGTGTATTGTATACACTGCTTGACAAAAAGTAAGTTAAATACTAAAATGTTGAGCTATAAAATAATGAAGAAAATGAATGCAACATTCATTCTGTTCTGTGTCAAATGAATGCAACACACTGGCTATGAGATCTAGGTAGGGTTCATCTTACTATTAGGCAAACTGAGGTGGCCATCTCAGGTGACCGATAGTAGTGGGAATGGGTCACAGCAAGGTGTCAGAAACAGAGCTATGAATGCTACATACCTTAGTCTATACCTCCTAGGTTATCTTGCTGTCCTTAGGTTGGTGGAGACAATTGTTCCATTGCCAGTGCTCAGCGTCTCAAGATAGAGTGGTGGAAGAGGTCTCATTTTATCATTCCTCTTCAGCAGCAAAATGTCTTAGGCTAATCCTGGATCCAGGTTAAAATCCAGGTTAAAATCACTCGCCCATGTTACTTCATCAGTCCCTGTTCTAATTGTGGTCATTTCCTAATTGCAGAGTTGAAACAGGCAGTTTCTTCTGAAAGTGGGTCGTTCTACTGCATGTTTGCATTTGGAATAACTGAATTAATCAATCATGGCTTATGCAAAGACGCATCTGAATGATGATTCTCCAGTGGAAGTTTACTGGAAAGAGGTTAGACTGGGCTTCTCAGCAGAAACTCTCTGTCCCATCCTCTTGACCAATGGAGCTATACAATCAGAACACGTTCCTCCTAAATTTCTAACCCTTCCCTTTTCCTTTATATACAACTAGATCAGTGAATCATGCAAAAACAACAATAGGGACCTCCATGGGCAGGAGGAGGAGTCATTCAAACTGCTATTTAAAATACACATTTGCTGGCATAAAGCTTCTGTGTGACTTCGGTAGAAAAGAAAATGCTTCACGTGACAGAAGTTTGGGAAGGACTGGAAATTATCTGCTATCACAGTTGTTCACTGACTTAAGGCAAACTCGAGTGCAGGTTTCACGTGGTTGTTCTAGTTAACAACCGTGATATGTCCCTCTAAGGTTAGTTCAAGACGTAAAGACAAGATTCTGAAGAATCTATTATTTGTTATTGTTATTTGTATATTTTATTTATGTCCCACCTTTCTCCTCAATTAAATCCAGAGTACAGCTAAAATCAATCATAACTGTCAAAAATTTGAAACAATTAAATGGACATATTAAAAATAGTATACAATTAAAGAGGAGTTTAAAAGCATATGAGCAGGGGTGGGGGAGAAAAGCATTTAAAAAAACCCCAAACCATAACTAGTCAAAAACCAAAAAGGTCTTTCCTGTTGGTGGAAGGAAAGCATAGAGCAGAGCAGACTGGCCTCCAATGGGAGGGAATTCTGTAGCCTAGCAACAGCCCTGCTGAGAAGGACCTCGCCTGTACTGCCACCAAAGTTCCTGTGAGATACAGTCTTTCCATGACGGACTCATAGCCCAGCCCTTCCTCTTCTAAATGAAAGTTCCAGGTAAATCAATGTGATTTTCTTTGTGTTTTTAGGATGGGATGCAATAATGACTGAAAATAATAATGTAGATTCCTAATTGTTTCCATGCTCAGGAACACACACACACACATACACACATTTGTATACAACCATGAAGTGAGAAGAGAGGGGATGCCTTAGCTCCATAGTGGCAGGATGCCCCTCCCCTGCAGCTAGAACCATAGGCTGCCAGTGCCTGTAGAACAGAGACAAGAGAGAACCACTGTAAGTAAGTGGAACAGAAAAAAACAGAAGAAAAGAGGCTTTCGCATTTCTGTGATTTAGTTACCGAAACTTAAAGGACTAAGAAGAGTTGTTTCTTTTTAATGAAGCCTCTTTTATTTTGCCAAGGAAATTAATTTATCAAGTCAAAGAACAGCTTTTAACCTTTCTCAGAGAAATGAATTCTTCAGTTTAGAAATGCCAGCTCAGTTGGAACAAATGTATGTCAGGATGTTACTTTCTATTCCTCTCATCTACCCACCTACCCACAACCCTCTAATCTGGGAGAAATTCTAGCTGTCCTTTCTAAGCACCATGGAGATCACAGGTATGGTAGCAGGTCTGTCAGCCTAGAAACTGCTCCCCCTCCCCCCTCCAATTTCTTCCGAGGATTTTTTTTTAAGTAATGAAATAATATAGTACCAGAAGATCCAGTGCAACAAAGGCAAGGAAAATGCAGTGTCATTAACCAATGCTGTTAAAATCCTGATACAATTTGAGCAAAAGGCCCTGCTTCAGTATAGAAAGTTGGATCCAGATTTAAGTCATATATAGAGTAGACCCATTCAAATAAATCAGTTTATTTAAATGAGCCTACCTTAATCATGACTGGATCTAACACAATAATTTTAGTTGTACATATCCCACACCATCCATCCATCCACCTAATAATCCAATAAATATCCAACCTTTTTTCCAGCTCTGGGGTCCAAGGTGAATTACAAAATTAAAACCAATACAGATAAAAGCTCTCATGTGTAAAAACATGCCAGGCTAAACTATAATGTAAACATCAGTAGAATTAAAAGTCATTTAAAACATCTCCATTAAAAAGCAAGTAATAAGAACAGGGCCACACAACGATTAAAATGCTTTCCCCTCTAAACAGTTGCAAAGGCCTGTTGAAATAAGAAATTACATCATGGTAGGAGCCAGTCTAGCCACTCTAGGAAGTGCATCCCAGATCCTAGGATCAGGGCCCAAGAGGACTTACTCTGCATCCCTTCCTGATGGATCTCTAAGGGTGGTAGGATGGAGAAAAGTGTTCCTCCTGAAAATCTCAAAACTCAATCAGACCAATATGGAAGAATTTGTTTCTGAGTCCAGGTTATCTGAAGGACAATTGTTACCTGCCCTGACACCCACCCCCACTCTTCTAATAATTCAATAATTGGCTATATTTCTTAAATGGGCTTATTATTGGTGCTCCATGTGGTTGGCAGTAGACCAGGCACTCCCAAGGATAAAGAATCAAGGTTTGCTCAGAAAACCTAAGAAATCAGCCTGCTAAAATTCCTAAAAAACATACCTGGGAAAGGACTAAGCAGCGCCCCCTGAAACTGATTAGTTAGGGAGAAATGGGCTAATTTTCCTGGACATTCAAAGAAATGAGTCATTCAATAATCCCATTAAGGTAGCTGCACACTCTTTGCTTGCAAAACTGGTTTTTCCTCACACCTTTCCCTAAAACAATAGAGGTTTGCCTGAGACCCATCAGTTTTAATGTTTCAACCATCATTAATACATCTGGAGAATCCATTGTCTAATCCTGGGAAACTCTGGCAGACATTGTATTCTACTTAAACTTACCCCTTCGGGGGGATATCAAATATAAATATCACCCTAAAACACCACTAAAGTGTGTGCAGTTCCTCCTCCTACCTCCACGCTGCTGGTTTGCTGCGTGGCCCTCAGAACAATATTCTAGTCTGAGCTGTTCCTGCTGCATGAATTTCTGCTCTTGGGAAAAGTACAGTATAACCCATCATCCCAAGCTCTATTTCTCTATCCCAATATTTCCTACTTTCTTGGTTAGCCTTGTGTGACTGCTTGAAGCCTGAGTGTATGCTTTGTGTGTGTTTGTTCCCTTGATTAGTTTTCAATAAAAACCATTTTTATTTCACCCCCTGGCTTGGCTTCTCCTCAATTACTACCAGTATTTGTAGGTCAAAAGATCCCACCATTACCCAGCCTCTGCCATCTTGAGCTAATTAGAACTCCCCATATTAAAATTCAGACACTAGTGGGATCCCCATGGACCCCGCACAATTCGAGTAACACAATACACATGTAGTTCTTCAGGTATGTAGTTTCTTGTCGAATACATATACATATACATGGATGGCTTGTCAGTCATAAATTAGGTAGATATGAAGTCAATTTTGTGATTTTCTTATATGTTTCCCTTTTGAATTTTATTAAAGAGTAGTGATAGGGTCACCACCCAAAAATGTGAATTAGGACCATAGCATGATAAGAAGTTAAAGTCCTCTCTCTCCATATAACATGGCCCAAAACCATATTGTTCCTCCCACAGCTGCTGTTTAGTGAAGATAAAAACAAGCAGACAAGGGCCAATGTCATGATTAATGTTGCATCTGGCTTGGGTTTTATTCTCCTGAGACAGTCTTGTGCTTAAATGTACTACTATTTCCCAACAAATATTGGCTTTTATCATGTTGATGCTGTGTTGGCTTGCATGAAATTTTCACAAAGAAGTTCTGAATGGTGACAAATCATTGAAAAAAGCCGAAAAACTCTCATAATCTCACTCAGCTGAGAGAAAACCTTTTGAAGTCTTTGTTTTTATGTTTGAAAATAAAATAAACAAAGATTTACATCCTTAACCAAAAGTAAAGAAACAACCATAACTTGGGGGTAAAATAACAAAAGGAAGGCAGCTTTCTTTTTTTCACTTAGCCAAGACAAAACAAAAGGAGATTATTTTCTTAATAAAATGCACAGGCATGTACATCAGCGGTGGGCAAAGTATGGCCCTGGGATCCTTTTGTAGCAAACTTGATCCCTGAAGACCTCCTGGATCACCCCCTTTCCTGCCCCCAGGAGTGGCAATCCACCTTTTAAATCAGTTGAACCCCTCCCCTGCACTAATTAACATCAAACATGACCTGTTTTTCAAAACCAGAAATTGACTTCTGGGCATTTTCAGCAGTTTGTTTTTACTTTTTGATATTTTGGGGAGTTCACACAACCTTCAAAGGGTCCCAGGGGCAGAGACTCCCAGGGGTCAAAAGACTCACCACAGTTGCCCACTCCTGATGTGTCACACACACCCCGTTTATGTGGAATTGGTACCTGTGCTTTTACTTACCCCCAGTTGGGGGGGGGGAAGGTCTCTAGGCTTCTGGAGGACCATACAGTTGTGCTAGAGGGGGTCTGTCTAGGAATCGGGAGGTCCTCCAGCATGACTCTATGGTCAGATTCCACAGGAAGTTGACCATAAAGTTGCATTGGATATCTAGAGAGGCACCACAATTCTATGGTGGTTTGCTATTATATGTGGTCTTCTGTATCTGTGGTAAGTTTGGGAACATATCCTCTGTGGATATGGGGCAGGGGGCGGCAGGATGACCTATTGCAGTTAGTGCACTTTGATCCATTTTTTATTTCAACCATAAGAAATCAATAGTATGAATAGGCATATGATTATTATGGACTTTATCAAACGATCCTCCATAAATGTTTCTTTCCCACCACATTTTGTAGTGTTTTTCTGCCAGCAAAAGAACCCCTTTTATCAGACATACCTTCAATAATGTAAATAAGCAGCCCCAGCATTACTGGTGTACGAATGGAGCTCTGTTTACTTCCATGTTCGTGATCTTGTTGATTTTCCCGAGAAGACAAAAGCGTGATAAAAATTAAAAATACAACAAAATTAACACACAAAAAGTACACAGAGGCACAGAAACATACTTTAAAACTTCAAAGTAAACTGGGGAGGTTCATAAAAAGAGTGTCCCCTACCTGGCTTTCGTGTTCTCACCTGGAAGTGTTCTGTTGGGACCGCCCATTGACGATGTAATCACAAGAGGACAATGGAAAAACTGCCATGGGAGATCTATTGATGGCTTGGCCCATCAATAAAAAAGAATGCCTTATTCCCTACACATAATTGCAAAAGCATGATGTTGTCTGATATGCGTGCCCTTTCGTATTCATTAGGCATCATTACGATGCCATATTTGCCATGTCTGATAAAGTCCAAAGTAAGCCCTGTTGGAAACAATAAAAGGTTTATCTAATTCAGCAGTCTATTAGCCTTAGTGACTCGCCAAGTACTTCAGGGTAAATTACAAGTAAATCCAACATTTCCCTCCCCTTGATCCATTTAAATTAATGGGAATTGAGCAATTGTGACTAACATTCATTTGAATGGATGTAATCTAGGTAATATTAACATTGAATTTAGACCACTGGTGAAATAAGATGTTGTTGGACTGCAAGTCCCATCAGTTTGAAGCTAGCTTAGCTAACAGTGAATGCTGGGAGCTATAGTCTAGCAACATCAGAAGAGTTCCACAAGTCCTGCACCTGATTTAGCTCAAGATTTGAAACAATTTTTGGTTCTAGCATTCACAACTGGGTTTTTAAATCTTTTGTTATTTCTAGTTGCTTATCTTTAAAATGCTTTAATTATCTTACTTTTTTTAGAAAACTGATATATACAGTTGGTCTTCTGTAACCACGGATTTGGCATCCATGGATTCTACCATCCATGGCTTGAAAATATTCCCCCCAAGAATAAATTTCAAGAAACAACACTTGATTTTGCCATTTTATATAAGGGACACCATTTGATTATGCCATCACATATAATGGGGCTCGAGCATATCACCTATGGTACTGGAGGTAATATAAAATCATACTGAGTAACTGCTATTGGTGGCCCCTTCCTCCATGGCTTTATTCAGTCTCCTTTTAAAGCAACCATGTTGGCAGCCATAACCATGAAATAATAAAATGAAGGCAAATGCCTTCCCCTATTTGTTGTCAATGTTGGGTGTTTAGCAGTAAATTTTATCTGTGGGTGTTCAATGTAGCTTTCATAGCAAATGATCATTAACAAAGTTAGCCACACATTTAGGCAGAATGAGGTAGCTTCCCCAGGCAGTACGTATTAAGGTGCAAGGAGTAGTCAGTGTTGTGACTCCACTATCCTGTGATCCCTAAGCTGGCCTCCTGTCTTCAGGGACACTGGAAGATAAAATACAGTTGGGTTTGGATACAGAATTAAGTGTGTAACATTTCTCCTTTGCCACAGGAACCAAAATGTCTTGGTGCCCTGCCTTGCTCCTTGAAAACCCAGTTTTGTGTTAATTATGAAGTCATCTGGCAGCTTAAGGCTTTTTTTAAAAAAGTTTGCCTTTGGGAATTGACTATTCATGGGTTTAATAATATGCTTGAATACAGTAGGACCCCCCATAAATGCTGGGGATTAATTCCAGGCCCCACTGTGGATGACGAAATCCATGGATAATAGCAAACACCATTGAAAATAATGGGACTTCTGGTTTAAAATACTATAGAATTGCCTTGGAGGACCTAGAAAATGGCTAGAAAGGATGCATTTTCTAGGAAGACTCTATGGTAGCTGTGCTGAAACTGAAATCATGGATAATGAATCAGTGGATACGGGTGTCCTGCTGTAATGTCTATAGTTGTTTATTTCTTACAATGCTTTTAATTATTTTGATGCATTAATTATATTACAGCTTTTTATGTGAACTTTTAGTTGTATATATGGGCCTGTCTGAACTACAGTAGCACCCCTGTATCCATGGGGGATTGGTTCCAGGCCCCCCTGCCGATAATGAATTCTGTGGATAATAGCAAATGCCCCCCCCATCGCCATTGCCGCCACAGAAGCCATCCGGGGATGAAGGGAGAAGGTAAGTGAGACCTCCCCTCCCCTCCTCTCCCTTCACCCCCATCACCATTGCAGCCACTGAAGCCATGCCAGGAGGCGAAAGGAGAAGGGAAGCAAGACCTCCCCTCACCTGCTTCGCCCCCCCATCACCATAGTTGCCATGGAAGCCATCCCACAGGGCAAAGGGAGAAGGGAGGCGAGACCTCCCCTCGCCTTCCCTGTTGCCAATGCAGCCACTGGAGCCCTCCCAAGGGGTGAAGGGAGAAGGTAAGCAAGATCTCCCCTCCCTTCACCCAGCCACCCACCCCCTGTTGCCATTGCACCCACTGGAGCCATCTGGAAGCCTCCTCTCCTCCATCCCACATCCACACACACACACACACACACACCGCTGTCACCAACCGCACATAATTGAATCACCAGTTGGCAAATCAGTAGATACGGGGTTGCTACCATATTGTAAAAAAGTGAGATTTCTTGCAGCAGAAAGCTTTGTTTATTAACCTTTGGGAATTCCAGGAAAAGACTTTTCAATCCATACAGACTTTCTCCAGCCAGCAGGGAGGGGAGGGAGGTTTCTGGGTAGGTAATTTGTCAAATAAATATTCAGATTTCATAATTCTATAGACAACTGGCCAATCATATATCTCTTTGTGTCTTTGCTCACTGTTTGCTCTGGAGACTCAGATGGACATGTCTTCTTTTTTAAAGGTACAGTGTTCTAAAACAAATACCCACAATCACATGTTGTTTTAGCATAAAGCCTCTATGCTCCCCCCACAATCCAGAGGAATGCCCTGAAATCAAAACTAGATAACCACATGTCCAAAAAAAAAAAGGGAGGGTGTGCTGCATTGTATCCTGGAATAAAAGAAACCCAACCTCTGGACAGGAATAAAACATTTTTGTTTGTGCTTGGAATTCTTTCAGGATGATCCATGAAAAGGGGAACATCATGTGGAACTTCAGCAACAGACAGAGCTACCCAGAGCCACTTTGAGTCTGAGAGTTGGGAAAAAGATGGGATATAACATCATCATCACAATCACCACTACCATCATTGTCATCCGATCCCTGTTATAAAAAGGATTAAAAAAAAAACAACAACAACAACTCACCAGACATTGTGATAGCAAATACTGTAAGTTAAATTTGTGCTCTATTAGGTACTTACAGGTGGCATCACTGAGAGCTATGTCATCCTTGCTGCAATGGAGGATGCTAACTATGGGAAATTTCAGGAGATTGGAAAATTAGTGACACCTGAGAGAGAATAAAACACCCTCTGAAGAATTATAAAGTAAGTTTCTGATGGCTTGACATATAATCTAGTTAGACTGTAGCTGTTGCAGTTTTATAAGCAGAAGCTGAAACCATTTGTTTGGTACTGAAACAAATTAACAATTCTACTTATGGTTTTAACAAGCTACTCAATAAATGTAAGAGTCTTCCATTTAGGAGGAGTGGCTAGATGCCATCTGTTGCTGTGCTATTTCAAGATGTTTCAACCCACCCAGCAGATCGCTAGTTGAAAGAAAAAGCTAGCAGCCTTGCAATACATTGCTTTTGATGGTTTATGTTTAGCCCCTAGTATAGTTTACTATTTTCATCTGTGTTATAGGGAACCCTGGGGTTCCTTTGAACCTTAACAAAAGTTCAGTGGAATTAGAAGATCAGTAATGATGATCATACATTCTGGAGAGATAATTGCCAGTGCCCCAGATCATTCTAAAGATTACACAGCATTCTAGGGTGTTCTGTGTACTGAAGACCAAAATGATATGGCTGATGCTTCCTGCTCATGAATTGAGAGTGTATGCCAAAATAGTGGTTCTCAAACATTGATCCTGCAGATGTTTGGGACCAAATGCCAGAATTCCTGACCATTGGCCATGCTCGCTGGAACTTTTGGGAGTTGGAGGCCAAAACATCAGGAGTGCTACTGGAGAACATTATCCAGCCTTCTCTGCAACATGCTTCATTTCTCTGACAGATGCCCAGGGGTTGTTGAAGGGATTTCCTTCTGGCATAAAGTTTGACTGCTAGAGTATATACATAGCTGACCCATATGAATTTTGGTGCTAAAAGAGGATATAAGTGAACCATCAGAACACTGACCTTGTCCAAAGTCTTGGCAATCCTATCACGCTTGTTGAGTTCCTTCAAACAATAAGAGACTTTTCATCTATTTAGATTACAAATGTATGTAAACATCTGTTGTAAGGCTAAATGATAGTAGCTTTAAGATTGAACTAAAAAAAATCCCTGTTAAGGTCTTCCTGGAAGCCACTGAATATGAACAGTCCAGCTATTCTTATTTAGCCACAGAGAATGGAAGATGATTGGTTCCTTCCATTGCTTCTGTCAAATCACCCAATGACCAGATACAGCCACAGTATGGAGACTGCTGAGAAAGGATCAACATTTCACCTGTTGCCCACAGCAATTAAATCTCAGTCACATGTATTGCTGTTGTGGCTGCTGTAATATTTATTTATATCCCGCCTTTTTCTCAGCTTGGGGACTCAGAGCAGGTTACAAAAGTTAAAACAAGTACAGCTTAAAATACACATCATACAAAAGTAAAATATAAACTATCAATAGAATTAACAACAATTAAAAGCATACCTATGAAAAAGAAAAGCAACAGACAATATGGCACATTATTAAAGACCCTTTCACAATGAGCAATATGTCCTCAAAGGCCTTCTGAACCAAAAAAGTCTTCACCTGCCTCTAGAAGGCCACCAAGTCTGGTCAGTCTAGGAAGGGAGTTCCAGAGTCTGGGAGCAGCCATTGAGAAGGCGCCTATTCCATCTTCCCACCAGATGTATTTGTGAGGGTGATGGGAAGCCTTCAGAAGAGCTCAAAATATGGGCAAGCTCATATGTGAAGATAAAGCCTGTCAGATAGGTTGTACTTCAGCCATATAGAGGTTTATAGCACATGCATATCTGTGTATCATGCACAATGGGCTTCTTCATTTAGTTTGTCACTTTTTATTTGTATATTTGAATCACCCCTGCCCTATAGCGAAAAAGTATCCAGAAGTGTTTTACAAATAGATAATTTGAGAGTCCATGACCCTCAGGCTTACAATCTAAATAAGACATGACACACAAGCGACAAGCAATGGGGAAATAGCAGAGAAGGGGAATTAAAGTTCATCAGCATCAGCTAAGTGCTGGCAAGATGAGGGTGTTTTTGGCTGCTCTCCTCCCTCAGAGGCCGGGGCAGTGGGCCTTAGGAACTTGGGAAGAAGGGCTCTCACCTCCAAGTGGGCCCAGTCACAATGGAGGTTTCATTCCATCTATGGTTGCTACATATTGCCCAGACACCTAACTTTTATCCAGATGCTAGGCATTGCCTCCAGCATCTGTCAGAAGCATTAGCTGGCTCAGAGTCTAAGCTTTAGTTTTAGCACCCTCCCCCCTCCCCTGCCTAGTTTAATGTCTGGCTCTTAAGATACAAGGGAAATGTGCAGATAATATGTGCCCAGTAAATGAATAAGAAGCAAACTTTCCCTCAGCTTCCATTACTGTAGCCAATGAGGCAATTCCTCAGAACTTCTGTTACATTAACTGAGATGCAAAGTCATAGACATGCAGAGCTGAGAACAAGAAAATATCACAATATAACATACCAACCTGCCGTATCTTCTCCCAGCAAGCTTCTCTAGATCCTTAACTCCAGTGAAGAAAGGCAGATGGAACAGACTGACACATATATCAATGGTTCTCTGGATATAAATACAAGATGAGAAAGACTTTTTTCTTGTATGAACATATTTCCCTATCTACTTTCTCAAGGTTTTTGAAAAAAAAAAGAGCAAACATAAATGTGTTCATACAAAATACCCTTGTTAACAAAATACCCTTGTCCACAGTTTGCAATTAATTTGCATAATAAGCAAATTAGACTACTCCGATATTGGGAGAAAGAGCTATGGTAGGCCTGTAGCCTCCATACCATCACAAGCTTCTTCCTGAAGGGTTTGTGAGGTCTTGGAGAAGTATTATACAGAAGGAACTGGCCTACTTCCCTTGGCAAGCTGTACACATGAAGCCAGTGGAAGTTGGTGACTTCCATGTCTGTGGTTCAGTGAATCCACTCCACATTAAAGGGGCTATCCAAGGTACTGAACCCTATCTGCAAAATGGGTTTAGCATCTTGGATAGCTCCTACAGCAGTGGTTCTCAACTTGTGGGTCCCCAGATGTTGTTGGACTACAGTTCCCAGGAACCCTCCAAGGTTTCACCTTGGCAGCCAGGTGGTCCTCCCAGTCATTAGTGAGGCTGTAGGATTGAACTCACAGCCTCACTAATGAGGCTGTGAGGACCACCTGGCTGTCAAGGTGAGACCCCAGAGGGCTCCTGGGAACTGTAGTCCAACAACATCTGGGGACCCCCAGGTTGAGAACCACTGTCCTATAATGTTCAAACTAAAAAACCCAGAGCAGATTCATCACTCCATTGACATAGGCCAAATCCACATTACACAAATATTCCAGTTTGACATGGGAGGCTTTGGTTAGACTTCACCTGGAATACTACTTCCAGTTCTGGGCAACACAGTTCAAGAAAGATATTGGCAAGCTGGAACGTGTCCAGAGAAGAGTGACCAGGAAGATCAGATGTCTGGAAACCAATCCTTATGAGGAACGACTTAGGGAGCTGGGCACATTTGGCTTGGAGAAGAGAAGACCGAGAGGACACATGATAGCTATCTTTAAATATCTGAAGGGATGTCATCTAGAAGATGGAGCACGCTTGTTTTTTTGCTGCTCCAGAGACTAGAACACAAATCAATGGATTTAAATTACAAGAAAAGAGATTCCACCTAAACATTGGGAAAAGCTGCTTTACAGTAAGAGTTGTTTGACAGTGGTATAGGTTGCCGCAGAGGAAGGTGAACTCTCAATTTTTGGAGGTCTTTAAAAAGAGATTTGGTGAGTATCGTTGATCTTGCTTTAGTTGTGTCTTGCTACATGGCAGGGAGTTGGACTAGGTGGCCCTTATGACCATTTCCAGCTCTAAGATTTTATGATTGTATGATTCTAAGCCTGTGACAGTCTTCCTCTATACACAATTAAAATGTACTGTAGCTATTTTCTTATTCATGTATATTTAAGCAGAACAACAGGTTCTGTAAGAAATGGCAATAGTTAGTTCAGAGATTTAATCAAAAGTATCAAATTAATTTGATTTGATGACTATCATTCTTAGCATCATTCTAATTTTTTTTTAAAAAGCTCTTTAGGATACTTGTTAAAGTACTAGACAACAAAATGTGTAATTCATTTAATAATTGGTACCATATTTCTGCATAATGTTAGTGAGCATTGCAGTGGAACTATATTGATTGTGCATTAGTCAGGACACACATTTTCTTTCTATCACACATTCCTGATATTCACCCACCCATCCACCCACCCATATCTTAACAAGGACCTTATCTACATGGGCTATTTACCCTGTTCTGCCCTGTCTGAGAAACCTGCAGTCCAAACAATGCAGGACATTTGACCTGTTCTGCCCCCCAGTCACTCATTATGACCCCCAAAGCAGGAATAGGTCTCAGATGGGGGCAAGCAGGGGCAGGCCCCATATAGCAGTTTGGAAAAAAATACCCAGTTTATCGTACTTTGATTCCACTGGGAGGAAACGGACCGGGCCCCAAATGTTCGCGGGAACCCGTCCCTGCAGCTGGCCCATTGCTCTAGCTGCCCTTACTCTTCCAGGTCTGGGCAGCAGGTCTGCAGCATGTGATCAAGGCTGGTCACATGCAGGGGGCCTTGTCATATGGTGCAGGCTGACTTCCTGGATCTGGCAGAGTATTAAGGAAAATGGCAACTGCGGCAACAAACTGGTATTCTGTCTGGAATCCTGCCTGTTTCATCCAAGTAACAGGGCAGAACAGGCCTGATCCATGGTGCAGAGCTGGTGTATCCTGGCTCATATAGATAAGGCCAAGGTGACTGTCATGGTGCAACTATATTCTGCATGTTGTATGTGCTGTTGTTTCAGCCTGTTCTTAATAAAAGCTGCCTGTCTTTTAAACCTACTGGCTTCTGGCACCAGTTTTTTAAAAGGAGATTTGCTCTTTTGTAAAACACAATTTTTACTGGATATTATTTTGAAAAGTAATAGAAATAGCAGCCAGTGCTTAGTATTTGTGGGAAGGGAAAAAGAAGGACAGAAGCACATCCCAGTAGTAATGAGAGAAAGGAAAAGCAAGCCTGGAGATTTGCCTAATCGTTGATCTTCCTTTGTAAATCAGATCATCGGCTCTGCATGAATCACTTAGCTTAATAGCCACTGAGGATTTCATTTGGCTGCATGAACCTGCAGGATGGTGCCTTTGAGTTTTATGGAATTAATTGCCCAATCAGGGAGAATTTCCATTATAATTCAACTTTCTTCATAACCATATTTTTAAAAGGGGGTGAATATGCTACCCATGAGTTTGGCAGATGGTGGGCAAAGCAGAAATGCCCTAATGTGGGCTGAGGCTTCTAGTGCAAGATCCAGAGCACAGAAAAGTTGCTTTTTGGTATTAGAACTCCCATTATGCTCTGGCCAGCTTGGCCATTGAAAACGTCTGGGAGGTATGGGTCAAAACAATGTTTTCCCAAGCTCTACCAAGATCCTCCTTACCTCTCAGTGGTTTCTGTTGTTTTTAAATTGTAACAATCATTAGCAGCAGCTCACTTCATGGAATCTTTCTGCTCTAG
This sequence comes from Gambelia wislizenii, assembly GCA_030847615.1. Taxonomy (NCBI): domain Eukaryota; kingdom Metazoa; phylum Chordata; class Lepidosauria; order Squamata; family Crotaphytidae; genus Gambelia; species Gambelia wislizenii. The sequence continues at coordinate 225,824,755 of JAUMIR010000003.1, read as the reverse complement.
GCTTATCTCTTTGCCTGCCTCATCCTTTTCAAACAGGCTTTGCGTCTCATGTGCAGCTAGATAAGATTGATAGGAAGGTTCTGTTATAATTTGAACTTCTACATTCCTGCTCCAAACATGTTGGCTGCTATATTTCAACACACACACACACACACACACACACACCTCTTTGCAAGTAAGCCTGCCAACGATCTACAGACCCATAGGAGAATAATGCCTCTGTCTCTCCAACCCCAACCTGTGTTTCCTTATAGTGATGTAAAATCCTGCATTGTTCTTTTCATGCTTGAAGGGGGTGGGAGATGTTTATTTTCTTCTCATTCTCTGTGGAAGGTGAGATATTTTCAACTGGGTCACCCCTCACAGAGAAGCTGTACCATGCCTGACAAATTCTTGAAGAATGAGGGCTATAAAGCAATCAGCTGTCTTTCCCCTCCCTAACTCTTCTTGCAATTAGTGTTTTGAACCATAAAACTCTGCTGAATCTAACAAGGGAGGATGACCTGTTTTCCCCACCCTCCACCCCATCCTGCAGCCAAGAGTAATTCAGATTGACTTGACTGAGACTCACACAATTAAATTGGAGAATATTAAGTTATCTAGGTGATCCTACTGTAGTAGTGTATGCTTATGATATGAACAATGGGCAAGGTAAATAGCTGCCTCCAGAATCACTTACTGAGCATGTGTGAAGAGCAAAACAGAAAGAAAAGGAGAAGCAGATTAGCTGGCCTGGCACTTTTCACCCTCCACCATCTCTTTTGGTGGTGCTGGAGAGGGCCATAAAACACCCAGCTATCTTTCCCCTCCATGGGGTCTAAGAAGAGGAAGTGAGCTGCGTTTATGTTTAGACACAGTGGAGTAACTCAAATTGCTTGGACTGAGACACACACAATTTAAAATGAATGGCTGAGGTACTGTTAGTTTTATTTCTGAAGCAATAAACATGTCCTAAGCACTGAACTTCCCGTTGAAGTGCTTGGCCCAATATATATTTTGCAGATGAAGCAGTTACAATTCTCACACCTAGGTGAGCAGCTGGCAAATTTCTTGGCTCTTAAGGAGAAATGTAAATGCTGTGAGCGAACATGCCATAAGTTTAGCAAATAGCTTCAAATAGTCATCACATCCCTATTCCCTTAGCCTCTTGCCCCTTCCACTTTCCCACCCTTTCTTTACATAGCCTATCATTATCTCCTTCTTCTCCCGCCCTCCATGTTCTCCTATTGTGTTCTGCCTCTTCCCTATAATCTCTCCTGTTCACAATTCTCTCTTTCTGCCCTCTCCTCTGGTACATGTGCTATTTATTTATTCATCATAAGTCTTCACTGGTACAAGGACTATACAATGTAGGATGTCTTCACTTCCCTGCTTCTCCAATAATTTTACTAAGTAGAGGATCTTTTATTTTTCTGAGGTGTAAGACTTCTGGGGCATGGTGGGGGGGGCGGGATTGGGAAGTACTTCCCAGCCCTTTGAAAAGTTAGGGCAAGGGACACGATTACATCTTTCTGGATCCTATTATATTCTATTCCCACTCCCACAACTGTATAAATATGCTTTATACCTGAGGCCTTAATACCACTCTGTACTGCATCTGAAGAAGTGGGTTTATATCCATGAAAGCTCATACTAAAATAAAAACCAGCTAGTCTTAAAGGGGCTGCTGCATTTTTCCCCCCCTCATCCTCCCGTCCTCCATTTCATGCTGAAAGAGCATTGCAGCTGTTTCTTTGAAAAATTTCAAATTTTGTTATACATAATGTGTTGTGCATGAACATGATGACTGTTAGATCATAGCTAATACCTCAATTGTCTGTGTTTTATAGTACTGTTTAGTAACACAGATTATGTTGCTAACATTAAAGGGCAGAAATCCTGTTGTTAGTCTGACTAGAGCAGGCTCATTGAATCAATGGGATTTACCTATGTGTTAATTCACCATTCAACAATTGATTGACTGGGTCTGCTCTAATTGAGACTTATCAACAGGATGGCAGCCAGGAACTGATCTGTAAAAGCTAATAAGAATTCATCAGATTTCTAATCCTCCTGCTTATGGAGAAAAACTTAAAAGGGGAAATTTTAATTCTTAGTTTACAATAATTGTTTTGCAAACTTTGGTTATGATGCAGCTTGCTTCTTACTGTTGTGGAGGTGGTGAAATGAAACCATGCCAGTACTGTCTTGTAAAGAGCCATTTAAAAAGAAACAAACACCAAAACAAACCTGAATTGCATTGTTGTCTTCAATGTTCCTAAATGTTGTTTTGTTTTTACAGATGAAAAGGAAAATAAAATAATCTTCTCATACGAATGGATCTGGATTTGGAATGTATGTCCAATGAACAAAACTTTCTTCTAGAAATGGAGACTTTAATCAATCGACCTGTGTAAGGAACATTTTTAATGAGTGAAAATGCTCTGTAAAATTAGCAAGGCAAAATATTTTATTTTAAAATACTATTTTTTTTTTAAAAAAAGAAAATCATTTTATTGGAAAACTGCCATTTATTGGGTAACAGGGCCACATATTCTACACAACCTGTCCTGCATGCTCCAAGCAAGTGGTTCCCAAACACTGGTCCTCAAGATGGGACTCCCAGAATTCCTAGCACTGGCCATATTCGCTGGGGCTTCTGGGAAATGAAAACTAAAATATCTGGAGGACCAGGGATTGAGAAGCAGTCCTGTAATCTACCCTGAAGGCCTCAGGTGAGGTGAAAGATGCTGTCCATCAACAAGAGATCTCAGCATGGAGGCAGGTAGAAGATGGATTAAACTTCCCCATCCCCTCATGTTGAGATGGAGAAGGGGAAATAAGAAATAGGGATTTAGAAAAATTACTGTCCAAGGTCTGGTTAGAGCTGAGGAAGACGGGGGGGGGGGGGGGGAGAATCAGTGCCTCTGTGTTAAAACGGGGCCAAGTATCTGTTTCTGTCTCTATTTTTGCATATGGCAGAGGAAATGAGTATGCATGTCCCATTGTATCCACAAACCATTTCACTTTGCTCTGGGTGACAGTTATGACATTGAAACATACACATACTCGCTCCAACACAGCAAGAAGTCACTTTATCTGGTCCCACTTTTATAAGGTACTGAACTGTCCAAAGTATTAATTAGCATTACAGATTAACTTTGAAATGTAAATGATATTACCATTCTTCCTCTCCCCCCTTTCTTACCTGAAAGTACTGTGCAGAACAGAAATCTCTTCATCAGATATGATTGGATTATAATACAGTTGTCCCTTCATATTCACTGGGGTTTGGTTCCAGGACCCCCTGTGGATACCAAAATCTGTGAATACTCAAGTCCCATTATATGCAATGGCATAGCAAAATGGTGTCCCTTATATAAGATGGCAAAATCAAGGTTTGCTTTTTGGATTGTTATTTTTTAAAGAATATTTTCAAGCCGTGAATACTTAAATCCATGGATACCAAATCCATGGATCCGGAGGGACAACTGTACAAGAGATAGTGCTGAAGAGTTTGGTGCAAAGGATGTCTTTCTCTTGGGATATTAGGTTAATTGGAAGCAAAATATTTTGAATGTTCTTGCTCACTTCATTTTCAGGGGTGAGGAAGTGCAACCCATGGACTGCCTGAAATCCCTGTCCCATTTTTGCGGCCTTCAACCCCTGGAGACATCCCTAAACCTCTGCACCCTCTTTTATATTGGGGGAAGGAATTATCTGGAGGCATTTTTGCCTGAAAACCACCCAAAGCAAGTTAAAACTACCTGTAACTGCTTTTCCCACATAAGCACTCACAACTCCTTAAATCATTTTTAAAAAGCCAGAATTGGTCCAAACAGGAACTAGAAGTGACATGATATCATTTTTGGTTTGATGGTGATGTGCCTGCATGGCCCACTGGGGATGTTGAACGGTGAAAATTTAGCTCCTACAGTGTAGGGCTTATACCTACGCAGTTGCCCACCTCTGGTTTAGTATATATTATGGCTTAGGTAAGTAAGAAGGGAATCATGAAAGAGGTTTACCAGAGATGCATTGGATATGTTTCAGATTTACCTCCACATGAGTTGACTCTCACTTCTGTTCTGTTTTTTTTTAAACTAACACAGGTAGCTGCAGGACCAAATCCATACTAAACAATCCAGTTTGAAACTGGATTATTTGCCATGGATCCTTCTCATGGAATCCTGGGATTTATAGTTTGGTGAGCCACCAGAACTCTTTGGCAGAGGAGGCTAAAGACCTTGTAAAACTACAAATTCCAGGATTCTATAGGAAGGAGCCATGGCAAACTGGATTGTCTGTGTAGTGTGGATTTAGCCCAGGTGAAGAATAAGTCAAAGAGTATAAGTTAAAAAGGGTTAAGAAATTTGGTTATAATGTACATATGTGGATTAATGGGAAAATATCAAAATGGTCAAAGGGAGAGATTTGTATTATTTTATAGAACGATGTATTGTTGCTACAAGATCTCAGGAAAATTGCTTAGAACTTATAAAGGATTTTCAATGTATGTTGGAAATGAGAGTAACATGAAGAGATGTTTTATTATATATGGTGGATATGTGCAGAAGTAAGAAAAATGGATTTTAAAAAATTTAAATCCATATATTGATGCAGAGGATTTTAAAGGTTAACATTCAATTAGAACTGGAACTTTGCCTTTTTGGAATGATGGACATGTCAGGGTAATATTGCTTTAAGTGCAAATGGAAAAATGTTGGGGCAACAGACCACAGACTAGCACAGCTGAAGTGGGTTTGTTCACAGCTGTGACTAGGCAGAAGGCTGACAATCAAACACTCCTATAGAGTTGAAGCACAAGATGCATTGTGTGTGGGTTGGTGAATATTGGAGAAATTGCTGTTGAATTCGTTAATGAGGTTTGCTGTGTATATACTATGTTTGTTTATAGTGAAACTGAAGATAAAGAGCTCCAGATATTTTTGGATGAACCTCGCTGCCTTTAAGTCTCTTATTGTGTGTGAAAGTGGGTCAGAGCAGTGAAACGGCTGCTATCTGAAGCCTTAGTTTTTGTGCCCTTTCTGCTGTGCAGTTCTGCTGTTTGGCTACTCCTGGGTTAGCTTGTCCCCAGGCTGTGCCAGGTGCCTCTCAGTGAGCCTATACTGAGTGGACAGGATGTCCAATTGGAGAAGAGCTATGGAAGATTACTCTAGTAGATGGACACAGCAGCAAGGTTGTTTTATGTATATGGATGGAAGAATTTGACACTATCCACATTGGAAGAATGGTTGTTAGAACTGATACATTTTGTAGAAATGGATAAATTGGTTTGATTAGAGAAAGGTTGTTAGTGATATTTCTTAAATATCTGAAACCCCTTATCGACTTTTTGTGGAGGGGGGAGAGAAGAAAATGAATTGGTGATTTTTGGTTTTGATGATTAGAGAGAATAGGTTGTTGAAAGAAGAGAATCTGCTGTAACTTTTAGAGAGAGAGGTATAAATAACTGTCATATAATTGTTGAAAGAAAGATCAGTAGCCACTTTTCCTCTTTTTCCCCTTTCCTTTTACTTTTTCTATCTTTCTTGTATTTCTTTCTTTTCTTTAATTTCTGTAATTTTAATGTATTTTTAAAATTCTTAATATAAATATAAATATATAAAAAATCCACTACACATCCTATGTGTTTGAAATGAAAGAGTTCCCAGTGTCCACTTCACACCACTGTATTATCATTTCCTATAGAAACCAAGCAAATAGTCAGCCCACAATTTTTGCAGGGGTTAGGAGTGCAGCAGCACTGCAAAAGTCAAAAAACCACGAATACAGGCCCACTCTTTTTTTTAAAACTAAGGGAACACTTCTTCTCTAGGCATTTGTAGGTCCTCCAGCATGATTCTATGGTCAACTTACAGCAGACGTTGATCATAGAATTGCGCCAGAGAACCTACAAATGCCTAGAGAGAACATATTAATCAAATCCATGAATACTTAACCTGCAAATGTGGAGGGACAACTGTAGCTGCATTAGACATATTCCTCTATTGCTTTTTGTGGTGGCAGCTGCTTTTTACCTGAATCTGAAAATAATTATCCTTAACTCAGTTAAGGGCCCCAAATGGTGTGTGTGTGTGTGTATGTATGTATGTATGTTTAGCTTCACTAGGGCTTGGAGGTCCAGAAGGGGCTGGCTACAATCCTCATTACTATGAGGGCTAACAAACGAGGAGAAACTTAGACCAGGATGGGAATTATGTGGCCTTGTTTGCATACCCGACTACCCTCTCCCCAGGAGATCTCATTATTGGAAATAGTTGGGGTCGGGTTGGCCAGAGTGAACCACAAAAGTTCAGGTGGCGATCACAATGACCTGGGATGTGTCTTAGAAATATTTTAGCAAATAAGCCCATATTAGGATTGTGCAGAATCCCCTTAGTAAACACAGTCGTTAAGGAGCTATGTGCTAATCCCTTCCTGGGCATCTCAGCCATGAGTCATTCAACCAAACAAATAAGTGACCCTTCCCAAATCTACTCCCCTAAGGAAATCTTACTTCATACCCCCTCCTACCCAGCACTGTGAGCTTGTTGTAAACCCATCAATTTCTGTATTCCAGCCATTAATGCAATTAGTTGACTTTCAGTTTCCTTTGTCTATTCAATGGGAAAGCTATCCAGGCTTTGTCCTAGCCAGAGTACCCCTTCAGGATATGAAATAGGGTATAAATACTAGTCCCCCAACAATAGAAAGGTGTGCCATGTCGGGCAAACTTGACCACTCTCTTTCTCTGCGCCCCGGATCAGAACCTCCTGTGCGAACCTCATGCCTATCTGAGTATCTTCGATTGGTAAGTATCATGCTATATCTCTGAATCTCTCCTTCTATCCAATCTTTCTGCCTTACTCCTCAATAGCCTTGTATGGTTCTTAGGAAAGTGTGTTGTGTGTGTGTGTGAATTCATTTTGTGTTGTTTCCAATAAAAATACTCTCATTTCACTTTAAAGATGGAGTGTTCTCTGCAGTTAGTACTGGTATACATAGGTGAAAAGATCCCCACAGTTACCCTCCTCTCTCAGGCATCCGTTTAAGCTAATAATTCCCCCAGTAATAATAGAGATTTTGTATCACAGGTGCATCTCTAAAGCACCCCCCACCTCTTAGGGTATCAGCCTTTCAAATGTTGTTGAACTGCAAGTCCCAGCTGCCTAACCAACATAGCCAATGGTAAAGAATGCTGGGAGTTGCAGTCCAACAACATCCGGAGAGCTAGAAGAATCCCACAGCTTTTGTAAATAATGATAATGGCTGAGGACATTATCTGTGTGTCTGTTGTCCAATCAAAAACACTGCTAGAGCAATCTCAAACAATATTTTGAACTGCTGTATCTCCTGGCCCGGCCCCAGGCTAACATCTTTTTATAGACTACAGAGAGTAGGCTTGTGCAGTTAAACTAGCACCAGGTGGGACTGAGAGACAGAGAGATTTGTTTTCCATATTGGCCTACCATATCAAGAACAATAAGCTCCAGAGGTCTTTCTATATCAGCAGGAAAAGAGGATGGCTGGTAGGAAGGGTAAAGCAAAACACCATCAGTCAGTGGGAGCAAGTGCTGCAGTTTTTCTTTCTTGTAGGATTTGCAAGCCCCTGTGGAAATGTCTAACTTACTCACAGTCATAATTTCAATGCATCTTTTGACAAAGTCATCTATGCATTAGCATATAGGTTCAAAACAACAACAACAACAACAATTATTATTATTATTATTATTATTATTATTATTATTTTCCTATTCTCCTCAGTCCTAAAATATATAACACTGGAGCCTGGGAAACTAGAAGAAGCTTCTCAGTGTCTACCTCACAAGGATCCTATATCTTTCTGAGATTGTTTTTGGGTGACACATCACACTCGAAAAAAACCCTCTGATTTTGGAAAAGAATATGAACTAACCCCCAATTACATTATTAAATTAAATTTACAAGAAACAGTTGCAATTAATTTTCAGTGAAGTGTCATATCCCTATGGATTTTGTTGTTGTTGTTGTTGTTAACTCTTGGCTGTGACAGAAGCTGAAAGCAGTTTCAGCAAGCTAGCGCTTATTAAAAACTCAGGCATTCTGCAACAGGACAATAATGGTTAAGTCACCTAGCTATCTTGTCTATTGAGTTTGAGCTTGCCAGAAAAATGGTCTTTGGGGAGTAATTCACTATTTTGCAATGAAAAGTCCAGAAAAATAAAGCTTTAAATTTAATTGGCTTAATATTAGCAGCCGCATTGCTTTATTAGAATAAAAATAAATCAAAAGGGATGATTCTTTTATCAATGGCAACTTAACATTGGTTTTCATTGTGCCTATATAGTTATATATGAAATCTGTACTCCCAAGGCAATAATTCATGCCTCTGACATGTCATGATTAATCTATTCATCTTTTTCAGGACTCTTAACTGCAGCAAAAACAAATGTTGACTACCCTTCTAGAACATCTTGAAACACATGCTATATAGAATGAGTCATGCATTTCTGAAGGTTTAGGGTTACCGAGATATAAATCAAATACTTAATATTTACTGATTTGGGAGAGGGGGGTTATGGCTGTCTTACAGTGTTTAAATTCCTAGTCAAATGCTAATGTTTTTAATACGTTGTAATGATTTTGCCTAATGCTGAAAAAGTTGTTTTTAAATTTCAAATCAATATAACCTCAGGTGCTGTATCTGAGTAAGAATGAAGGCAACTAGGCAATGGAATTCTGATGTATATTCATTCAGTGTAATATGTTGCCAATCATTTCAAACCTATTATTCTGAAATATTTATTAGATTTTAATTTCTTTCTAATTTCCTCTGCAATTTCCATTACAAAAGGCTGCCTGAGGCATTTCGAGGAGCCATTTTGTCTAATGAAAGGTTAGCAGCACAAACGTAAACTTTCCAGCAAAGGTTGGTATTTGTTTTAGATATTAAGTATCCTGAGGGTTGTGAATTTTTTTTAAAAAAATTGTTTTCAGAAACATAAAGCAAATAGCCAACAAAGTTGTGCTAAGTGACTACGAGTAATATTCATTGTTAGTACAATTCACTCCAGGGGAAAGGCCAGGGTCCCTGTGGACTGACATGATGGTTGTCAGAGAGAGGGGCAACATAGAGACTTGGATACAAATGCGCACATGTATTACACTAAATGTTTAGGATGTGGATGCTACTGTTTGTCTTAAAGAACTGAAATTAAATATAGTATGATACTTACTGTAGATCCATTTGCAGAACCTAAAAGAGTGACCATGTGCCCATTGCAAAAAATAAAATAAAATGGAAAAAATATAGAAGATGACACTATGACTGGAAACTTGTTGGTTATTCCTAACCAGAATAGACCTATTGAATAAACTGTTGAATGATGAGTCAACATCATTCAAATCCAATTGATTCAATGGCTCTTCTCTTGAACACTATGATGTCAGAACACAGGTAAGTTCTTCCAGAGATTATGGGATGGAGGTGGGGGGACAGGGAGCAGGACAGTTGCTGCAGTCAGAACAAGGATTGTGTTATAGAATGTCCACTTTGACTCTACTTTTTGACAGGGGAGGGCATGTAAGGTGGAACAGGGACAAATGTGACCATATTGTGGGTTCCTCTGAGTGGTGTATCCAATTTTTAGAAGGTGAGTTTCAAGGAAGAATCAAAGAAGAAATTGGTTGTGCCACCAAACTGTCTTCTGGGAGAGGGTGCAAATGAATGATCTCCATCTACAATGAGCTCATAATTCATATAATACATGTGGGCAGAACATTTCTGTTTTCCAGGAGGATAAGGGAGAGAATTGAGGCATACCTACAATATTTATATATTACAAAACATGCCCTCATCTTCTATATTTGGAAAAAAAATATAAGGAATTGGCGTGGGGCAAGGTGGTGGAATTAGAGAAGGAAAGCATGGGTGGCATTGGTTTTAGGGACATCTAGTGAAATTAAACCACTGACTCAATTCCCCCCCCCCAAAAATCGCAATCTTGCCCATGAAATTGTCACCACCCCACACTAACACAACACAGCTGGACAAATCTGTGGACTCCTACTGCTGTCCCCACCCCCTGCCTGTGCCTTTCTCCCCAGCTTGCAAGATCAGGTGGGATGCGGACAGGCACACACCAGCCCCCTCTCCATGGGACCTTCCTTGGCTCCAATATACCTCATCATGGCCTCAGAGCTGACAGGCCCAATCCTGGCGAAGGCTCCCACACACCTCCTCGGTCAGGCCCTCCATGGTGCCAGTGGCTGGAGCCCCCCCTCCAGCCCAGCCCAGCCCAGCCCAGCCTCGATGCTCTCCGCCGCCGACTGCAACCTGCTTGACACATCTCGGTCTCCTCTCCCCCGCCGCTGCCCCCCGAAAAGCCCCCTTGTCTTTTTAAGTCCCAGCCGCTTTTGGGGTCCAGGCTCCCTCTGCAGAGCCCCCCGGGGCCCCCAGCTCCTCGAGGGGCAGCAGCGGAGCCATCCCGCACCTGGGGGCCCCTGGATTGGGCTGACATGGGCCCTCCCCTCCTCCCTCCCTTCCCCCTCCCCTCCAGGGGTTAAAAAAAAAGGTTTCCATAGTCAAGCGGGGATTCAAACCCTGGTCTCCAGAGTCATAGTCCAATGCTCAGACTACTACACCATGCTGGCTCCTAGACTCTCATCATAGGTAACAACAGAATTTAGGCCTATATTTGCCTAAAATGTACACACACTAATGTATATGTTTAGATTTACATTTGAAAAGAATGGGTATAATGTAAAAAAAAAAAAAAAGCAATACAGGTTGCCCCCCCCCCCCCGGTATGCACTGCGTGCTACCCTGGGCCACACTTTGTAGATTAGTTCTGTAGATTAGCTGAGAGGTGATGAAGGCCAAAGGTCACATGATAAATTCCATGACCAAGCAGAGATTTGAACTTGGATCTTTCTGAACTTACCCTCCAACATTTCATAGATGAAAACTGGGACATGTGGGCAAGCAAAATCAAAGTGAGGTCAAGATGGCAAATATTATTAACATTATTAAGAACAGACAAGCTAGAAGAGGCTGCAGCAGTTTGCTTTCACCTGAACCTACTGCGAAGGGCAAGATTCCTCCCTCTTCTCTCCTCACCCAATAGCTGAGTTGAGTGCAAACTACTTTTGCACTCTGAACTGAAGTAAACTCAAGACAGAGATGGAAAGTGGGGGGAGGAGAGAGAAACTGGGACGTTTTAAAAGTAGCTGAAAAAATAGTATGACCAAGGATTAATCAGGATCTCTGCCAAACTGGGACAGTCAGAGGTATGTCTATGCAACATAGCTACTCTAAAAAATGGTTGGCTTAACACCAGGTGATTAGACTTTATAGCTAATCAAGGCCCCTAATAAAAGGGAAAGTAATTCTTTTCATTTAAAAGCCCCAACATAATCCTCCCATTTATTTGTTTATTGATTGATGGTTTGGTTGATTTAATATCCTGCCCTTTTCCCAGTATGGGAGCCAAGGTGGCTGACAACAAATTAAATCAAAGACAGCTGAAACCTATTTATATAGATATTTTACAAAATAAATAAACAGTTCTGTTAAAAACACTAAACTAGAACAGTTTTAAATACATTAAAAGATAGTAAAAAGAATAAAAGCTTAACACACCCCATTAAAAAGATCTTTCTGTCACAGTGTGTTAAGTGCCAAAGTCCTTCCTACATAAAGAGATCTTTGCTGGCTGGTTGAAAGAGAGCAGAAGGAGGTAACCAAGCCTCCCATGGTGTCATGTACTCTCTTCTTTAGACTCAGTAGCCAGAAGCTTCAGGGTTAAAAAGTAAGCTTTATCCCTAATAGAAATCTAAAGAGTGAACTATGCAACATGCTTGCTTTGAATGAAGTTCAAAGGAAAAGCAGTATAATATAAAGTATTTACAGTCAGCCAAATCTGGTGGGCAACTCTCTCATTGGTTATCATTGTTGCTAAATCAGTGTGTATAGAGCCATCGTACTGTCTATCCTCCTTTATGGATCTGAAACATGGGTCACCTATCGCCACCACCTATGACTCCTCGAGCGCTTTCATCAGCGCTGTCTACGCACAATCCTAAATATACACTGGACTGACTACGTGACGAATGTTGCTGTCCTTGAGCAAGCAGGGATCACCAGCACTGAGGCCATGATATTGAGAACACAGCTGCGCTGGGCAGGGCACGTTTCTAGGATGGAGGACCATCGCCTCCCAAAAATACTACTCTACGGTGAACTCGCCACGGGTCAGCGTAAGAGAGGCGCTCCAAAAAAGCGATACAAAGACTCCCTGAAACAACATCTCAGGCTTGGCCAAATTGATCACCAACAGTGGTCCGCTCTGGCCTCACATCGGGAGGCATGGAGACGCACTATCCACAATGCTGCAGCCTTATTTGAGAACTCACAACGAACAAGTCTTGAAGAGAAACGACAATGCAGAAAGAATCACAACCCAAAAACATCACCCAAGGAGACCTTCTTCTGTGCTTTTTGCAACCGGACTTGTCTATCTCGGATTGGCCTTTTTAGTCATCAGCGCGCTTGCAGAAAGTGCGGGATGAGTCCTTCCTGAATCTTCGTTTGCGAAGAAAAGCCAGAGAGAGAGAGAGCAGTACACTCCCAACCATTTGCTGTAATAGAACCCATCCTCCCTCGGCTTTGTTACCATTTCAAAGGGAAGCAAAACATCTAACAGTTACACAGCACACAGTAACACCAGTCCACAAGATTAATGATAGGAAAAGGCACTTGATGACCTGGTCCTGACACATGGGAAGAAATTCCACAACCTGCAAATAGCCACCGAGATGGCTCTCTCCTTTGTCTTCCCCAAATGCACCTGTGATGGTGGCAGGACAGAGATAAAGCCCTCCCCTGAAGATCTTAAAACTTGGGCAGGCTTATGGAAAGAGATTTGGGGCTCATCTACACAAGCCAGGATATGACGGCTCTCCACCAGCTTATCCTGGCCGTGGATCAGACCTGTTGCTCCCCCATTCCCTCCACAAAATAGGAAGAAGTCCACATGGGCACACCATCCCATCAGGGCAGCTGCTGCTACCCAGTCTCTGTCACCCTCCTGGAAGGCAGGAGACCAGCCTGCAACATGTGTCCAAGTCCCTCTGCATGTGACCAGCCTTGGTCATGTGCTTCAGGACTCCATCCTGCTTCAGAAGAGCAAGGCGAACCGGCAGCTGCAGCGATGGGCCTGCCTGCTGGGACGAACTTCCATGGACACACGGGCCCCGATCCATTCCTTCCCAGTGGGAATGGATTAAACCAGGTATTAATTTACAACAGTTTATCAGGCCCTAACCAAATTTTCCCCCCATCTCTGCCCTGGGGGTCATGAGGACTGCCCGGGGGCAGAACAGGGCAAATGCCTTGTGTTGTCAAGACTGCAGGGCTCCAAGATGGGGTATATTGACCATCTAGACAAGCCCTTGGTCTTTCAGATAGTCTGGACTTATCCCCATCACACCCCGGTGGTCTGGATGATGGGGTTCCAGATATTTGCAGTATTTATTCTGTTATGTAAGAGTGGTATCATTGATGTAAACAAATAATTCAGCAGCCTGCCAGGTGTGGTATATTGGCCCTCTTACATACTTCATGTCAGCATTTTCCTTTTATGATGGAATGTAAGATATATATGCAGACAAAGATATCAATGATCCATCTAACATTAAGGAAAATTAGAATTTTTTGGCTGAACTCCATCTTGTCTTTAGAAGTTATTAGGGTAATTCATAATTTTTGAAACTGGGCATTTTAAAACTACCTGGATTTTTAAAATACATGTATATAACAGCACCGACTCTTCCTAACACTTGTAGCAATGGCAACCTCTTCTGAACAAATCTTAAAAAAATACCCCATGATAACTTTACCATAGGGTTGCCATAACTCAGAAATGACTTGAGGACACACAATAACAACAGCAAAACACAGATTGTAGAGCCACTGGAACAGGCATCTGAGATGATGGGCTCCGCAGAGAGGGGAGAGACTGTGCCTTGCAATAGGACATCTGTACTTCCTCCAGCCCTTCTCCCTAGAGCCCTTACAAAAGAAACAGGGTAGGGAGGGAGGAAGATACTATTCATTGTGCATAACAGGCAGTATAGAAATATTTTTAAATAAATAATACAACTACTTAGGGAAAGAGTGGGGCATTAGTCAAATAAATAGCTTATAGTATAATCTCTACATATCCATCTCTACAGGTCACACTCTGTATTCGCGGAACCAATATCCATGGTTTCAGTTATCTATGATTGAAAAAATAGGTACGCATACCATAGAGTTGTGTTGGAAAAAGCCTAGAGTGGTGTCCTCTATAGAAGTTGCTAGGTTCTCCAACACAACTCTATAGTATGTTGTTGCCAGAAATCTTTTATTTTAATAGGGTTTGCTATTATACTCAGTTTTACTTATAAACAGTAAGTCTGATTTTCAGACTACACTATTATAGTGTTACTATTCCACTTTAACTGCTCTGGCTTCCTGCTGTTGAATTCTGGAGTTTGTAGTTTAGTGAGGCCTAAGAGCTCTCTGGCTGAGAGTTGTAAATTCCCCTCTTTAAACTGCAAATCCCAGGATTCAACAGGAGGCAGCCACAGCAAATAAAGTGGAATAGTAACAGTATAACAGTCTTGTCTGAAAAATCTAGTAAGAATGTATCCCCCATACATATGGAAGGTGACCTGTATCGAGTGGGTCTTACTTCTAGATAAGTGTTATGTGATTGCAGCCTGATTTACTCACTCAGCTCTTACAGGTGCCTAGTGAGAAGGCCTTTTGGTTGCAATCTGAGAGCTTTACCACACTCCAGGGAAAAGGGCAAAGCAGCAGTCTTTCCTGCTGCCTTCCTGCATGATGTCAGTGTCCTTCTGGCATCATTTCATCCCAGTCCTATGGGAGACCAAGCTAAAACTGCACCTTTTTGCAAATGGGGTTTTCTGGTCAGCAAAAAGGCACGGTTTTACCTTGGTCCCTTACGGGACTGGAATGTAAAAAACAATGATGCCATGCAGGAAGGCAGCAGGAAAGATGAAATATTTCTGCTGCTTTGCCGCTTTTCCTCAGAGTACAGCAAAGCTCTGAGGCTGCAATCACCATCTTTCCAAAGATTCTCATGTCATCCTATATACAATTAGACCTATATTCAACATTCCCAGTATTCTTTCCCACTTCATGGGAGCCACACAAACCACCCATGATTGCAATGGCAACAGCAGGAAACAGTTACTTCAGTTTGTCTTCTACCTTTTTTTGTTTGTTCTTTGAGCACCCCTGTGCCTTTCTAGGATTCATGTTGTATAGCAGAACTGGCCTTGCCATTAGGCAGAATGATGCACTTGTCTCAGGCAGTTGGTGTGACCAAAAAAAAAGAAAAAAAAAAAAAGAGAGAGAGAGAGAGAGAGAGAGAGAGAGAGAGATCATATTTTTAGCTATTTACTTTGTCATCATTGTATTTTGACTGCCAGGGTTGAAGAAAGACATTTGGTGAATATTCTGCCTCAGGTACAGAAAAATACTTGGGTAGTTTGGGACAATACGAACAGACAATAATGTAAGAAGTGTGTGAGAGACTCCTATGAATTACTGGTGTGGCTCAGTGGGTGGAGAAACACTAAAGCAGAGGCTGTAGTTCCTTTTTTAGTTGAAAGAGAGGTGGGGGGAATGGTGAGGAGAGGAGCTGTGTTTGCCAGGGATACGAATTAGGCCTTTGTCTCTTAGAACTTTATCAGACTAGGCAAATGCGGCATCATAAG
The DNA here is from genome assembly GCA_030847615.1 of Gambelia wislizenii. Lineage (NCBI taxonomy): Eukaryota > Metazoa > Chordata > Lepidosauria > Squamata > Crotaphytidae > Gambelia > Gambelia wislizenii. The sequence goes on along the minus strand of JAUMIR010000003.1, from coordinate 225,809,008 downwards.
GACGCCCAATGATAGTGAAACGTCGCCCTTTCGCGATCATGTCAGGTCAATAAGCTGTCCTATTTTATCGACGGACAAGTCGTCAATTGATCTCTTGTAGCAATTTATTGCTGCCATTGCTGGCATTTGAATCTGTGCGGCATTGTACTCACATGAATGCTGCGTCAATGGGCAAACACTTCCGGGTGAGATCAGGACAGCCACGTAGGGGACACTCTTTTTATGACCCCATGTACTTGGGACTTTAAAAGTGTGTTTTTGTGCTTTGCTGTACTTTGTGTGTGTGTTTTTTTTCCTTTAATTTTTAAATTTCCCACACAAGCATCTTCTCACGAGACTTGGGGAGATTTCAACCCTGGAAGTAAATGGAGCTCTGTTTGTGCTCTGTTACTGCTGGGGAAGCCTTATTGTGGAAGCCAAGGTAAGTGTGGTTGGAGGGGGGGAGTTCTTTTGCCAGCATAAAAATGCCACAATTTATGCTGGCAAAAGAACAGTAATGTGGGGTGGTTTGATAAAGTCCTAAATGTATATATTTTGGAGGGAATGGAAAGACAAGTTCTTCATAATGTACTTTGTATCTATTTTGTATTTTTATTTAAGGCTTTGAGGTTGCTACCAATAAGATTTCTGCAAGCAAGTCCTGCATTGGTGCTTTCTGGGGTGCATGGAACCTTGGGAGATGATAGATGTGCTGGGTTCACTATAAAATATATGGCATGGTTGCTGGTTTTTATGGTTTAAAAAGAGTTTATATACATGTGCATTAAAAAAAACTTGTGGAACTGTGTTTCCAATATTGATTTATAAGTGATCCTATAGAACCCAAGGAAGTGCTACATGTGCAGCATTGCCAAGCAGGGAGATGCAGTGATGTGAACAGATGGACCTGTTATTCCTGTGTTAAGCTGCTGCCAAAAGCATGAGGGGGGGGGGCACTTTGCACAAACCAAGAAAGGCAGGCAGCTCCATTCTTCTGGGATGCTTCTGAATTCATAGAATAACGTGTTCAGTATAGGTTTTCCTCAGTTAACAAAGTAGATGTGTTCCTAGATAAGGTTTTTTTAAACAGAAGATTTGTTCGCAAAGGAAGATTCTTTTAACAGAAGATTTGGAACCAGAGGCAGCAATAACATGGAAAGGATAGGGATAGGTTCCTGTACCACATACACAAATAGATGAGCAGTTCAACATGTTTCAGCAAATTTTTTAAAATTCAAAACTAACAGTATTCACATGTGGAATTTAACAACCAGGTTAGCAAAACCTTGCAGGAGTAAACAAAAACATTTTGAATTTTCTAGGGACCACTTGAAGTTTTTTCTCTCCTCCTGCAATGCATTCAAGGATGACTTTCTTTCACCAGCCTCCACTATTCTTATGATTTCCATTTTTGTGTCCAAACTTTAAAATCTACCCTTTTTAAAAATATGCTGGGTGGAGCTGGTGAGGCAGGCTTATTTGTTTTCCAACTTTTCTCTCTGTTTTGCTATTAACACATGGTCACTAAGAGATTCTGGAGGGAGCTGCCTTTTACTATGCCTGTTGCAGACAGACATTCATGGTTACACAGGATCTGCTACAGCAGAATAATGATCTTTCCCAGCTCAAACCTTATTGCATTGTTTACTGCAGACATGCTGCTGCAATCTGACACTGTTTCTCTAGCTCTCTTTTTTGTCCTCCAAATGCCTGTGAGGCCAAAAATACTTCCAACTAGGTCAATTATTTCAGTTGTCCTTCCTTATCTGTACAGAATGAAGCTTGCTTCAAAAAGATATCCAGAATGTAGGGATTTTTATATTTCTGTTCCCCATAGATTCCCCCACTTTGGCTGCATTATCTATTTATATAAAATATATCACAAATCAATAAAAAATGAGATGGTTAACTGTAAAACAATTGCAGTGCCCAACGACGAACTAACCAGTCAAGAAACCAATGACAAACAAGAAAATAAAACAAATAGCTAAAGTGACCATTGGAATCACCTACTTTTCAGCCTCTGGTAAATCAGAAAGAGTTGTAAGAAAACCAAGCAAAGAGGAAGTGGGGGGGGGGAGGGATCTCAGCAGCAAGCCTGAGCCAGAGCTGACAAACCATTGAAAAATGGGATTCAAGGCAGCTTACAATAATTTTAAAAGATACTGCTAAAACATTAATTTACAAAAGCTAAAAAGAAATTAAATATCAGTATTATTAAAACATGCTTATAACCAGTTAATAATAAGGTTTATCATCATCATCATCATTATCATCATGTTTTATTTATATCCCGCCTCTCCTATGAGGATCGCGGCAGCAAACATCATCATTTAAAACATTATCTATAATCTACAAACATTAAAATAACATCATTAAAACACTATGGAATGGTACAACACTATGCAATGGCACACTTTTAAGTGTTTTAAAACACGTAAAACATAAATACTTTTAAAACACTTAAAACATAGTTTTAATAAAATAACTGCATACCACTTGCATACACATAGCATTCCATAATTAAAATTCAAAATTCTGCCTAAATAAAAATGTCTTCACCTGGCAGCAGAAAGAGTAACAGGGAGGAGGCCAACTGGACAGTCTGGGAGCAGCCACAGAGAAGGGTCTCTCTTGAGTCTTTACCAGCTGTGCCTACAAAGGTGGTGGGATTGAGAGAAAGCCCTCCCCTGAAGCTCTTAATGCTCACATTGGCTTACGTAAGGAGGTACAGGACTTTATCAGACACATCAAATATGGTGTCATAACGACGCCACATAAATGTGAAAGGGTGTGTATACTAGATGACATCATCCTTTCACATTTATGTATTGGCAATAAAACATTCTATTTTGTTGATGAGACAAGCCATCACTAGATTGACTGTGGTGCTTTTTTGCCAGCATTGCCAGCATTTGAAACCTTGTGCCTTCCCCACTTGTGATTACAGTGTCAATGGCCAGTCTGGCCAGAACACTTCTGGGTGAGATTGCAACATCCAGGTAGGTGACACTCTTTTTATGAACCTCCCTTGTTTACCTGGGACTTTTAAAGTGTGTTTCTGTGCTTTTGTGAACTTTTTGTGTGTAATTTTTGCTTTTATTTTTGAATTTCCCATCTTCATGTCTTCTTGCGAGAATCTACGAGATTTCATTCCAGGAAGTGAATGGAGCTCCGTTTACTCCTCCATCATTGTGAGACTGCCTTTGAATGGGATGGAAAGTAAGTGTGGTAAAAGGTTTTTTTTTGCCGGCATTAAAATGTCACAAATTACGCTGGCAAAAGAACAAAAAAGGAGGGTGATCTGATAAAGTCCACAGTCTTTCAAACACTCTCTAGACCCAAGCTGTTTAGGGCGTCAGAACCAGCACTTTTAATTTTGCCTGGAAATGGACTGGTAGCTAATGCAGTTGTTTCAACAGGAGAGTCACATGATCCCTGTAGCCAGACCCAGTCAACAAATGGTCACAGCATTTTGGACCCACTGAAGTTTCCAAACAGTTTCCAAAGGCAGCCTCACATAGAACGTGTTACAGTGGCCCAAATGGGATGTAATCAAGGCATGTGTCACCGTAGCCAGATCTGACTTCTCAAGGAATGGGCACAGTTTGTGCAGCTAGTTTTAACTGTGCAAATGCATTCCTGGTCACAGCCAAAATTTGGGCATCCAGGCTTGAATCTGAGTCCAGGAGCACATCCAAGCTACAAACCTGTGACTTCATGGGGAGTGCAACTCCATTCAGCATAGGTTGAATCCCTATTGTTTTCACCATTCTCAAAAGAAAAGGTTACTCTTCAGTAATAATCAATGAAATTAAGGACTTTTTTGGATGGCGATTTGTAACGCAAGAAGGCTCGTCCCTCTTGCAAGGCTGCTGCACGGCAGGGGGGTCATTTCGGATGATGCCATCCCCCTGCCAATTCTGTTCCAGAAGAGCTGGGAGGCTGCAGCGCCATATTTGGCCATATTCTAATCATGGTCAACTTCCATGATTTGGAAATGGCCAAATATGGTACTGCAGCCTCCCAGCTCTTCCGGAACAGAATTGGCAGGGGGACGGCGTCATCCGAAATGGCCCCCTACTGCACAGCAGCCTCGCAAGATGGATAAGCCTTCTTGCATTACAAATCACCGTCCAAAAAAGTCCTAAGTCATTCATCATTGTTCAGATAGCAGTTGCCGTTGAAGACTAATGTCCAGATCCAGCCAGGAAAATCTGCACATGGCAAACAGACTTTTGTCCAGAGCTTATAGCCCCACTGGCTGTGTTAGGAAATGGGGAGAGGGATTCTGGGAGTTGTGCAGAGGTGTAGCTGTGGGGGTGGGGAGGAGCAAAATGAGGGCCTTCCCCCCAAAATAAAAATCCTGCCTCCCATAATGAAATTTTCCCTAAGTCCTTAAATTTCTAGCTTTGCAGTAACTTAAAACTGCAATTGAACATTTAGAAATATATACAGTTTAGGCTTCCAAAAGAAACAGGAGCAGACAAAGGGAATGCAAACACAGAAAATGTAAAAGATTTAGGTGTGAATGATTTTCAGTGTCCCACTCTCTGTAATGCTAAAATTTGGGACTGAAGGAAATTTCATTTATAGAAGAATTATTATTTTGGGACAATGCTCTCATGTTGTCCTCCCATAGCTGTACCCCTTAAGTAGTAGCCCCCAAAAGTAACTTTTCCAAATTCTCCACTGGGATCCAAATGTTTCTGTGCATTGTTGCTTTCCTGTGATGAGATCCGACTGCAATCTAACATTGCAATCCTAAACAGATTTACCTGATAGCAAGCCCTATAGAATTCAGTGGGACTATGCCAACAAATACAGGGCGCTGTAGGCTCAATTTCAGAGGAAGGAACTGTCAAGGAACTCTGAGTATTCCTTGTCTACGAAAACCCTATGAAATTCATGGGGTCGCCAAGAGTTAACAGGGGACATGAAGGCACATATCCACACAACAGAGAGCTAGCATGGTGTAGTGGTTTGAATACTTGATTATGACTCTGGGAGACCAGGGATAAAATTCCCACTCTGGCATGGAAACCCAGTGGGTGACCTTGGACCTCTTTCAGCCTCAGATGAAGGCAAGGGCAACCCCGCCGTCCACTAAACAAATTCTGCCAAGAAAACCCTGTGATAGGTTCGCCTTAGGGTTGCCATAAGTCTGAAATGACTTGAAGGCACACAGCAATAACAAACACACACAGTATCCAAGTACACCAGCTGAGAATCATCCTAAGAGGACTGATCCTGTTTTATATTGCATGAGAACGCCAATGATTATGACTGTGTGAAATAGCCATCAGCAGACCAGCCATAGTGAACATAATTTTCTTATTATTTTTAAATGGTTTATTGTTCAAACATGTATATGTCTGAGTACATGTTTTATACCACCTTTCAAAAATAAAAAGAAAATAAAAAAGAGATCATGCCAGTTCACAACAAAAATACAATTTAGCTAAATCAGCTATAAAATAACTAAATAAGATGGTAAAACTGAAGCTGTTTAAAACAGCACCAAAGCCCATAAAAGATTAAAAGGTGCTCTTTGTCTGGCACTGAAATGATAAGAAAGGCATGCCCCTTTAGAGAAGGTGTTCTAAAATTGATGCCTCACAACTGAAAATCCCCTCACCTTAGTACTCCTCTGCCTTGCATCAGATGGTAGGGACACCCAGGAAAGGCCTGGTCTTAAGTTCTTAATGTACAGTAAGATGTGCAGGGAGACAGGTAGTTCTTCAAATATTCTGTTCCTAAGCTGTAAAGGGCTTTAAAGGTCAAAACCAATGCTTTGAATTGGGCCTAGAAATCATGTTGATCAAGTTTCATAAGCAACGCAGAGACACATTGCTGCCTCAAAGGAGCTTTAGAGTCAAAACCATGTCATTTGTCACTAGAGGCAACCATATCAAGTTATGATCACTATTATTCTCCACAGAGAGATGGGACCACGCTTTGCATATAAAAGCCTTTCACCCTCTGGCTACTAAATGGACACGCATATGCACAGTCTCTCACTCCATCCTGGAAATTCCAGCTAAGAGGGAAATCTTTCTCCTCCTCCTCCAATTGCACAGTGTGTTGCTATGAACACAAAATCAATTTTAGAATTGGGATATTCCCCCCCTTCCAATCCTTAGTCTGTTGCTAGATCTTCCAGTTGCCATGGTGAATGGGGTGTAAGCTATCCTTCCAGCCAAGGGGGTGGGGGAACTGCATGAAGGGAATACTAATGTGAAGGAAACAGACAATACATTGCCTTAAAAAAACCCACCAGTGTTGATTTGAAAATAAAAATTAATCTACCGCAGGCAAATGAGACAAACTAACAAAAATATGTTGCTAAAGGATGGAAGCCAGAAAAACAAACACGCGAGCAAGCACTCTTAATTTATTTTGAGATCAAAAGAAACTGAAATTGTGGGAAGAGATATGTGTCTAGGACAGAGATGACCAGATCCTCTGTCAGGGTTTATGATTCTGCCACTGACTTTGAACTATAATCAGCTAGCAGTTCAAAATAAGGCAAGTCTGTATAAATGCAGATGAGGCGTGGGCATAATGGTGGTCTCTTCCATTGGCCAGGAGGCCAAGGATTTACTTGGTAGAAGCCAAAGGGTTACTTGGCCAGGAGAATGAGGGGTTACTCTAAAAAGCCACTAGCCAATAAGTTTTCCTTGCTAATCTTCTGCAAACCATAGCATCAATGCAAGGCATTGGACTGATGCTATAATTTGCAGAAGACTGGCAAGGTAAATTTATTGGCTGGTGGTTTTCTAGAGTAAGCCTTTGGCCTCCTGGCCAATGCCTTAAAACAACTGTATGCCAGGTACTTGTATGTATGGTGGGGAATTTGACATGTTGAGCAACTTCCTAGAAATAGAACTTTATCTGACTAGCCCCTTTAAACATTCTTTTGCCAGTATAACACCCCCCCCCATTTTTCTGCTGGCAAAACAATGCTCCCCCCCCGCACTTACCTTCCTCTGCTGGCAAAGACAGCCCTGGCAATAAATAGGAAGTGAACAGAGCCCCATTCACTTCCTCATTTGAAATCCCGCGAGACTTCATCATGCGGGAAATTCAAAAATAAAAACAAAACTAACACACCAAAAGTTTCACAAAGCATATACACAAACTTTAAAAGTCCCAAGTAACCCAGGGAGGGTCATAAAAAGAGCGAAACTTACTTGGATGTCCTGATCTCACCCAGAAGTATTGACACTGGACCAGCCATTCTTGCTGCAGTGACAAGATTTAAATGGCCCAAGGTTTCGCACGCCGACAATGCTGGCACTAAAGTGCCACAAGAGAATCTATTGATGGATTCAGCTGTCAGTAAGAAAAGGTCTGTGGCAGATCCTGGAAAGACTAGGATGTCCCCCCAAATTCCTTAAAATGATTATCTTGCTACACGAGGGCCAGCGTGGTCAAGTCAGATATGGCGATGCTCTTTCAGAGCCCTTTATAATAACTAATGGAGTGAAGCAAGGTTGTGTTCTTGCACCAACTTTATTTACAATCTTCTTTAGCACGATGCTCCAAAGGGCTATGGCAGAGCTTGAAGAAGACGACGGCATCTATATACGCTACCGTACTGATGGTAGCTTGTTTAACTTAAGCCGTCTGAGGGCTCACACTAAGACTCTAAACTATCTAGTCCGTGAGCTGCTCTTCGCTGATGATGCTGCCCTTGTTGCCCACACAGAAGCAGCTCTGCAGCGCCTAACATCCTGCTTTGCAACAGCTGCAGAGCTGTTTGGGCTAGAAGTCAACCTGAAGAAAACAGAAGTTCTTTACCAGCCTGCACCACAGGACGAACACCACCATCCCCAGATTGCCGTCGGCAAATCAGTGCTCAAGTCCGTTCAGCAGTTCACTTACCTGGGAAGCATCATCTCCTCAGATGCCAAGATTGACAAAGAGATCGATCACAGATTAGCAAAGGCATATAGTGCATTTGGAAGACTTCACAAAAGAGTCTGGAGCAATAAACACCTGAGGCAAAGCACAAAAATCAGTGTGTATAGAGCCATCGTACTGTCTATCCTCCTTTATGGATCTGAAACATGGGTCACCTATCGCCACCACCTACGACTCCTCGAGCGCTTTCATCAGCGCTGTCTACGCACAATCCTAAATATACACTGGACTGACTTTGTGACGAATGTTGCTGTCCTTGAGCAAGCAGGGATCACCAGCATTGAGGCCATGATATTGAGAACACAGCTGCGCTGGGCAGGGCACGTTTCTAGGATGGAGGACCATCGCCTCCCAAAAATACTACTCTGCGGTGAACTCGCCACGGGTCAGCGTAAGAGGGGCGCTCCAAAAAAGCGATACAAAGACTCCCTGAAACAACATCTCAGGCTTGGCCAAATTGATCACCAACAGTGGTCTGCCCTGGCCTCACATCGGGAGGCATGGAGACGCACTATCCACAATGCTGCAGCCTTATTTGAGAACTCACGACGAACAAGTCTTGAAGAGAAACGACAACGCAGAAAGAATCACAACCCAAAAACATCACCCAAGGAGACCTTCTGCTGTGCTTTTTGCAGCCGGACTTGTTTATCTCGGATTGGCCTTTTTAGTCATCAGCGCGCTTGCAGAAAGCGCGGGATGAGTCCTTCCTGAATCTTCGTTTGCGAAGAAAAGCCAGAGAGAAAAAGGTATGGAATTTTGACAGGCCACAAACATGAAAAGTGACGTCGTCTGATCTGTGCACCCTTTCATGTTTATGTGGTGTTGTTATGACACCATATTTAGTGCTTCTGATAAAGTCCTCAGCCACTGTCAGGCTAAAAGACTATGGCTAGTGGATTGGGCATCAGGAAGACTGAAACAGTAGTCAACATTGGTGGGACCACATCAGACACCAGGTGTCTAAGGGTGCAGGAACTGACCTTGGTGAAGAAGAGGAAGCAGGAGGATGGCAGCATTGCTTTCCAACAGGGTGAGAGGAGAGGGATGTTTCTGTATCACCTTATCGTTTTGTGAAAGAAAAGGCCATCTATCCTTATTGTATGGACGTTAGTTTAGTTGTGTATGCACATGTGTAGGATGCATATTGCCAGAAAATGTCCAATGGCTCTTCCAACCTACACAGTAATATCACTATGATGCCATTTTAACTGTCGTGGCAACCTCCTATGGAATCCTGAGGTTTGTTGTTTAGTGAAGCACTAAAGTTCTTTGTTTGAGAATTCTAAATACCCCTTCCTGTAAACCCTTGGATCCCATAGGATGGAACCTGGGCAGTAAAAATGGCATCATAGTACAGTTGTCCCTTCATATTCGCTGGGGTTTGGTTCCAGGACCCCCCGTGTATACCAAAATCTGTGAATACTCAAGTCCCATTATATGCAATGTGATAGCAAAGTGGTGTCCCTTATATAAGATGACAAAATCAAGGCTTGCTTTTTGGATTATTATTTTTTAAAGAATATTTTCAAGCCATGAATACTTAAATCTGTGAATACCCCAGATATGTGCCATATATAGGTTTGATATGCAGTGTTCAGGAACTTCACTTAAGTTTGCCTCCCCCTTTTATGCCATGCTTGAAAGGAGTTCAGCACCTTGGATAGATCCTTTAAGGTCTGGAATAGGTCTGCTCTGTGATAAATAATTACATAGCAATGGCCAGAATCCTGTTGGGGAGTTATGAGTGCACAAGCCCTAATTCCTGTCCCAATCCCCCAAATCCACAGTTACCAGGCAGCAGGTGCAGTGATTAATGGGGGTGTGTTCATCTGCCGACTGGGAAGCAGCTGATAGTCCCCTCCCCTCCCCTGAGCAATCTCTGGCGTGACTGGCAGAAGTAGGACCTTTGTTGCTATTCCCCTCATGCCAGAAATCACTGGCCCAAGGTGGTGGGTGAGACCTTCAGCCAGCTGCTTCAAGAGGGTAACAGATCGCTGTCAATAACTGGTTGCAGCAGCTGCCTGGATAAGTGGGGATTGGAGGACTTTCATAGTCCCTATGTATCCCTTAAACTAGGGGCTATGTAGGGAGCATGAATATGAAACATTCATGAGCATGTAACTCTAGGTTATGTATTTGTAACTGACCAACAGGTTCTGGCCACTTTTTTGTTGTTTGCTTATTGAATTTATATCCCACGTTTCTCCCAGGATGGGATCCAAGGCAGTTAAAGAACATGTACAATGTGAACTGTATGACAACATGAACTGTATCCAGCCAATGTATTACTGTATGGTTTATGTAGGAATGATACACTGAAGTGTGAAACTACAAGAGATGAAGAATGAGAACCATCAATTTGCTTCTCTGCTACTTCATTTACTATAACTAAATTAATTCTCTGTTCCTTATTAGAAATGCTTTGCTTATTTAAGTGAAGAAAAGAAAATTGGCTATGTGGTTTATGTGACTGGTTACAATTAATCTGCATAGCATAATTTACATTGTGGGCATTCATAATATCTAGCATGAACTTGTTAAAAATAAATACCTCCCCTTACATTTCTTGTGTATCCAATCCATCTTTGGAATGTGGGTTTTGTGTTAAATAAGGTCCTGGGACATTAATCAAAGACACGTTTAACAGAGGAAGTGGAAGGCCTTTCTGCAATCCTACCTTGTAAAATACTGTCTCAGTAGCCATTATGCAATGTTTGGAGTAGAAATTACACAAGAGTAAATTGGCACAGGATTGCAACTTTTACTTACTTACTCTACTGTCAATGGAAAAGCAGTAGAATCTTGGATCATATGTGAGAGAAAAAGTAAATGCTAAGAGTGCCTGGTTTCAAAACAAACCTGTTGCATTTTCTGGCAACAGACTGAACAACTAACATTTTCGAGCTAAAAGGTGACTAATAAAGCTTCAAACACTCAGTAGTGCAGCAAATGCTGGAGTCAAGCTTTCTGGCTTCTGGGCATTTCTACTACTTATGTAAACAGAGTGATTCATTGTATCCTTCAGTTTGCAGCCCTCTCCCCACTCTTCTCCATATCTAGTCACCACTTGCTTTTATCTGCATCTCATACATAAATCTAATACTATCTGACGCTATTCATATACAGTGGGCCCTTGGTATCCATTGGGTTTTGGTACCAGGACCCCCTGTAGATACCAAAATCTGTGAATGCTGAAGTCCCATTATATGCAACGGCATAGCAAAATGGTGTCCCTCATATAACATGGCTAAATCAAGATTTGCTTTTTGGATTATTCTTTTTTAAAGAATATTTTCAAGCCGTGGTTGCTTAAAACTGTGGATACCAAATCTGTGGATATGGAGGAACAACTGTATTTATTGTATTGTGAATGAAGTATAAATAGTTTGGTTTGCAACAGGGGTGGGCAGCTTCTGGGGGTTCAGGGTCTGCATTGGTGCCACTCAAACCCACATAGACCTGCCCTCGCCATTGCCATAAAATTTGGTAGTGTTGCAAACTATTAACTGCAGTTTCCCTTTCAAACTAAAGTGATGACCCTCTGCACATATTGGCCTGAATCCTATTGGTAGTCCCAGTTAGAGTAGATCTACTGAATCAGTGGGATTAATGTACCGTAATATAATTACTATCATTCAACAACTGCTTCAATGGGTCTGAGGTTTCATGCTCTCCAACATATCACAGAAGAAAACTGGGACATATGTGGCCAAACAACATCAGAGTGTGATCATGATAACAAAAATAATCAATGAGAAAGGACACACAAATTAGGATAGCAGCAGTTTATTTTTGTCTAAGCCTACAGGCAAGCCTCTTGTCCTCTCCCTTCCCATGAGTTAATTGAGTGGAAATTACTTTTGCACTTTGAACTCAGCTTGATTGAGATAAGCTGAAAACAAAGGGGGGAAGTGGGAGAGAGAGAAATTGGGACATTTAAAATGCAGCTGATAAAGGGGGGATGACAGAGGATTAATTGGGACTGCTCCTACCAAATTGGGACACTTGGAGTATATGTAATGTATTAGTGGTACTGTGCCTTTTGAAGACTTTTGGGAATGCAGTTCCATTTGTAAACCATACATGAACAATATGGACCTTCTTTTAAAGGAGAAATGGGTGATTGCTGCTGTCATCACAGCAGCAAATTGATGACACCAACAGGGACAAAATCTGAGTCCGATTGCAAAACTGTTTGGAGGGTCTGCATATTGTGATTGGCTTTGTTTAAAAATAAATATATAGTTGCTTCATGTGATAGCATCAGAGTGTATTACTTTACAGAGGTCAGGGAGACAGGTCCCTATGGTGAGGAATTTATAATCTAAAGTGTACAGTTGAAAATTTGGTGACACAAGCAGGGTAAATAGAGAAAGATTCTGCAATTATTTCATTCCCATGTTCTTATCTTTCATTACAGGTCCAGTTGCAGTAAGGACATGGGAATGAGGGGGCTTGGAGCACAGGCAGAAAATATGAAACAGAAAATATTTAAATATTAAGTAGTTTATTCATTTGCAGGATCCTACAGAGTACTGCAGAGAGCCAGATGGATCTAGTGATTTGAGTGTTGGACTAGGATCCTGAAAGGGCAGGGTTTGAATTCCCACTCAGCCACGTAAACCCACCAGGCCACCTTGGTCAAATCACACACTGTCAGCCTCAAAGAAAGGCAAAGGCAAAACCCTCTGAATAAATCTTGCCATGAAACCACTATGATAAGGGTGCTATAAGTTTGAATCAATTTGAAGGCTCATAACAACAAACAGAGTAATGCTCTTCCTACCTGGCAGACTTGTTACACTGGCAGCACCTCCCTGGCTTGGGGAGGTGATGCTGGTTTGGGATATGAAGCAGGTGGAATGACTACATGCCAGTCCTGGGCTTGAAAAGCAGGCTACTTTATTAAGAACAGCAGATAGAAAAGCAAACAGGCATTCTCATTAATCCAGGCTGACATAAAAAAGCAAAAGGACACGCACGGACCCCACAGAGCTGCACACACTGAGAGGCAACACCCAGGTCTGCTCCTCTCTTTATATGGATTAGAGAAATGAAACTTTATCAAGCCAATTAACAAGGGGAAACTTTCTCAGGCCAATTACTGTGCCAGGCACTGGACTGCCTAAAAACATGCATATCTCTTGGGCCATGTGCTCATTTCCTCCTGCCCAGCTGTGAATAGAAACCCCTTCTTGACCCATTCTCTTAAGGGAAAACAGGGCCTAGCACTTCTCATGCAGTCTGAACCAATCTTTTTGCTAGGCCCTACACGCAGGGCCTAACAAGACTACAATTTTTTCAATAACCATGCATGGCAACTTTCCATGTTTCATCTCTATGTGGAATTAGTATCATGCTAATTTCCTGAGGGCTGGTGTAACATATAAACATGACTCTGAACAGCATATTAATTTCTTTACTTGCATAGAAGATTTCCACCTTAGTAGAAACACTAGACTCCACTTCAGCATTATTTGTGAGATACACATTAAGAATATCTGAATTTCCCACCCAGAAACCAGAACTGTTGCACTGATATTGATCATGTCAATTATGTTTTTAAAGTAAATCCAAATGTAAAGTGACTGTTTTTTTCTTCAAAAAATTATTCCATTTGCTGTGTTGTTTCCCCGACTTGCCTCTTCTTCTGGTGCCCTTGCTAGAGTTTTTCACTCAGTGGTAGGTCGTGGGAGTGATGGCAGCAGTGTGACAGGCAGCAATTTATTTATTTATTTGTGCAATTTATATGCTGCCATTCTCCCGAAGAGTGACCCAAGGTGGCTCACAAAACAATTGAAATCACAGTTAAAACCAATTAAAATTAATTAAAAGCATGCAATTTTAAAAAATAGAAACAAATAAAAACAACATAAAAGCACACCCTGATAAAAGCTTCGTGGGCACAGTTATACATCAAAGGCTTGTTTGAATAAAAATGTTTTTGTCTGCTGGCAAAATGAAAGCAGGGAGGGAGCCAGCCTAGCTTCCCATGGAAGGGAGTTCCAGAGAGTTTGAGCAACCACTGAGAAGGCTCTCTCTTGTGTCCTCACCTAGGGAGCCTGTGATGGTGGTGGGACTGTGAGAAAGCCCTCCCCTGAAGATGTTAAGACCCTTGCAGGTTTGTAGAGGGATATCTGATCTTTCATACGGTCTGGACCTAAGCTGTACAGTATAAAGCTTTATAGGTCAAGAGCAGCACTTTGAATGTTGCCCAGAAACAAACCAGTAGCCAGTGAAGCTGTTCTAACATGGGAGTTATATGCTCCCTATAACTGGCTCTGGCCAGCATTCTGGCCACAGCATTCTGGATCTGCTGAAGTTTCTGAATGGTTTGCAAAGGCATCCCCACACAGAGTGTGTTACAGTAGTCCAAATGGGATGTAATCAAAGCATGTGTCACTATAGCCAGATCTGACACCTCAAGGATGAAACAGGATGGAGAGAGGGAGGAGCAGGAAGATGAAGTTCACAGTGTGCTGCTTGAAAGTGATTTTGGGCCTCCTTCCTGTGAATTTATTGCTGACAGACATTTCATTGTAACTGTAGATTAGTATTTTGGTCAGTTCTTGGTTGCTCCTTACCTTCTTTTGGTTTGTTCCACTCTTGATCTTTGCTTCTCTTTACCACTCATGAGTAGCCACTGATCAGCTGTTTATTGGCTAGGCTATTTTTTGCTCTTTTTCACAAAATGCAGCAGCAGCAGGTTGAACTCTAAAGGGAGGGGAGCATCATACCTCATTCCATCCTGCTCACCCTCCCTTGTATTTTTGAGCCTTTTCTGCCACCATTTTTTAAAAAATTCAGCTGCAGCAGACTGGACTCTAAAGAGAATGGCGTGTCATATCTCACCCTCTGGAGTCAGAAGATTCAGACAGAGGAGGCAGATTGCCAGGAGGCAGCTCCTGAACTTGGTGGTCTCTCTGAGTCAGAGGAGCCAAGGATTGAGACAGAGGGGAGTCCTGCTCCTCAGCAGGTGGTTGCAGATGCTAAGGACCCATGGCCACCAGTTCTTGATAAGCAGAGACAAATAGAAATTGTGTCATTCTCAGTGGTTGTTAAGTAAGAGATGCTGACCTAATTAGGCACCTGGTGTCTTGAAACAGTTGCCCATAAGTCTCTCAGCCACTCCCTGGCAGCTTTGTTGCTTTCAACCCTCCTTCTTGATGACTAGCAGTACTATTCAGTGTTCATGCTCTCCTGACCTTGGACTGAGTATGATTTATGACTCTGTTTTATTTCTTGCTGGCTTTGTTTATCTGGACTACTGACTTGCTGAACGACTTCTGGACCAGTTGATGACCACACTATTGCATCTCCCTTCATCCTGCTGGATACCTGTGACTGACCTGGACTGAATTAACTCCTCGACAACTCTTACACTCCAACCACCTGGTTCCTGGGTCACGTACTGGAGCACAGGACAGAGAGGGAATTAACCCTCCTTTCTTTTTCCTGCTCACCCTAATGCAATTCTGTTGATATGATTTAGGTGCAACCTTCTGTTTGCCCCCTTACTCTTGTAACCATTATCTACATATTATGTCACCTGCCCATTTGGGGTCACTTCCAAGTATTTCATTAAGGGAGGGGAGGAGACTAGGATCATTGTGACTAAGGGTGCTGTTTGTTCTTCTAGTGTTGTAAGAGTATTTGGAGGCCTTGTTGGGAGCTGGGTTGATGTTTCTTTGTTGTGAGGTTTATATTCATTGATTAGTGATTGGAATGTTGGGGAGTAGAAAGACGCACTGTGTCCACCACGACCACCTGCAGAGTTGTTCCACGTCGACAGGATGCCAAGGAGAAGGTTTCTGGAGAGACTTCTGCAAAAGACTTCAGGCTGAGAAGGAAAAATTCCTTCACCCCAGCACACTGCCTTGAGCTCTGGCTTGCCAAATAAAGACAGCAACAAGGCCAGCCTTCACTCAACTTGAGGGCTTTAATCTTTGCAGTATATTTACAATAAATATACAGAGTATAGGACAATCTCTCTTAAACCAACAAACTGCTTCGCCAACCAACAACAAACCCACACTGGAGACAATTCCCATCTCCTCTTTATAGGCAGTTAAACAATGCCTGTTACATCAAGCATCTCAGATGTGCATACTCTCAAATGCTAACACACACACACACCTGCCACTGGAGCTCAACCACTTTCATTTCTAAGCTTACAGCTCCATCTTGTGGTCACATCCATGTCATTTCCTGACAATGCTGGGTGGCATTTAGTCCAGCTCCCCTGTTAACACTGTTCTTTTGTTTTCTCTTCTATTGTTCTTATGTCACCCAAGAAACATTTTGTTTCCTGCATCTTTCCAATGTGCATTATTTATTTTTAACCTTACTCATTTCCTTCTAATGGATGGGCGGGAGGGTGAGAAATGGATTTTGAAAAAATAACTGGTTGTTTCCAGCATCTAGTGTAACATTCTCTGTCTATTCCCCTGGGTGGTCTTGGGCTAGTTCCTCCCTCTCAAAGTATGACTTACCTCAAAGGGTTATTGTGAGGTTCAAGTGGGAAAGCAAACAGCCCTGTTCCCTACCTAGAGCTTGTTGGAGGAAAGGTGGCACATGAATGTAACTATAAACAGAATATGCTTAGACAGCAACACTACTGTTCTTTGTATTTTGTAAATTAAAATTAAACTTTTTATCTGTTTAACTGTAGTATAAACACAACTGAAGTTTGTTTGTAAAAAACCCCCCAGAGCTTTTGACAGTATTTGTTCTCAGTGATCTCAATGAAACATCTGTCCAGGTAAATATTTTCAGAAAGCATCTGTTAAACCTAAAACCTGCAGGATACTACATTCAGCATTTGGTAATAATTAAAGCTCTCACCCACTTAAAACACCATTTTAGAACATTCTGAAAAACTATCATTCTAGTTAGGTTTTATTTCTTTTGAAATACTGTACTCTGGTCCATTTGCTTATGAATGAAACTATTTTAAAACCTTTTAATTAAAATAAAATGTAAATAGGAGAATATGCTGTCATTACAAAGCATTATGATATCTAATTATAAAAATTCAGAACTGTATTCACAGAACTGGATAAACAATGTTTTCGGAGTAGTACTGTGCATGTGTGCTTGCTTCCCACCCTCCCAACCTGTAAACAAATACGTTTATTATAACATATACCACAGGTCTCTCTTTAGTAGGAAACTGAGGCTGTACAACTGCCTTTCTACTTACAGCTTATGTACTCAGCAGATTGCATTCTACAATCAAACCAAATTAGGGCATTTTATCAGTAGTAAGCAAATGGGATTGCAGCAACGCAGGCACAGAAGCATTGATGTAACTACATCAGTAAACTATGTGTCCTGTTCTGTTGTGAAAAGCAAAAAAGCATGTTGAGAAAAGAGGCGCTTGAAGCACGATCAGTTACAATGGACATTTTTCTAGATACAACTTTCCTGATCTTGGATCCCCAGATGGTGCTGGACGACATCTCACAGTCATTTCCATCCAATATGGACACTGGTCAGGGGTGACAGAATTTGTAGTCCACTATCTTAGGCTCCAGATAAATTGGTCTTGTGAAAGGGAAACCTCTTTTGACAGATGAATGGATAGCTTTTTATCTTAATCTATTTTTAGTATTTGATCCCAGGGTTATCTTTGGTGGTGGTTTCTGAAAATCATTACTAAGTAGCTACTATGAGGGACTGAATAATCTTTCTTATGCAAATTGTGCTACTTTCAGATCCTGGAATTGTCAGAGGGGCAGTCAGGTACCTTTAGAGGAGGCTCTTTAGATTGATATGTACATTGTTTCACTTCAAAATGCAGTAAGCCAGCTCTGCTGCATTTAGGAGTCCTCCTGTTCTTTCCTCTGGAATACAGCCTTGAATTTCTATCCCAAAGTTAAGCCCTGGGAAGTGTACTGTATTCTCTCTGCTGCCTTTTCCATAACACATTCTTCCAACATAGGTTCTTACTTCAATAATGCACTGTAGCGTGAGGGTAATGTCACTCCTAGGGCATGTTCACTTGGTTGAGTGCTTGTTCTGGAGAAGGAACAGAGCAATGACACCATCCCATATAGGGGGTAAGAAAGCCTTTGTCCTCCAGACATTTGGGACTATGACTCCCACAATATACTGGCCACACCAGTGCATGCTGGAAGCCAATATTTACGTGGAGGGTCAAATGCTTCCATCCCTGCTGTACAGGAAAAGGAAGACCAGCCTGGTACCTGCTGTTGTTCAGAGAATGAGCAGCTGCTGAGAGCCTGCTACTCCCTGGCTCCATTTCCTTCCCAAAAGAATTCTACCGTGACTGCTGGCTTCCCTGAGGTTTTAGAAGGGTACTGGCATTCGTCACTGGTCCAAACAAACAAAGGCCATCTGGTACTTGTGTCATAGCAAGGCCACCAGCAAGAGAAGACCAGCTTTCTTGCACCCAGTTATCAGTGGCTTTTTACAACTCACTGCCCTGCTGGCATTGCCAAGCCGATCCTTTCACTGCCTATTCTTTTGCTTGGGTATTTTGCCTTTTCTTTAGGAGGATTGTACAGAATGCTTTGCATGGGGAATTTTCAGCTTGAGTTGTGTTTGTGCGCATGTATGTAAAAGCTGGTTTCAGGAGCATAGGAGATTCAGCAAATTGTATGGGGGATGATGATGATGTCTATATTTATTTATATCCCACCCTTCTCCCAATATAGGGACTCAAGGCTGCTAACAGAGAGTTTAAAACAATGCATAAACATTAAAAATATAAGCATGAAATTTAAAAAACAGATTAAATAATTTACAGTATTAAAATATTTAAAAACATTAAGATATTAAAATACAATAAAACTATATACACTCTTACCAATTATAGCAGGTGCCACAATGCTGTAGGAAATGTACATTGTTCGTTTCCCTTTCCTTTCCTGAAACATTTTTTGGCCACCACCAGCTGGTGGCTGCCATTTTCACATGTCTATGGATGCAGTGTTCCAAGGAGGCCTCTGGGGGAATATGATGCCCCACCCTAAGCTTGGCACATTATTTTAAAAACCCAGTGCATTAGCATTAGGTATTCCTAATAAAAAAAATGTATAAGCCTGAATCTAATTGTTAGTCTCAACTAGGGTAGACCCACTGAATCAATAAGATTTACCTATATGTTGGCAACCCACTCAATAATTAATTCAGTGGGTCTACTCTAGGTCTGATGACATAATGTGTCAACATTAGTGTTAGTTATTATTTAATAAGCATAAGTACTACTATATTATGTAGACATTTTAGTATCTCCTCTACTACTGCCTTGTTAGTCTTTAAAAATAAGAAAAACGAGCAAACAAAAATAAAACCAAGATTGTGGAAGTAACAATAAACATTGCTACCTTCATTTAATAATAATAATAATAATAATAATAATAATACTGAGATGTCAGTGTCGATGTCCACTTGGGATGATGATGCTCCATGTGTTAGCATTAATTTAAAACATGAGGGTGGGGAGGATGTCATTACCCCCTTGCTACCTAATATGTTACTCCCAAGTTCTGTAACAGTCATTCTTTCTCCTGAAGCCAGTTGGAAGAGGCAGCTTCCATATCTGTGGGGTGGTGACTACCCTCTCGGCTTTAGTAAAAACTTTAAAGATGCTATTCTAGGTGCTTATTTTATTTTGTGGGAGGAGGTTAGGATTGTTCATTTTTCATTTGTATGTATGGTTGTGTTAGCTGGACAGTGAAGAAAGCTGATAGGAAGAAAATCAAGAAATGTGGTGCGGGACAAGAGTTTTACAGATACCGTGGACTGCTAAAAAGACACATCAATAGATCCTAGAGCAAATCAAGACTGAACTCTCCCTAGAAGCCAAGATGAGACTGTCGTACTTTGGCCATATCACGAGGAGACGTGACTTACTAGAAAATACAATAATGCTTGGTAAGGTAGAAGGCAGTAGGAAAAGAGGAAGACCACATTCAAGATGAGTAAGACTTAATCAAGGAAACTAGTCCTGAGCCTGCAAGACCTGAGAAGGGCTGTTGATGATAGGGTGACTTGGAGGGTTCTCATAGGGTTGCCATAAGTCAAAGTTGACTTGATGGCAGTTAACAACAACAACAAGGTCAGCACCTTGGACAGCTCCTTGAAGGTCTGGGCTACAACTTGGAGTAGACTCACTGCCTCAGAGGCATGGAAACCAGCAGTCACCACTGCCCTAAGCCTTTTCAGAATTACTCTTAAGTGGGAACACAGCATTACTCCAGGGCATGATTGAGGAGTGGAATGAGAGCAGGCAGGTGGTAGCATGGAATTGTATTGCAACAGGAGAAACCTTTGCTGTTGCAACAAGAACCCTGCCCCCCACAAAACCTTTTGATAAATTTAACTTGCCATCTTTTAAAACAAATCGCTGAAATTGCCACCTAAACTCACTGTTTGCAAAGGGATGGCAAAAGACGGGCGAGGAGACTCATTGTTCACCACAAAATTCTCTGTACCTTTTTTAAAACTTAGGATTGCTTTGCCTAGTGTATACTTACATTTGACTGGGTTTTGTCCATACTTTATCATTTCTTTTTTGTCCTTGAGTGAAAACACATAAAGAGGATAGGCTGACCCAAAGAGACCAGGGTTATTTTTGTTTTGTAAAAAGGACAGAAGCATCACTTGGATAAAGGTCTTTATAAGACTTTTCCCTCTACTTTGTTGTATTTACTGTATGAGTTCAAAGCTTTTAAAATAGCATTTAATTTTTTTCCCTTTCCCAACTTGATAAAAAAATGTTTAGGAATTTTATTTACATTGCAGTCTTTACTCATAAGTAAGTCCCACTATTCAGTGGCATTTAGTCCCTTGTATGTGTTTTACAATTGCGGCCTTCCTGCAAGGTCTAGCAAGAATAAGAAGGTAGCTACTCCTTGCACATTTAGTTCAGAGCAAGCATCATTTAACATAGCATGGCTTTCTTCCAAGTTAACGTAGATAAGATCTGGACATAAAAAAAATGTGCAAAGCTGAAGTCAGAGTCAGTTTATTTCTGGCTGAAGGATACCCTGGATAGGAATATCAATCTTTATAGGCTATGAAATACAGAAAATTTATGTTTCTTAGCTTGTCCATTTGTCTTTGACTTTTCCAGGTAGGATTGCAATTGTATACATAATTTTTTTTTTAGAAGAATCTCTGCTTCGTACAGTACAGCTTTCTTCTCAGTAAGCATTCCTAGGATTGTGCTGTAGATATTATTAATATTCCATCTAGTTACTTGTATTAAGAGCTGTATAATCCAGCCTTCTGCATGGACGCCAAGTTTGCTGCACCTTAAGCAAAGCCAGAGAATGTGAATAAATATTCCCACATTTTCTCACAAATTATTGCTGATTCCTACAAATCTTCACTCCAGGATATTCCATAAATTCTTTCTTCTGTTGCTCACTTACTAGTTATGATGCAATCCTGTAGGCATTGAGTTCACACTCTATTGAACTCAGTGGGATTGTATAGATGCCAGTCCCAAACACACTTATTAGGGAGAAAGTCCCATTGGCCTGTATTCTGAGTAAACATGCACAGGACTGCACACATAGGAAGTTCATTCTAACATCTGTCTACCTATAATCTAAACTTTTGGTTCTTGTAGTATGTGGGGAAATTATTATTGTAATGCAATACAATCTTGTGTATCCCATGTTAAGTTCAGTTTAGAGATTTCCCTGCATGCATTAGTTCTTTCACTCCCCCTTCTTCTTTCCCTAGGCAATTTCAGCCAACTGGAGCAATGGGTCATTCATCACATGACCTAATTTAAATATTATATTACACTTTGTTTAAGTTTCCTTTAAAGTTGGTCTCCATGTGGCTGTAGCCATCTTGTCATCTTTGAGTCTTTCCATCTTAGAGAGTCTTGTTTTTTTTTACCCTTCACCATGTAGCACTCTTCACTTAAGGCTGGGTGAGTTTTTCCTACCCTAAATACTCTTAGTTAGTTAAGGACCTTTAAGTTTGTTTTAATATGTAGATTAAGATTGATATACCTTCAGTAAACTTTCGATATGCATTTTTAAACTGACATCTTTGTTTAATGAGTCTGATTGACTGGGTGATCAGACCACACATTTAAATGTTAATTGAGCTGTGTCTGCATTCCAATGCCTTACTCTGCTTACTTTGAAAGAAAAGTGTTTTTACTTTTAAGAAGATATTTTTTATTTTTAAAAGGGCTAGTGCTCCTGGAATTTTTAATAGATTTTTAATTTTAGACTCATACCCCACAACAGTTCCTCAGAATAGCAATAAGACATGTTTGTTCCAGAACTGTGAAGTAAGTATACCTAAGTGTAGATTTTCCCAAACATCTATAAAATTCTTGAGTGAGAATAAATAAAAAGCCACCCCAATATAATGATTATTTTCTGTAATCTTCAGTGGGTTATATCATTCTAGAAATTCAGTTTTCTGGTTTTTTTACCCTAAGATGTTAGGTAAACAACTAAAAGCAGTGCTAGAATTATAGGGCAAATATGAGGGGGAATTGATGGCTTATATTTGCACAAGCACAAATCTTGTTTAAACAGGCACAAAAGCAAGTGATTATTCATTTTCTCTTATTTTTGCCTGTTTTGTCTGTAAGTTGAGAGCAACTCTGTCTGTAGTCTTTAGGGATATGCCTGTGTAGTCACAAGCTCCACTGGAATGGTTATTTTCAAATCCCACAAATCAAATGGAAGATATGCCCATCCAATGCGCAATCATGTTGTTAGTCAACAGGGTCTGTCTCTTGTTAGCAGTTGGCAGCATAGACAAGCTAGTACTGTATGTTCCAGTTACTTTTCCTTGGGAGACACATGCAAGATGGATAACTTCTCCAGCTATGCATCACTAATGTTTCTTGGGCTTTGAGGATTTTATGATTACATTGTAAGCAATCAAAAGTGCTAGAAAATAGCCAAAATGTTTGGCTGCTGAGTACTGGCATGCTGTCACACATATCCATTTGAGAAACTCTCTGTTGGCAGGAAACAAAGAAAGACATGATGAAGGTACAGAACAGTAGAAGAAATGACAAAGAGACAATAGATTGCCTCATGGACAGATCTTGCTCAATAGGTGTACTTGGGTCATGTTCCTTATGATAGCTAACCACAAAAACAAACTGTAATCTTAAAAAAAGAAAAAAGAAATTAGCATGGACATAGGATAAAGGTTTGCATTCTTGTGTTCTTAGCACTGATATAGATAGGAATTAATTAACAGGATTTCTCCTGGATTATTACAATCCTTAATAAACATGAAATTAAACCAGAGGTCATACAAACAGTAGTGTTGATGCACGATTAACACAGCCCAGATGGGAAAAAACCAACCCTAGATCCCACACAGTGGTCATTCTTACCCACTAAGTGTGGTGTGCCACAGGGCAGGATCACCAGAGGCCACCAAGTGGATCTAATTTTCTCTTTTTACCCATCCTCCAATCCTGCCATGAGACCTAGACATCTCTTTCTCTAGAAATTAAATAGTTTCTATGAGGATATTCCTTAGTTTCTATTGGAAACTTGTACGTAAAGAATAAATTCTACATTCAGCACCTTGCAGACAAGAAGAAAAAAATATCCTTGCATTTTTGCAAGTATAATTCTTGCTTCATTTGTGTGTCATTTTCAATGAAAGCACAAAGGGAAATTCAGCACATCTCTGGAAGTACCTTGTTGTACTCCCATTTGATGAATGAAAGCCTATCTGCACATAAGCCTACCAACAGGGAGGGAGGGCTAGAAAGGGTAGGGAGGAAAGATTTACAGACCTGGTCAATGAGTTCTTATGGAATAATTGACCAATCAAGGACTAGGGGCTTGAGTATGGGTGGGTAAAAATTTGACTTCTTTGGCCCAGAGCTGCATCGGAGCTACCCTGCATGATATTTGGACTGCTCTAGTCTGGATTTCCGAAGCTCCCCACTGGATTTTTTACCCCCTGCTGTAGGTTTGCCGCCACTGCCTAGTCAGGCACCTCTTCCCATAGATCTTCATGCATATTCTTTAACAAGGAAGACCCCTGGCATGTGGCCGCTCCTTCTGAGGGTCAGAGCGAGTGACTCTGCCTGGTGCAGGACAACAGGCACCACAATCCCCTCCCAGTACCACTGCCACTGTCTCTGCCTTCCTGGTGCATAGTGAATGAGTGACTGTGCACTGGGAAGGCAGAGCCAGTGATGGTGGTGCGGAGAAGGGGAATCATGCCTGTCAGGCAGTGCTTGTCCTGCTTCCCACCTCCTCAAATCCAGTGCTGATCCTTTATCCATGCTACAGTTTTCTCTAGAGTTTCCGGCAAACTCCGGAGAAAACTGTGATACTTCTAAAACCAGTTTTTAGGTGGTATAACCCAAGACTGGTGCAGATATAGCTATACGTTGTGTGGCACTATCTCACCAGATTCAGGGATAATGATGTATGTCATGTGGCGTTATCGGGCTAGATTTGGGGGAGGGGGATTCGTATTTTATCACTAGTGCAGAAAAGGCTTCAGAGGGAAACAGAGGCTTCTGGCTGAAGTCAATCAGCAATTATGCTAGTGCTCAGGCTACATGGATTGCTAGCCTTATGAAGCTGCATGACAACATTCCTGTACCTTTAAGCAGAAGGAGGCCTCACTGTGCTTGTGAGTCTTTATATGCAGAGGCTTGCCTGCTGAATTTTGCAAGAACAAGAATAAAAGATTAACCAGGAAGGAAGCTAACAACTAATACTATCCCATAGACAGGTTATATGTAATGAATCAGACAGGTAGGACTAGACTGGACTGGATAATACCTTTATTAAGAACATTAAAAATGCTACAGTGTGCAAGCTTTGGACCTCTCTGGAGCTCTTCATCAAGCTAAGTGATTTTTAAAAAATGAGAATGGATACCTGCTGTGAGGCAAGCATTTACAGTAGGTCTGGGATATACATAACACACTCCATAGGCCATTTGCAGTTTCTAAGGCCAGTCCTGTGGTTCCCATCAATATGCCCAAAATTGCAAAAAAAAAAAAAAAAAAAAAAAAAAAAAAAAAAAAAAGAGGGGGGAGGGAAAAGAAGAGAATCATACCTCAGAAGGTTTCTAGGTTGGATGATTTCCCTCTAAAACAAGGTATGCTTCTCTCTGCACCTTGCTTTGGCAAGTAAACAAAGCGAAACAACCAGGGTTTTTTTTAAAACCATGGACATTACTTCTAGTCACTTCCATTTTCATCAGGAGGGGCTGGTGCAGCCCACAGAAGGTTCAGTGTGGGTGGGAAATGGCCCATGGACATTCTGGAGTTGCTCATCCCTGTTTCAGGTATTAGATTTCCCGGGTGTAATTGTCTGTTCAGAAATTTGTTTATGGAGATGGCAGGTATCCTTATTATGGTCTGAACATGATATTTCCCATACAAAATGTGTTATGAAGGTCAGTGAACTCAATCACACCAGTACCACCTACAGTAACAAACAAATGCAAATACAAAAATGTCTCAGGTGGTACTAAAGAAGTGTGGAAAAACCCTAGGGATAATAAGTTAATTAAGAATAACATAGAGTGCCAACCCAACCTTGAATGTATTTTGCATTGCTGGAGTATAACCATGGGGTGGGGGGGAGACATAATGATGGCACTACCCCCTGGAATTAACACCCCCTGTGACACTTTCTTTCAATCTCCAAATCTCTAGCATTGCAGTAACTTAAAATGGTAGTTGAGCATACAGTTTAGGCATCCAAAGAAAACAGACAGGCTAAGTTACCAAGGGAATGTGAACACAGCAACTATAAGAGTTCTGTGTGTGAACAATTTTTTCAGTGTTTCACTCTCTGCAATCAATAAATTTGGGGGCTGAAGAACAATTTCATTGAGGGATGCAGAATTCTTGTGGGTGCAATGCCCTAATCTCCCCTCTCCATAATTACACCCTTGCATTGCTCATACTGTAAATCATTTGCTGGAGCCATGTACAGACTGGAAGCTTTTATGTAAGACAGGTACTATCTTGGGAACCACATTGGGGTGAAAGGCAAGATTTGGTCTACAAGCTGGAGGTTCCCCACCCCACCTGATCTAAGGGATTGCATTTGTGTTCTGAGTGTTATAAACAAATGGCTAAGCTGTAACTCACAACATACAAATCCCCCACCTTTAGGTTCTCACTATAATGAAAGGTGATAATGAACAAGAGCAGCATTTAGCTGGAGTGGAGCCATTGGGGCAGGACTGCTGGGCCCTCAAACACAACTGGTCTGGGTTGCCATGCTTTGAAATGAGTGAAAGTAATGCACATTATCCATTTAAGAGGATGTTCCCATAAGATCATTAGGTCTAGGATCTAAAATTACTTAACTGCATCACTGTTCAGATGGTTCAATTGTGCCCACTTAAATGCTTTCTGCTGTTTTATTTGCTTGTGAGTGCAGAGATCCATCAAAATAAAATGAGAGAGAGCACAGCATTGAACAAAGACACTGTGCACACTTCACCCAGTTAGCTTTTGCATTAAGACAAAGTGTTTCATAAATCAGCCATATTGCACACTGTGAGCCACAGAATTAAATGCACATCAGTATTTTAACTGCCTGGCTCAGTGCTACAAATACTGTGTGGCAGAGTTATCTTACAAGGAAGCAGGCCACAGACATCAGCCAAGCTGAAGGGGGACATCTGAAAAAGACTTGCAGGAGTCCCTTTGTCTTGCCAACCTGTAACAGGCAAAGACTAATAAATATAGCTAATAAGGAATGTCCTATTTCATCAGAGTTTGTACCAGAAACTAGCAACTTATTGTTTTGAAACAGATCGTACCAGTGGAAACATTCTTAAAATATAGAGATTTCATGGATAATATTGTCTGACTGAAAAGAAGTGGTCAAACTGCAGGAGGATCAACATGTCAACATCTGTTAGATGATTTACTGTAATTTGTGGCATTATTCGTCCATAATGATTCAGTTGTCCCCTTCACAGTTATACTCCACTTTAAGTACAGTCCACAAAAACACATCCCATATCTGCAGGGGATATATTCCTGCACTTACCATTTATAAATAAAACCACAGATAATAGTAAACACTATTAAAGTTAAGGACCAAAGGAACAAACAGACCATAGAGTTGTATTGGAGGACCTAGCGATCACAACTCTATGGTATATGCTCCTATTATTTCAGCTGTGGATAACTGAATCTGTGGATATGGGGGTAGTGGCGGCAACCTGTATGTTTACTTGAAAATTAGCAAAGATTATTTCTTGAATAATTATTATCCAGTCAGCATGTTTAAGATGGTGCTCTCCATGTGTCATTTGTCAATAGGTTCCATCATCCTTAACAAATATCTATGCTGGCTGAGATTTCAGGAATTTACAGCACAAAAACCTCTGGAAAGTCACAGCTTCCCCATCTCTGCCTTAAAATACTCTTGCCATAGGGAGGAGTACTGTATTTTGGCATGTGGAGCTAAACCACATACTACATTACATCTGTGCTATGGGGTTATGGCACATGGATTTTAGGGTGAACATTAAAGGAGCTATCCAAAGTGCTAAAATGATTTTTCCAAGCAGGTTCTTCACCTTCAATAGTTCTTTTGAAGTTCAGACTAAAACCCAGACTCACCATCTTATTAATTAACATGGACAGCAGCTGTTGCTACTGTGTGTCCAACACAGCATGTGCAATGTGGGATGGGCAGATTTCTGGTTGATGGGAATATCTACTTTGCCTTTGCTAAAGACAAAATCTTAGAATGAAGGAATTCTAAGACTGGGCATTTCTTTTGCATAAAAGAAACTCACCAGAGCTCATAGTTCACACATACATGCAAGTCCATTGCTGTTTAAGGCAGATTTTCTTTCTTTCAGTGTAGGAGAGGAGGGAAGTCATTTTGTTGCAACTCTTGTCAAAATAATGGATAGTCAGAAATCCATGGAGAAGTCATGCAGAGATCTGTTGGTAGATACATCAGTAGAATGAGAATGGGTATGCTCAGGGGTCATGAAATGCTGAACAACCAGGGTGTGGGGCGAGATGGAAAAGCAATTGAGTCAAAAAGGAGAGGCACAATAAGCTCCAGGGAGCCTAACATTTGCAGAATACAAAACAACAAGAAGTGAGGCGTAAAAAATTAATAACCCTTGGGGGAATCCCGTAAAAGCAATCCCATGAAGACTGAGCATGCTCAGTTGGCACAGAAAGCTGATAATGGAAGAAGCGACCCCCCCCCCCTGCAAACCTGGGGAGGGAGGTGAATGCAGTGGAATTTCTGGAAATTCAGTAGGACCAGTTTCGTTGCAGCTCCCACTTGTTTAAGAAAAAGAAACTAATACTGGCCTGGATGAAAGGTCGACCTGACCCTTCATCACAAGTGTACCTACAATGCTTTCATTTTCATTAGCTGGATTGTGACATAACAGTGCTTCTATAACAGTACACAAAACTGCAATAATAGTAACCAGGAGGTCACTGGGGGAGCCATTTTTTAGGTGTGACTGGTGTTTTTATTCTGTTCTGCTCACCGGCTGTTATGTCTTTTTTTCTGTGAACAAAATACTGACCTCCCCATCCCAGCTGTATCATTGAGGCTCTTCGTTGAGGCTCTCCAGCTTAACACTAGGGGGCATCGGACACCTGAACTGCAGCAGTTTGGCTACAGCAGAATCTGCCTGGCTGCAGTCAGAAATCAGAGAGATACCTTCATTGGAATGTGCTAGCTGCAAGAGAAGAGCCCTGGATGTTTGTGGATATTTACAGGAGAAGAAAACAGTACAAAGCTTTGCCTGATACAGTGCATTGGAATGGGTTGTGGTGGTTGTAGCAGTACAGATTACAAAACCTGTGTCACAGTTTCCCCACATCTTTTCTTATGAAATGTTACCAAAGCAATCATGCTCTGTTTCTAAGGTAAATGTGCAGGTGGCTGCAAAATGTTATTTTACTATATTATTAAAATACCTTAGGAGAACAACATCCTGTAAGGATATCTGAATGAAGGCTTGTGCAAAAAGTCACAGGCAGTTATCAGTGGAGAAGGACCGTAAGTCACATATCCAGATAGAGAAGTATTTTATTAATTATTATGTCATTTTACTCTCCAGGATACTTTTCTCCCAGCTAAACTGGCTCAAATTTGTGCAGCTTGTATGTCATCCATCCTTTATTTTAAGAGAGAAATGTTACATGTGACTTCCTGGCTTTACACAAAAGTCAACAAACCCCAACCTCATTGTGTTTTTCAAATATTTAATAGCATAAGTGCCAACAACCAAATGGTCCAAATAAATTTACAGGCATCACAAAAGAGGAGCACAGAGGGAAGTAGACAGAAAGAACTTTTTCTCCTTTTCTCTTAATACAAAAACTTAAAGTCACCTGGTGAAACTGATTGGCAGTGGATTTGGGCCAGATAAAAGAAAGTGCTTCTTCACACAACACTTAAATAATTTATGGAATTCACTCCCACAAGATACAGTACTGACCACAAAAGCTCAGATGCTCATTAAAGGACACTAAATATGCACAAGGATGATAAGTGTAGTATGGTCATTAGTTATAAAAAGTGGGACCTGCAACAAAATGTTGCAACGTGGAGAATGCCTTTATGTTTATGTAGACAGTTGGATAGTTGACTGAGACAGCATCATGCTTGAACATGTGCACATGTGTGTCTTTGCACTTAAGTCTTTTCCCATGGGCCATTTCCCCCCATTCAGAACCATCCTCCCAGCTTCTTTCTCATCTATGAGGGAAAATAAGAACTCCGTCAATGGGGAAATAAAGGAACCAGAGGCAGGGGGAGATGATTTGATAAAAGAAATGGCCTGTGTGTGTGTGTGTATGGAGGATTAATCAACCTCCTACAGTGATGTACCTAACAAATTCACTGTTCCCTTTCTAGGAAAGTGGGAGGGCTCAGCTAGATGGGAGAATTAATTGCGCAAAATAGCGCATTACCTCACTATCGCAGCAGTGTTCGTTTCCCCCCACGATCCATTTGTAAGATCACTGGCATGGGAAGCTGCAGTTCACACGAAGCATACCCACGAGAAAAGATGGTGGCTGTGAGTGAATTACCTGCCTTATTATTCAACCAAGAGTTCTTTCAATCTCCCCGCCCTTTTGCTTTGCTAAATGAGAGATGTGGAAGAGTGATCCTCTGCTTAAAAACATTTTTTTCTTGCTCTGCCACTCCCAAAAAGCACTTGATTGCCCCCCCCAAACAATGGTGACTCTGGCTGCTTTGTTGCTGGCAAGCCCATGCCTGCGCACATCCAACCAATCACATTTGACTTCCTGGGTGCACCCCTATTCGAATTGGTTGTTCAGATGGGTGGTTTTGTGCATTTTCACATATTTTTGAGAAAAGATCACGAGAAACAGCAAAAGCAGTTATTGCAAACTACTTGGAGTTTTCAGCCCCCCTACTTCCCAATATGGCGAATCCTGGTAGAAGCTCATCTGGACAAAAGCTATTCTGCCCACATTCTTTTAGGATTGTTTTCATTGTCTAGACAACCCTGGAGATAAATCTATTAGAAAAAAGGAGACTAAGTGTTGTCCTCCCACATCACATGTAGTTTGGTCCTAATTAGGCACTACATGGAGAAGTTGTTGTTCATCTTGTTCCCTGTCAGTTCCACAGAAAGGCAATTTTTGATGTAATCTACTTTGATTGCACTCAAGTACTATCATGTGCATCTTGACACATCTGAACTTATCTAAATCTGCAAGATTTCTCAGTTATGTAACATTAAATCAAAAGCATTAGACTTTTGGACTACATTAGGACCCTCGTATCCACTGATTCATTATCCACTGATTAAATTATCCATGGGACACAAAACAGCACACCTACCATAGAGTCTTCCTAGAAAATGTGTACTCTCTAGCCATTTTCTAGGTCCTCCAAGGCAACTCTATGGTATTTTAAACCAGAAGCCCCATTATTTTCAATGGTGTTCACTATTATCCATGGTTTTCAGTATCCATGGGCTCCCCAGAACCAATCCCCAGCAGATATGGGGGTCCTACTTGTACTGACGTTTCTGGATCTTGAAACTCTTTTGCTTCCCATTTCTCTGACGTTCTGACGGTTGTAAGAAAATACGTAACTAACTTTGACGACTCTAGTTTTATAAAGATACAGGGCACCCTATCACATTCCAGTGCAGAAATGCTGTGAGAATATGTGAAACAATATTTGTAGCTTATTGTATCCTGCAGGTTTCAGTCTTGAAAATGAGAAATGACTAAATCTTCTAAAGTGAGGCACTGCAAGCGATTGATATGAAATCTAGTTAACTTCTCTAGTACTATTCGAAGGAATCTCTCTACTTTTCAATTAGTCTATCAAAATAAAATATTAAGCACAAGTTCTGTGACATATGGAACTTAATTAATGTATTATCTTTCCCATCTGCTAGGCGGTAACTTTATGACAAACCACAGAACGGACATACTAGAATTGAAATAAGATCAGGTCAACGTGTGGCTGTGTAGTTTGTTTGTTTTTTTTTTAAAATGGAGGGGTGGAGGAGGATTACTCACTAGCATAATTTAGCGTATGAAATGTGTCCATAGCAAGAAGCATGGAGGCAAATACTCTTTAAAATAAAAAAATTACCCCTCTTCATGGAGGACAGAAGACATATGCATAAAAGTTGATTACAGTATATGAACAGATTATTTTTTTGTCCAACAGAGATTGGGGGTGGGAACATTAAGCTAAAATGCTTAATGTTTCCTGTGCCTCTCAGAAGTGTTGCTGATCTGTAATCAACATGAAGGCACCATTCATTTCTAATACTGCAAATATAACCTCCATAATTGCACACATGCTTACTCAGGACTACACCCTATTGTAAGCACTGGGACTAGCTTTTTCACTAAGCATGCATAAGACTAGATTTGGGACTGCATCCTGCTCACTCTGCCAAGTATCAGCCCAAACGTTGCCAGATTTAGCTATGAAATAACCTTTGTAGTGCTGCAGGAACAGTTGCCTCCACATGGGCTGGAATATTGGATGGCTGCTCATGTATAAATAGTACCAACATGAAGAGTGACCACAGGAATTTCCAGAAGCTCAAACACTGCTTGTGTGGAGAACATGCTGTGATTAAGGGCTATCCACACGGTAAGCACACTCCAAATGCTACATGCTCCTCACACAGAATCACTGTTCCCAGTGGCTTCCTGCGTAAGAAGCTTAAAGTGAAAATGGGTCCTCAGAGAAGCTGCATGTACAGTACTCAAAAGCAGATCCATAAAACCTCCAAATAAGCTTTAAATCAGGAGCACACTACAATGCTACCGCAAGTGGCTGCCCTCCTGGATACTGAAAGTGTATGGTTCACTGTTATGTTTGCTTATTTTTATTGGGCAAGGCAGGATAACAAGCTTCCTAGTGGCACAGAATCTTCCTTCAGGCATAAATCTTGAATTCAGGCAAGCAAAAGAGTTCTGTATTACTCCAAAGCTTGATGCCCAATATATATAACAATGGAATGTATTTATGTATTTCTTTAAATATCTGCCTTCCTGGGCCACAGCTCACTTCTTCAGATATGGGCTGCCAGACTGAAAACCCATAGGGCTGCCAGACTGAAAACTCAAGAGGGCTCCTGTACCTTTAATGATTGTGTAGAAGAGGAAATTTCACCAAGTGTTGTTGCTGAGGCAACAAGTTAACAAGCCAAAATCCTACACAACCATTAAAGGTACAGGCACCCTCTTCAGTTTTTGCTCTGGTAACCCTAGTAGCCCATGAAATAGCTTTTCCAGAAATAAATTAGTTAGTCTTAAAGGGGCTGAACAGACTGAAAAAGGCTAACACAGCCTTCTCTAGTTATTAGGAATATAACAAGTTCAGTAAAAATATGGAGGGGGGGCAGATTAACCATGGGCTTGTGGGGCACGGTTGACCCTCTCCTCCCCTTCTCCACTCCTTTCTTGGATAGACTTGGAGGAGAACATGAGGAGTGCATCAAAAATACAGCCCTACAGGAGGCCTATAGAGGAGGAATGAACTACTCTATCCTGTTCCTGTACCAAAGCTTGGAAATTTAATTTTTGGGATTAGAAGAGGGATCCTGGGAATTGTAGTCCAAAAAGTCACGTTTCCAGGTTTTGTGCTTTGCACACTGTAAGTGAGTTTACGGTGGAGACAATCCCTTCCTTCACACTACAGTATAATCTTTCCTTCGTTATTTCCCTCTTTTTTTTAAGGCTAGTAAATTTTGTGAGCTTTTTGACAACATAGCTGCTTTACATAGTGCTGGGGTGGTGGACCCCCACCAAAAGGGAGGGGCAGAGCCCTCATAAACAAGCTCGACAAAGTTGCTCTTTCAACAGCGTTCGAGCAGTGGCAGCCAGTTGAAATGGTCGTCTCCCTAGATTTTAAAAAGAAGGGAAATTTTGCCTGTTTTAACTGGTGTGTAAGAGATTAGAATACAACCCCTCCTCCACATTGTGTGTGTGTGTCTGTGGAGAAGTAGCGAGGAACGTGTCACTTCTGAGGGAACGAAATTTAGTTTAGGTTTAGAAACTAAACCTCGTTCCCTCAGAAGTGTCCCGTTCCTCGTGGGTGGGGGGGAGACTAAACCTCATTTCCTCAGAAGTGTCCCGTTCCTCGTGGGTGGGGGGGAGACTAAACCTCGTTCCCTCAGAAGCGTCCCGTTCCTCCGAGGGAGAAACTAAACCTCTTTGCCTCAGAAGTGTCCCGTCCCTCGCTACTATTCTCCCCCACCGTGGAAAGGGATTGTAGTCCAGTCTCTTACATCCCCCCTCAGGCCGCGCCCGCTCAAAACCGCAGGCTCCTGAGGTTGCTCTCCCCTCAAAGAAAAACACGGAATAAAACCGGGCGAAAGAGACTTGTATGTAGGTCCACATTGGACCGCATTCAAGCACTACCGTCACGGACTGGGCTGCCGGCTGCGGAGATGGGGAGGCGGCCTGGGTGGCCTGTGGGCGCGAGGGGGAGAGGGCTGTTCCCGCGCTCCGGGTCCTTTCGGTCCAGGGGCAGAAGGGAGAGAGGGTCTCGCAGGCAGGAAGAACCGTGGCGGGGGCAGCGCGACCACCCACTCTCTGGACAACCCACCCCCACCCCGCGCGCGCTGGAAACCGCTTTAGGCGTCCCTCGAAACGGGCTCACTCACCCCCTGCGGCTCTCGCCTTCCTTGGACGGTGGTGGTGGTGGTGGAGGCGGCGGCGGCAAGGCCAGCGGAGGCGCTTCCCACCCCTATCCCACCGCACCCTCTCGTGCCAGAATGTCAGCGGCGGGTGCGCGGAGGTTTCCTAAAACGGGGGAGGGGGGAGAGGGAGGCAGAGCGCGGCAAGGCGAGTCCCCACAGCAATCCCCGCTCCTTCCCTCCTCCCTCCCCACCTCCCCCTCCCCCTCCCCCTGCCGCGCAAGGCGAGAGAAGGCAGAGTTACGCCGCCGCCGCCGCCGCCAATGCGCCAGGCTGGCGGCGCAGGAGGAGATGACGCAAAGGGCCGTGCAGCGCTCCCCCCCAAAAAGTGCTTTTCCAGGACGAAGATGGCGGCAACTTAGCGCAGGGCCCCAAGATGAAGGTGGCCCCCGGGCGGCAGGAGGCAGCCAAATCCGCGCCGCGAGACGGGGGGGACCGTCCCCGGTGGGAGCCTCAGCAGCAGCAGCAGCCGGCGCCGCAACAGCAGCAGCAGCAGCAACAGCGCAGTGGCACCAGCAGCAGTGCTAGCAGCAGCAGCAGCAGCAGCAAAAGCAAAGCCAGCCGCAGCGAGAGCCCCAGCAGCAGCAGCAACAACTCCCTCCAAAGCAGCAGCACCCGCCTCAGTCGCGGCGCTCCGGAATCCCCTCAGCAGCGTCCGCAGCCCGAAACGCAGCAAGAAGAGCAGCGGCAGCAGCAGCTTCGGCGGCCCGCCGGGTGCCCGGAGCTCGTCTTGGGCTAGCGGGGGTGTGTGGGGGAGGGGTACGGCTAGCGGGGGCGGGGGGTGTCCCCCGGCCGGCTCTCCAGGGCTCCGGGGTGGGTGGGGGGGTGGATGGGTGGGGGGCCGGCGGAGCGCGGCATGAGGCAAAAGGCGGGAAGCGGGGGGTTGACGTTGGCGCCGAGATGGGGGCCCGCGCTCTGACCATGCCCGGGTGACAGGAACAGCCAGGGGGAGGCAGGGGGACGGCGACCGGCCCAGCCCAGCCCAGCGCGCAGGAGCACCGCCGCCGCCGCCACCATTCGTGCCGCCACCATCACCGCCGCCACCCCCGTCGTTGCCCTTCGCTGAGGGGGGGAGCCTGGCGCCCCGCCGCCCAGTGTCCATGCCCGTGGGGCCGTCGAGCCCGGCTGCGGAGCTCCCCTCGCCGTGGAGCCGGCCGGGGTTGCGCGCTCCCGAAATATGAGCAGCCGCCCCACGGGAGGAGCCGGCTCGGGCGTGTGCTTCGGCCCGCGGGAGCCCGACAAGCCCTTCGCCGACTCGGAGCGGGCACAGAAATGGCGCCTGTCGTTGGCCTCGCTGCTTTTCTTCACCGTCCTGCTCTCCGACCACCTGTGGCTCTGCGTTGAGGCCAGGCAGGTCGCGGCCGGGCGCCACCGGGACCAGGAGCGCCCAGAGCCGGGCATGGAGGACGACGAGGGGGCGGCGGTGGCCCCCAGCAGCAGCAGCAGCCCTGCGTCGCCGCCGCCTCTGCCAGCCGGCCAGTGCTTCAGCCTGCTGGGGGGCGACGCCGAGGCTGCCTGTCGCCGCTTGCAGCCCGGCGTCGGCGGCGGCCCCTCCTCCTCCTCCTCCTCGGCGGAACTCTACCTTCCTTTTTGTAATTCCTACACGCTGCGCGAGCTCTTCGCGGGGCTTTCCCGCCCGGACACGCTGAACTGCACTCTGGACCCGGGAGGCGACGGCCGGGAGGCGGCGGCGGGGGAAGGCCCCCGGGCAGCTGGGGATGGGGATCGGCGCGGGGGCCGGAGCCGGAGCCGGGAGGACGAGTGGCTCCGCTCTTGCCGCCGCTGCGTCCTGGCTTACCAGAACTACGACCAGCAAGCTCGGGAGCGCTACCGAGAGTTCGAGCTGGTGCTCCAGAAATACCTACAAGCGGAGGAGTACTCGGTGAAATCCGGGCCGGAGGATTGTAAGGTAGGAATGTGGCGGATGGTGCTTTTTGGAAAAAACAAACTTTAGAACCCAAAGGAGCCTCCTCCCCGCTCCCCAGTTTCTCCTCCCTTGGCGCTGGGCTTTGCTGGGGAGGGTGCTTTGGCGGTTGCGGCGCGCTCCGCTTGGGGACGGGGCTTTGGCGTTTGTTCCCTTGGCCGGCGGGGAGGGCCAGGCTGGCTCCCCGCGCTCTCTTCCTCGCCAGGGGGAGGGGATCTGGGCTCCTCCGGCGGAGGGGGAGCCAGAGATGCGGCCGAGAACGGACGGGCTTCCCCTGCTCGTTAAACGCGCTCCGATCTCGGCCGTTTCCCGGAACTGGGAAGGAAGGCGTCATTCGTGCGGCGGCGGCGGCGCGCCGGTTGGGTTGCCTGCGTGCTTTCTAGGGGGTGCTAACTTTGTTGCTGGATCGGAGAGGTTCGTGTGAGGGGGGTGGCAGCTCAGTTTTGAAGAGGCAGTTTCTCTTGGGACGAGGAGGGCTCATGCTCTCGCCTCCAGTCTTCGCTATTTAAGGGCTGGAGGGGTGTGATCAAAAGATCTTGGCTTTTCCCTCTGAACTTGTTACAATCCAGCATGAATGAAGGACTGCTTAGTTGGTCAAGGCGCTTTCTGGAGGACAGCCTGGTCGAGTATTTACTGAGAAAAGCTTTGCATGCCGGGTTTGAAAGTGATTCTCGGAACATAGGGGATCAAAGCTCCCTAATTATCTGGAGAGGCCTAAAGAGTGTGGCAATTGAGTCATGGAAGGAAGGAAGGAAGGAAGGAAGGAAGGAAGGAAGGAAAGGGTCCCAGGTGGCTCTTCCTCTGTAGGGGCCTCTGGTTCACGTGGGCTGGGTCAAGTCTCTGGAGCTGGAATTCGCCCCAAGTGCATTGGCTGCAAGTAGACTCTTATTATAAGCTCTGGAGGAAAAGTGATGGTAGAAGCTGGCTGGATGACTACTGTGTTGCCCTTTATGTATGTATGGCTAATACTCCATTTTGCCTTAGCCACAGTTCCTTGTTCACTGCAAAAAGGGTTGTCACATTGTAGCTGTTGCTGCAGTGGCAATGTAAGTTGCAATCCTGAACAAACTTGTATTGGAGTAAACACCACTGAAACAACTGGGACTTATTTATTTAATTTATGAGTATTGGCAGCAACACACACACACACACTTATCCCAGAGCCTGATAGTGAACAAGTAAATAAATCTCAGCTTCACTTCTGAGCAATTGTACATGGGGTAAGGGGGTTTACTTATGAACTGGAATTTTTGCAGTTTCTGGCTTATCCTGATTTTTATTTTTTATTTATTTTATTTTTTTTTAGATTAGAGCATCCAAAGAAAAAAGGAATTTTGTAGCTACACTGTGGTCTCCCCAAATAAGAGCAGTTCTTCTTATTATCTTATTAGAGTAATTCTTGGTATTTGTTTGCTGAGCAAACCAAATTTACAGAGTTATAATTTGTTAAAAAAACCCAGGTAGTTTAAAAATTCTACCTGGTATGTAGTGTCTTTGTTTATACTTAGAGTGGTGACAACTCAAGCACTTTGAAGATCCATACACTAGTTCAGTATTGCAACTTTTTGAAAAGAGTTTGGAAGCTTACCCTTGTGACAAAATAAGTAGGGCTTGATGTGCTGTAAAAAGGAGGGCCTGATTTGTATTACTATTCAGACTCAGTTTCTCAAAGTCTTTTTATTCAAAGTGTAAAATCAGGCAGATTAGAGTGGTGGAAGGACAGACTATAGTGCTGCACATACTTGGTACTGGACCTTTGTGGTGCTGTCCATGGTGCTGTAGATTCTTAGAGCTGTCCCTTGCACTGTAAATTCTTGCTGCTGTCCATGGTGATCAGTGTTATGAGAACAAAGTTAATGCCTTCTCAGAATCTAATGCACCAGTCATAACAAATCACCTATCTCGATGAAATGTAATAGCCAAGCTTTTCAGTATTGATTGTTACTGTCAGTTGATCAGTATATTGGGAAGTTAAAACTACAGCATACTGATTGTGTCCAAAGACATAACTGAACTTTTGATGCTTTTGTAGTTTGTCATTTCTGCTTCAAGGACATCATAATAAGATCTATAGTATAAGTTGATAGTACTGTTTTAGAATTCTCAGAGTGTTAGAGATGATGAATTGTCATTGTCGTATAAATCAATAATTTATCTTTCTATATCTGTATTTGCTACATACAAACACATCTAAGATAATGTAAAAATGTTTCTTTTGACTTAAGTGACAGTTATGGATACATTTTATTTATTGTTTAGCTTTAGATGGGCCTTACTTAAGCATTCAGCCCATATTCTGTCTTATTTAATTGTTCATTGTGTCATAGGCTACCTTTTGCTGTGTGTTAAACGAGGCCAAAATACTGATTTTAGGCAGTAAACATTTATCTAAATAGCAATACAGTTTCCATTCCAGAAATAATAGCATTTCTACCAGTGTATTTATTTATTTATTTATTATATGTATTTGAAAAGAAAATCATTTATATGTACTATGCTTACTATACTTCATATCATTCGCCTTCTGCTATGTCTTTATTTTGGGCCTTTCCAAGTAGCCTCAAGGAATAACTGGGGAGCATATTAGAAAGGAGCAACTGAAGCATAGTTGTATTAAAATACAGTATGTGCCTAGAATAATATTGGCAATGATTCTTAATGGTTCTGCTATTATTGCATTAGAGAACAGAGCTAATTTTCCATGTTTCTTTTTCTAATGTTCGTTTTTGTTTTTGTTTTAGTAGGGAATAGTCATCTTTTCTTTCTGTGCAGCAAGCAACACATGCAAAACTTGGTGTTACAGTGGTTACTTTGTATGAGAAGAGTAGTTTTGCAGTGAGATTTCACAGTTTCCTCCAGTCAGAAAATGCTGTGAATTACAGAGTACAACTCTGACTTTTAATTTTTTTTGGTTATAGCTAAATGGATAAATGTTGTAGCTGTGATGAAAGTGGTTGAATTTTAGCTGATGTACTGAATATACATGATGTTTCAAAATGAAAACAACACCACTACTGATAATCTTATACATTTTTGCATTTGAGTTTGACGTGGAATTATTTGGATGATTTGTAACAATAGCATAATTATGTTTACAGTTGTTGGTTCAATCTTATGTGTCATTTTTATTAGTCTAGTGGGATCTCACAGTAGCCTGTGTGCTTATTTGAAAAGCATGTGCTATTGCTGATTCTGGCTGGTTTTATACCATTGTAATTGCAATTGGGCAATTTGATGTCATTCTGTCATGAATTTAGTAAAGGTGAAGCGTGAGAACAATTTCTGTATTTCACAATTATAGTTATAGTTAAGCAAGTTAATAGAATGCTATTGGCTCTGACCTCAGTAGAAGGATGCCATTATAATAGCAGAGAAAGTATGTTACTGTATACCTTTATTCATATTACTTATCCTTATCCTGTCCTTGTATTAGAAAGTATTATTTTTTCTTTTTTTTAAAGAAAACATGGCATCTATATATTCAATTCAGTTTGATTACTGAAGTCATCAGTTCATATGCACTGTGGTATATAAAAGTTATTAGGCACAGGTTAAGGTGACATGGATGATATCAAAGTTGAAGAATACAGTTAAATTCCAAGTTTTTGTGGAAAACTAAGGAGGCTAGAACTAAAAACCCCTCTTTTTAAAAAGTATATTGGTATATACTTTATATACTCAGAAGGTATATTCAATTTTTCTTTAAAACAGCTATCTTTTAAAAAATAGTATAGCTGTTTAGAATAAAGCAAATGGAAGTTGCTTAGTGAGAATTGGGCCAACTAATCAAACAAATGCAAGCACATATGCCTAAAAAAGATTTTAGTGAGTCCAAATGCATGAGTCTGAAAATTAATGCATGCTAGCTTTCTCCTTTCAAAATAGACCTTAACGGTCCTTTTCACTGAAGAGTCCTATCAAAAATAAATACCTACATTGGTAACATCTTTGTTTTCATATTATACTCTGGAGGCCAGATTCAGGATATTCTGTTCCCAGTACTATTGCAGTTGCAGATCAGAGGAGGGAATTGGTAAGCAGTTCTAGCAGCAACATTCTCGCAGAGCTCTTGGTCTGGGAGACCAGAGATGCCAGAGGCCAGTCTGGTACAATAAGATGATGTAAAAGCATTCAGGGCTTCTACTTTCTTGCAATTTGGACAACTTGTCACAGAAATGGAAGCATTTTGGGGTAGAAGTCTAGAAACTCACTTCAGCAGAATGACCCAAAACACGGTTTGCCAAATTTTGAAGGATGTGAAGTAATATTCAATACACAGGTAAAGAGAGGAATCTATATAAGTTTATCAAGTCAAATGTTTACAATGACATAACTGTGTCCCCTCAGATACGATAACAGACTACTAGCTTTCAGGCAGACATTGGCTTTAAATTATCAACATGTGTACTTCAGTGTGGTAACCTACTTGCTTCTTGCCCAAGGTATTCTGTTAGCTTCTGGGCCTAAGTACCATACACATTACAATAATCACAACTAAAGTTCTGTGTTTATGCTGACATATCAGTTGGAAGACAATATGAAGCCCTCCCACTATTTTACAGTTCACCCAAAGACAATGGGCAAACACTTATAATAGAAACTGGTGGCATGAGTTTGCTGATTGGCATAAAGGATTAATGAAACTTGCTTTTAATATAGCCTAAAATTATCAAATTGTTAACACTGTTTTACTCTCTAATACATTTCTCTACAGTGTTTCAAAGCATATTTGTTCTATCCATTTTTTAGCAATTAGCCCTGGATACCAGAAAAACAAGGCTAGGATACTGCTCAGTTGTTTGCAGAGCAAGCTGGTAATTCTCAATATGTTTGTGTATCACACCCAGGAAAACACATGCGCACTAATTTGGCAATCTGGATTATTACCTGCTCACATGTAAAATTTAACACCGCTCCACTGTTGCTCTTCTCTGCCACCTTATATCTTAGTCATGGTTGCAAATCTAGTTAAAGAAATTCTCATGGATAGCACTGACTTTGCTGACACCTAGACATTAGTATATGAAGTTCGCTAAACTGTCAGACCATTAGTCACTTAGTGTGGTATTTCCTACTCTGACCAGCTGTAGTTGGCCAAGGTCTCAGGCAAAGATTTTTCCAAGCCTTGTCACTTGAGATATCTGGTACAATTGAGTCTTGGGCTTTCTATATGCAAAGCACATGCTGTAAACTAAGCTTTCTGGTGTGAGCAATTGAAAATGAAAGCTCCCATTGAAATGTATAGTTACTCACTCTGCTTTTAATCTGAAGTGGTAAATCTTTGAGCAGGTCCTTCCTATATCCTGCAGCCAACTAATGTGAGGGAATAGAGATTAAACTATATCAAAAACAAGAAAGGGCCACATTAATGCAGACTGTGTTGAGACAGCTGGTGACTGACTTGATTTATGTGCTTGAACTTCAATGCCTCAGTCCAAAATTAAGACCTCATTGAACACAGTGAACAGTAGATGAGTTCTTCCCAGGAGCAAATATGTTGAAAGAACAAAATATTATTTGTATCATAAGTGCAAACCACTCTTAGATCTAAGGAAAATCCAGTGAACATTTTTTTATGAGCACTTTGTTGGGACTGGTATTATGACTGATATTTATGAAGAAGATTTTTCATTCGCCAACCTAGATTAAACAGGATTTATATGACAAGAATTTGGTTTAAAGTAGGAGTCCATAATTATGTTTATTTAGAAACAATTGAATCAAAGTAAAATAGAATACAATACCAATGTCTCTAAAAATTCATGTAAAAGACAATCCTTACTGCCGTTTCCAGATCAAAGAGCATAACCCTCTGAAACATCTTATCAGAACACTGT
Source organism: Gambelia wislizenii (assembly GCA_030847615.1). Taxonomy (NCBI): domain Eukaryota; kingdom Metazoa; phylum Chordata; class Lepidosauria; order Squamata; family Crotaphytidae; genus Gambelia; species Gambelia wislizenii. The sequence continues at coordinate 225,767,182 of JAUMIR010000003.1, read as the reverse complement.
AAACTGTGACCACTCTTGTGTGAAGTGGTCGTTAGTGATGGGAGAGACATTTTTCTAGTGCACAATTTAATTGAACCACTCTACCTCACTCTCAGAGAATTACAGTACAAAATGAATTTGAGTATTCAAAACATGTTATCAGAATGTAAATGTTAGAAAGAACTGTACATAGACATGCAACTATTAGTGAAAATAACTTACGGAACTCCATTATATTAGGGGAAATGCAAACACCTTTTGCTTGCAAAAGTTTGTATTTTAGGTAAAATTGTGCACAGAAATAAACATATAAGGAGAAATGCACACAAAAATGTATATTAATTTACAGACTATTACAAAAATCTATAAACTGATACAGAAATAGACCAGAATGCAAACTGGTGAAATTAAACATGGAGAGAAATGAACATTCACACATTCATCAATCCCTCAGAGTTATTGATGATGCTGGCAGTACCAGGGAGGCAAAGAATGCCTTTCAGAATTGTACCAGAAATTCACACGATAAAGCTGATTGGTCTGTTTATATGTGCTCATTTGTTCAAGTAGCTGTGTCTAGTTTTTTTTTTTTTTTAAATTTGGGAAGAAATCGGAAGAAAACTCTTTCTGAAAAAGACATTGAATTACTGAGGACAATAGACAATATATTGATATGAATTTCTTATAGATCTAAAAACCTTAAAACAAGAACAACAATAACACAAATTACTCTGAAATCAAAACAGATATTTTGAAGTATGTGTATCTAAGGGCTGACAATGACACAGGCTTGCTCTGACAATTACATTATGGTTAGATTTCCAAATTCCTACTTACCTCTGTTTTTACAGCAATTTCAGCATAATCAAATTTAGGCCATAGTTTAGCTGGCTCATAAATAAAATCCTGCAGTGGTACTTGCTAATCTCACAATATCTATTTTAAGTGTACAGTTGTACTCTAAATAAACAATTTCAATAAACTTGTTAATAGCTCATATTTATTTAGTGCAGCTTAAAAAAACAGGCAGCAATACTTGCTTAATAAAAAATGCATGAGAGGTATTTATGATCCAAAGGGAAATGAAGAATTGTATTTTTTTTTATCCTACTAAGCAGTAAGCTCTAATTATAGCAGTCACAATCATTTAAAGATAATAAAAATACTCTCCTGAGTTTGGATTATATTTAGGTTTCTTTTCAATTCTGTATGATGAATCCTGACACAAAACCAAAACAGGAACAGATTTAATCAGTCAACACAAAATTAGAATATTTTAAGTGTAGAGCCTTGGTTGGCAGATGTTTTTAGAGCCGAGTTACTTCGAGGGCAGTAGAGTCTGGTGGCTTCCATTTCAGTGGGATGGTAAATCTGCTCCAGATTTTAGTCCAAACCTTAAACATGCTACCCAAGGTTTTCAACTCTAACTCCAAATAAGTTCAGTACCTTGGATAGCCCCTTTAAAGTTCAGGTTAAAACCTACAGTGGATTCATCACACCACTGTCAGAGAGCCACTGACCAACACTATCTGGAGAAGATAGCAAGTGGAAGAGCTGTGCCATTCTTTAGTGGCTTGCTAACAAACTTTCCTGCTGCTCCTCTCCTCACTTTAATGAGTGGTAATATGTCAACAGGTGACTTGAAGGCACACACACAGAGACACACAGACACGAAGGTGGCAGGGCTACAGATGGGAAGATACTGGCTCTGTAAGGCTGCTGTGCACTCCAGAGTCCCCTAAGATAATGCCATCTCACAGAGCTGATACGTTTGATGTCCATCCTGCCACTGGAGTAGCAACTACCAGTTGGCCCCTTGTGTGGCATGCCATATTGATCTGAAACTCAAGGTTTTAAAAATTGAGCCCTTGCCTTCCTTCTTCTCCATACCTTTCAAGTGTGTCATGTATTGCCTATCAGGCCACCAAGGACTTGTTCATATGACTTTTGTCTGTCATACCCCAGCCAGTGAGGAGACTTTAAGAGTGGGATAAAACCTGATTGCTGGGTAAAGTAATTCTCACAAGTTTTACAAAAGTACATGACTAAGTCTGTACACATGATAAAAGCATGTTGGTGAATGTAAAAGAAGTATGTAGTTGAAAATGAAAAAAAAAGTTTTGGCTGTGGCTACATGGCAGTACTTAAAACTGTAGAGTGATGAAATGTTTGCATGGACAGAAATGCCCTATAAGAAGCAGCTTAGGGACCTGGGTATGTTTAGCCTGGAGAAGAGAAGGTTAAAGGGGTGACATGATAGTTTAAATACTTGAAGGGGTGTGTTATTGAGGATGGAGCAAGCTTGTTGTCTGTTGCTCCAGAGACTAGGATATGGAGCAATGGGTTCAAACTACAGGAAAAAAAGATTCCACCTAAACATTAGGAAGAACTTTCTGATGGCAAGAGCTGTTTAACAGTGGAATGTGCTGCCTTTGAGTGTGGTGGAATCTTTCTTTGGAGGTTTTTAAACAAAGGCTGGAAGGCCATCTGTCAGGAGTGCTTTGATTGTATATTCCTGCAGGCAGGGGGTTGGACTAGATGGCCCTTGTGGTCTCTTCCAATTTACCACCTCTGAACTATATTCTGTGCACTGGTTCTCATTCTCCATTGCATAGCTGCCTAGGTTGTCCCCCACAATATGTAAAAGTATTGATGCACTTTGGCTTTGCCATTGCCATCACTACTGAGGTTGCTTTTGGATTGGCTAGAATGGCTTCTTTCACACTCTAAGAGAAAATTCACATTTTTCCTTGTCATGAGGATTGATATTAACATGATCAGGATGGATGAGGAAGGCAGCAAGGAAGAGACTTATCACTAGTGATTTGGCTTTTTGCCCTGTGGTATGAAGAGTGTCTATAACACAGAAAAGGGCACCCTGGGCACAGTCTTACTACTCCGTAGGCAGCTTGTGACCAGAAAAGGGGGCATCCTCCTACCCAAAGTTACAGGGTGAGTCCTTTTGCCCCATAAAACCCTACTTTGCTCTTCTTTCCCCTTTACTGCTGTTATCCTGCTGACTCTTGAGAAAGGACAGAGGGTTTGGTGTCTGTGCTTAGCTGCAGGCCATTAAGAACAGCTGCTGAGTGTTGAGAGAAAATATCTCTCCAAGGCCTATGTTGAATTATGGACCACTGCTTGCTGATTCCTTATGTAGAATTGCTAATGTAATTCTGAAACAAAGTCACTGTATTGTCTTTCCTGCACTATGAATTTCCCATTAAAGAGGGGAAAACATGTTGAGGACACCCTTCATCAGTTTGCTTCATTGACTAAAAGCACATTTTCCTGGAAGTAAGTGCTACCACAATCACACAAATTAATGAGTTTCATTCCCAAGTAATGTATTTATAATCAAGGCCATTTTTTTAAACTCAAAAGTAATTCTGTTATAGTTTGTGAGACAAGTAGGAGCCTATAGTGTTTGCAAACTTAATAGCTATAGTTCTGGGCTTACTTCAGTTGGTTTGAAACAAGTTGTCTATGAAGAATATCCCTTACAGGGTAAGATGTTTCCTTGAATCTATAATCAAAATTTAATTTGTATCCGTTATGCATTCACTTAGGAAACAAATTTTGATGTTGACTTTCATTTTATAGGGAAGGTTTTGAACAACTAATATGTATTAAAGTGAATGAGAAATGGTAATTAAATTATGTCCCTGATTACTACGCTGGAGAAATTGAGTTCTAAATATGAAACTACAAATGCACAATCTTTATAAATGTGTAATTACAATTATCTTCCTTAAGTAAGAACTCTGCTAAGCCTTGCTAATATATTCATATGAGTGATTGACTGTCTAAATAGCCTTTTCTTGTTTATATTTTGCTTCAAAGTAAAAAGAAGAAAAGAGAAGCAACATAGATAATCACTGCTACATTCCTTATGTGAGGCAGGGGGTTGCAGTTGAAAAACACTCCGAAGCTTTAGCTGGCCCAAAGAGCTGCAGCCAGACTGTTGACTGAGGTGGGTTACAAGAAGCACACAATATGTTTGTTACAACTGCTTCACTGGCTGCTGGCCTGTCTCTGAGCACAATACAAAGTGCTCTTTGTAATCTAGGGAGCCCCACACAGTTTAGGTCCAGTCTGTCCCAGGGACTGTATTTCCCCATATGTACCTGCCTGGACTTTGAACTCATTGGGGGTGGCCCTTCTCTTGAGCCAAATCCACACTACAGAAACAATCCAGTCTGAAACTGGATTATTTGCTATGGCTCCTTCCTATGGAATCCTGGAATTTGTAGTTTGGTCAGGCATCAGCACTTTGGCAAAGGCAGCTAAAGACCTTGTAAAACTACAAATCCCAGGATTCAGTAGGAAGGAACCATGTCAAATAATCCAGCTGCAAGCCTGATGATTTGTGTAGTATGAATGTGGCCTTGGTCTTGACATCCTCACAGGCACATTTGGTGGGAATGCAAGAGAGGGCCTTTTTGGAGATTGCTGTCTCCCTTCTGGGACTCTGTTCCTAGGGAGGCTAGACTTGCTCTGTCCTTCTTGTCCTGCTATTGGTAGATAACAGGCTATGGGGAACTGCCTGTGTATAAAGAAAGGCTTTTAACAGTGAGCTATACCATTTTTACTACTTGCTCTTAAATGTACATTGGGCCCTCGGTGTCCACTGGGGTTTGGCTCCAGGACCTCCTATAGATGCCAAAATCAATGAATGCTCAAGTCCCATTATATATGATGGCACTGGTGTTGTCTATACAAGGGGGAAAATGTGGATTGATATGTACTAACACCAATTTGAAGCAGCTTTGATTTGTCTTTATGCCTTTTTTAGGCAAAATTGCTGGCATGCAAAGCTATCCACTTTTGCTGTCCCAATGGGCATGACTGCGAATCAAGATGGCAGGTGTGAGTGAATGACTTGCGTTTTGATTCTCACCAGTTTTTTTAAAAGCATATCTAAGGTGTGAAAGTGTGATGTTCCGCCTAAATAAGTAAACAAATAAGGCTTTTTCATTGCCCTAGCACATGATTACTACAGCGAAAATCCAACATGGCAGCTCTGGGTGCTTGCCTTGTTAGCAAGCTCTGCCCCCTGTGCATCTTCAACCGATCAGCTTTCCACTTCTGCTTTTATTGGGAGTGCAAATGAATGCTTCAGATTGTCTCAACAAGTGGGAATGCACATTCCCCGTAGAGCTTTTTAAAAACTTCGGGAAAACCACGGTTTTTTCTTTGTTTTTGTTTTTTTTGGTGGATTTGCCCCCCCTTCTGAATACTGCATATTGATGCACAATGGCATTTAGACAAATCATTTTCTCCTCAGATTCTATGAAGAGTATTTTTGCCATTTAGAGAACCCCATAGTAAAGCAGCATCCCTTGTATAAAATGGCAAACAGCAAGTTTGCTTTTGGGATACTTTCCCCCTCAATATTTTTGAGCCATGATTGATTGAATCTGTGGATGCAGAACCCATGGATACAGAGGCCCAACTGTATATGTGTTTAAAATCTATCAATAGTTTAGTTACTTTTTAACTGTGGCTTTTAATCTGTTTTTAGCTCTGTGTTTATAAGTATTTGTTCTGATTTTTGTAAGCCTCCTTGAGTCCCATTTCTGAATAAAAGTAGAAATATAAATAAATATCATTTTCATAATTAACAGGTAGGGAGGGTTGTGTTTCTGCTTCTACTGATGCTGTGTTTATTATGGCAACCAGGCCTGAAAATTATGAAAAGCTATTTAATGAAAATTTTAGATAGGAACAATGATGAGTATCTTGGCTTGATAAAACACTACCTCAAAAAGAACTCACATTTAGAACTAACATATGTCATTAACTTTCATTGTTCTCATAGTTCTGTTTTTGGATTTTAAAAAATGAAAAAGGAAGTCATTCCAGATTAAATTGTATTTCAGATCATCTTGGGCCAGGATTAAAAAGCCTTCAGAAAGTATAAAAGATGGCTAAATCTTAGAGTTATATCCAGTGGTTCCACAAGTGGAAGGCAGCTCGGTTCTTCTGTTCCCCTCCTTCAAACTGTAGCCCTTTTTGTATCCCCAAAGCCCTCTCTGGAGAGTTGGGGGCTTCTGAGCTGTGGAAGCTGTGGTTGTGTGGGGCTTCAGTGGTGGTGGGAATTACCTCAGGGTAGAAGGAATTGGCTCTGGTAGGTTGTCTGCTGAAACAAGTCCCCTCTATTTTATCTCAGGCAGTTGCCCTGTTATGCTACTGTATAACACATTCCCTACAGTTCAGCAGCTCCACTTAATTGATGGGGAATTTTGGTAGAAAGTCTCATTCACAGCAAATAACATTCCTATGAATTCCTTTTGGGGGGGGGGTTGGTTTAAAGCTACAGTAAACTTCTTCCTGATGAATGTGCAGTGTTTGCTTACTCAGAATTAAGTCCTTTTATATGAAGTGGGGCTTACTCATATGTAAGTGAATATTTATGATAGCAACTTCAACAAGTGGAACTTGTTTAGATCAGTGTGTTGTTGCAATATTAGTATAAAAGCAGGGCAAGAATTAAGTTTATTATGTATTTGTGAAGTGAAGAACTAATGACTGGTCATATTGATTCATACTGTTCTAGGAACTTTGCCCCATAAAGAAAACACTCCCAGTTGAAAGTGCCTGGTTTTCTTATTCTTAACCAATGATAGTAAGGTACTCTTGTTAGAATGGATACTAGTCTTGCTTTTGATGAGAGAGCCTGTATGGCATATAGTGGTTTGAGTGTTGCACTATGACTCTGGAGACCAGGGTTTGAATCCCTGTTTGGTTCTGAAAACCCACTGAGTGACCTTGGGCAAGTCAGACACCCTCAGAAAACCCTGTGATAGGTTCATCTTAGGGACCACCATAAGTCAGAAATGGCTTGACGGGACATAGCAAAAACAACTTGCTCTTGATCCTCCCCTTTTAGTGAACCCTTGGTATCTGCTGCGGTTTGGTTCCAGCAACGCCCCTGGATACCAAAATCTCTGGATGCTCAAATCCCATATTTACAATGGTGTAGTAAAATGGTGTCCCTTATGTAAAATGGCGAAATCAAGGTTTGCTTCTTGGAATTATTACTTTTTAAATATTTTCAAGCTGTGGATGATTGACTCGGTGGATAAAGAATCTTTGGATATGGAAGGTCGACTGGAAAGGCATGTAATGACAAAACATGATATACCTCATTTGTTAAAGATATTTTGGGAAATCTTTATGAGGTCTCAAGAATGAAGTCCTCTCTTTGAAATACTGGTATAGCTCAAAGAAACTTGCAGAGAAAGCCACTCAAACCAGAGTGGGTTATGTTATTAAAAGTAAGACAGAACTTCATACACATAGATGGATTTCTGCACATGCACTGAGTTTGCAAGTGGTCTGTATAAATTATTTTCCCCCACCCCACATTTCTTCTCTTGTATTACATACGAGAATTGGGAAACCTGTGCCTTCCAGTTGTTATTGAATTCCAGTTCTGATCATATCTAGTTTGCAGGTTCCCCACCTAACATTTGATCTGCGGGATAAACATTACATAAAAACATATTTACCCCGATGTTAAGCATTTTGTTAAGCATTTAGAAGTCAACAGGGATCAAAGTCAAAATGGTGTCTCCTCTTAATAACATATTTTAGCATCTTTCTTATTTAGTTCCCCCCTTTACAAATAAGCTGCTCTTGCAGGGTTGCAAGTTACATGGTTCTTTTTCTCCCAGTTGTCAAAACAAAGTTGGCTGGAATAAAATTGTCAGATGGCATGACATTAACAAACCCTTAGTATCCTCTCTGACAAGATGTCAGCCTAGCAAGCTAATTGCTACACTTCAAACACACAGTAAAGTACAGTATATGAAACCTAAAAGCAGCAAATAGTTTGAAGAACAGAAAAACATTACATCTTAAAAGCAAGCAATTAACCTGTGCCAAAGGAAAATCATGCTACTTAAAGTACAACAATCATTTCTTAAGAGTGAAGTAGTAAGCTATTAACTAAATAACTTGTGCAAAAGAAGGTCACAACAGGAGAGGCAAAAGACAGTTAGAGCCCCCCCCCTACACAAACCAGCTGTTGTTGTCATGTGCCTTTGAATTGTTTTCAATTTATGGTGACCCTAAGGTAAACCTATCATGGATTTTTCTTGGCAAAATTTATTTAAAAGGGTTTTGCCATTGCCGTCCTCAGAGGATGGAAGAGCGTAACTTGCCCAGGGTCACCCAGTGGGTTTCCACAATGTATCAGGATTCAAACCCTGGTCTGCTGGAGTCCTAGTTCAGCACTCACAGCAGTACACCGCAGTGGCTCCCACAAATCAATATGATCTGCCAAACTAGAAGATGGAGTATGGGCAATGGAAAAGCATCTCCTCAGGAAAAGCTTCCTTTTTCAAATGAGTGCCCCCCCCAAAAAGTTGTTTCATCCTATTTTAATATAGTTTGTGTATGTCCCCCTCCTCTCTGTGTGTGTGTGTGCACAGGTGTGCATGTTACAGGGATGTCTTTGGATCTAAGGCTGCTCAGGACAGTCATGTTATTGAAGTCTAGAGTACTCCTGAGGTTTCCTACAATCCATTCTTTTTAGTGCAGATGGGTGGCAGTGGGAAGGTTCTCATGTGTAAGTAAGGATATCTTGAAATGTTGGACAGTCACTTGGAAGATGTAGTGTCTAGCCCCCAATGAGTAATGGAATTCATGGGGTGACCTTGGTACAGCCCCTCAGCCTGCCTACTTGAAAGGTTTCTTGTGACAATAAAGTGGCCGCGAGGAACTAGGTATGCTACTTTGAGCTTCTTTGGAGGAAATGAGGGATATAAATATAAGTAATAACCATTTGACACTGAGGTGTGGAACTGCAGTGGATTAATAATAATAATAATAATAATAAAATTTTATTTCTATCCCGCCCCTCTGCAACACAATCGGGGCAGCTTACAATATAAAAACTCCATAATTACAATACCCTAGCCTACCCACCCCCTAAAATAATATTAAATTATAAAGGATTAAAAACATACAATAATTAAAAATATATTAAATTAGAAAAAAATTAAAACACACAATAATTTAAAAAATCCAATTGCAGCTCAGAAAGGACAGCCGAGTCTTGGGCCGAGATAGTTATTCAGAAAAGGCCTGCCAGATAAGATCTGTCTTGACAGCTTTTTAAAAGCTGTCTAAGGTGGTAATAAGACGGATCTTGTCCGGCAGGCCATTCCATAATCTGGGAGCGGCAGCAGAGAAGGCCCTCTGGGAGGTCACCGACAGCCTTGTTTTCATAGGTTGTAACAGGTTCCTCCCAGAGGACCAAAGTGTACGGGGAGGGTCGTACGGAAGGAGGCGGTCCCGGAGATAAGTTGGACCCAAGTCATGTAGGGCTTTAAAGGTCATAACCAACACCTTGTACTGTGCACGGAAATTAATAGGCAGATTAGGTCCCTGTGATGCTTCCAGATAGAGTCTAAGGATATAATTAACTGAAAACATGTTAAGGTATTTTGTTATGTCCTCCCTTTAGGTTCTTCCATCATCAGATGTGTGGCAGGTGGTAACCCCCAGCATATATAGCTTGCCTTCAAGACATGTTCCCAAAACGATTGGCTTGCTTATGAGTACTTATTTATCCTGTTGCTGTCTCCACACAACTGCCCAGGGCTACTGCTGCCTTATTAGGATCTGAGGAAAAGGAGAGATATAATTAGCCAAGCAGTGATTAACTCAGCCAATTCAGTTTCAGCCCCAAACCCAAGCAGGGACCAGGTTGAAATGTGTGTAGATAATATCTCATTCAAGAATCCAGTGTGACAAGTATTCAGCCAGACAGGTTGAAGAATCTTGTCTGTGTCCTTGGGCTGTAGTAGTGGCAACTAACCCAATGAACTGCAATTGTCAGAGGCCAAGAATATCTCAGTTTCTGATATTGTAGATCAAGGGTGGGCAACCTCTTTCAGGCTGAGGGCTGAATTCAATTTCAGAGAAGTCTTGGGTATTGCATTTCAGTGACAGGCAGGGCTAAAGGGGTAATTCAGCTTGAATAACTAAGCCTTAGGTGAGAATGAGGAAAAAGTATGTCAAAACTGGGGAGACCACTGAATGAAGGTGTCATGGAGAACAGATTGTGGCCATCTGGTGAAGGCAAGAAGGCCAAACTGGAATCCCAAGAGGGTTGATATGGCCCCAGGTGCTCCATCCCTGTTGTAGAGAAAGGGGCTTCTGAGTCAGCAGTGTGGTGACAGATCTCATCTACAGAATGTCTTGCAAGCAAGAGGCAAATCAGTTACCATGCTCTCCAGGAAACCTGAGTTTTTGCAAGGCTGTGCACTAGCCAGAACTGTTCCTCTGGATGACAGTCAGATCTTATTTCAAATTACAGATCTACCCCTGTATCCATGGTTCACTTATCCATGTCCAGAAAAAAATGTTTTCTCTAGGCATTTCTAGGTCCTCTAATGTGATTCTATGGTCAACTTCCAGTGTTCATTTCATTGAAAATAATAGGGTTCCCTAATATCCACAGTTTCAGGTATCCTCGGTGTGTGTGTCTGTCTGTGTGTGTGTCTTGGAACATATTCCTTACAGATATGGGGGTCAACCTGTATTGGTAAAAATTCTTTGTTGGGAGTTCCTCAGCTCTTCTTCCTCATAGAGCTAGCTGCAGCTTTATGTAGGATGCCCTAGACTTTAAAATGTTACTTGTAAGCTTTTATTGCAAAGCTTAGGAACTGAGCAAGGAAGTATGGGTCCCACCCCTCCTGAACTTCCTACCTCCTACCATCTGCAGCTCTCTTTTTCTAGCTGGTTAAACACACTTTGGAAACTGAGCTCTGCTCTTTTGACCTGCAAACCCCACTTTTCTCCTTCCTTTTTTGCTTGTTCCCCTTTCCTTATGTTCTCATGCTTTTACATTGTAAGCCTGTACAATCAGTGCATTGTACCTAGCCTTTGAGGTGCTACCAGTGTTCATCACCATTGCCATCACATTCAAAGAATGGTTTAAAAAGCACACTTTCGTTCTTTTTGAAACAAACAAGAATATATAGTGTACCGTTATTCCTTTGCAAATGTGTCGTTCTCTCTGGATGCCTGTTCATCCCTGCAAGGAAACAGACTGCCTGCAGATTTGAAGTGATGATGTTTGAGGTGAATGGATCTGCACAGTCCTTGTTCCAAGGACAACACTATAATTTGAGAGTAGAGTAGTGTCAGCACTGCACCACCCTCTGTCACTCTAGCTGCAAAAATCACTGCAAGTTAAATTGTGCTCTCATATTCCTTCTTTTGAAAGTCTCCTGCTCGCTGGGTTTTGTATCTCAGAGGTAATGTGATTCACATGCTGGTTAAAATGAAGAGCCAAGGGATGTTCACTTTGGCTTTTAAACAAAGACTAACCCATCTTTGATATGTATTTATCTAACATGCATCTAATAGGCAGCATGTTTACAAAGCACAGCAATAAAATGCAGCTGCTGAATTAGCACACAAAGTCTGCCTGGACTAAAGAAGACCTGTATTTTATCACTTCAATTTCAAACATGCATTCAGATGGTGCCTTTTGTGCTAATAGAGACCTTGCTGCTGCTGTTATGTGTGAGTATAAGCTGGGTGTGTCCTTATGCCCTCTGTACTTCAGCAAAGATGACTTCCTCCGGTTTGAGTCAAGTCTGTCGCTTGGTAACTTTCTAGGAGGTTGATGGACAAGCAAACTCTTGCTTTATATCTTAAGATATTTTGCATGTGAGTGCAAAAAACAGAAAATGTTCACACCAGTGAATATGGTTACTGACTGTAATAAAACTGAACTGATTAACCCCTTCAACAGTAAGTCCCCCCCCCCCAGTACAGTAATTAGTACAAGGAGCCTGGAACTATTTTTAAGATGAGGGGCTCAAAATTAGCAGGTGGGGTGTTAAACCCTGCTCTTCCTTTTTTCCTTTTCTTTCTCTTTACTCTCATTTCTCTCTTTTGCCCTTCCTCCTGCACAGCAGTTTAGACTTTGAAAAAGTATCCATCGGCATAAATGGAAGCTACCTTATAATTTTATAATTTTTTTTTATTTAGTTATTTATACCCCGCTCTTCAGCCACAAGGCTATCAGAGCAGCTTACAAATTGTTTTAAGCAATAGCTATTTACACATCTACACTGCATTAAACAGTTTCCAATGTGTGTTAGCTAATTGCCCCCACAAGCTGGGTACTCAACTTACCGACCTACGAAAGGATGGAAGGCTGAGTGAACCTTGGAGCCCACTGGAATCGAACTTGCAACGTGGTGGCTTGCAGTACTGGCATTGCTACTTGAGAGTAGTGTTTGTGTGTGTGTGTGGGGGGTCACAGCATGCAGGAAGGGGAGGATAAGCCCTTCCTTCCCTAGCTGTAGACTAAGGGCCTGTCTACACTGCAGAAATACAGCAGTTTGACACCACTCTATGCACCCTAGTTCTGTCCTATAGGATCCTGGTATTTGTAGTTTGGTGAGGCACCAGAGTTCTCTGATAGAAAAGACTAAATACCTCAATAACCTACAAATGCCAGGATTCCATAGGATGGAACTATGGTGGATAAAGTGGTGTCAAACTGCCATATTTCTGCAGTGTAGAAAGGCCCTCAGTCATCTTCCATGTGGTAAGCTTGTTTAAAAGATGCTGTTGGCAATAACGAATCCTGTTTTAAAAACCCAGTTACTGAACTGTGAGGAAGCAAGGAAGGTTTGTCATGTGGAAACCTGTTATGAGATGAGCCAATAGCCTGATTTGGTATAAGCAACTTCCTGTGTTCCTATGATATGTTTAGTGCTGTTCTATGAAAACCTTTATCTAATAATTTATCCACAGCAAACCTCTGTCAAAGGAATGAGAACAGCTTTCCTTTGGACCCTTGGGAAATCTAAACAGAGCCAAGGAAAAGCAGTCAAAAAGGTGCAAACACACAAAAATATAGTTAGGAAATCTGACCACAAAGGTTTAGTCTAATGCTTATATATTTCTGCTAAATCATCTTAAACCTAGGTTTTTTTTCTTGGTGATTGAATTACTGTATCTTTTCTATATTGAATTACCAATTTTCAGATAAAGCAAATCTAGAATTCCTTCTGTTTAGGAGCACAGAAAAATGTAAAAGTGCATGTGGGCATAGAGTTTACTTAGAAAAATAAGCTAGGCAGAGTATAAGATCTGACTTCTATTGAATTTCTTCCATATCACTCTGCTTACTCACTGGCTTTCTTGTCTTTAAGCTGAAAAAGAATGGAAGATAAAGGATTACTAGACACTACTAGTCTTATCTTCAAAATAGCCACAGTGTTGATAACCAAAAACTGAAGGAAAAGCAGCATGGGAGAAAGTCAGTGTGGGAGTTCAGGTGGTACAGTTAGAATTGGCTGTGGTTCAAATCCTTGCTCAGCAAGGAACCTCATTGTGTGGGCTTGCACTAGAAACTGTATCTCAGTCTAACCTGTGAGGCATGCTTGTTTTATATACATTATATATGCTATAATTTTAAAGTCAGTAGTTTTAAATCCATTTTAGGTCATGGACCCCTGGAAAATCTGATGAAAGCAATGGAATCTCTCCCTAGAAAAATAAATATCAATACAGTATATACACACAAAATTTGCATACACTATATTTTATTGCAATGGAAATTGATTTCCTTCACATAGACGACTGTGGAACAAAATAACTATAATGAACACCTGAAAAGCATGAATAGACTCCAACCATATAATTGCCAGAGTGATCACAGACCTGTACCATTCTAGAATGAGAGAATATTTCCTCCTTTAAAACTGAAACTGCATTTACATATAAGAAGTACTTCAAGTGATACCATTTCATGAGTTTTTCAAGATTCTAATGTTTACCCATCATTATTGTATTCAGTCATATAGGCCCCTTAGGAAATTTTCTGTCTTCTATGTTTTGTTAACAAAAACAAAATTGAGTTATCTGTAATTTTTAAAAATCATCTGTCTGTTCAGCTCTTGCTTTGCAGTCCACGGATAAGCCCTAATACAGAGTCTCATGGCTTGCAGTGATTACCTTGAGCTGTATTGAAAATTGACCGTTTATTCCTGCTTTTTCTTTTCTTTTCTTTTATTACAGTTTGATCCTCAAAGGCCTCAGTTGAAAGTGGAAGGTGATTGTGGCAGTTGACAAGTGGCAGGTCTTGAATCATTCAGCTTCTTTAGATAAAAGCTGCCTAGCAGCAGTTTGTTCTGTCGTAGCTAAAGCAGCATCTTGTACTTACTAAGTAGGGCACATCCACATGTTTCTGCCTCACTCGCCATGCAAAACAGCATGGAAGCAGACTCCAGTCTTCTAAGCCTGCTGACACACTGCAGAAGTAATGCAGTTTAACACTGCTTTAACTGTCATGGCTCTATCCTATGGAAACCTGGGATGTGTAGTTTGTTGTGGCAGCAGGGCTCTTTCACAGAGAAGGCAAAATATCTCTCCAAACCAGAAATCCCAGAATTCCACAGCAAAGTAAAAAAGCACATAGGGTATATTCTGTGGTTGTTCTAAGATATTGGCCTAATCAGGGGTGGGAATTGTGCAGACCTTCAGATGTGGTGGGATGGCAACTTCTCAGAGTAAGCCAATGGTAAAGAATGCTAGGAAGTGTCATCCAACAACATCGGTGGGTGGGGCTGAATGATTCCTACTCCTGGCTTAATACAATTACTAATGCCAGTTAGAGTAGATTCATTGAATCAGTGGAAATTACATAGTATTTGAGAGCCAGCCTGGTGCAGTGGTTTGAACGTTGGACTAGGACTCTGGAAAACAGCATTCGAATCCCTGCTCGGCCATGGAAACCCACTGGGTGACCTTGAGCAAGTCACATTCTCTCAGTCTCAGAGGAAGCCAAAGGCAAACCCCTCTGAACAAATCTTGCCAAGAAAACCCCATGTTAGATTTGCCGTAGGGTTGCTATGAGTTGGAAGAACTTGAAGTCACACACAGAACAACAGACTTAACTGTTCAGTGATTGATTATTTAGGGCAATGTGCATAAGGTGCCTTGAATACTGTAAGTCTTTGCATGTACAGTCGTCCCTTCCTTTTTGCAGCATTCCCTTTCGCAGTTTTGTGTATTTGTGGAATCCCACCCAGCCTTGGCTCTTACCCCGGGAGGGAAAAGTGTGTGTGTGTGTTGGAGGAGGAGAGCGGGCAGGTGGGGGCAGGCAGTGGTGAGGCGAAAGTGGCAGGGCTCTCCTGCCCCTGCTACAGCTTTGGCCAGCTTCGCCCTTCTCAGGACTGCAGCAGCAGTGGCAGCAACAGCACCACCACCACCACCAGCGGCCCTGCCATCTACTCACTGGGCGGGTGGGTGGGCAGGTAGGGATGTGCAGCAATGGCGGCGGGGTTCTCTCACCATCACTGTGGCTTTGGCCAGTCTCCTCCTCGCCGGGACTGTGGCGGCGGTGGTGGCAGCAGCAGCACCCCCAGCCACCCTGCCATCCACTCGCTGGGGGGGGGTAGGTGGGGGCGTGTGGCAGTGCGGTGATGGTGGCAGGGCTGTCCTGCCCCTGCTGCAGCTTTGGTCAGCCTCACCCTCGCTGGGATTGCGGTGGCGGCAGCAGCAGCAGCACCACCAGCTGTCTCACCATCCACTTGCCAGGTGGGTGGGCAGGAAGGTGGGGGCACGTGGTGGTGCGGCGATGGTGGTGGGGCTCTCCTGCCCCCGCTGTGGCTTTGGCTGGCCTCCCCCTTCCCAGGACTGCAGGAGCTGCTCAGCCCTGCCTCCCACCCAGCCTCAGTTCTTCCCCTGGGGAGGGGGAGGGGAAAACATTTTGTGTGTGCCTTTTGGAGGAGGAGGGCGAGCAGGTGGGGGGGTTTACTCTACTTTACTTTTTACTTTATTCACAGTTTTTTTTAACCTTTGCAGTGGTGCTCTGCCCCCAACCCCCATGAATGAGAAGGAATGACTGGACTTTTGTTAATGTAACAGACATTAGCAGAAGCAGTGTGACGTTCCTGCAGATCCATCAGCCTGCTGCTTAACCACTGTTTGTTTCCAAGTGCAAGAAGTCATGCTTTTAAAATGACACCCCTCTTTCCATTTCTTTCTGAATACCAATTCACACAAATAAGCTCATGCTCTCTGTACGGTGAACCATTCTTATAGGGACCCTTTCAGTTTGCATCTACTGTACTGTCCTTTTCATCACACCACTGTGACTTGTTTTTTTGGCCAGTGATACAGGGAGTACTGGTAGGCCCTGTGGTGAGTGGCTATGCACAAAATGACTGCCAGACAGTGTTGTTGTTTAATGCCAGACATGGTTGTAGTTAAAGTGGGTAGTACATAATGCTTGATTGCTTGCATTGGGCTGGAGTTGAGGGGAGGTGACTGGTGAAGAGTAGCACCCTCTCTTGTGGAGATGTAAAACTCAGGTTCTGCTTACAAAATTGCATGGAGGATTGGGGCCTCGTTGTCTTGTTTGGAAAGTAAACAAGATTGATCATTACTCTTTCCTGCTGTGGTTCAAGTGATTTCCCAGAACAAGGAATTCTGTATTTGAAAAGCAGCAAGATAGTGTTATAAATTAGCTAATACACATTGGAAACTGCTTAATGCAGTATAGATGTGTAAAATTGCTAGTGCTTAACAATTTGTAAGCCGCTCTGATAGCATTTGTGGCGGAAGAGCGGGGTATAAATACCAAATTAAATTAAAATTAAAATTAAATTAAATTAAATTATTAAATTAAATTACAATTAAATTAAATTAAATAAAGGATGGTCCAGAGATGGGTTAAATTGTAACATAATGTAGCCAATCTTTGATCCCAGCTCAACCCCAAATCCTCTCCACAAATTGTGACACGTTATATTTTCCCCCATGGAGAGCTTGATAACACAATTGCATTCAGATATTCCTGAAACCCGACTATGAAATCTTCTGGGTTCATAGAGTCAAAACATGTCCAGTTCCTATAGCATGCCCATTGTGCCATGCTTCACTCTGGTTAGATGAGGGTAATGGTTTTGCATCCTTTCCATTTTAGCATGTAGGAAATGGCGAAACTGAAGTTCCAGTTTACAGTCACTCAGAGGTAGATATATTAGAGGACAGTCATGATGCAAATGAAAGGGTTGGATCCATAAATATGTCATATGTAGACTAGAGTCATTGAAATCAGAGAAAAATATACTAGCAATCACAAAGTAAGGTTCCATTGATTAAAATGAGCCTGCTCTTAAGCACAACCAAGTGTGTATCCACCCCCATATTTGGAGGCAGGAAATGTTTGAGTAACTGATGCTAGAATCAAAACACTAGGGATGGCCATCACCTACATGTCTCACTTTATTGTGCTAGTCACTGCTAGATACCATGATGGCTACGATAAAGAAAAAGAATACAGTAATGTGTAATATTCTTTCATTGTATAAATGTGTGTGTGTTTATGCATTTGAAGGGTTTGAATGTTAGTAGGAAATTTTCATCCTGTCTTTGCCAATTTCCAGATACATGTGCTTCCTGACTGAAATTTAATTAGACTAACAGCAACAGCAAGTTATTGACAAAGTATTTGTTTTGCATAAACAGGATTATTATTTGCTGCATGCATTTATATATGTATATTTTCAATAAATATTTTTAATTAAACACTTTTAATTAAACACTTGCCTTTCTAGGATTCTGTATTCTGATTAAATGTGACATATATACCTAGGTATAAACTAGAATTCTACTTCCCACTTTCCAGAATATGAAACCGATATTTTCCCCCTTTATTTCTGTGAATGTGAGCCATCCTGAGCCATCTGTCATCACTGATGATATTGTTATAAAAAAATCAAGCCAATTTTTATTATAAATATTATTTAAAAGAGTGTTATAGTTGGTAGATGTAAAGCATAGGCCTCTGAATGACTTGATGTATTTTTACAGCAGGAAAGTGTTGTGTTTATAAGGCACCAGTAAAAATATCTTTTGTCCTAAGATCAATTGCCATTAAGGGCTGCTACATCTCTGTTTTTGTTCTATATGAAATGTTTTACCATGAGAAGTGTGACTTGGAGGAAGTGTGATATGTGTGTACGTGTGTTTACACACACACATGAACAAATGCAAACATATATCAAAGCCAGCAGGCTCCTAAGGACTGGAAGTATATATGGGAACTCATCCTGGAATTACTGTGGCATAAACTGACGATAGATTGCAGGTGGAGCTTTGACTATCCCCTAATGGATGTTAGTGCTTTATTACTTTTGTGCAGAGAGATTTTAGAGTTAAATCAAATTCTTAAATGAAAGCAGAGCTAGAAATTATGATAAATGTAGGACTGTTTTTTAAAATGGCTGTGCCCATGTATGATTATATATATATAAAATTTCATTACCACAACTTATGTTTCTGTCTCCTATGCCAGCCATTAATACAGAATGATGGTTGGAGAAAACATGTGTTGTATTATATGTCCTCACAGATTATTGACTGAGGAGGTGGGACATGATGCAGGCTTGCCATTTTTGCCAGCAAATCCATATCCATTATGTCCAATTCTGACATCAGAATGGTAAACATTTTTCATATTAGAATTTTTTTTCTCAGATGCATTTTATGGTGACTTATTCTACTTTCCACATTCCCCTCCTCCTGATATTTTCTGGGTGCTTTGAAACTCAAGGAATATTTTTAAAATACTTTCCTTTATTTTTCAAGTTGCTTTAGAGGATTAATTTAAGACTAATGCCTCAGGCTATTGAGGATGTCTCAGCTTCTCCTACTTGTTCCAAAATCATGAGTCAGAGCCTGTACCAACTGCTCTGTTAGTGTCAGCTTCCAGCTCCTAACTAAAGTTGGGAGCAGTTAGTCACTTATAAAAAATGCATGGGAATGGATGTGAATCCATATGTCACCTAGGAGATGTCAGGCAGGCATTTCTTTAGGTTCTAGTGCATCCAACCAAAACATTTGTAGCTTCTAGACTGGGGATGGCTTTATTCTATTCTATGGGTGTAGGTTTGTCTACACTAGCTGTTTAACTATAATGTATTCTTTCTTTTTCAAATCTAGACAGTACCTTAAATATTGCAAGATTTAAAAAAAAATCTTGTTGTGTATGTCCTTTTTATATTTTTTATTAGGTCCTAGTCGAGGTGATATAAAGCCGGAGCAGACAGATTGCAGGCTTGTGGGATCTACTTGGCTTTCAGAGTCTGAAAAAGTAACTTCTCCAGCATTCCTGTTTTGTAGTTCATAAAGTTCCCTGCTTCTGAATTGTAATTGCTCTCTATATTTACACTACAGTAGCCGGGGCTGTATAAAGCACATCTGCTCAGAATTTTACAGTCCCTATAATAACAGAAAATATAATCTTTATTCTAAGGAACATTGTTCAAATTGGATCCAAATGTTCTAGTGTCATATGATTGCAGAACTTGCAGACTCAGTTCAGCTTTCCAAAGATACAGAGATTTTGATAGGAAAAACAGTTTCAAACAAACAGTCAACAGTGCCTTTTGAAACATCACAGTTGCACAGTTGCATGACATTCTTGCAAACAAGCTTGTAAAATGTGGGCTAGACAAGTTAACAGTTCAATGGATTTGTAATTGGTTGACCGGCCGAACCCAAAGGGTGCTCAGCAATGGCTCCTCTTCATCTTGGAAAGATGTGACCAGTGGGGTGCCACAGGGTTCTGTCCTGGGCCCAGTGCTATTCAACATCTTTATCAATGACTTGGATGAGGGAATTAGGGGCATACTTAACAAATTTGCAGATGACACCAAATTAGGAGGAGTAGCTAATACCCTGGAGGACAGGATCAAAATTCAAGATGACCTGGATAAACTGGGGAGCTGGGCCAAAGCTAACAAAATGAAATTCAATACGGAGAAATGTAAGGTCTCCGGACACTTAGGGCGAACAAATGAAATGCATAGATATAGGATGGGGGACACCTGGCTGAATGAGACTACGTGCGAAACAAGTTGAACATGAGTCAACAGTGTGATGCGGCAGCTAAAAAGGCCAATGCGATTTTGGGCTGCATCAATAGAAGTATAATGTCCAGATCAAGGGAAGTAATAGTACCGCTCTATTCTGCCTTGGTCAGACCTCACCTAGAATACTGTGTCCAGTTCTGGGCACCACAATTCAAAAAGGATATTGACAAATTGGAGCGTGTCCAGAGAAGGGTGACTACAATGGTGAAAGGTCTGGAAATCATGCCTTATGAGGAGAGACTTAGGGAGCTAGGTATGTTTAGCCTGGAAAAAAGACGGTTAAGAGGCGATATGATAGCCCTGTTTAAGTATTTGAAGGGGTGTCACGTTGAAGATGGAGCAAGCTTGTTTTCTGCTGCTCCAGAGATTGGAACACGGAGCAATGGACGCAAGCTCCAGGAACAGAGATTCCACCTCAACATTAGGAGGAACTTTTTGACAGTAAGAGCTGTTTGGCAGCGGAACGCACTCCCTCGGAGCGTGGTGGGGTCTCCTTCCTTGGAGGTCTTTAAACAGAGGCTGGATAGCCATCTGTCGGGGATGCTTTGATCGTGATTTCCTGCATGGCAGGGGGTTGGACTGGATGGCCCTCATGGTCTCTTCCAACTCTGCAATTCTATGGTTCTATGATTCTATGGTACTTCCTCTCTGATCATGGGAATTAACTCCAGGGAAGGCATTGCAACAACCATCATCTGCTAACTGAGGAGAAGATGGGCTTACCTTCTATTGGGATCACCTAGGAGAAATGATTAAGAAATGATTAAAAAACGCAATAATAACAGAATGAGGGGGAGTACAATCAAGCCATGGCAACCATGATTAGTGGTCAGATCCAAGTTTAATGCACCATGTGATACTTCAGGAGGAAAATTTGATCTTTTTAAAAAAATTGATAGAACTTAAAGCACAAACTTAGGTTCATGTGTGCTGAATTTACAGAGATTTCTGTAAAACCACTTGAGGTCAGCTGCCAGGGAAATGAATTTAATGCAGCTTATGATATTTCAGGAAGAAAAATAGCTCTTTTTTTTTTTTGAAACTGAAAGAACTTAAACCACAAACTGAATGTACAGAGATTTCCGTAAGCAAGTTTGAGGTCATTTGCCAGTGAAATTAATTTAGCTGAGCACTAGCATTTAAATGCATGCATTCGTGCGGATCTGCATACCGGGGCCGAGGACCATGCAACTGTCCTAATGCTGTGTTGGACTACATGCCCAAGCAACTTGAGCCCATGCAGGGAGCTGCAATGCAACAATTTCTGGAAGGCTGCATGATTCCTAACCTGGTAGACAATGTAGGTCTGTGTATAAAATAGAAACTGGTGGTGGCAAAAAGGGAATATATTTTTGGTTTTGAAGGCAGGTTTCTATCCTGCCTTTTCCCCAGTTCAGTACTCAAAGTGCTTACAACACATTAAAAAAAACATACTGTTAAAAATCCACAAGATACAAAAGTTAAAACAAGATGAAACAATTAAAGAAATTTAAAACCAAATTAAAAAACATATATTCTTAAACATGCACGCACAAACACCAGCACAACAATTAGCAAGATCTGTTTGCAAATTAGCAAACTTCTGTTACAATGCTATGCCTGCAATAAATCTCAGTTTTAAAATAACATAGACTCTCTCTCTCCTTATTATTCATTTGAAAGTATCTTCATTCCATTGTCAAAAGTCTGAGTGGTTGTTGGATTTCATAAAATCAAAGCATGATTCATATAATTACTGTATTATGATTAGCTTTATTAAAGGACTGAACATATTTTAAAGGTTTGTGACAAATGAAAAGAAAATGGAATGTGAAGAAATGGTTTTCAGGCAGAACTGCTACATTCAATATTTAAATGAGCACAGTCATTGTTGGGCATCTTCTCACACAAGATTAACTCTCAATAGAAGGGTTCTGTATTCTGACTTTACTAATTCACCTGAATTACAAAATAAGTGAAACTGGTATTTGGAGCTAATTCCTCCTAATAAATTGAGAGCCTTCTGTACCAGATGCCTTGTTATTATACAATATATTATAAAAATTCAGAAGTCTGCCAGTTATTAAAATCAGTGGCGCCTCTTGTGTACTTTCACTTATTTTCCATGTCAGAATGTAGCATGAGAAACTATCATTCATTTAAGAATCATGACTGGCTGATGCAGAATTGCCATACATGCTAGATTGGATTGCAGCTTGGGCCATAGCACCACCATCATAAGTCAGCCTGTACTGTCAGTCTGAATCTGGTACAGCAGCATGGTTTGACAGTAAATACATGTTAACTGTGCTGTATAAACCTCTGTCTTTTTTGGGGTGGTGGTGGTGTATGATTCAAAAATACCTCTGCAGACATGACACAGGAATGGCTCTAGATATTATCAATTTCCATGCTTTCTAAAAGACAAATCTAAAGCTAATATTTGGGCAATCATACATGCAAGATGTAATGAATAATGAGATTTGGCATCTGATATTGTTCAGCTGGATGTACTTTCCCTGATGCTGTAAAGGCAGTGTTTCAGTGCAAGCTGTTCTCTACGGATGTCTAGGATCAAATGTGAGGTTCAGATTCCAGCATAACAAAACATACCCCCCCCCATTTTTTTTGTCACATCCAGTCCCATAGTTGTGAAAGAAAAAACAATGTTGATGCTTAATCCAGAGAAGATAGCTGTGCTCTGGATGGGGAAGAAAGTCTCTATGGACAAAACGTTCTCCATCTTGGAGAGGATTCTACTCCTCCTGAAGGACCAGATTCACAGTACGGACTCTCCTGGATTCTGCTCTGTCAAAACACAGACAGTCATGGTAGTAGGATTGACTTTTACCAGTTTAGGGTAGGAGGCCACCTGCAGCCTCCTCTGGAGAGGAAGAACCTTGCTTCAGTTACCTGTGCACTAGTGCTATTGTGACCAATTTTACTGGGAAGCCAAAGAGATTAAGCCTTTGTACCCAGAGGGATGAATGCAAGGAGGATTCTAGACTCAGAAGGCTAATCATTTTACTGAGAGCTCTTAGTGGCTACAATGCAATACGAGTTCTAAGATGTTAAGTTATGTATCATATCCATATATCAGACATACTCATTAACAGGCTTACTTGGACCAAATCAAAGCTTGAGGTCCAAAGGGAGGCCTGCATTGGGTGGGGGAATCTTTATATTCTTTTCTTTCTTTCTTTCTTTCTTTCTTTCTTTTTTTTTTTGCAAGACAGGCAGCAAAAATTAAACTCTGTGGGCAGGAGAGCTACTCTCTGATCAACTACTGTTAACAGGGTGCCTCTTACAAGCTGCTCCCTGGCTCTTGCCTACCGGATGACTTGGAAAGGTTTGCAAGGTCAACATTTCACACAAAACAGTCAGGGCCCATTCACACTACTCAATTATAGTACTCTTATTCCATTTTAATTACCATTGTTCCATCCTGTGGAATCCTTGGGTTTGTAGTCTGGTGAGGTACTGGAGCACTCTGACTGAGAATTCTAAATACCCCTCCCTGAACTGTTAGTCCCAGGATTCCATAAGATGGACTCATGAGAGGTACTGCATAGTGTAACTGGTATAACTGCATAGTGTGAATGAGCCCTCAGTCAGTTCCCCCTCTTCTTGAAGTCAGGTATCTTTCTTAGGCCTCACAGCCAACTTGCATCTTGCTTCACTCTCACCCCCAGGCCACTCACCTGTAGAAGAAAAACATTTCCACCCATCCTTCACTCACAAAATTTTCTATGTAAAAATATGAGTATTGTAACATCCCCACTGGATTGCTGTCATGTGTTTTCTGCTTGGCTGCCTTGAAGGGGTTGGAAACTCCACCTGGTTGAAAACGAGATGTCGGTGGGGGCAAGTTGATCAGAGTGTATGAAATCAATACTTTTCCCATTTCATTGTGCTGCTGCTGACCCTTTGATGTTTGACCTGAACCGTTTGGGGCATAGACTTTGCATCTGTTATCACCAATAGCAGAACAAACCCCACAGATCCTTTGATACATTCCTGGTCCCTGCCCCCAGCCAGTTCTTCTTCAGTTACCTAATTTATAGAGAGGCAGACATTTTAGCTGATGATGTTATAAAGCAGTCAAGGGATCGAAACTCTTGACGGTGTACTGCAGATCACCCAAAGATCCACCAGTAAATCTCAATCTCCCTTCTGCCCATGCCTTCCTTAATATATTTTAGCTTTTTTTTTCATTTAAAAAAAAGGGGGAAATGAAAAAAAGAAATAATCAAAATAGTAGTAAACAAAAGGTAGATTTTTATTATCTAGTCTTAAAGACAATGATTGAAATCCTAAGTGTTTTCATACAGTTAAAAACTCATGTTTAGAAAATGGGCTAGACTGCAAACACTGTGCTGTCTTTCACCAGGGAATTGCCATAAATTTGGATGCTCAGTTAAGCATGACAATAATCTTGAACTCTTCAATAGTATGTCATCATCATGTGAAGTAAGATTAATATAACTTGCCCATTGAACAGATCACATTGAATGCCATGGGACCTGCTTGAGAGTAAACAAATATGAGATCAAGCTGTGTGCCATAGTATCTTTAGATTAGCCATCCTGAAACTGTTCATTTATTTACAGCCTTCTCCAACCCAGTAAATAATATACCTTTTAATATATATCAGTAAATCAAGTGTATTAATTTTAACCAGAACCAGTATTTTAGAGGTACCTTAGTAAAGCCCAATTTTGTGAATTTCCAGACTGTGCATATTTCCTTGCTAAATTTAAATACAATCCCAGTGATATAGGGAAAGGTAAGCAGATGAGAGAGGCTAAAATCAACAAAGAAACTGAGAAGAATAAAATGAATCCCTATCTTTATGTAGACCATGCAAATATAATTAGGCAGACAATGCTTTAGCCTGAGGAATCTATATGATTGATCATTGTAAGAACAGAGAAATGTTGATATTTAGGAGACAGTATATAAAAGAATCAGTTGGTTGAGTTCTCTGTACTGTACTCTCTAAGTAAGTGCAGGTGTGTTACCTATGTTGTAGAATTTTTAATTAACTAAAAAAGAAAAAGCAGACTGTTGTTGGGAGTAGTATTAATAAAAAAAGTTAGCCTTAGAACAGTAAATGAAGAAAGCTGCTATAGCCACCTTTCTCCCTTAAGTCCTTTATGATGATTCCTTCTGTGCTGCTTTCTCGTCTAACTCTAAAATATGTCCTAAATAACCAGAAATATCTTTCTTCTCCTTTCAGTGCAATCCAGCTCATAGAAAGTAGAGAAGAGTACATTTCTATATCTGTCTTGAGCCGTGTACTTTAGCTTTCATATCCAGGCAAGTACAGTCATTCAGCTAACATGATCTGAAGGACATTAACTTGAGACATCTGGGTTAAAATTCTCCATCCTTCAGTGGCCTCAGCTTGTGAATAGATGGTTATTTAACACTGGACTTCCACAGATAGAGAAGTGGAATCCTATGGAGGTGCAGGGGACAGGAGATAATTTTCTCTTTTCATTCACTTCAATGCACCCTCAAACTTGTTTAGGTTTTTGGGCATCTCTGAGTGTTGCAGTGGAGAGGAAATGGGAAAAAAATACTAACACAAGGACTATGGTGCCATTTAGTCTCAAGTAAATTTTTAGAGCCAGTGTGGTGTAATGGTTTGAGTGTTGGACTATGACTTTGGAGACCAGGGTTCGAATCCCTACTCGGCCATGAAAACCCACTGGGTGGGTGATCTTGGGCAAGTCACACACTCTCAACTCTCAGAAACCCCTGTGATAGGTTTGCCTTAGGGTTGCCTTAAGTTGGAAATGACTTGAAGGCACACAACAACAACAATCTTAAGTATGGTCAATTTTGTTATCTCTTTTTTTGTAATTGAGTCCTGTTGATTAATCCCAGCTAGAGTAGACTCATTGCATCAGCTGTTAAATAGTGAGTCAGCATGAAGATAGACCCAACTGATACACTGGTTCTACTCTAGGGAAGACTAACAATAGGATTTTAGGCCATGTTGTGTTTAATATCCTTCAGGTTCACTTCTCCATCTCTCAAATGGGCATATTAGTGACTTAGCTCATAATAATTGGCAAATAAAGTTTGCTTTATTATTCATGTTGAAAAACATTAGGATTTTACTTTCTTGGAGAAATTTTTATGAACCAACAAAGCAAAGCAAAATTTAGCTGCCGGTGAAACTTGCCAGAGTATTTTAATGTAACAGAGGGGTCTCTTTTGTATTATACTGTATTCATTTAATAGCTGTGTGTAACTACAAGAAGGGAACCTTTTGGAAGTAAGTTTTGGGTCTTTTTTGTTTTTGTTTTTAACCAACAGCTGTATTGTATTTTAGAACAGGAACAGGCTAATGTTAATGCTAATTTTTTAAGACAGGTTTTGATTTTTCAGTTTCATCAAAATGCCTGTGATGATCTCAGACAATTTTGTAAATGTGAGTTTGTCAAAATTACTTAGTAATTTGTTTTAAATTGGCTTTGCCATGTGTAGGTTATGGGAAGCCAAGTTAAATTAAAGGTTGTTGTCTTTTATATTGTCATCTCATGGTGGATGTATTGGATGCAGTCCACTAAGTGCTACCGCTGTGCACTCTTCATTAATTCCAATGGGATTCTGGGGAACCCCACTTGAAATGAAGAGTGCTTGCCAGATTCTATGGACTCTGTCCATCTTCCTCTGTGAATTGGCAAAAACTGTCACAGTTGCATCAAACGAAGCATAATTCAGCCTAAATGTCACTGTAATTTTATTAGGCATCTCAACACTGGAACTCTGTACCATGCCCTTTGAAAAAGAAACAAAGAAATCCAATGTGAAGTTGAAGGCTTTCACGGCCGGCATCCGTAGGTTTTTCAAGGCCCCCCCCCCCGGCTATGAGGTTGTGTTCTGGAAGAGTTTATTTCTGACATTTCCCCTGTATCCGTGGCTGGCATCTTCAGAGATGCCAGCCACAGATACAGACAAAAACATCAGGAATAAACTCTTCCAGAACAGAGCTTCACAGCCTGGAAAAAAACCACGAAAAACCTAAAGAAATCCAAATTCAGACAATGTATTACAAGCTCAATGTAGAACACGCTTGATATTATTAATAACTCATCTTGGGTGTTTAAAATTATGCATACTTTTATTGACAATCCTTCCTTGACATAAACTAAAGGGAAGTTAAACTTGTGAAGACTTTATTGAAGTGAATGAGAGTCACAACCATGTTCCAAATATGGCTCCCATTCATTGCCATGAGATGTAGACAAGAATCTGTTTCAGTAGATTGAACAATTAGAGTACTTCACCACATTCCCCTTGATAAAATGGAGATTTTCAACTAAACAATTGCTATTCTTTGTGTAAACCTATTAATGCAATTTATTTCCAGGAAACTGTGGTTTCAGTTACATATATAACAATACTAGTGGATAGAATTAGGCAAGAGTTACCTATGGATTAAATTATGTAACAGTAAGTTGCATGAGGTGCAATTTTGTATCTTCGTGGGTCTCAAGTAGTTTACTGATATAAATGGAGATATGGCGATTTAATATTATAGCAACCAAATAAGTCAGCTGCATTTCACATCCTTTACAACAGTGATTCAATAGGAGATTGCCATTTTTAGAAATAGGGAATTGTTAATAACTCTGCAGGCACAATAAAACTTATTACTATTACAGAGGTCTTTTAGTATTTGAACATTAAAGAAAAATGGGTTATTATATTTTATGTGCACACCTATTTTATGTTATGTGTTCATGTCACTCTAAGAACCACAAGGTAGCACTCTCTTGCTTCATTAATTCTTCTGTTCTGGCTCTCTTCAACTCTCCTCCTTCCCCCTTAGGGTTTTTTTTTTTTTGTCTCATGCACACAAGGACTGTTGTACACTCAGGCTGGGATCAGGCCATTCCCCCAGTTTGGCCTGTGGGGTCCCTCATGGTACTGTTTTGTCCTCCATGCTGTTTAACATCTACATGAAACTGCTGGGAGAGGTCATCCGGAGTTTTGGGGCGATGTTACCATTATGCAGGTGACACTCAACTCTATCTGTCCTTTCCATAGGATACCAAGAAAGCTGTCTTGGTATTTAACCAATGCCTGTTTTCCGTAATAGACTGGATGAGGGCAGACAAATTGCAACTTAATCCAGACAATACAGAGGTGCTCCTGGTCAGTTGAAAGGCAAATCAGGGAATAGAGATTCTGCCTGTGCTGGATGGGGTTACACTCCTCTTGAAATCTCAGGTGTGCAGCTTGGGTGTTCTCCTGGACTCAGCTCTGAGCCTGGATCCCCAGGTTTCAGCAGTGGCCAGGAGTGCATTTGCACAATTAAAACTAGTGCTCCAGCTATACCTGTACCTTGAGATATCAGATGTGGCTATAGTGGCATATGCCTTCATTACATCCTGTTGGACTACTGTAATGCACTCTATGTGGGGCTCTCTTTGCAAATGGTTTTGAAACTTCATCGGGTCCAGAGTGCTGTGACCAACATGCTGACGGGGGCCAGTTATAGGGAGCATATAACTCCCATGTTATAACAGCTTCACTGGCTACTGGTTCTTTTCCAGGCACAATTCAAAGTGCTTCTCTTGACCTACAAAGCCCTATATGGCTTAGGTCTAGACTAACTGAAAGATCGTATCTTCCTCTAAGAAGCTGCAAGGGTCTTAAGATCTTCAGGGGAAGGCTTTCTCTCGGTCCCGCCATCACAGGCTTGCTTGGTGAGGATACAAGAGAGAGCCTTCTCAGTGGCTGCTCCCACTCTCTGGAACTCCCTCCCGTGGCTAGGCTGGCCCCCTCCCTGCTTTCATTTTGCTGGCAGACAAAAACATTTTTTTTTCAAGCAGGCCTTTGATATATAACTGTGCCCATAGAGCTTTTATTGTGGTCTGTTTTTTAATTTTGTTTTGTTTTGTTTTGTTTCTATTGTTAAAAATTGTATGCATTTAATTTATTTTAACTGTGATTTTCATTGTTTTGTGAGCTGCCTTGGGGCACGTTTTGGGAGAAAGGCAGCATATAAATTGCATAAACAAACAAACCAATAAAATTTATGAATGAAAATCCCTTCTGTGAGCAGCCAGGAGACAGCATTTCCTGTCTCAGGGGGATGCTGGTTTGGAGGACCTCCCTATCCTTGTGCTGTTACTGAAAAGAGGTAGCAGGAAATACTCATGCAATAGCAGAAATGGTGCTTTGGATCTTGGCCTGTCTGTCTTACCTAGTGTTGACTACCATGCTATAAGTGTCAAAAGAATGGCAACATGGGAGGAGGAGGAGAAGTAATAAAAATAGCAATTAAACAATTATGGCAGTTGTGAAAACATGTAGAAAGAGTAAGCATTGAGGAGCCAGAGACATTGGTCTGTGTATCATATTGTTCAATAGGATTGCAATATGTTGCAATATCATGCATTAAACATGTAGAGGATTCAGTGTGTCACACCATGTCTTAAAAGTTAAAATAAAGAGAAAAACAACTTGAATGAAAATGTGACTTTCCTTTGACACCAAGAACCAGTTTTCTGTTTCTTGGCAGTCATGCAGAAACATCATTGACTTCCTCAGCAGGGCCCAATAAATCATTGTGCCTCCTCCTTGAAGGTAGGTTGCTAAACAGAAAGATTCACTTTTGGCAAGTGGAAGATTGAGCAGTTTTGGGTTTTGTCTTGTGGAAGAGGAAGCAGACGCAGGAAATGTATTTCTCAGCAGGGTTTAGCTAAACAACACCAGGTTGCCTCTGTAGCAGGAAAATTTGTTTCTGCTCCAGCAGAAAACCATAAATACCCACAAGTGTCTACATGCTTAGCATTGCTTTGCTGAGATAATTAGGAGACTTTGTCCCTAATGGCTTGCCCCTGTGTTAGAACAAGGCAGCCCAAGAAACAAGTAGGAGAAGCAGGTAAAAATCAAGGTGAGGGAGGTTAAACAGGTCTCTGATGTGTAGCTCAAATAATAGACTAGGAAGGGAAGGGAAGGGAGTAAGATGATTGGGTAACAATGTGTACCTGACAGCAGCTTTTTTTCCCCTGGTTTGTGGGGATTGTGATATATCACGTTCTTGCAGTAGTGGTGGTAGGGGAAAGATGTTGCTATGACTTCTCTGTATCTCTATGGTTTTTCATGCTGTCAGTAGGTGAGAAAGTGAGAGATAGAACAGGGTTCTTAGTTTGAAACAATAGTTGTCAGAACTAATTGGTGTTGGAGATCCAGTCTGATCTTGGAAGCTAAGTAGGGTCAGTCCTGGTGAGTACTTGGATGGGAGACCACCACTGAATATTAGTTGCTCTCAGCTATATTTCAGAGGAAGGAACTGGCCAAACCATCTCTGAGTATTCCTTGCCTAAAAAAAACCTATGAAACCCATAGAGTTGCCATAAGTCAACAGATGACTTAAGAGCACATACACACACATGTGGCCAAGTGCACCTTTGTAAAGCTGAGGCAGGTGAGCCAACCAAGTCTCTTCCTGTAATCTGCAGATATGGCCATAGTGATTGATGCCTTGGTTACATCCCATCTAGATAATTGTAGGATGCTTTCCATGGGGCTGCCTATGAAAAGTATCCAGAAACAGCCATCAGTACAGATGGTTAAAGGAAGCTGGATAGTCAGAGCATGTGACTTAATGAACTATACTGATTTATGATTTGTTTCTGGGCCTAAATCAAAGTGCTATTTATAGCCTTTTAAGCACTTCCCTGCATTGGGACCAGGATAATGGAAGGATGACCTTCTCTTATATGAGCCTGCTCCCCTACTGAGATCTTCTGGAAAAGTTCTTTAGAAGTACACCGAGGTGGGCACAACTCACAACTGAGTTGAGCAGCTTTTCCTGGGGTCTAGAACTGCCTCCTGAAAGAGGCTGATCTTGTCCCCCTTTTAATGGCTTTCCATAATTGTTAAAACCTTCCTGGTTAGAAAGGCTTTTAGGCCATGAATGTTTTTTTAAAGCTGTCTCACAGAATTTTTAACTTTCTGGGAACAATCTGACCAAATTGTTTTAAAGACAGAATTTTTTAATGTTTTGAATCTGCTGTCTCCAGCTTTAGATTGTTGTGTAGTCATTGTTTTTGTTGTTATCAGTTGCCTTGGGCTCTGTTGAAGAAAGGAAAGCTATAAGTGTAATAAATAAATACCATATATTCTGGTGTATAAGATGACTTTTGAGCACTCAAAAGTGCCCTCCAGAATCGAGCGTCGTCTTATACGCCGGATATACTTTTGCTTCGCCTGCCTGCCTATCTCCTGCCTCTTCGCAAACGGAGCTAAGAGGCAGGAGATGGGGCAGGGGGGTGAAGCAAAGTGTTTTGCAGTTCATTCACCCCCTCCTCTGCCTTCTCCCCCTTTGGGGAGCAACGGAAGACAGAGGAGGGGGGTGAATGTTGCGGTTTGCCACAGCCGCCGCTTGATCACCTCTGCAGCGGCTGAGGCAAACCGCTAGATTCGCCCTTTCCCCCCCACCTTCCTTGAAGTTGGAGGAAAAGGGCAAAAATGCCCCGTTTTGCTCCGTGGCCCCAATCCCTCCTTCTGCGCTCCCATCCGCAGGGCCGTGGAGCCAAACCCTGGGATTCACCCCCTCTCCCCACCTTCCTTGAAGGTGGGGAGAAGGGGCGAACATGCCCCATTTGGCTACATAGCCCCGATCCCTCTTTCTGGGCTCCCTCTTGGAAGGGAGCCTAGAAGGAGGATGCGGGGCCGTGGAGCCAAACCCCGGGATTCGCCCCCTCTCCCCACCTTCAAGGAAGGTGGGGGGAAGGAGCAAAGATGCCCCATTTAACTCCTCAGCCCCGATGCCTTCTTCTGGCTCCCTTGAAAAGGGAGCCCAGAAGGAGGCATCGGAGCTGTGGAGTTAAACCCCTAGATTCGCTCCCCCTCCCTAACTTCCAGAAAGGTGGGGAGAGTGAGCGAAGATGCCAGGTTTAACCCTGCAGCCCCGATGCCTTCTTCTGGGCTCCTTCGGAAGGGAGCCCAGAAGGAGGGATCAGGGCTGTAGAGCCAAACGGGGCATGTTTGCCCCTTTTCCCCACTTTCCTTGAAGGTGGGGAGAGGGGGCAAATCTAGGGGTTTGCCGTGGCCACACCTGCTTCCCCTGCCTTGGTCCCCTTTGGAAGAGCCAAGACGGAGGGAAGGGGGCAAACTGGGCATTTTCGCCTCTGAGGCAAACTACTGAGGCAAACTGGGCATTTTCACCCCTTTCCTCCACCTTCGAGTCCAGTTTGACTGGAAGGTTGAAGAGAGGGGCGAATGTTGCCCTGCCAGCTGATCCTGTTTGCTTTCCCAACTCACGAGGAGATCCTTGTTGGGAAACAAAGAGGATCAGCTGCAAGGCTCCCCCAGCCAGTCAGCCAGCCAGCCAAATTGGGGTGGTGGTCTTATATGCCACATATATGCCTAAGCCTAGATTTTTGGCTGGAAATTGGGGGGTGGTCTTATACGCCCAGTCGTCTTATACACCGGAATATATGGTACATAAATACGTCTTATACATCGGAATATACGGTACATAAATTCATACATGCATACATAAATGTTATAGCAGTAAGTTGAAGCACTAAGTACTGAACACTACAGAAAAGTCTTCTTAAGGCTCATTTAATCTGTGGTTTGAAGGATTAGGATTGGGAATGTGTAACAGACTCATTTGCACCTTTTCACATTTCCCTTCCTCCCTTCTTTTTTCCTGTCTGTAATTCTCCTTTTCCTGGTTTGCTCTAACCATAGTTTGCCATTTTGGTTTCATTTGGGCAAAATGAATTTAAGGCTGCTAACAAGTTATTGTCTCCAAACAGTGTCACATTGAACAGCGGTTTCCTGGTTAGCCTGGTGACATGCTAAACTCAAAAAAAGAAGATGAAATCCATATATAAGGGAAAAGGTGTTTTGAGAGTGTGTGGTAAATCCCTCTTTTTCAAAGCATATTTTGATGTCTGAACCATGTTGCAGAATTGCCTATACCAAGAAGAAACACAATCCACTGTATATTAGAATCTTGTTTATAAAGTGACCCTGTTTCTGAATGAGTTCTTGTTTTTTCAGGCTGTGAATCTCAAAATAGCAGGCATCTGATTCAACACCCACTGGCTTCCCCCCTCCTTCCTTTCTTTTCTTTAAATACCCATCAAGATTTATGAGCAAATATCTTTCAGACACATAATAAAGACTTCCTATTTTGTGCTGCTAAGATGTTGGCATGCAGCAATAGGTTTCATAGGTAACTTTAAGTAATATGACTTTTTCTTTGATATTTATCTCTACTCTCCATCCAAAAGAGGACAAAAAAAGTATCAATGCCATTTTACAGTAGCAATGATTTAATGAACAACAATATACCCAAAACATGTATAAATGAAAAGTGTGGGTGTCTATCTTTAGCATGTGTGAAAAGCAGCAGTTTTATTTGCCTTGCTTCTCTGTTAATTTAGAACCTTTGCTTGTATTGATTTTTCATATGTTACTGTTCCTTTGAGAGAAATTGAACAGATCTTTGGGAGTGGGACCCCAAAGACTGGGACTCAAGATTTAAGATTTCTCTGTGTCCAGTTTGGGGCATAAGGCATTTAATCATATTATTTTTGTACAGAGAAGTTTTTGATTTTGAAGATGTCACTTTGATTTTAAACTATATCTGTTTCTTGAAGGTTAACTGTTGGTCAGTAGAAACAGTAGAAACTGTTGGTCAGATCTATGTAAAATGACTTATACTACAACAATGGAAAGATAATGACCATCTCCTATTATTCAATGGTCTTGAGGATCTTGCAACTCTTTCAAATTTTGATTGCATGGTAGACAGATTACAGTATAGCTTTGTATGAATAGTTTTTCAGACATTTGGATGCCTTTTACTGAAGTTTAAATATTGATTTTTCTCAGGGCTGGTTTACACGGCAGGTTTTATTGCGTTAAGTTGTGCTTTAGCGCTTTCCCGCATCAGTGGTGGGTAGTTTACATGGTATATGTTTACACAGCTATATTTTGTGGCTCTTTGATTTTTTTCCGCTTTGAGGTTCACACAGCCAAATGTGCTGGGGGCATGGCCAAGCATTGTGAGGAGACAAAGGGATGCCATAAGAATGTCTGCCCTGGCCCGAACTCCATGCTTAACAGCTTAGAGGCAGTCACTCTCCCCCCCCCCAGCTCCCTGGCCACAAATCAAACAGAAGGTCCGGAAGGTCCGTGTGCTTAACAGCTTAGAGGCAGTCACTCTTCCCCCCCCAGCTCCCTGGCCACAAATCAAACGGAAGGTTTTCCTCCTTGCTTAACAGCATTTTTTGCCAAATAGAGGAAAGCCAGAGAGAGAGAGAGAGAGAGAGAGAGAGAGAGACTGTCAAAATAGCAGTGCAGCTCTGCTGCAGCCCTTCGTGAAATGATTTCTCTCCCTCCCCCATGCACACGATCACTGCTGACGAAAGGAGCTTTTACATACCTGTACTTGCAAAACAGCAGAGAGGATGAGAAGGAATGCTCCCTGACAGAAAATTGATGGGAATCCTTTTTGTTTGCAAACTGGCTTGCAAAATAGCAGAGAGGATTTTTAAAAGTTTCCTGTAATCGTTACTGTCTCTCCCTCCCTCCCTCCCCCTCTTTTAAGCCCACCCCTGCATCATCACCCCTGCATCAACCAATCACAGTGAAGCTCTGCTGTAGCCCTTAGCGGAATGGTTGTTTACACTGCCAATAATGTGCTACATTGCAAATATACCGGCAAAAGTAGCGACATCCCTTGCCACACTATATTTGGGTGTTTTACCTTCCCCCCTTCTGAAGGTGATGCTGTGCTGCGATCCGTGGGAACTATGAGCTATCTTAGTGGTGTATTTAGAGGAATATTTGCCCGTGTAAACGATCCCTCAGTTTTTGTACAACTCTTTTTATTATGTGCGTATCATAGTTTTCCCTGTTCCGTCCTCTCTTAATATACTGGAATGATAAATAATAAATGATAAAGAAGGGAGATTGAACAAAACTGTGTAATGTGGAGATGTCATTGGATAGTGGTTGCTGAGGCGCTTGAGAAGTGGAGGTGGGCAAAATTGCTATTTTACAGTTGTCCCTCTGTATCCACGGATTTGGTATCCATGGATTTAAGTATTCACAGCTTGAAAATATTATTTTAAAAAATAATAATCCAAAAAGCAAACCTTGATTTTCCATCTTATATAAGGGACACCATTTTGCTATGCCAATGTATATAATGGGACACGAATATTCACAGATTTTGGTATCCACAGGGGGTCCTGGAACCAAACCACAGCAAATATGAAGGAACAACTGTACTTCTATCATGCTTTTTATGGTCTATCAGGAATAATCAGTTGACCACTGGGGGAGAAGAATGCATACCTGGAATTATGCTGGACTAGACTGGCCTTTGGTATCACCACCATGACTCTTCTTATGTGAAGAGTAACCACTTATTGAAATAATGAAATAATGTATAACAGCCTTATTTTAGATACCACCTCCTACAGTGGCACAGGGTCTTTTCTTTTGAGGTTCCATGTACATGGAACAGCTTCCCCAGATAGTATTTGTTTGATGTCTCCTCTTCCTCCTCCTTTTCTTCTTAAACAGTATGCCAAAAATGGTACTATTTACCAATATTATTAGTGGGGCTTAGATTCTTCCAATGTACAGATTACTTCTCTAGTGCAGTTGCACAACCTGTAGCTCTGGACCCAAAAGAGTCACAGAAGAAGAGAGACAACAACAAGAAAATGGCATGACAGAAAAGAGACTGAAACCATGGAATGGTGGGAAACAAATAAGAAAATGGAGTGGTATAAAGAGAAAGAAAGGGTAGTCTCAGGCACTTTTGGCTTCCCTACTCTTGATATGAGGCCCCTGACAGATAACCCCAAGTGAATGTAGCCCTTGACAGGGAAAAAAAAACCCTACTACTTGATGTTTTAAGTTTTTAATTACACACACAGACACATGCACGTGTGTGTGTCTGTGTGTATTTCAAAAAGGTAGTGGGCTAATTTAATTTCAGAGGCAGTAAACCTAAAAAACGTGGCATTTAACTCACCCACTGGGAAGGTGGGAGTTTATCTTGGAGCCCTGATACATTATCACTTCAGCATGCACTAGATACAAGCACAAACTGTACCTTGGCAGCCCAAACTCCAAGGGGCTATTCACATACTCTTCAGTTGGTATGGCTGATTCAGGATGATTGTGACAGACTCTGCAGTGTTTGGAACCACTGGCTTTCAGAGAGCTTTTGCTTTCCTGACATTTATATGTTCCATTTAATTCTCTTAGGCTTCAGTGATATGCATGACATACTTTCTCCAGTTATTCCAGATAGAAACTCAAACTTTGTGTGTGAGAAACTCTAGTAGAAGTCAGTTTTTAAAGACAGATTTTTAGACATTTGAAACTATAGCCCCTGTCTCTTGCAAATTTTGCTACTGCCTCTCTCCCTCTGAGGCTTTTGCTGTCATATAAACCCTGATATTAGTCTGGTGTGCTTGCCTTGTTTCCTTAGAAACCTTTCTGAATGATTTTCTGTAAAAAATATAATAATCAACCTACATTTTGGAAGGTATAGCTACAAATGAATAATGTTTTGACAGAATGAATCTCAATTAAATTGTACATCTCATCTTAGTATCCCCGCCCTGATTAACCTAATGTTTATGTACAGTTCAAAATTGCCTTTATTGCAATCATTCATTAAGCTGGGAAGTTATTAGGATTTAAGCCTGGAGCAGGGTGGAATCCATTGGGGATGTTAGGTATGTATTCTGGCAGAAGAGAGATTCAGGAAGACTAGCAAGGTATGCATGATCCTTCAGTTGGTACAGGGCGGTGAGAACTTGGAAAAAGTTACTTTTTTGGATTACAACTACTAGAGCCTCCAGTCTGCATAGCCAGTGATCATATTGGCTAAAGAATTCTAGGATTATAGTCCAAAAAGTAACTTTTCCTACCTTCCAGGTGTTGCAAGGGTTGATATCTGTAAAAGGTTCTAAGAGAGGTCTTTGCTTTGATCAGAGCAACAAAGGGTTTGCTTGTCAAAGTAGTGAATGCATGGAGGCACATGGACATTATGGCAATTGAAATGTGTGATTTCTCTGCCTTATTTCCCAGGCCATGAGACTTGAGATTATATCACCTATCCATGAACCTGCAGGATACTCTACTTCTAGCAGTCTGGTTGCATGCTCCTAAATGTGGATCCAGACAAATACAATAAATTTAGTACAGATAAAGGCTTGATATTTGAAAATGCAGATGAAACGTCAGAAAGAAACTATTCCAGAACACGGCCTCACAGCCCAGAAAAAAACCCAAAGAAAATCTATAGATGCCGGCTGTGAAAGCCTTCGACTTCACAAAAATGGCCACTCCTACAATGACTCCAGCAACTATATCCACCAATTAGCACCCGCAACCCCCCTACCTGGATTAGCAGAAATTACCATGCAGAGAAGATGCCAGCCATCACAATTGTGATGTTTCTGGTAATATTATGTATTTTACTAAATAAGTATTGATTGGATATTATAATGTATAATTATAAAATTAATAAAATTTTAAAAAAGAAGATGCCAGCCACAGATGCAGGCGAAACATCAGAAAGAAACTATTCCAGAACACGGCCTGAGAGCCCGGAAAAAAACCAAGGAAAATCTGTGGCCATTTTTGTTCCCACACTGCCTATTTTCTTCTGTCTGTTCTTATGTAGTTTCTGGGAGAGCACAGAATTCCAAAATCACCCTAACACCCACTTTGATATACCTTTGTTAAACTTTGTTGCTCTGTTCACTTTTTCTCCCATCAATAAAACAATTGTTTTCCTATTCTTTAATACATTCTTTTCTCTTAGTTTCCCCACTCGTGTTGTAGTGGCTTTAAAATAATCTGCATAATTCAGGAATACAACTACAGCTTTCACTGATGTTTTGTTCTGAATGCTTAAAAAAAAAAAAACCAAAACCCTGAGAGGTTTAATGGAACATTGAAGCAGAAATGAAAGAGATGTGTATTGGTCATATGTCATTAACATCCAGGGGTGTATGCTGGGAATACTTAAGATATCTGGTTTTCATAATGGTTTTATGGAAAGGTGCTAATCATTTTTGGGCAGAAGAGATGCACTTTTTACAAAATAAATCCTGTGTAAAGCTAAGTTGATCAATAAGATGAAGGATATTTATTGTTTAAATTTAGGAATAAACCCCAAGACAATTTGCAAGATATGGTCATTTAAAAATACATAAATAAATACATAAATATTTATATACATAATACAAATATACATAAATATTAGGTCAAGAATTTAGAAATTATTGGCTGATATTTTCTGTTTGTGAACATGTTGATGTTCAAAATAGGAAAGATGCTGAAATTAAGGTTCAATTTCTCATACAACCCATGCCCCACAAAATGCTATTTTGCATGTTTGCTCAAATTTCAAGTTTTGGAAACATGTGTAGCATCCAAATAGCCAACTCATTCTATGGGTGTGCATGCTAGCAGAGACAAAAACAACATCATCCATGTGGAAGAAGGAGGGATCAGCAGGTTTGAGAGAACTCCAGAATTTTCAGATTTTTTGTTTAAGATAGGAAAAGCCTTGCTAACAAGGAACTTGCCTGCTCATTCAGGACAGACTGGTTTGTGTGTGTGTGTGCGTGTGTGTGGGCAGTAACAGAGAAAAACAGAGGAGAAGAAAAAGAAGTGCGATATCTTGGAAGATGCACAGCTTGCTGATTGGAACCTGATTGGAGCAGGAGTCAAGCAGTGGAGATGCAACAGACTTGCTGGCAGTCCTAGTAAGGTTAAAGTAGAGAGAAGACAAGGAGCACAGAAGGTTTAAGGAAGAACAGTGGTTAATCCTCAGTTGAAATTCCTTCTTCTACACAACTATTAGCAGTGGAGGAGTCTAGTGTTGTTTTGTGCCTGGCCACTCAATTATACACAAACCAAGCCAGGACCACAAATGGGGACGGGGGGGACAGGGGAGAGAATTCAAGGGGCCAAGAAGGAAAAATTTTATTTCTGACCTGACGTGTTTTGGACCAGTGGTTCTTAACTTTTTATTTACCAGGAAACCCCTTTAAATATCTTTTGTTGCTATGGGCTCCCAAGATTTAAAACAACAACAACACACCATCCATTAAACCTTCCCTCAGAGGCACTAGAGTGGGAGGGAAGACTTTTCTCCTGCTTCTTTCTGCAAGTTTGTGCCCTGAGTGGATTGAATGGCAATGTGCAGGCCAAGCCAGCCAGCCAGCCAGCACCTTGGCTCCATCATGTGACCACTCCACTCCACTGCAGGCAGGAGGTGGGCGAAGCAGCCATCAAGCCTTTGTGGACCCATCCCTTGTGAGGACATCGTGAACCCCTAGGGATCCATGGACTACAGGTTAAAAACCACTGTTTTAGACAATGGTGCTTTTTCATGGACAAGATATACAATAATAAAAGGACTATTTTACAGTTTGAAGCAGTCTTTGTGTGTTATTGTACCTTGTTCTAGAAGACGAACCATTGACTGAAATATGTTGAACCAGAAACAGTATTTTCCCCCATTCACATATCCTCATTTTTGCCTTCACCTGTCTTCCTTCTTAAGACAGCAGTTCTGTTCCCACATTGCATTCAGTGGGATTTATATATGAGTAGATGTACATGTTTTCTACAGAAGACTCTGCTGCAAAATGCTAGCATGATTTCTTCTTGTGGAATATATCTTAGTGTGCACTGTTTTCCATGGAGCTTGCTGTGATCATGACAACCCTGCAGAGACAATTGGGGTAATGGTGGTGGGAAGCATGATAGAGGTTTTAAGGTTTGTATATAGTCTTTTAATGAATTTTAATATTTA
This sequence comes from Gambelia wislizenii, assembly GCA_030847615.1. Lineage (NCBI taxonomy): Eukaryota > Metazoa > Chordata > Lepidosauria > Squamata > Crotaphytidae > Gambelia > Gambelia wislizenii. The sequence goes on along the minus strand of JAUMIR010000003.1, from coordinate 225,727,456 downwards.
ATGTTTTAACATTATAAATTGTTTAATAGCTTTTTTAAAAAAGCTTAGATTTATACTTTTATTAATGACTTCTGTATAGTTTTTAATTTGTTTTTTTAAATATGTTAGTTGCCTTGAGTCGTTTTTGGGAGAAAGGCAGGATATAAATGAATAAAATAAAATGAATAATAAATAAGCTAGCTTAAGATATTTATATAAACTGTCCTTTTAAGACCCAGGACTCTTGTTCTCTAATTCCAGGTTATGTGGACGATTGTATAAGAAGACTGGCTATTCAGATGTCCCTTGGTTATAGCGTAAAAGGCTGATGCCAGTGAAAGTAATGGTTTTGTCCCTGACCTCAATAAAACAGAGCTCACCTCATCTTTTGAGTCTTGTTCTAATGTCATGTTTGTTTATGCCAGCAAAGCTCCCATTGACCTCTTTGTCTTGTTGCAGATTTCTAGAATCAGACACATTTCTAATTTTAAGCATTAATCATATTTGACATTTGATGTAGATTATGCAGGAAGCAGCATGCAAGTGCAAACCCACCAAGAACAGCTGTGGTGCAGCCATCTTATTCTTTTTTAAAAATAAAATACACAGTTAGCCTAGGTGTCATGATGACCGCAGGCATCATGGAACCCATTACAAACTCAAAGGAACAATATTGGAAACTTCCACTCCTTATTTGAAAATGGGAAGTGGGTGGGAGAACCTCATTGAATAAACATGACATCACATCACCTGACTAGATAGTCATTCTGATTGGTCAACGGCAGAGCCAATCAGAGATCAACACAAAGGACTTTTAAAAGTTCTGATCTTCCCTTTGTTCTGAGCCTCTCTGAGTTGAGCAGATGGCCGAGCTAGATTGAGCTAGCTGAGATGGACTCTGATCCACAGGGACTAGCTTTGGGCCACATGGCCTACACAGCCATGGAATAACCAACAAGATACACACTGTGATAACAAAATGGTTGGTGGGAGCCAATCCTACCCAAAGGCTCAAAAGGATCCAAAAAGAACTCTGAAATTCCATCTACAGAGACTGTAAGTTACTTAGTAGAATAGGGAACTGTTTAGTTAGCTTGCATTAGATTTATGATTTTATTTGTAAGTGCGCTGAATGAATGCATATTGTATAAGCCTTAAGTTGAACCTGGGAATGTTTTGCCTTCTCAAGTAACATAGACTCCTAGAACTGAATAAAAGCATTCAGTTATTTTCTAACCTGCCTCGAATTGCCTGCTTCTGGTCAACTATCAGAAACTTCTCTAGATTAGAGAGAAGAGTTATTATTGTTCTTTAGCCCAGCACGTCTAATCTCATTGCTTAGACAGGAAAAGACCATAGAGTCAGTGAGTGGTGGTAAACGAAGAGGAATCCCTTCAGTTTGGGATTGGAAAAAGGGCCAACCCTGGACTTCGGGCAGCAGAAACTCTAGGGTGGCCATTACGACACTAGGTTGTCTCCATTGAAATGAATGGTGGATATATACCCACCATGATTAGAAGCTTTCACTTTCACTACTTTGGAATATAGTGGGCTCTTGGTATCTTCTGGGGTTTGGTTCCAGGGCGTGCTGTGGGTACCAAAATCCATGGATGCTCAAGTCTCATTATATACAATGGCATAGTAAAATGGTGTCCCTTATATAAAATGGCAAACAGCAAGGTTTACTTTTTGGAATATCCCCCCCCCCCCGCTGAATATTTTTGAGCTGTGGTTGATTGAATCCACGCATACGGAACCCGTGGATATGGAGGGCCGACCGTAAATCCTTTTAAGCAGAATGGTCTTAGTGTTAAATGACACTCTAATTGACGCATAAAGATTTACATTTCCATTTAGTAACAGCTGGGCAAGGTTTGGTGTACTCCTGACTGTGGCACCTACAAGATATATACAGCAGACTGGGCTTCCATGCATTCCCTAATTATATATATTGACTTGTACAAAGTGCTCATGCACCTCTGTGCTGTTGTCAAGATCTTCAGACCTTGGACTTGTCTAGATGAGAGGAACTAAATGTTCATTCCTGTGCATTATTGCAAATTTTCAGCAGCATTCTTTTGTATCCATGGTCTTTTAGCAGAAACGATACACTGAGAAGCTATCCATGGTTTGAAGTTCCTGATAGAGATGTGTGAAGGCCTGGAAAAAATGAGAAAAATTCAGGGGAAAAAAAAGTTTTCCCCATTTTTTTCCTAAAGCCTTTTTTGTTTTTTGTTTTTTCCCAAAAAATTGAAAAAAATGAAAAAAAGGAAGAAAATCGATTATGGAATGTTTTATTTTAGCATGATGAATAAAATCTTCATTATACCAATTGTGATAATTTTATGCCAAATCAAATTGTACATAGTCATATTTTATGTTCCTAAAACAACAGAGTGACTTTCAATCTGTAAAAAGCGCTAATGTTGCATTTTTTCAATTTTTCCTGAAAATGTCCATTTTTTCCATGGCTTCAAAGTTTCTGGAAATAGAACATCTCTAATGCCTGTGAATCAAGATGGTGGCTGTCAATTAATGCGCTAAATGCTGCTGTTGCTGCACAGTATTTTTTTTTTAAATTAAAGCATAGGTGCAGAAGTATGACCTTCTTCTTAAGAAATTATTTGGGTGATCGAAGGAGCAAAAAAGCACATGATCGCTAACTAAAAAATCCGACAGGGCACTTCAGAGCACTGCCGTGCCAGCAAGTCCGCTGTTCATGCACATCCAGCCAATCAGATGTCCAGTTCTGCCCTCAGACTGCGCAGCAAATTGAATAATTTGTCTTAATGGGCACAAATGCGCATTTCCTCGCATTATTTTAAAAAATATGGGAAAAGCCACGAAAGCTTTTCCCAAGCAGTAAATGGAGTTTTTCACCCCCTCCTTCCAAATAAGGCAAATTGCCATGGGATCTCGTTGGGACAAAAGGTATGCCCAGCAAATTCTGTGAGGAGCATTTTCATAGGCTAGACAAGCCCCTTGAATCTGGAAGTCTGCCTGAGACCTAAGTTAGTGAGCTACCTGGAACTGAGTGGTCTAAATCCAGTTGCTAAATCCAAATTAGAATAGACCCAATTGAATAAGTTGCTGAATGGTAAGTAAATATGTGTGTAAATCTTACTGATTCACTGGGTCTACTCTATTTTAGAGTTAGTAATCGGATTTAGGCCTGTATTCCTAAATTTTAGTACCTTCTTCCAAAAGAAGAAGGAGGAGGGAACAGACATCAGCAGCATGCCCCGCCTCTTCTGACTGACAGATAGCATGAAGCTCCCTAAAATTTCTGTCTTCCAGGCTTTGATTTGGGTATAGATTTGGTCCTGTCATGGACTTATGAACGGCAAAATTTAAAAACATGTTTTAAAAGCTTTGAAAGATTATTTCTAACTATTGAGCTGCAGCTAGCAATTTTCTTAACACTTCTGATTTTCTTTTACAACTTCATATTCTAATGACATTGTTTTGTACATCTCTTAGTTAATAATTTACCACTAGAGAGAGTTGGATGAAAAAAGATCAAATACAATGCTGATTTGCTTCTTCACTTGACAGCATTTTTATTTTGAAACAGGGCCACTCAGTTGGTTTAAACTAGCTTCACCTGGGAGGATTAGTGGATTTTTTCCCCCAGGGCTACAGTCTATGGCATTGTATTTCCCATAGCTAGGTGCTGATGTGAGAGCTGGATGGTGAAGCTGATAGGAAGAAAATCAACTCATTTGAGATGTGGTGTGAGAGAAGAGTTCTTTACTGTGGACTGCTAAAAAGCCAGATAAATGGGTCCTAGAGCAAATTAAGCCTGAACCCTCTCTAAAAGCCAAAATGACTAAACTGAGGCTTGTCAGACTTTGGTCATATCATGAGAAAGTTTGACTCACTAGAAAAGACAATGATGCTAGTTAAGATAGAAGGAAGTGGGAAAAGAGGAAGACTGTATTACATGTCTATAGACTCAATCAAAGAAGCCATGCCCATGAGTCTGTAAGACCTGAGCAGGGCTGTTGTTGATAGGATGTCTTGGGGATGTCTCATTCATGGGGTTGCCATATGTCAAGGTCAGCTTGAAGGCAGTTAGCACACACACAGTACTTATAGAAAAGACAATCTGTTTGTATTAGGAAGCTAAATGGTTACAAAAAAGAATGAACAGAAATGTGTTTTAATTTCCCCAAAATATGGTCAATTAATGCATTTTATTGTGTAGTGCAAGGGGAATAATGACAGAAGCAAATTGCCAATACCAACTGTGGCTGATTTTCTTGATCAGTAGAGCAGCCATTATTTTCCCTCTAGATTCCATTTCACCTGCTGTTCAACTTAAAGTGTGCAGAGAAAAAAATAGTGTAACAAATGAGGCAAATGGAATGCATTCTTCATGAAAATATAAAATTACTTGTAACTTCCATTGTCTCTGTGCATGTATGCATGGTGGGTGCATGTGTTCATTTCACGCATATCACCATTTAATAAGCTTTAGTTGGTTTCATGAATAAAAGTGGTGGTGGGGGGAACAGCCTTCTGATTCTTAACAAGTTCTGTGTTCTCAGGGTGTAGAAGCATTAGCTCCCTGCACCAGATATTCAAGCAAAGGTTCAGACATGTGTAATGTTGTAACATTGTTGGTTTCCCTTTGGAAGTTTTTTTAAAAAAAGATTATTACATGATGGAAGTGTTGTTTTCCTATCTGGTATGTCTTGCCTCCCCAAATAAAAGCCACATATTTCTAGTCTTTCACCTATTCCTTTTTAACTTATTCCCCATTTCTGGTACTTCTCCCACCCAGTAACTCTTAGGATGGTTAGTATAGCATGCTTATTTCTTTGTGTTTTGTTTATATTTCTGATTTAACTCTCACCATTCTCTGTTTCACTATGGCTACTTAGGGTTTACTATGTCTGCTCTCTTTTCTATTTCCCATGGGGACTATCCTGGGTATAATACCTATGTATTATACCTGTAGAAATTCCAGGGGGTGGTGGGTGGATTCTATGTAAGTATGTATGCATATTTTAAGGACTGCCTTTGGCCATTGGTGCTGTAATAGCAAATATGAACCATTTGTGTAAGAGTTCATCTAATAAACTGTGACCCTCCACCCTAGATGTGTTGAGTTAATGGAACCTACAAAAGTGCTGACTTAACCAAGCTCACATTGATTTAGTGAGTCTATTCTAGTTGGAATTAACAACTAGGTCTAAATGCTGTAAATTGTTTCAGCGTGACTCATTTATTATTTCTAATGTGCTAATACAGCATGCATAGCCTGACACAAAGAGTATATTATGTATTATTATTTCCTAAAATATTAAAGAGCCAGTGTAGTGTAGTGGTTTGAGTGTTGGGCAATGATCCTGAGAGACCAGAGCCTGAATCCCATCTCAGCCATGGAAACCCCCTGGGTGACTTTGGGCAAGTCACACTTTCTCATCTTCAGAGAAGGGCCATGGTAAACCCTCTCTGAACAAATCTTGCCAAGAAACCCTGTGATAGGGTTGTCATAAGTTTGATATGACTTGAAGGCATAACAACAACAACAACAAACATTAAAAGAATGTTATCCAAAAATATTGTCCAAATTGTACCCTCCTAAGATGTAAAGTGCTCCACTCAGTTGTAGATTAGCATATTATAGTGGTTAGATTTGCACAATTGTTTAAAAAAATACACGAAATAGTACTGATTTTATTTAAATCAATTAAAATTGTGATTTAAACTGCATTGAGTTAAATCCATCCACTCTGTTTAAAATTCATATAGCAGTACTTTGTTATCTACTCTGATGACTGTGGAAAGAAGTAGGGGTGTTTTATTGTCATCACTGTTTTCAGGCTACATTTTTGGAAAATCACTAAATACATTTTTATACACATAGTATACCATTTTGTAAATGTATTGTTTTAAAGGGATAACTGCATCAATAAAAAGCTAATTGCAAATAGATATTGGTATAGAATAAGCAAAACCAGGACCACATTCAGTGGTTGCAAAAAACATGGTACTGAAATTATTCTTACCTTGCCCTGGATTGATGTGTTCCATTTCTCTTCTCTTATGCATTTGGTTTTTCATAAATGGGAGCTTGTTTCATTTGAACCCCACTAACTGTGCTCAATCTTAACCATGTCTTGTCTGAAGCAAGCTATTTTATTTATTTATTTATTAATTAGTTAGTTAGTTATACCCCACTCTTCATCCATAAGGCTATCAGAGTGGCTATCTCAAAAGAATGGGTTACGAAGCTAGCTTGATTCAACAAATCACAGTTAAATTTAACTACAATTTAGGCTTTGGACATACCTTTCAACTGTGGTTGTTTGAAACTAGAAGCAAAAGCTTCTGCTTTCATCCTCGCAGTTGTACTGGAAGAGAAGGAAGCAAGTGTATGAGCTTGAGATTTGTGCATAGGATAATAATCCGTTACTTACCCTGTAAACGAATGCAGCATCCAAACAGTATTCAGGCATTTGGAAATAGCTACAACTGGCTTCTGATTAATTTTTCTGTGGATTGAAATTTCTAAACCATTTTAGAACTCTCAGCCGCATATACTGTGGTTTATGATGCTTTGCTCTGGGGTTTTTTGCAGCTCATCAGTGCTTTTGTTGAACACTTTGGCCTGTTGGAATCTAGGCGACCATCTGGGGCTGACAATGGTACAGGAGCCAATTAGGAGGTGCCTGCCAGAAGCATCAGAGAGTCCAAATGCCTGGGTGTCATTTGGAATGTCATTGGGTGTTTTGTTTTTATTATGACCAGAACAGAAATGTTAACCTCTCTGTCGCTCCACACCTTCATACATAGGATGCTTTATTGATCTACTTGAGCCTGAGCTCATTAAGCACTGCTGAGCTCAATGATTAGGAGGAAGGTAGCCAATGTGAAGAGTGACCTGTCTGACAGCAGCAAAGTGTAATGGCTGCTCTGTGCCCATTTTTTTTTTTTTTGCTCCCTAGAAAAAGCAACTGTTTTCTGATCGATGTCTTACAGCACAATGAGGCTGCCACAGAAAATAATGGGAAGAAGGGATAAATACTCCATTTCGTGTGTACTATTAACTTTGCATTTGAAAACTTGCTCAGTATTGAGATGCTCTGAACTTTCAGCAATATTGTTCATAGAATAAGCATTGTGTGGCAACATGGGCCAGTGAAAATTAATAGGAGCTGTGCAAGAGCACATTTAATGAATGGATGGAGGGATAGATTTTTAGCACCTTGAGACTGCCTTTGCTGATAAAAAGTGGGTTCCACACTAGTGCACAAAGATGAAATAGTATTTCATCACTAAAACACTGTAATGCATCAGGATCCATAAAACGTAGAGGAGTGAAACTGAAACTCACTGAACAGCTGGAAAGTATATGAACAGATTAAAATGTAGGGACAATGAAATCGTGTCATTTCCCCATACCCTTCTCATTCTGTTGCTTCTTTTAGCAGTGGCAAGCAAAACATGTTCTGACCTGTGGTCTTGCAGTGCTCAATAGATTTCAGAGAACAAAACCTGTATTTTGTCTGTCCTCATGTCTACCTTTCAAGAACACTTATCATACATCACTACTTTAATCTGAAGGAAAGTAGCTATCAAACACCCCAATCAATACAGTTTTTCTTACCTAGACTGAGATCTTGCACCCCATTTACCTTCAGAAATCTCCTGCAGTTGTGTTTGCTCCCTATGAATGCTCTTTTCAGTACAATGCTACAGATTTTTTAGGGAATAAGTATTGTGGGTTTTCCCTCAAAGTTGTCTCTGGTTTTTATTCTCATAGCAATTAGAAGACAGATAATGAGCTCCATGTAATAGTCTTCAATTATTATGGTTAGGTTGCTTTGTTATTAGCATAATGTCCTATGCTAATTACACTATCTTCACCCTGGGACTGACAAAGGATGGTCTGACTTGCTTTGGAAGGAGAACAAAAAGGAACTGGAAAATAAACTCTTATCTTCCAAACTGGCTACCATTCCAGAATATTCCAACCACAAATCCCAGGACTCAAAATGCAAAAATAATTTCTTGCATTTTCATAACATAAAGTGTCCAGGACTTAATATAACCAGAGGCAGTGTGGTGTAGTGGTTTGAGTGTTGGGCTAGGACTCCGGGAGACCAGGGTTCAGATCCATGCTTGGCCATGGGTGAGCTTGGGCAAGTCACACTCTCAGCTTCAGAGGAAGGCAATGGCAAACCCCCTTTGAAAAATTCTTGCCAAGAAAACCCCACCTTAGGTTTGCCTTAGGGTTGCCATAGGTTAGAAATGACCTGAAGGCACACAAGAACAGCAACAATATAACCAGGTAGTACCAAAAGATCAGTGGTGCATTCAGTACAGACCTTTGAAACAGAAGTCCACAGCCTAGGCAGTAGATTTAAAGAAAGTGGAGTAATGATGTACATGACCATTTAAGACTCCTCTGTCCCTGTATGATAATTTAAGTCCAGAGTCTAAAATTACCCAACTGCTCATCTGCAAAAAACATTTTCTCTTCTGCATCTTCTTCAGAGACCATGTTGTGGATTGTGTAGAAATCCATTCCATTTTGTAAGGGGTTAAATGCCACTGATAAATTGAGCATTTAAAAAGTGTGATAATGCATTCGGTTGTTACGGACCTATTGATCATCAAGTACTGAGAAAAAATATTACTGTAGAAGACAGGCATTAGAAAGCCATACTTTTAGGGCTGTTGTGCTGAGTCTGTTTATCATTACCAATACTGACTCAGTCACACACTCTCAGCCCTCAGAAAACCCTGTGATAGCCTTAGTGCTGCCATAAGTCAGAAAGAACTTGAAGGCATACAGCAACAACAATACTGAAGGGAGATCCCTAGTGGCGTTTCCATACATTGATTTTGTGGAGTAGAAAGAATGAGATGGAGAGGAGGTGGTATTATCACATGGCAGATATTCATGACTATATTTAATCAGCAGGCTGAGTAGCAGAGGTCTACTAGTGGAAATGCCATGCAATTACTGCCTTTCACTGTTAATTAGGGTAGGAAATTAAAATCCATGCTGATTCAAGTGAGTGTTATGTTGGCAACACAGCATGCACTTTTACTTACCCTCTGACATCAGTGATCAGGGAGAGCATCCCAACTCGGTGCGTGCTAACGTTCTTAATTTCCTGGTGACAGCTGCCAAAGCACCACCAGTGTCATATACTTTCATGTAAATTAATTAATTTCTCTTGGTTATGAAATAAAACAAGAAAAAAATAATATGTTTCTACAACTAAATGCAAGATATCTCATTCTCCTTTTGCTGCAGTTCTTTTGTTCAACCTGAGTGAAGAGCACAGCACCCCCTGTGATTTGCTTTTATAATTGAAGCCTGTTAGTGATTGCTTATTCATTCAAAAGCTTTGCTGCAATATTTTGAAACAAATTGCCATCATTCTGGTACTGCAATTAATCTGCTATTCAGAAAGACAGAAGAGGGCGAAGCCTTTTTGCTGTGCAAAAAGTACTTGAGAAGTCAAATTAGCTTTGAATTCTGACTTTGAATACTTTATTAAAAAGTACCGTACCTATGAAACAATGAGTTCTTGATATATATCTGATACGCATAGTTCCCTTTCTTTAACACATTATATGTGTATGGATGTATGGATATGTGTACATATACAAGCACACAACACTATGAACAATTGTATGGACTGTGCTTTTTTAAAAAAAAGAAATAACAGATTTCAGAAGCTTTGTCACATTAATTAATTAATTGCAGGATTACTGAGGAAGGCTGAAAATTGTACCATAAGGTACTGCTACATTGCAAATCAATTCCCTTAAATTGAAATGGTGAGATTTGTGAGGGGTAGCTTCTCTACTGTGGTATGCCGTCCGGGAAATTATATGAATTTGATTAAATAATGACAGATCCATAAATATCCCTTGATAGCAGGCCTATTTTCAAAACACTAGACATGAAGTATATGTAAAATGCTAGTTTGAAATCATATAGTGCATGAAGCAAGAGATTGGCTTTAATCAGAAGGAAGCATGTACAGTATTTGTACAAGTAGATTGATTCAGTCAAGAAACCACTGCCCTGAATTTGCAAGTCCTGAGCGCAGCTGTTAATAACTAAGGCTCTGGGAGGCTCTTAGGGTCAGCATAAGTCAAAGCCAATTTGATGGCAAATAACAACAAGAAACAGGTTTTTGACAGGAAAACAGCTGACTTAAGTAACAGCATTTTCACCTCTTGCTTAAGTATAATTAATGTAATGATGACTGGAAAATGAAGAAATAAGAAGGAATGCTAATTACCTTGGCAGTATACAAAGTATTCTGATACTAATGATTTTAAAATACTTTGATTGTGCTATAGGGTGCATCTACACTGTAGAAATTATGCAGTTTGACACCACTTTAACTACCATGGCTCCATCCTAAGAATCCTGGGATTTGTAATTTTGTGAGGCACCAGTGCTCTTTGGCAGAGAAGGCTAAAGACCCTGTAAAACTGCAAATCCCAGGATTCCATAGGAAGGAGATACAGCACTTAAAGTGGTATAAAACTACATTATTTCTACAGTATAGATGCACCCTATGTCATCTCAGCAGTGGATGTTTCTTGATTTAGCCATATTTGGTAAGTGTATAGTGGGTTTTATATGATAGAAGCAGTGATGTTTCTTCCACTTATTACCACCTTAAAGGATTCTGGGTTCAAGACAAATACTGCTGTGTTTCCAAGGGAGCAGAGGAAACCCCAGATCAACTTTGGTTAGGCTGAGGAAATTCCCAGGAGAAATCAGGGTAGAAATGGGAGATCTCTGGTAGCTTGAGTTATAAAGCTCTGATTTTTTTTTTAAAAAAATTCTGCCCCTGAAAACATAAAAATATCAGTGGAAAAATGGAAAGTGTGTGTGTATATTGGCGGGCAGATTAGGAAAAAAAAATCCCAGGAAATCCTTTATGGAAGATTTTTGTAAAATAATATGCACTGTTACATAATGGTAATTTCTATGTTTCCTGTATACATATCCTTTATGGGTCTGAAACATGGGTCACCTATCATCACCACTTATGACTCCTCGAACACTTTCATCAGTGCTGTATATGCACAATCCTAAATATACACTGGACTGACTATGTGGCGAATGTTTCTGTCCTTGAGCAAGCAGGGATCACCAGCATTGAGGCCATGATATTGAGAACACAGCTGCGCTGGGCAGGGCATGTTTCTAGGATGGAGGACCATCGCCTCCCCAAAATAGTACTCTACGGTGAACTCGCCACGGGTCAGCATATGAGGGGCGCTCCAAAAAAGCGATACAAGGACTCCCTGAAACAACATTTCAGGCTTGGCCAAATTGATCACCAACAGTGGTCTGCCCTGACCTCACATCGGGAGGTATGGAGACGCACTATCGATAGCCTTATTTGAGAACTCACGACGAACAAGTCTTGAAGAGAAACGACAACACAGAAAGAATCACAACCCGGAAACATCACCCAAGGAGATCTTCTGCTGTGCTTTTTGCAACCGGACTTGTTTATCTCGGATTGGCCTTTTTAGTCATTCGTGCGCTTGCAGAAAGCATGGGATGAGTCCTTCCTGAATCTTCGTTTGCAAAGAAAAGCCAGAGAGAGAGAGAATACATATACAACTGTCAAATGTTTTAAAGAGTATTTATACTTGGCACCCAGATATACTCCTAGTCTTTAAGATTGTGACTGAGACTGCTTGTTCCCAAGTAACAGATTTTTCCTAAATTCTCAGATGGCCCAAATCAAAGTTTTTATGTTTGGATAGCACAGGCTGCAGCTGTTTGCAACTCCTCCCCTCCTGTATTAGATACATTATCAACTTTGTTAATACAAATTAAGACAGATCTATCTTTGAGACTGTAATTCTATGACTTCTTACCTGAGGGTAAACTGTATCTTCTAAATAAACAGGCATAAGGCTGCTTTGTAAATTGCATATACAACCAAACAACATACTGTTTTTGTTTATACTAAAACTGCCCCCATGTATATTTAAATTGCTTTATGATTATCTATATGTATTTTGATGATATAACTTACTGTATTTTTAGTTGTATTGTTTATATTATGAGTTGCCCAATAGTTGATATATAAGTAAATAAGTACGGTAAGCTATAAATTGGATCTTTTATATTGTTAAATAGTGCATTAGATTTGGGCTTTAAAAAAATAACTACATTTAACCATTTTCTTTTAAAGTTGTTACAGTTGTCCCTTAATATTTGCTGGGGTTTGGTTCCAGGACCCCCGTGGATACCAACATCTGTGAATACTCAAGTCCCGTTATATGCAATGACGTAGCAAAATGGTGTCTCTTATATAAGATGGCAAAATCAAGGTTTGCTTTTTGGATTATTATTTTTTAAGAATATTTTCAAGCTGTGAGTACCTAAATCTGTGGATACCAAATCCATGGATACGGAGGGACAACTGTACATTTAAAGAAAATGAATATAATTTCCCCAAACCTCTGTCTTTTCCTGCAGTGTGAGGAAGGAATCATTTCCAAGGCAGGACTTAACAATTATCAATTAATCTCTCCACCCTAAGTGGGAGAGCTAGTATCTCCTTCCAGTGACAAACTCCAGTCAGGCTCCAGATTCAGGGGTTATGAAAAAACCAAGATTCTAACAAAACATAACCAACAACAGAATCATCACCAGAGGCTCACCAGAGAAAACAATAACCCACCAGCAAGGGTGAGAAGGATTCCTTCCCCACTACTGCAGAAAAGGAACCTTCACGGTAAGTATAAATGTTACATTTTACTGCAATGTGGGGAGGGAATCCTCATGATGGGACCTACTCAAGTGGTCACCCGATACTCCAGGCGGGCAGACTCTCAAGGAAAATATGCCTACAGAGACAACCATCTGTTGGAGTGTAAAGAGTTATGTGTTTTCGATAAAGATTTAGTGGTTCTTCTATTAGATCCTTCCTTTATTCCTAAGGTTAATCCAACCTTTCAATGATTTCAGGAGATTGTGCTCCAATCTCTTTGCCTTGATCCTAAAGCAGAACAGGAAAAGGTGTGGCATAGGTAGGATGCATGTAGGGATCTTAAGTTCTATTTGGAAAGGACAAGGAACTTTTAAAGTCAAATTACCTTTTTGTGTTGTTTTAGGAAACTACTGCAGGACAATGGGTGTCTTCTTCAACATCATCTAGATGGTTGAGACTCTGTACTGAATTAGCCTATGTTCATAGTTCTTTGTTCCTGATTGAATCCAGGCACACTCCATTCACAGTGCGGCTCCCTCTGCTGCTTTTCATACAACAACTCCTTTGGTAGATATCTGCAAGACAGGCATGTGGGTTTTCCCATTGTCCTTTGTGCCACATTATAAGATTTACAAATGTGTTTTGCAGAAGGTTGTGTCTCTGTAGATATATTTTCCTTGAGAGTCTGCCTGCCTGAAGTATCAGGTGACTGCTTGAGTAGGTCCCATCATGAGGATTCCCTCCCTACATTGCAGGAAAATGGAACATTTGTACTTATTGTGAAAGTTCTTTTTCTGCAGTTGTGGGGAAGGAATCTTTCCTATCCTTGCAGGTGGATAACTGTCTTCTCCAGTGAGCCTCTGGTGGTGATTCTGTTGTTGATTGTATTTTGTTAGGATCTTGTTTTTTTTCGTAACTCCTGTTGGATCTGGAGCCTGACTGGAGCTTGTTACACTATAACTGGGGAGGAGGGGTTAGCTTTCCCACTTATGGTGGAGAGACTGATTGATAGTTAAACTCTGTCTGGGAAGTGCATGGGGGAACAAGATCTGTCTTAGGGATTCCCTCCCACACTGCAGAAAAGGAACCTTCATGGTAAGTATAATGCTCCATTCCCAAAAATTGCACACAAATGTTTTTTCTGTATAACATGTACAGATATTTATATCTCCATTTGTACTAGTTTTGGGGAAATATAGTGCCAGTCAGAACTTGAATAGTGGGTTATTATGGTATTTTGATTTTTCATCTGTGTTCAGTTATACATTGGTGTTTTCCTCCTTTTAATATGTTGTTCTAGTGTTTTATGGTAATGTTATGCTTTTATTGTTTCAATTTTTTATATTGTGAATTGCCCTAAAACTTATAACTTGAACTGGAGGGCAGGATATTAAAAAATTCATATAAAATGCATTCATAAATTATCCATGGTCTACTCTTCATCAGTCTTGGGCAAAGCAATGTCTGGGCAGTGGGGTAAACAGTTAAAGGTTAATGACATTCAAACTTGATATCAACACTGTGAGAGCATTCTGCACTGATTACAATATGCTATTTTCTCTAAACCTAGAGCTTATATTAACAGCTGGTATCATGTCACAATCTGGAAGAGGAAAGAAGATCATTGTTATAATACTAAGCTATGTGAGAGACCCAGCATGGTGTAGTGATTTGGTTGATTTCGGTTTTGGACTAGGACTGGGGGAGACTAGGGTTTGGATTCCTGGTCAGCCATAGAAACCCACTGGTGATCTTAGGCATGTCACACTCTCTCAGCCAAAGAGGAAGTCAGTGGCAAACAAATTTGAACAAATCTTGCCTATGTTAGGGTTGCTTAAGTCAGAGTCAACTTGAGGGCACATAACAACAAGAGCAAAAGCTGTCAGTGATTACCAATCATGGCCAAAAGCTTTTATTAAGTGGAGATGAACTGATATTATATGATGAGCCACTAAGAATGTAAGAGAGTCAGTGTGGTATTGTGGGTTGGGGGGGCAGGGTTTGAATCCCTGCTCAGCCATGGAAACTGTTGGGTGACCTTGGCCAAGTTGCACTCTCTCCTAAGAGGAAGGCAATGGTAAACCTCTTCGTAATAAACCTTGCCAAGAAAACCCTAGGATCGGGTCACTGTAAGTGAGACTTGACTTGAAGACACACAACCGCAGCAAAAGCTATATGAATGAACTAGGGTGAGCCTGACCTCCCCTTTTCCCTGGTGCATTTGTTATCAGGGTATGGGGATGCTTTAACTTCTGTTGCCACCTAAATGTTCTATGCTTTGCCCAAACCAAGAACTGTGGTTAATGTTAACTACAGGTTAGGGAAATAAGCAAGGGAATATATATTGTGTTTTAAAGTTGGCATGTTCCCATAAACACTAACCAGTTTGTCTTGGTTCAGGCTTGACAAGTAACCATGGTTTGTGAAATCTTCCAATCTCTTCTCACAGCTGTTCTAGAGAGGGAGATCAAAAGGGAGATTAGGCAGGTTTTGCGACTTTTGTTTGGAACCATAGTTCTGCATTACATGTGAAGCAGGCTTATTGGGACTTATTCAGACTTACCAACTGTGCTGACCTGTAATCAGATTTTGGGAGAAGTTAGTCCTGATTAGGAAACAGGAACTGGAATGCTGCAAAACAGAAAAATCTTGTTGACCTCACATTCATCCCTTAGATGTAGGCAAATATGGGGCTCAGACGGATGGCCATCTGTTGGGAATACTTCGGTTGTGTATTCCTGCAGGGCAGTGGGTTGGACTAGATGGCTGTTGTGGTCTCTTCCAAATCTATGATTCTATGATTCTAGTTCCTTATTCTTAGTTCAGTGCCCCTAATAAAAGGCAAAGGCAATGAACCAGAAGGACATAATGCAGTAGCATTTTTCCTAAATAAATCTCCAAAGCACCCTTAAATTTCTCAATAACTTCTCTATCATTTTATAAAGCAGATATTGGGTACAAATTGTTGGTAACAGGGAAATAAAAAATGTGCAGCACACATATGTGGGTACCCCATCATAAAAACCTCTGGTGCAGATTCCTCAGAACTCTGTACCGAATAAGGTGTTCAAGAAATTGGACAAGTGTCTTCTAAGGGCTTGTCTAGATGAGCAATATACTCCATCTTGCCCCTGTCTGAGAGCCCTGCAGTCATGACAATACAGGGCTTTTGGCCTCTTCTGTCCCTGGGCAGTCCCCACTGGGCAAATGATCCACTGGGCAAATACAGAGCTCAGACTGGGTAGGGCCCAATAAAACATTTTAAAATGATCCCTGGGAAAATCTAGATCCCTGGCAAAAAATGGATTGGGTCTTGTGTGTCCACAGGAGCCTGTCTCAGCAGCCAGCCTGTTGCTGCAGCTGCCAGTCTGCCTTGCTCTTCCAAAGCATGAAGCAGTCTCACAGCATATGACCAAGTCACATGCTGCGGGGGCTAGCTTCTGAGAGAGCAAGGGAGATAGTGGTGGCAGCTGCAGCAACAGATCAGCACACCTGTCTGGATTCTGGCCTGTTTCATGGAGATAATGAGGGAGGAATGAGCCTGATCCATGGCCAAGGTACATCAGCAGAGAGGTGGTATACCCTGGCATGTGTAGATGAACCCTCTGTGTGGATAAAAAACCTTATAGATCAAGGACAGAACTTTTAGCTTCATTCAAGAGATACATTTAGGTTTTCTTTAGCAGCTATGTTCATGCTAAAGATTGTGTGACATTTGCAAAATTATTTAAAATGCAGTCTTACAGATCCAATAAATTAACCTACCAACTCCAAAAATCAAACATTATTGTTGCAAAATTTTATTCCCAGTGTGTTTCTTTTTCTTCATTATTAGATGGATGCCCATATTCATGTAGATGTGTCTGATTGTGTTCCACAGAGTCATAACCATACATTCTGAAACTGTTAAAATACTGTAAATTAATAATAGAAAGGGGGGTGGGCCAAAGTGATGTATGCAACAACACTGAAATTTTACTTCCTTTTTGCAAAAGCAGAGATTATGATTAAGATAAAGAGTTGAGAATTCAGATAAGAAGCGCTAAGTATATATGCTAAACCACTGATTTAACCCTTCCTTCTCTGCATGTTTAGGAATGATTGGTGTTTTTCAGGGTCCCATTTATTTTTACTGAACTATCCCTGGCTTACTATATATACTTACCCTTCATTATAGCCCAATTTTCAAGTTGGCATTAACTATGTCCTACTACAGTGAAACATGTCATGTACAGCTTGGAAGCCAAGACTTTGTTCTGTGCAGTGGGGTTTCTCATTCATATATACATAGTGTAAGAAAGTATGAATTAATTTTGAGCTAGCATCTGTTGTGTACAAGTCCGGATACTGCTTGGAAATGTGCACTGATTGTTGCTTGCTTCATATACATTGATAAACACTCCTCTCATCGAAGAAAATGGATTAGTCATTTTGTGTGTTTGTGTGCCCTTTCCAGTTTACCTTATTTTCATTAAGTTAAAAATGAGCTACAGACTTTCTGGTCTGCTCCAGCTGATTCACTAAAGGTGATCATTAAAATGTCCAGCTAGGCTCTTTATCACAAGACTCTTGTGGATGTGACTGTTGAGTATGAAATCTTATTGCAAGCTCTATCTAAACAAGTCCATAGCAGTGATTAGCAGACAATGAGGAGCCTCTCTCATGGGATTTTAATATATTTAACAGCATACATTTAAAAGAACAACTGCTATCCTAACAAGGTTTGAACAAGATTGACAGCTGTCAATCCTGAAAGTTGTTTCTGTGGCCAGTAGGTAACTAGTGCCTGCTTGAGTTGCTGAACTACAGTTAAGCTTATTTTCTGTGTTGTAATTTTGTCATAAATGCAAAATAGCATCATATTCAATAGTGGTACTAGTGGTTAACATATTCAAGGATCCTGTGACTTACGTTTAGAGCTGCAGAATTAAGTAAATTAGGCCTGTGTACCATCACATATTCAGAGCTTAGAAGAAAATCAGTGGTCATAATGGCTGAGGGATTCCGGGAGTTATAGTCCAAGCAAATAATTTTTTAAAGCTGTGCACATGTAACCCACCAAACTGAATATAGTGTACCACCCATGTACATGACCCAATAGAGATTCAAAAGTGTATTACTTTTGCTGCCTTCAGGGGACTATAAACAGAGGAGATGTCAAGCATATAAAAGGTCACAAATTATGGCTTGGGGCTGTCTTTATTTATTTATTTATTATTATTTTATTTAGGTATTTATACCCCGCCCTTCAGCCACAATGGCTATCAGAGCAGCTTACAAATCGTTTTAAGCAATAGCAGTTTAAACATCTACACTGTATTAAGCAGTTTTCAATGTGTATTAGCTACACACATTAGTTTCATAAGTTATAAGTCCTGTCTGTCTGAAATGTCTCACAATCATGGTGAAGTCATAGACTGCTAAACAGACTTCTGAAGATGGTAATCATGTGTCAGGTGAGTGTTCCAAATGTTAACATGTGATGCTCTATGAGAAAGTTTCCTAAAGAATAGGAGATGCAATTACTAAAACAGGGCCCAGTGACAGGAGTACTCCCCTCCCCACAATCACTTAATCCCCGACTCCAGAATTTTGTTTAGTTCATTTGTCAAGTGATTCATCCTCCCTATTCATTCTTCTTAGTCCTGGCTTCCAGATTTTGCTCAATTTTAGTGTAATAATCCGCAGTAAGACTGTTCCCACCAGCCCAACCCACTCTAACCCTTCAGCTGCTAACCATGCAAAGGAAAATCTAGTAGTCTTGGCTCCAAGTCTGTTCTCCTGACAACAAGCCAGTAGGCTCAAGACTTGTTCAGGAGAATGCAGGAATCCTGGACAATATAGCAAGTTGTATCTCTGAAAGGGAAGTAGGTTATGCTTATAGGTAGAGGCGAGAGGAGGTAAGTTGCAGTAAAAGGGGAGGAAGGCAACAAATTGGAAACAGAAGGGAATAAGGTGGTATGGTACTGTGGAGGCTAACTAGGGTTAACCATGGCTTCTTAGCACTCTTTTATGGTCTCCCTATCACACACTTGTTTCACCCACACTTTCTTGCTCCTTCCTTTCTCACTGTCAAAGTTGCAGTTCCACTGTATTGTTTAGCTCTGTTCCGGTGTTCTGCATCTGAGTTTAACAAGTGAGGAGGGAGAGCAAGGACGAACATGTTAGCTCTGTCTGCAGTGCTGTTCTTGTTGCCCTCCATGTGTGGAGGGCTGACTTTCACAGTGGGGGAGCCTTTTGTATCTCTGTAGGCTCCCTCTATGAGGTAGCACTTTGAATTCAGTCTGTAAACAGACAGGAAGCCAAGCCATTTTAAACTGAAGGCCATTTAAACAACAACAACAAAAACCTTGAGCAGTAAGAAAGTCTAACCCTGTAAAACTGAAGTTGTGTCTGAATAATGTAGGACTTTTAACAAGTGATGGTCTTCTGCAAAACAGGTGTTTAGGTACCATGGTGACTGGCATGAGGTAAGTGCTGGAAAAGAGATACTGTACCACTGGAAAAGAAATTCTGCTCTTGTTCCTTATACCTTTTCCAAGGCCATTGGGGTATTATGCTGTCCCTTTAAAGTATAAGGCTTATTTCTCATTCAGAACAAATGAAAAGTTTGTATCAGATGCATGTAAAACTGATTCAATCATTGGCATAGCTTTCTGAATAAAAGAGGCAAGTCCAACAAAGAATATAACGATCTTTATTTCCTGGCAGTTGTTGAGAGCTGCGTTTGTTCATCAGTGTTGAAAACGGTGGCCTTTTCAAAAGAAAAAGAAAAAGAGAATGTGCAAATTATATGATGAATCAATGTTAATGAAGAAGGTTATTTAATTATTTTTAAAACTTTTATTTAATGGAAAGGGGCTTTAGCAATGCATAAGTCCATCTGTTCTCCTTTTTTCTGAGAACCATATAGCATTGTTTAAGATGTACAAAAGAGGGAAGAAGGTCACATGGAGGACCGAAAAGGAAAAGGAAGAAGAAGAAGAAGAAGAAAAAAAAAAGAGAATTCTGATCAAAAGAGAATAAAGTTTAGAATACTTTAATGGTGGGAACAGTTTTCTGTAACACAAAATATGGGCCATAATTTGATGCACGTGAGAAAAAAAGGCCAATGAATGGTAAAGTTGGCATGCCAAGACTCAATCTCCATGTGTTTTGATTATCAAATAGAGAATTGTTTCTAGGTTAGTGATGTAAATCCAGAATAGGCTCTTACTCTGTGTGTGTGTGTGTGTGTGTGTGTGTGAGAGAGAGAGAGAGAGAGAGAGAGAGAGAGAAACAGTTAGAAATATTTGGGTTATATACATCTGATTGCTGAAAAATCTGTTTAAGAGAAGATGTATGCATGCCTGCAAATGGGCAGCAGACTCTTGTTTCAGATGCTACCACTCACATGGGCACATCCTATGTGTTGTGAGCTGCCTTGGGTCCCAATCTGGGAGAAAGGCAGCATAGAAATCAAATGAATGAATGAATGAATGAATGAATAAATCCAGACTAATTTAAAAGACCACAAAGTCCCAGGTTTTGTGCCTGTTTTCTCCTATTTTATTTTGGAGATTCATAAACATTTTGTTTATCACAGAACATTTTCTGTCAGCTCCCAGTATTATCAAAGACTTTTTATACCAGCTCCTCAGGTTGGTTTATTTTAACCCAGTATAAAATCAGAAAGAATGGAACAAAATTTGGGAAGCTTCTTGCAGGGATACTAATGACCTTGTATGTGCCATGTTGCTGAACTTACCTTTCTTGACTCTTAAAATCTATTATTGCTTTGATATAATGAGCAGAAGGAAGGCAGACAAATTATTAAGCTTGACTACTTGAGACAAAATTATTTCTGTCTGATAGGAAGAGTTAGAAAATAACTGAATCATTGGATTTTGGTAAAAAGTTTGACTGAACAGGAGAGAGAAGGATCTTCACACAGGAAGTATCAGTTACATAATTATAATAAATCATCTAATCCATAAACGACATAGGTAAATAAACATGTAAAGATGTTATCACCATAAGGTTCCTCTGAAAAAAGTATCTGTTTAGGTGGGAAAATGCAGGTGAGAAGAATTGCACTTTCAAGAAAACTAACTATCAAGGAGCTCTGAGAAATGAATATTGATCAGTAGAAATGTGAATAGCTTATCTACCGCATCAGTGTGCAGGCATTCATCTTCCTGAGGCATAATCATATTAGTCTGTTGCAGTAGAAACAACTGTCTTGTGCAGCTTAAAGACAAACAGCTTTATTCTGGCAAGGATTTTCATGGACTAGTCCTTTGGATGCATCTCAGGTAAAAGAAGAGCTTTTGGGAGGAATTGATAGATTAGTATGTCAGTAAACTGTGAAGCCATATCAATACCCATGGCAATCTCATTGGCCCAACTCTTGTGCCCAGATCTTGAAATGGTTGTCAGTAGGAACAGACCAGTAAAGCATGGCAGCCAAAAGTGTTTTAGTATCAGAAGGGGAAGCATTTCTGTTGGCATATACAATAGTCATATGTTTCTCTTGGTTTGGGATGGTCCTATATTCCGCACTGTACCTCAAGTAAGAATGAAGAATTTCAGTAATCAGAAGGGGGGGGGGGCTATGAAAATAATTATTTTTCTGTTACTGAGAGGATAATAATTATATGTTGGTTCACTTTCCACTGCTGTTCTGTCCAGTGTTGTGCTGAAAACATTCTTTGAATCTTAGATAGTGGGATAAAAGAGAACTTGGAAAAAAATAACTAATTTGGACTGCAATTCCCAGATTTTCCCAGCCAACGTGGCCACTGGCTGTACTGTCTGGGTTATTCTAGGATTTGTATATAACCTAGATATATACAAATCCTATCCTCAAGGTATAGATGGAATGGTGCAATTTTTTTGTCAGCATGGTAGAGTACTCAGTCTGTGAACAGACTGCCTGAAAGTGGACACCTGTCCATCAAAGCTTATGCTGCAGTGATTTTTTTAAAAATATGTTTTAGAAGTCTGGCCTTCTCAGTATATAATGTAGTTAGTTTTTAAAATGTGCTCATAAGGTAGCTTTTGGTGTTGTGTTAGTAGTGTGACAACAGCTGCTGTTTGTGCACATCCTCACACTACCACTCTGCTCTCACCAGAACCCCAAGAGGTGGGGAATTTTTGGCCCTGCAAATGTTTTGGAATATGACTCACATGGTCCCTTACTCATACTTGGTGAGGCTGATGGAATTATAGGCCAAAACATCTGGATAGTTCTGGTTCTAAGCCATTTGGGCCCCCCATGCCTGATCTTCCCAATATTTGTTTGGCCCAGTTCATGGGACAATGATATTGACAGGAGTCAGTAATTTCCCATGTGGTCTCCTGATATTCCTGGAACATGCTACTGCAATCCTCCCCTCACTAAGGTTAACATCTGAAGAGACCCTTAAGTGTAGTATGTGGGTTCCAGCACTTTATACAGTGTGATTTGTTGCCATTTAGAGGAGTGCTATGAATGGTCCTATGAATTATCTGCTTCCTGTTGACAGTAAAAATCTTCACAGTGAGCATAGTCTTTCAGTGTTTGCTGCAAAATCAGTAGATGCTTATGTCTTAAAGCTGAGCTGGACTGGACCTAAGCCTGTCTTAGTTGTGCTGATTAATATAAGGTCAACTAATTACTGGATTTGGGATGAAGACAGCCTCCAGGGAGGAGCAGCTGTATTTCTTCTTTCCCTTTCCTTCCTGCTAGTTTTCCAATTAAAATATTAATAGACATTGTTACCTGGAGGACATGTGATTGCCCACCTCTTGTGCCTGATGTGATTAAGTAATTTGGACTTTGATTGATGTATCACTACCATGAAAACCAGCACAGCTACCACCAAGTGGGTATTGAACAAATTGGCAAAGCTCCCATTGGTTTTAATAGATTTGGCAATGCACATTCTCAGAGTTAAGGTGGCCTTTGGTTCAGAAATAAGGTATGGGCCATAGAATCTTGTCTTTGTAAGCCTGTAATCAGTCTAGCCCAGGTCAACACAAACCACCATATTCAGAGAGAGAGAGAGAGAGGGAGAGATTTCCAACAGAAATAGAAACAGAGACACAACAAATGCAATCCACATATTTATCTATACAATAAGAGCCACACCTGCCATGAATGCACTAAGTAGGTTCCCATTTAACCAGAACTTAAAATAAAAATACACACCTAGTTAGCATCAACAATAATTAAAATTGGGGCTAATATACTGTTTAACTGCAGTGAATATAACCAACAGAGCGATTTTGTACATGGCTACACAGAAGAAAATCCCATTTAATTCTGCAGGGCTTACTTTCAAGTAGGTGAGATTGTAGTCTGATTGAAACTTCAGTCCAAATTGTCATTTACCTAAGAGTAAATTCCATTTAACTCAGGGAGCTTTACTTCTGAATATAGTTTTAATTATTCCATATATAGAATTGTAGTGTGAGAAAATTATGTATACACTAAATGTTTGAGGCACATCCCAATTCAGTTTCAGGAATTACTTTTGTCTATACTAGCAACATTCATCACATTTCTGGAAATCTAATTTCAAATTCTGGCTGGAGTATTCTAGCCCTGGGCCCATGGTATCCCCCCACATTACCTGCCCTTCTGTTGGAGCAATGGAGGGGTGTCCACACACCCGTAGCCTGTATGTGAACCAGTGCTTCTCTTCCCTGTGCTGATTGCATCTTCCAAGGCCAGGAACAAGGCACTTGGCCATGGTCACATGGCTGGGCACCTCACGGTGACCTCAGCAGGTGTGATGCAGGCCGTTGGCCAGGAAATAGCTGCGCTGGGCATCATGTGGGCAGCTGTGTGTGGACACCCCCCTGTTGAGGTAATGGAACTCAATGTTTTCTCCAGAAGAACCGGAGCAAACAGCGAATTTCTAAAACATGTTTTCATGCCATTTTAAGGGGCATTTGCCCCAGATTCTTGCCAGAACTGCCCAAATGTCAAATGGTTAGTCCAGACTAGGTTCGTGGCAAAAACTGTGTCATCTGGACTGCTGGACATGGGAACGGGGGGAAGGCTATTTCATTTGGCCCATCTAGACATGCCCTAAAATTTTGGATCCAGCCTGTCTACTACTGCAGGTACATCCCAAACACATAGTTTGGATTTCTGTGTTTTTGCTCTAGAACGCACAATTTTGTCTAAATATGATATTTAAACCTAGGTTGACACCCTGAACATTTTTGTGTAAGTTCAGTGATTTTTGCCTTCCCCTTTTTTGAAAACTGATGTTTTGAGTTCATTTTGCATGGAACCTAGCATAAAACAAAATTTGATTACTTCAGGTGTACTGTTGCATCATTTGTTTCATTAAACTCATGTGTGAAACCAACAGCTTCCACCCAGCCTATTCTAGGTAAATTTCTGAATGTTTAATAGAATGTAAATACTCCACAATAACAAAAACAACCAATTCTGTTCCAGCATATGAAACTATAACAATTCAGAAGCAATGGTGTCCTTTAATAACATTTTAAAAACAATTTGATGTACCAGTACAGTACTTTCCCCGCTTCTATTAACATATTAGTTGACCAGATATCACCAGATGCAGCTATCATTTGATTTGTACAGCAAGCTAAAATCCAAAAAGCAACAGTTTTTTTAAAAGAACGATCATTATTGAACTACACTTAATTTTACAATTTTTTTAAAAAACAGACTTAAATGCCAGAGAGTGCTCAAGTAACAGTTTTGTTACAATTTTTTTTTAAAAGAAATACTGTTTCGTGGTGGCAACTGGTGAGAATAAAAACATGATAAAAACACTCGTGCCCGCCATCTTGATTTGCAGGCATGCATGTTGGAACAGAAAAAGTGGATAGCTTTTCATGTCTGCGATCTTGCCAAAAAAACCCATTAAGACAAATCGAAGCTGCTTCAAATTGGTGTTAGTGTGCATCAATCAGGGCCAGTTTAAGGGCCCTGCAGCACCTGCAGCCTCATGGGGGCCCGTCGTTGTGGGGGCCCTGTCGTAACCCTCCTCCTGCAAAAACATTATTAGTGAAGCCTGGCTGAGAATGCTAAATGCCCCTCCCTCAAATGCAAATCCCAGGATTACACGGGAGGCAGCCAGAGCAGTTGAAGTGGAATAATAGTGCTACAGCAGTGTAGTGTGATAATCTTGTCTTGACTCTTTGCCAGAGACTAAAAGACAAAGAAAGAATTCCTACACAAGTATATTTCAGTGAGAGCTGGGAAAGAGAGAAGGACATTCAAACTGGCCAGTCAACAGCTAGAGAGGACCTGGACTAAGAGGCCTTTCTGTAGTACCTGTGGAAAGGCAGACAGCACGCTCCTTAGATATTGAGAAGTTAGTGAAGATATTTGCTCCTCTAAAAGCAAGAAAAGTTAAGATTTAAGTGAATAATTAAAAAAAAATTAAAGAAGCAAGAAAAAGAAAAATCCATTTGTAATTTTAAATTTTGTGATACAAATTTTATGTAAATTGGTTAAAATAATTTTAAAAGAATAATTCAGGCTATACTTTGTATTTCAAAATTTACAACATAAGGTTGTAAAAGTAAGAAAGGACAAAATGCATTAAATATACTAAATTGGATTCAGCTCTTTCTTTTCCTGACTTCAAATTCTGCATGCTGAAACTAGTGTTTTGTAATTTTGATTTAGTGTGAATGGGCTAGTCTTTTGAGATTTGTTTAACAGAAATGATCTACTTTAAATATTAGGAGAGTGTTGCATTAGAGTGTTTTATAATATGTTTGTATTCTGTTTGGCTGAGGAAATCTACACCAATATTACATTAGTGCCTATAATACAGGTTTTTAAACTAAATTATTGGTGATAAATTATGTAATAATCTGAATATCCTGTACTGTGAATAGTTTAGGTTACATTGACCTGAGATAAACATATGGCCCCCCCAAAATAAAGCATTGCAGGGTGCTCCTAAATTCCTTAAACTGGCCCTGGCATCAATCCACATTCCCCCCCTTGCACATGGATCCAGGAGTACTCCCAAGCTTCACACCTGTTCCCTCAGGAGGGGATGCAACCCCATCCAGGGTAGGTTGCTTACCTAGATCCCCGATGCTAGAATCACCAATCCACAGATTCTCTTATCTTATTGGGATTCCGCTTCAGTTTATTATCCCTCATCAACCCCATTATAGCATCCAGGCACTGCTCCAGCACATCCACAGCCCTAGTTGATTTGGGTGACAAGGAAAAGGAGAGCTGAGTGTCACAAGCCTACAGAAACATAATAGGTAGAATGTTAACTTGCATGTCTTTCAAGCTCTTGTGACCTTTGTTAATTAAATGGATGGTTTTACTGTTTTATTGATTATAGTAATTTATGTTTAGATGAAACACACACACAGATTAGCTAGAAGTGTTTGCCTGTCTGACAAGCAAAGCTCTAAAAACCCTGCAGAATATAAAGATTAGTGACTCATAAGGTCTTCTAAAAGTCAAGGAAAATTGATATACAAATAAAACCACACAAAAAACCCTACAAGATTAAATGTCAAAGGCAATGATGAAACTGTGGGGAGGAGGAAGTTAATAAAAATATGAAAGATAAAAAGCACCAAAAGAGAAATTAAAGCTTTACTTGTGCAATAGTTAACCAATTTACAGGATTGAGAAGGCAGATTCATTTATTGAAATTCAAAAACAGAAAGGTTCTTTTATAGACAGTAATTCCATTGTGGAAACTGCAGACAAAATCAAGGTAGATCATAAGTGACAGTATATCTTTTCCCATTTCTACCTAGATAATCTATTTGAGCCAAAGCATGACCCATTTGTCAATATACAGCTGGCAGGGTGGGGGCTGGGGTGGGGTGGGGGCTTTTGTGTGTCCAGTAAAGCTGCCTGATTTTAAAAAGGCCCTAAAATGGAGTTCTGCAGTTCCAGAACCTTCCAGAGAGTAGAGCCCATAATTCAGCATTTTAAAATACTGGATTTTTTTTCAAATCAGGAAGTAACCAACCGAGGGTTAGATGCAGTTCTTCAAGATCTAGTTATGTGTAGAAGACTGAACCTGGACCTCCTGAAGTTGCCCACCCCTGAACTACAGTTTGTCAGGTTAAGTATGAAAATCTGAAACCCTACTGAGTAGACACATTTGTCTTCTCTCCCCCACCCCAGTGTTGTTCCTTTTAACATTTTGCCTTGGTCCAGAGGCCTCCCCTTCCTCCCATACAGCAAAATGGCAAAAATAGTTATTTGGCAAACTAGAGCAGTTTATTTGCATGAGGTGAAAATAAAATGCTTATGATATGGTTGAATATAAACATTTATATTTGAAAAATGATGAGATTGGCTCATTATTTGCAGGGAAAAAAAAAAGCTTTACTTTAATTCAGGGTACCTGGTAGAAGGCACTGATTCACTTCAGAGATTCCCTGTAGGGCTAACATGCTAAAATTATGTTAAAGAGAAACTTAGTACTGTATTTACAATAACAATTTGAAATGTTCGTTCTAAATTTTAAAATTTAAAATTTTACTTTAAAAATGTTAATATTTAACCACCCCTTCTTCCTCTACTTACATTAGGGATTATCAAAATTCTTTTATCCAGTGCCTTCCTATTGTTGTTCTGTGGAGCCAAGCCATGGCATTAGTCACATTATTTTTCCTTAGGTTTACCAGCCCTCCAGGTTTGGCCAGGAATCTCCAGGAAATGAGCTTGATCTCCAGGACAATTGCCAAACTTTAAAGTCTGGCCTGGAGTCCAGGGATTGACTTTGATTTCCAAGAAGCTCTGGAGGCCACTACTAAAGATGTAACAAACCAACACTGTGTTCTCACTCTGGTCTGCCATCTCAAGAGGCCTAAGTCAATAAATGCAGGGGTACAAAGGAAGGGGTTAATAGTAGAGATGTTGCAAAATTGAGTGAGGGAAACTGGAAGGACGTGGAGATACAACCAGGAGTGGCAGAGAGTGGAGCAGAGTATTCAAGAACACTGTGGCTAAGGGCTCATCTACACCAGGGGTAAAAATCCAGATGTAATCCAGACTACTTTGACCCAGAGCTGCTGCACATGAAATTCAGACTAGCCTGGATTTAAGCACCACACCTTACCTGGCAAAGGCTGAATCTGCATCACTTGTCAAGCAGGCTTGTCCATGCAATAATTTATTCAGGTTTTTATCTCCAGTGAAACTACGGGTCTACCTCCACTGCTAGCCATGCACCTCCGTGGCACCACAGCCCCTGGTGTGGGCTGGAAGAATGACAAGGCTCAGCCTTTTTGGCACATAATTGCCTGCTCTGACTCATAGAGAGTGACTAGCACTAGGGTTCAGCTTTCATGGAGCACAGTCACTGTTAGTGAGGTCAGAATGGGTGGCCAACCTTGCAATGGTAGGGCTGGCCACTCCTTCTGACTCACAGAGAGCAACTAGCACCAGGGCTCTGCCTTTGGAATGCAGAAGTGGCACTGAGGAAGGGGGGAAATGGCAGCACCTCAGACAGCGCTTGTTCCTCTCCACACCCTGAATTCAGGGGCGGATGCATTGTTCATACTACAGTTTTCTCCAGAGTTTCAAGCAAACTCCAGAGAAAACTGTGAGTTTCCTAAAACCCAGATTAAAGTGATATTCCCTGAGTTTGGTGTGAATAGAACCGTAAGGTGTGTGGACAAATTGCACCAGATTTGGAGGGTGTGTGTGTGTGTCGGGTTTTGTCATTAGTGTAGATGAGTGTTGAAGCGGCCTGCTGAGCCAAAAGAAAACCTCTCTTCACTATACTCATCAGTCATATGGGTTTTCCTTCTTAAATTTAAGCAAAAACATACAACTCATGACTGATGGTGGTGGAGAAGGACAGTTGGATTGTGGTACAGTGAAAAAGAGCAGGTGTTTTTGTAATTGCTAAAAGGAAGATGCATTCAAAAATTGGCTGATAGCTGAAAGCATGCTAAAAGCTTTAGAGCGTAAAACACAATGAATTAAAGAAACAACAGAAGGGAATTACACAGATTTCATTTTTTTCCCCTTATCTCAAGTAAATCAGGTGACTACATGAAGTAGGGCAAGTTTACAACAGTGTTTCCCACAATTTATGGTATACAAGCTGAATGCTTCCGAGAATGTTAATGAATTCTGGGGTGGGGGTAAATTCTTTCAACCAGCATAACAGAAAATATTTTTGGCACCTTAATCCCTAGAACATTTGCTTATGGTCTTTCATAATGCACAAGAGATTTTCTCTCACAAGTTGGGTCAGATCATTCCAAGAGGAAAAAAGGAAATTCTTTCCATTAACTGTGTCTTTATTTTAATAGTTATTTGTATTTTTTCCTAACTGTTTACAGCATGGCAAGAAAATGACAAGCAAAAAGGAACAGTAAATTGAGATAAGGAAAAATAAAAGAACCTCTAAAATTACATTAAAGAAAGAAAGAAATATGACCCTCTAAGTCTAAAGGTTTGTTTTTTGTTTGAACAAGTAAAATTGAGTCTGTGAATTTCAGTAGCTGAAGCAATGGACAGTAATTCGTTCTCAGTTTGAAAACAAAAAATCCAGGAATTTCCTCAGCCAGAGTTGGCAACCCTGCTTTTCGTATCCCAGCTTAGCTTTGGATCTGACCAGCACTTTTCCTCCTCAATCTGAAGCACACCTGCTGATTTTTACTCTTTCTTAGTGCCTGGGCTGAAAAACAAAAACCTTACTTCAGTGTCTCTGCATGGCTGTCACGGTGTGTTTTAGACAATAAGCATGGACTTCATACTTTGGCTTTGCTGTACTACCACTTGGCTCTCTAGGGATTGGTTGCTACTTGGGAAAAGCTCTTGGGTTGTCTAGATGATGAAAATACTCCTCATAGAATTCAAGGAGAATACCTTTTGTTCCGACATGCTGCAAATGAGATTTGTGGTATTCGGAAGGAGATGGGCTCAAAACTGCAGGTGCAGGGAAAGTCTTTGCAGTTTTCCCCAAGGTTTTTCAAATAATGCGCAATGAAATGGCCAGAAGCACCATTTAAAATTTTCACTTTATTGACTGTGTGCTTTTTTTCTGTGCTGAGGCAACCAAAGCAGAATGTCACACTTGCGCACCTTTGATTTGCAAGTACAAAAAAAATACTACTCTGCAGTGGCTACATGTGTGGAGAATAATAACTCACTGTATTCTTGGCCACCATCTTGATTCGCAGGCATGGCAACATGTGCACTTCAAAGCAGGTAGCTTCGCATACCATAGATTTTGCCAAAAGACCATGGAGACAAATGAGCGCTGCTGCAAATTTTTGATCATGTGCACCAATCTGCATTATATCTTCTCATCTAGACAAGCCCTCTGTCTATCACAGTGACACTACTTTTGAAATTTTAGTACGAGTATTATTAATTTTTTTCAAGGGTAGAATACTGTAGATATTTTTGTTCTTCTGGCAGGTTTTTCTACAAGCACTCACATTATTAGAAGGCTTGTGTTACTCTGTGGACAGATTTTTTGTGATGGATCAGTTCCTGGATCAGCGCGTAATATTTTGTGAGCTTCCTTATCTTTTTATATTTTGCTGCCAGGCACCAAAGCTAATTGCAGGAATTGCCAGAAATTTCTTTTGTAGTCAGTTTGATGAACTGAACCAAAGAAGGACTTTAGTGGAACACCTGGAGACACCTCCAGTATACTAAAACATATTGTTTTCTCATAACAGAGAGTAGAGAAAGATAACCAAAAATAAAATAAAAAAAAGATCTGGGAGCAGAATATTTGAACTATAGTAAATGAAAATTCATGCTATAATAAATTTGTTAGACTTTAAGGACGGATTTATGTTCTGCTAAAATTTAGGACAGACAGATACTTTTGGTACACACAAAAGATTCGTTGTTGGGAGTGGAGGCTGTTCAGTCAAGCTGCAATGAGGATTTTCCTGACTAGTATTATATATGCAGAGAATTTGTAGAACAGCACAGAGATCTCATATATCCCCAACAGACTCATATTCTATCTGCCTGTTTTAAAATGTAATGTGATACAAGAGATGCCCTTCCCTCCCTCAAGTTGTTTAGGAAACATGTAGGACCAATAGGTGCGGTGGTAGCTGCAACTAATGGGTGTGACTGAGCCAGACCAATAATTTTAGACCCCTGATCACCCCTGCCACTGCTTTTGGCACATATTTTCAACTGGCTCCTTCAGCTGAAAAGTAAACATCATCCCCACCCCCACACCAACCAGGAATGTTCCTCCTCTCTTGCAGCAAAACTCTTTCCAAACATTTGGCCAGTTGCCAAGCTGTGATGAGTGCCTAAATACCCTGAAGGCACAGTTCCCACCTGACGTTGGAAGCTAAGCAGGGATAGCCCTGGTTATTAGTTGGATGGGAGACCACCAGCAAATATGAAGTGCTATAGGCTATATTTCAGTGGAAGGAACTGACAAAACCATCTCTGAGTATTCCTTACCTAAGAAAACCCTGTGAAATTCAGGGGGTTGCCATAAGCCGACAGGGGACTTGAAGGCACACACACGCACACACACACTGGGCCAGTGCAATGGCAGTGCTGCTGATAGAGAAGCTGCTACTCTGAAATTTAATCTGTACATGGTTTGAAAAGAATCTGCAGTAACATGACTTTAGAACACTGAAGCTTGCTCTAATGCAAGGCATTTGTCAGGCCTGATAGTCACTTAGAATATTTATACAGGTTTAGTTTTTCAGATACTTTTGTCTCCTACAAATAATTTTATGTTATATGCAATACTGATTTGCGAGTAGGCTTAAATAAACCCAAGGAGTACTACAGAACTTTTTTTTTCAGTTGGACTGAAGATTTGTAAATACTGTAATGCAGATATGGTATTCCATTTTAGTTTACTAATTTCTCAGCGCAGCTAAAGGTGAAATATATGTGTGTAAGTATGCATTTGCTGAGCAAGTGTATGGTACAGCTTGTGTTTACCTTTGCTCTTCTTAAAATATGGCTCCTATTTAAACACATGCAATCAAAAAGTAAATTAGTAGGAATTTGTTTGAATTGCCTCATTAGGTTCCAGTGCCTAGCTATGGAAATCCTAGTTGTTTACACTGCTGCACAGTGCTTGTTAATTCAAGGTGCATGCTCTTTGGTACATTCTTTCTGTAGAATATATATTTGGCTGTTTTTATCTAGCATTAAGATTTGAAAACCCTATTATTGCTCAGGAAATATGCTCATTGCTTTGAATATACAGTATCTTTGTACTGGCTACATGCATTCTAATTCAATCAGAGATATTTATGGAGCAGCTAATTTTGTCATGTTGTAGATATATGTAAATTACAATTAGACAAACTGAAGTACAGTACTTACAAACTGGGAAAAGGAATTGTTTACTTGGGTTTCTTATTCATTGGTAAGTGAATTGAGCTGATATTAGTAAGGCCTGATGCCTCTTTTCATACTCTCCAACATTTCACAAATAAAAACTGGAACAGATGTGGGCAATCAACATCAGAGTGTGGTCAAGATGGGAAAAGTTTTAATGAGGAAGAACACTCAAGCTGGGAGGAGGAGCAGCAGTTTGCTTTTTCCTGAACCTACTGCAGAGGACAAGATTTTGCCCCATCTTTTCCTCTCTCCCTTCTTTTCCACTTTGCACTCAGTTTGCAGCAATTCTAGTAAGCTGAGGAGAAAGGGGGAGATGGGAGGATGAGAGAGAAACTGGGACATTTTAAAAATAGCTGAACAAATGGGATGACAGAGAATTAATAAGAACTGTCCCTGCCAAATTGGGACAGTTGGAGGGTATGTATTTTTCATCAGTCTTGTCTGCAGATGCCTCATGCCTTTGCTAGAACAAAATGTCCACTTCTCATTATATTGTCTTTTCTATATTTGTTTGTGTTTATTTAATTTTCTTTTTTAAATATTTATTTTTAATAGATTTCCAAAGATGTAAATATAATACATAAATCTACATTATTTACAAATTAATCAAATACAATATGAATAGCTGCATTAAGTAATTAATTACAGACTTTTGCATTGACTTAATTTTTCTAAAGTATCAAATCTTACGTTTGGCATAGATTGTGCTCACTATAGTGAAGTTACTGTAATGACAAGTGTACATAACATGTCATACAGTTCTCAGTTAATAGTAATACAGTACATTGGCATTTAAGAGCATTACAGTGAAGTTGTAGATAGATAAATTGAAACAAATAAACGTGAACTCCACATGGTAGAAACTAATTCTAGTGTCTGTAAAGTAAAACATATGGTTGCAGTAGTACTCAGCAGTACGGTATTTAATTTTGATTGTTGCTCATTGAATTGATTTGTTAAACCGCCTGGCATTTTTAAGTGGCCTCCGGATGAGATGCATTTCAATTTTTTCTAGAACCAACAGTTATTAGCAATATTTAAAATAAGGTTTTGTCATGAGAAATGTCTTTGATAAACTGTTATACCAGTTTCTGCTTCTGATGCCATTTTAGGCATTCACTTACTTCGATGCAAGCAAGGTTTTTCAAAATCATTTTCTGTTTTCTAGATGAGAAATTGAGGGGGGGCACTTTCTTGGTCCATAGCTTTGCACTGGGTTTTACATAGCGAAGGACTAGAGTGGCATGGGCATCCCTTTCAATCGTGCCAAGATAACATCACAAAGGTCACCTTAGGACTGGGCACTCTACAGAAGTCCTGGAGAATCAGTCATTGGTGGGAAATCAAATGCTTTAGGGTTTCTAACTGACTGGGTGTTCTCATCATGTACACAGCTAACAAATGATGTTACCTACTTGGTACATACAGGGATACCGAGTTCACTCTTCCACCAAGTAGAATTTTCTTCCATCTCATTACCTATGAATCTGCTTGTAGTATTTTCTCCAAAGCTTTTCTAGGCATCCCAACTTCAAGATCACTGTTTTAGCCACTGGGCTAGACTGTACTGACTGTCTGTTATAATTATTTTCTGAAGATTTGGGGTGACCTTTGAAAAGCCTCTGAGCCATATCCATCTTGTCAAAGTTTTCCCATATCAGGGCTTTGTCCCTGTGGTGACTCAAATACAAACACGTTATATCTGGGGAAGTGAGACATGTCCCAACCCTTAGGAGGAAAGACTTGACGAACTGTGTGCTTTCTGGGTTTTTACACTGCACACCTCTCTTCAAAATGGCTAAAAAGTACTGAAGACAATTGGTTCATTGCTGATTGCCTGCTTTTTGATACAGTGCTTTTGCTTTTAGATACATCACCTTCTTAAGTCATCCTTTAAATGGAACAACAGAAGTGTTGGTTTTGAAGTACAGGTCACAGTCCGTATCCACAAGGGATGCATTCCTGGACTTACTGTTTATAAATGAAACTGTAGATAATAGTGAATCCTATTAAAATAAAGGACTTCTGGTACAAACATACCATAGAGTTGCATTGAAGGACCTAGTGATTCCTGAAGAGGACAACCCTCTAGGCATTTTCTAGCATGACTTTATGGTATGTATCCCTATTGTTTCAGCTGTGGATAACTGAAAATGAGGATATTGGTTCCATGGATACTGGGGAGGTGACAACCTGTACTACTTTAAAGGCGTGGCACGCTTCTAGCTTAGTCTTTTGCAATAGTTAGCAAATCTTAAAATGTTTTCTTAGTACATAATTGTAGATTAACCTATTGAGCAGCATCACAAATTTCTGGCTAGTGCTCTTTTTCTGGGCACAATTCAAAGTGCTGGCTATGGACTAGAAAGACCTACATGGCGTGAGACCAGGCTAAAGTCTACGTTCTCCCCTCAGAGGCTGTTCACTTAGCAAGTTGATTTTCCTTGTGTTTTTTCCGGGCTGTGAGGCCGTGTTCTGGAATAGTTTCTTTCTCACGTTTCGCCTGTATCTGTGGCTGGCATCTTCAGAGAATGGTTGGGTAGGAGTGTGTGGAGTTTATATATTCTGAACCCCTGTTGGACAGTATATGTAAATTTGCGTAATTGACTGGTTAGTTTCTGGATATAGAAATGCAAGGATTGTTAGTGTCTGTTTGTCTAAAGGTTGGTTGGTGGGCCATTATCTCCTGGAAATGCCCTTGTCCCTGGGTGGAATTCCTTTGTAAGTGTTGGGTTTTTATTATCAAGTTCTTTGGGAGAGTCCCTTCTTTTGCTCTCAATTCCATCAGAGACATGGTTGAAAGGAGCATGCATGATGGCTTTCTCATTGCCTGCTCCTAGATTCTGGAACTCATTGAAAAGGGAGCTTAAATTGGCCCCCTCAGTGTTGTTCTTCTGTTGGTAGTCAAAGATGGTATTTATTCAAACAGGACTTTGGCATCTAAGAGGGCAAGTTAATTAGGTGTTTTCTGTTGTATCTTTAACTGTGTTTAGTTACTTTTTGAGTTATATTTTAATTAAGATTTTGTTTTTAATCTGTATTTTATTATTGTTAAGTCATTTTTGGCAGAAAGGTGGGGTGTAAATGTAATTAATTATTTAAATACATAAATGCATCTGATCACCATGTAGCTTTGTTGTGGAATTTCAAGCTGTTGTTTTACAATTTTGTCATTTTGCAAAGGGATCTTATAGCACCTTTGAGGCACCTTTGCATCTGAAGAAGTTGACTTAGTCCATGAAACTTATGCTACCAACTTCTTTCTCTCAGTTAATCTCTGAGGTGCTGCAAGATCCTGACAAACATAGCTATGTTTTTGAATTTTGTCATTTTTTTCTGAGATGCTTTTGACACTTTCTAAGACTCTTTCCAGACAATTTTAAATCATTGTTTTTTAAAATCAATTTTAAATAAAATTTCTGAAAACAGTTTCTGAAAATCTGTTGCATTATTTTTGTGACTGAATGTAGGTATTTGTAGGGTATTTGGTCAATAACTGCATTATGTTTCCAATTCAACTGTTGTCAGGTTAAGTTCTAGTAAATAAGTGAAGCAAAGTACTGTAGACAGGACTTTTTTTTTTAAAGTGCTATGGTACCTTTTAGAATAACTGATTCACTGGAGCATATGCCAGTAGACTTGTATCAGAGTAAACCAGTTAGTCTTAATGGTGCCATAGTGCTGTTTGTTGCAATAGACTTAAGAGCCAAACATTAAAAATATTGAATATTCCCCTAATAGTGAAGGGTATGCAATCTAAAACTGTAAAGTATGGATACAATAAACACATGTCTGCAAATATATTATATTCAGTAATTACACTAATTTGGAATCAGGATTGACTGTGACTCCATATTGAGCATACATTGTTCAGCAAATCCATGGCTTGCTAGGTGGAATAGCTCTCAAACAACTACTTTTCTGAAAGTGTACAAGTTGATACTTTTTATTGGAATTATTTTGTAAGACAAAACACCAGTATGAGAACCAGTATGAGCACTTGACCCTTCTGTTTTGTTTTTGATAACATATTTTACTTACTTGTTTTAATTTAATTTGAATTGTATCCAGAACCCAACTCAGAGGAGCTAATGCCTCCATAATAACACACCTCAAATCCATAACTCTAAAACTACGTCTCTAATAACATAAAATAGTCGGTATCCAACTACAGTATGTTGTTCCTCTAATGCAAATGTTGTGCTTTCACAGACACTTGGGTCTGGCAAGCTGGAATCCAACAAATTTCCAGCTGCTCAACTGGTTTCACAGTTGCTGTACAACTGTTTGAAGAGCTGGTTATACATCCACTTAACCAACTGCATGTGGAACTGGTTGCACAACCAGCTGCACAACCAGTAGAATATTTAGGTACCGCAAAAACAATTATGCCTCTGCTTGCACACCTGAAAATAACCAGTGGAACTCTGCAATACCACACTGTTCTGCATAGCTAATGCTCTGCTGGATTTAGACCAGTAAAACCAACAGTATAATTGAGCAGCAGCACAACAAGTAAAACACTGGCTTACATTTAGAAAGCCTGTAAAAAAAAAAAAAGGTTTTTAGCTGATGCCTGAAAGTTGGTATTGTAGGACAGAAAACCAATGCCTCTCTGTTGCCTCTTAGCAGATTAAGTATTCACACCATAGCCTGAAAGATAACATGTCTCTTAAGAAATTGAGCAGTACCACTCATCATGTTTCAGCAGGCCAATCAATTGCCACTTTTAATTTTTAGGTTGGAATGCTATGTTAATTATCAGAGTAATATTGCTGTAATGAGATACTGACAGAGTTAATATATGTCACATTCAAGATAAATGCTTGATATCTCTGCTAAATGGTGGTACAGAGGCCTGAATACTTGGATGAAATGGCTCAGGATCGCTTTCTAATTACCAGATGCTTTACACCTTGGTAACTATTCATAATGTTCAACCTTGGTGGGATAACAGAGGAAACAATCCACAAATATGTTTGTTACAGCATGTTGTACTCACATAGCTTTCCCCAAAGGTTTCAACTGTATCGTTTGAGATAACCTGACATCACCCATTTCAGACATAATGCAGACTGGGCTCCCTATCCTGTAGGCATTTTGAGGGAAAGTTATGGGTGCTGTCACAAAATGGCACCACAGTGGGAATGGAGGATCTCAAAACACCTGTTTCTCAGAGAATAAAATTATGGGGTTCAGAAACAAGTAATTTGGCAAAGAAACCAAATACAAGACAGAGGTGGGAGGTCTGAGCCTCAAATGTCCAATCATGTACTTGCCCACAGGAAACACCAAAATTCCCATTTTACAGAAGGCAAAATGATAGCACTCAGAGAAACAGAACACACAGGAAAACATTTACTCCTACACTTAATACCCACACATATACAACCCCAAGCCAAATATACATCACAGCAAACAAAAGAACAACCCCCCCCTCTCTCATGCATAGCACTCATTACCTCCTCAAACAGGTTTTAAAAAACACACAGGCAATCCACTCCCCACTGTATCAATGTATGTGAAACCTAAGTAGGAGAGTGAGGGCAGCAGATAGGAAAGCAAAAACAAAAACCCTGTAGTGACCCAGAAGGAAAGCACAGAAGGAATAGTTATCAGGAAGTGACTCAGCACACCAGTCAGACATGGAGCAGGAGGGACAGAGAAAAGCGTTGCATGCATGGTTTTTTAAATAAAGGACTTCATTTTATATAACTCCTGTTTGATTCTTTAATGGTAACAAACATCCCTTGATACACCCACCACCTACTTTAACTCCTTGGAATGCTTCCTACCAGTTAACAGCATGCCTGTTACTTTCTTTCTTTTTTCTCCTCTTTCTTTCTACGTGGCTGGATATGCTCCGAAAACAGTAATTAAAAGACGAGTTCACTTACTTTGTTTTCTGGTGCTGAAGGCCAGCAGTCCATAGGATGCCAGCCTCCATACATGTATATACGTGTGCATGCGTGCATGCACACACACATGCACACAGCGTAGTGGCCATGTCTATGAGCACAATGGCAGCTACAAGCAGCACGTTGGGAACCATAGTGCAAAAATGTATTTTAGTGTTCAAGGATGAGCAGGTGCAGACCCCAGACTCACATGTTTACCTCATCCTTCCTACATGGGACAGAAATGCTGTGCTTCCACTTACGGTTTTGAGCATATTGTCATTTCCTGTTATGTTTGAGTTTGGAAAGCTGGGTCTCAGTTAGGGAATTCTGGGTGTTATTACTGAAACAGATAACTTTTTCAAGTAGTGGAAGCTTTTCTTCATACCAGGATACTGAATCCCATTCACTCTTGGTTTGATTGAAGTAACTAATTTAAACAAATCAGTGTTTCTCATAGATATAATGGGAGGCTGGTTTCCCTTAAAAGTGCAAATGATACTTCTCTTCCCCTTGCATGTGAAGGAAGAGGAATTCTGAGGAAGGAGCACTGCTTGCTCATCATCATACTGCTAAACCATGATTTGATGTTATGTCTGAATTGAGCCAGAGCCTTCAAAATCATTTGCCTTTATATTTGAATTTTTGTGTAGGAAGATTTCATAGAATTAATATATCTATTTTTTTTTGTAGTGCCTGTGAGTATGTGCCTTCAAATTGTCAACTTAGGGTGAACCTATGAATGTCGTAAGGCTTTCTTAGGCTAGGAATAATAAGAGGTGATTTTGCCAATTCCTTCTGGTGAAATACAGCCTGCAGAACCTGGTATTCATTGGTGGTCTCCCATACAAGTACAGTGGGTCCTCTGTATCCATGGGGGTTTGGATAGCCCATGGATAGCAAAAATCGTGGATGGTGGAGTCCCATATTAATCAATGGGAGTGGCCATTTTAGGCACGTGATGGTACCATTTTAGGCAGGAGAACCACCATTTTAGGTATGGACACCTGCATTTTTGGATGCAGTGACACCAATTGAGGGATGGGTGCCATCATTTTAGGTATATGGTGACAATCTATGGATGCTCGAATATGCAGATATTGAACCCACAGATGAGGAGGGCCCACTGTACTAATTAGATCCTGCTTAGCCTCCAAGCTCATATGGGATTTGGTGCCTTTAGGATTTTTAAGTTGCTCTATGTTGTTGCAATAAGCATCAAAACAAATAAACTAGGAGCGAAGTGCTTATCTGTATAGATGCCCCAGAGGTCCTCAATTACATTAAAAAACACACACACCATGTGCACTAGCCCATTTGTGTGTAGCAGGGATTGGCTAAGTGCAACCTGCAGGCCACATGTGGCCCCCAGCACCCCCAGGGGATTTTCCACGCCCCCTCTGAAATGTCCCAAAATGATCTATATGGGTCATGGAGAGAATTTCATGTTTGGCTCCTCCAGGGGTCAAAATGAAATTCTGTATACATTAAAAAAAAATCCCCTCAAAATGCTGCAAAATGTCCTCTAAGTACCCAGGAAAGCCCCCAAACAAGTTCTCTTGGGAGCCTGGGCATCCCCCAGTCTTCCACAGTTGCCCACCCCTGGTGTATAGCATTTGCATCCCAGTGATTATTAGCATGAGAGAAAGCACTGCTGTTGGACTAATGCTATGTATGAGTGGGGCAGAGTACGTGCACAGAAAGTTCATTTTAACATGACTGGGCAAATATAGTTCATCTACCTGGACATATGCTTTACCCAGAGCATGTGTCACATCTGATTCAGTGCAAAGAGAGAAACTATTTATAAAGTTGTGCTTATTCTAACACTTATATAATATAGCTAGGAGGCAAGAGTTTTATGGACTCCTGCCACCTGATGGGAGGTTAGTGGGCAGAATAATGTCACAGTTTGCATAGTTGGAATAGACTGGAAAGGGTTTCAATAATAATAAAAACATTTGACAAAACTAGATTGTGGGCCTGCTGGAAGTTCCACATGTTCCCACAAAGCTGCTGACACAAGCCAGAGTGAAAGCTTTGCAACAAGACTACCTGTCTGATATGTGAACTTGTGGATAAATATAGTGTTTGACTAAAGTACAGATAGCAAAAAAACAACCCTGCCTTTAAAATGCCCATTTCACATTATTTTCTGATTTTAAAAGTTGTCACAAGATAGATTTTGCTGGTGTTTTATTCTCCCCTGAAATCATATTGATGGTGTGGTGATGACCTAGCTTTGCCTGGAAATAAATCATGTTATCCTTCTGATCTGTGGGAACACAACTAGAAAAAGATTTTTCAGACAGGATTATGCTTTCAGTTGGGAAATAAACTGAAGTTACAGGCTGCCACTAGATAGAATAATCCTAGTGAAGTTTTAAACGAGTTATGACTTTTTTCTTACAATTGCAGAAAACAATTTTTCAAGGAAGCCATTTTCCTATATTTCTGTTAAGTATACAGTTCATCAGAATGTCCAATTCAAATTTTTAAAAATGTAATCGAGTAGAAAGAATTACAAGTTTTTTTCATTGGGGGTGGGGAGATAAAGAAGAAGTTGGAGAAAGAGGACCAAGGTGTGTACAAAATTAATAAATCGTTTTCTCCTTCAGTACACTTCTTGAACTTGCTACTTTTTTCATATCATAAAACATATTTTTATTTCAATCTTTCAGGAACAGTTAGCAAAGTATGATACAGCCAAAATTAAAGAGCATTATTACTGAGCATTATTTCAGTAACCTTTCACGCATCAGTATAAGCATGTATGCAACTCTTGGTGAAATTAACAAAACTTAAATGTGGTTTGTTTAACTCCAGTGTTTGGGGTACAGTACAAAAATAGTTGCAGGGAGGTATGGGTCTATGTACTCCCCACCTTCATGTATTTGATAGAATAATAATATTTGTCACCCAATATCTGACAAAGCAGATATAACAAAGATGTAGGAGAGAAGGCATATCCTCCAGTTTGATATGCCCACAAGCCACAAGAAAGGTGTGATGATACTCAGTTTTTAGGAAACAAGGGCTTGTGACACTTTGGCTCAGGAAACCATCAGTGTACACAGATGAGCCACAAGTGGTCTCACTGTGGTCATACATACATTTCTTGATCTCTCATCAATTGGGGCAGTAAAGACAAGTGTGGTATAGAAGTTTGGGTGTTGGACTAGGACACTAAAGGCAAGAGTTTGATACCTTGCTTGGGCATGGAAATCTACTGGGTGACTTTGGGCAAATCACACTCTCTTAGCATCAGGAGAAAACAATGGCAAGCCCACTCTGAACAGATCTTACCAAGAAAACCCCACGATAGGTTCACCTTAGGGTCACCATAAGACGGAAGCAATTTGAAGACACACAACAACAACAAAGAGAGGCAGTGTGCAGTGGATGTATACTGGAGTGGGAAAACCAGGGTTCAAATTCCTGTTCAATCATTAATTTTATTGGGTGAAATAAATCTCTCAGTCTAACTTCCTCATTGGGCTAGATGAAGAAAAAATTAGATTAATGTCACAGTTTTGCAACTCTCCATACTTATTTTCTCATCTATATTTCACCATTCCTCTGGGATAGAGGTATGGTGAAATACAGACTGGATAAAATGAATGTGGAGGTTTGGCTTAAGGATGAAATAACTTGAACAATGTTTTCCTGGAATCAAAATTATGTAATTTCTGCTGCATAGGATTTATATCAGGAATCTACTATATAAAACTGCACTGGAGAACCAATACAGGTTGACCCCCATATCCATTGGGAATATGTTTCAGGACCCCCCAGATACCTGAAATCATGGATACTGGGGAACCCTATTATTTTCAATGAGACAAATGCCAGAAGTTGACCACATTGGAGGATCAAGAAATGCCTAGAGAGAACTTTTTTTGTGTGTGGATGTGGATAAGTGAAACTGTGGATAGTATACTAAATCTGTGAATACGGGGGTCAACCTGTACACAGTGTTTCACTTATTTGCATCTAGAGAATACATCAATTGTAATTTTAGGTACGGTAGATTGGATTATCATTGTATAAAAGATCAAATGTTTGTTCTATCTCCAGTCTGTTCCAACTGAACATGAAAGTGTGGATAGAGTTACATATATAGTGTCATTATACTAACATGGGGTTGAGGTCATTTTCAGGGAAGAAGCAGCTTAACCCCATACCTGCTGTTTGTTCCCTTCAAATACCCCCTGCTGGTTTTGTAAAAAGTGTTTCCCCTCCCCAATCCAGGCTCTGAAACAAGAGGAGTTCAGGTGTGGCAGAGGGGGTTCATATATGGCAGGAGGCAGCTACGGTAAGCATTTACAGATGAGAACTGGCAGGCACAAGTGTTAGAAATTCTCATATTGGTTGCTTATTCTCCATTGCAAACCCTTCTGACCCTTGATTCACATTAGTCTGCCAACAGGTGCTTTGAAAACACACATTTGTTGGTACAGTGTGTAAGTTTCTCTCTCTATGTCTTTTTAAAAGAACAATACATTGTACAGCATTTAGAGTCCATGATACCCTAGAGTAACATGACACTAAAATGGTTGTTTGCTTTGAAGAGTTAATTTTTTTTTTAATCCCCAACAATGATGGCATTAGACCTCTTCAGTACTGCTTCAGGACTGCTGATGACCCATGACGTGCTTGTGAAAATTGATATTCACACCATACAGGCCAAGAGGAATAAATTAGAGTGGAGTAAGGTCCCTAGAGATGGTGGATAATGCTCAGACATGAATTCTTAAGAGAATGAGAAAATGACATATTTAAAAGTACAAGGATAACCTAAGGCATTGATCTAAGTGTTCAGAGATTAGTGCTTGAGTTATGTCAATAAACACTGACATTTCAGCACATTGCAGTACTGCTGGCCAGCAACCAGAACACATTTTGACATGTTATTTCTTCCCGTAGAAGACTGCTTAGGATGTTATTTCTGATACCATGCTGGAAAATGGGAATTTTGTAGGTGCCTTTCCCTGTAGGTCGCTGCATGTGTGGAGTGGATCCCCACTGGTGATTTTAGTCACAGCTTTCTTAAAAGTTGCATCAAACAACAGGTATTGGATTGAAGCAACTTTTCAACTTGAGTGGATGCAACTTTAGTAACAATTTGGGTGCTATGGGAGGGGTGCTATTCAGTGGGAAACATTTGTAGGCCTGTTATCCAGAGAAGGATTGCTATACTTGAGCTCCATAGCTGATTTTTCTTCATAATAAAAGTAGCATTGATAAGCTTACTTTAAAAAAATGTGCAATTGCTGTAGTTTGTCCCTAAGAGATTTATTGCTCAGACACACAACGTTACAGGGGATCTTACTTTCTTTTATTTTTTCTGGACTTGATCAAAATATGATCACAATTTTTCAGAGGCTTTTATGGAAGGGGTAAGGAACAGAGCGGAGAACAGTCGTCCCTCCACATTCATGGGGGTTAAGGTCTTGAGACCCCTGCGAATGTGAGAAAAACCGCGAATAAAAAATGCTGCTCCCGTGACACCCCCCCCAGCAGGAGGGAGGTGGTGGGAAGATGTCTGGCCAACCCGGCTGGCCTCTCTATGGCCTTGCTGAGGGGACTCTTGGCTTAGAAGCCCCGGAGCCCCCTTAGAAATGCTGGGGAAGGCACTGGGCCGGAGCAAGGCAAGCTGCCCAGCCTCTCCCTGGCCTTCCTGAGCAGACTCCAGGGCTTAGAAGCCCCAGAGCCCACTTAGGAAGGCCGGGTAAGGCAGCAGGCAGGTGGGTGGGAGGCTGCCCTGCCTCTCCCCGGCCTTCCTGAGGGGACTCTGGGGCTTTGAAGCCCTGGAGTCCGCTTAGAAAGGCTGGGGAAGACAGTGGGTGGGCGGAAGGGAAGCTGCCCTGCCTCTCCCCGGCCTTCCTTAGCAGACTCCGGGGCTTTGAAGCCCCAGAGCCCACTTAGGAAGGCTGGAGAAGGCGGTGGGCGGGCAGGCAGGAGGCTGCCTGGCCTCTCCCCGGCCTTCCTGAGAGGACTCCAGGGCTTAGAAGCTCCAGAGCCCCCCAGGAAGGCTGGGGCAGGCAGTGGGAGGGAGAGAGGGAGGGAGGCTGCCCGCTCCCCCTGGCCTTCCTGAGAGGACTCCAGGGCTTTGAAGCCCTGGAGCCGCCTCTAGAAGGCTGGGGAAGGCGCAGGCAGGAGGTTGCTCCATCTGTCGCCAGCCTTCCCGAAGGGGCTTGTGGCTAAACTGCGAATGATCAAAACCGCGAGTGTGAAAGCCACGAATGTGGAGGGGCAACTGTATTACCACTGTATTTTTCGAGTTTAAAAAATAGAATGGAAGAAGGTGTAGTAAAGCTTATAGATAACTTCTCAAAATAACTTTACACTAAATACAATACAGATATAATACAATTTGATACATACATAATGCAGATGGTATTCCAATTTCCTCTCTGTCTTGACAAAATAAGGCCCATTAGCAAATTTGTAGAAACTTTTTGGAAAGGAATAGAGCAAATATTTATCCATATGTTGTAAGAGTAAGGGACAAGAAGAAAAAGGATGAAAGGGTGGGAGGAGAGAATG
This sequence comes from Gambelia wislizenii, assembly GCA_030847615.1. NCBI lineage: Eukaryota > Metazoa > Chordata > Lepidosauria > Squamata > Crotaphytidae > Gambelia > Gambelia wislizenii. Next base: position 225,682,997 of record JAUMIR010000003.1, on the reverse strand, counting down.
AAGACAATAATGGGAAGGAACCAATTGCCTAAGGAGAAGAGAAGAAGAAAGATTCTTATCAAGCTTTAGCTGGCTTTTCCTGGATTGTGGCCTGTGGATTACATTCTCTTTATTTATGTTTTTCAACTGCTCACTGTTCTAACAGCCATCCTACACCCTAGAGAAGAAAGTGGGAAAAATATTCCAAGGTAATCACCTGACCTCAGGGGACATTGTTTTCTAATTATTCATACTGAATAAGGTGCTAACTATAAAGCATGACTTCTGTTCTTTTTCAGAGCAATTTTTCTCTAATATTTTCTTCATTTGAACCAGTTCTCAGGTTATATTTTTAGGAGGGTTTTATATCACAGTAAATTTGCTTCCAAACCTTTCTATGTATTGAACTGTGGTTGTTAGGAATAAATAAAATATGTGAACAGGCTGATGGAAGAGATTTGTTTGTGGCATAGCTAACTAAGAATATGGCAGTAGTTCTTAATTGTGAAAGCAGTGATCCAGTCTCAGGAGGTTATCAGACAGGCTTAATGAAACAGAACAGAAATGCAACAGGATCGCTAAAGAGGGTTTTTTTTCAGACGACATCCTCCTCTCCTCTTCTGACCCCGTTCTGACCCTGTGTGCTTTCCGTTTTGTTTTATTCACGGGGAAAAGTCATCAATAGATCTCCTGTTCCGTTTCTGTAATGGAATCATGGGTGTGTGAACTGGTGAGCTGTTATGCTGGCGTGATGTTAGAACACTTCCGGGTATGATTGTGACATCCAGGTGAGTGACAGCCTTTTCTGTACCTTCTCCATGTTGCTTTTAAAGCTTTAAAAGTGTTTTGGTGCTTGTTTAAATTTTTAGAAGTCTGCTTGTATTTTTATTTTTAAAATTTCCCCCAGTTGCCTGCCTCTGTAAAGTCCTGGAAGGTAAGTAGAGAACACTTCTGGTGGCGATCTGGACATCCAGGTAAATGACAGACTTTTTGGTACCCTCCCCTGTTTACTTGTTTCTTTTAAAGGCTATTTAGGTGCTTGATTTAATTTTTTGATATCTGTGTTTGTTTGTTTGTTAAATTTCCTGTATGATGCAGGGCTCCCTGTAAGGTCCTGGGAGGTCCCTGCAAAACACCTCCTGCTTCATGCAGGGCTCCCTGTAAGGTCCTGGGAGGTCCCTGCAAAACACCTCCTGCTTCAATTGGGACAAAGAGGTAAGTGACAGCCTTTTTTGTTCTGTTCCCTCCCCGGGTTACTTGGTTTTTTAAAAGGGTGTTTAGGTGCTTGGTGTACTTCTTTGAGGTTTGGGGGATTTTTTATTTTTAAATTCTGCACACGATTTCAGCTCCAGGAAGGGGAGGGGGTTTGGTCTTCAGGAAGGGGAGGGGGCTCTGGGAGAGCTCCATTCACTTCCTGGATGGCCGGAGGAGGGGGGAGCAGTTTCTGTCCCGGGATTAAGGTAAGTGACAGAACATTTTTTAAAAATTCAGTTACAGGGACGGGAGGAGGGAGGGTGGGTGGGTACTGGAACAGGAATGGGTTTTAAGGGCCTGTCTGATAAACTCCTCAGAGGGTGTACTCTGAGACTGTAAGGGAAAACATAAATGGTAATTTAGGAAAAACAGTCTTACTTTGTTTTTGCTTTCCCGTTTCGTGTATGAATGTGAAAACAAGGAGGGAAAGCTGTGCATAGATTGACCAGTTTTTTTGGAGAAACAATAATAAAAACACAGTTACTTAGGCAATAGGAAGATAGTAACTTCTAATTTGTTCAGCTGAAAGTATTGGTAGTCTGTGACCTCTTTTGATAACTCCATGCACAAAAGCTGTGTCTGCAAATACCATTAAACAATTCCAAAAGTTAACCATGTGTGATAATTTTTGCTAATATCACTTTGCCTCCCCTCAGCTCATGATATCCTCTTCTCTCTGGCTTTTCTTTGCAAATGAAGATTCAGGAAGGATTCATCCTGCGTTTTCTGCAAGCGTGCTGATTACTAAAAAGGCCAATCCGAGATAGACAAGTCCGGTTGCAGAAAGCACAGCAGAAGGTTTCCTTGGGTGATGTTTCCGGGTTGTGATTCTTTCTGCATTGTTGTTTCTCTTCAAGACTTGTTCGGCGTGAGTTCTCAAATAAGGCTGCAGCATTTTGGATAGTGTGTCTCCATGTCTCCCGATGTAAGGCCAGGGCAGACCATTGTTGGTGATCAATTTGGCCGAGCCTGAGATGTTGTTTCAGGGAGTCCTTGTATCCCTTTTTTGGAGTGCCCCTCTTACACTGACCCATGGCGAGTTCACCATAGAACAGTATTTTTGGGAGGCAAAAATAGTCCTCCAAAGAGCTTGTTTTAGCAGATTATCATGCAGATACTATTGGTTTTCCACAGTTCTCAAAGGATTTGTTGGTGGGGGTGCCACTTTGTTGGCTTAAAAATTATCCCCATTGCCAAGTGCTAAAAACTGAGAATGGTAAACTTTAGTACAAGTATTTTCAATCACTGTGTTTATGTTCTTTATGTTTATTTTGACCATATTGTACTATTTAGTTCTCTGTATTATATTTTTATCTCAGGGAAAAGAAGTATGTGTTCATATTACATCATAATTGCTTAGGAATGCTATTGTGTTGTATGTGATGTGTGTTCCATTTTGTAGTTTTGAGGAGTCATCACTGTTGCAGTGAGTTTCACAGAGTATAAAATAACTTCATGAATAAATACTATTAGATAGGGAAAACAAGAATAACCTGTACAGCACTAGTGGTTTTCTGCACTGTAGGGAGCTGGACTAATTGATCTTGACTGTCTCTTCAAGTTTTGACATTCTATGATACAAACATGTCCAATTAAGATGTCCTTCTACTAGCCCGGACCTATCAGAGACTGTATGGTCTCAAACCTGATTTCCTAGATATTCGTCTGTCATTCAGCTTTGTGCCCAATCTGGATAAACAAAGCTAAAGACCATACTCTTGCTAACAATGTGTTCTGTATTAACTGACCTTCCTTCTTCCATCTTTGAGCTGTGATCTTTTGTCCCATGCTCCTGGGCACTTTAGAAATTGTATTGCAATTTAAGTTGTCTAGAGCTAAGCTCACTTGATCAATGAAAGACACTTTGTGACATAGCTCAGGTCCTGTGCAAGCCAATACTTGTGTGCCAAAAAAACAAAACAAAACAAAACAAAACAAAACTGATCTCTATTTTGAAGTGTTTTACTGTGAAATTAGATTGTAAGCTTCTTAGTTGCATTCTTAATGCATTGACGGTGATATATATGAAAATAACCTAGTAGCATTCTTTACAAAATCTTTTGCTTTGTAAATTAGCTAAGTTAGTCTCTGATAATTCTGAGCTAACAGGTAGGTCAGAAGGTTTTTCAAGTAGATATCATATAGAGATGCCTGGCACAGAATTTACAGATTTAAAAATAAAGCTTCACTTGAACCCAATGAGAAAATACATTAGGCTATTGGGACTGAACTTCTTCTTCTCCCTCTTTGCTTTTGGCATAAATTTAGCAATATTTAGGAGTAGGAAATGAGCCATTTGACTCTGCATCTATTTGCATGCTGAGAAAAGGGTCCCCCCTTTTGGAAATTCTTCTGGTTGGGTGCTCAGATAGGTATGTATGTATGTATGTGTAATGCACCTCCACAGTCATGTCGCCCTCCCTTCTGCATCTCACCCTTAGATTCAGGTTCAGTTTTCCAGCATCTGATATTGCAGCATCAAAATGGCATTGCAGCATCAGTGGTGTCAGTGCTCCAGTGTGAGTGGCTGTGTTTGTACAGAACAGTAAGTAAGGCTTTTAGCAAATCTTGGCTTACTGAGAATGAGCTATGTGCTGAATCCCGTTTGGTTGATGAATAAGCCTAGAAGAAACCCTGGTTTACAGTCCCAGGACTGTAAATGCTAAGCTTTCTGAGGAACCAGGTGGAAGGAAATGGTCATACACTCATTTACAGTAACCTGGCTTTCCCCAGACATAAGCTAGTTTTCACCAAACATAGGTGAGTACCCTTGCTTTAGGCAACTTCTTTCCTCCTGCCTTTGTCCCTCAATCGCAATTGTTAAAACTCAACTTGTCACCTCATCACCATACCCACAAGTTTTGCATTTCTATGGCTATTTACACATACATCCTGCTCATGAAAGTCTGTTCCTAGGCACTTCACTCCATGCATCTGAGGAAGTAGGCTTAAGTCTACAAAAGCTTATGCTACTGTGATCTGAAGCCTCCTCCTTCTCTGTGCATTTACACCATCACAGAGAGGGGAAGGAAAGGTTGTGTGCTTGTATAAACTGAGACACACTCTCAGGGGTTCCTGTAGGTAGTTGGTCAACATCCTTTACATTTTGCCATGCTGCTTGCAGGGTCTGATCTTCTACCTGCTCCAACTGGAATTGCTTCAGACTGTTGACTGGCCAGATTTGAAGATGTATCGGTGCCATCAGCAACAGGTTCTGCAGCATGGACCACAGCATCCTGTGGGGCTACTTCCGTAGCCATGGTGCCCTCTGGAGGGAAGCCCTTCTCGTCAGAGTCCGTAGCTGGTGGTGGTAGACCACATCTGCGCGTCTCCATAGGGTACTGCTGCTGAGACTCATGGAATTGTTCCATATGATACACCAAATCTTTGCCTAATATAGCAGGGCAATTGTAGTTGTTGTAGACTGCAAAAGTCTATTAGCTCTTCCATCCTTTGTATTCGATTGGCACACGGGCCATAGGAAGCTTGTTGGGCAGGCAGTGAAAAGGTTGGACAGTGTGTGGTCATCCACAAACTGAGCATCAACATAGGCATGATGAATTGCAGACAGTTGCGCTCCTGTATCTCTATACATCACCACTTCCTTGTCGTTGACAAGCAATGTATGCTGGCGACGGGGTGGTACTTTGGATCACAGCAACCGACTTCTTTCTCTCAGTCTAAAAGGTGCTACAAGATCCCTTTGTGTACCGATATTCCAGACTAACATGGCTAGGTCTTTGAATTCACCAGACATAAGGTTTACTATTCTGACCAAACATGAATAATACCTTTGTGGCTACTGTGTGAAATTGTAGGCTTTCACGGCCGTCATCCATAGATTTTCCTTGGTTTTTTTCCGGGCTGTGGGGCCATGTTCTGGAATAGTTTCTTTCTGACGTTTCGCCTGCATCTGTGGCTGGCATCTTCAGAGAATGGTTGGGTAGCAGTGTGTCTGGGGTTTATATGGTGTGAACCCCTATAGGGGAGTATATCTAAATTTGTGTAATTGACTGGTTAGTTTCTGGGTATAGAAATGCAAGGCTCGTTAGTGTCTGTTTGACCAATGGTTGGTTGATGGGCTTATCTTCTGGGAACCCCCCTGTCCCTGGGTGGAATTCCTTTGTAAGTGCTGAGTTTTTATTCTATTGTTCTTCAAAACTGGGAGCCAGATTTTGTTTACTTTTAGGGTTTCTTCTTTCCTGTTGAAGTTATCCAGGTGTTTGTGGATTTCAATAGCTTCTCTGTGCATTCTGACATGATTGTTGTTGGCCTGGTCCAGAATTTCTGTGTTTTTAAATAGCATTTTGTGTCCAGGTTGGTTTATAACATGTTCTGCTACTGCTGATTTTTCTGGTTGGCCCAGTCTGCAGAGTCTCTCATGTTCCTTGATTCATGTTTGCACACTGCGTTTAGTGGTCCCTATGTAAACTTGTCTACAGCTGCATGGTATGCGGTAAACTCCTGCAGCTGTGAGAGAGTCTCTTTTGTCCTTCGCTGAGCGTAGTATTTCTTGAATTTTCTTGGTTGGTCTGTAGATCGTTTGGAGGCTGTGTTTCCTCATCAGTTTCCCTATTCTGTCTGTGACTCCTTTGATGTATGGTAAAAATACCTTCCATTTGGGTGGCTGTTTTGGGTGGCAGTGTCTAAACAAGGTTGCGATGTCCTCAGGAAATATTGCTGGATGAGTGCCATGGTGTCCATTATGGGGACTTTGGTGAACAAGGAGACAATATCAAAACTGATCAGTCTGTCTCCAGGTTTCAGTTTGATGCTGTTGATTTTTTCTGTTAAGTGAGCTGAGTCTTCGATGTAGTGAGGGGTTTGTCCTATGTGGGTTTGTAATTGTGTGTCCAGAAATTTGACCAAGTCAAACGTGGGGGATCCAATAGCATTCACTGTGGGTTGGAGTGGAATGAAATTCTAGTGGATCTTGGGAAGTCCATATAGTGTTGGTGGGAGAGCCTGTGATCTGCATAGATTCTGGTGTATGATTGTCTGAATAGATGAGTTCTTGATCAAGGCATTTGTTTTTCTGGTGATTTTGTTGGTCGGGTCTTGCTTGAGTTTTCTGTATTTTGCAGGGCCCAAGAGTTCCCTTATTTTTTGTCTGTATTTTTCTGTTTCCATGATTACTGTGGCTTTGCCTTTGTCTGCTGGGAGAATAATGATTTCTGGGTCTGCATTGAGATCCTTGATGGCTTTTCTTTCTTTTATGGTTATGTTGCTGGGTGGTGGTTTTGCCTTCCTCAGGATCCTAGCTGTTTCTCCTCTTATCTCTTCTGACTCTTCCTCCGGGAGATGGTAGAGGGCAGATTCAATATGGGCAATGAGGTCTTCAACTGGGATTCTAGTGGTGGTAACTGCAAAGTTGCCTCCTTTGGATAGGATGGATGTTTCTTATTTTAACAGTTGCCATTCTGTTAGGTAGATAATAGTCAGTGATATGTCCAGCTGGGGTTTGTGGCATTTGTCAAATTTTTGTTTTTACCTTTCAGTGTGAATCACCTTATCTTTTTCCATTTTTCTGTAGGTGAGGTTATCAATTTTGTCCCAGTCTTGGGTGTTCATTTTTTGACTGATGTTGAGGTGGAGTGATAATAGCTCCGTGTGTCCGTTGGCCAGGTCTTTGTGGGTGGTGCGTATTTTCTCTTGTAACAGTGTTTTTTCCAATCAGTTCCACCCAGGGACAGGGAGATTCCCTGCAGATAATGGCCCATCAACCAACCATTGGCCAAACAGACACTAATGAGCCTTGCATTTCTATACCCTGAAACTAACCAGTCAATTACACAAATTTACATATATTCCCCTATAGAGTTCACAGCATATAAACCCCAGACACACTCCTATAAAACCATTCTCTGAAGATGCCAGCCATAGATGCAGGTGAAATGTCCAGAACACGTCCTCACAGCCTGGAAAACAACCAAGGAAAATCTATTCGTGGCTGCTCCAGCACCACTAACTATGATGATGAAGACAACAAGAACAACAACAACAAAACAACACTTGTTCTTTTTCATCCTGAGAATCCAGGTGTCATCATATGCCCAACCATTATCTTTACTCTGAATGAGCTCTGTTAGTCCTTGTTGACATTAGGAGTGAGATTTCCATGGTTTAAGGGAAAATGGCTCTGAACTTCAGTTGCTACAGGACAAACAATGGCTGGTGGCTTCGGTTTTTATGTCCCACTTGTAGGATTCATGGCAACATCTGCCTTGTCACTGTTACATATACTGTAGGAATATATTAAGAACATGTTGGTCTTCTGACAGACTACAGTGGGCAGGAATTATGAGTCATAATGGTTGCTGGTGCAATGCCATTGACTCTGTAATTAAACCTTTTTGGAATGAAAGATTTCGAAGGATTAATTTTTGTGTTGAACACTACATGTGACTTCCACTTCATTACACTTGTTATTAGGATGCTTACCCTCAGAAATGAATTTGGAGAGACACCAGGAACTTTAGGTTCTCAGAGCACCAGACATAGCCAAGCACATTCCTTTAGGAAACTGGAAGCCTTCTCGCTGTCCACGTGGAGAAGAGTGATTAGACCTGTTGTGGGTTAAAACTGAGAGGCCACAAGGGAAAAACATAAGTATTTGATGTCCATTTTTCAAACTTATTGTTGATTAAGTTGTGTATTAATGATTCTCTCAGATAGGTAAGCCTAGAGCTCTACTCACTATTGTACTGCCTGCCCCCTATGCCTAGATTTTCTTGTTTTCTCTCCCTTATGCCATTTTTGTCTCATTTGGTCTGTTTGTACATTGTTGCAGAGACGGGAAGTAACTAGTAACAAGTAGTGAGTTACTTATAATTAATTCCTTTTTCAAAAAAGAATGACAACCCATTACACTTTTCAATAAGGTATAACTACATTACGTTGCAATTGTAACTGAACGAGGATGATACCGCTCCTTTTTGCAGATTAACTCTAATTTAAAATTACTCTAGTAGTTACCAGGATGTGGCAATATCACATGGTCAAGTACTGACTCATGCAGTGCTTCATGCTGCTGCGTTGTGCTCTTTTGTGGGTGTTGAAGGAAGAATGTTAGGTGGAGAATAATTTTTGTACAACAGGCTAGTAGCATTCAGATTTTAAAATACATAAAAATGACTATTTGGTTCCTTTAGAGGAGGGTTTCTCAACTAGGGTTCCCTGGAACACTAGAGTTCTGCAAGAGGTCACTAGAGGTTCAATGAGAGATTATAATGGGGAAATATTTTTTGAACTCTAGATATAATAATTTATATGCAGGGGTTCCTTGAGACCTGAAAATTATTTCTAAGGTTTCTCCAGGATGAGGCTTTAGAGAATCAGAATGGGTTGCATTTTATAATTTTTCATTGCAATAATAACATACTTTCTGAAGGGGAGGGGCTGGACTGTAAGGAATTCCTTGTGATCTAGCTTTTCATTGTTGAGTTACATAATATATGTTGCAAGGTTTAAGGGTGAATGTGGCATCTGTAGTCATCAAAGCAGAATTAGCTGATATATCTCAATACCATTTCTCTCTATATAAATCTCAGTAAGATTTTAAAATTTAATTGATAAAAATTGATTATTGTATGGAGAAAGCAAACTCTTGGTAACACTAAAGCTTTATTTCTTTTAAAATGAATTATCACCCTGGAGTGTTTTAATATCTCAATCTGCTGCGTGTGATTCACATAGATCAATCTGTTTCTGGGATATTTTTTTTGCACTCAGTTAAATTGTTTCCAAAATTAAACTTTCCCACGTTTCATCCAATTGTATCAGGATTTGTTTTTAGTCTTGTGCTGAACATCCGGTTGAGAATGGCATTATTCTGTTCTTCTATCCCATTTTCTATTTTTTTAAATTCAGAGATATCCAAAAGTGAAAGCAGTATCTTGGATGAGATCCAGACTTAATCCTGTTTAGAGAAGAACTACTTAAATGAATCTGTGTTCTTGCTATGTGTCTTCAAGTCAACTCTGGCTTTTGGTGACTTCTGGTTTGGCAAGATTTATCTAGAAGGGCTTTGCCATTCCTTTCCCATAGGGTGAGAGAGTGTGAATATTCATGAAAACATCACTTCCATTTTTTCCTATGCTTTTTTCATGAGCCAGCACTTGTCTAGTTCTGCTTTTGTTTACAGGTCGACCCCCTTATCCACAGGATTGGTATATGCCGTTTCACTTATCCATGTCTGAAAAAAAATGTCCCCTCTAGGCATTTTCTAGGTCCTCCAATGCAATTCTGTGGTATGCTTCTGCTGGAAGTTGGGGCTGGAAGTCATTCATTTCAGTAGGGTTCACTGTTATCCACAGTTTCACATATCCCTGGTAAGTTTGGGAACATATTCCCCTGTGGATACTTGGGGTGATCTATATTACTCTGTAAACATTTCCTAAACCCCATGGTTTCTTTGGGCACTAATCTTCAATAGGATTACATCAGAACTGTGCAATTGTGCTACCCCTTTATCATAAAAAAAATAAAATAGTGTAAAAACATGGTGGAGAATGGAGAATGAATGTACAGCAATTCTCATGGGAACTCCTGGGAATCCAGGTGTCTTTCCAGCCCAATCAGTACAAATAATCTAGAGTTTCCCTGCAGGAGATCACTGGAGAATCCCCAAGGGAGGAACAATGAAACCACACCCACACCATGCCCATTATGCTCCCAAAATCACAAGGAAGCAGAACAAAACATTCACCCCCAAATTGGCCACTAAACCAAGGCAGGATAGGGGGCCATTAATGTATTATTTCAAGGGGGAAAGGAATTGATTTCCAAACGACCCAACAGTGATTCAACACAGTACAGCACTGGGAGAGCCACAGCAATGTGCAATAAGCTCCAAGCATAAACAGGACCAACATAATGCAGTTCTGGTATGATGGTATTGTGTGATAATCTCCTAAATTGTTGCCTGTCTTCAGCATTAGTGGCTTATTGTAATGTATGAATTGGCCCTAAATACACTATAACATTAATATGCAGGGTTTTCCACAGAGAAGAACATGCAAAAATGCAAGTCTGGAAGTACCCCCGAGGCCTAGTTACAGAGCGCCTATTAATTTAACAAGCATTAGGCTTTTCCAGCTCTGCTTAAGAGTAGTACTTAAAAATATGATGCCACTGGTTAAGAATATGAAGAATACCCCCCCCCCCGCACCTTGCTTTAAAGTACTTTGTTTATTACCTTAAATTCCTCATGTTAAAGTGAAATTCTCTGGCAAAACTATGGATGTGTATGTCTTCACTTCAACTTAATCCATAGCATTGGGTGATAAGCTGGGACAATTATTGTAACTATTGACATGGAAAAGGCTCCCATTATTCACAGGTAGTCGTGGTTGTTATGTGAAGATGTGCAGTGCCAGTTCATTCTCAATGAAAAAGGCATCCCAGGCCATGCACATGTAATGGCTATGCTGAAATAATCATTCACAGCCTATCATGAACCACACTACAAGTTATAAACTCATAAGGGAACTGTTCTTTTTTTGGGGAGGGGGTAGGAAATTGTATGGCTGCATCTTAGTTAATAGAGAACATACAGAAGGTCCTAAGTTTAATCCCATCTCCAGTTAAAAAGATCAGGCAACAAATCTTGTCAAAGACCTTTCTAGAGACTTTGGGGAGTCACTTGCAAAATAAACAGCATTGGGTGAGGTAGACACTGTCTAAACTGATATTAAGCAACTTCCCATGTTTCTGTGATCACCATTATTAGATTGTAAAGTGTAATGTAGGTAATTGTATGGGCTCTTTGTGTGACTTTCAAGTATGGGTATATGCTATGATTTACATATGTGTCCTCTCCATTGACGCCCCCTTGTCATGCGAGAGAGGCTTGTGTACCCTAATGATGTTTTGAGCTATGCTGGCGGTGGCATAATTGCCACTGGTAGGGTCTCCCATGCCAGACAGGTCAAAACCGAAGGGTGTGACAAAGAGTGTCAAAGGGCAGGATGGGCTCTCTAGCCTATGGCAACCGTCCTAGGAGAAGGAAAACTCTAATCCCAAACCCGGGCAGATGGTGCTCATCCAACCCTGTAAGGTCAACCATCTAAGAGAAGGAAACTCTAATCAAACCTACGACCCGAGGACCTCACTGCTACCGTCCATGCTTGCAAGGCCAGCAGATGAACCTTTGGTTTAAAGGGTGAGGCCAGTTCTGTGCACGCTGCACTCCACCAGAAAAATCCATTGCACAGGCTCGAAGGACAAGTCCAATTCCAATTCCTGTAGTGATCGGCGAGGGACGAAACGGCAGGTGTAAAGATGCACTGGAAGCTGCAGACCCAACCCTGCATGCAGGTGGTTCAGGACTTTGGTTGCTCGAGGATGACCCGGGAGATGACAGTCTTGTTTGGCAGTATCCTGAACAACCAAGCAGCCTTTTTAAAGGAAAGCACTGCTTGCTCCATATGGAGAGGGGCCTAGAAAAGGTGGCTTAATGAAAGCTCATCCCCAACTACCTGGTTGGCTAGCCGCAGCCAACAGGCATCTTCTGATGCTGTCAAACCAAGGCAAAGAAACAAAGGCACACACTGGCCTCCAATGGTGTAAATAAACTGATGCTTGCATGCTGGAACATCAGAACCATGTGAGACTCTGCAGAGAGTGGATGGCCTGCACATCGTTCTGCTCTAATAGCCCATGAACTATCACGGCTTAATATTGACATCGTGCTCTTTGTGAAGTTCATCTCTATGAGGAAGGCAGCCTTAAAGAACATGGCGCCGGCTACAAACTTTACTGGCCTGGCAAAACCAAAACCAAAAAACATCTTTCAGGAGTAGGCTTTATGATTAAAAACTCCATTGCCTCCAAACTTGAAACCTTGCTAACAGGACAATCCGATCGCATTATTTCCTTACGCCTCCCACATGTTGTTCTCTTTAGTATATATGCCCCAACTATGCAAGCCGACCCTGTAGAGAAAGATAAATTCTACACAGACCTATGCCACCTCATACAAAAAGTCCCTATAGAAGATAAAATTATTATCCTTGGTGACTTAAGTGCCAGAGTAGGAAAGAACTCAGAAGCCTGGAAAGGTGTCTTAGGCAAGCATGCTGTTGGAAATTGCAATGATAATGGACACCTCCTGCTAGAATTCTGTGCAGAACAACAGCTGACTATTACAAACACTATCTTTCAGCAGAAACATAGCTTGAAGACAACCTGGATGCATCCCCGATCCAAACATTGGCACCTCATTGACTATGTTCTAGTCCACCAGAGAAACATTTGCGATGTCCGTCATATTCGAGTGATGCCCAGTGCAGAATGCCAAACAGATCATCACCTCGTCAGATGTAAACTAAACCTTCAACTTAAGTTCAAACCTAAGAGGGGTGGCATCTTAAAGAAGAGACTCCAAGTCAACAACCTTCAACAAGCTACCACGAGAGACAAATTCCAGCCAAACCTTCAAACAAAACTTGAAGATCATCCTACAGATCCTTCTCCCAACGTGCTTTGGCAGCATATCAAAAACAGTATCCTGCCGTCTGTGGAAGAATCCCTCGGGTTCTCCCATAAGAAAAATCAAGACTGGTTTGATGAAAACAACCAAGAGATCCAGGAGCTGTTGGCAAAGAAGAGAAATGCTTAGCAGACATACTTTGCCCAGCCAAGTTGCCATGTAAGAAAAGCAGCTTTGCATCTCACATGTAGTAAACTTCAACAAAAACTCCGAGACATATGGAACAAGTGGTGGATCAATATAGCAAAGACACAATGCTGTGCAGATCTAGGTGATTCTAGAGGATTTAATGACGCTCTTAAAGCAACTTATCAGGTCCAAAGCTCCTTATACAGTACAGATGGTCAAACATTAATTACTGATAAAGCCTCCATCCTGAGTCGATGGGCTGAACACTTTCAAAGTCTGTTTAGTGCCAACTGAGTAGTCCAAGGCTCAGCTATCCAACATATGATACAAAAACCAATGAAAAATGAATTGGACATAGCTCCCACTTTGGAAGAGACCATTAAGGCCATACAGCAGATGAAAAATGGCAAGGCAGCTGGGATTGATGGAGTCTCACCTGATGTTTGGAAACACGGAGGTCATGTACTCCATGATAAATTCCACGAACTCCTTGTGAATTGCTGGGAAAAGGGGAACTGCCATCAGATCTCTGAGATGCAGTCATCATCACCCTTTTTTAGGAAAAACGAGCAAAATCCGATTGCTCAAACTATCGAGACATAACACTGCCCTCGATTGCTGAAAAAATCCTTGCAAGTATACTCCTGAACAGATTAGTTCCTGCCATTGCAGAAGAACTTCTTCCTGAAAGCCAATGTGGCTTCAGAGCCAATAGGAGTACTACAGATATGGTATTTGCCCTTAGACAACTGCAAGAGAAATGTAGAGAGCAGAACAAGGGTCTCTATGTAACATTTGTTGAGCTCACCAAAGCCTTCGACACTGTGAGTAGGAAAGGTCTGTGGCAGATCCTGGAAAGACTAGGATATCCCCCCAAATTCTTTAAAATGATTATCATGCTACACGAGGGGCAGCGTGGTCAAGTCAGATATGGCAATGCTCTTTCAGAGCCCTTTCTAATAACTAATAGAGTGAAGCAAGGTTGTGTTCTTGCACCAACTTTATTTACAATCTTATTCAGCATGATGCTCCAGAGGGCTATGGCAGAGCTTGAAGAAGAAGATGGCATCTATATACGTTGCCGTACTGATGGTAGATTGTTTAACCTAAGCCATCTGAGGGCTCACACCAAGACTGTAAACTATATAGTCCGTGAGCTGCTCTTCGCTGCTGCTGCTGGCCTTGTTGCCCACACAGAAGCAGCTCTGCAGTGCCTAACATCCTGCTTCGCAACAGCTGCAGAGCTGTTTGGGCTGGAAGTCAACCTGAAGAAAACAGAAGTTCTTTACCAGCTTGCACCACAGGACAAACACTATCATCCCCACAGTTCCATCGCCAACTTTGTGCTTAAGTCTGTTCAGCAGTTCACCTACCTGGGAAGCATCATCTCCTCAGATGCCAAGATTGAGAAAGAGATCGATCACCGATTAGCAAAGGCATATAGCGCATTTGGAAGCCTTTACAAAAGAGTCTGGAGTTATAAACTCCTGAGGCGAAGCACAAAAATCAGTGTGTATAGAGCCATTGTACTGTCTATTCTCCTTTATGGATCTGAAACATGGGTCACGTATCGCCAACACTTACGACTCCTCAAACGCTTTTATCAGTACTCTTTACACACAATCCTAAATATACACTGGCCTGACTATGTGACGAATGTTGCTGTCCTTGAGCAAGCAGGGATCACCAGCATTGAGGCCATGATATTGAGAACACAGCTGCGCTGGGCAGGGCACATTTCAAGGATGGAGGACCATCGCCTCCCAAAAATAGTACTCTATGTTGAACTCGCCATGGGTCAGCATAAGAGGGGTGCTCCAAAAAAGCGATACAAGGACTCCCTGAATCAACATCTCAGGCTCGGCCAAATTGATCACCAACAGTGGTCTGCCCTGGCCTCACATCGGGAGGCATGGAGACACACTATCCACAATGCTGCAGCCTTATTTGAGAACTCACGCCGAACAAGTCTTGAAGAGAAACGACAATGCAGAGAGAATCACAACCCGGAAACTTCCCCCAAGGAGACCTTCTGCTGTGATTTCTGCAACTGGACTTGTTTATCTCAGATTGGCCTTTTTAGTCATCAGCACCCTTGCAGAAAGCGCGGGACGAGTCCTTCCTGAATCTTCGTTTGTGAAGAAAAGCACAAGAGAGAGACATATGTGTAGGTCCAATATTTGAGCATTGACTTATGACTCTGGAGACTGAGACATAGAAACCCACTGGGTGACCTTAGGCCAGTTGCACTCTCTTAGCCTCAGAGGGGAAGACAAAGACAAACTCCTGTTTAAAAAATCTAGCAAAGAAAACCTCATGAAAGCTTTGCTTTAGGGTTGCCATAAATTGGAGACAACTTGAAGGCAATTTGAAGGCATGCAACAACAAGGTACATCATATATGAATATACATGAATATAATTTGTTAGATTCACACAACTTTCTCCATAGAAGTGAGTTCCATTGAAGAATTAAGTTTGAAGTCGCCCTGTGTTTCCCTGCTGCTTTTGATCACAAAACACAGGATGAGGGGACTTAGATCAGGTTAACCTCTGGTTCACCATTCTACATAGACCCTATATTCCTGCATATAAGACTGCTTTTTAACACTTGAAAATCTCCTCAAAAGTGGGGGGAGGTCTTATATGCCCAGCAGATCTTTTCCTATGCTGTGAGAATGACTGCCTTGTCTTTGAAGTGTAAATTCCCTGGGCAGTTTCCCCAGCAGATCCTTCCCCCTGCTGTGAAAATGACTGCTTTGCCTTTAAGTGTTAATTGCCCTCCATTTAGGGATTGCATTTTGGTAAACTTGCCAGGAAGATTTCCATTTGCCTAGTTTTGGGGATTTCCTCTCCAGGAGTTTGCAAGTCTGCCAATGTGGCTCTAAAATCATTCATGTGCTCATTCAAAAATTTGGGATTTGATAGCTTCATATTAAGCAACTTCATAATTAATGAAACCTTACTTTCCAAAGATTGAACACCACAGAGATTTTTCAAAGTATCCCATGCTTTTTTAGCTGTTCTCAGTCCTTTAATTTCACAGACTATTCCATCATCTACAGCCATTGAACTGGCTGGCTGGTGGGAGGCTGGCTGGACAGGGGTGGGGTGGGGAAGTCTATATTTTAACTTAAAAATCTTATGCGCCCAGTCGTCTTATACACCGGAATATACGGTATATATGAGCTGAACAGAGATTGCTGAGTAGGAGAGGTTGTTATCCCAATGTAATGGATAATATTAATGGGACCTTGGTCTTCACTTGTTCTGCTTCTTGTGAATTATTGTCTTTACTTACAGCCTTTCTGATTTATTACTATGTGACAAGTTTTACACAATACAGATTAAATATTTTCCCTGTGTTTCTTAATATAACCGATACCCACCTGTCAAGATACCTGATGTAGTAAGTCACTCAACATCAGCACCTACTTTGGCTTATTGCTTGTGTTTTGCTCATACAAAATTTAGATCTATGAAGTGTGTTGCCTCCAATAACCAATTCCCTTCCTATCACATCAGTATGCAGAACATGAATGAGTTACAGACTCATTCTAAGAAATAAGTTGTTGATTGTATACAGAAAAACAAATCAGCAATAATTAAACATTTGATGTTCTGTTCCCTAAAATCACAGTGGGAAGTTATGTGTGTTTCCTTTGGAAAGAAAAAAAAGTTCCCAAAGTGAATAATTTGTTTATGATGGGTAACTAGTATCATTTATAGCAGCTCTTTATTTCTAGTTTAAAAGACACAGCATTTCTCACAGTACCCTGTGTAGGACAGCTGCCTATTTGACAAGTGTAGGGGGAAATGTAATTTTTTGCAGTGGCAGTGACTATATCCTCTTTGTTTTTAAACATGCCAATGAACACGGTATAATAACAACTAGGATATATTCTTAGTTTTGGTGTGCATGGAATTAGTTGCATCTACTGTGGCAGTAGTGTGTGACAGTAGTGTGTGATAAAATGTTCACTGTGAATCATTGAGACTTCAGTATGCAGTGAAGCTAGGTCTTACTCTAGGTTTTTATGGGTTCCCAGACAAAAAATCAGAAGTGTACCCCTCCCATGGGAAAGATTCCCCCTTACACCTGCAAATATGCAGTTCACTTTTATAATTTTTAATTCAGTTTAGCCACTTGTCTTCCAAACACCATCAGAGCAGTGAGGAGTATTCCATGATTGCTCAGATAAGGTGTGTGGGACCCTCTTTGGTTATTCGTTAAGTAATAGGAGAAGAGTTGGGAGGGTGAATTAGGAGTTATCCTGGATTTGAGATTTGGCTTGTAGAGTCCTCCAAGTGTTCATGGACATGAGGCAGCTGTCTGACTTTGCCAGGTGGGAAGTACGCATGTTGCCCTTTCACACTAACCATCATAGCACTTTGGTCTCACTTTAACTACCATGGCTGCATCCTGTGGAATCATGGAATTTGTAATTTGGGGAAGTAATAGTGCTCTGTGGTAGTGAATTCTAAATACCTCAGGAAAGTGTAAATCCTGAGATTCCCTAGAATAGAACCATGGCTGTTAAAGTGGAATCAAAGTGCTATAATTGTATACTGTGAAAAGGCTCCTGCTTTCCTGCATTCCACAGTCATTCATCTCATGGTCCACACACACATTCTTTAATCTCCTTTGTATCAACTGGAACATATATTATTTGGTACGAAGTCCCACTCATTCTGTTCCTGATGGTATAATAATTCTCCTTTTGTTTAGTGCAGGGGAAGAAATTATCACTGTCTCTTTGGCCTAGTTAGTGTGTTACCAACACAGTATGACAGGTTCCTTCCCCAAACCTATTGTCTCCATAGTTAGGCTCCACATTGTTTTGGGAATGATTGGATCATTCTACAGTATTTATTTTCTTAGCTCAGGTTATTATTTCCTTTGCTGGAGCTACAGATCCATTGGGGCTATTGCTGCTAGTGTGGCAAGTAAGCATATGTATACTAGACATTGTTACAATGGAAGCCTAACCAATGTGAAACATTTTTCAGAATTACTATGTCACAATTTTAATAGAAGGCTAGTGTGGTGTAATGGTTTAAGCATTGGACTAGGACTTTGGAGAACAGGGTTCAAATTCCCCTTTGGCCATGGAAACCCACTGGGTGACCTTGGGTAAGTCACACTTTCTCAGCTTCACAGAAGGCAAAGGCGTTTAACCCCCTTCTGAACAAATCTTGCCAAGATCGGTGATAGATTTGCTTTAGAGTCACCATAGGTTGGAAACGACTTGAAGGTGCCCTCAACAACAAGAAGACAGTTTTAATATTTGGAGCTCTAGATGTTATAAAATGATGCCTAAGGAAGTGTGATAAAACATGTTTTGCTGAACACTATGCAGGTCTGATAAACAGGAGCTCAAATACATACAGTAGGAGAGCTGAAATCATAAGGGGCACTGTCCTACATTTCAGTTCATGGCTCATGTTTTCTAAATTGCTTACCTCCATGAACCTGTTCATGAAGCACTATAATTCCTACTGCCTGCAGTGAAGTGGGCTTTTGAATTCCTTGGGACTGTCAGGCAGTAACACTAAAAGAAGAGAATGAACAACTCATTCAGAAATTCCAGAAAAGTGCAAATGAGCCCTGAAGCCTAACTCTTATGCCCACCACACCCAGAAAAGTGATATTCCAGATTGAAGTAATAGTCATATGTTGCACCATTTGGCATAGATGCTTCCCTGACAGTCTTCAAGCCATCAGGAAATGTGTGCATCTTGTCTGGTGGGTCTTAAGTGGTCAGGCTAGGGTGACTGCCTGGGCAATTGGCATACTGAACAGGTGCTTTAGAAGTGAAACGCCAGCCTTTCTTGTTTACCTCACAGCAGGGATATAAATGTAGTTTGTCACTGACTATGCTTGAAACCTTTGATACCTGCCAAGGGTTTTAAGACAGATTACTCTTAGCTGCTGGTAATTACATTTGCCAGCAGTTTCACACCTGCCAATGGATTTAGGACAGATCAGGGATTTATCTAAATGATCTGCTCATCAGCATGGGTCCTGCTGGATTTTAGACTTTACAGGATAGTCCTAGGAAGTCCCAGTTAAAGGCAAAGATAAACTATTTAGTCCACATAGAAAGAAGCATTTGAGAAATAACCATGTTGTCTGTCTCTTCATTGTTTCAAAATGGTTGGAAAGTATGACCTCCAGTGCATGACAGGCAAAGTATATTGCAATGCTTTGGGTCCTTGAAACTGAAGTGTTTTTCTTGAAGAATGCCTATGTGTACATGCACACCTCCCCATGTGCATATGCTGTATAATCCTTCAGAGTGCTATGGTCCTACATTTACTTGGAGTAAGTCTTATTTCACCCCATGGATAGTACCTCTATGTAGACATAGATCGGATTGTTCTTTTAATTCTCATTTGCTCCTTCAATGGCCAAGCTTTCTGATACCAGTTTGCATTATAATCATGCTAACTTTAAGCTGTCCTTGGATTTTTATTTGCATGTCTACATTTCCTCCCTTTTCCAAACAGCATTAATGTTTTGTGTGAGGCAGTTGGCAGTCTGAATAATCACAGTGAACTTCAAACATACATATACTAAGGCAAGAAGTGTGTGCTTGTCAATGAAATAATGAATGTAAAATTAAAATGTTGCATTACAACATCTCCATCACTTATGAGCCGAATAATTTTCTCAAGCCTCAAAAGGATGCATTTGATAAATTATCCCTAGAACAACTCTATAGCAATGTTTCTGCAGATAAGAAGAGAAACCATAATAATATTGATGACATAATTACTGTTTATATGTAATGTATTCTATGGATTCCAATCAATTATCATCCTCTATTCATCTAGATACAGTTCCCTCATTTCCATGCTCCACCTATTCTCTTTAATATAATTCTATGTTGTACAATTGTATAATCATAATTTTGAAACGTAATTTGAATTTAAGGAAGTGAATTAATGACACAAACTTCAGATCAGATCTAGTTTACTGAATATAAACCACCTAGATTATGTTTTAATAATCCTTTGCAAGTCGTTATTTGGCTTCACAAGGGATTCCAACCAACTTTTATTGCTGGCTCTGAAATACATGGTACTCTTAATCATGTAAAGCTGATATTATCATATTGAGTGTTTTGAAAAGGATCTTGCTTTATAGTCTATCTGGTTACTTTTACTGTAAAGTTGTCTAAAGCACGAGACAGAGTTTGCTAAAAGTTGTTCCATGACTTTTTAGAAGGAACATTCTTTTTTCACTTTGTTGTTGAACATTTTCAGCTAACTACTTTAATCTATTTAATTGTTAAAATCTTTCTAAAGAAAGCATTACAAATGATGTCATATTTGACCATTTAATATTTTGCATTCCTTAACACTGTAAAAAGTTAGTGTACTGAAATGAGACAAGGAGGTATGGTGTTTGTCTGGAAAATGGGCTGGAATAGCCTTGCACCTGCAGGGACTGTGGGAAAACAATGGGTGGAGCCCAGACTGTGTGAGAATGGGGAATGTGGATGATGAGTAACCAAGAGGAAAATTGCCCGCCAGATTTGTTTGATTGAAATATTTTTTATTTTACTGTTTTTCCTATGCATCATTCGAAGCAACGATGTTGTATAGTTCACTCTTTAGACTACTGTAGCAATAAAGTTATCTGTTTAACCATATAGCTGTGGGTTACTGAGTCTGATGAAGCTAGTACATGACAGCACCATAATAAAAAAGGATGTCCTGAGTTGAGGAAAAGGAGACCAGCTTGTGAGATTCTTTGAACATTGAGGCTCGGTTTGGGAAAATTCACTTCCACAAAAGTACATATGGTTTTCCTGCACAGACATAAGTCTAAAGTCCAACCTGGTATTTCAAAAATAGTTATGTGTCATGTAACTGAATCTTCAGAGTCAATGGACAGATGCTTCGGAGTTAAAAAGTAAGGAGATTTTCACACTACACTCTTATAGTGTTACTATTCTACTTTAACTGTTCTGGCTTCCTCCTGTGGAATTCTGGGGTTTGTAGTTTAGTGAGGCCTAAGATCTCTCTGGCTGAGAGTTGTAAATGCCCCTCCCTAAACTGCAAATCCCAGGATTCCACAGGAGACAGCCATAGCAAATAAAGTGGAATAGTAACACTATAACAGTGTAGTGTGAAAATCTCCATAGCTTTATTGTTACAGGAAACTAAAGAGCAGAATGTACAAAATTATTGCTTTGAGTGAAGTTCATTGACAAAACAGTAAAATAAGATTCCCAGTCAGTCAAAATGTGGCAGGCAACTGAGCCATTGGCTGCCTGTCATCTACCCATCCCATTCTCACCCACCCATGGCTCCACCTATTGACTCTCACAACATCCACAAGTGCAAGGCCATCCCAGCCATTACCAGATAGACTTTATCCTCCCATGTCTATTCCCAGCACACCAATTTGTTACATTGGTAAATAATGCAAAATATCGGAATAGTATAACATGAAAACACACAGTGACTGGACACAACCAGAATTCAGAATTGTTGGCAGGGAGGTCACTTTGGGACAGATCCTGACACTGTGCCATAGATTTATAGGAAGCCCCCACTCATTATCTGATGATTATTATTATCATTATCTTTATCATTATTACTCCTTCGATGCTTGCAAATTAAGGACAAGTTCCATTCATTTGACAAGGATTCAACTCTTTCAACAATTCTTGGCTATGCATGCTGGCAGTGGTGGTGGGGGGAATCACCAAGCTGATCAAGGAACTTTGCAAGCAATGGGTGGGTGGATAGGCACAGGTGTCCATGGGCAGACTCAGACAGTCCCAAGTGAACCACCATAATTTCCTCATGTTCCCTACATGGGTTCTGCTTTTTTGACCAATTCTGGTTTCTGACACTGCTGCAGTCCCTAACCTGTCAGATAAATGGGAGCTTCCTGTATATGAAAACCTTATGGTGCTAACTGTTTTATATTTATTTTCTTTCCTAATGATCCCTAGCATGAAATATGCCTTTTCTTTCATTGTTGCTATAATGGAACATGGAAATCCTGCTGATCAAGTTCTGCATTAGGTATTTCAACTGGAAAATGCCTAGGTTGTATAGTTGCTTGCCAGCTTACAGGTGGTATAATTCACACTCACAATCAGCTTGGAGAAAATAACCAAGCTGCACTTTATGCTTTCAAGCAAACAAAGATGCTAAAGAAATTTGTTTTGGCCTTTTACAGCTTGTTTTACATACATTTAAATTTGTAGCCTGTCAACTCTCCAAGTTTGCCGTAAATGTGAGTTACGTGAGCTTTCTTTCCTGCTGTTTCCACTGAGGAATGAAATGCCCCCCTCCTTTTTGCACAATGAATGGAATAACTGATCTGTGGTGGTGGGGCTTGCAGAGGAGACAAGTATGAATTATTTTTGTCTTGAAATCATCCATGCAGCTTCTAGTGTAATCACGGAGACTTCCATCCTGTTCAGTGGTTTTAAGATTGTAAGCCAGATTTAGAGCTTTTGGGATTTATGTTTACAGTCATTGATGGCTAAATGTGACTCTGAAGACCTACCTTTTCAGCCAGGCAGTGCCTGATCTGAAGGGTTTCTGAGGTGCTGCAGATCAGGGTGCTGGGAAATGATGTCTGCAGCACTGTCCTGGTTGCAGGAAACATTGAGAGAAACAGGTCCCAGCAGAACCCCGTGGGGTGTCTCCAGCTGCCTGTTCTCAATGCTTCCCACAATTGGGAGAGCACTGCATATGCCATTTATCAGCACTCTGATCAGCAGTGCCTTGGAAACCCTTCATTGTAGTTACATCTGATGATGCAGGATCTCCTCTGGAATTTTACTGATCTAAGCACTTAAAAATATCCGCTGGAATCTTATGCAACCATTGCATACTATGTAGTACCCTAATGGCATTGCTACATAGTGAAATTCTGATGTGAACCCCTCCACTTCAAACCACACTTGCCAATAAGCAGCCACTGAGACTAACAGGATTCTGTTTCCCTGTTGATGGAGAAGCAGCTGCCTGACATTCCCACCTCCTCCCTGAGTGATCTCCAGCATGACAGGATCTCCTGTAGTAAATTGTCCTCATACCAGAGATGGCTTGTGAGGGGATGGTGGTGGGGGAATGTCAGGCAGGTGCTTCCTGATTGACAGGGGATGGGCCCCTGTTGATCACAGTGGCTGCTTACCAGTAAGTGGAGTTTAAGGGACTTTCATCATCCCAGTGTGGCCCCTGAACTAGGGGCTGCATAGGGATCATTAATACATAGCAGTTGTAAATATGTAACTGTAGGTTACTCATATTCTCAGTTGCCCAACAAGATTCCAGACACACTTTCTTTAACTCTTTGTTCTGTAATTTGCAAGAATGATAAACATTTAAAATTGCCATTATTGGATTAAACTGGTGATTGCGCCTGATCCAACCTTCTGTCACAGATAGTGAATAAGCTGAGACATTTAATAAAAGAGTATTGAATAGAGTTGTAGTTGCAAAGTAATTTATTCTTTCCCATTTATCTGCACCTTCTGGTAGCCAGAGGTTAACAACAACTATATAATGCATTCCCTAAAGATTGATGAAGCTAAGCTACACTATAAGACCTGTGATAAAGAGGCAAGTATGAACAGCACATAGTGAAAGAAGGGATTTTTGTTAGTATATATGGTTTTTGTTGCAACGTCTGTTCCAATGTTTATTCCATCTATCACTTTTTAGGATACCATAATAATGTCTTAAAGCTGCAGTACTTTACATATGTATCTGGAAGTAAAGGGACTCTTGGAGTCAAACAATTAATTACTGCATATACATGCCTACGATTGTGCTAAAAATGTTGCACAAGTGGGTGGAATGTTAAAATGCCTAATCCAGATAATATGCAGATCTGATGTATTTGCATGCATGTGCTCTGAAATGGCACATTATTTAAATTGCATAATACTGTAACATGTTCACTTGTTTTTAAAATGTCCTTCGATTCTATTAATCATTCCCTCTATTTTGTCTGTTTTAGGATAGGAGTAACAGTGTTTATGTAGCTAAACCACAACCACCTATGTAGAAGACGAAGTTTTGCAGAAATACAATTAAAAGGGGGGCAGTGTGTGTGTGTGTGTGTGCGTGAGAGAGAGCGAGAGAGAGCGAGAGAGAAGCCAAGAAGCCATTTTCCCCTTGTGCCCTAGAATGTATCCACATTACACAAGTATAATGCTTTGATAATGCTTTACATGCCAGAGCCACATCTCATGGAATCCTTTTTATTGTGGTAAGGGACTTAGAATTACTGCAAGAGTCCTTTATCCAGTGGGTGGATTAGAGCTCTCTAGCAAAGGAGTCTGTCAAAGTACAAATTTTAGGATTCCATAGGATGAAGCAATGATGATTAAGTGGTCTCAAATTGTTATAATTGTGCAGTGTAGATACACTCTGGTCTTCTATAGCAAATAGCCCAGTTTCATTAGGAAAGCAGTTTTAAAACTAATGGAGCTTTTAGATTAAAGTGCTGCTATATAGGGCTTCTCCTACAGCTAAGCATGGTAAGACATTGATGACCAACCTTGAAATAATGAGACCAGACACAGAAAATTGAGTTAAATAAGGGCCACTTTATTTGACCTATTTAAATGCAACAATCTGAGGATGAGCAAAAAGAGGGGGAGCAACCTGGTGTGGGTCTAGCTGAAGCCAGGTGTCAACCTAGTGACACCTGACTCCGAGGGCAGTCCCAAATTATGGGGCTGCTCCCTGGCTGGTCATATTTTGGAAGGCAAAACCCAGGTTGCTCCCTCCCAATACACGAGACTTTATAAGATAGAGCAGACCCCCAGATCACACCCTAAGGGCAGACACTTTTCCCACCTCCTACGTTTCAGAACTTATGGAGGCAGTTCCAGAGCCCCACCCTTCACCTAAAGGCTGCCAACATGTACAATGGATTATGGCATTCTCCCCATTACCTGTCATGGACAAAGGACAAGCGTCTACTTAGCGCCGAAGAAAAAGAGACATGCGAGGGGGCAGCTGAAGCTTAAACACCCTCTGCCTGTGCCCCACCATGTGATCTGCTTAGTGTGATGCATCCTGGCCTCTCTTTGCGGAGGTCATCAGGCCTCCCCTCCCCCACAGCACCTTCTAGCTGCACAGGTACAAGGACACGTTGTGAAATTATTACATCTTTCCTTTCTTGACAGTAAGAAAAAAAGATCGAAGAAGTGCTGGGAAACCACAGGTGGATTATAGGATTTTTTTTTTAATGTACACATTTATGAGGTAGGGTGTGAATGAGGCAGAGTGATTGCATAGACTGAAAGCACTCTTTATCTGAATTAATTTTTACAAAGGTTTAAAATTCAGTTGTACTTTGTTATTAATAACTTTGTCTGGATCAGGGGCACAACTGATGTGGAGGTCACACTTGACAATTTTGGCAGGAAAGTTTGTAGCACTTCTACCTTTGTTTTCTTTATTCCCCTTAAGTTCATTTTGAGCAGCAGCAGTGGCAGCAGCAGTTTCCTGCAGAGTAGCACTTGAATTAAGGGACTTCTTGGAAAACTTGAATAAATACTATTTGTTACCATGAAATAATAGGGAAGAACACTGTTATAAAAAGCCCTAAACCTCAAGCAGTCTGCAAGGTGGAAGAAGAAAGATCAAACAGGAAGTCTACATATTTCTGTAATTAATATTACATTAACTCATTTTTCAATTATAAAAAAGCTGCTGCTGTTGCCACAAGAAACTCTAGATCAGTTAGGTACATCATTAGTTTGCCACCATTACTCTTGTTAAAGTGAATGAGTGGGTCCAGTCCTGTATGCTTCCTGTATATAACAAAAGGAAGGGAAAAGCCACAAAATTGAAGATGTTGGCTGTGGTAATGAGCTGGTCATTTATGTGGAAACTGAGGAAAATTGTTCTTTCTAAAACATAACTAGAATACATGGAGGTAGTAATGTTTCTCCCCACACCCTGGGTTTTATGTATAGTGAAAGAAATGTGTGTGACCTGAAAGAGAGAGTGTCGTATGAACCTGTTTCCCATCAGCACTGTAAAAAGATCAGTATGAATGAGTTGAGAAGAAAAGGGAGATGAGCTCTTCTATGTATTGTTAAAAGCTTTTTGCAAATGAGACTTCATGGAGCAGGCAGTTCAAATGTTTCTGCTTATTGTCCAGGTAAGACTTCATCTTCTATACAAGGAGTCAGAAACAGTGTCCCACTTCTCTATGAACTGAAAATCTTGATAGGGGAGGAGGCATAGAGCCTCCTTCACAGTTATTTCCTCTTTATGCTTTCTATGGAAGCAGAAATTTGATCCCTTCAGTTGTTTCTGAAGTCCAGTTTACCTATGGCTGGAGAGGGTCCAGGTGGTCCCTCCAAAGGCTGTACTCTTGATAGGTATAATGTTTGCTCCCACTAAACCAGGGATAAACTGCATGTGGCCTTCATGAGAGGCCCTTCCTGTTGTCTTTTTGCAACTAACCTTGCGTGCTTCAGGAAAGGTTTTAATCTGGGCTAGGAAATTTGCCTGCTTAATTTCTGGGGCAGTTTCAAACTCTTCCTTTGTTTTTTCTGCTCTGTTTACCCACTAAAACCACAGAACCTAACTACATCCTCAAGCCATCCTTCCTGAGAAATTTTAAAGGGCTCCTTTTGGCTGGCTTGCCCTGGATAATGAAAAAAATATGCGCTGTGCAAATGGGAGTTTGTGTGAAATTGCTTGCTTTTACATCTTTAATAAAATGTTGAAATGGTATACAGTGTTCTAAAGTGCTTCTTCAAGTCAAATGGCTTTTCACGTGGTTTAAGCTGTATAAGATCCTATAGGGAACCCCAGAGGTTCATGAAACTTTGATTTGTTGTTTCCAAGTGCTGTCTCTTGAAAGGGAGAAGTAATTAAAATGGGTGAACTGTCTACTAGTTCTACTCCCTTCTCTGTCTTTTTTTTAGGTAAAATGAAAATTTAAAAATCTTGCAAATTGGTGCATTACAGAGTTGCCCAATACCAGAAGAGTAAACTTGTGAATGAATGACTGAATGAACAAAAACAAAAACAAAAACAAAAACAAAAAAACCCCAAGAGACCACCAGTAAGAAGACACCAAGATCCTAAGCACTTCTTGTATTCGGTGGGATCTCTCCTTGCTTTGTAAGCTCAATAGATTTACAGAGGAGAAAGGAAAGCACTTCTTTTGCAGTACACAACATTTCCCTACATACAAATCAAAATGACTGAAAAAGAAGAGCATCCCCCACAAGTCATCCACTTTCCCCAGGGACACATCTTTTAACTGTGCTTCAGCCATACATTTTCCTGACACCACTCTGATAAAATTGGATGCTGATTCACCCTCTTTCTCCTTTGTCAGACATCATCGTCATCATCGTCATCATCATCTGCAGTTAGGAAAATGAAAAGATGGATGCAGCAGCGGGCTAATCACATGCAACACATGGGCTAATCACAGGTAGCACACAACATTGTCTGTACTGTCCATAAAATTCCACAAATGAGGCAGGGCAATTCTACAGTCAAACCTTGCTCTGGAAGCAATGGAAGTCTCCTCTTCCATCTGAGCAAGATACTTCTAAAATTTCACTCACTTGGAAGTAGAATGTGTCTGAATGCATCAAGATTTAGTGTGAGACAACTTCCTGTGTGGACAATAAGGGTGACCAGCTATAGGAAGTTATTATTAGGCACAAATATATTCTCCTGGCAAAAATGCTGTTCTGCTGACAGAACCTAGATCAGAGATCTGCCAACAAAGCAATCTGTTGGTAGAACTACGCTGTTGGCTAAGATCTACTGGCAAAAGAGAGGGGGGGAAAGGGGGGTGAGACGTAGAAGAAGCTGAGTTAGACCAGAACCAGACCTCCTCTTCCCAGGGTCATAGCTAAATGCCAGCACAAAGATAGGTTGAGAGAGGGAAGCCTTGAGTAATTTCCAATACCACTAGACCAGGAACATTTTGGATTCATCAGAGTTTCAGCTGGTGTACTGTCAGCTCAGCTAGCCCGTAGCCATCTTGGTCAGTTAGAATTGTCCTGGTTCTGCAACAGAAAAAGTAGGACCCCCCAAAAAAATAATGTTCACACCTTGAAGTCAAGGTTAACCACATAAAGACATTCTGTGCCAGCTCTTTATCACATGAGGCACACAGAACCTTGACTTCAGACATATGGGTATGGTTTCCTGTGGGGAAAAAACCCTCCCCAGACATGCTAAAACATATGTTAACTTTGAAAAGTACCTCATATAACTCCACAAATATTTACATCTTTGACAATAGATAGGCCGAGATCCTGCATCAGAAGACATGGCTATGGTGAAGTAAGTCCATCATTATAGCTACATCTCTTGGTCAAACCCCAAACTGATCTTAAAAGATAGGCAGTGTCACCAACATGAGGATTGTTGGGATGCTGGAGAGTAGGAAAGTGAGTGAAGAAACATCTGCCCCTCTTCTAGCACTGAAGCACTGTCCAACAGGCTGCCACAGGAACACCTGCAGGTGTGTATACCTGCCATGCTCCTGAGCATTTTGGAAGTCCCTGCGTTGGTGGCACTGCCTGGTTTCTAAGGTGGGCTTTGGGAGGTCACTGTTAGTCATTGAAAAGTTATGTTGTACATCTGGCATATGACATCATAAATACTGAACAGGATGTAGTGATGTCTGCCAACTGAGATGGGTATAAAAGGGGACTATCATGGTTAAATTCATGGAGAATAGGGCCATCAGTGGTAACTAGCCAAGATAGTGTACCTCTGTATATCAGCTGCTTGGGCGCTTGAGATGGAAAGTAAAGTAGCACACTCAGGTCCTGCTATCTGACATATGTCTGAAATTTGGGCAGACTGTTTACAGTTGTGCAGATGACAATGTCACAAAATGCCTATATTATGGGTCTACTTCAGTTTGGATTATGCAATGAAACGTAATTGTGGAACTAAAATGCCCTGTCCTGGTACATGACATAAAAACATATATCACTCAGACTTCTTTATAATTGATACATAAACAACTTCTATGTTCAGCATAACAGTACTAGCATAATTTAAAATACTAGCTGGACCCGGCGTACCATATGTCATTAAAATCTCCCCCCCCCTCATGCCTGGTAGATTTCACGCCTGGTTGTCTGGGTTGTGTCGCAGTGGCAGCAGCAGTGTCCCACCGCCACCACCAGTTGACTACCTGAGTCCTGTTGCAGTGGCAGCAGCGATGTCCCATTGCTACCAGTTAACTGCCTGGGTCCTGTCACAGCAGTAGCAGTGGTGTCAGCAGTGTCCCACCATTGCCGCCATCACCAGTTGACTGCATGCCACTGCCACTGCCACTGGGTCCCTTCACAGTGGGAATAGAAATGATATTACTGTGTAGACTTAATTCATAAGTGGGAATTGTGCAGCCCTTAGACACTGGTGAACTGGAAAGGCCTGCAGCCTTAGTATCTATAGCCAACACTGTAGCGCATTGTTTGGTTTCTCCCAGTATGCAGATATGGCTATGAGTGGCAGGAGTGAATTGTGAGGTAGAATTTGCATGTGGGTGGCAATTGGCTGAGGGATGGACAGGAGCGGCCAATCAGCACACTGAGAGAGGCATACATAGACCCATTGTACATACCCAGGAGGCAACATACCTACATACCTAAGGCCATTTTGCATACCCAAGAGTTTTATATAGAGAGATAATTGTCATCAAATGTATAATTTTAAATTTACATTTAAAATGTTTATGAAAAAAATAAAGAGAAAACATTGCAATTAGCTAGGATTTTAATGAATTATATAAATTTTAATTTTGAATTTAATTCAATTTGGAATGATCCTTAAGGGCTCTCCATCTCTCTAATCAACAAAATGTCCAGGAGATGCACTAAATTATTTAGGCTGCAGTCCTGTTCTATAGATAGTTCAGTCCCAAATCCAATTGTTAAGTCTCAAATAGAATAACCCACTATATGGTGATTCAACATTTTTATAAATCCAAAGGATTCAGTAAGTCTACTTTAGTTGGGACTAGCAGTTGGCATTCAGCTCTCAGACACTATGTACAGTTTTGTAGTAAAAATGTGCAAGTTCATCAGCTGTACTAAAGTAAGTGTGATGAGGTACTGAATGTTGGAGGCCTCAACAAACAGTAAGCATTCCACACATTAGCCATGTAAATAGCAAATGGCTCATCCTAGCTATTTTAAGATTTCTGTTAGAATGTAAGAGCCAGTTTGGATTAGGCACAAAGTCACACAGCTGGAATAGAATTTTTAAAATTGCAGAAAATATGTTGATTTTCACCATTGGGGTGCTTTAATGTCCCAGTGGTACAAAAACAAATCTTCCCATTTATTGGTGAACTATAATGCAGAGAAGCTGGTGTGACTGCTCAGATGAGAAGCAGCACCTTTGACTCTCCCAAAATGGAGAGAAAAAGGAGGACAATTGTAACCTGAAATCTCATCATCTGAACAAACAACCTATTGTTTACTAAGACAGCAACTTGTTCTATTTGGGAAGGATAAGAAGTCGAATAAGTTGTTTTACAGCCAGAGCAGAGAAGATTTTATACTGAAGATTCACTGTAAGACATAGAGACTTTAAAGGAGATGGCTGTCCCATCAGTAATAGAATCATAGGATCCAAGAGGTGGAAGAAACTACAAGGGCCATTCAGTCCAACCCCTTGCCATGCAGGAACACACAATCAAAGCATTCCCGACAGATGGTCATCCAGCTTCTGTTTAAAAACCTCCACAGAAGGAGACTCCATCACACTCCGAGGCAGCGTGTTCCACTGTTGAACAGCTCTTACCATCAGAAAACTCTTCCTAATGTTTAGATGGAATCTCTTTTCCTGTAGTTTGAATCCATTGTTCCATGTCCTAGTCTCTGGAGCAGCAGAAAATAAGCTTGCTCTATCCTCAATATGACATCCCTTCAAATATTTAAACATGGCTATCATGCCACCTTTTAACCTTCTCTTTTCCAGTCTAAACATACCTCACTCCCTAAGCTGCTCCTCATCGGGTATGGCTTCCAGACCTCCCACCATCCTGGTTGCCCTCCTCTGGACATGTTTTAGCTTCTCAATATCCTTCCTGAATTGTGGTGCCAAGAACTGGACACAGTATTCCAGGTGAGGTCTGACCAAAGCAGTATAGAGTGGCACTGTTATTTCCCTTGATCTAGACACTATATTCCTGTTGATGCAGCCTAGAATCGCATTGGCTTTTCTGGCTGCCAAATCACACTGCTGACTCATGTTCGGTTTGTGGTCCACTAAGACTCCTAGATCCCTTTCACATGCACTGCTGTCAAGCCAGGTGTCACCCATCCTATATCTGTGCATTTCATTTTTTCTGCCTAATTGTAGTATGTTACATTTCTCCCTGTTGAAATTCATTTTGTGCAAGGTCATCACCTGTATAAGTGTGTGTTCACAAAAATTTCCATGTTTTGCTTTTTTCTGGATGGAGTGGGTGGAGACAGGACATACAACCCCACCCTACTGTTCCTTCTCAGAAGTATGGATGAGAGAAATCTGTTCTCACCAGTAGAACTAGGGATGGGGGAAACTTGGTTTATCTGGTGGCAGGTCAGTGGTAGGCAAAGTCTCTGGCTTTTCTTCACAAACGAAGATTCAGGAAGGACTCATCCCGCGCTTTCTGCAAGCATGCTGATGACTAAAAAGACAATCCGAGATAAACAAGTCCGGTTGCAGAAAGCACAGCAGAAGGTCTCCTTGGGTGATGTTTTTGGGTTGTGATACTTTCTGCATTGTCATAGAATCATAGAATCATAGAATTGCGGAGTTGGAAGAGACCACGAGGGCCATCCAGTCCAACCCCCCTGCCACGCAGGAAATCACAATCAAAGCATCCCCGACAGATGGCCATCCAGCCTCTGTTTAAAGACCTCCAAGGAAGGAGACCCCACCATGCTCCAAGGGAGTGTGTTCCACTGCCGAACAGCCCTTACTGTCAAAAAGTTCTTCCTCATGTTGAGGTGGAATCTCTGTTCCTGGAGCTTGCACCCATTGCTCCATGTTCCAGTCTCTGGAGCAGCAGAAAACAATCCTGCTCCATCCTCAGCGTGACATCCCTTCAAATACTTAAACAGGGCTATCATATCGCCTCTAAACTGTCTTTTTTCCAGGCTAAACATACCCAGCTCCCTAAGTCTCTCCTCATAAGGCATTGTTTCCAGACCTTTCACCATTTTAGTTGCCCTTGTCGTTTCTCTTCAAGACTTGTTTGGCGTGAGTTCTCCAATAAGGCTGCAGCATTGTGGATAGTGCGTTGCCTCCCGATGTGAGGCCAGGGCGGACCACTGTTGGTGATCAATTTGGCCAAGCCTGATACGTTGTTTCAGGGAGTCTTTGTATCGCTTTTTTGGAGCGCCCCTCTTACGCTGACCCATGGCGAGTTCACCGTAGAGTAGTATTTTTGGGAGGCGATGGTCCTCCATCCTAGAAACGTGCCCTGCCCAGTGCAGCTGCATTCTCAATATCATGGCCTCAATACTGGTGATCCCTCCTTGCTCAAGGACAGCAACATTCATCACATAGTCAGTCCAATGTATATTTAGGATTGTGCATAGACAGCGCTGATGAAAGTGTTTGAGGAGTCGTAGGTGGTGGCGATAGGTGACCCATGTTTCAGATCCATAAAGGAGAATAGACAGTACAATGGCTCTATAAACACTGATTTTTGTGCTTTGCCTCAGGTGTTTATTGCTCCAGACTCTTTTGTGAAGTCTTCCAAATGCACTATATGCCCCATGCTAAAGAAGATTGTAAATAAAGGACTTTTTCAGACACTGAAATATAACGCAAGCAGATTCGTCGCGTTGCGAGGCTGTTGGCTGCAAAGCGTAAGTTTCAGATGACACTCGCCCCTGCCTGTACTGTTGCGGTACCGCGGGGAGAGTTGAGCGTCATATTTCATTGATTTTTACTCATGAAAGTTGATCGTGATCAGCTTGTTGAAGATTGTTGACTTGGAGTCTCTTCTTTAAGATGCCACCCCTCTTAGGTTTGAACTTAAGTTGAAGATTTAGTTTACATCTGACGAAGCGTTGATCTGTTTGGCATTCTGCACTGGGCATCACTCAGGTATGACAGACATCACGAACGTCTCTCTGGCGACTAAAACATAGTCAATGAGGTGCCAGTGTTTGGATTGGGGATGCATCCAGGTTGTCTTCAAGCCATCTTTCTGCTGAAAGATTGTGTTTGTAATAGTCAGCTGTTGTTCTGCACAGAATTCTAGCAGGTGGCGTCTGTTATCATTGCAATTTCCAACACCATGCTTGCCTAAGACACCTTTCCAGGCTTCGGAGTTCTTTCCTACTCTGGCGTTGAAGTCACCAAGGATAATAATTTTATCTTCTACAAGGACTTTTTGTATGAGGTGGCGTAGGTCTGTGTAGAATTTGTCTTTCTCTACAGGGCCGGCTTGCATAGTTGGGGCATATATACTGAAGAGAACAACATGTGGGAGGCGTAAGGAAATAATGCGATCAGAGTGTCCTGTTAGCAAGGTTTCGAGTTTGGAGGCAATCGAGTTTTTAATCATAAAGCCTACTCCTGAAAGATGTTTTTTGGTTTTGGGTTTGCCAGACCAGTAAAGTGTGTAGCCGGCACCATGTTCTTTAAGGCTACCTTCCTCATGGAGGTGAACTTTACTAAGAGCAGCGGTCAATGTTAAGTCGTGATAGTTCATGAGCTATTAGGGCAGAATGACGCTCAGGGCGTCCACTATCTTCAGAGTCTCGCATGGTTCTGATGTTCCAGCATGCAAGTGTCAGTTTTTTTACACTTTTGGAGGCCAGTGTGTGCCCTTGCCTTGGTTTGACTGCATCAGAAGATGCCTGTTGGCCGCGGCTAGCCAACCAGGTAGATGGCAATGAGCTTTCATTAAGCCACCTATTCTAGGCCCCTCTCCATATGGAGTAAGCAGTGCTTTCCTTAAAAAAAGGCTGCTTGGTCATTCAGGATGCTGCTGAACAAGACTGTCATCTCCCGGGTCAGCCTCGAGCGACCAATGTCCTGAACCGCCTGCATGCAGAGTTGGGTCTGCGGCTTCCAGTGCATCTTTACACCTGCCGTTTCATCCCTCGCCTATTGCTACAGGGCTTTTTTGGAACTGGATTTTTCCTTCGAGCCTGTGCAATGGATTTTTCTGGTGGAGTGCAGCGTGCACAGCACTGGCCTCACCCTTTAAACCAAAGGTTCATCTGCCGTGGCCTTGCAAGCATGGACGGTAGCAGCGAGGTCCTCGGGTCATAGGTTTGATTAGAGTTTCCTTCTCTTAGATGGTTGACCTTACAGGGTTGGACAAGCACCATCTGCCCGGGTTTGGGATTAGAGTTTTCCTTCTCCTAGGACGGTTGCCACAAGGCTAGAGAGCCTGTCCTGCCCTTTTACGCTCTTTGTCAGACCTTTCAGTTTTGACCTGTCTGGCATGGGAGACCCTACCGGTGGCTTTATGCCATCACCAGCATAGCTCAAAACATCATTAGGGTACGCAAGCCTCTCTCCCACAACAAGGGGGTGTCAATGGAGATGGTGTGGGAAGTGATAAGGCCGAATACTTATTTCCATGAGATAATGTGTGTGAGGACCACTGTCTCTGTATTATTGAGTTGGATTATGCTCTGATACTGTATAGTTCTGTCTGGGCTGTACAGTGACAGAACTGCACTGTACATTGTGCAGTGATGTGTAGTCTGTATGATAGAAGTCACAGACTCATTGTAAATATCACTATATTATGTTTTAGTAAAGAGAAATAGTTTAGACACACATCTGTGTCTGTGTGTTCATTTCAAACGTGATGAATGCAACTCTGCTACAACAACTTTTACCATCTGGTCCTCTTGATATGCTCAGAGTTACCAGTGTGCTACTGTGTCAAAGGCTACTTTGTTATTGGGGTAGAAAATGGTCCCATAATAACATTAATATAGTGTTCAGTAAATAAATAACAACAGTTATTTTCCTTCAATGTTTATGATGATTTCTTAATTCTTTGGATTCAAAGCAAGATTTTTGTTGTTTTGAAGTAGAAGTAATACTGTTTTAACACACAGAAATGTTGTTAATTACTCTTGTTTGCGAAAAAGGAGAGCAAATAGATGCTCCCTATATTTCTCCTCATGTAAACATATGTTATTTAGTGTTGGGTTTTGTTGTACTCTGGAACATATTTGATTCTCCACACACAAACACTCTTTAGGGCATGGAGCATTTTTTAACCTTGCAACATAACAGAATTCTCATTGACATCAGAAAATACCCCAGAACTTGCATTTTAAAAATAACATTTAAGATACTGGTGCATAACATTTAAGATACATCTTTTCTTTAGGAAAATATCCCTTGGTGATTGGAGAGCAACACCAGACACCAAAGATAATTTTATTTTTAGAGTACACTCAGAAGTTAACTCTAATTGATAATCCACCAGCATCTTTACAAGAGATTGGAAAAATTACTTTGCTGCCCACTGGCCATGCTGGCTAAGGAATTCTGGGAGTTGTAGTCCAAAAATGTAATTTTCCCAAACTGTATTCGTTATGTAAAAAGCATATAAAATATCATTACATATTTCTTTTTAAAGATGTATTGTTTGAAAAAAAGGATCATATTCCTAAATATCAGTTTTTTGGCAGACATTTTTGGATTATGACATTTATTCTGTTCAAGAATTATGTTATGCATGAAAAAAATGGAACTCTTTTCCTGTAATGCCTTGATCAGGGAAAATTCAACTCCTTTCTTCTGTGTGTATTCCAGAAGAAAAAATGACATGGACATATGTATCATTCCCAGTTAAAACAAGTTCTACATACTCAACAAATATGCTGCAAAATTGAATAAACTATATTTAATATTATTTTAAATCGATCAGTCAGATTTATTTGGTAAAAGCCAAATTATTTGGTCCAAAGTATTTGGTCATCACAAATACACAGAATAATCAAGCTGAGTTGAGTTTTAATAATGATGATCCCCACCATGTTGAAGCCCATCTTGTGTTACAGTTGTGTATCTACTATGTTGAGTTATTAGGGCAAACTGAGAAACCTTTGTTTTTGTTGCTAATTGCCTTCAAGTCAGTTTTGGTGTTATGGTGACTTTATGAATGAGAGACCTCCAAGACACTCTGTCATCAACATCCCAGCCCAGGTCCTGCAAACTCACTGTTGTGGCTTCCTCAGTTGATTCTATCTACCTGTTTATGTGGTCTTCCTCTTTTCCTACCGCCTTCTGTCTTACTAATCATTACTGTTCTTTCTAATGAGTCATCTTGTCTTATGGTATGTTCAAAGTCTGATCCTCTCAGTTTGGTCACTTTGGCTTCTAGGGAGAGTTCAGGTCTGATTTGGTCTGGGACCAATTTATTGAACGTTTTGGCAGTATCTGTAGAGCTCTCCTCCAATGTCACATCTCAAAGGAGCTGATTCTCTTTTGGTCAGCTTTCTTTACTGTAGAGCTCTCACAACCATACATAGAAATCAGAAATAGAACGGCATGGGTCATCTTCAATTTAATATTCAGTGATATATCTTTACAGCTTATAATACATTCATCCCCGTTCCTCAACCAATGTGTTTAGATGTAAGTTTAAGCCAGAATTCTGGCTTATCTAGGAAGAGGCAGTGTCCTTGTCCATTTAGTTGAACAAACTGTGGACCTCTAATCCATGCTTTGTACATCATGACATTCAGACCTGGCACTCTGGCTTGCCTCTCCCCTGCCAAGTCATAGAAATAACCCTCACTTTGTTGCTGGTTTATTTGTCTGGTTTATTTGTTGGGGGAGAGATAAGGAAGAGTGTTATGTTTTGGACATCACCATAAATAAACCTAGGAGCTCCCATGCTTTCTTGACCCTCTCCCACTTGCACTGGGATCATTTGGGCAGGATGTGCTGACACACTGCCTTGTCCTTCCAGACCCACTCTGGCCGTGCTTTGCTAAAGTTTATATAGTGCCTTGAGTGCACATTTTTGGCTGTGACTTCACTAATCTGCATTACACTGGTGTATTGCATTGCATTATTCTGCATTATATTCATAATGGAAACCAAGCCAAGGCTACCTTTCTAATCATCGCCTTTTAAAAAGAAAGAGCTCAAAACTCATTTTCTTACATACTTCAATTACTGCAGAAGACCGTCTCTTTAATTTCCATGACTCGTTGCTCACCCCTCTCTCTCTCTCTCTCTCTCTCTCTCCATGTCCTCCCTCTCTTCCTTCCTCAAGTGATTTGCCTGTGGTCCATTCTTGATCTCTTTAAATCCAGTGCAGACTTGCTGTTAATTACAGTGACACCTCATGGGTTAAATCTCTGGGCATAATGTTAGGTTAATTTCTGATGATTCCTTCTGTGCACAGAACCACTGCACCACCACCACGTAGGGTTTTTCTGTTGTTGTTGCAAACATCCGCAGTCTGTAGCAGGTAGAACAATAACCAAGCAACTCTTTTCTCCCCCCACCCCCAGCTTCCACTGACTTTGCTGCAGAACTGCTATCCAAATATAACCTCTTTCTGGAAGACCACCTGACAAGTCTTCAATAGCAGTTTTGCATCTAAAGCATCTGTTTACATCTTCTTTATCTGTGCTTTCAGATTACCGAATGTGCAGTTTCTGCTGCTGCTGTTCGCTGCAGAAATCAGGGCAGCTATTCTCCCACTTGTCACATCCTAGAACTGCTTCCCTAAAGGGTTTTTTAAACACACTTGAATGCCTCAGTAGTTTCTCTTTTCATTAATATATATATATATATATATATATATATATATATACAGTATTTTTAATAGCATTTTTCTAATCAGCTTTAGTGGTTGGTTGTTGGCTTTAAAAAGGTTTTTGTTAAATCTCACCCCCCTCCACTTTTCCACCTCACTTTTTTGTGTGGTGGCTTTTGAACATTTACTAGCATTATGAAGATTCACTCCTGGTTTCTTTTATTTTCTGTATTGCATCATATCTATCTAGGCAGCTGCCAAGATGGAATGGTGGGGGTGTCAACGGTCACCATGGGACTGGGCCATCAAACGCATGCCCCTAGATAGCAGAAATATCTATCTATCTATCTATCTATCTATCTTTTTATGCAGTAGCTATCATATAGTTGTGCTTGATTATGGTAGCCTTGTCTCTGGCTTTTCTTCGCAAACGAAGATTCAGGAAGGACACATCCCGCGCTTTCTGCAAGTGTGCTGATGACTAAAAAGGCCAATCCGAGATAAACAAGTTCGGTTGCAAAAAGCACAGTAGAAGGTCTCCTTGGGTGATGTTTTTGGGTTGTGATTCTTTCTGCGGTGTCGTTTCTCTTCAAGACTTGTTCGGCGTGAGTTCTCAAATAAGGCTGCAGCATTGTGGATAGTGCATCTCCATGCCTCCCGATGTGAGGCCAGGGCGGACCACTGTTTGTGATCTGTTTGGCTGAGCCTGAGATATTGTTTCAGGGAGTCTTTGTATTGCTTTTTTGGATCGCCCCTCTTACGCTGACCCGTGGCGAGTTCACCGTAGAGTAGTATTTTTGGGAGGCGATGGTCCTCCATCCTAGAAACGTGCCCTGCCCAGCGCAGCTGCATTCTCAATATCATGGCCTCAATACTGGTGATCCCTCCTAGCTCAAGGACAGCAACATTCGTCACATAGTGAGTCCAGTGTATATTTAGGATTGTGTGTAGACAGCGCTGATGAAAGCGCTCGAGGAGTCGTAGGTGGTGGCGATAGGTGACCCATGTTTCAGATCCATAAAGGAGGAGAGACAGTACAATGGCTCTATCCACACTGATTTTTGTGCTTTGCCTCAGGTGTTTATTGCTCCAGACTCTTTTGTGAAGTCTTCCAAATGCACTATATGCCTTTGCTAATCTGTGATCGATCTCTTTGTCAATCTTGGCATCTGAGGAGATGATGCTTCCCAGGTAGGTGAACTGCTGAACAGACTTGAGCACAGATTTGCCAATGACAATGTGGGGATGGTGGTGTTCGTCCTGTGGTGCAGGCTGGTAAAGAACTTCTGTTTTCTTCAGGTTGACTTCAAGCCCAAACAGCTCTGCAGCTGTTGCAAAGCAGGATGTTAGGCGCTGCAGAGCTGGTTCTGTGTGGGCAACAAGGGCAGCATCATCGGCGAAGAGCAGCTCACGGACTAGATAGTTTAGAGTCTTAGTGTGAGCCCTCAGATGGCTTAAGTTAAACAAGCTACCATCAGTACGGTAACGTATATAGATGCCGTCGTCTTCTTCAAGCTCTGCCATAGCCCTTTGGAGCATCATGCTAAAGAAGATTGTAAATAAAGTTGGTGCAAGAACACAACCTTGGTTCACTCCATTAGTTATTAGAAAGGGCTCTGAAAGAGCATTGGCATATCTGACTTGACCACGCTGGCCCTCGTGTAGCAAGATAATCATTTTAAGGAATTTGGGTGGACATCCTAGTCTTTCCAGGATCTTCCACAGACCTTTTCTACTTACAGTGTCAAAGGCTTTGGTGAGGTTGACAAATGTTACATAGAGACCCTTGTTCTGCTTCCTACATTTTTCTTGCAGTTGTCTAAGGGCAAATACCATGTCTGTAGTACTCCTATTGGCTCTGAAGCCACATTGGCTTTCAGGAAGAAGTTCTTCTGCAATAGCAGGAACTAGTCTGTTCAGGAGTATCCTTGCAAGGATTTTTCCAGCAACAGAGAGCAGTGTTATGCCTCGATAGTTTGAGCAGTCGGATTTTGCTCCTTTTTTCTTGTACAGGGTGATGATGACTGCATCTCGGAGGTCTGATGGCAGTTCCCCTTTTTCCCAGCAATTCACAAGGAATTCGTGGATTTTTTCGTGGAGTGCATGACCTCCGTGTTTCCAAACTTCAGGTGGGATTCCATCAATCCCAGCTGCCTTGCCGTTTTTCATCTGCTTTGTGGCCTTAAGGGTCTCTTCCAAAGTGGGAGCTATGTCCAATTCATTTTTCATCGGTTTTTGTATCATATCTTGGATAGCTGAGCCTTGGTCT
The DNA here is from genome assembly GCA_030847615.1 of Gambelia wislizenii. Taxonomy (NCBI): domain Eukaryota; kingdom Metazoa; phylum Chordata; class Lepidosauria; order Squamata; family Crotaphytidae; genus Gambelia; species Gambelia wislizenii. The sequence continues at coordinate 225,643,135 of JAUMIR010000003.1, read as the reverse complement.
ACTCGGCTGGCACTAAAGTCAGCCTTGTACATGTAAAAAAATAGTGTACTCCTCCCTTCTTTTGGCCAGTCTTTTAATTACTGCTTTCATTCACTGATTCTACCTCTCAGTCCTGCCAACTTCTGAAAGTCTCTCAAAGTCACTAGGGGCCCCGTGATTCCACTTTAACTGGCATGGTAACATCCTACGGAATCCTGATATTTGCAGTTTAAGGAGGGGTACCTAGAATTTTCAGCCAGAGAGTTCTAGTGCCTTAACAAACTACAAGCCCAGGATGCAATAGAATATACTCATGGGAACCATAGTTCTGCTGTGTAGCATTAAAGGGTTCTTTGTGAGTTTCATAGCTAAGTGAGGCTTGAAAGCTCCAGCCCATCACTCTAACCACTGCAACATATTGCCCCTGACACTGGAATATTTAGCTCATTCTTAGTTCAGAGTAAACCCCAAAACAGATTCACTGTCCGAAAGACATGGGAGCCATCAATTGCCATTGTACATAAGGTGAATAGATCAACTGGTTTAGTAGTTGTTGGAAAGATAAGGCAAAAACCAAAGGAGTAAGTCACTTCTTTAGATTCTCATCAGAACTTGCACAATTAGTAAACAACTCTTAATTACACCCGAGGTTTCTTATGGGGAGGACTGATGGCAATTCAATCTGTATTTTTCTCTCTGATGTTTCATTTGTCAGAGTGAGAATATTGGTGACTTTTCATCAGCAACATATGTATCAGTTGAAAGAGGTGGCTGACAAAAATTAGGAAGCAGAAATTTGTTAATTCTAATAGGTATTAATCATCTATCAGGGCTCTCCCTCTGTCCCTCCCACCCTGCCTTAAGAAAGCAAGTCAAATTTCAGCACTGTAATGAATGAAATGTTAGCAGTACTAACAAGTATGGTGTTGGGCTCATTAGGGCAGAAGACTGGGCAGATAGATTATTTAAACATTTCTAAGACTGTGGGAGGAATCTCCTCCTCCACTTTCCATATCAGTTAGGATGTGACTAAAATTGTTAAGGAACTTTCAGTCAAGGCTCATAAATGTGTGATCTCCCTGCTTCATTTATGGAATTACAGAGTGCATGTTTCCAGATGTTCTTATCCTCCATTTGTCATCTCTCTGTTTTTTTGCCATTCTTCTTCAACCCTTTTTCTGTTTACCTAAAAATCTGTCAAGGAAGAAAAGTTGAAACAGATGCACAATGTTGTTTTCTCATAGTGCTTCTGTTTGGAAGCACCCTTAATTTGGAAAGTGAGCAGGAGCATATTAGCCATTTAAAAAAAAGAAATACGTGTTTAAAATTACACTTGTATTTGTTTTCTTAAAATTTTGGATAACAAATGTACACCAATGGATCACATTTAATCTCTGATATAAATCCATTTCAGTACTAAAATAAACATTAGGTCTGGTTTAATAATTTCAGGTTAAATAATTTCTTTCCTTCCCATGCAGCATATTAAATGTAATAAAATATCCAAGCTATTCATGTTTTAACAGATTTGTCCCAAGTTGAGGTCACAGGATCAGATTACATATTCAAAGATGTTTTGATTCCTTATTTAGATGTAGAGATGTGTGTATGTTTGCAAAGTAACTGATATGCATAAGCAAGGCACACACCTAAACTCTTTTGGATTACTGTCAATATTTTGGATACAGTTCATGCTCACTGCAATTCTCACTTGTTTCTCCCCACTCTCTGCTTTTAAAAAGGGAAACATTTTTAAAGAAAGCTATGTCCATGATCATCAGACTGAAATGATACAGGGCATTCTATTATCTTTCAGCTTTTTAATGGTGCATGTCAGCCTTTCCCAACCTGGCATCCTCTAGACATTTTGGACCACAGCTTCTATTGTTTCCATCCAGCAGGCCCATGTTGCAGAGGGGTGATTAAAAATTACAGTCCACTGTATCTGAAGGACATAAGTCTGGAGAAGACTGCGTAATGTATGATCCAATTTTGTGTGCATGTATGTGTGCCTTCAAGTTGCTGGTCAATTTATGGTGACCCCACAAATTTCATAGGATTTTCTTAGGCAAGGAATACCCAGAGATGCTTTTGCCATTTCCTTCTTCTGAAATACAGGTTGCAGTACCTGGTATTCACTGGTGATCTCCCAACCTAGTACTAACCAGGGTTGAATCTTCTTAGCTTCCAAGAGCAAACGAGATCTGGTGCATTTAAGGTATTTAGGTCCAAGTTTAGATTTTTTTTTTTAAATGAAAGAGAACAACAAGAATGAGTGACTTAATAAATTTAATATAAAAAGGCAATAGATGTGTCTGTATATGAGTTGCTAGGACTGAGCAATTGAAAGGGTAGTCATAACATCATGTCCTGTGTAGGAGGCATCTGACTGGACTCCATTGGAAACATAAATTTTGACTCAGTGGACATGACTCTATTCTACCCAAAAGTTGTTATGATATCCTTAAGGACTGTATCCAAGAAAGGCATGTGGCAGGTATGGATATTAATACTGGGTTCAGAAGCTTCCTGCTCAGTGTAAGGGATAGCCTTAATGTAGTAGACTAATTAGCATTCCAGGCACAAATTCCCCAAAGGGCAAAAAATTGAAGTCAAATACAAAATAGTCATGCATTATTAATTATTCCAACAATGAAGAACCTTTACACATTTCAGTGCTCTTTTCTTTTTCAGCAAGCCTATAGAAGGGGGAGTAAGTTACATTAGTAGTAAAAATGTACTTTGTATTCAAATAATAAAGCCTCCAGAGAATACAAAAGTAGATGTCTATACACAGCCTTCAGAAAGGAGAGGACCTGTGTAGAAATTACAGAGAAGCCTGGTTTCTTTAACACCACCACCACCACCACCATCACTGGATGTGTTTAAAGACTGACATTTAGGTTGCAGTCTAGGTGACATTTCCATGTAAATCCCATTGACGGGAGGCAGAATGATCATGAATCTGTGAAGAGTGACAGGAAAGATTTACTGCTTCATTCATGTGACCATGCCTTCATTAACATGTGGTTGTTCTCATGCTTCCAGCTTCATAAGGCACCCGGTCACCAACACTTTACTCTACTCCCACCCATTAGGCACTATTCTGAAGTGTGAAAGGACTAGGGTCCCAAGTGTTTCCATCAACCTGTGACACTATTTTAGGTAGAATCATGGAGTTGGAAGAGACCACAAGGGCCATCCAGTCCAACCCCCTGCCATGCAGGAATACACAATCAAATCATTCCCATCCAGCCTCTGCTTAAAAACCTCAAAATAAGGAGACTCCACCCCACTCCGAAGCAGTGTATTCCACTTCGGAATGGCTCTTACTGTCAGGAAGTTCTTTCTAATGTTTAGGTGGAATCTTTTTTTCCCCTGTAGTTTGAACCCATTGCTCTGTATCCTAGTCTCTGGAGCAGCAGAAAACAGGCTTGCTCCATCCTCAGTATGATATCTGTTCAAATATTTAAACATGGCTACATCACTGACTCTGACCCAAAGATTGAGCTCTGAGATAACAGAGCTTGCAAAAAGCAGCAACTAAGCAGCCAGGCTCAGGATGAGAGGGAGGCTGTAGTTTCCTGCCAAGCCAGCATCATGGTAAATGTAAGGCTTTTTTCAATAATATGGGAGGAGCTGGTCAGTCTATTCGTGACCCCCACATTCAGTTACCAGACCCACAATTTAAGAACCTTTTCTCAATAATGACTCCTTTACTGTACTGGCTTTACCCTCTCCAAACCTGGTTTAAAAAGAAAAAGCCCTAAGTCACTTTTATCAGAGTTCTCCCATCCACAGCTGGCACATGGATAGCTGGGTAGACCAGGGGATTACTTGGTTAGTTTCTTCCACTTGGGTAAGCTGTACAGTACTGCAATTCTCTTTCCATTGTTCTGATTTTTTTTTTAAATAACCTCATTTTGCATTTGTACCTTTAAATCAATTTTATGCAAACTAGCATCCTCTTTTGTCCTCAGTTCTGGCAAAGGGTCTATGGCCTAATTATCACATCTAAGGCAAAGCAAAAGCTGGGAGGGAAAGCAAGATATTTGGCACTTTATCTTGTCAAGGGAGACAATTCTGATTTCTGAGAATTCTTAATTCTGAGTAAGTACTGTACATATAGGATTGTGCTGTGATGGTTGCACACAGTTTCCTGGATTAGAGCCCATTTTATTGCCTAAATTTGCCTAAATCCAATTGATGGTGTTAACTAGAATAAACCTGTTGAATTATTTGGTGAATACTAAGTCAGCACTTAATTAAATACCATTGATTTAGCTGGTCTGCTATGGTTGTGACTAGCATTGGATTCAGGCCAAGAAGACTATCCCTAGTTTTAAACATAGCAGATAAAATAAAATAAAGGGATCCAATACAGATGTGCTGTTAATTTTTCAACTTCCTGTTCTGGAACCAATTACCAATCTATATAGGGACCCTCCTTTAAAAATAAATACAGTAAATACAAAATAATCCCTCAACAGCTCAGAAGTTTTTGGTGAGGACTTTTGTCATCAAAGTATACAAAATTTACTAGATCACCCAATCCGCATGATTGTTGACATTCTAAAAGGACTGAAAGATTAGTGAGACAAGATTTACCTTTGTAAATTCATATTGATTCTTTTTCAGCAAGACTTGTCCTGCTTGATAATTTGTTCATAGAAACAAATTACTGTAATGGCTCATAGAAACAACTTAATAGGTTCATAATAATAATGGTTCATAGAAACAACTTAACCTTGACCAGGAAGCCTATCCGGAAAACAGCTTGCATTGAGTGCATGTACCTTAGCCTGAAAACCAGGGATAGTTTGGGGATTCTGTTGGTATACTGGCCACCCCGTTGCTTAACAGACTCCCTAACCGAGCTGACCCAGCTGATCTCTGAGATGTTGTTGGAGTCGCCCAGACTTTTGGTTTTGGGTGACTTTAACATTCCACTCGAGACCAGCGTGTCAAATCTAACCGGTGCGGCTCGGGAGTTTATGGAAACCATGACAAACATGGGCCTATCCCAATTGGTTGATGGGCCTATACATTGTGCAGGTCATACCCTCGATGCAATCTTCAGTACAGAACAGGAATATCCGTAGGCGGAGGTTACAAAAACCTCTGCATTGTCATGGACGGATCACTTCCTGGTCATGATGGAACTAAGAGCCACTGTCTGCTCCTCCGGGGGTGGTGGACCCATTAGAATGGTCCGCCCTCGAAGGTTAATGGGACCAATTGGTTTCCAGAAAGCCCTAGAGGGTTTAATGGTTGGTAATGCCAGTGATTCTGTCGAGGCTTTGGTCAGCATCTGGAACACCGATCTTACCAAGGCTGTCGACACAATCGCTCCCAAGCGTCCTTTCCAGCCCGCCTCTAATCGTAAGCCCTGGTACACAGAGGAGCTTAGGAGGATGAAGTGAACTGGACAATGGCTAGAGTGCAAATGGCGGAAGACTTGACTCTAATCAGACAGAACTTGCCATAGGAAGGGTCTTGATTCCTACCGAGAGACAATACGTGCAGCACAGAGATCCTTCTGCTCTGCACGTATTATGTCAAAGGCCTCTGAGAGGTCCAAGAGCACCAGCAGGGTCACACTACCCCTGTCGATGCTCAGGCGGAGGTTGTCGGTTAGAGCAACCATGGCAATCTCACCTCCATATCCATCCTTTTGGATCGCCTGAGAAAGTTAGGAATTGGAGGCATTGCTCTGCTGTGGTTCCGTTCCTTTCTCTCGGGCAGATCCCAGAGGGTGAGGCTCGGGGACAGTTGCTCTTCCAGAATTGAGCTTAATTGTGGCATCCCTCAGGGTGCCATTCTGTCCCCGATGCTATTTAACATTTATATGAAGCCGCTGGGAGAGATCCTCCGGAGGCATGGAGCTCGGTGTCATCAGTCCGCTGATGACACTCAGATATATTTCTCCATGAGCAGATCGTCGGCTCAGACTTCAGATGGCATCTCTCCTCTCAATGATTTTCTCAGACCGGTAATGGATTGGATGAGGAAAAACAGATTGAGATTAAATCCAGATAAAACGGAGGTACTGACAGTCACAGGCCCAAAACCAGGTCTGGGAATTCAACTTCCAGTCCTGGATGGAGTCATAATCTCCTCTAAGGACTGTGTTCGCAGTCTGGGGGTACTCCTAGATTCACAGCTTCACATGACTAGTCAGGTGAGTGTGACGGCCAGGAGTGCCTGTTATCAGCTTCAGCTGATACACCAGCTGTGCCCTTACCTGGATACAAGGGAGCTGGAAACTGTGGTACACGCTTTGGTAACCTCATGTCTGGATTACTGTAATGCACTCTACATGGGGCTACCCTTGTGCCTAACCCGGAAACTTCAACTGGTACAAAACATGGCAGCCAGGTTAATTATGGGTACATCTAGGAGAGAGCATATAACACCTGTACTTAAATCTCTCCACTGGCTGCTGATCAGTTTCTGGGCACAGTACAAGGTGGTTGGTTTTAACCTTTAAAGCCCTACATGGCTTGGGTCCATCTTATCTCCCGGACCACCTTATCCCATATGATCCCCCCCACCCCGTGCACTTCGATCCTCTGGGAGGAACCTGCTGCAGCCTATGAAAACTAGGCTGTCGCAGACCTCCCAGGGGGCCTTCTCTTCTACAGCTCCCAGGCTTTGGAATGGCCTGCCGGATGAGATCTGTCTTATTACTACGCTTGATAGCTTCAAGAAAGCGCTAAAGACGGATCTCTTCCGGCAGGCCTTCCTGGAATAACTTCCCGGCTCAAGTGGAGTTGATTGCCTACCTGCCCCCCTGCTGCTATTGCCATTTTTTTTTGGTCGTAATTTGTATATTGCATTGTACTTTATGTTTTTTTAAATTCTCCACTAGTTTAATTTAGTTTTAAGGGGTGGGAGGGTTAGGAGGGGAAGGATTGTTTTAACTTGCTGTTGTTTTAATCCTGTTGTACGCCGCCCCGGTTGCCAAGCAGAGGGGCGGGTTAAAAATAAAAAATTCTTATTGTTACATAACAATCCTATTTCCACTGAAATAAACATTAATCTGTAATATTTTGGAACCTCTTTTAAAGACCGATATTAAATTGACCATGCTTTAATCCTCAGGTATAAAACCAACTTTAGGGATAAAAGGGTTTTTTTAGTTAAAAAATAGGCTAGTAATTTCAGATCTGAGTTTTCAAAAACCTCCTGGGTGGATGCCATCCAGCCCCAGTGAAGTATTTATTTTAATTGAACAATAAAGTACAGAATTCAAGGTTTATCCCATTCCTCTAGCTCCCTATCTGCAGAGCTCTTTTTTATTTTCATGAGCCCAAGGCTTGCCATGGAAAAATTTATAATTCATATGTAGGTTTGAAGCTAAAACAGTTAGATGCAAGAGTAGAAAGGAATGGTTTACAGTGCTTGGATTGTGTGCATGTTCTTCAGGAAACGAGCAAAAAAGTCTGACCTGTTGTTGAAGTCAACATGTCACAATGCTGTTTTGAGGTTGAAGTGAGGAGGAAGGATCAAAAGAAGCTCTAGTACAGGGATGGGCAAAATGTGGCCTGTGGCCTACATGCAGTTCCCAGGACTTTTTGGGGGTCCCAGGGGTATTTCTTTGGCATTTCCCTCTCCAAAATTAGAGTATAGAGGCCCTCTGGACCCCTCTTCCTGGCATGTCAAAACAGGTTTTGGCAAAATGTTTCCATTTTTATGTATGTATGTATTATGTATTTTGCTTCAAATGCCCTCTGTGGGTCCGGGAAGGCTGCAAAATACGATGAAAATGCCCCCTTGTCCCCCTAGAGGTTGTTTGGAGGCATTTTGGGGGAAATCTTGATTTTTTTCCTCCAAAGGGAGTACAGTAAGGGGTACAGCCTTCCAAGGTCTCCTGGGGGAGGCGTAATGTGGCCCCCTAGCCTTCTACTGTTACCCACCTCTCCTCTAGTAGATGATGTGGTGCTACCAGATTTCACTTGGAGCAACCCTTATAAATTCTTAAACAAGTCAGAATGTTTAATCCTCCGTTTCTGAAAGCATAACATTCAACAGTAAAGTCAGAACTGCCTCCTTCCTCTTAACAAATGTTAAAATAACTGTAGCCCTATACATCTTTATATCCAGTCTGGATTGTGGTCAATACTTTGTTTATTCACTATAAGTATTTGCTTATATTCAAACTTATACAGTATACACCCTGCAAGGTTGAACTATGGGGTAGACTAGAAAGAATCTGGAAAGCTACCTTTTGCAGTTTCAGATAGTATCCAGACATTAAACATACACAACACACCTGTTGTTATCACCGACTGCTTTGCAGGCATAATGGTCTCCCAAACTGGAGATTGAAAACTATTCTGAACTTCTGATGAAGACATCCTGGAGAAGTCATTACATGTAATCTTGATGTTTCACTGTTTTCCTAGTTTTCCATGAACATATGGGAGTAAAATATAAGTCATCTAATAGAAACTATAGAACTGCTTTGTTTCTTGTAGCTCTTGCAGATTGTATAATTTATTCAGACAGATGAACATTAGCACTACTATCCAGCAAATTAGAAATATGGCAGAATGGTCTATGAAGTATAATGGGAAAGGATAAGATTTTATTTTCATAATTTTCTCCCATCCCATGTAAAGAGCAAATAAATAGTCACGATTATTATTACCAATCCAGTGGTGTGATTGGTAGCTAAGTGATTTTTAACAAATTGTCATATTTTGAGAAGTAGGTAGTGGTAAGTAATTATTGATAGGAAAGTATTTAAATCATGAAAGACGGCAGTGTTATCTCAAGTATGAAGGTTTCTGATGTTTATCTTTACTATGCAAGGTCTCTGATTCCTATAGAGAGGACAAATGGTTCCTCCATGGCAATGCTGAATGAAAGTATGGAGTGGTTGTTGGAAGGTTTCTAAGTCCCTGGTGCTCTGTTTCACAACATTTCAATGGTCTGCTGACACAAATTTAGTTCTCCAGCAGTGCTAACACATCACTCCATAAAAAATTCTCCTTAAAAATAAGAGACTGAAAAGTCCTAAAGACAGGTAATTTATGGAGCCTGACATGAGTCTACTGACCCTCTGCAACCTTGCCCATGGCTAGAAGTGTCCTTATTTGGTTGGCATACATCCCATTGCTCCATAGACTTCTGTCATCTCAGAGACTAATGGTGCAACCTCTTATCTCCTCTTTGGAAATGTATGGTGCAACCACTTAACTTCTTCCCAGGTTCTTACTCCTGGAGAAGGGACTTCTCCTTGACAAAGCTGTTTTGAGTGGCACTAGAGCCCTTGATCAGTTTGACTAGAGAGCTAATGGCCATAGGGTTGCCATGTGTTCTACTTTAAAGAGGGTAAACCTCTTTTTGAAGGGCTGTGAGAAAGCAACCATCCTCTGATGAAAGGTCCAGCACTTGGAGGGCTGATTATTTTAATGCCAATTTAAAGATAAGGAGCCATAATGAAAAGCAAAAGCCTTGAGCTCACCCATCAACAGTCACTGCCTGGGAAGCAGTCTGAATAGTAGACACAAATGTTTATTACTTGAACTAAATGGAAATTCAGAGCTTGGAATGCAAGCTCTCAATGTCTCAGTATTCATAAAGCCCTCCTCCTATATACCTACCTTCCTACCTACCTAACAGTAAACATGTTTTAAAATTTTCACAAATATGATGTGAAACATCCGATGTTCCTAATCAGACATGCACCCACTTCCCTTGCTTTATGTACTGATCTTTTCTTGCATATCCTTTTGTGTTTTGTCAGGTTGCCAGTTGTTTATGGAATGAATACGCATACAGCTGTTTAGTCATCCCTTCACAGTGTAACCTGCAAACATTATAACAATTCTAGTCTCTGTTTCAGCACTTGAATATTCAAAATATTAATGTGATAACATGGCTGTCAGAACTATAAACCTTTACGATATTTTAAAATGTTTGCAATACAAAGAAACGGGAAGCTTACCAGACCACAAGTTTGATTACCCCGTTAGTAGACTTAGAGGCAGATTTAAAGGCAGTATGGTACTAAACACAGTGTGTGTTCTTAAATGTTTTGAAATGGATCTCAAGCCTGGACCAGCCTGTAAAAAGGTGTGTGCTTTACCCATGGGGCTGGGCCAAGAAATTTCTCTGCCTAAAACAGAGCAATAAATAGTAAGCATCAATCCAAGCCAAAGTACATAGGACTTGAGGCTAGCCCAATTTTTTTTCCTGCCTGAAAGTCCCATAAGTACTTCCCCTTCCAGGAAGTAAAAAATAAATTACAAGGAATTAAACAACTAACAATTTGCCTGAGGCAGCGTCCTCACTCTTCCTGATGGTAAGATTGGCCATGGCTCTCTTGTTCATGTTGCTCTGTGTGAGTTTCAGTTTTGGACAGGCTACCATTGTCATTGTTGTTGGAAGGGGAAGAAGATGGTTCTATGGAGTAAAATACAACATACGTAGAAAAGAGTTATGGAAATGTGTGTGTGCACATGTGTTTGCGCATACCCACCAATATTTCACAGATGAAAACCAGCACACATGTGGCCAAGCAACATCAAAACGTGGCCAAGATGGCAAACATTATTAATGAGGAAGAACAGAAAAGCTAGGAGAGACTTTAGCAGTTTCCTTTTGATTGAGTTTATAGGGAAGGGCAGAATTCATCCCCTCCTCTCCTCTCCCCCCTGCTGAGTTAATTGAATACAAACTACTTTTGTACTTTGAACTCATTTTTCAACTATTGAAGTAAGTTGAAATCTAAGGGAGAAATTGGGAGGTGGAGAGAAAAATGGGACATTTTAAAAGCAGCTGAAATAGTGGGATGATTAATTGGAACTGTCCATGCTAAACTGGGATATTTGAAGGTCTCATGTATGTGCATATACATGTATGCATGTGCCCATGGAACTGGGCATTCTAGTGGAAGAATGTCAACATGTCATTGCCTGCATTAGGCCTAGCACAGCTTGTGACCTGTGAAACTGATCACAGACTATAACAAATAGCAGTCGTCTAGTTGCTTGACAACTTCCCAGAGATATTTCTGTGGTAACAGGCAGTCAGCAAAAGCAAGGTTGTCAAGCCCCTGGTGGCTGCCTGCCATACATGCCTAGTGGGTTGTGATTGGCATTGGGGGGGAGGGGGGGTCACAGGTTAGGTAGTCCTGGGCTATTCAGGAAGGCTTGGGCTTTTTAGCTTGCCACTGAAAAGCATCAAGTAACATATAGAAAGGAATGTTATGCGTAAATCATTTGTTTTAAATCATCAGAGTGTCCGCATTGTGTAAAGACATCTAACAGTGGAAATTCTTAAGTATAGTTTATACATTTAACAACATTTTCTTTTGGGTTTTAAAAAATGTTACCAGGCTTGGCTTGCAGAGATTCAGCTTGTGTTTGGGAAGTTTAAACTGCCAATGTTGATAATACTTCATTGTCTAGGCTGTCTGGCTTCTCTTGATGAGTTTGGGCTGGTTGTCTGAAAACAATTTCACATGGAAAAAAATGAACACAGACATTGCTTCAACCAGACGTTCGAAATTATCATAGAAAGCCTATTTACCAAGCCTTCTAGAAGCAAGTTAAGAGAAACACAACAAATCTCCCAGTGCTCAGTGGCTCAGTGCAGATGTAAACTATGCTAAACGATGATTAAAGATGACAAAAAAGGGAAGGTAGGGGCATTTGATCCAGGGAGAGGAAGAGAACATGCAAGCCTGTGACCTGTTTCTGACCTCTTAACTTTGGTTAGGACTGGCAATTGTATCTCTACACTGGCCAAGTATTGGGGAGGATCAGATAGCTCATCTTTGTGCATACTCTGTTTCTGCTTGTTTAGTAAACAACAGAATGGATGGGTGGGTGGGATGAGGTGCATATGGTGTACTCCTAATCCTCCCAATCTTCCAACTGCCCTGATCTGGCAGGAATAGGTCTGATCTATCCACTGTTGTCCCACTTTTTCAGCTGCTTATAAAAGTTTCTCTCTCCTCCCATTTTCCTCCTTTATCCTCAGCTTACTTCAACAGTTGCAAAATGTGTTCAACATGCAAAAGTAGTGTGCACTTCTTAACTCAGCAGCAGGGAGAGGAGAAGGCAAAATCTTGCCCTTTCCAGTAGGGTCAGGCAAAAACAAATTGCTGCAGCCCCTCCTAGCTTGTGTGTTCTTTCTTTCTGATAGCGTTTGCCATCTTGACCACACTCTGATGTTGCTTGGCCATATATGTCCCAGCTTTCATCTGTGAAATGTTGGAAGCTATGCCTGCCTAGTCAAAGCAGTTACCATAATGTATTGCATTATTCCTTAAATTACACCTCTTGGTTAATTCTCAAAGATAAGCCACTTCTTTTTGAATTGTATATTGCACAGCCAATTTGTATAACCACATTTCTTCAGCAAAACAGATGTTAGGAGAAGTGATTGTAACAGAGAAGCAGAGAGCAGAGGAGGGAATGCTTAAATCTTTCCTACCTGCCATATTTTTTTCCATCCAAGGCTCCTGTGAGAAAAAACATAAATGTCAGCTATGTGGGTTGCGGGTGGTTGGGAATTAAACAGCTGGAGAGGAGAGTTGCAGGTGAAAAGTCATGGGAATGGAAAGGGTAAACACCTCTGCAGTCCCTATGTTATGGAGTGATACTGCAAAAGCTGTGAGTTACAAGCTCACTCCCTTTTTATGCACCTCTCTGAGGGTCTAAAAACAGAACAGTTGCTCCACAGTACAAAAGAGGATCAAGCAATGGAAGTAAAATTTCTTTGGGAGTTGGTGTCAGAATTCTTATTAAGGGGGGGGGGCAAAGCCCTAATTTCTTCCTCCCCCATAGGTACACTCCTGATGTGCACACAGTTGGGTTGGAGGAGCATCCTTATCTGATGTGTCTATGTTTATACAGAAGTTCAGTATATACAGTCGGACTCCCGTATCTGCGGATGTTCTTACCACAGATACTGGAAGCTGCAGCTAATAGCAAACCCTATCAAAAGGACTTTTGATACAAACATACCGTAGAGTTATGTTGGAGGGCCTAGCAATTCCTAGAGAGGACAACTCTCTAGGCATTTTCCAGCAAGAGTCTATGGTATCTGTCCCCCCCCCCCATTTTTTAGTTCCATGGGTACAGAGGTTCGACTATACACGAAGGTTCTATACATACCTTCTTTATTTCATGCTGGAGAAGTTATTCTACACGAGGATCTCAGTACATACCTGATGTTGGAAATGGTCATCTGGTGCCTGAGAATCAGATCTTCTCCATTCATGAGAGAGGCCACAAGTACCCCACTCCTTGGCTAAACCATTAGCCTTGAGGTTGTGCACTTTCCCCCATCCCTCTGCTCTCTGGATATAAAACTGAGAATGCTAGAAGCTCCCACCTTAACTTTTGGTTAACCTTGTCTAACTTGTCATCAGCACCCTAAACTGTGGTTAATCTTAGCTGTTTTACAAAAACAAGCTGGCTACTTGAATGTGTGCGCACTGGGTTTGATTTTTGTATTGAAACCATGTTATGAAAGTAGATGTTTTTAGGATTGCTGGTTACAATATGGGTAGATAATACTCAAATCTACTCAGTGGAGTTCAGTGGGTTTCACGTAAGTGTGTATAGTGGGGTAAGCAACCTTTTAAAAATTAATTTTTCTGAGTGAAAAATGGGTACCATGAAGAACTGTTGAAGACTTGTGGGTTTTGGTTTGTTTTGGTTTGGGAACTAACATAGATTGTTTTATCTAGGCATGTTATGGAAACACGTTTGATACAAAACTTGTAGCGTCCTGGTGTATGTACAACTACACTGATCTAGAAGTTATAAATCCAAAGGAGCCAGGTAATTTGAATTTAAATTTTAGCAGAAAACTACAGATGGCCTGAAACTAAGTAACTGTTGTTTTTGTTGTGCCTTAAGTGTGTATGTGGAGAACATACTTGGGCTCCCACATCTCTCTCTCTCTCTCTCTCTCTCTCTCTCTCTGGCTTTTCTTCGCAAACGAAGATTCAGGAAGGACTCATCCAGCACTTTCTGCAAGTGCGATGATGACTAAAAAGGCCAATCCGAGATAAACAAGTCCGGTTGCAGAAAGCACAGCAGAAGGTCTCCTTGAGTGATGTTTCCGGGTTGTGATTCTTTCTGCGTTGTCATTTCTCTTCAAGACTTGTTCAGCATGAGTTCCCAAATAAGGCTGCAGCATTGTGGATAGTGCGTCTCCATGCCTCCTGATGTGAGGCCAGGGTGGACCATTGTTGGTGATCAATTTGGCCGAGCCTGAGATGTTGTTTCAGGGAGTCCTTGTATCGCTTTTTTGGAGCACCCCTCTTATGCTGACCCGTGGCGAGTTCACCGTAGAGTACTATTTTTGGGAGGTGATGGTCCTCCATCCTAGAAACATGCCCTGCCCAGTGCAGCTGCGTTCTCAATATCATGGCCTCAATGCTGGTGATCCCTGCTTGCTCAAGGACAGGAACATTCGTCACATAGTCAGTCCAGTGTACATTCAGGATTGTGCATATACAGCGCTGATGAAAGCGTTTGAGGAGTCGCAAGTGGTGGCGATAGGTGACCCATGTTTCAGACCCGGAGTAAAGGAGGATAGACAGTACAATGGCTCTATCCACACTGATTTTTGTGCTTTGACTCACGTGTTTATTACTCCAGACTCTTTTGTGAAGTCTTCCAAATGTGCTATATGCCTTTGCTAATCTGTGATCGATCTCTTTGTCAACCTTGGCATCTTAGGAGATAATGCTTCCCATGTAGGTGAACTGCTGAACAGACTTAAGCACAGATTTTACCGACAGCATTGTGGGGATGATGGTGTTCGTCCAGTGGTGCATGCTGGTAAAGAACTTCTGTTTTCTTCAGGTTGACCTCCAGCCCAAACAGCTCTGCAGCTGTTGCGAAGCAGGATGTTAGGCACTGCAGAGCTGCTTCTATGTGGGCAACAAAGGCAGCATCATCAGCGAAGAGCAGCTCATGAACTAGATAGAGTCTTAGTGTGAGCCCTCAGCCAGCTTAAGTCAAACAAGCTACCATCTATACGGTAACGTATATAGATGCCATCTTCTTCTTTGAGCTCTGCCATAGCCCTTTGGAGCAGTTGTCTAAGGGCAAATACCTTATCTGTAGTACTCCTATTGGCTATGAAGCCACATTGCCTTTCAGGAAAAAGTTCTTCTGCAATAGCAGGAACTAATCTGTCCAGGAGTATCCTTGCAAGGATTTTTCCAGCAATAGAGAGCAGTGTTATGCCTCAATAGTTTGAGCAATCAGATTTTGCTCCTTTTTTCTTATAAAGGGTGATGATGACTGCATCTTGTAGATCTGGTGGCAATTCCCCTTTTCCCAGCAATTCACAAGGAGTTTGTGGAATTTATTGTGGAGTACATGACCTCCGTGTTTCCAAACTTCAGGTGGGATTCCATCAATCCCAGCTGCCTTGCTGTTTTTCATCTGCTATATGGCCTTAAGAGTCTCTTCCAAAGTGGGAGCTATGTCCAGTTCATTTTTCATTGGTTTTTGTATCATATGTTGGATAGCTGAGCCTTGGACTACTCGGTGGGCACTAAAGAGACTCTGAAAATATTCAGCCCATCGATTCAGGATGGAGGCTTTATCAGTAATTAATGTTTGACTGTCTCTACTGTATAAGGAGCTTTGGACCTGATAAGTAGGTCCAAACTCTGCTTTAAGAGCTTCATAAAATCTAAGATCACCCAGATCTGCACAGTGTTGCGTCTTTTCTGCTATATTGATCCACCACTTGTTCTGCATGTCTTGGAGTTTTTTACATGTGAGTTTTACTACATGTGAGGCGGAAAGCTGCTTTTCTTACATGGCAAGTTAGCTGGGTGAGGTATGCTTGGTGAGCAGTTATCTTCTTTGCCAACAGCTCCTGGATCTCTTGGTTGTTTTCATCAAACCAGTCTTGATTTTTCTTGTGGGAGAACCCAAGGGATTCTTCCGCAGACGGCAGGATACTGTTTTTGATATGTTGCCAAAGCACTGTAGGAGAAGGATCTGTAGATGGTCTTCAAATTTTGTTTGCAGGTTTGCCTGGAATTTGTATCTCATGGTAGCTTGTTGAAGATTGTTGACTTGGAGTCTCTTTTTTAAGATGGTATCCCTCTTAGGTTTGAACTTAAGATGAAGATTTAGTTTACATCTGACGAGGTGATGATCTGTCTGGCATTCTGCACTGGACATCACTCGAATATGATGGACATCGCGAATGTGTCTCTGGTGGACTAGAACATAGTCAGTGAAGTGCCAATGTTTGGATCGGGGATGCATCCAGGTTATCTTCAAGCTATCTTTCTGTTGAAAGATAGTGTTTGTATTAGTCAGGTTTTGTTCTGCACAGAACTCTAGCAAGAGGCGTTTGTTATCATTGCAGTTTCCAACACCATGCTTGCCTAAGACACCTTTCCAGGCTTCTGAGTTCTTTCCTACTCTGGCATTGAAGTCACCAAGGATAATAATTTTATCTTCCACAGGGACTTTTTGTATGAGGTGGCGTAGGTCTGTGTAGAATTTGTCTTTCTCTACAGGGACGGCTTGCATAGTTGGGGCATATATACTAAAGAGAACAACATGTGGGAGGCGTAAGCTAATAATGCGATCAGAGTGTCCTGTTGGCAAGGTTTCGAGTTTGGAGGCAATGGAGTTTTTAATCATAAAGCCTACTCCTGAAAGATGTTTTTCGGTTTTGGTTTTGCCAGGCCAGTAAAGTGTGTAGCCGGCGCTGTGTTCTTTAAGGGTGGCTTCCTCATGAAGACGAACTTCACGAAGAGCAACGATGTCAATATTAAGTCATGATAGGTCATGGGCTATTAGAGCAGAATGACGCTCAGGCCATCCACTATCTGCAGAGTGTCGTATGGTTCTGATGTTCCAGCATGCAAGCGTCAGTTTATTTACACCTTTGGAAGCTAGTGTGTGCCTTTGTTTCTTTGCCTTGGTTTGACCACATCAGAAGATGCCCGTTGGCCGCGGCTAGCCAACCAGGTAGTTGGAGATGAGCTTTCGTTAGGCCACCTTTTCTAGGCTCCTCTCCATATGGAGCAAGTAGTGTTCTACTTAAAAGAGGCTGCTTGGTTGTTCAGGATGCTTCCGAACAAGACTGTCATCTCCCGGGCCAACCTCGAGCAACCAAAGTCCTGAGCCACCTGCATGCAGGGTTGTGTCTGTGGCTTCCAGTGCATCTTTACACCTGCCATTTCATCCCTCACCTATCGCTACAGGGCCTTATCCTTCGAGCCTGTGCAATGGATTTTCCTGGTGGAGCACAGCGTGCACCAAACTAGCTTCACCCTTTAAACCAAAGGTTCATCTGCTGTGGCCTTGCAAGCATGGACGGTAGCAGCGAGGTCCTCCAGTCGTAGGTTTGATTAGAGTTTCCTTCTCTTAGACCTTACAGGGTTGGATGAGCACCATCTGCCCGAGTTTGGGATTAGAGTTTTCCTTCTCCTAGGATGGTTGCCATAAGGCTAGAGAGCCCATCCTGCCCTTTGACGCTGTTTGTCAGACCCTTCGGTTTTGACCTGTCTGGCATGGGAGACCCTACTGGTGGCTATTAGGCCACCACCAGCATAGCTCAAAACATCATTAGAGTACACAAGCCTCTCTCCTACGACAAGGGGGCATCAATAGAAAGGACTCCCACATAGATATCATATAAAATAACAAAAGAATGAAATGATCACTAGGAACATAAGATTGCTACTAGTTTATTTGGTCCATTAGCAGAGAAAAAACCTAAATCTGATACAATTGCTGGTGAGTGGTTAGAACTTTCACCCCCCCCCCGGATGTGAATTCTCAAGTGGAAATTGAACCCAATTCACTACTTTCTTTGGGGATAATAAGGGTGAAAATATAATGTAGTTTTGGAGTAAACCATTTGAATTTATTTCTTAGTATTGCTATTTTTCAAAAAATATATAGCTAGTTTGGGGCTTTCCTGATAGAATTTCTTTGAATGTTTCAAAGATGAATAGCAAGCTAAAGCCCCATATTCATCTTACACTGAATTTTTCATGTCCTAATTCCCATCATCTAAGGGCTATTTTATAATAAAATCAAATTCCTTACATAGAAAGTCACATCTATGTTAGAATTTTTTACACTTCCTAATTATACCATTAAAAAAAAAAAAACTTACCAGATTCAGAGTCCTTCAGATGCATTATTATAGCAATCCTTCTAATAGTCCAGTAGGGTGGGTCATTGTTATTATCCCTGGGCATATGCCTGGCCTGAGACTGAGGTAATGATGTGTCTAAACGTGTTTCTCAGCAAACACTACTCCAATTCCCATGGTTGCTTCCAGTGCAGAGTCTGAAGAAACTATTATTTTTGGATTTGAACTCTCAGAATCTCCCAGCTGCATGGACTGTGGAATTTTAGGAGCTGTAATCCAGAAAAGTAACTTTTCCAACCTCTACTTCAATGGAGAAGAAGAAGGGTTATAGAGGAAAAATGGTGGACAGGATGAGTACATAGCACACTATTCATTGTGTAACCTTTTACCTGGCTATTTTTTGTCCTAGGGCTTGTCTTTAATGTGGCACTAGTACTGGGTTTGCTGGCCACCTGTCATACCTGTGCAAATGCTGCTCCTTGCCCCAGCATTGCCTCTCCCATGGCACTTTGGAAGTGGTCTTAGATTCTTTCTTTTTTTGCTTTCAAATGTCTCATTCAACTATTAGGCTACCAAGTGAGTTCAAAGCCAAATGGAGATTTGAATGAGGAGTTTCCTGACATGGGGTTTCTCCTCTTACATTATTTCAGCCCTTTTCACCATTTGTCTGTTAAGCAAAGGAAATATGACCCTAAACTATTTGGCTTCAGGTGTTATCTGATTGGCAAACTATTATTGATATAAAATGATAGGAAATTAATGTTCACAACCTGATTGCCTTCTTGGTGTTCTCATGAAGAACAAAACAGTGAGCATATGAAATTAATTGTGGGAAGAGGACTCTTCATATATGTGTCTTCTATTTGGACACCTCCTTCCTCTTGTCAGTCATAAGGCTGCTGCAGTCATTCCAGCTTTTCTTTCTTAAGGGATTGTCTTTCTTGAAAAAAAAATGTTGGAAGAAACAGTGGAAAACATGAGAGTTACAGGGCTTGTCTACACTATTAACCCCCCCATTTCCCCCTACGAATTCCCCCAATCTATAGTGACCAGGCCACACAGTGTATGGCCTTTCCCCCTAATCTCGGGCAGCTAGGACACATGCCACCTGGCCTAGATTTGGGGTATTCCTGGGTATTTTACCTAGATGCAGAGTTTTGACAATACTGGTTCTTGTCTGCCGCTGCCACCACCAGCACAGCCATTTTAAAGCTCATGAGACAGTTCCCAGCCAAAGGGAGAAGTTTTCTCTTTCCCCCTAGCGCAGCAGTGGTGCCTCTAACCACTCTTTGCTTGCCTGTTGCTTTCTTCAATTGCTTCTGTCACTTTCTTCAAGTACCTCTTCCTGCAATGGGTGAATGGGAGAGCAGGCGGAGGCAACACTGCCAAACTGAGGAAAGGGAGAAATCCTCTCCCTTCAGCCTGGTACTGCCTCCTGAGCTTTAAATTACGGTTGAGATGGTGGTGGTGGCAGCAGCCAAAACCCTGCAGAGACAGTGAACGCAAGGAACCCTACATCCCTGTGGAGAATAACAATGCACAGGGCTTCTAGGCGAATACTGGGGAATGGAGATAGAACTCCATTCAAAGGTTTTGCCTCACATGTAGACAGGCCCGCAGAGGGATGACATTGAGGTCATCTATAGGACAGGGTGATTGAACAATAAAAGCCTCATCTAGAAACACTCCTAAACGACAGAGCTCTCACTGTGATGTCATCTTTCTTACCAGAAGGTACTTTATTTTTGTTGTCAGTATCCCATATTTCCTTTCTTTTGATCTCTATGCAAACAAATGACAAATTCCCCATCCCTGTTCTGTGCTTATATGTGTCAGTCTTTAGGCAGCTCCACAAGGTTTTCTTTTTTTAACCCTTTGCCTTTAGCAGAGATGTGCTTTGGATTTTTGAGTCAGCCTGTCACGTCTCAGGATTTTTTTTTTAACTACTTCCCTGAAAGGTATCTGCAATCCATTCCCATGGTGTGGAGGAGAAAACAGTATCAATGGGAATGAAAATGTTTTCCTCAAGATTTCAGGCAGAGATTTAGTGAACAGTTATCACTTCATGTAAGGTTAGAAATTAAATGTAGAACCTGCTTGCATTTTTTTTTCATTCCCAGTTAATTTTTATTGTTATAGTGTTGTTCAAGCTTACAAGATCAGATAGACATCCAACAAATTTATCAATCCTACAATCTTACAATTATTTTTTCCATATAACCGTATTAGAAAAAGAAAAAACAACAACGACTTCCTGAGTATTAGTATTGTTAGAACGAAAAAAAAGAGAAAAATTTTCAATCTTCCTTGACTTCTGATAATCTTCTATCTTTTACCTTCTGTTTCCTGCTGCACTCTCTGATAATTCTTCTCAATGAACTTTTGTCTGTTCACTCTTTTTATCTCTATAATATATATACATGTATGTATATACATATCTATGTATCTGTATATCTATACCTTTAAACCATTGATATACTTCCTTAAACCATTAAAAAAAGATGTTCTTTATCATATATCCTGCCCCTCTTTTCCCATTGTCTTATTACTGCCAACCATTTTTCTATAGCCTTCCTTTTTGGTAAATTATGTATCCAATTCTTGCATTTCATTTGATTTCTCCAGCCAATCTTCTATCATCGGTGGTTTGGAGGATTTCCATACCTGAGCTATTGTGAGTCTAGCTGCAGTTATTAAGTAGAGAATGATCCTCCAATTTTTTATTTCATCTTCTTTTTAAGGATATTAGTCATATTTAACAAAAAGAGTTCTGGTTTTGCCTCAAATTGAATCTGTCGTGTGTCTTCTAGGAATTTGTGAATCTTAGCCCAAATTTTTTTTTATAACCTTACAAGACCACCACATATGAATCAACGTACCCACATTTTTCTGACACTTTCAGCATCTGTTACTAATCGTATTATTGATTTTATTTAGTCTGCTCAGTGTAAAGTACCACCTGTGTGTTATTTTCATATAGTTCTCTTTTAATTTCTGACAAGTTGTAAATTTATTAGTTTTATATCTTGCTTTTTCCCAAGCTTCAAGGTCTGTGCATTTATGGAAGGTTGCAGCAAAATACAAAGATGGTTAGGACAATGCATCAATGTGCCCATCAGAGCCTCTGCTTGTTTGGATATGGATGCTTCTTCAAATAATTGTTGTAGGTGTTTGTTGTTCTTTTTATTGTAAAGTGCCATGTACATTTATGGTGCCACAGAAATAAAAGAGAATAATTATAATAGGTTATTTTTCAAAAATGAAGTCCCTGTTGGGGACAGAGCATGAGACATTAATTTTTACAAAGTAATTAATTCCTGTTACTCATTGCAATGTTAAAAAGATTATTTGCTTTCATTACCTATTACAGTGTAAAAAGTAATTTGTTACATTAGTCATTACAAGTTGAGTATTCCTTATATGAAATGTTCCGTATTTCAGATTATTTCAGATTTTGGAATACAGTACAGGTACCAGTATATAAAATGACATAGGGCAGCAGCGTATGTGGTGGTATGCCCTGGTCATCAGGTGTGCATACTTCAGGCTCTCATAGAGTACAGTAAGAGTTACCATAGAGGAAACAGGAAATTCCTAGAGAGAATGCCTTTCTAGGCAGCTCCAGTGCACCTCTATGGAAACTTCTACTGGAAGTTACCATAGAGTCACTCTGGAGGACCTAGGAAATGCCTAGAGAGACAATATTTTGCAGACAGATATTTGACACCGCAGGTACTAGTTCTGTGCATACAGTGGGGTGGGGCTGGGGGGCTGGGCAACCCGTATAGGTTTTTATCCTCCAGGAACACTATATATTATGGTCAGCCCTCCGTATCCATGGAATCTCTATTCACAGATTCAACCATCCATGGCTTGAAAATATTCCAGAATCCCCCCCCCACACACACACACACCAAAAGCAAACCTTGTTTTTGCCGTTTTATATAAGGGACACCATTTTACTATACCACTGTATATAATGGGAATTGAGCATCCATGGATTTTGGTATCCACAGGGGGTCCTGGAACAAAACCCCATCAGATAACAAGGGCCTACTGTATAAAGCTTGGATTCAGACATGGTATATGTGGTGGCAGCAGTGAACAAAGAGGAATGATATCTGTTGGGAATATAAATTGCATAATAACTCATGCAGGTTAAGGGTATCTAGGAGGTCCCCACAGTTGGTGGCAGAGGTGGGGATAAGGAAAACCCTTCACTCTTGGAGGTAACAATGAGATTTGTGGAAGGCATCACATATGGTGGTAGTGATTGTTTTTTCCACAATTTTGTTTTGGGTTTGCCAGTTTGTGGGAAATGGTGGTATTTTCCACATTTTTGGCCCTCTCTAGGCCATTTTAGGGCCTCGAGAAGACTTTTTCCAATCAGAAGTGACTGATAAATCAACTTCCATGCCAATTCCTGTTGGAAGAAAATGCCTTTCTTGAACTTGAAATGGCCCATTCATGTTCGTGAATGGTTCGTTATCACTCTGGAGAGAATTGACCTCATCACCCTGGGAAGAAAGGTTGGGTATAATAATTATTAGATCATTGTAGAAGGCCAATTGAGGGTCAAAATATGTTTGGTGTTCTTTTTAGTGTAAAAGTGGTTTCTAATGTATTTACTACAGAGGTGTATTAAGTTACTTGCTTTGAATTTGTCAGGTCCTCCCCTGGATTCTGGGCCTTGCGGTCAGAATCCAGAGTAGGCCTTTGACATGAGTTTGGTCTCTGCAGCTTGGGAGAATCTCCATTCCCCTCACTTGGGCTTCTCAGCACTGGAGCCTGGCCAGCCTGCCTTAATGGCTGGGAACAGGCTTCTTCTGCTGAACACCAAGGTCACCCACCTGGGATGGCGGCACCCTCCCTTTCCCTCCCCCTGATGTTTCCCAGACCTGGGGAATATCGAAACCTAAACTGTTGGCTTTTATCTTCTGTATACTGCTTCACTGGTCAGAACTGACTTTGGAAGTGCTACCGTATGCATATCCTTGATCAATAAACCATGTTGCTGCTATGTGTGTGTTGATTCAGTGTGTGTTACCTGGTGCATCACAGAATTGTTGGTGTGGCTATAACATTTTGTACATGAATTTTATATGATCTTTGTGAACTGTATTTATGTATTTTCTTGATATTATATATTGCAATTTGATCATTGGTGCTTTGTGGTTAGGTTTAATTTACCATTTTTTCCCCCTCCGTCCATCTTAGTATCATACAGCTAGCTTAATGAACCAGATGGGATAGTGTGAACAACATTTTCAAATGTTTATGTCCAACATACTGTCTTCTGTACCACAATGCCTCTATGCACTTGTGCCTTCAAAATGCCTCTTCTCATTTGATTTACAATGGCCAGGATCTTGAACCTGGAAAAATTACTTTTTGGATGACAACTCCTAGAATGTCCAAACAAGAAAGTGTTGGCTGGAGCATTCTGGGATTTGTAATCGAACCATGTAGTGCTCTGGCCAATACAGTTGGTCCTCCAGATTCACTGGGGTTAGGGGTGCAGGACCCCCACGAAAGTGGAAAAATGATGAATATTTCTACCCACCCCATATTTCACACACATACAAAAGTACTATGTGTGGATTCAACTAACCATGGATGCCTTTGAGGCAGTGGGATTCCTTCACAGCGCAGAAGCGGGCAGTTAGCAGGGCTTGCTGCTGCCTCTTTTGCTGCCCTACACCATTTTTATTAGGGACTTACAAGCCTTACTGCACGTTTGCAGTTTCTCTCAGTCTTGCAAAGCTTGCAGTCCCTTTTAAAAATGACATAGGGCAGCAGCAGAGGTGGCAGCAAATAATCTGTAAATAATCAAATCCTCAAAAACCTGCAAATGTGGAGGGCCAACTGTATATATTTGAGTTTTCTTTCATTCAGGATTTGATTTCTGGTACAAAATTTTGTGAAATAGCTATTTTTCCTTAATTCCCCAGAATAGGCAGATCTTTAGTTATACTTTTATTATTTCTGTTCATTTTTATTTCTTCTATTCAAATTATAGTTTCTCCTCTGGTGGAGCTTCAAGCTGTGCTACTATCTGGACAAAGCCTACTATCAGAGTCCTATAACTTTCCACCCACTGCATCTCCAGCCTCAAAATAATATCCTTGTTTTTAAAGTGACTCATTTTTACGTTAGTCTATCCTTGGTTGCCTGTAAACAAAATTGCTTAACCTTTTAATTAAACTTCACTTGATATTCCCTACATTAAAAATGCATATATCAGAAGCATTTTGATAATACAATACTTTTGTAACATTAGTAATTCCAGAGATCAAGTTTATTCTATGTAACTTTGTTATTTGCATACTGATTTTGTTAAAATTCTTTGCTTCTTAAAGAGAACACACACACACACAAAACCCAGTCCAAAAAGTTATTTTTCAAAGCTTAAAATAATGAGTGGGCTGACTAATTAAAGCAGAGGGAGGGCAGTAGCCAATTTCCTTGTGGAACAGGGACTGTGAAATGTGAAAATTCAAATGTGTGTTCCATAGGACATGTAATAACAGAGCTCTTGGCAGAATGGTGATTGGTATTTTGGGAGGGTGTTCTATATGACTGTCTATGTGTTTCTAGGAAGAAGCTTAATAAGCTGCAAGCAAAACTAATTCTTTCTTGCTTTTCAAACCTCTATAGGAACTTTGCTAATCCACAGCTGTATTTTTTAAAATTCTTCCTCCCCCAATAGATAGGGGAGATATGACTTTACTCCTGCATGATACATGTTCCATAGTTATTTGTCAATCAACATTAGATCATGTTTTGTAACCTGTGTGGGGGATACAAATTCTACCATGTTCAGTTTTTCAAAATAGGTCTTGATAACATCATGGAATTAACATATCAAAGACATTGTAGGCTCTTTTACACTATGCAGTTATACCACTGTGATTCCATTTTAGCTGCCCTGGCAACAAGCTATGGAATCCTAGGATTAGCAGCCTTTTTGGGGGGCGGGGGGGGGGAATGCAGGTATTTAGACGTCTCTGCCAGGGACACTAATGCCCCACCAAAGTACAGACCCCAAGATTCTATAAGATGCAGCCATGGTAGTTAAAGTAGAATCATTGCTAAAACTGTGTAGTGTGAAAATCCCTAAGTTGGGCCATTTACAATTTCTTAGATGACTACTGTCAGCACACATAGTATGCTGTTCAGATCCAGTGGCTTAAGAAATGGATCAACTGATCCTCACTGCATTATTCCTCCCAACACCCAGCTTCAGTACACTATTGGTGTAATTTAAAGCAGGTTCCATATGATTCCTGTAACTTGTAAATCAGTCACAAGAAAGCTCATGCAGGTCAGGCCCATTTTCTGAGGCTTTGTAATACTTGTATTGATTCTGTTCTTGTTGCCTTTAGATAGCATTGAAGTTGGCCCAGGTGCATCTTCAGGAGGTTCTTTGTACAATCACCTCTCAACTTTCATGGTGGTTAGGGGCACAGCAGCCCCATGAAGGTGGAAAAGCCATGAATATAAGCCCAGTATTTTTTTTTTAAATCTGAGAGAACACTTCCCTAGGTGTGATTCTATGTTCATCTTCCACTGGAAGTGTTCTCCCTAGGCATTTGTAGGCCCTGTAGCACAATTCTATTATCATCTTCAGGCAGAAGTTCAGCATAGAATTCTGCTGGAGGACCTACATATGCTAGAGAGGACATATTAACCAAATCCACAAATAATAAAATCTGTGAATGCTTAACCCGCAAATGTGGAAGGATGACTGTATATCTAAACTGATGTCATGTAACCCACAGTGTATATCATATTACTGAAGCAGAAGTATTTTTGATGAGGATTTTGGACACATGCTTGATGTGTCAACGTGCTTTGGACACCCCAAAGTGTATCTATGCTAGGACTCATTGCGCCTTCTTAGAGTGAAATGGATTCCATAAGCCACTCTGGAGTTATACAGAATGAGAGTATTATGTGCAATTGCTTCTCAGTTCAGATAGTACAAAAGTCAGAGCACATACAGTATGAGGTGCTCATGGTCATATTTTTTTAAAATCCTTCTCACATACAAGGAGCATAAGTATTGTATAACAAAAGCTTTTCTTAGGTATATCACAAATATAGATATATCACAAACATTTGAAGTTGTACTTACAGAAATGAGAGCAACATCATTGTGCAGGCTTGAGAGTGAAAGCTGCATGCAAATGTCTCCCTAGCATTAGTGCTGTAGTTATATTTACATATCAGGGCTCTCAGTCTCAATGGGGCTTGTCTCAGAGTGGCTATGGATATAACATTTGTCTCTTCCATTTAATGCCATTTCTTCCAGGGAGCTCTGTATGTATCTCCATTAGTGACAAAATAAGCATTTTTCTTTCTTTTCCAATTGAAGGTAGTTCAATTAAACTATAACCCTAGCTTGTCATATTTACCTTGATTTGTGGGGGAAATGATTATATATTCAGTAAGGACTTGTCTGGATGGGCTGTTTACCCCAGTTTCCCCCCCATTTTGGAGCCCTGCAGTGCAAACAGCACATGGCTCTTGCCCTAATTCACCTCCAGATAATCCTGACAAAGTCTGAGGTGAAGCCAGGGGGAAGCTGGGGTAAACCCTATTAAAACTTTTAAAAATACAGTAACCCCCAGGAAAACCTGAATCATGGGAAAACCTGGATGTATCGCTGGCTACTCCCATTGGCAATATCACTCTGATGCCGGGAAGGGGGTCCCCAGCACATAATCAAGGCCCCTACATGTGACCCCATAATCAAGGCCCCCTACATGTGATCACATGCTGAGGGCCTCCTTCCCAGCTTCAGAGAGTGTGATGCACAGTAGCAGTGGAGGTGCCCACTGATATTGGCTAGTGAGTGAATGTAGACTTCTGCCCATTTTGTCATTTTCGGGGGGGGGGGTTGGGCAAACTCCAGGGCTAGAATAGTCTGGCTGGAAGACATAATATTCTGGCCAGTGCAGACAAGGCCTAAGACCTTTCTCTTCCCCTACAACTGTTTTAGCCCAGATTTTGATCAAATTAGTTAAGGTTGCTCTCCCACCCCAGTTTTCTTTTGTTAACTGATTAGATTCATATACATCCCAGTCTGCATTGCCAATG
Organism: Gambelia wislizenii; assembly: GCA_030847615.1. NCBI lineage: Eukaryota > Metazoa > Chordata > Lepidosauria > Squamata > Crotaphytidae > Gambelia > Gambelia wislizenii. Next base: position 225,615,940 of record JAUMIR010000003.1, on the reverse strand, counting down.
GCAAAGGATTGTAGAAGTTGTAGTCAAAAACATCCGGGAGTCCAAAGTTTCCCCACAAACACATGATGGGTGCTATAGATCTGAATGACAGCCTGTGTTGATTGTAATATGGAAGATGATCATATAATTGAGGGACCAGCTTACTTCATTCTGCCCTCTGGACTCTGGATTCTGTATCCATTTACCTCATCATAAAATCATAGAATCATAGAATCATAGAATTGTAGAGTTGGAAGAAACCACAAGGGCCATCCAGTCCAACCCCCTGCCACGCAGGAAATCACAATCAAAGCATCCCTGACAGATGGCCATCCAGCCTCTGTTTAAAGACCTCCAAGGAAGGAGATCCTACCATGCTCCGAGGGAGTGTGTTCCACTGCTGAACAGCTCTTACTGTCAGAAAGTTCCTCCTAATGTTGAGGTGGAATCTCTGTTCCTAGAGCTTGCATCTATTGCTCTGTGTTCCAGTCTCTGGAGCAGCAGAAAACAAGCTTGCTCCATCCTCAATGTGACACCCCTTCAGGCCTTAAACAGGGCTATCATATCGCCCCTTAACTATCTTTTTTCCAGGCTATCAGCACCAAGGTAATGCCCAATGTATTTAAAATTCTGTAAGAATCTGCAACTGCTACAAACAAAATGAAGTGACTTGTATTCAAATTATTTGTATTAAGGGAAAACTGAATGTTTATTTTCAATTGTACAAAGTTTTGATACAGTGCAAAAATCTAGGCTCCCCTACTGCATCATTCTCATTGTGAGTGTGCTTTGATTCTCTGCCCTTTGGTTTTTGATGAAGCAGTGGGCTCTTCAAAGGCTAGCATTTATTTTTATACTAAAGGATTTGCCTTTCTTTTTATGTTTTTGAATCAGTTTAAAGAAGGAATTGCTTTATGGTATTTTTATAAAAACCTTTAACTGCATTCTGTTGAGTTGCAATGCCTGAAATGTGTGAATGTAACTTGAGTCAGCCACAAAGGTGAAAACGATGTTTTGGAATAAAAATATTACGATATATTATGGAGCACAGATTTCTGGATTAAACTTTCCTAGATAAATGTTTCTGCATGCTTATGTTTATGTTGTGATTGATCTGTATATTTCATTCATGACTAGCTGAAGCAATATTTCTGAGTCACTCTGCTGGTAAAGTTCCATGACTCAAAACAAGTGTTTCAAGGCAATAGCCAAGTAACAAGGACCAGAGGCTCAAGACTGTAAATGAAACAAATCAGATAGATTATTGATGAACCATGTTTAGTAAAAGAACAGTAGAGGGAAAAAAAATAGTGTGAACACAAATAATTACCTAGAAATATAAAGGAAAACCCATGAGATCACTAGGGTGCATTAATAATGTTTTTGGCACACCAGAATTGACAAAGTAACTGATAAAAATGGGTTGGGTGAGAACAAAATCATATGTTATATTGGGGAGGGAAACCTCTGAACCATGGATGGACCAAATCTACTTCCTAGAGAGCCTGGAGGCAAGCGCCACTCAACCCCAATCCCTCCTTTATTAATTTGGAAGGTACCTTTCTTTGTGGTTGCTCCCAGTCTGTGGAACTTCCTTCCATGGGAGTTCCAGTTGGTCCCTTCCCTGCTCTCTTTTTGGAAGGTACCCAGGGTTGAAAAACCCCTGTGTTATCTCTGAAAGGAGATAACACATGGATCTTCCCTCACCAATGCCCTTATTTGGAAGGCGGGTGAAGGGGATCTCAACTGGACCCATACCTGCACCTTCTTTAAAAACCCTAAAAGTGACTAGTTCACTTCTAATTTTGATTAAAGGCTATTTGGGAGGTGAAACATCCCATTCCCAAAATATATGTCCAGTCACACCCTCTGGTGGCTTCTGGGAGTACAACTGGCCATTTTTTTTAGACCAAATGATTTTCAGCGTGGGTTTCTGGGGCCATGCTGGTAGAGTAGGCAGGCCACATATAGCCTACTGGACATGTAATTTCCATTCTCTCTCTCTCTCTCTCTCTCTCTCTCTCTCTCTGGCTTTTCTTCGCAAACGAAGATTCAGGAAGGACTCATCCCGCACTTTCTGCAAGTGCGATGATGACTAAAAAGGCCAATCCGAGATAGACAAGTCCGGTTGCAGAAAGCACAGCAGAAGGTTTCCTCGTTGTGATTCTTTACCGGGTTGTGATTCTTTCTGCGTTGCCGTTTTGTTACCGGGTTGTGATTCTTTCTGCGTTGCCGTTTCTCTTCAAGACTTGTTTGGCATGAGTTCTCAAATAAGGATGCAGCATTGTGGATAGTGCGTCTCCATGCCTCCCGATGTGAGGCCAGGGCGGACCACTGTTGGTGATCAGTTTGGCCGAGCCTGAGATGTTGTTTCAGGGAGTCTTTGTATCGCTTTTTTGGAGCGCCCCTCTTATGCTGACCTGTGGCGAGTTCACCGTAGAGTACTATTTTGGGAGGCGATGGTCCTCCATCCTAGAAATGTGCCCTGCCCAGTGCAGCTGTGTTCTCAATATCATGGCCTCAATGCTGGTGATCCCTGCTTGCTCAAGGACAGCAACATTCGTCACATAGTGAGTCCAGTGTATATTTAGGATTGTGCGTAAACAGCGCTGGTGGAAGCATTCAAGGAGTCGGAAGTGGTGGCGATAGGTGACCCATGTTTCAGACCCGTAAAGGAGAATAGACAGTACAATGGCTCTATACACACTGATTTTTGTGTTTCGCCAGTAAAGGTAAAGGGGAAGTGGTTAACTTCCTAGACAATGCATCACATTGAATGGGAAAGTGCCAGCTCGTGCTTCAGCTGGAAAGCCAATGCTGTTGGAGTGTGACCATGCCTTCCAGTGTGATTTAGTTGACACCTCCCTTCCTGCTTCTTTCAGATCATTTAGTTTTAAGCATTATAAGCCATCCTGGATTTTCTAACTGTGTTTCAAAGCACTTTATCATCATCATCGTCATCTTCATCCTAATACAGTATATTTATTTTCCTAGCACGTTCCCCAATATATTTATTTTTATATGCAATTTGCCCTTATATAGACACATTGGGCATAATTTTCCTTAATATAATATATTTGTATTACTATGTACGTTTGCATTTTCATATGCATTTTTTCATGGAGAACTGTACTATTAATAAGCAGGAAGGGCAAAGATCTAGTATACATGTGGCGGCTGTCACATCTCCAAGGATCCTGTGCTTATCTTCAGGCTGTTTTGGTTCATGTGTTGGTCTGGAAACTGCAAATAAGGCAAGTCTGCAATAAAATGCAAACAGAATACTTTTCAGTGGCTCATTGTGGCTGCTCCAGGGTTTGCTAATTTTAGTGGTTCTTTGTACTAACAGGCCTGGATTAACAATGTTCATATATTTTAATTGTTCCTTTTGAATGATTGGATAAGTGGATAGCAACTGTGATAAGAAATAGTATCTTACTATAAAATTATGTTCCTTCTTAAGTACTCAGAGTAAAATGACATTTAATTTGAAACATTTCCAAAAGATTTTTAAAGAATTCAAGGAAGGATTAATCTTATATCTATGAATAGTTCAGCTTTGAAATGGCTTTCTTTTAATTTCTTTCTTTGGAGAGCACTATAATCCAGAAGCTTGTCCATGAAATATTTTCATGTTATATGCCTGGCACAGTAATTTAAGCGGGAGGCCACTGTACCCAGACCTATAGATTAGTCATACCCAGAATAAATCCCCACAAGACTAATGGCCTCTTTTCTAAAGTATTCTCCCTAGTGAACTTTATATTTGAAGAACCACCATCACAAATTGGAGCAACAAACAAGGATAAGGAATTGCAGGGAAGAAAAACAATATAAGGTGGTAGAGGGTACAAGGCAAAAGTTTCTCTTTGAAACACAGAGACAAAAAGAAGCTATACTAGGGACATTGTCGAGTTCCAAAGAGTCAAGTAAGGGCAATCTTACGAGGCTTTCAGAGTGTCCATATTTCCAAATTTCATATTCATTGTTCATCAAGGTCCATATTTTCATTGGAAATAAAACAGAGGAATGTAGTAACCTAGGAGTCACAAGCCGCTTTGAGTGAGAGCATCTAAAACATGCTCAGTATGAAATGTTTATAAGTTCAATGTTGAGGAAATCAGCAGCAGCAGCAGATCAGGAGCAAAAGCAGAAGGAAAGAATTGTTGTTGGTCAAATCCTTATCAGTTCCCTAACACAGGGCTTTTTAAACTTTTTCCACTCATGACCCCTTTTTGCCTGAGAATTTTTAATGCGATCCCGGGTATATAGGTATAAAAAATAGGCATACAAATCAAACATTTACTTATAATAAATTTACTGACAATAAATCATAAAGATTTATTGTTGCCAATGTTTTGTGACCCCCACATTCAGTTATGTGACCCCCATATGGGGTCATGACCCACAGTTTAAGAAGCTTTGCCCTAACATGGGGGGGGGGGTTTCAAATGCTTAATCCTTTCTGCATCAACTCTGTTTTCTGGCTCCCTGATGAAAGTCCCCTGTGGTAGGCAGAGAAAAGGATCTCAGTCATCCCACCCTCAAGAAGCAAATTTAACCCTGCAAGCATTGTATCTCAAAAGCAGTAAACTGTCAAGAACAGTAACACTGCATTTTAAAAGCAGTACATTATTTAAAACAACAGCTTAAATGCTGTTAAGATATCCATTTGTTTTAATTTACAGGACATTCCCCATCTGCTGGCTTATATATGTACTGTAATAGCAGAGGTTTTCCTCTTGACGACAGAGCCACATGCTGTCACTAGAAGGTCTCTGGACATTAAAGCTTTTGAGCAGATTGAAAGAGGGAGAGAGAGAGAGAGAGAGAGTGAACACAAGACAACAGCTGGTCTCAGTGAAGTTCAGTAAAGCATAGAGAAGGCAGTGAAGTGGAAACCTCATTTGGATCTGAAATACCTTTTCTTCCTGTTCAGTGTCCATCTAGCTTCATCTCAGACTGATCAACCTGTTCGTTCAGCAGTCTCAGATGCACAAAAGAGAGTAATAGATGTATAGACTCCTCCTTGGTGATGGTGGATGTTGGCTGAGGTACAGAAGACATATAAAGTCAGCATGTAGAGATAAAGGCAGAAGGAAAAATGTCCAAAGGACAGTTCCCACGCAATGAGATATGAATAATACACATCTTCCTTTCTTTTCTTTTCTGGCTTCTATTCAAGTCTAGTTCTCCATCACAGTTTTTGAAAATACTATCAATGCAAGGTTTTCAGGGCTAATGCAACACCTTTTGCTTTCTGAAATGGAGCATCAAATGGTGTTCCCCCATCATAAACTTATGACACCAGATTATGACCTGAGAAAATTTCCTCTTGAGTGTTTTATTGCAGGACCTGCACTCTGCACATACACTGAGGGCTCATCTACACTGGCTGCTTAATCCAGGGCCAGTCTGCAGCATTATGTTCCAGACTGGCCATTGATTGACCATGATGGTGGCCACATGCACTGGGCTGAATCCGGTGTGATGGTGCTTTGTTGTTGTCCACATAGGCCAGCCAGGCCACACTGCATTGGCCCCACTGGCCTGTCCCCTGTTTTCAGGGGCACTGCCATGTTGCTGGCCAAGTAGCTCCCTGTGAGAGCCTGGCTGTTGTCATCGCTTCTGCTGAGGTCAGAACGGAGTGCCCAGACATGTAACCAACAAGGAGGGCATTGCTCTACCCCTTTCTCATTGATCTCATGGGTGCACTGTTCTGACCTCAGCAAAAGTGACAACACTGGCCAGCACACAAGAAGCTATTTGGTCAGCAAGGGAGAGGTGGTGCTGGCTCAGCACAGGATAAGGAAGATAGCACCACGTTTGCATGTGAACAACTGGATTGGGCTGAATTGAATTCACTCTAGCTATCCAGATGGCCAAAGAACCTAGGTCACTCTAGAGTTTCCAGGAAACCCTGGAGTTTTCTCCAACTTTGCTTAGTTTGGACCAAGGTCAGTTTAAGGGGAAAAATGTGGTTCCTCCCTGGAAGTAGCCTTACGTCAACATCAGATTCAGGTTGAGTCCACATTTATTTCCAGTGTAGACAAGTCTCTTCATAATTACCATAATTAATTGTCTTTTTTTCAACTCAGCTCCATTCATGACTGTAGAAACATTAAGATTTGTGAATGAAAAGTTACTTTAGGGATCTAAGAAACTGCATAATCATCATACTTAGGCCTTAATGTTATCTCCTACCCTGGGTTGGGGTTATCTTAATGTTTGTAGTAGTGTTGTTTTCTGTCACAATGTTTTAAACTTTGAGGCTGGGCGTCTTTAGGAGCCAAGCATTTCCAGGATCACCTTCATGGGCAAGAGGACTGAACTGTTTTGTGAAAACCTTAGGGGTAGTTTTCAGAAGTACACAGCTATGACTATGCATTTTCCTCCAGATCCATTCAGATTACTGTATTAGTGCTGAAATGTATACTTTGACAAACAACAGCATTCCACATGGGGCTGTCTTTGGAAACTGTTCAGAAACTTTAGCTGATCCAAAATGCTGTGGCCACAGTGCTGGCCAGGGCTGGTTACAAGGAAGACTTAACTCCCTTCTTGAAACAGCTTGATTGCCTACTGGTTCATTTCTGGGCTCAATTCAAAGTTCTGGTGATTACCTATAAAGTCCTATATGGCTTGAAAAATTGTATCTGTCTATACAAACCTGCTAGAGTCTTAAGATCCTCAGGGGAAGGCTTTCTCTCAGTCCTGCCACCATCATAGTCCTTTTGGTGAGGGCATGGGAAAGAGTGTTCTCAGCGGCTGCTCCTACCCTGTGAAATTCTCTTCCATGGGAGAGATCACATATTATCTTGGAATACAGATTGAAATAGCTGAAGATGGAAGTTATCTCCTTAACCAAATGCAAAATATAGAACTACCGAAGCATCTTGGGTTGACTGAGGCACACCCAGTGAGCACCCCTATGGAGACCAACTACTGGAAGCACATTATAGAAAGTGAAACATTACAGCCAGTGCAAAGAAGTTATTGGAAAGTTTCAGCACAAAGCAAAGTGAGAAGGCCAGATATGTCAGCAGCTGTTGGGATTTTATGCAGAAAAAACAACTCACCAACTAACTGTGACCTAAAGGGAATAGCCAAATACCTGAAGGGAATGACATGTCTGAAACTTCAATTGCAAGCAACCAGCAACCCTAAACTAACAGGATATGTAGATGCAGATTAGGCCAATGTCACTGACCAGATATTTACAAGTGGATACCTTTTTTTAAAATGGAGATTGAATAACTGATTGGACTACACAGAAGCAGAAAACAGTTGCAACCTCCTCTACTGCCAGAATCCGCCACCTTCCCACTGGCATATTCTGGTCTCGGAGCTGGCCCCCCACCCCATTACTTGGATGAAACAGGCAGGAATCCACATGCACTCACCAGCCGGTATCAATGGGTGCCTCCCTCGCTGTTGTGTGTTGCACTGTCTGAAGCCAGGATGGAGGTCCTCATATGTGATCAAGGCTGGTCACATGCAGTGGGCCTTGATCATATGCTGGGGGCCTCCATCCCAGCTGCAGAGTGACTCCAGCAATGGTGGGTGGTGGTGGAGCCCATCGTGCAGGTACAGATTCCACATTCCCATGCTGGACTCATTCCCAGGTGTTGTTGTTTTTTAAACATAAAAGACTTAACTCCCGCCTTCCCCCCAGCTTTGCCTTGGATGTTGTCAGGAATGGCCTGAGGTGAAACAGTGCAAGAGCCCTGCATTGTTCGGACTGCAGGGCTCCAAGGCAGGCTAAATAGCCTATCTAGACAAGCTCTATGTCTCAGCCTCAGAAGCTTGCAAACAACTAAAGTGGCTACACATATTACTATTAGACTTTGGAATAGAAGAACCAATGCCAACAGAGACATATGAAGTTATGAAGATAACCAAGGATGTATAAAGATCTTTCAGACTGAGAAGATCAGCCTTCAGCTTTAACATGTTGAAACAAAGGGCTTTTTAAACGGAAATACTGCTCAACAGAAGACATGATTGCAGATGTCCTTACCAAGCCATTGCCCAGAGACCATTATGAAGCTCTATGACAGAATGTGAATCTTGTGGACTTGTGCACACTCATTGAGAAGGAGTGTTAGAAGTGCAACAACACTTAGCTCTGAAGAATCAAGAATGCCTCCCAGTGGGCAGTGGAAATAGGATTAGATAGTTTGAGTGACTCAAAGTGTCCCCACTTCTTGTCTAGCTATCTTGAACCCTCTGTGATGTAAGCTGGTACCTTTAGGGATGTTTTTCCCCATCTCATCTCTTCCTGTTGGTCCTCTCTCAGCTCTTCCCAAGACTGAAGCTAGATTAGATTAGCACCTAGAGTAACTTTCCTATCTTAGATTGGAGTTCCCATAATAAAGCTTTTAGTTTATTTCTCCAAGCCATTGGTGCCTTTGCTCCTTAATCAGGATCTCTAACTACTGCATACACTTTTTAGCAGATATCCAGTAGCTCCTTGTCTGCCTCTAAGCAATGTCTACAGGCCATTCACTGGTAGCAAGAAAGAAATCAGGAGTAATTCCTGTAGCATAAGGTGGAGACAGCTGGCACTTACCCGTGGGTAAATTGCAACTGGAAAATTATGTACACACAGTACTTTGTGTCTGTGTTTATTAGCAATTAGCAGTCCCATGAAAGTTCTGATATTTTGTTGCATGCTGGTGACTGATAGGAGCATTAATCATACCAGTAAGTACTTAAAGTAAACCTGAGATTTAACCCATCACAGTGATTTCTTATTCTAATCTTTGTTTTGTGTGTTTTTCTCTTCTATAATAGAGCATCCTCTGGACTAAATGAGGCTTTTGACACTTTTTAAGTATTAAAGTTTAAGCTATCAAATGTAATTTGTTTTCTATTTTGTGATGATGAACTACAAGATAATAACTTCAAAAGTGGGGAAAATAACTCCAAAGAGTTACAGGTATTGAATCCATACTATTCAAAATACTTATCAACAGAGCTTGCATTTGACAACCATACTTAGGCTTCATGATGCCTCTCGAAGCAATCTTTTTCCCACTTGAAGGAGTGCTCAGTCTTATCTCATTCACCTTTATCTTCTTGGATGCCACCATAAATCTCCCCTCTCCTCATCTGAACATGGCTGTTCATTTCACTCATTCCTGCAGTTTGTAATAGGGTTGTTGCCCACTAGAGGTCTAGCTACTCTAACCCAACTTGGTATCTCTGTCCTTACATCCTTATTTCTTTCCATTTTCAACATTAATTGTAAGGTCCTTCAGTTCAGGAAGCTGTCTTTTTAATTCATGCTTTCAGGTGTGCTATATACTGTAAAATAATATATTTACCAAATAGACATATGACTAAATCTTCTAAAAGTGCCTTATTTTTTGTTGCATAAAGTATTAGTTTGTTTTATTTAACTCGCTGTAAATTACATGCAGCTGAAAATGAGTCCATGCAAAATGAACATGCAAATCTACCAAATAATCCAATTTGTAAATAAAAAACCAAAAAGAAAAAAGAAAGAAAAAGCACAAGAGAGAGCAAAACATGAGGTTTAGGAATGGACAGTTAGTGGATACCCTGCCTGTGGCTTGATAGTAAGAAAAAAATCTGAGGAATGATGAAATGGTTTTATAGCAGAAAAATATCTCATTACTTATAAATCACTTTTTGGGCATGCTAAGGATATGATACAGTCTTAGAGCAGTTAGTGTTTAACAGGAAAGCAAAATTAGGTCAGCTCTGAAACGCTGGCTTATTCATGAGCTTTTGCAGAACTGGTGGGTTTCTTTCAGCTTGTATAATTTGGTGATGTGTGTTTGTGGTGTGTGGGGTGGGGTGGTCATAGGCAATATTGTAGGAGTAATGAGTCTAAAAAATAAAATTGTATTAAAAATTCCAGGATCTAGTCCTTTAAAAAAGGAACAAGATTTATCTTCTTTAAAAAAGAGAGTTAAAAATCATTTTCTTTTAAATTCATGCAGAGTGCAATTTAGGAATGCAGACTAAGCTCAATTAACATTTAAAAAGTGTGTTCAGAGGTCTGAGATCACCCAGTTAAATTAGACTCATTACAAAAACAAAGGAGTCAGTTTAAAATGCAAATCAAAAGTTTACTGAAGATATATCAATCTCAATCTACATACTAAAACAAACTTTAAAAAGAGGTTCCTAACTAACTAATAGGATTTAGGGTAGAAAAACTCACCCAGCCTATAGCGGTAAGAGGCTGCATTGTGAACATCATGGCATGGTTGCAGGAAAGATGGCTAAACAAAGATAATATGGCTTAAGATGGCTACAGCCTCATGGAGACTCTAACTTAAAAGAGAACTTACACAGATCAATAAAATTTAAATTAGGTCATGTGTTGAATGACCCAGCACTCCAGTTGGCTGGAAGTGCCCAGTGAAATAAGAGAAAGGGAATTTGGGAGAACAGAAGCATACAGGGAAAAAACCTAAACTTATCTTAGGATGTGAATGAGGTACACAAGATTGCTTTTACATTCCAATGATTATTTCTCCACATACTACAAATACTGAGTTCTCTTCTGCTTTGGCTGATCTGAAATGTGAACTGCTTCTGTACCAGGACATGATTAGCAGAGTTTTCCATCTTAATTTGATTGCCAGCAAGGATACATGTGGGAGTAGCAACGACCATAGAAACTAACTACTTTCCCTGCTCAACAACTTGGCAAGATTATGCAATGCAGAAATTAGAGGAGGCAGGAAGGTAATTTTATTTTTACTGGCTGTCCAGTGTTTTAACACATTATTTATGCACTCTACTATTCAAAACTGCTAAAGGACTTTGTATCAGAATTCTGTATGTCTAATAATCTCTGGAAATGATATTGTCTGCTGCTTGATTGTTTTACAATCTATTCTGTAACTGCTAATAGGGTGGAATAATGGGGTGACTGACTCCCTGCTGTGAGGTACATAATGTATGAAATAAATTCAGGATCTATAAGCTTATCCCTCTTTCAGTCTTCAAAAGAAAAAAAAACATGCTTACTTTTGCTGTGTGGTTGTTCATTAAGCTGACTGTTCTGATGTCTAAGACATACATCATAGGTGCACTTGATTTCATTTGTAGTTCTTTGAAAATCAATATTTTACTTCTGCAACTCTACATAAAAGTATTAGTTTCAGATCATATGGATTGTATCTTCTGTGATTGTTGATGCCAGGGCTTAGAGGAAGAATGAGAATGAAACTTGAATGGGCCCAGATCTTAAACTCATTCCATCAAGCCGTTTTCCATGTTGGCTACCATTCATTCATGTTGGTTACCATACTTTCTGACTCCTCTAAGTCAATGGGTTACATTAAAAAGAAAAGTGGGATACAGTACCCAGAGCTTGGGAGAGTTACTTTTTAATTTTTTGATAATAACTCCCAGACTCTCCCAGACAGCATGGCCAGTGGCTATCTCAGCATCTGAATGAATAGCTAGTGACTGCCTGTCATGTTTCCTGCTCTGTGGCTTCTTCATATTTCTCATGCTTTCTATTATCTCTCCTTGCTCAGTTTTTGTTTGCAGAGTTGCAAGTCCTTTTTTTATAAATCAGATGGTTGGACTGACCTAGACAACAAATTAGTGTGCTTTACTTCAGTGGTTCTTTAACCTGTGGTCAGTGGACCCCCAGGGGGCTGCAGTGTTATCACAGGGGGTCCATGAAGGCTTGACGGCTTAAAGGCGGCTCAGGCATACTGCTTTCCACAGCAGAGTGGCCACATGACAGGAGCCAAGGCAAAGGCTGGCTAGCTAGGCTTGCATGTTGCTATTCAATCCACTCTAGCTGCAAACTAGCCAGAAGAAGCAGGAGAAGCACCTCTGAGGGAAGGTTTAATGGATGGTGTAATGGCTAATGGTTCAGTGTTCAGGTATTATTGTTGTTGTTCTTGTTGTTGCTTTAAATCTTGAGTTGAGCCTTGGGGGTCTGCGGCAACAAGAGATATTTAAAGGGAGTCTCTGGTAAAGAAAAGTTTAAGAACCACTGTTTTACTTGAAAAATGGGAGCACTATGGGGGAGAGCATGAATGTGACTGTGATGCATAGAGAGGTGAGGGTTAATCCTACCCTGCATCAAAATCTCATTGAAAATCATGTTCCTAAGGGGTTGAAAGATGTGTGGAGATTGGTAAAGGGAGATGAAAGGAAATATACATACTTTTCAATGGTACATAAGAGTTATTCAAGAATTGATTATATTTTTGTATCAAAAAATTCGATTGATAAAATCATAAATTCAGAGATAGAAAATATAAAAGTAACAGACCATGCCTTGGTCAATGTGGAGATTATAATGAAGAGAGATTATGAACAGGTGAAAAGGTGGAGGTTGAATACAAAGATTTTAAATTATAGAGAAATAGTAGAAAAAATTGAGCATGAATGGCAAGAATTATGGGAATTAAATGATAAAGAAGTATCAAAAGGAATTTTGTGGGATACTATGAAAGCTGTGACAAGGGGGATATGCATAAAAGAAACCTTTAACTTAAAAAAAGGCAAGAAGAAAGAAAAAGGAAATTAGAAAGGGAAATAGAATTATTGGAAAATAAATATATATTAAACAAGGAAAAACAAACTTATATTGAGTTACGAGCAAAGAGGGAGGAATTGGATAAAATGGAAGTAGATGAAGTACAGGAAAATTTAACTTATTTAAGAAGGGAGTATTTTGAATTTAGTAATAAAAATTCAAAAATGTTGGCTAGATCCACACAGAAGAAGAAAATGGAAAATATGATAAATGGGATTAGAGATAAAACAGGTAAAATGTGTAGAACAATGAAGGAAAAACTAACATTTTTTGAGGAGTTTTATAAAGACCTGTACCAGTCAGGGAATAAACCAGTGGAACAAATAGAAAAATATGTAGGGGGAAATTGGAAGATTAAAATAGAAGAGGAAGATAGGGATTTATTAGAAAAACCAATTATGAAAATGGAAGCAGAGGAAGCAATAAACAATTTAAAAAGCGGGAAAGCTCCAGGAATGGATGGGTTAGGACCAGATTATTATAAAGTATTTAAAAAGAAGTTGATACCTAAATTATTAGAATTATATAATAATATAATAATGGGAGACAAAGTTCCTCCATCATGGCAACAATCATTGATAATATTGATACCAAAGCCAGATAAGGATTTGTTGGACCCTGGATCATACAGGCCTATATCATTGATAAATCAAGATGCAAAGTTATCAGCAATAATGGCAAAGAGAATGAATAGTTGTATGTATAAATATATATTAAAGGACCAATGTGGATTTGTTAAAGGAAGACAAATGTCAAATTTAATAGGAATGGTGTTAAATAAAATACATATAATTGGCAAAACAAAAGTAAAAGCAGGGATATTAGCATTAGATATATTTAAAGCATTTGACTGTGTGGAATGGCCAACACTAAACAAAATATTGAAAGAATTTGGAATGGGGAAGAGGTTTAGAGGATTAATAGATCAATTGTATTCCCATAACACAGCTATAGTGATGGTTAATGATGGAATAACAAGAGAAATAAAAATAACGAGAGGAACAAGACAAGGTTGCCCACTTTCTCCAGCACTGTTTGCAATAGTAATAGAAATTCTAGCAAATGTGATAAGAAATGATAATAGTATAGAAGGAACTGGAGTAGAAACAAAACATAAGATAAGCTTGTTTGCTGATGATACATTGTTAACAATTAAGGAACTGATTAACGGAATAGAAAAAATTAAAGAACATTTAAAAGTATTTGGGGAGATGACAGGCTTACAGGTTAATTGGAATAAATCAGATATGATGTTGTTTAACTATACTAAGGAAGAAGAAAATATATTTGTAAAAGAGAAAAATTAGAAGTAAGATTAAAAAGTAATATTAAGTATTTAGGAATAAATATTACAAAAGATTTAAAAGAACTAGAAGAGAAAAATATAATGGTATTAAGGAAAGAAATGGAAAAGAAGTTGGAAGAATATAAAAAATATTCAACTATCATGGTTTGGAAGAGTAGCTTTAGTTAAAATGAAAATATTACCTAAACTAAATTTTTTGTTTAGAATGTTACCAATAAAAGTATCAGAAGTAGAACTGAAAAAATGGCAAAATATGCTGAATAAATATTGTAATGGAGGGTAAAGGACAAGATTAAATAAATTATTTTGGTATATATCACAGAAGGAGGGAGGACTTGGTCTTCCCAAAATAAAAGGATATTATGAAGCTAATCAATTGAGATACGTTATAGAAGGAATTGTAGGACAGGGGGATTTAGAATGGTTAGAGGTAGAAACAGGGAGAATAGGAAAGAGTATATGGAACATATTTTTTTGATAATTTTACAAAAAAGGAAATTAAAGGAATTGAGAACCCATTTCTGCAAAATATATGGGAAATATGGTATAAATATAAGAGAGAATTTTTGCCTATTGATTCAGTATTAACACCGGTTATAAGGGGAAAAAAAATCCCAAATAATTTGAAGGAAAAAATGGGAAAGGAATTAAAGAAAAGAGGACTAGATAAAATAGAGGGATGGATAGGATGGATGAATGAGAAAGGGAGTATAAGAGAGAAATTATGTGGAATGAAAATGTCATGGTTTAATTGCATACAGTTAGAACAATGGATTAAAAATTGGAAAAAGAATCATAAAGAAACAAGGGAATTTACAAAATTTGAAAAAAGGTGAAAAGAGGGATGATAATGAAAGTATGAAAGGTATTACAAGTGAATTATATAAAATATTGATAAAAAATAAGGAAAAAAAGACAAAGGGGAATATTTAAGGAGAATATGGGAGGAAGATTTGAAACAAAAAATTGGAGATCATGAATGGGATAAGATATGGAAACAAAGACATCTAAAAAATATGTCGATACGGATAAAAGAAAATTATTATAAAATAATATGGAGATGGTATTTGACATCAGCAAAATTACATAATATAGAGAAGAATAACTCTAAATATTGTTGGAGAGGTTGTCAAGAAATAGGTACATATATGCATATGTGGTGGAATTGTAAATTTGTACAGCAGTTTTGGGAAATGGTTTTCATAGAAATAGAGAATATTCTGAATAGAAATATAGAAAGGAAACCGAGCATAGCATTGATGTCAATTTATAATGGAGAGAATGGGAACCAAGCAGAAAAGGATTTAATAACAAATTTATTAACGGCAGCAAGATTAATTATAGCAAGACATTGGAAAATGCAAATAAATGTACAAGTGGAGGAGTGGTTTAAAGAAGTGTGGAAGATGTCAATAAATGATGTTAACATGTAGAATCAAAGTAAGAAGAGGAAGTTGGAAAGAAAGTGACTTTGATAAAATTTGGAAGCGCTGGGCAGGGCACGTTTCTAGGATGGAGGACCATCGCCTCCCAAAAATACTACTCTACGGTGAACTCGCCACGTGTCAGCGTAAGAGGGGCGCTCCAAAAAAGTGATACAAAGATTCCCTGAAACAACATCTCAGGCTTGGCCAAATTGATCACCAACAGTGGTCCGCCCTGGCCTCACATCGGGAGGCATGGGGACGCACTATCCACAATGCTGCAGCCTTATTTGAGAACTCACGACGAACAAGTCTTGAAGAGAAACGACAACGCAGAAAGAATCACAACCCAAAAACATCACCCAAGGAGACCTTCTGCTGTGCTTTTTGCAACCGGACTTGTTTATCTCGGATTGGCCTTTTTAGTCATCAGCGCGCTTGCAGAAAGCGCGGGATGAGTCCTTCCTGAATCTTCGTTTGCGAAGAAAAGCCAGAGAGAGAGAGAGAGAGACAGACAAAAGATGGGAGGTTACCTCCATGAGAAGAAATGAGATTCTGGAAAGATTAGGTAAGGGATAACGGCTCCGGTGAAGGGGAGCACTGAGGTGGGGGGGTAGGGGAATTAATATTTTTGAATAGAATTATAGTAAAGAATTTATGTTAACTTTTGAAATTAGTTAATAGAAAAATTGTGATGTTTATAGTAACTTTATGTGCTATACTAATTAAGTATTGATTGGTTAATATAATGTATGATTATAAAATTAATAAAAATATATATTAAAAAAAAAGAAAAAGAAAATCGTGTTCCTAAGTGGTTATTTTCCCTGGGAAAGGAAGCTGCCAGTGGTGCTAGTAAGGACAACTCCTCTCTAAGCTTTGGTTTGTTGATTTTTCCTGGCTCCCCCCTCCCCTTTTGGCTTGTTCATTTTCACTTGGCTCATAACATGGCCTAGAAAGTTTAAATGCCCCATGTGCCATGGTTCTAGTTCTGATGCTCTTACAACCACTTATTCTAAAGATGATAATAACAACGGGGCATATTAGATGAATTGAAATATATAATGTATTATCTAGCTTGGGCCTTGAGTATACTTCTGCATTAAAAGGATGCATAAATGCTTGCATTCTTAGAGATTAATATCCATGGAAAAGAATTCCCTTATCTGTGTAGCCAAGAATGATCTTTTCTGTTTGGTGGCATTTATCCACAGGATTGCTAGCTTCCTAAGACTGAATAGCAGAGGCAGAACTCGGCATGTACAATGTCTACCCTGCTTCTGATCTGTAGTATCTCTCTCTAGTGCAAGATACAGTCGACGAGGCAAAGGTGGCTTCCTTTAACTTGGCTAAAAATGATATTCTGCAATGTTTATCCTGGCAGTGGCAATTGTGTTCCCCAAGCTACTAGACACATTATTATTTTTACATCCATATAGGATTTGGAATAGTTACTCTTTGTGGACCACAGCTCACAGAACCCCTCAGTCATCATTGCCCACGGCCATGCTGGCGGAGAAATTTCTGGGAGGTATAATTCAAAAGTTTACTTTACCAGGCTTTGCCTTCAAGTTATCAGAATGAGGGCAGGAAGCACTGTCTTCCATCTGATCTAGCTGGTACCAAATAGATGGTACCAAATCATCTATCATCTAGATGGTACCAAATAGATGAACCAAGTAATCTATTTGGTACCATGATTAAACCAATTCATTGTTTCCTGTCATAGAGCCAGAGACTTATAGTTAAAAATAAAGGGAAGAATTTAATAGTACCAGAGAGTGAGATCCCTGCCAGAACCATGCACAGAGATACGAGCAATGAAAAAGATTCTGAAATGGAAAGGATTAGGAGGAGCTATGCAAAAGCTCTCAAAATTTCACTTATTAGGGAGATTTTTTTGGGGGGAGGTGGATTTTTCTTTCTTGTATACAAGAATTTCAAAACCAAATATTTACACCTCTGCTAGCAAGCAGGATAAGGAAGAGGTATGTGGCAAAGCTACTGAAGCAGTAGGGTCATTGTTCAGCCATGGGGAAAAAAAAGGAGAATGCAAAAGCTAGTTACCATAAGCTATACTAGTTAAATGAGACAAACCAGTGTGTCTCTGCTGTGCTCTTCCAGGTCAGAGCTGGCAAGAGGCATGCTGTTGGAGCTCCCATGTGTCCAGTGTCCCCAGAGATGAGCTTCCATGCTTATGGTGTAGCCCTTCATTTTGGAGTCAGAGGTTTCTTTCAGCTCACTGCTTCCACAAGCAAGTGCAGAACTAAAATAAATTTGAGGTTCTTACCCATGTCTGAATGTGCAAGGCAGTAGGGTGTGGAAAGAAGAATTCGTCTCCTTCTGTAGCTCTGGTATTGAGAGGAAGGTTGGGCCCATCTTGTTTGTCAGAGCCTGATGGATCTCTCGCAATGGAAGAAGGGAAGATAAGCTTATAGGTTAAGGTACAGAGGTGACATACAGTATTTACCTTCTCAAAATGTATGAAGATTGTTAACATACACTTATACAAAGCTTAGGAAAAAATAACTTTTTTGGAATGTAACTCCCAGAATCCTAGCTAAGAAGGCTTGGAACTCTTCTAAACTTTGCGTTTCTGTATAAAAAATGTATATGCATAAATGTACATTATCAATGAACGATTTCTTTTGTTCATTTCCCCATCTGAACCTCATTTTTAGGATTATATAATTCTGAATTCTTATTTTGAATTATTTTTTATCAAATTAAATATAATAAATGATATCTGTAAAGCCACAAAGACCCATCTTAGTGATTTGATTTGATTTATATCCCAGCTTTCTTCCATCATCACCTGAACAGAAGGGGAGGGGGCATAGAGGCCTTTAGTCTTAAAACCCAACATAAAAAGAAGGAAAATGGTTGTAGTGCCTTGAGCTACTGGTTCTCAGACTTTGGCCATAAAGATTTTCCAGCTGCTAACTTTCAGATTTCTTGATCATTGGTTATGCTGGCTGGAACTTCTGGATGTTGAAATCAATAACATCAGGGGGACCAAAGTTTGAGAAGCACTTGCCTACATGGTGAAACAGGAAAAGTCAGAAGGTGGCTGTGATTGCCTCTGAAAAACAAGCAAGATAACTTGTGAGAG
This sequence comes from Gambelia wislizenii, assembly GCA_030847615.1. Lineage (NCBI taxonomy): Eukaryota > Metazoa > Chordata > Lepidosauria > Squamata > Crotaphytidae > Gambelia > Gambelia wislizenii. The sequence continues at coordinate 225,597,575 of JAUMIR010000003.1, read as the reverse complement.
CACTGTAGTTTGGAAAAAAGGCAGTAATTGTCAGCACAAATTACCATCATGCCAGAAGAACAAGCTTTATTGACATTTAAATTGTGTGGATCAGTGAGCTCTTTGATATCTTCCTGCATATTTCATGGAAAACAGAATATATTTTGCCCAACAATATTTATTGAAAAGAAAATAGACTGAAGAAGAATACTTGTAGGTTTATATTAGACAGATAGTAATTTCAAGAGCTGTTGCTTGGGCCATGTTGTTGTTGAAGTTTGCAAAAGTCAGTATGAATTTGGGGAAAGGGGCATTTCCAATGAGATACCTTGAAGGGATATTCTAAATATTAAATAATGATGTCTCTAAATATTTTCTGCGATGCCCTTGAATAAGATATTTCATTTAACAACACGGGTGGGTGGGTGGGTGGAATCCAATTGGAAGTGATCTAACAAAAATTACTTCAGGCAATTCCAAAAGCATGTTACCTTTGATATGCAAAATCCACTGGAAATTGTGTTTAACTAATTATCTCCTCAACTTGCCATATTCTTGGAAGTGATTTTTTTCCTTCCAAATATACAGTTTAATATTATGAAACACATTGTACAGGTTGTAACAACTCCAGAGAATTTTATAGGCTTTCTCAATATGAAGGCAGGGGCAAAATTGTAAGGGCTGTGGAGCCTGCAATGAAAATCTATTAACTATAAGAAAACATTAGTGACCTATCTTTCTAATTGAGACTAACAAAGCAGCAAGAGATCAATTAGCATATTCACTTGACATTCTGTTGGCAAGCAAACATATACCCATACATCAAGGAGTGGCCCTAATGAGAGATGGAGAAAGAAAATAGTAGGGAGGGGGAGGAAAAAAGCTAGACCAGAAAAGAAAAAGCATAGCCTGAGGAAGAAGGTCCAGAGTTGGCCTTGGATATTTAAGTCTTTATAGCGGCAAAGTGCATGTTAGGCAATGCATGGCCTGAGATGATTTATTATGCTAAATGACTGCTAGATGAATCTGGGAGGTCTTTTTAAAAATGAGATGTCATATATGGGTAAGATGTCCATTTCTCCTTTAGGAAGCTAATAGGTTTTTATAAATTTTACATGAAAAATAGCTATTCTTGTTCAGAAGAGCAGCTTTATAAGACATGCAATTACTGCTTTGCCCCATTCCTCTTAACAGATAGAAATGTACTTTTCAACATGTTCAAAGTTTCAAGATATAATTGCAATACGATTACAACCAGAACAAAGTATCAGAGTTTGAATGACCAGAGTACTGTCTCCTTACCCTTGTGCCATTCTGCCTTCTAAATCGTTTGGGATTGTGAAAGCAAAATTATGTCTCTGTGCTAAGAGAACAGCAGCACTGTGCCCTGAGCCGCTTTTGTGATGAGCAGTATAGTTTGGGATTGTTAAAAACTCTTTCAATAATGTCTTGCCCTGTGGTTCTCTCTCTCTCTCTCTCTCTCTCTCTCTCTCCTCCCCATTGCTGCCAGAATTGGATGTGCAAACATTATGTTCCCAGATGTACATTTACATCATGTAATGTCTGCAGGGTCAGGTAGAGATGTGAATGTTTGAATGTGCTATCACAGAGCTTTCACATCCCTTTAAACACAATACTTTTTCAATGGCGTCAATTGACATGCTCAACTGTGATTCATCAGGCACTGACCAATTGGGTGAGGAGAAGGTAGTGATGAATGAATGACCAGTGCTTATTGGTGAAGAAGATGCTTAGCTTGCTGCTTCTGTACTGATTCATGCCAACAGTATTTTAAAGCAAGTGTCTGTCAGCTGTTGGTGACTGAAGCTTGATGACAAAATAGTGACCTTGGGTACTTTGTTGATAAAAACTATTTCATTGTATTGTAGCTGTTGATCAAAAACTCTTCATATTACCAAAACCTTCCAAATCCCTTTAGTTTAAAATGCTTTCTTAAACTACATGTCAGGCTTTTCTTTTCATGACATAGTTTGCCTAAAATTTTTAATTAGTTGCCTAATATTTTCAATTAGTTCTCAGGGAGCCAGATTGATTGAGAAATGTCTTCAGAACATGTTGTGTTATCATATGTTATGGTAATATATTGGGGCAGTGCTATTGAAAGTGGTGGTCCATGAACTGGTGCCAGTCCACAAGCCATCAGGTACTGGTCCTTAGTGCATTTCCAGGAAACTATGCAAATATGATAATTAATATGGTATGGATCCCTGGCAGGTTGGAGAAAAAATGCCTGTCTGCCACATCAGATAGTATTGCCTTACAGTTTTTGCCATTCTGTGGGATTCTGGATTGGCTTTGGCTGTTGGCACACAGATGCTTTGAAGCATTGTCTCACATGAAGCAGATTTCAATTGGTTCCCTGATTAATCACACCACACAATTATAGTGCTATGATTCCATTTTAATGGCATAGCAATCTCCTATGAAACCCTGGGATTTGAAGTTGAGGGAGGGGTATTTAGAATTCTCAAAGTGTTCTAGTACCTTATCAAACTACAAATCCCAGGGTTTCATAGGAGATACAGCCATGGATGTTGTTGGTCATGCCAAATCTGATGTGAATATCACAGGATTATAAAACCAAAGAGTTGGAAGAGACCACAAGGGCCATTCAGTCCAACCCCCACCATGCACGAATACACAATCAAAGTACTTCTGACAGATGGCCATCCAGCTTCTGTTTAAAAACCTCTAAAGAAGGAGACTCCACCACACTCTGAGGAAGCATATTCCACTGTTGAACAGCTCTTCCTGTCAGGAAGTTCTTCCTAATATTTAGGTGGATTCTTTTTTTTTTTTTTTATGGTAGTTTGAATCCATTGCTCTATGTCCAAGGGCTCATCTACACAAGCCAAGATACACTTGCTGCCTGCCAGCATATCCTGGTTGTGGATCAGGCCAATTGTCCCCCCACTCTTGCCATGGAATAGGGGGAAGTCTTGAAGGGCATGCTGGTTTGTCACTGCAGCCACCACCATTAATGTACAGAGGTGATATCAGGCAGGAAGGGGCCCCGCAACATGTGACCAAGGCCCCCTGCATATGACCAGCCTTGGTTGCATGCTACAGGACTCTTTCTTGCCTTCCAAGGCAGAAAGGCAGACTAGCAGCTTCAGCAAAGGCTGGCCTGCTGGGATGAGATCCTGTGGTATTGCAAGTCCCGATCTGTTTTCTCCTGATGGAAACAGATTTAAACAGGTATTACAATATAATTCTGTATTGGGCCCTAAATTTTGCTTCTGTCTACAAATCATTTGCTCATTATTCATATATTATCAAATCTTAAGTCCTGAATTCACAAATGTTTAAGTACAGTATAAATTAGAAACCAAGAAAAGTGCTTAAGTATATCTTGAATCTTTTTGGTGTAAATCTTAGCCTTGGCCTCACCATAATAAAGTGAAGAATGTTATGAACCTCACATAATTGAGTATAGCTTTTAGTCAATAGAGCTTCAAAGCAGAGAAGCTGAGTCTGAGAGAAATGTAGCACTGTGAACCAAGGTGTCAGAGACTATGGCTGATGCCCAGAGATAGCTAATCATCATTCTCAAAGGGATTAGTATTTATAAAAAGATTATTCACAAAGGTATTAGTATTTATAAAAAGATGATATAGGTGTCTAACAATAGCTTTTATTCTTTTGGGGAGCACAACCAACTATGATTATGTACTTGATAGATACTCAAGATAGCCAAACAACATACTTAATGTTTTTGAAAACTATTCTGTATAGATTGTTGATGCTTCCTTTATAACCCAATTTGCATTGGAGGATGTATGCTGACCTGAATATACTCACTGTTTCTCCTAAACATTTTCAGCAGCATTAGGAAATTTCCATTTTGCCTATTTGTTTTATGATTGCTTTGAATATTTTTATTGTTGCTTTTTAAGGATGTCTTTGGTACAATATGAATTGACTTTATTTAGTCCTAATAATAGCCACATCTGAATGGCTGCACAGTACTATGATATCCCATTAATCTCTAATTGGCTAGGATTACTCTTGCAGTTGCACACAGAAGCAGTGCCTTGACTTTCAATCTACTTCATTGCTGTCAATGATATTGCCACAAAAACAAGTCTGACTGGCAGTATCACAGTATAGCATCCTCCCATTCACCAGAGGATCCCCAGCTGTCTAGGGTCATTTATTGGATTAACTCAGCAGAAAGAGCCAGTATAGTAGGAGCCTTGTATCCACTGACTCATTATCCACTGATTTAATTATTCATGGGACACAAAACTGCACACCTGCCATATAATCTTCCTTGAAAATGTGTCCCCTCTAGCCATCTTCTAGGTCATCCAAGGCAAATCTATGGTATTTTAAACTGGAAGTCCCATTATTTTCAATGGCATTTGCTATTATCCACGGTTTTCGGTATCCACGCCCCCCCGAACCAATCCCCAGTGGATATGGGGGTCCTTCTGTAATTAAAACAGAAAATGCACTGAAGCATCAGTAGATCATGGGAACAATGATAGGAAAGAGAATAAAAAAGGTTAGTACTTACACATGATCATTGTTTTTCAGTTTAATTCAGTTAGGTGGTATTCAGGGATTCCTGTTTTAGCCTTTTGTCTAAGGCTAAGTAGGGGTATGGGTGAATAAACTGAGACTCAGTCTGGACAAGATAGAATCATAGAATCGTAGAATTGTAGAGTTGGAAGAGACCACGAGGGCCATCCAGTCCAACCCCCTGCCATGCAGGAAATCACAATCAAAGCATTCCTGACAGATAGCCATCCAGCCTCTGTTTAAAGACCTCCAAGGAAGGAGACTCCACCATGCTCCAAGGGAGTGTGTTCCACTGCCGAACAGCTCTTACTGTCAAAAAGTTCCTCCTAATGTTGAGGTGGAATCTCTGTTCCTGGAGCTTGCATCCATTGTTCCGTGTTCTAGTCTCTGGAGCAGCAGAAAACAAGCTTGCTCCATCCTCAATGTGACATCCCTTCAAATACTTAAACAAGGCTACCATATCTCCCCTTAACCGTCTTTTTTCCCGGCTAAACATACCCAACTCCCTAAGTCTTTCCTCATAAGGCATGATTTCCAGACCTTTCACCATTGTAGTCACCCTTCTCTGGACATGCTCCAATTTGTCAATATCCTTTTTGAATTGTGGTGCCCAGAACTGGACACAGTATTCTAGGTGAGGCCTGACCAAGGCAGAATAGAGCGGTACTATTACTTCCCTTGATCTGGACACTATACTTCTTTTGTACAGCCCAAAATCACATTGGCCTTTTTAGCTGCCGCATCACACTGTTGACTCATGTTCAACTTGTTTCACACGTAGTCTCATTCAGCCAGGTCTCCCCCATCCTATATCTATGCATTTTGTTTTTATGCCCTAAGTGCAGTACCTTACATTTTTCATTTTGTTAGTTTTGGCCCAGCTTTCTAGTCTATTCAGGTCATTTTGAATTTTGATCCTGTCCTCTAGCTACTCCCCCTAATTTGGTGTCATCTGCGAATTTGATAAGTATGCCCCTAATTCTGTCATCCAGGTCACTGATGAAGATGTTGAATAGCACTGGGCCCAGGACAGAACCCTGTAGCACCCCACTGGTCACATCTTTCCAAGATGAAGAGGAGCCACTGCTGAGCACCCTTTGGGTTTGGCTGGTCAACCAATTACAAATCTATTTAATAGTTAACATGTCTAGCCCACATTTTACAAGCTTGTTTGCAAGAATGTCATGGGGAACCTTGTCAAAGGCCTTACCGAAATCAAGGTATGCAATATCCACAGCATTCCCTTCATCTACCAAGCTGGTAACTTTATCAAAAAAAGAGATCAGATTAGTCTGGCATGACTTGTTTCTCTGAAACCCATGTTGAGTTTTTGTGATTATGGCATTGCCTTCTAGATATTCACAGACTCTCTGTTTAATGATCTGCTATAGAATCTTCCCTGGTATTGATGTCAGACTAACTGACGATAATCGTTGGGATCCTCTTTTTTTCTCTTTTTGAAGATGGGGACAATGTTTGCCCTCCTCCAGTCTGTTGGGACTTCTCCTATTCTCCAGGAGTTCTCAAAGATTATTGCCAATGGCTCTGAGATTACATTTGCCAGCTCTTTTAATACTCTTGGATGTAGTTCATCTGGTCCTGGAGATTTAAATTCATTTAGATTAAGAAGGTATTCCTGTACTACCTCTTTACTTATTCTGTGCTGGATTTCCCCTATTGTGTCCTCTGTTCCAGTATCCTCGGGTTGATCACCCTTTTCCTTTTCTGAAAACACTGAGGCAAAGAAGGTGTTGAGTAATTCTGCCTTTTCTCTGTCTCCTGTTAGCATTTTGCCATCTTTTCCATGTAGTGGCGCTACCATTTCCTTCTTCTTCCTTTTGCTGCAGACATACCCCCCAAAAAAACCCTTTTTATTGTTCTTAACCTTTCTAGCGAGCCTGAGCTCATTCTGCACTTTAGCTTTTCTAACTTTACTCCTACAAATGTTTGCTATCTGTTTGAATTCTTCTTTAGTGATTCTTTGGTGATTTCCCCCTTTTTCCATATCCATTTCCTATACATGTTTCATTTAAAACTTAGCTCCTTTGAAAGTTCTTTAGTCATCCATCCTGGTTTCTTGAGACACCTCCCATTTTTCTTCCTCATTGGTACTGTTTGAAATTGTGCCTTCAGTATCTCCCTTTTGAGAAAGTCCCATCCGTCTTGAAGTCCCTTTTCTTTTAGTATCTGACCATGGGATCACCCCCAGTATTTCCCTGAGTTTATTGAAATCAGCTCTTCTAAAGTCTAGAATGCATGTCTGACTATGCCTGGCTTCTCCTTTCCATTGTATAACAAACTCCAGGGTGCCAGTTACATGACAGAAATTGTCGCGGTGCTTACCGTGATTTTGTGATCACGAATCCATCCCTCGCTGTTTATACGATTTATGTCACTGATCTGGATATCCCAGGTGGTCCCGTGACTGATTTTTTCACATCTAAAGTTCCGGGGTTTTTTTAGGTTGTAGTTTTTTGGGGTTTTTTTGGCTGTCAATCAAGTATGCGATTACTCATGTTTTCACAACCTCGGTGACGCACTTCCTTTAAAGTTCCGTGCCATGAGCGATGCTATTGGCTGGCTGGGGGGGGGACAGGGGGCAGAGGTTTGGTATTCCCCTTGCTTCTTTAAAATGTTAACCCTTGAAGCAGAGGCAGAAGGCACTTTTCAAAGACCTCAGACAGAGGAACAATTAAACCATCTCCTTTCCTTTTGAAAGCAAGCTGAGTAGAGGCTTGGAATTTCTTTCACTTTAAGCAGAGGCAGCGTGGGAGGCTTGGTATTTATTCCCTTTGCCTCTTTAAAATGTTAAGCCTTACTTCAGAGATTCAGCAGAGATTTCAAGGCATTTTGAAAGGCACAGACACAGAGGGGGAATTAAAGGGTGTTCATTCGCTCAGAGGCTGGAATACCAGGGAGGTGATCAAGGCAGGGGATGAATGGGTGACCCTCTGCCCACCGCAATCTCTCTGTAACATGCAGTTGAGGAAGAGGTTAAAGCTGAAGGGTTTGCAGTGTAGAAATCCATTTAAAAAGGTGATTGAGTACACACGCGTGCGCGCGCGCGCGCACACACACACACACATCAACCTTCATGCAGCTGGAAGGGATGCCTTTGTTTTCGGCTGGTGAGGCTGGATCTGTTGAACGGGTGACTGACCCCTCCTTTTCTGGTCCCTAATCTCTAAGCCCACCCCCAGTCACCATTTCCGGTCATCCCTAGTACCGAGACATTTTGTCCCAGGCTGTTTACATTTCCGATTTTCCGAATCCTCCAGTGACTTTTTTAAAAACCGGCACAAACTGCAGGACTGGAAGTCCCGCAGGTTGAGTGATAAAAGATGCCCCCCCCTTCCGAAAATCACGTACCCGACCCGATGTACGTGTAAACTGCCAGGGATCGACATGAATTCTTCCCAGGACATTTTCATTGTGTAAATGGTACCCAGGAGAACATGATCACTCTCACCTAAGGATCACACCCCTTGCACCCCATTAACCAGGTCACCCCTGTTGGTTAGAATCAGATCTAAAATAGCTGACCCCTTGTTGCCTCTTCCACCTTTTGGACCATGAAATTATCTTCCAGGTAAATAAGGAATTTGCTAGACCTTGAAGTTTTGGTTGAGTTAGATTTCCAGCAAATATCAGGATAGTTGAAGTCACCCATCACTACTACATCTCTCCTTTCTGCGTGTGTAGTCATCTGTTCTAGAAAGGCATCATCCACTTCCTCCGTCTGACTTGGGGGTCTGTAGTAGAGTCCCACAATAACATCCCTGTTGTTTCCTCCCCCCTTTAATTTTTATGCAGATGCTCTCCACCTGGCTTCCAGTATTGATGTCATGGATCTCTTCACTGGTGTAAATATTCCTGACATATAATGCTATTCCTCCTCCTTTCCTGTTTGGCCTGTTTCTCTTTTAAAGGTTATACCCCTGTATTCCTACATCCCAATCATGAGACTCATCCCACCAGGTTTCAGTAATGCCTATCATATCATATTTGCTTTGTTGTGTTAGGAGTTCAAGTTCATCTTGCTTATTTCCCATGCTCTGTGCATTAGTGTAGAGACATCTAAGACCATGTGTTCCCTTTACTTGCTGCCTGTGCAAGTTTTTTTGCATCCCACTTTTGGGTTCTTGTACTGTTTGCGTTGTTCCCTCTATGACAGTTTGACTATTTTCTCCAGCCCTTTTGTCTTCCAGAATACTGTCTCCCTCCCCTATATGACTCAGTTTAAAGCCCTCCTGATCAAATTCTTGAGACTGTTGGCAAAAACGTTTCTGCCAACTGTTGTGAGATGCATCCCTTGCCAGACGTCCCCCCCTCATGGAACTGCAGCCCATGATCCAAGAATCCAAATCATTCTTGGCGACACCATCTGCAAACTCAGTTGTTTACATTGGTTATTTTTCTCTCCCTTCCTGGACCATGCCCTTCAACTGGCAGAAGAGACGAGATGACAACCTGTGCATCCATTTCTTTCAGCTTCCTCCCCAGAGCCTCATAATCTCTTCTGATCTTCTGAAAGCTGTGCCTTGCAGTATCATTGGTTCCCACATCACAGATCTTTGCCCCTGGGAAACAACACACCTCCCGAGACATTTTGTCAGGCCCACAAATCACTGCTTCTGTACCCCTCAGCAAGGAGTCCCCCCTCACGCCTCCCCTAAGGCTTAGCAGCAGCTGTTCCTTGCAGAGGTACTCTCAGGGTCCCCTGCTCTGCCGCTGAATTCTTTCCATGCTGTTCTTCCTCGTTGTCCTTGATAAGGGAGAAAGCTTCAAATTGATTCTGTAGCTGCAAGCTGACAGAACAATCCCTGGTTTTTTTTACTTCTATGTGTGACATTCCTCCAGCTGTCTACCTCCTGTGTATGTGAAGTGACCCTCTTCTCCCCAGCAACCTCCTCTGTGTGGTCCCCATCCAAGATTGTTGGTTCTGTTCTGTCCAGGAAAACGTCTTGCTCACAAATATGGTGAAGTGTAGCTACCCGGGTCTCCAGCTGCTGGACTTTCTCCTCCAAGAGGGCTACCAACTTGCACTTGGTGTATGTGAAGTTCCCCACATCTGTAGACAAGAAGACAAGAAGATAGATATATTGTTTGTCAATAGACAGCCTAAATTGGAACTGGGAGTACAACCTGTTCTGGATATAGTACCAATCCCCCTGAAAGATATGGTAAACACTTTAGGAGTGCTCTCAGATCTGGTGCAGTTCCTTGGTCAGGTGGCACCAGTGGCCATGGAAACATTTGCCCAGCTTTGTCTGATCTCCCAGCTATACACTTCCTTGTGAAATTCATGTCTAACCACCTCCCAATTAGATTTATTTCAATGCACTCAATGTAGACTTGCCCAATTTAAGAGGTTACCCTTTAAAAGTGTTGTAAAATTACAGCTTGGTGTAAAATGTAGTGGCTAGACTTTAATCAGAAATGCACAGTGCGAGCCCTCTGTATCTGCTAGGGTTTGGTTCCAGGACCTTCCATGGATACCAAAATCCATGGATGCTCAAGTCCCATTATATACAGTGGCATAGTAAAATGGTGTCTCTCATATAAAATGGTGAATAGCCAGGTTTGCTTTTTGGAATCCCCCCTCCCAATATTTTTGAGCCATGGTTGGTTGAATCCATGGGTGCAGAACCCATGGATATGGAGGACCAACTGTACTTGGAAAACCCTCACCTGGCTTCCACCTTTTTTCTGTGCTCAGATGAGAGTATTTGCCATGGGTGAGGAGAGTTAGAAAAAAGCTGAGTGAACACTGGGGTAGAGGGAGAAAAGGGTCAGATAGAAAGAAAGCAGTGTGTGGGGAGAGGGAAGACAGAGCAGAGGGGAAGAGAAGTATATGTGTAGAGGTGGATGGAGGGTGGGTGTTTGTAAGTAGCTTCTAACCCACATAAAGCTGGTAACAGGCTGAATGAGTATGGAGAGGGAGAAGAGAAAATAAATAACATGGTTGGTGGAGGGATTTCTAAGCCAGGCAGAACTATTGCAGGTTGAATTGATGCAGGAAGGAAAAGACTTTTGAGAAAGAAAAAGAGTTAGGGAAAGGGAAATAGAAGAGGAACAGCATGGAATGCAGGAAGGACAAACATGTTTTTAACCCATGTGAAGCCACGTGCCTTCACTAACCCTGGGACCACCTGCTCACAAATGAACCTACCTTGTTGATATGTGCCTTTTCCACATGTGTCTTCCCACCACCTCCTTTGGATTTCAAATACCGTCCCCAGAGATGCTTGTTTAGTACTGCTCTGGTTAGTTTTATCCACCAGGCCAGAACTATTCATTTCCCCAAACCTGAAAGAACAGAAATACAGTGGGCCTTCCAGATCCATGGGGGTTTGTTTCTGGGACTCCCTGCAGATGACAAAAAAAATATATATGGATGATTGCATCCCATATTATTAAATGGTGGCGACATACATGTGGATGCTTTACTGTGTCCACATTCATGTCACCACCATTTACGTATACAACATAATGATCCGCCATCACTCAAAATCGTGGATCCGGAACCTGCAGATCAGAAGGGCCCACTGTACTAATTTTATTGCTTCTTAACTTGTTTCTTTGATGCTTTACAGTTTTTTATTGCATTTCTGCTTTCTATAATTGTGTTTGTGAATTTTATGTTTTATTATATTTTATCAGTATCTTATATGCAGACTTGTAAATTTCCTTGAAATTAAAATATAATTCAAATAAATAAATAAATACAGTACAGTATATGTTTTTACTCTGAGGTTCTGTGCACTAATATAGCGTAAACACTATGTATGCTTACTGAGAAATAGGTGTCCATTCAGGCTTATTCCATAGTAAGTATGTTCAGGGGCTTGTCTAGACAAGAAGACATAATGTGGATTGCTGTGCATTAATGCAAATTTGCAGCAGTGTTCATTTGTCTCCACAGTCCATTGGCAAAATCGCTGGTATGTGAAGCTATCCATGTTTGAAGTTCACACGCAGCCATGCCTGTGAATTAAATTGGTGGCTGGGAGTGAATTACTCATGCTGTTATTCTCCACAAATTGTCATCATTGCACAGCATTTTTTTTAAACTGCAAGTCAAAGTTGCACAAGTGCGACTTTACACTTAAAAAAACTCTTTTTTTGTCTCAGCCCAGCAAAAAAAATGCACAATCGATAATGAAAACTCCAAAGTGATGCTTCTGGCCACATCATTGCTGGCAAGTCCCCCCCCCCCCTTCATGCACGTTCTACCAATCAGCTTTTCACTTCTGCCCTCACTGAGAATGTGCTGCGCTGTGAATTGGATGTCCAAATAAATGGGAATGTGCATTTCCACACATTGTTTTAAAACCTCAGGAAAAGATTTGAGGGCTTTTCCCTTGCAGTTTTTGGAGTTTTTGACCATCCTCCTGAATAAACTGAATAACCATGGGATCTCCTTGGAACAAAAGGTATTCTCTGTGAGTTCTATTAGGATTATTTTCACTGTCTAGACTACTGGACTGCAGTCTAAATGCATGTGGCCAGGATGTGTTATTTATTTGCTTGTTTTATCAAGGAAAAGGGTACAATAATGAGGAACTCAATTTGTGTTCTGATAAAAAAGAAGACAAACGCTGTCTGCTACAGGCATGATGCTTTTTATCTGAGTTCACTGGCAGGTCAATTCTTGAATGTCTCTGTAGGTTTTTCAGCAGACAGCATCAACTACTAAAGGTTTTATTGGGCCCCTTTTCTGGTTTACACGGCAGGTTTTATTGCGTTAAGTTGCGCTTTAGTGCTTTCCCGCATCAGTGGTGGGTAGTTTACATGGTAATTGTTTACACAGCTATATTTTGTGGCTCTTTGATTTTTTCCGCTTTGAGGTTCACACAGCCATAAGTGCTGGGGGCATGGCCAAGCATTGGAGAGGGAAAGGAATGCCATAGGAATGTCTGTCCTGGCCCCAACTCCGTGTCCTTACCCGCTTAGAGGCAATCCCCCCCACTCCCTTTCCACAATTCAAAGGGAAGGTTTTCTTCCTTGCTTAACAGCATCTTCTGCCAAATATAGGAAAGCCAGAGAGAGAGGCGGGGGAAATAACAGCTTAGAGGCAGTCCCCCTCCCCCCCACTCCCTTTCCACAATTCAAAAAGAAGGTGTTCCTCCTTGCCGGAGAGAGAGAGAGAGAGAGAGAGAGAGAGAGAGAGAGAGAGAGAGAGAGAATAGCAGTTCAGCTTGCTACAGCCCTTTGTGAAATGGTTTCTCTCCCTCCCCCATGCACAGGAAAAAAGTTGACAAACTGAGCTTTTACATACTTTCAAAACAGCAGAGAGGATGAGAAGGAATGCTCCCTGAATGAAAATTGTTGGGAATCCTTTTTGTTTGCAAACTGGCTTGCAAAATAGCAGACAGGATTTTTGCTAAGTTTCCTCTAATCACTACTGTCTTTCCCTCCCTCCCTGCCCCTCTTTTAAGCCCACCCCTGCATCATCAACCAATCACAATGCAGCTCTGCTTTAACCCTTAGCGGAATGCTAGTTCACACTGCCAATAATGCACTACATTGTAAATAACTTGGCAAAAGTACCGACATCCCTTGGCATGCTATATTTGGGTGTTTTACCTTCCCCCCTTCTGAATGAGGCGATGCTGTGTTGCAATCCGTGGGAACTATGAGCTATCTTAGCGGTATATTTAGAGGAATATTTGCCCGTGTAAATGAGTAATGGGAATGGTTCTTGTATCCAAAGCTCTGATTAAATTTTTTAAAAAACCTATGTTCATCTATCCATGCTTCTAGTATTGCAGAGTAGTGGAACTAACTATAAATGGTGAAACTGGAATGTGTGTGTATGTGTGTCAGTGTATTACAACTTTGGTGTTCTCAGAGAAATTTTCATTGTATCAGAGTTTATTTAAAATGAATTTGAAATCAAATATTGCTCACATGTTAATGCAGCCAAAGACCTTGAAGAAAGTTTGCATAGTGGTGCTGAATTTTGCATATTCAGGGAATTCTCTCTGTGTATTCTCTCTGTGTAACTTACAAGAGTAAGTTAAATGCAAAAGACATGCAAACTATTCAGAACCTATGGAACATTGAAAGTACAAAGATAAGAAGATTTTATATTAATTTCAGGGTGGGGGGGGGATGTAAAGTTTCACACAGAATGGAATGCCAAAGATAAAATCCTGAAGTTCTGTGTTACTTGTGAGGGATCTGCTACCATACTAACATCCCACATTGTTCCATAATTTTCTATGGCATTTCTGTGAAACTGTATGAGTGTAGCAATTTACTCAATGGTTGAGAGCTTTTGATCAATAGGATGTTTGAAGAATCAGCTGAAATCAGCAACAATGGGAAAATGGGCAAAGGAGGGAAAGTAGCAAAAAATGTGTTAAAATTGTGTTAAAAAGAAAAATTGTGTTAAAAAGAAAAGGGGGAAAACAGGAGAAACCCTCAAGACCCACGTCTTAAGGCATGCTGACTCCCTCCCTCTTCTTCTTATTTATTTATATAGGCTTAAAGTTTGTCAAAAAATGCCCTTATAGGTATCTGTATAAGAGGCACTATTTAAGATGGATAAATATATAAAAGAGGGGAAATAATAATGGTTGTTATATAAAGATATGTTGGTATATGAAAATGATACACATAGATTGGTATATGAAAATGATACACATTGGTAGAAATACAAAGAGATGTACAAAAAATTTAAAGAAAAATATGACTTTGAACAGAAAAAAACCAGAATTCAAGATACAATTATTTACTAATGATGATCATCTGATAGAAAGATGAATAATATGTTATTGGAAGTTGTGATGGAAGACGAGGTGATCAAGGATTGTATGATCTTATGGGCAAACTTTTTTGGATAGAATATCAAATTGGAGTCATGGGGAAAATGTGGCAAAAAGGGATTAAATTTATAGGTTTTCTATGGTTTTTTTCCAGGCTGTGAGGCCATGTTCTGGAAGAGCTTATTCCTGACATTTCACCTGCATCTGTGGCTGGCATCTTCAGAGAATGGTTGGGTAGGAGTGTGTGTGGGGTTTATATACTGTGAGCCCCTGCTGGAGAGGATATGTAAATTTGTGTATTTGAATGGCTAGTTCCTGGGGATAGATATGCAAGGAGGATTAGTGTCTGTTTGGCTAATGGCCCATTTTCTGCTGGAAATCCCTGTGTCTCTGGGTGGAGTTCATTTGTATGTGTTGAGTTTTTATTTTGGTGTTTTTCAGGATTGGCAGCCAAACTTTGTTTACTTTAAGTGTTTCTTCTTTCCTGTTGAAGTTGTCCAGGTGTTTGTGGATTTCAGTAGCTTCTCTGTGCATCCTGACATGATAGTTGTTGGCCTGGTCCAGAATTTCAGTGTTTTTAAATAACATTTTGTGTCCTAGTTGGTTTAAATTTACATTATCAAATAACTAAAGGGAAAACTTCTATAAAATGATGTTTCAATGGCATCTAATGCCAGAAAAAAAATTCCAAAAATATAAAAGGGCACCAATAATAAATGCTGGAAATGCCAGGAACAAATAAGAATGTATTGCCATCAATGGTGGACTTGCAAAAAAGCTAAAAAATTATGGAAATAAATTCATTCAGAAGTGGAAAAATCTTCAGGAAGAAAATGTCTAACCCCCCCCCCCCGAATTTTACTTGTTGGGTTTGATAGAACAAAATTTATTAAGATCATCCTAGAGGAAATAGGTGGAAAAAAATTACTTACAAAAACCTAAAATTAGGAAGTAGGAAGTCAATCTTTTAAAAGTTTTATTGTATTGTTTTGTTTTATAATGTTTTTGTGTATTGTAATGTACCCTAATATATTATACGTAGTATTGTATTATATATTTTATTGTATTGTATAGTATGTATAGTATGATGAGATGTTTTTGTAAGGAGTATGTGTTGTTTATCCAATTTGAAAGTTTTGTTATATTGATATATTGAAGTTAATAAAAAAAATTTTTTTAAAAAATTGTCAGATTTGCCTGCCTCTTGAAACTTGGAAATATTCTTCCAATTTTTGCATGAGATCAATGGCCTTGTGAAAATATGTGTGTGTTTCAAAATATTTGGGCTAGCCTTACTAGAAAATCTTTTCTTCCACGCTATCCTTCTCATCCACAAGAACACAATAAAATGTTCAGTTTCAGGACAGTTCCGAGATTGCTGTATAACCAAACAAAAGGTGTTTGAGGGCTTAGAAAGCACTAATATTGTGCTGTAAGTCACCAACAAGACAAGTTCTAATTTACTAGATTTCAGTCCCAGATCCCTTTCACACCACACAATGATACACTATGTTTCTACTTTAACTGCCACGGCAACATCCTATGGAACCCAGGTTTGGGAGTTTGGTGTTGAGGCATTAGAATTTTATGGCAAAGAATTCTAAATACCCCCAACCCCAAGTGCAAATCCCAGGATTTCAAAGGATGTTGCCATGGCAGTTAAAGTGGAATCATAATGCCATCATTATGTTGTATGAAAGGGCCTCTAGTTTCTTGTACTCTCTCTCTCTCTCTCTCTTTCTGGCTTTTCTTCGCAAACGAAGATTCAGGAAGGACTCATCCCGTGCTTTCTGCAAGCGTGCTGATGACTGAAAAGGCCAATCCGAGATAAACATGCCCAGTTGCAGAAAGCACAGCAGAAGATCTCCTTTGGTGATGATTCCGGGTTGTGATTCTTTCTGCGTTGTCGTTTCTCTTCAAGACTTGTTCGTCGTGAGTTCTCAAATAAGGCTGCAGCATTGTGGATAGTGCATCTCCATTCTCCCAATGTGAGGCCATGGCAGACCATTGTTGGTGATCAATTTGGCCGAGCCTGAGATGTTGTTTCAGGCAGTCCTTGTATCGCTTTTTTGGAGCACCCCTCTTACGCTGACCCATGGCGAGTTTACGGTAGAGTACTATTTTTGGGAGGCAATGGTCCTCCATCATAGAAATGTGCCTGCCCAGTGCAACTGTGTTCTCAATATCATGCTAGTTTCCTGAACTAGCATGGCTAAAAAAAAGAACCCAGGTGCTATCCAGCTAGGAACAGATATCACTCTTACTGTCCCTTGTCCAGCAGTTTATGTCTACACTAAACTGATTAAACTGCAGCTCAATACATCACCCTGAGAACAATTTTTTAGTGTTAACAAACAGAACAAACACACATTGTCTTGTATGGTTGCTACTGGCTCACATGTGGTAAGGAAAAGCATGGCATGTTCAGGTGCAGTACAGGGGAAACCTGTGCTAACTGGGCTCTCATGGATAAGTAGTGCAGAAGGGAATGTTATTACTAGATATTCTCATAATGTATAGACCTGCATCAGAGTGGGGAATGTATGGCCACCCAGATGTAGTTGAAGTATAACTTGGATCATCCAATATGGTTAGCTCTGCTGGGAAAAATGGATGGGAATTGCCGCCCAAAAGCATCTGGAGAGCCCCCCGCCCATTTCACACATTCCCCTACATGTCTCACTCATAATGATGGACATTTTGCTAGAAATGTATAATTATGTGGATGGCCTTGTAACACTGGCCTGTGACATTTTAAAAGGTATATGCCAAGATATCTGGAGAAATCAAGGAGTTTATAGGGTTCTATGTATATCATACCTGATGGACTAAAACTGTGCAATTATTTTCAGTATCATAATTGACCTCAAATCATCTGGATCAACAGAAGAATAATTTCTAGTTAGAATCATTGCCAACTGATCTTGGTTTGTTTCTTCTAGCCTTTTCACTTAGTTTCAATGAACTAAATCTAAATCTCACTTAGCTTCAGTGAACTGCATATTCTGGAAGGGTAACTGGAAATTATCACCCCCACAAACAACTTCACTGACACTACTGCACTGACTACTTCAAGTACATCTTAACTGTACTTGAAGGTTTTTTTTATCACTCAAACCAATAATCAAAGGTGACAACTAGACCCAAAGGGATATTTGAATGCGCAGAAAAAGGAATTTCCCTTGGAGTGTAGGAGCGGAAAAACTTTTCTCTTTATTTATACTTTCGTGAGAATTTTACCTAGGAATCCAGTTACAGAACTGCAAGGCTGAGTTGATTCCTGTAATAGCTTTTCCTGTAATAAACATATTATTTTTCATATTATTTGCAGGACAAGCATTACATTTTCACATGGTGCTGTGAATTGCCTTGATTTTTCATGTCCTCTTCTTTGCAAAGATAAATCTTGCCTGTTTTAAAAGGAATTTTCTTCAATCACTTCACTTATTTTACAAATTGCCTGTAATATATTAGGCAAAGCCACTTCCCACAATCCTTTGCACATGAAGACCAGGCAAAGCCTTTACTAAATGCAAAATATTCTGCATAAGTCAAGAGACAGGAGAAGTGTGCATGATAGATCAGGAGGCCTGCAGCCTTTTCCCAAAACAGTTATCTAACTTTTGAGATTTGAAGATTAATCTCTGGCTTCTCACTAACTGACTCGGTTGGGTTGTTGTTGTTGTCTGCCTTCAAGTTGTTTCCAACTGATGGTGACCCTAAGGCCAACCTATCACAGGTTTTTCTTGGCAAGATTTGTCCAGAGTGGATTTGCCTTTGCCTTTCTCTGAGGGTGAGAGAGTGTGATTTGTCCAAGTTCACCCAGTGGGTTTCCATTTATGAGCAGAGAGCTGAACCCTGGTCTCCAGAGTTGTAGTCCAATGCTCAAACCACTGCACCATGCTGGCTGTCTTGATTGAGCTAGGTGAGTGAATATCTGTGACACTGATATATTCACCACTTTCCTACGCATCTGGTACAAATATCCACATGGCAGATTACACTTGCCTGCCTTCCTGCTGCCCTGTGGTCAGGATATGAGAGCATATGTCTAAATCTAATTGTTAGTTCCAACTAACGTAGGAATATACAGCCAGTGGGAAATTGGTAAGTTCCACAAATTAATTGGATCTGCTCTAGGTGGGACTGAACCAGATTATGCCATTGTGTAGCACAATGTTACAGCTCTATAACCCTCTGAAGCAAAAGACAAAGGACATTGTTAAGACAGAATATTGGACTGTGTTTCTCTGGGAGTGAAAATACAGCATTAGTAATGCAGCATGGACTCTCTTGTCTCTCTTCAAGTGATGAGGGTGATGGGATAGCAGGAGTAGGAAGAGGATAGTCACAGCTTCCATTATTCAGTGTTCCAGAAAGCATCCAGATAGCCAAAGATGTGTATGCCTGGGATGGAGAGAGTACCATATCCATCTAAAACAATATGTATAAGCTTAACCTAGTCTATATGCCTGATGCTCATGTTTGGGGATATTTAAGCCCTTGACCTGAATGGATAATTTTAACCAAAAAAGTCTAAGTAATGAAAAGTTGCCAGGACTTGTGTTTGGTGATATAGTAAATTGAAATGTAAACCAAAAAAGAAGAGGCAACCCTCATTTTGACTGAAAACTAGTAATATGTTACCCGAATTGTTGAGGTCTGTGGAATTTCCACATGTGTCTCCGAATTGTGATTTGGGGAATTTAATTAGCTCAAATTGGCATGTGAGAGGTTGGGCAACTGTGGGATCTTTGATCTATGCATACCAATACTCACTGAACTGACCTGAGCCCAAAATAAAATAAACTAAAAATGGCTTTATTGAAAAATGGTCTTCATAGCATTCACACCAATGCTTAGGCTTCAAGCATTCACACAAGACTATCAAAGAAAGTAGGAAGTGTTTGGACAGAGAAATCGATAAAGGGGATGATAGGTTATACTATACAAATCTGAAGAGCAGAGAAGTCTCAGGAATTGCATTCAGAAGGTCAGGCAGCAAATAGAGACAAAAGGAGGGGGTAGGAAGGAGGATTGGTGTCATAGGGGGATTAGTGTGGGGACAGGAGGAAAAGTACCTGTGCACACTAAGGTGGAGTTTTGTGGTGATGTTTATTGTTGATATTTCCCCTGAAGGGGTGATTCTGAGAGGAAGACAATGTTTGCCAGAGATTCCCAGAGTTATACGTTGGATCCCTGGATGTCTTAACGATAGTTGAAGGAAGGAATATTTTAGGACTGATGAGTGACAGGCCACATTCTATTTTTTGGAGATCTGTAAGAGGAAAATAAGCATCACACACAGTAATGGGAATCAATTACCTTTAATGTGATCCGAGAATGTCTAACTTCCAGAGGCGCCCAGGGAGAATTGGCCATCATCACCTGAACTTTAACAGTCTTCTGGGGCTTCTTCATATTCCTCACCAGTGGTATGATCTTTTGAGGAATTTAGGGGGGGGGAGCTTTCTTAGGTTGTACTAAGGTTATATTGGAGTAGGGAACTTTTAGAGCCAGTGTGCCATAGTGATTTGAGCCTTGGACTACTACTTTGGAGACCAGGTTTTGAATCCCTGCTCAGCCATGGAAACCCACTGGGTGACCTCAGGCAAATCACATGCTCTCAGCCTCAGAGGAATGTAAAAGCAAACCCCCTCTGAACAAATCTTGCCAAGAAAACCCTGTGATAGTTTCTCCTTAGGGTCGCCATAAGTTGGAAATGACTTGAAGGCACACAACAACATTGGTGCAATCGAGCCAGCATTGCTGGTGGTGTAGGATTATGGGAGGTGTCTCAAAATAGAAAGGGTCAGAGGTTACCTAGTTCTATTTTACATAATATGAAACTGTGTGTACAACGAGCTGTATATGCATTGCGTTGGAGTCACTGCAGTTCTTTGGCTGCAAACATCTGTTTCTGATGAACTAATTTCCCACTCTTTCCTTGTGGTGTGTGATATCAATAGGGGAAATGGAGGAACCTGGATGAAGAAAAGAGTAATGCTACGACTTGTGACTTCAGGTATTATCAACCAAATGAGAAAATGACAGTGGTCTGAAGCACAGATTCTTATATTTATAAGGTTATTGTTAAAAATTGTGGGGAATTGTCAGTTTAGACTAGAGTACTTGGACCAAATTCCTGCAATCTGAGCTAATTATTTCTCCAGTGTTTCCTTTGCTTGAAAGCAGAACAAAACATACCGGTAAGCACTCATAGCAATATGCAAGGACTTTTTCATGCTTGTTTTATTACATAAACACAGACAGTGATATTGCTTGGGAAGAAATTACTGTACATGTTTTAACAGGCAAGATGTGGATTAGATTTATTCTAATGTCAAATACACAGACAAAGAGACAGAAAGGGTCTTGAATGAACTCCCTTGGTTCATGTGTTTCCACCCTGGGTTTTCTCACCTAAGAATTTAATTAGTTCTTCATCATGTACACTTGTCAAAAAATGAAGCACACCCATTCTACTAAAATAGTCTGCATTTTTCAAAGTAGAGACATTCTCTTAATATCATGGTTCTCGTTATGAACATTATTACTACAGTAATTTTTATTTTTATTTTTTTGCTTCTGCCCATATTCAGTAGGGTTTTAACCCTCCCTCTTACCCTATTTTCTCTTTCTGCATTGCATTTGTGAGGATGAATTATTCAATGTTTCCTTCAGAGTTCTGAAGGTGCTGAACACTGTTCAAGTGTTAATTAATACAATTATTATTAGCTGTATGTCATTTGCACTGTCTGGAAATCTCTGTTTTAATAGTTCAGTGCTTCAGGTCTGGTGAAAGCACTGTGCATCTAAGCTGATATGTGCCTCTCAAGCAAAGAGTAGTTTATAAAAAAAAAGCACATAGGAATGTGTACCAAAACTGAATATATTTGTTATCCAGGAGCACCAATTTATACCTTGTAAAAAACAACAAAATAATGCAGCAATACATTTTTCACTCTTCAAGTAGCCATGGTGACTGCTAGACCACACATTCTAGATTATCTCTTTTTAGTAAAAGGAACAGGGGAAAAAATGGACTTCCTAAAATGTCTCTACATTAAGTAAGAAGCAAACTTAAATATCGGCCACACAGAAATGACAATGATAGTGCTAGTTGTATTTGGGTTAACAACTCTGGATTTCACAGCAACATGCTGAAAGGTGACATACTTTTCTTGTAACACATTCCGCCTCCACCATACACACACATTTTCATATTCTCACATGCAATAGTAATCACAATTGCAGAGTAGCTTCACAGCTGAAAATAAGATTACTCACAGTGAGATATCTCAGTCTGATAAGAGAGGATATTATGATCTCTGTTCTCTCCCTGTTAGTCTGTGATGTAGAGAAACCAACAAACTAGGTGGTACCACACTCATTTTAAAACAGGATCACATTTATGCACATTAATGTGCAGTTTCTATACAAATGCTGCATACAATATTTTCTAGTCTCTACTTAGTTTCTACTTTAAGGTCCCCAGAAAATTTATCAAGCTGTTTTGCTATTCATCTTACATTGAGATGTGGATGCAGTTTCAGTAACCCTAAAACACTATAGAGCTTAGAAAGATTAAAAAAATAAAATTAAAAACACAGAGCTTGGAAAGCTAAAGAGTAATCGATTACAGTTACAGTGCTATGGCCTGAATGAGTTGTTAGCTACTTTTATAGTTACAGTTTTAAAACAGTAACTCTTTGCTTTCCCATTTCTCAAAAGTATCTACAGTTTGAGTATCCCTTATCCAAAATGCTTGGGACCAGAAGTATTCCGTATTTGGGATTCCCCCCCCCTGCCCCAGATTTTGGTATACTTGCAGATACATAATGGGATATTTTGGAGCTGGTTCCCAAGTCTAAACATGAAATTCATGTATGTTCCATATGTACCTTATACACATAGCCTGAAGGTAATTTTATACACAATATTTTAAATAATTTTGTGCATGAAACAAGTTTGTGTACATTGAACCCTCAGAAAGCAAAGGTGTTAATATCTCAGCCACTCATGTGGACAATTTTGGAATTTGGAGTACAGGTAGTCCTCCTTATTTGCAGAGGATACATTCCTGGACTTACAGTTTATAAATGAAACCACGGATATTAGTGAACCCTATCAAAATAAAGTAATTCTGGAACAAACATACCATAGAGTTGTGTTGGAGGATGTAGCGATTCCTAGAGAGGATACCTCTCTAGGCATTTTCCAAAATGGTATGTACTCCTATTTTTTCAGCCATGGATAACTGAAACTGGGGATATTGGTTCCGTGTATATGGGGGGGGGGTGACCTGTATTTGAGATTTTGGTATTCTGGATAAGGGATGCTCAACATGTAGAATAGTTAGGGTTTTTTAAATTTAAACATCTGAATGTTACAAACCACACTTTCCTCCCATCTACATATTTTCTAATCACACCCTCAGTGTCTTTAAAGTCTCCAGAAAATTTGTCTCCTCTCATCCACCTCATTGGTGCTTTGATGCCCAGAGCAGAGCATGAGGCAGGACCTGGAAAATATATCTTCCCACACCCATAGTGATGGATAAGTAAACCAAGCAGGCTGCTTCTCTCTCTCAGAATCTAAGTATCAACATAAGCTTGCCCCATCATACTGCTAAAATATACACAGGGTGCTTGAGGTGGAATGTTGGATCTCATAGTTTGTAAGGATTTGTTTACTGCCCTTGTCTGCCACAGGCCTATAATTTAAGTTCATTTTACCCAACTGGGTTACTGTAGAGGGAAGCGACAAACACATACAGACACACATCTGTAGTATGCTGGAAAGTCATGCTGGTGCTTTTGTTGTCTATACCATGACATCATGCAAATCCACATTTTTGACTGTCTTCAAAAAGTTAAAAGTTTTTAAAAACTGTATATGTTAAAAATTATTATGGGCTGGATACAGAGGCGTACCAGTGGAAGAAATTCTGGCAGTGGTTAAGGGACACATCTCTGGACCCCATTTTTTCCTTTATTGTGCAAGGTTCTTGTACTAAATTAGAAAAGGCCTTTTTCTGCACAGAAGTTGTCTTGTGCTCAGGAAAGGAAGAATGCCTTTGATCTAACCTTTGTATATACTTTAGACAACTCCAGAAAATCTTCCATGTTATGTAGGGCAAAAATTAGTACAAGAAGAAAAGCTTGGCACAAATGAAAAGGGATGTCATTTATGTTTTATTTAGTTAATTACATCTCTTATTTTTCTTGAAAATGAATATATACTTTACAGCTTTCTATGAGTATAATCAGTGTTTCTTATTACAGACAGCTCTGGAGTGTCTTTTGTTTGTAAAAATGTTATCTGTCATTTATGCTGGCCATTTCAAGTGCACTGATCCTGAAAACACTTACTGACATGAGTCATCTGTTTGAAATTGGTGGATGAATTATCCGGTTGAAGTCAGATAACAGTACATGGAATTATGTATCAGCAGAACCTCCCCCCACCCCTAGTTGTACTGGATATTATGCATAATTTAGTCCAACAGGTAAATCACATGCATGGTCAGAAATGAAGTAGTTCTTGTTGTCCTTTACCCTTTATTATTTATTTTCATTTTCTACCCCCCATGTTGTCTTGCCTCTTTTATTGATCTAACATTTTTACTCCATCTTCACACACACACACACACACACACACACACAATTAATGCCCACAGTCGCTAACAACATCATAAAAATACATTCAGTAATAAAGTAATTAAAACCAACAAGAACCATTAAAACAGCTTGAAAGTCAGTTTGCAGAGATGTGTGTCTTCACACCCTCACTGAAAATAGCAAGAACAGGAAAAGATTGCAAGTGAATCTTGCAAGTGAATCTTGAGTGAAGTGCATGCCATAATCTGGGGAGAATGTCCCTATCTGCCCAGGACTTTGTATATTCCCCAAAATTATTCAAAATAGCATGTCCATGGGTGGTGGGCTCACAAGATTTAGTACCCATATTTATCCTGTCAGGAGTCCATTTGTATGGGATATGAGATTTGTAGTGATGCTTCATCTTAAAATGAAATGGTTATAACTAGGCGATTCCTTTGATTATGATTGATTTCAGGGTCTGTTATATCTGTTATAAATAGGGAGGAGCTCTATAGTAATATATATTTGTTGTTGGTATCAAGATCAGAAAAGTGCTGGTTTGTGTTGTAATAAGGGTAGTTGCCTTTCAGAGAAATGGCCTAGGTTCAGGAGAGGTCAGCCTAGAACATACATTTTATAGAAATAATTTTGCTTACCCGAGGAACACTTCTGCTTTAAAAGATGACTTTTAAAGTCAGATGTCAGTCCTGGGGAGTTGAAGAATCCAGATTTTAGTTACTTTGTTTCTCCTACCCCACTGCTGTGGTTCATATTTACGGTACTTTCAGGGACTTATATGCTTCTCCCATCTTAATCAATACAGCCCTGTGAGGCCGGTTACATTGATTGTCCCCAGGCCATCCAATGCATTTCATGGATGCTCAGGGATTTGAACCAGGGTTGTCCTACTTCAAATCAAGAGCCAACATAATGTAATGTTTCAAGTGTTGGACTATGACCCTGGAGACTAGGGTTCTAATTTCTGCTCTGCCATGGAAATTCCCTGCATAACTTTCTGCAAATCACATTCTCTCAGCCTCAAAGGAAGGCAAAGGCAAATGTCCTCTGAAGAAATCTTGCTAAAAAGACCCCGTGGTTTGCCCTAGGGTGGCCATAAGTTGGAAACTACTTGAAGGCAAACAACAACAACACTAGTTCAAAGTTCTAGTTGCTGTACTATACTGTTGCTCCAATATACCTACATACAGGAACTAAAGAAGAAAAATAAAATACATAGAAATTACTTTGATTGGTAAAAAGCAAGTACGTATACAGTTGGCCCTCTGTATCTATGGATTTGGCATCTATGGATTCCACCATCCATGG
Source organism: Gambelia wislizenii (assembly GCA_030847615.1). Taxonomy (NCBI): domain Eukaryota; kingdom Metazoa; phylum Chordata; class Lepidosauria; order Squamata; family Crotaphytidae; genus Gambelia; species Gambelia wislizenii. Next base: position 225,572,347 of record JAUMIR010000003.1, on the reverse strand, counting down.
CTTGAAAATATTCCCTCCCCCCAAAATTAATTCCAAGAAGCGAGCCTTGATTTTGCCATTTTATATAAGGGACACAATTTTTCTGTGCCATTGTATATAATGGGACTTGAGTGTCCAAAGATTTTGGTATCCATGGGGGGTCCTGGAACCAAGCCCCAGCAGGTATCAAGGGCCCCCTGTATAAACATATTTTCCTCACCATTTAGAGCAGTCTTTTGGGTCTAGAGGGCTGCTTCCCCTCAAGGGAGAGTTGTAGAGGTCAGAGTATTAGCAATAGGTGCACAAAGCCCCCGACACACATTCACATGAGCAGAGGTGTGGTGGTAGATCCACACTTGACTTTTTCCATTCTGGCTTCTTTTCTGCTCAAAATCTGCTCCATTCCCCAGCACCCACACTGGTTGTGTTTGAATCCGTTGAAGGTAAATACATTAGTACAGTATCTACTTTACAAAATTGATGTGGGGATAAAATAGAATAATATCATGCATACTATTCTGTATCTTTGAAGGAAAGGTTGGAAACAAATGTCAAGATATAGATTCCCCTCCCCCTGCACACCCCACAACCACTCTTCAGCAACACATAATTAAATTACTATTACAAAGACAAAATGCTGCTTTACTAATTGGACGAGTGCATTTTTCTTTCCAGAAAAAAAACCCCAAGCCTCCTTCTGCTTTGCATAAAGCTACAGATGCTTAAAAGGATTTGCTTAGTCATATTTATCTTCATTCCAAAACTCACAGGCCAGAAATGCTGCAAGAAATGTCAGCTTATGTTACCTTCCTGAACTCGCTACTGTCACAGCTGATGCTTTTGTCAATATATGATAGCTGAATTGCTTTAGGAGATGATGGCCAAGGGCTAGAAAAACAAATAAATCTTGTAATATTTTGCATAACTGTCTGTCATGAATTGTTTGTAACTTAGAGTAGTTGCTGCCTCTATTATGGCCTGAATCCAGATAAACTTAGCAGTCTTTAAGCCCTTTGAAATGAATGGAACATGTTAGTTGCACCTAAATTGCTTTATTAATCTCTATAAAGCTTTGGCGTGGTTTGAGGTTACTAGATTCTAGAAAGGCAATGAAGAAGAAGCATGGGGAGTGTGTGTGTGGGGTGTGTGTGTGTGGAGGCATCAGAGAATCACTTGAACTAATAGATCTATAAGCAATCCTTTGTGTGACTGCTCCAAATGGCTTCATCGAGTTCAGCAGGATGAACTTCCAGATAAGCATACTGTGTATCAGATTGTAGGTTTAATCCTCTGTTTAGCATAGGACCAGGACCAGGACTAGGACCAGTTTAAGGAATTGGGGGAGGGCCTGCAATGCTTTATTTTGGGGGCCCCATATGTTTATCTCAGGTCAATGAAATCTAACCTAACCTAACCTATTCACAGTACAGGATAAAGATTATTACTAATAATATTTTTGCAGCAGGAGGGTTACTACGCCCCCCCCCCAATGATGACAGGTCCCCCTGTGGCTGCAGGTGCTGTAGGGCCCTTAAACCAGCCCCGCATAGGACTCAGAAAGCATTGTGTCTTAATGCAACCTCTAGTAAAGAAGCCTATTGTCCTGTTGGTATACTGGCCCGAGACCTGTTGGGTCACGTAGAATAACAAATAGTTAGAATACTGATAGTTGCACAAGCAAGTTGTGCTTTCTCAGACATTGTATAAGTGTGGTCCCCAGTGCACACTTATAAACATGCACACAGCAGTCTCTCTCTCTTTCTCTTGCTTGTTTTTGACTTGGTAGGTAAGGAGCTAATTGGCAGTTGTATAATGGCCTTGTCGCCTGTGGCACAGTTAGTTGTGCAACTGTGGGATCTAGCATAACTACCCTGGCATATATTTATGCTACGTAAAAAGTATGTAGGACTTTGGCCATTATCTCTCAACTATGCACATTTGTTCCTGGTTATGTCTGCCATACTGTTCCCTTCTTCTGCCACCTTCATGTCTCTTTCACACACATCATTCACATACCAGCACCTCATTTTAATACCCCACGTTGCCTAAATCCAGCTGTTAGCCCCAACTAGAGCATACCTATTGAGTCAATGAAATTTACATAAATGTTGACTTACCATTCAGCAGTTGGATTTAGCCAGGTGTCTTAGCTGAACTTATGACTGAATAGGTAAGGAACTGCTGTCGGTGTTTGTACTGGGAGCTCCCCGCACTCGACTTTTTTGGGTAAGGCATGCAAAACATGAGTGGGAGCACTTCTCCCTTGGGGTTGCTTGAATGCCTGTCTCCTCCTTCCCAACTCCCTCCCTCCTCTGTGAATGTCTGTCTTTGACTACCACCAAGGCACACCACCATCACAACTCTGTGTGGGCAGTGTGTGAGCATGGTTGCCAGCCCAGCAATTAATTGGAGGCTTTGGGAAGAATTTCATGGGAGTGGAGTGTCTGCCATTTTCCCCAAGAGGTGGGATTTCTTGAACTGTGTCCTTCCCCCCACCCTTCAGTGCTAAGCTAGAATACAGTGGCTGTTCCTCCAGGGTAGCAAGGGCATTTTCCCCCCCGCATCCCAGTGTAACTGGCAAATGGGATTGCTCTGTGAATTACTGATTAACAGTTAATTATTTTTCTGTGCTGCATTCACACGAAGATAATTCATTATCTTGGCAAAAAGCATTAGTCAAGGAGTCAGGAGTCTGGCATTTGTTATGGATATGCCACTATATGAATAAGAGAGAAATGCTACTGACAGAATAACATAGTGATGTCGAAATGCACAAGTATTTATTTATTTTATTTATGATATGTGCACTCTACTCCCATAAAGTTCTGTGGGCAGGTTATGATAAATAATCATTAAAGAAGCTGGGTAGAAATATGCACCCTTTTGCCTGTTTCCTCTTCTCTTGCTGCCAAGCATTGATAAATTGTCGAGACGCTGCTGAAGAGAGTGAAGTAGTTAAAAGTGAGGGTAGAACATCATTATTCACCTTTTTGTGAGACTTAGCCATGGCTCAGAAAGCTGGAAATATATGAGATTTTCAGTTTGAATGGGCAATAAATGTATCCCAGGACAGCATAAGATGGCTTGTGTGGCTTCTCAGAATTCAGGGTCATGCCCAATTGGTGGGTAAGCAGCAGACAGTCCTCCCAGCAGTGGAGCCTTCCTCAGTTTGCTTCCTGATGTGATCTGCCTTTCCCAGTCTCATGGAGGTCAGCCTTCCAGTGTTGCAGGGTTTCTAGGTAAGAGGTAGTATGCACAGTAAGAACTGCACAGAGCCTGAGGAGGTTTCTACTCATATATTTACTGTCAAAGAAGCCCACTGTCAGACACTGTCTAGCTAGAATTTATTTTTAAAAATGCTAAAGATGAAAGTTAAACTCCAGAACTGTTCACTTACCACTCACTGTCTAGAGTGGCACGGGTTCCCTACTATAAGTGAAGAATGCATCCTTAGAAATCTCTTGTGTCTTCTTTGTTTGTTGTTCTTGTTCTCCTGGTGGTTTTTATATGTTCAAGAGAAAGGAGTTCTCTCCTGATTACCTGCTCAACTCCTGGACTGGTATTTTTGATTTGTGAAGAGGAGGACTGTGAATGTGATAGTCCTGATTAACCTTCTGTTGTCCCATTTTTTCAGCTGCTTTTAAAATATCCCAGTTTCTCTCTCCTCCACCCACTTTCCACCTTTGTCCTCAGCTTTGTCCTCAATTGAGTTCAACTTTGAACTGAGTTCAAAGTGCAAAAGTAGCTTGCACTCTTTTAGTAGGGGGGAGAGGGCAGAATTTTGTTCTTCCCTGTAGGCTCAGGCAAAAGCAAATTGCTGCAGCCTCTCCTAGCTTGTGTGTTCTTGCTCATAAATAACTTGTTCATCTTAATCACACTCTGATCTTTTTTGGTCACACCGGTCCCAGTTTTCATCTGTGAAATGTTGGAGGGTGTCTCGATGTCAGCAGGTGTCAGTCTTTAGGAAAACTGTGCTACAGATATGAGGTGGTGTTTCTCTAGTACACATATGAAGCCAACAGTGCCTTTCTGTGGCTTTGCTTCCAAGATACCTGACTTAGGTAGTTCAGCACAAGAGAAGGAGACAAGGTTGACTGTAACCTCTTCTAAGAAGTCCCGTGAGCCCTTCTTGCCCTGTTTGGATTGTTGTTGTTGTTATTAACTTAACTATATCTTTTCTCCAAAACTGGGACACAAAGCAACTTATAAATTAAAACAAATAAAATATAGATAAAACATATAACAAGTCAACATTAAAATGGAATTAAACTATCAATAACATTAAAACCAATTTAAAATGTGCAATTGAAATTAGTTAAAAGAAGTTTAAAATAATGCAGTCAGCCCTCAACTTTTGCTGGGGCTAGGGGTGCAGGAAAGTGGAAACACTGTGAATATAAGACACTTTTTTTTTACCTGACAGAACACTTCTGTAAGCTATTCTAGGTCCTCCAGTGCAATTCTATGGTCAGTCTTTGCTGGAAGTTGACCATGGAATCATGTTGGAGGACTTAGAAATGCTAGAGAAGTGTTCTTTCTAGGCATTTCTAAATCCTCCAGCATAATTCTATGCTCAGTTTCTGGAAGTTGACCATAGAATCATGTTACAGGACCTAGAAATGCCTAGGGAGAACATATTTTTTCAGTTGTGTATAGGTCAGCAGTGGAGGTGGTAGCAAATACAGTAATCTGTGAATAATGAAATCTGCAAATGCTTAACTCGCAAATTTGGAGGGATGATTGTACAATTAAAAATACAATTAAGTTCACTTTCTTTAAAGACATTCAGTTTGCAAAAGCCCATTGAAGTAAAAAAAAGGTATTTGCCTACTGATGGGAGAACAGCAAGGAGGGGACCATTCTAGCCTTCATAGGGAGAGAATTCCAGAGGATTATGGCAGTAGTGATGCCTTTTCTACAGACAAACCACCAGAGATTCTGTATATGGTCTCTTCTCTTTAGGTTATCTGAGAAGCACATTTACAGTCAAGTCCCTAGATAAGTCAGTGCCCATCTGTTGGTAGATAAGTCTACTAGAGCCATCCCTTCATATTTTCATAAGCATGTATTTTGCCAATTCACAATTTATATGGTAGCTCTTCCCCATCCTTTCATATTCAGATTCTGGGAAGGAGTACCCAGGTACATCTGCTTACAGATGACCAGTGTCTGGTTTGCTTGAGGAAGTCTGAGACAAATAAAGGCTTTGACCTATACATTTGGCATGTCTTACCTTGAAAGCCTTCATTTGAGTCAGAGTGGATTTTGGTTGCTTGCCAGCTACTAAGAACAGCATCTGGTATCTGGCTAGGGCTGTACAGATGGCTTGCCATGTGTGGCCATGTCTCTGGATTTCATGCCTGCTGACTTTGTCAACCTATTTATCTCTGTTCCCCTATTCTGGGCATCAGTGGCACTCTGTCTTCTTCTGCTGCCTTTCAATGTTGTTGAGTATATATTCTATCCCTACTATTCCTAATCCAGTCCTACAATCCACTAATGATGTGGGAGGTGTGAGAATGTTGTTTCAGTTCATTTATGATGAGTGTTTCTCAAAAGTCACACACACACACACACACACCTGCACTTTCAGGAGAGAAAGAACTTTAGGCTTTTAAAAAATAAATACAGAAGAAAATAAAACTGAAAAGATACATCCCTACTCATGACCACTTCTGATATTATTATACAGTATTCCTATATCGATGCAATTTCTATGTAAGAAAATGTAAGTTTTCTATAACGTGTGAAAAGTATTCAGGGCATGTATGTAGTGGCTGACTTACCAGGATACCAAAAAAGTGAGAGGCATCATTATGCAGGAGAATATGCATACGTGTTGGACATGAGAGCTGTTGAGAAAGGTGTGGAGGAAGGAAGAATTCTTGGGCTTCTTTTACAATGGTTAGGCATCTTGCTTGTTGAACATGTGGCCCTCCAGATAAACTGCAATTCTTAGCAGCCCCAGCCAGCAGGGCTGTGGAGTTGGTACCCCAAACCTTTGACTCTGCCACTAAATCCAACTTTTCTAGTTGATTGGCAGTAGCGAGCAGAGCCAGTGGTGGGGGAATCTGTGAGATGTAGTCCAGCCACAAGAAGGATGTTTGAAATAGGTTCAGTATTACCTGTCTTGGTTCATTATGATACTTCTTCCCTCAGATGCCAGCATCTCAGTAATAGGTACAAGCTGGAAGCAAATATTGCTATATAGTAATCTTATGTCTCTATAAAATGGATTTCCTTGTCACATAATATGTTTTGGGACCATCAGAAGTTGTCAGATGAAATGTCTGGTGTTTGTATATTTGTGGCCCAGCATAGTGATGTGGGTAATTTATTGTGTGGATGAAGTTTCACAGACACCTTGGTATGGTGGATATGTTGTGAGAAGTGTTCTATAAGAGAAAGAGAGAGAGAGATTTTGTTCTTTTGAGGCATTTGTTCTTGACAGATATCCAATAGGAGATGGCAGGGCCTTACAGGGAGGTTATTAAGCACCCTGCAAAGAAGAAGAAGAAGAAGATGGATGATGGGTAATTTCTCATAGAGAAAGAATAATCCAAAAGGTGTGTTTCAAGGCCCATGCCTTTTCAGTCCAGTTTACAAATACAGTGATACAAGGTTTTGCCTCTGATATCTCTTTCTGTGTGTGTGCGTGAAGTATTGTGTTTTACTATAATATCCATCAATCTTCCACTTCAAAAAATGTGGCATGCTTATAAACCCACAAATACATCCTGTTTGAAGTAATTGCTATATCTCCCTCAGGACTGCCACATACCTCCCTCCCCCACAATGATTGTCAATGCAATCCTGGATATGTCTACTCGGGAGTAAGTTTCACTGAGCTCAGGGGGTCTTTCTCACACATAGGTAGGTACAGAATTGCAGCCTTTGTTGTAGAAATGAATTTTCTAGACTTCTTTCCTGAGAAGCCTATAAAAAAAGGGAGAAAAGACTTAGGCCTGCTTGGGGAGGGGGAAAATCCTACTGTCTGTCTCTTTGTCTTTGATGATAAACAGTCAGAATATGTAATTAGAATGACAGTTTTTACAGTTAAAAAAAGCTTTGATCACAAAAGGATATGGTTTGAGGAACAGAAGATGCTGTTCTCTTTTTTCCGATTTTAGCATAAAATATAGGTTTAATCAGATTAAGACCTTGTCACTGGGTTTGCTCCTAACCTTCCTTTGATCATCTTGTTGGTGCTGAAGCATATTAGCTGAGATGTATTCTTTTTGAACTTAAAATGGCTTCTTCTTATGTCAGGATCTGACCAATATAGAAGAAACTGGCATGTACCATGGATAAGGGCCAACTATTCCATAAAGTTCTCTACAAAGAAACCTGTTACCATTTCAATTTAAAAAATTAGCATTATACTCTCTAATCATGTTTTAGAATGGTAACTGATTAGATGCTAACCCTACAGCAGGGATGTGGTCCAGCTTGGATCCCCCACTGTCCAGGGCTCCACACAGTATTCTGAGGCAGCCTTTCTCTGGCAATGAGAAGGGAAAGGTAACTGCTTTGCCTGGCCTGAAAGAGGCACACATGTACAGAGAAGGAAGTGTGCTTAAGCTAAGGGATTGTCTTTGGAAAAGGGGAGGCATCTGCCTCCTCCCTGAACATTTCCTCTCTCCTCTCCTTAGAGCTATAAAAATACAAATTACAATAAAGTGTTAATGAGTTTGGCAACTGGTCCACAGAAAATGGGCTCATAAACAGACAATTAATGGGCAGGTTTTTTTTTAAAAAAAGAGCACCAATCAGCCTTGATTTGCTATAAATCACTCAGTGCTTGGATGAGAAGGACAGGGTAGAGCTAGAAACATTTGGCATTTTGAATGAGCTCTTAAATTTGGAAACAGAAAGCCATGGGGCATTTTGAATATGAACTTAGCTCTTTCAGTTTAGCTCTGCCAGAACACAGAAAAGTTACTTTGGGGATTACATATCCCAGAATCCCACACGTAGCATGGTCAGTATGGGTATTGGGAGTTGCAGTCAAAAACATTTCCAAGCTCTGATCTCTGTTGGACACAGCATAGCGTTGTGCTGCAATGTATGGTTATTCTCCACCAAGAATAGCTACTTTGCTACCCTCTTTAGGTGGGTATTTGTTTCCATTCTGCTTATATATTGATAAAAGAAGCCCTAAGCAATCGGATCTCTTGCGAGCCCATGGAAAAGTAGCCTCTATAATGCTACCATGGCAATCCTGACAGTATGGAGAAGGCTTGTAGCTTACTTAGTACATGCTTTGTAGGCAAAAGGTCACAGAACAGCCCTGTTTAAAACCCTGGAGAACTACTGTCAGTCACAGTAGAGAGTTCTGAGATAAGAGAACCATTGGTACAAAGTAGCTGTCTTTAGGCAGGGAGCACTTAATCATGGTATTAATATTTGCATTCCTTCCTTTTCCCTGTTTCAAACAAGATAATTCTAATACTGTCTTAACCAATGGCCATAGTGGCTGGGGATGACAGGGCTTGTGGCCAAGCACATCTGGAAGTCATCTGTTTAGGAAGGCTGATCTAAGAGTTAGTGACTGCCCCATTGAGTTTGGGTTGGTGAGAATTTAAACCAGGAGCATAGTGCTGTTCTCAAAAAAATCTGGCCAGTGATATAAAGATTTAACAATTGGGTGTTGTTGTTGTATTGCTTAAATGCTGTTGTAAATAAGACTCCTAAGTATGCTGAGAACATAATTATGGATGTTAATCTTAACAACCTTGCCCCTTAGGATATTAAACAAAAACTTTATCATCAGTATGTCTTTCCAGACTGGGAGCTGTTCTGAGGCTGGAGGGAGATGTTGCTGATCCAGGCATCCCACTGACTTCAGAAAACTACCTTTTTGGACTATGGACTTTTTCAAATGGTTGAAAAAATAACACAAAGAGGTCGGGAGAAGAACGGGGCTGTCGCGCTTACACAGCCCTGTTTCAAATGATGCAGTCCTCCTCCGTCCTGTTCCTGTCCTCCTCCTGACCTTTCCCTGTGCTGCTAGTGCTGCTTTTTATTCACGGAGGTTTTCCATCAGTAAAAAGTAGCGCAAGCAGCACATGGAAAGGTCAGGAAGAGGTTGGGAGGAGGACGGAGGAGCACTGCGTTGTCTGAAATGGGGCTGTGTAAGTCCGACAGCCCCGTTCTTCTCCAGACCTCCTCATGGTTTTTTCAACCATTTGAAAAAGTCCTATGACTCCCAGAACCAGCCATCTTAGTATGGCTACTGGCTTTGTTGGTTTGGAAATTCTTGGAGCTGTACTCCAAAAAAGTTGCATTTCCAAGCTCTGAATACTCCACCACCACCTTTTGGAAGAACCACACAGGTTTTCATTGCAGGATCACAGTTCAGCCAATAATATGTACAATTATGCGTATCATTCAGTGTCTCTGTGAGTAAGAAACTAAGCAAGAGGGACAGGGAAGGGGGATATATCACTTTTATTTGCTGTAATTGGAATTTCCCCTCTATTTTTTATTGGGCCAACAATATGTATATGTGTTTAGGAAGGGGATTATTTCCTCTCCCACCACACCACATTAAAAAATTGCATTCTTTAGGGTATCAACCCCATAAAGTCATCATTATCTTTCCATCTTATATTCAGTATAGGTTTAATTCCTTGGCTTTCTTGATATTTTCTTTAAGTGAAATCAGAATGGATACATGGTCCAGAACGGAATTATTTTGAAGTGCTGTTTTCAGCCTTCTAGTAGCAGGAAATCAGTTTAGAACATTATATAACAGCTGTTACTGCTGGTGGCCAGCATGCTAATGTTTTCTTTGTGTCTCTCATGTTGCTGTCAGGCTTGCTTCACAGCATCATGTTCAAGGACCTCTACAGAGCTAAGGGTTATGCAACTTCAGCCTATTTACAAGCAAATAAGTAATTGGTAACTCAGTCCTGTCATTCTGGCCTAGAAATGTCATCGTAGAGCACCATTTACTTCCATAATAGTGTAGGAGTTTCAGAGTTGTTGATTTTTTTAAAATTAAAGAATAAGCATAATTGATTGTTCTTGTGCCAACTGATTAATCCCACCTGCAGTCTAAAAATTCCCTAAGCTGTATTAGAGGAGAGCATCGTAGTGAAACTATTCCAACCAAAATAGTTTAACCTGCAATCCTGAATCTTATTACCTGGGACAGATCTTCATTGATTTGATGGCACTTCCCTCAGAGGAGATGTGCCCACATAGGGAACAATTAGCACAGGAGTGGGGAACTGTTGCACCTCCCCACGTTGTTGGACTAAAGTCCTACAATCCCTAACTATTGGCCAAGTTGGCTGGAGCTGATAAAAGTTTGAGTCCAATAATAATATTGGCAGGCCCTCAGGTTTCCACTCCAAATTACTGGTTTCAAATTTTTGTAGCTTTTAGGATTAAAAGGATATCAGAAACAGTAAGGACTACAACTCAGTATCATGGTTGTTGCATAGTTTTCCAGTGTTTCACAGTATGAATTACTGCTCCTTTACAACTTGGTCATAAGCAGTGCTTCTGGCACATCAGTGGAAGTACATTGTTTTGCCTCTAGTACTCCTGCTAAAAAAGATTTCACTTCATGATAAGTCATGAAAAATTTGGTTATCCTTTCACTGCTCCCGAAGCTAAAGCTTTTTTCAGATGTTACTTCAGTACGTGAGCAGAAATGTGCCAGCCCCTGTTTTCATGTGGAAAGTGATGTATGGTACTTGAAGAGTAAAGGTTCCTGTTCATATGGATGCTCTCCACAGGAAGATTGGGGATCCTCTGTTCATGTGGATATTTAGTTACTAATTTATTTGGAATATTTATATATCTTTTCCCAGCCACAAAGTCTCCTGAGGTGATGCAGTTTAGGAATCTCTCCTCATCAGATACATTGCTTTCCCTGTGAAGAAAACAGATATGGGTAGAGCTAGGTATTCCTCAATTTGCATATTGATGAAAGTGGTGTAACACATGAATAGGGCTTATGTAAAGGAAATTACCACGGCATACTTACTTACTGCATTTCTGGCTATAATATAGATAGATAGATAAAAAGATAGATAGCATCCTTGACAGTCCAACACACATTCAAATCTTGCTGAATTTAGTGTGAAAGGCAGAAAGGCCTGCATGGTGGATGGGATTGCCTTTACATTTAGATATCGCAAATTCTGCTCAGGTTGGAGTTAACAATCTTGTTTATACTAAGCAAGTTTTACACAGAGCTTGGAAAGTTTACTTTTATGGAGGACAACTCCCAGAAATCCCCAGTGACTATGGGGACTGGATTACAAAGTCCAAAAAACTAGTTTTTCTAAACTCTGATTTTATGATGCAATGGTATATGGAAATAATGGCTTGCTATCTAATAATGCCACAATATTTTAATGAAAAGGTTTATGAATGATTTCTTGAAAAGGATCAAGGCAAAACCTGGCTATTTACTTGTTCATACGTTGCTGTTCCTTGGAAACATATTGCTTTGGCAGCCTTACCAAATTTAGAAAGCCACATTTTATTGTTTTTTTTCCTTGGGGTTGTCTAGACAAGAAGATATAATGCTGATTGTTGTGCATTAATGCAAATTTGCAGCAATGTTCATTTGTCTCCATGGTCTCCTTTGGCAAAATCACTGGTATTCAATGCTATCCATGTTTGAAGTGTGCATGCAGCCATGCCTGCAAATCAAGATGGTGGCCGGGAGTGAATTACTCGCATTATTATTCTCCACAAGTTGTCACCACTGCAGAGTATTTTTTTAAAACTGTAAATCAAAGGTGCACAATTGCAACCTTCTGCTTAAAATAGCTGTTTGGTCAGCACAGAAAAAAACAACAACAGCACACAAATCAATAATGCGAAACTCCAAAATGGTGCTTCCTGCCACTTCACTGCTGGCAAGCCCACCCCTCCGTGCATGTCCAACCAATCAGCTTTCCACTTCCTCCCTTGCCAAGAATGCACTATGATGTCCAAATGAGCAGGAATTAGCAGTTCCACGGATTATTTAAAAAAATCTCAGGAAAAAGCATGAAGGCTTTTCCCCTGCAGTTTTTGGAGTTTTTGCCCCCCCTCCTTCTGAATACAGCAAATCTCAGTTGGATCTCATTGAGACAAAGGGTATTCTCTGCAAAATCTATTAGGATTTTTTCACCATCTAGACAAACCCACCTCTCACTGTTGGCAAATCCTGTTCATTCAGTACATTAATAGGGGTGAGAGGGCAGGGTGGTGGGAGCAAAAATAAAGTTACACTTTCTTGCCAAAATATTCATACACCAGTGACTCTTAAACCTTTCTTTACCAGGGACCCCCTTTAAATATCTTTTGTTGCTGCAGATCCCAAGACTAAATTCAGGACTTAAAACCCTAAAAATAACAACAATACAGTTATACCATCCATTAAATCCTTCCCTCAAAGGCACTGGAGGGGTGGGGGAAGACTTTGTCCCCAGCTTCTTCCTGTAAATTTGTGTCTGGAGTGGATTGAACAGCAATGCACAGGCCAAGCCAGCCAGTCTTTACCTTGTCTCCTGTCATGTGGGCTGAGTAGCTTCCAAGCCTTTGCGGACCCCCTCTGAGGAGGTTGCAGCCCCCCGGGGGTCCATGCACCACAGGTTAAGAACCACTGTCCTACACCACTTCCAAGAGTCTCCTATCATTCAGGAGCAGGTTTTGAACAGGAATATAGTGGAAAGGGAAGATGGGAAAGTCACACTTCTTTTATTACAACCCAATATGTGTGAATTAAGGGAGGTGTGTGCAAGGAATATGAATTTTCACATATGGATATCATATAAAAAGACACAGATAAATCCAGTAGCACATTTAAGAGTACCTGGGAAAAAGAAATTTCTAGAATATGCTTTCATGGACTCAGTCTTCTTCATCAGATGCATATGTCTTTTTATTTTAAAACAAACTAACACAGCTATTTTGTTGCATATTGCTGTTATGGGTACCATACTGTATATAGCACCTTTCAGGTGGTGGTGCTTGACTGCAGCTCCCTATTGGTTATGCATTCAGTAGCAAACCCAGGCTTCGTACCATGTGATGTTGCATGTGTGCTTTCCTTTTTCTGTCCTTTTCCACAAACAGTGCAGTGCAATCTTTTCTGCAATGCAGGCTTTCAAGGATATTTTAGGCACATGAGATATAAAGAAGTATGTTTTGTTTTATTGTTTTTTTAAATGTCACACTAGACTTAATTCAGCTGTGGATAACCTATATGTCTCAAGATGTTATTGTATTGTAACTCCCATCTTCCCAGACCATTGGTCATGCTAATTATGGCTGATGGGAGTTGGAGTCTACAATTATAGCTCAGTTAATGTAGTAGATGTGTTCTGGCTTTACTTCTTTAACAGAAACTTTGGTACCAAATGCAGAAATAACATGGGATGAAAAATGAATAATGACACAGTAAAGAGGAAGTTGTGTGCTCTGGTTGTCAACAGTTTTTGCTATATTCCTTCAAGTTGACTGACCTATGGTGACTGTCCTATGGTTTTCTTGGCAAGATTTTTTCAGAGGAAGTTTGCCATTGCCTTCCTCTTAGGCTGAGAGAGTGAGAATTGCCCAAAGTTCTTATGACTGAGAGGAGATTCAAACCTTTATCTGCCAGAGTCCTAGTCCAGCACTCAAACAGCTATGCCACATTTGCTTTCAACTGACTGATTGTCAATAGGTTCACCCTACTCAAGGGGAACTGTGGGGCCAGTGGAATTCATTGGGGTTAGAAAATACTCCAGAAGACAAAAAGTGTATGTTCTGTTTTATTTAAGTTTCCTTTTATTCCACCTTGTGTTTTCTTCCTCTAGGTGTTTGGGTGGAATACGTTTGAATCTGCACTGGAAACACTTCTTTGGAAATTAGACATTTTAATACCATACAGTACATTAGTGCCAGAATATTCCACAGGATACACTACCATGTGGGTTAAAAGCAGCTTTTCATTTCTAGCCTTTCATGGGACATTTTGTTGAAAACAATGACATGAAAATATGCTCTGAGTTTTATTTATCTTGTCAACCACAACGTATCACGCTCCCTTAGTGCTGGGACTAATGGTAACTAGATTAGTGAGAACAAATATCTGTATGGAGATGTGTTATTTCCTTTGAGGTACCCCAACAATCTTGTTTTTCATTATAACTAGCTATATGTATGGTGTTTTATGGCATGAGATACAGGCCCTATTTGTTTAATATCCCATTTTTCTCCCAGTTTATTTACTTACTTACTAGCTTGCAGTTTTCATCACACTGGTTTCTCCCCAGCTCCCAAACTTGATGTTTATTCAGAAAGATCATGTGGGTGTCATTAATTCAGATTTACAGCACCTGCCAGTTTAAGACTTAGAAAGAAAACATTGATGTGTACATTCTATTCCATTCCTCTCTACTCAGTTTTTAATTCTTTCAGATTCAGTGATGTCCTCAGAGAAAGGAGACATGCAGGAGTGCCAGTTCATGATGCCACTCAGTTCAGTGCTTTTCAAGTCTGATATACCCAGGCCATCTCTAAAGTTTGAGCTGCCTCTCTTGTCCCTCCATCAGTGTGTTCTCCCTTCCTTTGTGGTTCTCTGATTTGTGGCCTGACATCTTCATGGAGCCTGTCTCCTTTTCTTCTCTCTAATCCTAGGCCTTGTCTGCACAGACCTAATGAAATGGCCTCCCCCTGTTCCTGAGCCCAGCTGTTCAGATAACGCAGGGTTTTTGCTCCGATTCTAGTCTGAACTGTCCGGATGATGTCTAGGCAGTTCCTGCTAGAAAATGAGGCAACCCCTCCCCAAATGGTTTAAGAAAATACCTGGGAAAAGCTGGATCTTGTGGGAAAAGCTGGAGCATTCTGTGGTGGGAACAGGCAGCTGTCTGCACACACATGCTTGGCTGTATTGGTGGGTGCCTCTGCTGCTAGTGTTGCACATCATGCTGGCTGAGGTCACAACAAGGCCCCCATCATGTGATCAAAGCTGAGTACTGCATTTCTGGCCTCAGACAGCATGACATGTGACAGAAGCGGTGGCGGCAGAGGTGCCTGCCAATACCGCATATCATGTATGTGCAGAAAGCTGCCCATTCCTGCCATGGAACACAAGGTAATGTGGGGGGAGGGAGAGAATCAAGGGGAGCACCTGGGCCAGAATACGCTGGCTAGAACATGGAATATTCTGGCCAGTGCAGACAAGACTCTAGTGCATCAGTATCACTACTTCAGTCTTTGCTCCATTCTTTACTTGGTGCTTCCCCATCACTGCTCCCAGACCAGCTGATTTCTGTGATGACACCTGACATCTGACTATTTGGTCTTTTTACCAGCTAGATGCAAAAGTGGTAAGCATGCTGCACTTCCTGAATTATGGTCTGGTAATGCAGGTGTACTAGCCATGGTGAAAGCATTTGGTTATTGGTTGCTCAGCATGCAAGACAGATGTTCTATCTGTGCAACTGATGGAATGGCCTATGATACCAATTAACATGAGGGAAGACACTACAAACTATGTAAAAGCCTACTGCAAACTTTAGAGAGGACTATTGCAAACTTTAAAGAGGAAGAAGTGCAGATAAAAGGAAGCTGATTTACTAGAGAAGATTTCCCCTGTTTGTACAGACATTTATTATCTTTGGCTTTCTTATCTTCAGTCCAGAAGAATAAAGATTTGATAAGGCTTATACACATAGTTTGATAACACTCCTGTAAGAGGGCTAGGACAAATGGAGACCTTTTTCACAGTCATCATTTCACCCATTGTGAAAGCCTTTTCCAATCTGATTAAATGCAATATACTAGTAGAAAGCAAGCAAGAAAGCTTATATCTTTCTCAGTCGTGCATTAAAAGATAGAAGTGAACATTAGCCATGATGCCAATAACAAATTAAAAAGTTAGTGGTATCCAAATATTATAGAATTTTTTTCAAGCTGTTGTGGTTGATGGCTTTTTCATTTTCCATCATTACTGTGAGTATAATGATGGTGTTAATGCAGCCACATGCCAGTTCCTGGGATCCTATTAATCCTATGCAGCTTTGAGAAAATAGAAGCATATTTTAAAAATAGATGTGAAACAGATTCATCCAGATAAAATGTGCAGATTACCAGGGTAGCTAGAAACACTTCATGCGTGCATGAATTAATACAAAATGATCACTGGACGTGCTAATTATGAACCAAAGCAGACAGCCCAGAGACACTGGGCTTCATTACTTTCTTTCCCATGTTCATGTTTACTGTCCTTCCAGAAATTAGAACTACCCAAGTAAGCATACCCCAAGACTGTTAATGTGCTATTGAGGGGTTTTATGACATAAATTTATGAGAGTAACTTTTCAGCTCTGTGTAGATTAGAGCAATTTAGATCTTTCATATACATTTAAAAAAGTATTTGCCTTAAATACCAACCCCAATGTGTTGAGCTCTGCATGCACAGGATAATGTATCCAATACCACCCTCGCTCCCCACAATGATTTCCAAAGCTTATGATAACTTCACAAATACCCTTTGTGATTCCAGAGAGGTTTGTTTGAGGAAAATGTTGCAGGATGTGATGAGGAGAGAAATTAACTGTAGCCAATAAATCAATTAAATATATCTATCCCACTCTTTATCCAAAGATCTCAGGGTGGCTTACAATAAAATCAACTTAAAACAATAAATAATTACAAAAGTTTAAAAGATTAAAATATATTAAATAGTGTTTTTAAAAATCTAAAAACAGTTAAACATGGCATAGAGGTTTGAGCGTTGGACTATGATTCTAAAGACCTGGGTTCAAATCCCCACTCAGACATGAAAACCCACTGGGTGACTTTAGGCAAATCACACTCTTTCAGCCTCAGGGGGAGGCAATGATAAACTTCCTCTAACAAAACCTGGCCAAGAAAACCCTGTGATAGGTTGGCCTTAGGGTTACCATAAGTGGGAAATGACTTGAAGGTACACAACAACAACAAAACAATCTTGACTGATATGTCAAGTCTTTAATAAAAAGACTTTTAATAAAAAGCCAGAGGGAGGGTATTCCACAAACAGGGTGCCACCTCAGAAAAAGCCCTGTCCTACTTGCCAGTTATCTGAGGGGGAAAAACCCTTTCCATTGGCTCCAGTGAATACTTAGAGGTATAAGAAATAGCTCTGGAGCCTGAGGGAACAGATTCAGGGTTGGGACCCACAGGCCCAGGAACACTCCTGGTGTGGTGGCTCCATGAGGCAGCAGATGCTCCATGAAGCAGGATGATATTAAGGTGTTCTAGAACAGCATTGTGGGTGCAATGTGGCATACCCAGCAACTCTTCAAACTACGGTAGGTTTTGACCTCCGTTGTAGGAGAGGATGTTGTTCTGTCAGTCGCCACACTGAAATAAGATTCAACTTTCAGTCCAGTTTCTACATGAAATGGGGAGAGGGAAGGTACAATCTTGCCCTTTGCCTCAAGAAGCAAAGGATCTTGGATCATTAATAAAAATAGCCTCTGACAAAAAAGAATGAGAAGTCCTGGAGCGTATCAAGCAGCTTTTGAATGTGTCTCCTTTAAAAGGTCTTCCTGGACTGTAACTATTGTAGCTTCTCAGTGAAATCTGGATACCTCACTCTTTGTAGTATTCAACTCTCTGAATTTAAGTTGAAACAAATGAATTTATTTGGAAGCAACTGCTAACACAGCCTCTGTCACTGGTTAGAAGGTGTGGACTGTTAAATAATTATGTAATCAGTTAAATGATCAATTGGTTGCTCTCACTGCTGCCAAATGAGATAATTATAGCCTAGCAACAGTCACTCAAAATAAATTGATTGTTTTCTAGGCTTTCCTCAAGTGTCATGTACCAGTATTATTAGAACAAACCTTGCTAATTATGCTCTCACAGTGGATAGTATCTGCTGCATGCTTGTCTAAATAACCATATGTATACCTAAACATTTTACAATGCACAATAGAGTATTGACAGTGTGGGAACAAAGAATCTTGGCATTCCTTCTGTTTTAGTGCTTCAGTTACTTTCCTATTTAGGCATTTCAAGTAAGGCTCCAAGAGGAAATTGAAATTCCAGCCCTGAGGCTAACCTGATTGTGCATTCTATAAGACACAGGACCTTCACTTCACTTCACTTCAAAATGGCAATATTTTTCATCATGTCCTCACACTGCAGGCATCCAAAAAGGAAGACTTCCCCATCAAACTGTAAAACAATGGACAATTGGGTTTCATACAGCTTCTAAGAAAGACCATAAAAATCTGGAAAAGCACTCCAAGATCCAGAATGAAATGCTAAAATAATAATAATGGTTATAAGCAAAGGCCACCCTGTAGCTGTGAAGATGAGATTGTGGAGAAAGTGAAACAAAAAGAATAAATTTTTGTGTTTTTGAATATCTTTCTGTCCTTGGCTGAGTTACAGCACAATCCACAACACTGTGAAACTGCAAACAAAAGGGAGATAAGCAACTTACGATATTTATGCACACAGTTAGCATCTTTGTTCTAGTGCTTTATGTTCAATTTTTTCAGGACTGTGTTTTGCTTGAGGCTTTCTATAACCCAACAAGTTGCAAGGAGGACCTTGAATTTTCTTTACCTACTGCCTTCTTCACAGGGTGTGTGTGTATTTCCATGTAGCATCTCACAGTCATGATCCACTGTTGCAACAGTATGGTCCTTTGAAAATTTTCTGTTTGTGGTTTTAAGTCCGATTCCAGAATCCATATGATGTATTATAGCCCCATGGTTGACTGATTTGCAGTGTCTTGCGTATTCCATTTTAATCAGCTACTGAATGATTTAATATTTTTCTAAAGTGAGTCTGATATGGAGACAATACTTGTATCAGGACTTGTATAACATCTCTCTATCACTCTTTCTGTGTGTATGTGTGTGTTTAAGTGCATTAGGTACTACTATCTTAAATATGTCTGGATCAATTACTATACAGACATTAGGTTCAAGGTGTGGGTTGGTGCAATCTTCTTCATGTCTGCTCAAATATGAGCCTCTGTAATATATGATTGGGTGTTTCCATAGTTGGGAAGTAATGCCTTACAAGTAATAATGTTACCTGTAACAACATGTTCCTTTTAAAAAGTAGCTCAATGACTGGTCATGCCTTTATTCTTTTGATGAAACATGTACCATTTATCCATTACTCCCTAAAACATTGCTCTGGTGGACATGTACTTTTTATGTTTTAAAATATTTAAAATAAAAATAACTAAAACCAATGGTTTAATAATGAGTACTATAATGATCTATTTCAGTGGTTCTTAACCTGTAGTCCAGGGACTCCCAGGGGCTTGTGATGTCCTCACATGGAGTCCATGAAGGCTTGAGGTCTGCTTGGCCCACCTCCTCCCTCCAGTGGAGTAGCCACGTGACAGGAGCAGAGGCAAAGGCTGTCTGGCTGGCTTGGCCTGAACATTGTCATTCAATCCACTCCAGCCCCTAACTTGCAGGAAGATGCAGAAGAGAAGTCTTCCCTCCTCATCCCGTGCCTCTGAGGGAGGGTTTAATGGATGTTGTAATTGTCTTGTTGTTGTTGTTTTAAATCTTGAGTTAAGACTTGGGGGTCCAAGGCGACAAAATATATTTGAAGGGTCCTTGGTACAGAAAAGGTTAAGATCCATTGATCTATTTAACAGCAAGTAATATTAATGAATCTTTCACTCAAAGCTACAAGCAATCTTTACTATATGGAGGGCTACATGATTTCCACCTGTGTTATAAAATAGACATTATGGAAAATATGTTTTGCATTAGATTTTCAAGGTTTGCTTGTCTCTTTTTGACAATTGAACCAATTTCCCCCTCCTACAACAGATTATAGAAAGCTGTAAATGCAGGCTTGCCATTTCAAATTACAGTAAACAATGATTCGCAGATCTGCATTTGGATGTATTCAATATTATTTTTCTATATTAGTAGTATATTAAAGGAAGAGAAACAGCATAGTATAGTGGTTTGAGCATTGGACTATGACTCTGGAGACCAGGGTTTGAATCCTTGCTCAGCCATGGAAACCCATTGGGTGACCTTGGGCAAGCCACACACTCTCAGCCTCAGAGGGAGGCAAAGGCAAACCTCCTCTGAACAAACCTTGCCAAAAAAACCACACACCACATGATAGGTTCACCTTAGGGTCTCCATAAGTCAGAAACAACTTGAAGGCACATCACAACAAATATTAAAGGAAAAATATTTGTGGCTAATTTTCCATTCATAATAGGCAGACAATATTTGTGGAATAGACAGACACATGTAACTAACTCTAGTAGTGATGTTTACTGGAGATAAGGAAGTTGTAATCTAAAACAACGAGGGAGTGTAACAGGTTCATGAAGGATGATTTAAGGCCTCTCTGAGTCTACAAATGACTCAATCCTAGCTGCCTCTGTTGAGAAGCAAGATTAGTTAGATTCATTTGATCTTATTACCCGGTATGTCTAAATCACCATTTTGTTCTTGATAAACTGGAAATAAAACACCGTTGATACAAACGGTAGCAACTGTAATATTTGGAGTCCACTCTGAGTGTCCTGATTCCTGCTTCTCACTAGTTAAAAAAAAATTGAGAATAATCCACTGAGATTTTACTTACTGCACAATCTTTCCATAGGCTGAATTTGAGCAATACTGATAACCACACACTATCAAGTTTTGTTTGTATCTTACTTTAACAAAACTGGACTGTGTTTGCTATGAAAGCATTTCAACTTCTTTCTGTGATTACCTTATTTTAGTAACAGCCCTCTCCATTTTACCAAATTTGCTTTTGTTTTTCTGCATGTCAGGATTTATAGAAAATTTCATGATACGTGTTTTAAACAACTGTTTCAACAAGCTGTGGGCTTCAGGTCAATCAGCTTTGAAAGTTCTAGAAATATCAGAACAGAATTTGTATGGTCTGAAGCAAAGCTTGAATTGTATTGGGAGGAAGAGGGAGTTTAACATGTTGGCAGCTGCCAAGACTCACAGCCTTTGAGGGTTCTGTTGCACTCGAACACAAATTTATTTTCACCACATACAGTAAAAAGGTGAAATACCAAAACTATTTATCAGTCCAAGAAAGAGCCCTTGGAGATAGAATGTTGTTAAATATTTAAGTTTAGAAATTATTGTTAATAGGAAATTTGATGCATCAGTTGAAACCAGGCAAATTAGAAAACACTAAAACTCATTGTTTTCATCTGTTAACATTTATTGCGAGGAGCACAATTTAAGAGGCTCCACACATATTTTTCTAATTTAAAAATATTTCTAGAGATGCTTTGAGCAATACTGTGCTCTTTGATTTCTCTTAACAGCTTTTAGACTTGCTTTTTAAGAAGTGGCTTATATTTTTATGGTATTAGTACCATTATGTTATTACATATTATTTCTATCAGATTATGTCTCTGACCCTCTGCAATGGTACTGGATTGAAACCAGCTTTGTATACAAGTAGAAATATGCATGTGCAGCAGGACTTCTTCCACTTCCTTCCTCTGTACATTTCATGCACTCCCCAGATTTTGAGAGCTTCACAAGGAGCTGCAGGTAATCACATTCTTCATTTTTCTTGTAAGCAGCCTCCAGACGTTATCTATTGGCTTACAATTCAATAGTGCATGTGAACTGCTTTGGATGCTTGCATATTCAATATTACTATTATGAAATTGTTGCTGTTGTAGCAGTAGTATTAGTAATGCAGTTATTAATAATGCAATCATCATCACCATTCACTGTTACTGTGGAGTTGTATTGTCTTTACTGTATGGTCTGTTAACTTGTTGGTTATCAGGGTGTTAAAACACCTAAAATTTTACATATCAACCTTTTATGTTGATATTGTTCCAAAACTGCCTTAATTGTTCCTTCACCTGGAATTCTTGGGGAAAACCTGGATATTTTCTTTTGTGGAACTCAATGGGTGGGTTTTGGAGAATGAGATAATGCCTCCATTTGATGTTGAGACAATACCAATAAGAGATTTTATTTTCTATGTAGCATCAAATCCATTGTGAATCTTTTGAGCTTGGAAAACACATAGCATAGAAATAGAACCTGTGTATAAATCCTGCTGTATGTGAATTAGACTTGACAGGGCTATGCCTTAGCAACCAGCTCTGCAGCTACTGATGATCACTCACCAGGGGAATCAACAACTTATTACCATCTCATTAGCAATGTAGGTAACTGTGACCCATGAGAGGTGATGCCAGAGCTTTCGCATATTACAACATAAAAAAAGATATTTGTATCTTATGGCTTTGGGAGGGAAAATCCTTAAACTAAATCTTACTACAAATGATACTTGAAAATATTTGAAAAGTAGCAATTTTTCTTCATGATTAGATTCTTGGACTCCCCCTCTGTAGTTCAATAACAGAAAAATGAGGATTGGTTTTAGAATCTTTTTTCCTTCAACTTTGCTCATGAACATAACATCTTGAAGTCATAGTTTTACACAATCATTACAACTTCATTCACAAATATTAAGAAGCAGATACTTTTGAATGATTCTGGTGCTGTAGTCTATTTTTTCAGAGGAAGGAACTGGCCGAACCATCTCTGAGTATTCCTTGCCTAAGAAAACCCTATGAAATTCATGGGGTCACCATAAGTTGCCAAGTGATTTGAAGGCATGCACACACACACACACAGAGGAGAATATTGCATTAGGATCCAGACAAACCATGATTAAGAAGTCTTGACTGGAGTTTGAATCATGGCTGAATAGCACATCTGTGGCAATATATTCTGAATGTAAGTCCTTAGCATTCAAATGTATTATTGTTAAAACAGTAATACAGTTGCCCTTCCATATTCACGGTATCTGGTATCCATGGATTTAAGTATTCATGGTTTGAGAATATTTTAAAAAAATAATAATCCAAAAAGCAAACCTTGATTTTGCCATCTTATATAAAGGACACCATTTTGCTATGCCATTGCATATAATGGGACTTGAGTATTCATGGATTTTGGTATCCACGGGGGGTGGGGGGTTCCTGGAACCAAACCCCAGCAAATATGAAAGGACAACTGTGTTCTATGGATACCTTAAAACTAAAACCCCTTTGGATGCTGTAATTATAATTATAAAAATTGTTGAAAATTGTGAAGTAAAAGCTCTTATGGGACTTTAAGAAACAAGCTGATAAATAATTATAAAATAATATGCCAGACATAACTATGGTTGAGAAAAAGAAAGTTTGGATTATAGATGTGATAATTCCTGGAGATAGCCAAACTGAAAGTAAAAAGAGGGAAAAGGTAATTAAATATCAAGACCTACAAATGAAAATTAAGTACTTTTTGGAAAAGAGACTGGGGTTCCAAGTGCTCTGGAAGCAATTCTAAACAATGTAACAAAACATCTGAATGTCATTATTATACATAGGATCACAATAGCACAGTTGCAGAAAGTGACACTATTTGGGCTGTGCCACATTGTTGAATGGTACCTCACTGACTCCTAGATTCTTAGATAGAATTGGAAATTGTTGATGGTCCAAAATTCCAGCTGTTTATATCTGGTAGACTGTGAAACTGAGGAGGAGGAGGAAGAGAAGGACAAGGAGGAGGATTGTTGTTGTTGTGTGCCTCTAAGTCATTTCCTGCTTGTGGCAACCATAAGGTGAACCTGTATTGGGATTACTTTCTTGGCAAGGTTTGTTCCAAGGCAGTTTGCCTTTACCTTCATCTGAGGCTGAGAGAGTGTGACTTGCCCAAGGTCCCATAGTGGGTTTCCATGGCCAAGCGGGGATTTAAACCCTGGTCTCCAGAGAAGTCATTCTTTTAATATACTACTATTGAAAAATAATCTTGAATACATCCAAATGCAGGTCTGAGGACGTTGTCCACATGGCCTCTCAGGAGGAGGATTTCCTATTGTATTTCCTTTCCTTCCCTTTTTATTCAAGGTGAATAAAAACAGCAACATAAAAATTCCAACATAACCAAATTCCAATAAAATAAAATTTGTGAAATAATACTAAACACTCCTAAACATGTTCTTTTTCTAATTAACCCCCCCCCAATATCCATGTTGCAAATGTCAGAAGATGTATCTTAAAAGAAAATTGAAATAATAGCTATTTCTCTTACCTGATTAAATATTCAGTATGCCTTACATTTCTCAGAATACCTGTGCTTAGTATATGGCATGTTTGCTCATTTTTTAAAGTTCACTTCCCCTTCTTTCTCTTTTATATAGTTTTTATTAAGATTTTCCAAATATAGTAAAAATTACAAATATTTAAAAGATAAAAAAGAAAACAGCAAGGAAAAAAAGGGAGGAAGTAGGATATAAAAATAAATATAGAGAAAAAGAGAAATGGCTTCCGACTTTCTTTTTGGCAGTTATACATACATATGTACATATGATATAAACATACCTCTCTCTCTCTAAAATCTATATTGTACACTACTTCTGATAACCAAACCTTACTAACTCTCAAAACCAAAAGTTACCAGCTCATTTCCGGGTTTTTTTTGCAAAAAGTCTACAAGTGCAATCTTTTAGAAATGTCAATTTTTCTCTAATCAGACCCGATAATTTGTCATTTCTGCTAAATCCATCCATTTTAAAAACCACTCCTCTTTAGTAGGTAATATTGAACTCTTCCATTTTTGTCTGTACAACAGTCTTGCTGCAGTGGTTATATATTAAAGTAATCTTCCATGGCTTTTTTTAAAAAACACTTCTCCTCATTTCTGTGTTAAACAAGGGAGAAAGATACATATTATGATGAGATCCAAAAATGAGGCCTTCAGATTGTATTATCAGCATATCTGTCTTTAGACAGATTTGCTTTTCTGTGGAGCCACAGTGAACTGAAATTTCCATTTAAGCCCACGCCCACACACTCCAGGAACTTGATGTTAATTCCTTTTTTTGCTTTCCAAAACATTTCTAATGTATGCACATTACAAAACAAGCTCTCCTGGCAGTCACTGTTATTTCCACCAGAATTGTGTTCACCTTGTCATGCTTCATCCAGCAAAATACAATAACAGTACCATTTTTTAAAACATAAAACAGGGTTTCAGAGACAACAAATGGTCATTATTCAGGACTTAAAAAGATCTCTGAAATATTGAGACGACAGAGAAATTTATAATCGGTCTATTTTATGATCATCAATTAAAGAATTTTTTATTTATATTCTATATAACCTGTATGAATGAGCAACCACATTCATTCTCAGGAGGAAAAAAAAATCTGATTTCAGCCTCAGTAATACCATTTAATAGTAAGAGTATTCTCAGATAGGGCCAGCAGTTTGAAAACTGGAGACAGCTCCTGTAACTTTAATGGCATTTTAGAAGCTGAAATTTCGGCAGGTGTTGCTTGTCACACAACCAGGTAACAAGCAACACCTGCTGAAATTTCCTCGTGTATACAGTTGTCCCTCCACATTCATGGATTTGGCATTCACAGTTTTAAGTATTCACAGCTTGAAAATATTCTTTAAAAAATAATAATTCAAAAACCAAACCTTGATTTTGCCATCTTTCATAAGGGACACTATTTTGCTATGCCATTGCATATAATGGGACTTGAGTATTCACGGATTTGGGTATTCATGGGGGGTCCTGGAACCAAATCCCAGTGAATGTGAAGGGACAACTGTACAACCATTTGTCATGCCCTGCCTCCAGGACTCAGGTAAAGAATATGACACAGACAGTGGCCCTGTCTAAATGGTGAAAATGCCCTCATGGAATTCGCTGGCAATCCGACCTGTCTAAACAGGATCCAGCACCAATCCACACTATTCGGAAGGAGGGGGGCCCAAAATGGCAAAAACAACAGGGTAAAAGCCTTCACAGATTTCCCCATACTTTTTCACAAACTACGAGGCAGGTGCGTATTTTTGCTCATTTGGACTATAGAACAATAATAATAATAAAAAAAACTCAAAGGGAAGCAGAAAGCTGATTGGCTGGGTGAGAGCAGGGGTGGGGCTTGCTAGGAGGGCAAACGCCCTCTGCCACCATGTTGGATTTTCGCCTTAGCAATTGCTCACTAAGGCGATAAAATGGATTAATATTTTCTATTTTGCTTTCTTATAAAATTGAAGAATCGCTCTATCGTACCAGCACACTTTGGGATGACTTTAAAAATCGTGGCAGCAGTGAAGAACTAACATGAGTAAATCCCTCACAGCCGCCATGAGGAATGCGAGGCTTATGGGGCTTCCAAGGCCAGAAAAACTGTTTAGACATGTCGCTGCTGCTGCGAGGTGTCAATATTATGAGGTACTTTGGATTTTACCCCCTCGTGTAGATGGGCCCAGTGAATGTTCAGACAGGGAGACAGAGCAACAGGAAGACATGCCAGTGCCTGAGACAGAGAGTGAGACCTCCCAGCAGCCACAGCTATGGACACAGACAGAGACACAGACCTAGCAGTACCTACCCCATCAGAGTGCCATCAAGAAAAGGAGGCACAGAGCCATTCCAAGTGTTTAAAATCTAAGAATCTCAGCATCAAAGAACACCTGTGGAAGGTAGACAGGCCATAAACAGTTGGGGACCTCCCTCAGGAAGTTGCTGCTGAACAACCAACCTTGGTGGAAGCAACATTTCATACCTTGTTTCCTGTTCTGCTGCCTGATAGCCTTAGACTCTGCTCTGTTTACAGACTAAGCTCTTGGATCTCCCTCTGGACTGTTGTCTGGATTTATTGCTGGACTGTGTATGACCTGGACGCAACTGACTTTGTCACTTTAATTTCCTTGCTGGTTAGCCATATTGTCCCCTGAGAGTCTCTTGGCTCAGTAACTACCTCCATACCGGACACCATTAAATGTACAGGAGCCCTCTTCAGTTTTGAGTCTTATGATAACTGAACATAGTTTCCTTCTAGTGAATGAATGAAACGTGATATGAGAGAGATGATTTTAAGCAAACAAGAGAAAGGTTGTTGGAGAAAGGCAAACTGGTGGAAGAAGTGATATGAATAAAAAATTGTGGGAATATAAAATGAAGGGGCAAGAGAATGAGGGTGCAGAAAGCAAGTAAGAGAAGTTTAAGCAAGACAACATAAAGAAAGGAAAACCAAACAAAAAGACAAAAGTTGGGAAGAACATTGATAAAAAATTGGAACATGCGCGCAAAATAAAACAGTATTTCAGTAATTAATGGAAGACACAATGAATAAGAATGTAAATGACGTGAAAAGAAAAGAAAGCTGCAAATTTTTAAAAGTGCTGTAAATCTGAAAACAAGTTATATACAAGAAAAATGTTATATACAAGAAAAATGAAAATGTGGGTAGATAAAAGATCTCTCCCCCCTGCCCCCGGCTTTGCTTTTTTTTTTTTTTAAAGTAATAGGACAGTGCTAAATGCACTGAAGGAAAGGGAACCTGGATGATGGTGGTAAACAGATTATTTTGGGTACAAGCTCTGTATTACAATTGCAATGTAGCTTAAGACCAGAGCCTTAACTTAATTTAAGAGCCCTGGTGGCACAGTGGTTAAATGCCAGTACATTAGGATCCCCATATCCACTAGATATTGGTTCTGGGTGCGTGGGTGGGCTGGATACCAAAACCATGGATAATAGCGAACACCATTGAAAATAATGGGACTTCCAGTTTAAAATACCACAATTGCCTTGGAGGATTTAGAAAATGGCTAGAGATGACACATTTTCTAGGAAGACCCTATGGTAGGTGTGCTGTTTTGTGTTCTGTGGATAATTGAATCAGTGGATAATGAATCAGTGGATATGGGGGTCCTACTGTACTGTAGCCACAACATTTCAAGTTCCATCCCAAGGCCTCCAAAGTTGACTTAGCCTTCCATCCTTTCATAGGTCAGTAAAATTAGTACCTGGCTTGTGGGAGCAATTAGCTAACACACATTGGAAACTGCTTAGTGCCTAGCATGCTTTAAAGCAGTATAGATGTGTAAAATGCTGTTGTTAACAGTTCAGCCACTCTGAGAACCTTTGTGGCTGAAGAATGGAGTATAAATAACTAAAAATAAATAAATAATAAGAAACATCTGATGAAGTAGACTTAAGCCTACAAAAGCTTATGCTACCAAGTTCTTTCTCTCAGTTAGTCTCAAAGGTGCTACATGTTCCCTTAGCATAACTAGTGATTTGCAATTAGTTACTTCTAAGCTGTCTCAAGAGAATTCAAGTCTGTATGTGTTATATAGTTTACATATAGTGCATGGGATGTGTGTGAAGGGAGAAGTGGAGAGAGAGAGAATGTGTGTGTGAGAGAGACTGAAGTAGTGGTCTTTAAATAGCTGTTTAAATTTGTTAGGTGTGCCAGTAAGGCCTGAAGATGTAAAAACATTGAAGTCAAAGTTAGCTATTGCTGTGTTTTATTTTATGAAAATCCATTATGTTTGTGTTGTGAATTAATGTCTTGAATCAAAGTCACGTCTTCTTGGCTCCTTTCAGCATCAGGATCAATTATTTCCCAGCCTTCCTCATGGTAAGATGATCAGGCATCATTTTTTTTGTCATGCTGGAGAATTGGGAAGTAATGGAGCTATAACCAGAAGGGTGTAAAGAGAGCTTGCAATCATGGGGCTATGAGAGGTTTCTAGGAAGATGGGATAAATATGAAAGTTTCTTGAAGAATTTGTGAACATGAGAAATCATCTGGCAGATAGGTTTATAACTAATGGTAGGAATCTTCAACCTGCCAAATATTGTGGGTGACAATTTGTATCATATGTTACCACTGGCCATGGTAGCTGTAGTTTCTGGGAGTTGAAGTCTAAAATGTCTGAAGAGGCAAAGCTACCCACAATTTCTATAGAGTATAGTGCTTGATAATACAATATAGTCCCATAGCACTGCATGGTTCTTTAATCTGGAGGATAAAGATTTTACATAAATAATTAAACTTAACGATAATTACATTTTATCTCAGGCATACATGCTTTGTAACACACCTAGTCAGTGTACCAACCAGTGCATGGTGCGACTGCTGAAGTGGACAGAATCCAAGAAAGTTATGCCAGACAAATCTTCATAGCCTCAAGGTGTGTGCATGCATGCCATTGTACACTAAGGACTCAATATCCTACCATTTCTTTTGCTAGCTGCAATGTCTTGAATTTATCAAGCACCTTGCAGGTCATGATAAATAGCTAAGGAGGAACAGCATTGGTGGTACACAAATTGTAGACACCTGCTTGATTGCTTTCTCAAGAGAGGTAGTTGTGTGTTAGGTATCTGGTGCACAGTATTACATTGTAATTGCAAATTACAGTGGCTGTAATTCCTCTCGACATTTAATTATGGGTCCAACATTGTACCTGTAAGCAATGGAGACTGCAATTAAAACAGTAAATCAAAGTGAGGGTTCCTAACTGATGGGAGAGAAAGGAGGCTTTGTCTGTTTCTGTGCCTATAAAAGCAGTTTGATAATCTGATTTCAGGAGGTGATATGGGAGATTATCAGACAGGGGCAAATATAGCACCCCAGTCTCGCCTTCTGATTCCTGCCCTGCTCCTGTCCCTGTAATGATGTAAATTTTTTCCAGCCACCTACCTTTTCCTGGATTTAAAAAAGTCCTCCCCTCCTCTCTGGCAGCCCAAGCGTGAATGGAGCTCTCAGAGAGCTCAGTTCACTTCCTGGAAACCAAATCCTGGCCATTCTCGCGAGGGAACTATTGGCGGGATAAAGAAAAATAAAACTAAAAATAAAACTCCAAAACTGAGGCTGTCACTTACCTGGATGTCCTGATTGCCACCGGAAGTGTTCGGCACAGACCTCCCAGATTGTGCCACAGGAACAGGGCGCCTTTTCGCTCGCCTGTGATTCCATTACTGAAACGGAACAGGTGATCTATTGATGGTTTTTGGCCATCAATAAAAAAAAATGGAAGGGAACAGAAGCAGCACAGAACATACTGGGACAGGGACGACGTCGTCTGAAAGGGAAGCCCTTTCTCAATCCTGTGGCGTCCCTGTCCCGGATTATTAAACTGGTTTGATAATCGCCATGGTCTGTCTTCATAGTGTGTATCAGAATCTCCATATGGTGACACTACAGACCAGGCCAAAAAAAGACTGAGTAACAGTTGCTGGTCAAACAGCTGGCCATTCTAAACCAAGCACAGTGCCAGTGACTTAGCTGCCATTCCCTTGTTTGATGACTGCAAAGAGGAAGAGCAAGGAACTGGTATGCTGAAGGAAGAAGCATGTTTTCCTCTCAAGCTAATTAGTTGCAGCTGTGCGGCCTACAACGTTTCTCCATCAAATGTCAATGACTGTCAGTGTTCCCTATGATCATGCTCCACTGAATTAATATAATGCAATTAGTTTAGGTCATTCAGGATTAACTCCTATGTCAGATGCAGAATTCAGCCATTCTACCACAATGATGTCTGAGGATGTCTATGTACAAGCAAAGTTTTCAGAAACCTTTTCCTTTAAACCTTGGCTTTAACATGTTGGTTGGCCAGATGAAATAATAGTTTTTAAAAAAGAGCACAGGGCTCCTGAACTTTTAATAATAATAGAAGAGGGAACTTAAGCAGGTAGGGTTGCCAAGTGTCCCTTATTATATGTCCTCCCCATTTGAGGGTTAGAAAGCTCTTCTTTTTATACAGACTGAAAAAGGTGCATTTAAAAAAAAATGCCATATTTTGGACTGTGGGCCCTTCATAAAGATAGAAATGTGTGCATCATGTAATTTATGAATGTGGACAATATTTTAATTTTACAGAGAAATATATGGCTAGTTTTAATTAAACCAATGTTTTTGTTTGTTATTTGGGCTTGTTAATACCTACTTCCTGATTGTCAATGAATGTTGACTGTCCCTTATCACTGTTTTGCAAACCTGGTAGCACTATCAGCCAGTGTAGTTTAAATGACAAGCTAGACCTGCTTAAATTCACTTTTCTACACAACTATTCAGTGTAACCTTTTTCACCTGGGCATCCTATTGGATTTCCATGTTATAGCTGTAGGAATACTGTTATTAGATCCATACTTTCTTGGCACAGGGGGCATAATCTAGCCCAGGTGTGGGTAATATATGGCTCTGGAGTCACAGGCATCCACCAAAGATCTTGACTCCTCCAGAATCCCCCATTTTATTTCTCCCCTCAAAACATGGATTGCTTCTCTTCCAAGAGCAGCAATACACCTTATAAAGTGGTTGTACCCCTCACATATTTTAAACCAGCAACTTCCAGCAACTTTGATGGGGGGTGGGCGGAAATCATGACTCACTAGAAAATAAAGTAATGCCTAGCAGGGTGGAAGGCAGTAGGAAAAGAGGAAGACCTCTTTACAGATGGATAAATTCAGTCAAGGAAGCCACAGCCCTGAATCTGAAAGAGCTGAGAGGGCTGTTGAAGATAGGTTGACTTGGAAGTCTCTCATTGAAGTCACCATAAATTGAAGTCAATTTGCCTGCCTTCCTGGTGTATGGCTGCTCATTCTGAGGTCAGAGGAAGTGATTGCGCCAGGCAGAGTCACTCCCTATGACCCTCAGAATGATTGGCCATATGCCGGGGGTCTGCCTTGTTAAAGAATATGAATGAAGCTCTTTGGGAAGATATGTCTGGTTAGGCAGTGGCAGTGGACCTACAGCATGGGGTGTAAAAATCTGGTTGAGAGATTAGGAGTTTTTGGCCAGATGAGTGTGGCACTTAAATCTGGACCATTCTAGTCCAGATTTAAGTGCCACACTCATCTGGCCAAAAACTCCTAATCTCTGACATTCCTTCAAATATTTAAACATGGCTATCGTGTTCCCTCTCAACCATCTCTTCTCGAGACTAAATATTCCCAGCTCCTCATAGGGCAATGGCTTGCAGACCTCCCACCATCCTGGTCGCCCTCCTCTGGACATGTTCCAGCTTTTCAATATCCTTCGTGAATTGTGGTGCCCAGAACTGGATACAGTATTCCAGGTGAGGTCTGACCAAAGCAGAATATTGTGACACTATTACTTCCCTTGAGCTGAACATGAGTCAGCAGTGTGATGCAGCAGCTAAAAAATCCAATGCTATTCTAGGCTGCATTAATAGGAGTATAGTGTCTAGATCAAGGGAAGTAATAGTGCCACTGTATTCTGCTTTGGTCAGACCTCACCTGGAATACTGTATCCAGTTCTGGGCACCACAATTCAGGAAGGATATTGAAAAGCTGGAACATGTCCAGAGGAGGGCGACCAGGATGGTGGGAGGTCTGCAAGCCATTGCCCCATGAGGAGCTGGGAATGTTTAGTCTGGAGAAGAGAAGGTTGAGAGGGAACATGATAGCCATGTTTAAATATTTGAAGGGATGTCATACTGAGGATGGAGCAGGCTAGTTTTCTGCTGCTCCAGAGACTAGGACAGAGCAATGGGTTCAAACTACAGAAAAAGTGATTTCACCTAAACATTAGGAAGAAGTTCCTGACAGTAAGATCTGTTTGGAAGTGGAATACGCTGGACTGACTATGTGACGAATGTTGCTGTCCTTGAGCAAGCAGGGATCACCAGCATTGAGGCCATGATATTGAGAACACAGCTGCGCTGGGCAGGGCACGATTCTAGGATGGAGGACCATCGCCTCCCAAAAATACTACTCTACGGTGAACTCGCCACGGGTCAGCGTAAGAGGGGCGCTCCAAAAAAGCGACACAAAGACTCCCTGAAACAACATCTCAGGCTTGGCCAAATTGATCACCAACAGTGGTCCGCCCTGGCCTCACATCGGGAGGCATGGAGACGCACTATCCACAATGCTGCAGCCTTATTTGAGAACTCACGACGAACAAGTCTTGAAGAGAAACGACAACGCAGAAAGAATCACAACCCAAAAACATCACCCAAGGAGACCTTCTGCTGTGCTTTTTGCAATCGGACTTGTTTATCTCGGATTGGCCTTTTTAGTCATCAGCGCGCTTGCAGAAAGCGCGGGATGAGTCCTTCCTGAATCTTCGTTTGCGAAGAAAAGCCAGAGAGAGAGTGTTGTGGAGTCTCCTTCTTTGGAGGTCTTTGAACAGAAGCTGGATGGCCATCTGCCAGGAATGATTTGATTGTGTATTTCTGCATAGCAGGGGGTTGGACTGGATGGCCCTTGAGGTCTCTTCCAACTCTATGATTCTATGATGTTATTTAACAACAAATATGTTTGTCAGTCCATGTGGTCCTGGAAAGACCCAGGAGCAAAAACATGACCTCAGTATCCACTTCAGTTACCCACTTTGGGTCCAGTCTATAGTGGACTCAGCATGGCTTAGTGATTTGAGTGTTGGACTATGACTCACGAGACCAGGGTTTGAATCTCTGCTTGGCCATGAAAACTCACTGAGTGACCTTAGGCAACTCACACACTCACAGCCTTCAGAAAACCCTGTGATAGGTTCCCCTTAGGGTCACCATAAGTCAAAAACAACTTGAAGGTGCATAATAACACAATAGTGGTTGCTAGACTCTAAACTATTTTTAAATTGAGCCTGAGTCATTCAGAGGTGCCAAGCTTTTCCCTAGCAAATATCCTGTGCCTATAACTGGACAAAGAGAAATTAAGTAGGTGAAACACTGCAGATTGTTGTATCTAATGGTGGGAAAAGCTTCACCTGTTGGATTTATGTATGATGCAGTGGTTGAAAGAAAGGAATTTTATTGAGAAATAAAAGCAAGGTACTACACTTCAACCTTGTAAATGAACCCCAGCCGGAACCAAACCTATACTGTATAGAGCTTGAACTTTAAACTAGGGAGTATTGCTCACTGAAGTTCTGCTTAGTGACTAGGCCTCATTTTCTTCCAGGAACACCTGTCATCTTGCCCTTCCTTGAAAACAATTCAAGAGAGGGAATGGTATTGATCTGACAATGAATTTTTACTTTCCCTTTCCCCCTGTAGGCACTGCTGAATCTGTATTAAATAAGCTTTCTGTTATCTGGAATGTTCTTCTATATGTTTATTGTAATTGTGCCACTACCTTTGGTAGCAGATGCTTGCTTGGAATAAGGTACTCTCACTAAAGCTAATCTATCATTGGTCAAAATGTTATCTAGCTGGACTTTACTTAATAGATTCATGGTCTGATTATTCCCATGCATACAGAGGTTAGAGTCCTCTGCTGCTATCTGGCTAGACCAGGATCATTCACTTTGGTGAATCAAGTTCACATCAAGCAGTGACTTGCGTCTGATGCATGTATCTGATTGCTTCTACTGTGTATTGGACTGCCCTTTGCCACAACACAGGGCATAGTTACCACGAGTTTCTGACCATGTATCCTCATCAGTATACATAACATTCATATATACAGCAAAACACATGTTTTTCATGTCTTAACCTAAAGCCAGAGAGTAAAGCAGAAAAATTTGTGGTGCTAAAAATTGATAAGACTGGGCTCTTATACCAAGGAGATCAAAGATTAGAATAGTCAGTTTATTGCAAACATGGGCTAAGATCCTACTCAGGTTTTGCAGAACAGAACTCTCTTCTGGTATTAGTATGGTGCACATGTCCTAACACAGGATAGCCAAAGCAATATGTGAGAAGTGATTTAAGAAATTGCCTATGCCTTTTCAACAGGTGATTTCCCAAGCCATTTATTTCCCATTCATTTATTACCCCAGCTCCAAAAACCCTAAAAAGCCAGTTATTGAGAACAAAAGGATAATAGATACCAATGGCCTGTGTCATGATGCTCACACCTGACATCTGCCTCCTGATAGTGTATGACTGCAGTGGGTGGCCAGGGCCAGCTCCCACCATTTGTTGCCACTATGCAGGGATATACCTCTTGGATATCTCCCTGTGCAAAGGTTGCAAAAATCAAAACAGGTCATGAAGGATTTTGTTCTTAAAGGATCTTAGTCACATAATACACATATGTCACATTGAGATAGGACTGGCAACTATTTCCTTAACTATTTGGAGGAGTTTGGAGGTGGAGATAAGGATTTTAAAAAGAGGGAGTTTGTAGGTAAGCGGTTTAGAGGGGTGAAGGGGAAGGGATGACTGCTGCAAACTGAAGGATAGGAAAGGTTGGATAGACACATGGAACCAATTGGAATGACAGTAGGGATCCAAATGCAGATAACCTATGGATACATGGAGAGATCTTACTGGGGTTGTTTAGGAGAAGGGAGGAAAAGAGAGAAAATATTTAAATCCACATATCACTATCTCAAAGGCAGAGTAGGTAAATGAGATATTTTTATTTAATGTCAATTGTGGCATAGGAATTTACTTTTTCAACTGGAAAGCCAGAGTTACAGTAACTTCTTTTGAAAGATTATAGATCACTACATATATATCCTGTTGCTTAAAGTGTTGTCATACCTTGTTAGCCTGTGGTGAGGCCTAACTTTTCAAGGACAAAGTGACAACCTAAAGTGGATCTCTTTCTTTGGTTTCTCTAATACTATGATGAAACCCTAAGTTGGTGTTGTTGATTGACACATTTTTGCAATTAGGAAATATGAAAATGAAAGACACAGCATAGAGACAGTGCAAGCAAAATGTTTTCCTATTTAAAAGGAAGCCTCTTTGAGGCAGTATAAAAGCCTGCCTTGCTTACATTTTGATGAAAAAATGATTGTGTAATATTTTTGCAAAGCTATTGAAGGGTGTAAGTCTTACAGTTTATTCTTGTCTGTTGTAGAAGGAGGCCTACCTGGTGTTTAATTCAATTTTTGTTAATAACAATGTCTTATTAAGAACCCTATAATGGTAATTTAGCAGGGGAGAATCCAATAGGCTGCTTTTGGAATTGTTTTGTGAAACAAATGATGCAAGTTTTTTCTTTCTTTTTTTAAAAAATATGTTTCCTAATCTGATTTTACTGGAGAAGTTAATGTATTATGATAAATTCACTAAGCATGGACCTCATGTGGATCCCACGGAATTATGTGAGCAATATGTTATGAGAGCATAGTGCTTGGTAGACTAAACCTTAAAGTGTACAAAATTCAGTCTGTGTTTCATTGTGGTTCCACCCCACCCCAACTGACTCTAAGGGCTTGCCTACACAAGCCTAATAAAACATTTGGGGGCTGTCCTGGGGATGATCCATCCAAATAACACTGAGCCAAAACTCTGAATCTAAACCGAACTGTCCTCAAGATGTTTGGCTAGTTCAGTCTCCAAAATGGTTTAAACTACCCTTAAAACTTTTTTTTAACTACCAGTTTACTTCAGCTCTTACAGGAAAATCCAGAGCACCCCATGCTGAGAATGGAAAGCTGTCTGCACATGTGCCCTGCTGTATCACCCAGCGCCACCACTGTAGGTATCTGTCATGTCCTCTGAGGTCACAGTGAGGCCCCCAACATGTGATCAATGCTGGACGCCTTGTTTCTGGGTCTTAGGGAATGTAGGTGTGCCAGCAATGGCTCTGGCACCAGCCTATAAAGCAGGATATATGTGGGGATAGCTGCCCATTCTCAGCATGGAGTGCTCTGGTAACGGGGGGCGGGGAGGGGGACCCAGGACAGCTCCGGGGCCAGAATATTCCAGTCTGCCTCTGGGTTATCTTGGCCAATGTAGATGAGCCCTAAGTTAAATAATATAGATTATTGTATCATACCCAGAAGGTTTTAGAATGTCAGAAGAGGCCTGTTTTTTTTTCAAATGAGTAATATCCATTTGTACAGTGCCTTGGTGTTCAAAGCATTTCATATATGCTTTTTCAATAATCTTTAGTGTTTTGTAAAGCATATCATAGAATCATAGAGTTGGAAGAGACCTCAAGGGCCATCCAGTCCAATCCCCTGCCATGCAGGAATACACAATCAAATCATTTCCGACAGATGGCCATGCAGCCTCTGTTTAAAAACCTCCAAAGAAGGAGACTCCACAACACTCTGAGGCAGTGTATTCCACTTCAAAACAGATCTTACTGTCAGGAAGTTCTTCCTAATGTTTAGATGGAATCTCTTTTCCTGTAGTTTGAACCCATTGCTCTGTGGCCTAGTCTCCAGAGCAGCAGAAAACAAGCTTGCTCCATCCTTAGTATGACATCCCTTCAAATATTTAAATATGGCTATCATGTCACCTCTTAACCTTCTCTTCTCCAGACTAAACATGCCAAGTTCCCTAAGCCACTCCTCATAGGGCATGGCCTCCAGACCTCAGATGTATTTATTTTTTTAAACATGTGTATGTCACCCTTAGGAGTAGTTCTGATACATCTGAGTGACTTACCTCAATACACATACTGTACTAATGGTAATATTTAGAAAACCAAGTAAGCCCCCTTAAAAATGAACAGACAAAATGTGAAAGATCTAGGAAAATAAAAAGGTATTTCATGTTGAGAAGAAAAGACAAATCTCCCTGGGGAGTGTATCCCAAAGGCACCCCACTCCCCACACACACCAGAAGAGAAATATCTCTTTCTCGTTGCCACATATAAAGCACCTAGAGAAGGGTTTCTGATGATGATTAAAATAATCAGTGCTTGGAGCTTCATGTGAAGGGGCTGGGTGGTTTCTGAAATCCCAGAGACCCAAACTGTGATGGGCTTTGGAAAGGAAGCACCGCTACTGAATTGTGCTCAGAAATGGATTGGCAATGAAGAAAATACTACCAATGCAATATGTTTCCGGCAGCCAGCCCCAACTAGCAACCCATGTGCTGTACTTTGGACTAATTGAAGCACCTCAACAGTCTTCAAAGGTAGTCCCAGATATAACCAACTGCTGTAGTCTAATATCAGTCTAACACAGCTTTCCTTGAGCTGATGCCCTCCAAGTGTTTTGGTTAAAAAAAATCAATAATATCTCACAGTTCACTCTACCAGAGTTGGTTCCCCCCCCCCTTTTTTTTTTTTTACTATAATGGCCAGATTTCGACAATCAATGTGGTCATGGGGTCTGGAGGATTCTGGGAACTGTGGTCTAAACAGATAACTTTTCCAAGCTCTAGGAATTACTAACTGAGGCTGATGGAAGCTGTAATCCAAAATTACCTGGTGGGCACCACTTTGGGGAATGCTGAATCTCCGGATGACCTTACTTGGCTGGTTCATTTTGACATTGAAAAGCCTGAGTGAGAATGTGGAAAAGTATGGGACCTCACAGCTGAAAGGCCATAGGACTGACCATTAGTCTCCCATATTCACCTTCTAGAATTGGTCCTCCAGTTAGGACCCAAATCACTGAAACTCAGTGTTCTCAGTTCAAAAGAGGGTGCAATAAAAACAAAAACCTATAAACTGAGCACTCTCACTAAAGTGAATCTGTTTTAGAATAAATGGATTAAGCATTACTGCTTAATTCTAAACATCTGTGTATCTGCTTGCCAGCTCAATGAATAATGATTGTGCAAGTCTCACCCAATGTCACTTTGAGGACCCCAGCCATTTATAGGTGTGATAAAAGAGTCTTCCCCTCCATCTATTCAAAGCAACTCAGCCATTGTTTCTGCCAGACTTACAGTGTGGTTTTCATGCACCATTGCCTGGGCTGACTGAATAATTTATAGGCATGTTTGACTTCAGCCTGTAATTCAAACTGTTGCAAAGATGTCTGACTCTTCTGTAGATAATTTACTAAAGGAGGACTCTGCTTGCAGCTCTCTTCTCCCCCCCCCCGAAGAATAAAAATCATGAAAGGCATAAGGAAAGAGAATAGTATATTCTTGCTGTGTTGCACCCACACTCAAATAGTAGGCCTATTTCAGTTTCAGAGCAATGTGTCAGACACAGGTGCTAAGCATCAGCTGCAATAGGGTTATCTTTGTCCTACTTGTTCCCTCCAGGTTTGCTTATTTAATCTGAGGAACAACAGCAGTTCTACAGTGAAATGAGCCATTCACTTGCATAAATTAAACAG
This sequence comes from Gambelia wislizenii, assembly GCA_030847615.1. Lineage (NCBI taxonomy): Eukaryota > Metazoa > Chordata > Lepidosauria > Squamata > Crotaphytidae > Gambelia > Gambelia wislizenii. Next base: position 225,533,632 of record JAUMIR010000003.1, on the reverse strand, counting down.
CATGGGAGTTAAAAAACTGTGATTTATTGTACCTTGTCACATAATTCAGAACTCATTGTGTTCTGTTCATACCCGCTTCATTATCCTGTTGGGATACTTAAGGAATCCCAAGTTGTATATTAAAACAAGGGTGTCAATCATCAGACAATTTCATAAGCAAGATCCTGAGTGGTTAGACCTTGCTTTATTAGTTGCACTGTTAATTTGTACTACATTCTTTGTATGTGTAATTAGCTTGATTGCTGAAAGGGATGTGGTATTGAGTTGTCTAAACTGTCAGGAGCTGTCCTAACACAGTTCTGTGCCAAAGTATTGAAGTTTAGTTTTATGGTTCTTGCTCCCACAGAGAAACCTGGCCTTATTCCAATTACTCAAGTCAGCTAGAGTAGGCCTATTAAATAAATGTATTACCTCGCTATTGACTAACCATTTGGTGTTGGATTCAGTGGGTCTGCTCTTACTGAGACTTGTATGGTAATTGAATGTTGGCCCTTCTACCTAGACAAAGAAGAGGTTTGTTAACAGAGAAGGGTCATGATCCTGTTAACAAACTACAAATGAGCTATGTTCAGATGTATCCAATCCTTGTTTAGGATGGAATTATTGGAAGGTGAAGACCTTTTCTTTCTAGCATGCTTTTGGGAACTGATTGGGCTTTTTAGTGTGCTGTATTACTTCTATACTTTGCTTTTGAATCAAAAGTGTTAAATGGTTTTAAATCTACAGACAATTTGATAGAATTCTAATCATGACTTCTGGCATGCTTTCAGCTACATGTGTTTTTACCAGTAATTGTTCTTATTTTCTAAGTCACCCTTAGGCCTTGTCTACACTAACTCAAACTCCCCCTGAATCTGGGCTGATACGGCCACACTTCATGCGGAAGTGTGAATCTGGTATGATTATTCTACACACCATATGGCCTATCCATACCAAACTTGGGGAATACCACCTTAATTTGGGTTTTAGAAACTCACAGTTTTCTCCAGAGTTTGCTTGAAAGTCTGGAGAAAACCGTCAGTGTGAATAGCAGCTTCCACCCTGGATTTGGGGGGGTGGGGCAATGCGTGAGGCATTGCCATTTCCCCCCCTCCTCGGTGCCACTTCCTTATTCTGAAGGCAGAGCCCTGGCACTAGTTGCTCTCTGTGAGAACAGGCAGCCATCCTCACCATGATAGGGCTGGCCACTTCTTACCTCAGAGAGCACAATTGTGTGCTGTGAAAGCAGAGCCCTGGTGAACAGCCAGCCACATGATTGACTGTGTGCTGGGAAGGCAGAGTCCTGATGCTCTTCTGGCCCATGCCAGCAGCGGTGGCACTGTGGAGGTGCCTGGCTAGGCAGTGGCAATAGACCTGGAGCTTTACTGGGGGTAAAAATCCAAATGAATTATTGTGTAAACTAGCCTGCTGACGAATGATGCAGGGCTTTGGACAGGTAAGCTGTGGTGCTTAAATCTAGGCCAGAGTAGTCTGAATGTCGTGTGCTGCAGCTCTGAGCCAAGGTATTCTGAATTTCATTTGGATTTTCAGCTTTAGATGAAAAGGTGGTGTATAAACAAAAATAGTATTATATACTAGAATGTAGAATTAAGTGGGGAAATGAGACCAAAAAACATAACCTTACTCTGCATAAATCTGGGCCATAAAATATATAAGAATGCTGCTGTTGTTTTAGGAAGAGACATGAGTGTATCTTCATGTTGCAGCCCTGTAGACAAGCGGCATTGCTTATCCTAAGTGCAAGACTGCAGTGTTCATCCTCAGTTGACATGCTGCTTCTAAGGGAGTACTTCATTGGTTGTCTAAGGGCAGTTTATCCTGAAATATCCTGAGATATTTGAGTTTGAGAAATTGGAGGGATATTTTGACATTACTGAGGGGATCTGCATATCCTCCAGTAATTCAGAGATAGAAACTGGGATATATGTGGCTAGACAACATCAGAGAATGGTAAAGATGGCAAGCTATTAAAAAAGAAGAACTGACAAGTTAGAAGAGATTGCAGTAGTTTGCTTTTGCCTGAGCTTACTGGGAAGGGCAAGGGCAACACTTCACAACTTCATCTCCCCTCTGCTGAGTTAAACTACTTTTGCACTTTGAATTCACTTTCTCGCAATTGAAGTAAACTGAGGGAAAAGGGGGAAAGTGGCAGAAGGAAACAGAAACTGAGTCATTTTAAAGGCTGGTGAAAAAGTGGGATGACAGAGAATTAATTAGGACTGTCCCTGCCAAATCAGGACAGTTGCAGGATATGGAGTTGCTCCTTCACAGATGCTTAGGTAATGCATAAGAATCAGGAAGTTCAGTATGTAAGTAAACAATGAACATATGTTGTGGATTCACACAGAGATAACAGCCCATCTATTCTAATTTATTAAAAGGTTATGGTACTAAAGGTTATAGGCAGTTCCCTATAAATAAATAGGGACAATCTTATCTTTGGCATGTGCCTGAGAGCATCATGGACGGTATAATATTTCCAGGCTATGAACATGATCCATTAGGATGGGGAGAAGTTCATGAGGTTCTTCAGATGTTATTGGAGAGCAACTCCTTACTTATCATTGGCTGCTGGTGGTTCCAGATCAATCACATCTGGATGAACACATGTATTTCCATCACTGTTAGGATGTGACAGCCTCTTCTAGCAGAGAGGTCTCAAAATGTGCTATTGGGAGTTTGCAGTTCTACACCATCACTAGCAGTGTACAGAATACTGCAGGGGTCCAACCCATCTTCTGTAATTTTAAACATTTACATGAAGCTGCTGTGTACCAGCATTCAGAAATATGTGATGATGTGTCATCAACATACTTTATTTCCCTTTGTTAAGATCTTAGGGAGACAGTAGTGCCAGAAGTCAGTGATATACTGGACCTGGTCAAACATGAGACAGTCCAGGTAAAATGGGAACACTGTTGGTTAAAGAGTCATCTGATTTTGTATTAGGTGTTTAGTTTGTTCTGGATTGGGTGGTATTTCCCCTTAAAAAACAGGTACATTGCTCAGAAGTGATTCTGAGCTTAGTGTTATTTTTGGATGTTGAGATGTCAGTTGTGTTCATGACTGCCCCCCTCCACCACCAAAAGCTCAGGTAGGTGTGCAAGCAGTGCCCTTTTCTAGATCTAGCCACAAAAATTCATGCCTTACTAACCTCCAAGTTGAACGTTCTAATATGCTGTACATGGGGGGAAGCCAATGTATAGGACAAGGGTGGGAATTGTGCAGCCTTCCAGATGTTGCTTGGCCATGCTGCATTTAGTAACTGAAGTAATTGCATTTTAGTAATTTAGTAATTGCATTTCAGTAACATCTAGAGGGATGCATGATTCCCATTCCTGTTTCAGAACCTTCATTTAGTTCAAAATATAGTTGTAAGTATATTGCCTGGAACCAATTCAGTGGAGTATATAACTTGGATGTCATGCCCCCAACCTTCATTTTTTCCAAGCCCAGTTGAAAGTCCTGTTTGTTCCTATGTTAAAGCCATAGATGGTCTGGGATCAGGATACCTGCAGTCGGATACCTACCCATATAGCTAGATCAGTCTCGGATACATTGTGTCTCTTCCTTGAGCCATTACTGTCTGAAATTCAGAGTGGGCAAGTGAGATGGTGGTGTAGATTGGCAAGATCACTCTAGTTTTGGCAGCAGTATTTTCAGGGAAATCTCCCTTCTGGTACATGGTGATAACTTGGCTTTATTGGAGTGCTTTTGGCTGTTTGCTATGGTCAGATGGTTGGCAGGCTGATGGTCTTGAAATATACTTAAATGCTTTTGTAATAAATGTTATTTTTAATTTATTATTGATTTACTAGAAATGTTAGTAGCTTTGAATATCTGCTATGAATAGATTTTTCTAGTAAAGAAATTTTATCCTGGTTTGCTGGCCTACTTTGTAGGGGGTCCTTGAACCATAATTTCCTGGTTTGGGTATCATGTGAAACTGTTGTTTTAAGAAGTCAGGAAACCTTTCTTCAGTTAGGCAGATGTGAAGCAAGGATGTTCTAGACCTGATGATTCCTAAGTGACCAAGAACATATGGAACATTTCATCTAGTCTACTTGCTTCTAGCCAGAAGGTGGGTGCAGAGCATAGTAGAGGGTGAGCCCTGGTGTCACAACTACTGGGAAAGAAAGAAGACATTAACAAAAAATGAATAAATACAGAACCTGTGGATACGGAGGGCTGACTATTTCTTTCAGCACCCTCTTGAGACTTAACTACGCTGAAAATTTTAACATGACAAAACAGAATTTTTAGAAGCCAAAAATATTTCTGATAGTTGGACATCTGTCAGGAATTCTTTGATTGTTTATTCCTGCATGGCAGGGGGTTGGACTGGATGTACCTTGTGGTCTCTTCTAACTGTATGATTCTATGATTCTATGATTTTCTACATCTTACATAGAACCATCCTCAGAAGCCCTAAGGTAGTGTGTTGGTACATTGGCTTCCCCCCATGTAGAAAGAGCAGTTTTACCTGAGGAACTGGCTACCTTGTTCCTGTCAAGCACGAGCTTCCTTTGCAGAGGCATGGGCAGCTAGCTTCATCAGAAGCTCCAAGGCAGTGGACAAAGGGCATTGCCAAAGGACATCACCTGTTTGGTGCCTCTTAGATGTCTGGATGGTGTCTGGATGGGTCCCTATCATAACTATATTGTACACTGACCGAGTGGAGCATGGAAGCAAGAGACACAAATTATATAAGCAAACTGAGGTAGAGGTCTAAGGGGTGAGAGTGACTGAACTGAAGTGAGTCGATAATTGTGTTTGTATTGTATTATGTGTATTGTGTAGTATTGTTGTATGTTAGAATCCCATTAGTACATTATGATAATTTTACCTGACTGGGTACTTATAGGGATATCAGTCATTAAAATGCTAATAAATCCAGCTGGCAATGAAAGTGTCAGCTGTAAGACTAGGTAGTGGTGGGAACAGAACCTGATACCATCTAGTTGGTTATAAGGCTTGTCCTTAATGTAAGTAATGTTATACTGGACTGGCCCTCGTACTCAGTTCTTGTTGTGTCCCTTCAAGTCTGACTTATGGTGACCCTAAGGCAAATCTATCAACCTAGTATGTACAGCTTGATAATCATTGTCTGGTCATCGTGTCAGTTGTTAATTGTGTAGTCTATATTTATTGTTGTGGTGGTGATTGTTTTACTTGAACATAATGTTTAAAGAAAATGGGGCAGCAATAAAGGGTTGTCCGAGGCAGAGAGATATGGCAATGGCAGGGTGAAGTGTTATTACAGGGGAAGGGCAAAGAGATGTTTACTGTCAGTCTTACCACGTCACTCTGACATACCAGAGAACCTAGAGAGTGAACCAAGCCACCCTCTAAACTTCACCTTGCTCCTGCATAATACCAGGTAAGTTAAAAATAAAATATGTATAATCTATGACCTGGCATACTTTACTTGGCTTGGAGATGATACTGGCCTGATATGGGCTTAGGCTCACCCATCAGGATACTGTGTTAGTGAGCAGGTGAGGGAATGTGGGCAGGGAGCAGAGTAGCTATGGTCTATAAAGATCATCTTAACCTGCTCAGACTACCTATTAGGGAACTGAATCATATTAGCCTATCTCAATTGGTCTCAGAGCCCACACACTTAGCAGGTCAAACTCTTGATGGTATTTCAGTTTTGAGCAGATGGATCTATGGGTAGATGTGCTTAATACTGCTGAGTTGTCATGGACAGATCAATTTTGGGTCAGAGTTAGCATCACAGCTACTGTCTATTCCTGAAGGGGTGGATGGACCTATTAAGATGGTCTGCCCTCGAAGTCTAGTGGATCCTTCAGGATTCCAGAAAGATTAGAAGGTTTTGTGGTTGCTATCACCAACAGTCCTGTCAAAGTCCAAATTACAGATGTAATCAAGACCTGTCTAGGGCATTGATACAATTGCTCCCAAATGTCCTCCCCCCACTCTCTCTCTGGCTTCTCTTCGCAAATGAAGCTGGGATTGATGGAATCCCACCTGAAGTTTGGAAACATGGAGGTCATGTACTCCATGATAAATTCCACGAACTCCTTGTGAATTACTGGGAAAAGGGGGAACTGCCATCAGATCTCCGAGATGCAGTCATCATCACCCTGTACAAGAAAAAAGGAGCAAAATCCGATTGCTCAAACTATCGAGGCATAACACTGCTCTCTGTTGCTGGAAAAATCCTTGCAAGGATACTCCTGAACAGATTAGTTCCTGCCATTGCATAAGAACTTCTTCCTGAAAGCCAATGTGGCTTCAGAGCCAATAGGAGTACTACAGATATGGTATTTTCCCTTAGACAACTGCAAGAGAAATGTAGAGAGCAGAACAAGGGTCTCTATGTAACATTTGTTGACCTCACCAAAGCCTTTGACACTGTGAGTAGGAAAGGTCTGTGGCAAATGTCCTCCCTAACCCATCGCTAATTGGGCTCCTTGGTAAACAGAAGACCTCAGACCCTTCTGAAACAGACCACTGTTTCAGAAGGGAGCTGAAACTGACAATGATTGGAATGCAGATGGAGGAAAACTTAACTTTTATCTGACAAGATACAACATAGAGAACATCTTTGTTCTTTTAAGGTAATAGTACATGCAGCTAAGGAAGCCTTCTTCTCTGCTTGCATTGTGTCTGCAAATTCATGTCCAGCTATTCAGGGTGGTGAGGGATGTAACTCAGGCACCTTCCCCTCAAATCCAGTTCTAGAGCCTTCTGCAGTTTGCTGTGATGCTTTTAACAGTCATTTCACAGATAAAATCTCTCAGATAAGAGCTGACTTAGATGTCATCATTATAGTAGAAGCTTACAGTGGGGTGTCCAACAGCTCCATGAGTAGGATTACACTGTTATCAGTTTCAGTTGGTGAGTACCGCAGATGTAGACAAACTGCTAGAACAAGTAAGGAAGACAACTTGTGCTCTCAGTCCCTGTCCTTTTTGGCTGGTTGTCTAGGGAGGAGATGCAGTTGGATCTCAGCTGCAATATATTAATGCACCTCTCAGGGAGGGATTTCTACAGGAACAAAAACTCACCTTTTACATAGCTTGCAGCACTTTCCTGTACTGTTTAATACAGTATAAACAAGTACCCACATTTCAAAGGAAGCATAGGAGATTTTCAGACGACACTGTTATAGTGTTACTATTCCACTTTAACTGCTCTGGCTTCCTCCTGTGGAATTCTGGGGTTTGTAGTTTAATGAGGCCTAAGAGCTCTCTGGCTGCGAGTTGTAAATGTCCCTCCCTAAATTGCAAATCCCAGGATTCAACAGGAGGCAGCCATAGCAAATAAAGTGGAATAGTAACACTATAACAGTGTTGTCTGAAAATCTCCATAGACTTTAAGCTACTTCCAGTTTTGTTTTACTTCTGGGGGTCTTTTTAGCAGAATTTTTGGAAGTCCATGAGGCCTCTAGAGGCAGAAAAGGGACCCATGGCCTCTCTAAAGTTGCCCACTCCTGTTCTTTCAGAAGGGCTGCCGAGACCAAATCCTACTAAAGATGATGAACCATAAGAATAGAAGGTGGAGGGCTGTACTTGCCCATCAGAGGTAGCGTCTGGATAGCAAACTGAGCAAACAGACAGTCCACCTGTTCACAGTCTTCACCACCACAATGGAATACATTTTATTTCTATTTAAATGGTAGTAGTGACGTGCATATTTGTGTCTATTTAAATAATGATAGTTGAGATTCAGCATGATATAGTTGTTTGGATGTTGGACTAGGACATTGGGAGAGCAGGGTTCAATTCCTTGCCTAGCCATGGAAACCCAATGTGTGATCTTGGGCAAATCACACTTTCTTAGCCTCAGAGGAAGGGAATGACCAAGCCTCTCTGAACAAATCTTGTCAAGAAAACTCCACAATAGGTTAACCTTGGGGTTCACATAAGTTGGAAATGACTTGATAGCACCCAACAACACTTAAGTGTAACTACCACACATGTAGGCTCTTCTGTCATACACATCCATACTTGGTGTATGAATATTTGGAGTGGGGCTATGGAAGTTGTGTGACATCAAGGGGTCAGGGCAAGTGGTAAAGTCCCACTATGTTTTAAACCTATTTTAGGCTCTGGAACCAAGGTTTTTGTCTAGTATTTTAAAATGCTGGGGTCATAGCACAATAACCATGATATACATCGGTACATTCATGGGAACATACAGAGAACATTTATGAAGGGATTGCATACTAGAAGTTATGCTTGCTTTGCCTGGAGGTTGAGAGGGCAGTTGTTGCTTTTTGACTGAGTATGTTGCTCTACATGGCTAAACTCAAATAAAATAACCTGTTTTGTCTGTGGAATGTAGCTCACCATTGGATTGGTTCATTTGAAGGAATTTCTTAGTTCAATGTGATAGCAGATTTACCTCTGTCACAAGTTAATTTAGTTTATTGGTCAGTCATGCTTAAGTGTGACTTTGACTGTGTGTATCCTTCAGAAGTGGTCATTGTAAATTCAACTTTGATCAGAACACAGAGAATTATGCAGAAGCACCATGAAACCGTGTCACAAAGAATACTTCTATTTTATTTTTTTAAAAAAATACCTTCTAATTTTCAGAGTGCATGTCCAAATGTACCTCTTTAAAGCATAAATGGTGGACTGAGTGAATGAAAAATAATTTTGATATGCATCAAGCATATAGTGGTGTTAGAAGAGGTTTTTTTTAATGGTTTGTCTGTCAAAGGCTTTGCACAGTTTAAACTTTTTTTTTGTTGCTTTTGTGAAATTTGTAGGCACAGCCTTACTCTAAAAAAATTGTTAGAATTCATACATAGGTAAATGCAGTGTTGTATTTCATATCTAATAGGGACACCAGTATGGGTGGTATGATATCAAAGGTAGCACTAGATTATATTAATGTGTTAGGGTTAGCTTCACCCAGCAGTTTTACTGTCTGGAAAGTGGAATATCTGATTTAAGTTAACATTAAGAAGATCAAATTATGTAGGATGGAATTCTATTTATTAAAATTTACTCTTGGTGCAAATTGAATCAACCATAGGCATTATATTTTTGTGATTATTTATCTGGATTTAGGAGAAAGAAGGAAATATGACACCTTCTCCTCCTTCCCAAAGTTTTTATTTTGTGACCTGGTTTGTCTTTTTGCAGGTGACACACTTGTCCCTGTGAATTGCATGGCAAAATGTATTGTTTGAGAAGGATCTATCAGACAAAGAGAACATCAGAGAGCCCTTTTTCTTAAATGCCTGTAACCCTCTTCCCCAGATTTTCATTAGAGGCATCATTAAACTAGAGGCTCCTCCACCCTCTGGAACACCCTTCCTTGGGAGGCTAGTCTGGCCCCTGTTTTCCTTTTGCAGCAGGCAAAAATGTTTTTATTTCAGCAAGCTTTTAATTTGTAGCTGTAGACACAGAGGCTTTATTGGGGTGTGCCTTTATGTGCTTTTATTGTTTTAACTTGTACTGTATATGTTTTTAAAAATAATTTTAATTGTTACTTTTAATTATTAATTGTCTTATTTTTTTACTTGTTGTTTACATTGTAAACCACCTAGGGAGTGCTTTGGCACTGTTAGGCAGTATAGAAATTTAATAAATAAATAAACTTTAACCTAGTTTCTACTTCACAAGATTGGGACATGCACCATCCCCCATTTCATTCAGTGGCATCAGGGAAGACATCACAGCTATCAGTACCCTAATAGCAAAATTAAAAGGGAGCCATATAGCGGGTTAGATGGTTGGCTTGAACTTAGGAAACCCAGCTTCAAAACAGCTTAGCTATTAACTAAGCTGCATAATGGTAGAAAGTGCTTCCTTTCCTCATTAATTACTACATGTAGTAGTTGTTACTTATTTATTCAAAATATCATATATATATATACATATATATATATATATACATACATACATACAGTAGTATCTCCATTAAAATGGCTGTCTCAGTGCTGTTCATAGCAGTTGCTCTCCACCTCTTTTTCACTTTTGGGTTGGCACTTGGAATGTTAGGTGGCATGGATCTATGGGCCAAATATGATTGAGACATACAGCTCCAGAGTCTCTTTGGTACTCTCCTTACTGTACTCTCGATCTGAGTACAGCACTTCCCTTTTGAATAGATGCCCAAAGTTCTGCTGGTTGTAATTGAACTGAGAAATAGGAGTATGACTGCAGATAACAAAATAGGTTGCTAAGAATGATGAGGCTTAATTCCTGTCCCTGTTCAGCTTGTGAAAGCACAGTGTGAGGAAGTTACTATCAGCAAAACCAGTCAAGATTTTGAGTGAAGTTAAATTGAGCAGAAAACATCATGTTAAACTCAGACGTTTCTTGATGTAGATGTTTTATGCACATCTAGTGAATTTTGAAGTTAACCATTCCAGTTCACTCAGTGGCAAAATATTCTTTGAGCTATCAAATTCATCACTTTAGATTTATGCTCTGGCTTAGCATTAAAAGAACAACCCTATTATGAGTACATTTCTACTCTGACAAATTATACTGGTGTTTGCTGATGTTGCCATGAAAGTAATGCCAATTTCATTCACATGCTATAGGGATGACTTAAGATTGTATAGTTATATCAGAATGTTGGGTTAATCTTATTTTTTTTCACATTTGACTATACAGTCAGACTCCTGTGTCTGCAGAATCAATATCTGCAGTTTCAGTTATCCATGGGACACAAAATAGGGAACTTATACCATAGAGTCCTGATGGAAAATGCCTAGAAAGGCGACCTCTCTAGGCATCAATATCTGCAGTTTCAGTTATCCATGGGACACAAAATAGGGAACTTATACCATAGAGTCCTGATGGAAAACGCCTAGAAAGGCGACCTCTCTAGGCATCTTCTAGGTCTTCCTACACAACCCTACGGTACATTTTTTACCAGAAGTCTTTTATTTTAATAGGGTTCGCTGCCATCTGTGGTTTCTAGTATCCATAGTAAATCTGGAAACCAAAGCCCCATGGATACAGCGGTATGACTATACTTTCAGTACTTTAATCATGTTCGTCTATCTGCCTATAGACTGATTTGGGCACTCTCTAAACAGATGCTTTAGACAGGACTCATAGTGAAGCTTTTATGACCAAAAGGATAATTGTGCAGTAGGAAGTCCTGTATTTCCCCTTTTAACAGATATTTGAGTTAGTTACATACTGATATCTTGTTGTGTGCTAAGGAAAAATAAATTAATTACTTGAACTTTTTTTCTTTACTATTTAAAATACTGGAAAGCCCCAGTACCTTACACCAGCATTCTCAGTTTCTTCACATTGGAAGATTATCTACCTTTATGCCAAAACCCATTATTAGGGATTTACCATGCTATGGATTTTGGAAATGTTCTTATCCTACAGATGGCTAATTCTGTGTTTTGATTTTTTGGTTTTCTTCTATGAATAATGGCACTATGAGTTCCTTGGTTCACCTGTTCCTTCTCTTTTATTTTTATTTTTCTATTTATCCGGCTCTTTTCTTCTTTCTTACTCCTCACTATAGCTATCTGTTCTCTGGCAGCCTACTATCTAATCACCCCCTCCCATTTCCTTCACAGTGTTTAGATCTCCTAAAAATTGTTTCTTTCACAACAGCAGTGCAGGCAGCTCATGTAGTCTACGAGCTTTGCATAAGAACAATGAGAAGAAGAACATCTTCTCAAAGTTGGCACCTTGTAAAGCTATTTTTGTGGGTCCCATGCTGGAAGAAAGGCAAGATAAATAAATAAATGGGTTAACTACAATGTTGAACATTGTCATCATGCATACCTCTTGGACCTAGTGAGTCCCAGGTCCTAACTAATTGGATTTTCCATCTGTCAATCATTGTCATTGTGCATACCTGTTGGACCTAGTGAGTTCCAGGATCCTCTCTGATTGGATTTTACATCTGCCAATCATTGTCATCCTGCATACCTGTTAGACCCAGTGAGTCTCAGGAACCTATCTGATTGAATCTTACTTCCATCTGCCAATCAATAACCCTCCAAACTCATAAAAATGTTGTAGTTTAATATTTCCTTTGCCTCCATTTGACTTGAGGGATTCTGTTTGCATCCCATGATCTTGACATGTATAGGGACCTTGTCCTTTGTGGAACTTGTTGAGACTAATATAGGAGTTATAGCCATCCATGTCAGATTGGTTAGATCAGCTATAAATTGCTATTTTTCTTTTTGTTCAAATTTCTCATTTCTGCAACTTGCTTAACTTGAATCCTTCAACAAACTGAATAATTTTGCTAGCTTATGTGAGTGACCTCATGTATACACTGGCTGCTCATGTCTAATGCTATTTGGTTATTTAATGAGAACTGGAGGATGTATTGCTTCCTTCCCCAACAAAATACTACTTGTCTGAATTTTTGCTTGTTTAATGTAAAGTGGTAGCAGCTGTTGACTAATAAAACTAAGAAGCAGCAATCACAACCAAACCAAACTAAAGCAAACCAAAGCAAACCAAAATGGTTAGAATGCATATGACTGCAAAACATATAACATAATTAACATAATCGCAAAAATATGATTAAAGAAAGAAAATAGTAAACAGATACCAAGGATACTAAGCAAGTAAATGTGTACCAAACATGGATAGATAGATACATTCTGTCTTCACATGTGTATGATTATGTTATTTAGAAAGACAAATTTAGATCCCACTTATTGGTTTGTCCCATTCAGACAGTCAAAGCGTTTGTCTAGATAAGAGGATATAATGCGGATTCCTGCACATTATTGCAGCTTTGCGGCAGCATTCTTTTGTCTCCACAGTCTTTTTCTAAAAACAATAGTATGCAAAGCTATCTGCGTTTGAAGTGCACACAGCCATGAATCAAGATGGCAGTTGAATAAATTAGTGTGTTATTATTCTCCACATGTTGCTGCCCACTGCACAGTATTTGTTTTACCCCCGCCCCGATTCTGAGGAGAGAGGCGGGTAATAAATAACTAAGTATTATTATTATTATTATTATTATTAAGCAAAGGTAAAAAAAAGTTATTTGGGTGCCTCAGTGCAGCTAAAAAGTTCATGGTTGCTAACACGAAAATCCAAAATTGGTGCTTCTTGCTGCTTCCCTGACAGCAAGTCTGCCACCGCACATGTCTGACCAAACTGCTCTCCAGTTCCGTCCTCTCCAAGAATGTGCAGCGATGTGCATTGGTTGTCCGAATGAGCACTATTGTGCATTGCCATGCATTTTTTAAAAAAAATCAGGGAAAGCCACAAAGGCTTTTACCATGCAGTTTTTGGAGTTTTTGGTCCCCCCCTCTTTCCGAATAAGGCGAAAGACCATGAGATCCTGTTGGGGCAAAAAGTATTCTCCTCGAATTCTATGAGGAGTATTTTCACTGTCTAGACAACCTCAAAATCACTAAAAATCACTCCACATCTAGAGCTGCATTTCTCAACTGGGGTTCTGCGGAACCCTGGGATTTCCCCAGAGATGGCTACAGGTTCCACAAGAAAATAGCGATTAAATTAATAAATCACGGAGAAGTGGTGAGCTGAAACGGCTTATCTCTCCCCTCCACAACAGAGAAAGTCAGGCGAGGAATGAATGTTTTCACACCAACGGAGCCTCAAAGGGTCCTTTTATGGGTGGGGGTGGAGGATGTTTACATGCCAAATACCTTGCCCTCCCTCCCAGCTTTTGATCTGCTTTAGATATGCTAATGAAGCTACTCATGGCCTGGGAAAGGGAGAAGGCAAAGAATGAGTGTGTGCGTGATTTGCTTCCTGCAAGCAGCCACAGACCCAGAACTGAGGCAGAAGGTACAAATATGAAATGAGGGGTTCTTTTTAAAATTCAGAACAATGGAAAGAGAATTGCAATACTGTACAGCTCTTAGCCAATTGGGGAGAACTGACCAAGTAATCCAAATAACCCCCTGGTCAGTCAGCTACTCAGGCGCCAGCTGTGGATAGGAGAACTCTGACAAAACTGACTTAGGGCTTACTCTTTTTAAACCAGATTTGGAGAGGGCAGAGCCAGTACAGTAAAGGAGTCATTATAGACAGAGAAAAGGTTCTTAAACTGTGGGTCTGGTTGGTAACTGAATGTAGGGGTCACAAATAGACTGACCAACTCCCACACTATCGAAAAAAATCCTTTCATTTACCTTAGCAGGAAGCTACAGTCTCCCTCTCAGCATGTACCTATGATGTAGCCATATTTAAATATTTGAAGGGATGTCATACTGAGGATGGAGCGAGCTTGTTTTCTGCTGCTCCAGAGACTAGGGCATGGAGCAGTGGGTTTAAACTACAGGAAAAGAGATTCCATCTAAACATTAGGAAGAATTTTCTGACAGTAAGAGCTGTTTGGCAGTAGAAAGCACTGCCTGGGAATGTGGTGGAGTCTCCATTTTTGGAGGTTTTTAAACAGAGGCTGGATGGCCATCTGTTGGGAATGATTTGATTGTGTATTCATGCATGGCAGAGGGTTGGACTGGATGGCCCTTGTGGTCTCTTCCAACTCTATGATTTTACGTTGCTGCCTCAGGCAGCAGATCATGGTAACCTGAACTCTCCCTAGAAGCCGAGATGATTAAACTGAGACTGTCTTACCTCAGAGAGATATATTTATATTATATTTTATGTTATATTTGTATTATAGAAATTTCTGACCTTGCAAGTATCAAATATGTATTGCTAGCAATGTGGAATATAATAAGCATCTATTTTTTTTCACTGTTTCTGTAAGGGAGCTGTAGGTAATTTTTTTACGTAGGGGTTCCCTGAGACCTGAAAATTATTTCAAGGGTCCCTCCAGGGTTAAAAGGTTGAGAAAGGCTGCTCTAGAGGAATCTAAAAATTGTCATTCTAGTAAGTTTTCTTGCTCATTGGAATATTTACTTCTGCCCATTTACATAAGAAGAGTGAGTAAATATTGGGATTTAGATTGGCAAGTTTAGCCCTACTTTGATTTTAAATGATCAAAAGATTTTAGATACTATTTGGTCTATTTGGATATTGATCCGTCTTCTGATTTGGATATTGATATAGATGCAATGAGTGCTCTGTTTGTCCTTTATCCTTACAAACTAAGTTTTTGAACACCCCTCAGATAAGTGTACTTTTAAATTAAAACACTTCTCTAATTGTACTACTAAGGGCTTGTCTACACTGGCACCTTAATCCAGGATTCAACACGATGGCGGCCACACATCTCCGGGTTGAATGTATGTGAAAGTCCGGCTGAGGCAGTGAAGCTGACACTGCATTGGCCCTGCTGACCCATCTCCTTGTCCTCAGTGCTGCTATCACCACTGCCTCACTGGTCAAGCAGCTCCCTGTGAGAGCCTGGCCAGTGTCATCGCTTCTGCTGAGGTCAAAATGGGTTGGCCAGACATGTGATCAACAAGGAGGGGTTGCTTTACCCCCTTCTCATTGATCACATGGGCAGTGCTGGCCAGGCTCTTGTAGGAAGCTGCTTGGCCAGTGAGGCAGTGGCAGTGGCTCTGAAGAGGATCCATCCTCTTCCTTTTGCTGTTCAGTACAGTGTATGGGAGATGGCACTGGATTGGCATGTGGACAACTGAACTGGGCCAAAGCAAACCCAATCCTGTTGTCCAGATAGCAAAAGAACCAGAGGCACTCTGGAGTTTCCTGCGGTTTCTCTTAAACAGGATTAATGGCTTAATGAAATGGATTTGCTTTGTACATTGTCTGGACACACACAGCACACCAGGGTGCTGTGTGGGTAAATATGGTTTGTTTCTTTAGTATAGACAAACCCTCTGGGAGAGTGAATTATATTATTGTTTGTCCATTCAGCTTATTCTATGTAGATTATATATTATATTTATATTTGGCCTGGTTTTTGGAGGTTTGTATTCTTTGTCATAGTTTGATTTTCTTCAGCATGTGAATCCAGCCAATTTTTTTAAAAAAATTATTGCCTTTGTGAGTTACAGTAAGAACCCTATATCTGTTGGTGATTGGTTCGGGGGCGGGGGCGTGGATACTGAAAACCATGGGTAATAGTGAACACCATTGAAAATAGTGGGACTTCCAGTTTAAAATACCACAGAGTTGCCTTGGAGGACATAGAAAATGGCTAAAGAGAACACATTTTCTAGGAAGACTCTGTGGTAGGTGTGCTGTTTTGTGTCCTGTGGATAATTGAATCAGTGGATAATGAATCAGTGGATACAGGGGTCCTACTTTAGTCACTTGCTTCTATAAATAGGCCTGGGTTACTAAGGACTTTTTCGGACGCGTCAAAAATAACGCAAGCAGCCTCATCGCGTTGTGAGGCTGCTGCGCTGCAGAGCGTCGATTTCAGATGACGCTCTCCCCTGCCGGTACTGTTGCAGTACCGCGGGGAGATTTGAGCATCATATTTCGTCGGTTTTTAATCACGATCAACTTTCGTGAGTAAAAACCGATGAAATATGACACTCAAATCTCCCCGCGGTACCTCAACAGTACTGGCAGGGGAGAGCGTCATCCGAAAATGACGCTCTGCAGCGCAGCAGCCTCGCAACGCGATAAGGCTGCTTGTGTTATTTTTGACCATCCGAAAAAGTCCTAAGTGGCATGTATTGGCCAATCCACTTGGAAGATAACGTCATGTAGTACTTCAGTGGGTCAACAGGTTTTCTCCTTTTTTTTCTTTGTTTTTTACAGTAAAGTATTTAAAACACTGAATTTTCCCCAGATGCACATTTTTGATCTTTAGGACCATTCCTTAATGTTTTAAAGGCAATTGGCAAGTTTTGCTCATTAGTAGCAAGTGACTGTTCCTCTCAATGGCATATTTTAATGGTTTTTCATTAGCATTGTTTCTAATTTGAATATGCATGTAATCGTGTTGTGTATTTTGGCAGTATAACTGGAAATACACTGAGGAAGATAAAGGAAATCAGAATATAATGTAGAAGTCCTGTATATATTTTCATAGAATCATAGAATTGCAGAGTTGGAAGAGACCACGAGGGCCATCCAGTCTAACCCCCCTGCCACGCAGGAAATCACAATCAAAGCATCCCCGACAGATGGCCATTCAGCGTCTGTTTAAAGACCTCCAAGGAAGGAGACCCCACCACGCTCCGAGGGAGTGTGTTCCACTGCCGAACAGCTCTTACTGTCAAAAAGTTCCTCCTCATGTTGAGGTGGAATCTCTGTTCCTGGAGCTTGCACCCATTGCTCCGTGTTCCAGTCTCTGTAGCAGCAGAAAACAAGCCTGCTCCATCCTCAGCGTGACATCCCTTCAAATACTTAAACAGGGCTATCATGTCGCCTCTAAACCGTCTTTTTTCCAGGCTAAACATACCCAGCTCCCTAAGTCTCTCCTCATAAGGCATTGTTTCCAGACCTTTCACCATTTTAGTTGCCCTTCTCTGGACACGCTCCAATTTGTCAATATCCTTTCTGAATTGTGGTGCCCAGAACTGGACACAGTATTCTAAGTGAGGTCTGACCAAGGCAGAATAGAGTGGCACTATTACTTCCCTTGATCTAGACACTATACTTCTATTGATACAGCCCAAAATTGCATTGGCCTTTTTAGCTGCCGCATCACACTGTTGGCTCATGTTCAACTTGTGGTCTACTAGGACTCCTAGATCCCTTTCGCACATAGTCTCATTCAGCCAGGTCTCTCCCATCCTATATTTGTGCATTTCATTTTTCCTCCCTAAATGCAGTACTTTACATTTCTCCGTATTGAATTTCATTTTGTTCGCTTTGGCCCAGCTGTCCAGTCTATCCAGGTCATTCTGAATTTTGATGCTGTCCTCTAGGGTATTAGCTACTCCTCCCAATTTGGTGTCATCTGCAAATTTGATAAGTATGCCCCTAATTCCCTCATCTAAGTCATTGATAAAGATGTTGAATAGCACTGGGCCCAGGACAGAATCCTGTGGCACCCCACTGGTCACATCTTTCCAAGACGAAGAGGAGCCACTGCTGAGCACCCTTTGGGTTCGGCCAGTCAACCAATTACAAATCCATTGAACAGTTAACTTGTCTAGCCCACATTCTACAAGCTTGTTTGCAAGAATGTCATGGGGAACCTTGTCAAAGGCCTTACTGAAATCAAGGTATGCAATGTCCACAGCATTCCCTTCATCTACCAAGCTGGTAACTTTATCAAAAAAAGAGATCAGATTAGTCTGGCATGACTTGTTTCTCTGAAACCCATGCTGACATTTTGTGATTATGGCATTGCCTTCTAAATGTTCACAGACTCTCTGTTTAATGATCTGTTCTAGAATCTTCCCTGGTATTGATGTCAGACTAACTGGACGATAGTTGTTGGGATCCTCTTTTTTCCCCTTTTTGAAGATGGGAACAACGTTTGCCCTCCTCCAGTCTGCTGGGACTTCTCCTGTTCTCCAGGAGTTCTCAAATATTATTGCCAATGGCTCTGTGATTATATTTGCCAGCTCTTTTAATACTCTTGGATGTAGTTCATCTGGTCCTGGAGATTTAAATTCATTTAGATTAAGAAGGTATTCCTGTACTACCTCTTTACTTATTTTGAGCTGGATTTCCCCTATTGTGTCCTCTGTTCCATTCTCCTCAGGTTGGTCCTCCTTTTCCTTTTCTGAAAACACTGAGGCAAAGAAAGTGTTGAGTAATTCTGCCTTTTCTCTGTCCCCTGTTAGCATTTTGCCATCTTCTCCACGTAGCGGCCCTACCATTTCCTTCTTCCTCCTTTTGCTGCGGACATACCCAAAAAAACCCTTTTTATTGTTCTTAACCTCCCTAGCAAGCCTGAGCTCATTCTGCGCTTTAGCTTTTCTGACTTTACTCCTACACGTGTTCGCTATCTGTTTGAATTCTTCTTTGGTGATTTCCCCCCTTTTCCATTTCCTATACATGTTCCGTTTAAAACTTAGCTCCATTGAAAGTTCTTTAGTCATCCATCCTGGTTTCTTGAGACACCTCCCATTTTTCTTCCTCAATGGTACTGTTTGAAATTGTGCCTTCAGTATCTCCCTTTTGAGAAAGTCCCATCCGTCTTGAGGTCCCTTCTCTTTTAGTATTCTTGACCATGGGATCATCCCCAGTATTTCCCTGAGTTTATTGAAATCAGCTCTCCTAAAGTCAAGAATGCGTGTCTGACTATGCCTGGCTTCTCCTTTCCATTGTATAACAAACTCCAGGAGAACATGATCACTCTCACCTAAGGATCCCACCACTTGCACCCCATTAACCAGGTCGTCTCTGTTGGTTAGGATCAGATCTAAAATAGCTGACCCCCTTGTTGCCTCTTCCACCTTTTGCACCATGAAATTGTCTTCCAGGCATGTAAGGAATTTGCTAGACCTTGTAGTTTTGGCTGAGTTAGATTGCCAGCAAATATCAGGATAGTTGAAGTCACCCATCACTACTACATCTCTCCTTTCTGCATGTATGTTCATCTGTTCTAGAAAGGCAACATCCAATTCCTCCGTCTGATTTGGGGGTCTGTAGTAGAGTCCCACAATAACATCCCTGTTGTTTCCCTCCCCTTTAATTTTTATCCAGATGCTCTCCACCTGGCTTCCAGTATTGATGTCATGGATCACTTCACTGGTGTAAATATCCCTGACATATAATGCTATTCCTCCTCCTTTCCTGTTTGGCCTGTTTCTCCTATAAAGGTTATACCCCTCTATTCCTACATTCCAATCATGAGACTCGTCCCACCAAGTTTCAGTAACACCTATTATATCATATTTGTTTTGTAGTGCAAGGAGTTCAAGTTCATCTTGCTTATTTCCCATGCTCTGTGCATTTGTGTAGAGACATCTGAGACCATGTGTTCCCTTTACTTGCTCCCTGTGCAAGTTTTTTTGCCTCCCACTGTTGGGTCCTTGCGCTGTTTGCCTTGTTCCCTCTATGACAGTTTGACTATTTTCTCCCGCCCTTTTGCCTTCCAGAATACTGTCTCCCTCCCCCATTTGACTCAGTTTAAAGCCCTCCTGATCAAATTCTTGAGACTGTTGGCAAAAATGTTTCTTCCAACTGTTGTAAGATGCACCCCATCTCTTGCCAGAAGTCCCCCCGCATGGAAGCGCAGTCCATGATCCAAGAATCCAATTTGTTCTCGGCGACACCATCTATGGAGCCAATTGTTTACGTCGGCTATTTTCCTCTCCCTTCTTGGACCATGCCCTTCAACTGGCAGAAGAGACGAGATGACCACCTGTGCGTTCATTTCTTTCAGCTTCCTCCCCAAGGCCTCATAATCTCTTCTGATCTTGGGAAAGCTGTGCCTTGCAGTATCATTGGTTCCCACATGGACCAAAAGGAAGGGGTAATGATCTGTAGGCTTGACGAGTCTTGTCAGCCTCTCGGTCACATCACAGATCTTTGCCCCAGGGAGACAAAACACCTCCCGAGTCATCTTGTCAGGCCCACATACCACTGCTTCTGTACCCCTCAGCAAGGAGTCCCCCACCACCACCACACGCCTCCGCTGAGGCTTCGCAGCTGCTGTTCCTTGCGGTGGTCCTCTCAAGGTCCCCTGCTCTACCCCTGAAGTCTGTCCATGCTGTTCTTCCTCGTTGTCCTTGATAAGGGAAAGGGCTTCGAATCGATTCTGTAGCTGCAAGCTGCTGGAAGAATCCCTGGATTTTCTTGTTCTGTGTGTGACATTCCTCCAGCTGTCTACTTCCTGTGTCCGTGAAGTGACCCTCTCCTCCACAGCCACTTCCTCTGTGCGGTCCCCATCCAAGACTGTTCGTTCTGTTCTGTCCAGGAAAACCTCTTGCTCACGAATCTGTTGAAGTGTAGCTACCCGTATCTCCAGCTGCTGTACTTTCTCCTCCAAGAGGGCTACCAGCTTGCATTTGGTGCATGTGAAGTTCTCCACGTCTGTAGACAAGAATACAAACATCGCACAAGTGTTGCAAGTGACTGCTGCAGTCCCCTCAGTGTCCATGATGAGAGCTTTTAGGTAATCTAAGAACTCTTAGTTAACGCTGAGAATGCTAAGCTGTACTTTTAGGTCTGCTGTATTTTTGTTTGGTTACTAAAAGGGCAAGGTCAGAAGTTCAAGCCCCTCAGCAACAAGCAGCCTCTCCCAACAGTTTTTTTTTTAAAAAAATTCAATTGTTGTTGACTTTTGATGCTTTACTGCCTTTGTACCTATTAATTCTTATCCATGTTTGGTTTAGCGTTCATGTATATTTTTGTAATACATTGGTTAATCCATACAAAGGTATATATAATTGATATTCATATCTATCTATCTATCTATCTATCTATCTATATTTGGTATACATTTAGTTGCTTAGTGTCCTTGGTAGTTGTTTACCATTTTCTGGTAGTTGTTTACCATTTTCTTTCTGTAATATTTTTTGTAGTCATACTGATTTATGTTATACATTTTGCAACTGTGTGCTTTTTGATCTGTTGATTGAGATCCTTTCAGATTGTTTCTATCTCCCAAAATGATGGGAGTGTTTCTCTTTAGTTATAATCTCCTTTCTTCTGTGAGGTATGCTAGGTGGAGAGAGGTATGGATGGGCCATCTGCTGCTCTCTATTTTTAATAAAATCTTAATGATAAAATACTTCAAAGTAAACAAATTCTCTTTATTAGGAAATTACTAAATAGAAGTAGAATTATGTTGATGATCAGCAGGATTATCTCTTATACTTCCCAGACAAGCCACTTTAAACATTTTTTGTGGTTCCATCTTCTGAAACCAAGGGAATAAACTCCCATTAACCTTTTTTTAAAAGAGTGAACAAAAGTACATCAGTCAGAAAGCAGCACTATTTACGCTTTAACCATTCAAAATGACTCTCCTTCTCTGCCCGCTCACCCCCAGAGGGTCATATGAATTTAAATACCATTTTAAGAATATTTAAAAACTTTGAAGAAAAGGTATTGCTTTCAAATACACTTTCTGGCTTTATGCCTGGGAAGGAGAGAAGGGATTTAAAATAAAATAATAATAATTTGGAATAGGAAATAAACAAAGGCACAAGCAGTATGTCAAGTTCATATAGTCTGAAAGTCTGCTAGCTTTTCATTTGCTCATCCATTGCCATAAAATTATACCTGCAGTATGCTCATCTGTGCAACCAAGTATGCTGTTCAGAGCTCTTGTGCTGAATTGTATAATGCCTGCCTTCTCAAGTTGTCTTGCATAGAAATCTCTGTTATACCTATAATGTGCCAAACAATGACTTCTTGGAGTACACAGCAAGCATGCCAGCATAGAATTTTTGCTTAGCGTACATATACTCAGAAGTTGTTATTCTGAAGTTGGCAATTCAAGAGAATGCTTCTCAACATCATTGTTCAGTAGCCCTTCAGAGCCATTACTTGGCTGTCTTTCTTTGTAATGAAATAGTCCCTTTCTAAGTTTCTGTACAGAACCTATAAAATGCCTGGAGAGGTCACCTCTCTAGGCATCTCCAGCACCATTCTGTGGTAACTTCTGGCAGACGTTACCATAGAGTTGTGATGGAGGATCTAGGAAATGCCTATAGAGGATGCCTAGGAAATGCCCTCTCTAGGCAGCTCCAGTATGACTCTGTGGTAACTTCAGGCATGTCTATGTGATTAAAAAAATCTGTTTTGGGGGTTAAAAATCTGAAAAGGCAGCTGTTCATATGCAAACGTTCTGCCTACACGATTCCCCACCTAAACTCTGTATGACCCCCCTTGCCCAGCTGGGTGGAGTGAGTGATCCAAGTGGCAGTTTTAAATCTCCCGCCACTTTTTTTTTAAATTAAAGTGCCTGTTATCCGAATAGTCAGTTTTCCATATTTACAATACAAAATAAAAAGGAATAAATGGAAAATTCATGGACTTACCGGACTCTCGCTTAGCCAGGAAGCCAACATGGCGGCCGCTCCCAATTCCCCTCTTTGCTATCCCTGCCCCCTATGCTCAGCCAGCCTGTCAGATTACACTGCCTGTTCATTATGTGTGCGAACGGGGTGTACAGACCATTGACAATATGAACAGCTGTACAGATTTTAGCTCGAGATTCGCTAATCCTCCTGAACACCGAATCCACATAGCTTATGGGGGATTCGCTAGCCCCCCTTCCAAATGACATGTATGCATCCGAACGGCCGTGTGTACGGATTATCGTTCTTCCAAATGCCGTACATATTTTTTTTACCATATAGATGGCTCCTTCTAATGAAGGTTAACTCTATGGTAGCTTCTAATGGAGGATAACAACAACCTGAGGTTTGCCAAGGATGTTTGCTATGTCTGTGGTAACCTAGGAAATGCCTAGAGAGAGCATATATTTTGGACAACAGATAATTTAAACCATGGGTACTGGTTCTGCAGATGGGGGGGGGGTTTGACCTGTAATGTTTTGTGTTGTGGAATTTAAGGACCTTCCATAAGTGCTCTTGCAAAAACAAAGAGAATTTGGGCGTTTCTGCATACGTTACTTGTTTGTCTTCTGAGAAACTCACTTAGAAGTTCTGAAACAAGTGTGTATTCCAATGGTTTCATTTATTTGATTTGGGCACCACACTGCCCACTAGTAGCAAAATTGCAAGCATTTTTAAAAGGTTTATTTTGCATGTTTATGAGAAGGATCAGATGAAGCATTTATGCCTCTTTCAATGTCTCCATGTGTGATTGCTTCTGATAGTTCTGCACTACAGCTGTCAGCTAAGACATTGTCTCCTACCCCCTCCCCTCCAATTATCTGGAAGTTCAATTAAAGCAGAAGATTCGCACAATATCTTATACAGGTCACACACACACCCATTTACTTGCAGTTTCACTTACCCATGATCAGGGGTGGGGAAGGGTCTCTCTAGGCACTGGAAGACCATAGAGTTGTCCTGAAGATGGTCTCTCTAGACATCAGGAGGTCCTCCATTGTCAACTTCTGCCAGATGCCTAGAGGGGCATCCAATAAAGGAAGAAAGCTCTAAGAACATCTCTAATTGTATTCTTCCTAAAAGAATTAGATGGTCTGTACAAGCAGAACATCAACTGCTGGTGATACTCTATGATGAGAAATGTATTCAGCTATGGAGGAAAATTACCTATATGGCAGAACATAAAGATTTAATTATACAGTTCTCTGAAATCTTACAGGTATTAGAACCCTTGTTCTATAAAAAAGCAACTTTAAAATCACAGAAACCCAACTTTCCTGGGTGGTATGATAGGGAGTGTAGACTGGCTAAATCCAAGTTACAAGCAACGGCAAGAATAGCTTGTAAGACACAAACTCTTAGATTAATCTATTTTTATTTTCAAATATGAAGTAATTATAAGAAATTATTAAATTATAAAAAGTTGATATATAATAGTTCAGAATGGAATGATATCTTGGTGGCAGCCCAAAATAGAGACTCCCATCGATTCTGGAAGCTTTTTCATAAATTGAGCTCAAGTGGGCAAGTGACTGAACCAAAAATTCCCTCATATGTATGGGAAGCCCATCTTTGAGATTTATTTAATGAACCCTTTGATAATAATTCCTTGGAAACTTCTATAAAGTGTAATAGACATACCCCTGAAATGGGAGAAGATTTGCCAGCTTGGGATCCTATCTCCCCTAGTGAGATCTGTGAAATAATTGCCGCTCTAAAGAATGGGAAGGCTCCTGGTGAGGATGGAATTGTGGGCGAAGTCTATAAAGCAGCACCAAACTGGTGGGCCTCTATCCTCTCAGTTTTATTTATAGCAATCAATGATGGTGGTTAGTTCCCTTCTCAATGGAATACCAGCATAGTAGTTCCTATATTTAAAAAAGGTGACCCAAATAAACCAGCCAATTTTCACCCTATCAGCCTGTTGGATATAGTTTCAAAAATATATACTAAATATCTATTAAAAAAAGTTATTGGCTTGAATCCAATGAGATAATAGCAGAAGAACAGGGAGGTTTCCGGTGTAATTGTTCAACTATAGATCACTGTTTCATTTTGTCTCACTTGGTGTACAAGTATGTTAGACTGAAAGAAGATGTTTGTATGTGGCATTTATTGATTTTTCTGCAGCCTTTGATTCAATTAATAGAGATTGTCTTTGGGATAAATTGAGTAAAATATCTATAGATAAAAGATTGTTGATGCTACTGCGAAAGTGCCACTCTGATACTAAGATCCAAGTCAGGTTGGACCACTCTGGATCACTATCAGATTTGATAACAACCACCTGAGGTTCACCAAGGATTTTTGCTAGACCCAGCACTGTATAATATTTATGTCAATTCATTAATAACTGATTTAAGTAATAACAACAATTATGTGGCCCCTAAATTGGTTATTAGGAAAATAACAGTACTCATGTATGCTGATGATACCATTTTACTGTCACAAACGCAACAAGGGTTGAGGAGATTATTGAAAGCCTTTAACCAATTGGCAGGACAAGATAAATTAAAAATCAACCATGAAAAGGCAGAAATATTAGTTTTTGCCAACAGATATAAAAAACATATGGCAGATTGATTGACACCCTATAGAACAGGTGAAGTCCTTTAAATATTTAGGTTTAAATTTCTCGTCAACTGGAACATGGAAAAATCATTTTGAAAATACTAAAATAAATTGCCATCAATATTGTTAATTCCTTATTAAGATTTTATTGAGGCAGAGGTGGCAAACAGATCTCACCTGCTCTAAAATCTAGGCATTTTCTAGGTCCTCTGATGCGATTCTTTGGCATAATATGGTGGTTCATTATTATAGGTGGTTTCACATATCTGCGGTAAGTCTGGAAATGTATTCCCTGCATAAACAGAGGATGTATAATGCTATACTATCCAGCAGTGATCTACACCACAGCCAGGCTTGTTCAACTCAAAACTCTCATGCTGTTCAGCAAATGTTGTATCCTACTTTATTTCTTCTGGTTGGTCCAAATTAGATATTTAGTGACAAACAGTCTGAGAATTGCTCCTGTAATAACCCCTCTGAATTGTTCCAAGACCAATCAGCTGAGTGAAGTGGGAGCTTTAATTTCTGATGTCCTCTCATTTTTGTCTTTTTAAAAATTTAAATATTTTACTATTCATAACTAGCTCCCTGCCCAGCCAGGAAACAGGAAGTAATAAAATATCTTGTTCTTGAAAAGTGGAAGTGTTTGACTTCCGGTGGAGACGGCGTCGGGACAGACAGGTTCTCCAGAGGCTCCGGAGAACTTGCCCCATAACTCGGGTTAAGCCACCCACACAAAAAAAAAAACCATTGAGGTGGCAACTCGCCCATGATATTGGGCAAGCGGAGGAGGCGACGAAAGGAAGCGTGGTTCAGGTCTATGAAGTGGAAACCCCTTCAAACGTCCTGTATTGACCCGCAAAAAACCTAACCGCCATTACCCCGCCCGAGCGAGGCAACCGCTACGCGGCTTAAGCGACGCCACCACTTTTAATGAATAAGCGTGAGTTACAGCTTATAGAAGCATTTTCTTTTGCCTTATCCATTTAAAACACCTTTATGTTTAAATCTACATTTCAACTGGGACTTAACGGGAATAGATCAAGTGAAGGACAACTTGATCCGGAAGAGAGAACGAACTGAGGTACGACCTTAATAGTTAAAGTGAAAGTAACACCACAGAAGTGGGAAAACTTGGAAGGGATAGCAGCTGGAACGAAGTTTGAAATTCATTGGGAAAAAAAAACATACAGAGGGACAGCATAAACTCCAAGTTGATAAAAATCCATTCTTCAGTTTAAAGGAAAGATAAAGAAATAAAGAACGTTAAAACGAAGCAACAATAGGCAGAAGTCCTATAAGTATTGAAGGGACAGTAACGAGAATTAGAAGGAAAAGAAATAAGTGCAACAGGGTAATAGAGTAACAAAGGAATAAAGGAAGATACATAGAAATAATAATTTGAACAACCAGAGGAATATAAAATACTAGACAAGACAAAGGAAAACTAAAAAATAACAGAGACTTTGAACGTTACGAAAGAGAGAAGAATATCGCAGAACTAAATCCAGGAGCGAAAGGTGGAAAGGAAGAGACGACAGGACGACAGGAGGAAGAAACACGAAGGATACAGAAAGAAGTGACAACAAATAAATGAGAGATAAGGACAATATGGACAATAAGTAAAACATATTGTTAGAACAAAATATAATATTGTAAAAAAGGAAAAAAGAAAAAGAAAAGAGAAGTAGAAGGGTTCAAGAATACAAGAAACAAAGGAGAATACATTTTGTTTACGCTAGACAGTGACCCTTGAAACTAGTAAAAAGAAAAGAAGTGTAATTTGGTAAAGGTGTTTGAGCTAATCAGTTATATTTGAATTAATTATACACTACAGTCATATATAATGTACAAGGTTATATTGATATGAACTCATGGTAAAAAATACTAAATTAATTAGATATACTATTCTAAATGTTAAAAATGTTAAAAATTGATTGATATAGAATTTTCATAACAAGGAAATTAATTGGGAATTTATTGGAAGTTATATGTATTGTCTATTTGGGGAAAACACCAACAATTGATTTAAGGAGATACTAATAATTAATCCTTTAGAAATCATAGAAAGATAGAACTACTACACAGATTACTAAATGAACTGAGATACGAATATTTATTTTTGCAAAATTAACTAATTTAACCAGAATAAAGATGGTGAATCATAAATTTTGAGTTTGGAATATATTTGATAATACTAAATCAATTGTTGGTATAATAAATTAATAATACATCAACCAAAACAAACTACCCTCCGAATTGTGCTATCCCACTCTGATAACTAATAAGTTAGGAAATAATTGATTTGTTATTATAGAATTTGCTTAGAAGCTGTTAATACCTACTATATAAAAGGTGGGATAAAAAGGGGAAATAGTTATAGTTGTGCTCTGCTTAGAAACCAATAATACAGATTTGTAAGTATATAACATCAGGGAGGGAACCTTTTGAAACATTGTAATAAAGCGAACATTGAAAGGGAGAAGTTACAAAATAATATGTCAACAACCAGAAAGACGAAGGTACACACTAGGTCTCAGACACAAGAAGCTAGAAGAACTTCAGTTGATTTAACTACCAAAGTAGACGAAGCAAATATGACAAATATGACATTACTCAAAGAAATTAAGAAACTAAGTTCAGAATTGAAATCTGAGATGGAAAATTTAAAAGGAGAAATAAAAGTGGACTTACAGAGACAACTAGAAAAATTTGGAACTCAACTGGAATTGGTATCTAAGGATATAAACCAAATAAGCAAGGATCTTAAAGAATTGCAAGCGAAAACAGATAATTTAGACAAAAGAACTCAAGATCTAGAACAGAAAGCCGAATTAGAAAATAAGCAGAGAGCAGTGCAGGAAATAAATAGAAGATCCAAGTGTATTAAAATAAGAGGTCTGCCAGAAATGCAAGATGAAAATATTGAAACAAGAATAATTCCAGCATTAGCTGACTTCATAAGTTGGGATCATGAACACTTGGATGTGGAAACAGATAAACTGTTCAGATTAGACTCGTGGATAGCTAAAAAGAATAAACTTCCTCGAGATATAGTAGTATATTTTATTAGAGAAAGGGTGAAAGACATAGTAATCCAACAGAGTTTAAAGGAAAACTTGGTTATAGAGGGGGTAGAGGTTAAAATCTATAAAGATATTCCAACAAGCGTTTTGAAAAAGAGGAAAGAATATGGATTCTTAACAAAGATATTGAGAGATAAGAAAATAGGATATAAATGGAATAAGATAGAAGGAATCTTAGTAACACACCACTCTAGAACATATTTAATCAACACACTCTCTAAGGCAAGAAATTTTGCAGCAAAAATTCAAGAAGACATAACCAGATATAAAGATCCAGAGACGGAAGATAAGGAAAATAAACTAGAGAAACCAAAGAGAGAAACAGAAAAAACTCAAAGAACATACCAAACGAATAAAGAAGGCCCTAAAAAGAGAGAGGAGGAAGAGGGGAAACAAGAAGGGAATTTAAATACAGTGGCAGGGATAAACAAAAATAAAAAAGGATTGGATATAGATTTGGAAAAAACAGGAGAATTAGAAGAGATAGAACAGGAAATATTAAGAGGAGGAGAAGGGAAAGGTGAAATAGATAGTGACGCAGTGGAAGAAGCAGAAGAGTTTAAAGAAACGTCAGAAGAGGGAACTGCAGAAACAGCAGAATCAGAAGAGATAGAAGAAGAATACCAAGAGTAAGGAAAATAAATAGAGACTTAAAGAAAGACCAAAAAAAAAAACCTATAAAGAAGCAAAAAAGGGGGTAAAGTGAACAACGAACTAAAACAAAGAATGAATAAAATAGTTAACTGGAACGTGAGAGGCTTAAATAGTCCACAAAAGAGGAAATTAATATTTCATTATTTAAAAAAACAAAAACCAGACATTATTTGTTTGCAAGAGACTCACATTAGAGGACAAGATAAGAAACTTTTATCAAATAACATGTTGGGAAATTTATATGCAACCAATTATGGAAAAAAGAAAAGAGGTGTGGCCATATACATTAATAAAAGATATGAAGCTAAAGAGCTATTTAATGACAAAGATGGTTATTTTATAGGGGTAGAAATCAATTTAATGGATAAGAAGGTCCTATTGGTGGGAATCTATGGGCCCCAAGAAAATAAAGGGAAATTTTACAATAAGCTACTGCAAGAACTTCTAAAGCACGAACATGAAAACCTGATTTTAGCGGGGGACTGGAATGGGGTTTTTGACACGGATTTAGACAGATCTCCTTGTACAAATAAAAAGAAGTCCCAGGGAAAACTACCCAAAATAGTAGTAGAGATGATGGACCAGTTATCAATGGTAGATATTTGGAGATTAAAGCATGGAAAGGAAAAAGACTTTACATATTATTCGGATCGTTATAAATCGTGGTCAAGAATAGACATGTATTTAATATCTAAAACCATGGTAAGAGACATAAAGAGGATAGAAATTAAACCAAAAATAATATCAGATCACAGCCCAATAATTCTAGAAATAGGAGTAAGAAAGAAACCTTATAATTGGAAACTTAAAGACATATTAATGAAACATGACAAAATAGTAGAGAAGATAAAAATAACAATAAAGCAATTCTTTCAGGAGAATTTAGACAAAGGAGTAAGTATTGATATAGTTTGGGATACTGCAAAAGCGGTTATCAGAGGACATCTTATTCAGCAAGACTCTATATTAAGGAAAAAAAGAAAACTTAAAGAAGAAGAACTAACAGAAAAGATAAGAGAGAAAGAAAAGATCATGAGAGAAAAACCTGAGGATGAGGGAGTTAAGAAAGAACTGATAATCTTGAAAAAAAAATTAGAATCAAACCTGACAAATGAAATAGCAAACAAACTGAAATTTACACAACACAAATATTTTGAAAACGCAAACAGGCCGGGCAAGTGGTTGGCCTACAGGCTAAGAAAAGAAAAAGAGAAAAAAATAATAACGGAAATAAAATCCAAACAAACAAGGTATACAAAACAGCAGGAGATAGTCAAGGTATTTCAGGAATATTACTCTGAACTATATGGGGACCATAAAACAATAATGGAAACAGACAATATATTGAGGAAATATTTAGATAATGAAGAGATACCACAAATAACAGAAGAACAGAAAAAGGAATTAAATACAGAAATATCTAAATTGGAAATTAGAGAAGCGATAAGGCGGATGAAAACAGGCAAAGCCCCGGGACCTGATGGTTTCTCGGTGCTATTTTACAAAACCTTTGAAGAAGAACTAATTGAACCTTTACATAGGTTACTGAACGGAATAAACAGAGGGAAATGCCCAGATTCTTGGGGAAAGGCTGAAATAACTTTAATCCCTAAAGAGGGAAAAGATCTAACTTTACCATCAAGCTACAGACCGATTTCCCTATTGAACATAGACTACAAGATCTTTGCGAGTATTTTAGCAGCAAGGCTGAAAAAAATTCTAAAAAATTGGATCTACGAGGATCAAAGCGGGTTTCTCCCGAATAGACAAACGAAAGATAATATAAGAGTAATACTTGATCTTTTAGAGTTCTATGAAAAGCATAATGAAAAAGAATTGTTATTGATATTCATAGACGCAGAGAAAGCGTTCGACAACATACGATGGGATTTTATGACCGAAACTCTAATTAAAATGAATATTGGTGACAGATATCTTGACTGGATAAATAAGATATATACAAACCAGGAAGCACAAGTTATAGTTAATGGTGAAAAAACAAGCCCATTTAAGATCGAAAAGGGGACCCGCCAAGGATGCCCATTATCCCCTTTACTTTTTATCACAGTAATGGAGATACTACTTAGAAAAGTAAAAAAAGATCAAGAAATAAGAGGGTGGAGATGGCGAGGACATGAATACAAGTATAAGGCCTTTGCGGACGATATGGTTTTCATTTTAGAAAACCCAAAAGAGAGCATAGAGATACTATTAGAAACAATCGAGGAATTTGGTAATTGGGCGGGTCTAAAAATAAATAAGGAAAAAACGATGATGTTAACAAAGAATATTGAAAAACAGGAAGAACAAACATTAGAAAAGATCACAGGTTACAAGATAGTAAACAAAACGAAATACTTAGGTATTACTATATCAAAGAAAAACTCAGAGTTGTTTGAAAACAACTATATAAAATCATGGAATAAAATAAAAGAGGATTTAAAGCAATGGGAGAGGCTAAACCTCTCCCTATTAGGGAGAATAAACGCCTTCAAAATGAATATACTACCAAAAATGATATACCTCTTCCAAAATATACCAATTATAATTAACGATAAAGTCTTCAAATCGTGGAAGAAAGATCTGACAAAATTTGTATGGCAAGGTAAAAAGCCTAGGATCAAATATAAAGTGTTAATTGATACGAAGGAAAGAGGAGGTTTCACACTGCCTGATCTTCACATCTACTTCCAGGCATGTGCAATCTCCTGGATAGCAGAATGGATTACTCTAGAAAATACAAGGTTATTGACGTTAGAGGGCTTCAATGCGAGATTTGGATGGCATGCCTACCTTTGGCATAATAAGGCATTAGTCCATAAGGAATTTAAACACCACTTTTTAAGAAGGGCCCTATTAAGAGTGTGGTCAATATATAAAAAGAAAATATATTTTAGGATACCACCATGGTTACCAAACCACGAGGCTTATTATAAGAGAGAAGATATACATAAAGGAAGATGGTTAACATATAAAGATCTACTCAAGAAAGAAGGGGATAAGCACAGAATGAAAACCCAGGAAGAATTAAGATTGGAAAACAGGAGTTGCCATTGGCTTCTATATAGACAACTAATGGAAAAATATAAGATTGATCAAAAATTGGAAGGAATAGATATGGATGACACAGACCTGGACAAAGTGATTCAAGGGAAAAAAGAAAAGAGAATAGCAAAAATATATAAAATATTATTAAAGATAAATCTGGAACAAGAAGTGATCAAACCTTATATGATCTCATGGGCCCAGAATTTTGGCTATGAGATATATTTAGAACAATGGGAAAAAATATGGGGGAAAGGACTATCATTTACCAGAAGTTATATAATTAGAGAGAATATATATAAAATGATAACAAGGTGGCACTTAACACCAGAAAGACTGTCAAAAATTTACAGAAAATCATCTGATCAGTGTTGGAAATGCCAGAAAGCATCAGGTACTTACTATCACATCTGGTGGAAATGCGAAAAAGCTGAAAGATACTGGGGGAAGATTCATAGAACAATCTTGGAACTATTGAATGTAAATTTCCCCTGTGCCCCTGAAATTTATCTCCTAAATATGTTCAACAAGATAGATAGTCATATTTTGAAAAAATATTGGAAAGTACTATCATATATGGTAACAATAGCTAGAATTAAATATGCGAAATATTGGAAGACTCAGGAGTTACCGTCATTAGAAGAATGGGCGTTAAAGCTCCTGGAAGTGTATGAAATGGAAAAACTTACGGTCATAATGGACGAAAATAAAACATTAAAAGACTTGGAGGTATGGGAGATATTAAACCCATTATGGGAGGACAAATGGGGGAAAGAAGCTGAAATAGAAAAAGATTAATAATAATCAATTATGAACAAAGAAATAAATAGGAGAATGAACAAAGCATTTAAACAAAACTTCAAAACAAGAGGAAAGTAGAGATAAAGAATAGAATTGTGGGAGGTAGAAGGTGGAGAATAAGCATAGAAAAAGGAAATGGATAAGAAAAGAAATAAGGAAGTCATGGAGTATGTGTGTAGAAGAGAAAATGGAATGAGAAAGATTGCCAGATGTTGGTATTGAAAGTGATATAAGAAGTGTTGTAAGAAATTTGGAAAAGTATAAGACTGTGATTTAAGATTTATGGATGATTTATGTATGATTATGTTTGATGGTATATGTTATGTGTTGTTTTAATATATGTTTGTTAAGAAAACTTCGAATAAAAATATTAAAAAAAAAAGAAAAAGAAAAGTGGAAGTGTTTAATTTAAAGGTGCAAGAGCACAAGTAAATCTTAATTTGATTTGATTTGCTTTGATACTTTTTGATGAGTAAAATTTCCTAAGTCATACAGGTGAGCCATGTATCTGTCTCTGTTCTCTTTCTGTGCAAACATACACATTGTATTGTTCATAAACATTCAGTAGTGATGTACAAATTAAAGCAATAAAACAACACACAAACCAAACAAAACAGCAATGAACAAACAGGGGAAATTAATGAAGCAGAACCAAACAGGAGCAAGAACTCTTCAGCTTTCTCTGAAAGGCCAGGAGAGAGTTCTGAATATATATGTTACATGCAATCACTTCCACAAAACATCTGTATAAAGCAAACAACCACATCCACAATAATAAGTCCCGACACTTCCAATCCAATTCCTCTGGGTCCTTGCAAATACCTCTACCAGCGATGAATCTTCTCTTGGTGGAATTCAACCAGTGTGTTTTCACCACACCTTTATGCTGGAACTTCACAATGCTGTTATCACCAATTGATGTAAAAAGAACTTCAATGGGAGGAATGTATCATGAACCCATATGTCACACAGAAATTCTCCAGGTCATGAAGGCAGACGGAATTGTAGATGCACTCCCTTAATCTGTTTTATGGCTTGCTTTTAGACTTGTGATTTACAGCAAGCTGATACCGCAGACGATTCACCTCCAGAGCCAATTATAGTAAATCGTTTCGTAGTTAAACTTTCTCAATGCGGATTTATCTATAACAAATATTAACACACATAATTATTTTTGTCTATCACCACTGCTAGTTCTAAGGGAAACATCTGTGCTTACCATGTACTTCCATGGAGTGTCCTTCACAGCTCTTTTCCATTCCGCTGCTAGTAAGGCTGGTAACTGTTTGAAGTTTTTATGGGTATCCCCTCTATTGAATGGCTAAATGACTCATTCCTAAAGCTATTACCCTAATTAACCTTTAGCCCAATTCCTCTCATCTCTTAACCCTGGAAGACAGAGATGGATCTACACTAGAGAAGACGCTCCCCCAGCTCTATTCATTCATAAGAACTGTCTTCATGCACAATCCAAATAGGATTCATTTATAAAAAATTAACAAAATCCAATTGATCATTCAATCCCCCTGGTTTTCTAGAATTTAATCTGAAAATCCAATAGGCTTCTCTCTGATGCAATAACCTCTGTATAGAGTCTTTATCTTTGTGGAACAAACCCCAATGCAGCTGTTCAATCACACAGAATCTAAATGATGCAGGATCATGGTTTTTCTCCAAAAAATGATCCACTAAAGGACACCCCACGTATTTTGTTCTAATTTTACTGCGATGTTCGCCAATTCTTAATCTTAAATTTCTTGAAGTCAATCCTATATAAAGAAGCCCACATGGACATATTATTATGTAAATAATATATTTTGAATTACAGTTTGTGAAATCTTTTAAAGGAAACTGTTCTTTTGTAGTGGGTTGTATAAAAGTCTTAATGTTTAAGGACTGTGGACAGCTAGAGCAATGGCCACATTTATAGTGTCCAGTGATAGATGGTTGTATCCTTATATTTGACTGAATATCAGAGTGAACTAGAAAATCTTTGATGTTGCGTGTTCTTCGTAGGCCAATAAGAGGTGGTTCTGAGCATCCCTGTATGTCTTCCACCAAATGCCAATGTTTATAGATGATTTTTTGGATTTGTGATGCACCCTGGTTAAAAACTATGGAAGATATAATTCTATTATTCTTAGGCTTTTCTTTGTGAACAAACAATGATATTCTATCTTTGGCCATAGCTCTTTGTTTAGCTATTTTTATAACCCTTTGAGGATAAGCCCTAGATGTGAGTTCTCTTTGGTATACGTCAGCTGCTGCCTCAAATTGCCTTTCTTCAGTGGAGTTTCTTTTCAACCTCAGAAACTGTGAGTAAGGTAAATTATCCCTGAGGTGTTTAGGATGATTACTAGAGTAATGCAGTAGTGTATTTCTATCCGTTGTTTTTTTATAATTAGCTACTGCTATTCTGGAATCTTTGATGTATACCATAACATCTAAAAAAGGTATGTTAGTACGATGATAATGACATGTGAACTTTATATGTTCACTGATCGAATTTATCCAATTAAAAAAATTTTCTACTAGTGTATAATCCTCAAAAAGAATAAAAATATCGTCAATATAACGAGTGTAGATTTTGAAGAACTTGGCATATTGATTTTGTTCAGGATTTAGAATATGTGTGGTTTCTAGATCGGACATGTATAAGTTTGCAATTGATGGGGCTATGTTGGATCCCATAGCCACGCCCTTAATTTGTACATAAAACTGTTGGTTAAATCTAAAATAATTTTTCTCCAGGATGACATCAAGTATGTCTAAAAGAAAATGTGGTGGTGGGTTTTTTGTTCCCTGGGAACATAATGCTTTTTCCACTACCTCTCGGGCTCCTTCATGCGGTATGGAAGTATACAGTGAATTTACATCTAAGGTGAGTAAGCATGTATTGGGGTTTGTTGTTAAATTTTCTATTTTCTGAATAAAGTGTGCTGTGTCTTTAATATATAAGCAGAACCAAACAGGAGCAAGAACTCTTCAGCTTTCTCTGAAAGGCCAGGAGAGAGTTCTGAATAAGCTTCCCTAGGGAGAATGTTTCAGAGCATTAAGTCTGGAGAATGTTCTGCTTCTTGTAGGCACTCATCTCTCAACGTGTGGACCCTCTCCCTGGACTGAATGTAGGACAACATTTGACTGAAAACCTTTAATGCAGTGAGCTAATATTATACATGATTTAAAATAATATTAATTTTTAAATATTAATATTAATAAATATTAATATTTATTATACATGATTTAAAAGAATATTGTGCTTTTCCCTTTGATTCTGTGCCAGGCACCGCTGGCTATTCCATCAAAAATTTGATGGAGAAATTTGCAATGTTTTAGGCTTATTGTAGAGGACTAAGACACTGCAGAAATGCTGAAGGATTCTCCTGTCTCCCCCCCCCTCAAGTTTTGTTTATTATTTGAATTACATACAACTTTGCTAAAAGAAACATTCCGATTCAGTAATGGCTTGTAACTCATTACTTTCTTTTGCCTTTTATATCAAGTTTAAGCCCACTGCCAATATTTTGGTGGTCTTTTTTGGAAAGATGTGTGCTCACATGTTAATTGTGTGGTAAACATTGAGAACAACTCTATTTTGGGGATAGAACTTAGCGCCATTTTCCCATCCTCTTTCAAAACTGTAAAGCTGTTGTCATTGTTATTGCTGTTTTTTGTTATTGTCAGAAAAAAACAAAATATATAATTTTCTGTTCTTCTGATGGTTAATTGTTAAAGGGTTTCTGATTGTCTCTACAGTGGCTTCCACAGATACAATTTTGTGCACAGGGACTTTCTTCATGTTCATGAGTTTAGGGAAGCATCTCCTCTTTCAATGCTACTGCTTTCCCAATCCTTGCACAGCAGCTGCTAAACACCTGACATATTTGCAACTGGCTAGGCTGAAAATATCCCAAAGAAGAATGCATTGTTTCGTACCTGCAGCCAGTTAATGGACCCTCCGTTCTTCAGTCCCAGGCATGATGAGGGGCTTGTTTAGATGGGCTGTTTACCCCAGATTCCCCCTGTCTTGAAGCCCTGCAGTCCAAACAAGAGACCAAAAGACACAGGGCTCTTGCCCCTTTTTGCTCCCCGGCAGTCCTGACCAATGCCTGAGGCAAATCCCTTTAAAACATTTTATTTGGGGACTGGCTTCCCTCACATGCTGTTCATGGTGCATCCTGAGTATTGGCTGAAGTGCCTAGCCAACCAGTTTGTGCCCAGACTTTATGGATTCAAGATCCACTCTATGAGATCCACCCACCCTCGTATGGCTTAACAGCTGCAGCTTCAGGCTGCCAGCAATTTCAAGAGCCCGGTCAAAACTATCCATTGCTCTTCTGCATCCAGATGCCCAGGGTCCTGCTCTGATAACCCCCTTTAATCTAGCTGCTCTTTGATTTGGTGATGTCTGCTCTGGACTATTCTTTGTTATCCTCCAGCTTGATTTTTAGTCTCATTTTTGGTGTGTGGTTTAAATTACTGTAATATCAATTTCAGTTAATTCCCAAAAACACAGACTGTGACACACAAATTCAGTAACCAACTCAATTGTTATGATTTTGTGGGGCTTTTTTTTCTTTTTTAAAAATAAAATACATTAAAAATGAAAAAAATATATATTTAAATATCCAGGAAAACCCATGTTATGTGGGCAAACCTGGTCACTACCTGCATGCCAGCCTGTATAGCTGGCCACTGTTGCTGGAGTTGCTCTGAAGCCGGGAAGGAGACCACCAGATGTGATCAAGGCCCTTTGCATGTGACCAGCCTTGATCAGATGCTGAGAACCTCCTACCTGGCTTCACTAGGAGCAACACACAATAGCAGGAGAGGTGCCCACTGATCCTGGCTGGCACGTGTGTGCGGACTTCCTCCTGTTTAAACATGGTAACAACGGGAATGTGGGACGGGCCATCTCTGGTGCCAGATTATTTTGTCTGGAAGCTGGTGTATTCTGGTAGGTGTATACAAGCCTGAAGAAACATGGGATTTATTTAGTCCTATGTGAGCAGATATTGTTGACCGGTAGGCTGTGCCTGGACTGGTGAATTGCCATTGTTACAGACCTGTATTATACCCCAGTGCCTTTTTTCAGGATAATTTGTGTTCACTTTTCCCCCAGTGCCCTTAGGTTGCACTTGCTAGGTATGAAAGAAGTTGCAGCTCAGTGCTTCTGATCCATTCAATTATTTTCTTTTTAAAAAGATTCTGTTTTCTTTTAAACATTGTTGTTGGTATCTAGTGGGTAGATTGTATTAGTGAGTGAGAAAATTTAATATTCCCTTTATTTACATAAATATTAAATAAATATTCCCTTCATTTTTGAACATAGGGTATGAATTACTATTAGTTTCAGTAGGAAAGAGATGGTTTCTCTTGGTTTCAGTAGGAAAGAGATGAACATACGTTGAAACTCCTTGTTAACACCAGTGAAATTAAAGGTGCATTGGAGTACACTTGTCCTGTTGGGACATAGAAAGACGCACTGTGTCCACCACAACCACCTGCAGAGTTGTTCCACATTGACAGGACACCAAGGAAAAGGTTTCTGGAGAGATTGCTGCAAAAGACTTTAGGCTGAGAAGGAAAAATTCCTTCACCCCAGCACACTGCCTTGAGCTCTGGCTTGCCAAATAAAGACAGCAACAAGGCCAGCCTTCACTCAACTTGAGGGCTTTAATCTTTGTCTGCAGTATATTTATATATATATACAGAATATAGGACAATCTCTCTTAAACCAACAAACTGCTTCGCCAACCACCATTCACAACAAACCCACACTGGAGATATTTCCCATCTCTTTTTTATAGGCAGTTAAACAATGCCTGCTACATCAGGCATCTCAGGTGTGCATACTCTCAAGTGCTGACTCACACACACACACCTGCCACTGGAGCTTAACTACTTTCATTACCAAGCTTACAGCTCCATCTTGTGTGGTCACATCCATGTCATTTCCTGACATGTCCCATCATATTTGCTAGGGTTTGGTTCCCGGACCTCTCTGTGGATACCAAAATCTGTGAATACTCAAGTCCCATTTTATGCAATGGCATAGCAAAAGGTGTCCCTTATATAAGATGGCAAAATCAAGGTTTGCTTTTTGGATTATTATTTTTTAAAGAATATGCTCAAGCCATGAATACTTAAATCTGTGGATATCAAATCCATGGATATGGAGTGACAACTGTATTAACAGCACTGTAACTCATTTGGGAGTATCCCTGGAGTAGTTTTGCAAATGGGCTGACAATCTCAAGGAAACTAGAGCACCACTTCTTAGGTAAAGGTGGACTTCTGTAAGACAGGAGCATCATGAACAGTGAGAGAGCCCCACACATTGTCACATTTTAATTGGGAAATGGAAGTGTCACTTTAACTGACTTGAATGGGGGAACCCTTA
This sequence comes from Gambelia wislizenii, assembly GCA_030847615.1. Taxonomy (NCBI): domain Eukaryota; kingdom Metazoa; phylum Chordata; class Lepidosauria; order Squamata; family Crotaphytidae; genus Gambelia; species Gambelia wislizenii. The sequence continues at coordinate 225,494,286 of JAUMIR010000003.1, read as the reverse complement.
ACGATCCCTAGTAAGTATTGGTGTGGTGTGCAGTGTGTGTTTGTGTGTACCTGCCTTATACTGGAATGAAAGCTGGTCTTACCAAAGGAGCCTATTGTGACTTTTGTTGTAAATATAGGCTTTTCCTAACTTTTAAAACATCTTAACTTTTGGCTGGCTGAAGGCTTTTCTTCATTTGTGAAAGGAATAGGTCTTGTTTTGGCCCTATTATTATTCTTTAAATACTGGACACTTTTAAAAATGAATTACTTCTGGGGTTTTTTTTTTTTTTTTGCCCATCTGAAATGGTTTTCACAGGCAACATATGAGCTTGCACTGTAAATCACAAAGAGGATGACTACTGCAGAGGAGACAAGGGAGAAGGGATTAAAATATCAGTCCTTCAAGCCACTGTATGTTATGCAAAGTGGAATGTATTACAGAACTATTAAATTTCACCAAAGGATGACTTTGTCTTCTCCAGACTTCCTAATGAGTTTTGGAGAGAATCCAGCTCCACGGCAGGAATCCTGCATATCAGTAGTCTCGCCATTGCAGGCAACAGTCCACTGCTGGGAAATTATCCTGCACAAATGTATTGAAAAGTTTGGGAAAGTGCTAGAACTTGACTGACTGTCTATAGTGGGCAGATTCTGTCAGATTCTGTCTATAGTGGACAGTCTAATTGGCTTTAATTTCTATCTGTCTTTTGCATCTGAACTTTGATAGATGTATAACTTCAAAACTGTAGAGTATCCTTGCATTGTTGTTATGTGCCTTCAAGTCATTTCTAACTTATAATGATCCTAGGGCAAACCCAGCATGGGGTTTTCTTGGCAAGTTTTTTTCAGAGTGTGTTTGCCTTTGCCTTCCTTTAAGGGCTTGTTTATGCTGGGCATAAAAATCCAATTGAAATTTGGACTACTTTGGCCCGGAGATGCAGCGCATGAAATTTGGACTACTTTGGTCCAGATCTTACCTGGTCAACCCCCCAAGCACTGCTTATTGTTGGGCTTGTCTACACAATGAATCATATGGATGTTTACCTGCAAGCACCTCTGTAGCACCATTGTCCTGCTCTTTGGCACTGCCCCCACTGGCTTTCAGTCACTTGCTCTAAGATCAAAACAACGGGGCCAGCCACATGATTGTGTGGCGTTCTGACCTCAGACTGAGCAACTGCAGCAGGGCTCTGTCTTCCCAGCCAATATTGGAATGAGGACGTGGCACTGAGGTGGGGAAAGATGATGGAACCTGTCAGGCAGTGCATGTCCTGCCTCCCCACCCTCAAATCCAGGGAGGATCCTTTGTGCACCCTACAGTTTTCTCCGGAGTTTCAAGCAAACTCTGGATGTTGGGAACAAAAGTATATTCAAGCATTTAACTTTTATTTGAATCCCTAAGCCATTCAAAATGAAGCCATTATGTGTGTCAAAATCTCTGAATCCATTTTTAATTTGTTTCATTGGGTTTGAATGGAAAGCGGTGGTGGGAGGTGAGCTGAGGATAGCAGCAGCTGGGGCAGGGGAGGAGAGCAAGGTAGGCTGGCAGCCGAGAGGCTTACCGTGGAGGCTCAGCCATAGCATTAGATGCACACCACCTTGCCCTCCTGCCTCTCATGGATACTTTTCTCCCTGCCTACATGAGAGCTGTGTTGGGGATGATAGGACACTCAATCCCCGGAGGAAGCAAACATATCTCCGTAGAAATCAGCGGTAAAGTGTGGAATGCTGAGAAGGGAAGGAGGAATTTAAAAATCCACTGGCCTACCTTACAGGGTTGTTGTGAGATCTCCTTGTGTTTTTTGGAGAGTTTTTCAATGGTGTATAGTATGCTGGGTCCAGCTAGTTATATAATAATTTTATAATTGCAATATATAATATATTATTATATCATATTCATATTCATTTGTACCATGTCCCATCTCTTTTCCTCTAACTAAAAAAGCCATAAATACTTAAGCCTTTACTTGAATCTTTTCCAAGAGCTATATCCTTTCTGAAATGTGATATTAGAACCCCATACAGTACTCTAAAAATGCATTGTCATATATTTGTACAAAAGCATTGTGTTGATGTCAGTTTTATTTTCAGGCTCTTTTAAAATAAATTCTAACATGGAATTCTTAAAAAGGCAGGTGCCTTTTTATAGCTGCTTTGCGCTGAGCTGATTGTTTTCATTAGACTGTTCATCACAGTCCAAGATCTCTTTCCTTGTCATTCACCTTTAGTTCAGATGGTAAGAGTGTAATATCTGATGCTAGGATTATTTTTGCTCTTATGACTGTCACTTCACACTTTTATGGAATGCAATTGTCTTTTTGTTGGACCCATAACCAATCTGGGCTGCTTTTGTCATGTACTTGCATTTTTATCATCCTGAATGATCTTCTATTTTCTAATAACCTGAACACTTCACTAAACACCACTAAACCTAGATCATTTATGTAAAAATTAAATAGCACTGTTAGCAAAATAGCTTGTTTAATGGAATTATTGTTCGCAGTAAAAAAAAATCTGCATTTATGCACACCTATCACCTCCATGACAAATATGGTTGGCAGGAACCACCATTGGCAAGGACCATAATTTTTGATAAACTGTAACATGCCCTACAGAATTCCAGATGCATTTTTACATGCATAACAGCCAGGATTTAGATATTTATATTTATTTGTTGGATAGTTTTACATCTGAGCAGGATATGGTGGTGATATGAATAAGCAAATGTGAGATGTTCTTTTTTTATTCCATCTATTTCAGAGTCTCATCAGGTCTTCAAGGCTATTTGGATCTTTCATTTCTCATAATTAATAAAAATAGTTAGCACTGGTTACTCTTCAATTGGGTACTCAATATTTTATTTATTTTAATGTGCTAAGCAAATACTCAGGAACGAGGACAAATAGCCCTGGGTGATCTTGAAGCTGCCAATTGACTTGTGAAGTCCAACACTGGCATTTGGATTTTGAAGAAATGGTTGTGGGTGAGCTTATACCTCTGTCAAATACCTATGTTTCTCTGTAGAGGTTTGTGTTGCAACTTTGAGAATCTCAGGCAGACATTATAAAATGCTATCTTGTGAACTGTTTTTGAAACACACTGTTAGGTTACTGCTCTGCTCTAAAACTGCTGTGGTGCCATATCTGTCAGTAGGCAAGTACAGAAGGTTTCATCACTGAAGCAATGCATTTCCACATTGCTGTCCCATCTGTCCAGCTTCAGTTCTGTTGTAAAGACTAAATTCTAAATCAAAAGAGAATTACAGCTGCTTATTTCCTCACTCTCTTGGTGAAGGAGGACATTGTACATACTGGCTCATACCCTGCGTTTGCTGTTCCAGACAGAAAGCAAGCTCATTCCAGCATTTAGGCTGCAATCCCATGCCTACTTATTTGGGAACTCAGGTCAGTAGCCATAAGACTGAACTCAGTGGGACTTACTTTTGGGTAGACCCAGACTTCCACTGCTAATTTTATAGAAAAGGAGAAGTATCTTAACCTAATGAGCAGAGGAATGAATGGCAAATGAGAAGAGAGGTGATATATAATACTTCCTAGAAGAAAAATACCTTGCTGATTGGACAACAAATAAAACACTTCTACCATCTTGATCACATTTGCTTCTAAAAATAGGTTGACCTCCATCCTCAAGCAGAAAGAAAGGTAGGCTGTTGAGCTCTTTGTCTATTGACTAGAGAGAATGTCCACAAAAGCTTACTCAGAGCTGAGGCAGGGCTTTATTGGTCCAAAAGATGATGGCAAAAATAATGGTTTACCTTAAGACTGTCCAGCTTCAGATTAGTAAGGATGAGGTGAATCCTGATTTACCTGGCACAGACTCTTGCTATAAACAGTTTTGGAATCATGGTAATAAGAAAATGTTATTTAAAAGATTATTTAGAACTTGAATGCACAGCTGTTTGAATTTAAGAAGCATTTTGCTTGTGATCTTGATGAGTACTTCTAGATAAGAAGCTTGTACCTGGGTATTGGCTGGAATCCTGTATGTCCTTTCATGCAATGTAAATTAACTGAATTGCAATGATGCATAATTGATATGTGTCAGGAGTGTCCAGTGCTCACCAGAACCCCATCGTTAATGTCCAATGTTGTGCATTGGTCCTTTTGCTATCTCCGCTATATAGTTATGAAGCAGCAGCCCTTTACAGAATATGGATGTTATATAGCTTTGCAATTTTATTTCCTGCACACATAAGTCCACTCATGAGCATGCAGCACCCCAACAGGATTCCGGCAATCATCTTTAGAAAATACATATTTTAATTCTGCAAAAACATCAAGTCTTTACATGTATCCTTCTGGTTTTCTTAATTTCTAAAAGATATTTGGTACTACTCAGCTCCTCCTCCTGCACAAGAACAAATGCTAGGATGTTAATATCCCACTATTTTGTTCTCACAGGGGAGGATGAATAATTTCTGCCATTTTCTCCTTACTGTGGAGAAAAATTAGTATTTCTGTTCAGTTCTTGCTCAGTTGTCACACATGCCACAGTGTTTCAAGAACTTATTCTGCACAAAAACACACATGGTTTTGTGTGAAAATTGCAGGGTTTTACACCCCCACTGTTTCCAGACAACCATTTCTTTTAAAAAATTGCAAGATTGCTGTCTCTCTCTCTCTCTCTCTCTTTTTTTTGCATAGAGAACAGCAATCTTGCACACAAAAATGGTTGTTTTTTGTGTTTGTGCAAGATTGTTGTGTTTTTTTGTAAGTTTTTATTGCGCAAGATTTTGTGTAGAAAACAACATTATTTTCATACAACTTCCCCCACCTACACACACACACGGCTATCTGGAAAAGCCCACAATTCTCATGCAAAAAACAACCTGGCCATGCAAAAAACAACCTGCAGAATAATTTCCCCAAACACTTCAGACTGTGTAAATACTGGATGAAAATTACATAGAATTCTCACAACTGTATTATTCTTCCTGATCAGACTTTTCAGCCAGGAAATATTCTGTCCGCCTGTAACAAATGCTTATTTGGGAAAATGTGTACACTCCCATCTTTTCTCTGAGTTTGGATAGGCTGAGAAATGCCTTTTGTATTATTTACTCAGGGGTAGCACTACCACCACACCCATTCCTTTAACCTTGGATGTGTGGAGTCCAGACCAATTATAGTTGTTTATAGAGGAGGGCAGACCTCTTTGCAAGCTTCTTTCGTTTCCTCCTTAATAGGGAAGAGCTAAGATGGTTGAGTAAGACTGGTTGTTTTCAAACAGAATACTCATATACTTCCAGGCTTCTGATTTTTATTCAAGGATTTAGTTCAGTAGAGAAATACTTTAGTTTTAGTTCAGTAGGGAAACAAGTCAATTGGTAAATCCCATTGAGTCAATGAGTCTACTCTAGTTAGGCCTAACAACAGGGTTTAGGCCAAGGAGAGATAAAGCAAGTGACAGCTTAATTTAAGATCCTGGGCCCTCTTAGGTTTTTCCATGTGAACAGGATAGTAACCTTTAACATATAGTTTCACTCATGGATGTAATTTAAAGTTCTAAACTAAAGGAGACATTTTTGTTCATGTTACAGAGAATCAGCCTAGTCATGACCTAGACAAATAAATGTAGTGAAAAGCGGTCTGAGGCTTCAGACTCTGTGACAGGTTAGAAAACACTTATTTCTTCACACCCCAGTTGATTTTGGCTTTTATTTACACTGAATATGTTTTAAATATAGTTGCAATAGGGCAAAGGTGGGAACCTGTGCCCTTTCAGATGTTTTTGGACTACAGCTCTCCTCCATCCTGGGCAGACTAGCCAATAGTGAGGAATGATGCAAATTGCAGTCCAGCATCATCTGAAAGTCCATGGGTTGCCAGATTGGATGCAGGATAGGACTCCTGTAACTTTAATATTTAACCTACCATGGAACAAGACAAGGTACTGTAAAGTTCCATCAAGTGGGACAAATGTACCTGTCCTCCCTAGCCTTTCCTTTAAAAAATTTCAGAGGAATACAAGCAAACAGAACAGAGTCTGGCTACAAGAATGGAGCTGGGTCCCACTGCTCACCATCAGGGAGGAAATAGTCATGTTGGGAGGGGAACTCTGTCTCAAAGTTGTTTTTTTAAAAAAATATTTATTTTATTTATACCCCCCCTTTCTCCCAATATAGGGACTCAAGGCAGCTAACAATAAGTTTAAAACGGTAAAAAACAATACAAATTATTAAAAGTGTAAATATCAAGTTTAAAAACAAAGAATTTACACAGTTAAAACCACAAACATTAAAACATTGAAATATATAACACTTTAAAATACAAATCATACAGCATTTAAAAGTCTAGCCCACATCAAAGTGCAAATGCCTGCCGACACAGAAATGTTTTTACCTGTTTATGGAAAGAAAGGAGAGATGGGGCCATCCTGGCCATCCTGGGGTGGGAGTTCCTCAGTCTGGGAGCAGCCACCAAGAAGGCCCTCTCCCTCGTTCCCACCAAATGAGCCTGAGACTGTGGTGGGATAGAGAGGAGGGCTTCTTGACCTAAGAGGTCTAGTGGGCTTGTAAAGGGAGATACAGTCCTTCAAATAACCTGGACCCAAGCCATATAGGGCTTCATGTTTGGAATGTTCAGGTCTGGAAGGTGAGGGAGCAGAGATATCTTCATCCGACTTGTTGGAGCTTTAAGGAACCTTGTCCCACTCTATGATCCATTTTTAATTATTAAAGTTATGGGAAACCCTAACCTGAATCCAGTCTGGTAACCATATGAGTTGCCCACTCCTCCTGTAGGACCACTGGAAATTCTTATAACATTTTAAAAGTTTGCCACTTCTAGAAGTATTTTGGAGAAATAGACTCTGAGAGACTAGGAAGAGAGAAAAATAATAATTCACTATTCCAAGCTCTGCAGAGAATGCTCTTTGCATAATCTGGTGGTTCTTGTGATTTTCCTTTCCTTGCAACCTGCTGTGTATTTAATTGGATTGCCTCACTGTGAGCTTTTCCCCATACAAAATTTGTCTCCATAGGTATCCTTTTGGAAAATGTTATGTTGGAATTGGTCTTCCAGGAGTATAATTCAGGAAGAGTGTTCAAGCACAACACAGAAATCCTGCTGGCTTTTGTTCACACAATTATACCAAAAAAATCTGTGTAGGTGGCCAAGTTCAGGAAAAAGCTTCCCCTATCTATAGTCACAAGAATTGTTGCAGAAGCACTCATGGGAAGTTATACTGTATATTGACTAGGCTCAGAGACTCTGAATAAGAAATGAAAGAATACTTATCATCCAGTTCAGCTGCAGCATTACTAAAAGAGCACCGCTGCTTCTATAGATGGTTAATTTAGCACTGTATTTCTCCAAAGCTGCCTTTAAAAAACAAACACTGAAAATAACTCCTAAGGCTGAAGACAGACAATAGCATTTTCATGAAGCTGAAGGCAGTTTAAAAGGGAAATCGCTACTCATGGTGGGTACACTCACCTTACTCTCACCTCTAGAACCAAGTTTTTATCTTGTTTCCAAGACAGAGGTGATAGAGGGGGGAAAGGTGATAGAGGGGGAAAAGAAATGTATGTGTGTCATGAGAAGTGATGCCTCTCTTTAAAAAAAAACCAAAAAACCCCCCAAACCCAATTGTCTGTCCCTAATCTTTAAAAAAGCATCAGTTATTTTCTGAAGCAATGGGATATCCCTGCCAAACTACTATTTTGTTAAAAAATAAACCATCTACCTATTTCTATGTGCTATACAAAATCTAAATGCGAGAACAACACAGTCCCTGTCTGCAGGCTTCCAGTCTAACAGTCATGATACAAGAAAGGAAGAGGTATAGGAAAGAAAGAAGAAAAGCAAATAACACAACATTGTTCAAAATACATGCTGGTTGTGAAATCGAATGCTTTCACAGCCAGCATCCATAGATTTTCCTTGTTTTTTTTCTGGGCTGTGAGGCCATGTTCTGGAATAGTTTCTTTCTGATGTTTCGTCTGCATCTGTGGCTGGCATCTTCAGAGAATTCTCTGAAGATGCCAGCCACAGATGCAGGTGAAATGTCAGAAATAAACTATTCCAGAACACAGCCTCACAGCCTGGAAAAAAAACCATGGAAAATCTACATGCTGGTTGGTTTGTATTGGGAATTTTGTTTGATGGTAGATGCAGGAATAAGGAGAACCCATAAACTGGGTTGCTCTCCAGTCAGTCCACATCTGGAAGGCTGACCCAAAAGTCCCTCCCCCAAGTCACAGGACTTAAAAAGAGGGTTTATCCCTAGGTCATCCCCAAAGGAGGTAACTTTCCCCACCCCTCAGTTCACAGGAACTAAAGGGGCTGTTACAGCTCCCCCCTTCACCTCCAAAAGGGGGAGGTGTCAAAGGTGATCACAGAACTACCAAAATCTACCCCTCTATCTGCCATTGAAAAGGGACAAGCATCTGCTTAGTCCCTTTCCTCCACCAGATCATCCAATAGAGACCTCAAATCTCCGTTGCAGATCTCCCAGAAAATTGAATGCCTTACATCGAACAGAAGACCCCCATCAGCCCTATGAAGAGCAGACTTCTTAAATAGTTACATCAGAGAGGAGCAGGTAATGCCCCAAACCCTTCTCCATTGCCTTGCAGAGAGCATAATTAACCCAATGCCAGGATATGAAGAGGAGGCCCCTGGGTGCTTCCACCCCCAGGAGGCACATGAGCACTACCAGAACAGAAGAGCATCATCAGGTGGAGGCCCACAGCAAACCTGAAATGAGAACAGAGTATCAGGTGAAGCCCAAGGCTCTCCAGGAATAGAAGGGGCATGACAGCACTAATCAAAGTGATGAAATGAGGAGGAAGAGAGGGCTTGAGCTTAAATCTCTTCTAGCCCCGCCTTCTACTTTTCTGGCGACAGTAGGGGTTCCTACAGCACAGTCGCAACTGTGCTGGGAATCTTATTCTCAAAGGCTAAAATACATCATATTAAATAGCCTTTAGGAGTAATTTTTTTTGCTCATTTCTTCTTCTGGTGTCAAGAGGTTGTTTCCCAAATATTCCAACAATCATCTGAAGTCCAAACTAAATTCAAGGAATATCAGTGGTTAGGAAATCCCAGTATTTTTTTAAAGAAAGCAGGTCCATGGAGCTCCCTTGAAAAAGAGAGAAATGAGGCCTCTTTCTCTCATGCTGTTCCCCTGATGTAAATCTCTGCACTAGAACCTCAGGTCTTATTCTGTTCTGCAAGGGCTTGCAGTAAAAGCAATTGTGCCTGTACCAGTATCTTACCTTCCAAACTAAAGACAGGAAAAAGGAATGGATATGGAAGGAAAGGGTTATTCACACTTTCCCTGTGCACCATGTCCCTGATCTTCAAAGCAACCTTGTGGGGACTCCAAATTAGCAAACAGAAAACATGGGAGAAGCTAATCATGGCTCTCCCCATGACATGTATGTTTGGTCCTTAAAAACACCTATTGAACAAAATAATTAGGTACCAACTAACATGGCTATTAGTGTTATTTATTGCATGGTGTTTCATTCTTTATAAATACTTAGAGCTTTCAAAAGCAATACTTCTTATGAATCAAAACAGACAATTTTCATAGGACAAAGAATATCTGGACAACTTCACCTGGTGCCTTCTTAGAACACAGCCTTGTTTTTGCAAGCCAAGGCACAGAGTAAAACTCTCTATTGAACTCTTTATGGGCTACCTTATGTTCCAAGCCCAACACAGCAGTTTCCTGAACTGCATATGACTTAGTATGTCACACATTCACCGCATTTGGCTTATGAACTCCTACTTTCCCTCTTTCTCTGGGACAGCTATGGGGAGGAGGTTATTGCCTATTGGTATGATTACGGCTGAATACAGCCATTGTATAGATTGCCTGATCTTGAAATGCATGGCTGAAAAGAAGATGGAAACTCTGAAACTGTAAAAATGTAGGCCCTATCTACACTAGTGAAAAAAAAACCCAACCCCCCGCCCCTCAATCTGATGTGATAAGGCCACATGATGTATGGCCCTATTCACACCAGACTCAGGATATACTACCTTAATCTGGGTTTTAAAAACCCCATTTCCTCCATAGTTTGCTTGAAACTTCAGAGAGAACCATAGTATGAACAAAGGATCCACCCTGGATTCGGGGGGAGGGGGAGGGCAAGTGCTGACGTACTGACACAGCTATCTTTCCCATTCCTTGGTGCCACTGCTGCTGGTGTGGTCACTTGCTCAGAGATCACCTTGTTCTGACCTCAGAGTGAGAGAGCGACTGTGCACCAGAAAGGCACCAGAGTGAGAGAGTGACTGTGTACCCTGACACAGTCACCCGCTCTGACCTCAGCAGTGGCAGTGCCAAGGAGGGGAGAAAATGGTGCTATGGAGGTGCCTGGGGTTAAAATTCTGGATGAATCACTTGTGTAGGCAAACCCAGCAATGAGTTGTGCAGATTCACGCTTTGGCCAGGTAAGGTGTGGCACTTAACTAGGCCAGACTAGTTTGAATTTCATGGGGCACAGCTCTGGGCCAAAGCAGTTCAAATTTCAGTTGGATTTTTACCCCCATTGTAGACAAGCCCATAGAAGGCTACATTATTCTGAGTGCTTTCTCAAGTTGTTTCCTGAAGTGCAACTCTTCAAAGTAAACCAGCAATAGACAAGTAATAATACCTTTTTCCAGGTACATTCCAAAACATATTTTCTTAATGCTACAATGCAACTTAAGCATAGTGGATTTCCCCCAGGCTCTGAGGCCATGTTCTGGAAGCGTTTATTTCCGACGTTTTGCCTGCATTTGTGGCTCGCATCATCAGAGAATGGTTGGGTAGGAGTGTGTGTGGGGTTTACCCTAAAAATAAACAAAATCTGGCTACCAGTCCTGAAAAAAACACTAAAATCAAAACTCAGCACATGCAAATGAACTCCACCTAGGGACAGAGGGATTTCCAGCAGACAATGGACCATTAGCCAGACACTAATCCTCCTTGCATATCTTCCCCCCAGGAACTAGCCATTCAAATACACAAATTTACATATCCTCTCCAACAGGGGCTCACAGTATATAACCCCCCCCCACTCCTACCCAACCATTCTCTGAAGATGCCAGCCACAGATGCAGGTGAAACGTCAGAAATAAACTCTTCCAGAACATGGCCTCACAGCCCGGAACAAAACCACAAAAAAAAACTATGGATGATGGCCGTGAAAGCCTTCAACTTCACAACTTAAGAATGATTTCGCAACAGATGCTTAGACTTTTTAAAGCTTATCTCAGAGTTGGGGATTCACTGTTGAACAGCCATCTTGAACCAGGTGCCCTTTGGACTTCATTTCCCATGATCCCTCACCACTGGCTGTAGTGGGTCTAAAACATTTGCTGATCGCACTAGGTTGGGAATGGATCTATTGTGTACAAGTCCTGTTCCAAGGAATAACTGACTTTTAATTCCTATCAGTGTGTAAAAATTTCAAGTTGTACTTTCCTACTCCACTGGTATATTTGCTGACCTGGTTCCCTGAGTTTTCCATTCTGGTTTCTCTACGTTAGAAAGTGATGGCTACAAATCAATTGCTGTACTGCAAGCATTAGAGTGTGTCTGTGTTTGCTTTTTATTATTGAACTTCTGACATCCTCATCTTAGTAAAACAGTTGTGACTAAGAGGCACAAGTGAATGAAGGCTGTTCCCAATTAGAAAAGCCAAAGTGATGCTGGTTAAAACATTGGAATTGCTTGGTAATGAGAAGAGATACTCAAGTGGATTTCACTTGGGTTAATGAGGGGCCTTATTATGCATTGTGCATTGGAAAGCACAATGGGGTTTGCCATTCTGACAACATTTTTCAATATTTCCGGTGGGGGGAGGGAATCTTCACCACATTTTCTATTTAAATTTGATTCATTTTTGTAACATATCCAGAAGCTCAGTCAATACAGAAACCAACAAAACTTAAAAGGCTTCCAGTAGGATTTAATATTAATTTTTATTCATGTTGAAAACCATGTAAAACTACAGTGGTCCTCTATATGTACCTATATGTACTATATGTACTCTATATGTACTTAGCCAGCTATATGTTCTTAGGCAAGTAAATACTTTTTTAACTAAATGTTTGTCCATGGAGGACAATAAATATTTACCCACAAATGTTAATCTGAATTTATTATCCTGATAAGCCTTCTGAAAGTTCACAAAAGGGAGATCTTTCTTTAGAGTGTTCCCTTTCTCTCTTCTTTAAACCTTTTTATGTATGCAACATTTTCCCAGCAGCAATGAAGACAAGTGAAACCTGAATGGATTTTAAAATGGACACAACATTATTGCTTATACAAGCCTGCAGCCAAATTACAGTAGGCCCTCAGTATCCATTGGGGGTTGGTTCCAGCCCCCCCCATATCAAAATCTGTGAATGTTCAAGTCCTGTTATGTACAATGGCATAGTAAAATGGCATCCCTCATATAAAATGGTGAACAAGCTTTGCCTGTTGGATTCCCCCACACCTTGAATATTTCTGAGCCATGGTTGATTGAATCTGTGGATGCAGAACCTATAAATACGGAAAGCTGACTGTATTAGCTGTGCTAGCCTCAAACAGTATGGGAGCCTGGTCTTCAGAGGAGTGGTGGGTAATGCTAAAGGATGAGAGACTTTAGCTCTAAGGCTGGTTGAGACAAGGTCCTAATGTATTTAGGAATATGGAGTTCTTTAAGGAGTTTTTTGAATGGTTTGATTTAAGAAACAGAGTACCCTGTAACTGTTCAGCCCCTAGATGTGGTTAGTCTTGTAAGACCAAAGATAGGCCTAATCAGTGCCCTCACCACTCTCCTGGCTGGTAGGAGAAGCATTTGTGGACCTATCCTTAAAGCATGGATAACTCCAGATGTTCATTAACTCCTAAGCCAAGGATGTGCAAAGTGGGTCCAGATGTAGATTTTCCTTGGTTTTTTTCTGGGCTGTGAGGCTGTGTTCTGGAAGAGTTTATTTCTGATGTTTCACCTGCATCTGTGGCATCTCTGAAGATGCCAGCCACAGATGCAGGCAAAACGTCAGAAATAAACTCTTCCAGAACACGGCCAAACAGCCTGGAAAAAAACCAAGGAAAATCTATGGATGCTGACCGTGAAAGCCTTCAACTTCACGTTAGTGGTCCAGACTGGTTGGCTTTCCAGTGCAGTCTTCATCTTCCCCAAAGGGTGTGTGGGAGGGGGCAAAAACACATCCCTTCTGAGGGACAGGGAGGGGAGAAACAGCCCACACTTTTAAAAAACTATTGCTTTACTGAGGGTAGACTAAGTTTCGTCAGTACTAGCAGTTAGCATTTTTGCAGACGTAAATATTTTTGCATCCACAGATTGGTTGACAGAGATCTCTTTAGCATATTATTGCAAAACAGTTAGGGTACCTTGGCAAACATGTTTTAAATAGATTCTTTTTGCCAGTTTTCTCTGAAGATTATTTATCTGTGTCCATTTAGATAAAAAATGGTAGAAATTGCCCTGTGTATCCCCACATCTTCAACATACGATCTTTTTTCAGTAACTACTGTATATTAGTTTTAATTCCCAGAATGTCAGTGATGTTGCTTGAAATTGTATAGAGAGGATGTATTTTACCTCTGTCTGAAGCTATCCAAAGTGAAGAAAAAAACTGACTACAATGCTATTACTAGTTGATTGACATTATTGAATAACTATACCTAAGGTCTGCTCAGGTAACACTGCTGGCTAGACTTCCCTTAAAACAATAGAGTACAGTGTAGGATAGAGTACAAGAACAGTGTACAAAGAACTTCAAAATGATTTCTCTAATCTAGAGGAATGGGCATTAAAAGGACAAATGAATTTCAATGTAAACCAGTGTACATGCCAACCCACTGTAGTAAGGTAATAATGTCTCTGAACCTGGGGTTGTATTCTGTTAGGTAAAGCTCCTCAGTGTAACTTCTGTTGACACATGTTAGCTAATATGCCAATTTAAAATTAAAGTACGGTATATCCAGTTCATTAAAAACTATCTAGTTTCCCTCTATATTAGTTTTCCACTGTTGTGGTACTTGCACATTTCACCAAAGGATGGAGATGTTTCTGAGTAACAGATGGAGTCTATATTTTCAGAAATGGGAGATCAGTCATTTAATCTCTCTCTCTCTCTCTCTCTCTCTCTCTCTCTCAATCTCTCTCTCTCTCTCTCTCTCTATATATATATATTATTCTCTTGGGTATGTTTCCATTTCCAGTGTGCTGATTGGCTGCATAGGGAAATGACCAACCAATCACAGGTCTGTTGGGCAGCCAATCAGCACACTGGGGGCGGAACCATGTAGATCTCAAACATGGTGGCTGGAGAGTGAGTAACATCGGGGTGGATGTGGTGTGTACATGTGTGTTCTGGAGTGCAGGGGGTGGGGTGGGGGCAGAATGAGTGGAGGGAGGGGCAGAACAAATGGGGGGAGGGGCAGAACAAGTGGGGAAGGGCAGAACGAGTGGGGGGAGGGGCGTAATGAGTGGGGGGCGTCAAGGGGCAGAACGAACAGTGAGGAGGCAGCAGGGGGCAGAACAAGTGGCGGGTGGGCGAGTTAAACCCACCAGCCTACCCCAAAAGGTTGTCATGACGTTTCCTGCGCATTTGGGGGGAGGGGTTTAATGGCGTATGGTACGCCAGGTTCAGCTAGTATATATATATTTCCAGAAACTTTTAGAAGAGTTCCAGCTATAACCTGCCCCTATCAGTTCCATTTATACAGGGCCTGATTTAAATATCTGGACCTACTCAAACTTTCAGTCATAAAACACTTAAGTTGTTTCATGTCTTCAGGTCTTACTTAGGGCAACTGCGTCCCAGGGTTTTCTTGGCAAGAATTCATTCAGGGGAGTTTTGCCATTGCTTATCTTTTAGGCTGAAAGACTGATTTGCCAAAGGTCACCTAGTAGGTTTTCATGCCTGAGTGGGGATCTGAATCCTGATCTCCCTGAGTCCTAGACAACATTCAAACTATTACATCATGCTGACACTCTATCACTGCACTGTCATGAACATGTATATTGCCTTAAGAAGAGGGAACTTTTTAAAAATTAGTACACAGGAGGGCACTAGCACAATTTTCTATTGCACAACTGATTGTGAAAGAGATAGTGTTGTCATAGAATCATAGAGTTGGAAGAGACCACAAGGGCCATCCAGTTCAACCCCCTGTCCTGCAGGAATACACAATCAAATCATTCCCAACAGATGTCCACTTCACCACACTCCAAGGCAGTGTATTCCACTTCTGAACAGCTCTTACTATCATAAATGAAAAAGCTTAGATACTCACATTTCTAGGCTAAGAGTGTTAAAATAACAAATGCCACATTGGTCACTTACCGTGAAGGTGCATTCTTGAGGGAGGGGGTGATACGGGTCTTGTGTATTACTGTCTCTTCCATAACCACTTGTACAATGTTTAAATAAAGGACAACTATTCTAATAGAATTTCCCACCCTGCTAGTGTCATGTTGGATCTAGATCTTTGTGCGTTGTTTACTATATGGCTTGATATAAGAGCTCGAATAAACTCAAAATCTTTCACAGTAATTTTGCAATATTTGCCCTGAGAAAAGATACTACATTACACTAATTTTCTAATTTTTGTATTGACTGCATTTCCTTTCCTTTCCTTTTTTTTTTTTTTTTGGTTATTCATTCTTTCAGTTTTTTTAAAATTATGTCTTTTCTTTAAACTGCAGACTGGTATGGGGAAAGTGCATCACTCCAGATGTTGGCCTGCAAATCTCAAGATTCCTCACAATTGGCAACCCTGTCTAGGATAGAGGGGAGTTGCAGTCCGCCATCATTCAGAGTGATGCACATTGCCCAACCCTGCTGAAGATAATCTGTTCTCGAGATGGTTGAAAAAGAATTTATTGCACATGTTCAGGATGTTGGCTTACTTCCCCTTATCCCACTGAAGCTTCCAGAAAAATGCTCTTATCTGGAATGCTATCTAGCACAGGTATATGAGTCCAAATCTAGATGCTGACACATCAGCCAGCTGCTTTTTTGTGGTGGGTGGGAGAAAACTAATTTGCATTAAAAGAAAGTGTGCAAGACTTTGATATGCAGTTGGGATGTAAGAAACACCAAGTGATGAAAACTATGGCATAACTGTTGGTGAATATTTGATAAGAGTTATATCAGTACGGTAGCTGTTGTGATTTTTTTGCTTTGTCTACTTAATGTGGAACCAGTGCTGGGTATTGTAACAAGGTGGTTCAGCATGGAGGATGGGGAAGAAAGAAAAAAAATGTTTGGTTACTCTCAAAGGCCCACTTGTAATTCAAAATTTAAAAAGTTAAACAATAATTGATTCCAAATTGTACTTAGTACACGTTGAAATCAAAAAGTCCCACTAACTTGGAGCTTCTCCAGATGAAATAAATATTGCTGTTGGCTGCTGTATTTGTTGCTGACATTCTTTTAATATAAACAGATGACAGCATCTCTCTTGTTCCAGATTATTCAGTGGTAATTCCCAGCTCCAGCAGCAACATTTTATTCCTACACAGAGGGTGTTTTTTTTGTTGTTGGTGGGTTTTTTTTAGAAAAAAATAGGCAATAAAAAAATAAAACAAAACCCAGGGACTGTATAGTTGTATACTTGTGATTCGTACTGGGTTCCTTAGACCTCCCTTCTCCTCGCTGCCAGAGGGATGAGACAAGGACAGATATTGCTTACAGTTTATGTCAACATTTTTAGAACACTGTTTCTTTAAAAAATGAAGGCATGACCATACTAAGCCAATAGTGAGCAAAGACACAGAAGAGATCTGCATGATGATTGGCCAGTTTGGGAGCTGAATGATGACTGGCTAAGTTGCCTATGACACAGCTTCCTTCATCCTTCTCCCTTGCTCACCTTTTATAGGAATGAAAAAATGGTCAGAGGCTGCGTGGATCTGGAGGTGACATAAAGACGTGCCAACTGGCTATAAGCGAGGAGCTCTGTTAGGAGAGCCTTCACTTCTTTGTAGTAATCTGGAGAAGCCCTTAGTCTGGATTCAGCTCCTAAAATATTCCAGAGGAATATTCATCTAAGGCTGGCTACTAGGAAACTCTGTTTTGCCTTCCTAACTGGCAGAGTTGAATCCTGACTTTTAAAAGGTGGCTACTGAGTTAATTTAATACGACAAGATTAAAAGATTTTTGCATTGTTAAGTGTCCTGTTCAGAAAACATTATGGGCAGGAACCAGACAAAGTTAAATACTTTCAAGTACTTTTGTTTTTTAATGAAGGGATGAACAGATGCTTATGGTTCACTCAAGTCAATGAGATATAAAAGTGGTATGTTTTGGATGGATCATGTGCCCTTTCTCTTTACAGTTGCAATGCCACATTTATTTTATTGGGATAAATCTTCAATAGGAAGGTAACTTCGCTATCTAGCATAAATGGTAGGGCAAAGTCCAATTTGTGCAAAAATTGACACTGGATATACTTAAATTGTATGCAGGACTGTTTGGGCTTTTCTGCAAGTAAGTTTTAAATTGGCACTCTGAAGTCCTGTCTGATCTTTCTTTAGTCCCAACTTGGGGATCATAAGTACAAAGGCTTCTATCATATTCTTTCTCCAGCTCTTCTTTCTCCTTGCATTTTGACTGACTCATTTTCAGAAAGCTTTGGCTTTCTCGGAATCTTAGATCTTAGCCTGCTATCTTTATGAAGGGATAATATGCTAAAGATGAGTGATAACAGGATCATCTAGCAGAGAGAAAGACACAGAGAGAATGAGAGATGGTGTGGGAGGGAGGATAACTGTTTACCATTCTAAAATGATTTTCTTTCTAGGTAATGAAACAGAAAGAGAATCTCTGTTGCCTTTACTGTAGGAAAATTAGGCTTTTGTTAGCAACCAATATATAATTGCAGTAATTGGTGACCACTACTTTTCCAGTGTAGTTTCTTTTCTGTAAATAGTTGTTGCTGTTTTATATTGCAACATTACATTATGGTCATCAAATGAGAAAACCATGAACAAAGCAGTAATGATCATAAATAGGTGAGCTTTTCAGTCTTTTGGACTCTTTATCGGGATGGATGAGCATGGGTGAGAAGCAGAAAAGTAAAAAAAAAAAAATAAAAAAAATCAAAGTAAGCACAGGATCTGTACTTAGGCTGAAGTCCCAAGATTGGGTCTGCAAACTTGTAGAATCTGCTTAAGTGTGTTAGTGACAAGTTTTACCTCGGCCATATGGAAACATTGGCTCCCAGGCAGCACAGGAATGGTGAACTTCACACAAAGGCAATGGGATGACTGGTAGCCCTTCGACTAAAGTAGGGGTGGAAAATTAAATGGCCTAGTAAAGGTATTATCCAGTCCTGTGCTTTTTGTTTGTTGTTTGTTGTTTTGTTTTTTTGCTGATGTTGCCAAACATCTATGTTTGCTTTGTTTAGCAACTCAGATTTTGTTTGTACAAATGAGAGGCTGGATGCAGGAGGTGTTGGCAAGTATGGGTGACTACAGCTTTAACTGTGAAATTAGCATAAGATCAAACCATTATGTCCAGAGGAACAAAGGGGGAGAAGCTGTGTGCCTAGTCTTGGCCAGCAGCAAGATAACATCTGCTTGGCGTAGAACAAGCAGTAGCCAATCCATGGGGAAATCAGAGTGGCACGCCAAGGTAGACCACAGCTGCAATGGCCAATATCTGCAGTGTAGTGTTGGTTGCTTGGCTGAAAATGGTGGCCATGTGTGCTGCAGGGCTATATAAGGCCTGTGAAGATCTTATGGCTTACAGTGCAGTCTTGGGCTTCTGTGAGATTTTTTACTCAAGCTCTCATTGTGAAACCTAGTGATGGCCGGGAATCCAACCATTGCAGGATATTTCTCCTGGACTTCTGCCAAACAGAGCAGAGAAGGTCAGCACCAGCTCCACCTCACCACAGAACATCCCCTCCATGACTGCATCAGGGGTAGAACTCTAAGAAGGATGCAGTGTGCAGAAATGGCTACTGAAAGAAATGTTCAAACAGAGAAAACCAGTTTTATGCTGTAGAAAAACAGAACCGAATTGATAACTTTTTAATGCTGTTGTAGATGGAAGAATAATAACATTTCATTGTATAATGTTCAGAGCCATGCTGAAAACAATTATTTAACTACATCATCATCATCATCATCATCATTGTTGCTGTTGTTGTCATCATCATGTCGCCATTCTACAGTTGGCAGGTTGTTTCCTAAGGAGGAAAGAGGGAGAGATTATAAAAAGATTTTGTTGATGAGTCCAACAGAAAATAATTAATTTCCACACATTGCTGGCACCCTAATAAATGATCTTAATTAGGATATTTTATTAACAGAGTGTCAAGAGTTATTCAGAACAAATTCTAAAATGAAACACATGATAAGTATTGGCAAAGCTTTTCTCCATCTGGTATCTACATAGGGTGCTTGCTTTAAATATGCATTTTAAGATGTAGAGGCTTGAATTACCACTTTTAACATATATTCTTTTCATACAGACATATTGTCCTGTATGGCTGTGTAAGGATGTCATTCCACTGTAGGATAAATGCAGCACTCTTTACAGATCTCCCAACAATTGTTTCTATGTAGATAGGTAGGTAGGTAGATAGATAGGCCAATGATTGTTCTATCATCCTATGATCTCTCCTGAAGGAATTGTGTACCAGGAGCACCAAAATGTAGCAAGGCCCTAACATCAATACTAGGAAAGATTCTAGAGCAGATCATTAAACAGACAGTCTGTAAGCACTTAGAAAGGGATGCTGTGATCACTAAAAGTCAACATGGGTTTCTCAAAAACAGGTCATGCCAGACTAATCTTATCTCTTTTTTTGATAGAGTTACAAACTTGGTAGATGAAAGGAATGCTGTGGATGTAGTATATCTTGATTTCAGTAAGGCCTTTTACAAGGTCCCCCATGATATTCTTGCAAAAAGGTTAGTAATATGTGGGCTAGACAATGCAACTGTTAGGTGGATTTGTAATTGATTGACTGACAGAACCCAAAGGGTAGTCACTAATGGCTGCTCTTCAAACTGGAGAGAAGTGACTTGTGGGGTGCCACTGGGTTCTGTCCTAGGCCCAGTGCTATTCAACATCTTTATCAATGACTCAGATGAGGGAATCGAGGGCATTCTTATCAAGTTTGCAGATGACACCAAATTAGGAGGGGTAGCTAAGACCCCAGAGGACAGGATCAGAATACAAAATGACTTTAACAGATCAGAAAGCTGGGCCAAAACTAACAAAATGAATTTCAACAGGGAGAAATGTAGAGTAGTACACTTAGGCAGAAAAAATGAAATGCACAGATAAAGGATGGGGAACATCCTTGATAGCAGGGCTTGATAGCAGTGCAGACGAAAGGGATCTTGGAGTCTTAGTGGACTACAAGCTGAATGTGAGTCAACAGTGTGATGCTGCAACCAGAAAAGCCAATGCAATTCTAGAGTGCATCAATAGGAGGATAATGTCTAGATTGAGAGAAGTTATAGTGCCACTCTATTCTGCTCTGGTAAAACCTTTTTAAAAAAAATTAGGAAGTTATAGTGCCACTCTATTCTGCTTTGGTAAGACCTCACCTTGAATACTGTGTCCAGTTCTGGGCACCACAATTCAGGAAGGATGTTCAGAAGCTGTAGTGTGTCCAAGGGATCTTGGACCCAGGAAGTCTTTGCCTAGTTTGGGAAGGCAAATCATCATAATTGGGTGTCATATGTTTAGGACCAAGCTCCCATTCTTGATGCTTTAAAAGATGGTCATGGGTATTAAGTGAAGGAACAGTAATAGACTATTACACTAGGGACTTTTTCAAATGGGGTAAAAAAAAAATCTCTGAGGAGGTCGGGAGAAGAACGGGGCTATCGCGCTTACAGAGCCCCTTTTCAGATAGCCCATCCTCCCGACCTTCCCTCGTGCTGTGGGCGCTGCTTTTTATTGACAGGGGTTCTCAGTGATTAAAAGCAGCATGTGTCTGATGCGGGCAGCAAAGGGGAAGGTCGGGAGGAGGATGGGGTGTCTGAAACAGTGTTCTGTAAGTGCGACAGCCCCGTTCTTCTCCCGACCTCCTCAGGTTTTTTTTTACCATGTTTGAAAAAGGCCTACGTCAGCATTAAACAATTTTTAGAATTTCTTCAAACTTTAAATAGATGAAATTAGCATGGGCATGTTTCAGGCACATTTTTAAAAGTAGGTGCAGACTATACAAGTGAAGCACAATCACTTGTGATTTGCTATCCCTGGTCAAGATCTTCTCCTGATAGAGACTGCTAGGGTAGACATAGCCATCTTCTTATTCCGGGAGCTTCTGGAAATGATGTTTACCTTCATTTTGCTTTTTGAAATCTGTGTTGGATAAATTAAATAAGTAGGGCTTCCATTAAAAAAAACACCCTGAAAATACTTTCCAGATGATTCTGGCACAAACGGTATATCAAGAGTGGTAGAGTGGTCATCGGCCTCAGACTGAAGGATAAAGAAGCTTTGGCTCTTCAAATGTTGCTGGGCCGCAGCTCTTATTATCCCTTGCCATTGTCCATACTGGCTTAGTCTAGTGGGAAATGGAAGTCAACATTTGGAGACCACAAGTTCCCTGTTACTATTCAGATGCAGGAAAAGTTTTTGCACTCCTTGATCATATCTGAGCTGCATCACTCATCCAGATTTGTAGGTTAGTTTATTAATAACTTTGTGGAAAGCTTTCCTTTTCAGATAAATCAGAGAAAGTTTTTACTCAAGATGTCCTTTGCAATAATACACAGTCTCAGGAGATTTTCAGACTATGGAGATTTTCAGACGCCTCTTTCAGCGTCTTGCCATGCAAGCAGCCTCCGGAGCAGTAATGAGGCTGCTGCGTGGCAAGGGGCCCATTTTGGAGGACGACGTTTCTCTCTCGGTGGCGTCCGTGAGTGTTGCGGCTAGCATTGGAGGTGGCCGCTCTGTTTTTCACTCACGGAAGTTGTCTGTGAGTAAAAAAAAAGCGCAGCCGCCTCCAATGCTAGCTGCAACACTCACGGATGATGCTGAGAGAGAAACGGTGTCGTCCAAAATGGACCCCTTGCCGCGCAACAGCCTCATTACTGCTCCGGAGGCTGCTTGCACAGCAAGACGCTGAAAGAGGCGTCTGAAAATCTCCTACACTGTTACAGTGTTACTATTCCACTTTAACTGCTCTGGCTTCCTGCTGTGGAATTCTGGGGTTTGTAGTTTAGTGAGGCCTAAGAGCTCTCTGGCTGAGAGTTGCAAGTGCCCCTCCCTAAACTGCAAATCCCAGGATTCAACAGGAGGCAGCCATAGCAAATATAGTGGAATCTCTCTTGCTTCTCTTCGCAAACAAAGATTCAGGAAGGACTCATCCCGCATTTTCTGCAAGCGCGCTGATGACTAAAAAGGCCAATCTGAGATAGACAAGTCCGGTTGCAGAAAGCACAGCAGAAGGTTTCCTTGGGAGATGTTTCCGGGTTGTGATTTTTTCTGCGTTGTCGTTTCTCTTCAAGACTTGTTCGGCATGAGTTCTCAAATAAGGCTGCAGCATTGTGGACAGTGTGTCTCCATGCCTCCCAATGTGAGGCCAGGGTGGGCCATTGTTGGTGATCAATTTGGCCGAGCCTGAGGTGTTTCAGGGAGTCCTTGTATCACTTTTTTAGAGTGCCCCTCTTACGCTGACCCGTGGCGAGTTCACCGTAGAATACTATTTTGGGGAGGCGATGGTCCTCCATCCTAGAAACATGCCCTGCCCAGCACAGCTGTGTTCTCAATATCATGGCCTCAATGCTGGTGATCCCTGGTTGCTCAAGGACAGCAACATTCGTCACATAGTCAGTCCAGTGTATATTTAGGATTGTGCGTAAACAGGGCTGATGGAAGCATTCGAGGAGTCGTAAGTGGTGGTGATAGGTGACCCATGTTTCAGACCCATAAAGGAGAATAGACAGTACAATACACACTGATTTTTGTCCTTCGCCTCAGGTGTTTATTACTCCAGACTCTTTTGTAAAGTCTTCTAAATGTGCTATGTGCCTTTGCTAATCTGTGATCGATCTCTTTGTCAATCTTGGCATCTGAGGAGATTATGCTTCCCAGATAGGTGAACTGCTGAACGGTCTTAAGCACAGAGTTGCTGACGGCAATGTGGGGATGGTGGTGTTCGTCCTGTGGTGCAGGCTGGTAAAGAACTTCCGTTTTCTTCAGGTTGACTTCCAGCCCAAACAGCTCTGCAGCTGTTGCAAAGCAGGATGTTAGGCACTGCAGAGCTGCTTCTGTGTGGGCAACAAGGGCAGCATCATCAGTGAAGAGCAGCTCATGGACTAGATAGTTTAGAGTCTTAGTGCAAGCCCTCAAACGGCTTAAGTTAAACAATCTACCATCAGTACGGTAACGTATATAGATGCTGTTGTCTTCTTCGAGCTCTGCCGTAGCCCTTTGTAGCATCATGCTGAAGAAGATTGTAAATAAAGTTGGTGCAAGAACACAACCTTGCTTCACTCCATTAGTTATTAGAAAGGGCTCTGAAAGAGCATCACCATATCTGATTTGACCGTGCTGGCCCTCATGTAGCAAGATAATCATTTTAAGGAATTTGGGGGGACAACCTAGTCTTTCCAGGATCTGCCACAGACCTTTCCTACTCATGGTGTCAAAGGCTTTGGTGAGGTCAACACGGTGTCGAAGGCTTTGGTGAGGTTACATAGAGACCCTTGTTCTGCTCTCTCCATTTCTCTTGCAGTTGTCTAAGGGTAAATACCATATCTGT
This sequence comes from Gambelia wislizenii, assembly GCA_030847615.1. Lineage (NCBI taxonomy): Eukaryota > Metazoa > Chordata > Lepidosauria > Squamata > Crotaphytidae > Gambelia > Gambelia wislizenii. Next base: position 225,470,587 of record JAUMIR010000003.1, on the reverse strand, counting down.
AGTGCTCCTATTGGCTCTGAAGCCACATTGGCTTTCAGGAGAGGTTCTTCTGCAATGGCAGGAACTAATCTGTTCAGGAGTATCCTTGCAAGGATTTTTCTAGCAATAGAGAACAGTGTTATGCCTCGATAGTTTGAGCAATCGGATTTTGCTCCTTTTTTCTTGTACAGGGTGATGATGACTGCATCTTGGAGATCTGATGGCAGTTCCCCCTTTTCCCAGCAATTCACAAGGAGTTCATGGAATTTATCATGGAGTACATGACCTCCGTGTTTCCAAACTTCAGGTGGGATTCCATCAGTCCCAGCTGCCTTGCCGTTTTTCAACTGCTGTATGGCCTTAAGGGTCTCTTCCAAAGTGGGAGCTATGTCCAATTCATTTTTTATACTGGAATAGTAACACTATAACAGTGTTGTCTGAAAATCTAGTCAGTCTGATGAAGTTCACTCAATATTGCGTTTTCCCTTTTAGCTATAAGATATTTACTGTAAATGGACTTCAGAGCTGATCATTTATTTCCTGTTAGGGACTGAAACACTTTGATTTCTGAATTAGGGGATGTGTTGGTTGAAAAAAAAAAACCAGCTCTCCCTTTTAAGTATCTTTGCAGAGATAGGAAATGGATTTTAGCAAATGGCATATCACAAGGGTGGTTGCAATGAAAGAAAACAAGCGGAGACATGAAAAACTTTCCTGTTTTTAATATTGCCAGATGTGTGATATACAGAGTATGTTCTGGCCCTTTCCTCTCCTATCTTTAAATTGTGGAAACTAAAGAGAGATTGCTGAGATTTCCCATATTCTATGGGAACAGAGGTGAACAGAAAAGTTGAATCCTTTATCCAAATATTGGATAATTCAGGAGCTGGGGATTATTCTCTTCTCCACATGGCTTTAAATAACAGAAATGATCAATTGTTGCCTTCCAATCTAGTAGCTGTAGTGCCTGGCAAAAACCTATATTTCCTTCCTAATATATGTGGGTTGGGAAAGATAGGCAGCATTAAGACAGGGAGCTCAACCTTCTAGTAGGCAACATTGATGCAAAGAAGAAGCATTCTCACTATTCTGGGGGAACATATTGTTTCCTTCTTTGAACAATGTAAACAAGAGCCCATTTCCTTCTTCTGAGATGATTTGCTGGAGGCTCAGTTAATTTAAAACTCAGGTGGATTTATTTTCTCTTGTGAAAGTGTGTTCCAAGTGTGCCATGCAAACTTTGTTAACAAGTAGAAATCAAAATTACTCACACACCAACAGGTACAGCATGGATGGATATATTGCTGCTGTTGTGATTGTGCAATCCTATTGGTTTGATTTTCTTTGGAGTCCAGCCATTTTGAATGGAGTGCAGAATATTATGTGAGGACACAGTAAAAATAGTTCATTGGCTCACGCTGCTGTCTTCTATTCTAGACGGGAAGGCGGGGAGACAAGGCAAGAGAAGGAATCTAAAATGAAATTAAGGCCAGGAAGCCTGAGTAATTATATTCTTAACGATTGCAAATTCACTTACTTAAGTAGGAGCCATTGTTTTTTTGGGGGGAAGTTGAATGCCTGATTCTTAATTATATAAACTAATTTCATGTTTATTTATTGTGAAAGGGTATTGGCACTTTAGGTTTTGCTGTTGCTGTCATCACTTGTTGAATGCAATTAGGCATTTGACTAGCATTTTATCAATGGCCCTTTGTGTGCTCTAGAACTCCATGAATTTCATATTATGATTTCAGCTCATTATGCCATCTTGAAAGACACACATAATGCTGGTTAAAAAGACTGTTCTAGCTCAAGTACTAGGACAAAAGCATTTATTGGCTCCATTGTGTTGCCAGGTTCTTCTCATGACCCTATTGTGGGGCCTTCAAAGGGAACGTTTACCTTGTGGATGGATACAGGAATGTGCTAGAAGCATGCAAAACCAAGGCCGTCATTACACAGAAAAACAGTATATCCCAAGTACATTCCCAACACAAAGTGAGGGTAATGATTTTTCACAGCTCAAGTATTTTTTTCATTTTAAAATTAATAGGAATAACATTTCAGCAGCCCTTGACTATTGTTCTTATGACTTGGAACTAGCAACTGGAATCCAGGTACATGATTCTATGACACTTTCAGCTGTGCCTCCCTTGGTAGGGGCAATATACCATTGATCATAGGCCATGGCTTCTATAAGCCCATAGAACAATTTTCTGAAATGTTTAATTGCTATTATTGTTTAATGAAAAAAAGAACAGAGAATGATTTACCTTGGTGCATATTATTCTCTACTAGGTATTAGCTGCTATCTTTTTGCAGGTATGGTGAGCACTAGTATTTATGTCATAGTGGAAAAAAACATGAAATGAATTAATAATATCCAATTACTAAACATACTGCTGATTCAACCAGGAGTGGTATTAAAGTGTCTAATTAATTTTTACTAATTGGCAATCACTGGGAAAAAGAGACCAGAAATCCATAATTTTCATTGCCACTATGAAAACAGGCAGGCCCAGCACTACAGTCTTTTCATTTCATGAAGCTGGCAGTTATTCCTAATATTAGGTATAATAAAATTCTTAGTATCACAGTTGCATACTTGGGGTACTGTTGTAAAAACTAATGTTTACAGACACTTTTTTTAAAAAATAAACAATCTGTTATATAGAAAGGTAACTTTTTGAATAATTGTAAGGAAAATCATTAATTTTAAACCATGAAATTGTTTGGTGCTTCCATTTTTTATAATGGTCTGCTTACTCATTGTATGGGGAAACTGAGAACTGAATCCTTCATTGTTGTGTGCCTTCAAGTCATTTCTAACTTATAGAAATGTCTATACGCGGGGAAAAATATGAATATGTCTGAAAAGGCAGGCATTCGCTATGATGCAAATTGCCTACATGGCCAAAAGAGCCTCCCTAAACTCCACATGACCCCCTAGCCAGCTGGCCACCGCAAATGATTTACTCATGATTTTAAATCTGCCACCAGCAAACTTTAAAAAAACAAACAGTTTCCCAGGGTGCGCACAAGCAACACTTCATGTTTACAAATAAAAGAGTAAAAATCGCCATTTGATTGACATACCAGATCCTTGCTTAGCCAAAAATCCAACATGGTGGCCGCAGCCACTTTCCCACTTTGCTAGCCCTGCCCCCAGTGCTCATCCAACCCATCAGATTGCACTGCCTATTCATATCTGTACAAACATGAATGTTCAAATGGTAACACATTCGGAAGTTGTACGAAGCTTTTCAGAAAATCCGTATGAAGCCCTGGACACGGTGGATTTGGCTGCCCCCTTCCGAATGTGCAAACAGCCATTTGAACGGATCACCGATCTTTCACATTGCATACGTATTATTTTGACTGTATAGACAGGGCCATAGTAACCCTAAAGCAAATCTATCATGGGTTTTCTTGACAAGATTTGTTCAGGAGGGCTTTGCCTTTCTCTCAGGCTGAGAAAGTATGATTTGCCCAAGATCACTCACTGGGTTTCCATGGTCAAGCAGGAATAAGTACCCTTTTCTTATTGTAGTCCAATGCTCAAACCACTATACCACAACTGTCTGTCTGAACTGTATCTTAATTTTACATATGTTCCATTAGAGTCAATGAGATTTATATTCAAGTAAATGTGTTAGGGCCAGCAAGTATGCCAGTACGTTTTGACGTTTGAGAGAAAAGTAGATAAGTGCTGTTTGAACAGTTGTTGTTGTTGTTGTTGTTGTGTGCCTTCAAGTCATTTCTGACTTTTGGTGACCTTAAGGTGAAACTAACATGGGATTTTCTGAGGCTAAGAGACTTCCCTGGCCAAGTGGGGAGTCAAACCCTGGTCTCCAGAGTCATAGCCTAACACTCAAACCACTACACCATGCTGGCTCTTTGCACATTACCAACTATTATTTCAAAATCCCTATTCCACTTTGCTTTCTGGTGTTAATAAAGAAGGGATAAAGACGGAAGGAAGATTGTATTTTTTTTTATAACAAAAAAGCAGTTTTAGAAACAAGGTGGTAAATATTCTAAAGAACTATCACAAGACATTGCCCATTAGTGTCAGTCAATTTTGATACAGCTCAGAATGGGTAGTTAACGACATTATGAAATCATTTCCAGAGATTATGCATTTGTTACTGCATATAAGATATAGTTTATACCTGCTTGCAGTCTGTTAGTTCAGATTAATAATGTTTTTAAAGATTAAAAGTTAAAGTCTATGAATATAGAATTTGAAAAACTCTCCACATTGCATCAGTTACTTTTAAATTAAAACAGAAGAGTATTGTAATGTCTGTATGAAATAATGTAGGATTGTTTATTGTTAATTAATGAATTTGTTATTAAATATGGCACTTCCTTTTAATAAAAGGACACTTTTAACAGTAACCACAAAGAAAAGTTCCTTCAAGTTGTACACAATGGCAGCTGCATTGAACTGAACTATCCATGTTGTTGTTGTGTGCCTTCAAGTCATTTTCCGACTTATAGCGACCCTAAGGCAAAACCTATCAAGGGGTTTTCTTGGCAAGATTTGTTCAGAGGGGTTTTTGCCTTTGCCTCCCTCCAAGACCGAGAGAGTGTGACTTGCCCAAGGTCACCCAGTGGGTTTCCATGGCCAAGCGCGGATTTGAACCCTGGTCTCCCTATGTCCTAGTCTAACACTCAAACCACTATACCATTCTGGCTGTCACCAATCCATACATTCTGTAATATCAAAAATGTCTTGCCTGCAGCCTGTTAGTTCAAGATTCACGAGTATCAGACCCCCCCCCGGATCTTAAAGAATGGTAGATCTGGGGGAGGTGTTTTAATGATGGGCATGGAGACGAGCACAGGGGTTGGCCAGGGCGTAGCTACGCCCTGGCTAGGAGGAGACAGGGGCAGTGCTGAGGCAGGGCCTATTTTACCCTTTGCTGCCCCTGGTTTCCTCCTCTTTTCCACTGGATTGAAGAAGGAGGAACATCTGTCCTTTGAATTTGCTTTGCCACGAGGTAGAGCTAACTTGGCTGGGCTGCGATTGCGCTGTGGATGATTGGGCAGCCTAGCCGTGTGATTGCGATTGTGTGATTGTGTGATTGATTGATTTATATTCTTTATAGCTTAGTTTTATTGATTAATTATTTGTGTGTGATTGCGATTGTGTGATAGTGTGATTGATTGATTTATCTTCTTTTTTACTTAGTTTTATTGATTAATTATTTGATAGCTTGTGACCCCCCCCAGCCTCTCCCTCGCTCCTTTGCTCCTTTGTCTTGCGCCTTTCCTTTGTTCCTTTGTTTCCTTTGTTCCATACATTGTGTAATATCAAAAATTTCTTGCCTGCAGCCTGTTAGTTCAAGATTCACGAGTATGTAGTTTGTCTGAACTACATCTATTATGTTCTGGCTTCAGCATATTTTTGCTGCCTCTGTTAGCTCTCAGACTAGATCCATACCAATTTTTATAAAATGACAAAATGCTGGCATAGCACTACTCTGAGGGCTAGAGTGTGATGAACTATAAATGTATTATGAATCTGCTCCATTGCATTTTGTCTGCAGACTTCACAAGCACCAAGAAACAGAATCTAAGCTATTGAATTAATCCTCTAAGATTGTGTACCCTTTAAGATATTGACAGAGGATGTGACAAGCAATCCTCAGGAACAGCTAAGAACTATAAAAAGGTTCAGCTGCGCTCCTGATCTTGTCAGAGCAAGTGATCTGTACTCTGAAGTCCTGCACTCTGGCCTAAGTCCCCATTAGACATCCTCCATACCTGAATGGGCCACTTTTGGGGGGTAGGGGTGTGGTCAATTCCTCCATGAACCTACAGTCCACAAACACCTAATGGCATGTGCAAATACCTATATTTTCAGCTGTATACCATCCAAAATGGTGAACAGACATGGCATCACATCACTTCCAGTCACTGTGTGTGTGTGTGTGTGTAGGGGTGCGCATGGGTGTTTTCAAACATTTTCATGTGTTTATTTTTGTTGTTCTTGCAGTTTTCAGGTGTAAATTGTCTGAAAATTGCTCTGATTTTTTATTTTTGTTTTGGACACTTTTCATCTCATTCTACTTTCTAAGCAAACTAGAAAATTTAGGAAACCTAAGGAGTTGCCAAAAATTTAAGAGTGTCATTTTATTTTGAAAACTGAGTTTTATGATTGACTCCAGAGAAAATAGATTGCACTGAAAATTAGCAGAGAAAGACAGAGAAATCATGTTACCATTGTTCTATCCACAGTTATATTTATGGAAAGCTTTTAGAATTCAAGCCAAAAGATAGCTTCTTGAAGATTGTATTAGAAAAAGGGGGCATGTAGAAAGATTGTGGATAATCTTTTAAGTAAGCAGGAGACCTCTACACAACAGATGGGAATAAGATCTTGGTTAAGCTACTATATGCATAGCAAGGATGCTCTTTGCAGGTTGACCACTATATCCACAGGACCGATATCTACGGTTTCACTTATCCATGTCTGAAAAAAACACATCCTCTCTAGGCATATTCTAGGTCTTCCACCGTGATTCTATGGTATGCTTCCACCGGAAGCTGGGCTGGAAGTAAATTCATTTCAGTAGGGTTCACTATTATTCATGGTTTCATGTATCCACAGTAAGTCTAGGAATGTATCCCCCACAGAAACGGGGGGATGATCTGTATTTTTTATCTTCTTATCATACAGTTACATAAAATAATGTATTTTAACAGGGGGAGCTCCCTCAATATGCTAGTTTGAAAGGACTTGTTAATTACCGGGCAGTTCACTTTTGGTTTTAGAAAATAGCAGGTTTATTTTCCTGAGAAGGAAATGACATCACAACATTCATTCATTTAAGCTCTGAATTGATTCCTTCAGTTACTCTTGATTATAGAAACATTAAAACATTAAAATTCAATTGCAATCCAACAGAGCTTATCAGGCTCTTAACAGGCAAGCATAAGATATGTTTGCCAGATGGATTTAAATGTAATTAACAAAAGATATAAATACAAACTTTGGTTGAAAGTTGGCAGATGCTTTTTCAGAAGCTCTTTAAATGATCATAATGAATAGTTGGTTTTTGACCCTGATATTCTTTGTGAATATGAAGAGCCAACAAAGGTTCTCCTTAGACTGGAATCCTGTATTCATTTAACTGGGAGGAAGTGCCATTGAACTCACTCTGACAAACCTGACACAAACAAATGCAAAACAACTGAACAACAACAACAACCCTGCAAGAAGCCCAATGCCTCTCTTTTTTAAGCCCAGCCTTTCAGTACAGGCAATATGCACAATACAAATCTATATTTAAGGGTGAGGCAAGATTAAACTGGGTAGAAATTTCCACTGTGCAATTTCAAAATAATGGGTGCATAATTTATTCTACATATTGGCTCAAGTCCAAAAGAAACAATAACAGAGTGATTGTACATTTGCATTGGGCTATCATTGCAAAAGTGCTTATGCAAGTGATTACACAAGAGGATGTGAAACACATTGCACAACTGCTTGCACAAACAAAGCCTATATACCTCTCTTGCATTATACCATTCTTACATGTGAAAATGTGCAATCCCTACCACAATGGGCCTTGCACTAGTACTGTTACTTCATTGGCTACAGGACATTATAGCTGTTATCGTCATATAATTCTGGATGGTGTCAGAAACAGTTTTCTGTTTCTTTCTTTACTCCATCTATTTATTTATTTTAGCACTAGAGAGCTTGGTGTTGGTGGGTCTTTTCAGTGGTTGTGTATAGTTCTTCAGTGCTGCAAAAATAAATGAAGCACGTGTGGGTAGGGTGAAATTTTAGATTGGCTCTCCTCTTTTCTGTAAGACTTTTGTGTGTGCATGTGGTGTGAGTGGGATGGTGGGTGCAGCAGTAATTTATTTCATGCTTTCCTCTCTTGTAACTTAATTTTTCTAGCAGTGACAAATTTATATTTCTGTAGTAGAGTGAGAAATAGGAAGCTGAGAGGAGGAAAGAGGGAATTTTATAGGGTGTGTTCTAAATCAGCTTTCCCAAACCTTGTGTTCCCCATTTCTGTTAGAATACAACTTAGCATGGCCACTGGCCACTCTGGCTGGAATCAGTGTGAACTGTGTTCCAACACAACTCATAGGCATGAGGGTTATGAAATGAAAAAATAAGGGAAGCATCAGTGCAGGAACAAAAGGAAATGTAACTCTGAAGGACAAAATAATGATTTATATTTTGACCAAAATCTTCACGAACAACCATTAAAAGAAAACATTATGTTCTCCAAATGTTCTTTTACAAAGTGATTTCTGTAGTTTCTATAATGTTATACCAGCACTAGAGATGGAAATATGTAGGAAAGCCTTATATCACTTCACCTGCTTGATTCTCCTTCTCTGATGACCCCATCTCTTCCTATCTCTCTTTCTTGCAACAAGTGGTGTTTTCTGGTATAAGGATTTCACCTGTAGTAACCTAAATATCCTACAGGCACCAGCTTAGTACTTGGATGGGAGACAGTCAACAAATACCAGTGCTGTAGGCTATCTTTCAGAGGAAGGAATTAGCAAAACCACCTCTGAATATTCCTTGCCTAAGAAAACCCTATGAAAACCATGGGTTTGCCATAAGTCAACAGGCGACTTGAAGGCACATACACATATACAAGCTACTACTAGCACAATCACATTGCTATTCTGGTGCAGATTGACTACCTGCTATGTCTTTTTGTCCCCCAGTAACTAGAGGATAGAGACAGTGTGGAGTAGTGGTTTGAGTGTTGGATGATGACTCTGGACACTCAGCCATGGAAACCCACTGGGTGATCTTGGACATGTCACACTCTCTCAGTCTCAGGGGAAGGCAAAGGCAAATTCCCTCTGAACAAATCTTGCCAAGAAAACTCAGTGAGAGGTTCATCTTAGGGTCACCATAAGTTGGAACAACTCAAAGGCACGGAAACAACAAAAACTAGGGGAGGTAGTAGTATTGTCTTACCCAGTAGCTATTACTCATCATGGAAAGGATCACTAAGTTGTTAAGAAGGACTGAATTACCACCAGACTCATTAGTAAATTGAGGAATGTTGATTTATCAAGATGGTACTTCAAAAATCATCTTCATTAATATGTGAGGCATTCTTTAAAATCCTATATGTGTATAGTATAGTATGTGTATAGTATTGCTTTTAAATTATTAGTCTTAGCAGAAATACTCATGCTGCATTGCTGTGCTCTATTATTTAAACTTCTACTGATTTTCCAGGGCAGGCTAAGTTACAGTTTCACCATGTAGGAACACATTTGTATGACCCTTTAGTCACTACTTTAGTGTGTATTAGGATGGAAAACCAGCATCTCTCAACTTGTCCCTTGTTTAACAGGATTTTGCTGAAGCTGTTACATAAGTAAATATCTTCACTATTTCTATTGTGATAAAGTAAACTCTTCAATATAATAGTTTTATTTCATTGCAGTTGCATGATAGTATTAGGGCCCTATAGGTTGTATATGTTGGCACTCAGGATATGACTTCTTCCTGTCCTATAGCATTCTGGTCTGGCCACATCCATGTTCACAAAATGTAGTTATTATCACCAACTTTTGACGGTTTTCAAAGGGGATTAGACAGAATCCTTGTGGATAAGGCTATCACTGGCTACTATGTTACAATGGCTATGTATGTAATTACCTCCAGTGTCAGAGGCTGTATACCTCTGAATACTAGTTGATTGGGAAGGTGCTATTGTATTCGTGCATGGAGGAGAAATGGTACTGTACCTGTTGACTCTATGCATGAGATAGCATGCCTCACTATCCCTGCAGATATCCATATGATGAGTAGGATATCAGATCTTCAAGGTGATCTACGTCGCTCTGTCCACCAATTATCTCCCTTTTTAAACTTTTGTATTCTTGTTTTTAAACTGTGTTTATTTAATTGTAATTTTAGTATTGAGTTGGGGGGGGGAAGGGACTAATTTGGATGTTATTGTGTTCCATATGTTTTCATTGTTGTAACCCGCTCAGATTCCTTGTGATTGGGTGGGATTTAAATAAATTATTATTATTATTATTATTATTATTATTGAATAGGCACTTATGTACATGATTGTTTTGCTGTACACACACACAGGCAATCCATGTGACTGGGTTGCATTATTGTGATCAGAGTCACGTGTGTAGTGTTGTGTTGCTGAACACATAGGCAAGACCAAGATGGCACATTACATCATGAGCCAGGCCAGCAGGTCAAATGTCAGGATGGACAAAGAGGTATGTTCCCGTTCCTCCTCTATAAATATTGTCAACATGTAAAATGTTAACCTATGAAGAGACAAGGAGTGTTGGAGAGGAATAAATGAAAACAAGTGGAAGACTCTGAGATAGTGGAGTATAAGAGCTGGGAAAGTTTCAGGCGGCTTACTATAGATGAGGTAATGACAAATGAGAAAGTAAAGAAAGTTTATAATGAAATATGTGAACAGCAGAATTTACCCTGACTAAATCCATCCTGATTAAATGCAAGAATAGAGTACTCAAATTTAAATCTGGTTATATTCTTTCCCCCTACTTAAGGGATTTACTATCCAGAGGCATTTCCTGCCATAATGGGTCATTGAGGCCAGGAGTACAGCTGAAAATTAAAGTTGATGGAATCCTTCAGGGCATGAACTAGCTATTGACCAGCTGGATTTAAAAAGAGTCATCCTTCCAGGAAGCCAATACAATTACAGTCAAGTAATCAGAATCTCTTTCCTTAAGCTACAGCCATAGTTGGAAGAAGTCAGAACTCTGCAGGGCTCAGTGTAACAATGACTATGAACAGTTAATGTCTCCAATCATTGTGATATGATTGTTTCATCAGTCTTAATGTTCTATGTAATAATAGGTTGCTACCTAGAAGCTCTTGATAACATTGAAAATCAAGCTCACACAGTAAACTATTTCCCTTGATGGGAACAAGAGGTTTGTGTTTGACTTTGTATTATCTGCATATTAAACCTAAGCTGACATGCCAATGACTATCAGGCTTATGTATACTATTATTTATATACTAGAAAATCCCCTGAGTGTAATGGGGCTTATTCCCAAATCAGTGTGTATAGGACTACAGCCTTAGTTTATAAGAATCAGCTGCTGATTTTTCCTAATTCTTGTTAATCCATCTCCATTGCTGCGTGGCATGAGGCACATTGGGGAAGGAGCTGCTGTTGCTGGTCTCTAGTGGAGAGAGGCCAGGTGTAAGTTTGTCAGGTGCAATTGCTCCTGAACATCAGTGGAGGGAGGCGGAGTCAGAGGATATTTTAGACCTCCCTTCGCTTCCCCTGTAGTGCAGCTTGCTTTGACCCATCCTTCTGCCTCCAGTGCTTTGTGAGCTTTGCTAGTCACTCAGGCTGTGTAGTATTTCCCCCCTTTACCTTTTTTGTTTGTTTGTTTTTTGCATACTTCACACTGTATCTGTGGGATTTTTACAATTAGCTAAGAGTGGAGTCCTTTAATAGATAGTGGGGGGAGAAAGTATCAGGTATAGTGAACACTTTGGCATCCTTTGGTGAAGAGAAGGGCTCTGGAACTGCCTCTTTAGGCCTTGTGAGCTGAAGGGCTGGGAAGGAGACTAACCTTGGGGCTGGTCTGGGGGCTTGGCTCTCATTTTAAGTCCTGCAACTTGTAGGGGGGGTGCTCCTCAGGTCTGCCTTCCAATCTACGGCCCTATGGGGAGCAACCCAGCTATTGGCTTGCCCTTGGGGCTCAAGTGTTTTGCCCAGGGGAAGTCTAAGAAGGAAGTCAAGGGGTGATGCCTGCCTCAGCTGATTCCCACACTAAGTTATAGCTCCTCTCCATGTTCATTCCTTTTAAATAGGTTTTAGGTTAAATAAAGTGGCCCTTACTCAATCCAGCTTTCTGAGTCTGGTCTTGTTATTCCATGATTGGTCAGTGACTCCCTTTCTTTCCTGTGTTATTATTGATCTATTTGGGTTGCTGTATTTTCAAACCTAACCACCAGGGTGTCATTTAAAGACCTACTTTCTTCACATGAACAGTGGTTCAGATTAGGAGAAGGCCATGTGCACTGTTTTCCACCTGGCAGGAGTAGCCTATAATCTTTTCCCTCACAGTAATTCTGGTAGAGTTCTAGAAATGGGTCTAGTGCTATATACCGTGTGTTGTGAAGCAAAATGCCCATTCACAGAAGGTAATTATAAACTAATAGCAGAACTCTGTTTAACCTGACCTAACTTTTAGAAAGTGGAGTGTATATCAGTGCTGCAAGCCACAACAAAGCAGAAGACAGCCTTTTTCATCCCTGCATACATGTACTATTGGCTGTAGTATGCTCAGGGCTAGAGATAACTCTGGTTACCTTCAAGTGGGAAGACTGGGAAGGTTAAAGATTTGGAGTCTCTATTAGGTGAAACACTTATGCTGCCTTCTCCGTCTCTGTTGGGTCATTCTGGGTTCTGTTCTGGGTCCCTGTATGCCTCAGTGAATACTCCGTTTGGGTGGCCTCATGGAATCCTTTGGCTTGCAATATTACTTATACCATTTGCTGATGACAAACAACTATATTTTCCCCTCCAAAGCAATTCTCCTCTATTCTCTTCATTCTGGTCCTGCACAACACTTTCGTGCCTAATAGGCACACTGGGATGTTTAATCATTGTCATCTCTAACTCAGCATGGTGAAGCCTAAACTACTGAACTTTCTTCCCAAGCTTTCCTCTCCTTAACCCTTCTCTCTATTAATTGATAATATTACTATTAATTCTGTTGAACAGACATGGAACCTTGGCCTTTTCTTCTGCCTCTATTGCTCCTCACAGTCAATCACTTGCCAAGATTTATTTTTTCTCTGTTCTCAGTATTCCAGAAACTCCCATTCCACAACACAAATAATAATGATGATGAAGAAGAAGATTATGATGCTCTTCCATTGTCTTGATTATTGTGACCTTCTTATCTCTGGTATTCTGTTTAATTTCTAATTCTACTATCTTTATCCAAAATATGATGCAAAAATCATTAAACATATTTCTGAAATGAATAAATTATTGCCCAGGTGAGCTTTGCGTATGTATGTATGTGCCTTCAAGTTGTGGGTCAACTTATGGCAACCCCATGAATTTCATAAGGTTTTCTTAGACAAGGAATACTCAGAGGTGGTTTTGCCAGTTCCTTCCTCTGAAATATAGCTGGCAGCTCCTGGTATTTATTCATTAGCAGTCTCCCATCCAAATACTAACCTGAGCTACCCTGCTTAGCTTCCAAGATCAGACAGGATCTGTTGCCTTTCGGGTATTTAGGCAGCTCCCAAGGGGACTGTTTCCTTCTTTTGCTAATGGTTTAATCTGAGGTGGAGAAAACTCTTGATCCCTTAGTCCAACTCACTCATTCACTCACTTTGCATCTGCTCCCAAACAGTGGAGTTCCCTCCCCCATGAGGTTAGGTTGGCCCCTTCTCTGTTCTCTTTCTGTAACAGGCAAAAAACCTTTTTGTTTATCCAGGTTGATGGCCACCTAGCCATTGCAGAAGGTCTTTTAATTGTGGCCTGCTGTCTCCTCCTCCTCTCTTTATTTACAGTATTTATTATGTTTTAACGCCCTTTTAACTGTTCTATATTAATGTTTTTAATACAATTATTTATTTGCTTTTAAAAACATTTGCTTTATTCGTTGTCTTATTTTATCCCACATCGGGAGAGAAGTGGGATATAAATTAAATTAATAAATCTATTGCTCTTATTTCTGCATTGGGGAGAGATTTCAGTTTTCCCTTTTTAAATCTGTGGTCTTCCTTCCTTCTCTTGACATCTGATATACTCCAAAGGCACAGGAGTTTACTCGAACCACCTGGAGATAATTTTTTGTGTTCTCTCTGCACATGTTTTCCTAAGAACAATAAATGTTCTGGAGAGGTAAGAGAGAAATTGAGAGAAGGGTAACTGAGGCCTACGTTGCTTTGCTTTCCCCGCCTCCCCCCACTCACATGAAGCATCAGAGGAATTGGGAGAGAGTAAGCATAGCAAGAGCTGCTAAAGAAGCAACCACTGCAGTAGTCTACCAGCAACATCTTTTAGGATTATTATTGTTGTTGTTGTTGTCTTTTATTTCTATAGCGTCATCAATGTACATGTACCATGGGAGCACATGCTTGCATGATACTCATGTAAGCAATTTGTATGGTTATTACCTAAGCAAAGTCCCTTCTCTGCTTGAGCATTTTGTTAGAGAAAATGAAGCAATGGGAGAAGGAGATCCCTATATTGACTCAATTTTTATCAGACTGTAGATCCTTTGTAAATAGATCACCACCTTCAGAAACTTCTGTTAAAAAAAATGCTCCATGTATCTCAAGGTTCTTTTTGCATTCCACTGTCCATATCTGCGGTAGCCAAAAGATTCAGCTACCCATTTTGGTCCAGTACCTGGTGCCACAAACAGTTTGAAAGAACCCCAGAAACAAGTGGTATAGCATGTTTTGCTCAACTCGCAATGCAAAATCATTCTACAGGCATCACCTTTCTTGCAGAAGACAGCCTTAATTGATTACTCTTAAAGACCTGCAGGCATCCCAATTAAATGAATCGCCATACCAATTAAGCAGCAGTTCTTTTGGTAAGTGTCATTAGGTTTATTACAGTTCTCTGAGAAATGCCCTTATTAATATAGCTCCCCTATTTACTGCAGTGTAGAGTATTCCTTGAGCAGCAAAGGGAGTGATCAGAACTAAGCTGGCATGTGTGAGTGAGTAATACAGACAGAGAGAGAGGGTGGAGGGGAGAGATCTTTCAGAGGACAAAAGGGTTACATTGGTTGGTAACTTTGGAAACAAGTGAGAATGGGCAAAGAAAAAGATGAGAAGTCAACACGTTTTTTTCTGTTTTGTTTTCTTTATTCATCTCAGGGTCCTTTCCACTGTCATTCTGTAGGGCAGGGGTGGGAATTGATGGGTGTAGGTGTGTAACTTAATCCAGACAAGACAGAGGTGATTCTGGTCAGTTGCAAGTCAGATCAGGGAACAGGGATTCAGTTTATGCTGGATAGGGTTATACTCCCTTGAAATCTCAGGTTTACAGCTGGGCATTCTCTTGGACTAAGAACTGAGTCTGGATGACCAGGTTTTTACTGTGGACACGAGTGCATTTGCACAGTTAAAACTAGTGTGCCAACTGTGCCCATTCCTTGAGATGTCAGATTTGGTTAAAGCGACACATGCCATGATTACATCATGCACTGTATATGGGGCTGCCTTTGGCACTGTTTGGAATTTTCAGCAGGTACGAAATGCTGTGGTGCACCACAAAAAGGAGAAACTCAAAACTAGATGTGTGTTGTAAATAAAATGCTATATTCAATGAAAATAAGTTTTTTTAAAAATTATTGCATATCAAACATACATAATAATGATGTATAACAACAAATTCTCATGAAATTATGACCGATAAATAAGTCTACAAATTATAATAGTCCATCTGAATAGGGAAGTATATCCACAATGTATGGTATTTCCAATTTGATGAATATCAGACTGACTGCTCAATGAAATGTCCAAGGTGACAGACGAGGTAATATAATAATCCAAATACAATAATCCTTTTCTTATTCTCCCAACGGGAATGCAGATGATATCTTGTCAAAATACAGAAGTAAATTAAATCCAGTTACCCTACAGATTGGACTGGTGAATTCTAGATCTGTTTCAACAGACTTCTTCTTCAGCGGTAATTCTGGATCACTAACAGGTTAACATACTGTTAGACATATATGAGAAAATTATAATTATGCAAAAGATAATATTCAAAGCTGGCATATCTTGCCTTAATTACATCAAATATCAAATTGAGATATACACATTCTAGCTATATATTTATTTAACATAGGCTATGCCAGGTCACATCAACTAAAAATGATAATTCCATTGAGTTCTCAAAAGTGGAGCCCTTGGCAGACCATTGAAAAATTTACAGATACACAAAAGAATTTAAATTTAAGGATGCATTGATAAATCCAATTCATTATTCAAACCTATTGGTATACAAGCATTCAAAAGGAATATCCAAAAAGCCTCTCTCCTCAAGAGTAAGGGTTTTACATAAAGCTGTTTTCAAGGATCCTGTTTGATTTTTTCAAAGACTCCAAATAGCAAGGACTCAAGTGGGTGATTAAATTTAGACAATGTTCATTCATATATATATATATATATATATATATATATATAGTATATATATATATATATATATATATATATATGAAAATTATAATTATGCACAGGACATTTCTTACCTTAATTATATCAAACCTGGCATTATGGTCAGGAACCCTCCTTTTGTTTAGTATAGGCGAAATGCTGTGGCCATGCTGTTCACCAGAACTGGTTACAGGGGTCATGTGACCCCTCCCATTGAAACAACTTCATTGAATCCGGTCTATTTCTGGACACAATCCCAACGTGCTGGTTTTGAACTTTAAAGCTCTACACAACTTTGGGTCCAGACTATATAAAAGAACATATCTCCCTAAAAAAGACAGCTCAAGTTTTAAGAGCTTCAAGGGAGGGCTTTCTCTCTATCTTGCCACCATCACAGGCATCTTTGGCAAGGACTGCCCCCAAGCTAAGGAACTGACTTCCATGCAAGGTCCAGTTGGCTCTCCCTGTTCTCTTTATGCTGGCAGTTGAAAACCTTTTTATTCAGGCAGGCCTTTTAAGATTTAAATCATGTAGCAGTAGTGTGTGAACTGATTGTGCTGTATTTTTGATCTTTTATTAGTAATTATGTTTTTGAAAGGGCTTTTATACTGTTCTTAACCATGTTTTTTTAAAAAACCTATTACTGCATTATTATTATTATTTTTGTAAAATAAGATTTTAATTAGGGCTGCATCTGCACTGCAGAAATAATCCAGTTTGACACTGCTTTAACTGCCATGGCTGAATGCGATAGAATTCTGGGATTTGTAGTTTTGTGAGATTTAGCCTTTTCTGTCAGAGAGCTCTGGTGCCACAACAAACTACAAACCACAGGATTCCATAGCATTGAGCCATGGCAGTTAAAGCAGTGTCAATCTGGGTTATTACTGCAGTGCAGATGTAGCCTAAATCTCATTTTTGATTACTGTAAGCTGCCTTGGATGCCATCCCAGGAGAAAAGCAGGGTAGAAACAAAATAAATAAGTAAATAAATGTGCACCCATCTGCCCAATTTATGGCCAAAAAAATCATGCAAATATTTTCAATAATGTCCCCCTCAACATGGAAGACTATGATGCTTCATACCCTACAACCCTCACAACTAAGCAAAAGGGCTGAAATTGTTTCAGCTCCACAAAATGGCTGAAAATCCAGGAGGTGGGAGCTTGAAGTGACTTCCGGTCATTTCCAAGTTACATTTTCAGCTATTTACCATTGAAAATGTGCTGGTGTGGGACATGAACAGATGGGGCCAAAAAAAGTGTCCCTGTCTTGGTATATTCTCTCCCGCCCCCCTCCCATCCCCATCCTGGCACAATAACCCCATGTTTCAGACCTACCTATTTGCCTGACCTTCCCCTCCCCTCGGCAGACCAGGAGTGAATGGAGCTCAAACAGAGCCCCATTCACTTCCTGGTTTTAGTTCCTAACTGTTCTCACAAGAGAATGAGCACATGGGAAATTCAAAAATAAAAAGCAAAAGAAACTTCAAAAAGTGACACCAAGCACAAAAACACAGTTTAAAAAATGCAAGTAACCAGGGGAGGGTACAAAAAAAGTGTGTCACTTACCCCCCTGCCTCAATCACACCTGGAAGTGTTTGGCATGGACCTCCTGCTGTGGTTGGCATCGTGCCTGCATAATGGAGCACCTTTTCAAGGACGACGTTGTCCGAAAGGTAAGCCCTTTGGCGATCTCCTGGCATTCATGTAATGCCATATTAAGAGCGTCTGATCGTCTGTGTGGTTAGCAGAGGGGCTTGGAGCAAAAAATAAGCTGGCACACCACCCACTTTTTAGTAGATAGCCATGTATTTGTAAATGGTGGAACATGAGTTCAAGTAACAGGCTGATACACAAATGGAAATGTTGAGCTGTGAACCCTTGAGAACAGGATTTGATCTGTGATCTGAATGCTAAATGAAACCATGTTATGGATCACTTCATCTCAGAATTTCTCAGCAGTTTGGAGTAGAAATTAATGATATGGGTCATGTGGGATGACTGTGCAATATTTGTCTCTTTTCAGTCCTGCTTGGCCTCATTGTCTCCACAAACTACTTTGCTGCTTCTTCCTACTTTAGTAAAATAGGAGATCCCAGCCAGCTGGAGTTGATGTAACAGATGGAATGATCTCGTGGTGTAATTTAACCAGTCACGGGAGCAAAAAAGAGGAATTGGGGGTGTGAGTAGTTGTACAAGTAAGCAAGTATGTTTACAAGGAAGCTTGAATTTTTTTTAAAAAAAAGAGAGAGAGAGTGGGAGAGGGAGATGGAGATGGAGATGGATTTCAGCTCTGCCAGAATTGTTTACAAATGGACTAATTAGGCCTCTTCATCTGACCAAGTTGTATTTCCAGTGTGACTAAGATAGCTGAAAAAGTTGCGTGCATGTACTCCTCCAGACCAATCTGAAGTTTGAAATGGAGAAGGGACTATAATGCCCCAAGCTTTTTAACAGTACATTTTTTACATTTCAAGCTTGAAACTTTGAGAACAAATAGATCGATATATGTACTGCATTAAAGAAAAAAATGTGAAAGACTAGCATGCAGCTCTTCTAGTGTAGAAAGGTACTGTGCTCTGGTGTGTTACTATCACTTACATAAAAGATGTCAAGTGTTATATAAGAAATGAAGTACTTGATGCTGCCCAAAACATATTGTTCAGTACATGAGTACGAGTAATTCAAGTCAGAAAACCACAAAAGGCTGTTTAAAAGAATTAGATCCTCTGGTCTTAAGAAAGCTAAAGAGTCATCATTTTCCAATGGACAAAGTTATGATGAGAGAAAGGGAGAGAGAGAGATGGTGGGGGGGGGTCTTTTTTTAAAAAAAATATTAAATATTTTACAACACATTACATAATAACATTTTTTGTTTGCTCCCTTACCTCCCTCCCACCCACCCTCTTCAACTGCTTTGCAGAGGATGTATCTGTTTAAGTCTTCATGATACATTTTCCATGCTATGGGTAATAGTTGCATTCATATTGGTTATTGCGCTACTCCCCCCTTGTTCATTAACTTTTCGAATCATCATTTTCCATTTATTGTTCCAGGTTTCTTCTTTAATCTGTCCTATATATTTCAGTCTTCTTTCTCTATAAAAGTCAAATAATAGAAATTCTGCTATATATTTTTTCAGATATGATTTACACCACTTGGATTTTCTTTCCAACTCAGGGCAATAACTGCATGTGCTGCTTTTAATATTTGCTTTGTCACATACTCTTCATTCTTATTCAGGCCCATTTTATTTAAATTAAGTGCAATACTGTTTTCTTTACTGAGCTGTATATCTTTCCCTAGTATCCCATTTATTTCTTTATTTACTTCACTCCAAAATTTCTGAATGAAGGGACAACCCCACCACATATGTCACACTGTGGTTTAATCCTTTAATACCACAGCCATGCCAACAGTTTGATGAACAATTACCATTTATAAAAGATAGTTGATGTGGTGTTTTGTACCACCGTTCCATCAGTTTCATTTGTTTTTCTTTTACTTTTGTGTTTTTATTCTTTACTATTCCTTGAGTCCTTACTTTAATTTCCTCTCTAGTTATTATTAAATCTTTGTCCCAGCAGTGGTTCTTAACCTGTCTGCGGACCCCCAGAGGGTTGCGATTTACTCACAGGGTGTCCACGAAGACTTGTAGGCTGTTTGGCCAACTCCTCCCCACAGTGGAGTGGCCAAGTGATGGGGCAAAGTCTGGTTGGCTCGGCCTGCACATTGCTGTTCAATCTGCTCCAGCCACAAACTTGCAAGAAGAAGCAGGAGAAAAAAAAACCTGCCATGTCTGTAATGAATGGTGTACAGTTGCCCCTCCACATTTACGGGTGTTAGGGGCAGACGACCTCCGTGAATGTGAAAAAACCTCAAATAAGAAATGAGCCTGCGGGCTAGCGGCTTTCCACCCCAGTCTCTTCCCAAGGCAGCGACAGGCTTCGTGAGAAGCCCCTTGCTGCCTTGAGAAGGGAGTGGAGAGTGGGCGCGCCAGCGGCTTTCCACCCCACCTTCCCAAGGCAGCGACCAGCTTTGTGAGAAGCCCCTCACTGCCTTGAGAAGGGAGTGGAGTGGAGAGTGGGCACACCAGCGGCTCCCCCCCCCGCTTCCCAAGGCAGCGACGGGCTTTGCGAGAAGCCCCTCGCTGCCTTGCAAAGGGAGTGGGGTGGAGAGCGGGTGCACCACGGGCGCACCAGCAGCTTTCCACCCCCCCTTCCCAAGGCAGTGGAGTGGAGAGTGGGGGGCAGGGCTTTCCAAAACCGCGAATGTGGAAGTTGCAAATGTGGAGGGGCAACTGTAATTGTATCATCACCATCACCACCACCACCACCACCACCATCATCATCATCAGGTATGGAAGAGTTTAGATTTCTTTTAATGACTTCCTACTACAATATTTCTTGAAGAGTCCCTTAATATGTGATGCAAAGGACATACCCACAATGGGAAGAAAAGCAGTTCTACAGTGTGGGAATTCATTCTGAGATCTATAAGAAACTGTGAATAGCTAATCACATGGAAATTCTCTGTGCAATTACTAACAGCCAAGAAAGTTATAATGCTTGCATGAAAACTTTTAACACAATTAAGATCTAATTACCCTAAAGGCACCAGATCCTACCTGATATGGAAGCTAAGTAGGGTGAGGGCCAGTTAGTACTGGATGGGAGACTGCAACAAAACAAAACAAAACCAAACCCAGGTACTGTAGGCTTTCTTTCAGAGGAAGAAACTGGCATTCCTTGCCTAAGAAAATAGTATAAAATTTATGGGGTCACCATAAGCCAGGTGACTTGAAGGCGTACACATACACAAGGTGACATTTACTATTTTGTTTTAATTTGCCCGTGCTCATTATTGCAATTTTATATTCTCAAAATAACATTTTTTTACCCCAGTGTTCATTAAAATTACCTGAACACTTTCTCTTTTTATCTTATTTTTAAAGAATCAATCAAACTGTCAGAGACTCTGCCTATTATTTACATATTACCAAAGAGAAACTAATATTGCAATCCTGTACTCACTTGCCTGGGAGGAAGCCCCATTGAACTCAATCAGACTTCTTTCAAAGTAGACATATATAAGGTTGTTTTGCAAGGCTACAGTCCTAAATATAGTTATTAGGAAGTATACTCCTTAAACACTATGTTTTTCTCTTTTGAGTAAACACTCATAGAATTGCAGTGCAAGAGGTGATCTGATAGCCATCTTCAAATACTGGAATGGCTGTTGCATAGATAGTGGAGAAAATTTGTTTTCTCTGCTCCAGAAAGTAGACACCAAATGAACAGACTGAAATTACAAAGTTGTAATATTAGTGATATAAGCTGATGGCATGAGCTGTTTAATTGTGGAACAGACTGTGTCAGAAGGTGCAATATTCTCCTTTCTTAAAGGTTTGGGTTTCTACCAGTCAGGATTACTATATTAGTAGATTTCCTGCATTAGCTGGGGATTGGAATGGATGATCTTTGAGGTACATCCCAGCTCTATTATCCTTTGCTTTAACATGGCGTGTCTTCTTGCATTGATATAGATCACTATGCATAGACAGTTATACCCCTGTATCCATGAAGGTTTTGTTCCCAGACTTACTTTGGATACAGGAAACCATGGATAACAGTGAACCCTATTAAAATAAAGGACTTCCAGTAAAAATACACAATAGAGTTGCATTTACTCTCTAGGGATTTCTCAGTATGACTCTCTGATATGTGTGTCCTATTTTGTGTGCCACAGATAACTGAAACTGCAAATGTTGGTTCCATGGATACAGGGATTTGACTGTATATGCACTGTATTGAAATGAAGTATATGCATCCCATCTGATCTTGGAAGCAAAACAGCATTAGGACTGTTTAGCACTTAGTTGGGATACTGCCAAGGAACACCAGGTGCTGTAGACTATATTTCACAGAAGGAACGGCAAACCAACATTGTGTATTCCTTGCTTAAGAAACCCCTATGAAATTCATGCAGTTGCTATAAGTCAGCAGATGATCTGAAGTTGCATGCACACACAAATGTATTTCTCAAGATACCAGTTCTCATGTTGAACCCATCCTATATCCAGCTCTGCCCTATGAATCCACATCTGGGTGAGAATGTTAAAACAAACTTTTGTTCTCCAAAAGTAGCAACCAGTGTACATTGAAATTTCACCAGTTTCAGTTACTCATCTGGCATTTGCTTGAACAGTGGCAGGGTAAAATCCTGGGAGGAGCAGAGATACTCCTCTGAGAAGTCGAAGGCTTTTACAGCTGGCATCCATAGGTTTTCCTTGGTTTTTTTCCGGGCTGTGAGGCCGTATTCTGGAAGAGTTTATTTCTGTGACATTTTTCCTGTGTCTGTGGCTGGCATCTTCAGAGAATGCTTGGGTAGGAGTGTGTGTGGGGTTTATATACTGTGAGCCCCTGTTGGAGAGGAACACCAAAATTCTGGATCAGGCCAACAACTATCATGTCAGAATGCACAGAGAAGCTATTGAAATCCTCAAACACTTGGACAACTTCAACAGGAAAGAAAAAACTCTAAAAGTAAACAAAATCTGGCTATCAGTCAAACAGACACTAATCCTCCTTACATATCTCCACCCAGAAACTAGCCATTCAAATACACAAATTTACATATACTCCCCAACAGGGGGTCACAGCATATATAAGTCCATACACACTCCTACCCAACCATTATCTGAAGATGCCAGCCACAGATGCAGGCGAAATGTCAGGAATAAACTCTTCCAGAACACAGCCTCACAGCCCAGGAAAAAAAAAACACAGAAAACTCCTCTGAGGCTCCCCAACCCCTGCACCTTTTAATTTATGTAAGAAAAAAAGAAGTCCAGTTGAAGTACAGGTCGATCCCCATATCCATGGATTTAGTTCCTGTGGTTTCACTTATCCACATCCGGGGAAAAACATTCTCTCAGGCATTTCTGGGTATTCCACTGTGATTCTATGGTTAACTTCTGGTGTTTGTCTCATTGAAAATAACAGGATTCCCTATTATCCATGGTTTCAGGTATCTCTCCCCACAGATACTGGGACTGACCTGTAAGTAGGGCTTTTTCTTATGCAAATTGCAGGGTCTGCAATATGGACCAGGACCATACCAGCTTCACAGGAGTAAAGCCCCTGCCAGGCTTTGTCAAAGCTGGCTCATTAGTCTGAGCTGTTTCTTTCCTTGAGTAGACTAAATCTTTTCCTATTGCCTGTCCTAAACTTCCTGCTATGGAACTTGATCTCCAGCATCTCTCTAACCATGTCATTTATTTGTGCCTTATTTGTGGCCTTTGTCAGAGCTCAACCTATATTTCACACACTTGGGGTAGTCCTTTTATTCTCAAGTCTGACACTGTGCTGGTGTATGAAATGAGTAAGTCAACTCCGCACAGCTCAGGAGTTATGTAGCACTTTCAGTCAATCTAAGGTTTGCTCTATGGGGATTTCTTTTGATGACTTACAGTATATCAATCAAATTATTTAATGCTAAATTCCTCTTCAAAGCCTTACCAAGTGTGAAATAACCTCAATGTAATGAAAACACATTGTAACATAACAAATAGTGGAGATTAATTTCTTTTTCAGGAGTATGTAAATTTCCATTAAACCAAATTAAATCCACCAACACTTCTTTGTGATTTGTTGCTGTTGATGGTGCTGGTTGCAGTCTTTTTTTTTTTTTAAATCTCAGATGTGATACATTCTGTGGAGAACTGTAGGTGTGAATATAAAGAAATAGTTACAGATGAGAGGTAACCACTTCTTTCCCCCTCCCCTGGGCAATTTCTGTTCTCTCTGCCCCAGCCCCACACAGATATTTCCAGGAATTGTCTCCTTATTAATCAGTGTTTTGTATAACACAGATGCCGGACTGTATGAGCTTTGCAGTATATTTGCAAATTTGTTTTAAAAATAGTAATCAAGTCCTTTCCTATGCTTTGCATTCACCTTCTGCACAGATGGGATAGAATGTTACATTACCGGTATATTTGATCAGAAATCCATTCATAATGTAACATTGAGTACCCAGAGGTTATTCAGTTTTTTTTTTAAACATGGGGGAAGACTGAGTGGCAAATGGCCCAAATTTGGATCAAGAAACCGATTAATAATTCTCTTTCATCAAGCTTGTTTGCATTGTCACCTCTTGAGTACTAAGTGCTGCTCATGCTGATGGCAAGGTGACATTGTCCCAGTGGAAGTTACTGTGATGACATGTGCAGAATGGAATTGACTGCTCAAGGCTGTGCTAGATCAATTCATGTAGAGTTCTGGGTGTACCATTGCCTCCTCAGACTGGTATCTCTTAGTGGTAATAGTGGTTTTTCAGGAATTGTGGAATCTTCAAAAAGGAATCACTATATGGTAAATCTCCCTGATGGCAAGTAAATTGTACAAAAACATTTTCATTCTTTTAATGAGTTCTGTTTTCCACCTATCGATTCTGCTGCATTTTGTTAAATCTCAGTTGACTTGGTGTTACAAAGGCATGCCTGCATTTACCTTAAAGTGAGGAATGCATTCTAAAATTGAAAACTGTGATTAGGAATAATGTGGTAGACCCAGATTTAGATCATGCTTAGAGGAGAAGTTATTGGTGCATGTCCAGGTGTTGTTGCATGTTGCCCCCCCTCCCCACTCCAAATGAAGACAGACACAATATAATTTTGAAAGAATGTATTGATGATAAGTAAGAATAAATATATTGACAATAAGGGCCACAACTTTATTGATGACAGCTGTAATTGGTTGGCTAGAACACATAGGTTCAGATCCATATATCGACCAAGCCACCTGTTGATCGATGAGACCATTGTCAGCCTGCCTGCTGACACTCACCAGCCAGGAAGGGGTGGTGGAGTCTGGGCAGGCCCCTGAATGCCCACCAATCCCTCATTCCCCCCTCCAGCCACCAGGATTAAGATGAACCATAAAAAAGGGGGCATTCGTGACCACATGCCCCAAGCCAGCATGTTCCACAGACCATGGCCCCCCATACCACCAGTATCTCTGTGAATTTGACCTAGACCTTGACCATGAACTTGATGGAGACCGCGCTACTGATGACTTTGGATCAGAACCCATGCCAACCACAAACAAAGGAGGGCCTTACCTGGCCCAACTTTCTGCAAACCCACTGCAGCTGCCACCAACAAGGGCCAACCCTTGCCCCAAGAATTAAGTCAGCCGCTCCACCCTGGGTAAACTGGGCCCACAATCCCAGTTCGCCAACCGTGAATAGCTGAATACAGCCTAGTGTCCCTGCAAAGGCCTTGTAAGCATCAGACCACAGTGAAGACTTGCTACAAAAGCAGCAAGTCCCGCCCCCCCAGCCAATTAGATTGCGAAGCCTGCAGGCTGCATCTGATTGGCTGCAAAACATTTCAAACTGATCAGTCAGGGTGAAGCTAGCTTCGCCCTGATTGGCCACTGTTCTGCTTCCATCCCAGCTCTCAATGCTGGCTGGGAGGAAAACAACTGAGCATGACAGTGGCCATGTAGCCCCTCACCTCCACGTGAAAGGACAACGAGCAGAGGGGGGACCCCGGCCAGGACTGCAAGTGATCCGCCGGATAAGTCCGGCAATTCTGTTGTTGTTGTTTGCCTTCGGGTCATTTCTAACTTATGGAATCCCCTAAGGCATACCTATCTCTGAAGGGTGAGAGTGTGTGACTTACCCAAGGTCACCCAGTGGATTTTCATGGCCGAGAGGGGATTTGAACCTAGGTCTCCTGAGCTGTAGTCCAACACTCAAACCACTACACCATGCTGAAATCAGTGGGGGGAAAAATTAGGTACTGAAGTCCCATTGATTTCGATAGATCTGTGCCAAGTCTGACTAACAGGTTGTCTAAATGGTGAAAATACTCCTCACAGAATGTGAGGAGAATACCACCTATCTTAATGGCATCCTGCATCGTATTGCTGTATTCGGAAGGAGGCAGGGAGGCAAAAATGCCAAAAACTCCGAAGGAGAAGCCTTTGCAGTTTTTCCTGGAGTTTTAAAAAAACCAGTGGGGGAATACACATTTCTACTTGTTGGGACAATTCCTGCTGAGCTGCTTTTATAATTCAGGAGTTATAATGAAAGTGCTAATGTGTTTTTGCAAGATTACACCAGTTAAGTATTAGGATCAAATTTGTTTTAGTACTAATATTCCTCTTTACTTCATTTGATCTCTGTTGAATCTGTGTCCTGGAACTACTGCTGTGTTTACTAGTGGCCATCTTCACTGGGTCACAGACAGTAGAAACACACGGGTAATTAACTGATCCATTTCATTTTGGAATCTACTGGGTTAAAAATAACCCACCTGGGGAATGGAAAGAAAAGCCTTCAGGAGTACCTGGTGTTCGTTGGAAATATTTCAGGACAAGAAAATCATCATCCTAGATATCAGAAGTTAAATTGGTTTGTAGGAACAAATCCGAGTATTTTCTGAGATTTTTGCATAATCTAAACTCTAAATGAAGTACAAGTCAATCCTCATATCCATTGATTCGGTATCGATGGATTCCATGGATTCAATGGTCAACTTCTGGTGTTTGTCTCATTGAAAATAATAGGGTTCCCTATTATCCACAGTTTCAGGTATCCACGGGTGGTGGTCTTGGAACATATTCCCTGTGGATATGGAGGTCGACCTGTATTTCTTTTCCCAATATGTTCAGCCTCATTTCACAATGGCAACTGTAGTTTTCTTATGCCTCTGTAAACCCAACAAATTCTGTTCTCTCCAGCTGTAAAGTACTGCATTCAGGGTGAGGCATGGTTAATGTTATGTGTGATGATGAGGTGACTATGTCTGTGTGTCTCTTTCCTTCACCAGCTTTCCCTCTGTTCTCCCACCATTTGCCATTCCAATTTCCAGAAGTCTAACATGAACAATCTTCTTTAAACTATTCTGGTGGGATGACAACATAGTGGTCTGGCAGCCTGGCAGCCTCCAACATTGCCCCATTGGAGCAGATTTCAGTAGAAACATCTAGAGCTTTCACCACAATAGATACCATACACATAAAGAGGGGAGAAAAATGGAAGAAGAAATGGCAGGATAGTTTGGTGGCAATCATGTATCTAGAAAATCCTGAAACAAATGTTGAAATGGGGGCATAGCAATATTAACAAAACCCCAGAATAGTGCTGTGACTTTCCCATTATATTCAAGATAAATTCCATACCACATGGCAGTCTTACATCTCTCCTTTTCACATGATTCCTGCCCCCCCCCATATACATGTGGTGTTTTGATTGGGTGATCAGAAGAGTTCTGGACCCATCCTTTTTTTCATCTAGGTTAATTAGCAAAAAATGAAGATGAATGTGGCAGAATGTGACAGTCTGTGGTAGTTGTTTAACTCACCAAAAGAAAAGCAAGTGAACAATTTTGTAGGGAGAGAGTAAGTGCTGGGCAGAGATCCTGCTGGATTGTACCACAGCTCTTTCCAACCCACCATTTTGTTCTCCACCATGGCCAGCCTGATGCCCATAAGCAGGAAGGCCATAGCTTTCTCCCACTGTTGTTCCCCAGCAACTGCTGTTCAGAGGCATTCTCTCTGTTTTCCTGGAAGCAGTATATAGCCAACACGAGCAGTCACCTGCAATGATAGCTTTATCCTCCATTAATTTTTCCAATCCCATTTTAAAGCCATCTTAAAGAAGGTATATCCACACTACACAATTGTAGCATTTTGATGCCCCTTTAATGGCCATGGCTCTGTGTGATAATGGGGCTCTTCCATTCACATAGTGGAGAGATAAGCACTCAGAAAAAGAAATAGGCTGTGATTTTTTCATTTGTATGGGGAACATAATAAAGGCAATTCTTGTGCGTATTTGAAATATACAAAGGTACTCCAGCACTTTAAAAAAGGAGAGAGAATCTTTACATAAAACAAGTTTAGCAAATTGTACAGGTTTGTTTGCAGAGAGGTATTTAAAACCAAGCAAAACAAACAACTATTACTCATAAAACTGCATAACATTTGGTGATTAGCTACCCTCCCCCGCCCGCATCATAGCATCAGCTTTCTAGTGTCTGAAACTAACTTGATCATCTGCTTCAGAGGGAATATCATTTTTTTCATTTGTTACACAGGATGAGGCATCTAAAAGCCTGATATGGCTCCTGATAGCCTTGGAACATGAATGTAGATACCATCATGAAAGTTGCTAGCAATATTTTCCAGCATTTGCAACATGTTTTTCATGTATTTTTACATTTGCTACATGTTTTCTACATGTTTTCCAGCTCTTGGGACAATATAGAATAATCTAAAGTGTGTGAAAACTGGCACAAGAATTTATAATTTTTGAAAATCCTCATTTTTGATGTAGATTAACATGTAGAAAAAAATTAGAAACATTGCTGATCTACCTCTTCAATAATATATATATATATATATATATATATATATAAAATAAACTTAGAATTTAATGTATTTTACTACTATATGATCTGAGTCTGGTTGGTAGTTTTGTAATTCTATAACCCAAATAGTTACCAGAGCTTGGGCAGTTACTTTTTTGGATTATCTTTCCCAGAGTCCCCAGCCAGCATTGCTGCTGACTATTGCATCTATGGATCTGGCATCCATGGACTCGGCACCCATGGATTCCACTATCCACGGCTTGAAAATATTCCAATAAATAAATAAATTACAAGAAGCAAACCTTGATTTTGCCATTTTATATAAGGGACACTATTTTACTATGCCACTGAGCATCTATGAATTTTGGTATCCATGTGGGGTCCTGGAACCAAACCCCAATGGATACCAAGGGCCCACTGTACTCCAAAAAGTAGTTTTTCCAAAATCTGATTGTTGTTGGGTAGGTGGAAGTGTTGTTTACAATATTAATCCTTGGGAGGAAAAGAATGGGTTGCTTACCGTAACTATAGTTCTTCAAGTGGTCTTCTGTGAATTCACACAATGGGTGAATCCTGCACCTGCACAGAGCACTTTGGAAACTTCTAGCACCTCATTATAAACTTTTGGGCAGTTGGACCATCCCTCTCACCCCTGGTGCATATAAGCCCACCCCTCTCACCAAATGCTCAGTTCCTTTTAGCCACGTTAAATAAGTAGGTAAGAAGGTGGGACACCAGAGGGGAGGAGGGTGGGTTTGTGTGAATTCACAGAAGACCACTTGAACAACTATAGTTAAGGTAAGTAACCCATTCTTCTTCTTCTTCGTGGTCTCTGTGAATGCACACAATGGGTAGACCACAAGCTCAGGAGACAGGATAGTGGGGGTGTCCAAACCAGCAAGAAAGACACTACACAGTATATTAGGTAGAGAGTTGTATTATACATGAGGTAGATTAGAGAAACTCTTCAGCCATCCAAAGATGGATGTGTAAGGACTGCCCTAGCCAGGGCTGCACCATCCTTAGAGGAAGAGTCTAATTTATAGTTCTTTACAAAGGTAAGCAGCATTGCCTATGTAGCTGCTCTACAAATGTTTGGTAGTGGCATAGCACTCAAGAATGCCATTGAGGCCGCTGTTGCTCTAGTAGAGTGGCTTCTTATTGAGGAAGGTCGGGACGCACCCGAAGTTTCATAAGAGGTCTTGATGGTTTATGCCACCCATTTGGAGAGGCATTGAGATGAAACAGGAAGGCCTTTTTTAGGGCTGGAGTAGCAAACAAAAAGTTTGTCAGTGTGGTGGAACAGCTTGGTCCTTTCTAGATATGTCCTCAGCACAGCTTGCACATCTAGGGGATGATGTGAGGCTGGGGCAGCCGAAGAGTGCACAGTCTCAACGGCTGGAAGCACAATGTCCTGGTTAAGGTGGAAGGAGGAAACCACCGTGGGCAGGAACACCACATCAGGTCGAAGAACAACCTTGATCTTGTGAAACTGGATGTAGGGAGCATCTGCCCTGAGGGTGCAGAGTTCACTGGCCCTCCTGGCTGAAGTTATAGTGATCAGGAAGACTGTGTTGAAGGACAGAAGTCGTGCGTCTATCACCTCCGTTGGCTCGAAGGAGGAGCGAGAGATGGCTGTAAGAACCAATTGCAGATCTCACAAAGTATCTGGTCTAGCCACTGGTGGGTGCAAGCTCTTGTAACTTTAGAGGAAGTGCCTAACTATAGGGTCTGCGAAGCACAAACCCTTCCCCAGGTTCTGGAAATTAAAGGAGATTGCTACCACATAAGTGCACACTGATGACAGGGATAGGCCTTTCATTGATAGCGAGGTGAAGAAATCAAGGAGAAGTGGTGTCGAAGCGCTAGCTGGGGAGATCCCTTTGGTGCCAAGGAATTCACAGAATCTCTACCACTTGTAATGGTATGATTTTTGTGTTGATGGCCATTGAGCCGCTAGGAGTATTGATTGCACTGATTCAGAAAACTGGTTCAGTGTCCGACCAGCCAGGCCATCAGATTAATAATCTCCAGATCTGGGTGGAAGACTTGCCTGTGCTGCAGTGACAGGAGGTCCTTCCTCAGGGGAAGACGTCTGAAGCAGTGGTTCGAGAGGAGGAGAAGGGGAGTGAACCATGGCTGTCTAGGCCACCATGGTGTGATTAGAATGCATTTGGATTTGTCCTGCTTGAGCTTGGCTACTACTCTGGAGAGAAGCGGGAATGGGGGGAATGCATATAGTAGAGTTCCTGACCACTTGAACAGAAAGACATCTCTCAGACTCCTGCGAGACATCTGCTATCTTGAGCAGTAAAGGTTGCATTTGGTGTTCTGATGTGAGGCAAAGAGATATATGGTGGGTTGTCCCCACTCTGAGAAGAGTGGAGTGAGCGCCTCCTGTGTCAATGACCATTTGTGACAGCTGGTCTTGGTTCAACTCAGTGAGTCTGTGATGTCGTTTTGAGTCCCTGCCAGGTGAATGGCTGTTAGAAAGATGCCCCTGGGTATGCATCAATCCCAAATTTGGATTGACAAGTCTATAAGAGTCTTGGACTGGTTCTGCCCTGTTTGTTGAGGTAGAAGACCGTGGTGGTGTTGTCTGACACCACTTGTACCACTCTGCTGCTGAGTGCAGGTTCGAATGCTCTCAGTGCCTTGAACACTGCTAGGAGCTCCAGAGCATTGATGTGTAGGTTCCCCCCCCCGGTTGCTGACCAGAGGCCATGGATGCAGAGGCCATGAGAATGCCCCCCCCATCCTGTCATGGATGCATCCATCAAGGACCTGGATGGATGAGGGAGCAACGAAGGGCAGGCCACACCTCATGTTCTGCCATGAGGACTACCACTGAGGGTGTCTGAGGAGTGCTCTGGGGATCGACAGCAGCCTGAGAGGGTCATCTCATAGGGGGTCAAACAACTGCAGGAACCAAATCTGTAAAGGATGCATGCGGAGCCTGGCGAAGGGGAGTCACTGCCATGGTCGAAGCTATGTGACCTAGAATAGTCTGGATAAAGTGCGCTGTTACTCTTCTTGTGAAGTGCAATGAGTCACCATTGCCTGTAATTGGAGGAAGCAGTCCCCCAGGAGAAATGCTTTGCCCTGGACAGAGTTCAGCTCGGCTCCAATGAACTTTGTGACCTTCGAGGGGATTAGGTGTGACTTGTCCAAATTGATCCTGAGGCGTAGGCCTTGTAGCAGGGAGATTGCCACGTTCACGTCGGCTGCTACTTTTTCTTTTGATGGGCCTATTATCAGCCAGTCATCTAGGTACGGGAAGACTACTATCTCCTTTGTGTGCAGGTGGGCGATTACCGGGGCCATACATTTCGTGAACACCCTCAGAGCTGTGCAGAAGCCGAATGGAAGTGCCTTGAAGCGGTACATGTTGTGACCCACCGTACATGCCAGGAACCTTCTGTGGGGTTGGGCTACCACGATATGGAAGTAGGCATCCTTAAGGTTGATGGTAGCGAACCAGTCTCCTGTGTGCAGGAACAGAAGAATAGAAGAAAGGGTGACCATTTTGAATCACTTGGGGATAATGAGGCGGTTCACTTCTCTGAGGTCTAGGATGGGACGCAAACCACCGTCCTTTTGCTGACGAAGAATAGCAGGAGAAAAATGATTCTTCTTGCTGGTAACAGTGAACCTTTTTTATGCCCCCCTTTCTCAGCAAGGGGAGAACCTCTTCTTCGAGGGGAACAGATGGCATGGTAGACCCAAGAAGACCAGTGGGTGGAAGGGTTTCAAATTCTATGAAGTATCCATTCTAGATGATACTGAAAACCCATGAGCCTTTGGTAATAGCACAACACTGGTGGTATGCAGCTAGTAGGCCATCTGATGGT
The DNA here is from genome assembly GCA_030847615.1 of Gambelia wislizenii. NCBI lineage: Eukaryota > Metazoa > Chordata > Lepidosauria > Squamata > Crotaphytidae > Gambelia > Gambelia wislizenii. The sequence goes on along the minus strand of JAUMIR010000003.1, from coordinate 225,438,214 downwards.
GGTTGGCCTTGGAGGATGAAAGGAACGGGTACGTATCCAGGCTTTCTGCTTGGAAGGTTCTGTTTTTTTCTTCTGGAACTGAATCATAGAATCATAGACTCATAGAATTGTAGAGTTGGAAGAAACTACAAGGGCCATCTAGTCCAACCTCCTGCTACACAGGAGATCACGATCAAAGCATCCTTGACAGATGGCCATCCAGCCTCTGTTTAAAGACCTCCAAGGAAGGAGACTCTACCATGCTCCGAGGGTGTGTGTTCCACTGCCAAGCAACTCTTACTGTCAGAAAGTTCCTCCTAATGTTGAGGTGTATGTACCTGAGCCTGAAGACCAGGGAGAGTCTAGGGATTCTATTAGTATACCGTCCACCCCATTGTCTAACAGACTCCCTAACCGAGCTGACACAGCTGGTCTTGGAGCTGTTGTTGGAGTCGCCCAAACTGTTAGTTCTCAGTGATTCCAACATCTCACTTGAGACCAGTTTGTCAATTCTATCATGTGCGGCTTGGGAGTTCATGGAGTCCATGACAAACATGGGTCTATCCCAATTGGTCGATGGACCCACTCATTGTGCATGTCATACCCTCGATGCAGTCTTCAGTATGGAACAGGAATATCTGTGGGCGGAGATATTGTCATGGACGCATTGTCATGGACGGATCATTTCCTGATCAAGGCTGAACTCAGAACCACTCTCCATCCTGTCAGGGGTGGAGGACCTATTAGAATGGTCTGTCCTCAAAGGCTAATGGAACCAATTAGAGGCTTACGTTTATTGGGAGCCGGGAACTTTCTCTGGTATTGAGTGTAAGACTAAGGAATGCTGAGTATGTGATGAGGAGGGCCTGAACCTTCTCTGAAAGGAAGGAGGGAACCTTCTGGAGTAGAATCTGGAGCACTGGGGATGGTCTGGTGGAGGAATCCTGAAGCGTTTAGCTATCGTCCACATTTTATGAGTATGCTCCAGCTTCGTGTCAGTTTCAGAATGGAAAAGACCAGTTTCATCAAATGGAAGGTCCTTAATGACAGATCTGGCAGTTGAGGAGACACCCGACGAGCGCAGCCACGCATGCCTGTGAACAGCAATGGTGGAAGATCATATCGGTACCGATCATACCTGTCCCACCAATCTTCCTCATACCACAACAACTCGTTGTCCAAGGACTGCGAGCTACTAGATGGAGTTCGTGTCAGATGTCGGTGAGGCCTGAGGGTACAGGACCATGGAGCGGAGGGGGACCTGTGCCTTGGCTGTCTTGGTGTTGATGATCTAGACTGTACCAGTACTGGAGACTTAGAAGGTGGCCTCAATGATGGTGTTTTCTGTCTGTTCGGGACACCTGGAGTCAGTGAGCAATGAGATGAATGGGGACAGGATTGTTGTGTCAACAGCAAGCAGTGGACTGACGTCAATGGAGAACAAGACTTTGAGTTGCAGTGAGCAGCTGATCGAGACCAGGATCAGATTTGGGAATGGGAACGGGACCGATGTTGTGAACCTGAATGGGGCTGAGAAGCAGAGCAAGACTTAGAATGGTGAACCGCCTAGGAGTGGAGCTGGGATTGAAACCGGGATTGGGATTGTGACTGGCGCCGTGCCATGGTACTGGTGTCCAATGGAGACCTGGACTTCGGTATTCAGATGATACAGACACCTATGGATGATTCATCAGTCATCTTTTCCACCTCATAGGTGGACTTCACTTCCCGGTGTCGATCTGACAATGGTATCAACAAGCGTCTCTTTGCCAGGGGTGATACTGGGGAGCCTTCCTCAGATTCATGTTTGGGTCTCTTCAGTTTCGGGTCTTGTGACTGGTGTTCAGGATGCTTGGCCTCTCTATGCTCTTGAGACTGACCCCTCTTTGGGGATTCCTTATGTCCAGCAACCTTGGCCTTCTTAGCTGGAGGATCCTTTGGTTTTGACACTGACTTGGAAGACTCCAGTACCAGTGCCCCCAATATCAACTGTCTCTTGGGATCTACGGTACCAGATCAGCCTGCACCATTATCCCTCACTCTGGTCACCATAGGGATGGACACCAGTGTCTTTGCTGATACCGAGGCAGAACCTTTTTTGGCTGTGTCCTTAGACTTTTCAGGCAAGAGTGCGAAAGTCAAGGCCTTCCCCGAAGCTGAAACTGATAGGGCCTTCTCATATAAGTGGGCCTTGAACCTTTTGTCCTTTCTGGCCTGTGGGGTGAAGGCCTTGCAGTGTCTGCAGAAGGCAACATCATGGGTTTCCCCAAGACAAACCAGGCACTTGGAATGGCCATCAGACTCAGTCATTTTGGCTGAGCACTAGGAGCAGCATTTAAAGAAACCACCCCAGACATGCTGCTGAGGGAATAAAATTCACAGTACTGTCTATTCCAAGGTCAGAGGACCACAAATGCAGGCCTGTCGTCAAATTCGACGACGAGATAATCACAGTAGCGGTTGAAACTGAGGTCAGCCGCGAATCCAATCCAACAACAAATCCAAGGGAGAAGCAGGAGGGAAGTCGAAGTCCAGTCCAGTCTAAAGTCAGAAAAAAGCTGAAAAAAAGAGTCAAAATTGAGAACAATGAGGCTAGAGAAGTTCCTTCAGTGCTTTCCACATGGTGGAAAAAAAGGAACTGAGCACTTGGTGAGGGGGTGGGCTTATATGCACCAGGGGTGAAGGGAGCGGTCCTACCGCCCAAAAGTTTATACTGAGGTGCTAGAAGTTTCCGAAGTGCTCTGCGCAGGTGCAGGATTAACCCATTGTATGCATTCACAGAGACCAGGAAGAATAATAATATTTCTTATCTTGCTTCACAAACAAAAAATAGTAGTGCTATAGAAGTACTGGAGAAATCTTTCCTCATATGAAGCTAGTATTACTGCTGTAAGGAATCTATTGTTCTCCAGCTGTTGTTGGACTACATCTCCCCAAATCCCTGGATGTGCTGGCTGGAGCTAGTGGGAGCTGGAATCCAACAATATCTATGGGGCATCATGTTCCTCACCTCTGATTTACACAGAATTGTAATGTCTCTCCAGGCATTTTGGACCAAGATATTTCCTGGAAACTGAACCTAGTGTATTCTTCACAAGAATAGTTAACTGATACATACAGCTAGGGAATACAAACCACAAGTAAATTAGGAGAGAATGTTACTGTGAACCACAAGTGCTTGACATGAATGATAATAAAGGAACCACTTGTTCTGGAATCTATTGGAAAAGTTAGATACAAGAATGCTTCTTTATTACATTTCCAAATGGCACTGAATCTATCTCATTTAATGTTGTTGTTTCATTGACTGGAATCCTCTGTGGCAGTTATGAATGTGTAACCTAGAGTTATGCACTCATGACTGTTACATATTAATGATCCCTAGTTTAGGGGCTATGTAAGTCCTCCAGTCCCCATTTTCCAGGCAGAAGCTCCTGCAATGAGTGAGGGTCTGTTCCCCTGTTGCTTGGAAAGCAGCTGGCTGAAGTTCTCACCTTCCTCGTGCAAGCAATCTCTGATATGAGGAGGGATTGTGACAGTGGTCTTCCTTCTGCCTGTTGCACTAGAGAACATTCATGGGATGGGGTTGGAACATCAGTCAGCTGCTTGCTGAGTGATAGTGGAACCATTCTTACTGATATTTGGGGACTAGGGGAGTCAGGCCAGGCTTTGCTGTGTTGCATCATGATTATGCATACATATCTCCCATATAAGATTCTGGCAATTATAATAATATAGTAAATATGTTTTCATGTATTATACGAGAATTTTGTATTTTAGGGCTGCAGTCTCATAGTTAGAAGGAAATCCTACTAGCTTCCATGGAGAGGATAAACTACTTTGAATTCACTTGTGAAGAAAGGCAGAGCATTCAACTTTGTATGCTTGTTCCTGTTTAAGTGTGCATAGTGCTGTGGCGATAGCAGAGGTAGGAATTGGGTGACCCTCCAGATGTTGTTGATCTGCAGCTTCCAGCAGCCCTAAACAGCACAGCCAGTGTTCAGGAATGCTGAGAGCTTCAGCTCACAAACCTCTGTAGGACCACACAATTCCCAACTCTGCATTTGTGTAATTACAGTCAGCCCTCTGTATCCACAGATTTGGAATCCATGGATTCCACCATCCATAGCTTGAAAATATCCCCCCCCCAACAAAAAACAATTAAATTCTAAGAAGCAAAACTTGATTTTGCCATCTTATACAAGGGACCCCATTTTACTATACCATTTTATATAATGGGACTTGAGCATCCATAGATTTTGGTATCCATGCAGCGGGGTGGGTGGGTCCTTGAACCACACCTCAGTAAATACCAAGAGCCCACTGTATAAGAATGTGAGAAGTTGGGGGAGGGGAGATGACTTGGGAGATTTTCAGATGAAAAAAGTGTCCCCATCTCATTACATTCTCTCCTGCCCCCTCTCATCCCTATAACAATATAAAAAGAAAAATTTTCAGACCTACCTTTAGCATGATCCTCCCTCCCCCTCAGCAGCCCAGGAGTGAATGCAGCTTGAATAGAGCTGTATTCACTTCCTGGAATGGAAATCCCGGCCATTCTCATGAGAGGACGATTGCGTGGGAAATTCAAAAAGAAAAAGAAAAAGAAAGATTAAAAAGTTAAACTGAGCACAAAAACACACTTTACAAAATACAGTACAAATAACCCAGGGAGGGTACAAAAAGTGTGTCACTTACCCTAATCTTCTGATCGCACCCAGAACTGTTCAGCAGGGACCTCCCAGTGATGCTGGCATTGCACCAGCATAATGGGGCCCCTTTTCACTCGCCCATCATTCCATCATAGAAACAGAACGGGCAATCTATTCATGGCTTAAGCCATGAATAAAAAGGAGCACTGCAGGAATTGAAGCAGCATGGGAGCCTAACAGGATGGGGACAACGTCATCTGATATTCAAGCCTTTTCTTGATCTCCTGGTGTTCGTGTAATGCCATATTTATGTCATTTGATAATCTCCATAGACTAATTATCAAGAGGCAAGGTTATCAGGTAGAGCTATTTTTTCTTTTTCTTGATTAAATGGCTACTTGTTTTGAATGTTATGCTCTGTGAATAAATACCACATCTTTACTGATTTAACTAACTTTTTCCTAGTCTGAGTGTATTCTGGGAATAATATAACTTGCCTCACTCAATCGCATTGATAGGCATGGTTAAGCACATCCAGGGAGAGTCCAAGAGCTGTCTGTAACTCAGTAGATAATACAAGCAGTTTATTTTGGAGGATTTTAGACTCTATGAATATATTAAGTGATTTATCTAATTATCTTTAGGGGGGCAGATTCTGGAAAGTTACTTTGATACACAGTGTCTGCATGGAGCAGCTAACTATCTTGATTCAGGAGCACTGACACCAATGGTTAGAGAAAATAAATTTTATAGGAACTCCATCAGAAATGGATGCTAACTTAAGGGTGCTAGCTAAGCTAAGGTGGAACAGGAGGAGTTAGTCTCATTTGTGGAGCAGTGGGATTATAAAAAGGAAGTGGAGAAAAAAGGTTGAGTGATCCTTAAGAATATCAGTCTGAGGTTAGGCTAGATGGATAAGACTTGAGTAGATCTTAGGTCACTGAAACTATTTAACCTCATCATGGCTGCTCTCTTGAAGACACATTTAACTTTGTAAATGCAGAACATTGTTGCATTCCAACAAGCTTCACTGTCATGAATAGAACAGAACTGGCAAATGTCCACCATATTGCTGTACATACTTTAATTAGCCCAGAATATAAATGTTACAGGAATTTTTTTATTGGATTAAGACCATTCTACTGAAAAATACACCCAACCGCAAAAGGCCATAACAATAATGCAATAATAATAATAATAATAATGATAATAATCGTTTTCCTCTTTTCTTACTAATACGAAAATAAAACTATCTATCCTAACACTAATACATTTTTCCTCTTAATCTTAACAAACTATAATAATTTTTTTCTTTTCTAATGAACATTATATTTACACATTACAATTATACCTATTTGGAAAAGAAATAAAAGCAATAAAAGATTAATAAAAATAATAATACAAAATAATACAAAATACAATAATAATAATAAAATATTTATTTAAAATATCTTTTTATGTTATTGTGGGGGTTGTCTCACTAAACCACGGCAAAACTTTTTCCAACGATGGTTTGGCAATTTCTCTTTTTCACTCAGAGCTAAATTTTCAATTATGTTCTTCACATAATAAGCAGTGCCTTTTACATCCTGCAGATTTTGACTTTTTACCTCCCTTTGTCTTTGGAAAACTAACCCTAACATCACATAGAAGTTTACCAGGCGCACCATGGACCAGGGCACTTTTCAAAAATTCTCAGCCACGGAACCAGACTCCTTCCTCTTCCTCTTTTGGCCCACTGACTTTCTGGGTCTCCTGACACCCTCTGGAGGTTCAGCCTGGAGGTTCAGTTACAGGGGCATGCTAAGATAATTGTTATGGGAAATTTCAAATATAGCATCTGTGGCAATGCTGTTGATTTATCATGTATGAATAAAACTTGTTAAACATGCAATGCAGAAGTAAGCTGTACTACGATTACATTTCATCTAATGAATTAGTCAATTATCTGCAACCTATTAACCCTCATCCAGAGCGTTTTTTTGGCAGAAGTTACACAGAACTAGATCTACAAGGTAAGCATTATACAACATTGTCACCTAAAGAGTTGTAAACAATGCCCCCTAGTTTCAGCTACCTACCATGTGTATTTTTTTAAAATGTCCGGAACATAAATTATTCCAATAATTCTGTTGTCTTCGGTTGCTTACTTTTATTGAGGCAAGGAGGGTTGACAGTTGCTCAAAACAGTGTTTCTGTAAAGATGTGTTTTCTGACTCTAGGAATTTGGGTTATGTGAAATGCCCTTGTGTGCCCTGGTATGGAATGTACATCTGTGTACATGAAGCATTTTTCCCACCTCCAGATACAATGAAAATGTCATTGGGGTTAGAAAATCCCCCAGATTAAGACACTTAATGGAAAATTAAAAACAAAACAAAACACCAACAACTCTTGTCTGGAAGATGGTCAAATCAAAGTTAAGATATAGAAGGTTTCATCCAACTGTTTAGCCACAAATTATAATTTCTTATTCCAGATTAAATGTAATGTAGAACCCTTGGTCCAAGGGGAAAGACTATTTTTAAAAATTAACTTAATATATAATAGTATATACTGTATGTAATGAGGAAACAATGTACAGTTTATAACAGGTAGTGTGAGAATATAGTGGTTACTTTCGTAAGCAACTTGCAAGTGATTTTTAAATTTATCACTGTGAATTAGATTACATACATATAGTATAAATTTACTGGGAAAATGTGAAGCAGAATCCTGGAAACTAGTTTTAATCCTGAAATCCTTTACCTGGGTACAAAAATGTGTTTTGAATTGCTGTGCTGTTCACAAAAGGAAACCTTAAGTAGGTTAAAATATTTTTATCAAAGGAATAAGTCCTGAAGAGAATATTGAAACTTTGGGAAGGGGAGGGCGGAGAACATTTAATCTAACAAATTTTTGTTGTTGTTGTTGTTGTTGTTGTGTACCTTCAAGTAAGCTTTGATTTATGCTGGCCCCATGAACGAGAGGCTTCCAACAGACCATCAGGGACCCCGGACTTGTGGAGAAGGCAGGATCAAGTCCACCAAAATTCAGCTGGGAGAGCTGAGCCCCCATGAAATGATCAGGCAAAATGGGTCCATTCAAGACCCTTATGGAATTGAGACTCTTCAAGAATTATCAACCAGAAGTGTACTAAATGATCCAGCTCTATGAAATATTATTACACTTGTTGTTGTTGAGCCCTACCAAGAATGAGAAAGGCTGAAATCTATCCTATGCACATTTACTTGGGAGTAAGATATACAGAACCTATGAAAGGTAAAGTATACATTGTACTTTTAAGATCTTCATATTTAATGATGTTTCAATCATTAATGGACAGGGAACATAATTTTCCCTCCTCTTGCAAGTATCTGCAAATAGACAAATTAATAACAGCCTTCTTGCGAGTGTTGAGCCCCCTGCCATCTTAAAAAGAGTTCCACACACTCCAGACCATGTTCTAAATGGTTCTGTGAACTCAAGTTCTGCAAACTCAGTGCTATGGCTTCCTTTAGTTAGGCCTTGTTTAGATGGACTATTTACTCCAGCTTGGCCCAGTTTTTGAGACCTGCAGTCCTAAAAATGCAGGGCTTTTGCTCTGTTTTGCTCCAGGCGGTTCTTATGACACCCAGGACAATGATGGGACTAAGATGGGGATAAAGCCCAATAAACCGTTATATTAAAATACCTGTAAAAAAAAAACGCTTTTCTTTTCGGAAGAAATGGATTTGGCCCTGCGGGACCATAGGAGGCCCTACTGCCATGCTGGCCTATCACTGCAGCTGCTGTGTGCACCCTCTGGGTCCAGGAAGCAGGTCCACAGCATGTGAGCAGGCTGGTCACATACAGGAGGCCTTGCTCATGTGCTGTGGGCCTCCTGCCTGGATCTGGAGAGTGCAATACAGCAGTAGCAGTGGTTGCAGGGATGGGTTGGTGTGGCGGTCTGGACTCTATCTACTTCATGCCAGTAACAGGCCAGAACCGCAACTAGAATATGCCAGTGGGGAGTGGGCATATTCTGTCCCATGTAGATGAGCCCAGAGTCAAAGAGATGTTATTGCTCTTTTATAGCATATGGAACTGGAACTATTGGTCTTCATTACATCAGGATAAGAGGCCCACACAGTCTGCCATGAGTAACCATCATTTCAATTAATTTCAGCTGATTTTACCTGCTGGGATGTTGTGTGGCAATTATAGTAACACAGTTTGAGCCAGTTTGTATCTTTTTCATGCTGCTTAGAGATACGGTATATTGATTGAGGATGCAGAACACAGATTGTTCAACAGGAGCAGTTTTTTGCTCTTCATCTCCAGCCAACCTCTCTATATAGAGATGCTCTTTTTATGGGAAAACATGATAAAGAGAAATGTGTGTGTGTGTGTGTGTGTGTGTGTAAGAAGAAACGAAACTGCCTATACTACGTCAGACTACTGGATCATCTGACTCAATAGTAATGTCTGCAGTGACTGGATACAGTGCTCTATGACTTCAAGCAGGAGGCTTTTCCAGGCATATCTGAAGACACCAAGGATTGAACCTTGGACCTTCTGTATGCAAAACATATGTTCTATGGTCTGCCCTTAGTTATAAAGGTAAAGGCAATCAGTGATTTCAGTGGTCAAGATAAAGTGGTATTTGTGGGGTCCTGTGCAGCGTAGGTACTGGGTTTAAATCTGAACTTACTTCATTCTCACAGATGAGAACAAGACATTCCTATGGTTTTCACTGTGCTGGATATGATTATGAATATTTGTTGTGACTCTTATGATGATCTGTTTTTACATTTTGGTACCTTTCCCCCACCCCCACCCAAAAAACCATTTGAACAAAAACCAGGGGAAATGGTGCTCTTTTCATTCTAGCTCAAGGACAATTGTTTTAAAAATCTCATAATGATTGAGAGCCTTATCACATGAAAGAGGAGAAGCAGAAGTGAAGTCCAAGAGTAGTGCATCCCACCTTGCCTTATCACACGATGGTGGTGTGTTTCAGTTGTTCTCTCATTCTAGTCCTGTGGGAGATGGTGGTAAATGCAGGTCTTTTTGCTAAAAGATTTTTCTAGTTAGCAAAAAGACTCAAGTTTACCACTGTTGCCCCCAGGACTGGAATGGGAGAACAGCTGAAAAACGCCAATGTCTTGCAACAAGACAAGCTGGGTGGTGCTATTTTCACTTCCTTCCCTTGTGCAGTAAGCCCCTGACAGATTTTTGTCTTCAGTATGTCGAGGCACCACTTTACATGGAGGATAAGAACATTTTGAAACTGGTATATCATGTGTGTGCCTTTTAATGGATGCTTTATACATATTAAAATAGATTGTTTCAGTTCCTTATCATCTACATACCATAGTAACCAGTTTACACCATTTTATCCCAGGGCTTGTCTACACTAGGGGCAAGGTCTGAATGGATTCCAGCCCCACAGCCATCTCGCAGGGTTCCCGCAGGGACATTGGGTAGATTGTCTACATGTGCCCCTGCATCCACATTTTGCTCGGGTGCACTGCTGGTGCCTTTCTCTGTTAGCTCCTTAGCAGAGCCAGGACAGATTGCAGTCTGGCAGGTGCCACCATTTCCCTGGATGTTCCAGCCAGGCCTCAGCCCAACCCACTGATGGGAAGGTTTTTCCTTCCTTGGTGTTATCACTGCTGGTGCACAGTCATTTGCTCTGAGGCAAATGAGGCACCCAGATCACATGGCTGGGCACCTTGTTTGCCTCAGAGCAAGCAGCTGGCTCAGACATTGAGGGAAATGGCAGTGCCTGCCAGGCAGCAATCTGTCCTGACTCCCCACTGCCCCAAATCCTGCGCAAATCCATTGTTCAGACTACAGGAAACACCGGAGTTTCCAGCAAACTTCAGAGCAAACTGAGTTTTTTAAACCCAGGTTAAAGTGGTAATACCCTGAGTTTGGTGCTGATAGGTCTTTATGTTGTGTGGCCTTATCATGCCAGATTCGGGGGTAAGACCATACGTTGTGTGGCCTTATCATACCAGATTCAGGGGATGGGGGTTGTGGGTTTTTTCCCTTGTGTAGACAAGCCACTGGCATATGGTGGACAGAATCTAGGTTGATCTGGATGTGCATGATGCAGCCGCCTTCCTGAAACTAAGCAGGTTTGTTAGTGGTTGGAATAAAGAACACCTAGAAAGGAACTCCAAACAAACTTCCTTGGAATGGGGCCGGGGAAACACAGGATACAAATGTACTAAATTGTTGCAACTGGCACAATGTTGGGGTTGGCAACTCCGAAACAGCCTCCACAAGCACATTTCTGACCAGATTTTGGCTGAAAATGTGACCCAGAAGTGAAATAGAAATCTGTTTCTAGTTTGCATCCCCAAGTGTTTTGGCTAATTTTCAGGATTTATGGGTTGGGGGTGGGCTGCTTTGTGCTCCTATTCTGGAGAGAAAAGAAGGGATAAAAAGAAAATGATAGTGATTGGGAGTTAGGGGTTTTTAAAGTGATAATATCACTCCAGATGCCATTTGGGGGCAAGTTGTTGTTGTGTGCCTTCAAGTCATTTCTGACCTTAAGGCAAACCTATCATGGGGTTTCCTGAGGCTGGGAGTATGTGACTTGCCCAAGATGACCCAGTGGGTTTCCGTGGCTGAGTGAGGATTCAAACCCTGGTCTCCAGAGTCATAGTCCAACACTCAAACCACTATGCCACATGATTTTTAAACCAATCTTTTTGCATGTGGGGGTCTAGGGCTTATTATGGCTCAGAAAGGACTTTGGGGCTGTTAGATGGGTCACTTTTAACTACACTCCTAGGCTACACTTCTCCCACTCCTATATTAAATAAATACAATAAGAAAGAAACCAAGGTCAGTTTACATAGATAGAAGTAAGATTGATTCTGAATGGCCATTGTGTAGAAATGAGAGCAGCTGTGTCTCCACACTAGCGTTGTGCAGTACGCATCCCTTTCTTCCATAACTGAATGGCTGCCATTCACATCAACTGGAGAAAAGTAAAGTGAAGAATTTAGAGAGGATGAAAGCTGCTTTGAGTTCCATTTGAGAGATAAGAGGGATTTAAATCAAATCTAAATAAAAATAAAATCTTCCATCATCCCTGATAATGGGACAAGGGCATGTAATGTCTCTCCTTCCATAATTCAGTGACCCTAGTTTAAGTTTACTATTCCAGCTGAACGACTCCTGAATTCTGTGGCAATAACAATAATACTGTAAGCTGGCTATACTGTACTAACCACTCTCAAAGCTGAAGTATTACACCCTTGGCTCTTGGCCTATAGCATGTGTGTACACATGTGCACACACTTACAGAAACTTGTTGCACCACTAGAGTAAATAGAGCAGCTGTCACTTCACTTTTAAAGGACAGATGTGAGTACTGCTTCTTCCCTGCAACTGTCTGAGAACAAGAAGAAGTCTGATTTTCACTGTAATAAAAAGTTCCAATCTGTGTGAAAGGACAATGAATGGTTCATTATTGTGGCTCACTTTTTAATCTCTCCAAATTTATTTATATTCCTAGATATGTTCATAGAACACTTAAAATTAGCATCATAATTTTAAAAATGACCAAATATTTTCTATGAATTCTTAGCACAGTCATTACTTATATTAATGCTTAATATTCTCAAATAGTTAAGAAGTGATTAATTGTCATCTGGTACCTATAGTATTCATGATGAATCTTAGATTACAACAAATAGGTGGTTGTGGATTAATATGCATAGTGTTTTAAAAAAAACCCAAAGGAAAAATATTCTAAAGCCTTTGGGTTATTGCTTCTGGGCTTTTTCTTGATACAGAATTTTTATGTCCTTCACATGCTTCAAAATCACTGATCTAATTTTCATCACACAAAGGATGAAAGGGATAGTTAACTTCCCATATCTATCAGCATGAGAAATAGAATAACCCTGAATCCAGCCTTATACTTATATCTGTAATCCCATCTGTATAGGTAAAATTTACTTAGCAAAAGGTATTACAGTCTGCAAGTTAAACAACCTTTTATTGTTGTTGTGTGCCTTCAAGTCATTTCCGACTTATGACAACCCTAAGGTGAACCTATCACAGGGTTTTCTGAGGGCTGCGGGAGTGTGACCTGCCCAAGGTTACTCAGTGGGTTTTCATGACCCATAGGGAATTCAAACTCTGGTCTCCAGAGTTGTAGTCCAACACTCAAACCACTACACCATGCTGGCTACTGATTGATATATGGGATAAACAGAAAAACAACTGTAACCCTCCAGTTTCCCCTCTGATTATCTACAAGGCTAATTTTCAAAGAGCCATCTCTGTACAGATCTGCCCATCCTTACAGGTGTAGCTGTGAGACCCCATATTCTACTGTTTAAAATTAAATGGATGGCTACTGCGATTAGGTCCTTTCCTGTCATTGTGCCTCTTGGGCTTACCTCCTCTCTTTCTACAGAACTTAACTTTAGATGCCAGGTTTTCTTAGAAACAGTTTTCTAGATTTGACCACCAAAGGGCCTTACAGATTATTTCATTGTATTTTTTAAATTGTATTGTGTTTTATTTTTATTTTTAAGTGGTGCTTGGGAATTTTATACTGAAGAGCAGAGTAGAAATGGAAAAAGACTTACCTTTACAACATCAAAGTTGAGAATTTAGCAAACTAGCTACAGTACTTCAGCTGTGTATGCAGCAGCATTTTGCCCCTTTCCTTTTCAGCATCCCTTTGACATATATCTAAAAATAGTTGCAGATTTTTCTCCAAGGATGATATTGCTTCAGACTTTATCCTTTGGAATAAGCCTATATGTCTAGTGCTTTGCTTCTTAATCTCTTAGTTCTCAAAAACTAACTGAAATGAGAGCTTGCTATTGACATGTACTCCTCAAGTGTTGTATTTTGTCCAATACTGTTTTCCCCACTATTGAAACTTAGGGCAGGGACCTGTCCTTTTGGTTTATGTTATTTTGTAAAATAACAGTGTTTCTCTGAAGTTGTACGAAATGAGGCTCAAAGTAACAAAGTCTAGGCAGTACTCTACCAACTGATCTTTCTGAACGCAAAGTTTGGCTTTTTGAAACTGAACTAGGAAGTATGTTTTAGGCAACCTGTATGTATCCTGTAAAACCAGGCCATGTTAATTAGGGGTTGGTTCTTCCACTAGAAACAAAAAATAATTTATACTAATATCCAATAATGTTCTCACATTATCTTGGGAAATTGCAGGAAATAATGCTTCTCATCTCTTTATATGATAATTGGACTCACTCAGTAACTCCAGTAGATTCTGAGCGAGTAATGATGGAGTGCCTTTCACACTAATGGTGCCCTGTCCAGAATTATGAAGAGAATGGCATACATCTTCAGAGATAATTATTTAGCCATTTCACAGGACTCAGGGAAGCTGGTGATGCTAGCTGCATAGATTAATGCCTTCTGAAGATATATATTTTAAGAGACCATGACAAAATTATATCAGTAAGGTTCCCTTGAGTTTCCCTTTACACACTATCACCTAATTATTTCAGTTTTTCATGACTGGTAGCTTTGGCCTACCAGTAGATTTTGAGAAAAAGGGCTGACACTAATATCAATTCCTGCTACAGTATTTGATGCCAATAGTTGCAATAGTATTCAGGAGTGTTCTCCAAGCCTTCAAACCATAGTTTAATCAGGATAAAACTACACTGGATATCCCACTTTACTTCATGGAATTAGTTTAGACAGCAGTTCCTACTCTCTCAGAAAAGGAAACTTTCAGATTTTTAATGGGTTTCAGCAGCTCCTCAAAACTAGGATTTCAAATAGTGATTTCAGTGATCCCACTAAGGCAGGACTGAAACTCATGGGTAATTTTGAACAAAGTATCATAATGTACATAATAGATTAACAGTAAAATGGTTAAGTGTGTTCCTTTCTCTCTCATACACTTGTAGCAGATGGTACTTTAGGAATATGACCTCTTCTGTCAGATGTCTTATCATCCATTTTTCCTTCCTCCTGGGGATCTCTCTCCTTTATAGTCTGAGGTACTTTTTGAAGTATAAGTTGTGAAGGAAAGCATTATTATAATGAGCTTGTTAGATCAAAGTGACATCCACAGTTCAGCAGCACAGCATTTGATCGGGAGTACTATGGGTTCACAGAAATGTTGGATTAGGATAGTTTTCAGAGAGTGTAACAACCTTAGGCTGCAAACCTCTAAACACTTGCCTAAAAGTAGGCCCCACTGAATGCAACTGTATGTATTTCAGTTCTTTCTTTTTTGAATTTTCTTTTATTTCTTGCTTTATTTCATATCTAAGTGGAACTGTATAGACTTGCACTCTTGATTATGAACTTCTCTGCTTTTGGGTGTTGTGGCAGGCCCTCTCTGTCCACTTCCTCCCTTGGCAGCTCTTTCTGCCTCTGCTCCTTCATCTTTTCATCAGCCAGGTGTCTAGAAGAGAGAAAGTTGTACCACTGCTGTTTCAGACACCTGGGTGCAGGGTGTTTTGTTACTTTCCTGAGCTGGGGTTTGTGAGAATCTGCAAGGTGAGGCAGATGTATCAGAATCAGGATGCCTCTGTATATCTATAGCTAGAGAATATAAGCTTCCCATAGGTGACTGGTTGGCCACTGTATGAACAGAATACTGGTCTAGATGGGGGTTTGGTGAGATTCAGTAGGGCCCTTCTTATCTGTTTAAGCAGGGAGCACAAGAGTTATGAGCTTGAACCAGACTCAACCATAATTAAACTCTGTGGTCATCTGACTGTTTAGGTGTGAAGGTCATTTACAACATTCACAAGAATGATACCACAATGTTGCATCATTGAGAACAAGTCAAAGTCTTTCACGGCTGGCATCCATAGGTTTTTCATGGTTTTTTTCCGGGCTGTGAGGCCGTGTTCTGGAAGAGTTTATTCCTGACATTTCGCCTGCATCAGTGGCTGGCATCTCTGAAGATGCCAGCCACAGATGCAGGCAAAACATCAGGAATAAAGTCTTCCGGAACATGGCCTCACAGCCTGGAATAAAACCACAAAAAAACTATTGAGAACAAGCTTTGAACAAGCTATGGACATATCTTCTTATGCATGTGTATGTACAGATACACACCTAAACCCACACATGCCCACGCAGAGTTAAATCTGTACATCTTTACCTTTTATGTGGTCAAACTATTTCTTGCTTTCACATTTAATTCTCTAACCTGTCTGCTTTTCAGCACATTCCTGTTGTCAAATGTTCCTAACATATAGAGAACTCAGGCCATTCGACACACAGTTGGGATCAGAACCTCTTTGTCACTTGGATCATCAAGGAAAAAAGTTTCATCAATGGAGTGTTATTTGAAGTGTACTTCATACAGGCTATTAGCTAGGTAATAAACAACAATATTTTACAGACTTTTAAATATTAAAACCCTTCATTACCCCCAAGTGTTTTATTGCTTAGCAATCATTAGACTAGAGCCTAATCTGTTTAATTTCTGGGTCTAAAGGAACCGCCAAATTGTTAAGTCAGTGTTGAGTGCTGCGAGGAGAGGAAGGCTTTGAAGGATGAATATGCAAACTGAGCTGAAAAATGTGATTGGAACATCATAATCTTCCCCTTTCTAAATAAGCACATTGTCAGTGGATTCTTCCTTTAAAGAATTCAGGATGTTGTGTTTCTAGCTGAATGAAGAGCTCTTGGTATAATTACACAGATTTCCTTGAATTAAGCACTGTACATTCTGCAGGCTATATAATACTCATTCTGCTGTCCCACTCTGTCCACAATGTGTGCTTTACCTGCTTTAACCTTCCTGATTTCTTACAAATGGACATGGTGTTTTTATAGGATAAAAACATATACAATGTAGTGCATGTAGGTTTGAACAGTTTCTGAGAACTTATCACAGGCAACAGAACCGACAGGGATACACACCTCCGGTCTACTTCCAAGGCAACCCAAGTGATTTGTGTTCCATATCCAGTCTGAAAGCCAGACTGAAATGGATCTAGACAGTCCTAGAATCATAAAGTTAGAAGGGGCCACAAGGGCCATATGGTCCAACCCCCTACACCCACCCATGTAGAAATACACAACTCCCAAGGATAGCTACCCAACATCAGTTTAAAACCTCCAAAGAACGGGAGTCCACAACCCTCCTAGGTGGTCTGTTCCACTATTGAACAGCTCTTATAGTCATGAAGTCTTCCTAATGTTTAGGCAGGATCTCTTTTCTTGTAATTTGAACCCATTCTCTAGACTCTAGGGGTATTAGAAAACAAGCTTGCTCTACCTTCTATATGGCATTCCTTCAGACATTTAAATATGGCTATCATACTACATCTCATTCTTCTCTTCTTCAAGCTGGATATACCCAGCTCCCTAAGCCTTTCCTCATAGGGCTCAGTTTCTAGACAGATGAGCTGGAACTCATCCAGGATCTCCTGAAGCTGGGATGCCACCAACTCTAATGCTTTGTCCAGAAATGGAATATAGGAAAGCAGCTAGTAATAATCTAGTATGGTAGGATTCAGGGAAGGCTTTTCTAATAAGCCTCACAATTGCCTCCTGTAGGCACATAACCTCTCTCAAAATTTGCGCACTTGCTTAATAATGTGATAACTGGTTAGAAAATTCTGCTCAAAGAGTCATCATCAATGGCTGAGCTTCACACTAGAATGAGGTCTCAAGTGGAGTGCCTCAGTTTTCTGTCCTTCAACAATTTTATCAATGACTTAGGCTGCTGATACACTCCAGAAATAATGGAGTTTGACAGTGCTTTAACTGCCATTACTTCTCAGTGCTATAGAATTCTGCTCAGTGCTATAGAATTCTGGGATTTGTTGTTTTGAGAGATATTTAGTCTTCTCTGTCAGAGAGCTCTGATGCCACAACAAACTACAAATCCCAAGATTCCATAGGATTGAACCATGATAGTTAAAGTGGTGTCAAACTGCATTATGTCATCAGCCAAAGAGGAAAAAGGGAGCTAGGCAGGTGTATAAACCAGGACGCAATCAGTTTTTATTAATATTTTGCCTTTTGACAGTTTTAGACCCTGAAATTGCTACAGAAAGGTGGATCATCATGAAGAACCTTACACATTTGATTCCCTACCAAGAACAAGCAAGGTTCGGTCCAAACGTAGTCATACTAGGAATAGACCTACTGAAAACTAAGCGCACCCACTCTCTCATTAATTTCAACAGGTCTTCTCCTAATATGACAAAACCAGGATCGAAATTATAATATTTCATAAGCCATAGTCTCTCTCTCTCTGGCTTTTCTTTGCAAACGAAGATTCAGGAAGGATTCATCCCGCGCTTTCTGCAAGCACACTGATGACTGAAAAGGCCAATCCAAGATAAACAAGTCTGGTTGCAGAAAGCACAGCAGAAGGTCTCCTTGGGTGATGTTTCCGGGTTGTGATTCTTTCTGCGTTGTCGTTTCTCTTCAAGACTTTTTCGGCGTGAGTTCTCAAATAAGGCTGCAGCATTGTGGATAGTGCGTCTCCATGCCTCCCAATGTGAGGGCAGGGCGGACCATTTGACCCGTGGCAAGTTCACCGTAGAATACTATTTTTGGGAGGCGATGGTCCTCCATCCTAGAAACTTGCCCTGCCCAGCGCAGTTGTGTTCTCAATATCATGGCCTCAATGCTGGTGATCCCTGCTTGCTCAAGGACAGCAACATTTGTATGGAGCCATTAAAGCATTGTCAAACTGCATTATTGCTGCAGCGTGTCAGCAACCTTAGATGATGGGGTTGAGAGAGTCCTTATCAGGGTTTCAGATGACAAAAAACTGGTAGGGTGGTTAAAATATTGGAAGATAAGGACAGATTTCAAAAGGACCTAGATAACCTAGAAAATTTAACAGAAATTAATAAAATGGAATTCAATTTAGTCCACACAAAAATATTGCAGGTATAGGATGGGGGATACATGGCTCAGTGGTACTACATGCAAAAAGGACCTTGGGATTATTTTACCTCAGAAATTGAACATGAGCCAGCAATGTGATGCTACAGCAAAGAAGGAGAATGGTTTTTATCCTGCATTAGTAGAAGCATAGTTACCAAGTCAAGGAAAGTAGTTCCACTATATTCTGTGCTGGTCAGGCCTCACGTGGAGTTCTGTGTCCAGTTCTGTGCACCTCATTTTAAGAAGAATATAGACAAGTTGGAGCAGGTTCAGAGAAAGGCAACAAGAATGATAAAAGGTATGGAGAACAAAACAAATGAGGAAATGTTGAAACAGCTGTTTGGTGAAGAGAAGACTGAGGGGGTGACATGATTGCAGTTTTTAAATACCTCAAGGGCTGTCAAAGAGAGGAGAGGGGGCAGGCCTGTTCTCTGCTGTCCCAGAGAGTAGGGCCAGGTCTAAGGTCTGAAGTTGCAGGAGAATAGATTTGGATTGAACATTAGAAGAAACTTCTTGACAGTAAGAGTGATTCAGCAAGGAACCAATTGCCTAGGGAGGTGGTGAGGTCTCCTTCTTTGGATGGCTTCAAAAAGAGGGTGGACAGCTATCTCCTGGGGATGCTTTCGCTGGAGATCCTTCATTGAATAGGGACTCAGTGGCCCATGAGGCCTCATCCAACTCTATGATTCTATGTCTCTTCAGGTGTCAAATCCACAAAACTCCTCTGTTAAGTGTGTGTTGGATTTCACCCTAATTTGCCTGACCGCTTTCCATTTTCTTTAACACTTTATGGATGGGCCTTTGTGCTCCTTACCTTTCCCAATTCTTCCAGCATTGTGGTCACTCACAGAATCATGTCAACAAAGCATTGTTTTGTTCTCTGCAAATGTCTGTTGCTGGTGTCTTCTCAGAGCTATCTGTTTATTCTGAAAATGGAAAAGTGCTTATTCTGGTGTTATTCTCAAGAATGTTTGAGGAGTACTGGTCCATAATGTTCCTCTAACACGAGTATATTTTTTGCTTGCTTCTGACCCAACATAGTAAAGAAGTTGCAAAGTATTCAGCTTTTATTGATATAAAACAACTGTTTGTGTTGATGCAGCATAACATAGTGAGACACTAATGATAAAAAGCACTTCCATAGTGTCTTTCAGTAATGATTCAGTGATGTCTGGTTAGGAAAAACCTATCATTTACAAGAACTTGTATACTATTAAGCTGCAATCCTGTTGAAGCATTATGTTGGCATAACTCCTGAAAGCCATCAGGTATGGCGGCTCTTGTACACTTTACATATTTGCATAAGGAGGTATCAAGTTACACCCATATGTAAGTGGTTCCTTATTTGCCCACAGCACAACAGGCTGTCTTGAAGCTACAAAGTATAATCTATATAGTATGAATAATGAAATTTGATACACACATTTGAGACTGATACAGCTGCAATGCACAATCAGTGGGTTATATCCAGAAGTTGCTTTGCTTTAGTACAAATTTGGGGAGACTCTTTCTGCCCAAGAGCCAGATTGAATTTCAAAGAAGTTCTTGGGACCAGAAAGCTGCCTATCAGTGGTGGGTGGGGACAGAGACAGAAGGATGGAATTAGAAAAGAAAACCTGGGGGCCGTTTACACAGCAAAATAAATCCTCAAAGAGTCCTAATAGTTCCCACATCTTTCGGATCAAAGTCGCCATATTCAGAAGGAGGGGGGCATAAAACCCCATAAGTCACGCAGTATCAGCTTTCACTATTTTCCCAGTCTTTTTTGAAAAGTAGCACAAGTTAGCACACATCAACTGTGTGAATGACCATTTCGCTTATGGCAGTGGAAACAGTCAGCAGTCTTTTCGAAATTGCCACAGCAGAACTTAATCCTGATTGGTTCAATTGACCAAGGAGGGAGGGGGTTTGACTTGCAAGAGAAAAAAGATTGAGCTAGCTGGCTTGCTTTCTAACTACTCTCCCTCCCTCCCTCCCTCCCTCCATCTCTCTCTGTGTGTGTATGAGAGAGATATAGTGATCTGGTTCAACTGGCTGGATCTCAGCTGCTTTCCTTCCCTCCTTTGTCATTTATTTATGGTCTCTTTGAAGAGTCTGCTCAGCATTGAGAAAAGGGATGTCAGCTGCTTCTTTTCCGTGTGTGTGCACACACTGGCAGGGATCTTGGCTGCTTTCCTTCCCTCCTTTGTCATTATTTACGAGTCTATTTCCCCCTCGCATGAGAGGGAGAGAGACAGGCTTCAATTGTTGAGAGGAGTGTGTTCAGCTGCATTCCAAAGAAAAAGGAATCTCAGCAGATCATTCTTTTGTGTGTGTTTCTGCTTTCCTTCCCTCCTTTGTCATTATTTACGGTCTATTTTCCCCTCACCCTGGCCCCCTCCTTGCTTCCTCCCTGCCTTCTGCCTGGCTTTAATGATCTTGAGGCCATACCCCCCCCACCTTTGTCTGTGTAAACTATGAATGCCGAAACTCACCGCATCTTCCAAATTAGCAAAAAATCATGTGAACTGGGCACTGCTGATGTGAAAGGATGGTAATCTGGAATTTCACGCACTTTATCCTCCCGTGTAACTGGCCCCCTGCATGTTTAAACTTATAGCTCTGTTGCCTTAGGAGAAACTTCCCAGCTTTTTAGAGTAGGGAAAAACACATGCAAAGCTGGGAAATCACCAAATTATAGTGTCATGAATAAGGGAGCATACTCATCTGGGAAACTTCAGGAAAGCCTGGTTTAACCAAAGGGGTTGATGTTCCCCACGTATGTTTTTGCAGGAAGTGCTTAATTTTTAGTGAGCAGAAGCACCTATTTTTTTTTTAAATTTTTCTCCTACTCACATAACCTTCCTGTTTCACCCCTACAGGAATGCTATTTCTGAGGGTTGGAAGACCATCTGAAATAGAACTGGATGTGACACAAAGGGCTGCAAGTGTTGGGGTAGATTGACAAAAAACCGGCAACTCGGCTGATAAAGTAACCCCCCTTTTCTAAGAAAAGTGCATTGTTTATGATACAATATGTGTGTTGTACTTCTGTCCCACTCATATGTACATAATAATGTAAAACATCAATGCAATGCTAACATTCAGTGGTTTATTAAATTGGCACATTTCCAACCTCTTTGCTTTTAGTCAAATTTTGAATGAATTATTAGTCTTCATCCAGTTCTGTCCTAAAAATTGCTATCCCAAGATTTGTACATTCAGTTGACCAAGGATGAATCCAAGAGCTAAATATATATATTTTCAAAATACAATGAACACTACTAATGAGGATAATTATAACACTGTAATATCTACGGTATGTTGAAAAATTGCTTTACTGACAGAAACACGGGGGGGGGGGAATGCCACTCGTTAGATGCCAAAGATCTTAATTGCTGATTTTCAAGGTGTTGAGTTGGGTCAGTTCATGGCCACTGTTTTATCCTGAGGTGCCAAAGGCAGGAATTCAAGTCTCCTAGATTTCATGCCAGATCCCAGTCTTTCCTAGGAACCTCCCATTTAATGGCTGAATCAACTGTTAACTATTACTCTTTATTCAAATACTCACTCACATATTTTTGCATAATGAGCTGAGCCAGAGACTGCAGTGTCCCCCTCCCAACAAATAAATTTTAACAGGAAGTAATAGAGAAGGCTGTATTCTATCGTAATGTTCGAATTCTACTTATATAAATTCAGATTTTCTGTTTTTTAAACCTGTTTTAGATGAAGGGAGATGGGGAATCTAGGCAAATATTATTGTACAATTTTGTTTAAGAAACACAGGGGTTGTCTAAATGAGGAAAAAAAATCATGGAATTTGCTGGGAATCCTACCTATCTCAATGGGATCCTGCATAAATCAACACGAGGGGGTGTACATTCCGGCTCATTTAGGACAATCGAATGACAACTGATTTGAAGGGAAGCACAAAGCTGATTGGCCAGGCAAGAGCAGGGGCAGGGCTTACTAAAAGGGCAAGCGCCTGCTGCTGCCATGTTGGATTTTCACTTCAGCGAGTGATCACTAAGGCGATAAAATGCGGTGGTTATTTTTTGTTTTGCTTTCACGTTAAATTGGAAAATCGCTCCAGCACACATTGGACAACATTTTTTTTAAAAAAATTGGTGGTGGCAAAGAACTAATGCAAGTAAACCACTCGCGACTGCCATCTGGAATGCGAGGCTTATGGGGGCTTCCAAGGCCAAAAAAATAAAAAAATAAAATAAAATAAAAATCCTATTAAGATATGTTTCTGTTGCTGTGAAATGCCATTACTATGAGGTACTATTTTTTTCTCTTTGTGTGGATGGGCCCACAGAATATGAGTGATACAGGTTGTTTATTATTATTATTATTATTATTTTAGGTATTTATACTCCACTCTTCAGCCACAAAGGTTCTCAGAGCAGCTTACAAATTGTTTTAAGCAATAGCAATTTACACAGCTACACCACATTAAGCGGTTTCTAATGTGTGTTAGCTAATTGCCCCCACAAGCAAGGTACCCATTTTACTGACCTACGAAAGGATGGAAGGCTGAGTCAACCTTGGAGTCCTCTGGGATTGAACTTGCAATGTGGTGGCTTGCAGTACTGGCATTTAACCACTGCGCCACCCAGGCTCCCTGTTTTACATAGAAACAATACATTATATGTTTCATACACTTAATCTCCCTCCTGTTCCTCTTTTTCCTTTTGATTAAGGAGAAAAACTTCTGGATGCCTAAGTTTTAGGACACTGCTTTTAGGGAGCTGTACCTACCTGGCATATTGGTTCCATTGCCAATAAATAGGAACAGAAGAAGTTGCCTGATAATGAGTAGAACCATTGGTCCACCTAGCCTAATGCCTGCTCCAGGGGTAGGCAGCCTGGTGCTCACCAGAGGATTTGGGTTATAATTGCCATTAGGGTTTTATGGAAGTTATACTCCATCTGGAAGATACCCAGGTGGCCTGCACTTACACTACCCTTACAACAGGTCTCCAGGCTTTCTGGGATCATTAGAAGTCCCTGTATGGAGATGTTTGGAAGAAAGATTTGAGTCCTTCTGCATGCAGAGCATATTCCCTGCCAATGACTTTGGAAGTCTTACTGCAATGAGTTTCCCAGACACAGAGTAATAGCCTTCCCACAAGAGCTGTGCAAGCCTTCACTGATAGCTGAGTTTTAATAGGCATACTATTGGAACATATTATTGATCTTTACATGCCTACCCTCATCCCATCCCATCCAGCCACCTTCATGGGACACAGCTATCTGGAACAACAGCTGGATTGACATATTTGACTTTGTGATAATCCTGGGGATGGTGACAATGGTATTCTAGGTTTAGGATGTGGGCACCAAATAGGCAGAAGCACTGCATCATATATATCTTTTTGAGGAGTTAGGCAAAATGATTTAGTCAGTTCAGTATGTTGAAAAACAAGGAATTTTTCCTCTGCTTCCAGCAATTGAAACATACATTGCTGCCAGCACTTACTTTTTCTATGAAGTGGTTTCACAGAAGTTCCACCTAGGCCCCAACCCATTGATGTAGCAATAGCGTACACAACTGTGTGTGGACATCAGTGTGCACTATGCTGGTTGAACAGATGGTGGGTGGCAAAAAGCCAGAAATTAGAGTAAGTTTAAATTTCAACATGACCTTATCAATTATAGAGGAGAATAGTTTGAATAGAGATGCCAAGTTTCTGGATCACTAAAGGGCAGGTTATTTTGTGTTAGTGCACAAAAGCTACTACCTGAATTTGTCTGGAACTAAGCTCTTCCTATGGTAGTACCATTCCATTATATCTGATAGAAAATTCTCTGTACTTCAAAAGCATGATAGTCTTCCCCAATAAAGGACTTAATAAAAGAGAAAATCCTGCTAATTTCTAGTTTTATATTCTTGAGTTTGCAGTGCTTTGTACAATAGTAGTACAGTAGGACCCCCGCATCAACTGATTCATTATCCACTGATTAAGTAATCCATGGGACACAGAACAGCACACCTACCATAGAGTCTTCCTAGAAAATGTACCCTCTCTAGCCATTTTCTAGATCCTCCAAGGCAACTCTATGGTATTTTAAACCGGAAGTCCCATTA
Source organism: Gambelia wislizenii (assembly GCA_030847615.1). Lineage (NCBI taxonomy): Eukaryota > Metazoa > Chordata > Lepidosauria > Squamata > Crotaphytidae > Gambelia > Gambelia wislizenii. Next base: position 225,413,659 of record JAUMIR010000003.1, on the reverse strand, counting down.
TTTTCAATGGCATTCGCTATTAGCCATGGTTTTTGGTATCTATGGGCCCCACAGAACCAATGCCCAGTGGATACAGGGGTCCTACTATATTGCTAATTAAGTGCCTATATGACCTCCCCTCTTCCCCCACTCCCTTGGTTCTTGAAATGTCTCATCATCTCTGATGGTTGAGGAAGCTGCAGTGTTGTCTGTCAGACAGGCTCAAGCTACTCATGATCTATAGCTGCACCTCATACTTTTTCTTATCTTTCTCTCCTGATTTCCTGTGGTGATAACAGAGTTCAGCTGTGCACTTAGAGTGGAAGAAATTGAGTGTTGCAACAGGCTTGCCACTGCAAAACTAGTTAGGAAGGAAAGTTAATTCAACTGCTGAGGACTTGTTATCTTGGAAGAGCAAAGACTTTGGAGTGTAAATGGGACTGTTTCCACAGTGCCCTTTATCGGATTCTTGCTCTATATGGATTTTACTGTAATTATAACATGAGCAGGTTTTAATGCATAATTAGCCTCATTAATAATTTTATTGAACCTGGTAGATAATTTTGCAAGTTAAAACAAAAATTAATCACTTCTTGCATGAATAACCAAGCTTTGGGCCTTAATGGGATCATGCAGCAGCAATCCCAAAAGCACTAATACATTCACGGCTCAGAAAAAGACAAAGCAGGTAGAACAAGGTGTGGGGGATGGTTTTACACATCTGTACAATGTAAGAGATGAGGCAGGTTTTCTACAGCTGAACTAAGGGATTCTGTTAGGGTAACTGCTAGCCTTTTTGTCATCTTAGATAACAGATCAAACTAATGCTTATTCCACTTGCAAGTATATCATAATTCTAACAATGCTAGAGGAGGGGCTGCTACAGAATGTTTGTGTTTGTGTGTGCGGAATATTCAAACAGTGCCATCTAATGTGAAAATAATGGCGTCACAAACACACAAGTATATCCCATTGTTTTTAAAAAATGTGAAATGTTGCAGGGTATGGAATAGATTGATTCATCATGTATGGAGCTGAGCCTTTGCCACCAGAGTCTGTGTTGGCATAACGGCCAAACGTTAATAGCTGTCCAGTATGGAGAAAAAGTCCACTTCTATTAGTGATCTTGGGTTTTTCTAGAACTGCCAGATATGCCGGCTTACTACCAGCATATCCTTGCCCCAGAACAGGCCTGTTTCCCTCCTTATTACTACATGTTACTACATGAAATGGGATGGAGTCCATACCTGCATGGTGGCCTGTATCTGCAGCGGACACCACCGCTGGTGTCGCCCTGAAGCCAGGAAGGTGGTCCTCCATGAGTCACATGCAGGGGGCCTTAATCACATGCTCAGGGCCTCCTTCCTGGCTTCAGAGAGACACCAGCAGCGATGGCAGTGGCCGCTGCAGATATGGACCAGCATGGAGGTATGGACTCCTGCATTCCTGTGGGGCCTGATCTGGGTTTTCCCACATGAAGTGGGTTTTCCCAGGTATTTTAATTAAAATAGCTTAACAGGTTTTATCCCGTCTTTGACCCAGGTGTTGACAATACTGCCCTGGGGGTGAAATGGGGCAAAAGTCTTGGACAGTATGGACTGCTGGTCTCCAAGACAGGGGCGAGACAGAGTAAATAGGCCCTCTGGATAAGCCCCTTGATAGTTTCTTTTTACATTAGTTTGGCAGTTTGAGGCTGCAAAAAAAAAAAAAAGTAGGCTGAGAACAGACTGTGGGAGTAAATTTTCTTCTGTTGCAAACCTGTTTGTACAGTTCTCATAGCTGTTGCAAGGGAAGGTGGATCATGCTTGCACACTTTGATTTTCTTTGTTTGCTTCTGCATTATATAAACCTTGGGAGCCCATTTTCCACTGTCCTCAGCCTCAAGGGGTGAGTCCCAGTTCAGGTGCTCCATATACCAGTGATAGGGACTGAATTTGATTGCTGTCCAGGGATAGTCTGGGTAGAATTTGGGGTGGGGTGGGGAATTCTACAGTTGGCTGTGAATGCATTCTTGGACCCATCAGTGAAAAGGATGGAATGCTTTTCTGTTCTGTACTATCTGCTTTACCACCAATAAAGCTTATGTTGCACCAATAGTGTGTGTTAGTTTTCAGTATTAAGAGAACTGTTGAGAAGGCCTGGAACTATACTCAGTTCAGGAACAGAACACTGCATTCCCCAACCTGGTACTCTCCTTGTATGTTAGACTACAACTCCTATATTCTGAGTGTGCAGGATTAATAGAGAAGCAATCCAGTGTTACTGCAGCATTGCTTTAAAAGTATTGTTAGAAAAGATCTTTCAAACAAACCATTTTTCTTTCTGTCATGTTTGACAGCGCCTTTCCCAGTTGCTATTTTAACCGAATAATAAATAGAAGAAAGTTGCTTAATTATCATTAACGTTTCCCATATATTTTAAAAGTGACATGCAGAAGGAATGGGGACGCTGAAACAATAGGGTGGGGGGAGAATTAATGTTCAAAGATTTCCTTGGTAACGTTTTTCTGATCTTTTAAAAAAAACAACAACTATGAATATATTCACTAAGGCCCCATGCAGTTAAAAACAGATGTAGTTAAGAATGTCCTTCTGTGCATATTTAATTCAGAGTAAGTTCCTTTGAGCTTAGTGGAACTTCCTTTCAAGTAAATGTGCACACGGATTTACTTACTAATTTTAGGAATAGTATAACTCATCCTCCAACTGTAAACAAACAAACAAACAAACAAAAACAAACCTCTGCTCAATATGACCTACATCAGTGGTTCTCAAATTTTGGCCCTTCATTTGTTTTGAACTTCAGTCCCCAGAATTCCTGATCATTGGCCTAAGGGCTTCTGGGAGCAGAAATCCTTTGGAGGACCATAGATTGGGAACACCTGCCCTATGTCATTTAACGCAACATTTTTTTTCTTTTGAAAGAGTTAAAAATACAGTTGTCCCATCATATTCGCTGGGGTTTGGTTCCAGGACCCCCCGTGGATACCAAAATCCGTGAATACTCAAGTCCCATTATATACAATGGCATAGCAAAATGGTGTCCCTTATATAAGATGGCAACATCAAGGTTTGCTTTTTGGATTATTATTTTTTTAAAGAATATTTTTAAGCCATGAATATTTAAATCCATGAATGCCTAATCAGTGGATACGGAGGGACAAGAAAAAGATATGGCTGAAAACCAATTAGAATATCAACGTGAGTCATTGAAACCTACATAGAGAAACTGAAAACTTATCTGGAAAAAAATTCAGAGTAAGACAGTAGAAATCAGGTAAAGAAGAGATTCCATGGTTTGGGCACTGCCATTACGCTCCTTCCTTCATCATACACAGCCAGTCATCTTCCAAAGATTCACTGAGGTCACTCTCCCAGGCTGAGAAATCATATGGCTTAACTTCTAATAGTGGCATTTAGAGGATGTATAAAGAGATGATATCCAACCTTAAATCCTGTAAATGATTCAAAAGAAATGAGTGGATGCTTGGCGTCCTCATTTATCTGAGCATGCTTAAGAAAGGGTTATTGTGGCAGGTATTCCTAAAAAGGAAGGGGTTCTATAGCTAAGTGTATAGCAATGGAGATGATGCATCCTTGCCTTGTTTCTATCTGTAACTGAAAAGGCCTTGAGTTGTGATTGTTAATAAAGACATTTGCTTAAGGACCTTGATAATTCAATGTGACAGTTATAAAGAATGTTGGGTCAAAACCATTTTCAAGAGCAGGAACTTAAGACAGAGCCCGTTCAGTATTATCAAAGGTATTCTCTGCATCAAGGGAGAGAACTGACATAGGAATTTGTATCATTTGTGCTTCATGTTTAACATCTTTGGCATATTGTGCATTGTATGCCAAATGCTTCCATGGAACAAATCATATTTGGTCCATCTGAACCTACTGAATAATTATTACATCCAATCTTTGAGTGAAAACCATATTACTGTAAAAGACAATGAATCTTGATTAGAGATATACAGTACCAGGAGTAGCTGAAGTAGCTTGTTCAGTTCTAGTATGACTATATTTACGCCACATTATGTATATGTAATTATGATGCTTAACATAACAACCAGGTCTGTAACAGGTACGAGTAACTGATGTTGAAAGGTTTATTAAACCGTGCTGGAAACCTATAAAAGTGTTATGTTTTAGTTTACTTCTTCTGAGATGAACCTTTTGAAAACTAAGCTATATCCTTTTTGCTGTTTGAATGTGATTAATGGAAAGTCAGGTCATCACATATGACTAATCTTGAACATCATGATGGAGTTCAGGAGGGATGGTAGTCTGTTTTAGGTAAAATTAAGGTGGTTTTTTTTTTTTTTGGTCAGTACACCTAAGCTCTGCATATGTGCAGAAAGCAAATTTAAAAGAAACACAAGCTCAGTAGGTGGGAGGTAAAGCCCAAAATATGTATGAAAAGCTTGAGAAGCTCTTCTCTCAAAATAGTTTATATTGCTTGTTTTATATAGCACTGCTTTTTGATCTCTTTCTTTTTTAAAAGATGGGATAAATTGTGACTGCATTCCTTATTCCCATGACATCATACTGAGTTCAATGGGATTACTTCAAAGTAAGTGGTTTGAAGAATCTTTTTGCCCCAGGTAAGAAGCATAGAGTTGCAACTACAAGAATTCTTCAGATCCAAACAGGAAATAAGTAGCAGAGAAGGGTGTAAGACCCCCTGCGATGTGTTGAATTCACTTTTTTGCAGCTACCCTGTTATCACAGGCAAACATTCCCCTGCATTTAAATATTGAGATATATTGTCTTGCTTCTGTTTATATGTTATCTTCAAGGCAGAAGAAAATTATGTAGACTTTGTTCTATTTTTCTTGTAAAGTTATCCACTAGTTGCTTTTTGCAAGTACAATATAATACATATTTATTTTTAATACGTACTTATTAATACATATTTAATACATATTTATTTTTAAAAAATAATTCAAAAATATAATACGTAAAAGCTCACAAATTTTATACCTAATGCATCAGGTTTTATTTTTTCCTCATTTACAACAGGACATAACAAAAACTAGAAGAGTTTTATCGAGTATATGGGCCCAAATTAATTGTTTGCTCTATATAGAGTAGACCCATTGAATCAATTGCTGATTGGTAAGTAAGCACTTACATAAATCCCATCAATTCTATAGGTCTGCTCTAGCTGGGACTAGTAATTAGATTTAGGCTGGTGAGTAAGAGCAGAAAGGAAAAAGAACTGTATGTGGAAGAGTTAATAACATGGATTAGCTGTTTGCTAATGGAGGTTCCAGTTATAAAAGGAAACAGAGGGAAGTACATTTTGGGTCTGTTGAAAAGTCCTCTGAAGAATTAAGAAATCTACATTCAATTAAGGAGTTTGAGAATATCATAGGTACAGTAGCATGAGTCATGATGACAGGATGGGATTCTTACTCCTCTTGGAAGCAGATCAAAGAATGGTAGCCTATCAGCACAAAGTGATCCATCTCAGCAGGAAAGACTGGGTGGGTGCGCACGCGCACACACACACACACACCCATGTACTTAGCACATGTGACTAATACAGTAGGAAGCCCTATTAAGAGCCACTACACATGCCCCTTTAAGTTGTGTACATGTAATTTAAATCAGTCCACACCAAAACCAATGTTTACAAATGTCCTTCATTCAAGTTACCACATTAGGCTGCAGTGTCCTGCTTAGGTTAGCCTCTGTCTAATGTGTGAAATGTTCTTGAATAATCCTTTAGAAGTAGCTCACACCATTTCACCTATATTCAATTGAAAAGACAGCCCAAGCATACCTAATGACAATATTTACTTAATACATTTTTTCTACTGTGCTTCATCCTCAAACAGAGCGTTGTAAAACTATGAATCTGAACAAAACACCCCAGCTGTGGAAAAAACTTGTTAAAAATATGGAGAAATTCTACAAAGCTATCTCTTTGTCCCTTTTCTTTGCAGGTGTCTCTCCCCCCCCCCCCATCGCCACTTCTGGCCTGTTAGGGAAATCAAGGTCTTTTAAAATTCCCATTGCAATGTATTGTGACACTAGTGTGCCAGAATAGGAAGTCTACCCATCAGCTTTCATTATCATACATTCACCCACTACGTAATAATGCTTCTGGTTGGAAAAGAAGAGGGCTTACCGGCTTGCCAGTGGGCCTGTTTGCGGCCCAGCCGGTGCCCCCAGCGATCTCCCTCCTGCAGCCCCCGTCAGCCTTGTGGCCGGTGAGCTGGGGGCTGCCATTGCTGAGCTGCAGTCCATTCCCCGGATGACCTATGGAGCCTTGGGAGAAGACAGTGATCCAAGGTGTGACAGACTCTTTGGCACCATCGACGGGAGCAAGTTACAAGAGGGCAGCATCCCAGTTTTTGTCATTCAGGTGTCGACACGGCTATGGAACCACCTGGCCACCATCGGAGAGGGAAGTACTGCATTACTTGGCTTCAGTAAAGGAGCGAGGCTTGGCGCCCAGGACCATAGCAGTGCATATGGCAGGTATATCCTTCTTCATCAAGGTGGCAGGTTTTGGTGACCCGTGTGACACCTTCATGGTAAGGAGGGCAGTGGACGGTTGGAGGAGAATGATGCCAAGAGCAGCAGATGCCTGGCGTCCAGTATCATACTGCCTGCTGGCACACCTGGTGGGAGTATTGCTGTTCATCTGCCATTCAGGCTATGAGGCCCTGCTGTTTGGCACTGCTTACACCATTTCCTTCCTTGGGGTGCTGAGAGTGGGGGAAGAATGTGCTCCTCCAAGCAGGACGCATCCGGCAAGGCCCTGCAGTTGCAGGATGTGGTTATCAAGGACGGGGCCTTGGCTCTGCACATATGGCACTCGAAATATGATCAGCATGGCAGGGCGCAACGCTGCAACTGTGGAGAGTGGAAGGCACTTCCCCCTGCCTGGTGGCCAGCATGCGGGAGTTCCTGAGGGTGCGCAGTGAGGGGCAAGGGCCCTTTTCCGGCATAACGGAACACCGCTCAAAAGGTACCAGTTTGTGTGTGTGCTTAAGGCGGTGTTGAGAAGGCTGGGGCTGCCGGCAGAGGTTTTTGGCAGTCATTCATTCCGGATTGGAGTGGCAACTACGGCGGCGCAGGGTGGATTGTCCACAGAGACCATCATGAGACTGGGTTGGTGGCGATCTGGGGCATATACAGCATACATACGCCCGGAAAGGATGATCGCTTCATGGCCCATGGCCTGGATGGGACTGTAGGGCTGCCTGTTGATGGTGATGGGAATGGTTGGCGGAAGGCGGTTCCCATGAGGAACATCTTTTGTGGCGGATGGCATGGATCCTGATCAGGGTAAAGGGGGGAATAAGGGGGTCTCCATCAAGTTTAAGTTCAAGTTCACAGAGACCCACCTTCCTTATGCTAATTAACACTTTGTTTGCAGGGAAGGAGAGAGTGTCAGGCGGGACAGCTTGACCAACAGCTCTCTCCTCCAGGATGGTCGGGAGTATCCGACAAGAGGCCATTGACCAACATTGGGTTGGGCAATGATGAAACCATGACCCATGCATGATTGTCAATCATTTTGTAGCCATCAGCAAGTTGTGGCCTTTTATTGCCAATATTATCTACTAACCTGTACTTAACCTAATTTTCCTTATTTGTACTCAATACAGTTTGTTTATTCAAATTTGAGTGTATGTGTCTTTCTTTGAGGGGGAACGGGGGTTGTACGGTCTGGGTCCGCAAGAGATTTCATTTCAACTCAGTGCGAATTACAGGACTACAAAGGCAAGCAGAACAGAGGTCTCATTTCATTGACAGCTATGAGAGAGTTTTAGAGCAACCATTTCTCCCTGTATGTCCCCTAACAAAAACATATCATTGCTCAGGACTGCTGTGATTTGGGCTGCAAATGTCACTAGTTATCTGCTGTTCTTGTAGACAGAACAGCATTCAAGATTGCTCAGTGCTAGAAATGCATAGATCACAAGTGGATCTTCGTGCCTAGCTGGGGAACTTTGGTCTTTCCAGATGTTTTGGACTTCATCTCCCAGAAGCCATAGTCAGTATGACCAATGGGGAGGAATTATGGGAGTTTTACTCCAGAAGATCAGCCAGACTATGTTTTACCACCCATGCTATATTCAGAGAATGCTTTTAAGAACTAGTGTGGTACAGTAGACAAGAGTATTGGTTGGGAAAATATTGGAGGGTGCTAGATTCATTTTAATAGAATGAAGAGAAGACTGGATAAAGAACAAATCAGGTGAAGAAGGGACAATTGTTGATGCTTGCATGGCATCAATGTCTGGAGCAGTCTCATATAGCAAACCAATCAAACTGAAACAGGGTATTATGATACCTTAATTTTAAAAAATAATAAACACATTAGTCTGAAAGAGTGCTACAAGACTTTTTGTGAGGTGTGGCCAATACATGCAAGGCATGAAATACAATAGTTATTAGTAGGATGGTTTGGGCATTAGTGGGATGGTTTGGGCATGACTCCTGGTCTTGTGAGTGCTCCACTTACAACACCTAAGAGTACACTGAGCTTGTGGTTCACAACCCTATGAAAAAGCCTCTGAATACTAGCATTGTGCCAACAGGAGGAGTCCAGATTTAGCCAAATGTAACTTGAATGGTGGAAGTGGACTCCCCTGCTCCCTCCTCATCACAGCAGCTCCTCCAGCTGCCTAAAAATGCTACACAGAGGGGAAAAATAGTGTGTATATCAGGGGGAGCGGGATCCCTGAATATCAAATGGAAACACCTTATCTCTCTAGACCCATCAGGTTGGAGGGTTGAATCTATCACAAGGGATAACAACCACTCCCAACATTTTATGTGCTGGCTTTGTCACATGGTTGATATAGCAAAGTTACAATTTAATTCGGCTTCCTTGTAAGGAAGGAGATGCTAATCATTCTTCTGAAGGCTTAGGGGAATTAATTTGAAGAGTTTTATGGGGAGGGGATTTGGCCTGTAACTTAGGTCGAAGATCCTATAGTTCTAATTTTCAAGTGTATACACTATTACACCAACATATATTGGTGCAAATAGAGATTCTGACGCACTCATTTTGTAGTAAATGCTTTCCTGGATCAAGAAGATATCCGTAAAAGGTCACCCTAGAGGGATTATAATATTCCCTACATAAATCATCATCACCATCACTTTATTCATTTATATCCTGCCTTTCCTCCAATGTTGAGACTCAAGGTGACTAAGAACATATTTTAAAACAATGCAAATTAGAAACTATACAAAGGCATTAATAAAAGTAAGAATATAAGAGTTATTTTAAAACATTAAACAATTTAAAATTCATTAAAAGACTACCGTGCATACTCATGAGTAAGTTGAAAAAGTTATGCCAAAAAATTGACTCCCCAAAATTGGGTTGACTTATACATGGGTCAATACAGTAATCCTGCTCGAAAACAATGGAAGTAGTGGCTCATTGGGATTTCTCTGTTGTGGTGGGGAGAGCAGAGGGGGCCCTAAAAGAAGCACCGAATCCCCTAGGGCCCCGTCCATGGTTCTATGGTTCCCCCATTCTCTCCATCATAGCAGGAAAATCCCAAAGAGCCACCATCACAGCAGGGAGAATGGGGCAGCACTTCTTTTACAGGAGGCTTTTCCTGGATGAACTAAACTCTTGCAGGAAAATCCTGAAAATCCTTGCAGGAAAATCCAGCTTTGCCCACTCTCCCTGCCTTGGCAGAGAACTCCCAAAGATATATAAGGTATATACAAACCTTAACAGGACACAAATTTATAGCAGGATAACATATTTTTAAATATTTTTTTTTGGGGGGGGGGGAAACACAATTACGGTGGGCTCTTGGTATCCACTGGGGTTTAGTTCCAGGACCCCCTGTGGATACCAAAATCTTTGGATGCTCAGTTCCCATTATATACAGTGGTGTAGTAAAATGGTGTCCTTTACATAAAATGGAAAAATCAAGGTTTACTTTATTTATTTATTTAGAATATTTTCAAGCTGTGGATGGTTGAATCCATGGATGCAGGATCCATGGATACAGAGGGCCAACTGTACTGTAAGTTGGAATAGGTTAGCTTTGGTTTGGTTTATACAGGTCACCTTGTATCCATGGATTCAATAGCCATGGTTTCACTTATCCACATCCAAAAAATATGTTCTCTCTATGCATTTGTAGGTTCTCCAATGTGATTTTGTGATCAACTTCAAGCATTAATCTCATTGAAAATAATAAGGTTCTCTGTTATCCTTGGCTTCAGGTAGCTATGGGATGTGTGTCTTGGAACACATTCCCCATGGATACAGGGGTCAACCTATATTCCCTACAATTAATTTTCACTCCTGATATCTATCATTTTCAGTAGTCATCCAAATCACCAAACTATTACTCCTGGAAGTTCTAAATTCTACCAAACTCCATAACAAATTCCTTGTATTATCTGAGAGAGGTAACAGTGAATTTATTTTTGCAGTCCTGAGTATCTGAAAACCTAGTTATTCTCAGAATGGTTATCCAAGCAACTTTCTTTAAAAATGGACTTCGACGTGTACAATTTAAGGCATTGATATTCAAGATATTTCTGATCTTGCCCCCATGCAGCCTGAACAAAGCAAGGTGAAATTTAAATAGAAGGATATTTTGGTCAAAAATGCAGGTTTCATGGCTTTCACTGTACAGAATCAGCAATATATACCAAGAATGTATATCTTCATTTAGTTCATTATTGCAAGCAAGGATGGATAATTGCATGTGTTCATCCTACTGGGTAAGATAACAATAATTTCTGCACATTTTTTAATCACTTGTGTGAAAACCATTCTTTTGGCATGGAAAAAGGTGATTTTTCCTGCAAAACTGGCATCTCCTATGCAAAATACACTGTTTGGGAGAAAATGCACTGTGGGGGTCCTGAAATATAAAGAAAATCTTGCCGTGGTTGATCATTTTTTCAGTGGGTTGTCTTCAGGTGTCGAGATACCCTTTATTGTCAAGAAAGAGAAAAAGATTGCAACTATTCTTTACATCTCAAATGCATATGTACAACTGAAAGTGGCAATAGGAGCTGGGGTAGGGCTGAAATTTGAGCTGATAACACTATTAAAATTACTTATTTTTATGTTTGTGGTGCAAAACAAGAAAACCTAATTTCTTTTTCTGTTGAATGACAAAGATAAAGAATGCCTTCCATTAGAGTCAGATGGCTTCAGTAGAAGGAACTTGTAAATCCCTGGCTTGCCTCATCTGTAAGAGGTCAAGGCACCAGATATGTTGTACTGACTGATGGTTTCAGTAGCATAGTCAGAGTCTGGACAAGTTGTATTTTTTGTACACTTCCCAGAATTGGCCCCAATCAGCCTGGCCAGTGGCCATGATGGCTAGGGGATGCTGGGAGTTTAGCCCAGAAAAGTAACTTGTCCACACTCTGCAGTATATAGATGAAAACAATAATGTACACAGCTTGATAGCCCTAGTGTCAAGGAAGAAAATGTGACTAAATTAGAGAAAGCCGTCACTTGGCAGTGTGCTTTTCTGAGGACAAGTGCCCCTAGCCAAAATAGCCAGCGTGCGGAAAAGGAGATTGTAGTGGATGCCGAGACCAATTCTTATAACAAGGGTTCTGCCTGTAGCAGATAAAACAAAACGGAAGCCTTTCCACTCCTGATGGTGGCTTATCCTGCGTTGTTTTCTGCTTCTTTTTTTTGTAGATGCCTCTCGGCGGCCTCCATGGTAGTGTTGGTGAGTATGCTTGTTCAATTCCAAAAATCCTGATAATCACATCAAAGCAAGTCTTACTATTCAGTCATCTTATCCAGCATATTCCTTTCAATTCAGATACCAAAAATTTTGGCTCCCTGATCCTTTCATTTTACTATTCTACAGCCAGAGGACGATGTAGGCAAATGTGTTATTTCTTGGCTCATCCTAATGACACTGTAAGGTCATAAGGGTAGGCCCTGTTGAGGCTTGGATGAAGTAGCTTAAAAAAATCTTAAGGTCTAAATAGATAAAATGTGGTTGTGTTGGAATAGGTGCCTTTAGCAGACTAACAGAGAGCAATGTTTTATTAATAAACAACTGAAATGAGGTGTGCTTGTGTGCACACTGTGAATATTTTCACCTTCCTTTTTTTGTGTCACCTTTGGGGCAATCCCCACCCCTACCCCTTTTGCAAAGTAATATTAAACTATTGAGAAAAGAAGAGGTATCAGAAGGAAGAGGCGATACATCCTTATTGTCAAGGCAGCCGACCACTGTTCCTTCATACTGATTTAGTAACAATGTACTTTCTGTGCTAACCTAAAGTAACATGTGTTTAGATGCCGTACCTCTGCCATGCATCGATTTCAATGGGTTGCACATTAGGGCCTGAATCTAATTGTTAGTTTTAACTACAGTAGACCATTGAATCAATAGAAAGTAAATAAATCAACACTTATAGAAGTTCCATTGATTTAGTGGGTCTGCTCTAGTTGGAACTAACAATTGGATTTAATTTCAACTGTACAACCCTGTCCACATTCTATATCACTAGTCATGTAGAGATATGTGTAACTAGTGCTATATCAAGACTGATGACAGTCTTGGAGCTTAGCGCTAGACAGCTGAAAGATTGTTCTATCAGTGTGGTAAGGCAAGGATCACTAGCCTAGTTCTCTGGCAAGCCTGTACATGTATCCTTCCCCCTACTGTCTTCCAGCGTTTACTCTTAGTATTGTCATCATGCAAGTCAGACTGTGTATATGGCATGTTGAGAGCAACTCTTTGTTGTGTGGTGAATATTTGGCTAGTTGAGCAACATGCAGATAATGGGCCACATGCAGGCCCAAGGCTATTTTTGTTCACTTCTAATATTTGGAAGCAAATTATAATGCTTTAGCACAGTGGTTCTTAATCTGTGATCTGTGGACCCCCAGGGGCCCACGATGTCCTCACAGAGGGTCCTTGAAGGCTTGAAGGGTGCTCAGCCCACCTCTTCCCTGCAGTGGAGCAGCCACATAAGAGGAGCCAAGGCAAAGGCTGGCTTGGCCTGCACATTGCCATTCAATCCATTCCAGCCACAAACATACAGGAAAAAACACAAGAAAAGTCTTCCCTCCCCCTCCAATGCCTCTGAGGGAAGGTTTAATGGATGGCGTAATTGTATATTATTATTATTATTATTATTATTATTATTAGGGTTTTAAATCTTGAGTTAAGTCTTCGGGATCTACAGCAACAAAAGATATTTAAAGGGGATCCCTGGTAAAGAAAAGGTTAAGAGCCACTGCTTTAGCAGATTCAGTCAAGCAACAAAGAGCAACAAGCCCTTATAGAAAGCATTTACTTTTGTTTGAAGGACTTTTTGTGGCTTGCTACAGAATACTTTTGCTGATATGGTGGCAGTGTGGCATGTGGATCATGGAAGGTTGCTAGGGAATGGGGAATTGGTTCTGGACCCACCAAAGATGTCCGCCTCGATACAGTAAAGAATCTTTTGAGTTTAAAAAAATGGTGTTAAAACAGCATGGCTTTGAGCAGGTGCTAAAATGCACAAAGAGTTAAAAAGTAGGATTGCAGTTATCTTTCACCACCACATCTGAAAAGGTGCCTTTTGCATCCAAAACTGAACTTCACCATTTCAGCACTTCACTAGTATTAAGGTATGTTGGAGAAGCATTTAATTTGTTCTATACAAATTAGCATCAACATGCCCGGTCTTGTAGTTCTTGTAAGGTAAATTCTTCCTAAGACCTTGCAAGATATTAACACATTGAGACATGTGTGAAGCAAAATTTCTGTCAAAGCTTTTCATGCATCTCACCCATGCCCACCCACCACCATTTCATCTTGATATTTTCTCTATAGGTTTCTAGTTTAATACAATATCCTGTGAATTCTTTTGCAGTTATTTTCATAAAGTTATGTCATAGGGCCGATCTAGATGAGGGAATAGAATGTGGATTGGTGCACACATATGCCAATTCGCAGCAGCTGTCATTTGTCTCAATGATTTTTTTGGCAAGGTCACTGATGTGTAAAGCTCTCTGTGTTTGCTGTTCACATGGAGGCATGCCAGCAAATCAAGATGGCAGGCAGGAGTGAACTACTCCCAGTTCTTTACTCCCCAAATTGTCCCTACCAAACAGTATTTTTTTATATAAAAGAAACTAATTCCAATTGGAAGACCAATCTTCTGCTGAAATAATGAAAAGAAGGGAAAAAAATGCAGTTTCATCACCTGAGCACACAATTGCTATGGCAACAATCCAACATGGCTGTTCTGGGATCTGACTTCTTAGGAAGTTCAACCCCATGCGCACATCTGACTAATCAGCTGTCCTCTTCAGCAGTGCGCTGTGCTGTGATTTGGATGCGGGAGTGTGTATTTCCCCCACAGTTGTCAAAAAATCTCGGGGAAAGTCCTGGAGGTTTTTGCCATGGTCTTTCTCTGACTTTTGCTCCCCCTCCCTCTGAAAAGGACAGAACACTGTGGGATCCCATTTGGACACATGGGATTCCATGAGGATTCCATGAGGATTTATTTCACTGTCTAGACCACCCCATAGTGACCTCAAGGAAAATATTTTCCCTCTGACCAGTTCAGAGAAACAAGGAACATTATCTATTTGGTTATACTGTTGTGGCCAAATTGTTTGGGGACAGTTTTTCCATTTAAGTCTTCTTAGCCAGACACACACACACACGCCGCCCAATATGGCTTTGTTTTAATATTTGGCTTTGCTTTAATAAGTGCCACAATGTAATAAAACACAGACTAAAACACCTCAGATATTCAAATGGAAAAAAACCCATAATCCTCAGTATATATGGGTGACAGATGAATGCAGCCAGAGAGTAATGTGGGAAACTTAGAAATAAAAGGAGACAATGATATTGTTGTTAGCTATGCTGTATTGTTATGCAAAGGCTACTTCAGTTTTCAATATCAACCTTGCATTGAATTTTAGAGACTTGTGTGGAGTAGGGATGTAAATGTTCAACTATCTCATCCTTGCAAGTGAGGATGCATAATTTCTGCAATGTCCTCCTTGCTCAGGAGAAAATAAATATTTCTGTGCAGTTCTTACCTGGTATTTGTACACCCCAAAGTGTAAAAAATAATTTGAGAAATGCTTCTGTGCAGAAATACTCTTAATAAATAATAATAATAAAATTTATTTATACCCCACCCCTCTGTTAAAACAATCGGGGCGGCTTACAAAAATTAAAATACAATACAGATAAAATCCCCAAACACCCCCACCCTCCCCCATAAAAAATATTAAACAATTACAAATTAAAACCAACTGATCTAAAATCACATTTAAAAACAATAAATACAATAAAATACAATAAGTGGCCAGCGGACTAAAAGAAGCCAGGATCCCCTGAGGCCGGGATCTAATTAGGAAAGGCCTGCCGAAAGAGATCCGTCTTTAGTGCTTTTTTAAAGCTA
Source organism: Gambelia wislizenii (assembly GCA_030847615.1). Classification (NCBI taxonomy): domain Eukaryota; kingdom Metazoa; phylum Chordata; class Lepidosauria; order Squamata; family Crotaphytidae; genus Gambelia; species Gambelia wislizenii. The sequence continues at coordinate 225,398,282 of JAUMIR010000003.1, read as the reverse complement.
CTCAGGCTTGTTATCTGATGGATCTCGTTTGGCAAGTCATTCCACAATTTGGGGGCGATTACCGAAAAGGCCCTCTGGGAGGTTGCAGACAACCTAGATTTTTGTGGCTGAAGCAAATTCCTCCCAGAGGACTGGAGTGCGTGGGGAGGACTGTATGGGAAGAGGCGGTTCCGGAGATAAGTTGGACCCAAGCCATTTAGGGCTTTAAAAGTAATAACCAACACCTTATACTGGGCCCGGAAACTGATTGGCAGCCAGTGGAGAGATGTTAACACTGGAGTTATAAGGTCTCTCTGAGATGTTCCCGAGACCACTCTGGCTGCCATATTTTGTACCAACTGAAGTTTCCGGACCAAGCATGAGGGTAGCCCCATGTAGAGCGCATTGCAGAAATCTAGACGAGAGGTTACCAGCGCGTGCACCACAGTCTCGAGGTCCTTTACTTCCAGGAAATGGCGCAGCTGGCATATCAGCTGAAGCTGATAACAGGCGCTCCTGACAGTCGCATTCAGCTGACTTGTCATCTGAAGCGATGAATCAAGGAGCACCCCCAGACTGCAAACACAGTCCTTAACGGAGAGCGTGACCCCATCCAGGACTGGAGGTTGCAACCCAACTCCTGGTTTCGGGGCCGTTACCGTGAGCACCTCCGTTTTGTCTGGATTTAATCTCAATCTGTTTTTCCTCATCCAGCTCATTACTGCTTTAAAACAGTCATTAAGAGGAGAGACGCCATCGGAATTTGAGGCTGATGATTGGGACAAGGAGAAATAGATCTGGGTGTCATCAGCGTACTGATAACACCCAGCCCCATAACTCCGAATAATCTCATCCAGTGGCTTCATATAGATGTTAAACAGCATCGGGGACAGGATGGCGCCCTGCGGAACACCACAAGTAAGCTCCTTTCTGCTGGAGCAACTGTCCCCGAGCAACACCCTCTAGGACCTGCCCGAGAGGAAGGACTGGAACCACTGGAGCGCAGTGCCTCTGATTCCTAACCCTCTCAGGCGATCCAAGAGGATGCTATGATCTATCGTATCGAAAGCCGCTGAGATGTCCAAAAGCACCAACAGGGTCTCTGAAGATACCAGCCAGAGATGCAGGCAAAACGACAGAAGTAAACTTCCAGAACACGGCCTCACAGTCCGAAAATACCCAAGGAAAACCTAATGTAATTTGGGTTTGTCACAACAAATTCAATTAGAAATTGTGACGGAAGTGGAATCAGGATAGAAGAGAAGTGTTGGCAACATTTTTTTTTTTGGAAAATTTCTGGAAAATGTCACTTCCTCTCATTGTTCAAAGTATAAACTATTTCATTTTAAGTATTAATAAAGTACATTGTTGGTAGTATTGGCATTGTTGCTGTTGCTGTTGTCTTGATAATTCTGACAAAGATCTGAAAATGCTATCAAGCCAGTTAAGCTAAAGTGGTGAATATAAGTCAATATATTTATATTTAGGCTTTCAGTTTGACGAGTAGGAAGTCAAAGTTGTTGTACGTTCATGGTAAAAGAAGGTGGTGAGTTATAGCTTTATAATTTGTCTAGCTGGTATGGGTCTACAATGTATGTTGATGTTTACAATGTGTACAGTTGGTGTGTAATAATGATAAAGATAATAAAATTTTAAGTGAACAAAAAAAGTGTTGAATATAGGGATGAGTACCACAGCAGCTTAAGTGCCTCTGGATGCTTGGGCCTCAGGATAAAACCATGTAGTGCCCTGGCTACACAGAGAGCACTTGTTATAAGTGAAGAACTGCACAAGATTGCACTTATTTTCCTTCAGTCTTAACAGTCGAACTATGATACTGCATCACAGGATAGGTCCATCTGGGGTCCCAACCTTTGTGATCTTTGCTAGTGTCATGGTAGGACTTTGCCAGCATAGCAATGCATTGTACCTAGCATACATTGGTATTTAGGTTAATTCTGACAGCATAGCAATACCAACAACATCCATGCTGGAGCTTAGTTTCATTTGGTTGCTGCTGCAATGCCACTATTTCTAGACTTTAAGACATTTTGGGGATAAATGGATGACCCAGATAGCATAGAGCTGCTGGATTGAGCTTCTCTATATCCTTGTGCGCATTACAGAAAGAATGAACTTGTAACAAAAATGGAGAGGAAGTCCAAATGGAGAGGAAAGGGCCAACCTTTATGTCCTTTCCAATTGACAAGCACTTTGCACCCCTTCAAATAAGCCAGTTCTATCAATGTATTATATTAGTTGGGGGTGGGGGGGAACAAACTGCTTATCTCTTAATTTTGAACAAGATAGCATGACTTGTGCAATTAGAATACATGGGATTAACAAGCTGTTGGAAACACACCAGACTTACCTTAGTTGTACAGTTGTCCCTCCACATTCACGGCTTTGACTTCTGCAGTTTTGATTATTCGCGGATCAAGGAAGTCTCCACCACCCCCCGGCCAAATGTGCATCTCTCATTGGCCTGGTCTTCGTTCCCTGGGAGAGGGGGGGAGCCAGGGAGGGAAGGAGGGAGGAAGGGGGAGACAAGGTCCACTCAGGCTGCTGCTCTACTGCCGAAGGGGTGACGATGCAAATGTTTGCCCATCCCTGGATCCCCCCCCCATGCCACTGGCACCACTCTCCTCAGAAAAGCCCCGTTTTAAACCCAGTCAGCTGGCCACCACAGGGAGAGAAGGAGGGAAAGAGGTGAAGACTCTGGAGCTGAAGGGGGAAAAAATCCAAACACCAATGGGTTTAAAACGGGGCTTTTCTGAGAGGGGTGGTGCCAGTGGCGGGGGGGGGGGTATCCAGGGATGGGTAAGCCAGTTGTATGTCACTGAAAAGCCCCCTTTTTAACCCATTCTGACCACCACCCCTCCTTCCCTTGGTGTTTGGATATTTTTCCTTCGGCTCCAGAGTCTTCACCTCTTTCCCTCCTTCTCTCCCTGCGGTGGCCAGCTGAATAGGTTTAAAATGGGGCTTTTCTAAGGGGAGTGGTGCCAGTGGCATGGGGGGGGGGGGAATCCAGGGATGGGCAAGCCACTTGCATCGTCACCCCTTTGTACAGTAGAGCAGCAGCATGAGTGGACCTCCTCTCCTCCTCCTTTCCTCCCTCCCTCCTCCCTCCCTGCCGGAATCTGTTTGAAAGGGGCTTTTGTGTTATTCACATTTTTTTTCACATTCGCGGGTGGCTTGGGAACCTAACCCCCGTGAATGTGGAGGGACGACTGTAATAGTTTTTTATTTATGGTACAACTGCAGGGGGAAAAAAAGACAAAATGTCTGGGTTTCTGAAACAAAAGCACTATAGTAAGGCAGGCAGGATCTACATCCACTAAGAGACAATGTGCTTCATGAAGATGTGAGGTTGTAGGGATTCATGGATTGTTGTGAGATAGTAGGGACAGTTAAGATGGGTTATCTAAAGGCATGGGAAAGATAAGACAGCAACCATTGACCCCCCAGTGGGGCAGGTCCTCGATTTAAGGAGACTGAGATGGTTCAAGCCAGAAGTTTTAGGTTTCCATGGTATCATGGAAAAGCAGAAAATGGTTAGTTGCTTAATTCTGATGTTGTTTATGTTCACTGCCTGGGAGGAGATAGATATTTGTGGGATCTTCTGACTCACATGCCCAAACGACCTGACTGGCTTTAGGTGCTATACAGCTTGATGAATAGGTAAAGGGCACCATTTGCTCTTCTGGGTAAGGCAGCAAAATGAATTGGATTGGCCCCACCTCCTACCACAAAGGCCTAAATACCCTAAAGGCACTAGATCCCTTCTGATCTTGGAAGCTAAGCAGGGTTGGTTCTGGTTAGTACTTGGATGGGAGACCAATGAATACCAGGCGCTGTAGGCAATATTTTAGAAGAACGAACTGGAAAAACCGCCTCTGAGTATTCCTTGCCTAAAAAAAACCCCTCTGAAATTCAAGGGGTCACCATAAGTCGACAGACTACTTGAAGGCACATACACACACACACACCCCTACCTACCGCAAAACAAGCCCGTTTTGATATAGGTAAGAGGATGCAGTAGATTTAGCAAAACAAGTGAGTGCCTGGGTTCTTTTCTCTACATTTTGTTTAATTTATATCCCACCTTCCCTTCAGCTGATAATGGCAGATGGTCTCAAAGCCAGACCAGTCCAATATCTACTTAGCTTCAGCAAGTTTATGGTGTCATACATTTGCTTAAAAGGAGTTTGGCAATTGTATGGAATATCTATGCTTTTAATCCTAATTGAGTTCTTTTCTTTAAAAAAAGAGGAGAGTAAGGCATAGCTTAAGTCCATATTCAGTCAAAACCACAGTATCTCACAAATTGGCTAATACAGTAATGTTAGTGTGTTTTCTTCTGCAGCGCTGTACATGAAAGAAAGCTTGTGCTTAAAGTACCAGTAGTAACCCTGCATCTTGGCATTTTACCTGTGAGCACAGCTTTTCAACCGAGCATCTAAAGTAGATAAAGCTTTAATCTTTAGGTAGTTGTTTTGTTGTTTTCTATGGTACACCTGCTAGATTAGAGGCATTTCCATGGACAATAGGATTTATGCCTTTAACCCACCCCCACAGGAAGATGCCAGTTTAATCCAAATTCTCAGGCCTGTAAATGGTTGGTTTATGGATTTGTGTCAGACCACTGGACTGCTGATTAATCCATATGAACAAAACAAAATCTACTCCTCCATATCTGAGGCACTTTTCTGCAGGCTGTATATATAAATGGAACATAATGATTAAAGGTGCAACCCAGAAAAAGTCTGCAGCTGAATGCCACAAGATAGTTGGTATCTTATCAGGATGCACAGAATATTCTCTAATGTCAGTTTTTTCAAGCAGTATGTGTGAGTCCACAAACAAACGGCTAAAATATATTGAAACATTTCCCAAGCACTGGTCTTATTTTGATACTTTTGAATGTCTCCTTCCATCTCACCTCTATACAGTATATTGCTTCTTGGAGACATTTTATGTTTTCTTCTTTATCCTCTCTGCTCTCAGGCTCCTTGATCAACATTCTTTAAACAACTTGGCAGTGATAATCTATAAGAATGGTTTATGTGATCACACACAGTCTCTTTCCTCCTGCTCCACTCCTCCCTTTGCTCAAGTTGGATAATTAAGTAGGCAGATACAGTTTCAGTTAACTATAGCTTCGTGCAAACCAGAGAGTTAATTTCAAACTGGCTTTAGGACGGGATATGGAGTGGAGACTGCCATGGTTGCTCTGGCTGATGACCTCCGCTTGGGTATCGGCAGGGGTAGTGTGACCCTGTTGGTGCTCTTGGACCTCTCAGCAGCCTTTGACACAATAGATCATTCCGTTCTCCTGGATCGCCTGAGGGGGTTAGGAATTGGAGGCACTGCTTTGCAGGGGTTCCATTCCTTCCTCTCGGGCAGATCCCAGAGGGTGAGGCTCGGGGACAGCTGCTCTACCAGAATAGAGCTTAACTGTGGCGTTCCTCAGGGTGCCATTCTGTCCCCGATGCTATTTAACATCTATATGAAGCTGCTGGGAGAGATCATTCGGAGGCATGGAGTGTGTTGTCATCAGTATGCTGATGACACCCAGATATACTTCTCCATGTCTCGGTCATCAGCTTCGACTTCAGATGGCATCTCTCCTCTCAATGATTGTCTTAAAGCAGTAATGGACTGGATGAGGAAAAACAAATTGAGACTGAATCCAGGCAAAACGGAGGTACTAACAGTTACAGGCCCGAAACCAGGTCTGGGAATACAACATCCAGTCCTGGATGGAACTACACTCTCCTCCAAAGACTGTGTTCGCAGTCTGGGGGTGCTTCTGGACCCGACGCTCCAGATGTCTAATCAGGTAAATGCGACGGTCAGGAGTGCCTGTTATCAACTTCGGCTGATACACCAGCTGCGCCCTTTCCTGGAAACTAGGGACCTCGAAACTGTGGTACATGCATTGGTAACCTCCCATCTGGATTTCTGTAATGTGCTCTACATGGGGCTACCCTTGTGCTTGATTTGGAAACTTCAACTAGTTCAGAACATGGCAGCCAGGTTGATTTCTGGTGTTTCCAGAAGAGAGCATATAACACCTGTGCTAAAAGCTCTCCACTGGCTGCCTATTTGTTTCCAGGCACAGTACAAGGTGTTGGTTATAACCTTTAAAGCCCTGCATGGTTTGGGTCCAACTTATCTCAGGAACCGCCTCCTTCCGTACGACCCTCCCCGCGCACTTCGGTCCTCTGGGAGGAATCTGTTACAGCCTATGAAAACAAGGCTGTCGGTGACCTCCCAGAGAGCCTTCTCCGCTGCTGCTCCCAGATTATGAAATGGCCTGCCGGACGAGATCCGTCTTATTAACACCTTAGACAGCTTTAAAAAAGCTGTCAAGATGGATCTTTTCCGGCAGACCTTTCTTGAATAACTATCTTGGCCCAAGACTCGGCTGTCCTCCCTGAGCTGTAATCAGATTTTTTTAAAACTATTGTACGTTTTAATCTTTTTTCTAATTTATATATTTTTAATTTACTGTATGTTTTTAATCTTTTATAATTTAATATTATTTTAAGGGGGGGTGGGCTAGGGCACTGGGACTATGGAGTTTTTATATTGTAAGCCGCCCCGATTGCGTTGCAGAGGGGCGGGATAGAAATAAAATTTTATTATTATTATTATTATTATTATTATTAATTGTTCCCAAATAAACTAGGTTTCATAAGCCAAATTCATACAACAGTTTAGAGCTGGCTTACAATCCTGGTTTGTTTGGAAGTAGTTAACTGTCATTTCTTGTTCACATATGAAAGGAAGCTATGACTATCAGTTTCTTTGCAGTGTGTGAGGAGGAGTGAAATGGGAGCAAAGGGGCTACATGTGCCATCATTATGTTAACCAATAGCTTGGCATAACATTAAATGTGAGTTTGGACACTGGTAACAAGGTGTATTGCAAATAAATTACAAGATGCTTACCAAGAAACCATTACCAAACAACTAGCAATGAAGGAAACACATTCAGGGATAGCTGTGTTGGCCAAGTAGCAAAACAAAATCTAGAATCCACAAAAAAGCAATACCTTTATTGGTCAACCAAACTGCAAATACATGATGCAAGCTTTCGAAGCTCTACTGGCTTCTTCATCAGGCAAATGATGTTAAAAAATAAAGAATGAGAAAAAGTGTCTCTGTACTGCTATATCTGGAAAAGACTTTCAGGTGCTGTATAGGTAAAACTTAGCCAATTACAGTCCCAAAGATAATTAAGTCACTGAAGTGTTGTCATATGGAAACAGAAGCAACTGCCTCCATTCCAGAGCCCCGCAATCCAGATGACACAGGGCATTTACTCGCTCTGACCCCAGGCAGTCCTCACCACCTCCAGGGCAGATACAGAGCTGGAACAGGGGCAAGCTGGGATAGGTCCCTTTACTGCATTTTAAGAAAATACCCAGTTTAATCTAGTACTGCTGGATGGGGCCCCATTTGCCCATGGCAGCCCATCCCAGAACGCCATCCTTCACTGCCTCTGCCATCTCCCTGGCTCTCTCAGAAGGCTGGTCACATGCAGGGTGCCTGCAGTCATATGTTGCAGGTCTCCTTCCTGGCTTCTGCATCAGTGGAAAAAAATGGCCATGGTGGCAGCTGTAGCAATGGTCTGGCATTCCTGTGTGGACTCCAGCCCATTTTCTTCAGTTAACAGGGGAAGAACGGGCCAGGTCCACTGCCAGGATACACTGGTGGGGAGCTGGCGTATCCTGGCTGGTACAGATGACCCCTAAGTTGTCCAGTATTCTGCTTCTCATCATGGACATGTTGGCAGTAAGCCCACTTCTGTTTTTTCCTCCTAGCAGTTGAAATTCAAAGGAATCCTAACTCTAATCCTGGAAGTTGTATATACCTATCAAAAATAGGAGCTATTGGGTATGTCTTATTCTCCATGAATTTGTCCCCTCTTAAAGCCATCTATGCTGTTGACCCTCACCAGGCATTGTGGCAGAAGTTCCATAACATTCCATAAATTAATTATGTGCTGTGCCTGTTCTGAATCTCCTGCCAATTTTAACTTCCAGTTGAGTGAATGCGGGCAGGAAATCCTTTCAGTCAAACATGTAAGGGGTTGAATATGCATGCTTTGCCACTGGACATGGCTCCTTTTTCTTTTACTTTGATAGTAAGTTAAGAATAAAATTCTGATAATGAAGTGTTGGTGGCTGGAGTGGAGATATAAGAATGGCATGTTGGTGATCCTCTGCCATGTTTTGCTGGTAGATTCTTATATTTAAAGAATACAGCTGTGGTATTTAAAAATGCTACCCACCATATATCTAAGTAATGGACCTATGATATCACAAGGACTCTTTGGGGTCATTTACATGGCAAAATAAATCCTTAAAGAATGCGACAAGAAGCCTGATAGTTCCCACACAATTCGAAGCAACAGCGCCCTTTTCAGAAGGAGGGGGTGCAAAAAACCCATAAGTTGCGCAGTATCAGCTTTTGCTAGTTTTCCACACTTTTTTGATTAAGTTCACAAAAATGCGCATAATTTATCGTGGAAACTAACGATTGTGTAAACTGGCATCTGTCTTTTCGAATTACTGTGAGCAGAGCTGAATCCTGATTGGTTGGAGTGACCATTCTGCTTTATCCGAATAGAGTGAGGGGTTGGAGAGAAGAAATTCACCCTCCTTCTGCTTGCAACCCACTTTGGAAAATCGAGCCCTTCCTGTCTGTCTTTCAGGGGGTGGGTGGGAAGATGCTTCGCTGCTTCGCTGGTGTGTGTGTGTGTGTGCTGGGAAACAGCCGATCACATGTTCGTTCTTTTGTTTGTTTGTCCTTCCATTCACTTGCCTTTATTCAAGGCTTCGGAGGGAGGGAAAACAATTAGGAATGAGGCAAGCCTTAGTTCTGTGGTGTGTGTGTTTGTGTGTGCATGCATGAAGGGAAGCAAAGATCGCTCCACCATGCTTTTGCTTGTTTGTACTTTCATTGACTCCTTTCTTTATAGAAGCCTTTCGGGGCTGGGGAAGACGGGGGAGTTTGACAGATCGCTCTTTCGTTCCCTTGTTTGTTTGTCCTTTTATTTCCTCTCATTATTTATGGTCTCCATAACCCCCTCCTTGCTCCCTCCCCGCCTCCTGCCTGGCTTTAATCATCTGGAGGTGATCCCCCACCCCACCTTTGCCTGTGTGAACTAAGCAAAACAGAAAGTTGCTGGATCTGGCTTCATCATCCGAAAATGCTAGGCGTCATGTGATTTATGCACTCCTGATGCGAAAGAACAGTAATCCAGAATCTTGCGAACTTTTTCCTGTCGTGGAACCGGCCCCTTTATCTGGAAGCAACTGGTTTTGATTGAAGTCTAGTGCAAGAATCACCAAGTGACACTTTTAATGTCATGGTTGTATCTTTGACCATATCCTGCTAAACCTTGTACAAAGTTGGTGCCTGTTACCATTTTGTGTAGGTCAACTTAATTGATCAATTCAAATACTCAAGGGAGAGCTCTCTGTATGTTAAAGTTTGGCCAAAATGGTGAAAGGTCTAGAAACCATGCCTTATGAGGAGTGGCTTAGGGACATGGATATGTTTAGCCTGGAGAAGTGAAGGTTAAGAGGTGACATGATAGCCATGTCTAAATATTTGAAATGATGTCACATTGAAGATGGAGCAAGTTTGTTTTCTGCTGCTCCAGAGAATAGGGCTGCTGCCACACTGTAGAAATAATGCAATTTGACACTGCTTTAACAATCATGGCTCCATCCTATAGAATCCTGGGATTTGTCATTTGTTGTGGCAGCAGAGCTCTCTGATAGAGAAGGCTAAATATATCACAAAACTACAAATCCCAGAATTCCATAGCATTGAGCCATAACAGTTAAAGTGCTATCAAACTGCATTATTTCTGCAATATGGTAGCAGACTGGGGCACAGAGCAATGGATTCAAAATACAGGAAAAGAGATTCCACCTAAACTTCCTGACTGTAAGAGCTGTTCGAAAGTGGGATACACTATCTTGGAATGTGGTGGACTCCTTCTTTGAAGATTTTTAAACAGAGGCTGGATGGCCAACTGTTGGAAGTGCTTTGACTCTGTCTTCCTGCATGGCAGGAAGCTGGACCGGATGGCCCTTGTGGTCTCTTCCAACTCCATGATTCTGTGTGCATGTGTGTGCATGTTTATGTATCTATATCTAATTAGAAAGTATACTCTTATCTGGTTTGAAGGGAGAATCTCAGATCACTTCTGCTACCAAGAGCTAAACTTCAAATACTTTAACTTGATTAGAGGCTTAGGGTGTGTTAATTAGATTGAGCTATGTAATTAAGCATAATCACATTTTAAGGTCTGAAAGGAGTGTTTTGACAGAAGTTTGATACTCTTTTTGTAAGAGAATCTGGGGGGGGATCTTTAAAGTATTTAAATGCAGCTATATACTCTTCTAATCAGGAGAGTATTTTCAGAGTGAGATTAGTGTTGCCTTTCTTTTCTATGCTGTGCCATTGGGCACTGTCCCTGTATTTTTTTATGTGTTCCTGGTTTTTTTGAAGTGAAAGGGGTTCCTTTAGATTCATCAAAGACTTGCAACAAAATGCCTTAGGTCAACCATAAATTTTGACAATTTCTAATCCATAAAAATGGTGTAGGCCAGATTTTGAGAGTATGACCTGGTGTGTAGGATAATCTGCCAGATCAGTTTAAACAAATCAATCTAGTGTTAAACACATTGTATTTAGATGTTACAAAGGATAACTCATAGCTGAATACTCTATTTGCCATCTCTGTTAAAGAGGAGCCATAGTTATTCTCGGTAAAAATGACTATCTTCAGGTAGTTCACGGACAGCTAAGTGACATGAACAGCTATCTTAAGCTTAAACATGATCCTAGGTCTTCTATAAAATCAATTATTAAGGTTACAGTACAGGAAGCTTTGGCTTTAGGTTACATTGACTGAAGTACAGCTGAGTTTCTGTTAACGTCAACCATTTTAAGACATCAACCCTCCTCTTCCACATTCTACTTGATTAAAACAAAATACCAGGATTTCAGATCAAGATCAATGAGGGAGGTGAAGAAGGACTTAATGGTAAATCTCTCTAACCATCAGTTAACAGAGGCAGAAAACAGGTGAGTAGGATAACAGCACAATTGTTTTATGCAGAATGCGAACATGTTATTGTGGGGGGACTATAGGTCCCAGTATCCCCCAGCTAGCATGACTAGTGGATTCTGAGAAATATTCCTGTAGTACAAAAAGTAATATTACCAAGCTTTGTTAATATGCCACTATTATGTCAGAATGGTACGCCCCCAGTTCCTGCTGATTTTACAAAGATGTTAAAAATACATCAGCTGAAATTCAGCCTGGCTTTTCTGTCACATTCCTACTTGAGGATCAGGGTCACATTTTGGGAAGGCTCCTGGACAGTTTTCCACTTGACCTCTAAGGGCTGCTACTGTGGCTAGCCATGGTTAGTACTGGCTTTCTCTGGTTTGCACTTGACACACTTCCTTGAAGACAAATAACTTTTTTATCATTAGCGATGCATACCCAATTTTCTAATGTTTCTGTTGCATTCAGGCCTGTGTAGTGTTGCCCTGGAAGACTGCAGGTCTGAATGCCTAATGTTTGATACTAATATTTTGCTTGCTCCTTTAAAACTCTAAACATTTGGTGCCCGGGTTATTCCACCATCTGCCACTGACTATTGCATTCTCATCAACTGTCATGATTTGGCAGGGATAGTCCCATTTAATCCTCTGTCATCCCATTTTTCAGTTGCTTTTAAGATGTCCCAGTTTCTCTCTCCTCCTCCCCTTTTGTTCTCAGCTTACTTCAGTTGCTGCAAACTGAATTGAAAGTGAAGAAGTAGTTTGCACTTAGTTAGCAAGGGGGAGAGGAGAGGTGGGGATGGAATCTTCCTGGTGTGTTCAAGACAAAAGCACACAGTTGCAGCCTCTCCTAGCTTGTATGTTCTTCCTCATTAACAACTTCTGCCATCTTGATCACACTCCAATGTTGCTTAACAACATGTGTCCCGGTTTTCATCTGTGCAGTGTTGAAGGGTATGCTATTGGTGCCCATAAGGAAGAAAATATTTTCTGCTAGGGCATCTTGCTTCTAAAATATTTTTCTCTAGAATGCTGTCCATGCTGGCTTCATGAAGGTTGTAAGAACTAACTCAGGAGAAGAATAAAAATCTCAGATCATGCTGTGTATATTTCTGAATCTGAGGGAACTGTTGGCATTTTATTATTGGCTATTATTTTACAGAAATAATATTTACCACTGAAAAAGAAACACAAAAACCTACATATCGATTGCAGCTGTATATAGAGATAAGGGTGGATCCAGCTAAAACTGGGTGTGTTTGAAATACAATGCTGGAAAAGAATGTGAAATTTAAGTTGGAATAGAAAAAAATCAGTGGAACCTTGCACAGATTTAAGAAAGATGAGGATGCATCTGAAATGTGAAGAAAATATGTTCAAAGATGATAGAGTACATTCTATGAAATAACATATTAATCCAAGATATGACTGAAGGATAGTTGGAAGAGCTAGTCCTAGACAGATGGGGAAAAGTGTGGGGAGATATATTCAGACCTGAAGATGCTTGATAAGCTTCAAAAGAATGGGAAATTGTCAAAGGCCAGTATATGCAATGCAATGCAATGTGCAAGAGATAACCTCTGATGATGAAATTGTCTTCTGAGGGTTTTCAAAGAATACATTTCAAATTGTATTTATCTTAATTGGTTGCCTTCAGATCATTTTCCATAGATGGATTAAAAATTGAAATAATAATAATAGTAATAACCGTAATGTCCCTCCTGAGGCAACCAGTATATAGGGTTTGAATTGTTGTACTGTGATAAACAAATGTATATGACATAGGTCTTGCCTAATTTTTCCACTATAAGCAGCCAAAATACATAGAGTTTTCAGAATCAGTGGTAAAGTTCAGGTCAACCATTGTATCCACATAGGATACTTTCCCAGATTTACTGTGAATACTTGGAACCATGGGTAATAGCAAACCCCATAGATTTGTGCTGGAGGACCTAGGAAATGCCTAGAGAGACCATATTTTTCGAATGATGGATAATTGAAACCGTGAGTACCAGTCCCTCACATGTAGGGGGCAACCTCTATGTACTGTTAAAATGGATAGTACCTGGCCCTTGGGGGTTCAATATAACCTGTGTACATTCAGTTTATTCCTGGTTCAACTGAAATTGAGACATCTGGTTCAACCTGATTTGAGACAACTGCCCCCCGCTTTAATACTGAAATAATTATGGTGACCATAAATTGCCAGGAAGACTAAGAAACCAGTGGGATTGTCTGTCCTTCCTGTCATTGGGCAAAAGGAGATTTCCACTTTTGGAACATTCCACTTCTCTGGGCCAGTTCGTATAGTAGAAAGGCAGTGCACATAGAAGTGCTTATTTTTCGCTCCTGTTCTATTCTCATATGGGTATCAGGATTTGCAGAATAAGCCAAAGAGGAATTCTGTGAATCCCAACCGATTTGTAGACTGCAGTCTACAGGTGAAATCTGGGAATTCCATTCGCCACATTGCAGAGGAAAAGCAGAAGTATAAGTCAATTATAATAGGGGTCCCCCACACCAGTAAGTAGAAGAGCAGCCTTTTGATTCCTCAGAGCAACTCCATCTCTAGATTCGATTCCAGCCGGCTCCAAGGTTCACTCGGCCTTCCATCCTTTCGTAGGTCGGTAAATTGAGCACCCAGCTTGTTGGGGGCAATTAGCTAACACACATTGGAAACTGTTTAATGCAGTGTAGATGTGTAAATAGCTATTGCTTAAAACAATTTGTAAGCCGCTCTGATAGCCTTGTGGTTGAAGAGCGGGGTATAAATAAATAAATAAATAAATAAAAATAAAATGCTGTTATAGGAAAAGAAGTGCACAGTGGCTGAATCTGCCATTTCACAGATATTCTGTATGCATATACCAGGACAGCATTCTGTCCAATAAGACTGAGGACAAGCCTCTTGAGTCACTTTCAGAAGTTATTTTCCCCATCTTACTTTCCCATATTACTGGACTATTTACTTCTATTTAAAGCTGTGCATGTGTTTCTTGATATTCCTATATATAACAAACAATCTGATTTATAATCCATTTACGACTGTCTAGTCCATTTGAAATGTAGGGGGACTAAAGTTGATATATTTGTCACAAATTATCTGAGGAGGAGGCAACTGACATCAATACTGCTGTTTCTTCCTTAAATAAACTTTCTTCCCCTAAACTTTTTTACATGTAAACATTGATTGACAGCAATTTGCAAGTAATGCAGGTTGCTTAAATACTTCTATTGGCAAGCAACCTTATTAAAATGTGTGTTCCATCTCATTAGCTGTTGTTCTTACCATATCCTGCCTGGGCTTGTTCCATATTTAATGCTTCAAAATCTCAAGTGGCCACGTACCAATAACAGAAAAAACTAGATGGGAACAGCAGAGATAAGGCAATTCAGTAGTGATCTAATTCCATAATGTGATCTACTGAGCAAGTTCAAATACTGTACAGCAAAAGAAATTTTTGAATTCTACACTAACCTCTTTAGAGAAATGGTGACACAAATGGTGAGTAGGTCTAACAAAGATAGAGGTACAGAATGACCCCCATATCCACAGGGGATGCATTCCTGGATTTAGCATAGAAATGCGAAAACATGGATAATAGCAAACTCTATTGAAATGAATAACTTCTGGCCCAAGCATACTATAGGTAGTGCTGGAGGACCTATGGGTTGTCTAAATGGTTTAAAAAAAAACCCTCATGGAATTCACTGGGAATCCTACCTGTCTAAATGGGATCCTGCACCAATCCACACTATTTGGAAGGAGGGGGGCCCAAAATGGCAAAAACAACTCAGGAAAAGCCTTCATGCCTTTTCCCGTAGTTCTTTCAAAACAGCGAAGGGGGTGCACATTCCTGCTTATTAGGACAAGCGAAGGACAAGTGATTTGAAGGGAAGCACAAAGCTGATTGGCCGGGTGAGAGCGGGGGTGGGGCTTCCTAACAGGGCAGGCGCCCTCTGCTGCCATATTGGATTTTCGCCTTTGTGAGCTATTGCTAAGGTGATAAAACGGGGTTGTTGTTTTTTGTTTTGCTTTCCGGTTAACTAGGAAAATCACTATATCACTCCAGCATACCTTAGATGGCATTTTGTTAAAAAAAAATCAGCAGCAGTAAAGAACTAACATGAGTAAATCACTTATGGTTGTCATCGGGAATGCGAGGCTTATGGGGGGCTTCTGAGGCCAAAAACACAGTTAAGACATGCTGCCGCTGCTCTGAAGTGCCATTACTACAAGGTACTCCTTTTTTTCCTCTCGTGTAGATAGGCCCCTAGAGATTTCTAGAGAGAACACCTCTTTAGTCATTTTCTAGGTCCTCCAGCACAACTCTATGGTCAACTTCCAGCGGAAGCATATCATAGAATCATACTGGGAGGACCTAGAAAATGCCTAGAGAGAACATTTTTTTTCAGACATGGGTAAGTAAAACCATAGGTACTGGTCCCATGGATACAGGGGTCATACTGTACTCTAGAGGCACCGACTCCTGTCTGATCTTGGGAGCTAAGCAGAGTAAGCCCTGGTTAGTACTTGGACGTGAGACCACCAATGAATACCAGGTGCTGTAGGCTATATTTCAGAGGAAGGAACTGGCAATGCTATGGGACCAGTCCCTATGGTTTCACTTACCCATGTCTGAAAAAAATATGTTCTCTCTAGGCATTTTCTAGGTCCTCCAGTGTGATTCTATGGTATGCCTCCACTGGACTTGATCATAGAGTTGTGCTGGAGGACCTAGAAAATGCCTAGAGAGGTGTTCTCTCTAGGGGCCCATCTACACGAGGGGGGGGAAAGGAGTACCTCATAATAATGGAACTTCTGAGTATTCCTTGTGTAAGAAAACCCCATAAATTAATGGGGTCACCATAAGCTGACAGGCTGTTTGAAGGCACATACACATATGCACAGACATGCACATGACAGAGAAACTGGATGGTGGAATGCATTAGGTCTTAGATGTGGTTGCAGTCTCCCGAAAAGACCAGGTGCTTAGTTTGGCAGTCTTCCTGGAGTTGGTACTAATTAGAGAACCTCAGATGGTGGTGGTGCTAGTACATTTTTTACCTTTTCAGGTTAGTATACCAGCTATGAGCTTACCTGGAAATGATGGATCTTACCTCAGTTATTCATGGTCAGGGGCATCCAGGATGGATTATTGTCCTGTCTTAAAGAGGTTTCAGTAACCTTAGCTGGTGTACAGAATGTAGTAGCCTGTATACTGGGAAAGTGGGGGTAGTTGGCTCATGTGGCACTAGATTATGTTGACTGCACTGGTGTTGGCCAATGCATCTCCAAGACTAATGTATGTAAAATGCTGGTGGTAACAGTTAAAGACTCATTAAAACACACCTCAAAGCCCTGGGTTTTTGTTTAGTTTTTGTTTTGTTTTGTTTTATTTTCTGAAAATTGGTATTGCAGAAAAACAAAAACAAAATGTGAAAATTAGAAAAAGATTTCTGGTTACTTTCAGGGCTGATTTTCAGCTGAAAATCAGGAGGCACAATCTGTTTTTGAGGCACTGATGCAGTTGTCCACCCCTACTTCAAATGTTTTAGGCCCAGATTAAGGAATACCCTGGCTTCACCTATACAACCCTGACAGCTCTTCTCACTTATCTATCACCAAGGCGCTTTTGCTAGACAGCACAATGGAGATGACTTTTTTTTGTAAAGGCCCTTTTACACATACCTTGCTGTTGTTGGGTACCTTCAAATCATTTCCAATGTATGGCAGCCCTAAAGCTAACCTATCATGGGGTGTTCTTGGCACGATTTGTTCAGAGGGGGTTTGCCTTTGTCTGAGGCTGAGAGATTGTGACTTGTCCAAGGTCAACCTGTGGGTTTCCATGACTGAGCAGGGATTGAAACTCTGGGCTTAACTACACCAGCCAGGATACGCCGGCTCCTGGCTGTGGAGCTGGCCCGTCTTTCCCCTGTTACGTCGGTAACATGGGCTGAGTCCACACAGGAATGCCAGCCCATCCCTGCAGCTGCCACCACCATTTTCCTTGCTATCTTGGAAGCCAGGAAGGGGAATTCAACATGTGACTGAAGGCCCCCTGCATGTGACCAGCTGTGGTCACATGCTACAGGATCCCTGCTTGGCTTCCAGGACAGCCAGGGAGTTGTCAGTGGCTACAATGGCCAATGTGCCAGACAGGCTCCTGAGAACACATGTGGCCCAATCTGGGTTTTGGCCGATGGTAATGGATTTAAAAGAGTATTATGCTTTAATGCTTTATTGGGCTCTTTCCCGGCTTGCTTCCATCTCAGCCCCGTATCTGCCCTGGGGGTGGTGAGGACTGCCCAGGGGCAGAACAGGGCAAATGCCCTGTGTCATATGGACTGCTCTGAGATGGGGGCAAGCCAGGGTATTCGCCTGTGTAGATAAGGCCCATATCTGCAGATTCATAGTCCAACATTCAAACTACTACACCACACCTCTAAAATCAGCTTTGATCAGGTTTCATCAGGCCTCTTTTTTGTTGCTCTTTAGAAAATCTTTTTCTTAGCTAACCTTATTTAAATTCAGTGTTTTAGTGTTTATTGAATTTTACATTATTGTATGGCTATTGTTTTGGATTGTTCTCATCTTGCCTGCTACTTTTGCAATCCTATACCAATTGCCCTGGGAGTAGACCCACCCAGAATTAAATGGGACTTACTTTTGAGTGGACATGTGTAAAAATGCAGTGTCAAAAAAAAAAAAAAAGCTTGGCATTTGTCAATCAACACATTGAGCACAAGAATTCTGCTTTACCTAGAGTGTACAGGGGATGTATCTTTAGGGGGGGGGGATAAGTATTTTTCACAAAAATAGGCTCCTCTAAGCCAAAGGGGCAACTACTCCAGGTCCAGAAATTTGAGATACTTGGTGAAAGCCCTGCTGTATGTCCTACCACCCCACAAGACTAAGGCTGCTGTCACACTGTAGAAATAATGCAGTTTGATACTGCTTTATTTGCCATGGATCAATGCTGTGGAATTCTGGGATTTGTAGTTTTATGAGAGATTTAGCTTTCTTTGTCAGCTCTGGTGCAACAACAAACTACAAATCCCAGGATTCCATAGGATGGAGCCGAGATAGTTAATGCAATGTCAAACTGTATTATTTCTCCAGTGTTTCTGCAGACTAAGTGGGTGGGACACATGACAGGGCTTTCTCTGTAGCAGCACTCCAGCTGTGGAAATCCTTTCCAGCAGAAGTCAGACTTACTTCATTGCTTTTGAGTTTCCAACTGACAGCTAAGATGGTGCTGTTTTACAGGAATAACAAAGAGAGGCAAGAGTGGGGACACAGGGCAAGAGAAGCAGAAAAGAGAGCAAAATTTAAAAGAGAGTAGAAAGCAAGAGGGAGAACGGGGGAAAGTCACTTGCTGAGGTTAGAAGAGAGAATGGTGGATTGCTCACTTGCACCAAGCTTGCTCTAAATATTTTAAGAGTTTATTTGTACATTTTAACAGTTCAAATGTGGAATGGCACTAGGATATCACACAGGTCCTTGTAATTGCTGCATCAACCCCTTTCATAAAACAAGATTTACCAGCATGTGGCTCATCTTTCGTAAAGGTTAACCTGAGCCATGTGTGTAATTAAAATCCCCACTCTGTATATGTGTGTTTTGAAGAAACTGGTAAACAAACCTTCACATCCTGTTACCTTTTACTGCTAGCATAGTCTGCCTGATTGGGATGTAACTGGCATTAAAAGGCCAGAGACCCATGGTTTGCAGTACAGTCGTCCCTCCACATTCGCGAACTTGACATTCGCGGTTTTGATTATTTGCGGTTTTGGGAGGGGCCCCCCGGGGCCCCCAAAACCGTGACACGGGAGCTCCAGAGGCCCCGTGAAAGCTCTGGGAGGGAGCGGGGAGGGGCGGGGAGGCCTCCACGGGGCCTTTGGAGACCCTCCGGAGGCCCTGTGAAGGCCTTGGGGGGGAGGGGGAGGGCTGGGAAGGCCTCCGCAGGGCCTTATGAGGCCCCGCGAAGTCCTTAGGAAGCACCAGGGAGGCCTCCGCGGGCCCTTGCGAAGGCCTTGGGAGGGAGGGGGAGGGCTGGGAAGGGCTCTACAGGGCCTTCGGAGACCCTCCAGAGGCCCTGCGAAGGCCTTGGGAGGGAAGGGGGAGGGCCAAGGAGGCCTCTGCGGGGCCTTGCGAGGCCCCGCGAAGGCCTTGGGGAGCACCGGGGAGGCCTCCGCAGGGCCAAGCCTTGGGAGGGAGCGGGGAGGTCTGGGAAGGCCTCCACGGGGCCTTCGGAGACCCTCCGGAGGCCCCGCAAAGGCCTGGGAAGGGGTGGGGAGGGCCAGGAAGACCTTCACGGGGCCCCCGGAGACGCTCCAGAGGCCCCATGAAGGCCTGGGGAAGGGGTGGGGAGGGCTGGGTAGGCAATCATGGGGCCTCCGGAGACGCTCAAGAGGCCCCATGAAGGCCTGGGGAAGGGGTGGGGAGGGCTGGGGAGGCGATCATGGGGCCTCCGGAGACGCTCTGGAGGCCCCATGAAGGCCTGGGGAAGGGGTGGGGAGGGGCTGGGGAGGCGATCATGGGGCCTCTGGAGACGCTCCGGAGGCCCCATGAAGGCCTGGGGAAGGGGTGGAGAGGGTTGGGGAGGCAATCATGGGGCCTCTGGAGACACTCCGGAGGCCCCATGAAGGCCTGGGGAAGGGGTGGGGAGGGCTGGGGAGGTGATCATGGGGCCTCTGGAGACTCTCCGGAGGCCCCATGAAGGCCTGGGTGGGGAGGGCTGAGGAGGCGATCATGGGGCCTCCAGAGACGCTCCGGAGGCCCCATGAAGGCCTGGGGAGGGAGGGGGAGGTGGGGGAAAGCGACTATAGGGCCTCCGGAGGTTGCTTTGGCGGAGGAGGGGGAGGGCAATTGTTATTAATGGATTTTTCACATTCGCGGGGGTCTGGGGAACCTAACCCCCGCGAATGTGAAGGGATGACTGTAATGAACTCTGCATGTAGGTTTAACTCATGATATCACTGCCTGATAGTGCTTCATCTTTCTGCTTTTTAATTTGCAATTCACACAACCCAAGTAATGATCTACATGCTTCAATTACTATGTCAGTGACCTAGGATGCATTTATACTGGCAAATATTCCTCTAAATATACCGCAAAGGTAGCTCATTGTTCCCACGGATCTCACCACAGCATCGCCTCATTCAGAAGGGGGCAAGGTAAAACACCCAAATATAGCATGGCAAGGGATGTTGCTACTTTTGCCGGTATATTTGCAATGTAGCGCATTATTGGCAGTGTAAACAACCATTCTGCTAAGGGCTGCAGCAGAGCTGCACTGTGATTGGTTGCTATGATGAAGGGGTGGGCTTAAAAGAGGGGGACTGAGGGAGGGAGAATCAGTAGCGATTTGGAAACTTTGAAAAATCCTCCCTGCTATTTTGCAAGCCAGTTTGCAAACAAAAAAAGAGTTGGGGCCAGGGCAGACATTCCTATGGCATTGTCTCCTCTCCAATGCTTGGCCATACCCCCACCACATTTGGCTGTGTGAATCTCAAAGCGGAAAAAATCAAAGAGCCACAAAATATAGCTGTGTAAACATGTACTGTGTAAACTACCCACCACTGATGCGGGAAAGGGCTAAAGCACAACTTAATGCAATAAAACCTTCCGTGTAAACAAGCCCCTACTGTCATCAGTAGCACCTTTTTGTTAGCTCTTTAAAAAATGTCTTATTTTTTGTTCCAACTGCAGCCGCTTCCTTTGAGGTATGAGTTTTGAAAGAAAGACTGTGTTGGGCTAGTCAGGCATCATGCAGATTGGACATCATGAGGATTAGGGGTAGAAGGGGTGGGCAAGGTTGATAGTGGCACACCCATAGGAATATTACACAGGATTATTCACACACATAAACACTGCCACTTTGAGAAAACCAGAACAATTTCAAGAGGTATGAAATTGATGTTGCAGGACCAAGGGGAATGTATCTCCAAAATAATGTGAATTGCTACAGTGGGTTGAAATGAAACAGTGAATTACAGTTTTTTAAAAAGAGAGAATTTGCCATCAAGAGAACTATACAGTGGGTCCTTGGTATCTGCTGAGTTTTGGTTCCAGAACCCCATGTGGATACCCAAATACATGGATGCTCAAGTCCTATTATATACCATGTCATAATAAAATGGCATCCCTTATATAAAATTGCAAACAGCAAGGTTTGCTTTTCTCCCAAACATTTTCAAGCTGTGGTTGGTTGAATCCCTGGATGCAGAATCCCTGGATATGGAGGGCCAACTGTATATCTCTGTGTGGATTCGGCCTGGGACAGAATAATTCAGAAAAAGCTGGGGGGGGGTGTTTCTCATTTCATCTAGCATCCACTTTGCCTCATGTGTTTCTATAAAGAGCAACATTTCTTTGGTAATGTTTCTGACTGAATATTGTAAGGCATGAGTAGAAATCTCATATCCTGAACATAAAAATAGAGTTCAGTTAGACAAAAACATAGCCAATGTGTTTAGAATATTGTAAAGCATGAATATAAATTTCATATCCTGAACATAACAAGAGAGTTCAGTTAGACAAAAACGTAGTCAATGTGTTATATATTTTAATTAAATCAATTAACATAGTAAGCTGCTATTTTTTAAAAAAAAATCATTATTCAGCTAAATACTGAAAATTCTTGCCAGGACTTGTGGATTCACTATCACCCTAGATCAAGTGTGGGGAAAGTGCAGTCCGTGGGCCACAAGCAGCCCTTCAAGCCAGTTTTGGGGAGTCCCCAAGGACCACACACATACCCATATCTATTTATTTTGGAAATTTTAGACCACCCCCCCACACCAATCTCTAGAATAATGTGAGGGAGGGAGTTTTACAATTTTGCGTCCAGGCTGTTTTAAGAAGTCCAGGGAGCTTTTGCCAAAACTTGGAGCAACTTCCTTTTGACTTCTTAAGTCCTCATTTTGGTTTTTAAAGGTGGTTGTCCTAGACTTAAAACAGCCTGGGGAGCATTTTGAGGTTTTTGGTGGTTTTTTTTTTTTAAGGTAGAAAATTAAATGAAGGGTATAGCAGAGAGAGGGTGGCCTTCTGAGGTTCAGTGAGGGATGTGCATCTCTGTCCTACCTAAATCAAAAATATTACAGGGAAAGATTATTAGAAGATTGCTGATTGCCTTTTGAGGGTAGAGTGGACATTGTCCAGTATTATTGATCTTTTCATTGTAAACCCCTCTTTATCTGCTTTGGAACTTTGTGATTTTTCCCCAGTGGGATCAGAAGAGAAAATTAGTTTTATATCATGCCTCTACCCCCCACCCCCATCCCACTAATGTTGGAACCAAAGCACAACATGATTAAAAACGGGTACAGTCAAAACCCCAGTAAGTTGTCATATTAAAATGCAACTGAAATAGTATTCTGGAAAGGTGAATTTCCAAATGCATCACCACCATGCCCCCAAGAGGAGGGGGACAAAAGAAGGTAGAAATTTCCTTTGAATTTTTATTTTAAATTTTCTACTAGGGTTGTAAAGAATATTCATAAATTTTCTTTATAAAGTGACTCATCATATCAAGAAACCCCATGAAACACTTGTCAGTTACTGCAAGCTTGTGTGTGGATGTTTTGTTCCAGCTTGAGAGTGAAAAGACCAACACTTGGGGTTGGTGGGGGGTTGGTTGGTTGTGTTTTTCATTTTCATTGTCACCTACTTTGCAAAAAATCTGATGCTTTGTGCAAAATAAATTTTTGGGATGGGAGGACTCCTGACTTTTAAGTGTGGAAAAGCCTTCACAAAAGATCCAGAAATGCAAAAACCATTAAAAATTTGCAAAAACTATCATAACCAGTGGGGAGAATGCTTTGGATTTGTTTTTTTCATTCTGATGTGCAAAGATTTACATGTCTAATTTGTTGGTATAGATGAAAAACAAAACATAATTATTACCCTTAGAAATGCAATGCATCTAACCATGGTGATAGGACTGTGAACATATGATCAATATGCCAGTTCAGCTGCCATCCAGTTGCTGCTGGGCAACTTCAAGGTTCCTGACCTTGCTTCATTCTTTAAAATAGAGCTGGCCTGAAGAACCCTTCAGCAGAGACCTTTGGGTAGATGATTGTCCTCTGCAAAGTAGGACACATGACCAAACTTCCCAGAGATCTGTTCCAAAACAATTGGCTTGTATGATCCACTCAGTGCAGTGTGACCCCACAGTAAAAGAATGTACATGTGAGTACCATAATCATAGGCGGAAGACTAGTGCTATTCATCTTTCTTACAAAATTGACGCCTACTGTTTATACCAATTCTGTGGAAAAGACCGTTGTAATTGACTTCACCCATGTAGGTGCCATATGCCTCTCAGAGTGGAATAACATGACACTCAAACAGCTCATGTTTGGAGAAAGCCATCTTTAAGATGAACCAGAAACAAATCAGTTGTCTATTCCAGACTTCCCCATGGGTTGGATGTGTAAATAAAGGCTAACATGCATCCAAGTCCTGTTAGGCTAGAATAACTTTACATATATGCACAAGCCCTGTGCTAATCATATGCATTTTCTGAGAATGGGCAGTTCATTGTCCTGCTTAGGGGCAGCCTGTCTTCTCAAGGTTGGGGCCAGATCTTTGAAGTTACTTCTTTAGACTACAATGTCCAGAATTCCCCAGCCAGTTGCTCATGATAATTAGGAGATTCTGGTAGTTGTAATCCAAGAAAGTAATCTTTTTCAAGCTCTCATTGATAATGGAGGCTTCCAAATAATATTATGTATGGCGGCACCTCCACACTCCTAGAACATCTGTAAGGTTTTAATTATGTAATTGTCTCACTGTGTAAGTTGCTCTTGCCCTTGTGTGGAGAATCTCCACACCAGTGCAGTCCAAGACTAGCTGTGGCTCTCCATGTGATAGCCAAGCCACGTGGCAAACAGATGCTGAATATTGTAGTCTTATAACTATTGTCCATGCTTCTGTGCCCTGGAGAAACCATTTATGTAGTGTGTTATATTTAGAGTGATAACGTCTGTGAAGAATGCACAGGAATTACTGCCAGTGTAAAATGTTATTTTTGCTTGTTGGTTGCAACAAGTTAGGGAACACATTAGCTCACCTCCGTCACTGTCAGTGGGTTTTTTAGCACAATTTAAATCATTGGTGTTGACTTTCTAGGAACAATATGGCCTGGTCCTAGTGTAAAGGGGGGGGGGGCGTTTTCTCCTAGAAATGATTCTCTCTATAATACTCTAAGATGTTCTGAGAAGGTACTATTTCACGTCTCTTGTTTACAAGGAACTGTTGTCTATATGCAAACAGGGTTTTCTCAGCGGTAGTTATAGTGGAAAGAATTTAACCTGAAGTTTGGATACAGAAATGGTTGATGTGAAGATCCAGACCCAGGGCCCCCCAAATGTAGACAAATGGCCCTCCACAACACCGAGGGGGGTTAGAGGGCATTTTGAGCATGGGGAGAACCTTTGTGAAAGAGGGAATCATCTGTTTGTTAACTTCATGTTGACTTCTTATTTCAAAAAAGACATCTCTTGGGTGGATGGGGAAGTGGGCAAAAATATTTTAATTAAAAATGTTTCAAAAATATTGGGACCATTTTGGGCCTTTTTAAAATAACAATTATAATATAATTATTACTGCAAAACTGGCCTTGATGCAGAAATCATGGAACAGCAGACCCACGGATTGGAAAGTGAGTTTTATTACACCGGTGGGCCTGACTGGAATATCTTCCAAAGAGTCAGAACTCAAGAGTTGTTGTTACAGAATATTTTTATACTGTATGCAAAAAGCAATTCTCCCCTCCTTCTCTTTGGTGTCAGCAGTTTCCCTTGAGTTTTCCTTGAGACAGTTTGTTGATAGTTCAAGGAAAGATAGCTTAGGAACATTTAAGTGCAGTTTGACCGTTATTAGAGAAAGAATTTGTTTACATCATATGTTTATGGAACATAGAGTTGATTAATAAGGAACATTGAAAAGACTTTGCAGACTTCCAGAGTCTCATGGGCTATCTAGTCTGACCCCAAATAGTAATTGTAAGTAACAGCATTCAACAAATAGACATTAGAGTCTACATGGCCACTACATTTCCCCCCTTAAATTAAATGATTAATTTCAAAGACAATTAATACATTTCACACAAGTAAATCCCTATTTAAGCCATCAAAGCATATCTAGTATTGATCTGTGTACGATAGCAGGCAGGAAACAAAAGATATATGAGATGAGCATGCATAGCAGAACAACAATGAAACAATGCCAACAAGTATAACATAAACCATCCTTTTAACCATCTTAGGTCTATTAAAATTACTCTCCCTGAATGAAAACAATGAAAAATTCACCCCTGAAATAGTTGCCAATTGTAACCATATATTTTCTGAAAACCTTTTGTAACAGAGCCCTCCCTTTTGGTTATATCATAAGACAATAAAATCAACATTACAGCATGCAGGTTAATTTTGTTTGGGATCTGACCATACGTTGAGCAGCCTGATGGAACTTCCAGTCATCTGGTCAGCTGCAGTCCCACCTTCTTTCCTCTCCAGTTGCAGGTTTGATTTACGTTGAATGAGCAGCTTCTGGAGTGCCCATAGTATAATCGAACCTGGGTTCTTCTTGCCTGCCTCTTCATGATCACCTTGAGTTTTTAACAAGTGCAATATCTCTGACACATTGAACTAACCTACTGAGTCTGTATACAAACAATTGCTGTGAATATGGGAGTGGGGAACAAAGGCTGACTTTTTGTTTTGGCTGCTTTTGCACTCAGAGGATTCTTGAACTACATATAGTTAAAATTTTACTCAAGTTACTGCTTTTTCTGTAACAGATGTGGGGCTATAGAACTTTAACTCACACCTCATTCCCTGGTTGGAAAGTGTGAACTTCTGTGATGGGGATTGGGGCATGTTTTTTCTAACACATAACAGCATTGGGCTTGCAATACATTATCTAGCATTTGCATCTCTTATTGCAAACTAACATTTACTAACTCTTGCATGTTCCCCCCTTAACTCAACCAAAATCTAGGGTGGCCTACTATACATCAATTTAAATGGGGATAAGCCAGTAGTCTTATGTGGGGTATAATGAATTCTAAACAGGGCCAAGGGCAGTATTTTCTGTCCACTTTTGCTTGGTTTCCTGGCACTTAGCTTAGAGTTTTGATAGTTTGATTCATCCTCTCCACTTGTCTGGAACTCTGAAGATGATATGCACAACGTAAAGTCCACTGGATTTAGGGTGCCCAGTCTGTTATATTCAATGAACTCTGCTTCTGTCATTCTGATGAAAGGAGCCTCTGCAAATACCTCTGCTTGTGTTTTTGTATGCCAGTTGTCTCCTCCCTCTTCCATTTCAGTCTCTCTCTTCTTCTTCCATCTGGTCTTTTGTATTCACGCTGCCAATGTCCTTCTTGTCCACACCAGGCACATTGATTCCTTGTCTGCCTCTTCCAGGCTTTTTCTTTCATCTCCACATCTCCACATCTCCAAGTCTTTTTTACGCTGCTCCACCAGTGCTGCTGTGAAAAACTCCAGCTTCTTGTCTATTTTCCAGTCCTTCTCTCACTTCTCCTCGTCTCTATTCACATACTCTACACCTTCTGTTCACATGCACTATGGCTTCTGGATTACAAAAGTCATGTTAACCATCCTCATGTTATTCAGGGTTGAGGGGGTATACTGGTGATAGGCATCTAGAAGGCACTCAAGTTAGGCTCCAGGGGCTTCAGGGGCTCCCTCTAGTACTTTTGAGACTTTAGTCATGTTAACTTGCTTTTTTATTTTTATCCCATCATGGCTTCTAATAGTAGGGTCTGATATTGGATGAGGCGCTTTATCTGTTCCAGCTCATAAGGATCCCAGCGGGGTTGCCCTGATGGCACTCTCTCTCGCATCCTCCTTTGAGCATCAGCATGATTCTTGGGAGCTCTGGCCAAAGCTATCTGCTCCTGTTTGTTGTGTAATGCATCGTCTCTCTTCAGTGGTGAATAGGGTTAATAGCTGCTGTTGGCAATCTAGCCAATTTCACATATGTGAAGCCATAGTGTTAGCACATAGCTCTACAATCTCTTGAAACTTCTCTATATATGAGGTGTAGTGGATTTTTCAATTCATACAGTTCCAGGTCATTAGGGGAACCTTGTGCTAGTCAGCTGGAAGTCAGGCAGTTGCCCTGTAGATCAGGGGCTGAATGGGTAACATATCTTGTTTAAATGACTGGGATGACTGTAACTGTGTCTTCCTCTGTGGAGGAATTCACATTCCTGTATTTTCTGCTTTGTCTGTTCTGGTAGGGAGGTTGGAAGAACCAGTGCAGCATGGGCAGTAAAATGAGGATCACAAGCAGGCATGGATTCTTTCTCTTTAGTTAAGGGAGCATCCATTGGCTTATCCAATAAGATAGGTGGTGGTAAAGACTGTTTTTCCTTTGGGCTGGGTTTGAATAGCTGCTGGAATTTAATTGTCAGCTCAGGATGCATCTGTAGTACTGGGCATTTTAATCTTTGCAATATAAGAATCAATGTTTGTACAGACAGTTGGCAGAATTCATAGAAGGGCTGAGTAGCGTTATTGTAAAATATACTGCCAGCAAGTTATCTCTGTTTTTTCCCTGTCCCAGAGAATAGTTTACATTTAGATTTTGAGGAGCTATTTTGTTTAGTTCAGATTTCTGTGGTGTCTTGGGGAGCGAAGAAGCTGCCATTGCTGCCACTGAGAAAAGTCAGTAAATTCTCATCTCATCTGGGTTTTAGCGTTATTGCTGGGGCTAAGTTGAATTCTTTTCTTGCCATTGGGTGGCATTTTTAAGTATATGAAGTGATAATACCAGATAGTTATGGGAGGACAGTTCAGAAGTTACTAGTCTGTCGCCATATTGCCCCTCCTTTCTTCATAATAAGGCTGCTGGTGCTGCCGCTTCCAGTGTAATGTACGGTGGGGGGTGTCATTGGCCCTATCAGGTCATTTCCCCAGAGAATCTAACACTGGCTTTAATTTATTGGCCAATTTTCCTTTTCTAATTACCAGAACCTTGGCTTGGGATCTCTTGGCACTTTTCAATCACAGGGGGGGATTCAATAGGATAGCAACAGTTTAATAGGATTCAGAATCTGTATAGCTTTTGCAGGAATTATCTGCAAATAATAGATTACATTCCTGACAACTCTTGCCAACTGAACTACTCTAAAAAAGCCATATAGATTTTACATTCTAGTGTAACATTTTTCACATTTCTATTCCTCCATAAGGGAAGAATATGTTGGAAACACCCAAAAGCTGTTATATTTTATTTATCAGCCATTAAAATTGTTAAGCGCGCTTCCAAATGACACACCCTTTTAAGGATATTTGGAGCTTACATACTTTACTGAAACTTGCAGAAGCAATATACAGGTAACTACATATACATATATACTCTCTCTCTGGCTTTTCCTTGCAAACGAAGACTCAGGAAGGACTCATCCCGCGCATATTGTATAAAAAACTTAATTGCTTAAAAAACTTTAAAAACTACGATTTACCCTTCTAGACAATATCAAAAATCAACATATTTTGATGTTATCCCTAAAAGCTTTTCATAGTGCTATTATTTCTCAAGATGGTACAGCCCCCCCCCCACAATTGAAAATATTAGCTTTTTAGTGGACATTATAATCAATATGCTAAATGTTAAGCAAACAAGCTCCCAACTGTACACAAAGTCTTCCAACATGACAAACTGGAGGATATATGCTGAAATTCACTGCCCTGCTCCTTTCTTAAACTCTCTTGGTATATAAAATGCATTTTTCACAATCATAACAGCATGTCAGATTATTTTTCTTCTTTCTTTTACTGCATTTGACAACTCTCACAATTCTTGGGATCTTCTCCATCAAGCCTAATCCATTCCTTCTCAATTTCAACCTGGCAATTATAATATGCTTTCTGGGTCACATGTTTCTGTGGGGGGATTCAAGGACCACTGTATCTCCTGAGTCAATGTTTTTCCTACTTAATGAGCACATTTGACACCTTAAAACATTACACGTTACACATTGAACAATTAACCATTCAAACAAAAAAGACACTTAAATGACTTATATACCTGACAAATAATTACAGTCTTCAAAACAAAAACAAACATACATAAAGATCAGCAAGACACCACATCTACACTCTTTTTAAACATACCTAAAATACATTTACACATTCATAAAGCAAGCATATGACTTCCCCCTCCTTCCTATCTGTTGGTCTGATATGTTTCTCTGACCATTACTTCACACTTAAATTTATATAGAATTTCCTATTTCTGTTGCTGCTTATACTGTTTTAGCTAAGCTCGTTTTCATTACCTTTCTCTCTTTTTTAATCTTAATCCACGGAGATCTTTATTAAATCTGATTTGGATGTTCTGGGTCACCAACATTTACAAAATACACACACCAAATTTTATCTAACTTCAAAGATCCTCCACTGGGCCATCCTATTATGAAAGAGGGCTTAATCAGGACAATTTTTCAACAAACAACTCTAGGGGTGCAAATATTGCTTCCTCCACCACCCATGTCCACCCTCCTAAAATAGACACAGACAAGTGACACAGGGGGAAAACAAAAAAATGCATGGACAGTAGATAAGGGGTCCTATTGCCCGAACCAAGAGGAAATGGACACCAGTATCAAGAACTGCGGCAGTCACACATACAGACTCACACACACATTGCATATATTCAATTCACAGGCATTCGTTCCTACCTCCCACTTTTCCCAAATTGCCCCATATTACACTATTACCACTTTCTCAATGCTTCAATGGTACAACGGTTTCACCAGTGCGCCCTCACTGCGTCTTATCTGGGTACTCGGGTTGCCCTTTAGGGGGTGATCAAGCCCCTCTTCCACTCTTATGGAGTGGGCCACAATAGTTCCCTTGTTTACTTGCCTGTTTTATTTGGAGGTAGGGTTCAGTTTCCTTCTCCGTTTACTGGGTTCTCCTTGAGTGCGTTGCTGTTCAGGCAGCCATGGCACAGACTCCCGTTCTTCCAACAAATGGTTGGTGGCGCCCAGAATGAGTATGCATGCTCATGGCCCCTTCCCAGCCACGGCAGTTAGAGCAGGCAAATGCCACCTCCTGTTCCATCACCTGCTGCTCCAATCCCGGATGAGCCCCCATTTATGATGCAGAAATCATGGAACAGCAGACCCACAGATTGGAAAGTGAGTTTTATTACACCGGTGGGCCTGACTGGAATATCTTCCAAAGAGTCAGAACTCAGAGTTGTTACAGAATATTTTATACTGTATGCAAAAAGCCATCCTCCCCTCCTTCTCTTTGGTGTCAGCAGTTTCCCTTGAGTTTTCCTTGAGACAGTTTGTTGATAGTTCAAGGAAAGATAGCTTAGGAACATTTAAGTACAGTTTGACCGTTATTAGAGAAAGAATTTGTTTACATCATATGTTTATGGAACATAGAGTTGATTAGTAAGGAACATTGAAAAGACTTTGCAGACTTCCAGAGTCTCATGGGCTATCTAGTCTGACCCCAAATAGTAATTGTAAGTAACAGCATTCAGCAAATAGACATTAGAGTCTACATGGCCACTACAGCCTTAGGGAGTTGCATGCAATGCATGGGCCACAGCTTCCCCACCCTTGCTCTGTGGGAACAGAGGGGGTACCTAAGGATCTCCTATTTTCCACAAAGGTTCTCCCTTCTGTAATAGACTTCTGCTTTACTAGATCAGGTCCACAGTGGATAAAAATAATAATATCACCTCTTCAGAATACCTCTCCCTCATCATAGAGAAACATTTATCCGACTGCCCTATGCCCTTTTGGTAGTATATAAACTGTTTATTAACACATAAAACGGTCTTTAGAAAAGGACCCTTTCTCTCAAGCAGCCCACCCCCTTCATCTGCTGGCCCCAGGTAAATGCTTGTCAAAAATGGGCTGCAACTTTAACTTGAACACCTGTGGTACAGAGCCAACAAGTTTATTGAAAATAAATAAAGGTCTTTCCTATCAAATATTGATGGCAATTGTTCCATAGGTAGGGAGAAACAGAAAAAATCATTTTTGTTCACCTCAAGAGTTACCTAGGGTTCGTTTACACGGCAGATTTATTGCGGCAACTTACGCTTTAATTCTTTTCCACAGCTGTGCCAGTCAGGTATTTTTTCTAATTATGCTGCTTTTTCATTCAGACTTGAAAAAGTTCAGGGGGCGTGGCCTCCCAAGCAGAGGAAGGCTTTATGGGGAAGAGGCTAGATCGTGAATGAAATAATTTGAAGCCCTGCATTTTCTAGCTAAAGAAAGACTCACAGACTGCCAAAATAGCAGGGCGGAAGATCAAAGAAGTGTCTCTGTCTCTGTGTCTCTGTAAATCTGCCTGTAAATGAACCTGCCCCCCGAAGCAGAGAGACAGTGAGATCGCAGCTGAGTAGAAGAAGGAATTCCTTTCTTTATGTGGGGAACAGATCTCCTCTGACTGTAAATTGTTGGGAATCTTTTTTGTTTGCAAACTGGCTTGCAAAATAGCAGAGAGGATTTTTCAAAATTTCCTGATCACTACTGAATCTTCCTCCCTCAGTCCCCCTCTTTTAAGCCCACCCCTTCATCATAGCAACCAATCACAGTGCAGCTCTGCTGCAGCCCTTAGCAGAATGGTTGTTTACACTGCCAATAATGCGCTACATTGCAAATATACCGGCAAAAGTAGCAACATCCCTTGCCACGCTATATTTGGGTGTTTTACCTTGCCCCCTTCTGAATGAGGCGATGCTGTGGTGCGATCCGTGGGAACAATGAGCTATCTTTGCGGTATATTTAGAGGAATATTTGCCTGTGTAAACAGGCCCCTAGAGACATGTCTCTAGAAATTATTGCCTCTTTCTTTTGCCTAACTGATTCTTTCTAACATATTTACTTTGCAGAACTATAAGGAGGTACACAAACTTTCTTCTTGGTAGCTTGCCTGAGGCAGTCTGAAAAATGGAGAAATGGAGATTTTTCTTCATTGCCATCTTGGACAGCTTGAGTGCTACTAAAAACATTCAAAATCTTGACGATTGCTACTGTACAACAAGGATTGGCACCTTCACATTTCAACCATAAAAATCATAAATCGACCATAAACATAAGCATTATTTGCCATGGCCCCTTCCTATGTAATCTTGGGATTTGTTATTTGGTGAGGCACCAGCACTGTTTGGCAGAAAAAGCTACAGACCTTGTAAAACTACAACTCCTAGGATTCAATAGGAAGGAGACATGATTCAGTTTCAAACTGGATTATTTGTGTATTGTGGATTTGGCTGATTCAAAGTTT
The DNA here is from genome assembly GCA_030847615.1 of Gambelia wislizenii. Taxonomy (NCBI): domain Eukaryota; kingdom Metazoa; phylum Chordata; class Lepidosauria; order Squamata; family Crotaphytidae; genus Gambelia; species Gambelia wislizenii. The sequence goes on along the minus strand of JAUMIR010000003.1, from coordinate 225,365,904 downwards.
GTTTTTCAATCAAATGGGGCCAGTATTGATGCAATAGACAGAAATGAAAAAGACATGTATCTTGGATTCCTGTAATTTTTGTTCTTAACTGCCATCAGGTTGACTTAAAGTTAGGGTGACCCTATGAATAATGGCCTTCTAAGTCACACTGTCACCAATAGCCCTACTCAGGTTGTACAAACTCAGGGTCGTGGCTTTCTTGATTGATACTCTCCTTTTGTAATGCAGTCTTCCTCTTTCCCTACTGTCTTCGACCTTATCAAGCATTACATGTCGACTGCCACATCCATGAGGGATATGTTCCAAAAACCCCTATGGATACCTGAAACTGGATAATAGGGAACCCTATTATTTTCAATGACAAGAATGCCAGAAGTTGACCATACTATCACATTGGAGGACCTAGAAATGCCTAGACAGAACATATACAGTTGTCCCTTCATATTCGCTAGGGTTTGGTTCCAGGACCCCCGTGGATACCAAAATCTGTGAATACTCAAGTCCCATTTTATGCAACGGCACAGCAAAATGGTGTCCCTTATATAAGATGGCAAAATCAAGGTTTGCTTTTTGGATTATTATGTTTTAAAGAATATTTTCAAGCCGTGAATACTTAAATCCATGGATACCAAATCTGTGGATACGTAGGGACAGCTGTATTTTCAGGCATGGATAAGTGAAACTGGGAAACCGAATCCATGGACACAGGGGCCAGCCTGTATTGTCTTTTCTAATGAGTCATATCCTCTCATGATATGTCCAAAGTACTATAGTCTCACTTTAGTCATATTGACTTCTAGGGAATGTTCAGGCTTGATTTGCTCTAGGACCCATTTATTTGTCTTGTTAGCAGTCCATGGTATCTGTAGAACTCTTCTCCAGAACCATATTTCAAAAGAGTTATACAATCTGAAGAGAAACCAGAGTTCAATTCAGATGAATTGATTTTTTCCCTATAAGTTTTCCTGTCTTTACACTTGAAGATCTTGTCTAGTTCCATCATAGCTGTCCTTCTACATCCTAGTCTTCTTCTGATTTCTTGACTGAAGTGTCCAGTTTGATATTAATGACTGAGCCAAGGTGTAATAAATCTTTCAGTATCTCAGTGTCTACACTGTTGATTTTACAGATGAATGATGTAAATCATCTGTAGTCATAACTTTTGTTTGTTTAATGTTCACCTGAAAACCTTCCTGTGCACTTTCCTCCTTTACTTTCTTTAGTAGTTGTTCCAAGTCTTTGCTATTTTCTGCTAGTACTGTGGTATCAACTTCAATTGTTGATGTTCCTTCCTCCAGTTTTCACACCTCCTTCCTGCAAATCTAATCCTGCATTATGTATGATACGTTCAGCATACAAGTTAAACATAGTGATAAGTGCAACCTTGTCTGACCTCCCTTTGCCAGTTGGAAACCACCCTGTTTTTCCATATTCTGTCCTAATGGTAGTCTCTTTTCCTGAGTACAGGTTACACATTAGGATAATCAGATGTTGTGATATGTCCATTTCTTTAAGAGCACTCTTTTTCATGATCTATATGATCAAAAGCTTTGCTATAATCTATGAATCACAGTACATTTGCTATATTATCCCTTGTGCTTTTTCTTATTCTGAACCCAGCTTGGACATCTGGCATTTCTCACTCCAAATATGGTAAAAGTCTTTGTTGTAGAATTTTGAGCATGCCTTTCCTTGCATGGGAGATGAATGCAATGGTCCAGTTGATTGTTGCAATCCCTCGTGTCCCCTGTCTTGGGGATTGGAATGTATATTGAGTGTTTCCAATCTGTGGTCCATTGTTTTGTTTTCCATATTTGCTGACAGATTTTAATTCAAATTTGAGTTAGGACATTATCATACCATCCTCCATTCTTGCAGCAGGTGCATTAGTGAAGCGAATGAGAACATACCAGTATAGAAGCCAAAACTATAGCACCTCATTTTCACTCATGTGAGTGTGCTATGATTGCGCTGGGTTGGCAATTTCCATCCTGTTGCACTAGCTTCATAACCCTGCCATTCAGTGCATGTGTGCCTTTCTTTTTCCTTTTTCTTTTTGCTGCAATTGTGTAATTATGGAGAAACAATAAAAAGTATTTTTATTTTATCATTTCCCTGTAAGTATGCAAACACAGCCCCCCCAAAAAAAGGCACAGAGAAAAAGCAATTTTCACCAGCTTGGAATAGCCGGGGGGGGGGGAAATGGAGGAGAAAAAGTCACATGGCCCCTTCATATATCACTAGTGCCATGGAAGTATCTTATTTCATAGAGGGGAATGCTGCCATAGGAGCGATATTGGGAGTTATTGGTGGGTTTTCCCCGTCAATAATATGACAAGCTACAGAAGCAGATGAACAGCATGACAGCAGCCGGATAGAGAGGATGTCATGTGATAAATAAGGGCTGCATCTGCTATTATCTTGCTGGAATTCTGGAGTATGAGCCTTGTGTGATAACGTCCTTAGAAACCCCCAAAGACTTTGAAATGTATCTCAGAAGGTCCTTCACTGAAACAGTAAAAAGCAAGCAAACAAACCAAAATGCAAACCAACCCCCCCACACACACACTTTAAAATTGCCCCCAAGCAACAAAGAGTGATATGACATTATTTCCAGTAATGGAACCACTGCAGGCTGTGAGATCTCTCAGATGGCACAAGAGGTCCTTCAGGCTCCAGAGCAATCCACCCCATCCTTGATGACACCTGGGTTGACAGAGTGACAGCATAACAGGCCAAAGGCATGAGATCTCTCTCTTTCTGTCTGCAAAGTCACCACCGGGTAAGGGGAGATAGCATAAGCAGGAAGGAAGGAGTACTTCCCCACATTAGACTGACATTTGAGGCAGAGAACAATTACAGAAATTGTAATGCTCACCTTAGACTGAACTTCTGTATCACAGAATAGATGTTCCAAAACAGTGAATTATTAGCCATATCTACCTCACTACATGCAAGGGATGTTTTGTGGTTTGGTGAAGAGCTGCAGTACACACATAAAGCAACATTATATTAATATGTTCATACATGCCAGTGGGATAATGCAGTGGTAATGGTAATTAGAGAGGGACATCTCACTCCTTTGGTCTGTAGTGCTGTTACTCTGCCAACCCAAGTGCCATTAAGGAAGGGGAGACATATCTCTCTGCCACCACACCTGCAGCCTTTTCAGTCAGGCAAGAGAAGCAGAGGAGGAGAGAGAACTACTGCCATCAGCCATCAGAACACCTTAGTATGGGAAGGATCTGGGAAAGCTCTAGAGTGCAACTCGAGTTGGATGTGTTGAAATGACTGGGAACAAAACCTTCAGATTGGTATCCTAATGGGAACAGAAGTAACTAAGCTGTTGCTTGACCCTTTAGAGTATTTTCTGACATTGCCCAATGATTTTGTACTCAACCCACCCACCCCAATAAAAGTCCAGAGGAAATGACCACTGCACAGGTCTATCTGAAAACTGGAACCTTTATAATTATGTTTCTATTGATTTCATCTGTGTCACTCCTCATTATCTGATATAACCATTTGACAATGATACTGTTGCTCTTTCTCCTTTTGCTCTGATCACAGTGTGCTATATTAATACTTCACATCCCTTTTGGAGTTCTGAACGTTAAATAAAATTTGAATCCCAGGTTTTCTTCTAGCTCATACCATAGCGGGTAATGTTGTAAAGTTGGGATTTGGGTTTAGAAAGTTCAGAAGAATTCAGGAACTATGTCAGGCCTTTCCTGTGACTTGATCCACTACTGTACTTCAGAACTTAAGCATTCTCTCCAGCCTCTGTAAATGGTAAATCTAATTTTCTTGTCAATAAAACTATTCCCTTGATCATTTTTTATGAACATATTACATATTGATTGACATAGCAAGCAAAAGTAGTCTCATAATAACTTAATATTTTCTTTTAAAAAGAGGTCTGTCTTTGTATTGGGCTTCTCCTTCTCTGATCTGTGTTCCAATAACATATTAATGCTGGTACAGTCGTCCCTTCACATTCGTGGGGGTTCTGTTCCACGGACCCCAGCGAATATGAAAAATCCGTGAATAACGACTGCCCTCCCCCTCCCCCACCATAGCGACCATGGGGCCTCCGGAGGCCCCATAGTCGCTTTCCCCAGCCTCCCCACTCCCTTCCTAGGCCTTCCTGGGGCCTCCGGAGACCCTCCAGAGGCCCCGTGGATGCCTCCCCAGCCCTCCCCCCTCTCTCCCCGGGCCTTCGTAGGGCCTCCGGAGTGTCTCCGGAGGCCCCGCGGAGGCCTCTCCCAGCCCTCCCCCCTCCCTCCCCGGGCCTTCGTGGGGCCTCCGGAGCATCTCCGGAGGCCCCACGGAGGCCTCCCCGTCCCTCCCCACCCCTCCCCGGGCCTTCGTGGGGCCTAGCAAGGCCCCACGGAGTTCTCTCCCGTCCCTCCCCCCTCCCTTCCCGAGTCTTCATGGGGCCTCTGGAGCGTCTCCGGAGGCCCCACGGAGGCCTCCCCGGCCCTCCCCACCCCCTCCCCGGGCCTTCGTGGGGCCTAGCAAGGCCCCACGGAGTTCTCTCCTGGCCCTCCCCCCTCCCTTCCCGGGTCTTCATGGGGCCTCCGGAGCATCTCCGGAGGCCCCATGGAGGCTTCCCCGACCCTCCCCCCTCCCTCCCTGGGCCTTCGTGGGGCCTCCAGAGCATCTCCGGAGGCCCCACGGAGGCCTCCCCGGCCCTCCCCACCCCCTCCCCGGGCCTTCGTGGGGCCTAGCAAGGCCCCACGGAGTTCTCTCCCGGCCCTCCCCCCTCCCTTCCCGGGTCTTCATGGGGCCTCCGGAGCGTCTCCGGAGGCCCCATGGAGGCTTCCCTGGCCCTCCCCCCTCCCTCCCCATGCCTTCGTGGGGCCTCCAGAGCATCTCCGGAGGCCCCATGGAGGCCTACCCAGCCCTCCCCCAGGCCTTCATGGGGCCTCCGGAGCGTCTCCGGAGGCCCCATGTTTGCCTCCCCAGCCCTTCCCACCTCCTCCCCCGGCCTTCATGGGGCCTCTGGAGCGTCTCCGGGGGCCCCGTGAAGGCCTCCCCTGCCCTCCCCCCTCCTTGCCAAGGCCTTCGCGGGGCCTCCGGAGGGTCTCCGAAGGCCCCGTGGAGGTCTCCCAGCCCTCCCCGCTCCCTCCCAGGGCTTTCATCGGGCCTCCGGAGGCCCCGTGTCGCAGTTTTGGGGGGCCCGGGGGGGCCTCCTAAAACCGCGAATAATCAAAACCGCGAATGTCAGATTCGCGAATGTGGAGGGGCGACTGTATACTGTATTTTTAAGTAGCATTCTAAAACCATAAAAGCATAATGATAATGATAATGATAATGATAATACATTTATTTCTACCCCGCCCTTCTATTAAAAACAATTGGGGCGGCTTACAACCATTAAAATACAATAATGCTATCTAAAATCCCTAAGCACCACCCACCCCCACCCTCCCCCATAAAAAGATATTAAAATAGCAAACAATTTTGTTCACAAAAATGCAGATTTCCTTCCCAAATCACCTTAACTAAGCCATTTGAGCCATATGTCCCAAATTGATATATTCGGATTTATTTTATTTATTTATTTTGCAAACCTTCATACAATTTTATGATAGAATGGGGCTGGGGAGTCTATGTTTAAGAAACTTACAAGTGGCATCACATGCAATTGGAAGCCTCACCTGCAATTAATAATTTGCAATATCAGTTTCAGGAAGCAGTCATTTCACTGAAATTGTGCAGATCCCATCTGTATGGTGTCTGAGAGAACTGCCTTTAATCTTGAAACAGGGATTTCAATTGAACAAGACAGCAGTAGACAAGCAAGCAGTGAAACCAAATCAGCTGGGGTTGACAGTGACCCATTAAAGGTGTTAAAGATAAGTCATGTCCCATTCTGAAGGACTGTGTATAGCTGGATAACAAAAAGAGGCAAGGTTTAGCTATGGCTAAAGGAGAAAAAGGCATGACAGAATGCTGACACCACTCCATAGCTGTATGTGTGTGTTTCTGTGCGTGCATGTGTGCACACACACAGTGGTGTCTAGATGGTGAAAATACTCCTCATAGAATTCAAGGAGAATACCCTTTGTTCCAACGAGATCCCGCGGTGATTTGCCATATTTGGAATCAGGGGCCAAAAACTCCACAAACTACCCGGGAAAAGCCTTAGAGTGTATTTTTAAAGAATACACAGAAAAAAGCATTATTGCTTCGTTGACCACCAATCTGAATCACTGCACAGAGCAGAAGTAGGAAGCTGACTGGTCAGACATGCACAGGGGCGGGCTTACTGGCAATGAAGTGGCTGGAAGTGCCATTTTGGAGTTTCGTGGTATTGATTGTGTACTTTTTTGCTGTGCTGAGGCAACCAATCAGATTTTTAAAGCAGAAGATCACATTTACACACCTTAGATTTACATTTTTTTAAAAAAATAAATGTGCAGCAGCGACTACTTATGGAGAATAATACACGAGTGATTAACTCCCAGCCACCATCTTGATTCGCGGGATGGCTGTGTGTAAACTTCAAACATCGATAGCTTCACATACCAGTGATTTTGCCAAAGGACCATGGAGACAAAAGAACGCTGCTCTGATTTTGCATCAATGCACAGCAATCAGCATTATATCCTCTCATCTAGACAAACACAAACACGCATATACTTGTTAACTCCTGTCACATCAACTTACGGCGACCCTATGAATAAGAGACCTCCAAGTCACCCTATCATAAACAGCCCTCCTCAGATCTTACAGATTCAGGGCCATGGCTTCCTGGGTTGAGTCTATCCCTCTGAAATGTTGTCTTCCTCTTTTTCTATTGCCTTGTACCTTACCAAGCATTACTGTCTTTTCTAGTAAGTCATGTCTTCTCATGATATGGCTAAAGAACAACAATCTCAGTTTAGTAATCCTGGTTTCTAGGGAGAGTTCAGGCTTGATTTGCTCTAGGACCAATGTACGGTACATAGACATATATAGGCAAGCCTCAGCATTTTTTTTAGCAGTCCACAGTATATGTAGAACTCATCTTCATTATCACATTTCCTATTGCCTTTCTTCACTGTCCAGCTTTCACAATAATACATAGAAATTGGAGATAAGATGGTATGGACAATCCTAACTGTAGTATTCAATTATATATCTTTAAATGTCAGGATCTTGTTTATTTCCTTCATAACTGCCCTTCCAAGTCCAAGTCCTAAAGGTTGTCTAAATGGTGAAAATACAGAATACGAGGAGAATATGGGCTGTCTTAATGGCATCCTGCATTTCACTGTATTCAGAAGGAGGGGGGCCAAAAATGTCATTAACTGTCTTCACAGTTTTTCCTGGAGTTTTTACTCCAAAGGAAATGCGCACTCCCTCTTGTTGGGACAAGCGATTCAATTTGAATCACTTTCCCATAGGACAGGAAGCGCAAGTTGATTGGTTGGATGAGCACGGGGTGGGACTTGCTAGCAGGGCAAGTGTCCTTTGTCGCCATGTTGGAGTTTTGCTTTAGCGAGTTATCACTAAGGCAATAAAATGGGATGTTGTTTTTCTCTCTCTTTTTTCTTTTTTTGTGTGTAAAGGTGAAATATTGCTTATGCGCACCATGGAAATAGGTTTTTCTTTAAAAGTTCAGATTTTAAAACATGAGTAATTCAGTCATGGCCACCATCTTGACTAGAGGGCATCCAAAGTTTATGGGAGCTGTAAGACCATTAAGACAAGTCACAGCTGCTGTGAATTGCTATTACTGCAGAGCAATCCAGGTTTTTTGGGCTCCTAGTCTTCTTCTGATTTCTTGACTGCAGTCTCCATTATGATTAATGACTGAGTGAAGGTATGGAAAATCATTAAGACAAGTTGCAGCTGTTGCGAATTGCTATTACTGCAGAGCAATCTGGTTTTTTTGGCTCCTAGTCTGCTTCTGATTTCTTGACTGCAATCTCCATTCTGATTAATGACTGAGTGAAGGTATGGAAAATCTTTATCTATTTCGTGAAGTCGAAGGCTTTCACAGCCGGCAGCCATAGATTTCCCTTGGTTTTTTTCCGGGCTGTGAGGCCCTGTTCTGGAACAGTTTCTTTCTGATGTTTTGCTTGCATCTGTGGTTCGCATCCACATATTTACATGTACTCCCTAACAGGAGTTCACAGCATATAAAGTCCACACACACACCTACACAACCATTCTCTGAGGATGCCAGCCACAGATGCAGGTGAAACATCAGAAAGAAACTATTCCAGAACATGGCCTCACAGCCCGGAAAAAACTCAAGGGAAATCTATCTATTTCCTCTGAGCCTAATCCTGCCTTATGTATGATAGTTCAGCATACAGGTTAAACAGACAGGGTGAGAAAATGCAACCCTCCCCCCCACTAGTCAATTGGAAACCACTCTGTTTCTCTGTATTTTGCCCTTACAGAAGCCTTTTGTCCAAAGTACAAGTTAAACATCAGTACAGTCAAATGTTGTGGCATACCCATTTCATGATTTACACAATCAAAGACTTTGCTATAATCTATAAAGCACAGTGCCTTATAAGATACCATGCTTGGTCTTTCATTGCTAAACCTGAAAATATTTACATGACAGAAGAGCCCAAAGTAGTCTTTTTGTAGTTTCTTGAGACTTTAGCAGTTCAAAATATCACGTGTCCATGACTTCTAAGCTTCACATATTACATTTCTAGGTGTACAGCAAAGATGTTAAAAGTACTGTATATACTTAAAAGCACAAAATATAATACAAAAAACATGTTTGCAAACAGATGTACCATACAGGCATGCTCAGGAGTGGCTGCAGTGTAGAGTTGTATATAATGTGTGACCTTATTTTTATGATGGCAAGTTATTTTATTTTACTTTATTTTATTTATATCTCAAGCCAAAATCAAAAATAAGGTCAAGAATCTGTGGAATTATTTGCACATGTGGATTAAGAAAATATTTGTCGCTCAGGATGTATTCCACCACCATTCTCAGTAGCAAATCCCTTTCTCTCTCTGTCTCTGGCTTTGCTTCGCAAATGATGATTCAGGAAGGACTCATCCCGCGCTTTCTGCAAGCGCGCTGATGACTAAAAAGGCCAATCCGAGATAAACAAGTCCGGTTGCAAAAAGCACAGCAGAAGGTCTCCTTGGAAATCCCTTTCTACAATACACTTTTTCCTATGTGACCTACTGCCTTGTTATGGGGATACAAAATGGTAACAGATGCTAGTCCTGAACCTGGAAGTCTCACATCAAAGACATTCAAAATTATACACACTAAAAACATTCGAAACTATACACATTTTCTATATTGACAATTTCTGTATCCATAAGTACTGGGGTAAATTGAGCACAGTACAAATTTAAGTTTTCCATTGGAACAGATAAGAATGGAAAGTGCTTATCATGTGGTGGTTCATGGTTATTATTTCATAGTGATTATTTTTTCTAGACTGAAAAAAAGGAGACTCCCAAAGCAGAATATCTGGGCCTTCAGCTCTGTAATGCTAACACTATAGTGTTATTATCACTGTGCTATAGCAATATGCCTCTATCATATCTCATGATACAGCATTTAATGCTATAAATGTCTAATAGCAATAGAATAAAGGTAACCATTTTTTTTTTAGAAAAAATATCTTTCTAGTCACTACTGTACCACTTTGGCAATAAGAAGAAAGAGTTGTTTTGAACATTTTTTTTTAATTTCATGATGATGAACATTGTAGCATATAGTGTTGTACCACTGTCTTGAAGAGAAACGACAACGCAGAATGAATCACAACCCAGAAACATCACCCAAGGAGACCTTCTGGTGTGCTTTCTGCAACCGGACTTGTTTATCTCAGATTGGCCTTTTCAGTCATCAGCACACTTGCAGAAAATGCGGGATGAGTCCTTCCTGCATCTTGGTTTGCGAAGAAAAGCCAGAGAGAGAGACTATGAAAATATCCTTAAAATTGTATTTAAAAGTAAAGAATAAAAGAAGTATATTTTAAAAAATGTTTTTAAATAAAGGAGAATCATAAAATGGCACCCAGTACATTATGAATGTGTGCTGAGTTGTGACAGGCTCACTTTCCCAGTATGTCAGTGACACTGTAGAAATCTTCCCCTTTAATAAAGTTGCGAAAGTAGCACTAAAGACAGTTTCCTCCATAGATATTGGTTGTTTCTGCTATTTTCATGAAAATATCAGACTTTAGCAGCCTGAAAGAAAAGAAGTAGAAGAACCACAGATTCAGCATGTCAGTAATTAGATGACTGTGTAATATGAATAACCTGTGAAAAAATGAGTAAATAAAGCATGGCCATCCCCATTACTAAACCTCAAATTTAGAATCACCTTTGGGTGGTAACAGTCTAATTTTGATGAGGAGATGGGGGGACATGCTGTGACATTTTTAAAAAATCAACTACATACAGCAGTGGAGAAGGACATACATCAAGCACACTTCAAGTGTAGCATTTAAGGACATTGGTACAAATACCAAACACCTTTTTAAAGTGTACTGAAAATATACAATGTGTACTCGAAACTTACACAAGTCCAAAATGAAGAGGGAAATAATATCCCTTCCTAGCTTTTAGAACTGAAATACAACCTCAAAGCAGAAATATTTGTCACAAAACAGCTCGACCAAGATCCTATACAATTTTGGCAATTTTCTGCTGGTGTTAGTATTCCATACATGCCTCCTGAAACAGGCCAGAGGTAGTTACAGCCTGTTTCCTCAATGTCTGGCTCTATGTGGTGTCTTAGATCCAAGTCAATATGCAAAGGATGGTTTGGGAAATAATCTGTGCCTTTTCAACAGGCAGTTTTCCAGGCTACCTCTCACATATTGCCTTGGTGCCAAAGAATCCACAGAGCTGGGCATTGGGGGAAGTTGCAGCTGTATATAAAACCAGCCTATGCAGGGAGGTGTTTGCTGGCTGACGGTCTCCTCCTGTGGTGGTGAGATATGAATGCAGCAGGTGGCTGGGGCTAGCTGCTTGTTGCTGCTCAGCTGCTCACACAGGGGCTTGCCTCTTTGGTACCTCCATCCTTGCAAAAGGGGTGAGAAAGTAAAGCCTGAGTGGTTTGCCACTCCAGGATCCTGGCCCTAATGTCTGTGGTGTTACAGCAGTTCTATAAGTAGAGTTCCAAAAGTTCACAAACAATCTCCTTCCACCTATTAATAGTAAATACAAAATAGGCTGAATATTTAAATCTGAACACAATCCCACATTTTCTGATGAAGGACAGATGTTAAGGTCCTAGTTGATCAACAGATTACTTTCCCAAGAGACAATGAACACTGTGGACAGATGTTATTTGGACTTTCTAAAGTGCAAATACGAGGTAGTGAGATTAATGTCTGCTGGTTGTTTTTAATATATATATTTCTGTATGAAGAAAGCACACTCACAAGATGTATGCCTTTCTTGGGTTTTCTTTCTTTTACCATATCTTTTGCTGAATTCCATAGACTATGAGCTGTTTTGGCAGAAGTGTTTTTGTGTTATAACCATTCTCAGTGTAATGTCAAGCATTTAACAAATGATTGTTATTCAATATTATAGCATTAATAACAGCTGGTAGTATTACTGCTATACACAAACCTCAGTTCTCAGCAGTTAATTTAAGAGTAAGGAAGGCAAGGAAGTAGGTCTCCACTGTGAAAATCTCTGGGATTTCCAAAATACTCTTAATCAGTGGCTTAATAAGACATAGAAAACCCTGTATTTCTAACTAAAGGCTTAAGGGCTATGATTTTGTAGCTAGTCATATGATGTTTAGGGCATGCAAAATTGGGTGCAGGGTACCAGCCAAAGTGTGAACCACATGTTTCAGATGCTGAACATTAGTTTTCATGAATAAAATGTAATGGTTGAGAGAAATCAAATTATTCCATGACTTATAATTTTATTAGACTTGAGCATGGAAAGAATTTCATGCAATGTGTAATCTCTAAAATGACTGAGAAATGACTTGTTTGTCAAAACCGATTGTACAAAACTGAGGCGACAGTGTTACAGAGCTGGAGATATGGATCATGATTAGTGAGAAGATAATCTATCATAGTTTATAATAGTAGTAGAACATGCCAGGAAACCTTTTTGATTACATTTCTAAGAAAAAAAGTTCAGAGTGTAAAACATATATTAAAATGGAAAAAGAAGCACACCTCTTCATTCATTTAGGGAAAGATAAAAATGGAAAGTGGATCACAAAGGAATAGTAGGGGGTTCTGGTTTTTTTATTCCTGTCAATGCCTTCAAAGTACCCATGAGAAATATAGTGCTAAAGTACAGCAATTAAAGCCGTTAAATGTTGAGGAGAATGAGGCAATATATATTTAAAAATTGGACACTTTCCCCACATATATAAATGTTCCAATACAGATATCTGTCTTAGGCATTTTCTGAGTCCTGCATGTGTGCACATGTGTGTGTGTGTGTGTGTGTGTGTGTGCATTGTGTTCTAGAACACATTGGTATGAACACATAAGCAGAAGAGTCATTTGATCAGGCATCAAAAGACAGAACCTTTGAAAAAACACTATGCCAATGCATTTGCACCAGATAATTGGACAACTTTGCTGCTATGAACATTTGACAGATGAATCTGAAATAAATCTCATTGACTCTGAAACTAATTCCCCATTAAGGTCCATTGTGTGTATGCAATAAACTTGCCTTGTTTTTCATTAGGGAGAGCACAGTTCAAACATCTTCCCTGAAGGTTGTACTTCTGTTACTGCAATACAGTACTATAGAGATAGCCAAAATATTTTGCATTTTCCCTTGGTAGCCCATTTGTGGGTCTGAATGTCTCTAGTTACTGCAATTTCTCTTTCTCTATAATGATCTGATGTGTACAGTGACCTCAATATTCCCTTAATGCATGGCGGAACATTTAGCCATAGCTCTAGTGCAGTGGTTCTCAACCTGTGGGTCCCCAGATGTTGTTGGACTACAGTTCCCAGGAGCCCTCTGAGGTCTCACCTTGACAGCCAGGTGGTCCTCCCAGTCATTAGTGAGGCTGTAGGATTGAACTCACAGCCTCACTAATAACTGGCAAGACCACCTGGCTGTCAAGGTGAGACCGCAGAGGGCTCCTGGGAACTGTAGTCCAACAACATTTGGAGACCCACAGGTTGAGAACCACTGCTCTAGTGCCACACTCAACTTGCCACGTCTGGAAAGACTGTACTGTGGGAACAGATGCTCCAAAAAGCACTTTGTACCATTCTATCAGTATCAGTATTTTGGCACCAAGGAACCCATTAGTCTATATTAAGTCAAAGACGTAGCTATTTTTACATGTGACACAATGTTTCCTTTGTTGTCACAAATTAGTGACTGAATATTTTGATGGTGTGTCACTTTCAAGGTGTTTCAAGCTTCGGGAAACTGAAGCACTTCAAAAGCTTCGTGCTCTGATGGAAGTGCCTGAGAGCAAGCTGGAAAACACCATAATGAAGCAGTTGCCCCCTTTCTTTTCATAGCTAGGTGTGAATTATTAGCTTTGATCAAAGGGACAGCCTAATAGAATTGGCTTGGCCTTTCAATATCCTTCTAGCAGGCATTATTTAAGCTTTTGCTGAGGCTTTTGCCATTTCCTCTGCCAATGTAACTAATTTGTGACATTTTGCTGGAGAAACAAGATAGAGATGTATCCCAGGCTTTCCTCTGCTCCTGTCACTGTGCTGCTCCACGTGGAATAATTATGCTCCTCTAGTTTGCTTTGTCAAGCCCTGTCTTTTTAAAAGGCACACTTTTTCCTGACAAAAATCAATCACCAAGTTCTCACTTGCTATCTTTAACTGCATTTCCAAAAATGAAGGTAGCTATGTTGATCCATCTGAACAAAGCAAAATCCAGTGGGGGACAATACCTCCATTAGCACAAACCACAATTCCTCAATAGTGTGCAGCTTTCAAATTCTTCAGAGTTAGGCACTAAAAAGTTATTGGTGTGGTAGACAGAAGCACAGAGGTCCAAGAATTGGGGTAAATATTCTAAGTCATTAGACCTGTGGTTTAAACAGGTTCAAGAAAGACATTGCAGGCTTCATGAATAATTGGCAAGGCTATAGGTTTCACATGACATCTAGCAATGTGTACGATTATGAATACAAAATAGACAGTTTTGTATAAGGCCCACAGCAGCTCAGATATTTGCCTTTTGTGATATGCAGGTCTTTAAAACTGAGTGCAACATCTAAAATTTTATTTCTAGCTTTGCTTATATAACATGTGTATTGTTTCTTTGTATTTCTGCTGCACTCTGCTAAAGAAGCCTGGCCTACAGTCGCATTCCTGGAGACAGAAAACTCCTGGGAATAATGTAGTACCATGGCATAGCTTTGTTTCCAGGGTATTGTTGAGGAGGGTAAGCTGACCTCTTCCCTCTGCATCCATATGTGCTGATGTGATGCTAAATTTGAAATGTAAGGACCTTTATATTCAAATATTCCTGGCTGTTCTCTGTTTCCCAAAGGTGAAAAGGAGGCAGACAGAACCATTAGTACATCAGACTGGCTGCAAGTGCTTCTCTAAGGAAAAAGGATTCTCTCCTGGGCAGTGTAAGTGACAGAATCACATAGCACTTGAGCCACTGAAAAGAACACAACCATGCAGAAGTGCCACCGCATTAAGAATTCATAAATCATCTTATCATCTGAACATAGTTAACCACTATGCCTCAACACTATTAGAAAGGACAGACAGAATTTTAATGCTTCTTATCCAATTGTTGAATGTACCGTATTGTATTCTGTAGATTATATGACATCACAAACTTGTGAAGATATGCCTTTTCAGGGATGTTAACTGATAATAGTATCCCTGCAAAGTGAATCATTAAAATAATTTGGGGAAATTACATAAAAACCACTCTATTGACAAAATAAATTCTTTATTTGCAAATATGTTGGCTTTTAAAAAATCCTTGGTACCAAAGGATGCTACAGTTTAATAAGTTTCTTCTGTCATGGTTATATGTAGGTTATATGTAGGTTATCTCTTGGCTGTTGTTCATTTTAAATGAAAACAATTTTGAAAAGAAAAGTGAATGGTTCCCTTTTAAACTGTTGTCTTCCTTGACAAAACCATTATTTCTTATCAGAGTTTCCTTTCCTCTGTTCCCTCTTTCTGTCACACATCTAAACTTATTTACAAGAAATTGCTGTCTATACTCATTTTGATCATAAAAAAACTGGCATTTTATAACCTTACTTTATGAAGCATAAACTTTGTATGGCCATGCACAGATATCTTGCACACAATACTGATGTTTTTTTGAAGCTCAATATCAGTGTGCCATCGGAAACATGGCATTCAATATTTGCCATACTGACCGTGAAATCTTCCACGTGTTTTCATGGGAATACACCTCATTGAAATTACTTCTGACTCAACACATACATGTCTTCTGCATGTCATAAGAATGACTGTTTTCATTCTTAATCTTGACTACTGGTAATGGCAGGAAGAGATGTTCTCTGACAAATTCATAATGAATGATAATGGTAATATCCATATCCTTTTGTTAATCCCGGCAGTAAGTTCCACAATGTAGAGTTTCCATAAAATTTAAAGTCTTCCATCTAGGCAAAAAGTCTTCATGTGACTAATTTGCTGTGCCAAGTAGTAGTGGAACAAGAAAGCTCAGGTCCAAGAAACCGACTATCTATGTCTCTTATATGTATTATGGAAAGACAGCATTGACTACAGCCAGTAGAAATGCAACATGACTCATCCTTTAACCATTTTTATTTCAAAATACTATGAGTTTCCAACATGGCCTTTGTCTTTGATTAGGAATGAACAAGAACTCCATTTGATGGTGTGTGTTTTTTTCTAAAAAAGAGAACATTTGGAAGTTCTTTTGAACTTGGAAGGAAATTTCTTGATAAATGGGGTGGAAGAGGTTGATAATTTAAAAAATGAATGTGTGCGAAGAAGAAACTGACTGATTTGCCGTTTTTGGTCAGATAGCTTTGGCTGCTTACCTCTTCCATATCTTCCTTTGAATTCTGGCATATTCAAAATGGTATTTGTGGGGCTGAATTACGTTTGCTGTCTCTTCTTTCTGTTCTGTTTGGCTAGCTCCTTATCCTTAACACTATATAGTAGGCAGATTCAGCATGTTTCACTCTGTACTGGGAATAGCAGTGTGGGTGGCTGAGAAATGGGTTCAAGTCATTTTCGATAAGAACTTTCCAAAATCTGCAGATTTATTCTTAAGTATGGTGGAAAGAAATTTTCCTTCAAAGATGTCTTGACCAGGGATGCACAGGCACTAGTGTTAAGTGGGGTAAAAATAAACTTTGATGTTATTATTAAGTGCCTTTGACTCTGACCTATGGCAACCCTATCCTAGGGTTTTCTTGCCAAAGTTTATGCAAAGGAGGTTTGTCATTGTGTTCTGAGGCTGAGAGAGTGTGACTTGCCAAGTGGAGTTCAGTGGTTTGAGGGGATTTGAATCCCACTTTCCAAGAATCCACACCCAAACCACTACACCACACAAAGCTAATTGTGGAGCTGACCTAATGAACTAAGGTACATTTGTGTTTCAGGTTCTGGAGTTAAGAGGAGAGGAGCTATGGGAGGATGCGTGCACTTCCTCCGCATAACTAAGTCCTGTGACTTGTCTAGTGGAATTGACCATATCAAGTCTGTACAAGCCTCTAGTTTTATTTCCGTCTTGGTGGTAAATGAGATTAGGATATTTTGTAGTTAATCCCCCCAACATTTGTACTGAATTGTAGAGAATATTGACTATAGAGAAGAATAAAACAATTGCCCTGCCACATGTAATTTACTTAGTTGGGTTTTGGTCCCTTGATAGTAAAGTTTAGAAGCCTAAGTAACAAAAGGGGGAAGATGTTTAATATTTTGTGTGCAATCAACCATCACAAAAGTAATGTATTTTAGAGATCTTCAAAAAGATCTTTTGACTCAAGTTTTTAAAAAAATCTTTTCATTAGAAAATGAAAGTGCTTTTTTTGTGTTTGCTGGCTCTGTCATCTTATTAGATGCTTCCATGCAATTGCTTATTAGAGGTCATCACCTGGAACTCCTCCATATATATATTTGCAAGTGAATTAACTGTACCTCACAATAGCCTGGTGACAATGTTTTACAGGATATGTGTTTTCCCCCTTACTATGGGAGTAGTGCATACTCACTCACTGTTCACAGAATGAATCTGTGTTGTGTTACACTGTGAATTTGCATTCGTTACTGTTTTAGGAATGGTGCATTGCATTCTCAGCTACATCACCTGGATTTAATGGCCAAGCAAAACACAAAGGTAAAGCTGTGGGTGGTTACAGAACTACAGACTTGAAAGGCACCCCCAAAGTCATCTAGTCTAACCCTCTACCACAGCTACAGCATCCTTGGCAGAAGGCTGTCTAACCCCTGCTTGTAACTTCCAATGCAGGAGAGTCTACCACCTTCCAAGATAGTCCATTCCTCTGTCAAAAAGCTATTACCTCCAATAAATTCTCCATAATGTTTAAGTGGTGTGGATTTGGGTCTTGCCTTCTGGAGCAGTACAAAACAAGCTGTCTCCCATGTGACAGTCCTTCAGATATTTGAAGATGGATATCATATCATCTTTCAGTCTTCTTTTCCACAGGCTAAACATACCCTGATCCCTCAGCAATTACTCATAGGGCTTGGTTTCCAGACCTTTGGCCATCATGGTTACTTTCCTCTATATATGTTCTTTTGTTCACATCATTTATAAACACTTTAGTGCATAGAGTGGGCTTTGGGGCAGCAAGAATTAGACCCAGGTTTTTCTTTGGTATAAGTAAATAAATAAACTAATTCAAATAAATTGAACTAGCTTAATTTTGTGACGTGTATATTCTACAATGGATTCTTTTTTTAATTTAAGTGTATTTTATTAATTTCATATAGGAACAAGACAGAAAAAACAAAAATAACAACAGATATACAACATACAATTACAATAAGAATTTGGGAAAAACATAAATCTAGACTAAGTCCCAGAATTCCAGGATGGCTATCCCCGCAGGAGGCTTTTTGCAAAAATGAACTGAGGGAATATAATTGGTTAACCTCTATAGGGATTTAATGATAAAGAAAGAGAAGGTATGGAAGGTTAAAGAATGGAAAGAACTAATATCAGGAGGTCGACAAATACAATGGCTAACATACTACCAGATTAGATCTAGAATTAAAGAGGACTTAAAAGAAAGACAATATGAAGGAGAAACTTCAAAATTTGAAAAGACAGTAAGAACAAATAATAAACACCTAATTATTAAGCTGTACAAATTGTTATTAAAATGGAATACAGAAGAAGAACAAGTGAAGCAATGTATGATTGACTGGGCCAGAGATATTGGGCATAGTATTCAATTGGATCATTGGGAAGAAATTTGGAAAAGGGGACTGAAATTCACATGTTACAATTTGAAAGAAAATTTTTATAAACTAATGTATAGGTGGTATATGACCCCACTTAAATTAGTGAAAATGAAGAAAGAAAACTCCTCACATTGTTGGAGATGTAAAGAACGAATTGGCTCCTTTTACCATATGTGGTGAGAATGCCGTAAGGTGAGAAGGTTTTGGACTAAAATAAATAAAGAAATAGAGAAAATTCTGGGATTGGAATTAGTGTTAAAACCAGAATTATATCTACTGAATATGATAGATGTAGAAAATAAAAAGGAGAAAGAACATAGATCCCTGTTATATTATCTGATAACAGTGGCAAGGTTGGTATTAGCTAGAAGATGGAGAACTGAGTAAACCCCGACAAAACTAGAATGGCTAGAAAAAGTTTTAGAATTGGCGCAATTAGATAAAGTGATGAATTGGGTAAGAGGGAGAGACTTGAAGGAATACACCAAAATATGGGAAGTATTTATAAACTACATTAAGCAGAAGGAGGGGGAAATAAGTGTAATTGGTTTCTATAATTAGACAAATAAACAGTATAATAGAAAATTTATGTGGTAATGGGATTCATGGTTATATTTAAAAAATAAAATAAATGATATTAATGTGTCATGAATAAATATAGGGTGTAATGAAAGTAATGTAGATTTCATGGGTATAAGGGTAATGTGTGTGTTGTTATGGTGAAAATGTATTACAAAGGAGGAGATCATTAATTCAGGTTATAGAGCCAAAAAAAGAGCAAGCGGGAAGTCTTTTAAAACCTTATGTGTTGTCTGTATTTCTGTGGGCATTGTTATTTTTTCTTTTGTATTGTCATTTATTTGTATGTAAAAGTGTCTTTGTCTATGCTTTATATATATATTTCTTTTTTTTGTCATATGTGTTAAATGTACTACTGTTACTTTGTTTATTATTTCAATAAAATATATATTTGAAATAATCACCCCCCCACTTCCCGCTTTCCACTGACTGTTTCTAAAAAGTGTAATATCTCACCTCTACCACTTAATCATACACACACACACACACACACACACACAACCTTCCTCATTTTAGAGAAAGGGAAATACTTTAAATATAAAAACTTTTTATATTTAGTCTCTGATTTAATTCTTAACAAATTCCATAACTGGTTGCCAAACATCTAGACATATCTGTATAGGATTTTCTTTTAACATATTCATTAATTTATCTGATTCCCTTAGTTCTTGTAGTTTTCTTTTCCATTCTTTAATAGCTGGGATCTTCCTTTGCTTCCAGTACTTGGCATAAACTATTCTTGCCACTGTAATCAAATAACAAAGTAAAACCTTATTTTCTCTTTCAATTCTATTTTCCATATCCAACATATTTAATAGAAATAGTTTGGGTCTAAATTCTGTGGTTCCTTTTAACATCTTTTGAATCATCCCATTAATTAATAACCAATATTTCCTTGCTTTTTTGCAGGTCCACCAGAGATGATAAAAGATGATGTTCTTTACATTTCCAACATTTTTTACTAACATTCTTATACATCGTAGCCAATTTCTCCGGTGTCATGTACCACCTATACTTCATTTTATAATAATTTTCTTTTAACACATAACAACAGGTGAATTTTAAACCTTTACGCCATACTGATTCTGAATCAGAATCTACAATGGATTCTAGCCAATCCTAGGCTAGTGGAAATAGCCCAAGAGTTGGTGGCATTCCACTCTATGTACCACAAGGACTAGTAGAACAAACAACACTACTTGCACAAAAACTTCTAGTCTTAATAAAATCCAAATGAGTTGTGCAATGGCCTGCATGATGGCTTGTGCAAGTGAAATCTATTGCTTGGATTTGACAATTGCAGAAGTATGGAAACTTAGGGCTCATCTACATGAGCCAAAATATGCTGGCTATCTGCCAGCATATCCTGGCTGCAGATCTGGCACATTCTTCCCCCATTCCCTACATAGAACAGGAGGAAGTCCTGATGGGCATGCCAGTCCATCATTATTTGCAGCCACGACCATTTTCTTCACTGACTTGGAAGGCAGGAAGGGGGCTTGCAACATGTGACTGAGGCCCCTGCATGTGACCAGCTTTGGTCACATTCTGAAGGACTCCTTCCTGCCTTCTGGGAGAGGAGAGGCAGGGAGACCACAGCAGCAGCAAGGGCTGTCCTGCATGGGTAGGCTCCTGCAGACATACACGGGCCAATCCGTTGTTTGGCTGGCAGTTATGGAGTAAACTGGGTATTTTTATAAACCTACCCCGCCTTCTCCTGTCTCAGCCCCATATCTGCCCTGGGGGTGGTGAGACTGCTGGGGAATAATGGGGAAAATGCCCTGTGTTGCATGGACTGTAGGGCTCTGAGACAGGGGCAAAGATGGGGGGGGTATTTAGCCTATGTAGACAAGCCCTTAGTTTCTAAAACTTGTAGAATCTGTGCAATGGTGGTATGACACCACTCAGTACAACCCTAGATTAATAGACAGACACATAATTTAAATAATAGGCAACAAAAAGTGGACATATAGAGGATTTAAACTGCCCTTTACGGAGTAGAGCCAAGAACATCAAGGCTGATGCCATAATGGGGTTCAGCTCCCTTGTGTATCAGACAAGGGGTCTTTCTTAGCCCTATTATGTAAATAAAGATTTTTAAACTGGGAAAGACCCACTGGTTGAACTGGGAATCTTCTGTGTGCCCAATGCTTGCTCTGCCCACTGAGCAGGATCAGCCCTCCTGTTAGGTAAAAGCGAGACATCAGCAGATTCTGGGAAATGGTGGTGAGGAAAGCAAGTTCTTGGAGTACAGAACTTTGTGCCCCCAAGCTAGTCTACTGCCCTGAAATATGGTGGGGAATTCTTTCCCATCACCAGTATCAAAGTATGATTGTTGAATTGTAGATAGAAGCCAATCTGTACTTTCCCTCAGGAGTAAAATGTCTTGGGCCACCACTGCCTCTAAATCTTTTCAATTATATATTTTTATTTATAACACAGCATAGCTTATCTCTCCCTGGGATCCACCACCTCAAGTTGCCAGGAGACATCACCCACATGTTTTCAAATATCTCTTGCAACTATGAAATTTAGAAACCCTCTTTAGAAACATCAGCGCTCAGAATTTTGACACCCAAGCTTTGTACCAAATATCTTATATTGTGCTAGTTGAAATATGTAGGGAAACGCACAGGTAACTAACTGAATTAATCCAAATCACGATCGTTTTATTATTCTATTCATGCCTGCGTGCAGGTATTTAATGTAAAGTTAAATATAAGGTAGAGTCAAATTTTTATTTAGCACTTTGGCTCTATCTTAAACTTAAAACAGCAAAAGGCACTGCAGCTTTCAGATACATTTGACTGGTTAAACACTGACTTAATATATTGTCTCAAAGTGGCTTTCAGTTTTACATGCTGACAGAGAGCAAGGCTCTGTGGCTGTGTTTCCCAAATTTACTGGATCTGGCAGATACTCAAACCAATTTAGTTCAGGCTGGTATAGCCATTCTTTTTCTTTCAGGTCCATGATTACTATTGTTTGAAACCATTGAACCTAAAATGCAGACTACAAAGTCCAGTAAATGGTGGACACTGCATATATTATTTTGAAACAAAAGTCATTAGGCGGTTGCCAGTTGCTAGCTGAATGTAAACAAAGCTAAAATACCGCAACAACCAAAAGCACCAGAAGCTAAGATGAGCCACATTTTCCGACTTCTCCAAAATCTACAGTGCCATTCTAAATGATGGTCCAGCAGCTGGAAGACTGTGTTCTAATCTTATTTTCCTATTTCAAGAGCACACTTTGGCAAATACATTCTTTAATCATATTCATTATGAATGGGAAAGCTGTACTTGACATTTCCACTTCACTAAGCCAATGCAGACAAATTGAAAAGCTTGGCTACATTTCCCCTGGTCTCAAGAGGGCTACCTCAGGAACAGTGAGCACAACTTGATTCATAGGAATGCTAATTGTGAAAAAAATAACAAGTTATGGTTTGGTTTAAAAACAGCAGCAGCAACAACAACAACCCTACTAAACCGGTTTGGGGGGGGGAAATCTTCCATATGGCATATTATTCTAAATGAGGAATTTCAGGTTTTGTCAGACATAACCTACTCATGTCAAGAAGCAAAAATGACCAAGTGTAACTATGAGTGGTTCTCATGTGGAGTTTCCCCCCCCCACCCAAAACAAAGGTCTTACTAGGGGTAGAAACTAGCCTGAACAGGGAAGGAATATGCTTACTTAAGCTACTGTTTCACACTTGCCTTTGTTATGTCTGGTATATATTTTTTTTCTGCCACATAGTCTGAATCAGTTTTGCACATTCTCCAACTGTTTTGCCAAAGGTAAATGATGGCATTACCTAGGGTGGAATGTGAACCACTTTTGCCTGCTCTTCGGACCTTCCCTCTAGGATGTTGTAGCTTTTGCTATCCATCTTCAGCTTTTCTTAGGGCTGGTCTACACCAGTCACAAATCCCGAATCCTCCCTGAAACTGGCCCGATAATGCCACATGCTGTGTAGCCTTTCCCCCCAAATCTGGCATGATAGTGACACACACTATAGGGCCTATTCACAGCAAACTCTGGGAATACCCCATTAAATATGTGTTTTAGAAAACTCATAGTTTTCTCTGGGGTTTGCTGAGAACTCCTGAGAAAACTGCTGTGTGAGCAATCCATCTGCACTGGAATCAGGGTGGGGTGATGGGGAGGGGAGGAGGGACAAGTGCTGCCTGAGGTGCCACCATTTTTTCACCTTCTTGGTGCCACTTCTTATTCCAAAGGCAGAGCTGCAGCAGTAGTTGCTCTTTCTGAGGTTAGAACCCCTGGCAAGCCCCACCATCACAAGGCTAGATGCTCATTCTGCCTTCAGAGAGGGTTACTACTGCAGGGGCTTTGCTTTTCTGGTGCACAATCACTCCTCTGCTCCAGGAAAAGCAAATCCCCAGTGGTAGCCAACTTTCTTAAGCCAGAACAGGTGGCTACTCCTGGGGCTTTGCTTTTCCCAGAGCTCAGAGGAGTGACTGTAAGCAAAGTGCCCGCAGTAGTTGCCTCTCTGAACCCAGATTGGTTACCTGCCCCACCATGATGAGGCTAGCTGCCTGATCTTGCTTCAAAGAGGGCAATTACCTCTGGGGCTTTGCTTTTCCAGCACACAATTGCCCCTCTGTGCTCCAGGAAAAGAAAAGCCCCAGTGGTAGCTGCCCTTTCTGGCTTCAGAGAGGTGATTACCAGTGGCAACTGCCACTGGTGCTTTGCTTTTTCTGGAGCTCAGAGTGTCAAGTGTGAATAACAGTTTTAGTAAAAACTGAATGCAGATTTGGGCTTTGGCAGGTGTGGCACTGAAATCCTGGCCAGAATAGTCTGAATTTCATGCACTGCCTCTCCAGGCCAAAGTAGTCCAAATCCCGTCTGGATCTCACCCCCACTGCCCCGTGTAGTCAAGCCCTTAGATTTTCCCTCCAAGTTTGCATGGCAAGATATTCATGAAGCATCCAGTCGAGCTCACTTGTGCCAGCCATGGGAACAGGTAGACCAAGGGAAGTGGAACCGACAGGGATTCATAGACCTGATTAGGGATTAAATCTTGGTAAATTTCATTCTTGAGGGCAAGAATTAATAATTCAACCATTTTTTTCTCCCTGTTGTGGGAAGAAATACATTCATTTCTCCCTCCAAAATAAATAAATAAATACAACCCTGCATAGTTTCAAGGACTATTCACAATTCAGAATTTATTCTCTGCAAAATTCACACGTGAGGTTTTTGTGCAGAAAACATTTTCTGTTCAGAAAAATTATTTTCTGCAAAGTAAATAATGCTTCCTGAGCTGAAAATTGTGTTTTCTGTGCAAGAAAATAGTTTCTGCACAGAAAACAACATAGCAGCATAGAAAATGTTTTTTGCACAAAAAAACCTAATTGCACTTTTTGTGGAGAAGCAGCCCCAAACTCGTGAAGATTAAGCTATGGGGTGAGGACAGCCAGTTTTATTACAATATGAGTGTGTATGCCAAAGTTGATTG
The DNA here is from genome assembly GCA_030847615.1 of Gambelia wislizenii. Classification (NCBI taxonomy): domain Eukaryota; kingdom Metazoa; phylum Chordata; class Lepidosauria; order Squamata; family Crotaphytidae; genus Gambelia; species Gambelia wislizenii. The sequence goes on along the minus strand of JAUMIR010000003.1, from coordinate 225,341,479 downwards.
TGGAAAAACACTCCATAACTTAGAATCATAAAATCATAGAGTTGGAAGAAACCACAAGAGACATCTAGTTCAACCCCCTACCATGCAGGAATACATAATCAAAACATTCCTGACAGATGGCCATCCAGCCTCTGTTTAAAAACCTCCAAAGAAGGAGACTCCACCACACTCCAAGGCAGGGCATTCCACTGCCAAACAGCTCTTACTGCCAGGAAGTTCTTCCTAATGTTTAGATGGAATCTCTTTCCCTGTAGTTTGAGTCCATTGCTCAATGTCCTTGTCTCTGGAGCAGCAGTTCTCTGTATTCATGCATCCTGAATTTAGCTGAATGATCACTCATCTGAATAAGGGACTTACCAAATCCACAGTGGAAGAAGATAAATTCGGAAGCTGCCTTGCAACAATTTAGACTACTGGTGCATCCAGGAGTGACCCAAGCTCTGGAGGAGATACATAACTGAAATTAGACCCCCTATGTTTGAAAATAGATATAAAATGCCTTTAGAGTACTTACTGTAACTATTATGTATAAATATTGGGAGGGGTGTGGTTGTTGTTTTTGCCACATATTTAATGGCACCTGCTCTTTTGAATGTTGCTACAAGCATTTTGAACTTCTCATACTTCTGCAATGCATAGTAGATATTTGTGGCTGTCAACCTAAAATTGTTTCCCTTTGTGCCCATACTGGAACTGATTACATGTTATATAAATGCAAGTTTTATCATGACAGCAGAGCAGAACTGATGCTGCATACTAATTTATTCATTAAAGTGTAAATGAGTAAATTATGATTGGAGGTGGCTGCATGGTTTGCTTCCACCATTGCTATTAACTACACATGTACAGCACAGTCTACTGAAAACCCTTGTGAATACTTTAGTGTAGTTTGCTTGCCTTCACTGAAACATTCATTTGAGTAGAACACTGAAGAATCATCAGATTACATTTGTGTGATTTCCATTGGTGATCTGAGGACCAGGTTGTTAGTAGTGAGGGTTACTTGGAAATGAATCTGTCATCTGATGAGTAAGCAGTTGGATCTTAACTTGTTATCCTTATTTTTGTAGGTATGGAATGTGGTGTACTGACACACAGTATACAGAGCTCATTAGAAACCTCCTTTGAAAACCGTCTTATAATGCCATCTTTGATTATAGTTTCATAATCAAAGTACATATAATGCAATTGCTTTACATGTAGTTCCAAAAATACAAGATAGCTGTATCAAGCTAATTAACTATCACCTCCGTTAGATAATTACTAGATAGCATACATTTTTCTTCTAGAAAAAGAAACTACAAATACCTTGGAATTTTCCTAGGAAAGTGATCTGGAAACTCCAATCCTGATGATGTGGTGGTTGTTATTGTTGTTTTTAAATTAACATGGCCATTACATGGGCCTCAAATCAAAAGGATTATTAACTTGCTATTTGGCAAACAATTATTCTAAGACATTTTTTTAAAATGTACAGTAATGAATTAAGGAAAAACAAGGAATTATTTTGAGAGAAGGGAAGGGGTTGTGGTCAGAAGCAAAGGTTTCTCCAAAATGTCTTCCTGAAGACCCAATTCGTTTACCTAGGGGGCAGGAATGAACTATTACTTTGCAATATGCCGAGTCATAGTTAGATTACAAACCCTGATATGGATTTCAAGCTTGTTGAATCTCCACTAATAGGTGTTCCAAGTGTAGCTGCTATTGAGGGAAAATTGGCAGGGATGGGCAACTTGTGGCTCTCCAGTTGATGCCGAACTGCAGTTCCACCATCCCTTACCATTAGCTGTGTTGGCTATGATTGATGAGCATTGCAGTCCAACAATATCTGGACAGCCACAAGTTGTCTATCCCTAAACTAAGAACTGCTGACAGAGGAACTTTCTGACTTTTTGCCACCTTAGATAAAAGCTCTGTGAATGTAATTAGGCAATTTCTTCTCTAGTGACATAGCCATGCCCTATGAGGAGTGACTTAGAGAGCTGGGCATGTTTAGTCTGGAGAAGAGAAGGTTGAGAGGTGACATGATTGTTAAGGAAAATGCAACATGGGACATACAGTGAAAGAAATAAAATATGTATGTGAAAGTCACAATGACTAAGCAAGAGCAATTATGGGGCTACACAGGTGAAACTGCTAATGTAATCTAGAAGGCCTGAGAGCCAAGGACAGAGGTACTGATTGCAGATTGGAAACACCTGAGAATCATTAAGTGTACAAGGTGAAATGTTGAAATACATGGGTTGGTCTTAGGCATGGGTGGAACTATGTGGACCAATCAGAATGGAAGTACACACCCACTGGGTGGAAACTAATTAGTGGGTGGTGATAAACAATGGCTATAAAATTGCAATGTTTGCCAATGTATTTTTGTGGTTGAGTAGAGGTGGAGTAGTTTGGAGATATTGTGGAGTAGTGAGTAGAGATTGTGATTTGTTGACCATATAGTATATTTATATAGAAGAATAAAGTAGGTTTTATATAAAACTACTGAGTTGCCTGAGTGAATCCTGGAGACGTTTTGGAGACACCTGGAGAAGAGTGAGAAGGCTTGGAGAGTTTGTCAGGATCTTCAGCCTATTCTCTGAAACTCTGCTGCTTTGGAGGAAAGCATTAACCACTGATCTAAGCTGGTTGGCTCTGCTGCTTAACAAGGTGGTGAGTTTGAGCCAGAGGTGAAGAGCTGCAACTCCCATCATCCCTGACAAGGGTTATGGGCCCAGTTACTAGAGCACCCAGCATCCACAGAAGCTGAAAGTTCCAGAAAGTGGAAGAAAGCTTTGTGGACGACAGATCAGAGCAAGTTGTTTGTGCTGCACTGATAAGCCTCGTGAGTAAATCATTTTGTGTTTTGCTTAAGCCCAGACGGGTTGGCTGTGCATACTCAGAAGGACTGTGTCAAATTGAGTCACTGCACAAATCAAGATGGAAATTCTAAAGTTTAGTAAATTAAATAGAAACAACTACTCTACCTGGAAGATTTATGCCCAATCTCTACTAGTAAAGGAAGGTCTGTGGTCAACAGTTGAAACAGGGCTGGCAGCCGATGCTGATGCAGCCACTCAAGAGAGAGATAGTAAAGCAAAAGCCTGTCTTTATCTCATGCTTGAAGAAGACTTAATTAATGACGTCAGAGATAAAACGTCTGCCAAGGATGTGTGGGATACCTTGCAGAGATTACACACTCCTTCAACTGCTTTTGCAAAAATGCTATGGTCTAAAAGAATATACAGGCAAAAGATGGCTAAAGGGCAGTGTGTGATAGAACATTTAAAAATAATGCAAGATTTGTTTGTGCAAGCTGAACTGAGGGGAGTGCAAATTAGCAAAGAGCAGCAATGCTACATTTTAATAGAATCGCTAGACTCTTCGTGGGACAACGTTACAAACAGCCTGCAAAACCTGCAGGAAACTGAGCTTAACAGAGATTTAATTGTGGCCAGAATACTGGAAGAGAACCAGAGAAGAATGTCTGAGCAGGGTGACTCAGCAAGTTTAAAGACTGTGCCAAAACAACAAACAACTCCTGACTGGCGAACGCAGGAGGAAGCAGCCTCTACAAGGGAGCAACGGAGGTGCTTTTATTGTAAGAAGATTGGTCATCTGCAGAGACATTGTAAACATTTTGCAGCTGAGAGACGCAAGCAAGCAGAGAGCAGATGGCAGCCGCGGCAGTATCAAAAACAGTCCAGACCTCCATTTTTGAGGGACAGTGGTAATAAAAAGGGGGTTGCAACCATGATTAAGGAAAAACAAAATGCAAATTCTAAATGGCTAGTTGATTCAGGAGCCACATCTTTGATGTGTAATGATATAAATTTAATAAGTAATAGAAAATCAGCTAATATAAATACTGTAGTTTTGGCTGATGGGAAAGAGCTAAGTACTGTAAATCAAATGGGTACTGTGTACATTCCAGGGCTAAAAGAGAATTTTAATGATGTCTTACATGTAAAGGAGTTAGAAAATAATTTGTTATCAGTAAGCAGATTAACAGAAAGAGACTACACAGTCATCTTTGAAAAGAACATGTGTAAGATAAAACTGAATGGGGAATTGCGTGGCATAGGTTTGAAAAAGGACAAACTTTATTATTTGGAGGACAATATTGATAGCTACAGGGTTGAAGAAGCTAATAACATAGAAAATATTCCAATCCACAAAGACTGCATACACGAGCTTCACAGAAAATTCGGCCATGCGAGCTTCAAATGTTTAAAGAATTTAATCAGTATGTGTCCAGATTTAAAAGTTACTGATTGCAAAAACCACTTAGATTGTACAGTGTGTCAACAGGTAAAGGTCAGAGCTTTTCCAGTAGCTAAGAAAACAAAAAGAATTGCTCAAAGACCATTTCAGTATGTACATGCAGATGTTGCCCAAGCTAATTGCTTGTCCTTAGGGGGAAGCAAGTATTTCCTAGTAATTGTTGATAGGTATACAAGGTTTGCATTTGTGAGAATAATGAAAAACAAATCTGACGCTGGGCAAAGTTTAAAAGCATGGGTAAGAATGGTGGAAAGACAATTTGATAGCAGAGTAGGCACCATTATTACTGATAGAGGAGGAGAATTTTTAAATAAACAATTGTTTAACTGGTTTCAAAAGGTGGGAATAAGGCATGAAACTACAAACCCTGCTTGTCCTAGTGAGGATGGGTTAGCAGAGAAGAAAATACAAGATATAAAAAGAATTACTGCTTGTATGATGGCAGATGCAGGGGTGAAAGATAGTTTTTGGGCAGAAGCAACTTTGACTGCAATACATATCAGTAACAGATTGTATCATTCAGAAATTGAAGACATTCCCTACAGGGTATTGTATGGGAGAATGCCAAATTACAAATACTTAAGGGTTTTTGGACAATTTGCTCATGTTTACACACCTGCTTGTTTCAGGAGGAAAGGAGAACCCAAAAGCAAAAGGCTTAGGTTTTTGGGGTATTCTGGAAATAGCTACAAGTTTCATTTGGATGGAAAACAAGTGCAGTATTCTAGGTCTGCAAATTTTGAGAGACATGCTGGTTGGGACAAACTGCATGCCAATAAAGAAGTGTTTTTGAGATTAGGGAGTTCAAATGAGCCAGAAGCACAAACTGAACCAACCTCAGGAAACGGAGGGGTTTCAGTTAAGCAGGAAGCATCACCTAGCAGCAGTGGTAGTTCTTCTGATGATGAGATAGCATCTAGGCCTACTACTACTCGAATGACTGAAGACAAGAGATTTAGTCATAGAACTACAACTCCCAGTAGAGAAAGTGAGGATGAAAGAGACAGAACAGCAGATTTTATTCCCAGGCGTAGTCATAGAGTTAGAAAGCCTCCAGATAGGTTTGTTGTGACAAAGGCAAGAGCTTGTTTAGCAGTAGAAGAGCCTGAAAGTTTTGAAGAGTTGGAAAGTTATTCTAGTGAAGAACAGGAAAGATGGTTTGATGCAATGGATAATGAGTTTGGTTGCCTGGTAAATAAAGATGTTTTTGAAATTGTTGACAGACCCAAAGACAAGAAAGTAATTGGTTGTAAATGGGTATACAAAAGGAAAGAAATGCCAGATGGAAGTATCAAATATAAAGCTAGGTTAGTGGCTAAGGGTTTTGCACAACAGCAGTATGAGAACTATGATAAGACATATTCTCCAACTGCAAAGCCAGAAAGTCTGAGAATGGTTCTAGCTGTAGCAGTAAAAAGGAATTTAGTTGTAGAACATTTTGATTTTGAGACAGCTTACTTGAATGCGGTTCTGGATGAAGAAATATTTATGGAACAGCCACAAGGTTTCGAAGAAAATGGTAGTCAGAGAGTATATAAATTAAAGAAAGCATTGTATGGTTTAAAACAAAGTGCCAGAGCGTGGAATCTGTGCATCAATGATGAGCTAGTTAAGCTAGGTTACAAGAGGAGCATTGCAGATGCTTGTGTTTATACAAAAGGAGACATAGTATTAGTGATTTATGTAGATGATTTGTGCGTAGCAGCAAAGTCAAAACAGGAAATTGAGTCAGTAAAAAGAGAATTGTCTGAGAAGTTTGTTTTGAAGGACTTGGGTGTATTGAAGTCTTATTTAGGTATTTGCGTTGAATGGACAGAAGAAGGACATTGTTTGTTAAGTCAAAGAAATAAAATTGAAAGATTGATTGAAAAGTGTGGATTACAGAATGCAAAAATAGTAAGAGCTCCAATGACAACTGGTTTTGTGTCTGAGAAAACAACTAGGGCGTTTGAGGACAAGACTTTCTTCAGAAGTATAATAGGATCTTTACAATTCATATCTTGCCATACCAGACCAGACATTTCTTATGCTGTAAATGTATTGTCTAGAAGGGTTAATGATCCAAAAATTGAAGACTGGACAGCGGTAAAACATTTATTGAGATATTTGAAAGGAACCTTAGATAGGAAATTGATTATAAGAAGCAGTAGTTCAGATCTAAATTGTTATGTAGACAGTTCATTTGCATCAGAATTAGGAGACAAGAAGTCAGTTACAGGAATGATAATTAAATATAGTGAAAGTCCAATAGTTTGGAGAAGTAGAAAACAAACTAATGTAGCGTTAAGCACAATAGAAGCAGAATTCGCTGCTTTGAATGAGATAGTAAATGAGGTACAGTGGATTAAGCAATTGCTAAACGATTTAAATGAAAGTTACAAGATACCAGTGGAAATTCTGGAAGATTCACAGTCATGCATAGCGATGGCTGAAACTGAAAGTTTGAAGAACAGAACAAAATATGTTGGTGTAAGATATCAAAATGTGCGAGACATGGTTCAGAAGGGTGAAATAGAATTGAGATATATAGAAACACAACACAACATAGCAGATTTGTTCACAAAAGCATTGACAGCAGAAAAACATGAAAGGCTGACACAAATGGTTGGAATGACATTGTAAGACACATACAATATTTTATTTCGGAGGGGATTGTTAAGGAAAATGCAACATGGGACATACAGTGAAAGAAATAAAATATGTATGTGAAAGTCACAATGACTAAGCAAGAGCAATTATGGGGCTACACAGGTGAAACTGCTAATGTAATCTAGAAGGCCTGAGAGCCAAGGACAGAGGTACTGATTGCAGATTGGAAACACCTGAGAATCATTAAGTGTACAAGGTGAAATGTTGAAATACATGGGTTGGTCTTAGGCATGGGTGGAACTATGTGGACCAATCAGAATGGAAGTACACACCCACTGGGTGGAAACTAATTAGTGGGTGGTGATAAACAATGGCTATAAAATTGCAATGTTTGCCAATGTATTTTTGTGGTTGAGTAGAGGTGGAGTAGTTTGGAGATATTGTGGAGTAGTGAGTAGAGATTGTGATTTGTTGACCATATAGTATATTTATATAGAAGAATAAAGTAGGTTTTATATAAAACTACTGAGTTGCCTGAGTGAATCCTGGAGACGTTTTGGAGACACCTGGAGAAGAGTGAGAAGGCTTGGAGAGTTTGTCAGGATCTTCAGCCTATTCTCTGAAACTCTGCTGCTTTGGAGGAAAGCATTAACCACTGATCTAAGCTGGTTGGCTCTGCTGCTTAACAAGGTGGTGAGTTTGAGCCAGAGGTGAAGAGCTGCAACTCCCATCATCCCTGACAATGATAGCCATGTTTAAATATTTGAAGGGAGTCATACTGAGAATGGAGCAAGCTTGTTTTCTGCTGCTCCAGAGACTAGGACACGGAGCAATGGGTTCAAACTACAGGAAAAGAGATTCCACCTAAACATTAGGAAGAACTACCTGACAGTAAGAGCTGTTCGGAAGTGGAATACTCTGCCTTGTAGTGTTGTGGAGTCTCCTTCTTTGGAGGTTTTTAAACAGAGGCTTGATGGCTATCTGTTTGGAATGATTTGATTGTGTATTCCTGCATGGCAGGGGGTTGGACTGGATGGCCCTTGAGGTGTCTTCCAACTCTATGATTCTATGGAAAATCTCTGGAAGAACACAGGAGGCTGGGAAAGGTTGTCAAAAGTTATTTGTTCCTCTGGGCAATACTTTTTTTGCATATCATTTCACCATTCCCATCTCTGCCAATTATGTTTTTTGGCAGACACATTCAGGGATGAGTATCCATGCTCTGAATCTTTTCTTTTTTAAAAAATCTGGTACAAGAGAGAAAACGTGCTTTCTGATGGGTTGTTCTTCAACCCATCAGAAAAATTGGGAATAATATCTTAGAATACATGGCACCATCAGAAGTCTGGGAAGGCTGCCTGGAGGCTCTTCCTGTGTGTCTTGGCTCCTGCCAACAAAAAGCAAGAAGGCTCAAGAGAAGACATTTCTTCCTCTCTCAAAGGCCAGTTTGTTTACCTTTTTGTTTACCTTTGAATCATTTATATCAGAGATGTTTCTGACTGAGCCAGCCCAAGACATTTTTTCTACCTCTGATATTATTCTGCTTCCATTTTTGGGAGGTTTTTTTTTTTAAAAAAAAAATTACTGGGAATCCAAGCAGTGCCCTACAGAGTCCTGAAGCAGAGCCCCCCCCCCACCAAACTTGCTGCAGTTGTCCACCCCTGCCCTAAGATGACAAAAGTTGGGGAAGTAGTGGCAGTCCCTTACCCCCAGCTGCCATTCCTCCTGAGTTCTGCTCAGGCAATCTCCTCCCTTGCAAAGCGGAGTAGTTTCTGCTATGCAGATTTATCCCACACACCTTAAGCTAGTTTACTGCCCTTGGGACTGCTGGAGGACCATGGCCTGTTGCCAGTGTTGATGTGTAGGAAGAGACAAACTGGACAAGCCTGGTTAGAGCCAGCCAATTACAGCTCAGGGAATGCTGTGAAGGGAGGCCTACAGGGGAAAGGATACAAAGGAAAGGCTCGTCTGTAGAAAGAGTCAGATAAGGAAGAGATGGAAGAGAGTGAGGGCAGTCAGAGAAGGGGAAGATCTGAATAGGGCTTTAGGAACTGTGTATGAGGAAAGAGATCAGGGGTTTCTTGTTTAACTTATTTGTCATATAATAAATCTTTAGTTGCCTTTTTTCTATAACTATGTTTGACTGTTTCATTTAAGAATTGATATAGAGACTGATCACACTTACCACATTGAACCCACTGATCAACACAGCCACATGTCCATAATAGGGATCACTTTGGGGCATGAGTACAAAAGCCAGAAAGGGATCTTAAGGGTAAAAAGGCAAGGGGGAGTGGCAGGAGCCCAGGAGTTGGAATTGTGGAGTCAGCCTGGATTCTGCATTTGGAATGGAGATGAGGGGCACCATTTGTGCTTTGTCACAGGCAGCAGAATATCATGGGCCACATCAGTTGTTAAAAAAAAAATTATCATTAAATGAAGATACAAGTCTGTCACAGTCAAAATATGAAATGTAGACACCTAGGGCTCAGATAGATGGGAGAATTAATTTCAGAAAACAGTGTATTAACTCACCATCGCAGCAGCATTCATTTGTCTCCACGATACAGTCGCAAGATCGCTGGCATAGGAAGCTATCCGTGTTTGCAGTTCACACAGAGCATGCCCGCGAGTAAAGATGATGGCCATGAATGAATTACATACATTATTATTCCCCCAAATCTCCCTCCATTTCCCTTCCCCTCCTTGTTAAAACAGAGATACAGAAGAGTGATCTTTGGCCTTTTTTTCTTTCTTTTTTTCTTTTTTGCTCTGCACTTGAAAATAGTGCATGGTCGCTTCTGTGAAAATCAACAATGGCGGCTCCAGCCACTTCATCGCCAGCAAGACTGCCCCCCACATACATCCAACCAATCACATTTTGACTTCCGGGATATGCCCCAATTTGAATTGGTTGTTCAAATGGGCTGGACTGCGCATTTCTGCAGAATTTTTAAAAAACTTCATGAGAAACAGCAAAGGCTGCTATTGTGAAGTTCTTGGAGTTTTTGGCCCCCCTTTCAAATATGGCAAATCCCTATGGGAGCATATCTGGACAAAAAGTATTCCCCTCATATTCTGCAAGGATTTTTTTTCACCATCTAGATAACACCTTTGATTAAGAATGTAAAACCAGGAATATGAAACCTATGACACCTGAAACTTGGCATGCATGCTAAATAAAGCATAGGCACCTGGAGGTTGTTGTTAAAAAAATGCTTTAATTAATGTTCATTAATTTTAGCTGTGCCTGTGTATTGTAAGCCTCTATTATTATTTGGATGTGTTTTAATCAATAAGAGTAAGTGTGCACTTATAGCGTCAGAGGAGCGTAACCAGTGGGGTTTTTCAAGGTTTTGCACTGAGATCAGTGCTGTTTAACTTATTTTAAAGTGATCTGAAGTCAGAGGCTAAATGAGATAAACAGGTCTGTGGAAGACACTTAATTATTCAGGATAAAAAACAAACTGGAAATAATGTAAAATATTTCAGAAAATGTCCAACTTCTGCTAATGAGCAACAAACTGGCAATTGAGTTTCATGTTCAGTGTGCAGACACGTGTACATGTTCTGACAAGGAATCCATACTTCAGATACCTAGGTTGAATTAGCTAGGAATACCCTAGAAGGAGATAGAGTTGTAATTGTTACTGAAAATGTTACTCCAATATACAGTTCCAATTAAGAATCATATAAAACATGAGAAATTATTGGGAAGGGGTGATTATGCATTATTCTTAAATTAATGTTTGTACTTTTATAAAACAAAAGGTACAAAGTTGTTTTTTTTTAATTGCTGGGTAATAATCCTTGTAAGGACACATCTGCAATACTCTGTACAGTTCAAGTTAGCAGTCTAACAAAGGATGGCTTACACTGGAAAAGCTGCAAAAAAGAGTAATCAAAATGATCAAGACTCAGCAGCATTTTTCCTTGAGGATTTTCAGTTTAGAGGGAACATAAAGAACATGATTGGGGTTCAAATAGTGATGTGTATTTTTTTTTTTATCCCCCACTCAAAATAGCTGAAATTGATTGGCAGAACAGACACAGAGAAAAAAGTACAGTTTCACCCAACACATATTTAACTTCTGGAATTAATTGCTACAGGATGTGGTGACAGCCACCAATTGAGGTGCAAAATAGTTATGTGACACTGGTGTCTCTCCACCTCCCACCTCACAAGGTTCCTTCTTTTTAAATTTTATTTTCCAAAAAATGCAGGGGAAGCATTTGAGATCAGTAGCAATGTGTTCACTCTTTTCCCCATGTCACATCCTGAATCCAAACTATACACTCTGAGCTTGTCTACACAGACAATTTATCCTATCTTGCGCCCATCTTGGAGCCCTGCAGTTCTGATGACACAGGGCTTTTGCCCCATTTAGCCCCTGGGCAGTCCTCACCACTCCTGGGGCAAAGATGGGAGGAAGAGGGGGTAGGGCCTGTTACAGTGTTTTAAAAAACACCCTGTTTAAATCTGTTCCAGCTGGCAAAAAGAAGATTGTGGGTCCTGCATGACTGCAAGAGCCCGTTCTGGCACACCAGCTCATTGCTGCAGCTGCCCTCTGCTTCCGTCTTCCAAAGCCAGGAAGCAACCCCACAGCATATGACCAAGGTTGGGCACATGCAGGGAGGCCTTTCTCATGTGCTGCAAGCCTGCTTCTTGACGTCAGAGAGTGTGACACAGAGGGCGGCTGTGGTGGCTGCAGGGACAGGTCGGCATACTCATCTAGACTCCAGCCTGTTTCATGATGGTAATGGGGGAGCATTAGGCCAGATCTGTGCATGGAATATGCCAGTGGGGAGCTGGCATATTCTGGCCCATGTAGATGAGCCCATACTTAGCTGCACACACATTTTCCTTTGCTTTCCCTTTAGGCCAGTAGAAGCACTAGAGGAATAACATAGACCAGGATGGACAAAAGAGCTGATTTCCTTCTCATTGCTGTCCCCCTGATCTCCCTCTAACCTTTATGTCTGATTTTAGCAAAATGAAATAAAGTGACATCCAAGATACGTTTGCTCATATCCACATCCTGTTTAGTTTAAACCATTTAAACCTGGGGTGGGCAGAGTGTAGTCCATGGGCCACATGTACCCCCAGGACCATTTAATGGCTCTCAAATTCCCCCGCCCCCACCAATTGGATCATTTTTTCTCTCTCCAAAGTGTTTCCAAAATACCTCTTACAGGGGATGGAGGGCATTTCCACCCCATCTGGAGCCCTCAACTATTATTATTATTATTATTATTATTATTATTATTATTATTATTTTGTGGGAGTGAATACAGTGGGGGAGTTGCCCTTAAAGTTCCCCAGGGGGGCTAATGCGGCCCACTAGCCTTCTACAGTTGCCCACCCCTGATTTAAACAATCATGTGTTGTAGAGAGTAGGTCAGTCAAAGCCGGACCCTGAAAAGTCACTGTTAAACAGTAATTTGTTCCTGTTCCTCTTTATAGTGATCAATAGTAATTTGTTGCTGTTCGTTTTTACAGTATTTGTGCAGTAACTTCTGGTGTTACTGCATTGCTCATTTCTTTTTAATTATTACTTTTTGATAAGAAAATGGTATAAAACTCAAAAAAAATCCCCCAAACCTCTCTGAAAAAGCTCTTAAGGGTAATTTTAAAAAGTAACTACAGTTGGTCCTCCGTATCCACAGATTCTGCATGCACAGATTCCATCACCCATGGCTGGAAGCAAACCTTGATTTTGCCATTTTATATCAGTTTTATATAAGGAACACCATTTTACTATGCCACTGCATATAATGGGACTTGAGCATCCATGGATTTTGGTGTTCACAGGGGTTCTTAGAACCACATCCCAGTGGATACAAAGGGCTCACTGTAGAATATATTTCTCCTTATACCAGACTTTGTGCCAACTTTTTATTTTGCTTTTGAAATATAGCTTTGTTAAAATATGCAGGTTGGGGGAGGATTTGTTGCAAGTAACTCTATTATTCATATGTTACCCAATACTTCCAAGCTCTGGCCAGTGGCTGATGGCCAAGATCAATAAATGGAGCTACAATTGTCCATAATATGGACTACGACAATACTGATAGTTGATGGAGGACCTACTATAAGAAAGAAGGGCTCTTGCTTTCACGTCCATTCAGTAGGCTTCCAAAGGCATGTAGCTGGCCCATATTGGAGGATTTATTTACTGATATATAGATCTATTTATTTGCTTTTTATTTATATAGATGGATCCTCTGTTTAAGCCAGCAGGACTCTTCCTATTTTATTGTCTCTCTCTCTCTCTGGCTTTTCTTTGCAAACGAAGATTCAGGAAGGACTCATCCCGCGCTTTCTGCAAGCGCGCTGATGACTAAAAAGGCCAATCCAAGATAAACAAGTCCGGTTGCAAAAAGCACAGCAGAAGGGTCTCCTTGGGTGATTTTTTTGGGTTGTGATTCTTTCTGCGTTGTCGTTTCTCTTCAAGACTTGTTCGTCGTGAGTTCTCAAATAAGGCTGCAGCATTGTGGATAGTGCATCTCCAGGCCTCCCAATGTGAGGCCAGGGCGGACCACTGTTGGTGATCAATTTGGCCGAGCCTGAGATCTTGTTTCAGGGAGTCTTTGTATCGCTTTTTTGGAGCGCCCCTTTTACGCTGACCCATGGTGAGTTCACCGTAGAGTAGTATTTTTGGGAGGTGATGGTCCTCCATCCTAGAAACGTGCCCTGCCCAGCGCAGCTGTGTTCTCAATATCATGGCCTCAATGCTGGTGATCCCTGCTTGCTCAAGGACAGCAACATGTTGCTGTTGTTGTTGTTATTGTGTCTAATCATCAATTAAAACCTAGGATTTCTGAGGCTTCGTCTTCACTGGAGTACACATCTCAAAAGCAAGTCTCTGACCCCAGATATTTGTTCACATGTCAAGTTATTTTTATTGTACTCTGCTCACTGCACTTGATGACCTTCTGTTCCCACCCATCAAGCACTGATTTTGTGCATGGGTGGATAGCCTTTTGAGTTGCTGAGTGATCCTAGTCACCACAAAGCAGTAGAATATGATCCTATAAAAGAGAATGGAGTGAAAATCCCCAGTAATGCAGTTTGTACTGTATTACAGCTTTTCAGAAGCAGTTGTGTGAAGAAGTTATACAACCGGTTGTGCAAACATTTGTGCAACACAGCTGGAAAACTGCATATGCAGCCAGTTGTGCAGCCTGTCACATTAAATGTTACTCTATCATTTTCCCAAACACCAACCACGTACCCAATAACCACTGTATTGGCTACCATTCTTACATCAGGGTAGTCCATGGGAGGGGGGATGGAGTACCTTGTAGTAATGGCATTTTGCAGCAGGAGCAATTTGTCTTGATGGTGGTTTTGGCTGCAGAGGCTCCCATAAGTTTCACATGCCAGATGGTAGCCACAAGTGACTTACTCATGTTAGTACTTCACCACCACAGAACTTTTAAAAAAAACCCATGGTCTAAGGTGCACTAGAGTGATAAAGTGATTTTCTGAGTTAAAAGGACAGGGGAAAAAACAAAAAACAAACACCCAATTTTATTGCCTTAGCAATCACTGGCTAAGTTGAAAATTCAACATGGCAGCAACTGGTGCTTTCCTTGTTAGCAAGTCCCACCATCCACGCTCGCCTAGCCAATCAGCTTTGTGCAATCCACTTGAATGGGAAAGTGATTCAAAGTGAATCACTTGTCCTAACAAACGGGAATGTGCACCCCCTCGCTGTTTAAAAAAAAAAAATACAGGAAAAGCCACAAAGGTTTTTCCAGTGTTATTTTATCATTTTGGGGCCCCTCCTTCTGAATACTGTGGATTGGTGCGGGATCCCATTTCAACAGGGAGGATTGCCAGTAAATTACATGAGGTTTATTTGTTGGGGCGTAGAAAGACGTGCTGTGTCCACCACGACCACCTGCAGAGTTGTTCCACGTCGACATGACGCCAAGGAGGTGGTTTCTGGAGAGACTTCTGCAAAAGACTTCAGGCTGAGAAGGAAAAATTCCTTCACCCCAGCACACTGCCTTGAGCTCTGGCTTGCCAAATAAAGACAGCAACAAGGCCAGCCTTCACTCAACTTGAGGGCTTTAATCTTTGTTAGCAGTATATTTACAATATATATACAGAGTATAGGACAGCCATCTCTAACACTCATAAATCTTTCTCAAACCAACAAACTGCTTCGCCAACCACCATCCACAACAAACCCACACTGGAGACAATTCCCATCTCCTCTTTATAGGCAGTTAAACAATGCCTGTTACATCAGGCATCTCAAGTGTGCATACTCCCAAATGCTAACACACACACACACTGGCCACTGGAGCTCAACCACTTTCATTTCTAAGCTTACAGCTCCATCTTGTGGTCACATCCATGTCATTTCCTGACATTATTTTCACTGTTTAGGCAAACCCATTCACTTAAAATGTACAACCAGTAGTCCAATGGGCCTTGCACTCACATAGAGCCATAAGTGGATACAGCTTTGTTTCATGGCAGAAAAAAATCCACCTTTGGTATATAGAGATTTTATAAACATCTGATATGTGAAATTAAACAAATCTTTTTTGTTTAGCTTACTTTCCATTTGAGAGGGAAGCCCTAAACCCATTCCAGAGAAACTTCAAAAGAGATATTCAGATCTTGGAAAATTAGTTTTAAGAGGAAAGAATAGGACATGCTGAAGCCATCCATAATGGAACAGGAATACAAAGATACTGTGGACCCAGTAAGGCATCATTTTGGGCACAATATGAAGACGTTCCCTTGGCTCAGATGAAACAGAAGCTTTTGAACTTTATACAAGTAGCAGCCTTCTCTCCATACTTACAGCAACTCAGCACTAAAAATACGTTTAGAGAACTCTATCCGGTGCATTATAAAAGCATATCGCCTCTCTGGAAAACAATTTCCAGGAGTCTTTCTAGAAACACATTAAAGTGTGTTCTCTTTCTTACAAAAATATTTTACTATCAGAAGGAAACATGATGTGAAAATTAAATGTCAAATAATCCTTCATTAAATATGCAAAAAATATAAAGAAATTTCTAAATGTGTTTACAGGAGAGACAATTAAACACTGCTGTGGATCTTCATTAAAGTCAGATCGCAAATGGAATATGAGACCTCCACAAACCTTGATGCAAAGACTGTGAACGTTCAATTTTCTGTTTGCAAGTGCTAAATGGTGATGTATCAAAGGCTGTCAGGCTGAACTGAAGACCAAGGTTGTGATCCTCTGTAGAGCCTACTGATATGTATATGTAAGCCTCATTGATTTCAGCTGAACTTATGTGTGATTCATGGTGTGTAGGATAACAGGCTGCTGCTTCTGAAGGGCACATTTGGGAAGGAGCTATGTCTGACCTGTTTTCTTTGGAACAGCATGCAACAGGAACTTCTTTCCTTTTCCTGTGCATTACAAGCAAGCAGAAAATGAAATTTGGTGATGCTTTAGTCAGACCTGAAAAGCGACTAGGTTTTATGTTTACTAAAATGGGAGGCACCCATTTTTGTTTGTCTCAGTAACCCTCTGTGGGTCCTGAAATCTTGTCTTGCACCAAGCCAGACTGATTTTGTTACAGAACTACCTGACTCCTTCTGTACTCCATCTTTAAAATGTTGTAAACTGCAGGGTTTGGGGCAGGAATGAGCAACTGTAATTGGGACAAAAGTCAAATTTCCTTCCTGTGTCCCTCCATGGTGGACTGCAGTGCTCCCCCAAACCCAACCTGTTAGTTACCAGAAGTAATATCTGGTTTCAGTTTCTGGGCCTTGGGGTCAGGTTAGGGGTCTTATTTTACCTAAGCAACACTCTTAAGGGGATTACTGTTTTTTTCGTAGGGGCTTTTGGGGAAGGGCTGGGAGGGGAGATGGGGGCACACAGGAGGTTGAGGGCTGTATGCTGCTTTAGGACAACAGTTTTGGATTACATGCCCACCCCTTCTATTTTGATCAACATCCAGCTTCTTGAAGAGTTCTGGAGAACAGAGAATTATTAACTTGGGCCTATGTAAAGGTATTACTATATTGTAGAACTTTGCATTTCCCCCAGTAATGGATCAATACAGCTAATTTAGAAATTATAAATGCAGCACATCTTATCAAGCCTTTGACCAGCTTGATAGACTTTCATACTGTACTTGTCTTGCTCCATGATCTCTTCAGGATTAAAGTTACAGGAGCCCTGTCCTGTTTTCAGCTTGGCAATCCTAAATAACTGTATTTCAATTCACAACAATTCACAACCATATATCAGCATAATAGCCTATATTATCCTGCCCATATGCAGATAGTAAAGGCATCAAGCAGGGTGGAGAACCTTTGGTACTTCAGATGATGTTCAACTACATAGCTGATGCTGATGGAAGCCTAACAACATCTAGAAGGCCATTAATCCCTCATGTCTAATCCTAAAAAAAAAGAGAGGAGCGTGAATGTGTTCCTAATAGGAAAGAAGGTGTAGGGAAGGTCAATTATTTGAATAATGGAAAAAAATCTGCACTTTAAAAGCCTCCATTCTGTTTGATTAATTTACACATTTGTAACTAATTACTGGAATAGTTTTGCCTTTTTGAGTGAATAAAGTCAAGACAGATAAAGGCGCACTCCTTGAAAATGACCTTCTTTTCGCTGGCAATGCAAACCTCCTGCAGGAAGCATCTGCAGTGCAACTGAGATGCCCCTACCTTTGATCCTGACCCTGGCATACAGGGACCTCTTTTTCTGCTGCTGAAAGGTAATTTGAGTATTTGCGCTTGCTTCCTTTAGAGCATTTCCCAAAGGACACTCTAGTCTATCAATAGGATCTACAGCTCTTTACATTGTGGAACAGGGTCAGCAGTGGTAAAATTTAGCTCTGTCTCCAGCTGGCTAGGATTTTATGGAATTTTTTTTCTTTCTAATGATGCAATACTCAAGCAAACATCCAAAATGTAGCGAATTGATTTGTGCAGGGACCAAAAGAAAAAGATATTCAGTCCTTGAGTGTTCTTTGGAAATAATGCTCAAATGTGCAGCCAGCTAGGAAGGTCCTTCTGTCCATTTAAGAAGATGCATATTAGAATATTCCTAACTACCTAGACTGCAGGCATAGTCTCCCACAGAATGAAGGTTTCACTCTTATTCATGCTTAACTGGAAAATCCCCCCTCCCAGTAAACATGCATGGCACTGCACTACAATGCAGTTAACATGAATTGGCTCCATTTAGAAATTACAGAGATTATTAGACGGGGACAAAAATAGTGTTCCCATCTTCCTATCTCCTCTCCCGCTTCCTGCTGACCATGTTCTGACACAGTAACGGACTGTTTTGCACTTACCTTAATCACATGTCCATCTGCCCCCCTTGGTGGCCACAGAGTGACTGCAGCTTGCATGGAGCTTCATTCACTTCCTGGTTGAAATCCCGGGCTGTTCTCATGAGAGGGGGAACGCACAGGAAATTCAAAAAATAAAAGCCAAAAATACATCCAAAAGTGACAGCAAGCACAAAAGCAGACTTAAAAAAAATAAAAAGTAACCCAGGGAGGGTACAAAAAAAAAGGGTGTCACTTACCTGGATTGCACCTGGAAGTCTTCTGGAATGGACTTTCCACTGTGTCTGGCATTGTGCTATGGGAATGGGGCACCTTTTCGTTCACCCATCGTTCTGTGACAGGCTGGATGGCCATCTTTCAGGAGTGCTTTCTTGTGTATTCCTGCATGGCAGGGGGTTGGACTAGATGGCCCTTCTGGTCTCTTCCAACTCTATGATTCTATGTCACAGACAGGATTCTGATAATGAAGTGGTTTATCCTTTGTCAGTGAATGAAGGGAAATGAAGAAAACCTGTATCCTTCCATGGCTATTTTAGGATATCACTTGATTGTAAGTTCACTTCACATTGTGGGTGCAATCCAACAGCCCCTCAGAGTAGCATAAATATATGCATGTGGAGATAAGCTATGCAACCCCCCCTCCCCTGTAGAACAGTAACATTGTGCAATACAATGTGGTGCAAACAGAGGAGCATGTGTGCAATATGCGAATGCAATGTACAGACATAATATGCCTGAAGTCTTTACCCTGTGTATCAACCTTTAGCAAGATTTGCACAAAAGAAAAGGGGACGTATAGGTACCATTAGGGTCGTCCTGTGTATTGTGGAGGAGATGTCTCTTCAGTTACCTCTGTTTTGTGCTGGGTAGGGAAAGCAGCAAGCAACTTTATATTTCATTCGGTTTCCATATACTGTAATATTTTGTTCCTTTTGTGTGGGATATAAATGAGGCGAGTGAGTGAGTGGAGGGAGTTTGTCACAATACAGCAGATAGCTATAAGGGGGAGTAATTTTATGGTAGCTAAAATGGAAGAAAAGGTTATCGCCCTGCAGGTTTTGGGGTGGTAACTACTAATGCCTATTTGTCATGTTAGCGCTTTTATGTCATTTTTCTGACTTGTTCAATTGGGTACTGTGCTTTGCAACTGTAAAGAAATACCAAACTGCTTTTATTGAATTTGTATATGTAGGTAGACTGATCAAATGTTGTTGCTTTTTGCTAACCCTCTTGGAACATTTGTCACGATGGTGTATTGCAAAATAAATCCAAGTGGCTAGAATCTGTAGCTCCTTTTGCAACATTGATTTGTGATTTAGTTATCCTGAACCAGAGCTTTGGGCAATCTTTGACATTCATTATAAAGTATCAGGCTGGCAAGAAGTTAGAAGAAAAAAGTAAAACACAATGTAAACACACACACACACTACAGACCTTATCAACTGCAGCTCCTCATTCTTCTCAAATGAAATCCATTGATTTAAAACAACAACAACTTCCTTTGTAGGTAGAATACAACAGTTACTTAAATAGAGATAATGGTTCATCCATTTCGAAACTTCTTTTTTCCTTTATTTCTGCTGCATTTTCATATTATGGTAATATTTCTTTACCCTCCAACTGCTTGCGTATTTGTCACACCAAGCCTCAAGGCAGCCACTGCCACTACCCCAAAGAGAAATGTCACAAAGGACATGTTGTGCTTCTGAAGAACTTGTGTTAGGAACTTTGCAGTTTTGCAATTTGATATGAAGGGGTTGCTATTTTGGTAATATGATCCCTAGTCGCGCTTGGTGTATGAAAGCCCACAAGATGGCGGAAGGAATGAGAGATCTGACTGTTAACCATGGCAGCTAACTCTCAATAACAGGAATGAGAGATCTATGGCTGTTAACCATGGCAGCCAACACTCAATAACAGATGTCGGATTAGACCAAAGCCCTATCTAGTCCAGCATTTTGTTCCACAGTAGCCAGCCAGATGTATACGGAAATAATACAAGTAGGATGTGAGATCAGTAGCACCCTCTTGCTTATGTTCCTCAGCAGCTGTTATTGCGAAGCAAGATCCCACCATTTATGTGTCTTATTAAATATGCTAGGGCTTCTGAGGTGATGCAAAACAGGGGGAAATCCTTTAATTATTCCTTTAATGTTATGTTTTTAACCATTATAATTATGTTTTAATAATGGCAATATTTAATTCTTTTTTAACTTTTGTAATTAATGTTTTAGTTGTATCTTTTTAAATTATTGCAAGCGTCCTTGAATCCCATTTTGGGAGAAAAGCAGGATATAAATCTAATAACACAAATAAATAAATAAATAAATAAATATAAAAACAAACCAAAACCGTTTAAAAAAAAAAGCTATCTTAAGAACACACCCACACAATTTAAAAAGGGATGGAGCCAGTCTGACTTCCCACGGGAATGAATACCATAATTGTTATTTGCTACAGAGAAAGCCTTGTCTCATATACTCATGTACAGGATTGCTGCCCGACTAGAATTTCAGATATTTTTACACCATGGTGCATATTTATAAGTGTGTGAGTGAGTGTGTGTGTGTGTCTATAATAGCTTCAGATCAATATGATGTTTCCTTCTTGTTAATCATTTATACCTTAATTATTGAGTCTCTTAGTTCTTTCCTTCATTGCCATGAATTACTAAAGTGGCTCCAGTATGGCTTCACTATTCAAAATCCCTCCACCTCATTAATATCCTGAATTTATATATGATGCCACAGTTAAGTATTTATTTCAAGATTTTCTTCAAGCTAAGCTTTCAGCTGTTCAACCAGGTTAAATACTTTGCGGGGGGGGGGGCAGGTTCTCCATAATATATTCAGACCAGCTTAAACCACAGCTAGGATTTCTGTTTCTCAACATCAGAGGCTTGTCCATGTGAGTCCATAAAAAAAGGAATCTCTTGTGACCTGTCCTAATGGTTTTACTGCCTCCATAAGCTTTGCATGCCTGCTAGTGAACATGGTGGTCACAAGTGATTTACTTGTGTTTACACTTACCTCAATTTTCTGCCACGGACCTTTTCCCCCCAAAATAATGAGCAAGGTGTAAACAAAACAAAACAAAAAAAAACCAGTGCCCTGTTTTCTCACCTTAACACTTACTCGCTAAGGTGAAAATCAAACATGGCGACAGCAGACTTATCCGACCAATCAGATTTGTGCTTCCTCTAGTTTGGGCAAGCAAATCAAATCAACTCGCTTGTCCTAATGAGCAGGAATGTGCACCTCCTCGCTGTTTTAAAAAAGAAACAGGAAAAGCTGCAAAGGCTCTTCTGGTGAGGTTTTTGGCCTTTTTGACCCCCCCCCTTCACAATGCAGTAAAATCACACAGAATGCCATTAGGACAGGTAGGATTCTCCTCACAGTCTGTGAGGAGTTTTTTCACCATTTGGACAACTCCCAGGTATGACGTGTGCAAAACCAAGGTCAGATACCATGCCAATGGCATTTAAAAGCATCTAAAGGCCAATACGCAGCATCTATTTAACATCCAGCATCCCCTGACATGAATGGAGAGGGAGGATATGTCCATTCAGTGACTAGGAGGAAAAGTGTCTCACTTGCTCACTCATTTTGCTGGACATGCTTGGATAGCTAGAGATTTTAAAGATTTTTCTGACTGTAGTCAAAATATTAAGAGTACCTTCTTTAGCACAACTAATATGAGGCTGAGCTGAACAGAATGTAACAGTGATGCACTCTCTCTTCACAATGTTTTTGATCTGAATTAGGTTTGTCTTCATCACAGCAGCAGGTGTTTCTGATGAGGTGGCTTATCCTTAATGTCTTCATGGAGGGGGGCATGTTGTGACAAACCCCTGACCAACACTGCAGCTTCCAGGCCTAGCTGAGTGGCTGCTTGACTTAGGCCTGGGATGAAGTCTTGCAATGGCTGGGCCATTATGAGACTTCAGCATGAGACCTGACAGCGAATTCCATGCAGGTCTCATGCAAAGTTTTGTGAGACTTCAAATCTTGCAAGACTTCTCAGGACTTTTGGCAGATCTATATGTAAGACTGCAGGTTCCTTGGTTGTCCATTTTTCTGGTGGGTATGAAAGGGGAGAGGAAACATCAGAGACTACTTAAATTGGGATGAGGTAAGCCCTGAGGCTGCTCAGCGGCTTGTGAAGAGGGTGCTAACCTGCAGGATAGGCATCTGTAGCGTGCATCTCCTCTGACAGGCTGTTTTGTTCACCCCAAGGATTGGCAAATACAGCAAGCATTGCCAGATGCTTACCAGACGCCTATTGCTTAAGGCCCTTCCTGGGCATGTTTAGGTCTGGGAGCCACTGTGCCCAGTGTCCCCTCTCCCACCTTTCCTATGCATTGTTAGCTAAAAGGGGTAATAGTACTTGAATGTATTTACTTGTGTTTGGTGTATTAAAAGTTGTGGCCATCCCATTTAACCCATAATGCAGTGCGCAACCTCTCTGTCTTGTCGCAAGGCATTAATTTTGAAGAACAGCCATTTCAAGCTTAAATTGTCAACTTTTTATTTCCATGTTCTGTCAATTTCCTAAAAGGAAAGTGTTGTCTATGGCTGGAAAGGGAAGATGTGGCCTTTATAGATGGTGGACTGCAACTCACGATAGCCCTTGCCATTAGCTATGACTTGTTCAACTTTACCTGGAGTTACCGACAACTAATTTAGAAAAATGGAAAGGCAGTTAGTAATAAATCCTTATTACTTTTAGCAATGTTACTTGTAGACAGCCTGGGAATGTTAACATTTATGCCTTAGTTCTCTCTCTAGAATCATTACTATGAGTGGCAGTGCCAATATTTATATTCTAGTGAGACAGGCAAATGGCCTCCAGCAATGCAGTGGTCCTTTCTTCATAATGCCATAGCTGTGAGGGATGCCATCTGCCACAGTGGGAGAAAGAGATGCCCTCAGGTGATTCATTCACACACACATACATTTCCCCCTATTTCAGTTGATATATTTTGCTTCTGTTTTTGTACTCCCCAGAAATTGTGTGTGTGTGCGTGTGTACACACACACACACGCACACACAGAGAGTATATATTTAATGTGACTGGAATGAAAGAACAACAGTTGTACCCTGAACAGCACATGGGCTTGGGACAAGAGCTGCGGTTTATGCCACTTGGTGGCTTGCACCTTGGGCACAACATTTTCTTAAATTTTAGAAGTAACGTATTTTTTCTTCTAGTACCCATTGAAGTAAGTGCTGTATTAAAAGTATTGAAATCTGCATTTACTTGGGATCTTGGGTGAAAAATCAGCTAAGAGCTATAGAACCTATTGTGTGAACTTGGGGCAGTCATAATCTATTACAGCCTCATCTACCTCACAGAGCCAATGTAACGATAGAAGTGTAAAGGTTTGTTACCCAAATTGTGTGGAGTCTGTGAGGATCCCAATAGTGTCTGAATTCTAATATGGGGAATTTTTAATTACTGTAGTTCTAGATGGCAGGTAATTGTGAGATCTTTTGACCTATTTATACTGGAACTAACTGAGGAGACTCCTAGCCAGATAGAGGAATAGAGTGAGGGGGTCGTGGTTCATACTATACCAATCAGAGGAGCAAAGATTTGTGCTGAATCTGCGGTCTTGGTGACACAGACTGATGGAGTGATAGGAAGAAGGGGGTCTGCACATACTTTGGTGGTGTTTTAGGGTGCTATTTATATTCAATATTTCCCTTGAAGGGATGGGATTCAGAGTGGAATACAACATCTCTTGGAGTTTCCCAGGACTGGACAAAGTGTTCTCCAGATGTATTAACAATCGTTGATGGGCTAATCTTTTAGGACTGAAGGGTCATAGGCAGCATTCCATTGTGAATGAAGGAAAAGTGGAAAAACCCACTTTGCAACCACTGAGTGCTCTGTTATCCTTGAGTGGATTAGTGGATGACTAATTCCCAGGTGTTCTCAGGAAGAACTCTGACCTGGGTATGACCTGTTTAAAAAATTTCCAAAGCCCCTCCCTAGGTTGTGCATGACAGCATCCTTGGTATCTGGGGAGTCCCTGGTTTATTTGCCAACCATGTGGTAGTACATAGCCAGCCAAATTATTAAATATCACCAAGTATGTGTTCTTGAAAAGGTGGTGGCTGTCAAGGCAGGTAGCAGGTTTAAGGTGGAGTAAATGGGACAACCTTGTACAATACCATGCCCTCCTTGAATGACAAGCATTAAAATGCAGAATTGATAACAAATCAAATCTGAAAGCAGCAGATATGCCAGAAACTGAGATTACCTTTTAAACAAACAAACAACCCCAACAATATGGAGTGATATTCCTGTGATAATTTTATGCATCAGATGTTGCTGTAATTTACTTTCATGTGGTGAGAATATTTTACCACATGAAACTTGTGAGAAAAGTTAGACCGTAGCAGGTAAAAACAAAAGGCATGTTGTGCTATAATTGGGCTGTATCTTTGGCTACAACTGTCTCATATCAGAGAGCAAGGGGATGAACTATACCCAAGATTATGTCCTCAGTGTTCTGTCACTTCCACATGTGCTGTATATGATGAGATGATGATGACCGAGAAGATGATTTAATTCATTTATATCCCCTGCTTCTTCCAATAATAGAACTCAAGAAAGCTAACAATATATTTAAAACAATCTCTCTCTCTCTCTCTCTCTCTCTGGCTTTTCTTCGCAAACGAAGATTCATGAAGGACTCATCCCATGCTTTCTGAAAGCGCGCTGATGACTAAAAAGACCAATCCGAGATAAACAAGTCCGGTTGCAGAAAGCACAGCAGAAGGTCTCCTTGGGTGATGATTTTGGGTTGTGATCCTTTCTGCATTGTCGTTTCTCTTCAAGATTTGTTCGGCGTGAGCTCTCAAATAAGGCTGCAGCATTGTGGATAGTGCGTCTCCATGCCTCCCGATGTGAGGCCAGGGCGGACCACTGTTGGTGATCAATTTGGCCGAGCCTGAGATGTTGTTTCAGGGAGTCTTTGTATCGCTTTTTTGGAGTGCCCCTCTTACGCTGACCCGTGGTGAGTTCACCGTAGAGTAGTATTTTTGGGAGGCGATGGTCTTCCATCCTAGAAACGTGCCCTGCCCAGCGCAGCTGCGTTCTCAATATCATGGCCTCAATACTGGTGATCCCTGTTTGCTCAAGGACAGCAACATTCGTCACATAGTCAGTCCAGTGTATATTTAGGATTGTGCGTAGACAGCGCTGATGAAAGCGCTTGAGGAGTCATAGGTGGTGGCGATAGGTGACCCATGTTTCAGATCCATAAAGGAGGATAGACAGTACAATGGCTCTATACACCCTGATTTTTGTGCTTTGCCTCAGATGTTTATTGCTCCAGACTCTTTTGTGAAGTCTTCCAAATGTACTATATGCCTTTGCTAATCTGTGATCGATCTCTTTGTCAATCTTGGCATCTGAAGAGATGATGCTTCCTAGGTAGGTGAACTGCTGAACAGACTTGAGGACAGATTTGCCAACGGCAATGTGGGGATGGTGGTGTTCGTCCTGTGGTGCAGGCTGGTAAAGAACTTCTGTTTTCTTCAGGCTGACTTCCAGCCCAAACAGCTCTGAAGCTGTTGCAAAGCAGGACGTTAGGCGCTGCAGAGCTGCTTCTTTGTGGGCAACAAGGGCAGCAGCATCAGCGAAGAGCAGCTCACGGACTAGATAGTTTAGAGTCTTAGTGTGAGCCCTCAGACGGCTTAAGTTAAACAAGCTACCATCAGTACGGTAATGTATATAGATGCCGTCGTCTTCTTCAAGCTCTGCCATAGCCCTTTGGAGCATCATGCTAGAGAAGATTGTAAATAAAGTTGGTGCAAGAACACAACCTTTCTTCACTCCATTAGTTATTAGAAAGGGCTCTGAAAGAGCGTCGCCATATCTGACTTGACCACGCTGGCCCTCGTGTAGCAAGATACAGTTGTCCCTTGACATTCGCGGGGGTTAGGTTCCACGGACCCCCACGAATGTCAAAAAACCGCGAATATTGATTGCCCTCCCCCCACCCTCCCCAGGCCTTCACGGAGCCTTCCAAGGCTCCGTGAAGGCTTCCTCCCATCCTCCCCCCTCCCTCCCCGGGGCCTTCACGGAGCCTTCCAAGGCTCCGTGAAGGCCTCCGCGGCCTCCCCCCACCCTCCCCAGGCCTTCACGGAGCCTTCCAAGACTCCGTGAAGGCCTCCCCCCATCCTCCCCCTCCCTCCCCAGGGCCTTCACGGACCCTTCCAAGGCTCCGTGAAGGCCTCCGCGGCCTTCCCCCACCCTCCCCAGGCCTTCACAGAGCCTTCCAAGGTTCCGTGAAGGCTTCCCCCCATCCTCCCCCTCCCTCCCCGGGGCCTTCACAGAGCCTTCGAAGGCTCCGTGAAGGCCTCCGCGGCCTCCCCCCACCCGCCCCAGGCCTTCACGGGGCCTCTGGAGGGTCTCCAAAGGCCCCGTGAACGCCTCCCCGGCCCTCCCCGCTCCTTCCCAGGGCTTTCAAGGGGCCTCCGGAGGCCCCTTTTCGCGGTTTTGGGGGGGGCGGGGGGGCCCTCCCAAAACCGCGAATAATTAAAACCGCGAATGCTGAGTTCGCGAATGTGGAGGGACAACTGTAATCATTTTAAGGAATTTGGGGGACATCCTAGTCTTTCCAGGATCTGCCACAGACCCTTTCTACTTACAGTGTCGAAGGCTTTGGTGAGGTCAACAAATGTTACATAGGGACCCTTGTTCTGCTCCCTACATTTTTCTTGCAGTTGTTTAAGGGCAAATACCATGTCTGTAGTACTCCTATTGGCTCTGAAGCCACATTGGCTTTCAGGGAGAAGTTCTTCTGCAATAGCAGGAACTAATCGGTTCAGGAGTATCCTTGCAAGGATTTTTCCAGTAATAGAGAGCAGCGTTATGCCTCGATAGTTTGAGCAATTGGATTTTGCTCCTTTTTTCTTGTACAGGGTGATGATGACTGCATCTCGGAGGTCTGATGGCAGTTCCCCTTTTTCCCAGCAATAAAACAATACAAGTTAAAAATCCATACAAAAGTCAAAATAAAAGTACAGTATAAATACAAGATTTAAAAACAATTAAATAATGTATAAGTTAAAACATTACTCATTAAAAATATTAAAATGCATTAAAAACTATATATATATATATATCCTTTAAAAACCTTAAAAACAGCACCACACAACATTAAAAGCCCAACCCTTGTCGGTTTGCAAGGTCAGACTATGAGAAAGTTGGGAAATTGTGATTACATATACCACAGCATGCAGTTACAGTGATAAATTAAATTTTTCAAAGTTTAAAAATAATTCTAACATTGCAAACTTGTGGGGTCCCAGTTTACAAATGGGCAGCTTAGGTGGCTTGCTCAAAGAGATAAAGCACAACAGAGAACCCATTTGAAACTGAATCTGCAAAGCCATCCAAGGGAAGTGGCAAAGCACCAAGAATGATGTTTTCCCTTGTTTTGAAGAAATCCTCATGAAGAGCCACTAGATGCCAGGAGCTTTTTTTTTTTTTTGTGGTGACAGCTAGCAGTCTCCGTTCTGCGTATTGTTCCTGTGAACTTGTTTCTTCAGTCCAGAGTGAAGATGGAATTTTAACCCAGGTTTCCCTAATTGGAAACAGAGCTCAGAAAATAAAGTTACAAAATAGGGGGGAGGGTACAGAGGAATAAGCACCTACAAGAAGTCTCTTTATGTGCTTGGGGAAATTATAGCACAAATCTTATTTCCCTCCTGCTCTTGTTTTAGGTATTTTATCAGTTTCCCTGTCACAGGTTTTGAATGCAGAGCAGCTTCCTTCTTAAATTGAAAGATGCAGTTCAGCAGTTTGTATACAAATTTCTCATAATTATTCCAAGGCCAAATACATTCTAGAATGTTGGTGTTACCATAGCTACAAATAACCTTGATGCTTTAAAGTAGAAAGAGCAGGAATCACCCAGCTAGAAGAAGGCACTCCCAATAAGGATTTGTTTTAATATTTCACAGAGCATACAAAAGTCATATTTGTCCTTGGTTTCATCAGCCATTATCATTCATTTTATGTTAAGTAATTGGGCTGTGTCTGCTTCCATCCAGTTGCCTTTTCAGATGTCTGATTAATCTCTCACTATGCATCTCCTGCTGACCTTCTCAGTGCCTTGGGAATTCAGTATGGAACAAAAGCGAACCTTGATTATTGGTTCTCTAATTCCTAATTTTTTTTGGGGGGGGGCTGTCCTTTTTGATGGGCTCACCTGCAGGCATGTTCCATTAATGTAGGTGGATGATAGATACCAAATCTCATGGCTGAGTGGAGAACTATATTGCCATGGGCACCCCTCTCGCATAGAAACAGTACTGCTTTTAGTTTGTTTTTGTATGAGATAACACTGATTATTGTTGCTGCCTTTGTTGTATTTATTAATAAAAAATAGAGCATAACTGGAGGTAAATAGCATATTAGTATCATGGAGAGAGAGAAAAAGAAAAATGACAGGAGAGCAAGAGAAAAAGTGCCTCTCATTGCTTTTTTACCTTCTGCCAACCCACACCTGTTTCTGCGTATGTGAATCCTTGACAATATCATCTTCACATGCATGGACACATGATTATAATACAGGCACATCTCCATTAACAAAGCCATACAAATTCTTTTTATGTATGACCATTGTTTGTTTGTTTTTTAGCAGCATTGGCATTGGGAGGATGGTGAGGAGGGCTGGAGAAATATAGACTTTCGGTGTCGGATCGTAGCAGCAGGTCTGCAGTAAGCAATGCAGTGAAGCTTGACCTAGCAAAGGGTGGGATTCTGCTCTAGCCAATCCTAGTGCAGCTGTGTGTGCCCGTCTAGAACAGGCAAGGTAAACAGCAGCTGCCTCCATAATTCTTTATGGAGAATGCAAAACAGAGGAAAGAGGAAAGCAGATAACCCAGCCTCACAAACTAATCCCAGCATGTGTGTGTGTGTTTTAAAGAAGAGCATAGAAGTTTGATCACAAATGGAAATCAATAAAAGTAGAGACTGGTAAAATAAAAATCATCCCTAGATGAATTTTGGAAGAAGATTTGGAAGGTCTCTAGAAGTTTTAAAATATTTTTGTTTAATTAAACAAGGCTTCCATGACCTGGTTGTTTCATTTCATGTGTGCTTATTATTAGTTTTGGATAAAGAGTTTGCTGAAACATGTTGAACTGCCCTTCTGAACTGCTGTAGAACCTATCTCTATTCCTTCCATGTTCTTTCTGCCTTTGGTACTCAAGTTTCTGTTTCATGCTCAGGAAGGAACACATTCCCTTCATTAACTGAGGTATGTCTGTAATCACTTCCCTGCTGCAGGAGAAAGCAAGTATTTGTTCACACACCACTGTATTCTCCCTGTGCTTGAACATACCAAATGTTTCAGGGGAATTCTGTGGAGAAAACCACATGGATATATATATTTTTGGACAAAACACCTGTTTTCTACACAGAAAACAGTTTCTGTGCAAAAAAATAAAATAATCCTACATGTTTTTCTCTGTAGAATAATTCCTGCACAACACTTTTGGGATGTTTAATACCAAACATTCTCATTAGTCTGTTTTTCTTACTGATGAGATTTCCCAGTGGCTGGGAAATCCTTTATAAAGATTCTTTCTGTCTCTTGCTGTTTCCAACTCACACCTCAGGCCTATTTAGGGGTTATACAGTTGAGTTTACTAAACGTGCAAGGAGAGGGAGCACACTAGCCAAACGTTCCTTCTAGCCAGTTACTATCACCCACTTATACACAAAGAGCAACTTTATGAAGAGAAGAGTTTTTTCCAGGACACGTGAAGAGCTTCCTCAGATGAAGGAAGCTCTACTCTTTCCCTCTATAGTGAAATGATAATAGAAGAGACAAGGATGACAATCTCCTCCTATTTGTGCATTTACCCAAAAAAAAGTTTTAGAAAGCTGGAAGGTGATTGTCTTAATCCCTGATTTTCCCCACCCTTTCACTTACGTTTCTCATATATTTAGTGTCCCAATAACTTCTTTCATACAAATAAATTGCCCATTCCAAAACAGCTATTGGAAAACCTAAGTCACCCCAATATGATGCCTGCTCATATCAGATGACAAAACTGCTAACTTTCATCTAAGAATGGAAAGGAGCCTCTGTATGCTTGATATGTAGACAGAATTTTCCCTTGGTTACTTTGTGGATATACTGGTCACCTATTAGATAGCAAATTTTAGGCAGGAAAGAAAGGGAATCCTTTTCACATCCACACCTTTCTGCTTGGGAGCTTCAAATCAAAACTGTTGCCACTGGGCCCAAACTATCCCTCTGTGCTTGAAGCAGAGGCAAGTTGGCAGTAACACTGGTTCCCCCACTGTCGCAAGTAGAGAAGTTAAGGAAGGGGTGTCAAAATATATATCCAGTACTTCATTTTTGGCTGTTTGGGACTCTAAATTATGGTAAGGATGATTTAACTTCTATACCACAGATGGAGTTTTATTCACTAGCTATGGCATAAGCTACTGAGACTGGAGAGAGGATGAATGGCTCTTTCTCTGACAGGAATGCATGGATAAGTCTATTTCCAGTCTGTGCCAGTTTCTCATGTGTTTTTCATAGGTCCATTCCATCCAGTTCTACATTAATCTGTAAATTATACTTTTATAAAAACTGCACAAAATACATATCTAATTACATGGTGGTGTTTCCCCCCTGCTAAATAAACCCACATTTCTGAATTTATTTCTTCCCAGACTAAACATTTCTACATTTATTTCCCCATAAAATACACATTTCTAAACATATTTTATCCTAACATGCACATGTTAATATAAATTGGTTAGGGGGTGAAAACTGCATCACTGAACTAGAAGAAAAGAGAAGTCTCGATGGATCTGACAAGTGAGATGGGCAGGTATAGAACAGAAAAGCTTGTTTCAAAAATGGGCACCAAACATACTCTTTGAGCATCTTTGTTCTCTAGTCCTCTATAGGAGAGCTACTGTTGCTATTGACAAATCCAATACAGAACATCATCCCACAAGAACTGTTGCCTTGAGATCTGAATAAATATTTACTTCCACTGAAAATGAGTTCAAAAGTTTATGCTGTGGAAATTGTTCAAAGTATCAAAGTGTTTCTCTTTGTATGCTTCCGTTTGTGGTTTCACAACATTTCTAAACATTACCCAGCTTGTGGGGGCAATTAGCTAATACACATTGGAAACTGCTTAATGCAGTGTAGATGTGTAAATTGCTATTGCTTAACTATTTGTAAGCCACTCTGATAGCCTTTGTGGCTGAAGAGCAGAGTATAAACCTACGGTAAGTAAAATTAAAAATAAATTAAATTACCATTAAAGCAAAGCAAGTACTGTAAATTATATTGGGAAAGTGAGAGGCGGCATGAAGGCTCAGAGGAACAGAAAAAAGGCGGCCATGGATATTTACAGCAAATAAGATTTCACAGACAACTGACACCTCTATGCTTATGTTCCAAATGCATCTATTCCTGTGACTCACTCATTCAGTATCAACATCTCAGTCATTCAGAGATCTCCTTTTCCTTGAAACGACCCTGCCTATCTTCTCTTGCTGCCCCTTATGTCTGAAACTGCCTCATGTGATCATATTCCTTATTTCCTTTGAAAAGCTTTTTGACCTTGAAAAGCTCAGTGTGGTATTTTAAATCAACCAAAGTACAAGTAATTGGAGTAATCAAATATTATTCTCTTGCTCTTTCCCTTTCCCTCCATCTGTTGCTTCAGTGTCTATTGAACTGTAAGCCCCTTGCAGTAGAGAACTGCCATGCTTGCTCGCTATTAAGTGCTAGCAACAACAATGCATGAAAATGCTGGTATATCTGTCCATGTATGTGATTGTGAAGGTGTTTATATTATAGGCCAAATCCACACTACACAAATAATCCAGTTTGAATTGGGTTATTTTTTATAGTGTGAGATATTGTTATGAATACATTGCTCAAAAGTGGCACAGTTGGGTCTTCTGCAAATTAATGTATGCAAGGTTCCAGTGTTCATGGATAAATCAAACCACTGGAAGAGCTCACAGAAACCATCTTCAATGGCCAGCTGAAAGGGTTATAATGTAGGATGTTGCCCACTAGGATACTAAGGACTAAGAGCCTCAAAGATGTCTCCAGACAAAGCTTTACCCAGAGATATATATTAAAACAAAAAGGGCCACTATAGAGCAGTTCTACACTACAGGAAGAATATTACATTGTGTCAATATGTGGGAGACCTGAACAGGTTGTTCTGAAACAGGCTGCGTAGGGTCCAGTGTGTTGTAAACAGCATTTGTTGAATTAAGCTTAGTTATTAATGTTAAAATGCAAGTCTAATGTTACTTGATCCTCAGCCTTCTGCAACATGTAGCCATAGACACAAACATAGACTGCTTGAAAAGGTTTGTGAAAGTACTGTAAAAAAGATCAGGGGGAGGGGGGGGCTAAGGGAGGCAACACCAAAAATAGTTGTATAAGAACTCAGTGGCATAAAATGTTGATTGGAGGGATGGGCCAATTTTCATTCCCAGACCCCCCCTCCACTGGCTGCATCACTCTAGCACACCAAAATACCATCATTTTTCTTCAGAGTCCTTCTTAAAATGGCACCTGGAAATAACATTCCATCACTTGAAGATATTACTGTTTGGGGGTGTGGTGGATTGGGGTGTTTCTGCATTTTTTTAATTGCAGGGGTGTGCGGCTTTCTGTGCAGAGAAGGAAGGAATGGATGGCAGGAATCCCAAATGAAAACATGCCACAGTTCTTCCTAACATTGATTCAGTTTTTTCTATGCTCTTGTGAATACAGATTGACCCCTGTATCCATGGATTCAGTATCCACAGTTTCACTTATCCAAAAAATGTTATCTCTAGGCATTTCTAGGTCCTCCAATGTGATTCTATGGTCAACTTCCAACGTTCATCTCATTGAAAATAATAGGGTTCCCTATTATCTACAGTTTCAGGTAACCATGGGAAGTCTTGGAATGTATCCCCCACAGATATGGAGGTCAATCTGTATATCCAAAGCTGTACCACACAGCCACAAGAGGGAGGTATAACCAGATGTGAGATTTCCAGGGTTCTGAAAAGTGTTTAGATGATAAAATACTAAGGGAAAGAGCCTCTCTCTCCTCCCAAACCCTCACCCCAGTGGTAACTCAGGGGTCAGCTACACAGCATTTTTTATTCCGGGAAGAAGTGAGAAATAGAGAACTCGAATCTGTCACTCATTGTACCCACGATTAGTCACGGGTAGCAAGAGTCTTGGTTTTTTTGGATTTGTTGTTCACACGTACCAAATTATGATTGGTCGGATCTTGGAGGGGGATGGCTGGCAAGGGAAGTCTGGCAATTCTGGATCCGACATTTTTGAATGTCCCTGAGTCCCATCCCCTACTGCCTCTGAACCCCAGTTGTCAGAAGCTGCAGCCAACTGCTGCAAAGGGCAGTCCTGGGGGTTGGGGGAGGCTCTAAATTAAAACTGATATGGGGGCGGAGAGAGAGAGAGCAAGACAGAGATGTGTGGCTGTAATTTTTGCTAGCTTGAATGAGAAAGTTGCCCAAGTGTGCCAGAGGTGGGGGAAGTCCTTTTTCAGCTCCCCAAAAGTGGATTGTAGGTAGGGTGAGTGGTGGTGGTGGGTTCTGAAGACTGGTTGTCATGGAGGAAACACCATAGTCCTCAGTAACCCTGTCTGCCTGGTCCTCCCCCCCCCAAGCCTCCACTGCATGGAGAAAGCATCCTGGCAGCAGCTTGGGAAGATGCGGGGGGACCAGGAGGGCAGTGTTGAGGCTTGTTCCCCCTGGTCCCCCTCCTTCCCTTCCAAAGCAGTGACGAGGCTTGCCAGGCCTTGCCGCCGCCGCCCGCCTGGCCCCCCTCCCCTTCCAAAGAGGTGATGAGGCTTGCCAGGCCTCGCTGCCACCGCCCACCCAGTCCCCCCTCCCCTTCCAATGTGGCGCCAAGGCTTGCCAGGCCTCACTGCCACCACCTGCTTGGTCTCCCCTCCCCTTCCAAAGTGGCAACGAAGCTTGCCAGGCCTCACTGCCACTGCCTGCCCAGTCCCCCTCCTCCCCTTCCAAAGTGGCAATGAGCCTTGCTAAGCCTTGCCGGCACCCACCCAGTTTCCCCACCCCTTCTAAAGTAGCTGCCAGGGTGCTTTCTCCATGCAGTGGAGGCTTGGGGGGCACCAGGCAGACAGGGCTACCAAGGACTACGGTGCTTCTTCCGTGACAGCCAGTCTTCAGTACCCCCCCTGCCATGCACCTACCCACAGTCCAATTTTGGGGGGCAGAAAAAGGACTTCTCCTACCTCTCCCGGCACACTTGGGCAAGATTGCTAGATTGTTCGTTAAATCTTGGGCAAGATTGCTAGATTGTTCATTAAATCTAGCAAAAATTTCAGCCACGCATCCCTGTCTTGCTGTCTCTCCCCCACCCCATCAGTTTTCATCCAGAGACTCCCCCATCTGCCCCTAAGACAGTGGTTTGCAGATTTGGAGCAAACGTCTCACACTGCTGGGAGTTTGCTTCCCCAGCTGAGCATACAGAAGCCTCTGCAGCCAGGAGAAAGGCTCTCAGCTGGCTGCAGCTTCTGCCAGTCGGGCTTCAGAGGCAGTGGGGGCAGGACTCAGGGACCATAAAAAATGTCAGATCCAGAATTGCCAGACTTCCCTTGCACGCCCTCCCCCTCCAACATCCGACCAATCATAATTCAGCTCTGCTGTCTGCCCCATATCCCGGGGTGGTTGCTGATTGATCAACCAATAGTGTGGTTTTTCCCTGACTTTCCAAAAAAGTACTAGGAAAAGAGATGGATGGAAAGTCATGGGTTTACAGGGTGTTTGTTTGTTTGTTTGTTTTTTTGCTACCCCTCCTTCCAGATAGCATGTGTCTGACCTGATGAATGTGAGGATCAATAGGGTTCTTCCCAATTTCTTCCTGTATAATTTTTGTCATGTAGATGGCCCTTCACTGTTATGGCACACTGACAGACTGAAAAAAAAAACTTTTGATGGCTGGATTTGAAATGGATTGAAATGCAGTGGGATATGGGGAGATAAAAGGCAGATAGAATGGAGCAGAATGGCTTGACAAGGAAGAACATAGAAGAGAGAAATGGGAGTGTAGAGAGAACCACCAGGAGAGGTCATTTCTTGATTCACATGAGAAATTATTTTAATCTCCCCAGGAAAAGAATTCTAAGAAACCTGTGGAATTTAAAGGGGAAATCCAATATTTTACTTATTGGGAAGCAGGACATGCGTCTCCACCCCACTCAGCCTTGAAAACAAGGAAACAAATGGAATAAACCTCCCCAAAGCAACCAAATAAAGATCAGGCAACCCTAGTGAGCACAAAATACTGACTTTTTGCTGGAAAGAGAAAAGGGAAGAGAGGGGTGGTAGATAGGATGGAAGGGCTAAAAGCCCACACTACAAAATTTGGTTGCTAGGCATTTTTAAAAACAATAGTCCCCCACCCAGTTGCTGGAACCAGATGAAAGTTAATAGGAAAACACTTCTTTTCCGTATTTTGCTCTGTGAAAAGGAGTGTTAACTGCTTTGCTCCTTTGAATAGTAATCCTTGGGTTATAGAAAACCACAGGGAAAACATGCCAACTGAGCCTTTAGAGTGAAGAATCATCCTGTGTAAATAAACATGTGTATTTAAGCAGATTGAACCTCTTGTGCCTTGTGATCTGTGAACGAGTATCTGGAAGACAATGGGAAGGAACAGTGCCAACCTCCTAACAACCCAGCAAAGCAAGTTATTGCAATTCATTTTCACAAGCTCGAGTGTAACAACCTGTTTCCACCTAAGAGAACAGAAAACTGTCATTCGCTCGATGATCCCAGCCAATCGGGAATCTCAGAGGGAAAGGAATGGCACATAACAAATCTGATTTGACTACTTGAGGATGTTCCTGAGGCCAAAGCTTAGACACCGCCACCTGGAATGGAGAGCTGGACTTGTTAACTAGAAGGAACATATTCTTATTTTCAAAGCAGCCAAGCTATCTGTGTGTCTGGCTTGCTATGCTGTTTGTCTGTCCTGCCATGTTGCACATGCAATTCTCTTGCCCAGCAATGTAGTATGGGTCATGAGATGATAGGACATGTTGGCCGGTTGGCCTTGGCAGTGGAGGCATGATCACCCTCTCCCTGTAGCCTATCTCCTTATGAGGCATGAACCATTTCACAGCACCGTACAAAATACCAGTAAATCAGGGAATCATTTCCATTGGTAACAAAAAGTTTTATAAAAACAATGCCCCATTTCAGCCTAGCACAATGCGAAACCAGCAGAGTCCTTTGACATAATTTGTTACAGTGGGCCTTTAGTATCTGCTGGGGTTTGGTTCCAATACACCGCCCCCCATGAATGGCATAGTAAAATGGTGTCCCTTATATAAAATGATGAAGAACAAGGTTTGCTGTTTTGAATATTTAATATGTATACTGTATTTTCAAGCTGTGGTTGGTTGAATCCATGTATAAAGAATCCATGGATAAGGATGGCTGACTATATTATGTGCTGTCAAGGTGGCTTCAATTTTTGGTGAATGAGGAACCTCAGGAGCCCTGTTTATTAACAACCCTGTTCATGCCTCGCAAATTGAGCATCATGATTTTCTTGGTTGAGTCAATCCATCTGTAAAGCGATCCCCCATTTTTTCCTGCTGCCTTCCACTTTCCCGAGGATTATTGATTTCTCCAATGAGTCATGTCATCTCATGATACCCACAAAGTGAGATAGCCTCAGTTTAGTTATTTTGACTTCTAATGAGATTTCAGGCTTGTTTTTTTCTCTAGGAACCATTTATATGTCTTTTTGGCAATACGTGGTATCTGTAGAACTGTCCTCCGGCACCACATTTCAAATGAGTTGATCTTCTTCCTGTTAGCTTTCTTCAATGTCCAACTTACACAATCATACATAGAAATTGGACATATTATGGCATGGGTGATTCTGACTTTGGTATTGATATAGCTTTATACTTGGTGATCTTATCTAGTTCCTTCACAGCTACCTTTCAAAGTTCTAGTTTTCTTCTAATTTCTTTATTATAGTCTCCACTGGCATCATAAATACAGTTGTCTCTTTGTATCCATGGATTTGGTATCCACAGATGTAAGTATTCATGGCTTGAAAATATTCCTAAAAAAATATAATCCAAAAAGCAAACTTCGATTTTAATAATAATAATAATAATAATGATAATAATAAAATTTATTTATATCCCGCCCCTCTGCAAACAATTGGGGCAGCTTACAACAGTAAAATAGTACATAGTATAAAACAACTCAAAATCCCTCCCCCCCTTAAAACATTATTAAATCAATACAAATTAAAATCAGCATATAATACAATTGTTATTAAAAACCCTTCCTAGTGAGCAGCATCAGTTAGGAGCTCAAGAATCAACCTCCAGAGGGGGTTCCTGAGGCCAGGGTTAGCTATTCCAGAAAAGCCTGCCTGAAGACATCCGTCTTGACAGCCTTTTTAAAGCTGTCTAACGATGTCAATAGGCGGATCTCATCCGGCAGGCCGTTCCACAATTTGGGGGCAACAGCCGAGAAAGCCCTCTGGGAGGTGGTCGCCAGCCTAGGTCTTTGTGGCTGCAACAAATTCCTCCCAGAGGACCGGAGAGCACGGGGAGGATTATAAGGGAGAAGGCGGTCCCTGAGATAGCTTGGGTCCAAGCCATTTAGGGCTTTAAAGGTGATAAGCAACACCTTGTACTGGGCCCGGAAGCTGATAGGCAGCCAGTGGAGGGACCTCAAAACCGGAGTAATGTAGTCCCTCCTAGATATTCCAGAAACTAGCCTGGCTGCCATATTTTGTACCAGCTGTAATTTCCGAACTAAGCACAAGGGTAGCCCCATGTAGAGTGCATTACAGAAATCAAGACGTGAGATTACCAGTGCGTGCACAACGGTCTCAAGATCCCTTACTTCCAGAAAAGGGCGCAGCTGGCGTTTTGCCATCTTATATAGGGGACACCATTTTGCTTGACTTGAGTATTCATGGATTTCAGTATCCACAGGGGTCCTGGAACCAAACCACAGTGAATATGAAGGGACAACTGTACTAACAACTATATTTTGGCATGGAACTTTTGTAAATAAGAGCCTACAGATCAGATGCATGAATTAAGTAGATTCTTCCCTGCAAGAGTCTTGCTATGCATGACTAAACCATGGCATCTCTATGATGCCATAGGAATCCTTGGATTTGCCTACATGTGAGGCAAAAACTCCAAATGGAGTTTTCCTGCAATCCTGGGAATCCCCCCGCCAAGCCCTGTGCATTATTATACGCCACAGGAACATGTCTTCTCTGTCCCTGCTGAGTTTCATCCTCTGCCGCCACTGCGACCAATTTTAAAGCTCCGGAGCCAGTTCCTGGCAGAAGTAAGAGGTTTTCTCCCTTCCCCTGGCTCAGCAGCAGCACTGCTTCTGCTCATTCTCCCACTCTCCCATTGCTTCCTTGGAGTGCTTTTGCCACTTTCTTCAAGCACCTCTTCCTGTGATAGGCAACCAGGAAACCAGGTGGAGGCAGTGCTGCCAAGATAGGGGGAGGGAGAAAACCTCTCCTGTTGGCTAGGAACTGTCTCTGGAGCGTTAACATTTGACACGACAGCTGCAGTGGCGGTGGTAGTGGCAGCTGTGGCAGTGGATGAAACTCTGAAGAAAACCCTGAATCCCATTTACTGCACATCATGGTAAGACACCACTAAATTCTGTGAATCTGGGCCCTGCCACATGTGGCCAGATAGCCCCAGATTTGAAGAAAAGACCTGATCGCAGCAGATTCAGAGGCATTTGCATGGGGATTTGGGGTATTTGATTTTGTTGATTCAGGTTGAGGGTTGGGAAGCATGAATGAGATTAAGGGTGGGGCGTTTGGGATCCAGATCTTCTTTAAGACATAATTTCCTAGTAGCCAGCTGATGAAAATATTCCTTCAGCAGTTAACCAAAACACTGGCAGATTGGCAGGTAAAGCAAAGCCTCCAGCCTACTCCCTGCCTCCTTGTCAATCTGCTTTCACTTGCTTCTGTAGGAAAAGACATAGACAGATAGACAGAAAGATGGGCATAGACACACATTCAGTTTTATCTGTCAGTACAGGGAAAACAGCAAGTGCAAAATGTAGACAGCTTACTAACTATATAATGCCAAGCCAGCTGGAGCTGAAGAATTTGATACACCTGCACTGCCTGCCGCAGTGAGGAAGCGTTGTATGCAACAGATATTTCAAAAGAAAGGTGGGAAGGGTGGTGGAGAAAAAAAGATAAGAGAATAATATTAAAAACTCCCCCAAAGTTGAGTATGAAAAGGGCCTGGTGATTTTGCACGCTGTTTTGCAAAATGGGTATAATAATGAACTGAGCTGATTTCGATCTGTCCAGCCCAGGTTGTTTGCACTGGGTGTAAACTAGTCTTAAGCACTGGCTACAAATCAGACTGCTGACTTGCATATTAAAAACTAAAGTGCATGCTACAGTAAATACATAATACACAAGTGAGCCCTAATGTCTTTCTTACCTCAGAGTAACGATACAAAGGCCCAATCATAGAGTTGGAAGAGACCACAAGGGCCATCCCATCCAACCCCTTCCATGCAGGAATGTACAATCAAAGCACTCCTGACATTTGGCCATCTGGCCTCTGCTTTAAAAACCTCCAAAGATGGAGACTCCACCACACTCTGAGGCAGCATGTTCCCAGTCTGAACTGGTGCTTACTTCTCTGCATAGGTGGGTTTCATGAGAGAGCTGATACGGAACAACCATCTGTTGAAGCGTTAATTTTTTTTGCTGTTGTTGTTGCTGGTTACATTTGTACCACCCCTTTCATCCAGTGAGCCCAAAGCAATATGCATGACTGTCGTCTCTCCTTTTTTTCTCATAAAAACCTTGTTAGGCAGATCAGGCTGGAGGCAGATTGACTGGCCTAAGGACAGTGCTGTGATCCTTCATCTTATGCTTAACTAATTTGTATATATGTGCAGAATGATCTTGTATTACCTTAAATCTTCTAGTGAGTTCCTTATAAGAACATTAAACTCTATATTAAATGCTCGAGCCCCAAATAATCTCACGATTTAGAAGTGAGATATGTTTTGGAAAGGTAAAACTTTTCCAGTTGTTTTCTGCCCTTTAATATGACACTGTGGCATTTCAAAAACATTCTTCATTTTTCTGTTTAATGAATAATTTACCTTTCTAACTTCTAGTATCATTTTAGTTAGGTCAGCCCCCTGAACATTTTCTAGGGCATGGTCCGGATAAAGTTTATTTGGGTTCCAGTGATTTCATTGGGAAGCATAAGGAAAGCTAGTCTTACCCTTTGGAACAAATACCTGATGACAATAGGAAAACACCACAGGGGAACAGAAGGGGCAAAGTATATTTCTAGGAGTATTTATTTATTTATTTGATTTATATCCTGCCTTTATCCCAAATGGGACTCAAAGTAGTTTACAGTGTAAGTTAAAACAAAAATAACTAAAATAGTATATAGTACAAAAGTTTTTTTTTTTAAAAAATCAAACCATTATTCCAGTTAAAATGCTGATTTTAAAACATTCATTTAAAAATAATTTTAAAAAACATGAAATACTTCTTACACATTGAAAATAGCAGACACAATAGCATGTCCCTCTACCCTAACCAATTAAAGCTTAAGTCCTGTTTAAAGTGTTTTTGTTTTTGTTTTTTGCCTTCCCACAAAAAGAGAGCAGACAGGAGGCAAACTAAACCTCCCTTTGGAGGGAGTTCCATAGTCTCGAAGCAGCCACTGAGAAGGCTCTCTCCCCTGTCCTCACCAGACAAGCCTGGGAGGGTGGTGGGATGGAGAGATAAGGGCATAAGACTCAGGCAGGCTTCTTTGGTAGTGTAGTGTAGGTCAAGATTTTGTTTCACATTAGGTTTCTAAATGAAATTATGGGGAGGGGGTACTTTGCAGGGAGAAGAGCTGGCTCCCTTACCCTTTCACATGAGAGAAAGAGGGAGAGAGAGAGAAATGGGGCAGCATTTGCCCTGTCCCCTGCCAGCTTCACCCCAATCTCACCTTGACCAAAGGCTCCTGACAGATTAGCTGTGAGGAAACGTAGCTGTGTTCTAGGGTGGAAAAGGCTTCTCCATCCCTGGTTTAAGTTTCTACTACTACTACCACTATTAATGTTGGCATTACTGAAAATGTATCAGCAACGTTTCATTTGTCATTAAGCTACTGTATGTAATTAAAGTGACACTTGGAGGAACTTCTATTTTTGTTCTTTCTTATCTGACATGATTTTTTTCAGTAACTTCCTACATAGCATTTCTGAACCATCTATCATATTCTTGTCTGCTTTGTAATGAGGTTATTATTGATGAGATATGTTTTCAAAATGTTGAAGTTTTCCAGCCTCACTGGTAGTGCTGATTCCTTTATTGGGTGGGAGCTGTTTCTGATCTGATACAACACTTGTACTGAGTCTAAACACACAAGATAGAGCAATGTTTATCTGAATAGAACACAATATGGGAAGAAATGTAAATATGCTTTCTCAGAAACAGATGGTGACAAAAGCCTGTTTCACATGTTACCCACATGTTTGGCACTCAGGAGTGACAACAGACATCTGGCCCTGTCTCCAACATTGCATCCTAAGTTCAGGGCATGGAAAGTTTATTTGTGCACTACAGCCTCCCAGAATCCTCTAGCCAGCGCAGCCAGAATCTCTCCCAGGGAATTCTGGGAGCTGTAGCCCAAACAAATTTTATTTGTTGATTGTCCAACAAATAAAAACCATCAGAATGTCACAGAAATTTGGGTAAAAAAGGACTAATCAGTTGATGATAAATATCCCTGTAAAACTGGCAGTACAAAAGTACATGAGCTGTGGTTTCTATAGCATCCGTATTACAGAGGCAGTGTTGAGTTTCATAGGTGTTTTTCCTATATTTTCCTTCCAAAACAGCTGTTGGGAGAATGTTAAATTGGGCTAAATATAAAGCTCTCCTAAATTTGGGGACTGTAGTATGATATAGATATGTAGCTGGTTTAGAAACCAAAATTTGATTATTTGCAAATATATTATATGGAAAAGCAGCAATTTT
This sequence comes from Gambelia wislizenii, assembly GCA_030847615.1. Lineage (NCBI taxonomy): Eukaryota > Metazoa > Chordata > Lepidosauria > Squamata > Crotaphytidae > Gambelia > Gambelia wislizenii. The sequence continues at coordinate 225,299,208 of JAUMIR010000003.1, read as the reverse complement.
TATTTGGCCTTCCATATCTAAAATCCTTTGTCTTAATATTGATCTGGCTTGTTCTTAACCTAAACTTAAGGTGGCATCATTGAAAAGGCTGTAATAGCTCAGTTTCTTTTGAATAGATGTTTCCCAAAAGGATTTAAAATTATCTGCCAGTATAGATGAGACCATCCACTAGGGTTATGGTGTAATTTTAACCAATAAGTCAAGTTTGCTAACTCCTTCTTCCCATCAAAGTACTGCATTTGGGACAGCATATGGAAAGTACTGCATATGGAATGTTTGTTTGGGCACCTCAGCTCTCAGAATCCTCTAGCCAGCATAGCCAGAATCCCTCCCAGGGAATTCTTGGAGCTGTTGTCCAAAATAAGTTTTCTGTGCTTTACCCATGGCTAGTCTTTCCCATGTGTATGAACTCCTGTATGTGAGCAGTTACTTATATGTAGTGAGTCTATACAAACAGGACCCCAATTGCATGGGTGCGAAGATTATGTGATGCCCCTTATGCACAGACAGCTGCTCACACTTAGAGGTTCCTTTTGAGGCATGTGTACTCAACACCTCAAGGGCAGTGAAGGGCACTGGAGATGCAGTGCCAGAAGCAGGGCCAGGCAATGCCACTCTCCTTCTGCTTTAACATGTGAGTGCCCTGAACAACCTGTCCTTTTGCTTTGCAGCTTTTCCACTATTAACCTCCAATAATACTTGTTGTGACGAGATATTGTGAATGAAGAGAAATAATTTTGCTTTTCTAAGAATCCAGCAGGCTGTGACTAATTTTCAGGGTACAGTGAAAACCTCCATTCTCATCCCAGTTCCAATTCAAGATATAATTGCAATGAGAGTGTTCTTTATAACAAGATGTTATAACAAGCAAGGGGTGGCTTTATTTGGAAGGATTTAATGGTATTTAAAGACACAGATCCATATGACAGCCATGCTTTCCCTTTCTTTGTGTTACGTTATGCAGTAAATGTACCCTATTGTGGACAGTGAATACAACATAGCAGGGTGCTTAACTATATTTTTAACTACATTGTTAATGATAAATTGTAAATGTAAACATACATGACTTGTTATTATAAATAACTGAACTAAGAAATAAGCAAGATAAAGTGGTTATCTGTGCAGGATCAGTCCTGGCTGCCATTTATTCAGGGGCAGAAAGGCTCAGCTGAAGCAAGAGGTTGATTATTTTTTAAGCACCAACCTACTAAGCTGAAGTGCAGATGTGTTTAATCTTGGGGTGCTAGGAGAAAAAAGAAACCTTTATTTCTTGGAAGATAAATAGTGCAGAAAACAATGCAAAAATAAAATGCAAATGTCAAAGAAGTGTACAACTGGAGGAAAAATATACACCAGCATGTTTTAGTCGGTGGAGGCTGTGGCATCAATAAAGCTGGTGTCACCTGGTTCAGTTCAGCCTCTCTGCACCCCACTGAGTGGAGAAAATGTATGTCTTACATAAAATGTGTCTTGTATAAAATGTTGGGTCTTGCAACCCAACATGAGAAAAGGTTAAGAAAGAAATGTAGGAAGGGTTTGGAGAAATGCAAGCAATGGGCGAGCGGAGTGTGGGTGGAGGCAATGCTGCTGGGCATTGAAGAAGAGAGAAATGTCTCTGTTTGGCCAGGTACTTGCCTCCTGAGCTTTAAAATGATCATGGTGGTGGCGGCAGACAAAAATCCAGAGAAAACCCCAAATCCTAAAAACTCAGCATCAAGGTAAAATACCCCCCAAATGCCTTGAATCTGGCCTGTACATTGTGTGGTCCAATCACCCTAGATTCAGGGAAAAGGCCATGCGTCATGTGGCCTGATCACCACAGATTCAGGGAAATTCAGGGGAGGATTTGGGATTTTTAATAATATAGACAGTCATACATTCCTTGCTGCATCTTGTCTTCCCCTCCCTCTCTTTCTGTGTAAGTGTGTGAGATGAATGTGGACACTAGACAGAATATATGGATGGGTATTGTTTAGAAAGTTGAAATAAAACTTTTCACAGCATTATTCCTATAGAGATGGTCTAAACTTGATAGCGTGTTAGGGAGAAAAAACCATGATAAATCTATAATGCTCTCCTACACATATCAGATCAGAAGCCAAGCTTGGAAAGTTTTAATTACTGTAGTGATCTGCTGAATCCTTCTGTAAGTGAGCAGTTACAGGATGATGTTTTGGGTCCTAAGGCCTGTAGGCTTTTCTTGGTTGAGTGGAATTTACTTCAGGTCAGTGTGTATAGGATGGCAGCCTTTGGCGCTTGTCTTTTGATCATTCTTCACACCAGGTTGGTTAGGAGAGCAACCTCTCTTTAAGTTAGGCTTCTTGAAAAGAGTTTCATTTATTATGCATCAACTAGATTAGAATGGAAAACACTTCATTAAATCTGCTGGTACATCTGTCTTGCATGCGCCATCTCCATTAATGAGAACAGTGTGGTTGTAAATGGATGTCAAGTGCCTGTAAAAGCCTCTGGAATAGAACCATGTGTTCATTGAGTAGGTTGCAGAATTAAGTACTTGAAATGGACATCTCCTCTCCCACTTTCTGTTCATCAGAGTTTGCGTCACACACAATGACCAAAAAGAAGAAGAAGGAAAAAAAGAAAATTAAAAAAAGGAAAATATGAATAGAATACATATTCATACATGAGGCAAGAGGGTTGGCAGATATATTACTGTGAAGACATAGATTGATTGTCTCAATTAGGACTGTGAGAAAATGAAGTTGGAACACAGAGATTGGAACACGGAGCAATGGATGCAACCTCCAGGAACAGAGATTCCACCTCAACATTAGGAGGAACTTTTTGACAGTAAGAGCTGTTCGGCAGTGGAACACACTCCCTTGGAGCGTGGTGGGGTCTCCTTCCTTGGAGGTCTTTAAACAGAGGCTGGATGGCCATCTGTCGGGATGCTTTGATCGTGATTTCCTGCATGGCAGGGGGTTGGACTGGATGGCCCTCGTGGTCTCTTCCAACTCTGCAATTCTATGATTCTATGATTCTAAGTCCACAGGAAAGTGGGGTGTGAAAGATTTCCACCACAGATTTATACTCAGCAATGCTTTCTTATTCTCAATAAGTGGGATCTAGATTCAGTCTCACTTGAAGCAGACCCACTGATGCTAATGGGAATTAAATTAGTCACAATTAACTTAAATCCCAATGATTTCAGTAGGTTCACTCCAATTATAATTACAACTGGATCCAGTTAATTTGGACCAATTACCTGATCCACATCAGCCTTCCCTAACTTGGTACCCCACAGTTGTTTTAAACTTCAGCTTCCAACAGTCCCTGCCACCATGATTAATGATCAAGAATGCTGGGACTGGTGACTTTCAAATGTTTGGAGGTCAACAGGTGTGGGGCAGGTGGCTGCTTCAGAGTCAGAGCTTGACTCACCCTCCCATTAGAAAAAGTGAGATGCCCAGCTCAGGCAACATACTTTGGCTGGAATCTATTTTGTTAATAACATTGAATCAGTTTTGAACAGTTAGTCAACAAATAGGTAAATCCCATTGATTTAATGAGTCTACTCTAGTTAGGAATAAATAATAGGATTCAGGCCTTTGAATGCTATGACATCATAGTTATTTTCTTTGGGATTATAGTATTTTCCCTGCCAGGGATGAGGAGAGGTGCTTGTGAGATTTTCTGCCTCATGTGCTAAAATAACTTTGCTGATTTGGGTAACTATGCACCTTGACTTGGGATGAATGGCATCATGCACTTCTCTATCATAGGCAGCAAAATGTTTTGGCCCACCCTACCCAGAAAATACATTAGGGATGTAAAGAACATTTATTTATTTATTTATTTATTTATTTATTACCTTCAATGAGAAAATAATAACTTGGACAACATATCGGTTGCTGGATTTTATTTTTCAGTCTCTGCACAAGAAAAAAAAAGCCAGCAATTTATTTGACAGCAGCTGCAATGCAGTGGGAGGGCGGAGCAATGAAGTTTTCACAAAGCATTGGGTTTTATACACACACAAAAGTCTTTTTTTTTTTTGCAAAAAGTCACAAAATATGAGAAACTATAGTAAATGCACAAAACTCATGTAATCTTGCCCATTCCTGAGAAAACTTCTTAAATTTGTCTGTTCCCCTTGAATGCTCTCCTATACCTTTAGTGTACATAGTTACCTTCCCCAAACAAGAAAGACCCTCCTTAGTTGGTGCAGTGGAGATTAAAGTGCTTTGCTTATGACAATTCAGTAAGCATGCACAGTGAGGGGCCCAAAGCAGACTGCATGTTCAGGATCTGATCACAAATTCTGCCAGAATTAGTTGAAAATTGTGGGAATGGTTGTTAGAAAGAACAAACTAAGAAGCAAGATGTGATGTCATGAAATAAGATTTTTGACTTCAGATCTAACTTTATACAGAATGGGGAAAGGACATACTGGTATCTGTTTTTAAAGGGAATACAGTCAGCCCTTCATATCTGCAGATTCTTTATCCACAGATTCAAGCATCCACAGCTTTAAAATACTGAAACAAAACAAAATTCCAAAAAGCAAACCTTGCTGTTTGCCTTTTAATATAAGGGACACCATTTTACTATGCCATTGTATGTAATGGGACCTTAGTATCCATGGATTTTGCTATCCACAGAGGGTCCTGGATCCAAACCCCAGCGGATATCAAAGGTCCACTGTATTTTGCATTGGAGAACATGACTATATATACCGTATTTCCCCTATACGTGGCTCTGTACGCTGTTATTGTCTCCTGTATAAGTTCTTCCCTTCTCTTAGCTTAATTCTCCCTTCTTCAGTTCATGCTAGTCTTAAAGCAGTCTAAGGTTACAGGGGCAGGAGACAGTAGGGGAAACAAAATTTCTAGGACAAGTCAAACATCTCTGTGAACTTCAGGAAACCACTGTGCGTTTTCTGCATAAGCCAGGAAAGGGATTGATACTAGGAGAGGCAGTGTCACCTCTGCACAGAGCTCTCTCTTCTTCCTTAAAATTGGCATTGCAGGAGAGCCCGTACTGCAGTGATAGAACAATTGCTTTGCATACAGGAAGTCCCCAGTTCAAAGGCTTCGGGTACCTGGTGACAAGGAAGATCTCTGCTCAAGGAAGACCTTCAAGAGCTGCTGCCATTCATGGCGGACAGTACCTGGCCTAGAATAAGGTAGCTTCCTATGTTTGTTGCCCGGTTTTAGGTATGGTGCTTGTTGAGTCTGCACAGATACAGAAAAAGAGTGAAGGTAGAAGGCAAAATTCACTTTATGGTAGAGAGTGGCAGCTTTAAGTCTTTAAGTCTCCATTCCAGTCTACCCATGCTTTGTAACCCCAATGAGAAGAAACTCCAGTAGCCTTCAATGGGCTCTCTTGGCATTATAGTTTTGAGAAGGAAAGAAACACAGGTACCGTAGTTTCACCTTCTCCAAACTGCATTACAAGAGAGAAAAAACTTGATCTGTCAGAAGAGGGCCCTAGGGAAAGGGAGCCTTGTCTGTCTTGTAAAAAGGTTTGGCTAAGAAAACAGGCACAGAAGCTCCTGCTGCTTCTTCCCTTCTTCAAACCTCTGTGCAAGTAAAGAGGTGCCGATTTTTCTCAGTGACACAGAGCTTTTGTTATGACAAAAATAAAAAATAAAAATAAAAATAAATAAAAATCCCTCCAACCATTTTTTTAAAACACACACACATCAGAACCACCATGTAAGTGAGACTAGACCTCTCCCTTCTCCAGCACAACTTTTCATGTGTGGGGGAAGCGGGGTGGGAGAGATGCCAGAGTTTAGAAAAGACGTTTTAGTACAAGCCCCCTTTCCCCCTTTCTATAGAGCCAGTAAGAGTCTGATTTTAATGCAATGAAGTTTGAGGACATTTCTGCAGCTATGTCTTGCCTTCTCCATCACTGCAGTGCAAATGAGAAAAATCCATGCCTTTTCCTCAAACCCCCTGCACATACTAGAAAACTTGTGTGTAGCAGTTGCTAGCAGGTAGAAGCTGGCTAGTGACCCAGACCAGTCTTTGGGGATGCCTGCTGCCAGGCACACAAGAATGGGGAAAGACAATCATTTTGGATCCAAAGTATTAAGGCTTTCCCTGTTTATTATGATGTCTTCTGTCAATGCAACTCAAGAATCTCCTTCCACAAAATCTTCTCTACATCTCAACTAAGTTTATGAAGCTCAGTCTTCCTATGGTTACAATATTTATTTTCCTTTGGTAAGTTTCCTCCTCCTCTCCCCCCCCCCCACTTTTCCTTTTAGCATGTTTTGTTTTGGAAATCATTCAGTTTTGCACATTCAGAGCTGATAACTGAACTGCTTTTAATTCTCCAGCTTCTCTGCCCATTGTGAAGGCCATGGGGGAAGCACTTTTTCTGACAGAGATGAAGTTAAATCATGCAGTCAGGCACACATGCTCATGTGATTGAAAGATGCTGCAATTGGTGCAGTATTTACGTAGGATGGTTGTATCCTGTTGACAACGAGCACATTGCTAAGTGCATCTTAATGTGTCTGTTGCCAGTTGCTTTGACTGCCTGCTGTTACAAGACGCATGCCATTCTTAGCCATACAATATGTTTTTTGGAGCTTCTTGTTGCTATTCAGCTTCTTCACCCAACAATACCTTTATTCCTGCCCTGCCCCCCACCCACCGCATGTGCCAACAGTGTATGGTAAAACCAAGATAAACTGCACAAGTTATAATTTTTTATCTCTACTAGTTTGAACCCTCCTCCAAACAATTACCTCACATTTCCTTGCTTTTATGTGTTTCAGCATTTTTTGTTATGTGTTTACCTTTTTGAAGGAGCTCCCCACCCCCAACTTCTTTGCACACATAGCAGCTGATGCCTTGCAAAATCACCAAGACAGCCACATAATTTTTTTGGATATACTTACGTATACTTTTCTGTTAATAAATACTAGAATTTCATTTAGGGATGTGTATTTCCAAGCATTTGCAGGAAATTCAGAGCTACCCCAATCACCATCTGTGCAGGCTTTACTACATGGCAGGGTAAAAATGTGGATGAAGTTCAGACTACTTTGGTCCAGAACTGCGACACATGAAATTCAGACTACTCTGGCTTGGATTTAAGGACCACACCTGCCAAAACCCAAATCAGCATTTAGATTTTTAAGATTTGTTTTTAAAGTGTGTTTTAAAACACTTGGCTTTCATTCAAAGCTGTTACTCACACTTAGGCTCTGTGAAATTGGATCCCTAGCACTAATTGCTGTCTCTGAAGTCAGAACAGGTGGCTAGCCTCATGAGGGAAGGCCTGGCTGTGCCTTCTGACCTCAGAGAGAGCAAGTAACACTGGGGCTCTGCCATTGGAAAGAGGAGGTGGTGTCGAGGAGTGGGAAAATGGCACCGCTTGTGCTTCCTTTCCTCCCCACCCCCCAAATCCAGTGTGGATGGATTGTTCACATTACAGTTTTCTCTGGAGTTTCAAGTTTTCTAAAATCCATATTAAGGGGTTATTTCCCAAGTCTGGTGTGGATAGGGCTGTACATCGTGTGGCATTATCACACCAAATTTGGAGGAAATTCAGGGTTTTTCACTGGTGTAGATAAGCCCTCACTCACAGGGCATTCACTGGCTCTAAATTCCTGTCCTGTGGGAAAGCCGATAAGACCCCAGGTTTTATCCCCAGACTAATAATTCCTAAAGTAGAATGGCTGGGAAAGTCCTCTGGAAAACCTGCAGTTTGGTGCTGGGTTACCATTCTGGTTTAAAAGCACAATTGGCCTTGTGGAAGGCAGTTTTAAATGTCCATACATGTTCTTACCTACTCTGGTCTGTCATTTCTACATTGTATCCAAATTCTACCGTATCTCCCAAGAAGAAATTTCTCTCCACTTGCTCAGGCCCCATAAGCTGAGCAGAGACCATAGTGCCCATTTTCCTATGAGTTGCAATACTGAATATCAGCCATAGGAGACTGGCCTGGAGTCATAGATTTGTATTGCAAGCTCTCTTCCATGGCCATTGTGCTCTTTCATTTTTTCTCCTTGTACAGTAGCACACCTTCTATCCGCTGATTCGCCATCCACTGATTCAGTTATCCATGGATGGTAACGGTGGGTGGTGGTGGTGGACAGAGGAGGGAGGGGAGGAGGAGAGCTTGCAGGGCTTCCGGTGGTGCAGCAGAGTTGGTGGGGGGGGGTTGATGGAGAAGGGAGGGAGGAGGAGAGCTCACCACTTTTGATGGCGGCGGGGTGTAGACAGGGGAGGGAGGGAGGGAGGAAGAGAGCTCGCCTCCTTTCCCCCTTCTCTGCAGGGGGCAGGGGGTTCTGGTGGCAGCAGCAAGGGAAGTCCAGCGTTTGCTCTTATCCATGGATTTCATTATCTGCAGTGGGGCCTACTATAGTATATAACAATGAGGAGATGACTATCTTTGAGAAAGTTTTAAGTTATTTTGATATTAATGTGGCAAGGGTTTGCAGGAAAATTTCACTGCTATTGTTTGGGGGTCATGTTTAGACTTTAGAAAGGATTGGGCAACTTCTCATCCTCTGAAAGCAACAGAATGATGATGGGAAAGGGTGTGGATACTGGTAGGATTGGTTAGAGCCAGGGGTGTGTGGGCCTGGGTTTGTGGTACACACAGGTATAGGCCTGGCATCCTTCTTCCTTCTTCTCATCACACCTGCACACACAGCCTTCCCTCATTCACATACACAACACAGTCACAATCACACATACCCATTTCCATGGACTGTCAAACAACCATCTGACAGGCTGGGAAGCATGATCTACATAGGGATGATGTCCGTCAGGAAGGGGCATTCCCAAGTTGTGCCTCACCCCAAAAAGTTGTGCTTTTCCCACCAGACTGCTTGACAGCTGAGTGGCAGTCTAGGGGAAGCACAGTTTGCAAAAGCGTTTGGTAAGGTTGACAGCAAAATCTGGTGTGTTTGCAGTCTGGAGGAGGGGATTCACCATCAGTAGCTTGGGCTGCAATGAAGCCCTCTGAATATTACTTGTGAGGTGTAGGTTGTGCACATTTGCTATAGGTAGATAGGTGGTAGCTCAAGTGTTTTGTATGAAAAAGGTTCTTAATAACAGTTCCTGGCATCTCCAGTTTCACCAAAACACAGAAGGGTTAGGAAAACTCCCATCTGCATGTTTGAATGCACAGAATCAGATACCAAAAAATGCAGTGTATAGCATTACCACGTTATGTCTTTTCCTAGTGCTAGAGAAATGTTCACTGGCACTAGATAAAACTGTGTTCTTATCCCTGATCACTGAGAGATAAGAGTCAGGTTTCTATTCCCTGTTTACAAGAAGGCTACCTCTAGTACTGGAAATCTTGTCTGTAGTGCTGGGAGAGCACACCTCACTCTTATCTCTGATCAGTAATCAGATATAAAGGGGAGGATTCTTAGAAGTAAAGAAAGGCAGCCTTTCTGTAATGTTGAGAGGGACAACCCTGTTGGCCATGTCACTCTCTGCCTCTTGTGAATGGAAAAAGAGATTCATATAAATCCCAGGGTGAGGCTTCAGGGGAAGGACCCACCCCATATTGTTATCCAGACCTGAGAGTGGTGGACTTGGAAGGCAATCCTGTCTCAGATGGACTAAAACAGTTCCCCATCAAGGTCTCATTATCCCTTAGCCATGCACATTGATCTTACTCCCAGGTAAGATCAATTGGTGTATAATTAGTGTATAATTACATAATCTTAATTTAGAGTTTAATTCGTAGTGAGAAAGGTGTATAACTCAGATCAAAATCTTCTACAGAGCAGAAACTGTTTTTAAACATTAGCTTGTCACTTATCTGTAAGAATATATACACTGTCAGGGTAATATTGCTTTAAGTGCAAAAGGAAAAATGTTGGAGCAACAGACCACAGACTAGCACAGCTGAAGTGGGTTTGTTCACATCTGTGGCTAGGCAAAAAGCTAATGATTGAACACTCCTATATAGTTGAAGCACAAGATGCATTATGTGTGGGTTGGTGTTGTGGAGAAAGAGGAGTATTGGTGGATGTTGGAGGAATTGCTGTTGAGTTTGTTAATAAGGTTTGTTGTGTATATATTGTGTGTTTGTTTATACTGCAACTGAAGATAAAGACTTCCAGATATTTTTGGATGTATGTTGCTGTCTGTAAGTTCTTGTGTGTGAAAGTGGGTCAGAGCAGTGAAATGGCTGCTAGCTGAAGCCTTTGTTTTTGTGTATTTTCTGTTGTGCAGTTCTGCTGTTTGGCTACTCCTGGGTTGTTTGTCTCCAGTCTGTGCCAGGTGCCTCTCAGTGAGCCTATACTGAGTGGACATACACATGCTGATATGTTCTATATATTAAAATATTATACCAAAAAAAAAAAAGGCAACATGTGCAATGCTTGATTTGATTTTTATATTTCCATAATGTCAGAAACAAATTAATCTAGTTAAAATTAACTGGGAACTCAAATAGTTTTACAGACAAAGTTGTCAGTCTGTTAGTACTGATGAAACTATATAGGAAATTTCATTCTATGAAACAAGAAAAAGTCTGGTAGTCATGGTTAATAGTTTATTAACATTGTGAAGATAAAATGTTGGTTTCTTGTCCCGCCCCCCCCCCCCGTAATTGGATAGGACTTTAGTCTCTTGGGATGCAACCCTGTACACACATACCTGGAAGTATGCCTCATTAAACTAAATGGGTATACTTCCGAATAGCCATTTATAGAATTGCTAACTGCATCAACCTAGTGCCTGATACTCATTTTTGTTTATAACCTTTATGTCCATTGTTTCTCTCAAAATTGGGACAAATAAAACACACAATATTAGATGGCCCTTGTGGTCTCTTCCAACTCTTTGATAACACTATTAACACATCCATTTAATAGATTATATTATGGAAGGAGCCAGCAGACCATATACACTGCCAATTATAGTGCTGTATTCTACTTTAACTGCCATGGGAACATCCCATGGAATCCTGGGATATGCACTTTAGGGAGCGGTATTAAGAATTCTCAGCCAGAGAGCAACTCTAGCGCCCTACTCCAGAAATACAAATACCAGAATTCCATAGGATGTTGCCATGACAATTGAAGTGGAATCATGGCATTATAATTGTGTAGTGTGAACACCCCCTGATTACTATATTAATAATGTTGTATATATCCTACCTTTTATCCAAGACTGGGACTCAAGGCAGGTTACACATTAAAAAGATTACTGTACAATTAAAAACACAAACAATGTTAAAATTAAATTAAAACTATATTAAAAACTTAGGGTGGAATTCTGTATGACTGTTCACTCAATGTATATTTGCATGCACTTAACCAAGTAGCAGAGATATTATGATACCCAGGTGCTGAGTTGCGAATATGCATAATGGGACACCAGTGGTGGCAGTAGGGAGGTGCAAAGACACCAAACCACACCAGATGACACTGTTGTGGGGTCATACCAGCCTTAGTGGTGCCACAGTGGGACACCAGCAAGAACACCAAACATAAATTGGAGATGTGTGTTGTGGGCCTTATGCCCATAAGGAACCATAGTGTGTTGGCCCCAATTTGCTTTAGCCCCATTGTGCATCAGTTTCTTTGCTAGATCTGCTATGTAGTTACTTAACAGCAGCCCTCTACTGGATATGGGCATTGCACATCTTTGCAATTCTATTTCCTACAGACACAAGTCCACTTATGAGCATGCAGTGCCCCATCAGGATTCAGCCCATCAATTCTAACATATAGACTATTATTGAAGGACTGCATATATGATATAGGGGTGGTGAAAGTGCAGCCCATGGACCATACTAGATACTACCTCCTTTCTTGTGGCTTCCAAAGCCCCCTAGAACAATCCCAAAGCCCTTAGAATCTGTCCCAAAATTTCTGCATCTACTGCAGAACCACTAAAACATGATAGTTTTCTTTCCACCCCAAACCCCAGAACATGTGCAAAAAGGTCTGGGGTTTTGATCAAAAGTTGAAACTGATGTCATATCACTTCTAGTTCCTTGGGCCATGTCTGTGTGGCCTAGCAGAATGACGGGTGAAAAATGCTCCCTGTTCCTATGAAGTTACCAACCCTGAAACAGTATAAAATACTATATGTATATACAGGTTGACCCCCATATCCATGGATTTAATATCCATGGTTTCACTTATCCACATCAAAAATATGGCAGGAATCCCAAATGAAAACATGTTCTTCCTAACAGTTCTTCCTAACACTGATTCAGGTTTTTCCAATGCTCTTGTGAATACAGATTTACCCCCGTGTCCATGGATTCAGTATCCACAGTTTCACTTGTCCAAGAAATGTTATCTCTAGGCATTTCTAGATCCTCCAGTGTGATTCTGTGGTCAACTTCCTGTGTTCGTCTCATTGAAAATAATAGGGTTCCCTATTATCCATGGTTTCAGGTATGCATGGGACGTCTTCAAATGTGTCATCTGTGGATATGGGTGTGTGTGTGTCAACCTGTATATCAAAAGCTGCACCACACAGCCACAAGAGGGAGGTATAACAAGATGAGAGATTTGCAGGGTTATGAAAAGGCAGGAATCCCACACGAAAACATGCCACAGTTCTTCCTGACACTGATTCAGGTTTTTCTATGCTCATGTGAATACAGCTTGACCCCTGCATCCATGGATTCACTATCCATGCTTTCACATATCCAAAAAATTTTTTCTCTCTAGGCATTTCTAGGTCCTCCAATGTGTTTCTATGGTCAACTTCCAGCGTTCATCTCATTGAAAATAATAGGGTTCCCTATTTTCCACAGTTTCAGGTATTCACATGGTGTCTTGGAACGTATCCCCCGTGGATACTTGGGTTGACCTGTACAAAGTAACAGATGGAAAGGACTATTGACACAGTTGCTTACAAGTACCCTCTCCAGCATAGTGGAGCACCCAAGCACAGAAGCATAGTGGAGCACCCAAGCACAGCCAGTAAAACTAGCCAGATCATAGCTAGTGCACAGTGGTGGTTTATATCACAAAGTATGATAAAAGAGAAGCAAAAACTTTGTTGTGCAATGGTGAGGAGAAATAACGATATTTTATTTTGTCTCCCATATTTCATCCTCAACCTGTCGCAGTGGAGTTGTTGCTTGTTTGGCTTCTGCTCAGAGAGACCAGATTTTCACACAACAACAACAACAACAATAATATTTATTTATACCCTGCCCCTCTGTTAAAACAATCGGGGTGGCTTACAAAAATTAAAATACAATACATATAAAAATCCCCAAACACCCCCCACCCCCACCCTCCCCCATAAAAAAATATTAAATATAAATTAAAAGCAACTGTCTAAAATCACCTTTAAAAACTACACTGTTCTAGTGTTACTATTCCACTTTATTTGCTATGGCTGCCTCCTGTGGAATCCTGGGATTTGCAGTTTAGGGAGGGGCATTTACAACTCTCAGCCAGGGAGCTCCTAGGCTTCACTAAACTACAGTACAAACCCCAGAATTCCACAGGAGGAAGCCAGAGCAGTTAAAGTGGAATAGTAACATTATAACAGTGTAGTGTGAAAATCTCCCAAGAGTGGGACACTCAGTCACTTGCTGTAATAAATTTGCTAGGCACTTTGAAGTGAAAGTTACTTGTATTCACTCAGGGCTGACATTATAGGTACTCAGTAGTCCACATGGTCAGGCTTGTTGAGACCAGTTTCATTTGATGTAGCCTAATGATGTAGAAAAGACATATAGGAACAGGCCAGCCCCACCACATGGAAGTTTGGTCATTGCCCATCCTGGATGATGGATTAATTGGTGATCCAAGACATCTCATTATTTCATAGGATGGTACCTGCCACTTTGAAAGACATTTTGGACCCAGAGGAATTTGAGAATCACTTCCTGATTGTGAAGACATATTTCCCCTTTGGGGCAACATGCTCAATGTGTGGTATCTGGGCAGATTCAAATGTTCTTCGAGTAAACAGATTTTCTGGGCTCCATTTCAGCCAGTTCTTAGTTGAGGGTTCAGGATTGAAGTACTTTTGGTCACCCTGACAGATGACCTGCTCTGCAGGAAAGACAGAGAAGTGCTATTTGGTTTATCCTTCTGGGACTCCTGGCACACTGCAGAAATAATGCAGTTTGACACCATCATGGCTCCATCCTATGGATTCCTGGGATTTTTAGTTTGTTGTGGCACCAGAGTGCTCTGACAGAGAACACCAAATATCTCACAAGAACTACAAATCCCAGAATTCCATAGCATTGAGCCATGGCAGTTAAAATGGTGTCAAACTGCATTATTACTGCCGTGTGTCAGCAGCTTGAATCTCTCTATACCTTTTGAATCAAATGATCATAGCAACTTATTGGATTAGCTCTCTGGAAAGGAAAAAGGATGGACAGTGTTATTATGGATTGCAGAGCTAGCTACAGGGAATGTCTTTGGGAGCCCCTGTTCAGCCTCATGGCTATTAAACTTGTAGGCTCCTATTCTGTTCTCTGTGTTGTTTAACATCTATGTGAAGCCATCAGTGAGGCCACCAAGAATTTTGGAGCTTGATGTCATCAGCATACTGTCTCTCTCCTTGCTATTAGCTTCAGGTTGGCCAAATCAACACTACACAAATAATCCAGTTTGAAACAGGATTATTTGCTATGGCTCCTTCCTATTGAATCCGGGGATTTGGAGTTTTACAGTCTTTTGCTTTCTCTGCCAAAGAATGCTGGTGCCTTACCAAACTACAAATCCCAGGATTCAATTGGAAGGAGCTATGGTAAATAATCCCATTTCAAACTGGATTATTTGTGTAGTGTGGCTTTGGTTGTTGTGCAGGAGGTAGGCTGATGCCAGAAGGATGTGATGGGATTGATGAGGGCTAAACACTGAATCACAATAAGATGGAGTGCATGGACTGGGGTGACTCCCAGATTTTGCGTAAGTGATGGAGTTAGTGTTCTCAATGGACTTTCACTTGAAACACTGTCTATGTAGGCTGGGAGTACTCTTGAATCCATAAGTTTATCTGGAATTCCAGGTGGACTCTGTGGCTTAAAAGTGCTTGGGGTGAGCTCCAGTTGGCCTGCTTGCTAAGGCTTTTCCCAGAGAAGGTCAACCTGGCCATATTTGTTTATGCATTGGTAACTTCCTAACTAGATTACTGCCAGGGGTCTCCGTGGGACTGTCCTTGAGGACAACACATAGGCTGCAGCATGAAATATGCATGCAATATGCAGCTAATACCTCAATACTTGAGGGAGCACTTCTTCCTATATATGCACCTGCCCAAGCACTGACATCTGCTGGGGAGGCCCTCTTCTGAGCCCCACAGATGGAAGTAATACACAAGAGAGGCCTTTCTTTGCTGTGGTGCCCTAGCTGTGGAATGCCCTTCCCTGTGCTTGCCAGAGTAAAAACTGGAAAAGGCTCCTTCACCTTTAACGGCTATATAGAAGAGATAATTTCTGTAGGTGTTGCTTGTCATGCAACTAGGTAACAAACAAGCAACACATGCTGAAATACCCTATTTTACACAACAATTAAAGGTACAGGAACCCTCTCTAGTTTTCATTCAGGCAACCCTCCCTTCCCCTTAGAAGCCTGACTCATATCATCAGTGGCCTCATTTTGACACCAAGCTAAAACTTGATTTCCACTAAACCTTTTGAGACCTGGTGATTCATAGTTTGACTAGTTGTAGCTTTTGCTTTTACAGTTTACTGTGTACACTGTTAAATTGTTTCAATTATTTTTAACTGCAGAAATAGTTTTATGCCATTTTAAATTATTTGGGTTTGAGGGGTTTTTGCCTATAGCATGGTGTAGTGGTTTGAGTGTTGGACTATGATTCTGAAGACCAGGGTTTGAATCCCTGCTCAGCCATGAAAACCCACTGGATGATCTTGGGCAAATCATTCTCTCTGAGCTTCAGAGGAAGGCAAAGGCAAATGCCGCCCCCCCCCCCAGCAAATCTTGCCAAGAAAACCCTGTGATTGATTCACCTTAGAGTCAGCATAAGTCAGAAATGACATGAAGGCACACAAGAATAACAAGCCTGATTTAAAATCTTTGGATGTAGAGAGTGATATACAGTTGTTCCTTCATATTTGCTAGGGTTTGATTCCAGGACCCCCCATGGATTTTAGTAGAATGGTCTTACTCCAATAAAAAAATTCCCTAAAAAAAAAAAATTCCCATGGATACCAAAATCTGTGAATACTCAAGTCCCATTATATGCAATGGCATAGCAAAATGGTATCCCTTATATAAGATGGCAAAATCAAGGTTCGCTTTTTGGATTATTATTTTTTAAGAGTATTTTTAAGCCGTTAATCCTTAAATCCGTGGATACCAAATCCGTGGATACGGAGGGACAACTGTACATATTATAATGAATGAATGAATAAATGAGTGCATAAATTTTATTAATAATGTTTAGATTGTTGCTGTAACTTGAAAACATTAGTTTGATGACTATCACTCCCAGAATCACCAGCCACCATGGCCAGAGAACATGTTGCCTGGCGAATTCTGGGAGCTATAGTATAAAAAAGAAGAAAGAAAACTTTACCATACTCTGTAAAAGTCTGAGAGAAAATGGAAACTTACCTGTGTTGGTTTTCAAAACAGCAAGGGTCACTTGAGCAAGGAAGGGGGTGGTTGTATGGCACCTTAGTGAGGAATGTAACTTTTTACCTGTCCCACCAGAGAATGTATCAAAAAAAATCAGCTCTAATTTATTCTGGTGTAGGCTTTCACAAAGCCCACTTGTGGTGTAAGTTTTCAGTAAGCACACTTTATCAAAATTATTATCCAAAATCTCAGAGGTGGATCCATATATAGAGATTTTCCTTGCAACTAAGAGCTTGTCTACACTGGGGTAAAAATCTGATGTAAATTCAGACTACTTTGGTGTGGATTTAAGCCCGGCACCTTGGTCAAAGTCCAAATCTGATTCAGCTGGATTTTTGCCCCCAGTGCAGCCACTCGCTCTGCCCTCAGAATGAGTGGTTGCATGCACAGCTCTGCCTTCTTGGCATCCTGAGGTCAGAATGAGTGGCCTCACACTGGGAAGGCAGAGCCAATGGTGTTGAGGAAGGGGGAAATGGCAGCACTTGTCAGGCAGCGATTGTCCTGCCTCCCCCTCCCCCAAATAATCCATGATGAATCCTTTGTTGACACTACAGTTTTCTCTAGAGTTTCCAGCAAACTCTGGAGAAAACTGCGAGTTCTCTAAAACTCAGATTTAGGTGGTATACCCCAAGTCTAGTGCGGATAGGGTCATATGTCATGTAGCATTATTGCACCAGATTCAGAGATAAGGCCTCACATTGTCTGGCATTATCGGGTCAGATTCAGGGGAGGGGGGATTTGGGGTTTTCCAATAGTGTAGACAAGGCCATAGAAGCCCTCTAAACACTTCAGATGTTACACAGAGAACAAGGACACCCTGATAAATGGGGTGAATTGTTGTGCAGGGGGAGAGGAGAGATCTCACAAAATTGGCAGAGGCACCTTGTGTGAGCACAGCCCTTCTGCCCACAGAAGGCAGATCTTGTATCCCCATCCTGGTAAGTAAATATGGTTGGGTGGGAGCATGGCTTATAGAGAGTGACATCCTGTGGACATTAAATTAAATGTTCTGTACTATATTTAAGTGCAGTGACAATTACATTATTAAAACTGATCATTCCCAGAAGTGTTGTTAGTGTAAAACAAACATACTAGCACTAGGTAAATAACATGATAAGAAATCTTCCTCCTGATTCAAGCATGGTAAATTGGAAACATTTGATGAATTGCAGTTTGGTAGACTCCTACTCTAATCTCCCTCTTCCTTGGCTCTATAATGGCCACAGCCCCTGCCCTGAAACATGTGTTCTGCGTATAAATCTGAAATTCCAGACTGTATTCATACAATGTTGTATTCATGTGATGAAGTGGGTTTTTAGTTCACAAAAGCTTATGACATAATAAAATGTGTTAGTTTTTAAGGTACCATGGAACTCTTGTTATTTTTGTTGCATGATACTAATCCAGCTATTCAGACAGATGCACGCATGGAGTTGAAAATTTAAAAAATATAAAGGTACAAGTAATTTTTTTTTTTTAAAAAGGTAAAGTTCAAACTACTAGTCACTTTTAGCTGAAAGTCTCTTGTAGAGATGTTTTATGAAAAGTTCAATAGATAGGTTACTTTAAAAGAAAAACCCTCCAAAGACTTTCTTTAGCTTCAATTGTTAAAGCATGGCTCTTTTTCCTTGCTGAAAAGATGTAACACATCTAGAAGTTATAGGGCTCAGTAATGTAGGATAATCTGTTTGAAATTCTGTGTTGCATTTTTTTTTATTATTTTTTTGCCAGAGAGGTCAAATGAGGTGGTACCTTTTGTATTTAATGTCTGAGACTTATATCCATTTTGATCCAGAAATAATTCTCTTTTTTTCAGCCTATTAGATTACCTTGATAGGTTCTGAGGCAATTGGTTCAGAAAGTAAGTACAGGTGCAGGTTTCATTTATGACTGAAACAGGCAACTTGTAGTCCAGGGTTGAGTCATTGGGTTGATTCCTCTCCATTGGATACTGGTTGGCTTTTAAGGCCCTAAAGCCATTTCTTCTCTTGATCAGCAGAGACGGAAGGCTTTTAGAATACTTTGTCAGAAGGACTGTAAGTCCTATGTATGAATCTCAGTTGCTATAATAGGCTTCTCTCCCTGTGGAAGAAAAGAAGCTGAGGGAAAATGTGTATTTGCAGCATATTATTTTAGATTATGCTCAGAATTCAAATACATTTTCTAGTGTTAAGATAAATTAATACATTCTCTATGCAGGCCACTACAACATTTGGTGGGTAATGGGGCACTTTTGGGAATCTGTTGAGCATGTTTGGAATTGTGACAAAGTGTCTTGAGCACTGTCACACAATGGCTGCCACAACAAGGTGCCCATTCACAAAAATTATTGTTGTTGTTGTTGGTAGTAGTAGTAATAGTAATAGTATCATCAAGAAACACACCACCAGCTAGCTAATGGTGCTGTTGTTGCAGGGGAGTTGTCTAGTCCTTGTAATCCACGCCAGTGAACATTCTGGCTACAGCTGTTTGTACCAGGTGATGTTTCTAAACACTCTTCACAGACAGAAAGTGTTACAATAATACAAATGGGATGTAATCAAGGCATGTGCCACTGGCAATATCCAACATCTCTAAGAATAGGTGCAATTGATGCACAAACTTTAACTGTGCAAGAGCACTCATGGCCACCATAGAAATCTGGACCTCTAAGCTCAAAGCTGAGTTCAGGAGTACACCCAAACTGCAAATCTGCATCTTTGGGAGGAATGTAACCCCCTGCAGCAGAGTCTGTATCTCTGTTCCCTGATATTCCTTTCAACTGATCAGGAGCTATGCAATTATAATACTATGGGCTCATCTACATGGGAGATTTACCCCAGCTTGCTCTCATTCTGGAGCCCTGTAAATTAAATGAGGCAGTACATTTACCCTGCTCTTCCCTCCAGGCAGTCCAAACAACCCCTGGGGCAGATACAAGGCTGGAATGGGGGCAAGCCAGGATAGAGCCCAATAAACTGTTATGAAAAAAAAAATACCCAGTTTACCAAGGGGAAAATGGATTGGGCTCCATGTGTCCACAGAAGCCCATCTGGCACACTACTCCTCACTATTGCCGCCATCTCCCTGGCTCTCCCAGAAGACAGACAGAGGTCCCTCAGCATGTGGCCAAGGCTGCTCACATGCAGAGGGGCTGCATGTGTCTGTTGTAGGTCCCCTATCTGGCTTCCACGTTGGTGGAAAAAATAGTGGCAGCTTCAGCTACGGGCCAGTGTCCTGTTTGGATGTTGGCTCATTTTCTCCAGGTAACGGGGAGCGGGGAGGATAGGCCAGCTCTGAAGTCCGCCTACACGGGCAGGGATTCCACTTGTATCTGTCATGGAAAGATCCTGTGAAATATTGGAGTCTGTAGTCTAGCAAGACACTAGAGCTGTCTAGCTGAGAGTTCTAAATACCCTTCCCTAAACTGCAAATCCTTGGATGCTATAGGATGGAACCATGGCAGTTAAAGTGGAATAGCAGTGCTATGACTGGGTAGTATGGGAGGGTCCTCAGGGCACTGCTGTCTTCTCTGAATTAAGTTTCAGTTTGTTTGCCTCATCCAGTCTATTGCTGATGTCAGACACTGGTTTAGAACTGAAACCAGTTGTTTGGATCAATTAGAAAAGGAGAAACAGAGTTGAGTGTCTTCAACATACTGCTGGCACCACTTCCCAAACCTTTTCCAGCAACCTCTTCCAACACAAAGGATCAAACAGTGCCATGCCAGACTTCAAATTCCCCAAGCACTGCTTTGTGGGCTTGTCCCTCCAGGAAGAAATGAAGCCACTCTAAAACAGTGTTCCCAGTGAGATAACCCAGAAGGAGTCAATGGTATTGAAAACTGCCAAGAGAATGAACAGGAATATGCATTCTCTCTCTGATTCCTGGCATAGGTTATTCACCAAAGCCACCCCTGTACCATAACCAGGTCTGAAGCCAGACTGAAATGGATCAAGATAAGAGAAAAAAACTTTTAACACTTTATAATGGCTTGAAGTATTTCCTCAGAAACTTTAAATTATACTTGGTCCTATGCAGACTAGACCAGCTCTTTCTGTTTTTTTCATTAGTATCTTTTGCGAAAGGTGATGTGGTCCAATAATTTAAGATATCTGCACTGGAAATTTAGAGATCTTGAAATAGAGTTTCACCACTTCCATGGACACATGTAGCTTTTGGCAAATCATAGATATAGTCTGCCATCTGTAAATTAGCATTAATTTCACAGAGCTCTCACAAAGGGTAATGTTACAACTGTGATACTAACCATCAGTACCTGTCCTTGGTACACTCTTGGACAGCAATGGTTCTTGATTTCTTTTCCTCACAGAGGGAAGGACATTCACTGTGATAAAGTCTGTGAATTTCTAGTCTCTTGTGATTTCACACAGGAAACTAAAAGAAAAAAGAAAAAGTAAAGCTGTGTTTGTAGACTCCCCCTTTAAAAAAAAGTGTGAAGACACTTCTAACACTAGTGCAGCCTAAAATAGCACATTATTTTCTTACTCGCTTGCAATGGTAGAGACAAAAATAATAAAGGTGATAATTTGGCAGGATTGACAATATTTTTCTCTCAGCTACATATAAAGGCTATTAGAACAAGGACAGCACTGATTATAATCAGCAAAAAAAGAAAGAAAGAAAGGAAGGAAGGAAGGAAAAAACCCTCATATAGTTTCCTTATTTATCCACCCCATGCAAGAAATTAACTTGACATATAACATATGTTCTGTCTCAGTAAATTAACTTGCCATAAATCTGGCCTCTGGGAAATCTTTCCTGAAAACCCTTCAGAGCTCAAGTATGAATAGATTGATAGACCGATAGAAAGGTTCAGTAAGAAAGAAATGAAGTTTGCTAATGCCAGTCAGTGGGCGTGGCTTGCTGAATCCTAGAAAACCTGAGCAGATAAGCACAGTAGGAATCTTTAGTGGGCACAGAAACAATACTACAGGCCAACATGATTCCCTGTGGTATGCTCTGTTGTAGTTATGTTCACTCATCTGAATTAATTCATACCCAGAGGGAAAACCTTGTATTTGAACCCATCAGTCATTCTGAAGTGCAGGTAAATGCCTTATTTCTAAATTGTTCCACACCTCCTTGCTGAAGACTGATTATACACAGCTGCTTTGCATGTATTTATATTTTCTTTCAGGCCAATACCATGGGACTTTACCTTTTTATTTTAATGGGGTGTGGTTGCCACCTGTTTTGGCTGGACTCAGTTAATCCTCCTTTTCAATAAATTGGAAGATGCAGCTGACTGGATGGAAAGAATTTTAAAACTTCTTAACAAAGTATATGTCAGTTTTATTGATGTACCATTAGCATTCAAGCAAAATGCATAAACACAGAGATAAACTGATTCAACAATAAATTGTTATCCAGGTCTCACAGTCAGCCAGTCAAATAAGCAGCAGGGGTAGAATCAAATTTACACTGAAGATGCAAAGCATGCTAGCAAGAGGGAGGTGGACACAGAGCCTGAGCAGTTAACTGCTGAAGATATACACATCCATTTTCAAATAACTGATTTAACTGCCATGGCTCCATGCTAGGGAATCCTGGGATTTGTAGTTTGTTGTGGCACCAGAGTTCTCTGATAGAGAAGGCTAAATACCTCACAGAACTACAAATCCCAGAATTCCATAGCATTGAGCCATGACAGTTAAAAGCAGTGTCAAACTGGTTTATTTCTGCAGTGCAGATGCAGCCAGGAACAAACTAATGTAACTATTCAATTTATTTCATCTACTTTAAATTTATATGATTATAATAAACAGGGAGCCATTTGTAGCCTTCTGTACGTAAAAAGTATCTTACTGCTGTTGTTGGACCTATGTTTAAGCCATGATAGTAGTTTGCATGCTTCCCAGGTAGGTGAACTGCTGAACGGACTTGAGCACAGATTTGCCGACGGCAATGTGGGGATGGTGTGAAAGCGCGGGATGAGTCCTTCGTGAATCTTTGTTTGCGAAGAAAAGCCAGAGAGAGAGAGAGAGTTTGCATGGAATATTGTTGTCCTTTCCTGATTGTGTTCTCCTTGAAGTTTTTAAAAGTATGCTATCCATTCTGTAAGGTTCCTTAGTGGTAGCCCTGGTTATTCAGGCAAACCATTTTGCAGTTCTTTCTGTCTCAGCCCCTGTGCCTTTCTCCTTCACCCCATTTTTAAACGATTTAAATTTAATTATGCATATTCACAGAGCTTGGCAATCTCTTTCCTTCTTTTGTTCCTTCCTCCCTTCCTTTTTTTTTTTTTTGGTGGGGCAGACTACATCATTCAGAATCTCCCATCAACTTTTCAGAGTTCTCCATATATCTGATTCTTTTTTGGTCTTACAGTAGGGCTTCTCTTCAGCTTTCCTTTGTTTTTATGCTCCTGTCTCCTTGATAATCCATCACATTGGTATCTTTGCAAGGGTTGTCTCTCCTTTTAAAAATTTTTGCCTGTTCAAAGGAACATGCATCTGACTGTGGGGAAATGAAACATGACAGAATGTGAAGACCACATCAACAAATGTAAAACATAACCCAGATATCAAAAGCACAGGAAGCACGTATATAGTGTAAATAGCATGCAGTGGGCAAAGCTCTGGATGGTATGCAAGAGCCACAAGAGGAAATATATATGAGGTCTGTCTATTGAATAACTGATACAATAACCCATCTTTATTTATATGTATTACAATTCTAATGCTTGTCTCCATCAATATACTCCCCATTCACACTCACACACCAATGCAGTCTTGTTTTCCACTAGTCAAAGGTGTGGAGCAGATCAGTTTCTGTCAGTTGTTTCAACACATCTGCTGTTTTCTTCTTACTGCATCAGTTGACTCAAAACATGTTCCTTTAAGCACCAGCTTCACTTTAGGGAAAAGAAAAAAGTCACATGGTGCCAAATCTGGCAAATATGGAGGATGTCCAAGTGTAGTAATGTGTTTATTGGCCAAAATTGCTTCACAGAAAGTGCTGTGTGAACAGGTACATTGTCTTGATGAAGAATGGAACCATTTCCCTACAGTCCTGGCCTTTTATTTTCTGACTCTCTCTCAGCTTTGTCAAAACTTGCTTATAATAATGCTGGTTCACTGTTCTGCCTTCTGGAACTCATTTGGCCAAAATCATGCCATTGATGGCAAAAAATAAAAATAAAAAAAAAATCCAATAAGCATGGTTTTGAATGTGGAGTTGCTTTGACGTGCTTTTTTTCATTTTTGGTGATGATGCTGTTTTCCAGTGCATTAACTGTCGTTTTGTCTTGGGATCATACTGGAAGATCCAGGTTTCATCACAAGTGATGATTTTTTGAAAAAGGTTTGGGTCCTCCTCACGTTGCTGTAGAATGTTATGTTGCTCAACTTTTAAACTTAACATTTTTCTAGCACACAATAGACAACGCAGCTGCTTTAAACAACAAGTGACAATTAATGAATGGCTGGAAATGTTGATGTTTGTCATGCAGGTTCAGACATGATCAAGGTCACCACTCAAACATTCACAATCAGTTCTCTCTGATTTCTCTGAAAGGTAGAAACACAGACTCATTATTTAATAGATAGAATTCATTTATAGGCATAGCTCAGTTTAAAAAGTTACAGACAAAGAGGCTTCTTTTTACAAAGTCTTTCTATGGCCACCTAGCCCCCATTTTACCCCTTGTCCTCTGTCCAAGTAGAAGATTTTTAGTAGCATTGGCATTGGAAGGATGGTGAAGGTAGTATAACTGAGGTATACCTGTATTTTTAAAAATCCAGTCAGAATTAAATGTATCGATACAACCCAATAAACTATATACTCTTTCTTCCCTGCAGTAAAGGATGACTACTTATGCCCTGTTTTCCTCTCTTCCTAACACTAAAGTGTAGTACAGCATTCATAAATGTCCTGTTCATCATATGAACGTTGGAAACTGCTTTACGCTGAGTAAGACCATTGGTCCATCTTGCCCAGTAACTCTGCAACTCTGATTGACAGCTGTACAGGGATTCAGACACAGTTCACTTGACAGCTCAGGTGGATTTGACAGTCAGGAGCTCCTGTTATCAGCTTTGGCTGATACACTAGCTGCACCCCTTCCTGGAGCAGGGAGACCTTGAAACTGTAGTACATGCACTGGTAACCTCTCATTTAGACTTCTGTAATGCACTCTACATGGGGCTACCCTTGTGCCAAGTTCGGAAACTTCAGCTTGTACAAAATATGGCAACCAGGTTGATTACTGGTACTTCCTGTAATGACCATATAACACTGGTCCTGACGTCCCTTCACTGGCTGCCAATTAGTTTTTGGGCAGGGTAAAAGGTGTTGGTTATTACCTTTAATGCCCTACATGGCTTGGGTCCAGAATACTTAAAAGATCACCTTCTTCCATATTATCCGTCCTGCACATTAAGGTCCTTGGGGAAGAACCTACTTCAGCCAAAAAATCTAGGCAAACATCAGTGAGCCAGAGGGCCTTCTCCACTGCTGCTCCAAAACTGTGGAATGACCTGCAGGAGGAGATCCATCACATCTCTACTCTTACAGCCTTTAAAAAGGCTCTTAAGATGGATCTCTTCCGGCAGGTCTTCCCAACTTACCTTGTCCTCTCCATGCACAAGTTGATCTATGTCACTCTATCCACCAATTACCTCCCTCTTTAAACTTTTGTATTTTTGTTTTTAAACTGTGTTTACTTAATTGTAATTTTAGTATTGGGTTGTGGGGGTTGGGAAGGGACTAATTTTGAATGTTATTGTGTCCCATGTGTTTTTATTGTTGTAACCTGCCCAGATTCCTTGTGATTGGGAGGGCTATAAATAAATAATTTATTATTATTATTATTATTATTATTGCCTTGCCAGGAGATCCCTGGGGTTTGTCTAGATGGGCTATCTACCCCAGCTTCCCCCCAGCTTGGAGCCCTGCAGTCCAAATGATGCAGGGCTCCTGCCCCTTTCTCCTCTGGGCAGTCCTGATGGTGTCGATATAAAGTTGTGCGGAAGCCAAGGTAAAACTCTTTAAAATGTTTTAATAAAACACCCAGGGAAACCTGCATTATGCATGAAAACCCAGAGGGATCTGGCATGGGAAGACAGGAGTCCGTTCCTGCATGCTGGGCTGCATTGCCGGCTGCTGCCACCACTGGTGTTGCTCTAAAACCAGGAAGGAGGCCTGTATCATGTGATCAAGGCCACCTGCATCTAACCAGCCTTGGTCACATACTGAGGCCTCCTTCCTGGCTTCAGACAGTGCAATGTGTGACAGTGGGGGAGGAGCCCGAATATCAGCCGGCATGTACATGTAAACTCCTGCCCATTTCATCATGGTACTGCAAAAAAACAAGGGAGTAAAATATAATAGATACAATATATAAGATACTATGTCACAATTATGTAACAATATCCACGTTTCTAGGATGGAGGACCATCACCTCCCAAAAATAGTACCCTACGGTGAACTCGCCATGTGTCAGCGTAAGAGGGGTGCTCCAAAAAAGCGATACAAGGACTCCCTGAAACAACATCTCAGGCTCGCCAAATTGATCACTAACAATGGTCTGCCCTGGCCTCACATCGGGAGGCATGGAGACGCACTATCCACAATGCTGAGTTCATTTGAGAACTCACACCAAACAAGTCTTGAAGAGAAATGACAACGCAGAAAGAATCACAACCCGGAAACATCACCCAAGGAAACCTTCTGCTGTGCTTTCTGCAACCGGACTTGTCTATCTCGGACTGGCCTTTTTAGTCATCAGCGCGCTTGCAGAAAATGCGGGATGAGTCCTTCCTGAATCTTCGTTCGCAAAGAAAAGCCAGAAAGAGACAGAGAGAGAGAGAGAGAGATGTTACAATTTGTTATAATAAAAGTGCTATTTTAATAAAGAAAACAATCCAACAAGGATTATGTGTTTTGTGTGTGCTATATTCTTATAATAGTACACCATTGGTCCATAGAGACTAGAAATTGCTTTTAACAAAATTATATCTCCATTATGAAATTACAACAAGAAATTTTAAATGTACACAAAAATTATATCTTCATGTAGTAATTCTTAAACATCCTTTTGTTAACCAATATTCCAGTGTAAAAAAGTATTCCAACTATACAATATAAAAATATCCCAATGGATATTTTTTTTAATTATTGTTTTTTCATTTTTCCATCAACATTGTCATAACCTACACAGCGTTATGAACTATCATGACTTCCTCACTCAACTGATTTTGAATCAGCTTAAACAAAACCATTTGGCTTTCAAAATCTATCAAATTTTAAACATAAAAATTACTATACCATTAACACAAATAATACAGGTTATTTCATCTTCTTCATATTACATATTGTATATACCTTGGCTTCCATTCAGAATTTAAATGATATTACGCATCATATAGCATATCCAAAATTCCCTTACTGTTTCCTCCTCTATTATTCAAATTCAGCTTTATCAAAACCTGCATATTACCAACAGAGACATTTGATGAAGAAAAAAAGGTCCTCCATCTTAAACCACCAAGTTTCTTTTTCTTTTTTTTTTAAAGAAAATTTAATTCTCTAACCACGTTACCATACCCATTCTATTCTGTCCTCCAATATTCAATTAACAATTTCCAGTCTTTTCTAAATCTTTCTACTGAATGGTTTCTTACCCAACACATAGGCTTTTCCATTTGCGCCACCTCCCTCAATTTCAACATCCATTCATCATAATTTGGAATTTCTTTTTTTTCCCCAATGTCTGGAATATACCATTCTAGCAGTGGTGGTCATGAAGAACATCAAAATTTTGAGATCTTGCGGGAGTTCTATATCAAATATATTTAACAAATATAATTCAGCTTTTAATTTGAAGTCCCTCTTAGTTATCTTCCTTATCTTATTATGTATCATTTTCCAATATTCTTTTGCCTCTTTGCATGACCACCACATATGGAAGAAGGTACCGTTTGTATCTCCACATTTCCAGCAGTTACTTTTTACTTCCTTATACATTCTTGCCATTCTTACCGGTGTTAAATACCATCTAAATTGCATTTTGTAACAGTTTTCCCTCAATTCATTACTAATTGAAAACTTTGTTGTTTTTTTCCATTATATTTCCCAATCGTCTAACAGTATGGTATTCCTTACATTTTGAGACCACTTTATCATGTGTTCCTTAATTATTTCCGGTTCTAATTCTATCTTAAGAAGTAATTGGTATACTGTTGAAACTTTAAATTCTTTCTCACCCACAACCAAAACATCTAGTTCCGTTCTTAGATTTTCTATACCTGGTTTTTTTTTAATCAACGTTAAATCTTTCCAAAAGTTGCAAGTGTTGAAACCAGTTACATTTTCCCAACTCATATTCCAATTCCTTGTTTTAAATTTACAATCTCCTTTCTGAAACCTCAACAGATCTTTATAAGTCCACCACTTCTCTAAAGGCACCATTTCCATCCGTCTAAAGGCCTCCTGAGGGGAAACCCATGTGGGCAGTTTATAGTAGATTTTCAGCTTAATCGTTTTCCATATTCTTAGGAGAGATTTTCTGACAAAGTGGTCGTTAAAGCTTCTATCTACACCTTCTTTCGCATACCACATGTATGCATGAAAACCGAATCTCATCTCCGAGCCCTCTAAAGTTAGAAGTTTAGTATCTTCTAAAATTATCCAATCATAGAGCCATAATAGAACGCATGCTTGGTGATACAATCTTAAATTTGGTAGGCCCAACCCTCCTTTATCTTTATTCTCTAACAGAGTCTTCCATCTTACTCTCAGTTTTTTGTTCTGCCATATGAATTCAGATAAGTCTTTATCCCACTTTTTGAAAAGTTTATAATTTGACAGTATGGGTAGATTTTGAAATAAATAATAATAATAATAATAAAATTTATTTATACCCCGCCCCTCTGTTAAAACAATCGGGGCGGCTTACAAAATTTAAAATACAATACAAATAAAATCCCTAAACACCCCCACTCCCACCCTCCCCCATAAAAAAACATTAAACAAATATAAATTAAAAACAACTAATCTAAAATCACATTTAAAACTATAAATACAATAAAATATAATAAGTGGCCAGCAGCCTAGAAGAGGCCAGGATCCCCTGAGGCCGGGATCTAATTAGGAAAGGCCTGCCGAAAGAGATCTGTCTTTAGTGCTTTTTTAAAGCCACTCAGGCTTGTTATCTGACGGATCTCATTCGGCAGGTCATTCCACAATTTGGGGGCGATTACCGAAAAGGCCCTCTGGGAGGTTGCAGACAGCCTAGATTTTTGTGGCTGAAGCAAATTCCTCCCAGAGGACCGGAGTGCGCGGGGAGGATTGTATGGGAGGAGGTGGTTCCGGAGATAAGTTGGACCCAAGCCATTTAGGGCTTTAAAGGTAATAACCAACACCCTATACTGGGCCCGGAAACTGATTGGCAGCCAGTGGAGAGATTTTAATACTGGAGTTATATGGTCTCTCCGAGATGTTCCCGAGACCACTCTGGCTGCCATATTTTGTACCAACTGAAGTTTCCGGACCAAGCATGAGGGCAGCCCCATGTAGAGCGCATTGCAGAAATCTAGACGGGAGGTTACCAGCGCGTGCACCACAGTCTCGAGGTCCCTTACTTCCAGAAAATGGCGCAGCTGGCATATCAGCCGAAGCTGATAACAGGCGCTCCTGACTGTCGCATTCACCTGACTCGTCATCTGAAGCGATGAATCAAGGAGCACCCCCAGACTGCGAACACAGTCCTTAACGGAGAGCGTGACCCCGTCCAGGACTGGAGGTTGCAACCCAACTCCTGGTTTGGGGGCCGCTACCGTGAGCACCTCCGTTTTATCTGGATTTAATCTCAATCTGTTTTTCCTCATCCAGCCCATTACTGCTTTAAGACAATCATTAAGAGGAGAGACGCCATCGGAATTCGAGGCCGATGATCGGGGCAAGGAGAAATAGATCTAGGTGTCATCAGCGTACTGATAACACCCAGCCCCATAACTGCGAATAATCTCACCCAGCGGCTTCATATAAATGTTAAACAGCATCGGGGACAGGATGGTGCTCTGTGGAACACCACAGGTAAGCTCCTTTCTGCTGGAGCAGCTGTCCCCGAGCAACACCCTCTGGGACCTGCCCGAGAAGAAGGACCGGAACCACTGGAGCGCAGTGCCTCCGATTCCTAACCCCCTCAAGCGATCCAAGAGGATGCTATGATCTATCGTATCGAAAGCCGCTGAGATGTCTAAAAGCATCAACAGGGTCACACTACCCCTGTCAATGCTTAGACGCAGGTCATCAGTCAAGGCAACCATGGCAGTCTCAACTCCAAATCCCGTCCTAAAGCCAGTTTGAAATGGGTCTAGATAATCGGTTTCATCCAAGACCACTTGGAGTTGAAGCGCAACTGCCCTCTCGATCACTTTGCTCAAGAATGGTAACATAGAAACCGGCCTATAGTTGTTCATGTCCAGGGGGTCAACGGAAGATTTTTTCAGGAGCGGCCTAATGGCTGCTTCCTTTAAACAAGATGGAACACACCCTTCTCTGAGGGATGCATTGATGATGTCCTTAAGGAACATCATCAAGGCAGTCCCCCCCTGGATGGCCAGCCATGAAGGGCAAGGATCGAGAGGGCAGGTCGTCTTTCTCACCCTACCAAGTAGCTTGTCCACGTCCTCAGTACTCACAGATTGAAATTGATCCAGTAAACTGACATCAACAGAGTTGCTGGACACCTCGTCAATTGTTTCTGCCAAATTACTGGTATCTAAGTCGGCTCTTATCTGAGAGATTTTATCTGCAAAGAAATTGTTAAATGCGTCACAGCAGGCCGTCGTTGGGTTAAGCAACGGGTTCTGCGCAGGAATAACCTGTGTCATCTCCCTTACCACCCTAAACAGCTCTGCTGGACGGGACTCTGCAGACGCAATACGTGCAGAGGAGAAGGATCGCTGTGCTGCACGTATTGCCTCTCGATAGGACCAAAGAAAGTTCCTATGACGAGTCCTGTCGGATAAGAGTCGAGTTTTCCGCCAGTTGCGCTCTAGTCGTTGTCCAACCTGCTTCATTTTCCTAAGCTCTGCTGTATACCATGGCTTACGGTTTGAAGCGGGTTGGAAAGGACGCTTGGGAGCGATCGTGTCGATAGCCTTGGTAAGATCGTTGTTCCAGGTATTAACCAAAGTTTCGACAGGGTCACCGGCGTTACCAGCCATTAAACCCTCCAAGGCTTTCTGGAATCCTATTGGTTCCATTAGCCTTCGAGGGCGGACCATTCTAATAGGTCCACCACCCCCGGTGGGGCAGACAGTGGCTCTTAGCTCCATCTTGACCAGGAAATGATCCGTCCATGACAATGCGGTGGTTTTTATAACCTCCGCCCATGGATATTCCTGTTCTGTACTGAAGACCGCATCGAGGGTATGACCCGCACAATGTGTGGGCCCGATGACCATTTGGGATAGGCCCATGTTTGTCATGGTTTCCATGAACTCCCGAGCTGCACCAGTCAAATTTGTCAAGCTGTTCTCAAGTGGAATGTTGAAGTCCCCCAAAACTAAAAGTCTGGGAGACTCCAACAGCAACTCTGAGACCAGCTGTGTCAGCTCGGTTAGGGAGTCTGCTAGACAACGGGGTGGTCGGTATACTAGCAGAATCCCCAAACTATCCCTGGTCCTCAGACTAAGGTACATACACTCAAATGGACTGTGTTTTTCATTTTTGGGAGTACCATCATCTTCACTGCCTCCACTCTCCCTAAGAATGACAGGTTTAGATATTTCCAACTCTCAAGATTTTTCTTAATTTCCAACCATTTCGGTTTATAATTATTATCCACCAGATCCATATTACCAATGGATATTTATATAATGGTCTCCTCATACAATGTATAAATGTTCTGAGCAGCTACAGTGTTTTCAAATCACAATCCACAATAACAAACTCTTTTAACACGTCTGTCATGATGAAGAGTAGGTGGCACTGATGCAGACCGGTAGCAACAAACACAGACTATCTCTGGAGTTATCTGGTATCATTTTGAAAATAATCTTAGGGCTGGTGCTTCAGTGTAATAATCTATATACAAATAATATAACAAGCCAGCTCTGCAGCCAGAATATGCTACTTGGAAGCCAGCTTATCTGACAGGTCTAGACAAGCATTTGGTATTCCTTTGTGGTCTCCCATTCAAATTTCAACCAGTTCTGATAGGACTGGCCTAACTGCCACAAATGGCACCACTACATGACCCACCCCAGCTGAAAATGCACTGCAGGTCTTGTCGTCTTGGTACATGAGGCAGCAATTTCCACAAGCCTCTCTCGCCATCACTGGAAGTTAGAGTACAGCAAGAGCAAAGTAAATAAATTACACTGAAAAGTGAACAACCAGAGGTTGAAGAGACAAAAGAGCACATATCAGATTCCCATGTGAAATAGATGCTGTGAGAATCTTTGAATGGTAACCTGCTAACACCCCCTCCTCCCAAATCTACTAGAAATAGCAGCTCTAAAGAAGGGAATGCATAATTCAGCCTGCAGTCCTGGGCATGCTTACATGTAGGTCCTACTGAACTTACACCTAAATAAGCATGCATAAGATTGTGCTGTTAGGGACTCTGGGCAAGTATTTAAAGAAGCCAGAGATTGCAGAGACGCCCCTTTTCCTTGTCCCCTGGAAACACCCCTGTAGAATTCAATAGCCGTTATTCCTTTCACCAGCTACATAACAACTACTGAGACTTCCCATATCCTGTAAATAAGTACAGTATTGCCCAGGGAAGGAGCCCAAGCCATGTTCAAGGTAAGCAAAGGGCTGCTGCGAAATTGGCCACTACCTGGTACTCCACCTGCTTAGGGCTGGTGCTTCCATTAGGAAGGGTAAAACAAATTCACTCCTTTACATTCTGGCAGGTCCCTGCCACTCATCCTTCCCACCCCTACCCCCAAGAGCTACTGGTAATGCCTAACATTCCCACTGCACCAAAAAGAAGACAAGGGGTGCATCTACACTGCAGAAATGGTGCAGTTTGACTCCACTTTAAGTGCTGTAGTTCCATCCTATGAAATCTTGGGATTTGTATTTTTACAAGGCCTTGAGCCTTCTCTGCCAAAGAGTGCTAGTCCCTCACAAAACTACAAATCCAAGGATCCTGTAGGATGGAAATGTGGCAGTTAAAGTGGTGTCAAACGGCATTATTTCTACAGTGTAGATGCACTCAAGGAAAAGGAGGCAGCAGCAGCAGCTTCTATGCTCCCGCTATCCCTGGGAAGGGAGCAATGATGCCCTAACTGTGGCATTCCTTTTCCTCTCCTATGTCAGAGACCAGGAGCCCATTCACACTACACAATTATGGTGTTGTTATTCCACTTTAACTGCCTTTGTTCCATTCTGTGGAATCCTGAGATCTGTCGTCTGGTGAGGCAGTAGAGGAGCTCTCTGGCTGAGACATCTAAATGTCCCTCCTTAAACTGCATGTGCCAGGATTCCATAGGAGAAAGCTATGGCAATTAAAGTGTAATATTAGTGCTATGAATGGGACCCAGCTCTATACATGACCAGCCTCTGGCATGGTAGGGGCACTCCAATTATATCCTCCTCAGGGTGTGATAGGTCAGTGAGTGGGTGGGTGGGAGCTCATCCTTTCTTTTTCACTGAAGAAGGGGGCACCAGGCATCATTGCTGCATCTCCCTTACTTTCAGAGATCGGGTGTGTTCAGGGGAGTATCATACTAGTAGTTTTGATTTTCCAAAAGAAGGAATGTAAGCATAGCTAGCTACTACACATTGTGAGAATAGTGGCCACGTTTGGTCCTTTTGAAAATTTTCAAAACAGTCTGGGGCAGGAAAGAAAGGCAAAAAAGCAGGTAATTGTGCTACTGCATAGGACTGATTCAGGTTATCCCCATCCTAAAGAATGTCAGTACAATGCTTCATCTGATACTGCTGAGAATCATCAGTTATCTAGCAATTCCTTGTCTTTCAAGATAGCTGGGAAATAATGCTTACCCATTAGGAGCATGGTTTAATAATCCCATCAGTTTAAAGCACAAGAGTTCCATTTTAATTATCCTATTTGTTTTCATAAAATTATATAATAGCCCTAGTAAGAATTTATTGAGTGCGATATGGAAATTAGCTTATGAATGGCAATATTTCTGAGAGGAGCCTTTCAGAAGACTATTGCAAAGGGGTTCTGGATTGGTCTAGCTTCATTAGTGAGTTGTCCTGTTACTTAAAGTACCCTAAGGCTGCATATGAATTCATTATGAACCATAAAATAGTTTTAGTTAAATAAGAATACAATGCATCTCTTTCCCCTCCTCAGTCAGTCAAGTCGCTACTCAGAGAGAGAAACAGTATATGCAAAATTATAGAGGCTGTAAGCTTAAGCATTCAAGTTATCTGATTTGAACTGATTGGCTGAGTGCTTTATTAAGTCGCTTTTATGAATTTACGTGTTTCACTAGTATAGCTTGAACTCTGCTTGAGGCAACTATTTAATTACACATTTGACCCTTACTAATAGGAAATGAATGTAAAATTACATTATTTATAACTGTAGCAGCACTGTAGATAGAGAAAAAATCAGTATTACACTTTACACGGAAGGTGTTTCGTAGTTCTGAGTTATTAGTGGATAATATCAAAAGCTCAAGCCTTCTGGCAATCAAGAATTTATGACAAGCTTATTGCCAAGAGTAGAGATTCATCTGGCAATGTTTTAGCATGGTGATTGCAATTATTGCCTGAGCTTGGATTGTGAATCTTCCACCACATGTTGGCTGTACGAGTATCCATGATCAGCATTTTAATATAAACTGGGAGCAGATCATGTATTAATAAACAAGAAAAAGTCTGATTCCCACAATGAATACATTAAAGGATAAATGTCATCTTAAATTTTCCATCTAGTCCTTATTTGAGTACAGTACTTTTAGGTTAACATAGACTGGCATTCTTACCAGCAGTATCTCAGCTATTTTTTAAAAATTCTTTTTATTAAACATTTAATTTTCCAATCTAAAAACAACACAGAAGGATAAACATAATGAAAATACATCTACAAACATTAGCCATCCCACCTAGTCTAACTCCCCCCATCCCTCCCTAAAACTAACCTAAACAAGACAAGACAAACAACAACAATAACAATCCAGACACTACTTGAGACTTCCCAGCTAAGAGGTTATACAATAATACCTTACAAAACTCTGAAATGATAAACCTAACAAGCTATTATTTTTTCTTTTTAATATATAACAACCAGAATATATTCTTATCTATAACATCTATCTGTTAATTTTGAATTCAAAGCTAGTATTCGATTACAGTGGGCCCTTGTTATCTGTTCGGATTTGGTTCCAGAACTCCCTGTGGATACCAAACCCCCTGGATGCTCAAGTCCCATTATATACAATCTCATAATAAAATGGTCTCTCTTATATAAAATGGCAAACAGCAAGGTTTAATTCCATTCCAAGGTTTCGGAATATTTTTTTTCCCGGAATATTTTCAAGCCATGGATGGTTTAATCTGTGTATACAGAAGCTGTATAAACACCTGCTCATAACTCCATTCAAAAATTATCAAATGCCACTATTTCTATATTACCATTGTTTTTCTTCAGGAATTCTGTTGTAGACTTCCACACCTTTTAAAATTAATCTGTAGTTTTATCATTTAACCAAATTGCTAATTGGTACATTTCAGTCATATCATAAAGCTTCAACACAATATGGCTTACTGGCTGTGCCTCAGCTATTTAATACTTTCCCACCTAGATCAAATCCAAACATATATTAAAAATTTAGAAAGTTGAAATGCTGCTTGGGCACTTCAAAATGCAGATGGGAAAGCAGCATGTTTCAAGTACCTATGTGTTAAAACATGTCAAGAAAAAGGGATGAGTGTACACTGTCTAATGCTATCATTTTAGGAACAACTTGCTACTGTTTCATTTTTCCTCAGTGCCTAACATAATGCCCATCACATAGCTGGGGATAGGAGACCCTGGTGCATTAATGTTCTGCATTGTAAGTGTAAGTGTGAACACTTTTGTTCCCATTGCCACCCTGAACAGGAATGGAATCACTCACACAGTGCAGTGAAAATAGCTGAGATTGCACAAACCAAGGATTGCCATCCACTGCCATTCCCACAGTTCTCCCAGAATCCAGACAAGAAATACAGCTTCCATGGATGCTAAAGCATGCTTACCACACCATTTAAAGCGGCCTGAGAAACTTTCAGGGGACTCCTTACTGCTTTTCTGATTACACCTTGCATTAGTGAAATCTGTATTGTGACTGATATTTTACTACATAAAGTTATAACAGGAGTCTAAGTATGGGAGGGAATGAGGCTGTTGCCCTCAATAAGAATTCTTCCACCAAAATGAAATGTTCCTTCAGTTGCCCAATGTTTAGTATTATAATGAATTAAAACTTCAGTTGAGCATTTAGAAATACAGTTTAGGCATCCAAAAACAAGAGGTATGCAAAGTTACCAAGGGAGTGTAAACACAGCAAATCCAAGAGCTCTAGGTATGAATGATTTTCTATGTATCGCTCTGCAATGCTAGAAATTTGGAGATTGAAAGAAAAAATTATGTTGGGGGGCAGAATTTCTATTTGGGAAATAAATCCCTCAAAACCCCTCCCCCCACAGCTACATCTCTGAATTACAACCACTATGTATAATCGTCTTGGCTGTGATGTAATACAAAGCAGACTCAAGTACTGTCCTCTATACTTAGAAAAGCATGTTAAATCAGCTTCTTGTAATATTAATGTGGGCTCTATTGCTCTGATCCAGCTTAAGAGAAAGGCTTCTCGCACCCTCTCCCCCACTCTTATCCCCCTCCTCTCTCTTTCATTACTTTTTCAGATGCTCTAAAAAACCCCATGGAGGTCAGGAGGAGGATGGCGCTGTCCCGCTTCCAACAATTGAATTTTGCACAACACCGTCCTCCTCCTGTCCTTTGTTTGTTTTTCCTCCGTGCTGGAGGGACAAGAAAGGCACCACTTTTCATTGATGGAAACTTCTGTCAATGAAAAATGGTGTCTTTCTTGTTCCTCCAGGATGGAGAAAGCATGGAGGAAGAATAGGAGGAGGACGAGGCATGCAAAATCGATCGCTGGAAGTGGGACAGCACCTCCTCCTCCCAACCTCCCTGGGGTTTTTTAAGAGCGTCTGAAAATCTCCTATGTCTTTCTCTCATCTTTGTTTCATACCCCATCCCTTCCTTATCCCTTCCTACTCCCTCTCTCAAGATCTATGTTTAGCTGCAGAACCATGTGCTCAAATGGGCATTTTCATCCCCAGTCCAGATGGAAGGCATAGGCTCATGGAGCTTAATTTTAAAAGTCATGATAATACTTTTGTGGAGGAGTGGGATGGGGAGAAGGGCAGGTTGAATTTCACTTTTCCCTGCCAAGCAATTGATTGCTCCAATTCTCACTGGGCTTCATGCATATAGCTCCCTGACAGTTGCACAAGGGCAGATTATGATTGGGTCCTTTGATATTCATATTTATTTATGTTGTGTGAGACTGATTTCCCTTCTAATGTGTATGCAGTACTTACGTAGCTTTGAATCATTAAAATTGCAATGTCAGAACAGAATAATAATAATATCAAGCAGAACACAACAGAGATGGTTGCAACAGATGAAAACCAATCTTGGCTCACCAATCTTACAATAAATCATATTAATCTGGCATGTTAAAAGTTTTCGGGGGTGGGGTGTGGGGTTAAGAAATGTCTTCGCCAGTTGACAGAAGACAGAGTGGAGGCCACTCAAGCTTCATGGGGCACAGGGTTCTAGTTTGTTGGTGCAGCCACTCAGAAGACCGTTGTCCCTTGCAGGAACCAACCCTTCTTCAACTATGAATGGGGCATAAGGAAAGGTTTATCTTGTTGTTGTGTGCCTTGAAGTCATTTCCAACTTATAGCCACCCTAAGGCAACCCTATTAGGGTTTTGGGGTTTGTTTGTTTTTTGCAAGATTTGTTCAGAGGGGGTTTGTTTTTGCCTTTCTCTGAGGCTGAGAGAGTGTGAGTTGCCCAAGGTCATCCAGTGAGTTTCCATGACCCATCAGGGATTTGAACCCCGGTCTCCAGAGTCATAGTCCAATGCTCAAACCACTGTACCACACAGGCTTGTCTATACGAGGCAAAAAAAAATTGTGCATTGCTCTGCAGTAATGGCAATTTGTAGCAGCTGCTATTTGCCTTAATGTTGTTTTTTTGGGGGGGGCAGATCACAGGCACGCAATGAGCAAATGAGCATGCCTGCAAAACAAGATGAAGGCCACAAGTGAATTATTTGCATTTTTTTTACCTCAATTTGCGTCTGCCAGACAGTATTTTTTTATTTAAAAAAACATATCCAAGGTGCGATAGAGTGATTTTTCACTTTAACAAAAAAGCAAACCAAAGAAAACCTTTTTATTGCCTTAGCACTCACTTGGTAAGGTGAAAATCCAACATGGTAGCCCTGGGCATGTGTCTTGTTAGCAAGCTCCATCCCTGCACACCTCTGAATAATCAGCTTTCAACTTTTGCTTGTACAGGGAAAGTGAATCAAATCACTTGTCCCAACAAGCAGCAATGCACATTTACCCTCCCCTGCTGTTTTTTAAAAAGGCACAAAGGCTTTTCCCATGCAGTATATGGTGGATTTAGCCCCCCCTTCCCAATACATCGAAATGATGTGGGATGTCATTTAGACAGATTGTTTTCTCCTCGAATTCTGTGCAGGCTGGTATGTGTAGGTCTTGCAGAGAATGATTATGATGGTGATGATCACTGCTGCCGCTGCTATTTACTAGTGTTGCTGCTGCTGCTAATTACTATTGCTATTACATTTATTTATATCCAGCCTTTTACTCAGTCCAGGATTCAAGGTGGTTTGCAACAGGTAAAATTTGAAAATAGTTTAAAAATTTAAAAATTGACCTTATACAAAAGTTAAAAAGCAAATCATGAGCATTCCAGGTACTGAGCTTTCAGGACCAAAACCTGAGACTTGGGTTAGCCTCTGCTGATGTCACCATGGGATGGACCCTGGTGATGTCTTTAAACATGATATATTAACTATGAATCATAGTTGCTCAAGGCATATCATTCACATAAAAAGCACAGAGAGGGGGAAGGGTACCAGGAAGGAGGGACAAGTTGAGTGCAACCAGAAGATAAATGTGGGAGGGGGAGAAGGAGAGAGAGGAGAAGACATGTAGCCAAGAGTTTGGAGGAGAAAAGAGGACAAGAAAAGGAGAGAAATGAAATCAAGAAATTTAAAAAATTAAGGAATCAAATACCTAGGCAGAGCTGAAGAAGAAAGGTGTTTTGGTAGCAGTGGTGGAGCCCACATGCACCTATGACCAAGAAAGGAATATGTACTGTTCTTCAACCATTTAGAGTAGCATAAGTGAGATGGAAACAGAATAGGGAAATTTAACAACAAAATAGGCAAACCCACAAAGCTGAAAAAACTATTCAGTAATGCTTGAAGTGATCAGTATTCCCTCATGCTTACTGCTCCCTTCCTGGTGCTGCCCTTTGAGATGGGAGAAAGGAGGGGAAGGGTAGGCCCACTTAACAATATGGAGAGGCTACAACAGGATGAGGAGCAGCACATAGTAGAGGAGGGATTTGTTTGTTTTCAAAGCAGTGCTCTCATTCTTAAATGTTTCCCCTTACCCTGAGATTTGGAGGAGAGGGAACAGGGTCTAATACTCAGGCAGGCCCTGACATCTAGATATGGGAGGAAGCAGTACCTCAGGTATGCTAAACCCAAGCCATTTAGGAC
Organism: Gambelia wislizenii; assembly: GCA_030847615.1. Lineage (NCBI taxonomy): Eukaryota > Metazoa > Chordata > Lepidosauria > Squamata > Crotaphytidae > Gambelia > Gambelia wislizenii. The sequence goes on along the minus strand of JAUMIR010000003.1, from coordinate 225,259,890 downwards.
TTTCAAAGTTATCATCAGTGCTTTGAAATGTGCCTGAATTGGAGACCAGTGTAGGCTTTGCAGGATAAGTGTAATGAGATTGCATAAGTGAGCATCTACAAATATGCTTGTGACACATTCTCAGTCAACTTAAGTTTTTACTGTCTCTTCAAAAATAGTGCTTTTAAATATTCAATCTAGGTGTAACAAAGATGTGGCTTATCATAGCCAAGTCAGACTTTATTTGGAAAAGGAGCAGCTGGAGTGTCTTTACCCTCAGCTGGTCTCTGCTGTCACTTCAGCATCCAGATGAAAGGCCAAATCTAAGAGGACCTCAAGACTGTGAACCTGATTCTTCAAGGGGGATACTATCCTATTCAAAACAGGTTGAATCCCTGTTCAGGAGTTTGTCTCCTTCCTGCCCAGGAACACCTTTGTCTTGTCTATATTAAGCTTCAATTTATTAGCCCTCATCTAGCCCATTACCTCCTCTGGGCACAGATTCAAGACATTGACAGCTTCCTGTATTAGATGAAAAGGAGAAAGAGAGCTGTGTGTTATCTGCATACTGATGCCACTGTGTTCCAAATCCCCAGACAATCCCTCAGCAGTTCCATACAGATGTTAAACAATAAGGGGAGTGAATCAATCCCAATGATCAATGCAACAATCAACATTGCCTTCTGAAATCAACTCTTGAGGAATGACCAGAATCTTTATAAGATGGTTCTTCCATGCAGTGCAGGCAGTTGATGCAGGCTGAGCACTGCTTTGGTTTAACGTCTGCTGAATCTAAGCCCTGAAAATATAAAATAAGGTATATAAAATATGAATCAGAAAGCTCTATGTAATGTAGAATGTGTGTATGTTACTGAGACCATAGAGAGAGGCTAATTCCAGGCATAAAGCCTACCCAGTTGTAAACAAAAAACATGAGAACGTCAACAATTCTTTGACAGATAATAAACCTATAGGAGGTACTGTGTACAGTGCAATGGCTGATGCAATCAGGATGGAAGGCAGCCAAAGACTCAAGCATACCCAAGATGGCATCATATCTAAGATCTATGTTTTGACTGGATGAGGGGGGTGTTGATATAAATGAGGTTCACTAGAGATCTTTTATCTCATTTGACCAGATATGTCAGCTTGGTTATAGCTGATTAGGCAAGGGAGGATATAAAACAAGCTGAGAGGAGGTAGAAGTCAGACTGCTTTGCACTCTGCACAGGGAGGGGGGCATTATTATTATGTTTATGTTTATGTTTATTTATATAGCGCCATAGGCTTTACATAGCGCTTTACAAAGGAGAAAAACAACAATCCAAAATAAACACAAAAACCTGCCTATGGCGCACAATCTAAAACCACAAACAAGATTATAAAATTAATAAAATATTACTATAACAGAATTAAAACAATACTATAAAAGTGTAAATTAACACAAATAACTTGGACATAAAATCAATTTTACAAAATCTATGCTGTTCCTTATTGCTGGCAGTGGCAGACTGGGTCTAAAAGTATTGGTTGCCAGGAGATAAAGGGGCCCCACCCACAACTATAAGGCTGTCATTTAATTTTTATGAGAAATAAACAAAATTTTCAAAAAATACATAAGTGGCAAAAAATTACAACTATATTTTTTGTGAAATTAATGTATATTTTAGCAATTACAGTGTACATATATATTGTACATATTACTGGCAATGTACAGTAGATACTAAATGTAAATGCAGATTGTTATAATTGATTTTTAAATAAATAAATAAATGGTAGACATTTCACTTATCCACGTCTGGAAAAAATATGTCATCTCTAGGCATTTTCTAGGTCCTCCAGTGCAATTCTATGGTATGCTTCAGCCAGAAGTCATTCATTTCAGTAGGGTTTGCTACCAGTTTCAAATCACACCTATGCCCCTGCAAAAGCCCACTCCTAATTTCAGTAGAACTAACTTTCACCCTAGATCTAACAAGATACAGAAATGTAAACAGACAGCCTCAAAGCAACATTCTCCATTTTGAAAGGGTCACAACAGAAATAAAGTTTAAATACTTCTATCCTGATATCAATCCCACATCACATATAGAACTATGGCTCATTTGAGTCAGTAGAATGTCCATGTACTAGACATAAAGGATTATGAAGAACAGTTTACATGTCAAGACATATTAGTTGTGAAGTTTTCTAGTACAAAGACACATTAATAAGCCTAGGAGTGTTCTGTGCTGCAAAACTGCTGATTTCTTTATTTTCCTCGTGCAGAATTCTCTTAGGAGATTATCAGACAGGAACAAAAAAAGTGTTCCTGTCCCACAATCTCCTCTCCCGCCCCTGTCCTGTCTCTGACCCACCACAATCACCCTCCCCATCACACTTACCTTCTCTCCCATCGTTCTGGCAGTCCAGGAGTGAATGGAGCTCTGCTCACTTCCTGGAGTGAAATCCCACAGATTCTTGCAAGAAGATGCAAACGCAGGAAATTCAAATGTAAAAACAAGAATACTGTACGCACAAAAAAGTGATACCAAGCACCTAAAGACACTAAAAACATTACAAGTCACCTGGTGAGGGTCATAAAAAGTGTGTCATTTACCTTGATGTCTTGATCTCACCTGGAAGTGTTCTGGCAGAGACCTTCCATTGACACTGGGATCTCGCCAGCATAATGGGGCACCTTTTCACTCGGAAGAACATCTGTGACAAAAATGGAACAGGGGATCTGTTGATGGCTTCTCCCATCAATAAAAAGCAGTACTGGCAGAAAAGCAGCAGAATGGGTGCGTAATGAGGTGGGAACAACGTTGTGTGAAAAGGGAGCCCTTTTGCGATCTCCTGGCATTCGTGTAACACCCCTTTTAATGTGTCTGATAATCTCCTTAGTATGGATATACTCGTCCCCTTAATGGCATACTAGTGTCCTCTCTTACATGTTGAGAGTGAAAGCACTACAGAGCTTTACACTAGAATTTGAAACGCTCACATCCCAGCTCATAGTATGACTACATTCAAGTCAGACATATCTAGACGTGCTCATTTACTCCCTTCATCCCCCTCAACTTTTCATGTGCAACATTTGCTGCTTCACCAGCTTGTTGGGGGCCATTAGCTAACGTGTTGTACACTGCTTAGGGAGTGCTTTGGCACTGATAAGCAGTATAGAAATAGAAGTGCTATTGCTATTGCTTCATAACATTTCACCTCCTTGGGTTGCTTCAGACCCTCAAACACAGACTCCCTTAAGGGGATACTCCCCAAACCATTCATGATCAAATTATGGAGGAAAAGGCAATGGGGAAGAAGCAGGCCAAATCACAGGATCAAAATAATAAAACATGAGACAGAAACACTCACTCACACCCCATTAGCCTCCCAACAATGGGTCCAGAGCCAGTGGGAGAGCTTCCTCCAATGGAGGAAGAGGAGGGGTGGCCAGGGACAAGGTGGAGCAGGCACTGCTCTTGGGCACAGGTGGTGAAACTGGGGAAGAGCATGGCGCGGGGGTTGAGTCTGGCAATGGTGGTGGAGGCAGTGGCAATGGCAATTGGTGCAGCTGAGGGGGTTTGCCATGTGCCCCTCCCTGCCAGTGTGCATGGGGCTGCTGTGTGTGAAACTAGACACTGACAATGACATGGGAAGGGTGGTCACAGCGGTGCAGCAGGTGCCATTGCTCCCTATGCCAGCGAGCATCTGCGTGGCCATGGCAGGGCTGATGCTTCCTCTCTGTCAGTGCCACTGACATTCCAAAGCACTGGTTGCATGAGACTGGAAGCATGAGACAAAGAAAGGGGAGTAGGCAGTGGCGGTTGGTGTGGGGTGCCACTGTGGGCATTGCCACCACTGCCCTGCATGTAATGCCACCGCCACTCCTCATGGGGCTGCTGTGCTGCTTGAGCTGGAAAGGGCCCTCACTTCATCAGGGACCCACAGGGACCACTTGCCATCAAGCAAGCTGACACCCTGGCCAGTCTGCCACTGCATGCTGGAAAAGATAGAACACGCTGGTAAGAGAATGAAATCTTTGCTCCCAATTAGGCTATGTTAAATAGATCAATTTTTCATTCTGATTGTAATGGATGCCAGTTATAGGTGTTTATAGATAGGTAATGGATGCTGCTAGATGCAGCAATGCTTAAGGATTTTAAGCCCTTGGATGTCTGTGGGCCCAAAGAAGCCTGTTTAGAGATGTATAATTCCACAACAGACAAAATGGTATTCCTTAGTGAAGAAATGGCTGTGTTATATTGTTTAAGATTGTAATGTTCCTCTATGTATTAACTATAGAGAAGCCTGCTAGAGATATAGTATAAAGAAAGTGTAACATCTGACATGCCATATACTTGCCAAAGAATACTCAGAGGTGGTTTTGGCAGTCCCTTCCACTGAAATATAGCCTGCATCACCAGGTATTTTTTGGTAGTCTCCCATCCAAGTACTAACCAGGGTTGACCCTACTTAGCTTCCAAGATCAGACAAGATCTGGGACTTTATCAGATGTGGTGAATATGGCATCATAACAACACCTATTTAACATGAAAGGACACGCATATCATATTATGTTGTCCTTTAACAATTTTGTATTGTCCAAAAGCTGTTCGTTTTTATTGAGGGGCGAATCAATATTGTTGCTAGCATTGACAGCGTTTGAAATTGTGCACCATTGTGCTCATGTGAATACAGTGTCAATGGGCAGAACACTTCCAGGTGAGATCGCGAAAACCAGGAACCACACACTCTTTTTATGAACCTCCCTGTTCACTTTTTAGTTTTAGGACTTTTTTGGATGGTCAAAAATAACGCAAGCAGCCTCATCACATTGTGAGGCTGCTGCACTGCAGAGCATCGGTTTCAGATGACGCTCTCCCCTGCTGGTACTGTTGCGGTACCGCGGGGAGATTTGAGCATCATATTTCGTCGGTTTTTACTCACGAAAGTTGATCGTGATTAAAAACCAACGAAATATGACGCTCAAATCTCCCCGTGGTACCGCAACAGTACCGGCAGGGGAGAGCATCATCCGAAACTGACGCTCTGCAGCACAGCAGCCTTGCAACGCGACGAGGCTGCTTGTGTTATTTTTGACGTGTCCGAAAAAGTCCTTAAAGTGTGCATCTGTGCTTGTGTGTATGTTTTCTGTCTGTATTTTTGTTTATTTTTCAAATTTACTGCACTTGCATCTTCTCTCGAGAATTGCCAAGATCTTGAATCCAGAAGTAAACAGAGCACCATTTGTGCTCCATTTATGCTGGGGCTGCCTCATCAATGCTGCTCAAGGTAGGTCTGATGGGGGAGAGGTCTTTTGCTGGCATAAAAACACCACAAAATATGCTGGTGAAAGAACGTTAATGGGGGTTAGTCTAGTAAAGTTCTTGGTGCCTTTGTGGCATTTAGGTCCTAATAAAAGGCCCAGAAATTCATAGGGTGGTGCATGGTAGTTAAAGTGGTGTCATAGTGCTACAATTGGGTAGTGTGAAAGGGCCCCAGACCTAAAGATGGATTGAAATGGGTACTGGTAAACTGTGAACCCTCAGAGTTGTGGAGTAATATCCAAACTTAAGGATTTGTTTTTAAATGTTAGATCTCCCAACACCCATGTTATTAGATTTAGAATTTGATTTATTCTCATTCACATATTATACATTGAGTTTACACATTCAAAATGTATCTTTTTAGTCAATACCTGATAAATTACTAATAACTTAGTAATTTAGTAATAATTTAGTAATTACTAATAATTTAACAATATTTAAGCAGAAAAATTGCAGTAATTTTTGCTGACTAAATTACTAATAATTTAATGAGCAAAATTACTTCTGTTTTTCTGCTTAAATATTATATTGATATTTAGATAATATTATGAGTCATACTAGTTGTGGGCTATCGTTTCCTAAATCTTGCCCTCTCCCTCCTTCTTTCAGTTATATAGCATTACAGGGTGATTGAATCTTATGATGGTATACATTCAGATTTAAAGGTGTACAAAATCTTGCTTCATTTTCATTTCCAGCTAATATGCTTGGCCCTTAAAAAAAAAAAGTGTCCCTGCTTCCTTCTTTAGCTGAGTGTTGCAAAAGGATTATAGCCACTTCCTTTGAAAAGATGGGATGGCATCCTTTGGCTTTGCCTATTCACAACTATTACTTGGAATGGGGCTCCACCAAAAAGCTGCTTAATCCATTGTTCCTCAACATCATTGCCATCTTGTCTTTTCCTGTCCTAGTATTATCCTGCTACTTTAGTACTGTGCCAAGTGGCTCTTTGGCCCTATTGGGTGCCTGGCACTTCTAGCCACTGATGTACTTTCACAGCTTGGCTCCACTTTGCTGGATCCATCCAGGCTTTACTGATCATATGTACAAGAACAGTTCTGAGCAGTTCCAAAATGCAACTGAAGATTTCTGCAAGGCTTTCATTTGAAAGCCTCTGTGCGAACAATTTAAGATCCCAAGCATAATTTTAATGAGATCTTTCCAAAAATGTACACATTCACAAAAGCCGCAAAGAATCAAGTAAATGCAAATAGAATCCTGTTATGCAAGCCTTTCACTGCTTCACTGACCAATGTAAAACATCCTAAGTATTTAGCATGAAGGAACTAATTCCACATACAGAAAATCCAAATAGTGTGATGAGAAAGGATCTTTGAAACAGCAAAATGAAATAGTTGGGGCCACCCAGTATGAAAGGTTGGAGAGAGAGTTCTTCTAAAAGATGTGAGGCAGTTTTAATGAATGGCTTACCTCATGTCTTCTCAAAATTGTTCTCAGGTTCAGGAAAGACCTGTTTAAACTGAGAAGGTGGGGGAGTTAGAATCAAAGATAGGAGCCCCCCAAACTTAGGGGGGCATCCAGACCAATTGAAAAGTCCTAGATATTGTGCCTGTTCTTTCCAATTTTATACTAGATTAAAATAAACCAACCTGGGGAATCGGTATAAAAAGTTCCTGATTGTACTGGGAGCTGAGAGAAAATATTCTGGGATAAACAAAATTGTGTACGGATGTCCAGAATAAAATTGGAAAGATCAGGAAGAAAATCTGTGTCTTTCTGGTCATTTTAATCAGTCTGGATACATCCTCAGTCAGGTCAAGAGACAAAAAAGCTAATGGAAAATAACACTGTTGTTCTTAAGCTAAAGCTAAACAACTGTAATTTATTACTTTTACCTTGAAAATGGACATTTATTGTAACTGATACTAACATGGCCTCTAAGTGAATATTACATGACTGCACTAAAACCCTATGGAAATTAAGGTGAAAACTCCTATTTGTGATTTCATTCTTCTACCGCCTGCTTCCATTCCTGTTTTTAGCATGGAAGAAAAACAACAACTGCATGAATTCTAGAAACTCCAGGCTTTCCCCTCCCATCTCCCCACCCACTGAATGGGATTGGGTGAGGTTAAAACAAAATGTACACACAGAAGAAAGATGCAGAAGACAAAAACCTTTCTCTCTATACATAAACTATCATCCACATCTGCCCCACCCTTCACACTATCAACAATACCATGTTGTTGTTGTGTGCCTTCAAGTTGTTTCTGACTTATGGTGATCTTAAGGTGACCCTATTATAGGGTTTTCTTGGCAAGATTTGCTCAGATGGATTTGTCTTTTCCTTCCTCTGAGGTTGAGAGTGTGTGGCTTGCCCAAGATCACCCAGTGGATTTCCAAGGCTGAGCATAGATTCAGACTCTGGTCTCCAGAGTCATAGTCCAATGCTCAACCACTACACGACAATGGCTCCAACAATACCAAACCCTTTAACATTTCACAGATGAAAACTGCATGTCTGGAAACAGTGCTTTTAAAACCTCACAATCTCATGTAAAAAGAACAACACCAAACCCTCCTCCCATGTATTTCTGTGCAGAATAATTTCTGGAAGCACTTTGGAATGTGTGGATACTGGGTAAGAACTGTTCACAAATATTTGTTTTCTCTGCAGCAGGCAAAAAACTATGAAAATTGTTTGTCCTCACTTAGGAGAATGAAATAGTCAAATATTAGCATCCTACCCTGAGAATGCCATCAAAATCACACTATGTTTTGTTGGGAGAAAAGAAAATCAATGCTTCATCTTATTTTTCTGCCTCTAAAAAACATAATTTAATGGGCAGTATTCTATATCAGCCACTTAGTTAAGTATATTTAAATAAATGACCTCTCCTAGCCTGATCCCCCCTCCCCAAGCTTGATGAAAATGCCATTTGCCCATGCTCTTATTGCTAGCAGAATGGATCTCCCTCTCCCCATGCAGCTGATGCCTGGTAAAGTAAGTGGCGGAGGTGGGGGTGGGTGGGTTACAATAGAGTCACATTCATGACTAAGGGCTTGTCTACACCTGCCAGAATATTCTGCCTTCCAGCCAGAGTATTCTGGCCTTAGAGTTGGCCTGGATACCCCTCACACACAATTACTGTAATGGAATGGGCAGAAATTTGCATGCAAACACCAGCTGTATCGGTGGGCACCTCCCCTGCTGTCCCGTGGCGCAATCTGTGAATCTGGGAAAGAGGCCCTTAGCATGTGATCAAGGCAATGGTACTGTGGGTTTCCTTCCTGGCTGCAGAGCAACACCAGTGGTGGCACTGTGATGGTAGCAGTGGCTACTGTACAAGTCCGCATGCACGCACAGACCCTGCATTTCTGCACCAAACCCATTCGGGTTTTCCTGCATAACATGCCTTTTCTTGGGGGTTATTCTAAAACATTTTAAATGGGTTTACCCTGGCTTCTCTCCAGCTTTGCCTCAGATGTTGTCAGGGTAAATTGCCTGTCTAGCCAAGCCCTAAGTAGCAATCATGAATATGGAACAGTTACCTAGATTTACTCATCTGTAACTGTTCCGTGTTAAAGATAGAATACTGGCCAATGTAAGTAAGATTAGCACCCAAATCTAATCAGGTCTTATTTTAGGTGCAAATGTTTATTCTCTGAATATTTAAAAGTGCAACCTCAGTAGAAAATAAGGTTTCCATGTACAACCAATTTTTTGATTTTAAATTGGGAAGAGGTCTGAAGAGTCAATTTAAGTAAACTGACCCAGAGCCTGGAAAATATTTTTTGATTCTAGCTCCCCCAATCCCTAGCTAGCATGACTGGCTTCAATATTGGGAGACTTTACTGGGACTACAACTGCCTCTTATCTGTAGTATTAACAGTAGACTATGTTGCAGGGTTTAAGTCTGTTAACCAATACTGCAGACTTGTTATAACCATCTAAAGACATCCCCCCCCCTTACAAATCTTAGAATGCTTACAGGTCTGCCAATGACTTGAGCATGGGCCCTGCCATTTTGGCCTGATTACCACAGATAGATCACACAGAAGACCAGAAACAAGATATAAGCTATAAGGAGTTTCCATCCACTACGGAAGCTGTACATCTAATTTCTAACCATAATTAATTGCAGTCCGAAGACAAAACTTGCACTGATGTAATTTTGATAAGTAACCCTTGGGATTAATACAGGATAACATGTTTAAAGGAATTACCTGTTGCATGTCTAAGCAGTGGAGGGGGGGATAGCTGTGTGATTTATCACTGTCCTCTCTCTATGAGGTTGCAGGTGAAAGGAAGAGAGAGATTTTCCCTAGTGTGTTATTTTTGTGGAAAGGAAGGGAGACTTTTATTGAGATCCATGACCATTGTTGCTCCTAGGACATTACCAGAATGCACTTCCTCTGGGGAAAACAAAGATACTTAAAGAAGCAACAGTCAAATTAGATAATCTTTTAATTTTAATGCTTAGAGTTTCCTTTCAAGAAAGGTAAAGCTGATTTCAAATAAATAAATCTATACCCTAGAATCATATTACAAGAACAGGAGACAGAAATCGGGACAGGATCTTCAGCACCCGCTGACTCTCATGAAGAGACTTGAGTCCTGAAATTGAAAACAAAACAAAACGCACACAGAGCAGCTTAATATTTTCTCCTGTTTCGTGTGTGTGTGTGTGCGCGCGCGCGCACGCGCACGTGTGTGTGTATATATGCATGCACAGGCACACCTGCATGCTGCCCTGTGGTGCAGGGAAATGAAGATTAATATTTCAGAGCCTTAGAACCAGGGAATTGCAGTATATGTCATAAATAAGAGAGTAGCTCTTCTCTAGACATTATGAGGTTCCTTTCAAGAATCTATCAGTGCCTTTCTTGAAGTGCCTTTTCAGCAGCTGAGGGATGATCAGTGTTTGCCTTTACACCTCATAGAGAATATGAGAAAAGATTTATTCTGTTCATTATTCTTTGCCACATGAAGCATTTGCTAGGACTCAAAAAATATCCTTTATTGCCAACTTATCCCTCCCTATACCAGATGCCAAGCAGATTGCTTAGGCCAACCTTCTCCTACATGGTGTCCTCCACATGTGTTGGACTAAAATCCCCATCTACCTACTCCAAACAGAGTGCGAGTTTTAGTCCAATGTATCTAGAAGGCACCAAGATAGAAGGGCTGCAACAGAGAGTGCAAATGCCACACCTGAAGCTTTGAAAATCAGGCCTGGGCTGAATGAGCACTGGAATCAGTGGGTATCTTTTGGAATCAATTAAGATAAGGAGAATACTGTACAAGTCTACAAAGGCCACTGGATTGCTACAGCTAGCATTTGGCCACATAATTAGAGGTGTGCAAGACAGAAAATAGAGAAACATTTTTTGTGTGGAAAAATGGCAACTTAATGCCTTTGTTGTTACTTAACCAGGGACAGATTCATTCCTGTTGCAATGTAACTGTAATGTTATACAGTAGCTGATTTTATAGTTACATGGGTACAGTATCACTAAATGATGAATACCACATGACGCCAGTTCATGCTGTGCCCCATACTGCTGAATTCAGATGGTTTTGAAAAGTAACTAGAAGAAAATTCCTTTTTAAAATTTGTAACCATAGGAGCATCTAACTACTTTTGTACATATCACTAATTTCTTTGTAAAATATATTTTCCAACTCTGGGATTTTCATTGATAAATTTCCCTGTGATTTTTTCCCTGTTTGGAATTCATCCCTGCTTTTGATTTCCACTTTTTTCAGTTTCAGGTTAATTCCTTTACTGTGGACATTTTAAGTGGTTGAGATCCTTGGAAATGCTGAGCAAATCAACACTGTTTTTTTAAAAAATAAATAAATAAATAAATAAATAACAGACATTCAGGAAGAGTCCAAAACCCATAAGTCCAAATTGGTCCACTTCTAGCATTCACAGTTTAATAGACTGAGGACTTTATCAGACCCCCCCACAATTAATGTTCTTTTGCTGGCATAAATTGTGACATGTTTATGCCAGCAAAAGAACCTCACCACAACCAGACCTACCTTTAAGAGTGTCTGTGAGGCATCCCCAGCATAAACAGAGCACAAACAGATCTCTGTTTACTTCTGGGGTTGAGATCTTGCTGATTCTCACAAGAAGATGCTAGTGTGGGAGATTCAAAAATTAAAGTAAAATAAAGACACAAAAAGTTCACACAAGCACAAAAGCACACTTTAAAAGTCCCAAATACATGGAAAGGGGGGAGGGTCAGAAAAAGAGTGTCCCCTACCTGGCTGGCATGATCTCAGCCGGAAGTGTTTGCCCACTGACACTGTCTTCACATGAGCACAATGGCATGAGGATTCAAATGCCAGCAATGCCAGCACAAAAGCAGAACGGGAGATCTATTAATGGCTTGGCCCATCAATAAAAAAGTATGCCTTATTCCCTACACATGATCGTGAAAGGATAACATTGTCTGGTATGCATGCCCTTTCAAAATCATTGGGTGTAGTTATGACACCATATTTGCCACATCTGATAAAGTCCCGAGAGAATGCATTTGATAAGAAGAAATTTAAGCAAATGGAAGACAGTGATGAAATAAACCAAAGAATGAGATATGAAATTATCAGATATTTGAGTAAATTGTTGCATATTATTCAGATAATTGTGAAATTGCTCAGAGAGTTGATAAATGTCAGGAAGACCAGTCCAGTTCAGACTGCTCTACTCTCAAATGAATGCATAACCCTATCCCAGCTCAACATGCATTATACATGTTACAATATTTGGAAGCATATTTATGAATGGTTGCCTAAGGGAGGGCTGCTAAAGAAGGTTGCCTAAAGAGAGATTATAAAGAACGTGGTAGAATTTAACAATGTTTTATCTGCTGTATTGTTTGCAAAGCATATGTACAAGTGATCATCTACTATACTATGTCAGGGGTAGGCAGCCTTTTATTCACCAGGTGGTTTGGGCTACAACTTCCATAAACCCTACCCAGCATGGCCAATGGTCAGGGATTACAGGAACTGTTCTCATTTGGAAGGTACCAGGTTGCCTACTCCTGCACTATATACTGCTGGTATGTGTGTTCTTAACCAAGGGAATTTTGGATAGGTTATTCAAAGAGAAGAACTCCAAGCAAAGCAGCCTGGCTGTCTTTAAAATCAATATCCTGCCCAAGCTAAAAGTACCAAAAGCTATTTGTCCTAGTTTACATGTCAACTAGTTTGGATTCAGCCAGTAATTGTTGCTCTCCTCTCTAGCTTATCAGAACAAGTGGTCAACAAACAAACCAATGGATTCAGATGTCCTCCAGAGCCATTAATATTACAAGATGGCCTACAAAAAAGAGTTATTACTCATACTTGATTCTAGGGGCTCATCTACATGATGTGCCAGGATACACTGGCTCCCTACTAGCATATCCTGGCTGTGGATCAGGCCAGTTCCTCACCCGTTACCCCTCCAAACAAGAGGAAGTCCAGACGGGCAAGCTGGTCCATTGCTGTAGCCACCACCACAGTCTCCCTCACCCTCCCAGAAGCTAGAAAGCGGGCCACAACATGTGACCAAGGCCCCTGCATGTGTGACCAGACTTGGCCACATGCTGTGGGACTCCTTCCTGCTTCAAAGAGAGCAAGCCAGACTGACAGTTGTAGCAACGGGCCGGCCTACTGGAATGGGCTCCTGTGGTCCTGGCAAGAATGGATTAAAGCAGGGATTTTAATAGAACAGTCTATCAGACCCTACCCTGTCTTTGCCCTGAAGATCATGGGGACTGCCTGGGAGAAGAACAGGGCAATAGCCCTATGTTGTCAGGACTACAGGGCTCTAAGACAGAGGCAAGATGGGGTATACTGCCTGTGTAGACAAGCCTTAATACTCTCCAAGAAGTACATGTTATTAGATCTGGACCAGTGAAAGATTGTATCTCTCTTTACAAACCTGCTAGAATCTTACAATCCTAAGGGAAGGGCTTTCTCAGTCCCATCACCATCACATGCCCTTTTGTTGTGGACATGGGAGAGACTCTTCTCAATGGCTACTCCCAGTCTATAGCAAACCCTTTCATGGGAAGTTAGGCTGGCTCCCTCCCTGCTCTACTTCCATTGGCAGACAAAGACCTTTTTATTCAAACAGGCTTTTAATGATTGGTTGGTGGCAGGGAGCCTTTTATGGTGTGCAACTCCATTTCTAGGTTTTAAAATGATTTTATACTTTTAAAAATTTAAGGGTGTTTTAATGTGGTGATTGTTTAATTGTTTTTCAACTTATTCATTATCAGGTTTTTAGCTGATCTTGTCTTTCACCTTTGTAAACTGCCTTGGCTGCCAGTCAGGGAGAAAGGTGGCATACACACACCTGCGTGCACGCGTGCACACACACACACACATACACACAAGCTGTATCTGGTATAACATATGCCATTATAGGAGCCTGTGACTGGTGAGTGGCTGAGGGAGTGAGAGGAGAGAGGGGCCCTTGTGAGGCTGGGGGTGTAGATACAGATTGAGTGGCAAGAGAGGACAGTGAGGTGGAGAGGGAATTTGCATGTGGGTGGTGATTGGCTGAGGGAGTGAGAGGAGGGAGAAGATTAGAGTTATATATCACCTCTGAGAGGGGTGGTTGGAAGGATTAAGATCTGACTTAAATCTACATTTTCAACAGAACACAATTGTTATTATTTTTTAAAAAGGAAAAGGACTGTGGATATCAGACTCTGTTTCGTTTCCAAGATAAAACTACTATCTCATATTTTTGCCATTGCAGTAGAAGAAATATTATTCTTAGTTCTGAAATCATGGCTGAAAATTTGCTCCGGGGCTTCATTTTTCATTTGCATTCTCTTTGTACAAAAAAGCCAGCGTAGTATAGTGGTTTAAGTGTTGGACTAGGACTCTGGAGACCAGGGAGACTCAGCCGTGGAAGACCACAGGGTGACCTTGAGCAAGTCACACTCTCCCAACCCCAGAGGAAGGCAATGGCAAATCCCTTCTGAACAAGTCTTGCCAAGAAAACCCTGTGATAACTTCACCCTTGGGTTGCCATAAATTGGAAACGACTTGAAGACAAACAACAACAACAACGAGCCATCAAGGTTTACACAATAATCTCTTTCACAGTATTTGATATGCTCACCCACCCGAGGCATATTCTTGCCTTATAACAAGGCAAATTCACCCAAGGCATATTCTGTCTACAACTGGTGCTCTAATCTGGATGTGATCATGTACATAGTAGTTCAGGGCTGGGGACCCTGTATTCCTCCTGATGTTTTTGGTCTCCCATTCTCATCTGCCCCAACCAATCTGGCCAAAGGTTTAACCACACTGGGGAAGCCACAGGTCCTGCACCCATTATAATAGATTAAGTGGGCTGTTAAAATGTCTGTTTAAAGGATAAGCTGTTGCTTGTACAGATAGTATCATGGAACAATAAATGCAATGTTTTAGCTGCAAGCAGAAGACTACATTACTGATTTTAGAAACTGTCAAAGTGAGAAGTGTTTCAATAAATTTGCATTGACTCAGTTTGAATATACTTCCATTTGCATTTTATGAACTTTTTGTAGTTTGGATAGTAATTGGGTCATGTAAAAAGAACAGTCTCTCCCCCCCCCCTTTTAATTCTTTTTCTCAGGTGATACTCCTAAGCCCTGTGACAGAAGAAAGTGGAGTGAAATTTTGGGATAGAGAGCAGGAGAACAAGGTGTATTACTAATATTTGTGTTATGCCATGAACTTTGTGAAGAATCCCATATCATCCCCATAAATCCACACTGATTTAAGATGTATATTGGACACATTGAACAATATGCCAGTTAATGCATATCTAGAAATAACTTGTGCCTTTGTGCAGGAAAGGAGTTCATGGCTAAATCCCTGCTCATATAAAATAAATATACCCTGCCCACAGAAAGCTTGAATGTAAAGAAGAATAATTTTAATCTTGCTTTCTTCCAGATGTCCTGTGTTTGGAGGATTAACAGGGAGGGTTAATATGAAGTACTCCAACAATCTGGTAGACATGCCGTCTAGGACAGACTGTACCATATGCTATTTCTGAAAGTTTGAAACAGCCCTCCAGGCCCAAGTCTGTGGTCTCCATTTATCAGACAGCACAGTTTTTGAGCCCAGCAGGTTTCCCCTTCAGGCAGAAAGAAGAGCAGGTCTTTGTTACTTTTTTTTGTTAATTACTGTTTGAAGGTGAGGCTTAAGAGACAGCATTCAGTTTTGCAGTCTTCAGCTGAAGTTCTCAATGAAACTCTTCCTGGTTCTCAAGAGATTTACTAGATGCTGCCATTCTTTGCTGTTAATAAACACAAAATAGGTATTCCTTTCAGTGGTAAAAATTCTGGCTGAGATAAATGTATGAGCTAGAAAGGATTCTTCATCAGGGGAGATTATCAGACGGGAACAAAAAAAAGCATTCCCATCTCGCAATCTCCTCTCCCACCCCTCTGCCTTCCCTGTAATAAAAAAAAAGTTTTCAGGCCTACCTTAATTGTGCGTCCTTCTCTTGGCAGGGCAGCCCAGGAGTGGATGGAGCTTAAAGGGAGCTCCTTTCACTTCCTGGTTTCAAATCATGGCCATTCTCACGGGAAGACGAGAGCGTGGGAAATTTAAGCATAAAAAGTAAAATAAGAAACAAAAAGTTACACTAAGCACCTAAACATACACAAAACATAACGAGTAACCCAGGGAGGGTACAAAAAAGTGTGTCACTTACCTTGATGTCCCAATCTCACCCAGAAGTGTTCTGGCACAGACCTCCCATTGACGCTGGCATTGCACAGCATAATGAGGCATCTTTTCAGATTCAGGACATTCTGTTATAGAAACGGAATGGGGTATTGCTACACAACAAAAGGAGTGTCACTGAAATTACAGTGTTCCTGCCCGGTAAAAAAATTTTCTACCTTACAATGTAGGAAATCAAACAGAACAGTCTGAGAAGAAGGGGTGGACAAAGTAAGGGGATTACAAATTTTAAAAACAGTAAAATCATGCCCTGGGGGCATAGTTATCCATTTATCTGGCAAGCTTCTTTTATATGTACCCATTTTTCCTATTGCTTTTGGTTACAGACTGCTGCCATTGTACTGTGACTGGCAACAAGATGTTAAACATAAATGGATGACTCCCTTGGAGTGGAGATGGATGCATAGTCATCATATCTAATTGACATTCATGCTTCCTTTTTCCTCATCTCTTATAAAAAGAGGAAGGAACAGGAAGGATGAATCAACTTGTTTCATTGCTGGCTCTGTAAGCATGGTAGACATTATACTGATATATTTAAAATGGAAAAGAAATAATGCTGATGTAAAGATGCCCCCCTAGTACTGTGCCCTGCCCTCCCAGCCAGGTCTAGAACCTCCCCCCCAATCCCCACCCTCTGGAGAAGATTTGAAGGCACACAGTGGTCTGCAAGTAGAAAGGGGAATCTCTGCTTCCATCTAGAGATGGTGAAGAATATAACATTTTTCGTCTCTGGGAAATACACATTGACACGTTGAAATACCCCATTTAGAAAATGATTTAGAAAATGGACAAGTGGTGAGATATATATGAACATTTTTGTGAAAAGTAATTGTGTTTCTTTTTTTAAAAAAACCCTTCTGTGACAAAGTCCTAAATTGCAAAAAAAGAAAAAAAGGAAAAAAGAAAAGAAAAAAAAAGAAAAAAAGGGGGGTCAAAACTCTTGCAATCTTAATAGCAGAGAGAAAACTGTTGGAATTAATCATTCTTGCATATTAGCAAAATAAATAAAGATTTCTAGACAGCCAGTATGGTGTAGTGGTTTGAGTGTTGGACTAGGACATAGGGAGACCAGAGTTCCATAGGGACCATAGAAACCTACTGGGTGACTTTGGGCAAGTCACACTCTCTCAGCCTGAGAGGAAGGCAATGGCAACCCCCCTCTGAACAAATTCTGCGAAGAAAACCCTGTGTTAGGGTCACCATAAGTCAGAACTGCCTTGAAGGCATGCAACAACAACAACAAACCTTACATGTAGCTTTGCCTGTTTTGCTGGTGGCAAGACATCACTGAATAAAATTGGAGTCCCTAGCCCAGTATACATGACTATATGTGTACTTGGAGTTGTCTCATTTCTATATTGGGAAGCTCTAACCTAGTTTAGATTAAATATTGCTGCAGATATTTGATTGTATACACAAAAATCTTCTTTTTAGTCAGTAATTTTTAAAGATATTTAAATACTCTTAAGTAATAACATTAAAAACTACCCAGTTTTGCCTGAGCTCAAACCCATCACCCCACCTGACTCTAATACTGTTTCTCTAGGTCAGCACATATTCAGTCAGTACCAGCATTGTCTAGATTGGAAACCCCTTAATCCTTCCTGTGCCTTTTTCCCCCTTCCTTTCTGTTTTCTTTCTTCGCTCCTGCCCAAACTATTTTTATTACTTGCTGGTCTTTCAGCCCCACTGCTCATTAAACTTTCCTTTTTCCTCAAACACCAGGAATATTCTCTCTCTCTCTCTCTCTCTCTGGGTTGCCATATTCTAGTTTCCTAAATCTAGGCAGTCACATTTGCATATTGCTTAAAGGCATATCATTTGGTGGGACATGAAAAACATACTACCCAATTTTTTCTTCTCAATGCTTTCCACTCACTGCTTTTTCCACTCAAAAGCATTATCTCTCTGGCTTTTTTTCACAAACAAAGATTCAGGAAGGACTCATCCCGTGCTTTCTGCAAGCGTGCTGATGACTAAAAAGGCCAATCCGAGATAAACAAGTCTGGTTGCAGAAAGCACAGCAGAAGGTCTCCTTGGGTGATGTTTCCGGGTTGTGATTCTTTCTGCGTTGTCATTTCTCTTCAAGACTTGTTCAGCGTGAGTTCTCAAATAAGGCTGCAGGATTGTGGATAGTACGTCACCATGCCTCCTGATGTGAGACCAGGGCAGACCATAATAATAATAATAATAATAATGATGATAATAATAATAATAATAATTATTTATACCCCGCCCCTCTGTTAAAACAATCGGGGCGGCTTACAAAAATTAAAATACAATACAGATAAAATCCCCAAACACCCCCCACCCCAGACCATTGTTGGTGATCAATTTGGCCGAGCCTGAGATCTTGTTTCATGGAGTCCTTGTATCGCTTTTTTGGAGCGCCCCTCTTATGCTGACCCATGGCGAGTTCACCATAGAGTACTATTTTTGGGAGGCAATGGTCCTCCATCCTAGAAACGTGCCCTGCCCAGCGCAGCTGTGTTCTCAATATCATAGCCTCAATGCTGGTGAGCCCTGCTTGCTCACGGACAGCAACATTCATCACATAGTCAGTCCAGCATTGTGGATAGGCATGGAGACGCACATTGTGGATAGGCATGGAGACGACAAAGCAGAAAGAATCACAACCTGGAAACATCACACAAGGAGAACTTCTGCTGTGCTTTCTGCAACCGGACTTGTTTATCTCGCATTGGCCTTTTTAGTCATCAGCACGCATGCAGAAAGCACGGGATGAGTCCTTCCTGAATCTTTGTTTGCGAAGAAAAGCCAGAGAGAGAGAGAGAGAGAGAGAGAGAGAGAGAGAGAGAGAGAGAGAGAATACCAGGTGCTGTAATTTATATTTCAGAGGCAGGGCCGGTTTAAGGAATTTTGGGGCCCCCTGCAGTGCTTTATTTTGGGGCCCCCATATGTTTATCTCAGGTCAATGTAACCTAACCTATTCACCGTACAGGATGTTCAGATCACAGTAGGGCCCCCGTATCCATGGATTCATTATCCATGGGACACAGAACAGCACACCTACCCTAGAGTCTTCCTAGTAAATGTGTCCTCCCTAGTGGTTTTCTAGGCCCTCCAAGGCAACTCTATGGTATTTTAAACCAGAAGTACCATTTTTTCAATGGTGTTCACTATTATTCATGGGTTTCAGAATCCACCCCCCCGAACCAATCCCCAGTGGATAAGAGGGGCCTACTGTATTACATAATTTGACACCAATAATTTAGTTTAAAAACTATATTATAGGCACTAACATAATATTTTTAGTTTATTAGCAATTAATGTAATGATGTAGATTTCCTCAAAGAAAAGAAAGAGTGGACTACAAGCTAAACATGAGTTAGCAGTGTGATGCAGCAGCAAAAAATGCCAATGCGTTAGGCTGCATTAATAGTGTCTAGATCAAGGGAAGTAATAGTATCACTCCATTCTGCTTTGGTCAGACCTCACCTGGAATATTGTTTCCAGTTCTGGGCACAACAATTCAAGAAAGATATCGAGAAGGATGTTGGGAGGTCTGGAAGCCATTATGCCCTATGAGGAATGGCTTAGGGAGCTGGGCATGTTTAGCCCAGAGAAGAGAAAGTTAGGAGGGGACATGATAGCCATGTTTAAATATTTGAAGGGGTGTCATACTGAGGAAGGAGCAAGCTTGTTTTCTGCTGCTCCAGAGACTAGGACACGGAGCAATGGACTCAAACTATAGGAAAAGAGATTCTACCTAAACATTAGGAAGAAGTTCCTGACAGTAAGAGCTGTAAGGCAGTGGAATACTCTGCTGCCTGGGAGTGTGGTGCACTCACCTTCTTTGGAGGTTTTTAAGGAGAGGCTGGATGGGCATTTGTCAGGAATGCTTGGATTGTGTGTTCCTGCAGGGCAGAAGCCGATCGGATGGGATGGCTGTTGGGGTCCCTTCCAGCCCTATGATTCTAGGCTGCATTCAGAGCCTGGGAAAGTTACTCTTGGATTACACCTCCCAGAATCCCCCTGCCAGCACCCTTCTCAAGGTCTGGTTGCATTGTTCCTTTTCCAGCATTCTCTAGCCCAGTGGTTCTTAACTTGGGGTCCGCAATGTCCTCACAGGGGGGTCCACAAAGGCTTGAAGACTGCTTGGCCCACCTCCTCCCTGTAGTGGAGTAGCCATGTGACAGGAACCAAGGCAAAGGCTGGCTGGCTTGGCCTGCACATTGCCATTCAATCCACTCCAGCCACAAACTTGCAGGAAGAAGCAAGAGTGTCTCTGAGGGAAAGTTTAATGGATGGTGTAATTGTATTGTTGTTGTTGTTAGCTATTATTATTAGGGTTTTAAATCTTGAGTTAAGTCTTGGGGCAACAA
The DNA here is from genome assembly GCA_030847615.1 of Gambelia wislizenii. Classification (NCBI taxonomy): domain Eukaryota; kingdom Metazoa; phylum Chordata; class Lepidosauria; order Squamata; family Crotaphytidae; genus Gambelia; species Gambelia wislizenii. The sequence continues at coordinate 225,239,527 of JAUMIR010000003.1, read as the reverse complement.
ATTTAAAGGGGGTCCCTGGTAAAGAAAAGGTTAAGATCCACTGCTCTAGGCCAATGCCTCTCACATAACACTAATGGGATACTGGTGTTTTAGTGACAACAATAAAACCATTGTTCCCAGTAATATTACTCCAAATTTTAATTTATATTCTTTATACAGTATTCTTCTGTTAAAAGAGTTAAGAGTGTTGTAAAAGTTTCAGCATTGCACTATGACTATGGAGACCAGGGTTTGAATCCTTACTCAGCCATGAATACCCCACTGGCTGACCTTGGGCAAGTCACACACTCTCAGCCTCAAAGGAAGGCAAAGGCACACACCCTTTGAACAAACCTTGCCTAGAAAACCCCATGGTAGGTTTGCCTTAGTCAGAAATGACTTGAAGGCACATAGGCAAACACACACAAATGCAGGCTGAACTCAGTTGGCAAGGGCAGGGAAGGGAAGGGAAGGGAAGGGAAGGGAAGGGAAGGGAAGGGAAAGAAAGAAAGAAAGGAGCCCTTTCCGAGACAACCCTCAAATTCCCTGTCTCTCTCATAAACACACACTCACCGTCTCAGCGGTAGCAGCAAACTCCCTCCAGCTTCTGCCACAGAGGGCTGCTGTTTCTTTCGCTAATGCAGCCAGGGACTGTCTCCAAATTACAACTTCCCAAGAGCAAACCCTTTCTCTATCTCCCGCAGTAGCTCAGTGCTATTGCCATGCCCTGCCTGAGGAGGGAGGGGGAAGGGGCTCCAAAGGAGCGGAGGAGCCGGCTGCTGTCTCCTGGCTGTCTCCTTCATCAGATAAGGGCAACACTCACCAGGGGGCCCCCTTTACCCCCGAGGCCCCCTGCCAATGCGGATCTGGCAGACAGGTTAAACCGGCCCTGTTCAGAGGAAGTAACTGGCAAAACCATCTCTTGAGTATTCCTTGCCTAAGTAAACCCTATGAAAATACATGGGTTGCCATAAGTAAATAGGCAACTTGAAAGCACACACACACACACACACACACACACACAATGAAAGATAGGAAGCTCTTTTCTCTTGCTTTGGTCTTATACTCCAGCCAAGTGTAAATGCAATGATTTACATAACCTCTTTCATTCTAGTTTGGTTTTAAAAAGAGAGAAAGAGAGACTTTACACTTTAATCAGTGGTTCTGCATCCAACATTCAGCATTCTGAGATTAGGGCTGCTGCCACACTGCAGAAATAATGCAGTTTGGCACCATTTTAACTATCATTGGCCCCATCCTGTGGAATCCTTGGATTTGTAGTTTGTTGTGGCATGAGAGCTCGCTGACAAACCTGGAAAAATACCTCACAAAACTGCAAATCCCAGAATTCTATAGCATTGAGCCATGGCAGTTAAAGTGGTGTCAGACTGCATCATTTCTGCAGTGTCAGCAGCCTAGAAGGGTTAATGTATTTGGATAAGTCTGATTGTCAAAACACAGTGCAAAATGAAATGTAATTAAAGAGTCTAAAACTCTGTCATATTAAAGTTATGTAAAAGTGATGAGATTTTTTTAAAGCATTTTTGTAGAAAATGTTCTTGTGGAATATAGAGGTTTAAAGGTTAATTAGAAAAGAAGTGCAAGTAGAGAAATGAAGTTAACTCTGGAAACAGGATGTCCCTGTAAATTTGGGGATATCTCATGAATCCTTCCCTCCTTGGCTACCTTAAGTTTTCAAAGATGAAAAGTTTAAAATGCTTGCTGTTTCTGTATTATTTACCAATGGTCTTTACTGTAGAATATAATTTAAACTTGCATGTATTTAAGTTAATTAATATATATGAGCAATGATTAACTACCTCATCTCAAAGAATTAACATTCCTATTCCCTACCCTAGCACTAGTCCTATTTTAAAAGTTGGTATATCATTCCAATAAACAAATAACTAAAAATGTTTTCCCTCTGAACATGCCGACCATCATAAAATGACTGAATCTCTAGCTCCATTAGTTAACCAGCAAGCAAAACCTCCAAGCCTTGCAGAGTGAACTTTTAGCATTTATTTTGCAAGATGTTTCCACAAACAGAATGAACAAAGCCCTTGTTAATATTCACTTGGCAACAGTCTTCACACAGAACCAGCATTAGAGCCTGCTTTATTGACAGATAGTGTTATGAAGAATATGGGGTTAAACTGCTATTCTTCTTTGGGGGTTATCATGGGACTTTCTGCTTGACAGAAGCTTTGCAGTGTTGAAAAATGGTCTATAGATATTTGTTTAAAGGTTTATAAGTTTTAATACCAAGAATGTAGAACCAGTAACATGGGGATTCCACACAATATTCTGGCAATGTTATGCATCCCAGGCTGTTGTTTTTTTTTTGTTTTTTTTTTAATGGTTCATGGACTTCTGCCTTCACCCATTTTACAGTCCCCATTCACTTTCAGCCCCATTGCTCATTTATTTCATTTTGGTTTCTGTAATTTAGCTGAGGGTTAGGTATGTTCACCTTAGTTCAGCCTTACCCATTCCTATTTGATTTCAGGATGTTTTATAATGTTCTCTAGCCACCATCCATTGCATCTGAGAAGGCAGATGATGGTTACTTCATGGACCACTTTTTCTCTGTTGACTCTTGAGGGAGGGAGTTGTTGGCTGAATCCAATATAGCCAGCCCTGCAGACTTTACTCAATTGAAAAGGTGGGCCATGTTAAAAATTAGCTGCAACCATAGCTCTAACCAGTGGTAACAACAGATGATGCATCAGTATTACTAATGAGTAGCAATACTGTATTAGCACTTGACAAATTTTCAATAAAAAGCCCAAAGGAATATAAGCCTTAGAATTCCTTTTGCCCAAACAGTACTAGCTGGGAAATGCTTTATGTATCAAATATTCATTAGGAAGGAAACGAAAGGAGAAAGGAGGAGGTGGGCAAGCTGGTTTTCTTGCTGCATATTGACATTCATAAGGGCTGATAATTAGGAATCATCATGTTGCCTAGCTAGTTCCCAACATAGACAACAGGGATTTTGCCGATCAATCACCAATCCCTGAAATGCTCAAGAGCTTTTGAGAATCCTTCTTTAGTTTAACTGGGCTTGAAGGAATTTGGAACCTGAATGGGAAACAAACCCTGAATCTCAACATAGTCTTTCCCAGCTCTATGTACACCTGCAGAGAACAATTTCCCAAATAAGTGCACAGGAGCCTGCCAACAAAAATTCATTATTGGTTAGGTGAGGTAAAGGCTGCCAAGCAGCTGATTGTAAAAGAAAATACAGTTGACTTTTTGCTTTCTCCTACCCACCTACCATCCTAGCATGTGGTTTCTGCGGATACTGCTGACAGCTTATTGCTGTGCTGAGTATCACAGGCCTGTCAGCACTAGATCTCTCAGCTGGCTTTGATGCTTATAGAGACGGCATCCTCACTCCTCAAACACACACACATACAGAGAGAGAGAGAGCGCGCCCAAAATAACTGCTGCCACAAGGAGAAACAGCACTGAATAAAAACAAACAAACAGCCATCCGCAGCAACAAGAAATAAACAGTGAAGTAGGAACCAGTTATTAGATCAAAGACAGGCTGAGGTTCTTCTCTGCATATTGCACAGCATTTAATACCTCCCACAGCTACAAAGTTTCCTTTGTAAGGCATGATCACAAAAATAGTAATAATAAGACCATGAAGCCCGAAAACTGTACAAAAATCCTAGCAGCATGTGAAAGAAGGTTACCATCAAAGCTCAGCCTCTAATTTCAGTGTCAATGGATAAAGCACTTCAGGAAACCCCAAAGGAAAACATTCTTTTGTTTAAATTAACCTGGGCTACAATTTGTACACATTTCTGGATTGTTCTTCCATTGTTTTGTGCTCCTAAGGTAGTAATTCCATGGCTGCTTAACACAGTTGTAAACCCATTGACTTGGTGAGCAATGAGTGACTCACTTCATGGAACAGATTTTCAGGAGGGAAAAATTACTTTCTGTGTGATGTTCTTGTTCTGGGACCAATAAGGAGCTTTGTTCTCCAAGATTCTACCATGTTGGGTGAGAATCAAAACAGATCAAATTGGTGCATATCCATGCATGTGTACAGGTTGATCCTGTGGGGGATTTGATTTAGCCCTAGAATGCAATACTGTTGTCCTTTCATATTTGCTGGGGTTTGGTTTCAGGACTCGCCGTGGATACCAAAATCCATGAATACTCAAATCCCATTATATGCTATGGCATAGCAAAATGGTGTCCCTTATATAAGATGGCAAAATCAAGGTTTGCTTTTGGATTATTATTTTTTAAAGAATATTTTCAAGCCATGAATACTTAAATCCGTTGATACGGAGGGACAAGTATATACAGATACAGAATGACTGGACCTATTCCTAAGTCATCTGGCACATTATATTCCAAGACCGGGAATTGCTGTGCATCTAGAATCACAGAGTTGGAAGCGATTGCAAGAGCCATCTAGTCCAACCCCCTGCCCTACAGGAATATACAGCTACATCACTCCTGAGAGATAGCAGTGTGCTTAAAGACCTCCAAAGTAAGAGGTCCATCCTCCAAGGCAATCTATTCTATTGTTGAACAGCTCTTTGAGTCAAGAAATTCCTCATTCTCCTTTCCTTTCTTTGTTGCTCATGTGCTCTATTGAATGGGAGACTTTTTAATTTGTCAAATCATATCCTGTGATGTCAAATCATTTGCTGTCCCAGATCACTGTTTATCAGCTAGTAGTAGTAAGTACACAGTGATCCTCAGCTGATACTGGATGTGGTGCCCAAAAAATTGTATACCACCTGAGCTCACTACAAGCCAGAATTGGACATCAGGATCAAATCGACTTGTAATCTTAGTTTGCTGGTCATGTTCAAGCCATTGACCTTCCTAGTTTGGACAGCACATACAAGCTGTCCTTTAATAAACCATGAAGTTATGTTTTAAGTCAGATGTGAAAACAGATGTGGAAAGCTGAGCTTGGTGCATGGACACCTTCCTGATTCAGCCATGAGTGCCATGTTTGTGTATGGACCTACCCATACATCCAAAGTACTCACTCAGAGATCAATTAGGCAAATTAATTAATTTGTAGATGGAAACAGGGAGGGAACAGTTGATTTAAAAAAAAAAACACCTTAATTTTAGCTACTTATGTTAGGGAGGGGAGCTCCCAGACCCATTTGCATTGGAGTCCCTGTGTTGCTCTGCTTAATTGGCTGCCTGTCTGTCTTCTGAAATAGGAAGGAGGAGAAAGATGGAGGAACAGGAACTTTGCCTTCATACAAAAAATAAAGCACAGAAGGCTGGCATACAGAGGCTGGTAGCAGACCTGGGCAGAGGGATGCAGGAGGAAGATTGGGGGCACAGCAACACTGCCTAGCAATAGGGAGGTGTGGAGAGGCCAAACTGCACCAGGTGACACTGCTGGAGCAAAGGGTGACATAATCAGGGGTTCGTGTGTTATCTAAGTGTGTCTTATTAAACTTCTACTTGTTTATTCTTTTTTTACAACTTTGTCTGCTATTCCTATTAAGTCCCTATTTTGTGCCTGGCTGTTCTCGTTAAGTCCCGAAGGCTCTATTAAGGGTCTGGTCATGTGTACCACAGTGAACCTACAGGACAACACATCCATTGGTCTACATAAGGGTCACCTTGAAGTCCAAGTACAGTAGGACCCCCATATCCACTGATTCATTATCCACTGATTCCATTATCCATGGGACACAAAACAGCAGACCTACCATAGTGTCTCCCTAGAAAATGTGTCCTCTCTAGCAATTTTCTAGGTCCTTCAAGGCAATTCTATGGTATTTTAAACCAGAAGTCCCATTGTTTTCAATGGCATTCACTATTAGTCACGGGTTTTGGTATCTACAGGGCCCCCCAGAACCAATCCACAGCAGATACAGGGGTCCTAATGTACCCAGTCCAGTGAGAGATTAAAAGGGGGGAAAGGTAAGGTGAGTGACAGGAACCCGGGGGTTAGAGCAGAGAGGCCAGCCTGGAGAGGGGGTTCATCACACCCATCTCCTTCCAGCAGTACTCTGTCCCTTCCTTAGAGGCCTTCCTCCTCCTCCTCCTCCTTCTCCTCCTCCTCCTCCTAAGCTGCAGGTGAGTCCCTCCCATCCCTTGGGGATCTCCAGCAGGCCCTCTGCCTTCCTCCTTCAGCCCAGAGGGAGGGCCTGCATTACAAAGAGTGTCTGGAGACTCACATCTGAGTCCCTGGGCACAACCTACATAACCTACTGAGGAGGAGGGTACAGCCAGGAGACAAGAAGTGAAACAGAGGTGGGGAACACATTCAGGGGTAGCAGTGTTGGCCATGCAGCAAAACAAAATCCAGAATTCACAAAAAGTGATAAATTTATTGGCCAAGCAAAATGCAAAATACATGATGCAAGCTTTTGAATCTCTACTGGCTTCTTCATCAAGCAAAAGATGTTAAAAAATAAAGGAAAAAGATGATGGTGTTGGAGTCACAGGCCTACATGCTGTTTAAGATGTTACTTGTGTGCTGTTCAGGTGAGGGATCTCATGAAGGCAGAGGCCACTCCTATTTTTTGGCCATGTGGTGCTGAGACAAAAGACAGTAAAATTTAATTTCTTTTGCAGCAGTAAGGCAACCTATCTTGGGGCTCATCTACATGACAAAAAAAAAAAATAATCCGGCAAGAATGTGGGCAAAATACCTTTAGTTTAGATGAGGTCCTGCCGGGATTCACCATATTCAGAAGGAGCGGGGCTGAAAACTCCAAACAGACCACAATAACAGCTTTAGCTGTTTCTAGCGATCCTTTTTAAAAATTGCACAAAAATGTGCATAATAGGTCATCTGTACAACCAATTCGAAAAGGGGACACAGCAGAGCTGAAAGCTGATTGGCCAGACCTTGAAGGGGGCAGGCTTGCAAGGGAGGGCTTGCAATGCTGGAGCTGCCATTGTTGTTGTTTTTGCCGGCACAATCATTCAACCAGCAAAGTGGCAGAGCAAAACTATGAAGGTTTTTTTTAAGTGGAAAACTGCTCTTCTGACACTTTTTTTAAAAGGGGGCGGGGAGGTGAATGGAGGGAGATTTTCCGAACTCAACTCACTCACGGCCATCTTTTTTCCCATGGATGTAAACTGCAAAATATTCCCTTCCAAGCTTGCAAATGAGCCATGGGCACAAATGGGCACTGCAGCGAAAGAGAGGTAAGCACTATTTTTCGCTACTAATTCTCCGTGTAGCTGCGCCCTTGGTATCCAGGATGTCTCTGCCCCTTTGTGAAGCCAGGGCTCCTTTGTTAGGCAGAGATCATTGGATTTTTCAACAAGTCTCTGTACTGCTATGTAAATCTGAAAAAAACTTTTAAGTGTTGTAGAGGTAAAACTTAGCCAATTATAGTCCAAAAGCGAAGTTTTATCTTTGTTGGAGGTAGAAACCTTGGAGAGTTTAGTCCCAGTCCATATTTCCCTCTTGTTTTGGACTCATGGAAATCATGGAGAACAAAATTGGAAAAGGATGGGAAAAAACAAGTCAAGTGGTTTCATTTTAAAGAGTGAACAGTGGGTGTTTCTTTTTCTGTTAAAGAGCAGAACTCTGTGTGTGTGAGAGAGAGAGTGAGTGAGTGAGTGAGAGAGAGAGAGAGAGAGAGAATGTGTTTCTTTTAAAATAGCATCTGTGGATGTCTGAGATCAGGAGGAACTCAAAGCATATCGGAAGAGGACTTTAATTAACAGCAACCACAGTGCAACCTACTCCCTGGAAAGTTCTTCTGCTTTCATTGGTGCCATAGACTGGTTGACCCATTTTAGATGAGGTTTACAATTTGCAATAAATAAGTTACAGAGCAATTGTTAGGTGCTACAGCTACCTTTTTGACAGTTTTCTGTGCAACAGACTCACAGAGCAGAGTACAGTGTACTCTTTGAGTACAGTGGTCATTCATGGCAGCATTCTATGTTCTTCTTTGCATTGCCAGGGCACTTTTCTTCCCCTGTCTACTGGCACTTAGCAGTTGAGGTTCTCTTTTGTTAGCCTGGATGACCAAAGGGACACACAAGCATTGGGAAAATCCCAGGTCATATCATACAGAGAAGGGAGAAAACACAGCACAGTGTAAAAATATCAAATACAAGCAGTTCCAGGTGACTTAGGTGTTTCAAATTCCCTTCCTCTCTTCTCCCAAGTTCTGTAGCACAGAGGTAAATCACTTGCAGTCAGGACTTGATGGAAACCGAATGGGCATTGGCATGTGGTGGGGAGGAAAGGAAGAGCTATTTCCTGGGGGTCGTTTACACGGGCAAATATTCCTCTAAATATACAGTACTGCTAAGATAGCTCATAGTTCCCACGGATCACAGCACGGCATCGCCTCATTCAGAAGGGGGGAAGGTAAAACACCCAAATATAGCGTGCCAAGGGATGTTGCTACTTTTGCCGGCATATTTGCAATGTAGCGCTTTATTGGCAGTGTAAACTAAGGGCTGCATCAGATCTGCATTGTGATTGGTTGCTATGATGTAAGGGGCGGGCTTAAAAGAGAGGGACTGCATTCAGTAGCATCAGGAAAATCCTCTCTGCTATTTTGCAGAAGGTCTGCCAAGAAAAAGGATTCCCAAGACCTTTCAGTCATAAAGTTCCCATCTGGTCAGCTCTGCTTGGGGGAGCGAGAGAGCATGAGCGAGAGAGGGGGGAGGGAGGGGGAGGCTGGAAAAACTTGCGATAGGTTCACCTTAGGATCCACGGCATGGCAGCAAGGTCTTTTAGCAGAGAGATTACTGTCCCTCTGCTTCACGGAGTGAGTTCATTTACAGGCAGATTTACAGAGACACGCAGAGACACTACTTTGATCTTCCCCTCTGCTATTTGGGCAGTCTGTGAGTCTTGGTCTATGCCCTTCCCCATACAGTCTTTGTCTGCTTGGGAGGCCACGCCCCCTGCACTTTTTCAAGTCTGAACATAAAAGTGGCATAATTAGAAAAAAACTGACTGGCACAGCTGCGGAAAAGAATTAAAACGCAAGTTACCGCAATAAATCTGTTGTGTAAACCAGCCCCAGGCCTACTCTGTTGCCACACAGCTTGTCCAACAGCCCCTTACAGGAACTACTCCATCTCCATTGAGCCCACTATTCTGCCTGTCTTATCCTTTCCTCAAAGACATCCCTCAAGGGAGTATCCCACACCTTAACTATCCTACATGAACAGATAAGTAAGCTGGCTTGGATCTGAGTCTGGGTGGAGGAAGCTGCCACTGCCACTACCTCCCACAAAAAGGCCGAAGAGAAAGAGGGAATTGAGAGATGATGATAAAAAGAGGCACACATGGGCCATCTATTTCTTGTCCTTTTTGTGAAAGAGAAGGGGAATGAAAGGGAGAAGAAGCCTTGGTGGGGCTGGAAGGATGGGTGAGTTAGTGAAATGACAGGGAAAAGAGGAGGATTTCTGGAGAATAATGACAATTTTGTTGCCGAGAGTTTTGTGGCTTTTTGGCTAACTTTTTTCCCCAGTCAAAATTCTTTTGTCAGAACTTTTTTTCTACCCACAAGGAAAGCACTGTTGCTAGACTGATATTTTATATACATGGGACGTGTTTTGCAGTCTATACAGCATAGTCAGGGTGATAAGTCTAGAGGCCAGGAAACAAAAATGAAATAAATACCAAAAAACAAAACAAATGCAAACACACACACACACACAAAAACAAAAATGAAAACAAAAACTGAAAGTGGCATCAATGTGCTTTGGTACTGTTGTGCACTGGGTACCAATGTGCATTGGGCACTTTTGCCCTTGTCCTAATACGCATCTTTGCAAAGTTTCTTAGCTCCTCTGCTACCTAGCTAAGTATGTGTAAAGTAACATTAAGGAAAAGGGGATACAGCATTCTGGTAGAAATTATAAAGGCAATTTGAAAGAAATTATAAAGGAGGGAAAGCAAAGGAAACATTTTTGGTGGGGTGGGCAGAAGTGGATTTTTCAGTACAGGTCAAATCCTCTATCCACATGGGATACATTCCAAGACCCCCTGTGTATACCCAAAATTGTGGATAACAGGGAAGCCTATTATTTTCAATTTAAAAAATGCTAAAAGTTGACCATAGAATCACATTGATGAACCAAGAAATGCCTAGAGAGAACATATTTTTTTGGACATGGATAAGTGAAGCCATGGATAGCAAATCTGTGGATTCTGGGGTCAACTTATAATGTATGTAGTTGTTTCTTCTTTTCCAAGCAAAACAACAACAACCAGGAAGTTGTTGAACAGGGAGGGGAGATGTGTGAAGTCAAATAATGAATGGGACTTTCTGTAACATTTTATTGTTGTCAGCCAATTTATACTTAAATATTTAACATCAATCTAACCGTTAACAATTTGCTGCCTCCAATTAGTATTGTTGAGTTTTCTAATAGATAATTGTAGGAAGAATGAGTCTAAAAATAAAAATGTATTAAAAATTCCAGTGATCTAGCCCTTTTAAAAAGCAATAAAAATATCTTCTTTAAAAAGAGTAAAAATCACTTCACTTTCAAAGTCATACAGAGTGCGACTTAAGAATGCAGACAAGCTCAATTAACATTTAAAAGTGTATTCTGAGGTCTGTGATCTGAGATCACCCAGGTAAATTAGACTCATTACAAAAACAAAGGAGTCGGCTTAAAAATGCAAATCAAAAGTTTACTGAAGGTATATCAATCTCAATCTACATACTAAAACAAACTTTAAAAAGAGTGGTCCTAACTAACTAGGAGGATTTAGGGTAGAAAGACTCACCCAGCCTTTAGCGGTAGAAGGCTACCTGGTGATTTGAAAAGCAAACATCATGGCATGGCTTCATAGCAGCAGCATGGCATCCATGGCATGGCTAGATAAGATGGCTAGACAAGAGCCGCATGGAGAATCTAACTTAAAAGAGAACTTGCACAGAACAATAAAATTTAAATTAGGTCATGTGTTGAGTGACCCATCACTCCAGTTGGCTGGAAGTGCCCAGTGAAATAAGAGAAAGGGAGTTTGAGAGAACAGAAGCATGCAGAGAAAATTCCTAGACTTATCTTAGGATGTGAATGGGGTACACAAGATTGCTTTTACATTACAATAATTATTTCCCCACATACTACAATAATTAAAGGTAGCCATTTTCTACTAACATTTCCATCTCTGTCCTTACCTACAGAGTAGTGTTTCTGTACATAGGCCAACAGCTTGCAGCATTCCTCTTTTTCTTTTTTCTTTTTTTTTAAGTAACTACCTGTAAGTATTTAATTATTGTTGGATAACAAAAAGCAATGAGTAACTTTAACAACTGTTCCTATGACTTTGAAACTATAAGAAAAAATATTTTTGAACTTTAAAAGTTCTGAAAGCTATCGTGCAGTCTGCTTTGTTCTAAAACATAGAACTTTTTCGGACAAGTAAAATGCAACGGAAGCAGCCTCGCCACGTTGCGAGACTGCTGCGCTACAGGGCATCCCTTTTGGATGATGCCCGTCCCTGCAGGCACTGTTGCGGTACTGCAGGGACATTTGAGTGGAATATTTTGCTGATTTTTACTCACAATCAACTTTCATGAGTAAAAATCGCCAAAATATTACACTCAAATGTCCCTGAGGTACCGCAACAGTACCGGCAGGGACAGGTGTCATCCGAAAGGGACGCCCTGCAGCGCAGCAGCCTCACAACGTGGTGAGGCTGCTTCCGTTGCATTTTACTTGTCCGAAAAAGTCCATAGTCTGTTCACTGAAATCCAGTGAGAGGCAATAGTGTACATTTATAAATTTGCACTAAAATAGTTTTCTAGGAATCTGTGGAAGAAAAGCATCTGGGTTTTTGTTTTTGTTGTTAGTCAGTGTAAAAGGACAGGTGTTTAAAATTATGACTGGTTACAAGGTTTTGATTGTGCTTGGGGGCTGATTGGATTTAGATGTGTACCTCAAACATTAGGTGAAAGTATATCTGATTAGGCTTCAGACTTTTGCTAAGTTGACATTTTATGGAGGCCTGACTGATAACTGACACTTGGTTATAACTGCTAAACAGTCGAGGCAGGAGCACGTCTGCTCATTTGTTCAGCTGGAGAGAGATTTGAGGGTCTCTGAAATGGTGGGAGATTCCTGCCATTTCACAGATCCTCATGTCTCTCTCCAGCCACATCTCTGGCTCTCTCCAAACTTGAAAATACAGTACAGGTATGTATATGTTGTAGATTTTGGAGCATTTTGGATTTCAGAATTCCAGATAAGGAATACTCAACCCTGTATTGGAATTGATTGTCCCTTATATTGATAAGGACATTGGAAGGGGCTAAGTTGATTGCTGTGCTGGGGTTTCAGAGTTATTTGAAAAACACCAGGGGGGCTTTCACACAACACATTTATAACACTATGAATCCACTTTAGCGGCTGTGGCTGCATCCTATGGCATCCCGGGGTTAGCAGTTGAGGGAGGGGCTTTTAGAATTCTCAGCCAGAAAATTCAAATGCCTCAGCACCAAATTAAAACCCCCAGCTTTAACTATATAATGTGAAAGGGCCCCAGGTAAATGTTAACCTTTATGGTTGGTGATAACATACCCTCCAACTGTTCTTATTTTATTTTATTTATTTATTTATTTATACCCCGCTCTTCAGCCACAAGGCTATCAGAGCGGCTTACAAATTGTTTTAAGCAATAGCTATTTACACATCTACACTGCATTAAACAGTTTCCAATGTGTGTTAACTAATTGCCCCCCACAAGCTGGGTACTCAGTTTACTGACCTACGAAAGGATGGAAGGCCAGGGACAATCCTGATTAATCCTCTGTTGCCCCACTTTTTCTGCTGCTTTTAAAATATCCCAGTTTCTCTCTCCTCACACTTTCCTTCCTTGTCCTCAGCTTACTTCAGTTGCTACAAACTGAGTTCAGAGTACACAAGTAGCTAACTCAGTAGGAGGAGAGGAGAGGAGAGGGCATCTTTACCTTCCCAGCAGGCTCAGGAAAAAGTAAACTCCTGCAGCTTCTCCAGGCTTGTGTGTTATTTCCCATTAATAACTTTTGCTGTCTTGACCACACATGCCCCAGTTTTCATCCTGAAATAGTGGAGGGTATGCAATAACAGTGGGGTCCAATTTGTGACCTTCGCTGTCCAATGGGACTTCCTCTGTGTATGGGGGAAATGGAAACAGGTGGACTACCAACATAGATGTATGCAAAAGACTCAAGGGAGTGTTTAATATATTTAAATGGTGGCAACAGATTGAATGATCATTTATTGATGACCATTTTGGTGGCACCAGCACTGATAATAGCAATATGACTCCGAGCCATTTCACATCAATTTACCAAGCTAAAGTTTAAGAGATAGTGAAAACAATGATGCAACACCCCCCTTCGATAAATAGCATACCGGTATTTAAAGCTGGCATCACAATTACAAAAAAAAAAAAATCAATAAAATAACTTACTATTAAAGGCTTGAGTAAACCAATGTGGCATGCTCATAAAATACAGAACTCTTATTTTATGAAATCAGAGCTTGGCCTGATAAAAAGTATTGTTCCGAGATGACTGACACCTAATAACTGATTATACCAGTTTTGACTTTTAGATTTATCTACTGATAACTTTATATATTGCATGAATAATACAACATGCAGCCTTGCCTTGAAAACAAATTGTTATGATTTGGCTCACAAACCTTCCCAAATGAAGACCTAGCTGACTAGCACATACTATGTTCCATCACATATTCAGAAACATACTTCATATTTAAATTTTCTAATAAAAAAAATCACTAGACAGCATACTTTGAAAATGGAATACCAATTAAACAGTTGAGCCTAAAAATGTTAGTATAATACCCTAAAGACACCAGATCCCATCTGATCGTGGCAGCTAAGCAGGATCAGACCTGGTTAGTAATTGGATGGGAGACCACCAACAAATACCAGGTGCTGTAGGCTATATTTCAGAGGAAAGAATTGGCACAGTATTCCTTGCCTAAGAAAATCCTATGAAATTCATGCAGTCACCATAAGTTCACAAGTGACTTGAAGGCATGTATAACACGCAGTCCATTAATATAGTACATACATATTTGTAATAAGAGTTGCTTACCGATGACGAAGAATTTGATAAATAATTTCACATATATTACATGTTGATAATTAGCTTTTACCCGATAAAGACATTTCAATGCCAATATCTTTTAGTATATTATTTAATGACACTACAATAGTAATGGCTAGGGCAGCCATAGTTGGAATCCTGCTGGTGACTATGAATATGGTTGGTTATGCACAGGCATAACCAGCCATATTCAGTACTTCCTTCCACAATGTCCTTACCTAGTGCAACTGACCTTTTGCATGACAGAGATATCCACATGGCCAATGAGTGATGCGGGGACATGGGGGTTCCCAGGAAGCATTTGGCTATTGTTTGCAGCCAGCAGAGGAGGGAAAGATTATCCTCCCAGATCTCCAGGAAGAACATGTGAGCATGCTAGAGATAAAGGAGGAGGGTGTGCTTTGCTCATATGCTTCAAACTTGTGCCCTTCTTTCCCTTCTCTACGGGTCTGAAACATGGGTCACCTATCGCCACCACTTACGACTCCTCAAATGCTTTCATCAGCGCTGTATACGCACAATCCTAAATATACACTGGACTGACTATGTGACGAATGTTGCTGTCCTTGAGCAAGCAGGGATCACCAGCATTGAGGCCATGATATTGAGAACACAGCTGCGCTGGGCAGGGCATGTTTCTAGGATGGAGGACCATTGCATCCCAAAAATAGTACTCTGTGGTGAACTCACTACAGGTCAGTGTAAGGGGGGTGCTCCAAAAAAGTGATACAAGGACTCCCTGAAACAACTTCTCAGGCTCAGCCAGATTGATCACCAACAATGGTCCTCCCTGGCCTCACATCGGGAGGCATGGAGACGCATTATCCACAATGCTGCAGCCTTATTTGAGAACTCATGCCGAACAAGTCTTGAAGAGAAACAACAACGCAGAAAGAATCACAACCCGAAAACATCACCCAAGGAGACCTTCTGCTGTGCTTTCTGCAACCAGAAATGTTTATCTCGGTTTGGCCTTTTTAGTCATCAGCACGCTTGCAGAAAGTGCAGGATGAGTCCTTCCTGAATCTTCGTTTGCGAAGAAAAGCCAGAGAGAGAGACATTACACAAAAGAGAGTATCAGATGAGAGGACAATCATGTGGGAAATTCAAAAATAAAAAATAAAATACACATAAAAAGTCAAACAAAGCCCCAAAACACACTTTAAAAATGCCAAGTAACCCAAGGAGGGTAGGAAAAAGTGTGTCACTTACCCCTTGTCCCGATTCCACCTGGAAGTGTTCGGCACGGACCTCCCAGTGACGTTGGCATTGAGCCAGCATAACGGGTCGCCTTTTTGTTCACCCATTGTTCCATTAGAAAAACGGAACAACGGGTCAGTTCATAGCTTAGCACATGAATAAGAAGGAGCACTGGGAGAACGGAAAGGGCACTGGAGCATAACAACACAGGGACGATGTCATCTGAAAGGGAAGCCCTTTCGTGATCTCCTGTCATCCCTGTGATGGATTAATTTGATCATCTGATAATCTTCAACAATGAGAAGTGACTGACCTAACCAGGAGACCTTGAGTAATCTCAAGATTTTGAGGATTTTTTTTTTAAAAAGCTTCAGCTTCCAAGATGAAAGTTACATTAAAATAATCTCAGGTTTGTCCAGTCTGGATGTTCTTTGTTATTTATATATAATTCATAATTCATATTATAATATTGTCATAAATGAGAAATGTACAAATGATATTTTATAATATCATATATTATTTACAGAATATTTTTTATATATAAATCTGTAAACCAGTTTAAATGTTGCATGGCAGAAATTCTAACGATAAATCAGCCTTCTAAATAAACCTCTAAAAGTTACCAGCCTGCCCCAAAACAAAAACAAATATACCCCAGCTTGTGGGGATGCGCTGGGGGTAGGAGAGGAAGGAGTGAAAGCTCTTTCCATCTTCCAAAAGGCTGCAGCATTTCAGTGTTGGGCAGGGATAAAGCCCACTTCATCTGCCTACTCACAATTCCTATAATTCCTTGTCCTCTTTAGCTAGCAAATAAATGCTCATTTCACAACAACAGATAAATGGGAGGAATAGGATCATGGACATGGATCATGAAAGATGACAGGAACAAAATGATGCCCAGCTATGGCATCTTGCTTAGGTCAACTGCAGAACTGTTAATTTGTTGGGTTTTTTTTTTTAACCGAGTATGCTAAGATACACATTGTGCATGTTACATAAAAAGCCCCCAAGAGACAATCTTTAGCATGTGAACTAGTCACATTTTTGTAACATCCTAACTCAAGCACCTCTCAGTGACCACCTTCATGTATTTCAATATGATCCCCCAAGACAAAACCAGACTCCATTGTAAGCAGCTGTGATAGTGATGCCACTGGCACAGTGGCTGAAAGTGCTGGCATTTATTACTGATGTGAAACATTCTTACAGGAAATTTTACCAAGAGTGAAACACTGATGAGATAGCGCCAAGTGAAGGTAATAAATCTGTGATGCGTTATTCTACTTTCTCTATCCTTTTTTCAATAGGCCATGCAATCTGTTGATACAGTGTCTCATAAATCAACTGACAAAAATATGGTCTACAAGAAATAATTTATATGCAATAAAACTGAAGAGCTCTCTTATAAACCTAAGCACTGCTGTACCTAACAAATAATCACAAATCATCATAGAACATAGGGAAACCTCAATGGCTGTCCTGCAGAAAATACATATTCCTTATAATACTTTAATTTAATTATTATAAGATAGGATGTAATGCAACTAATTCTTTGGCTTTCCTCAAAAATGAGTTTAATCTTACTTGAGAGGCTGCAAAAATATCATGTGAGAAGAGTAGATGCAATTTGCAGTTGTCCGTTTTCCTTTCTTTCTTCCTAAAAACAAGTGTTATATTTGTTATGATATATGGCATTTCAGTAGGGTTTTTACCCTCTTAGATGTCTTTGTAAACACTGAAACCAAAGAGAGACAGATAGAAGAGAGGGGCACCTAAGTACCATTGGTTTTGATAGGTTCCAAATACTACTAGTCATGTGTGCAATGTTCCCTGGGTGCTGTGCTCAGAAACAATTCTGCACGAGAGACCTACACTCAAATGTGAATTCTCCAGAGGATTCTCTCTACCCCAGCAATCTGACATACAGTCCCTTCTACAGCATTGCCTTGCCTAAGCTGACTAGTTAGACACAGAGAAGAAAGACTTATTAAAGCAGAAGGAAAATGAGAGGGAGGCAGGGAGGGAAACATTCTATTTGGAATGAGAGTGAATGATCTTATGTACTTCTAGCCAGTTTGATGCTCAGTCAACATACTGGCTCGCATTTTCTGTTGTGGGGCCCCTACTTAGGAGGGTTGGGAAGAGCTGTTAAAATAATAATCATATAATGACTATAATTATTAATGCAAAATGTATTAATCAAGAAGCATGTCTTAATAGAAACCTTGGCAAAGCTTAATTCACATCATTTGGGGTGACTAGAATACATTATACTGTATACATTCTAATTACATTTATGTAGTTTCCAATACCAACTGTACTCATTTAATCAAAGTCGGCATTATTGCAGTGTAGATCTACAGCTGAACAGAATAAATGAAGAGTGACATAATAAGGACTATCTCTTTCATTTCTCATAAAGAGTTTTGAGCAGAGTCTTAGCAATAACACAAGGATTACCCTCAGTACTTCTACCTGCTTTCAGAAAGGAGAGGGATCTGCCTGTGATACAATGTAGTCAGAAAACAGTACTTTGCATTAATGTACCCACTGCAATGAGTGAACCGGTTGTACCAGATAGTTATCCAGCCTCTTTTAAAAAGATAATAAAAACAGATGAAAGTACATTAGTAAACTTCCTATCCCACTGCCACAAATGGCAATGCACAATCTGGCATTACCTGTATTTAAATGGTTTTCTTATTTTACTTCTCACCTACAATTCATAATTTTCAAATCTGCAAAGTGACTCACAGGTGTTTTTTTTTTTTTTTAATTTCCCCACAACAGTTCTATGAAACAAGCCAATGTTATCTCTAACCATTTCCATGCAAAATTTTCAAAACGTTTAAAGCCATGGTGGGGTAGGGTTAGAATGGAAACTTAAGGGGGGGATAAATCAATGGTAAGCAATTTGTGGCCCTCTAGATATTTTTGGGCTATAACACCAATAATCCCTCTCAGCATTGGCTGTGCTGGCTGGGCATGATGGGAGTTGCAGTGGAACATTTGGAAGGCTGTACCTGTTGCTGATTTAAATATATACAATGCTGACTTTCTTATCAAACTTAAACTTACTTTACATCTTTAAAAACATTGGCCAGGATCCTGTTGGGGAGTTATGAATGTGTAACCTGGAGTTATACATTCATGATGGTTTGGTGTTCACAATCCCTACATAGCACCTAGTTTAGGGGACATGTAGACTGTGGTGTTACTAAGGCCAGTATCACCCCTCCCTCTGTCAGTGTCACCTGGTGTGGTTCGGCCTCTGTGCACCCCCTAGTGCCACCACTGCATGTAGGGACTGTGAAAGTCCCCGTTCCCCACTTACTGGGAAGCAGACACTGCAATCGATGGGGGTATGTTCCCCTGTTGCTTAAGAAGAAGCTGACTGATGTTTCCAGTCCCCCCTATACACAAGCAATCTCTGGTGCAAGGAAGAATTGCAACAGGGACCCCGCTTCTGCCTGTCACAATGGAGATTGCTAACAGGACGGGGTAGGAACATCAGTCAGCTGTTTCCCATGTAACAAGAAAATGGACCCCTGTTGACCTCAGCAGCTGATTTCATGTATGTGGGGATGGGAGAGGATTGGGCCAGAATTTACTGTGTAGCTCTGTAACAAAAACAGTTATACATTTGTAAGTGCTCAGTAGGATTCTGGCCATAAAGTATATGGTATGTAATCTGTGGCATTGCTAAGACCAGTGTCATTCCTCCTTCTGATAGTGTCATCTGGTGCAGTTTGGCCTTTCTGCACCCTCCTAGTGCTGCCACTGTCCATATCATACAATGCATAACTCAAGGAAGCTAACAAAATCACCAGCAGAATAATAAAAAGTGGTACAAAATACATAGATAAAACTACAGACAGTTTTAGCGCTATAACCTGATGTACAACTGATCTACCTGGTACACAAGTAGATCTTAGCTTTTGCTGGATGGGTCATCAGAAGTGATTGTTTACAAGGCTTGATAATGGAAACCATCAACTTCTTTTTTAAAAAAATACCAAAAGTAGCATTTATTAAACAGTCCATGTGTAGACCTCAACACTAGGGATATAACTCTTTGCTGGTTAGTGGTTTCAATTTTTTTCTTTCTGTTGGGTGAGATGATGAGACTTTTGTGCATTTTGAATGTTTTATTTCACAATTTGGGACTTTAAAAAATCATTTGTGGAAAAGAATGTTCAAAAAGCCCCCTGCCCTTACAAAATCCAACACTTGCACACAGAAAACAGTGTGTTTTGTACAATTTTGTGTGAAAGTGTTGTTCTTTCTACAGTGTTATTATATGAATTATTTTTTCACCAAACCCCCCCAAAAAAACCTTGTGAATATTTTTTAGATCCTTACTCAACTACCCAGCTATGAAAAAGTGGGGGAAGATCATAATATTAGAGGAAAGCTTTTAGAAATTAAACATTGCTATAATGTAATCAAGGAATGATAGCACCTCTGGATATTTTGTTACATTTGATAAGATTTTTGAAAGTTTAATATAATTTAACTATCATAAACAGCAAGTGTGATACAGGCATCCCAATTTATTTATTAGATTTGTATTCTATTCCATGTCAATAAAATATTATTGAAAACAATAGCATGCTCCAAGGCAGAATGTACACTAGAGCCCCTTTTGTTCAACAAGCATTGCTGTGTTGTTGTTTCAAATACAGTTACAGTACTACTATAGCACATCAAGGAATACCAGGTTTACTGTGCCTTTTTAACACCAGTCTGTGCCACACAGCAAAGTATAGTGCTGCTATAATGGGAGACACGGGAAGGTTTGCAAGGTCACCTTAGTCTTTTATGGGGATATTTTCCCCTTTACATAAACACCTTTGCACCTTTGGTAACTATGGCAAGAGCTATTCTTGGCTTTTCATATGGACAGGTTTTTCTTTGAACCTGTTTCCTGAAAATCTCTTCTCCCACTCTACCAAAACTTATTCTCATCCCCACCAGGGCTTCCCTTCCACTGTAATACCCCCATCAGAAACCTGTGCACCCTTCAGAATAAGCTTTAACCTCACCTAAGTCAATGAGATTTGTGCAGACGTACAATTGCACTGCCAGCTTATTCAAATGTACAATTGCATTGTTGTTGTTTTTTGAGAGAGATAGAGAGAAGAATGAATAGGAAGGCTTGGACAGACAATGCAATCATACAGTTATTTATTTATGAGTTTATTTAATTTATATCCTGCCTTTCTTCCTGTACAGGACCCAAAGCAGATTAAAAATGTGTGTTTTTTTAAAAAATTTCCTTTAAAGCAGGAATGAAGGAGAGGGGGAAGAAAGGCTGATTCAAATCTCTGTTTGATTTGTCACTCTCAACTGCAGTTGTACAGAACTATGTATCTAAGTAGGTGCTGTTCTTTACTGAAAACTCAGAAATTCAGAAACATTCAGCAGTTATTCACAGGTAAAACATTATGTAGAAATATATTTCAAAGTGTTGTGTCCTAGAATTAATGGATGACCATCCAGCCCGGTCAATTACAGTCAACCAGTGGAAGGCAGGCCCCTGTTTATCATCCACAGATATATCACACCCTGCCTGAGGTGAAATATGAAGGCAGAGAATAAAAGGTGTAAAACCTGCCATGCAGGCTGAAGGTCCTCCTACCAATAATGTTCACAATAGCACACTTCTTGTTCACATTTAAATCTAATGTTGCTGCAGTATACGAACATAATAGTCACAAAATGGGTCTGCAAAATGCCAATATATAGTCATAGAAAGCACAGGAGAATTATAGGATGGTGAGTGGTCTTTCAGTGAGCCAGGCATTACAGAGAGATCAAAATTCAATCTGCAGCATAAAGCAGAAATGACTCCCTCCAGTCTTTCAGAACTGCTATTAATGTTTTTACCTTATGAATTGTACCTCAAAGGTTTGGTGAATCAGTGACAATAAGAACCTGGCTTATCCACTGTGACATCTTTTGTCCAATGCTATTTATCCTGCTGAACCTTGATCAGGAGACCCTTCTTATTTTAATATTATGCTACATAAAAAGATTACTGAAGATGCTTTCTAACACTACAGATTTGGTTCACAGAGATCCAAATGCAAATCATTCCAGGAGTACATAGAATCATAGAATTGGAAGAGACCACAAGGGCCATCTAGTCCAACCCCCTTCTGCCATGCAGGAATATCTAGTCAAAGCACTCCTGACAGATGGCCACCCAGCCTCTGTTTAAAGACTTCCAAAGAAGGAGACTCAACCACACTCTAAGGCAGTGCATTCCACTGTCGAACAGCTCTTACTGCCAGGAAGTTCTTCCTAATGTTTAGGTGGAATCTCTTTTCCTGTAGTTTCAGTCCATTGCTCCATGTCCTAGTCTCTCGAGCAGCAGAAAACAAACTTGCACCATCCTCAGCATGACATCCCTTCAAATATTTAAACATGGCTATCATATCACCTCTTAACCTCCTTTTTCCCAGGCTAAACATATCCAGCTCCCTAAGCCGCTCCTCATAGGGCATGGCTTCCAGACTTCCTACCATTTTGGTTGCCCTTTAAATAGCACTGTCAAAAGAGGCTTACATGGAGGTTCAGCGTGTATAGTGCTTAGAGTGGTAGACTCTAAGAAAACCCAGGTTGTAATCCTTGCTGCCATGTGAAGCTCACTGGTGACCTTGGACCAGTCACTTGTTCTCACCCTGATCTACATCAGTGGGGTATTATGAGGATAAAAGGGTAGGGGGAGGGAGAACCATGTGCGTTACCACAAACTCCTTGAAGGAAAGGCAGAATAGAAATGTATTAAAGGAATAGTGAATGAAATCAGCAATTGTATCTGTAATTGTGAATCAAAATGAGTATGGCAAGAAATGTAGAAACAGCTCAGCAAACTCACACCTAATTCACAATCCAAACATTTTTATTTTGTCACAGATTTCTCATGATACAAATATGAGTAGGAGATAATAGAATATAGTTAAAGACATGGTAGCAGTAAAGTAGGACAGTTTCAAAGTGAAGGGAGGATATACAGAAAGAGAAAAACAATATCCCACTCTCACTCCTGCTCAACCTACCTGATCATTTCTGGCCATAGTTTGTTTTTCCAAAGTTGACAAAGAAAATGATTTTTTAGCACCCACAGCACACAACAGTTTATGAGCCAGGTGCCTTTGCAGCAGCAGTGAAAATACTTATGTAATGTATTTACACCCCCACACGTACAGAATTCATCCCACTATTGCTGACACACTAAAAAATATAGATCTTTGGCAATCTTAGCAATGAGATGCAACTACTTCAGACCAACTTTTTTTCTGCATACAATACATATGAAAAGAGACTCTACCACTCACTTATCAACTCAGCTCCCTGGGGGAGGGGGAGAGAAAAGAACTGTCAAAATATACACAACTGTAGTTGTGCCTGGAATCAGAGGACTCTGTGGCTGCCACCTATTTCTTGTGTAGCTCATATTCTAAAGCAATAGGGGTGAGAAACCCGTGGCCCTGCAGAAGGTGGATTACAACAAATGATCATCAGTGGCCATTGCTTAGGCTATCTGGAGCTGATGGGAGTTGGAGTCCCAACAGTGTCTGGATGGTTTAAGCTTCCCCTCTCCCCATTACAGCAGGTCTTTAGAAGTTGCAGAACTAAGAGTTCCAAGTTCAGGATTTTATTTGAAGCATGAAAGTTTGAAAACTTCAATCATAGTTTAAGTAGATAGTCTTTAATCCAGCACAGGTGTTTCATGTGATCTTTTCTAAGCATGTTATTTCTGATCTTTTCAACTATTGAATCTGAGATATTCTATATAAAAACAAAATGTGCTGAGCTACAGAACTTGTTCTCCAAAAACTTTTTAAAAAACAAACAAAACCTTAGGAGTCATCTATATGAGCCTGGATATATCGACTCCCCACTGGCATATCCTGGCCATGGATCAGCCTGTTCCTCTCATTAACAGGCACGCTGGTCCATTGCTGCAGCCGCCACCGTCATCTCCCTTACTCTCTCTGAAGGCTGGAAGCTGGCCCGCAACATGTGACTAAGGCCACCTGCATGTGACCAGCCTTGGTCACATGCTACAGGACTCCTTCCTGCCTTCTTAGAGAGTTATGAAACCGACAGCAGCAGTGAGGACCGGCCTGCTGGGATGGGCTCCTGCAGTCTCGTGGAATCCAGTCTGTTCAATTCCATCAGGAATGGATTAAAAGAGATATGATCTTATAATGCTGTATTGGGCCCTACCCCACGTTCCCCTGTCTGAGCTCCATATCTGCCCTGGGGGTGGTGAGGACTGCCTGGGGGCAGAACAGGGCGAAAGCACTGTGTCATCAGGACTGTAAGATGAGGACAAGATGGGGTAAATGGCCCATGTAGGCAAGCCTTTAAATGATTTTGCAAAGGATTAAACAAATTAATCTGCTCAGTATTGGTAAGTCAGAAAAGACTGCTCAGTATGAATTTCCAGAAGCAGAAACATAACCTGTAAGCAGACTTTCTACTACTAGTTGGAAAGTGGTAGAAGTACATGCCAACTCTTAGCACAAGTAAATCCCTGAAAATCAGCAATCCCTTTCTTTGCCACTGTGGCCTCAAATTTATAAGAAATAATATACAGCATTCAGTATTTGTGTTTTACTAACAGTGGAAGCATATGTGATAAGATCAACCAAAGCACTGAAAGCACAAGAGAGTACAGAGTTATCTCTTCGGAAGCCTGCACAATTTATAAAGCTTCTTTCAAAACAAAACCGTAGAAGTTTCACCTAGACTTCAATTTCACAAATAATGAAAAAATAACAACATGGAAGCTCTCCTTAAGCAATTAATATTGGATTTGTAATGCTAATATTTTTCCCTTCAAGGTACAATGACTAAGATCCAACTGAAAGTGGTAATCATAAACCACAGATTAGCAATAATGTTTTTTTAAAGCTGGTCACCTAGCAACTTTGCTACTACCTGCTGCCATTGCAAATAAGCTGAAGATAACAGCTTTGTGGGTAATTATAGAAATTAAACTTTTACTGACACAAATTAAAACTAGAATAGATAAAATGAAATAGGTTTAAATTGAACCCAGTTCTCTAGGAAATTACCCCCTTTCAAGCTTCCAGCTGTTGAATTTGCAGTTTTTATTCTTTTCCCTCCTTCTTTAAATTCTCATTGTGTTTTGGATGAAAGACAGGCAAAGAGGAGGAAAGAAAAAATAATCAATTATTCTATATTGCTTTTTACAATTGCTGGGGGAAGAAAAGCACTTACTAATCCCCTCGAAAGTCCTTACATGACCATTATCCAGCAGCCCAGGTAAGAATAATATTAAGAAATTGTAGCAGGTAATTATTTTTCATAGATTCTTTATTTAAATGTACATCCTGCCCTTTTCCAAAGGGTCTGGGTACCTGAAATGTTTCAAAATGCATTCTAGATGTTTGTTTTTTGGGGGGAAACACATTCAAAGTCCATAGAAATAAGCCTTTTATTAGCTTCATCCAAGCTAGAAGATTTATTCACTTGTTTTATTTATCCTTCATGTACCAGGATACACAAATCTACATTGTTTGAGTTGTAAACCATTTTCTGATGCTGCTGCCCTTCTTGCTCACACAAAAGCAGCTCTGCAGCGCCTAACATCCTGCTTCGCAACAGCTGCAGAGCTGTTTGGGCTGGAAGTCAACCTGAAGAAAACAGAAGTTCTTTACCAGCCTGCACCACAGGACGAACACCACCATCCCCACATTGCTGTCGGCAAATCTGTGCTTAAGTCTGTTCAGCAGTTCACCTACCTGGGAAGCATCATCTCCTCAGATGCCAAGATTGACAAAGAGATCAATCACAGATTAGCAAAGGCATATAGCCCATTTGGAAGACTTTACAAAACAGTCTGGAGTAGTAAACACCTGAGGCAAAGCACAAAAATCAGTGTGTATAGAGCCATTGTACTGTCTATTCTTCTTTATGGGGCTGAGACATGGGTCACCTATCACCACCACTTAGGACTCCTCGAATGCTTTCATCAGCGCTACATACGCACAATCATAAATATACACTGGACTGACCATGTGACGAATGTTGCTGTCCTTGAGCAAGCAGGGTTCACCAGCATTGAGGCCATGATATTGAGAAAACAGCTGTGCTGGGCAGGGAATGTTTCTGGGATGGAGGACCATCGCCTCCCCAAAATAGTACACTATTATGAACTTGCCATGGGTCAGCGTAAGAGGGGTGCTCCAAAAAAGCGATACAAGGACTCCCTGAAATGACATCTCAGGCTCGGCCAAATTGATTACCAACAATGGTCCACCATGGCCTCACATCGGGAGGCATGGAGACGCACTATCCACAATGCTGCAGCCTTATTTGAAAACTCACGCCGAACAAGTCTTGAAGAGAAACGACAACGCAGAAAGAATCACAACCTGGAAACATCACCCAAGGAGACCTTCTGCTGTGCTTTCTGCAACCAGACTTGTTTATCTCAGATTGGCCTTTTTAGTCATCAGCGCACTTGCAGAAAGTGCAGGATGAGTCCTTCCTGAATCTTCGTTTGCGAAGAAAAGCCAGAGAGAGAGAAAGCATTTTCTAACCCCACTGTGGATTCTAATGATTTATGGAGTATAAATGAACACCCTGCATCCAAGGGGTATTGTGTGTTCAACCAACACCAAGGGTCAGAAACAATAAAGTGGAAGAAAGTTAAAATAAAATGCAATAAGATGTGTACTTCTTATACTTGGGATATCTCCTGACCCCAATGAATCCCTACTTCTGGAATAAATTTCAATCACTGCTAATCTACTGGCAACCAGAGCCTATAACTTCTTTTTCACCACAATAACATTTGCTGTTTATTGGGTGCATAATAATTGAGCTGCGGGACTTACCCTGTGGCTGCTTTGCAGTCCTGGGTGGGATGCACAATTCTGGAATCACCCAGCATGCCGCCATGCTGGGTTTCTCCTTCCCAGGGGGCTGCACAGTCTAGGTCCATGTGGTAAGGAAGTTTTTCACTCAGCCAATGAGTTTAAAACTGGCTTAAACTCACTGGCCAGGGAGCCAGACCAGAGTGAGCTGCTGGAAGTCTTCACTCCAGTCAGCTCTGGGGCTATTAATTGCGCTGCTCTCCCTCAAGCTCTTCAGTTATCATCAGAGCTTCATCCCCTCCTTCTCCCCATGTTCTGGCGGCTTGTTTGGTTTCAGTGTTGCTGTATTATGTATCTTCTGTACATCATGTAATTCACAATTTTTGGGGCAGTTGGCATGGATCAGGATATCATTTATCTGGATGGGCATGGGTAAGGGATGGGGGTCCCCTTGTGGGACTAGCGGGGTGGGCTGGAAAAAGTATTGCACATCAGTCGGCATATGCCTTTTCAGCACACCTGATAGGGCAAGGGAATCTCTTGCTGGGCCTTGCCCAGGGGGATCCACACCTTGCTTCCTGGTTCCAGCCATGGGGCAGAGTGCTAGGCTCATTGATCAACAGATGGGTTAATCAATGCCTGGATCCAGATCCACGTGTGTCAACCCATCTACAAGCTGTACTCCATAAAGTTGTGGCCTTAATTTTCCATTTAATTTGGGTGTCCTTATTTTCTTTGCCAAGTGTCCACACCTTTGGACACGCAACTGGCTAGCATTAATTTTTATTCCTATTACTGTGCCTTTCACCAAAATAAATATATAATTTTTATCTCCAATTACTTTCTCCCATTCAAGTGACAAGTTTTTGTTAAAAGTATGTTGTAGTTTATTGTTGTTACTGGTTTTCTTTCTTTTTGGATTAGTATAAAATGAAATAAAAATAATTTTTAAAATGTCTACTTCAGCACTTCAGGCTACTAAAACAAGGCAAGGGATGTACATTGGCTAGAACAACAACAAGAAAAATCCCCCATGGCAAAAATGAGGGCTGTGCACAAGATCGAAATTTTAAAAGCTGTTGTTGACTGCTCAGTCCTGACATTTCATAACATGCTCCTTTGTTTCAAGTCCTGTCCCCTTAAAGCTTCAGTCAACTAAGTCTGTTAAATTTTAATCAGGATAATAATAAAAAGAGTGTGTGTTGGAAGAATACTTTTTTTGCTTTGTTCTGCCAACAAGCAAACTGGTGTGATTCAGTGAGGCAGCAGAAGGAAATCAGAGGTAACAAGAGGCTATTTTATTTATTACCAGGAGTCCAATTGGTGAGAGCCTCTTGCTCCTCTGTAATGCATTTGGCAATCTAGCTGGAAACTTCCCCATCATGGCCCCTTACTTCCCCCACCTCATCGCTTCCAGACTTGTCTGCCTAAACCAGAAGTGGGGGGGGGGAGATGAAAAGCTGCCGCACCAGCACTTGTGTTCCTGCCCCATTGCTGCCTGGACATCTCTCCTGCCTCTGGCCTGAGCAGGGTGTCCTAGTGCTGCCTCATAAGATGTTGCAGCAGGCTGCTGGGACTATAAGGTGTTTCCCCTTTGCTTAATGGCTGCTTACAGTAAAGGAAGATAGCAATTCTGGGATGTGTCAATACCTCAGAGCGTCCCATATGATGTGGTGCCTTTTCTGTGATGACTCAGACTGTCTGCAGTTTGGGTGTGGAGGGAGAATTAGGGCTTGTCTACACTGCTGACAAAGATCGTATTCACCTTGTAGTCTCTGTGATCATGACATACCACATTCTTGACGATTTTTTTCAGAATGTTGTTCTTTTTGATGTCCAAGGGTTTAAATCTGTATTTTTTTAAATTGCCTTTTACCCCACACTTTCTTGGAAAATCTGGAAAATCATATGCTTGGCTGGTCCTCCAAGTTGGCTTTGGTGTGGAGCCGAGGGGTGGGTTTTGCGTGACCTGATAAATTCAGCTGCCTCTGTTTATATTTAGATTTTGCCAGCATGCAGACACTATTATTTTTTAAAGGTATATTTGTGTGGATACTTGTATGTCATTATTGCATTTCTACCTATTTGCGTTTTCACATGAATGACAGGAAGAAAAAAAAGGTGGACTGGCCACAGCCATGTAGCCAAAAATAATGTGAAGTATAGGATGCGTGATCATAGCAGGACTGCCTTTTTACACAAGTGAGCTCACCTAGGTGAAATGTGTGGCTGGTAATAGTACTCTCACTTCATTTTAACAAAATGTGTGTGGCATTAACAAGATTTGCGCAGGATTACAAACCAGGTAAATATGAGTTGAAGCAGAATTTTTCACCTGGGTAGACAAGACCCCAGTTTTACTACCTACAACATTCAGAGACTTATTAAACAGACAGATTAATAAGGAAGGCAAACAGAAGATTAAGGTAAACTATTCAACAAAACAAAATGAAATTAAAAGACTCAACAAGGCCAACTCATAAAGCAATCAAGAATTGCCTATCCCTCACCACAGGTCTTTTGTGATGTGTTACTAACACTAAATGAAGAGACTCTAGAAGCAGACAACTAATTTATTATTTCAATAATCTTGCATAATCCCAGCCCATAACACTTTTATTGGAAAATGCTGCCGAAAATTTTGCCCAGAGCGCACAGTAGAGGGGTCAATGACCAAAATCCAACTCCCCTTCTCCTCCTCTGCACCCCACCATCTTGCCATTTTCCTTATATGGACATGTAGGAGACATACTTGATGGCTTCTTCTGCTTATTTTTAATGTCCAGATCTCAAGATTGGTCCAACACACTTTGAACCATGCAGTTGCACTCCATTCGAATCCAGAGCTCATAAAAATAAATCCAAAACAGGCTGATTGCTTTGTTATTTGGGATTTGGCCAGACTGGTTGCACAGGCATAGCTAAATTAATAGACTTTGAGGGGGGGGATCTTTTCTTTCCAGCCACATTTTATTTGTTGATAGGAAAAAGTGGACATGGCACATGATTAAAATATGGGGACATTGTTTACAACTGTGCAGGTTTCAATGTTGTACAATAACTACAGTATATCATAGGTCTACTGCTCTGTGCATTTTGCAAGACAAAAGTGCACATTGAAGGTTATTTCAACAATCATACCCTGCTTTTAAAAATCTAATCAATTCAGATTAGATGAAAAAATACATTAAAAATATCAAATGTAAAAATAATTTTGTAAAATACAAATCAAAATTCAATCCTGTTGTAAGAAAGGTTTTCCAATGCTTCTGCATTGTATTCAGGCTTCATCTTTGTCAAGGAAAAAATGTTGCATATAGAGCTCTCAATGAGTATGACAGGATGTAATTTACTGAGTAGAGGCACAGTTTGTCGGCCACAAACTGGCTGAAACGTGGCAAGTCAGAGAGAAAGAGAGAACCAGGATGGAATCTGGTAATTCAGGAAAAGAGCTAGGAGAAATATGTGAAGTCATAGATGTTTTAGAGATGTAAAAAGATATTGAGAGCAACACAAGGGAAAAAAACTGTACCCCTCCCCTGAATCTGATGCATTAAGACCACATGACATGCAGCCTCATCCCTCAGCCTGGTGTGATAAGGCTACATGATGTATGGCTCTATCCACACCAAACTAGAGGTATGCCACCTTAACCCAGGTTTAAAAAACGTACTGTTTTCTCCAGAGTTTGCTGGAAACTCTGGTGTTTCCTTAGTGCGAACAATGGATCTGCCCTGGATTCAGGGGGTGGGAGACCAGACAGATTGCTGCCTGGCAGGGGTCCCCATTTACCTCAGTGTCTGGGCCAGTTCTTGGCCTGGAATGGTTTCAGAAAGGTTTTCCTCTCCTTGGCGCCACCACTTGGCACACAGTTGCTTGCTCTGAGGTCAGAAATCAGATACACAGATCACAAGGCTGGATGCCTCATTTGCTTGAGAGCAAGCAACTACACGCCAGCAGCACCAAGGAGGGAAAAACCTTTCTTTAACCATTCTGGGTCAGGAACTGGTCTGGACTTTGTGGTAAATGGCAGTGCCTGCCAGGCAGTGACCTGTCCTGGTTCTGCCAGGAAGCTGACGGAAGGAAGGCAGTGGCAGTGGACCAAAGCAACATCTAGATGCAGGGACACATGTAGACATCTACCCAGTGTCCCTGTGGAGAAACAGATAGTGGGGTGGGTCCAGGATAGAAGAGGGAGAGTCCATTTGGGCTTTGGCTCCTATTGTTGAGAAGCCCTGAGACCTTTTCCCTGCAGGCCTTTTGCTGGTCTGACACAGTGGAACAGAGAAGCATTAATGCAAATGTGAAGTCGAAGGCTTTCATGGCCGGCATCCATAGATTTTCCTTGGGATTTTTTTTTCCCTCAGGCTGTGAGGCCATGTTCTGGAAGAGTTTATTTCTGACGTTTCGCCTACTATGAATCCCTGTTGGGGAGGATATGTAAATTTGTGTATTTGAATGGCTAGTTTCTGGGTGGAGATATGCAAGGAGGATTACTGTCTGTTTGGCTAATGGTTGGTTAATGGTCCATTATCTGCTGGAAATCCCCCTGTTTTGGGGTGGAGTTCATTTGCAAGTGCTGAGTTCTGATTTTAGTGTTTTTCAGGACTGGTAGCCAGATTTTGTTTACTTTTAGGGTTTTTTCTTTCCTGTTAAAGTTGTCCAGGGGCGGGGGGGAACGAAGGATAATCTATTAATGCAAATACTTGTTGATCAATCATAATTCTTACTATGGTTGGAAAGGAGACTGTATAAAAGGTCTGTGAAGCTCGCATTAGAGCACATGGGGAAATGGAAGCTTGTTGTTAAAAGAGCAGGCCAAAACTCTCATGCTGCTTCTTCCAAAAATGTTGGTGGTTGGGAGTTTGGACTGATGAGATATGAAATATTAAGCTGTTTATAGGTATCTTTATAGACAACTGTTCATTGTCATGCCCTTTAATCTTGAGATCTGGATCTTCATGTGATAGAAATAATTATATTTATATAGAATATTTCCTAACAGATCAAAGCACCTGTAGTGTATTCCTTTTCACTGCTGTAAACTAGATTTGATTTTAGTTGCAGGGAGCCAGCACCACCTTCTGTGACGATTT
Organism: Gambelia wislizenii; assembly: GCA_030847615.1. Lineage (NCBI taxonomy): Eukaryota > Metazoa > Chordata > Lepidosauria > Squamata > Crotaphytidae > Gambelia > Gambelia wislizenii. Next base: position 225,208,324 of record JAUMIR010000003.1, on the reverse strand, counting down.
GTCATTTACCGTACTTTTCATAGTGAAACTGTAACAGGCACAATGATCAGTGTATCACTGCTAGAAGCTCTTTCTCATACTTTTAACTTTTTCGGACGAAGAAAAATAACGCAAGCAGCCTCTCCAGCTTGCGAGGCTGCTGCGCTGCAAAGCGCCCCTTTCGTATGACGCTCATATTTCATTGATTTTTACTTACGATCAATTTTCGTGAGTAAAAAATCAACGAAATATGATGCTCAGCTCTCCCTGCGGTACCGCAACAGTACCAGCAGGGGCGAGCGTCATACGAAAGGGGCGCTTTGCAGTGCAGCAGCCTCGCAAGCTGGAGAGGCTGCTTGCGTTATTTTTCTTCATCCGAAAAAGTCCTTTGTCTGCAGTGCTCAAGAATATCTATTCTTCTAGCTTATTGCAGGATTATGAATTTGAATGCACTCTGTTTCAGAATGGGTTGTTTTTAGGTGTAGGCATGGCTAAAGGTGCAAACTTCCAGGAAGACAAGAATTACAGGCATCTAATAATGTGTGGGTTTTTTTTTGTTTTTTGTTTTTTTGCAACTGGCAGAGAGTTGTTAAAAAAGACAGAAAGAGGGATTCTCCTTCTCCATGTGTTTTTGCTTTCATAGGGCCTCTTACTTGGGTGATCTGTTGTTGGAGTGTTTAAGCTGCACCTTTATCTATGCTCCACCTATATAATTATAAATAAACATAAATATTGCAAAACACCCAGCTGCCAGTGATCTTTCAGAAGGAACTAAAAAAGTTCTTGGGGAAAATTTCCTTTTTGAATTACAACTTCCATGTTGGCTGGGGGATCTGTGAGTTTTAGTCCAAAAATAAACTTTTCCACAGTATGAATCAAACCTTGATAAAGACTTTGCCACTGTAACTCCTCATCACTAAGAGTAAGGTGCATGTTATATTTTGTGTAAAGAGAGCTGGACTTAATGGTACAGTGACTGAATTAACAATAGTAGAAGGCCTTTTGGAATAGCATTTCCTGGAACTGGAATGGAAGTACGTCCTGAATCCAATTAAACCCATTGAATCAGTAGGACTGACATAAGTGTTGACTGACCATTCAGCAGTTGATCCAATGACAGAGATGGAAAGAATATTTGAAAATATTTGAAAAATAGTTGAACAATGTATTTCTTGACTGTTAGGGAAACCTGGCAAGGAGAAACCTGGACTGATGAGAATCTTTGTAGGTCAGGATTGACTTTGTGTAAATTTTGCACATGGGCTTTTGTGCAAAGCATTTTTTGTGCAAAAGGAGCATTTTTCAGTGCATAAATTAATATTTATGAAAAGATTGCATCCTGTGCAAAAAAAATACCATGTGTAGAATAAGTCCTGAACTATGAATAGTCTTCAAGAATGTCAAAGATTTTCTCACAGCGAGAAGAAAATAGCTAAAATTACTTGTTGCTTCCTTTACAAACAAAATTAGTGAAGAATTACATCCCTATTCATTGGCTCTACTATAATTAGGATTCAGGCCTAGCGTAGGTTTTTTTTTTTTTTAGAAACTATATTAGTTTTAAGGGTTTTTTTAAACAAAAATTCTTAGTGTAGGTCTCTTAGAATGTTATATTGTATGTAGCATACATGGTTAATCCTAACAGTTTTGCTTTGTCTTGTCTATATGTCTGATTTTCTTCTCTTCTTTCCTTCCCTCCCTGCTTCTTCCTCATAGACTGTCTACAAAGCCTGGCTCTGTTCCCAGTATTTTGAAGTCACACAGTCTCACTGCAACCACACAATTCCTTGCAAGCAATACTGTTTGGAGGTTCAGACAAGGTGTCCCTTTATATTACCAGACAATGATGATGTCATCTATGGAGGATTATCCAGTTTCATCTGTACAGGTATGGTGGATTTCAAGAGCTGTTACTAACGTGCTTCTCTGAAGGCAGCACTATATTTTTAGTCTAATTAAAGGCATTCTGCTGTCATTTTTATTACTAGAACCAAGCTGCTTTCCAAGGTTTTAAAGCAGGTTCAGCCCAACCTTTGATAGCATCATGTGGAAAGTACCTTATACCCTCTTTCCATGGCCATGATTCTGCTTCCCAAGCCCTCTGCAACCTCTGAATCAGACACTGCTATTCTTTCACTTTCAAGAGCCTCCAAAACCTCTCCTTTCCTCCTGTCTATCCATGACAACTCTGTCAGGGTATGCAGCCCCTCTGAGCAATCTGTACATGCCCAGAGGGAACAATAGCAGAATCAGCAAAAACGTGAGGACCATATGCCTTTCTGCATACCTAGGTGTGTAGACATGAAGACAGATGAAAAATATCCTTTTCCAGGCTTTTATTTGAATATCTAAAACAATACTACAAAACAAACTACATTCTGGCTGCTTCAAATGATGCAGCTTTCTCTTCACTAGAAAGCAAAGAAGAGCTCTGTGTATTTCTCACAGGCAAGCAACAAGGCAACAGTTTTGTTTTCCACACAGAGAACTGATGAGAGCTACTCATAACATTGACTGCTTCACAGGCCAAGCTGTGAGAGAAGAGAGATAAGACACAGCTGGTGGGAAGAAACCCACAGTTACGACCATTTGTTGATATAACATAACCTTGCAGACAGGCCTGCTTTTAACTGAAAGTCAAACCGGCCTGTATTTTTGCCTACAGTGAATTTGTTGCTAGGATTCTGGGACTGTATGTTCCATTACCCTTGAGATGTATAACCCCCATTGGTCCAGAGCCCTAAATATCTACCACTCTCTTCCCTCTCTTTATCCATGCCACACCTTGACTTACAATTCTTGTACATGGCAGGTTAATTCTACTTTTTCTTTTCCATGTAATTTCTTAGGTATAATTCAATTGTTTTTAAAACACTTCCTGTTTGTTTATGTAGCCTGTTCAAAACCCCAGCCTGGCCGTATTCTTTCCAGGACTGTCTAGATCAGGGGTAGGTACCCTGGTGTCCTGCAGATATTTTGGATTTAAATTCCCATAAGCTCTTACATTAGTCTTGCTGGCAGGAACTGATGGCAGTGGTGGCCCAAAATATCTGGACAGTGCCAGATTGCCTACCCCAGTCACGATAGAGTTTCTTATGCTCTTGGCTATTTAAGCAATTGTGTATAGAGTGCAATGGAAAGAGATACACTGCTAGAGAAGGCATGTTCTTCAGTGATTTTGCCATCTAACATTTGCTGCATAAGCTGCACAGCCCGGGTTATCATAATCTCTGCCAGCCAGTAGAATCCTAGGAGATTATTGGCCACTCCAGACCTGTAGTTCCTTGTTCATACTGGCAGGACAGTGGTGAGCAACTAAAGGCTGAGTGTTAAGCTAATGCAGAAACACCCCAATAGTGGCCAAGAGCACAACACTTGATCTTATCTGCTGGTGGGTGGTGGGTGGGGGAGAGATGGGGCATGTGGTTACAACTGTTTGCGTGTAAGAGTACACATCTCAGTTCATATCCTCAATTCACATCTTATGCAGAAGTGGTGTACATGTGAAATGAACCTCATTGCACCTCTTCACCATGTAGAATTTTCTATAGTTCTGTTGTCATGAACAGATCACTACCTGGTGGGATTTAGACTCACTGGGACATGAAGCCTCTGCAGCAGTGGCTGATTAAGATGATCCACCCAGGAGGCTTACAGATCTAGATGGATTCTTGGTTGCTCTTGGGGAGTTTCCTGTTGCCATAGCAAACAATCCTGTCAAAGCTTGATCTATGGAACGAAGAAATTATGTACTGGGGAGTCGGCAGTGATTAAGTATATGGGATAGAGATTAGAGTGTCAATAGTGGAAACCTGGAACAAGTCTGACTGAACATGGGCTAAAACTATTGGAACCACCAAGGCCTGTTCTCTGGCAGCGGTGACAGTGAAGGCTTCATACTTCTCTGATACCATTGTGTCTGCACAGATGTCATCCAGCAGAACTGTCTTGGTTGGTAAGGGGCCTTCTGCTCTCTATCTCACAAGAACAGAATGCAGACCACTTGACAGCCCATTGTAAGGATTTTGCAAGACACTTTGTAGACAAAGTTGGTCAGACACACTCTCACTTGAATGCTGTAGTAGATACAGGTCAAGTGGATGTAATCTTATCTCCTGCTTGTCCTGTGTTATTGTATAACTTTCCTTTTGTGCAGCCTGAGGAGGTGGACAGGATTCTTGGAGAGGTGAGAACCACCATATGTATGTTGGATCCTTGCCCTTCCTGGGCCATTAAAGCAGGCAGAGGGGGATTGGTTGAGTAAGGGGAGTGGTGAGTGACCTGTTGCAGCAAGATGGGGTTCTATCCTGCCTAAAAGAGGTTGTGGTGAGCCCTTTACTGAAAATGCATTTCCTGGGCCCTTTTTTTGGGGGGGGGGAGGTCAGGGTTCCCTTTCTGGGGCAAGTTCCTGGAATTTGTTGTGACCTTCCAGCTCCAGGGTTCCTGGAAGAAAGTTTGTCTAGACCCTTTTCAGTCTTGTTTCAGGCCTGCTTATAGGGCAGAGACAGCTTTTGTTGTCTTGATAAATGACCTGCACCAGGAACTGGATGAGGGAGTTTGTCCCTGTTGGTTCTGTTGGACCTCTCAGCAGCTTTCAATGCCATCAAAATGGTATTCTTCTGGACTGCCTCTCTGGGCTGGGACTTGGGGGCAATGTTTTACAGTGGTTCTGGTCCATCTTGGAGGGAAAAATTCAGAAGGTTGTGCCAGGAGATTCCTGTTCAGTGCCCTGGTCACTGGTCTGTGGGCCCTGCCAATTTTTTAAAAAAACATTTTTACCCTGGTGCGCACAGGCGATACTTCATATTTACAAAAGAAAAAATAAGAAAAGAGAGAGAAAGATTGCCATTTTATCTCCTTACCGATCTCTTGCTTAGATGAAAATCCAACATGGCAGCAGCAGACACTTTCCCTGTTTGCTAGCCCCGCCTTCATGTTCATCCAGCCAATCAGCTTATGCTGCCTTGTCACAGCAATGCAAATGGGACTGTCCTAATGAGTTTTTTAAAACACCGAGAAAAGCTCCAAAGGCTTTGGAGCTTTATGGTGGGTTTGGCTGCCCCTCTTCTGAATGAGACATATTGATGTGAATATCTGTTTGGACAGATCACCTTCCATGTGATTGCCATTTGGATTATTTTCACCATTTGGATGAGACCTTAGTCTCAAAGATGCTACAAGATTCTTTTGCATACTGACATTCCAGACTAACATGGCAATGTCTTTGAATGCTATCATCATATCACCATCATCATCATCATCATCATCATGATAATCATCATCATTTTTATCCCAGTTTGGGACTCTAAGTGGCTTACAACAAATTTAAAAACACATCTTTAAAAGTTCACACAATACAAAAGTTAAAATGAGATTAAACAATCAAAAAATTAAAACCAGATTAAAACATGCATCATTAAACACAGACACAAACACATGGACACACATGCCAGCAAAACAATTAGCAAGGTATGAGCCTGCCCATGCTTTATGATCTCTGGGGGAGGGCTTTCTTTCCATTCCACCACACTCCCGGGTGCTATTTACACAATGAAAATGTAGTGGGAAGAATTCATGTCGAACCCTGGTTGTTTACACGTACAGTTGTCCCTTCACATTCGCTGGGGTTTGGTTCCAGGACTCCCCGTGAATACCCAAATCCGTGAATACTCAAGTCCCATTACATGCAATGGCAGAGCAAAATGGTGTCCCTTATATAAGATGGCAAAATCAAGGTTTGCTATTAGGATTGTTATTTTTTTAAGAATATTTTTCAAGCCGTGAATACTCAAATCCATGAATGTCAAATCCGTGAATGTGGAGGGACAACTGTACATTGGGTCAGGCACGTGATTTTCGGAAGGGGGACCATCTTTTATCCCACAACCTGCGGGGCTTTCAATCCTGTGGTTTGTGGCGATTTTTTAAAAAGTCACTGGAGGATTCGGAAAATCGGAAATGTAAACAACCAGGGACAAGATATCTCGGTAATAGGTGATGAGCGGAAATGGTGACTGGGGGCGGGCTCTGAAATCAGCGACCAGAAAAGGAGGGGTCAGTCACCCGTTCAACAGATTCAGCCTCACCAGCTGAAAACAAAGGCATCCCTTCCAGTTGCACAAAGGTTTGTATGTGTGTGCATGTACTAAATCACCCTGTTCAATGGATTTCTACACTGCAAACCCTTCAGCTTTAACCTTTTCCTCTCCTGCATGCTGGGTTTAAATTTTAAAGAGAGAGTAAATTATAAAGAGATCATGGCCGGAGGATCACCCATTCATCTCCTGCCTGGATCCTCTCCCTGGGTCTGAACGGATAATCAAACATTCATCCACCCCGACCAAGGCACAGTAAAAAAATGCCAGCGTCTGGTCTTTCAAAATGCCTTGTGTGTCCTCCCCTTATGATCCCTGCACTGGCTTGAAACCTTCACTCCACAGCTGCCCCTGCTTAAAGGGTTAACATTTTAAAGAGACAGGACAACTGCAAGCCTCTGGCCCCCTGCACTCGACTGAAAGCGTACTGGCTTGGGCTTGTGCGTGTGCATGCATGGGCTCCAGTCCGCTCTGCTTTTGATCTCTCACACACTCCCCAGCACCAACTGATCGCTCATTCCTCCCCAGTTTAGCTGCTTTAAATGGTGTTCTTTCATTTCTAAAGGAAAGCACAGGGTTTAGCCATTGATCGATCCTTCCTCCCCAGGTTTCCTCCCCTCATCCCCTCATCCCCAATGCAACACTCATTCATCCCCTCATCCCCAACCAGAAGCCTGGACAAACATTTGAGCCAGCCAATAGCATCTCTCGTGGCACGGAACTCTAAAGGAAGTACATCACTGAGGTTGTGAAAAAACGAGTAATCGCATCCTTGATTGACAGCTAATAAATAAATAGATCCCGGGACTGTAAACTCGTGTTAAAAAAAAACAAAAACAAACCTGGGGTAGTGTATAGTGGGAGAAAGTACATATCATGGGACAGGATGCCATGTAAACAATGATCCCGGGATATCCAGTTCAGAGACAAAAATCGTGTAAATAGGGATGGACAAATACAGGATCAAGAAATCCCAGGATGCCCCGTGACAAAAACTACCATCTAACTGGCACCCCAGGCTTGTCTGGTGAGGACAAGGAAACAGCCTTCTTGGTTGCTGCTCCTAGGCAATAGGACTCCCTCTTGGGGAATGGGGGCTCAATTGGCTCCCTCTGTGTTCTCTTTTTGCTGCAAAGTCCTTCCTATTTAAAGAGGCCTTCCGCCTGTAACAGCCTAGGGGTAAGAGGACATACTCTTTTTTAATGTGTGAGAAGTGTTTCACATGTTTTAATGGTTTTAAGTTAATGTTTTAAAAATAATGTTTTAATTGGATTTATTCTTTATTTTTTTTAAAAAATGTTTGCACCACGTGTTTATTCAATGATTTTCTTTCAGGTTATATTGTAAGCCACTTTGGGTCCCATTTGAGGAGCAAGTTGAAATATAAATCAACTAAATAAAAAACATACATACAATGGGCCCGTATGTAAACTCACTCCTCCCACCTTCCTGTAACTTGAAAAACAGTCAAACCAAGTTCTAAAATCATATGGGGCAGTTCAGATCTCATTGCAGGGGAAACAGGAATACATATAGGGAGAACAGTTAATTATTGAGTAGGAACTATTCTTTATCATACCTGCTTTTGACACTGCTATTAAGAATAATGTATGCATGCAACATCATGGCTAATTAAATGTATTGAATTCAAAGGGCAGAAGGCCTTTATCATCACTTTTAAAGATGCATAGCTGATATTAGAAAAAAAAAAAAGATAGGGAATTCTGCCCATCTGGAATGCTCCTATAAGATGAGAGCTCTGTTTTTAAAATAGCTCTCTTGGTCCTAAGGCACCCAGCAGCTACAACTGAATCAAGCCTTTACCTTTTTAATAAATCTGAAAAATAAATAAATAAATAAATTGGAAAGGTGGTCTGGAAAATGAGCAGAGCTTGTAAAAGTAACTTTTTTGAATGATAGCTTCCTGAACATTTCCCAGCTAGCATCATTATTAGCTATGCTGGTTGGTAGATTCTAAGAGATGTTGCACAACAATTAACTTTTAAGATGTGAATCCAAGGTTGTAAGGCCTCTTTCTCAAGTCCTATGCACACAGCCCTTACAGTCTAAATAAGCAGCAAACATTGAGCCAAGAATCAAGCTCGTACCTTCCACGTGGGAGTGGTGGAATCCTATTAGGCAGTTACAGATGTGTAACCTAGGCTGCTGACACTCTGAAGAAGTAATGCAGTTTGACACTTCTTTAATTATGATGGCTCCATCCTATGAAATCCTGGTATTTGTAGTTTGTTGTGGCACCTGCGCTCTCAGACAGAGAAAGCTAAACATGTAACAAAACTGCAAATCCCAGAATTCCATAGCATTGAGCCATGGCAGTTAAAGCGGTGTCAAACTGCATTATTTCTGCAGTGTGTCAACATCCCTAGAGTTATGCATTTATGATTGTTTCATATTCACAGTCTCTACATAGCCCCTTGTTTAGGGGATTCATAGGGACTGTGAAAGTCCTAAATCCTCACTTACCAGGCAACAGGTGCTACAATCAATGGGAATGTGTCGCCCTGTCATTCAGGAAGTAGCTGGCTGATGCCCCCACCCCACTGCCAGCAATCTCCATGTGATTGTGTTGGAGAGGATTAACAGGAGGAACAAACGCCCATCAACGGCAGTGGCTGCTGCCTGGAAAGAGGGGATCGGGGGGGGGGATCAGGATGGGAGTCACTATGTTGCGTCATAACTATGGTGCTTATGCATTCATAATTTCCCTCCAGGATCCTGGCCCAGGATCATCAAATGTTTTGAAAATCCTGAAGCCAAGAGATCCACATAAACTAAACTAAACTAAACTCACTTCAAGGAATTTCCGCCTATAGACTGCAAAGTATAGATACCATGTTTTCCTTCTAGCCAATGAGACAGTGACAATGGGCTATAGAGATTTTGTTGTTGTGTTTTAAATTCTGAAAACTATGGATTTCTGGGAGCTATGAGGCTTATGACATGAGGAAAGAGCAGTGGAAGTGCAACCTGATAAAAGCTCCTCTCATTCTGCCTTATCACACAATGTCGATGTCAGTATTCTTCAGCTGGTCTGTTCTGGTCCCATGGGAGACAGCAGTAAATGTGAGTCCTTTTTCTAGGATATTTCCAGTTAGAAAGAAGACTCACAGTTACCACTGTCTCCCATGGGACTGGAACAGAAGAACAGGTGAAGAACACCAACGTCATGCAATAAGGCAGAATGGAAAGCGAAACATTCTAGCTGCTCAGCCCTTTTACTTCCTCCTGAGATAAGCCTCTCTATATCTTGCTTACTACCTATAGATTTTTTACAATTTGGAATAGGTGACTAGGGACACCTAGTGGAGACTAATAAAGATTTCAGTTTCTATTAAATGAACAGTGTGATAAAGTACCAAAGCTGGAAATCAAGGATACACACTGTATCTCTCCAGTGAAAGTCTTAACTGACTTAATATTAATTCTCTTTCTCCATTAAACTGGTTTATGGTGTACAACTCCCAGGCTTCTTTGGACAGTATCTGATGGCATACGTTGCACTGGGTGCCACTGATCTCCTCAGAATCTGTCAGCCCTCCTTTGTGCAACTTGCTCCCATGTATCTTTAAGGAAAAAAACATTCTGGAAGGCTGAAAACAAGTTTTTGGCACCACAGAGGGCCGTAGCAGGAGGAACTAAGGGCCAATTCTGTTTACAATGGTCACCAAAGCAGACCTTTCAATCTTCGTCTGTGGAGGAAAGCCACGACCATTTTACTAGTATGCAAACAATATAAGCACTGCACATTAACCATGAGAGAAGTGTCCATAGCTACCGAGCTTAGATAGTAGATTTAGTTCAACTACAGCAAGTGGTTGCTTGAAGTAGAATATTTTTAAGGGAAAGCTTCATATCCAGCATGTGTCAAATTAGTATGATTTTGATGAGGAAAGTAGTCCACCTGGCACATCTGTCCTTCATTATAACATGGCAAAGGGGAGGATGGGTCCTGCTATTACCTGCAAAGTTGGAGGGGATGGTGGGGTACACATTTCAACTCACACTCTTCACCTACAAAGGCCAGCATGTGAGCAAGAATACAGTATGTCAGCATCCACTGCAGCATTCCAGTGGAATGCCAGGGTGCATCTTATGAATAATGAACTGCACATTCTTGAAGTGGCAAAATTATTCTTGGCCAGCCCTATTCAAAAGTAGACCCCCTTTCCTCCCCCCCCCAATCTTGGAATGAAAGGTTATCACTCCCAAATGAAGAAGTCCTAATAAACAAATGGTCAACATTATTTCCTAACAGAATTGCCAGATGGAAAAGGAAATTGTGAACATTATGATATTTTGAGCATAACCAAACAGCAGTTTCCTTTGAATTCAATTATGGATGTCTGATGTGCTCATAAATACCTCCGATAAAGCCTGAGGAGCCATTCATTCCTTCTAGGGGTCTTACTAGAATTCTCCTCATCTTCTGCATATTTATGCAACATAGTACAAAACAAAAATTGCACAGTTAAATCAGTATTGCTTGCTTCCTGTGTTCCTCCTTACCCCAATTTTGTGCCTGTGCATTGGTAACCAAAGTGAAAAATCCAAAGTAGTGCCAGTTTGAAGTGTTTCTTCTGAGAACTGAGGACATCCCACAGTATTTCCTTGATGGCTAGTTTTGCCACCTAACTTTGGGAATTTTAGCAAAATATTCTCTTGTTTTTTGCACTGCATGATTAGCTTTACTGTTTTTTACTGAATTGATTGCTACATACCATTCTAGGATTCTTTAATGTTTAATATCAGTATAACTATTTTCAAAAATAAAATGAATAAATAAGATGAACGAAATAGAGAAGAGGTAGAAATCATGGGAAACAATCCAAGTAATAGTCTCAAGATTGCCAAGTGCAGTGTGATGCTTATCTGCAGTATGGATAACAGCTATAAAGCAGATTGCAGATGCTTCAGTATCTGCAATAAAGCTTGACATGTGTTAATGAGTGGAACATGACAAATGAGGACTAGTGTACTGCAAAGTTAGAGGCAGTGTCCTGGAAAGAAACACACCCCTTTTTAAGTATATATGTGTCCCTGTGGCTAATTTATTTGTTATTTTAGGAAAATGGTTCATTTGCCTTTCCAATATTTCCTGCAGGTACATTGTTTAAGGCAGAATGTTTAAAATACAAAACACTGAATACAAATGTCCAATTAAAACAGTCAATAAAACAGTTAAAACTATAGCAAGCAAATATAAAACACACTAATAAATGTGAAACAATGGTGGAAAAGTAGCTTAAACCACAGTTGAAACTTTTTAGAAATACTTCCAACCCTGAGAAAATCAAACTCGCCCTTCAGTATTATTTTGTGGTACTGTAGCTTTTATTCACCCATTCAATGTTTCCTGCCTCCACTCTTCATTGGTTTCCTGCAATCCTCCATGGCTTATGTGGCATTGTAATGAAGCCAATTCAGAGAAAACGGCAGGGACATTGAGCCAAAAATCAAATGGCTATATGGTGTCACAATATTATCATGCTACATAATCCATGATTGGCTATGATATCATGGTGAGGAATAAGACTATTTTTTTTAATGTACAAATGCAGAGGTACAAAAATGTACAAACTGTACAAAATCAGACAGAGGTGACAAGCAAGTATAAAAAGCATTAGAAAGTTCATATTTTCTATGGGAACATTCCTACTCTGTGCCACAAGTATTCCACAAATTGTGTATTGCAACAAAGAAGGCCCTGCTAGTTGACCTCTCATCTAACCTCTCATGTAGATGACACCCAGATCAGAGTCTCCCCTGTGGATCTTAAAGAGATTCATTTAATTGGATTACTTCACTTCCTTTTGTGAATTAACCATTGAGAAATGTAATTTAATATTATGGAGTGGGGGGTTAGAAGCATATGCAGGGGCTATTGTTTACCACTCTTATTTGTGGAATTAACCAGTCATATCAGCTGTTTACAGTGACAAGTGTAGCCTTAGAGAAATGAACTGAGATTTAAAATCGTTTGTGGGTTAACTCTTCTTGTGTTAAACAATGCATACAAGTGAATAGTTGACTTGAATATTTACATTCTCCAGTAGATTACCTACAGTAGTCCTATCTGTACTTAATCCCCATGTTGTACCATTCCTAAAAGATAGAGTAGTCTTGAAAATGTGGGTGAAATCATACAAAATTTTGTAAAATGTAACATTTTTATAGTATGTAGCAGTACAAAAAACATTGTTTAAAAATAAATTGAATGCAAATGTTGGTACTGTATTTCGTTCAGCCATAATAACCTATCTATCAGAAATAAAGGTAAGAAGAACTAGATGTAACAGTAAGTGTTATATAGTAGCCCTATGCAAGTTTACTCAGTGGGATGTACTTGCACATTCATTTGGGACAGTAAATTCATATCAAATTCAACAGAACTTACTTCTGATTAGTTATGCATCAGATTTTTTAAAAAATTATGTTCAGTGGTTTTTTATTCTACCTTTTATCCACTTCTCTAGGCACTGTATACAGTAAAGGCTGAGATCCTAGATTGGCTACTTAGTTAAGTATATTTAATTAAGTTGCATCTCTTGGTACCTTAACAGCCACCACCACTGTGAGCAACAAGAGGTCTGTTCTCCTTTGACTTGGGGCACAGCAGACTGATGTTTCCATCCCCTTCCCACCAGTGATCTCCAGTGTGACAATCAGAAGCAGGAACTCTGTCTCAATTCCAACTCACTCTGGTGATCTCTGGTGGTAGGGGGATGCAAACATCAGTCTGCTATGCCCCTTGCACCAGGCGAACAGGCCTCCATTGCTCACAGTGGCTGGTGGGCATGAAGGTAGGAATGAGAGATGTTTATGATCATGGCAATAGTGCCACGATCATGAATATATATTCTTCATAATATGAATCAATTACAGAGCCATAACTCTAGGTTACAAATTCATAACTGAAATACTTAATTCCAGCGAAAGACTAGACAAAATATAACAAAAAAAATCAGCAAATAAATACTAACGTTAAAGCAATGAATTAACAATAAAACATATGATGTGGGCTAGGATTGCACTTCTAGTGACTTTTAAATAAATGGTGCAAACAACACTACCTTGAGGCAAACGTTCTGGCATTTAGGTAGCTTTAAATGCCACTAGACAAAGCTTGATTAAGTACAAGTGTGTTTCCTCAAATGGCTTCTGAGCCATTGATAAAACCTAAACCCTGAACACAGTTACTTGAAACTCAGTCCCATTGGTTTTCACAAACTCTCCTCCATATTGGTATGTCCAAGATCATGCTCAGAATCACGGGGCACAGAACATTCAACTGTGGTTAGGATAGTAACTATAAAATTAAGACTTGTTAGCAATGTACAAAGTGAACTGTTTGTAAAGATAATGTCTTTTGAGAATTGGAAACTCCATCACCTGATCCTTGCTTTTTGCATGTTGCAGACACATTCAAAAACCTCTCTGCCACCATGAGGGCTGTTGCTATTTTCAATGCAGCTTGGACTTTAAGCCTTCTTTAATGGAAATGGAAAGTAAGATAAGAAAAGTATGTGGGTCCCAAGCTAAATTAAAAAAAAAAACACAAAAAACAAATTACTATGATTCTACCTAAGTATTAGGAAGAACTTCCTGATGCTAAAAGCTATGCAACCGTGGAATACTCTGCCTGGGAGTATGGTGGAGTTCTCTTCTTTGGAGGTTTTTAAACAGAGGCTGGATGCCCATCTGTTGGGAATGCTTTGATTGGGTAGAGGGTTGGAGTAGATGACCCTTGTGGTCTCTTCCAACTCTATGATTCTATTGCATTTAGTGTTTCTTTGTTTATTGAATCAATGCATAAATTAAGCACTTTATGCTTTGTTTACCACTGCTTGGAAAGGTTACTTTTTGAACTATGACTCCCCAATAAACTCCCAGTCACTATGGCAAGTGGCTTTGCTGACTGAAAAATTCTGGGATTCTACAACCCATGAAAACTAACTTTTCCAAGCCCTGGCACTTATGATATTTGAAACATGATGTTTCTGTAATACTCACTTAAAATTATATGGGGAAACATCATAGAAGCCATCATAAGTTGGCAGTTGTAGCCGGTGAAGTTCTCTTCTGAATGGTTTGACTCACATCAAGGCTGCAACATTTCAAAAATATTTGAGAAGTGGCTTATTATCACTTGCATTATTCATTTGAGAGCCAGCATGGTGCAGTGGTTTGAGCACTGGACTATGACTCTGGAGACAAGAGTTTTAATTCCAGCTTGGCCATAGAAATCCTCTCAGCCTCAGAGGAAGGCAAGGGCAAACCCCTCTGAACAAATTATGCCAAGAGAACCATGTGATAGACTTGCTTTAGGGTCACCATTAGTTAGAAATGACTTGAAGACACACAACAACAAATTATTTGTTTACTTCAATGTACATGCTTTCCCACATAGAACACAAGAACAGCAGTAGAATAAAAGCAGTAACTATCAAAGCATTGTTACTATAAGTTTACTGCCTGAATTTTCAGCTACAGCATTCAGAAGACTGCTTCATCATGTAAAAGCATCCATGAGAATTAACTCTCTATTGTTTTCTCCCTTGCAGGGCTCTATGACAACTATCCAACCAATGCAGAACCAGAATGCTGTGATGTCAGATGGGGACTATTATCAGATAACCAATCCAAAGGGACTATAAAAACAAGTGACTCGATGATGTGTCACCGGACATCACTTACAGTTTCATCAGCATCAAGACTGTGTAACAGCAGACTTAAACTGTGTGTTCTTGTATTAATTCTCTTACATACAGTACTCACAGTCTCAGCAGCACAGAACTCAACGGAACTAGGCTTCGGAGGCATAACAAATTTGGAAGACAATTCAACCAATGAGGAATAAAAGAACTGATCCATCTCCTCCCATAGGCACACAGCAGGCCCACACATACTGCAGTCAAACATGAGAAACTGGGTCCTTTTGCCCTCTGTTCACTCCTCCAAAGGCCTTCTGGGTAAAATTCAACAGATGGGCCATAATCCAAACAAGGACACATCATATACAGCTTTTTATTGACTAAAAGGCTGTCTGGTGACTTAAATTTCTCGCACCATTTTATACACTGTGTTTTAATGTTTGGAGTTTCTTTTTTTGGTTTGTTTTTGCACTTGTTAATACAGGATTTTATTTTTTTCGGACAGTTTCTCAGAGCTAAACTAAGTCTTTTCACTTGTCTTATCTATTTCTAGTCATTGTGTGTGTTCATCCAATAGTTCTGTCTTTTACGTCTTGTCAATTTCTATTAGAGGAAAGAACTGCTGTGATTCCATGGCATTACTAACAGATATTTTTAAAAAAGTGAAACCAGCCCCCTAAACAGCCCTGTTCCCTACAAAAATGGTTCTCCTTCTCCCTGTAACACCTCCTCCCATCCCAAGTGCCCCAAAGCAGACAATGCCCACTTGTAATCACAATGAATGGGTGCATGTCTCAGATGAACCTCTGCCACTGTTGCATGTGATGCACCTGACCGGATAAAAACAAAGTGAGGAGACATGGGCAGAGGGGGCAGGGAGGCTGTCAGAAGAATGAAGTGCTCTCCATAGAATGGTGGGATCAGACAGTGAAATTTTTAATGTAAGGAAACCTATAACAAACTGTTGCTCCAATTCCCATTTTCAAAGTAGTCCAGTCCTTTCTCACTGGTCAGTTGAACAGGAGCAGCCTGATTTAGAACTTGGTATGAGAAAAAGCAGGTTAAGAGCTCAGCAAGTTGAGGAGATGGGAGGCCTACAGAGTGGGGATGAAAAGTTTGGCATTCATTGTGAATTACGATTTTAATTCCTCTGCAGTCACATAACTGCCACATGCCAATATATAAATCTACAGGGGCAAAGAGATCCAGAAAAACAACAACAACAAAACAGAGATGTCTTCTTTTCCTGACAAAACAAGAGAGGAACACCTACAAGAGTTTTATTCTGAGGTTGCCTCTGCACATTGTGATTGCTGTGAGAAACACCAGAAAGCATCATATAAGTGGACATCAGATGTGAGTGTACACACACCAAGCTTAAATATGAATGTACTCCTGTCTTGGAGTTGTGGGACCAACCAGAGTCCCAAGTTGAGTGTCCATTGGTGTGTTAAGATACACGTATACTTATGTCTGACATCTGCGTGGTCCTTTCTTGCAGCAATCCAGTGTATGATACTCTCCTCAAACATTTAGTTGGGATGGCCAAAGTGCAACCTTCTAGATTTTGATGGACTGCATCTCCCAGCAGCCCCACCCAGTTAAAGCCAAAGGGTGGGGAATGATGGAATTGCCAGTTGAACCTCATCTGGAGGCTGCACTTTGCCCATCCCTGCGTTAAGTATTACATTTAGATAAACCATCCTTGGAAGTTAAGGGGAACTATTATACTGGGAGTGGGGAGGAGATAGAAATATATGTTAGCACAGCTGGGGAAAAACATTTTCATGTATTTCTTTTTTAAAAAATAGATAAATCATATTCATGAGTGTGCAATAAAATTAACATGTTGGGCTATGAGTAGTCAAATAGGGTGGGGGGGATGAGTAATCCAATTGCCTTTTTCATTGCTTTTTTTTTTTAAGGTAGGATCATATCACCTGCTACATGTATGAGAATTTGCTTTTTAAAAAGGCTTTTTAGAGTTTACACTAGAATAAATGGAAGGAAAAGTTAATAAGGGCTGTTTTTTTAAGAAAACTTTTCAATCCTTCCTGTTCTCTAACTATACTTGGAAAGTGCACTTTAGAGCTGTTTGCTGTGTAGCTGAGAGATGAAGGAGAAAAAAGAAAATATTCTCTTAGCTAACCTATTACCTACTTCCTAGCTATCAAAACCCATCCTCCCTTTCTACTTTCAAGAAGCATTTCTGTTCATCACTGCAGTGTTGATATGCATTTTTATTCATGTTTTATGGTTTGTCAAGTTCTGCAAAAAAGAAAAAAAAAGAAAAAAAGAGAGAACAATCCCTACTGCTTTAGCAGGTTAAAAAATAATGCATTTGTTAAGATGTATAAGCTCAACTATTTTGCAAGACTTCTTGTTTTGATAGTGTTTTGCTATGACTGGGAATGAGGATCTTAAACTGACCTGTGCAAATACAAAAAAAAAAAAAAAAAAAGCACGTAAAACGCAGAGTTCTTCAGCTTCAGTTTCTTTCCTGACCCTTTCCCCTTCTCGCCACTGTGCATGCGCACACACAGGTATTCTGTTTACGCAGCATAAACATGGTGCATTTTTTTTCTGCCTGAAAGAGCACATCTTATGAATGGTGCTGGGTATTGTGGAAATGCTTTGAAAACAGGTGGGGGGTGGGTGGGAGATAGAAAGCTTTAACCAATGATAGAATGTAGATTTCAAAGCATATCAGGCCTGTTACTAAAAGTAATGCAGCAATAACTGGGCTGGGCTGCAGTACTGGAGGGATCTAGGTCACACAAGTCAGAAAGCCCTTGGGTGCGCTCTTGTTCAACTGACCTCTTCTCCTGATCTTATATGTATATGGTCAGTAAACAGTTTGTTATAAACCTTGATCTACCTCTGCTGTGCAAAGGCCATTCAACAACATCCATTTCTGTGGCATACATTGCATCATTTTGGTTCTTTCATGAACTAAACACTCACCTTGTTTCTTCCTTCCTTTCCTTCTTAATTCCTTCTTTCCTTCCTTCTTTCCTTCCTTTCTCTCTCTCTCTTTCTGGTTTGTACTGTCCCAATACAGCAGGGAGTTTTGTTCATCCCACAGTTAAAATAGCATCTAAAGAAGAGATGCTGGCTGTACTCAGATGGGACCCTATTTTGCCTCATGGTGACCTACCTACTGCAGAGAATACCAAACGAGACATTATTATTCCTTCCTCCCCTACTATGTGTTTTTTTAAAAACAAACAAACAAACGTGTTTTCAGGGGTGGAGAAACACAGCTCTACCACTCCTTGGCTTCAGGCACTGAGTGGTACAGGACGACAAGAGCTGAAGAAAAAACAGTGGCATCATTATCCACATACTTCAAAAAGAAAAGCCAAACAATGAGTAAAATGAAACTGGAAGCACAACCCATTTTAATTAAAGATGTAATAAAATATCCCTCCCTTTCCAAATAGGTGCCTGCAGTTACATGGTCTGTGAAGTATCTGTCACCATTTCCCCCATTCCCCTTTCAGTCTATTTCTGTCATCCATTTATTTTATTTTATTTTAAAAGAGGGATACTATGTTCCTGGAGAGCCTGCTGCTGTGATGTATGTTACTGTTTGAGCCAGGGTATTTCTACTCCAGCAGTGTGGTCTGCATCTTTACTTAGTGGCAGCTAGGAAATCACACATAAAGACTCTTTTTATGAAGTTCAGAGAAACATAATCATGTATGATGCAAAAACCTCATCCCATCCATTCCTCATCCGTAACAGTTTTCTTGGCACAAACCTGAGCATGCTTGATATTGTGCACCTATTACTTTTGCCCGAATAAATTTGCATCTTGCCACTGTAGCTGCCATCTTGTTCCATTTCTCCTTGTACTGTATGACTTGGACATACATGATGAACAACTGGCTTCAAAGAGATGATGCTCAAATATTTTAGCATAGTAAATGGAAAAAAATGATATCTATTTTGCAGTCATATAGAGCAGACTTTCCCCCAATGTGTTCATTGTTTTACTTTCTGAAACAAAACAAAAAATCCAGTTTGTGCAATATATGAATACTGCAAAGCCAAATGTCATAATCACAACCAGAGCTATATGTTATTTCCTTATTGCATTTACATTTGAAAAATACATTATATTGACTTTTCCTTTCATTAAAGAGATAGAATACTTTTTTTGCAAATATAGCTACTGTAGGCTGTCCTTCCGCACACTAACAAAAAGATGGAATTATGGTTAAGAATCTTAAGCAGCACAAGACAGCTGCCAGCTTCAAATGAGTCTTTGAAGAAAGAAGATGGGCACAAAGAGCTTCCCAGAAATTTCATCAAGTATAGTTTCCTGTAAAGCCCAAACCTCAGGTAGCAGAGGCTGCTCATCACACAGAAGACTTGACCCATGTGACTGGGAATTTTGTGTGGTATTACACAAGCATATTAAACTAGTAAGCCAGTGTGGTGCAGGGGTTTGTGTGATGGACTATGAATCTGGAGACTAGGGTTCAAATCCCCACTCAGCCATGGAAATCCACTGGGTGACCTTGGGCAACTCACACCCTCTCAGCCTCAGAAAAAAGCAAAGGCAAACCACCACTGAACAAATCTGGCCAGGAAACCCCTGGGATAGGTTCTCCTTACGTTCGCCATAAGTCAGAAACAACTTGAATGCATACAACAACAACAACAACTAGACTAGCAGAAAACAAATGCATTTCTTCCCCCATCCTCAATTGTATGTTAAAGATCCTCGCACAGTAACATTTCCACTACATTCAGCCAAGTGGGTAAAGTGTGTTCAAAAACAAGAAAGAAGCCTCAGTTAAAATGGGGATCATTTGTCATGGGATAGGATAAGAGATCATGTAAACTGATAGAAACAATTATGCTTGATCATAGCCCAAATAGTGATAGGGATCACATAAACAAGGGAAGGCTATAATTTTTGATATGCCAAAGCTTTTGCAAACTGAACTGACCTCTTTGCAACCTGAGAGAGTCAGGAATGCAATTTGTGCTAAAGATCCTAGAGTCCCCCATCTGAGATTGTTATCATAGGATGAAAACACTGAGATAAGAACCTCTGAATCCTTGTTTGTGTAAACTCAACCTGTTGCCTGCCTGCAGCCTTATCCTGCATATTTTTCAGTGGTAGATTTTTTTTCCTTTGAAGTATAATGTATCACTAATGAATGATTGCTGGTAAGGACCACAATCCAAAGTTCCATGAACTCAAGGAGAAAATGCATGTAGATCTATCACATGACATGTTTGAAACTGATAGGAATTTCAAAAGAAATTTGCGGCATGTTAGGAGGACTTGCTGTTCAAAAAGGGAACTTTTTTGTGTGAAAAATCCTAAATCCTTAGGCACATCTAAAGTAGCTCCTTGAATCCTGGCCAGTATGAACAGTAGGCATCCTAGCTATGCTATGAGTATACTGGCATGCACATGGAAGTTATCTTAAGGAGGTACCAGGAAAAAGCTGATTGATACAGTGCTTAAATGTAAAGCCTTGAAGGATAAACTGAATTCTACAGTGAAATTTCAAGAGACAATTTCAGTAGTTTGAATTTTGTATATTCAATATCTTTCCCTGAGATGTCACTTGCCCTTATAGTGCTGTACATCCTAAGTGTGCTGGCTTCTTCTGACCGCCCATCCTCATGTAGCAACATTGTATTGCATCTCTAGGCCAAGCCATTGGCTTTAACATCATACCAAAGTTCTCTCTCTGTACAATCTATGTGTACAAAGTTCTCTATGCTCTCTATATGCAGAGATGCTATTGTGCCTCTGTGAAAATATTTCTGACAACTGGTCAAACAATTATATGCATGTGCTGAAAAACCACAATGCTGTTGTGCAGCCATACAACTGCCTACAGCATCTTTTCAAATTTATCATAAAGAAATTCCTCATGTCTGCTGTAAGACACACAGGCTAACACCCATGGAATCATTCCTATTTTCCTCTCCATAAAAGAGGAAGGTTAAGACAAAAGATTGTAATGGAAGACTCGGGGCCAGGCCAAAGAGTTTTCCAGCCCCTTAGACTTGTACTTTTCTTTTCCCCTTCTAGTGTGTGCACATGTGTGCCATTCACATACATACACGTAGAAATCTTCCAAGAAACTGGGGATTCAGAGCAGAAAATAAAAGATTTTTCAAATAGCTCATTTGGTTCTCAAGTCTGAATTTTTGTGGGCCATTTGAAAATCACTGGGCTTCTCAGCAGACTATTTAACAAATTTGGTTTGTTGTACTAATTGTATATTCATAAATTATATTGAAATAACTATATTCTTGCCTTTCTAATATAGAGAATGAATTGGTTTTTGCAAGCAAAATTCTCTGAAGTTGGGTGTAATATCCATTGGCTTTAGCAAAATGATAGGTTTAGAAAAGTGACCTTTAACTAGTAAATTATGAGGGAAAACTAGTAGAGTGCATCAACATCACATTTTGAAAATCATGGACTCTAGAGTGGAGTCCTAAAACGGGATCCTATGGTACCACACTACCCACACTACATAAGTAGTGTCACTTTCTCTGTATGTGCATGGGGAGGTTGTGGCAGCAATGCCAGGAGAAGGTAGCTACTGGATCTGGGCCATCTATTTCTGGGCCTCTGGGGTGGGGCAGTCCATAAAACCAAAGCACTTTGTGAGAGCTGGCTTGAGCAACAACCTGCTTCATGGGACAGGTGATGGTCTAGACCACCCTTCCATAGCGCTTTGACTCTATGGACATTCCCTCCCCTGAAGCCTGGCATTTGAAAAACAGGCATCTTGGAGCTAACAGCCATATCCTCCCATTGTGGTTATTTTCCTTGCCTTCCTTTCTCTGCCACAGTCATAAATGCTGCTCTTTTCTTCTTGCTGCCTTCATCTCTGCTACACTATGTATGTGAAGGTATAGGATCTAAGCCCTGTTCTTTAATGGGGGTAGGGCAGTCAAGAATGGGAAACGTGATTCTCCCCGCTCTCAGCCCAAGTCAGAGACTGCTTAATATTTTACAAATTGATGGATAATGCAGGATAGACAGAACTGAGCAAGGCATGAATGGCATCTATCTGAGCTAGGTAAGAAGACCGATTTGCTTTTAAACTGAGTGTAAAAGCAAGCTAGCAGACGATATGTAAAATCCTTCATGAAATGACTTGTGATGGGAGCATTCACAGCTTATGGTAGCTCAAATTAAACAAAGGAAAATACATCGAATAGGTGGGCAGCACTGGAGGGGTGATTTTGGCAGCATGGGAGCAAGGGGGAGAGACTCAGTTTTGAGTGCAGGGTGCACACTTCATTTTTCTGATGAATCATTCTTTCAGACTTCCATAATTACCAAACCAACCAAATATGTCACAGAACCAGCTGGTAGAGTCACATGTGGTCCCTGTGCTGCATGTTATCTTCACCTGACACACACACATGCATGTACACACACATACAGACAGAGATTGACTAGTGATATCCAGCTTCTTTTCAAATCATTCTGACTCCATCTTTAGGATACATTATGAGCTTATTTACATGGGACATGATACACCAGCTCCCCACCAACATACCCTCCCCATGGATCAGGCATGTTCCTCCCCTGAAATTGTCATCAAATGGGAGGAAGTCCAGACAGGCAGGCACACTGGCCTATTGCTGCAACCGCCACTGCCACCATCTTTCTCACTCTCCTGCAAGCTAGGAAGCTGGCCCACAACATGTGACCAAGGGCCCCTGCATCTGACCAGCCTTCTTCTTCCTGCTGAGGCAGAGTGATGGCAGACCGGTAGCTGCAGTGACAAGACAGGACCCTGCAGTCAGATCTATTCCCCCCCCCAGCTAAAACAGAGTTAATCAGGTATCATTTTAAAATATTATGACAAGCCCTACCCTGCCCACCCCCGTCTTAGCCCTCTCTTTGCCTTGGGAGTCATGGGAACTGCCTGGGGGCAAAAATCGGGCAAATGCCTTGCATCATCAGGACTACAGGACTCCAAGACAGGATAAATTGCCCATGTAGATAAGCCCTAAATGACATTGGCCCTTTCAGACAAACTCAGGAACATCACACTAGCGACAAACACAAGGCTCTTCCTTCAGTGAGTTTTATGGTTGAATGGGACTGAAATTCAGTTCTTTCAATAAGTGCAACACTCTGTCTACTACATCATGCTAGAACTGCATACTATCAGTCTACATTCAAGGGGCTTCCAGGATATCATTAAATGGCTCTCAGTGTAGACAGAAATAGTAACGGGATAAAAGTTTTCATCACTTTTGATTGTAAACCCTTTAGAACTGGTCCATAACAAAATACCAGTAAATGACATGGTTCTAGCATCTCAGTTTTCTAATTCTGGGCCTTCGGTTTGTTCCCATTGGACACATCAAGAAAATTCTTCTGTTACAAAAGATATTGGGCTAAGTCCAATTTTTACTAGAAACTAGATAAGATCCATTTAAATTAATGAGACTTGCACAGATGGTAACTAACAAGTCCCATTCATTTGGAAGTGAACTTGGATCTAATCCAATATGCAAAGTACATAATATAAAAAGTACATAATATAAAAAGTAGCTAAGCATTTGGATTTGAATTTGTGAGTTCTTGGAGTTTTGTTATTGGCTTTCTAAAAAGTGGTTCAGAAAAAATCTAAAACGTCTATTGTATTTGCTGGCCAGACTCTATGACACAAATGTGCTCTGAAGAAAATGACAATTTAGACCTCAGTTTTCTTATGACAGAGGGGGGTAGAAGCTGTTGGTTTCGGTTCTGCTCAGTTTCTATTTTTCCAACCTCAAGTCCATTTCACCCCAATTTTGTATAATTTTTTAAAGTCCACACAAATATGTGTGCACATTTTCTAATGTACACATTAATGTTCATGTTAAAGTATGTATTTTCCTAATATATACATTTTGTGCAAACTATGCATTTATACAATGGGTTCTTGTGTGTTATTTCCATGACTCCTGCATTTTTGTGCACCTTTCCCCCATAATGTTAGCATTTTTGTTTCAAATAGATGGAGAAAATCAGATTTCAGCGCATGAATTTCAATTCATTTATTTCTTCAAGAGGTGCATATAAAGGGTTTGTATAAAAATGTGGAGTGAATAAATTTCTCTGCCATATCTAATAATGAATGGCATTAGTGGTGGACCTAGTATGTATAATACCTGGTGCAGATGATTTTTAACACCCCCCTTCTCTCTAAAACAAAATTATTTCCACCATGGCTCATCTGCCATCAGTAAAAGCTTTCCCTACTGCTTACACACTTACTTGGGGTGTGGGCAGGCATATGCCTACCTGCCTGATCCTTTTTGAAGTCTCACAGGACTGAAAATCCTGCAAGACGTTGCACGAGATTTGGCAGGCTGGCAAAGTCAACAGCAACTGCCAGCTAAAGACTTATGATGTGTGGTGGTGGTTCCTTTCTCTTCCCTGAGCCAGGGGAGAGAAAGGAACCACTGCCATACAGCAGTTTGCCTGCCGAGAAGGGGTGACTGCCCTGAGTAAGCAGCACAGTGGCACGGAGCAGTTGCTTTCCCTCCCTGGCCCAGGGGAGAGAAAGCAACTGCTGTCATCACACCCCCATACTTATTTCACTCACTGTGCCTCTTACTTGGGGATTACCCCTTCCAGGCAGGCATGAACCATTGCAGAAGTTCATTCCTGCTGAGAAGGGGTAACCTCCCGAGTAAGAGGCACAGTTAGTGAAGTAAGCACAGTGGGGAGGCATGCCATGGTGGCAGCAGTTCCTTTCTCTCCCCTGGGCTGGGGAGAGAAAGGAACCATCACAGTGCCCCCCCCTCTTTGTGCTTATTCATTGTGCTGCTATCACCCCCTCTAATCAGGCATGAACTGTTGTGGAGGTTCATGCCTGCATAAAGGAGGGGCAGGTGCAGCAAAGTAAGTGTGAAGGGGGTGGGGTGCTGGTGACACGTGGTGTGGCCCGTACCCCCTAGTGATGCCCCTGAATGGCATCGTGTTGGTGACATACACCAGTGTTATAGTCATTGTGGAAGGAAGAATTCACCATCTCCTTCAGGCAACAATCCCCACCCCATGAGGCTCATCTTCCTCCTGGGCTTTCTTTTCCATGGTTAGGGGTGGTCAAGAAGGATCTGACTATGTCCCTATAGCCACATACACAATTATATCTTTTTCTCTCCCCCCCCCCGTCCCCGGGAACACTGGGGAGATCCTGGAAGATGCTTTTGTTGTTGGGCATCTGGCTATAGGGACATAGTTACCCCCTTCTTTGCTGTCCTCTGTCCTACCTCCCTACTTTTCTATCTCATACCAGGTTATGTGGGGGGTGGGGGTAGGAGGGAGATGATGATGATGATAATGATGATAATTATAATAATAATAATTATTATTATTATTATTATTTATACCCCGCCCCTCTGTTAAAACAATTGGGGCGGAATCCTGTGATGAATCCTGTGGGAAAGAAGAGGAGCGGGGAGAAGAGAGATGGAATAGAGTCCCACCTGGGCAGAAATTCACATTCTTTCTCCCTATGCAGGATTTCTACACATTTCTGATGTGTAGATGGTTCAAAACTAAAGACTTATGCTACAAGAAGAAAACCAGAGCAGGATGAAGTGGAAAATTAACCAAGCAACTTCTTTTCTTTTCTTTTTTTCTTTTTTTTAAAAAAATTATTATATTTTAAAAACACACATTTTACAAAATTACACATAAAATAAAACTTCCTCTTCATCTGCGTTTGAACTTGCATCATGTCCATTATTGACTTTCTTAATATGGCATCTGAATTACGATACTACATAAATATATGTAGATACAGTATATAACATTATTTCCCACATCTGTTATTTTCCTTTATTCCGTATCTCCAACAGAAGATTATAAGCGTCCTTATTTTTTCCTAATATATCCATTTCCCATTTAATCTGTACACCATGTAACTGCATTATCTCCCCAATCTCTTTTCCAAAATTCAATTAAGTTCTTCCATTCTTTCCTAAATTTATCTGTTGTTTTATGTTTAATCCAACAAGTAAATTGAACCATTTGTGCTATTTCTAAGAGCTTAAACTTCCACTCTTCAGCACTCGGTATCTCTTTCTGCTTCCAGTACATGGCATAAGTGATTCTTGCTGTGGTGGTCATGTATAGCATTACAGTCTTAAATTCTCTTGGAAAATCTTTATCAACTATGTTTAACAAATACAATTCTGGTTTTAATCTGAAATCAAAATTTAATATTCTTCTTATCAAGTTATGTATGTTAAGCCAGTCTTTTTTTGCTACTCTCTACATGACCACCACATATGGTACAATGAGCCATTTTCATCCCCACATTTCCAACAATCGTGTCTCTTTTCTTCATTTTTGCTAGTCTTTGAGGTGTCATATACCATCTAAATAGTATTTTATAGCAGTTTTCCTTTAATTCTGTACATGGGGAGAATTTCATATTCTTTTCCCATATCTGTTCCCATTCTTCTAAACATATATTACGCCCAACGTTCTGCGACCATTTAGTCATGTATTCTTTTACCATTTCCGACACTAAATCCAGTTTGAGTAACAACTTATATACCTTCAATATTCTGAATTCATTTTTGTCCATTATCAATATATCAAGCTCTGTCTTATCTTGTTCTATTCCTAATAAATTCCTGTCCACCTTACATCTTTCTGTGATCTGACAGTATTGGAACCAATTACATGTCTTTTGTTCCTCCTCCAGCTCTTCCCTTGCTTTCATCCTGATTAACCCTTTCTCAAATGTTATTAAATCTTTGTAAGTCCACCATTTTCCCTCATGAATCATTTCTGTACATTGAAAAGCTTCTTCAGGGGAAACCCACATTGGTACCTTATTATATATTTTTGTTTTTACTCTCTTCCATGTCTTCATAAGCGCATTTCTAATGAAATGGTTATTGAAACTTTTATCAGTTTTGTCTTTTTCATACCAAAGGTACTCATGTAATCCAAATCTTAAATTCAAGCCCTCTAGAATTATTATCCTGTCATTATCGAGTGTAAACCAATCATAAAGCACCAGACCAAAGCACATACATCGTAATACAGTTTTAAACGTGGTAGTCCTGGACCTCCCCTTTCATTTTTTCTCTTGCATTATCTTCCAACTTACCCTTGGTCTTTTATTCTGCCATATAAATCTAGAAAGGTCTTTATCCAATGCTTTAAACAATTTTGTATTACTTAATATTAGTAAGTTTTGGAATAGGAAAAGCATTTTTTGTAAGATGGTCATTTTCATTACTGATATTCTCCCTAAAAGGGACGAGTTTAGTTGTTTCCACTTTTCCAAATCCTTTTTTATTTTGTTCCAACTTTTCTTATAATTATTATCCACGAGATCCATACTGTTTTTTGTAATTATTTTCCCTAAATATTTATTTATTTATTTATTTATCTTAAATTTACACTGTTCTCTCAGCTTTTCTTTGTCTTTTTTTATTTAGGTTTTTTGTTAACATTACCATCTTTTCTTTGTTGATCTTAAACCCAGACAGATTACCATAGTCTTCTAAGATGTCCTGTAAATTTTTAATAGATTCTAGTGGGTCTTCTAAGGATATGGCCAAGTCATCTGTGAAAGCACATATTTTGAACACTTGTTTTTTTATTCTTACCCATTGTATTTTCTCCTCCAGCCTTATTTTCCTACATAGTATTTCCAGCACCATTATAAAAAGTAATGGAGAGAGGGGCAGCCCTGTCTTACCCACTTTTCCATTTTAATTACAGATGTTTTCTGACCATTAACTATGATTTTGGCTATTTGATGTTAATAATTTGCTTTGATCCCATTTAAATAGTTCTTGCCTATATCTAATTTATTTAACACCTCTTGCATAAAGTACCAATTCACGCTGTCAAACGCTTTCTCCGCATCCAAGAATATTAATGCTAATTTTTTATCTGGGTGTTTATCAAATATTCAATCAAATTCAGTATTTTTCTAGTGTTGTTTCTCAGATGTGTCCTAGGCAAAAATCCTGTTTGATCATTATGAATCCATTCTTTTAGTATTGTTTTCAATCTTTCAGCCAAAATAGTCACAAATATCTTATAGTTGACGTTCAACAGCGAAATCAGTCTATAATTCTTCATTTCTTCAGGATTCTTATTTTAAGTATTAATGCAATATTTGCATTCTTCCATGAAAATGGTACCTTCCCTTCCGATATTATCTTATTGACAAGCAAGCAACTTATTTTCTAAATAGATAATAGACCTTCAGTTTGAGATATACAGAAGTATCAGATAGATGCACACAGAGATGTGTCAGGTTACTAAATTTCATCATGAAAGACATCCCTGTGCTAATGTCACCCCTGATTTAAAAACAATAATACAGTAATTAATTGTAACAACCTAAAGAGGAATGAATGGTGAATTCAGACTTGGTTGGACAGTACGATCTGGCTTTGCTTTTTCCATTTAGTTATAGCAATCAATATATGCTAAAACAACAAAGCATAACTGAATGTGCATTTTTAAATTTTATTTATTGATTTATTTTAGCCTTTGAATTTATTTTTATTTTTTGCACAAACATTACAAACAATGAAAATATGCCATTAGATTCCCTGTTTGAAATAATGGGACTCCCCAACATATGAGATACCCTGAAGTTCCCCCACTTTATTTGTTCCAGATGTAGATGCCTGTCTGTGCTGCATTGTTTTTCAATTGGATGTGCATGTAGATATGCATCAAAATACGCACTCCACCTGCTTTTTGGTAGAGGTAACCACAGCCACTAATGCCATATGACTTGGGTTGAACTGGAAGCCATTCTCCATTCAGAGTCTCATCCTGTAATATAAACAGAAACTGTAAATGCATAAACTTAGGCCCCGTTTGGCTGTTCTCCTTGATATGATCTCTTATCTCAAATTGGCCAGGATAACAAACCCTTCTAAGGCACTTTCACAATTACATAGTTCTCATGTCAGTCTTAAGGATATGCTCTGGAATCCTATATGACCTTTCACTCAAAGTAAATTTTCATCCACTTAACTATGTAGCAGAAGTGCTAAGAAACCCAGTGACTGTATTGCAACGATGCCCAACAGGGCACCAGCAAGAGTGCCCAATGCAGCTTGGTGCCCAATGCACATTAAGATTGGTGAGCTGCACATTAGTCTCATTGCACATCAATCCTTTTGCTGGCTCTGTTACGTAGTACGTAACAGCACCATCTACTGGATATGGACATTGCACATTTTTGCAATTCTGATTCCTGCATGTATAAGTCCACTTACTAAGATGGAACTCCCATACACAAATCTGACCATGATGTTATGCACACTTTACTTGGGAGTATGATCCCTTTAATTTAGTGGGATTGATTCCTCACTAAATGTGAAGAGAACTGAGCTATGCAAATATGGTACTTTCAGTTTCATAGTGGTTACTGTACTATTCTACTGTGTTAAATCATCTTCCATAATTCTCAATGAGCCATTATGCATTTAGGGAGCCATCCTGGTGGAATGGTTAAACTGGGTAGACTCTAGTTCAAATCCCCAATGAGCTGTGAAACCTACTGGGTGCTCTCTGCATCCACTTTCCCCCATTTACCCTTACTTGTTGTAAGGGTAAATGAAGGGAAACCTGTATGTCAGCCTGAGCTCCCTGGAAGAAGTATAGTTGTCCCTTCACATTTGCTGGGGTTTGGTACCAGGACCCCCCATGGATACTAAAATCCGAAAATACTCAAGCCCCATTATATGTAATGGCATAGCAAAATAGTGTCCCTTATATAAGATGGCAAAATCAAGGTTTGCTTTTTGGATTATTATTTTTTAAAGAACAAAAGTTGATCGTGAGTAGAAAAATGCCAAATATAACGCTGCTGCGTCCCTGCGGTTATGCAACAGTACTGCAAGAGGGACAGCAGGGCAGAGCGTCATCCGAAAGGGACGCTCTGCAGCGCTGCAGCCTCGCAACGGGGACGAGGCTGCTAGTGTTGTAAACTGTTGTCTGAAAAAGTCCTAAGACACAGAAAAATGAAATGGAAAACAGAATTAAAAGTATAAAATAGGATGGGAATTGTACAGCTCTATAGATGTTGTTGAACTGCAGTTCCCAGCATGCAACACCATTGGCTAGGGCTGCTGGGACTTGTAGTTCAATAAAAAATATTCATCAAGGTTGCTCACCACCTGGAAAAGATGGCTCTGCAAAGATGCAATGAAGGTGGGTATCTATGACTGCTTTTCCACCATCAGCACCATGATGCAGAAGGCACAACAATATGTCCCCACCTGTGTGCTTGTCTATATTCACTATGAGGTTTGCTGATCTACATTCTAATCATTGTACTTCCTGCTTCATGGCTCCTAGATTTTCAGTAAACCAGGGAGCAGTTTGGGTTTGACAGCATCGAAAGGGACACTTGGGACCAATGGTGAGGATAGTGCCATACCATCTCACCAAAACATAGTAAACCAGGACCTTAAAAGCTGTGCCAACCATGTTAATTACAGTCGGTCCTCTGTATCCACAGATTTGGCATCCACGGATTCCACCATCCATTGCTTGAAAACATTCCCCAAAAAAGAATAAATTCCAAGAAGCAAATTTTGATTTTTCCATTTTATATAAAGGACACCATTTTACTATGCCATTGTATATCATTGTACTTGAGCATCCAAGGATTTTGGTGTCCACAGGGGGTCCTGGAACCAACTCTCAGCAGATACCAAGGGCCCACTGTAGTAAGTCCCAAAGAGCATTTGGAAATCACACAGATTTCATAAATCTCTTGGAACAGAACAACCTATTTGGCCAACCACTCCTGTGAAGGGGAATAGCCACTGCCAATCTAAATTTCACTGGGAAGTGTGAGACTATTACAACAGGAGAACCCCTTAACACTGGTTCCATAATATTATTTTGAGGCTAGGCCAAGCCAGAGTGGGCAGGTGAAGCATATAAGACAGAGATGCAGAACATTTGGCTCTCCAGATGTTGTTGGACTGCATCAGCCCTAGCTGACATAGCCAACAGTAAAGGGTGAGAGTTGCAAGCCAACTTCTGGGATTCAAAACCTTCCCTGATGGTATACACAGCAGTTCTCCAAAGAGCTATAATCCTGAATGTAACTACTTCCTATATAGATTCTATTTTTTCAATATAACTGTTTCCAATATGCCCTCTTCCCATCAGAATATGTGTGTGCATATTCAAATGTCTTTTATGCATAAATTTCTTTAATAATTACTTCATATCCCCATCACATTGGAGATAATTGGATTTTTGTTCCTCTCTTAATTCCTCACATATACAGTGCCAATTATCCCTACCTCTGATACAGTCTCTCTCTCTCTGTATCTTCAAGTTACCTGCTGACTTATGGAAACCCTACAAATTTCACAGGGTTTTCTTAGTCAACTAAATACTTAGAAGTGGTTTGCCATTGCCTTCCTCTGAATATAGCCTACATTACTTCTATTCCTTGGCAGTCCCCCATCCAAATACTAATCAGGTCTGACCCTGCTTAGTTTCTGAGTTTTGAGACAGGATTTGCAACCTTCTGAGTATTTAGGCCTTTGCACTTATAAGCAGTGATATTAGGAATTTAGAATTGTAGGTATCAGGATTCTGTCTGTAGCTAGGCCTCTGCCTGGGCCTGTCTACAGTCAGTCTTCTGCCATGCTCTGGAGGGGGTTGGATTGTTTATGGTTGAGAGGAAGGATTGGAATGTGAGTGAGCTGAGGTTCCCAGGAGCTTCAGCAGCTGATATCTGGTCTCCAAGCTCACATCTCCCTGGGTGCTTTGGAGTAAGAAGGAGGAGGAATTTAGCCCGCCAAGCCACATTGTAAAAGCTACTATTTTCCCTCTGTGAGTCAGTTCTGCCAATATTCTGGAACTGTTCACTTCATTGCCTCTTCAATAAAACACTTTAACAAGTTGTTGTTGTCAGAGTGAATTGAAGTCTGACAGGATCCTTACAGTAGGAACCATTTTGTTCCTTGTTAATAACGAAGACAATATAACACTGCAGCAGGAGGCAAGAGGGATTTTCTCTGCTAAGTCATAGTGTGTGTCTGCATGTCTGCTTTTTCAGAAACAATAGAAGAAAGAAATTTAAATGCATTACGGGGGGAGGGGACACCAGGTTTGCATGGTACTGGACCATCAAGATGGATGTCACAGGCTGAAGGTCAGACGGCAAGGCTGTTGTACTGTACATGCTCAGGCAGCAATAACAGCAGCCTGTCAGGACATGATTATTCTTGACAGAAACATTCCTGGTTCATGACAGGAAGGGAACTAGCCCTGTCTCAATATGTAGACAGTAAAAATGTACGTAATACACCACTGACAATAAATAATGGGCTGGAGTATAGGAAGGGTCTCTGGTACAAGTAATTCCAGATTCACAATAATGAAATGAAGCTGTG
The DNA here is from genome assembly GCA_030847615.1 of Gambelia wislizenii. Taxonomy (NCBI): domain Eukaryota; kingdom Metazoa; phylum Chordata; class Lepidosauria; order Squamata; family Crotaphytidae; genus Gambelia; species Gambelia wislizenii. The sequence goes on along the minus strand of JAUMIR010000003.1, from coordinate 225,176,163 downwards.
GGATGCATGGAACCATACTGGGAGAGAGTCAATCAGCAGTATAGAAATCACTCAAGGTTGGGTGGAATGTACAGGTTTAATATCCCTTATTCGGAACTCCAAAATCCAAAAGACATTTGTTTTTGTACAGCGCTGTGTACACCAACAGCGCTCTAGAAATAAATTTTAATAACTTTAATAATAATAAAATGCTCCAAAATCCAAAACTTTTGGAGCTACAACACATACACATCTGCACTCTCTGCTGGAGAGAGATGTGGCTGGAGATAGATGCAAGGATCTGTGAAATGGGGTTGTTTAGATGGTGAAACTACTCCGCATAGAATTGGTATTTGGAAGGAGGGGGGCAAAAACTATGTGGGAAAAGCCTTCGCAGCTTTCCCCAAACTTTTTAAAATAATGTGTGGGAATGTGCATTAGCACTCATTAGGACAACCGATTCACAACACTGCACATTCTCAGAAAGGTCAGAACTGGAGAGTGGATTGGTCGGATGTGGGTGGGGGTGGGGCTTGCTGGCAAGGAAGCATCTGAAAGTGCCATTTTGGATTTTCACATTAACCATCGTGTGCTTTTTTGCTGTGTTAAGGTGCCCAAATAACTTTTTAAAGAAGAAGATGACAATTGTGCACCTTTGGCAGCAACATGTGGAGAATAAGAACTTGCTAATTTACTTGACTGTCCTCATGATTTGTGGCCATGTACACTTCAAATGCAGAGAGCTTTGCTTACTATTGTTTTTGCCAAAGGACCGTGGAGACAAAAGAACGCTGCTGCGAAATTGCAATAATGCTCAGGACTCAGCATTATATCCTCTCATCTAGACAAGCCCCAAGCCTCCCAGCATTTCACAGACACTCACATCTCTCTCCTGCTGAAATATTATTATTATTTATTATTATTGTCACCTATAAAAAGCCCAGTGGATTGTTAAATCTTTATTTACATTTTCTATATCCCTGTTCTGAGAACAGACCTCTGAGCAGGTTCGGGGATATAAATACAGTATAATCAATCAGTGACATTAAGCGAAATCTCATTTGCGGTCCGAAAGACAGACCTCCTCCCCGGTCCCCGAGCCCACCAGACACAATAAGGACACAAGCAATACTGAACCAACAAGGATTTAATACAAGAGAATAATATTGGCAGAAAAAGGCCACAACTTTCTGATTTGGTGATAGTTGCAGTGGTTGGTCTGGGCATGGGTTACGGATGAGCAGGAGCCAGATGGACCCCTGCTCAATGGGCCAGATCCGTCAGCCAGCCAGCTGGCGGAAACCGGTGCCAGGTCACGTGACAAACCCAGGCACGTGACCGATCACGTGACCAGCTGTGTGACTGAATCACGTGAAGGATCACATGACAGATCCCAAAATGGCACATGACCAGGACACGTGAGCAATCATGTGGCCACACCCACGTGACCGGTTCCTCACCCAAGGGTGGAGTCTCTCTGGAGAAGCAAGGCCCTGACCGGCCATCAGGGCTGGCCAGAGAGACCCCAGGCCTCCCCCAGGTGATACCCAAAAACCCATGCCCACCGCCAAAAAAACCGGGCTCAGCCGAGCTCGGCTTCCGCCAACCCTGAGGCTATCACCAAATAGAAAGAAATACCTTCTGCCTGGAGGGGACCCTGTGCAGCCTATCCTGGGACAAGGTTGAGTTCCGGACGGATGTACGCGGTGTAGGCCTTGGACCGCCACCTCCCGATGAGCTGAATGTCAGCCGAAGAGAAGCCTTCTGCTGCAGCAGTGGTGGCTGCGCCGATGCGAAAAGAGTGGCTGCTGAATTCGGCTGCTGGGTAGCCCAGATGATCCAGTGCTGCTCGGAGAACGCTGGTAAACTGGAAACGTGACACAGGGCAAGAGTCCTGATGCAGAAACAGGGGGCCGGGAACGTCCGGCCGCTTACACAGGTAGCGTTGCAGGAGGTGCACGGGGCAGGCCATGGGGTCCTCAAGCTTGCGAAGAAGAATGCAGGCTCCCTTCCCTCGCTGATCAGCCTTGGACCTGCGGATACGCAGCTGTAGGGCATCGTCCATGAGCGCCACGTCTTTCTGTTGCAGCGCGTACCCAGGCCGGCTGGACTTGGAGCTGCAGACAAGCTCCCCGATGTGCAGAGCTGCAAAGAAGGCCAGAGAGAAGGTGGAGTGAAAGAGCAGAGTTTCGTACCTGGAATGGCAGACCGCCGCTAGGGCTGAGATCAGCTGGCGCAGCAGGTCGTAGGAGACTAGACGACGCGAGTCTTTGGTGCTGCCTTCCAGGCGCCACCATCCTTCGACCGCCTTCCTCACCCGGAAAGTGGAGCATGGGTCCGCGTAGCCAGCCAGCTTGCTAAAGAAGGAAATGGCCGCCAGATGGAGGGATATGGTTCTGGGAGCCAAGCCTTTTTCTCTTAGTGTCCCAATGAAGTGAAGGACTTCTCGCTCCTCGGATGGCCAAGCCTCCTCGTATCCATGCCGTTGTCTGAAGGAGAAGAACTGCTGGATGGCCCTGGAGTAACTGGCCCGGGTAGAAGGTACCAGGGAGTTGACCACCCCCCGGAGCACCGTTCTTTCCCAAGAAGCCAGAGCTCCGCGGGGACTGGCGTAGGTGCTGGGTCTACATCTGGAGCCAAATCCTGGAATCTGTTCTCCTGGAACCAAGACAACTCATCCGCGATTTCGTTATCCATGCCTGGAACATGTCAAGCTGAGAAAGTAATGTTAGCTGCAAGACAAACTAACACAAACTCTCTGACGAGCCGCATGACCCTGTCAGACTTAGAAGATTGTTTGTTAATGATCTGGACCACCGCCTGGTTGTCACACCAGAAGCAAACCCGTTTGTTCTGGAACTCATCCTTCCACAGGTGAACTGCTACCAAGATGGGAAAGAATTCAAGGAAGGTGAGGTCACGAACTAAGTCAGACTCCCTCCAGGCAGAAGGCCAAGGCTGCGCACACCAATGCCTGTTAAAATAAACTCCAAACCCGCCCCCTCCTGCCGCATCAGAATGAACCTGAAGCCCTGCCCCCAGCGCCTCCTCCCTCTGCCAGAAAGTGACCCTGTTGTATCCCCCCAAAAAACGAAGCCACACCCACAGGTCCTCCTTAACCCCCCTTGAGAGCCGGATACGGTGGTGGGGGGACCGGACCCCGGTGGTGATTTTTCCCAGCCTGTTGCAGAAAGCCCTCCCGGGGGCCACCACCCTGCAGGCGAAGTTGAGGTGTCCCAGCAGAGACTGCAACTCTCTGAGGGAGGCTTTTTTCTTTGCCAGGAGGTCCCTCAGCATGCGCTTGATCCCTTCCAGTTTGTCTTCCGGCAGTCGAGAGACTTCGGCCACAGAATCCAGCGTGATGCCCAGATAGGTGATACGACTGGTCGGCCCCACCGTCTTCTCCGGTGCCAGGGGAACCCCTAGTTCCTGTGCTAGTTCCTGAAAAAACTTGAGGAGGAAACTACAGTCTGACCCCCCCACCTTCCCGATAAGCAGGAAGTCATCCAGGTAATGGGTGACTGGCGACAGGCCTGACCGGTGCCATAAGGCCCATTCGAGGAAGGTGCTGAATGCCTCGAAGGCAGAACAACTAATGGAGCACCCCATAGGCAAGGCCATATCATAATACCAGAGGCCTTGGAACTTGAACCCCAGTAAGCAGTGGTCGTCCGGGTGAACCGGGAGCAGCCGGAATGCAGACTGGATGTCGCATTTTGCCATAAGGGCACCCGGGCCGCATGCTCGTACCAGCCTGACTGCGTGGTCAAATGAGGCATATCTCACTGAGCACAGCTCAGGGGGATGGCGTAATTGACTGATGTCCCTTTTGGATAGGACAGGTGGTGGATGAGGCGATACTCCCCCGGAACCTTCTTAGGCACCACCCCAAGGGGGGGACCCTAAGGTTGCTCATGGGGGGGAGGAGAAGGGGCCCGCAACCCTCCCAGCCCTGCAGTCCTTGGCGATTTTGGACGCTAATACCTCGGGGAGAGCCGTGGCCGATTTAAGGTTGCCGGACTCGGTGGCCAGTCTGGGGCCCAAGGTGGGAATCCTGAACCCAGCAGTGAATCCTTCCCTGATGTAAGAGGCCGCCTGCTTGTTGGGATAAAGAGCCAATAGGGGGATCATGGCCTGTAACTTGACAGGTGTGTGAGCCAATCTGCCATCTGGCCTAAGACTAGGGTTTGCTGCTTCCGTGCCCGTTGCTGCTCCCAGACCCTGCTTCTTTTTAGGAGCTAGAGGAAGCAGGGCATCCATACCGAAAGGACTGGGATCCCGTGCCCTGGCGAGGGCAATTGGACCTGGGGTGGGATCCATAGCAGTTCTTGCAGAAATGCTCAAACTTGCTCTGGACCTGAGGCATTTCCCTGCGTTGTATTCCCAGCAGACGAGCCGCCGGGAATCCCTTTTGTGAGGCTGCTTAGCTGCCTCAGACTTTCCTTTTATGTGGGAGCCCACAATGACCAGCCATAGCTTGTCATTGATAAGGTCCCACCTGGCCCTGGGATTGCGGGAAGCCCTCTTACGGAAAGTGGTGTCATATTCAATGGCAGCCGCTTTCCCAGCCAGAGACCTGGCCTTGAGTACGTTGCCTAAGTGGTTGACCAGGTGCCACCCTCTCTCTGGGTAGGCCAAGCTGACCACCCCCATAAAGACTGTGTACCCGGTCATCCAGTTAGAGAACGTGCGTTCCACCGGATCAGGCTTGCTGCTTTTTTTCTGGGGCCTTATCAGACTTGGGAGTGCTGCCCACCTCCCCCTCCGGTTTTAGAAGCGAGAAGACATCCATGTAATATCCCTGCAGGATATTCTCGTGGGTCTTCTTGTCCAGGTGGATCCCCGGGGGATCCTCATGGTCTTGAAACAGGGGAAGAGCCGGGGACCCCGAGGAGGCCGCACCATCCCGCCATGCCCTAGAGGGGCCGGAGGTCGCTTCCCCAGAGGGCCCAGGAAGGCAGCCCCGGAACCAGGGCCACCACCTTCCAGTATCCCGCCCGGTCAAGGTCATCGTCCGAGGACTCACCTGATGATCCCTCGCTGTCTGAGTCCCCTCTTCTCTGATGTTTGGATTGCTTCCTCTTCCTGCCTTGTCTTTTTGCCCTTCTTGCCTGTCCCTTTTGCTGCACGCTCCAGAGAGGAGTCTACTGATGAAACCATGTCGACATCGCTGTTGGATGGAGAGCGCGGCCTCCTGGCCGACTGCTGCGACCTCCTGTCCTCAGCCCGGGTCACAGGCCTATTGCTGGCCCCTTCAGTGGGGGCCCCCAACCGGCATTTCGTCTCCAGCTGAGCCCCCGTTCCTGGACCTGAGCTCCCCGACCTGTTCAGCCAGGAGGGAGACCGCCCAGGTCAGGTCCTGGATGTTGGGTGATTCGGTGCCAGACAGGAGCTGTTGCACCGCTGCCGGGTTGGAGTTAGCCCCCCAGGAGGCCTTGGCATTGTGTGCCCTGGGGGCCAGGGCAGCCCAGGACCTGGGGGTCCTGCCCGCCTGAGCCCAAGTGACAGGCTTGCTTTGTGGGGCTTTCTTCTTTGGTGGCATGGTGCCAGCAAAGCAAGAGGATTTCAGCTCTCTCTCTCTCTCTCTCTATATATATATATATGTTATGCAATGAATCTGGAACTGGCTTGTCCGCCCTCTCTTTGCTTGAGCCACAAAGTCGGTCTGGCCCGCAACTGCCAAGCACTTATCCTGGGCTTGTCCTGGCTTGTCCGCCCTTATTAGCCCTTTATCCTGGGCTTGTCCTGGCTTGTCTGCCCTGTCTTGGCTTGTCCGCCCCTGTTAGCTAGGTTGGGGTCCCTCAAACCTTTTAGGCCTGCGGCAGCCGCCACCCGCTGGTGCTGTCGCTTATCATGGGCTTGTCCACCCTTGTAGCTAGGGTGGGAACCCCCAACCCCTCCGGCCACTGCCAGTTGGCCACTTAGCCCTGTGTAGCTACCGGCCCTCATAGGCTTCTCCGCCCCTGGTGGTCGCCCACTGACCCCCTTGTGGCCTGCCCTGGACCATGCCTGGTGAGCCGCCCTGCCCGACCTCACCTTGCCCCTGACCCTTGTGGGTCACCCCCATTGGCCGCCTCCACTTGTCCCGATCGGCTGGATGCCCAGCCGGACCCCCAGTGGGAACCTCCCACTGGTCCGTGACAGGCTAGTCACCAGTACTAGCCTGTCCCCTGGGGGGGAAGGGGCAGTGGTGCTCCCACTGGAGTGAAGGGCTAGCAGCTCATCTAGCCCTCCTCTCCCCAGCGGCCGCTCCCACCGACCCCTATGGCTGGCAGCTCTAACCAGCCTCCCCCCACGCTCGTTCCCGGCGGCCAAAGGCAGTGCCTCTTCCTTCCTCGGGTGGCCGGCGGTTCTTCCTCTGCCCCGCTTCTTCACCACCGCCGCCGCTGCTTCATCCGCCGCCGCCGCCGCTTCATCCGCCACCACCTCGCCGCTCCTGGTCTTCTCGGAGCTCCCTGGAGCTCCTGTCGCTTCGGCTCCTCAGAGCCAACTGGCAGGGACCGGGAGCCGGCCGGGAATAAATACCCGGCCTCCGGACCCTGTAGAAGACAGGCCCCGCCTCCCGGCCAATCAGGAGCCGTGCTGAGCGGCAGTACTGATTGGTCGCCTACCAGCCCGGCCAGCCAATCAGGGCGCAGGGGCCGAGCCCTGATTGGCCCATCTTGTATCCATCTTCCAGCGTGCCGAGGCATGCTGGGAGACTCCAGCGGCCAGCATGGCGGCGACCATGCTGGCCACGCAGCGGCAGTCCGGGGCCCAGGAGGAGCGCCCCCGGCCACAAATGGGCGGCTGCCAGTAAATCCGGCAGCTTACTTACAGTAACAGTTTCAATCCTGGTCTCCTATTGTCTGTTTTCTGTAGCGCTTTGTTACGTTTCACTGTCTACAATGAAATTTGGGTAAGTTCGAAAGGATGGCCAGAATCCCCTATGCATTACATTGCTATGCAACCATGGTAGTTACGTGGTGATGTAGTGAATCCTGGCCTGACCCCCATGTACTGGTCAGCAACTGCTGTGATCACCAGGGGGACATTTCCCTGTTGCTCAGGAAGCAGCTGACTAACGTTCCCACCCCCTGATGGAAGCAATCTTCATTACAACAGGCAGAAGCAGGGTCCCCATCATAATTCCCCCAAAGTGTGTTTTGCCCCTGCTTCCTTCCTCTTATTGAACCCAAATAGGCTATACATGTCTGTAGAACAGCAACAAACTCAAAAGAAGATAAATTCTAAAATGCCACTAGTAACCCAATTACTAACTACTTCAGGTACACTATTGGCTGCCGAATTTGTAAGCCATTCACCTTTTCAGACACTGCAGTTATTTCAGTGAGTACATTGCATCCTGTGATAGTAGTTCAAGACCCTATGCAACTGAAAGGTGGGATTATTTGCCATCTCAAGTCTAGGAGGCAAAAAAAAAAATCAAATCCTAATCTGAAGCTTCCATATAAAATGCATCAGGTAACGCAGTGAGGAGCTCTTACCCAAAGCCACAAGCACAGAAACGATTTTGAAAACAAATGCAAGCAGAATGTTTGACATATTTTAATAATTTCTGCAAGGGTGTGTTCAATAACTTGCTATAACTCTATGCAAAAGTCAATGTGAGCCAAAGCTTTTAGGGTTGATATGATGAACAACCAATTCTCCCCATTTGACAGTTTTACAAACTTATCTCTAGGCATTAATATATAGATAACTGCAGAAAATTAACCAGAACAAATATAAACTCCCTAAGTCATTTTCAGTAATAACAGAAATACTTTTAGGAATGTTTCAAATTGCAGTTTTACATTCATTTCAGTTTTTAAAATATCAATTTGGATTGTAAGCACCATGTTTATCTTTTCATAAGCTATGCAGCCTACACCTTCTGTGCTTGCAAATTAAAGGCTTTGCAGTTAAAAATATTTATTTTTACTGTTATTCACAAACTGTGTGACAGTGAAGACAGATGTAACATTTTCACAGTAAGTATTGATTACAGCAGTTTCCACATCTGCCCTCTGAGATATTATCCACTGTTCTCAAATTGCCTTGCAGACATGCATGTCATTGAGTTGAGTACCAGTTTACCTTGTCAGTCTAGCTCATTTAGCTCATACATCAAATGGTTTCTACATCTTTTTAAAGAGAAATGGTTTAAAATGGCACAGTTAGCCCCTTTATAGTGCAATTCTTACATTTGAAAGCCACAAAAAACAAATATCACCTCTTAACCATCTTTTTTCCAGGCTAAACATACCCAGCTCCCTAAGTCTCTCCTCATAAGGCATCATTTCCAGACCTTTCACCATTTTAGTTACCCTTCTTTGGACACGCTCCAATTTTTCCATATCCTTTTTGAATTGCGGTGCCCAGAACTGGACACAGTGTTCTAGGTGAGGTCTGACCAAGGCAGAATAGAGCGGCACTATTACTTCCCTTGATCTGGACACTATACTTCTATTGATGCAGCCCAAAATCACATTGGCCTTTTTAGCTGCCGCATCACACTGTTGGCTCATGTTCAACTTGTGGTCTACTAGGACTCCTAGATCCCTTTCGCATGTAGTCTCATTCAGCCAGGTGTCCCCCATCCTATATCTATGCATTTCATTTGTTCGCCCTAAGTGCAGTACCTTACATTTCTCCGTATTGAATTTCATTTTGTTAGCTTTGGCCCAGCTCTCCAGTCTATCCAGGTCATTTTAAATTTTGATCCTGTCCTCTAGGGTATTAGCTACTCCTCCTAATTTGGTGTCATCTGCAAATTTGGTAAGTATGCCCCTAATTCCCTCGTCCAAGTCATTGATAACGATGTTGAATAGCACTGGGCCCAGGACCGAACTCTGTGGTACCCCACTGGTCACATCTTTCCAAGACGAAGAGGAGCCACTGCTAAGCACCCTTTGGGTTCTTCCGGTCAACCAATTACAAATCCATTGAACAGTTAACTTGTCTAGTCCATATTTTACAAGCTCGTTTGCAAGAATGTCATGGGGAACCTTGTCAAAGGCCTTACTGAAATCAAGTCATGCCAGTGAAGGTGGTGGGACAGAGAGAAGTGCTTCCCCTGAAGATCTTAAAGCTTGGGCAAGCTCATATGGGACAATATCATCCTTCAGATAGTCTGGGCTTGAGCCATATAGAGTTTTGCAGGTCAAAACGAACACCTTGAATTGTGTCTAGAAGCAGAATAGCAGCCACTGGAGCTGTTGCACCAAAGAAGTTGTGTGCTCCTTGTAACCAGCACCCATTTATAATCTGGCTGCAGCTCTTTGAATCAGGTGAAGATTCTGAACACTCTTCAAAGGCAGCCCCATGTAGAGTGCATTATAGTAATCTGATTAGGATGTAACCAAAGCGCGTGTCACCATGGCCAACTCAGATGTGCTATGGAATGGACGCAGCTGGCGCACTAGTTTTAACCATGCAAATGCACCTCTGGCCACGGAAGAAACCTCAGTATCCAGATACAGGGCTGAATCCAAGCATACCCCCCAAACCGTGGACCTGCATCTTCAGGGGCAGTGTAACCCCATCCAACACAGTTTGAATCCCTATTCCTTGATCTGCATTACGACAGCATTAAGACAGACCAGAAACACTTCTGTCTTGCCCAGATTAAGCTTCAATTTGTTTGCCTCCATCCAGTACATAACAGCTGCCAGTCACTGGTTTATCACAGAATCAGCTTCCTTACAATTAGGTAGAAAGAAGTAATAGGTATCATGAGCACACCTGACCCCAAAACTCCAGACAACTTCTTCCAGCAGTTTTGTGTATATGTTATATAGCACAGGGGGCAAAACAGAGCCCTATGGAGCCCACCAGGCCAACAGCCAAGGAGTTTAACAGGAGTCACCCCCAGGAACACCTTCTGAGTTTGCCCCTCCAGGAAGGAATGGAGCTACTGCAAAACAATATGTACATCCAAGTCCCATGCTAGCAAAGCAGCCCAGAAGAATACCATAGTCGATGGTATCAAACACTGCCAAGACATCCAGCAGAACCAACTAGATCTCACCAGTCTAGTTTCTGGCATTGGCCATCCACCAAGGTGACTAAAGTCTCCATCCCATAACCATGCCTGAAGCCAGATTGAAATGGATCCAGATAATTAGTCTCACCCAGAAACCTCTGGAGCTGCGAGGCCACCACACTCTCCAAAACCTTGTTCAAAAATGAGGAACTAGAGACCATTCCATCCAGATAAATGAACAGCTAGAATAGGCATTTTTCAAGATTTGTCTGCACTAGAGAAGAAAATGCATCAATTTTGGATGATTATCCTGAGTGCTTCCAAACTGCACCCACTCTTGTACAAATGTTACATGTACCTTCACTACTAAGTGTATATTCTTGTTTCTCTGTACGTTTGTTGTTATCCCTTTAAAAAAAACTGTTTCAGAATGGGCTATTATAAAACTGACTCTTTTTGAAACTGTTTTGGAATGTATTGAGATACTTAATATTTGAAAATGAGCTAAGAAGAAAATAAAATATTTACAGCAATAGAGTCAGCTTAATGAAATAGTGTTTGCTCTAGTGATGTATGTGCAGACTTCTTGACATCTGTGTTTCCATGTGTACAATAAACTCCTGAGAAGATATGTATATGAGAAGGGCAGAAGCTACATTTCATTCATCTTCCTCTCATAATCCCAAGGCTACAAAAGTATCCTCAGTTACATGTGCTGGGCCCCACTGACAGCTGTTTATTCCACTCTCACATGTTACCATACATTCTTACACATACTCACCTTATATCTAGAATGATATCTGCCTTTCCAAAACATGTCTTTTAAAAAAAGATGATCCTTGCGTTTCTCATAGCCTTGCATCTTAGCACCCACAACCTCTTTCTCTGTGTACTTTATCAGACTAGCCCCTTTAAACATTCTTTTGCCAGCATAAAATAAATAAATAAATCCATCTTTATGCTGGCAAAAGAACACCCTGCACTGCACTTACCTTCTCTCCCGGCAGAAGGCTTCCCCGGCAATGAAGAGGAAGTGAACTAAGCCATGTTCACTTCCTCATTTGAAATCCCATGAGACTTCATTGTGTGGGAAATTTAAAAATAAAATAAAAAATAAAGCATAAAAAGTTCCACCAAGCACCTAAACACACTTTAAAAGTCCCAAGTAACCTGTGGAGGGTCATAAAAAGATTGAAACTTACCTTGATGTCCTGATCACACCCAGAAGTGTTCGTGCCAGACTGGCCATTGATGCTACATTCACGTGGATTAAATGGCCTGAGGTTTCACACACTGGCAACGCCAGCACAAAAGCACCACGGGGGATCAATTGACAGCTTAAGCCGTCAATTTAAAAGAACGGGTTTGGGGCAGAATATAACCACAAAAGGGCAACATCATCTAATCTGCACACTCTTTCCTGGTTATGTGGCATCATTATGGTGCTGTATTTTGTGCATCTGATAAAGTCCTTTCTCTCTGTGTCTCTCTGAATATGAATACAGAAGCTGCTTTATACAGAATAAAACCACAAATTCATTTAGCCTGTGATAAGGAGCTAAATACCCTAATGGCACCAGATCCCATCTGATCTTGGAAGCCAAACAGGATCAGCCCAGGTTAGTATTTGTATGGGAGACCACCAATGAATACCAGGTGCTGTATATATCAGAGGAAGGCTATATATCAGAAGAAGGAAGTGGAAAAACCATGTCTGAGTATTCCTTGTCTAAGAAAATCCTGTGAAATACATGGGGTTGTCATAAGTCAGCAGATGATTTGAAGGCACTTACATACACACATACTGTCTACACTGGTGAAGGCAATTAGTAGCCCTAGGGCAGCAATAGCCTAATTTGATGTGTCCCTTGGACTAATTTCAAAAGCTCTGCAAGTGACCAGTTCAGACATCTGTTAAGAGTGATCTATCCCTGCTCCAGAAACCACTGGGTGGAGAAAGAGAGAGATAGAAGGACTCCAGATGAGAAGAAAATGACAGAAAAGAGCTGGCTCTGGTTCCCATCAACATGCAATCTGCAACAGATGACTCCCAAGGAAATTCTGTCACAGGCTGTATGTTGAGGGGCCAGGAGGATACTCCCAGCCCTTTTTTTGCAGACTGACAGGCAGTGGTTGACTCTAGTTTCAAACAAGAAACCTGTTCAACTCCAGTTTCAAACAAGAGACCTGTTCAGTTCCATGACTTAAATCCTGGAAGCCAGGTTGAGAGCATCTGGGTACAAATTAAGGGGGAGAGAAATAACAGGGATGTCATGGTGGGGGTCTACTACAGACCTCCAAGCTAAACTGAGGACATGGGTGATGCTTTCCTAGTACAGAGGACCACACGTTCAGAAAGGAGAGATGTAGTAGTAATGGGGGATTTCAACTATCCTGATATTTGTTGGAAGTCAAACTCTCCAAAAAATTTAAAGTCCAACAAATTCCTCACTTGCCTTGCAGACAATTTCATTGTCCAGAAGGTGGAAGAGGAAACAATGGGATCAGCTATTTTAGATCTGATCCTAACCAACAGTGATGACCTAGTTAATGGCGCGGAAAGGGCAGGATCCTTAGGTGGTAGTGATCATGTTCTCCTGGAGTTTGTTATACAGTGGAAAGGGGAAGCTAAGCATAGTCAGACACAGATTCTAGACTTTAAGAAAGCTGTAATACCGGGGGTGATCCTGTGGTAAGGAATACTAAAAGAAAAGGTAGTTCATGATGGACAGGAGCTTCTTAAAAGTGAGGTATTGAAGGCACAATTTCAAACAGTTCCAATGAGGAGGAAAAATGGGAGGTGTCTAAAGAAGCCAGGATGGATATCGAAAGAACTTTTTACTGAGCTAAGATTTAAAAGGGACATGTATAAGAAATGGAAAAAGGGGGAAATCACCAAAGAATTAAAAGAAATAGCCAGCTCATGTAGGGAGAAAGTCAGAAAAGCTAAAGCACAGATGGAGCTTGCTAGAGAGGTTAAAAACAATAAAAAGGGCTTTTTTTTTTTTTGTTATGTCCATAGCAAAAGGAAGAACAAGGAAGCGGTAGGGCCACTGTGTGAATAAGATGGTCAAATGCTAACAGGATACAGGGAAAAGGCAGAACTACTCAACACCTTCTTTGCCTTGGTTTTCTCTCAAAAGGAGAGCTCAGCCTGGGGAAAATGGAGCAGATGATGCAGTAGGGGAAATGCAGCACAGAAATGGTAAAGAGGAAGTACAGGAATACCAAACTACTCTAAGGAATTCAGGTCTCCAGGGCCAGATGAGCTACATCCAAGGGTATTAAAAAGAAGTGGCAGAAGTAATATCAGAACCACTGTCAATTATTTCTGAGAATTCCTAGAGAACAGGAGAGATCCCAGAGGACTGGGGGAGGGCAAAAGTTGTCCCCATCTGTAAAAAGGGGGGGAAAGTGGAGCCAAATAATTACAACCAGTCAGCCTGACATCAATACCAGGAAAGATTCTAGAGCAGATCATTAAACAGTCTGTAAGCACTTAGAAAGGGATGTCATGATCGCTAAAAGTTGACATGGGTTACTCTAAAAGAAGTCATGCCAAACTAATCTCATCTCTTTTTTTGATAGAGTCGCAAGATTGGTAGATGAAGGGAATGCTGTGTATGTAGTGTATCTTGATTTCAGTAAGGCCTTTGACAAGGTTCCCCATGATATTCTTGCAAACAAGCTAGTAAAATGTGGTTCTTAGGTGGATTTGTAACTGGTTGACCAACCGAACCCAAAGGGTGCTTACCAATGTCTCCTTTTCATCTTGGAGAGGTTACTAGTGGGGTGCCACAGGGTCCTGTCCTGGGCCCTGTGCTATCCAACATCTTTATCAGCAACTTGGATGAGGGAATAGAGGGTATGCTTATCAAGTTTGCAGATGATACCAAATTACGAGGGGTAGCTAATACCCCAGAGGACAGGATCAGAATTCAAAATGACCTGAACAGATTAGAAAGCTGGGCCAAAAGTAACAAAATGTATTTCAACAGGGAGAAATATAGAGTACTACACTTATGCAGAAAGAATGAAAGGCACAGATATAGAATGGGTGACACCTGGCTTTATTAGCAGTGCATGCAAAAGGGTTCTAGGAGTCTTAGTAGACCACAAGCTGAACATGAGTCAGCAGTATGATTTTGCAGCCAGAAAAGCTAATGTGATTCTAGGCTGCATCAATAAGAGTATAGTGTCTAGATCAAGGGAAGTAATAGTGTCACTCTATTCTGCTTTGATCAGACCTCACTTGGAATACTGTGTCCAGTTCTAGGCACCACAATTCAAGAAGGATATTGACAAGCTGGAACGTGTCCCAGAGGAGAGTGACCAAAATGTTGGGAGGTCTGAAAGCCATGCCCTATGAGGAGTGGCTTAGGGAGCTGGGTATGTTTAGCCTGGGGAAGAGAAGGTTAAGAGGTGACATGACAGTAAGAGCTGTGTGACAGTGGAATGTGCTGCCTTGGAGTGTGGTGGAGTCTCCTTCTTTGGAGGTTTTTAAACAGAGACTGGATGGCCATCTGTGGAGTATGCTTTGATTGGGTGTTCCTGCATAGCAGGGGGCTGGACTGGATGGGCCTCTTGGTCTCTTCCTACTCTTCGATTCTAAGAGCCTTTCCCAGGCTTACCTGTAGATGCCAAGGATTGAACCAGGATTCTTTCTCACACAGAAAATGCATAGCCCTTCTCCAAATATTTGCAGCATTAGTAGATATGCTGCAGCTCACACTGTTTCTACAATGTAATGTCCTTACAATTTGCTCTGCTTTTTAGGCTTCATGGGAGTTGCTTTTCAGTGGTATATGGAGGACTGCATTTTGCCCTCTGGTGCTTTACACCCTCATCTTTATCCTCTGCATCACAACTACTTCAAGGATGTAGGTTGCACTTGTTTTCTTATGCCTGAGCAATGATGGAGAGTGTGTGCAACTGCTACAAAACTCAATCAAGGAGCAAGGACACCAGTGGTTTGAGAGACAAACTGAAAGCTTAACTGTAAGAATTCCATTTAAGATTGGAAATTTCTCTGAGCTGCAAGACTAATATTGAGTTAAACAACAAAACTAGTTTTACTTTTGGAAGGAGAGAGAGAGGCAGAAACAGAAGAAGAGGAAAGATCCCTAAGTGTACAGGTCACCCTCCACCCATATATCTGTAAAGAATATGTTTCTGAACTTACCATTTATAAGTGAAACCACAGATAATTTCAAACCCTATTAAAAGGAAGGACTTCCGGTACAAACATACCATAGAGTTGTGTTGGAGGACCTAGCGATTTCTAGAGAGGACACCTCTCTAAGCATTTTCCGGCATGACTCTATGGTATGTGTCCCTATTTTTTCAGCTATAGATAACTGAAACTATGGATATTGGTTCTGCAGATGGGGGGGAGGGGCAACCTGTATAATATATTACCAGAAAGAGGTCAGACTAGTTGGGTAAGAGTTGAGGAGACCATGGGTCACTTAAACTATTTAATTCAATCACTGCTGCTCTAACACAATTTTGATTTTTTTAGTGCTGAACATTGTTGCATTTCTAACAAGCAGCACATCAGGTTATATCCTCCATGAGTATGATCTAGTTTTGCACAGTTGTATGCTTTCCCATAAGAATGGCAAAAAGTCACAATACCTCATTTTCTTTACTTCAGTACAGAGAACAATTAATAGACAGGTAAAAGATTCTTACAGGTAGGAAGGAAATTGGAAGCTGTACAGTTTGGGGATATAACACCTAGAATCTCCTAACCATATGTTGACTGGGGGCTTCTGGAAGCTGTAGTTCAAAATTAATGTTTCCAAGCTCTGAAGGCAAGGCTAATACACATGAATAGCTAAGGTATTCTATAAACCCAGATGTGATATTCCTGGGTTCTTCAAAAAGTTTTTCTTTAATCTTGTATCCCAGCAGCTTGCTATCTCATCAAATTGAGGCATTTGGGTTTTATCAATGGATATTAAGGGTCCCAAGAAATTAGTAGCTTATGCTATACACTGGATGAAGAGACTTATTATTGTACTCTGTGATAAGATTGAATTGGATTATCAAGACACCATTTTGTCATTCTCCAGTCTTTCACCTACCTAGCTATGGGGTCTGTCTATTAAATAACAAGACTGTGTTTCTACCTTTTAGACAAATCAGGGAGAACATCTGGGGTGAACCTGAACATGAACCTGAACATGTCTGAACCTGCATGGCAAATATCAACACTCTCGGCCATTCAGTTAATTGTCAGTCGTCGTTTAAAGCAGCTGTGTTGTCTGTTGTATGCTGGAAAAATGTTAAGTTTAAAAATCAAGGAAGGTGTCAATTTGAAAATTTTAGTAAAATTGAACAAACCACCAACAGAATCTTTTCAAATGCTTACTGAGGCCTACGTGGAAGACTGCATGTCTTGTATGCATGTGTTTGAGTGGAACAAAAGATTCAGAGAAGGCCATGAGAATATGGAAGACGATGAATACCCTGGATGACCTTCCACTTCAAGAACTGAAGAAACTATGGAAAAGATCAGTCAGATTGTTCGAGGAGACCACCGACTCAGTATCCAATGATAGCTGAAGCTGTGAACATTGACAAAGACACTGTGTGGAAAATTTTGCAACATGAGAAAAGTTTGTGCCAAGATGATCCCTAGTGTTCTCACACCAGAGCAAAAAGAGTGTTGCAAGGAAATTTGCACTGAGGTGGACCCAACTCTTTCTCAAAAAATCATTACTTGTGATGAAACCTGAATCTTCCAGTATGATCCTGAGACAAAACAACAGTCAATGCACTGGAAAACAGCATCATCACCAAGAATGAAAAAAGCACCTCAAAGCAAAAGTCCACATTCAAGCCATGCTCATTTTTGTTTTGTAATTTTGGCAGAATGGTTTCCAAAAGGCAGAACAGTGAACCAGCATTATTATAAGGAAGTTTTGACAAAGCTGAGAGAAAGAGTCAGAAAAAAAAGGCCAGAACTGTGGAAAAATGGTTTCATTCTTCATTAAAACAATGCGCCTGCTTACACAGCACTTTCTGTGAAGCAGTTTTTGGCTAATGAACACATTACTATACTTGAACATCCTCCATATTCACCAGATTTGGCACCATGTGACTTTTTTTCTTTTCCCTAAAGTGAAATTGGTGCTTAAAGGAACATGTTTTGTGTCAACTGATGCAGTAAATAAGAAAATGGCAGACTTCGCATACCTCCTCAGTAGCTTACCTAAGAAACTCAATGCAAATATAGACTCTAACAAGATTGGATCACAATTGCTTTATCTAAAATTGTAGATTTATTCTAAATGCAAAACAGACACACAGCATAACATTGCACACAATCAAACAAATCAAATTTCTCACTCCTAAGATTTACCACTTTTAAGATATTAAAAAAAAAAAATACAAATGGAGTATGCCCTAGCCAGTGTAGTAATTGGCTGGTACTCTTTCTCTTAGACAGGGCAGAAGATCGTTACAAGAAGGAATATATGTGTCAAATCAAAAGTCTCCTTTTCTGGCAGAAGAACAGCACAGATTGGAGGGAGCTTGATAGTTCAGATTGAAGTCTGTAGACTCCCCATTGTGGTACAGACACTAAGGTTTGCTACTTATAGAAGGAACGTGCCTGTGAAATTGACACAAGAGCAAACCCTACTACAGGATATTAGGAAAGGTGAAACGAAGGCCAACACATGCTGCCCTTTCAGGAAATAAGGGAGACAGGAAGGAACATTGGGGTCTGAGTGTAACAAAAGGGCAAACTTTAAAAAATTAGATGTAAGCTGTACTTAACCTTTAACGTCCCAGCTCTCTGTGATACCACGTGTCATATCCAGGTGTGGAAATATAATCTGTAACTCTAGTCTAGGCACAGGAAAAATGTGAGTCATGGGTTTTTCATATCCCTATGTACTAGAGTGTTTAAACTGTATATCATATTTTTCCCAGGCCATGCCTACAAAATAGTGATGCTGCTAAAATCTGAGCTTACCTGGCTCAAAATATGAATTTGGCCCACTTGTAATGTTCAGCTGCATTACAAACTAATTAATTAAAATTTTTAAATCTAAATATTATTATATGCACAGTCAGTGTGATGATGTGGTTTGAGTGTTGGAGTATGACTCTGGAGACGAGGGTTTGTATCCCCATTTGGCCATGGAAACTGACTGGGTGACCTTGGTCAAGTAATACTCTCTTAGCCTCAGAGGGAGGCAAAGGCAAATCCCCTCTGAACAGACCTTGCCAAGAATAAAACATGTTTGATTTTTCTTAGGGTCGCCATAAGTCAAAAACAGCTTGAAGGTGCACATCATCATCATCATCAACAACAACAACAACATGCATTTACATGTTAAGTAGCTGACATTTGGGTCATGCATAATATATTTTTAGTCTCACTGATGGAAAAGTTAAAAATAAAGCTTGCAAGGAAACATAAATCTGGAATTTATAACCACTTACCTGGGAGTGAAGCCTATTGACTCCAATGGGTTATGCGTCTGAGTAAACATATGTAAAATTGCACTGTAAAACAGCTTAATTCTGACTGGGAAAATACCGTTAAAAGGGGTATGAACTGGTCTAAGCAAGATTTTCATTTAAGATTGTATTGTTATTGTATTTCGAAGATCAGAGAGAAACTCCTTTCAGGAGGTACTACATTTTTTTCTTTTTTTTTCTTTTTCTTTTCTTTTTTTTAGTTAGTTAGCTTCTTTGCTTTCTTGTGTTTTAAGTAAGCAGGAACAGGAATACAGAAAAAAAAAGAAAAGAAAAGAACAGATACTATTTCTGCATACTATCCAGAATCATATAGTGGGTTTTCACAACTGCACAATGCATAGCCATGCAAAAATAATAAAAATAAAAATAAAAATCTTTAGACTGTACCTTTCTGCATGAAAAAAGTGAGGGAGAGAAAAGACATAACAGGTCATTTCCTCTGGGCCCAGTTGCAAGGTCTACCTTTTGTAGACAAACATTTTCAGAGAAAATGAACTGAACCAGGCAAAGCATTTTAGCACACCACCTCCACTATTTCTTTAAATTTAACAAAAGGCAAACAGGCAGAGTAAGAGCAAACCTTTCTTGCATGGGCACAGATTAACCACTAGATGGCAATGCTGTTCCACCTTTCAGCTTTCAGCTATCTCAGAAATCATCACTTTCAATTTTTGTGGTTTGGTCCTCTCAACCATTAAAAAAAACACAAACCACTAATCAGACCTGCATTCTTCTCCTGAAGGGAAGAGAAACAGTTAAGGCTGCAATCCTTATTTACTTGGGAATAAGCCCCACTGACTGAGTAGATGTGGATAGGATAGTGGTGTATGTTGAACAAAACACCAGCTTCAGTACTGTTCCCTAATTACTAACCCTTAGTCATATCTATGGTGGTCTAAATACCCTAAAGGCACCAGATCTCATCTGATCTTGGAAGCTAAGCAGGGTCAGCCCTGGTTAGTATTTGGATTATAGACCACCAATGAATACCATATATATACATATACCTAAATAGCTGTAGGAAGGAACTGGCAAAATCGCCTCTGAGTATTCCTTGCCCAAGAAAATCCTATGAAATTCATAGGGCAAAAAGCTGTTCCTTTTTATTGATGGGCCAAGCCATCAATAGATCTCTCATGGAGTTTTTTTGCTGGTATTGCCTGTGTTTGAAAATGTGTGCCATTGTCCTCTCATGATTATGGTGTCAACGGGCATAACACTTCTGGGTGAGAACGCAAAAGCCGATACACTCTTTTTATGAACCTCCATGGTTTACTTTGAACTTTTAAAGTGTGTTTCTGTGCTTGTGTGTACTTTTTATGTGTTAATTTTCTTTTCTTTTTCCCCAATTTTTATTCTCATATAATAAAGTGTACAATAAAAAGCACACAAAACTGAAAAACAACAACCAACAATGACCAAAGACACAATAGCTGAAGAATCCTGTCTTGTTACAACCTCAGGCAAGCACAAGGAACCATGTCGGAATCCCACTAGGTATCTGGAGAAGGAGAAGCTTCCATAGCCAGTATGTCTGCCCAAAACATCCTATGATGTGTTGGAGGCTAGAACAAGTCCGAAGTCATGTTTACGTATACAATAAAGATAAACCAATCTTCCTGAAAGGTAGATAGTATTTTTTGTCCATTACAAAAGTTCATAGTATATGTTAGTTTTTCCAGCAATAATGAAGACTAGACTCAGTTCCCCCAGCTTGCAATTGTAAGAGGGCCAGATTTCCAATTTTTAGCAATTTTTTTTTATTATTATTATTGTTATTTTACCATGCTTGCATTTTCTCACGAGAATTGCTGAGATCACGAATGAGGAAGTAAACAGAGCTAGCATTCGTGATCTGGTAATGCTGGGGCTGTTTTTTCTCGCTATTACAGGTAAGTGTGATGAAACGGGTTATTGTGCCCGGGCAAGTACAGTGTAAAATGTGGTGGGTAAGAAGCATTTTTGAGGGTTCGTCTGATAAAGTCTATGGTGAACAGACAAGCAGGTGAAGTTTGAATTCTTCTGTATGTGCTGAGTTGAATCACAGCTGCTGTGTGTTTACTAAAGAAAGACACAGCAGTAAATGAATCGTTCTAAAAGCACACAAGGGGCTCCTCCAAATGTGAAAATGTTTCAGGAAATGCCAGGTTTTATTCCCATACAAACAGATTTTATTTTGGGGATCTATATGATATTTTCTTCATCTTGAAGTATTTGCTGGGAGTTTCTGGCATTATCAAAAATGTTTATTCCCATTTGCCAGGCCAGTTTATATTAACCCAGTACTTCCCAAAATGGAATGGAGCAATTATTTTCCTTGTGTGTTTCAACAGTCTTAGAGGTCTGCTACACGGGGTTTTGTTGCACTATCCATTAGTCATGATTACATGTGATTGCGCAAATGAGTTCTTCCCGAGCTCATGATGCAACCTCCCTTTTGTTGCTGGTTTGGCTGTGAGGTGTCTTCCTAGTGCTTCTTTTCATTGATGGCAAATCCCCGTGAATGAAATCAGCAGCACTGTGAAACCACCATACTTTCTTGTGCAGTGATATCATTGTGCCATTGGAGAAGAACATGTGACAGAATCTGCATGTATTGGGCTATCCTCCAGTTTTCGCCTGTGTTTACCTATACTTCTTTGTCCCATTCGACTTCCAACTTATCAGAACAGCTCACCAGTGCCTCTCGGCTGCTCCCCCTCCTTTCCCAGAGTTTATTTGGATTCAAAACTCAACCTCAGCTGTTGTAAGGCAGACTTAAATGTATATTTTTATTTAAAACAAACAGGGGAGAGGGTTGTGTGTGGGTTTTTTTCAGGGGCAGAAGGGTTGTGATTTGGCATGTGGAGAGGGGGCGGTGGCGAGTCTGCCTGGCACCATTGCAGGGATGAGCATTTTTATGGAATGCTCGTAGCCCATAGATTTGATGAGGAAAGAAATCTATGGACTTTTTCGGATGAGCTTTTACAGCGCTAGCAGCCTCGTCTCTGTTGCGAGGCTGCTGCGCTGCAGGGCGTCCCTTTCGGATGACGCTCTCCCCTGCCGGTACTGTTGCGTTACCACGGGGACACTGCAGCATTATATTCGGAGGTTTTCTAATCACTATCAACTTTCAACAAAGTTCAACAAAGTTGATCGTGATTAGAAAACCGCCAAATATAATGTTTTAGTGTCCCCGCGGTAATGCAACAATACCAGCAGGGGAGAGCGTCATCTGAAAGGGACGTCCTGCAGCGCAGCAGCCTCGCAACGGGGACGAGGCTGCTAGTGGTGTAAAAGCTCATCTAAAAAAGTCCTATATCTCGAGCTCTTCATAGCCAGAAGTGGGAGAGAAAAGCTTGGTTGTTGGGGGGAGAATTTCTCAAAACCTTTCTTCCTTCTACTATGTTTTAAATTGAGGTTTGTTTGCTTTTTACAAAAATAAATAAATCAGGAACGTCTCTTACCCAGTGGAAGACTTCTGGCTCCTCTCTATCTCTCCTTTCCCATGCGGCTTTACTCAAAAGTAAGCCCCCTTGAGCCTGGTGGAGTTTACTCTTGATTAAGCACGGCTAGGTACACTGCAGTGCTTTTCCTGCAGGTTGAGTTAAGCTGGTTTTTGTCCTCTTGAAATTAAAAAGAAAAAAAATCACTAATATTTGCCAGTCAATCAATCAATGAATCACCCCCTCCCGCCTTGACATTTTGTCTGTGGGTTTGGACCTCAGGAGTAAGTAGCTACTGGGTTCAGTAGAGGTTTACTCCTGAGGAAGGGAGAGAAACCCCTCGCTTTTCTGCTGTGGGGGGAGGCCCCGATCTGCTTCAGAAACAGAGAACCTGCAGACTGCTAGGTACGAAGTGGAGAATGGTTTTACAGGGAGACTTACTTTCCAAGTTAAAAAAAAGTAAAAACACTTGTGGCAGCACGTGGCATGTAATCTACTGTTTGGTGTGAGTTTAAGCATTTCATAGTACATTCAGTGTTTAGGGTACATTGTGCATGGGTGTTTAATGGGTGCCCAATTTTGGATAATGACGATAAGCTGGTGTGTGGTAGCTCTGTGACATCCCTGAAAAAGCATATGCTAAAAAGATCATGAGACCATGAAATTGCACTGATTTTTTTAATTTAAAAAAAGAGTTGCATGTGCCTTATTGAAAATGGAAATGATGATTCATTGAGGGAGGAGGAGTGATACATATGAGGGCAGGGGGGAAAGGTCTAATGTGGTGCACTTGTAGCGGTACCAGACATTACCCAATGATTTTAGAAACAAGATTGGGTATAGCGTTTGATAACATTTGCTTTCATCAAGGAATCTTTTCATTTCCTTAAGAAGCAGCATGAACACTTATTGAAAGCATGGTGTGGTAAACCTCTTAAACCCAGTAAAGATGGCTGTGAAGTAAACACAGATATTGTTTCCATGACACAGACTGAGCAAAGATCAAGCAAGGAGAAGAAGAATGTTCACACTAAAACAAAAGGACCTAATGCTTAACTAGTATAATATTGCTAAAGCACTTTGACTATGGGCATGTCTACACTGGGGGCAAAAATATGGATAAAATTTGGATTACTCTGGCCCAGAGTTAAGCTCCACACCTACCTGGCCAAAGCCCAAATCTGCACCGCTTGTGGCCCCCACCGCCACCTTCCAAGCCAGGCACCTCTGTGGCAGAGCTCCACTGGCACACAGAAGCATACTCTGAGGTCAGAATGATGTGCCCAGTCATGTGATCAATGGTGTGTGTGTGTGTGTGGGGGGGTAGTCTGACTGACCCCTCACCATTGAGTGTATGGCTGGGAGCCTCGTTCTGACCTCAGAGTGAGCGACTGCATGGAAGTGGCAGTGGTGCCAAGAAGGGGGAAACCTTTCTATAATTGTTCCGGGCCAGGAGCTGGCCCAGACATTGAAGGAAATGGTGGTGCCTGTTAGGTAGTGATCTGCCCTGCTTTCCCACCACCCGAATCCAGGGCAGTTCCATTGTTCACACTACAGGGAACACGGGAGTTTCCTTCAAACTCTGGAGAAAACTGAGTTTTAAAAACGCAGGTTAGGGTGGTATACCCCACGTTTGGTGTGGATAGGACTGCATGTCATGTACCCTTATCACATCAGATTGGGGGGCGGGCGGGTTGTGGGTTTTCCGTCCTTGTGTACACAAGCCCCATGACTCCTATTTTTTTTAAAGGGTCAGAATATATTGGTGAAAATCAATTTCTGAAATGTTGCATGAGATTGGATGTTGCACATGATCAGTAGAGACAGGGAGAGGAAGAACACAAAGGAGGGAGGGAGGGAGGGAAGGAGATAAAACGCGCATATTTCAAAAGAGGACTAGATGCAAACCCATGAATATGCTGGTAAGATCAAAACAAAAAGAATTGGAAACTCTCAAATACTTTGGGGCAACCAGGTTGAGCCAAAGGCTACTTTTTTCTAGAACATTAAAAACTGTGTCTATAGGAGAAAGAAATAAAAGAACTTAATGGCAGTGGGTGTTGTGGACTAGGCTCAAACTCTGCTAAATGTTAACTGACACTACTGTTGCTTTGACTTTATATTACCGTATATGTGAAGTTGTACTTAGTAACTGGATCCCTAATTTGGCTTTTGAATGAATGAGAGCATCCATCATGTTCTGTCATTCCTGCTCTTAAAACCAGGGATTGGAAAAATTACTTTTGTGAACGACAACTCCCAGTGACCATGCTGGCTGGGTGACTCTGGGTATAGTAATTCAAAAAAGGAACATTTTCAAGCTCTATTTAAAACTCCTTACTAGAAGGAAACACTGGAATCTCATTGCAATACTATTTGTGACCTACTGATAGATGGCCTTCTGGAGACCACTTAATGGATGACATAATGCCTCAAACATAGCCCCTGCTGCTAAAGGTGGCCATGCTGTGCAAAGGCCAGGAAAGGTTGCTGATTCAGGAGCACTGATCATAGCTACATTCTTGGCTCTTGGGATGAAGTCTGATTCCTTCTCCGGGAGGATCAGTGCCAGCTCTGGAGGGTAGTTAGGTAAGGATTTTTCTGAGGCTTTACTATCAGCAAAAGGCCGGCACCCAAATATCACCAGCATGCTCAGTTTTCATGGAACACCCATGAGGGACTGAGGCATCATAAGAAAATTCTCTCCCCTTCTCTGTTTTACTTACCATCCAGACTGATAAGAGGTTCTGAAAAGTTCAAAAGCTCCCTCCCTACTTTGTGACATTGGTCCTAATAAAATTACTGCCCTACTGTAGATTTAGTATTCCCTGGGCATTAATCATCAGTGCTGTATTATCTTGTGGGGGAGTGGGAGTGAGAAGTGCTTGTTAACCTAGGAGCCTACTAAGAAAAGTATTTCATGTCTGTGATTTTGCTTGCCTCAGGAGAAATGTTTTATGTCCTTCTTCTAATTCCTACGTAAAGTGTTTTGAAGAAAAACATTATGACCTCTGAATCTCCCATTTGTTGAAGCCATAATTTCTCCAAAGCAAAATTTTCTGAACGAATACAGGAAGTAAGGGAGCGAGGGGAATTTAGAGAGAATAGTCTCAAGCACAATCACCCAAGGGAGATAGCAGAAATCACAACATTTCTCACATTTTCACAATGTTCTAGAATGCTCAAATGCTGATCTGTGAGTCAGGCACCATTTCTCTACCTGCCTCACAAATATACAGGTGTACCTCAGTTAACTGCATTGATATGTTTCTGGGCCTTACTTCTTTAACAGAAAGTTTGGTACCAGAGACAGAAATAATATGGAAAGAATAGGGATAGATTTCTACACCACCACCAAAAGCAAAAAACAAAACAAAAAGAGCAACTAGAATATGCTTGAACACCTTTTTTTATTCAGAAATACAGATATGTCCATGTGAAATGAAACAACCAGGTCATGTAAGCATTGAATGAGTAAACAAAAACATTTGAAATCTTCTAGAGACCACTTCAAGGCTTCTTCCAAAAATGCATCCAGAGATGATTTATCTTTTCTTTCACTAGCCTCTACTGTTCTAATAAATTTCTAATTTTGTGACCAGACCTATATATAGACCCATGTTTCAGTAACATGCTGGTGAGGCTTATCTGCTCTCCCCTAGTGTCTATGTTTTGCTGTCACACATTCTCAGTAAGGGATCCCTCAGTAAGGGATTAGCAAACACACATTGGAAACCGTTAAATGCAGTGTAGATGTGTAAATTGCTATTGCTTAAACCATTTGTAAGCCACTCTGGGAGCCTTTGTGGCTGAAGAGCAGGGTATAAATACCTAAATAAATAAACAAATTCCAAAGGCAGCTGCTGCATATCTTGCCTAGTTTAAGGAGGCATGCATGGCTACTGTTGGATCAGCTAGAGTGGAATCACATGACGTCATTCCCCTCTTGTTATGCTTCTGTTCGGCTGTTGTTATGGCGGCACTAATTTTATTCATGGGCTAAGCTGTGAATGGATCCCCCGTTCCATTTCTGTGATTGATTTGCCTGCGAGTGAAAAGGTGCCTGTTTCACTGGTGCGATCCCTGCGTCAATGGGAGATCCATGCCAGAATACTTTGTGGTGAGATCAGGACATCAAGGTAAGTGACACACTTTTCTGTACCTTTCCCAGGTTACTTGTAAAGTTTTAAGTGTGTTTTTGTGCTTTCTGTCACTTTTTACTTTTTATTTTTACTTTTGAATTTCCCACACTGTTGTCTTCTTATGAGAACAGCTGGGATTTCAAACAGAAAGTGAAAGGAGCTCCATTGAAGCTCCATTCACTCCTGGGCTGCCATGGAAGTGTGAACAAGGTAGGTTTGAAACTTTTTGTGGAGTGATAGGGATGGGAGAGGGCCGGGAGAGGAGATTGCAGGATGGGAACACTTTTTTTGTTTCCATCTGATAATCTCCTTAATCACTTTTGTACTTTGCCACCTGAAACTTTAAAAAAAAATGTCCATGGTGTGTTAGAGCGATAGAGTTATTTTTTCATTAAACAGGACAGCAAAACAAAAAAACCAACCCAATTTATCACTTTAGCAATCGTTCACTAAGGCAAAAAAAAAAAAAAAAAAAAAACCAACATGGCAGCAGCAGGCACTTGCCCTGTTAGCAAACCCTGCCCCCATGCTCACCCAGCCAATCAGCTTTGTAGTTCCTCAGCTATGGGAAAGCAATTCAAAGCAAATCGCTTGTCCCAACGAGCAGGAATGTGCACCCTCTCTCTCTCTTTTTAAAAAAAACTATGGAGAAAGCCACAAAGGCTTTTCTTGCATTGTTTTTGCAGTTTTGCCCCCCCCCCTGCTCTTTTTGAATACAGTGGATTGATGTGGGATCCCATTTGGACAGGTCATATCCCCAGCAAATTTCATAAGGGGTATTTTCACCATTTAGACAATTTTAAGATTCAGGCCATTGGTTGCTGCCAGATGCTTGTTTAAGATCACCCTTTCAAGTATAATATATTAACTACAGTATACAGTTTGGAAAAGTAACTGCCTTGAACTTCTGATTTCCTCAAGTAAGGTTTGAGTGGGATTCACAAAGCTTCTAACTCCTCTGTGACCAATTTGGCATGGAAATCACTTGATGCTCCTGTAATGTTTTGTCAAATCAATTGCAGATCACTGTTAGCATTTATTATTGAAATGCATATTAAATTAAAACAGTTTAAAACTCTACACAAATATTGAGTTAAAATACTTAAGATTCTGCACATCCATTTGCTGTTAAATGGGCCCAAATAATTGCCCAAATAATGGGCAATTGAAGGCCTTCTTGAATAGAAAGGTCCTCATGAGATCCCTGCAAATGATATCTTGGCAGTACTCATACATCCAGCAACAAGACAATAGCTCGACATGTCTCCACTGATTCCTCTCACTCTACAACTGTATCAAAACTGCAGTGTTGGAGGGAAGGGTGCTGTGTTGCTCAAGAGGTGGGTTGAGGTGGTCATTTTAAAAACCTTTGAACTCTGTAATGACAAAAAAAAAGTGAATTATGATCATGTATTTGTAAGTTGGATTAAAGCTAACATAAATCACTAACAGCATTCTAACCAGGGTCTCTGATATACGACTTTTTCAAATAGGGGGAAAAAACCACCGAGGTCAGGAGGAGAATGGCGCTTTCTCACTTACAGCGCTCCATTTTGGATGACTCAGTCCTCCTCCTGACCTTCCTCTGTGCTGGGGGAGCGAGAAACACACCACTTTTTATTCACAGGGGCTCTCCATTAATAAAAACAGCATGTTTCTCATGCCTGCAGCACAGAGGAAGCATGGGGGGAGGTTGGGAGGAGGACGGCATCATCCAAAATGGAGCGCTGTAATTATTCACTAATTTCATCTTAAGGTAACCAATGAGTAATTTTACCAGTTTTCTTCCTAGTGGGAGAAAGTCTTGAAAAATTGCAGTTTTCAAATACTATTCATTCTTTGGGACTTGTTCACATTTTGTGTGCATGGAAAAAACAGATTTTTCTGCTCAGGTAATTTTCTATGCAGAAAATGCTGTTTTCTCCACAAAAATACCATAACAAATTTCCTATAGAACTGGGAAGACTCTCACCAGTCCAGGGATTTCTTTACACTCAAGTGACACATATTTTAACCTTTTTTAAAGGGGGGGGGAGATATTTTAGGAATTCTTTCCATCCCTAGATGCCAGGGAGAGGTTATCTCTCCAACACTCCTTCTTACACCTCCTCTGTGGCAAACACATGGAGAAAGCTCCTCCCACCTCCTTGATAATTGGAACATATTGGTTTCCCAAATACTTGACATCTACACTAACATAATTTCATCTCCCAGGAGATTTTTACGCCAGGGCATAAGCATCCTAAGTACAGCAGCATCCCAAGTTCCAGAGAAGGGAAAATGGGAGCAGAAAGAGACTCTAGCTTTCTTCTCTGACATTGCTACCATCACATGAGTACACAGGAAGTGAACAAAATAAAGGGAGGCATTCTTGGGCTGAGATTAATCTTCTAGCTTGAAGAATTATAAACTTTGGTGATATCACAGATGTTCAGTAATGATGGTGACTCCTTACTTCAAACATGTTTTTATTTGGGAAGAATCAGAACTGTAAGGCACTGGTTCTTCTGGCTATGCAGTTAAAACGACATAACTAGGTTTTGGATTTGAAAACTTAGATTTGGGGTGAGGGGAAGTCAATTTTAAAGCAATAGGCTTAGACGTTTATTTCTTCTAGGCAGGCTTAGCCTTTTCCTAGCATATTAGCAAAACAGTATTCACTAAGCTTCCCATCTTTCTTCAAGGAGATGGAGAGGAACTGGTTCCATTACATTTCATTCTAGTTTAATCCCTTCCTGTTAGGAGAAGCGGAAAATGCAATTAAATGCACTTCTGAAACTCTTCCCTGAAGTGATGTTTACCATATTGCCTACATTAAATAGTCTGAGTAGTGTTTTGCTCCATCCCCCACTTATGTGCTAGCTATGTGGAACAACTGAAAAGAAATAAAAATTCAATTTAAAAAATATCTGGGTAGCTGAACTGTATACACACACATAGATTTGACTTGAGACCTATGGAAAATTAATTCATGGACATTAGGATGAGTAGAAAAGGTGAGGTACTTATGTGGCAAACGCTACTGCCTTTCAGCCCACCTCCTGGTGAATTACAATGCTCACCCAAGCCTGTTTCTTAAAGCTAAACAAAGTGGTAAATTCAATCTGTGGTCACATTTGTGTATCTTTAATTGATTACAAATAGCAATTGAAAGTTCTCTAATCCAGATTACAACTGTGCATGGGGGGCGGGTAGCACTCCATCACTACACTACCACACTGTGATTTTTCCCAATGAAAATGATTCCTATATAGAAGCGAAACTACAATTTGCAAACATAGTACCTTCCCTTCTAGGACAGCTTCGCTTGTCAGGTGGAGGGAGCCTCATTGTGCTTCAGTGAGGCATTCTACTCCAGTGTCAAGACTGTGGGGGGCTAAATAAGCCACTCCCCACCCCAGCAAACCCACCTTGGAGTATACTGCCGCTCTCTAAAGATGGGCATTTGCTGGCTCAGGGCCTTTCAACAGGTAGAAAAAGAGGGGGGAGGGAGGGAACAACATCTGCAGCTCACACATCCGCCCAGCAGCTATCTCTGGCTGCTTCCTGGATTTTTAGAACCAGGCTTCCTGCATGGGGCAGGGGTGACTTGAACAATTGCCTATGCCACAACACAGATGCTTAGATGCCCTATTACCCCATTCACCATACTGGTCAGGTAGAGTACTGCACTCCACCCTCTCAAGCAAAGGCAGATATTGATTGTCTGAAAGAGGAGCTAGAAGTACCCAGACAGCTCTGCAGATGTCAGGCCTGCCCATTTCCATTCTAGCCACTATTGGTTGCCTCCATCCTGCCGAGATCCAGTTGTGAAATAGTTTTTGCTTCACCAGCGGTACTGTGGATCTCAGTTAATGACTCCATGGCCATTGGCAGATTAAAGGGTTGTTGGGGCGTAGAAAGACGCGCTGTGTCCACCACGACCACCTGCAGAGTTGTTCCACGTTGACAGGACGTCAAGGAGAAGGTTTCTGGAGAGACTTCTGCAAAATACTACAGGCTGAGAAGGAAAAATTCCTTCACCCCAGCACACTGCCTTGAGCTCTGGCTTGCCAAATAAAGACAGCAACAAGGCCAGCCTTCACTCAACTTGAGGGCTTTAATCTTTGTTTGCAGTATATTTACAATATATATACAGAGTATGGGACAGCTGTCTCTAATACTCATAAATCTCTCTCAAACCAACAAACTGCTTCATCAACCACCATCCACAACAAACCCACACTGGAGATAATTCCCATCTCCTTTTTATAGGCAGTTAAACAATGCCTGTTACATCAGGCATCTCAGATGTGCCTACTCTCAAGTGCTGACTCACACACATACCTGCCACTGGAGCTTAACTACTTTCATTACTAAGCTTACAGCTCCATCTTGTGGTCACATCCATGTCATTTCCTGACAAGGGCTATCTTTGTTAAAGGCTATTCATTAAAAAAATAAAATTCAGCCACCATCTCCATATTAACATTAGATCATCAAGCTGAAATGATGAAATTGTGAAACAAGCAGGAGAGGAGAGAGGATGTGAAATAGGAGAGAAAGGGCAGATAGGGTGTCTCATTTTTTAAAGACAAAACCTCTTCATGTAGCACTAGAGCACCAAGCTAGATCACCCCCAAAACACCCTCAAATAGTTTGTCAAGTTTTGTGAGGCTTTGATCAAGAGGAAAGATTGTTCCCATGCGGGAGAGATCACACTCTCTTTCTCTCTCTCTCTCTCTGAGCAATTAATTGGCAAAGCAGAAGGTGGACAACTACCAGGCTTACCCCCACCTTCTACACACAGTATCTAGCACAGAAAGAAATATACTTGTTTCTTCCCTGTTCAAGGTCATAGACCAACAGACCTTTTATATTATGCCCCAGACACATAATAGAAAATCTGGGGCAGACTATCTATATTTGGCCCAGGAGATTCTAACAAACCTGGCCTTGATCAAGCTATAGATCTGCTACAAACATTGCATTTTTTGAATGGGAAAAAATAATAACACATTCAAACATAAATAAAGTAAAACCTGTCTCACTTGTTGCCACTGTTCCTCTCAGGTCTCACTGCCTCTATCAGACTATGTACACTCTGTTACAATATACATCTGACAACCTACTAAAACTATAAAAATATTATACTGTAAGTGAAAAGATATTTGCTGATATTTGCTACATTCTACATTGGCTACGTATGAGATTTTCACACAGGCTTTATATCCCATGGCAGGAACAGAACAGGGTCGGGAAAGGTTTTCCCTTTCAGACAATGTCGACCCCATTCTATCCTGCATCCGTCCTGCTCCCGTGCCTGTTCTGGAATAATGTATTCACAATGAAAGATCGTGAATAGACCACCCATTCTATGTCTGTCACGGAATCACGGTGTGTGAACAGGAGCCCCGTTCCTGTTCCGAAATGGCAGCAGCGGAGAGGAGATCTGTTCCGAGCACTTCCTGACACGATCTGGACATCCAGGTAAGTGGCACCCTTTATTTTACACTCCCTGTTTTGATTGTGTACTTTAAAGTGTGTTTTTGTGTTTGGTGAACTGATGTAATGTTTTTGGGGGGTATTTTTGAATTTAATACCTGGCCGTTCTCTCACGAGAGAACGGCCAGGATTTCAGTTCTCGGTCGTAAATGCAGCCTTATGACGGCTGCATTTACAGCTGGCCAGTGAGGAGAGGGGGAGCCTGTTCCTGATGCAGAATTAAGGTAAGTGTTGATTTACTTTATTCTGTGGCAGGAATGGGAGAGGAAGTGGCGAGGCAGTAACAGGGCATTTTGGCCCCATGTGAAAATCTCCTTAGTTACATATTTGGGCAAAGGAGGTCTGTCCAGCTGATGACTATGTAACTGCCCCCCAGCCCACTAGTCTGTCCAGCTGGCAATTGGGGTGCAAGGAGTTTGACATTTCCATTAGCTCCTGCTGCTGGTGGGAAGAGATTGGCAACAGACTACTTGCACCCTGATTGCAAGCTGGACAGACTGGTGGGCTGGGGGTGGGCATTTATGTAATCTCACAGAAGACTCCATGGTTTTATGGAATACAGAGCAGTTACAGATTTATAACTCTAGAACAGTGATTCCAAAACTTTGGCCTCCAGGTGTTATAGATGTCTTCTCCCAGAAGCCCTAGCCACCTTGGCCAACAGTTGGGAATTCTGGGAGATGAAGTCCCAAACATCTGGAGGACCAAGGTTTGGGAACTACTGCTCTAGAACATTATCTCCTCCCTCGCCATCTTATCTGTGATGATGAACATGTTCACATTTGTACACTTATAACTTCATGTAACAGTCAAGGAGTGAGGAATATGCCTGTGTGAACCAGCATAACACTAAAATGTGTGCCTATAGCAATAATCCATTTTAGAGTTTTGGATAAAAATCTAAGGAGGCTCTATTACGTTACATAGGGCAGAACCATCTGCCTTAGAGTGAAGTTGTCCTGGTTGACTGATACCTTCTCTTGTATCGAATATCCATGTATGCTTATTATGATATGGCCAAACCAGATGATGTATACTGTACGAAAGATTTTGAATTAAAGCACATCTTTTCTACATTTACATAAATAAGATCAAGACATAATCTCCTAGGGCATTCTAGAAAATTTCATGGCAACTTTTATTTTCTTGTTCTAATCTTTGAATATCACTGCTTAGTCTGCCATCTACAAGCCATCTGTTGCGGTATAGCAATGGATTTTGTCTGTGAGGTTGCCAAGTAACTTATACAATCTGCCCACCTGATAGACTTTATTTTAATTCAGGGATACCATTTAAACCCTTGTTTTTAGAAGAGTCAGAAAATCATGTTTAATTCAGCTCAACTCTGAAACCTAGTTTTGTCTCATAATTCTTGGAAGAGGATGGGTCAGGAGGAATAGGGAGATATTTTGAATCATGTTCAGTGAAAATGATTAAGTTTAATATTGATGTTCTTGCAATGGCTTGAGGCAGATTACTAGTTTATTGGACAGCAGCCTCTATGGCATTGGTTTTGTCCACTCTGTATAGGCTCACTGAGAGGTGACTGGCACAGCCTGGGGACAAACTAAACCCAGGAGTAGCCAAACATCATATAAACTACATAGCAGAATAGGGCTGGAAAAACAAAGGCTTCAGCTAGCAGGCTTTATCACTGCTCTGACCCACATTCACCCACAATAAGAAGACTTACAAGAAGCAATGTCCTTCCAAAAACACCCGGAGGCTTTATTTTCAGTTCGAGTACAAAACAAACACAGAATATATACAGCAAACCTCAATAACAAATCCAACAGCAATTCTCCAAACATCCAACACTGCTCAACATCAACCCACAACAGTAACTCACACAGAGTATATCTTTATAGGAGTCACCTTCTGCCTAGCCACAGCTGTGCACACACCCATTTTAGCTGTGCTATCAGAGTGGTCTGTTGCTCCAACATTTTCTCTCTGCACTTAAAAGGGATATTATCCTCACAGGTTTTCCCTTTAAGCTTAGAAGCATTGTTTGTATGTATTACTAAACCATGCCTTAGCACTAAAAAGACAAGCTGTAATGAATAACAGGTTGACCAATGGAAAGGCATGCAACATCTTTGACTTTATCCTGGAAGATGGAGAACATGTTTAACATTTTCCCAAGGTTATTTGAAGAATGATGATGATGATGATGATGTTTGCTGTCATGTCAGCTTCAACTTCCAAGACCTCCAAGTGCCTCTACCATCTCCCATATGTAGCTGCCAGCATTGTAAAAGTCCCTGCTCATTTGTTTGTCATTAAGAGCAGTTAGATTGGCCAACACTGGAGGGCAGAATTCTTATGGGGATAGGGGAATCCCTTCATTTTGCTCCTCCCCCATAGCTACACCCCTGCCTCTGACAGCCTTTCGTAAAGTGGACACTCTTCTATAAAGTAGGATGTCTGCGCTGGAATGGAATTGTTTAAATTTAATTAAGTATTTATACGCCGCTCTTCAGCCACAAAGGCTATCAGAGTGACTTACAAATTGTTAATCAATAGCAATTTACACACCTACACTGCATTAAGCAGTTTCCAATATGTATTAGCTAACTGCCCCCACAAGCCGGGTACTCATTTTACCAACCTATGAAAGGATGGAAGGCTAAGTGAACCTTGGAGCCCTCTGGAATCCAACTTGCAATGTGGTGACTTGCAGTACAGTACTGGCATTTAACCACTGCACCACCATGAAAGTTGTTGATATGATGTTATTGAACCGTGTTTTCATTTTTATATGCTGCCTAGGGAAGAAAATGTTCTGTAAGATAACCTTATTACTGATACAATTGTATACATGTCTACTCAGAAGTAAGTCACAGAAAATTGAAGGGAGCTTAGTCCCAGTTGAGTGGATATCAGAGGTAGGCTAAAATTTTAAGAATGCCAATAACCATATCAGAATCAGATTGGTACTGATTTCTTATTTAGCATATAGATGAGCCTAATTAATTAATTTAAAATGATGAAATGGAGGCAAGTATTATGCAAAAAAAAAAAATACATGAATGCAAGACCCAAAACGATTCATAACGTATTTAGGACAGTATTCGTTTTCAAAGTTGAATTTGAAGAATATGAATAGTGTGTGTGTGTGTGTGTGTGTGTGTTGCATTCATTCAAAAGTATATTTGATTAATCTTAAGTGGGTGGTTACAGGATTGCACCCTTAAACTAACTTGAAAAGTAAATGTTTTTACTTTTGCACCAGGAGACTAACAGAGAATAAGATTCTATGTTAAATGGAAAGTGTGTGTGTGTGTGTTGAATTAATTAAATGTGTCCCACTTAATTGCCTGTGTCCCAGCAAAGTCAATGGGACTTAATTGTAACCAGGCATGCATAAGATTACACTCTCATATCTGCTCAATATTAGCCCAGGAAGCCACAGAGCTGCCTTCCCAAGTCAGGCATTTCCCTCATATCCCACCTCACTTACATGACTATCAAAAGGGGATAAAGGGGTGGGATGCCTCCATGGATACAAATGAAGGTTATAATGGAAGGAGGATTGGGGGGCGGGAGGAAAATGGCTGGGGAGGAATGGTTAAAACCTCCCTATACTCAATGCTCATGATACAGTACAGGGCTCCATGTTGTTATTTTCAAGGAATTATTGTTCCTTTTTTTCTTTTCGCTTTCCTCTTTGCTCTGCCATTCTTTCTCCTTTCAAAAGTCAAACACAACAAATGATAGTCAATAACAACAATCAACTATAACATACTACAATAACATTTATTTTAATTTTTGATTCTACTGCTATGCATTATCATTATCATTACTATTATTTTGTTTTTACTTTTCTTTTTCCACTCCACACTGCCATTCTTTCTCGTTTCTCTTTTCTCCCTCTCTCCCCTACCTATGCTTTAGCCTTCCTGGCTCCAATCACTTGCCTCCCGTGCTTCTTCTGCTCCTAATTCCTCCTCCCCATATGCTGACACTCCTCTTTGCATCTACCTCTGCAGTTCTTGGGCATCTGCAGATCCAACAGGACTTTTGGCTTTTGGGCATATTGGTGAACACCATGCTTTCTCTTGGTGTTGGTGCCTGACTTTCCTGGTGGTTGAGGTATTTGAACCTCTGACTTTGGGCCTCTGACTTTGCAAGCAAGACAGTCACATTATGGTGTGACAATGCAGCAGTGATGCAGGTGGTGAACTCCCAAAGTTTCCCCATGTGATGTAACTTGTCAGATGCTTTGTCTTGCAATGGTTGCTACATACCATACTCTTCCAGGCCTGCCACATCTCAAGCATGCAAAATATCCCAGGAGATCTTTCTCCTGGGCCCTGTCTACACTACTGAATTAACCTGACACCCCCCCACCACCAAATCTAGCCTGATAAGGCCACACTATGTGCAGCATTATCCCTGAATCTGGTGTGATAAGCCCATATACCGTACAGCCCTATCTGCACCAAACTTGGGGTATACAACCTTAATCCGTTTTTTGAAAACTCTCAGTTTTCTCTGGAGTTTATTTGAAACCCCAGACAAAACGGTAGTATGAACAATGCATCTGCCCTGGATTTGGGGGTGGGGACGCAGGATAAGCACTGCCTGACAGGTGCCACCATCTCCCCCTTCCTTTGTGCTACTTCCTCATTCCATTATTGGCCAGGAAGGCACAGCTCTGGTTCATTTGCTCACTCTGAGGTCAGAAGGAGAGGCCAGCCATGCAAACTGTGAGGCTGGCCACTCATTATGACCTCAGAATGAGTGACTAGCACCAGGGCCCCGTTTACACGGCAAAATAAGTCGTGTAATAATTCGGCAAGACACCTGATAGTTCCCACGTGTTTCGACGCAGTATCGCCCTTTTCAGAAGGAGGGGGTGAAAAAAACCCGTAAGTGGCGCAACTTTTGACAGCGCTGATTTACCGCTCTTTTTTTAAAAGTTCCGTAGTATTGCGCATTTCCGATGTTGTGAACTATCCGACATCTACTTTCGCTACTTTTTCAGCAACCGGAAATTAGGTGGATCCTGGGAGTGGCCCACTATAGCATCCCTCCCACCAAACAAAAACATCTGTAAAGATTACTTTATCCCTTTTTGTAATGGTGGAGCAGAGAACAAAGAAGGGTGGAAGAAACAGCAAGAAATAGTTGCAAGAGTCTCCATCTTTGGATAACCTATCGATGGTGGGCGAACGATGAGGTGCAGCAGGTATAGGTGTGCCCAATCAGATTTCTCGGAGTGGGAAAGTTTAATAGAAGCTGTCAACCAATAGGATTAAGAGTGATGGGAGCACAAAAAGGAAGTTAAGCTTTAAGTAGTGATGTATGCTGCTGATTGACAGCAACGGCAATAGCTAACATGCGAAATATCGATACTGTGGGAACTAAAAAAAACGAAATCGAAAAATTCGTAACTTATTTAATTGTGCAGAAGTACATCATGTGAACTCTGTTTGTGGAGTACTACAAAAAGTAAAAAAAAAATAGTGTACACTATTCGACGCTAAATCGAAAGTGCGTTATTGCGATACATTGCGGAGAAAATAGTGCCGTGTAACCAGCCCCCTGGGCTCTGCTTTCATGGCACACAATCACAGGGACAGTCCTGATTAATCTTGACCTCTCACTTTCTCAGCTCCTTTTAAAATATCCCAGTTATTCTCTCCTCCTCCTGCTTTCCGCTTACTTTAATTGTTGCAAACTGAGTCCAAAGTACAAAAGTAGTTTGCACTCAATTAACTCAGGAGAGGTAGGCGTGGAATCTTGCCCTTCCCAGCAAGCTCAAGCAAAACTGCTATAGCCTCTCCTAGCTTGTGTGTTCTTCCTCATAAAGAACTTTTGCCATCTTGACCACACTCTGATGTTGCTTGGCCACACATATCCTAGTTTTCATCTATGAAAAGTTGGAGGTGTGTAACTTGTGGATAGGAAAGCACAAGGTGTGTGTGTGAGAGAGAGTGACAGAGACAGAGAGAGAGAGTCCTAACTTAGAAAGACAATGAAACTGCTATAGATTTTAACATGCTAGAGCTTTTGTGAAAATATTGAGCAGAATTTTAACATTGTAGTGTTGATCTACAAACTCCTGTAGTCAGGATATTTATCCATGCTGGAACATTTACAAGACTAGTATAACATTTACTTTTCCAAAAATTCCAAGAATAAAGTCAACATTACTATGCTTATCACTGAGATAAAGAGACAGAAGATAGATAAGATATGGAAGTAGGAAAGATAGAAGACATTAGGTTATATAAGATGTGGTTAAAGAGCAAAAAAGCATACAGCATCTTCAGCTTTTCTTCCTATAGTTTCATTTGCAAGATTCTCCAGGCAAGCTGGTATGGAAAATATTTGAACTATCAGAGCGCATCGCAGTAACTCTGAAGTTTAACCGTTGCCTTCCTATTAAAAGTTAACTTATCAACTGTTTCAGTTATCACAACCTAGAGTCAGTAGGGAAGAAGGTCTTTCCAAAAATCAATATATGGAGGGAAAAGAAAATGAAAGCATCGTTGGGTGATCACCCTCTTAACCAGTTAGCAAATCCCTATATATTCTGTTCTTCTGTTTGTCACCTGTTGTGTGATTCTTGGTTATCATTCACCCTCATGGAAGACAGTACACACCCAAATTGCTTGATGAAGGCTACCAGTCAATACAAGTAGGAATTCCTCCACAATTATTTCTACCAGGATAAGCTTTTGAAGAGAATTTCTTAGGATTCAAGGGTTGTTTCCAGAAGAGAGGTGCGTATATGGCCTGTAGTTGTGCTACATTTGATTGCACTGGGACTGGTGGTGGGTTCTTTGATTTCGACTTTTCACTTTCGTGGTGTCACAAAATGAAAAATAATGCTTGAAGGATTCCCCCCTTCAGTTTTGCTTCATACTGTCTTGTTTTTTTAAAAATCTCAGTACATTTTATTTTCTTTGCCACAGCCTGTTTTTAAAGCACACTCTCTCACACAGTTACAGAGCAAATCAAATCAGAGTGTTTGTTTCAGATGAACAATTCCTGCCAGGCCCCTCTTTCCACCCCCTTTCTCCTGGTACCATTCAGAATATCACCTATAGACCAGAGCAACAGAGCATCATTTGGCCATTTCATAATCAAGCATGAAAATACTTGTGGCACAAAATGAGTTGAGTGTAACGTGGATTTCTGGGCTCACCTCTTGAAGGGACCCAATAGGATGAGCTTAAGATATTTTGCTGACTGAGGCCACCATTTTGATTGGTACTGGGATGTGGAAGAAGGACATATTTTATTCAAAGTCCCCCCCCACCTACCCACTTCATTTCACAAATGGCTGTTGAATCTTGCTTTGAAACTAGTGGTGGTAGGACTAGATTCTCTACTGCAGCTGAGGGCAGCAGGCTAGGTTAAGAGGGGCAGGGCAAGCTGCCTAGAACACACAGTTTTATATTCCAACAAATGAGAATGGGCAGAGGTGGCCACCAAGGTCTCTTCTACACCACCCAGGATCTGCCAGTTGAGGTGGGCTACTTCAATCTAATTATTGATAGGACTGATCCTGGAGCCCAGAGATGTTTATACAGCTATGCTGATGGACAAGAAGAATGATGTCTACCCCTTGTTCCTTTGCAGAAGACAAACAGGAAGAAGCTTTGTAAAGCACCATGTACATTGATGTATAATAATAATAATAATAATAATAATAATAAGCTGGCAAGAGACCAGAGATGGAAAGATGGGGACAGACTGGACTTATGTTTGATGATCAGTCAAAATAGGACATTCTCTTGACAGGGCCCCAAATTTGCCTGAAGAGAAAGCATGGTAGCAGCGGATGTTTCCAAGGATAGCAAAACAGTTTGCTGATGCAAAAACCAAAGTCTGACTCTGTCCAGGAGCCTTTACCTGTTTGACTCATGATTAATTGAACAAGATCCTCTTGATAACTTTGCCAGAAGGCAAATAAATATAAAAGTGACTCACAAATATCCTTCCTCACTTCTGACAGAGACAACTGAGTCCGTTTTCCTTGCCAACAAACATTCTAACAGGAGATATACTTGTTACAAATAATCCTCCATGTATTGTTATGAATTCTTATTTTGCAGTTATGTCCTAAGGAGTACAAGGGCTAATGTATGTACTGAATATTGGCTATATACATATTTAAGAATGTAACAACCTGTTCACATTTACAAAATGCTACAACAAACTCCACAATTTTTAACTATGGGTTCAAATGACAATAAGAGCTGTTCGGCAGTGGAATACACTGTCTTGTAGTGTGGTGGGGTCTCCTTCTTTGGAGGTTATTAAACAGAGGCTGGATGGCTATCTGTTGGGAATGATTTGATTGCGTATTCCTGCAAAGCAGGGGGTTGGACTAGATGGCTCTTGTGGTCTCTTCCAACTATGATTCCATGAAATGATGACTGATAGTAAGCAGGTATATATGTATGTACAGGTCGTCTCCTATTTACACTGGGGATACTTTCCTGGACTTACCTCAGGTATGTAAAACCAGGTATATTAGCAAACCACCATATTAGACCATAGCATTGCACTGGAGGACCTACAAAATGCCTAGAGAGGATGGAACCTGGTGCAGCTCTATGGTCAATGTGCAGCAGAAGTTGATTATAGAATTGTGCTGGAGGACCTCCCAATACCTAGAGAGAGACCACCACCGGCATGACTCTATGGTATCCCAGGTGCCTAGAGAGACCTCCCCCACAATTGCAGGTAAGTGAAACTATGGGTACTAATCCCACATAAATGGAGCTGACCTGCATTGTATTTGTCTATTGCTTTTCAATCCTCCAAGGACCCCAAGGTAAGGTACGACGGATGAACATCGCTAAAACATTAAATACACAAATAAAAATATTTAAACACAGACCAGCCTATTTCTAACTCAACACTAATGCTAATTTCCAGATTGCAACTGTGGGCAAGGCAAGGATGGATGCCATATTCTAGGTGCCAATGTTCTTTCACTTCCCAGAAGCTCACACAGTTTTCTTGGGCTCTGGTATGGAGCTGGAAAGCCAGTATATGAGAGGCTGCCTGCTTGGCTGCAGGGCTCAGGGGTAAATGAAGGCTTAATTCAGGCCCTCTCTTACACTATATAAGATGCTTCCTCCACCAAGCCAACGATCGATCTCTTTGTCAGTCTTGGCATCTGAGGAGATGCTTCCCAGGTAGGTGAACTGCTGAACGGACTTAAGCAATAAAGATTTTAACAATCATTGTATTAGGAGTTCTCTAATTAAAGTTTGGAAAAAGTACAAGAACAGATTATTTTCTAAAATACCAATCTAGGGACATTTTCAGATGGCCCTTACAGCGCAAGCAGCCTCTGGAGCAGTAAAGAGGCTGCTGCATGGCAGGGGTCCTTTTCGGATGCCGCCGTCCCTCTTCCGTGACCATTCGTGGCATGTATATGTGAAGCTTTGGAAGTGGCCGTGTCATATTTCAATCACGGGCAACTTTCGTGATTGAAATATGATGCAGCCGCTTCCAAAGCTTCACGTACGTGCCACGAATGGTCATGGAAGAGGAACTGTAAAATATCAACTGAATACTGGACAGAAATTCAACAAGTAATTGAAGAAATCTTAAATATTAAACTGCCATGGAAACCAGAAATATATTTACTGGGAATGACTGAAGATAGAATCGAAAAAGAACACGTTAAGTCAATTTTTTATATGCTGGTGACAGTGAGGATAATCTTCGCTAAAATGTGGAAAAGGAAAGAACACCCGATGGTTTCTCCAATGGCTGGAGAAATTCTATGAAACAATTCAATTAGATAAGTTAACAATGCTCATAAAAGGACAAACTATAGAAAAACATTAAGGGACTGGAGCAACATATCCAAATATCTGGAGAATAGATGGGGTAAAGTTGCAGCAATCAGTAATTGTTAAATCATATATACACATATATAAGGGTGTCACTCTCTCAGATGGGCAAAAACTGTCAAAATTAAAATGGTTTTTTTAATATATATATATATATATATATATATATATATATATATATATATTGGTGTTGTAGTTAACATAGAAACATACATTATATTTTATAAGGGGCTACATATGGCATGAATTAAAGGAAACCAGGATAGAATTGAAACAGTAAATGATGTACAGAATGATGTGTTTATATGAGCGCAAGTCAGGAAGGAAGTCAAATAATTTTAAGAAGTATCAATGAGTGCTAGACAATAATTAGGATCAATTTAGTATCTTTATTGCTTGATTTTTATTACGGATATAAGATAACTGATCAAAGTAACAATCCTAGGTGTGAAACTTACAAAATAAGCAGGTAAGTAGATATTAACTCTTACAGCTGAAATATGTTGTCTTGGGAGATTTTCACACGGCAAAAATATCCCCTGGAGAAATCGGGACAGAAATATTTCTGTCCCGGAAGCAGCGCCGCAGTTTGCATGCCCACTTCCCTCTCCCGATATGTCATTGTCCTCACACTGGGTTTTTTCTTCCCTCTTCCATAATATTTTGCTAATGGGAGTTCGCCGTTAATAAAATACTACGGAAGAGGGAAGAAAAAACCCAGTGTGAGGACAACAGCATATCGGGAGAGGGAAGTGGGCGTGCGAACCACGGCACTGCTTCCGGGACAGAAATATTTCTGTCCCGATTTCTCCGGGGGATATTTTTGCTGTGTGAAAATCTTGATAATGCACTTTACAAGAATTTTTTTACAAAAGTTATATTTTTTTATTTGTTAAGAATATATATTTAATAAAAATAATTTTTAAAAATCAATTCCTGATGAGTAGTGACAGTCTCCTCTTTTTGCTTTTAGGAAATCTCCCCACCTTTTTGAAAATTTGACATGAAACTAGCCACTGAAGCTCCGGTAGCAACCAAAAACACTTTGAGGCATCTGCCACAAGGAACTGTTATAGCATACCCTCTTTTTGCTTCTAGAAAAACAACCCCCCCACCACCACACATACCCCAGTTTTGAAACTTGCCACCAAAATGTAAATAACAACCAAAAACATTGAGGAGTCTACTATTATTTCTTCTGGTTGGAAATTTGAACTGAAACCTGGCACTGCAACTTGGACAACTACCAAAAACCCTCTGACAGATTTTGACGCATCTAGCATGATGTCCTGATGAGTTATGGTTTCCACAGACAGACATTCTTTTTTATCATTATAGATGAGAAATAGCTTCAGAAGAGATTAATTTAGAAAAGAAAAGTGGTGTGTACATAATCCTTTTCCTGCTACCATTTCTCTACTCAGCTTCTCTCCACTCGTCTTTTCTCCATGGGGTTCCAAAAATACATATATTTCCTAGTCACTCATCCTTTTAACAAAATTACTTTATTGTTTATGCAGAAAGCCAAGATATTTTTAATACTCTGAAGATTTTCATCAATTTCGCTTTTAGGTTTCACTGCCCCTGAAAGCTTGGACAATTCACACACAAGCATTTGAGATATACCAAAACCATTACATAAACACAATCCCCCCCGGCGCTGCCATAGAAGTAGCCAGCCTTATGTGTCTTCAGAGTTGCTCTACTGATTTAAATAT
The DNA here is from genome assembly GCA_030847615.1 of Gambelia wislizenii. Classification (NCBI taxonomy): domain Eukaryota; kingdom Metazoa; phylum Chordata; class Lepidosauria; order Squamata; family Crotaphytidae; genus Gambelia; species Gambelia wislizenii. Next base: position 225,133,119 of record JAUMIR010000003.1, on the reverse strand, counting down.
ATAATATTGATTCATTATGATGTAATAAAGATCGATTTACAGTCAGCCCTCTGTATCTACGGATTTGGCATCCACAGATTCCACCATCCACAGCGCGAAAAATATTTTTAAAAAAAATTCCAAGAAGCAAATTTTGATTTTGCCATGTAATATAAGGGACACCATTTTGCTACACTATTGTATATAATGAGACTTGAGCATCCAGGGATCTTGGTATCCACAGGGAGTCCTACAATCAAACCTCAGCAGATACCAAGGGCCCTCTGTATTATGTACTTGAGCTTAAACACAAATACTCGAGAGTACGTCCTATTAAATTCAGTGGGACCTTTTGTCTGAATAAATACACCTAAAATTGCACCCTTATGGCAGGACTGCAGGATTGGTGACCCACTGAGCCCAACAGTAACAAGGCTGACAAGCCATGATTAGGAACCCAGGTGCCCTACTTTGTAGGACAACCCTCTCCTTGAAGGGCCGTCCAGTCCAAGTTGTATATGAAAAATGGGATGGGAGGGCATGGATCTCAAGCTACCCATCAAATTGGTAGCAGCTGGATAGCAGACTGAGCAGGCACCCAAGTCACCTGATCTCTGTTCTCCTTACTAGGATGAGATGTATTGTATTGTATACTGTAAGAATTACAGTAATTATTTCCACATCTACAGTAATTATTTCCACCCATATAAATTAGCCTATACACATTTTATGCATATACATGTCCTCTTTTGTCTTCTTTTTTTGAAAGCATTTACCCTTTTTTTTGGCAACACAGAAGTGACCATGCTATATGTACAGGGGATCAATCAGTCTTCCTGCTCTTCCTATCTGCCAAAACAGGGAGAACGCAACTGGCAGGACACAGTCATGTGAGGTAGAATACTTTAGACTTTACTTTAGACTTGGTGGGCTGCAAATTATTCTGCCATTGAGTATTCCTTTATTTTTTCCTCCATCTTCTCTATTCTTTCTCATGCTGTCTTTCCCACCACCCTCCTTTTTCTTCCTTTATGTATCTCATTATTTCATCTGCAGTAGGCTTCTGGCACTAGTCCATAGAGGGCCCAACATGACTGATTTTCAGTGACCCAGAACACATCATGCAGTAGCAAAAAATGTAATGGTTATTATTCTCACAGATGTATTTATAAAAGAAGGATTTCTAACTCTCTTTAGTGCATTATTTTCTCAGCTGGCTCATAAGGTACTTTATAAGAGGCGGAGAAATACCCTTATCTTGTGAGGGATTATTCAGGGCTAAGAGTATATTATTTTAAGGAAAGATAGTTAATTTGCACTGCCAATGTGAATCAAATCTTAGGAAAGGTTTGGAAGCTACTTTCTGTCCCCAGGTGTTTTGCTAATAACTTACCAGTGCTGCTCATGTTTGTGTTGTTTGTCTGAATGATGAGCCTTTTTTAATCAACTTCTGTTGCAAAATGCAAAGATTACATATGGTCACACCCACTTCAGAATGTGGCTGCTTTACAAAGAGAAGGCAAAACAGGGTTTGGTGTCCAGCTGTGTTTGAATTAGACCAGAACAGGAAAGAAGCCAAGTTGGTAGCTTTACCATGAATCCTGATTAGCTGGCAATGTATCAAGCAGAAGTCATGACAAACTTGCTCTATTTGATGCTTCACTACATTCTACAACAGGAATGTACTGCATGGAACATATTTTCTGCTTGGCAACATGAAGGGGGTTTCCAAAGTGAGAGAAGGTGATGTGTATCAGTGGCGGCTAGGGTCACCATGTGTCCCTTATTATAAAGGATGTCCCTTATTTGAGGGACAGAAAGCTTGTCCCTTTTAGGACTGGTAGGTATCCCTTGTTATAAGGGATGTTTCCTATTTGAGAGCTGGAAATATTTTCTTTTTATATAGACAAAACAAGATACCAAATAAAATAATAATAAAAAACCAAATCCCACAATTTCAAGTGTGGGCCCTTTGAAAAAACAGAACTGTGTGCATCATGGAATATATTAATTTGGAAAATATGTTAATTTTACAGAGAAATGCATGGCTAAGTTAACTGAAAAAGAAACGATACTATCCAACTTTTTAACAACTTTGGCCCTTTCCAAATAAAAAATTAATGCCCTACACACATCTAACCTAAGCCAATCCTTCTCCAAAGGAGTAGAAGGCTTTGGGCAAAACGAAGAAAGGACCAAGTCTTGTGAGCAATGAAAAATGTAATTTACCTTTGGTACAAAAGAAGGATCCAAACAAAATGTAGCAATCCTTGTGAAAAAATACACAACTCTTCCTAACTGGTAAGGCCCCCAATTCTGAAACCGTCTGAACCAAAGTGATGACAATCAAAAACACCACCTTGAAAGAGGAATTTCAAATTCACCATTTGAAGAGGTTCAAACAGAGGTTTAATTATTGCCCATAAGACCACATTCAAGTCCCAAGAGGGAAACGGTGAACCACCAGAGGTTTCAACTGGGACACCTCTTTCAAAAAACTCCAAACATGGAGGTGACTAGCCAAAGATTTATTCTTTCTGCCCTCCAAAATAGACCCTAGAGCCAAAATGCCACTTTAGAGTAAAGAAGGAAGAGCCTTCTTTTTATCCTTTGTTTTGACCAAGACCTCATCCAAGGAGTCCCCAAACAATTTTGAACCTTTGAAGGGGCACACAGCAAGATTAGACTTAGATTTGGTATTGGCACTTCACTTTATAAGCCATAGCTACCACCTAGCTGTTAGTGACCAGGAAGGGAATTGCATAGAATCCAAGCTAGCTTCAGCCATGAAGGCCACAGCCATGGAGATCTTATTGAGCCCTTGTCTAAATTTGGGATCTCCCTTAAGAATATCAGCCAGTAAGCCTTTGGACCACCTAATAGTCACTCTTAGGGCTACAGCCCTAATGGCCATGGCAGAAGCCTCATGTGCCCTGCACAGGAAAATGTCCACCGTCTTATCCTCAGGGCTCTTGATATTGTCATCACCATCCTGAGGAAAAAGCAAACCCAAAACCAAGTGTGCCACTGGGGCATCAATGGGGGGAAATTTTAATTTGTCCATGATCTTGGCAGGCAAGAAACAGAAAGTTTTGGCCAATGCAGGGGCAGAGCCAGAGGCTCCTAGAAGAGTCCATTCTCCCTCCAAGGCCCCAGAAAAATATCAGGAAAGTAACCACAGAATGATCTAGTTTGGATTGAGTCCTGAGTTCAGGAATGCCCTTGATCTTATCTTCTGAAGTCTGACTTATGGAGTGAAGGCCCGAAGTCATCCCAGCTTTTTTGAGTAAAACCTGAAAATAAGTGTCAGGAGTCAGAAACTGAACTCAAGAGAAAATGGTCAAACAACTGCTGAGTCATGATGGCTGAGGCCAAGGAACTGCCAAGTCATGCTAGCCTTTGGTCCACAGCTACAGAAGAGGGTTACTGGAGGGCATAGCTTCTGGAATGCAAGATCTGATGTAATGCACCCATGTGGTTGAGTAAGCCAATGCCCTGTAAATGTGTATAAAAGAAGGCTCAGTCCAGAGCATTTGTTTTCTTGAGATTCTGCGATGTCTGGCAAAGCAGTTCGTTAAGTGTACATATCTGTAAATATTGCAAATGCTTGAACTTGAAGATAAAAGTGCCTCCTGTTTATTTGAACGTCAAAATACTCTGTGTGTGAGTATTCTTGGGAACGGGTTGTTACTAAGTCTGCTGAGATTTTTTTTGCTTCTGCCGGGGATTGAGTGTCCTATCATCCCCTGACAATAAGAAGCTTCAAAAAGGGTAGGAGATAATGCTAAGGGAAAAACCCATTCTCTTCTGAAGACAATTGCCCCTCCTCCTTATCAGAAGTGTCGAAAAAAACCTGCTGAGCTTCCTTCCCCCCCATGTTGGAGGGGATGAATGGGCTAACTTCTTTTTGGCCTTTTGTGGTGGCAATGACTGCCTTGCTGGGGCAAACACCATGACCTGCCTTTCCTCCAAAGACAAAGAGGCATGCATGCTGCCACAACAACACTTGCATGTCTTAGTTGGCAGGCCTATGCTAGTAGAAATGCACAAACACCGGGAAGCTCTTCCCCTCTGCTTTTGGCATGAAAGTATCATGGCCTGGCCTGAAGACGCTGAAAAAACCCATCACCTTCCCCTCTCCCCTGGAGCTCCCTGCTGCAATGGCCTGGCACACAATGAGTTCAGCCAGCTGCAGCAGAATCTTGTTACCGTTGATGACAAGCGGGGGGAAAGCCGAGGAGGGATCCTCCAAACTCATCCGGGCAGATGCCACTGCACCCAAAGTCTCATCCGCAGCTAAAACCATGTGGTCTGACCCAGCCGCCAGGTCCCAACATGCTCCACCATTGCCATTGTTGCGATTGCAGAAACCACTCCAGCACCTCCAAGAGAGATCTGAGAGGTCCTGATCAGATCTGCGACCCCTTGTCAGAAGAGATGTCTGAGCTGTGAACGCTAGCCAAATCTCCTTGGCTAGCCATCCTCCTCAAGTTGGAAGAGAGAGAAAAAACCCTTGGAGTCTAAAGCCCTGAACCATTCAGTGCTGAGGCAGGACAGAACTGGGGAGGTTGGGCTGGCTCTCCTCCTTAAGGTGGTGGTATTGGAGTTATTTTATTGGTTATTTGCACTGCCTGTCACACATGAAGGAGGAGCCAACCCAGTCTGAAGGATTGCTTCCCCACAGTGCTGGAAAATGGGGGCTTTATCTGATCCTCACCTCTGCCACCAATGTAAGGAGCTCCTCCTGTCCTACCGCTGAGGCCACAAACTGGGGAAATCTCCTAGATGCCCTCAAGGTACCAGTGTAAGATATTATGCAATTTATATCCCCACTGTACACCACTGTTTTTTATTCATTGCTGCTACCACAGACAACCTTATTTTAATCTTCCAGAGACATTCCTCCAACCACCGCTCACTCTCAGCATCCCATTCTCCCACCCTCCTGACAGCTTCTTACCTTCTCAGCTCTAATATACTGTATATGGTAAATTAACATTTTATACCCAAAAGTCCATGACGTCATGGAAGCAATATCTCCTGATAGGGATGGCTTTTGCTTCTCTCCCCATCCCCCCCCCAAAGGCCCTTCACACCCTCTAGGGGCTTTTATTTTGCCAGGTTTTATTTATTTTATTTTGCCAGGCTTATTCCAAAGCTGGTAACAACAATATCCCAGTTTAGAGAAACTGGGAAATTATAGCTTATTAAAGACTTAAAATCATTGAAATGTTGTCCTGTCCAACTCGTGTCCATTACATTGGTTGGCCAATGGCCAACTTCAGAAACATTTTTAGTCATTTTTAAAAGTAGCCAAATTCATTGGAATGTGGGAAACAGAAATGACCATATCAAACATGTGATACCTTTATTCTGTTTATTTTCTGAAGCTGAGAACTCTACACTGGATCATCTAACACTTTATCTGTTTTTTTACCAAGTATGCTGTAAATTCTATAATTTATTATGACAGTATTCCTAAGACACAGGAAGGCTGTCATTTCATTCACCTGCAAAGGATAATTCAGAGCATGAAAGACCATAGAGATATGGTAAGGTTTTCTGCAACAAATGGTCTTCAAGAACAGAACATAAATAATGTTTTTTTAGGCTGAAAAATGTTCAGGAGTGATTTTCCACATCATATATCCTTAGGTGGAAGAAAGATTGTCAGAAACCACAACTTTATGTGTGCACACAAATATTTCCCATCAAACTCTTTGCAGGGTTTGTTGAAACAAGAGTGATAATTTCTTAGTGCTGGAACCATGCCTGCCACTGGCAAGCCAGTTAAACATGATGATTTGGGGTTAAGACTGAACTCAGCCGAGACCAAGACAGAGCTAGAAAAGTGCACTGTAATGCCCTGAAGGTATATGTCAAAGGGGGGCGGGACTATATATTACATACAGGTGTATGTGTACTAATACTTCAGTGGTTTTTTAAAAAAAGAAAAAACTGTTCTTTAAAAAACTTCCTTAAGAGCCTATAGTTTTGAACGGAACTGTTTCTGCAGTAATTCTCAAGCTGAAAAGAATAATCGATTTTCTTTGGTTGATGATAGCCCCTGCTAAAGTTTGGTTCTCGGGATCATTTTTTTTAACAAACCAAAAACACAGTATCTATAGAAGTGTGAGAAAATGCCAGATTTTTGCAAGGTTTTGTCACTGGATTAACATCAGCCTTCTACTGGTATTTAGCTGTTTCTACTCCTTCCTCTTCCAAAAGAGGCTAGGCTGCCCCTCTCTCTGTTCTTCAATCAGGGAAAGTCCTTTTTATTTTGGAGTGCTTTTGGCAGTTGACAGAATGCTGAGGAAGGGATTTGTAGTATGTGGGTGATATATGTTACTGATATTTGAAAATTATAATCTAGTTGTAGTTTAATTAATTTATTAGTTAGTTAGTTAATTACATTTCTGTTTCTATTTGAACTTGTTTACTCTTCTTGTGAGCCACCTTGAGTCCCAATAAAGACAGGCTATAAACCAAACAAATGATAAACAAATAAAACTTAAAGAAGGAGTTGGTACATCTGTACTAGTCCTTCTTCCACTCCTAAACTTCCCATGGTGGTGGGAAGGGCTGGACACAGTCACAGAGCTTCACACAGCCTGGATCATCAGGGTTCATGATCTCAGGGACCAAAGTGAGTATTTTCAGCAAAATGCATGTACTCTCCCCTTGTCCCTTAATGCACCACATCAACATGAGAAAGGAGAGGCTATGGGGCCTCTGTTCCTTCTACTTTTACAAGGGGTATATCTGCCCCCTGATGCCAAAGTCATAGTGTCATTTTAAAGAGATGATTCCAAACGTTAATTTTAGTACATATTGCTGCTGTCAATAGGCTGATCTACATTTAATGACTTTAGAATTTTTATAAATGGTGACATAGTTCTGAACTCACAATAGCAAGTGCTTGAGGAGCAACAGGGTAGGGATGCAGGATCAAAAGAGTAAGAAGTGCAGTTCTAGTCTGTCACCAATTGTCCATACCTGATACAAGAGAAATCAATAACCAGTCCAGAGGTCAATAAAGTCAGGTCCGAGGTCAAGGTACTTCGTCAGCAAAGGGTTACTGCAACAGTCCAGAAGTCACTCCGAAGTTGAGGCAAAGCAGGAACACAAAAGGAATGCAAGCAGCTACAATAAGCAGTTGTCTGCACTGAACCTGGGAGTAGAATCTCTGGGATATTTATAGCCATCTAAGCCTCATCAACAAGTAATCAAGCCAGTGTTTAGTATTTTTTTTTAATTATTATTTTTACAACCACATTTACATATACATCTTCATTTTCCACCATGTTACTAAAAAAACAAAGTTACTTCCCACTCGTCAGTGCTGAGTAGCTTAACAAACAAAAAAAGTTGTCTTTCATTTGTTACAAACATAAACTTTCTGTACTGTTTCAATTGGTTTTACAGGATCCATCCTCAATTATGATCGCATCAACATGTCTGTATTCATGCTATTGCAATCCATATCATTTCTCACTTAATTGTTTAATTCTTTAAGTATATCCTTCCTGAAACCCCGACAAAGGATTTAAGAAATTTAACATTTCTGTCTATATACTCCTATGTCTATTAATCACACCTTTTTTACACAATTTATAGATTAATCTTTGAGCCATGTTATCATACACCCATTCCATTTCTCAGACCAATATCGTATTATAGTTTCCCATTCTTCTCTAAATTTCTCAGTTGAGCGACATTTAATCCAGCATGTTAATCGCTCCATCTGCATCACTTCCCATAGTTTAAACATCCATTCTTCTTTATCAGGGATCTTTTGTTGTCTCCAATACTTTGCATATAGAATCCTTGCAGTGGTGGACATGTAAAGCATCATCTTTCTAAATTCACTTGGAAACTTTAGATCAAAAATATTTAAAAGATATAGTTCTGGAGTACATTTAAACTCCATCTTAAAAATTTTTTGAATTTCCTCGTGTAACATATTCCAGAACTTCTTTGCTTCCTTACGTGTCCACCACATATGGTAAAAAGAGCCGCTTAATTCACCACATTTCCAGCAATTGGGTTTTATCCCCTTATACATTTTTGTCAATCTACTTGGAGTCAGATACCAACGATAGAGAAGTTTATAACAGTTTTCTCTTAGCTCGTTACTTACAGAGAAGTCAATGTTTTTCTTCCATAGTCTTTCCTAATCCTCTATCATAATGGTCTTACCAACATTACGTGACCAAGCTACCATATAATCTTTGATTACATCCATTTCCAGCTCTAACTTTAACAAGAGTTTGTAAATATTTGATATTCTAAATTTGTCTTCTTCCTTGATTAAACTATCCAATTCTGTATCTAAATTTTCAATGCCCTAAGATTTTCTGTCTAATTTAAATCTTTCATATATTTGCCGATATAGAAACCAGTTACATTTCATTCCTTCTTGTTGTAACTCCTCCTGAGTTTTAATGTCACATCGTCCTTTTTGAAAAATCAATAGGTCTTTATATTTCCACCATGTATCTAAATGTGTCATTTCTGTTCGTCTGATGGCTTCTTGTGGAGAAGCCCACAGAGGAATTTTCATATAATTTTTTTGTTTTATTTTTTTCCATGTTTGTAAGAGAGACTTTCTAGTTAGATGATGGTTAAAGCTACTATCTACCTTTTCCTTGTCACACCACATGTATGCATGAAATCCGAATCTCATTCCCTCACCCTCCAAAGTCAGTAGCCTCTCATTACTTAACCTAATCCAATCATATAACCACAACATAGAAGATGCTTGATGATATAGTCTCATATTTGGTAATCCGAGTCCTCCTCTACTTTTATCTTCCTGTAGGTATTTCCATCTTATCCTAGGCTTTTTATTTTGCCATACAAATGCCGATATATCTCTATCCCATTTTTTGAATAATTTGTTAGAACATATAATAGGCAAGTTTTGGAAGAGGAAGAGCATTCTGGGCAGTATCATCATTTTAACTGTAGATATCCTCCCCAACAACGACAGATTCAAATGAGTCCATCTATCTAAGTCATTTTTTATTTCTTTCCATTTTTTCACATAATTGTTAACCACCAAATCAAGATTATTTTTGGTGATGATAATGCCCAGATATCTTATCTTCTTTTCAATCCTATATCCAGATTGATACTCTAATATATCTTCTTCCTTCTTATCAATATTTTTGGTCAGGATCATTGTTTTTTCTCTATTTATTTTTATCCCCGAGATTTTCCCATATTCTCCTAGTATTTTCTGTAAATTGGGAATAGATTTACATGGATCCTCCAAACATATTGCAAAATCATCGGCATATGCGAAGATCTTAAACATTTGGTTTCTAATTTTCACCCCACAGATTGCTTCTTCATTTCTAATTTTATTACATAAAATTTCTAAGACTGTAATAAAAAGTAGCGGTGAAAGAGGACACCCTTGTCTCACTCCTTTCTCCAATCCTATCATTTTAGTTTTCTGTCCATTAACAATTATTTGCGCCGTCTGCTTCTTATATATAGCTCCAATACCCCTTAAGTATCGCTCTCCCATTCCCATCTTGTTTAATGTTTCCAACATAAAATCCCAATCCACACTGTCAAAAGCCTTCTGCGCATCTAAGGCTATCAAAGCAAACTTCCTCCCTGGATGTTTATCGAAATACTCAATCAAGTTTAATATTTTCCTAATGTTAAACTGTATATGCCTGTTCGGGAGAAATCCTGTTTGATCATGATTTATATACTCACTTAATACCTTTTTTAGCCTCTCTGCCATTATATTTGTGAATATCTTGTAATCGATGTTTAACAGTGAGATTGGTCTATAATTTTTCATATCATCTAAATCCTTATTCTCTTTCAGTATTAAAGCTATGTCAGCGTTTTCCCAAGATAGTGGTATCTCTCCTTTCATAATGATATTGTTGAAGGTATCCTTTAAAGGTAGTTTTAATATGTCCCCAAAAATCTTGTAATAGCTAGCAGAGAATCCGTCGGGTCCTGGCGTCTTATTCAGTTTTAATGCTTTTATTGCCTCCTCCACTTCTTTCAGAGAGATGGGTTTATTCAGATCTTCCTGTTGGTTTTTAGATATCGTCGAAATCTCTTGTTGAGACAGATAATCCTTTATTTTTGCTAATTTCTCTTCATTTGTTGTTGTCTTCTCAAATAACTTTGTATAATACATTTGAAAAGCATCTCTTATTTCCTCTTGATTAGTTATCATTTTCCCTTTTTCTTTAATTTTTAAAATCTGTCTCTTCTATTGTTCTTTCCTCAGTCTGAAGGCTAACCATCTACCCACTTTATTCCCGCTTTCATAATAATTCTGTTTTACGTATGACATCTTCTTTTCTATTTCCTCCAATACGCTTATTTTCATTTGTTCCTGAATTACTTTCAATTCCATATTCAGTTCTACATTAGTCAGATTTCTTTTGTGTTCTGCTTCTTTTTGTCTTAAGATCTCTTGTAATTTCTGGAGTTTTTCTTGTTTCTTCTTATTCCTTTCACAGTTTATCTGCATTAGTATTCCTCTTATAACTGCTTTACTAGCATCCCATACATTGAAGATTGTTGTTTGATCTTGTGTATTTTCTTTAAAGTAATGAGTCAGTTCAATTCTTATTCTAGCTTGCACTTTTTCATCACTCAACAAGTTCTTGTTAAGTCTCCAACAATAATCCCTCTTAGTATCTTTCATTTTCATCATTATTAAGTTGTGGTCTGATATTGTTTTTGGCAAGATATCCATACTTTCCAATTTATTCACCAAATTTTTAGATAGCAAGAACATGTCGATACGTGAAAAAGATTTATGATAATCGGAATAGTAAGTAAATTCTTTTGTATATCCATAAAGATGTCTCCAGGAATCAAGTAAAGAATAATTGTTCATAAAGTCCATAAATGATTTTGGTAGTTTACCTTGTCTCACGTTTATTTTTGTCTTTCTCCCAACAGTTCTATCTTTCAAAGGATCCAATACTCCATTCCAATCCCCTAGACAAAGCACCTCATCAAAATCCACCTTGGATATATCTCTCATCAATTTTTTATAAAAGCCGTCTTTATTTTCCGAAGGGGCATAAACCCCAAGAATTAGAACTCTCTTGTTCCACAGAGTTATTTCCAGACCTAAGTAACGTCCCGATACATCTCTAAAAAGCTCATTCACAGTCCATTTCTTGTTAATGTATATTACCATACATTTCTTCCTTTCTTTAAGGGAATTCACAAATTCTTGACCCAATTTTTTATTTTTTAATAATTTTTGATCCTTCATCTTGATGTGTGTTTCTTGAATGCATGTAATGTCTGGTTTCATTCTCTGTAAATGATGGAAAACTTGTTTTCTTTTTTTAGGGGAATTCATCCCTCTTACATTCCAGGACACAACTTTCATAGACATTTTCTTTTCCAAGTTACAATATATTAATCTTATTTCTCCTCTATCTCGTCGTCTTCTAATTCCTCTTCCTCTTCACTTCCCCCCTCATCTTCCAGCTCCATATCTTGTAGTTGCACATCTTCAGCGTCTCGGTCTCCCTGTTCTTTTTCTTCTTCCGTACTTTCCTCCTGTTCAATCTCAGTTACACTTTTTACGATTTTTCCCTTCATCACTATTTCACTTCTCATATTTTCAATCTCTTCTTCTTGTCTATTCCCTTCAGTGTTTTCTTAAACATCTTTCCTGCATACCTTGTTCCTGAGCCTGCGTCTCAAATCTTTCAGTCTCTCCTCGGGAATCTTCTGCTTGTTCAAAATCTCTCTTAAACTTCAGTAGGAACTCTTTAGCTTTTTTGATGTTATTGAGCCTATACTTTCTTTGATTGTAGGTGATCGTTATACCCTCCACCTTCTCCCATCTATATGGTATTTCCTTTGCCATTAACTTTGACGTTATAAAATGATATTCCTTCCTTTTCTTTAAAATTTGTGCTGGAATGTCTTTATATATGTCAATTTCACAATCATCAATTATTAGCTTCTGTTCAAAGTTCCTCTGTAATACCAGGTCTTTAACCTTCCCCCTTGTGAAGTAAATGACAATGTCCCGGGGTAATTTTTTCTGAGAGGCAATTTTTGAATTAATTCTAAACATTTTATCAATTTCAAATTCCATATTTTGTGTAGATATATTTACATATTCCGATAGACCTGGTATTATTCTCTCATATAAGTCTTCATTCTCTTTTTCTATCAAGCCTCTCAGTTTCAAGCAATTTTCTCTCAATCTTACTTGAATTTCCAAACTCTGTTCTTGTAGTTGTCCTTGAGTCCAATTCATATTAGCCATTGACTCCTCAAGTTTCTTCATCTTATTCTGTAACTCATCCACTTTATCATTTAACGATTCCATTTCCATTGTAATTTTCTCTAATTTTTTCCCAAATTCATCCAATTCTTTCTTAATTTCTTTCCTCGTCTTTTTCATTTCCATTACCATTTCCTCTCTTAGTTTTTTTAAATTCCTTTCGGAATTCCTGGAACAATCCTTGTTGTAGCTCAGACACTTCCATAGATGCTCTTCTTGTGGTAATGGTTTGTATGTGTGGTTGTTTTTTAATTGGCATTGTTAATACTATGTATATGTAACCCCCAAAATGGATTTAAATCCTGTTATATGTCTATATTGTATATATATATTCTATTTCCTTATCTCAAATATTTGTATTCTGTATTCTTGTCTCAGATTCCTTATATTCTATCCTCAAATTAGAATCCACTTCTTTTCTCAGTCATAAACTTCTCTCTTATTTTGCGTTATTATTATTTTGTATAGTTATATCAAAATATCAAAAGTAACTCTTAGTCAGGTTATTTCTCATGTCCCAAGATTACTTAAATTTATATGTGATATATTTATTTTTATAACTATATTTTATAGATTTATTGTAGAACTAAATAATATATGTCAGATACTGGTTCATGAATTGGCAGCTTTAGAGCTTAACACACCATGTTATATATATGAAATATTTCAGTTAATTAGTATAATTCAATATATTAGTTATTTAGCAATATAATCAATGCAGTTCTATTTCCTAGAGTTTGAAGCTATTATTATTAACTGTTCCCACCATTCAGTCTACAACATAAAGTTATTTTACCTTAAACCTAAGATTCTCATATAAACATCACCATTCAGTCTTCAACAAAGAAGAAATTTTAAGTTAAACCAAAGCTTCTCATTTAAACATCACCGTTCGCTTCAACATAAATACATAAATCAAACTGAGGATCCTCATTTAACCATCACTATTCAACTTCCAACCTACAAAACATAAATGTTTTAAATTGAACCAAAGACTCTCATATAAAAATCACTACGGTAAGAGTTATCTTGTCACGTCGAGTTGATCTCAGTTGCGTTCTCCGTTCAAGCCACCAATCTTATATCAACCTCTGCTACTCAGCTACTCGGTCTTCTTCATCTACGTGAATTTTTCCACACCATGTGGAAGGGAAAGTCAACCCGAGTCGCTCTACCTTGTCCCAGAGTTCTTAATTCTTATTAGCTACTCAATTATTCCTTTACTCTCGCATTTTTTCACACAGCTCAAAATAAAGGAAAAGAGGTCGCTTTACATTCAGTTAGTTTCCACCAAGGAGCAATTTGCGAGCTTCACCTCCCGTCTGCTTTTTTTTTTTAACAGTTAATTTCTCTGTCTCCAACGTCTTCTGCTCCTATCTCCCCCCCGTTTTTTGGGAGGCTTTTATTTATATTCTGCTTTATTCTTTCCTTTCTCTCCCTTCATTCATCTTTCCTTAATTTCACTGTATTTTCTGCGCTCACACCGGTTTACCCCACAGCTCCGATACTTTCTCTCTGCTACTCAAACCTCCGTTGTTCCCCTGTCGCTCCACTTACTCACGTTGTCATACAGTAATTATGGGAAAGTGTTGAACACTCAGCTATACTGCGAGTCTGCCCCTGTTGCTTGCTTCAAACCACCGTCGGGTCAGAACGGGCGTTTGTCCCTTAAAAAAGGGGTTGCCGGGCAGGGGTGTTGATTCAGCTCTGCGCTCCCCAAAGAGTCTTCGCTCCCCTTTCTAACCATGCTACTCACACAGCAGGATAGGGAGACTTGATGCTGGGTTCCCGAGCCTAGCAAGCTCACTCTGATACCTCTTACACAAGAGGTATTTCCTGGCCAGCCAAAGCAGTCAGGTTTGCCCCACCCGGAGGACCGCAAGTGCCGAGCTCCAAAGCTGGAAAACACGGAGCTCACGCCTCTTGCATCCGGTCACGCCCACGTCTCCGACCAGAAGCCCCAGTGTTTAGTATTTAAATGATGCTGGGTGTTGCATTTCTCCCTCCTGCATTCAGAGAAGGAAAGTGGCATGTCATCTGGATCATCCATCACTGGCTGGCAGACCATTTGTTCGTCAGCATGAAGTATGTTTTCTCTATCTGCTTCAGCTGCCCTCTCAAAGGGAGCCAGGGCAGTCTCTTCAAGGTGAACCAGGCTTTCCCTATTTGCTTCATCTGCATTCTCTGCTTCCTCTTCCTCCTCCTCTGAATCCTCAGCAAGGGAGTACACAGGGCCGGTTTAAGGAATTTTGGGGGCCCCTGCAATGCTTTATTTTGGGGCCCCCATATGTTTATCTCAGGTCAATGTAACCTAACCTATTCACCATACAGGATGTTCAGATTATAGTAGGACCCCCTTATCCGTGGATTCATTATCCATGGGACACAAAACAGCACACCTACCATAGAGTCTTCCTAGAAAATGTGTCCTCCCTAGCCCTTTTCTAGGCCCTCCAAGGCAACTCTATGGTATTTTAAACCAGAAGTCCCATTATTTTCAATAGTGTTCACTATTATTCATGGTTTTCAAAATCGACGCCCCCCCCCCGAACCAATCCCCAGTGGATAAGAGGTGCCTACTATATTACATAATTTGCCACCAATAATTTAGTTTAAAAACTATATTATAGGCACTAACATAATATTTTTTGTTTATTAGCAATTAATGTAATGGTGTAGATTTCCCCAAAGAAAATAAAGAGTAGACTACAAGCTAAACATGAGTTAGCAGTGTGATGCAGCAGCAAAAAATGCCAGTGCGTTCTAGGCTGCATTAATAGGAGTAGTGTATAGATCAAAGGAAGTAATAGTATCACTCCATTCTGCTTTGGTCAGACCTCACCTGGAATACCATTTCCAATTCCGGGCACAACAATTCAAGAAAGATACTGAGAGGGATGGTGGGAGGTCTGGAAGCCACTACGCCCTATGAGGAACGGCTTAGGGAGCTGGGTATGTTTAGCCTGGAGAAGAGAAGGTTGAGAGGGAACATGATAGCCCTGTCTAAATATTTGAAGGGGTGTCATACTGAGGATGGAGCAAGCTTGTTTTCTGCTGCTCCAGAGACTAGGACACAGAGCAATGGGTTCAAACTACAGGAAAAGAGATTCCACCTGAATACTGGGAAGAACCTCCTGACAGTAAGAGCTGTTTGGAAGTGGAATACACTGCCTTGGAGTGTGGTGGAGTCTCCTTCTTCGGGTTTTTTTTAAACATAGGTTGGATGGCCATCTGTCAGAAATGCTTGGATTGTGTGTTCCTGCAGGGCAGAAGCCGATCGGATGGGATCGCTGTTGGGGTCCCTTCCAGCCCTATGATTCTAGACTGCATTTAGAGCCTGGAAAAGTTACTCTTGGATTACACTTCCCAGAATCCTCCTGCCAGCACCCTTCTCAAGGTCTGGTTGCATTGTTCCTTTTCCAGCATTCTCTAGCCCAGTGGTTCTTAACTTGATGTCCTCACAGGGGGTCCTCAAAGGCTTGAAGACTGCTTGGCCCACCTCCTCCCTGTAGTGGAGCAGCCACATGACAGGAACCAAGGCAAAGGCTGGCTGGCTGGCTTGGCCTGCACATTGCTATTCAATCCACTCCAGCCACAAACTTGCAGGAAGAAACAAGAGTGCCTCTGAGGGAAAGTTTAATGGATGGTGTAATTGTATTGTTGTTGTTGTTAGCTATTATTATTAGCTATTATTATTACAGTTTTAAATTTTGAGTTAAGTCTTGGGGCAACAAAAGATATTTAAAGTGTGTCTCTGGTAAAGAACCACTGCTCTAGGCCAATGCCTCTCACATAACACTAATGCAATACTGGTGTGTTTTAGCGACAACAATAAAACCATTGTTCCCAGTAATAATATCCAGGGCTCCAAAGCCCCAGACCCCACTGAGAAAGGCCTGGGAAGGCAGCGTGTGGGTGGGGAGGAGGCTGCGCTGCCTCTCCCCGGCCTTTCTCAGCAGGCTCTGGGGCTCCAAAGCCCCGGACCCCGCTGAGAAAGGCCAGGGAAGACAGTGTGAGGGTGGAGAGGAGGGTGCGCTGTGCTGGGTGGTGTTTAGGGATTTTTATCTGTATTGTATTTTAATTTTTGTAAGCCACCCCGATTATTTTAACAGAGGGGCAGGGTATAAATAATAATAATAATAATAATTATTATTATTATTAAAATGATAAATGAGATGGCAAATACAAATTATCAGATGAAACTTCAACTATATCTGTTAAACACAATGAGTATATTGGATAGAAAGATAGAAAGAAATTATTGGAAAATAATACTTTACATGATATCAGCAGCACACCTGCTAATAGTGAGAAAGTGGGAGAGTAGTGTCACACCAACAATAGAAGAATTGATGTGAAAAACTTTAGAAATGAAGGAACTTGATAAACTAACTGCATGGATAAACCAAAAGACAACAAAACAGATTGATAGAGACTTGGAGCCCAAAGCCCGCTTCGAAAGGCCGGGGACAGCAGCGGGCGAGCGGGCTGGTGGGGAGGAGGCTGCGCTGCCTCTCTCCGGCCTTTCTCACCCCCCGCCCTTCCCAGAGTGGCTACGGTGGCTTCTGAAGCCCCCACCGTCACTCTCCTCCACCCCCTGCCCTTCCCAGAGTGGCCGCGGGGGCTTCTGAAGCCCCCGCAGTCACTCTCCCTCACACCCCGCCCTTCCCAGAGTGGCGGCGCAGGCTTCTGAAACCCCCGCAGTCACTCTCCCTCACCCCCCGCCCTTCCCAGAGTGGCCGCGGGGGCTTCTGAAGCCCCTGCCGTCACTCTCCTCCACCCCCCTGCCCTTCCCAGAATGGCCGCGGGGGCTTCTGAAGCCCCCGCCGCCACTCTCCTCCACCCCCGCCCTTCCCAAAGTGGCATAGGGAGTCCCTCGCTGCCTTGGGAAGGGACTGGGGTGGAATGAGGGAGGCTTTCCACACACCCCTTCCCCATGGCAGCAAAGGGATTCCTGAGAACACCTTCACTGCCTTGGGAAGGGTTGGAGTGGAGAGGGTGGGGCAGGCAGCTTTCCGCGAATAATCAAAACCACGAATGTGAAAGCCGCGAATGTGAAAGCCGTGAATGTGGAGGGTCAACTGTATTTCCTGACCGCCACCCATAATGTTTTTGCATCTTTGGATGTCAGAGCATTATCCAAAGACCTCCAATTTTGCTAGAAAAATACCTTCCTTTTGTCCTCCACCTGTTTAGAGTATTCTTTACGTGCTTTATAATAGGGCCCAAAATTCACCACTGGATTGGCCAAAGCCAGATGGAACATTTGTCTTAATTTCTGTTTCCAGACAAGACAACTCTTGTCAAACCATGTTCTTCTACCTTTTATGTAATTAGGAGGATAAGAGGCCTTATTTTGGAAAGTAGTCACAATATCCATATATGCCAACAAGGCTTCATCTATCTTAGTACTAATAGTTAAAACATTAAAACAATTTAGAACCCAAACATCCTTAAAACTATTATTAATAAAATCTTCCATTTTAAGATCCCAATGGATGCATTTCATTCTCTCATATCTATGGGCAGTCAAATCACTTCTCAAAAATGATGATACTGGCTCAGATAAGTTAAAGGAAACATATAAAGGTAGATGGTCACTTTCGGTCCTTTGGCAAATCTCAAAATCAGCAATGGAACTCAACAACTCAGGACTGATTATTACATAATCAATAGTACTTCTCCCTATGGGTGAATTATATGTAAATCCATCCGTTTTTGGGAACCCTTCAGAGCCATTTAATATTAAAAATGTGTTACTAATGCAAAGATTAATCAGAAATGTCCCATTATTATTAACTTTTAGATCCTTGCGAACATGGGGAAGGTTCAATGGGAAAGGCGGCAAATCTGGATCAATCATAAGGTGCTCACAAAGATAATCATTAGAAGGCCCAATTCTTGCATTAAAATCACCCAATAAAATACACCTCGAAGCATCAAACCTATTGGTAATATCTGTAACATAGCTAAACAGTTGGTCCCAATAAGTGGTCAGATTAGGCTCATTAAAAGTAGGAGGGATATAAATATTAAACAAAATTATTTTATCCTTCCTTAATTGCAGAGAAAGAGCCTGCGCTATTGGTGCACAGGATGGCAATACTGTATATTTAAGACAGCTAGGTGGTTTTAGAAGTATGGCCAGCCCTCCCTTATTTCTACCCCATTTGGAAGTTTTACTTGCAGGCACACAGAAGGATACAAATCCTGGCAATACAATATCATATGGGCACCATGTTTCTTATAAACATACAATGTTAAATCCACCAATGTAGTCAATAAAGTCTGTATCTAAGGTTTTACTTAGCCAGCCAGCTATATTCCATGAAAGAAGTGACAATCCTGGGCTACCCCCTTCTAGTCACTGAACTGGGTCTGATGAAATGGCAGGAAATGTTTCCTCCACTTGGATGCAACCATTCATAATGGAGCAGGTGGGGTCATCAGCCACTGAAGAAGAAGCTAAATAAGTTTCCAGCTGGGATTGGATCATCCTCCGGAATTTAGTTGTTGTATCCTCCAGCTGGGCAGTTACTAATATTTGGTTAGCAACTGAAAGATCCTGAAACCCCTGCAGAGCCTGCTCCTTCATGAACTTAGAATCATAGAATCATAGAATCATAGAATTGCAGAGTTGGAAGAGACCACGAGGGCCATCCAGTCCAACCCCCTGCCACGCAGGAAATCACAATCAAAGCATCCCCGACAGATGGCCATCCAGCCTCTGTTTAAAGACCTCCAACTTAAACTCAGGGACATCATCAGCGACCTGCAAATGGTCCATTGTTGGTGTCTCATCTTGCAGGTCCACTGTTGGTGTCTCAACTTGCAGGGTGCCAACAGTATGTGGATGCACTGAGGCCAATTCTTCCAGTTCCTTAGCCCAGGATTTTCCTTGTACTTGCTCAGCAGGCACTTCCCCAATTCCAGATCTCACATCAACCTCATAATCGAGTAGAAGTGGGGAATCCTCAGTTGCAGGTTTCACCTTAGAAGAGGAGTAAGCACCAGATGGTAGCTGTGCTATACAGGCCTGGACAGGGTTGGCAGGAAGCAATGGCATGATGATATTGGGTGCATCATCCTTTTCGCCCCCACCCTTTGGTAACTCATATGGCTGGACAGAGCACTCCAAAAGTTGACTTTTGAAAGGAGATACTGATTTAAAGGGCCCACCAGCATCATCCTTTAGTTGATTAGCTGTCTCTGTTTCAAAAGAGACTGCTATTAAATTTTGGCTATTGTTTATCCTTTCTATTGCCTGTATCAAGCTATTCCATTCCTCTTTAAGTTGTACAAGCTCATCCACAATGTTGGATCTGCTCCGCGTTGATGATGTATGGTGATCCGGGCCTACTCCTTCAAATTTTCTCTCCTTATAAGCCACCAACTTATTAATCACATTGTTCTTAAAAACCCTAGAGCAATGAATGTCGTAGTTTTGGGCCAGAAAGTTCTTTTTAGCAAGTAACATGGCAGGGTCAGAGTGGGAATGAAGGACCATAATCAGTCTTTGATAATGACCCAAGTTAGGGAGAACCTGATAGGACTTTAGCATAATCCTTCTGGGCTCACACCTCAACAATTTGCTTAAAGAGACCTTAATATTATAAAAGTTTGACCACTTGCCTTCATTAATAGTATTGTTCCCAAATGCAATAATCACTTGAGATGCTTGTAATGTCAAAACTGAAGGGAACTCAATGGAATTTGGATAATCAAATGCTGAAGCAGTCTGTGTAGCAGTCCTATTTTTAGAATGGATAAAAACCTCCTCCTTATGAAATTGATCTGTTAGCGTCTCTATTCTGTTGCTGACAGAGGTACAATTAGCTAACAACAATTTAAAGGTCTTGGAGATTAGAAATGCCTCTCTTGCCAGGAGATCCTTCCAAGGACAATTTGCTGGTAATCTCACAGAACAACCACCATTACAAGTAGGTTCAACCGAGACTCCCACATTCTCCATGCAATCATTATCAGACCTAAAGGTTTCAGCCTGCAAAGATTCCAAAACCGCATACCTGTTGTTTAATTCTAAATCGGTCTGTATCACAGGAGACGTTTGCCTGCTTGCAAAAAGGGAGTCTATCTTGGTCTGTTTAGAAGGTTTGTTGTCTGAGTCAATGTTAGCCTTGGAACGCCTGCGTTTCCGAAGCTTCATAGCCCCAGCTGTTCTCTGTCTTTCACTAAAGTTCTTGACTTCCAGAGGTTTCTTTGCAATTCTTCTTAGATTTCTTCCTTAGCTGGTTATTCGTCTGCTTTAATATAGCATATCTCTCAATTCTTTGAATCTCAAGGTTTGAGTATGTTTGTTTTCAGAAACAAAGCCCCAGCAAGTTCTCTGTTTCCAAAGGAGATGTAGAGGAGTTGTAAATAGTAGACTCAAAAGATAAAACCATTTTGCTTTAAACACAAAATTAGTAAAACAGTTAAAACTTGGCAATAAAAAGCAAAAACTTTACAAAAGATCAAACAGGCTACAGAGGACTCAGCAACCTTGCTGCCTCTGTCACCATCTTTCCTCCTCCCTCATCCGGTTAGGGAGTCTGCTAGACAACGGGGTGGTTGGTATACTAGCAGAATCCCCAAACTATCCCTGGTCCTCAGACTAAGGTACATACACTCAAAGTGGACTGTGTTTCGGACAGGTATCCTGGTCAAGGTCAGATTGTCCTTATAAACTAGAGCCACTCTGCCCCCCCTCACCTGCTCACTGACAGAATACCTGGCTGGGAGGGCCTGCACCCACATGACAGCACTATCCTCTCCCAGCCAGGTTTCTGTGAAGCAAGCCAGGTCGGCATCCTCATCCAGGAGAAGATCGTAAATAATGTGAGTTTTATTCTTAACTGACCTGGCATTGCAGAGGAGCAAAGTAAGGTTTTGTGGAATGGTGGGTATGCTCTCCAATGCATTCCAGGAAACAGGGTGAACTGAAGGTGGGATAGCTAACAAACAGCGATCCCACCTTCTTTCATAACATTTGTTCACTCTGTTCCGACTATACCTCCCTTTCTCCAGCACAACTTCAATTTCCACCCCGACTCCGTTCCTGACCTCAGCTGACTCCAAACTGCAAGCTTAGGTCTTCCTGGCTGGCTGGCTGGTGTTCCTTGGGTGTGTGGGAGTGGCTTAAAATGCCCGCCACTCCTAGACATGCCCCCTCTCGCTGCTGCCCTGCTCCAAGAAGTCCTCAGGGCCCTCCACAGCCCTCTAGCCCGGTGGAGTGGGGAGAAGAGGCTGCTTCAGTCTTGGAGTCCTTCTGCTGGCTGGTGTTCCTGAGGGGTGTAAATTTCCCCCAGCATTTCTTAATTTGGGGGAATTGCCACAACATGTGGTAGTAGGATCTGACCACTTCATGGCATTTCCAACACTTATTTTTGCCCATTTTATAGATCTTGTCTAATTTTGCTGGTGTCAGGTGCCATCTATACTGCATCTTAAATAATTTTTCTTTCAGTTTTTGACACAGAATAAATTTCTGTGTATAGTTCCATGCTTTTTCCCAGTAGCATAGTTCCATTTCTTCACCAAAACCTGAAGTCCATTTTAACATTAACCTATTATCACAATATTATATAGATACCATATATAACCATAGTTTACAGAATGTTATATTAGCCCAAAATAAATATTTATTCTTGATAAACTTTGTTGTTCTTGTTGTTGCTTTTAGTTGCCTTCAAGTCAGCTTCAGCTTATGGTGATTCTATGAATGAGAAACATCCAGGAGTCCTAGGAGATTATCAGATAACCTAAACAAACCATTACAGGGATGCCAGGAGATTGTGAAAGGGCTTCTCATTCAGATGACATCCTCCCTGTGTCGTTATGCTCCCGTGCTGCTCCTGTTAAGCCAGCAGTTCTTCTTATTCACAGGCTAAACTGTGAATTGACCCATCGTTTCATTTCTGTAACGGAACAACATGCATGTGAAAAGGTGCCCTGTTATGCTGGCGTGATGCCAGCTTCACTGGGACGTCCCTGCTGATCACTTCCGGTTGAGATTGGGACATCGAAGTAAGTGACACACTTTGTTTTACCGTCCCTGGGTTACCTGGGGTTTTTTAAATGTATTTTTGTGCTTGGTGTCATTGTTTTACCTTTTCTTTTTCTTTTTGAATTTCCTGCGCGATTGTCCTCTCACAAGAACAGCTGGGATTTCCTTTGCAGGAAGTGAATGCAACTCCATGACAGCTGCATTCACTCCTGGGCTGCCAGAGGGGAGGGAATGCAGTTTCTGTAGCATGAAAAAGGTAGGTCTGAAATTAAAAAAAAAACAACAAAAAACATTACAGGAACGGGACTGGGATGGGAGAGGGGATAGTGAGATGGGGACACTCTATTTGTTCCTGTCTGATAATCTCCCTAGTCATGAACTGCCCTGCCAGGTCCTGAAGACTCAGGACTGTGGCTTCCTTAATTGAATCAAGCCATGTGTAGTGTGGTTTCCTTTCTCCTACTGCCTTCCACTTTGCCAAGTATTATACTCTTTTACAAAGAGTCATGTCCCATGTGTCCAAAGTATGATAACATCACTTTGCTTCAAATGAGATTTTTCACTTCTAGTGAGAGTTCAGGCTTGATTTGTTCTAAGGCCCATTCATTTTTCTTCTTAGCAGTCCACGGTATTCATAAAACTCTTGTCCAACACCACATTTCAAATGAGTTTATTTTTCTTCCTTTCCGTTTTCCTCACTATCCAGCTTTGGTAACTTTTTACTAAACTTGCTTCCTGATAAAAGCTTCCTAGAAAATGGTTTTCTACAATTTCAGTATCCTCTCCCCAAGCCTGACAACCTGGATTTGCCAGTACGTGGGGAACAAATTCAACCCTGCAATATATTCATGGAATTTCTGTTTCAGCCAAGAGAAGCTGAAATCTGAGTTGAGCCGATTTGTGTGAAAACTTGAGAAACACAAAACTATAGCTGACTGTAGTTGACATGCATCTCTTTCTCACAGACAGAGAAGTTAAGAGCTCTTGATATGATCTTTTGAAAAAGGTTCCAGTTTAAACACGATTTTAATACTGACAGCTACACTACAAATGCTTTTTTTTTTAAATGTCAGGTTTTTTAAAAAACCCTGACATTTCCGAAAGGGCGTAAAAGTCTTTTGAACTTGCTATTATAAGAGCACCAATTTTTTAATGAACCATTTCTGATCTTCTGTCATACACACACATACAGACAAAACACACAGTGAATGAATATCTGCCAACTCACAAGTTTATAAATTCACCCTCTTTATCTCTGGCTAAAATTTCAGGAAGGAATTTTTAAAACAAAAACAGAAACAAAATCAAAAAACTTTGACACTTTAATCCCTTCTTCACATGAACTGTAGACTTTAAAGTGCTAAAAAAAATGAAGCGGCATTCTTAAAATTGAGAGCCACGAGTGAAGAGCAGCAAATAAATATTTTGGCATATAAATGAATAAATGGAACCATTTTGTAGAACTGTTACTCAGATTTTGGAAAGTTGGCAGGAAGGTAAATTGCTAAGCCTGCTCTGTTATTCATTTTGAATGATACATGTTTCAACCTGTAATTTTGGATACATCCAAGCAAACCAACTCTGTCATTTGTACTATGCCTGTGAATCAACTGTCCCAGTACCTCTATAGATACTTTAAACACTATTTAAACCATCCCTCAGTTGATGTAAAGTCTCAGTGGACCACCACATTACCTTGATTTTTGAAAAATGCTAATTGCACAGCTTTATTATCACCCCTGCATTTGTAGCTTTTGTTTTAAAAAAAGCAGAAACATTTTGACAAACACCTGGTAGCACCGCCTTATTACAATGAACATTTCTCTACAGGGAAATTCATTTACTATTTGACTACATTTGGAAGTGCTATACTAGAGACAGGGTGTTCTGCATGTTTGTAGATACTAAGCCCGTACTGTTAAATCTTGCAGACTTTTTTCCTGGTCTCTTTCTAGAGATACACACCTACTTAATTGGATTGATTCATCTGCCCTCTTCTGTAAGATGCTGTCAGTGAAGAGCTTTCCCTCTCCACTTCAACAACACCAGAGTAAATTATTTCCTTGCATTTCTGCTGAGCTTCAAGTAGTTGAGTAGTTCTAAACTTTGCATCTCTGTAGGGCTTTGGCTCCCTGAATGCCCAGGATTTGAATGAGCTGGGTCTTTTGTTCCCCTTTTGTTGTTATTCACTCACAAGTATGAAGGGGTCTTGCTCAATGAAGTGGTTTTTTTCTGTGAGGAGGTTTTAGTTGAGATAACCCACCCATTCAAGGGCATGCCCTTTGGAGAAGCCCTTCAGATTGTTTAATGAAGCAAAGAACTGGAAAAGGACTTTGTTCTTCTTATCCACCTTTCAGATCCATAGCATTTAGCAGCACACTAGTGAATCTGGTATGCTGGGTGAGAAAGAGCAGAGCTGTAGCACATGCCACAAACCATGTCAGAAAAAGTCATCCCTGATTTTTTAAATGTTTACTGCTTTCCAGATTTTTTATCTTTTGGAACAATGTACTGCTACCTTCAGAAACCTACTCTCTTTCCTTATTCAGGGTTTCCTCTATTTATTTATTTTTTTGCAAGAATGCAAATTTGACTTTAAAAAATAAATAAATGTTTGATAGTGTTGTATGTGAAATAAAATCTGAGAAGATTCTGTACTGCTTAAAAATATTATCGTATAAATACCTAACTACGGGCTTGTCTATATGGTGAAAATAATCCTAATGGGATGTGAATGGAAGGTGATCTGTACAAATGGACATTCACATAAATATGTGTCATTCAGAAGGGGGCAGCCAAATCAAAGCCAAATCCTCTCCATTGACGCCCCCTTGTCGTGGGAGAGAGGCTTGCGTACCCTAATGATGTTTTGAGCTATGCTGGCGGTGGCATAATAGCCACTGGTAGGGTCTCCCATGCCAGACAGGTAAAAACCGAAGGGTCTGACAAAGAGCGTCAAAGGGCAGGATGGGCTCTCTAGCCTTGTGGCAACCGTCCTAGGAGAAGGAAAACTCCAATCCCAAACCCGGGCAGATGGTGCTCGTCCAACCCTGTAAGGTCAACCATCTAAGAGAAGGAAACTCTAATCAAACCTACGGCCCGAGGACCTCACTGCCACGTCCATGCTTGCAAGGCCACGGCAGATGAATCTCTGGTTTAAAGGGTGAGGCCAGTTCCGTGCACGCTGCGCTCCACCAGAAAAATCCATTGCACAGGCTCGAAGGACAAATCCATTTCCAAAAAAGCCCTGTAGCGACTGGCGAGGGACGAAACCGGCAGGTATGGGCATGTGAAAGTGCGATTATTTGGATACTCACATTTGCACTGGCGTGACCAAGGAGCATAATCTGATTAGCTGGATGAGCATTGGGGGGGGGGCTAGGAAACAGGGAAAGTGCCTGCTGCTGCCATGTTGGATTTTCGGCTAAACGAGGGTCCAGTAAATAAATGGGAGAGACCCTACTAAAGTAGGAGGCTCCACGACAAAATAGTCAGGTTGGTTTGTGAACTGAACCTGAGACTGCCATGCTGCTGGCTGAAGAGATGGAACAGGACTAGGACACGAAGAGAGCTACCATTAGGGAGAATGAGCCAACAGTCTCAGAAGTTGTGATATGGGTATGGGGGGGGCAGTAAAATGTAACCTCAAGTCCAGTTGGCTCATGCAAGTCCAGTGCATGAAAGTGGAGGGGCTTGCCATCTTATCTGTTTCCTCAAACAGAAAAAAAAAATTGAGTCAGCCATACTGAGCCAGAGTCCACCATACCAGAACCTGTCCAACCAGAGCCAGTTGCCTCCCACACTACCTCACTGGTCCAATGGCAAAGGTATCGTACAAAACAGGGCAAAGATACTCCAGTCTGCAGGGTATAGCCTTCAGTTTCCTTAGAAAGAGAGCAAAGTGCAGGAGACACAACAGGCAGTGGTTCCAAAGGCTTTGCTTTACCTCCAGCTCAAATCAGAGCTGCTTATCAGCACATCCAGACTGACTAAAAAGTTCCAGGTTTTATTCCTGTTCTTTCTGCTTTTATACCTGGGACTTTCTGATCTTTTTAATAAGTTTAGATGTACTCTATGATGCTGCCTGTACTTTTTCAGTTCTCATGGACTCCTTATCAGGCCTAAGACATGAAACATCACCTCTGCAGTACCATTGTTATCTACCCTGACACCCCCAGCCCCACATCTGTATTAATAATTGGCAATATTTAATAATTTGGTCAACATGTGGCCTTCCATGCAGTATGTCCAGTAATAACAACCATGGAAATTACCCAACTAGGAATCCCAAAGACAAACATTGTTTAGTCACGTATGCACTTAGGGAGAGGCTGTCTAAATTCCAAAGAAATGCAAATTTGCAAAGCAACTAAAAGCACATACACCTGGCTAATCCTATTTCCTAAGGCTGGCAAACTCAAACCCTCATTAATTTATCCTTGCCAAACAAAGGAAGTTGTTTCCTCCCTTTCACTCGTGAAGTACCCATGCATTAAGATGCCATTAACATATCCACAATGCCTTTGTTGGTCTCTGAGCAACACTGAGAAACATATTCTTCCTCTCTAAACCCCATCCCTAGAAGGCAAAAATTGACTATAAAAACCCTTCCAAAACTCAACTCAACAACTCACGGATCCCCTTCCTGTGGACACTATATCCGTCTGTGCAGCCACTCTTAATCAAGACTCCCACTCTGCTGGTTTCTTCTGCGACCTCATCTCTATAGGAAACGTGTCGTATCACACACTAGAAACTCCCTTTGCTATTCCTCTATCAATACTCCCCACTTTATTCACTAGTCTTGCATGAATGCCTGAAGCCTAAATGTGATTATTATTATTATTATTATTATTCCAAATAAAGATCAATTTATTATAGTATCTAGCTAGCATCTCCTCCCTATTACCGGTATATAAAAGTCAAAAGACACACTATCTGTTGCCCCCTCTGGCATAGCCAAGTTGAGTATATTAATTTCCCAAATTAATGTTTTGAGGGTCTCAAGACCCCCAAGCATAGAGGGTAACACCATGACATTAAAGGCCCCTCTGGACTATCATTTTCCTCTTTTAGTTTGTAACTCATAAAACTCAGAAGTGAAAGGGGGAGCATCAAACTGGCTCTTGAGTTTCCAATGAGCCTTGAACAAAGGGCTTGAAAGCTACCACACAGGGATTTAACCTACATACCAGTACCAATTCGGTCTAATAAACAGTCGGACTAGCAGAAAAACATTCACAGTTTCATACCAGTTGGCCAGATCATGTGGTTATGGCCTGACTTCTATGCAGGGAGGTCAAGAACATTTTTTTTTATTCTTGATATATCAAGACACTGTCCAGAAAATGACCATGAGATTTTTTTGTAATTTGGGACTTTTTTGGAGTGGGGGAGAAATCATTTGCACAAAAAAATGTGTTTTACTACACAGTTCAATGTACAAAAAGCAACACTGTGTATAGAAAGCAGTGTGTTTTGCACAAAATATACTGTGTTTGCTCACATTGCTGCTTTTAGGCCAAAACCTGAAACATACACATGATTTTGGGGAGGGGAGGTACCTAATTCCCTCTGCTCATGTGAAAAATGCACAAGAACTCTGGTAATCTCACCCAAAGGGGAAAAATTTGAAATTATTTTGTTTGTCAAAACAATTTGTTTGATTTTGGGAACTGTGCACATTGACTAAGTAGGCAAAGAGCATCATTTGCTGCTCTGCCTCAGAGAGCAACTTATCTTGTTCCTGCTCTAGGCCTTCTCCATAACCTGGTAGGTCTTAGGTAGGCTAACATTTAGAAGAGTCACCTATATCATGTGGGTGGAGTGTGCTGGAGCAACTAGTGATGATTTTACATAATAATTTCTGTTCCGCCTCATGAGCTGCTTCTAGTACTACCAACTTGCTAGTACTAGGGATGGAAAGAATATTTGAAAATTTTTGAAAAATGGTTAAAAAAAATGGTTTCTGACTGTTGAGAAAACCCAACAAGATGACTCTTGGACTGATGAGATTCTTCATAGTTGGGGACTTATACTGTGCCAAATTCACACAAGTTTTTTTTTGCTCAGAATTTTCTATGCAGGAAACAGCATTTTTTTTGCATGGGAAATAATATTTCAACATAGAAATATTAATTCTTATGCAGAAAATGCTGTTTTGTGCAGAGAAAAAAACTGCATTGGGGATTTGTTCTGTGTAAAATTTGCACATTGCTGATTTGCCTAAAAACAGCATTTTCTGTGCACAAAACAGCTTTTTCTATGTGGAAAATTATATTTCAACACAGAAAAATTAATTTCTGCACAGAAAATGTTATTTTCTATGCAGAAAAAAAGCTGTAATTGATAATTTGTTCTGCGTAAATTTGCACATGGTTAATTGGTATGGAAACCAGAAATCATGCTGGTTCCTCTGCAGAAAATGTGTTTTCTGTGCAAAACAACTGCATTGCACAGGATAATTCCCAAATTGCTAATAGCCTTTGAAAACATCAAATTGTTTCTATTAAACATGTTAAAAAGTTTAAAGAGAAAAGAAGAAAAATTATATTGGAAAATTATATTGTATGACAACTTCTGTAAGATTGGCGGTAGCTAAGAAATGAAAAATGAAGGAAGCTCCAACAATTGAGGAATGGAAAGATAAGCTCTTAGACATATTAGAATTAGATGAGCTAACAAATAGATTGAGAAATAAAGAAATCAGCCAAACAAGGAAGGAATGGTTGGTGTTAATAAAATTCTGGGTTGAAAAAGAGGATATATATAAAGATATAGGAATTGAATAAACTGCATAAAGGTAACAGAAACCAATTCAGATAAGCTTGACAAATGGGTATGTTACATATGATGTGCTATACGATTTGTTAATAGTTACATCAAAATGGTAATAGTAAAAACAAAATGGTAATAGTAAAAACAAGAATGATAAGGTAGATATGCATAAGCAAAAAGAGGTTACAATGAACCCTCCAATAAGAGAAGACTGTAAACAGAGGAGCTGAGGAGGAAATGGTACAGGAAAATAAGAAAATCGAAGAAAATGCACAAATTAAGTCATTAAAATGTAATATAGAAATGGTTAGTGAGAAACAATGAGAAAGGCAATATGAAGAAAAATTGACTCTAAGTTTGTTAAAGGAAGTCTTTTCAATAAGTATAGAAGACAGAAGAAAAACAATGTTATATAATGTGTAATGCTGGCTGTTGCATTATGTGAGAGATGTTATATGCTAGTTTATGTTATGATTTCTCAAGTAATCTATGATGTATTAAGTGATGTAAGATAATAATAATAAAAAAGAAAACATAAAAAAAGAAAACTTCATGGTTTTTGAAAACTTTCTTGCAGCAGGAAGAAGGTCACTGAAATTATTCATTGCTGCTTTGAGAAGACACTTAGCGAAGATTACATCGCTAGCTAGTACATGGTGATTTTTCCAGTTATCCTCTGGCTTGTAAGTGTTTAGTATACAGGCCAGCTGAGGGGTGGGAACTACTACAACTGCTAGAGAACATCTAGAAGAACCCTAATAATGCCTGTTATACATAGAATGTTGTACTCTCTTTTATTGTACTCTCTTCATTATTTTATGTTAACCTGAGAACATTGGTGCTTATTAAAAATGAGATTTGCATCTACTGCTGTCTTTGAATGTTGAATTAGAATATATGATGGTCAGTGCTCTCAACTCTGGCCCTGATTTTGTTTCCTCAACATGTTTTCCCCTCTACTCCCCCCACAACAACAATTGGTGCTAAAAAGTCTTCTCATAAAGTTCAATGAAGTTTTGGCTTGTAACAATGACTTTCATTTATATGTAATGTATCTCAAAGACCAAGCCTGGTTCAAAATTGTTGCTGCTACAGCTAAAATGGTGCTGAAACATAACACTCTAAATCTATAATAATGTAAGAAGTAGGCTGTAAAAATAGTTGCTACATTTAAACAAGCTAACAGTTACAAATGGAAAGGAAAGAGAATATTAAAATACCCAGGCATGAGTGATATTCAGAGGAAAATAGAGGCAAGAAATGGAAGATAAAACAGACCCTGGTGCTCACAAAAGACAAAGCAGAATTGATTATATATTGCAGCTTAGTTGCAAGCTCAGCGATGCAAAGTTTCTATGCTTACAAATCCCCAATTCAGCTATAACTATTGTAAATGTGATGTCAGGGGGTAGACAGGAGTGAAAGGCAGACTCCAGCTCTACCAACCTATTTCTACTCAGGGGAGGGAGCATCTGCTGACGTATATTGATCAATGCAAAATCTCAGATCAGCAAAAATTGAGGTTACACAAATAGTTGCAGCACTGTCCTATGAATGTATACTCAGAAATAAATACCACTGAATTTGATGGGAAATGCAGTACTAACCTGTGCAGGTTTGCTTGGAAGTGAATCCCACTGTTCAATACTCAATATTCAGGGGGAAATATTCCTCAATATGTGTGCTTTGGAATTCAAGCTTAACTTCCAAATAATTTGCACTCGGCTTAAGGCAGTGACACTGAAGAAGAGGGTGTTCAGCCCTTTGCGGACCCAGACTGTACAGCCCCTCCGCCCTCCTGAATAACACACAGACACAGTTACTTTGACTATGTATTGGTTACATATTCGGAATACATGGTTAAGTGCAGGTTAGTAAATGTAGTAGATACATGTTTGAGGTAGATATATGTTTGGCAATAAATTGGCCACAACTTGCAAGCTAAATGGTTGGTGGCAATGTATGGGTCGTGATCTCCTCATTGCCCATCCATGTGGGCAAAGCTGTGGGTCAGTCCATCCCGATCCACCCTTGTAGAGGAGAGAGCCAATGGCTGGGCCATCCGCTCAACACTCTCTCCTCCCCTGTAAACAAGTTCATGTTAGCAAACGTGGGAGGGGCCTCCCTTGAACTTGAACTTGCACTTGTACTTGATGGAGACCCCTTTACCTCCATACCTTATCACGACAGAGAGAGAGAAAGATCACGACCTATTACATCCGCCTGCAAATTGTGACATAAAATGTAATAATACAAGGGAGGGTGGGCGGGCTTCAGCAAGGCTGTGACGGAGCGCCTAGCTGCCACCTCCATCGCTGCCTCGATTCTGGGTGGGCCGTGGCTTGGCACAGCCTTATAACACCCAGATTCCCACCCTTTCTGAGCCAATCGGGGCAAGGCAGGCCCGCTCCCGATTGGCTTGCTTCCCTTTCTCCCTCCCAGCTGCAAAGGCTGCTGGGAAGGGGACAGGAAGATGGTGGCACCCATGGGCTCGCCATGCAGCCACCACCACCCTGCCAGGTGACATAGGCAGGGTGGGGTGGGGGTAGGGCAGGACGGCTAGATAGAGGGGGTGGCTGACCACGCCGCAAAATGGCCTACTAGCCAGCAGCAAGCCCCCTTCCCACTGAGCCATTCTTGCAAAGAAAATCACTCTCCAAAGTGACTAATGACCACCTGGAGCTAGGGGTGGGATGGGATGTGGAGACGGGCACAATGCAAGTAGCTGACTGATGGCATTTGTGTCTTGTTGGGCTGGCAATCCATTCCATGTTTCAGTCTGAACCTTAAAGAAGCTATCCAAGGTGCTAAATCTGTTTTGGGGAAAGGGTTCAGCACCTTGGACATATCCTTTAAAGTTCAGAGTGAGGGTTAAACACTTCTCCAGTATGATGCCATAGGTTAATTCCTCTACATTAAGAGAGATGTCCAGAGAATGAAATCCATGAGTGTAACTTCTTTGTCTCATGTAGCATGACCTACTGAGTAGGGAGGCAAGGCAGTATGAGAAAGGGAACTTATTGAAGATAAAGAATGAGGGCTCCCTCCCTCCCATTTCATGTTCAAAAGCTTGACTGGACTGGCAACTGAACCTCACTTTGGCAATAGTGACAAGGACTGGCCTCTTCCATTGTACCTGAGGACAGGCAGGACAGGTTTTATGACCCACAATGCATGAAGGAAGCAGAGGTCAGAGCAGGAGGGAAGAACACTTATACACAACTTTTCAAATACAGGGCTCACTTTTGTGAATAATACTACATTTGCTTTCTCCACAAGAAGGATTTCTTTATAGTGCACAGTTTCAGTTTTTAAGCGTCTTAGAATGCTTAGAATTCTGACGCCACAACAGAAACCTTATTTGTTTGTTTGTGTTAATGATACCCCAACTTTCCAGGGCCAGTTTAAGGGCCATGCAGCACCTGCAGCCACAGGGTCCACCGTCATTGTGGTGGTGGGGGAGGCATTGTAACCCTCCTCCTGCAAAAACATTATTAGTAATAATCTGAATATCCTGTACTGTGAATAGGTTAGGTTAGGTTACATTGACCTGAGATAAACATATGGGTCCCCCAAAATAAAGCACTGCACCCCAATTCCTTAAATTGGCCCTGCCCCTTTCGTCTAAAGTTTGTATAAATATTTCTCTTTTGTTTTTATCTTCCCAACAACCCTTCAGCGTAGGTTAAGGTGAAAGATAGTGATGGGATCAAATACACCCATAACCTTCATGGCCAAGAATCTAGTCCAACCTGAATCATTACACTATATTGTTTCTCACTCCATGTCTTGGAGGAATTCCCTCCCCCCTCACATTAATGTGACTGTCCTCGTATTTGCTTGATGTCTTCTTTTTAAACTCACACCTGTACTTTCAGATCTAACATAATCATTAACTTTTGTCTATAGGCAACACAGTCACTTTGATAACAACAGGAGGTTGTCTGAATCCATCTCCTTAGATGCACCCTTCCTCTCTTATCACCCACTACATGGATCTGTCTTTGAGGAATTAATCAGTAACTAGGCCCTTACTAAACAAATATCTCCCTGTCTTGAGTGACCAACAATGATTATTCATTTATAAGTATCATAACTTGATGCTACAAATAATGAACAATAGAAATTCTAATCTAAGACCCAATCAGCATGCTGTGCTGCAACCTGAGCTCTTTATTTTAAAATGATATATTAAAAACGTGCTATATTTTATCCTTTAGGATGCAATTTCATAAGCAGCACATGCTTGTAACAGATTTCAGGGCAGAATTCAGGGTGTTAGTTTTAACCTTTAGAAAAGTAAACAGCTTGCAGCCTGTTCCATTATAAACATGTCTGGATACTGTGATCTTCAGGAGAGGCCCTCTTGAGAGCAGTATTATCTGTTGGGACCTGCTTTGTAGGCAGAAAGGAGAAGGCCTTCCCCTGCATTGCCACCAGACATTCTGCATTTAGGAAGAGTGTGATGAAGGAGCATCTTTTCAGTTTGGCTTTCTAAACTGTTTTGATTCTGATGGTGGTGCCAGAGGTAATGATTATGATTGCTTTACTGTTTTCAGTGATGTTTTGTATTGTTTTTAATGATGACTGTTTGCTGCCTGAAGTGCTATTTTTTTAATGGAATTGTAAGATCAAAATATGATAGTAAAATAACTACATGTTGGGCTAGGACTCTGGGAGACCAGGGCGTGAATCCCTGCTCAGCCATGGAAACCCACCAGGTGACCTTGGGCAAGTCACACACTCTCAGCCTCACAGGAAGGCCGTGCATGGCAAAGCTCCTCCAAATTAATATTGCCAAGACACTCTATTAGGTCACCATGCATCAGACCTAACTTGAAGGCACTGAACAACAACAAAATAAATAAAACATTATGGCAAATAGTTGAAAGGGTGTGTGTGATTTTTTGTTATAGCTGTATACAGTAGACACATTGGTGCAGTGCTTCCATATCCCCTAGACCATCAGGGGTGTAGCTATGAAGGCAAAGTGAGGTTTTTGCCCCCTCCAAATAAGAATTCCCCACTCCTAATGAAATTTTATTTCAGTCCCTCAAATTTCTAACAATCCAGTAACGTGAAACATCAATTGAGCATATCAAAATGCAGCTGAGACATCCAAAGAAAAGGGGCAGAAAAAGTGACCAAGGGAATGAGAAAACAGCGAACCTAAAAGTTCTAAGTGTGAAAAATTTTCAATGTCTCACTGATCTACATAATGCCTTCTCCAGTCCATCTTAAACCATTTGGGAAAGATAATTAGTTGACTCAATATGTTTTTGGGGTGGTGGTGGTGGGGAGAGATGCAAGCTTTGAATTGTTCAGATTCACAAGTGCTCTCAAACTATCTGCCTGTATCTTGGAAATTAATTGCTGGTCAGTAGAAATGAATTCTTCAGCCCCTTTCTGTGACTAAAAGACTTATATTGCAGCATTGGAAAGACAATGCCCACTGTCTGTTATTCAGTCCACTGAAGACACATTTCAATGAGTGGCATATAGATGCCAAGTCCACAAGGATATCTATTTGGATACTTCATTGCCTTCATAAAACATCTTTCACAGTTTGTATTTTCAGTTTATTGTAATCTCTGTTGATCTTGTATAATTACTTTTGTCTTCCTTTAATATTACTTTTTATTTTTAAGTCTCCACTGAAGAACTCTGAACAGCTAAAAAGCTTGCTCACCACATCAACTAACTGGTCCAAATAGTAGCATTCTGCTGTTACTGTCTGGATATCTCAGACAGCAATCACAGGAAAATGTTTGCCGAAGGAAGATGTGTGGAGTGCAAATTTAATCCTTGGCAAAGTTTTCTGTGACCCTGCTTTGTTACAAAGTGCCTCATTCCAAGTAGTTCAAGGGTTTATAGCCCTTATTAATTTTTTAAAATTGTATCCAAGGTAGGAAAGTTATCATCATCTGTTTAAATATTTCATTAAATTCTCATCTGAATGTCACTGAGCTTGTGGTTTCATTGATATTTGAGTGTGGATGTGGGGGATAAGTAGAAGTGGAGGGAAGGCCTTGAGAAATGAGAGGCAGTAATAGGTCTCTCCTCCCAAAATCTTCTTACTTCTCCCCCCACAGACACATACATGTTGTGTGAGTTGTCAAACAATCTGAGATAATAATAACCTAAAACTCAATTTTCCCTGTATTGATTTAATAGTGAAACATAAATTGAAATATCAATTTAATTAACAGAAGTCTCTCTCAGTATTTCCTTACTGTCTTGAATTGTTGTGCAGATAAACTAGAATGGCTTCATGTGCATTACTAGTGCTCCTTGGAAGAAAGATAAGTTAAAACCTAATTTATTTTATTTATGTAGCAGTGGTGGGTAACCTGTGGCCCTCCCTTGTTGGACTTCAAGTCCCTCTGACAGTCCTAATTGGCCAGTTCTGCATCTGGTGATGTGGCATCATTACTGAGGTGACTCTGGAGGTGGTACTTTTGATCCCACCTCCAGTTAACCCTTTCTTTACCTGGAGTTGCTTGCAGATAATCACTGTTAACAGATAATGGGAGATGTAGTACACCCATCCCATTATCACACATCCCCTCAAATCTGAGGGGCCGGTTCCACGACAGGAAAAAGTCCGTAAGATTCCGGATTACCGTTCTTTTGCATCAGGAGCGCATATATCACACGAATCCTGGCATAATCGAAAGATGCAGCCAAATGCAGCCACTTAGTTCACACAGGCAAAGGTGGGGGAGATCGCCTCCAGATGATTAAAGCCAGGCAGGAGGTGGGGAGGGAGCAAGGAGGGGGTCATGGAGACCACAAATAATGCGAGGAAAGAAAAGGACAAACAAAAAAGCGATCGAACTAGCGATCTTCCCCCATCTTCCGCAGCCCTAAAAGGCTTCTATAAAGAAAGGAGTGAATGAAAGGACAAACAAGCAAAAGCATGGTGGAGTGATCTCCTTCGCTTCCTCCCTTCCCTTCACTCATGCACACACAAACACACACTACAGAAGCAGGGGGCTTGCCTCATTCCTGATTGTTTTCCCTGCCTCCGAAGCCTTGAATACAGGCAAGTGAATGGAAGGACAAACAAACAAAAGGACGAACATGCGATCGGCTGTTTCCCCGCACACACGAATGCACACACACACTCACACCAGCGAAGCAGGGGCTCCTCCCGATCATTTTTCAAACCCCCAAAGCCTTCCTTTGAAACAGACAGGAAGGGCTCAGAGCAGATTTTCCAAAGTGGGCTGCAAGCAGAAGGAGGGTGAATTTCTTCTCTCCAACACCTCAGTCTATTCGGATAAAGCAGAATGGTCACTCCAACCAATCAGGATTCAGCTCTGCTCACAGTAATTCAAAAAGGTACATGATGGTGAGTTCCCATGACAAATTATGTGCATTTTCACGAACTTAATCAAAAAAGTGTGGAAAACTACTGAAAGCTGATACTGCGCAACTTATGGATTTTTTGCACCCCCTCCTTCTGAAAAGGGCGCAGTTGCTTCGAAATGCATGGGAACTATCAGGCTTCTTGTCGCATTCTTTGAGGATTTATTTTGCCATGTAAACGACCCCTGAGACAGTCTGGGACAGCTGGAAGCAGAACCAAACTGGCTGGGATTTCAACCTGTGAGCTAGAAAAGAAACAGAACATGTATGCAAATACAAAACAGTACAGTATAAACAAGAACATATAGCAAGTATGCAACACATGCAGATATGTCAGTCACTCGATGGAGTGTCCTAGACTTGACGATCAGTTCATCTTCCTGAAGGCATGATCAGACAGTCTGATGCAGTTCTTGGTGGGACCCCCAGTTGTCTCCTGAGCAAATGCCCACAGGCAGTTCATAGCCAGTCACTGGAATGGATCCTGGATGGTGGGAAACCCTTCAGGCACACCTCATAGCCACATCGCCCCCTGTCTATCACAAAAGTAGTCCACTTTGGTCCTGGGGGGACTTGGCATCACAAGTGTGTATGCTCAGAGGGCGACCTGGGGCTTCGTGACACGGTAGGCAGCGGTAGTGAACCGGCATTGGCTGGGAATTTAGATTAAAGCAGCAGCTCTCTGACTCTGTCATTTCCTGTCTCTGGCCAGAGAAAGGGGGGAAGTGGGGGCTGGGGGGGCTTCAGCTTTGGATTTGTTCAAGCAGAAGCTTTTGGTCAGTAGAGGGAACTTAAGTCAGTAGAGGGAAGTTAAGGAACTTCCAGGCTAGGGAGTTTCAAGATTATACCCCAGTTTGAAAAGAGGTGGCTTGGGGGGTGTGTGTCTTTCGAGTCAGGAGAATTCAAACCCAAGCCCTATGACAGCACATAACAGCAGCAATGCAATATGCATAGAATAAAGCATATTCAATTTTGTATCAAAAAGATCTGACCAGACTCAAAATGTTAACAGTACTTATCTATTTGTAGCAATGCATGAGCCACTCTATTTTTCATTTTTGTCAATTTAGCATATATACATTCATATGTCTGTTCTGTCACATTTCAACCTGCAATGTGTGTGTGCGTGTGCGTGCCTGTTTCCCTTCAAGTTGCCTGTGAACCTATGGTGACCCCATGATTTTTATGGGGTTTTTACAGGCAAGGAATACTTAGAGGTGCTTTTGCTAGTTCCTTCCTCTGAAATATAGCCAACAGCACCTGGTATTTGTTGGTGGTCTCCCATCCAAGTACTAACCAGGGCTGAAACTATTTAGCTTCCAAGATCAGATGAGATCTGGTACTTCCAGGGTACAGGTAAATATATCACACTCACAAACACACAAAACAAAAAATAATGTGTGCATATATAGGTGTGTGTGTTTGTCAGAAAGCACAGGCACTTTGCACCATTCTTCATGTTTTCACAATATATACATTTTGGTGGGCATCTTATCCAAAAATATTAATTTCTATGCATCTTGTTGCTTCACTGAATTTTATACTCATTTTGGATTTTTTAAAAAAAATTATCCAGGACCTGAAAGGAGATGTGAGAGATGTACAAAATCCACATATTAGCATTAACGTATTGGGAAATGTAAATGAGGCTTGTTCACCAAATGAAATCCCCAAGCATTGGTAATTTGTTATAGAGGTAGCAGTCATACTCTAAAGTACATTTTAATAATCTTACCACGAAGCAGCTCTGCAGATATATCTTACGTGTACAAGATTCAGCTGCTTTGGCACTGTCAAGGCTGTTTGGCAACATGGGGGACCACAGACTCATAGAATCATGGGGCTCATCTACATGATGAAAAAAATCTGGCAAACATTGGCAAGAATGCAAGCAGAATACCATTAGTTTAGATAACCTCCTGCCGGGATTCACCATATTCAGAAGGAGGGGGGCTGAAAACTCCAAATAGACCGTGATAACAGCCTTTGCTGTTTCTCATGATCTTTTTTAAAAATCAAATGAAAATGTGCACGATAGGTCATCTGTACAACCAATTTGAAAAGCGGACACAGCAGAGCTGAAAGCTGATCAGTTGGACCTCAGGAGGGGTGGGCTTTCAAGGGAGAGCTTGCAATACTGGAGCCGCCGTTGTTGTTGTTTTTGCCAGTGCTATTGTTCAGCCGGTGAAGCGGCAGAGCAAAAGTATGAAGATTTATTTAAGTGAAAAACAGCTCTTCTGCATCTGTCACTTTAAGAGGAAAAAAAGGAGGGGACGAAGGGGAATTTTCCAGATTCAACTCACTTGTGGCCACCTCCCCCCCCCCTGGATGTAAACTGCAAAAAATTCCCTTCCAAGCTTGTGAACGAGCTGTGGGCCCATTTGTGAAAGGGAGGTAAGCCGCTATTTTTCACTACAAATTCAATTTTTCACTACAAATCCATGTAGCTGAGCCCATAGAGTTGTAAAAGACCATAATGACCATCCCTCCAACCCCCTACCATGCAGAAACACACAATCAAAGCACACCCAAGAGATGGCCATCCAGCCTCTGATAAAAACCTCCAAGAAGGAGACTTCATCACACTCTGAGGCAGCACATTCCACTGTTGAACAGGTTTCGCTGTCAGGAAGGTCTTCCTAATGTTTAGGTGGAATCTTTTTTCCTGTAGTTTGAACCAATTGCTCCATGTTAGTCTCTGGAACAGCAGAAAACAAGCTTGCTCCATCCTCAATATGACATCTCTTCAAATTTTTTAACCTGCTTATCATCTCACCTATAAGCCTTCTCTTCCACAGGGTAAACATGCCCAGCTGCCTAAGCCACTCTTCATAGGGCATGACTTCCAGACCTTTCACCATTTTGGTTGCCCTCCTCTGGACATGTTCCATCTTGTCAATATCCTTCTTGAATTGTGGTGCCCAGAACTTGACATAGTATTCAAGGTGAGGTCTGACCAAAGCAGAATAGAGTGGCACTATTACTTCCCTCGATTTAGACACTATACTCCTATTGATGCAGCCTCGAATCACATTAGCTTTTCTGGCTGCTGCATCACACTGCTGATTCATGTTCACCTTGTGGTCCACTAAAACTCCTAGATCCCTTTCACATGCACTGCTATCAAGTTAGGTGTCACCCATCCCATATCTGTGCATTTCATTTTTTCTGCCTCGGTGCACTATGCTACATTTCTCCATGTTGAAATTCATTTTGTTAATATTGGCCCAGCTTTCTAATCTGTTAAATCACTTTGAATTCTGATCCTGTCCTCTGGGGTATTAGCTACCCCTCCTAATTTGTTGTCACCTGCAAATTTGATAAGCATGTCCTTATTCCCTCATCCAAGTAATTGATAAAGATGTTGAATAGCACTGGGCCCAGGGGAGAACCCTGTGGCACCCCCACTAGTCACTTCTCTCCAGGATGAAGAGGAGCCATTGGTGAGTACTATTTGGGTTTGGCCAGTCAACCAATTACAAACCCACTTAACAGTCACATTGTCAAACATACATTTCCAGCTTGTTTGCAAGAATATAATGGGGGACCTTGGCAAAGGCCTTACTGAAATCAAGATGCACCACATTCACAGCATTCCCTTCATCTCCCAAGCTTGTGACTCTCTCTATATAAAAAAAGTAGAAGATTAGTTTGACATGACGTGCTTTTGAGAAACCCATATTGACTTTTAGTGATCATGGCATCTCTTTCTAAGTGCTTACAGACTGTCTGTTTAATGGTCTGCCTTAGAATCTTTCCTAGTATTGATGTCAGGCTGACTGGGTGGTAATTATTTGAATCCTCTCCTCTCCCTTTAAAGATAGGGACAACATTTGCCCTCCTCTAGTTTGCTGGGTTCTCTCCTGTTTTCCAGGAATTCTCAAAAAATATTGACAGCGATTCTGAGATTACTTCTGCCAGTTCTTTTAATGCCCTTCGATGAAGTTCATCTGGTCCTAGATACTTGAATTCATTTAGAATAGCCAGGTATTCCTGTATTACCTTGTTACCAATCCTGTCCTGCATTTCCCCACTGCATCATCTGTTCCATATTCCCTAAGCTGAGCACTGTTCTCCTTTTGAGACAAAACCGAGGCAAAAAAATTATTGAGTAGCTCTGCCTTTTTTCTGTTAGCATTTTGCCATCTTTTGCATGCAGCAGTCTTACCACTTTTGCTATGGACATAATTTTAAAAAGCCCCTTTTATTGTTTTTAACCTCTCTAGCAAGCCTGAGCTCTTTCTGTGCTTTAGCTTTTCTGACTTTCTCCCTACATGACCTGGCTATTTCTTTGAATTATTCTTTGGCGATTTCCCCCCCTTTCCATTTCTTGCATATGTCCATTTTAAATCTTACCTCAGTAAAAAGTTCTTGAAACATCCATCCTGGTTTCTTTAGACACCTCCCAATTTTCCTCCTCATTGGAACTGTTTGAAATTATGCCTTTGATATCTCACTTTTGAGAAACTTCCATCCATGATATACTCCCTTCTCTTTTAGTGTTCCGGATCAGAGGATCACCCCCAGTATTTCCCCAGGTTTACTGAAATCAGCTTTCTTAAAGGACTTTATCACATGAGGCTTCTATTGTGGGAGTAGATCAGGATAGTACAGTTGTCCCTTCGTATCCACAGATTTGGTATCCACAGCTTGAACATATTCTTAAAAAAATAATAATCCAAAAAGCAAACCTTGATTTTGCCATCTTCTATAAGGGACACCATTTTGCTATGCTATTGCATATAATGGGACTTGAGTATTCACGGATTTTGGTATCCACGGGGTGGTGCTGGAACCAAACCCCAGCAAATATGAAGGGACAACTGTAATGTTATTGGGGGAGTACTTTCTGCACAACGTTGTCTTCATCCTGTTGCTGGTGTGTGCTTCAGTTATTTCTGAAGCACACCTTACCATTGATGGGGAAATCCCATCAATGATTCCCAATAATGCTGCTATCCTAGTAGTCCCACTTGTGGAGTAATCTCTTCCGCTTCAGAAACTGAAGAGACAGCTATCACATGACAGAAGAGAGGTGAGATTCTCCTCTTCTTCTCCTCTCTTCCTCCTCCCCCATGCTTTTTTTTCTACTGTGATCTGCTGGCCTGATCTCACTTCCCCTGCCCTCCCCATCCTGATCACTCTCCTACCCCCCTCCACCATTCCGATTTGGCT
Organism: Gambelia wislizenii; assembly: GCA_030847615.1. Taxonomy (NCBI): domain Eukaryota; kingdom Metazoa; phylum Chordata; class Lepidosauria; order Squamata; family Crotaphytidae; genus Gambelia; species Gambelia wislizenii. The sequence continues at coordinate 225,091,510 of JAUMIR010000003.1, read as the reverse complement.
TCCTCCACCTTCCCCATCCTGATCTCTCTCCCCCCACCACACACCTTCACTGGTCTGATCTGCATGCCCTAAATATGTAAGGCAATAATGGGGAGGAAGTGGGCAGTGCAGAAGGAATGTGCAGCGCCATACCGATATTGAAGCAGAGGTGCAATAATTATTGCTCCACTACTGCTATGTTTCCACTTGCTTTCAAAATGGGATTGTTGCGAGATGACTGTCTCATGTGATAAAGTCCAAAGTCTAGAATGCATGTCTGACTATGCTTAGCTTCCCCTTTCCACTATATAGCAAACTCAAGGAGAACATTATCACTGCCACCTAAGGACCCTGCCACATCCACCCCATTAACTAGGTCATCACTGTTGGTTAGGATCAGATCTAAAATAGCTGATCCCCAAGTCCTTTTTTCTTTAGAAACAGTGGCTTTAAAAAACAAGGGCATAATTCAGTCCCAAAGAACCATTCAAAAACATCATTAATTTCAGTAGGAGAAGTTTAAGCACATACATTACAGTTCCACTGAAATCAATGAGATTTTAAAATTGTTTATTTGGGCTGGATCATACCTAAAGTTTCCTGTCTGACTGAAGAGGTTTTGCAAATCATCCTTGATTTTTTTCCTTTACAGGTTGGAAATTGGACTACTTTATTTTCAAAACTGAAATAAAACATAATTTAGAGCAATTACTATGTGTGATGGAAAATGAATTATACATATATGCAATCAAGTATATGCATTATATACAGAAAGGGACATTAATAATGAAAACCTCATTTCTACAAAGGACAGATATTTTGGAATGACATATTCTGCAATGGGAAAGTAATTACAACTTGTTTTTTGCTCCAAACCCATCAAAATCTAGTAGTGCATAGAAAGCTATAAATGAGCGTTGAATGGCAGTAAAACCTCCAAGACCTAAAACTATACTTTTGACTGATAATATTATGCTCTCATTATCCAAAGAACATATTTTCAGTTTTCTAAAAACAATGAACACTTTTAATGGATATAATAGCACAGATTTTTAAAATATGGGGAGAAAGTTTTGATTTACTTTATGGATCAGATTGATGATTTAAATATTAATTTTAAGGCCAGAAATAATTTTCAACATGAATGTACTATTTGATTAATTTCCAGTATACTCTTCATGTTTATGTGTCTGAGTAAGTGACAGGATACTGATTATAACCACAGTGAGAAGATTTCAGTCTTGGAACACAAATGCAGGACAATCCTGATGCAGGTTATTGAGACTTAAGTCACCTGGCCTAAATTCAGTTGTCATTGCAACTAAAGTAGACTCACTGAAATCAATGGAACTTACATAATTGTTCACTTCTCAACTTCTGATGGATTCAAACGGTACATTCTAATTAGGATTAGTATTTCGTTTTAGGCTATGAACTCAATGGGACTTTCAGATCAGTGTACAGCACAATCCCTGACATGTTCACTTGGAAGTAAAGCTTTTGCAGTTTAGTAGGACTTACTCTTATGTAAATGTGCATAGGATAGCAACCATCACAATGTAGTTGTCTAGGCTTTAATGGAGGGATGTAAGTCCTTGAATATTTTCTCTTCACATACAAGAACAAATAAAGTAGTTTCTCCCTGCTGCAGAAGAAAATGAATATTTCTCTGCAGTATTATCCTCATATTTGAACATCCCAAATTGTTGCACTAGAATTATGCCACTGAGAAAAAAATATGTGTTTATTGTCCTTAAAAAACCTGTTTCTTGTGCAGTGTCTTTTCCATGTGTTTTTTTCTGCAAAATAATTCCTTGCATAACACTTTAGCCTGTTGAACGCTAGGAAGAAACCTGCAAAATTCTTGATGGTCTATTATTCTTCCTGATAGGGCTTCCTAACAGTCAGAAAACTTCCTTTTTAAAAACCTGGGACTCAATAATTGCAAATATACGTTCATCATTATTCTACTGCACCTCACACCATGCCTTTCCCTGGGTAAGCATATTTGATGTCTTCATCAAAAAAGAAATTTACGGCAGAACCAGATGCTGTTTACTACTCTTCTCATCTTTGTCATTTGGCTTGACTAGAGGGAGATGGTAGACAAGTGCTTTCTCCTAAGTAGCCAGAACAGATCCACTATCTTATTTGTCCTGGATTTCAGGAGGCCCATTTGAGAAGGCCACTGAAATTTCTGACAGAAAAGAGCACTTTCTATTATGATGTACTACACACATTCACAGGATCAATTAATGAATCAATGTTAATGGATGGGGACATTACTTTGGTAGAGTCCATTGGAACAGGGCCTGGATTCTGACCCGAAGAGGCCTACCAAGTTCAAAGCAAACTCTGCTACAGCATTTTTATTCAACAAAGTCAGAGGGCAGAACCAAAGTTCTTTTTCTGCTACTATTTTTATTCATACCAATTTTCTGATATTCTTTAATGACATTGCTTTCTTATTTGGGTATGTTTTAACTTTAGAATATATAGGCCTTTGTCCAAATATGCTTTGTCAGAGCTCTACTGTACAACCAGTAATTGAGTCAATCAGTGGGTTGGAAGAAAGGAAGAAGAAAGAACTAAATTCATCTACCAACACTTCCCCATTAGAACAATTGGTCTGTGGTACCATCAGTTTTCTTACAGTATTTGGAAATGAAATCATATGCACAAGAGCCACTTTTGTACACAAGTCCTCATCCAGCTAAAATTCAGTATGAGTAGGCCTGTTCCTGTATGTGTTTAGTGCCTTTCATAGAATCACTGAGTTGGAAGAGATCACAAGGGCCATCTAATCCAACCCCCTGCCCTGCAGGAATACATAATCAAAGCACTCCTGACTGATGGCCATCCAGCTTCTGTTTAAAAAGTTCAAAAGAAGGAGACTCCACCACACTACAAGGCAGCACATTCCACTGCTGAACAGCTCTTACCATCAGGAAATTCTTCCTAATTTTTAGAAAGAATCTCTTTTCCTGTGGTTTGAGTCCATTGTTCAAACTGTTTCACATCTCTCTGGCTTTTTTCCGCAAACGAAGATTCAGGAAGGACTCATCCTGCGCTTTCTGCAAGCGCGCTGATGACTAATAAGGCCAATCCGAGATAGACAAGTCCGGTTGCAGAAAGCACAGCAGAAGGTTTCCTTGGGTGATGTTTCCAGGTTGTGATTCTTTCTGCGTTGACGTTTCTCTTCAAGACTTGTTCGGCGTGAGTTATCAAATAAGGCTGCAGCATTGTGGATAGTGTGTCTCCATGCCTCCCGATGTGAGGCCAGGGCAGACCATTGTTGGTGATCAATTTGGCCGAGCCTGAGATGCTGTTTCAGGGAGTCCTTTTATCGCTTTTTTGGAGTGCCCCTCTTACGCTGATCCGTGGCGAGTTCACCGTAGACTAGTATTTTTTGGAGGCGATGGTCCTCCATCCTAGAAACGTGCCCTGCCCAGTGCAGCTGTGTTCTCAATATCATGGCCTCAATGCTGGTGATCCCTGCTTGCTCAAGGACAGCAACATTAGTCACATAGTCAGTCCAGTGTATATTTAAGATTGTGCGTAAACAGTGCTGATGGAAGCGTTCGAGGAATCGTAAGTGATGGCGATAGGTGACCCATGTTTCAGACCCATAAAGGAGGATAGACAGTACAATGGCTCTATACACACTGATTTTTGTGTTTCGCCTCAGGTGTTTATTACTCCAGACTCTTTTGTAAAGTCTTCCAAATGTGCTATGTGCCTTTGCTAATCTGTGATTGATCTCCTTGTCAATCTTGGCATCTGAGGAGATCATGCTTCCAAGGTAGGTGAACTGCTGAACGGACTTGAGCACAGATTTGCCTACGGCAGTGTGGGTATGGCGGTGTTCGTCCTGTGGTGCAGGCTGGTAAAGAACTTTCGTTTTCTTCAGGTTGACTTCCAGCCCAAACAGCTCTGCAGCTGTTGCGAAGCAGGACGTTAGGTGCTGCAGAGCTGCTTCTGTATGGGCAACAAGGGCAGCATCATCAGTGAAGAGCAGCTCACAGACTAGATAGTTTAGAGACTTAGTGCGAGCCCTCAGACGGCTTAAGTTAAACAAGCTACCATCAGTACAGTAACATATATAGATGCCATCGTCGTCTTCAAGCTCTGCCATAGCCCTTTGTAGCATCATGCTGAAGAAGATTGTAAATAAAGTTGGTGCAAGAACACAACCTTGCTTCACTCCATTAGTTATTAGAAAGGGCTCTGAAAGAGCATTGCCATATCTGACTTGACCGCGCTGGCCCTCGTGTAGCAAGATAATCATTTTAAGGAATTTGGGGGGACAGCCTAGTCTTTCCAGGATCTGCCACAGGCCTTTCCTACTCACGGTGTCGAAGGCTTTGGTGAGGTCAACAAATGTTACATAGAGACCCTTGTTCTGCTCTCTACATTTCTCTTTTAGTTGTCTAAGGGCAAATACCATATCTGTAGTACTCCTATTGGCTTTGAAGCCACATTGGCTTTCAGGAAGAAGTTGTTCTGCAATGGCAGGAACTAATCTGTTCAGGAGTATCCTTGCAAGGATTTTTCCAGAAATAGAGAGCAGTGTTATGCCTCGATAGTTTGAGCAATCAGATATTGCTCCTTCTTTCTTGTACAAGGTGATGATAACTGCATCTCGGAGATCTGATGGCAGTTCCCCCTTTTCCCAGCAATTCACAAGGAGTTCGTGGAATTTATCATGGAGTACATGGTCTCCGTGTTTTCAAACTTCAGGTGGGATTCCATCAATCCCAGCTGCCTTGCCGTTTTTCATCTGCTGTATGGCCTTAAGGGTCTCTTCCAAAGTGGGAGGTATGTCCAATTCATTTTTCATCAATTTTTGTATCATATGTTGGATAGCTGAGCCTTGGACTACTCGGTTGGCACTAAAGAGAATTTGAAAGTGTTCAGCCCATCGATTCAGGATGGAGGCTTTATCAGTAATTAATGTTTGACCATCTGTACTGTATAAGGAGCTTTGGACCTGATAAGTAGGTCCAAACACTGCCTTAAGAGCTTCATAAAAGCCTCTAGAATCCCCCAGATCTGCACAGCGTTGTGTCTTTTCTGATATTGATCCACCACCTGTTCTGCATGTCTCAGAGTTTTTGTTGAAGTTTACTACGTGTGAGGCGGATAGCTGCTTTTCTTACATGGCAACTTGGCTGGGCAAGGTATGCCTGGTGAGCAGTTCTCTTCTTTGCCAACAGCTCCTGGATCTCTTGGTTGTTTTCATCAAACCAGTCTTGATTTTTCTTGTGGGAGAACCCGAGGGATTCTTCCGCAGACTGCAGGATACTGTTTTTGATATACTGCCAAAGCACTGTGGGAGAAGGATCTGTAGGATGGTCTTCAAGTTTTGTTTGCAGGTTTGGCTGGAATTTGTCTCTCGTGGTAGCTTGTTGAAGATTGTTGACTTGGAGTCTCTTCTTTAAGATGGCATCCCTCTTAAGTTTGAACTTAAGATGAAGATTTAGTTTACATTTGACGAGGCAATGATCTGTCTGGCATTCTGCACTAGGCATCACTCGAGTATGATGGACATCGCAAATGTTTCTCTGGCGGACTAGAACATAGTCAATGAGGTGCCAATGTTTGGATTGGGGATGCATCCAGGTTGTCTTCAAGCTATCATTCTGCTGAAAGATAGTGTTTGTAATAGTCAGCTGTTGTTCTGCACAGAACTCTAGCAGGAGGCATCTGTTATCATTGCAATTTCCAACACCATGTTTGCCCAAGACACCTTTCCAGGATTCGGAGTTCTTTCCTACTCTGGCATTGAAGTCACCAAGGATAATAATTTTATCTTCTAAAGGGACTTTTTGTATGAGGTGGCATAGGTCTGTGTAGAATTTGTCTTTCTCTACAGGGTCGGCTTGCATAGTTGGGGCATATATACTAAAGAGAACAACATGTGGGAGGCGTAAAGAAATAATGCGATCAGAGTGTCCTGTTGGCAAGGTTTCGAGTTTGGAGGCAATGGAGTTATTAATCATGAAGCCTACTCGTGAAAGATGTTTTTCGGTTTTGGGTTTGCCAGACCAGTAAAGTATGTAGCCAGCGCCGTGTTCTTTAAGGCTGCCTTCCTCATGGAGATGAAGTTCACTAAGAGCAGCGATGTCAATATTAATTCGTGATAGATCATGGGCTATTAGAGCAAAACGACGATCAGGCCATCCACTATCTTCAGAGTCTTGCATGGTTCTGATGTTCCAGCATGCAAGCGTCAGTTTATTTATACCTTTGGAGGCCTGTGTGTGCCTTTGTTTCTTTGCCTTTGTTTGACCGCATCAGAAGATGCCCGTTGGCTGTGGCTAGCCAACCAGGTAGTTGGGGATGAGCTTTCGTTAGGCTACCTTTTCTAGGCCCCTCTCCATATGGAGCAAGCAGTGCTCTCCTTAAAAAAGGCTGCTTGGTCGTTCAGGATGCTGCCGAATAAGACTGTCATCTCCCAGGTCAGCCTCGAGCGACCAAAGTCCTGAACCACCTGCATGCAGGGTTGGGTCTGTGGCTTCCAGTGCATCTTCACACCTGCCGTTTTGTCCCTCACCTATCGCTACAGGGCTTTTTTTTTAATTGGATTTGTCCTTTGAGCCTGTCCAATGGATTTTTCTGGTGGAGCGCAGCGTGCACAGAGCTGGCCTCACCCTTTAAACCAAAGGTTCATCTGCTGTGGCCTTGCAAGCATGGACGGTAGCAGCGAGGTCCTTGGGCCGTAGGTTTGATTAGAGTTTCCTTCTCTTAGATGGTTAACCTTACAGGGTTGGACGAGCACCTTCTGTCCGGGTTTGGGATTAGAGTTTTCCTTCTCCTAGGATGGTTGCCATAAGGCTAGGGAGCCCATCTTGCCCTTTGACGCTCTTTGTCAGACCCTTCGGTTTTGACCTGTCTGGCATGGGAGACCCTACCGGTGGCTATTATGCCACCGCCAGCATAGCTCAAAACATCATTAGGGTATGCAAGCCTCTCTCCCATGACAAAGGGCGTCGATGGAGCGACCAGTAAAGCAGCCATACCTTTGAGCAAATTAAATAAAAACCATAATATTTTATTTTCTGTGTTTTGAGTGGGTCCCACAGGCCCCCAGTAATTCGGGTAACATCTCCAATACTGGCAGCATACTTTTGAGGCTTAAATGAAGATTCTGTGACTCCATACCTGTGCTTCATGAGGTGCTGCAGTGAAGGGACAGCCTTTACTGGCTCCAATGGAGGTAAATGGCAAGAGTAATTGCATCAGATGGAACAGTGCCATGGAACTCTGTGTGTGTGTGTGTGTGTGTGGAGGCGGAAGAGATCCAGAGGTTATTTAGCTCCTCCCCACCCTCATTGCATCCTTTTTGGGCATGATCTGGACCCACCCTCCCACCTCCAGTGCAGTGTGAGTATTGCTGGTCACTTTGGGGTTGGGTAGGAAATTCTTCTTTTTTTTTTTTTTTTTTGTCAAGGTCTTTTTTCCCTACCTTACAATGTATCTGGTGGACTTTGACCATTGGCATGAAGTGGAGTGCTCACTGTCTTCTTTCTGGCAGTTTGTATGACCAGGGGATTCTGGGGAAAGATGTTCTGCCAGGGTTTGGGGGAGTGCTTATCATCTCCGCTTTCTGTTCCAAGCATTGCCAATCCATGCTGATCTGCTCCAAGCGCTGGCAATCTGCGGTCTGATGGCATTAGGCCTGACTAGAAGCCTCATCCTGCCACTGGGATCATGGGCCACCACTGCACCTTCAGTTGGGGAACTGGTGGGAACAATAGCAGAGGTAACTTTTTCAGTGCATTCAGGCTTTTTGTGACTCTTCAGACATTTTCAGATGCCCCTTATCACGCAAACAGCCTTCAGAGCAGTAACGAGGCTGCTGCGCAGCAGGGGGTCCTTTTGGACACCACCATCCCTCTTCCGGGATCATTCGTGGCACATCCGTGAAGCTTTGGAAGTGGCCACACCGTATTTTAAGCACGGGCAACTTCCGTGCTTAAAATATGGTGTGGCTGCTTCCAAAGCTCCGGAGGCTGCTTGTGTGGTAAGGGGCGTCTGAAAATGTCCTAAGTTCTGATAATTGGAACATTTGTGAATGCTCAGTCCCTGTCAGGGCTGATAGCAGGTACTAGAATCAGGCCTAGCCACATAGGCATCAGTTTAAGGCCTTGTGCCAGCATTGACTATGCTGCACCATAAACTTAAGCCTTTAATGTTTTCAACATTGCCCGAGGCAGAGAGTATTACTCACGCACCCCTCCCCACTAAAGTTAGTGGACATAACTTTGAGAAACTGTCCCACTAAGGTCAGTGCTGCTAGTGGCATTTCATAAGTAGCACATAATCCAGTCAGAAATCTTTGAAATAGTTCTGCAGAGGAATCATCTGGAAAGTCATTTGTAAAATATAGGGTCATTGGGAATGTTTTATTATTCAAAACTCTCTTAACTCAGTACTTTATTTTATCCAGCTTTTCTGCACCATTTTTCAGGGAAGGACACCAGATAATTCACTCCTTTAGAATTTTTGTCAATTTCCACATCTATTTTATGCAATAAGCTAACAATTAATTACAGGAGATGTTTGCAGTATTCAAAATATTTTTAAAGTGCCATTTGATGGCAATTTTTTTTTTAAAAAAAAAACCTAATATCCTCTTGAAAATTGTAGTGATATATTTAGAATATCCTCTTAAGATAAAAAAAAATCACACAATTAATTTGATTTAAATACATTCCATTTTCTATATTTTCCCTCAGCTGAAAATAAATGTTTAATAAATGAGAATAAAGTGAATTTTTACTAGGGCATGTGCAATTTTCTACAACCAGCAAATGGTAGATTATTGGAAAATCCAATGCTGCTATACCATTAAAAGGGGGAAATAGAGTTCTCAATTTTTCATGTGGTTTCACAATATTATTGTAACTGATTGCATCTAACTTATGTGTTTTGACAAAAATAATTAAAGAATGGACATTTGAGTTATTCTAAGATTTCAAACCAAAGCTTGTCTCTTTTATTACTTCTCATCCATCAACTGTTTTCTTCTTGGAATGACCTTAAAGCTACTTTAATATAGTCACCTTGAAGGCAAATTCTAAAATTCTCATTAAATGCCAGTTGTTTATTTTCACTGAAACTCTCTGGGCTAGAACAATGGCAGATGAACTGATTGGTAGCTTTTTCTGTTTTTATTTTTAAGTGAAAGGGCTAAAGAGTGTGGCAGAAACTGGCCTCTTTATTCAAAATCAACACTCCTGAGGTGCACAGGGTAAGCAAAGCAGGCAGCAGATCCAAAACTGCTTTAGTAGGTAATTGTGCTATATATTTTCTTTAGCTATAAAAATGTTTGGGACTTGAATGCATAGCAACCTATTTTTTCCCAGCTGAATAAAACCTTGCAGGGTTCACTTCAGCCACTAAAACACTTCTGCTGGTATTCCAGCTTCTTGTACCGCCATCACCACATGTTTCTACTGTATATACTGGTGTAAGTAAGTGTGCCTGTTGTGATTTTCTTTACTTTTGTCTTTCTGGGCTTACATGAAGATGTAGATCACACTTTATGATGAAGGCTAAATTTCTGTACCTGGGAGTAACCCCCACTGAACCTTGGAGGACTTACATCTAAGCTGAATATATAGGATTTCTAATTTTCTTGTTATACTCTACGGTGAACTCGCCACGGGTCAGCGTAAGAGGGGCGCTCCCAAAAAGTGATACAAAGACTCCCTGAAACAACATCTCAGGCTTGGCCAAATTGATCACCAACAGTGGTCTGCCCTGGCCTCACATCGGGAGGCATGGAGACGCACTATCCACAATGCTGCAGCCTTATTGGAGAACTCACGCCAAACAAGTCTTGAAGAGAAACGACAATGCAGAAAGTATCACAACCCAAAAACATCACCCAAGGAGACCTTCTGCTGTGCTTTTTGCAACCGGACTTGTCTATCTCGGATTGGCCTTTTTAGTCATCAGCGCGCTTGCAGAAAGCGCAGGGTAAGTCCTTCCTGAATCTTCGTTTGCGAAGAAAAGCCAGAGAGAAAGAGAGAGAGTTATTAAAAGAAACACATACTAGGGTTGCCAAAAACAGGGAACGATTGTACACTGAGAATGTACTCTCATGGTAGACTAATGCAAGCTGTCCAGGACAAGGGTTATCTTAAAAGAGCTTAAGGCATACTTTTTCATAATGGCAAAAAGACCAAACACAAGCAAAACAACTAAAGTTATACTGAACTTTTGCTAGAATGAAATTAGCAAAGTATTACCTCCCTAGCTCTGGCCCTCTAGAGTTGAAAAATCAGCCCCCTAGGCTCCTGAACTCCCACCTCTGGCCTAGTTCTATGTGGATTCTGCCATAAATTGTAGCTCTGGAGACCTCAAACGTCCCATCCTAGTGCATGAGCATTAAAATATTCAAGTACTGCAAGCGTGTCATTTTTTGTCAGCAAAATAATGAAAATAAAGTTGTAGATATGTTGCAAAAGACATATCTATGCAGATTGAGTATCCCTTATTCAAAATGCTTGGAACCAGAAGTGTTTGGGATTTTGGAATACCTGTATTTGCATATACATACACGTATACATGTATGTCTCCAGCTATTTTACAGATCTTTGCATCCCTTTCCAGTCTTGTGTCCTATTTATTTACTATTTGTGCTGTGTATGAGATGCAAGGCTGGAGAGAGACTGATGAACTGTGAAATGGCGGAAATCCAAGCATGGTGCTTATCATGAATCCATGGCTCCTGCCATTGCATTTCACAGATCCTTGTTTCTTCAACCTCGAGTTTTGTTTGTTTGTTACTTGTGATGTGTATGAGATGCAAGGCTGGAGAGAGACTGAGAAGATTATCACACAAGGCTGTTTTGCCATGGCAATAGCATAATAAAAGGAAAACAAGAACATACCACTTTGAAAATGTTGAGTATTGCACTTCTCTTCTTTCCCACAACTGTGCTGCTTTGCAAACTCCCCTAGTGCAATAAATCTATTTGCTTCAATGCTGGCATGAGAGCAATCACTTGGCAGGACAGGACCTGATTCTCCTCTCTCCCCCTCCCCCTCGCTATTCCAAAGGAGGCTAACTCCACGCCTTTCCATTTTTTATTTTTATATTTGCTGTGTTTGCATAATTACAGCAAAAACTATTTTAAAAATAGAAAATTATTTATTTTTATTTTATCATTTTGCTGTAATTATGCAAACACAGCAATATTTAAAAAAACCTGACAGGCACAGAGTTAGCCTGCTTTGGAATAGCAAGGGGGATGGAGGAAAATCAGCCCCCCGTGACTCTTCTAATGCTAGCATTGAAGTGAACAGACTTATCTCATCAGCGAACTCCTGGAATATCACCAATATTGAGAGTCTATTGATGGGTTTTCCCATTAATGAAAAGGAGCATCACAATAATGGGGTGATTACACACCAGCAACAGGACAGCAAGGACATCATGGTTTGGCCATAGTGGTACTATCTGCTTTATTTTTTTTTCTTTTATTTACACCTCGTGTGATAATCTCCTGAGGATTTGAGAGAAGAATGAGCAGGAGCAATGCAGCCACCACCACAAAGGCAGAAGCGGACAGCTGGCAGCAAAAAGTTTTGGCTTCTGGAGGTTTTCAGATTTCAGGATTAGGGATACTCAGTCTGTATCAACTAGATTAAAGATGGTCTGAACAAAGTCAGAGTTTCACCACAGGGGAAACCAGGTGTAGAGTTTTGTTGTGGTATTACCCACAATTTAATGGCAACACAATTCAAACTCTTTCTGTGACTGTGATTCACATAGATGGAGATGTGATCCCATTATTGATGAGCTCCACAGCTCAGCAATTTTACCCCACCCCACACACTTGTTGTCACCCCGTTGGGCAGTATAAAACCTTTCCCCACTCCAGCTATCTTCTTACATAGAAGTGAATAAGTTCTTGGAAGAAGGAATGGAGAAGGCGGCATTCAACTAGTGGTGGTGAGACTAAATATGGAAAGTAAACGTTACTGAGAAACATCATGTACAAAGCATTTCTATAAAGACCATGCTCACTGCCACATTATTAGTCCAAACCTTTCCTGCTCATCTAATCAAAGCACCCTGAGGAGGGAGTGGTGGTGGTGGTGGTGTGTGTGTGAAGACTTTGTTCAGAGGTAGCCATGTTGGCCATGTAGCACAATATAACAACATCCAAAAATCCATAAAACAGCGATACCTTTATCACTAAAATATACAAAATGCATCATGGAAGCTTTGAAAGCTTCATTGACTTCTTCATCAGGCAAAGATGTTAAAAATCACTTTTCTTCTTTCTATATGATTCTGCCTGTGAAGATTTTATGACACTGACTTCTTTTCTCCCATCATTGCCATGCAGCGCTGCATTTACCCTTATATTTCAAGGTAGTTGTAGTGTTATTCTGCACTTCCATCATATTGAAACACCCAGATTTGAACATTTTGGTTCATTATCTTCAAACCCTGCTTCTTCTGCTTTTTATCCCACCCCTGGCCTTTAAGCATTTTGTATCTGTAGTGGTGAACGTCGCAGATGCAGTGAGTTGTGGATTACATGGGGGACACCATGCCAGAGCTGTCATGTTTTTGTCCTACCAGAATAAACTGTTCCTGTTAGGCTGACAGAAGTCATAATGCTGAATGCAGTGAAAGGAGAAAGAGAGGCCATGGAACCAGGGAGACTCCCACAGTCACTTCATCACCACGTGTGACATCAAAAACATACTCCTGAAAGTAATATTTTGTGGCTGTACAAAACACACAAGAAATGCCATTGTATCAACCTATTTTACTTTGCACTCTTGGGCTTATTGTGGCACAGGGAATGTGGGCAAATGAGACCAAACAATTTGGCAAAAGGAGTGTTTTGTCTGGATTTCCAGAAAGAAAGCACAACATTCCATGCCCAAACAACCCTCTAGAGCATGGCAATATCCTGTCTCATTTCCCTGTATGACCAAGGAGTGTGATGTAAACTCAACAAACACAGGAATATCCAGATCTGCCTCACTCTTCAGTGTATGGTGGTCAACACTGATTCAAGGTCAAAGTAGATTATACTTTTGGCATTTTTTTATATATAGAAAAGGTGCTCTAAAGTGGTAAATATACCAGTTTATCATAGCATATGATTTCTCCCTAAACTTCTTATCCTGTATTTTCTTTTACTTTGTTTTGTAATCTGTCAAAACTTAATTTGCAAGTTTAATTGCCAACACATGTATCTCTGAGGGAATCATTTCATCAGTTCTTCTTGCCTACAAAGGCTTGGGACTGCTTGCATGCGGTTCCAAGTCTTGCCTACGGAAAGAGTGGGCTCCTTGCTGAATTAATGGAACTTTTCTGTAATTTCCAAGTGTCAAAAAGTGGGCTTTTGTCAGTTCTTCCCTATGGAGGCTTGCTTTGGATTGCTTGTTGCTTACAAAGCAAGCTGAGAGGTGGTGGTGGGGAGGTGCTATGCTGACTATTGAGGCTTACTTGCAACCGCAGAAGCACTGCTTACAAAGTAGCAGTCAGTTTGGCACCTCCCCCCTCTCAGTGACTGCATACCATCTTTGATCATTCAGTCTTCATTCAGTCTTTGGTTGTTCAGTCATATTGTGGACATTGCTCCTTCAGGACTTTATCAGACCATCCTACATAAAAGTTCTTTTGCTGGCATATTTTGCTGCATTATTATGCCAGCAAAAGAACCCCCCCCACACACACACACTACCAGACCTACCTTTGCCAGCATCAATGACGCTTCCCCAGCAGTAATGGAGTACAAATGGAGCTCTGTTTACTTCTGGGTTCTTGATCATGGCAATTCTTGTGAGAAGATGCTAGCGCGGCCAATTTGAAAAACAAAAAAACAAAAACAAAGACACAAAAAGTTAAGACAAGCACAAAAACACATTTTAAAAGTCCCAAGTACACGCATGGGGGTGTCATAAAAAGAGCACCCCCTACCTGGTTGTTGTGATCTCAACTGGAAGTGTTTGCCTGTTGACACTGTATTCACGTGAGCACGATGGCACAAGGATTCAAATGCTGGCAACAAAGTGGAATGGGAGATCTATGGATGGCTTGGGCTGACAATAAAAAATATTAGCCTTATTCCCTACACATGATCGCGAAAGGAGAGTGTCGTTTGGTATGTGCTCCCTTTTGCAATCATTAAGCATTCTTATAATGCCATATTTGCCACTTCTGATAAAGTCCGGAGTCTGCAAGGTCACCCAATGTGGCCAAACGGAGATTCAAACCCTGGTCTCCATAATACTGTGTATAGTGCATTATTTTTACAGTGGCCAAAATGCATTTGCAAGTTTTAAAAAAAGAAGAGTGCATTATTTTTACACTTTCCAGTGGCCAAAATGTAAAAAAAAGAGAAGAAACTGGCTTCCGCTTTTCAACTGATTCCACTTTCTGACAGTGCTTTGGTCCCTAACCTGTCAGATAAATGGGGGAAGACTGAAAACGTGCATTTGTCTGACTCTCTAGTTGTTTCAACTGTGGACAAGGTCCCTCCAGTTTCTGTATAACATTTACTTACAGACATGAATGATGGCCCAATCACCCAAGGCCAAACAATTACAGCAGAAATCCATGATGGCGCTTCTGACATTTTAAGTTTTACGTTAAAGTAGACGCAGGGTTTATTCATTTGACTGGATCAGCAGGACAGGGACAATGGCAGTTTAACCATTACTGTCAGTGCTGCCTTCCTAATCTAAGCTACACCCCAAAGCTATTGTTAAACCTGCTGGAGGAAAATACTATTTTGGGATTTATGGCAACTTTGGAGGAGGAGCTGTAATACAGTAGATTAGGAAAATGGCATGGGAAGGAACATCAAACTAATATCCATTTCCCCAATACCAATCTTATTTAGATTTTGACATAATTGCTTTAAGGTGAAAAAAATAATGGGGAGGGGGTCCACGTTTGGTTCTTCTCTGTAATATCCAGTCCTATGTTTTAAGAACTCCAATCATGAGAAGTCCTGAAAATCAGAAAGTGCCCATAAATGCTTGATATTTTGAAGGGGTAGGGCTGGCAAAGGTGGCAAAGGCTCCTCCCAACCAACCTCCCCATTCCTCAGTTCCTGGAAACAATTGTTGGAGGGTGTGACTATTGATAAATGTAAAGAGTGGAAACAAGAGAAACATTTGGAGATGATGATCTAGAAGAGAAAAGTGGGATGAAATGTTATGAAAACTAACAGAAAAAAAATAAAGACTTGGAACAATTACTAAAGAAAATCAAAGGAGAAAGTGCTAAGGCAGGCTTACCATTGAACATTAAGAAAACAGAAGTAAAGAACACAGAGGAGCTACATAAGTTCAATCTAACTGATGAGGAAATTGAAATAGTTAAAGATTTCCCATACCTTACATCTATCATTGATCCAAATGGAGACTGCCATCAAGAAATCAAAAGACTAGGATGGGGAAGGGAAGCAATGAAGGAACTAGACAAGATCCTAAAGTGCAAACATATAAAATTGGACACTAACGTTAGGATCATCCAAGTCATTTTATTTCCCATCACCATGTATGGAGGTGAGAGCTGGACAGTGAAGAAAGCTGATACCATAGAAAGAAAATCAACTCATTTGAGATGTGCTGCTGGAGAAAAGTGCTGAGGATACTGTGGATGGCCAAAAAGACAAACAAATGAGTCCTAGAACAGATCAAGTCTGAACTCTCCCTCAAAGCCAAGTTGACTAAGGAGATTATCAGATGTGACAAAAATCCCACCACAGGGACAACAGGATGTCACTAAAGGGCTAACTTTTCAGATAACAATGTCCCTGTAGTGATATGCCCCCATGCCTCTTACCCCCCACTCCTTTTTATTGACAGCTTATGCCATGAATTGACCCATCATTCCATTTGTGTCACAGAACGACGGAAACTGTGAATTGACCTGTTGTTCTGTTTCTGTCATGGAATGGCAGGTGTGTGAGAAGGTGCCCTGTTATGCTGGTGCAATGCCAGCATAATAGGAGGTCCATGCTGAACACTTCCGGTCCAGCGGGACATTGATTTAAGTGACACACTTCCTCCCCCCCCCCCCGGGTTACTTGGTTTTTAAAATGTGTTTTTGTACTTGGTGTACTTTTTACTTTTTATTTTTACTTTTATTTTTAAATTTTCCACATGATTGTTCTCTCATGAGAACAGCCGGGATTTTGTTTCTAGGAGATGAATGGGGCTCTGCGAGAGCTCCATTCACTCCTGGGATGCCGGAGAGGAGGGGAGCAGTTTCTGTCATGCAGCAAGGTAGGTGTCTGATAATTTTTAATTTAAACAGTTATAGGGATGGGAGTGTGGGGAAGGAGATGTAGTGAGATGGGGAATTTTTTTGGGGGGGGTCCTTGTCTGATAATCTTCTAAATAGAGGCTGTCATACTTTGGCCACATCATGAGAAGGCAGGACTCACTAAGACAATAATGCTAGGAAAGGTGGAGGGCAGTAGAAAGAGGGGAAGACTGTATACCAGATGGATAGACTCAGTCAAGGAGGTCATGGCCCTGGGCATGCAGGACTTGAGCAGACAGGGAGTCTTGGAGGTGCCTCATTCACAGAGTCACCATGAATCAAAGTCAACTCGAGGGCAGTTAACAATAACAAAGTCCGTACTGAAGTCAATGGATCTCTTACACAGAATATACACACACACAAAGGTTAAACAAGGATGCATCCTGGCCCCGATGATATTCAATCTCTATGTTAATGACATTCCAGGATTCCTCTGATGTACAGATGTCCATATGCCAAAGATCCTTAACAGACACATCAACATCCTTCTGTATGCAGATGACATGGTTCTAATGGCACACTCCCAAGTAGGCCTTAGAAGATTGCTGAGAAAATTTGGTACTTATTGTGCCAAAAAAATAAAATAAAAAATGGAATAACAATAAGTTCAAATCCAAAGTGGTGATTTTTGGGAAAAGACGGGCCAACTGGCATTTGGATGGGGAACCTATAAAACAAATAGACTTCTTCTCATATGTAGGGGTTGTTTTTATAGATACAGGGACTTGGACCAATCATTTCAAACAAGGCTCTACAAAGGCCACAGTAAGCTCTAAAATGTTAACCAAATTACTCAGTTACAATCATCCAACCTCTCTGCTCCCTATCTTAAAGGTCCACAAGGCAAACATTGTACCAGTTCTTACATATGGTGCCGAATTGTGGGGCCTATTAAAGTTCCCAGTACTCAAACAACATCAAGCAAACTTTTTAAGGATTATTCTGGGGACAGACAGGAATACTCCCACAGCAGCCGTAAGAACTAAAACAGGCATGCACTCCATTCACAGTTTAGCAGTAATCAAAGGAAATTATCAGACGATCCTTTAAAACATTCTTTTGCCAGCATAACAAACAAACAAACAAACAAACAAACAAACAAACAACACATTTTCATGCCAGCAGAAGAACGCTCCCCACTGCACTTACCTTCCTTTCCTGGAATAGGCAGCCCTGGCAATAAAGAGGAAGTGAACTGAGCCCCATTCACTTCTTCATTTGAAATCCTGTGAGATTTCATTGTGTGAAAAATTCAAAAATAAAAGCCTAAAAAGTGACACCAAGCACCTAGACACACTTTAAAAGTCCCAAGTAACCTGGGAGGGTCATAAAAAGAGCAAAACGTACCTAGATGTCCCAATTGCACCCAGAAGTGTTCGTGCCGAACCGCCAGTCTTGCTGCAGTGACGGGATTTAAATGGCCTGAAGTTCCACCAAAATGGAACTGGGGGATCTATTGATGGCTTCAGCCATCAATAAGAAGAAATTCCAGCATAACACCAGTGGAACACAAAAGGACTTTGTTGTCTGATGTCCTTTTGCGTTCTTTAACTCTTTAAGTCTTTAACTATTGGTGGTAGATTCTTCACATAACAGACTGCCAAAAATGTGCCTGGAAGAACAAATGGGCACATTTCAACTTCAACACATATCATGTATTAAACAGGTTCTTCATATCATTTCACAACTCACTTTTTCAATATAATATCTATTTTCAGCGGGCAATTTGGTCACAGCAATATTTAAACAAAGAGTCTTGGATGTGAATGCCCAAACCCACATTGAGACACTTGCAAACACCAGGTTGTTGAAATAGTTGGCGCAAAACAAATTGTCTTTTCAAACAGAAAATATCTGAAAATGGGTTTGACTCAACACCATAGGATAGCTCTAACCAGAGTGAGATTTGAGCAGCTAGAATCCATGGTTAAATATGGACAATTCCATCAAATGCCTTATACTGAGAGAATATATGCTGTGGAGCACCTGAAATAGAAGACATTGCACATGTACTATTCAACTGTCAATTATATGCCTCAGCAAGGGCCCAGTACTTACAGGCACTACTTGACAGAACTATATATTGGGACTGTAACAAATAGTTATCTTACTTCATTCAAGGTACAAATACATATGTGGTCATTAGATTGACTAAGCTTATATTTAGGGCTTACAACTGAGAACACATTTTATTGAACACATTGGGATTGCATGCAAAGCTGATGAACTTACTTAAGCCATAATGCCTTTCTCATGTTTTATCATCTTCTGTTTAATTATAAGATGATAATTTATTGTTATATGTTTTGGTATTACCTCATAATTTTTTTACTTTACTATTAATTTTAACTTTTAATTTTATTTTATCCCATCCCACTGAATCTTGTTATATTTTATTTTGATTTAGTCTAACTAGTTTACAATATTGTATTTTACTTATTTGATTCTACTTTTATAATGTCTGGTGTTAATTGTTTTCATATGGTCAATTGACTAATCAATAAACTATAACTGTAAAAAAGCAACAACCCAAAGTAGGAATATAGACTATACACTGGATCAAGGCAGAAACTTATGTTTTAAAATTAGTATTCTCTGAATGGCATTTCAGCAGCATGTTATATTTTACTTACTTTTAACTTATTATTGTTTTTATAATGCAATTTAAAATACAGAAGTGGGGGGGAAATCCCCCCAATGAATTTTCCTTGATTTTTTTCCGGGCTGTGAGGCCGTGTTCTGGAATAGTTTCTTTCTGACATTTCGCCTGCATCTGTGGCTGGCAGAGAATGGCTGGGTATGAGTGTATGTGGAGCTTATATGCTGTGAACCCCTGTAGGGTAGTATATGTAAATTTGTGCAATTGAATGGTTAGTTTCTGGGTATAGGAATGCAAGGCTCGTTAGCGTCTGTTTGGCTAATGGTTGGTTGATGGGCCATTAGCCAAACAGACACTAACGAGCCTTACATTTCTATACCCAGAAACTAACCATTCAATTGCACAAATTTACATATACTATCCTACAGGGGTTCACAGCATATAAGCTCCACATACACTCGTACCCAGCCATTCTCTGAAGATGCCTGCCACAGATGCAGGCGAAATGTCAGAAAGAAACTATTCCAGAACACGGCCTCACAGCCTGCAAAAAACCCAAGGAAAATCTACGGATGCCGGCTGTGAAAGCCTTCAACTTCACACCCTCCAATGAACACTGCCCAGCTGTTAGTGCCCCTAATGAGCCCCACCTCCAGAAACCCCAAATACTGGCTTATTAAGAATTTGGCTTATTAATGTGATCTTCCACTGGAAAAGCAGTAAGGTTTCAGGGATTCTCTGTATGGATCCCAATAGGTACATGTTGTAAGCCATGCATTGCCCAAAGGAAGAACTATGGACAAATTCCAAAGTATGAGGAAATATAAGGTCAAAAGGACATTGCCTCCACCACACACAAAGCGACAGACAATTGATTAGATTAAGCAGATGGACTATTCCTTTGTTTGAAGGTTTCAAGCTTCCCTTCCCTAATCATCTAACCATCAAAAGAGACAGCTCAAGCTTTTTGAATCCAATCATCAGACATTCAAGGCAGTTTGCAACACATTAGCATCTTCAGACACCTATTGTCAAGACCAGGAGTCTTCCTGGAACTCATTGTGCAATCTTCAGAAACTATTGTTTCAACCCATGAAACTTCCTCCCCTCAGGGCATATTTTTAGTGTAAATATTGGCCAAAAATCATGCCTCATTGAGCACAGAACCTTTGCTTGTGGACACTATGTCTCTCTGTGTGTTAGCCACTCCAGATTCATCCATCCACGCTGCCAGTTTGCTCAATGACTTTGGACTACAAGACAGGTGTATCATGCCAGAAATCTCTCTATCTATCCATCTGGCAATCTTTTTCTCATATTCCTAGTGGTCTTGTGTGGATGCTTTTTTGTATGAATGTGTGTGTGCTTGATGTCATTATTTTATGTCTTTAATAAATATCATTGTTAATTTTTCATTTTGCATTTGTGTGTGTCTGTTCAGAGTTAGTAGAGGTATAGTTGGCATAAAGATCTCCTCTCTGTTGCATTGCTAAGTTTGAGTTGCTGCTAATTTCCCCAACATATTAGAAACTCGATATTTTCTTGGAATTTCCAAGAACTCTTTGGGTAACACAACATTTTAGGAATAATTATAATAGTAAGTGTTAAGCTAAAAAAGAAAAAAGAAAAAAGGCAATACCAGCTGTTCCCACCATAGCACATGTGCTCATGTGAGGCAAGAGGCTATGCTGGTGGTAGCAGTGCTGCTGCATTGTTTAAAACAAATAATATTATGATATCTTCATTACTCCTTCCTCCAAGTAATACATTATTTTCAAGCTCTGTACTGAAAAAAAAATTAATGTTGACCAAAAAAAATGTTAATATTAACTTTCCTTGTGAATGCTAACAAGAAAAGGAGAATTTGTGTAGGTGAGGAGAGGAGGGAGAGGGAGAGAATGTGCAAAGCCACATCACATCATCAGCTGATAAAGGAAGACTTGGAAGAGGTCTAGCATGACATCTGTACTGGGCCACCATGGTGAAGTACATTTACTCTTGTCTCCTGTATAGGAAAATCATGTGAATGGCAGAGTCGAAGAAAGTGCGGAATGTATGCTCTTTGGCTTTGTTCATATGGATATAGTAGTTCAGAATATAGTTCAGAGGTGGTAAATTGGAAGAGACCACAAGGGCCATCTCGTCCAACCCCCTGCCTGCAGGAATACACAATCAAAACACTCCTGACAGATGGCCTTCCAGCCTTTGTTTAAAAACCTCCAAAGAAAGATTCCACCACACTCAAAGGCAGCACATTCCACTGTCAAACAGCTCTTGCCATCAGGAGAAGAAGAACTTTGTGTTTCTCAAATTAATATGACCTTCTTGGCATCTAAACATGAATAAAAAGTAAACAACAATATTTAGGCCTAATTAACTTAAATAACTAAGATCAATATCTGTAGTGAATTATTTTTTCACCTCAAATTACCATTCAGTTCTCCACCATCTTTGGAACAGAGTGCTCCTCTCTCCTTAATCTATCACAGGCAGTCAAAGATCAGTGCTTTGTTCTTTGTATAAACTCTTGCAGCAAAACATGATTTTATTTCCCCCCAGGTTCCACCGGAACTTTTTGAAGAAGAATATTTTACAGTTGTGTGTTTCTAAAGGTTAAATGGAAACCAGAGCTGACCATTAGACTCCTAAAAACATCCCCTCTAATTATGAAGTGTGTGGGTTGTCACATAGCCCCACATTTAATAGCAGCTGGAAGACGCTAATCGAAAACTGTTTACACTTTTGGATGTGTTTGCATATAGCTTTCTTCAAAGGAAGCTAAGTCCAAACCCCTCTTGCTATTTTAATTGAGCATTTTTTCCTTCCCTTCTTCCAAGGTGCGCAACGTTGTCTTCAACCCTGTTTTATCCTCAGTGGAGGACTGTGAGATGGGTTAGACTTAGAGATGGTGACTGACCCTAGGTTAGTCAGTGTGCCCTGTTGCTGAGGCAGGGCAGTGGGGGGGGGCTTTGAAAACATTTGTGTCTGTTCCTAGCTTAACCACATGCTGCTTTGGTCTTCCAATGCTTTTGCTGCTTTTATATAATATAATCTGGAGCTTGTTACCCTAAATCAATTAATGTGTAAGACTAGATATACACTGGAATAAAATTCAACGTCCTGACTAGAAAACATAAGAAAACAAAAACTTCACTTTTTCACATCAAACACTTATATTAAATTACCCACAAACAGGCATTCAGTGTGAAGCCAAAGGCTTTCACGGCTGGCATCCCTAGATTTTCCTTGGTTTTTTTCCGGGCTGTGAGTCTGTGCTCTCAAATAGTGTCTTTCTGATGTTTCACCTGCATCTGTAGCTGGCATCTTCAGAGAATGGTTGGTTCGGAGTGTGTCTGGGGTTTATATGCTGTGAACCCCTGTAGGGGAGGTATATGTAAATTTGTGTAATTGAATGGTTAGTTTCTGGGTATAGAAATGTAAGGCTTGTTAGTGTCTGTTTGACTAATGGTTGGTTGATGGGCCATTATCTGCTGGCAATCCCCCTGTCCCTGGGTGGAATTATTTTGTCAGTGTTGAGGTTTGATTCTATTGTATTTCAAAACTGGGAGCCAGATTTTGTTTACTTTTAAGGTTTCTTCTTTCCTGTTGAAGTAGTCCAGGTGTTAGTGGATTTCAATAGCTTCTCTGTGTATTCTGACATGGTAGTTGTTGGCCTGTTCCAGAATTTCTGTGTTTTTAAATAACATTTTGTGTCCAGGTTGGTTTAAATTCTGCTACAGCTGATTTTTCTGGCTGGCCCAGTATGTGGTGTCTCTCATGTTCTTTGATTCATGTTTGCACACTGTGTTTTGTGGTGCCTACGTAAACTTGTCCACAGCTGCATGGTATGCGGTAAACTCCTACAGCTGTGAAAGGGTCTCTTTTGTCCTTCGCTGAGCATAGCATTTCTTGGATTTTTCTGGTTGGTCTATAGACTGTTTGGAGGTTGTGTTTCCTCATCAGTTTCCCTATTCTGTCTGTGACTCCTTTGATGTATGGTAAAAATACATTTCCTTTGGGTGGCTGTTTTAATTCTTCATTCCTGTGTTTTTTTCTGTGATTATTCTGTACATGAAAGTTCTCATGCTTTAACTTCTGCTATTTCTCCACAAATAGAAACAATACCGAAGAGCAATCAATATTACAAAGAAGGAGCTAGATATGTGTTCACCATAGCCAAGGTGCACTGCATGAAAACCATAACTATGCATGTTTACTTAGAAAGAAATTCCAGTTAATCTACTCATGCTTCCTTCAGGCAATTGTTACTTGGATTATAATCTGACAGTTCAATCCTAAATGAATAAATTCCTCTGCGTGTTATGGGACTTTCTCACTAATGCATTTCAGACTGAGGCATTAGTCAGTTTCAGTATATGTAAAACAGAGTTCTGTTTTCTGCAAACAAAACTTATGTTACAACCATTTACACAATTTGGGCATATTTGTGTTCCATTAAATAGTTCAGAAACTCCAAAAAAAGTTGCACAGGGTTGCCCAATTTTCTTTCCAAATTAGTTTTCAATGCAACATTTGGTATAGAGATGGAGGAAGGATGAATATATCTGCAAGAGCAAAAATAAAAGGTTTGGGAAAACAGATGCTGAAACAATAAATGCTCAGTTTCAGATTATCCCGATTTTGTTGTCTTCAGCAAGGATTTTTTCATCTGTTTCAAACATTGTGGGCACAAAGCCTCTTGGACCCTTATTGTAAGCTACATCAGGAAGCATATGAGGCAGGCTATAATATCAAAGAAGCTTCTGAAGTTGCCAGGAAAAACTCCACATATTCTTAAATTCTCAAAGGCAAAAGTGATGCATTTGTACAGTAATCTTTTGGATTTTGGAACAAGGGATCACAAAATGTGAAGCTGGTTCTTTTTAACAACTTGACTCCACCTCATGTATCCACAGCTTTATGTGCTACTTCTAACATTCAGGGTAGCAGCTAAGACTCAATTTCTAATCATTCTTTCAAGGCAGATATTTAGCAAGACTAGGGAAATTTGAACCAGGGATAACAATCTGGCACTCCTAAATTATACCCCAAGAGGGAAAGAGAGAAGAAATATATTTGCTTTAAGACTTGTAAAACCCATTTCATAAGTAATCCACAGCAGCATGCCACTCCTGGTAATGTATGCCGCTTCTGCACGGGATTAAGGTAGATTGTATAATTAGATACCATGTTAATACAATACTCTCTAATTAGGTAGCCATCATTAGTATAGTTTACCCAAAACAGCATGGAGACAACCACAAGATTTTGGCAACAACACCGTTCCAGATAATGCATGAAAAAGATATAGAAAAAGGATGCCAGCTGTTCCACACAAAGTGACAGAGGCATAAAGCTGAACCATTTCAATTATTCCACTACAATTATATGTTATCATTTTGCTAATGGTAAAGAGGGCATTACCACTGTGCCATACAATTAAGATAAAATTGATGAAATTGATGGAGATTATGGATCAATTCCTTCTGATTGCTGTGGCTGCACCTCTAAATACTTTCATTATTACTGTCTTATTAATATTCTTGTGGATACATGAAGCACGGTCAAGTCAGATATGGCGATGCTCTTTCAGAGCCCTTTCTAATAAATAATGGACTGAAGCAAGGTTGTGTTCTTGCACCAACTTTATTTACAATCTTCTTCAGCATGATGCTACAAAGGGCTACGGCAGAGCTCAAAGAAGATGACGGCATCTATATACGTTACCGTACTGATGGTAGCTTGTTTAACTTAAGTCGTCTGAGGGCTCGCACTAAGACTCTAAACTATCTCGTCCGTGAGCTGCTCTTCGCTGATGACGCTACCCTTGTTGCCCACACAGAAGCAGCTCTGCAGCCCCTAACATCCTGCTTTGCAACAGCTGCAGAGCTGTTTGGGCTGGAAGTCAACCTGAAGAAAACGGAAGTTCTTTATCAGCCTGCACCACAGGATGAACACCACCATCCCCACATTGCCGTCGGCAACTCAGTGCTTAAGTCTGTTCAGCAGTTCACCTACCTGGGAAGCATCATCTCCTCAGATGCCAAGATTGACAAAGAGATTGATCACAGATTAGCAAAGGCACATAGCGCATTTGGAAGACTTTACAAAAGAGTCTGGAGTAATAAACACCTGAGGCGAAACACAAAAATCAGTGTGTATAGAGCCATTGTACTGTCTATTCTCCTTTATGGGTCTGAAACATGGGTCACCTATCTCCACCACTTACGACTCCTCGAATGCTTTAATCAGCGCTGTTTACACACAATCCTAAATATACACCGGACTGACTATGTGACAAATGTTGCTGTCCTTGAGCAAGCAGGGATCACCAGCATTGAGGCCATGATATTGAGAACACAGCTGCGCTGGGCAGGGCACGTTTCTAGGATGGAGGACCATCGCCTCCCCAAAATACTACTCTACGGTGAACTCGCCGCAGCTCAGTGTATGAGGAGCGCTCCAAAAAAGCGATACAAGGACTCCCTGAAACAACACCTCAGGCTTGGCCAAATTGATCACCGCCCTGGCCTCACATCGGGAGGCATGGAGACACACTATCCATAATGCTGCAGCATTATTTGAGGACTCATGCGGAATAAGTCTTGAAGAGAAACGTCAACGCAGAAAAAATCACAACCCAGAAACATCACCCAAGGAGACCTTCTGCTGT
The DNA here is from genome assembly GCA_030847615.1 of Gambelia wislizenii. NCBI lineage: Eukaryota > Metazoa > Chordata > Lepidosauria > Squamata > Crotaphytidae > Gambelia > Gambelia wislizenii. Next base: position 225,065,941 of record JAUMIR010000003.1, on the reverse strand, counting down.
GCTTTCTGCAACTGGACTTGTCTATCTCGGATTGGCCTTTTTAGTCATCAGCGTGCTTGCAGAAAGCGTGGGATGAGTCCTTCCTGAATCTTTGTTTGCGAAGAAAGGCCAGAGAATATTCTTGAATTCTTATAGATAAAGTTTTGAGAACCAAAAGTTTAAATCAACCAGCTTGGAAGTACGTCTAATTAAAAACAGTGGAATATTTTGTATTAGAACATTATCAGATGAGCCTCTAAAAATGATGTAATTCCGCAAATTAGGATAGCTGAAACATTGTGGCATTATTACATGTCACTGTAATCACGTGAAAGAACCAGCACAGAATTATCACATGATGATCAGTAGGGCTTTAAGAATGGGAGTTTACTTCCATGATTTAGCGTGGGTGAGATTTTGCCAGTTCTCGTGAGAAGATGCAAGTGTGCTTAAAACTCCAAAAAACGCTTAATTATCAAAGTAAATGAACATACTAGCATTGAAACAAACTTAGAGTGTGCAAAATAAATGGGACATTTCATAAAAAGTGCATCCTGTGCTTCTTTTTCACATTCCCACTTGGAAGTTTTCTCACTGAGGACTGCCTACTCACACTGTAATCTTGTGATTACAATGGGATGTGGTTTTGCCCACTGGCAATACCACACACAAAAAAGTGATATTGAAGATCTATTGACAGCTTGCCCCATCAATTAGAAGCAACACCTTTGTTTTGTGATAGTGGGGCCCATTTGTGCTACCATGACATTGTATTAGTGTATTTTTGCCACGTCTGATAATGTCCTTAAAATATACAATCTTCTAGTACTGCATGGTTTTTTGTTTTGTTTTTTTACAAAATTACGCATGACATTTATGACATCACCTCTTTCATAAGGAATAACAAAATGAAGAGCCCAAATGAGATATTACAAAGTTTCCTACCCAAAGCTTGTCTATGACTTCCTCTTTGTATTCTGGCGAATATCAGACTCACAGCATAAAAAACTTATAAATTTATAATGACTTTGACATTTTAATGTTTATTTATTCTTAAAACGGCTTATCTCTTTTCTTCACTGGGGTGGCTTAACAATCTATGTCATAGCTACAAAGCAATTCGCCCTGGCCTTTCCAATAATCAATAATAGGTTTCCACTCTTCTCTCCACATGTTTTCTTTCCTATTACGCAAATTTTTTGTAAGTATGTCTAGTTCTAACATGTCTATCAATCTGTTTTTCCATTCGTTTATCGTTGGGCGCTCTACAACCTTCCATTTTTTAGCAATAACCAATCTGGCTGCAGTGATCATATAAAGCACCGTTCTCCAGTATACCTTTCTTTTCTCCTCCTCCAACCCTTCAATGATATTTAATAAGTATATCTTAGGTGTAAATTCAAAATCAGTTTGGAGAATCTCTTTAATCACGTGGACCTGCCTACAAAATCTCCTTATCTTCTCACAATGCCACCACATATGCATCAAAGTTCCTTTGTTTTTCCCACATTTCAAACAACTGCTTAGCACATTTTGATTCATCTTATTCAGTCTTTGAGGCGTATAGTACCACCTAAGAGCCACCTTAATATAGTTCTCTCTTATATTTTGTGATGCCGTAAATGCAAATTATCTTTCCCTTGCATTTTCCCGTTCTTCAATAGATATAGCCTCACCTATATCCAATGCCCACTTTATCATATATTCTTTGACATACTCTCGTTCGGTAAATCTGGACAATAGTAGCTTATAAAATTTAGTAATAGCTTTTTTATTACTTTCCTCCAATAGTAGTTTATCTAAATCATTATACTCTTTCTCCAACCCCTCTTTCTTCATGTCCTCCATAAACCTCTCCTTTAACTGCCTGTATACAAACCAGTTTATGTTATATCTTTCTTGCAGAACTTCTTTATCCTCCATTTTTAGCAGCTTACCTTCCCCACTCTTTCCTATATCTGAGTATCTTAACCAATAATCCGTTTTTGTCCATCTTGACAAAAAGGCCTCTTAAATAGATGTCCACAATGGAATCTTAAAGAAAAATATTCTTTTAATATTTCCCCAGACTCTCAATAGGCCTTTCCGTACACAATGATTAGTGAAATCTCTATTAGCTTTTTCTTTACCCTAAATCAAATAACCATGCCAACCAAATCTGGCATCATGACCTTCCAGATTCAGCAATCTCCTGTCTCTTAGATTTACCCATTCCTTTATCCAGATCAGCACCGATGCTTGATAATAAATCTTTAAATCAGATTTAATGTACTGCATGGTTTTAGAAAGGTCTTTGTTTACACAGTATGACCAATACTCAGAACAGTGGAAATAAGAACTCTTCTTTTCCTGATAATTCATCTTCTCAAGAGTAGTACAGAATGATAAAAATAATCATTCTGTTTCCTGTCAGCATCAGCAGACAGGAGCTACAGCAGAGATCCTATTTGTCAGAAGACCAGGGAGTGGGGAGCAGGAATGCAGATGAGATCTTTCTCTTCTCTCTCTTGGGAATACGGCTCTCCTTGTCACCCTGCAGATCTCTGCGGCCAGGGAACTCAGCTTGCACACGGCAAGGAGAGAAGAGGTCTGGTTTTAAATGTTGCCAGCAAGTGAGGAGAGGGCCATGGCCAGAAAGGATAAAAGGCAGCCTGCCCCTCTCTTCAGCCTCTCTTTCGCTTCAGTGGCAGCAGCAGCAGTGCGAGTGGAAGAAGAGAAGAGTGAGTGGAAGGAGGCCTTTAATGGGGCAGGGAGAAGGCAGTCGACATGAGTGCCAGTGGCCACAATAAGGCTGAGTGGGGCTGGGCTCAGCCTGAGCAGGCATTTACCCCCCACTGGGGGTGGTTTGGGGGGCTATAGCGGCCACTAGGCCGCGGCAGGGGGGCGGATTGCCTCTTAGAGGGCCATGGGGGCCGCAGGGGAGCGAGAGGCAGCCAGGGCCAGGGCCTTGCACCCACGGCAGGAGGCGGCTGGGCGAAGGCTGAGGGGACCGAGTGGCGGTGGTATGAGGGCGCTGCTTTCGGAATCGAGGTGGGGTGCATAGGATGCGGGCCAGTGGCACTAACTTGCGGAGTCCACCAGGCCCATTGCCTTGTCACGTGGCGCAGCCCATCTGGGGGTGACAGCAACCCTCTCTCGTTGGTGGCAAGGTGGCAGGAAACTTGCTATATTTAGATTGTCCCCAGTCTAGGCTGGCCTTGGGAAAATTTGCAGGGCTAGTTTTGGCTAGGCCTTCAGGCCCTGCTAGGAGCTCACCAGGCCTCAGCCTGGGTTGGCTTTAGGGTGGGGCAGGGTATTATCAGGTGGGCCTGGACTTGCTGGGGGCTGTGTGGCCTACGTAGGCCTGGGGCCTTTTTGTAAGGCCCGGGATAGGCTTTGGGGCCTAGCTGGGATTGCCCCCATTGGCAATAATAATATTAATAATAATAATAAAGATAATTGGTTATATTGCAACACGGCTAATTTAACTTGGTCTATTATCCGAGGGGCTGTGCAGCCTGCAGGGCCTCGGGTCTATTGAGGGCCTGGGATAGGCTTTCGGGACTTCAGGCCTGTGGGCCTTAGCAAGGCCTACCAGGAAACCCCCTCCCTTGGAATAACAACAACAACAACAACAACAATAGGCTAGGTTAATATAGTGGTGGATTAACATTTGTACATGTAAACTTTCATACCCTCCCAATTACGGTCCCTGGCGACCCCATTTTGGGGGATTACAGTGGATTGTATAATATTGGTGGTACTTTAATTGGTTACTAGTACAGTTGCTTAATACAATCATCCCTTCACATTCGCGGGGGTTAGGTTCCCCAGACGCCCGCGAATGTGAAAATTCTGTGAATAATGACTGCCCTCCCCCTCCCTGGCCAAAGCAACCATGGGGCCTCTGGAGGCCCCATAGTCGCTTCCCCCGGACTCCCCACTCCCTCCCAAGGTCTTCACGGGGCCTCCGGAGAGTCTCTAAGGCTCCGTGAAGGCTTCCCCAGGCCTCCCCCCTCCTACCCCGGGCCTTCACGGAGCCTTCGCTTCCCCGGGCCTCCCCCCTCACACCCCTGGCCTCCCCCCTCACACCCCGGGCCTTCACGGAGCCTTCCAAGACTCCTTGTAGGCCTCCCCGGGCCTCCCCCTCCCACCCCGGGCCTTCACTGAGCCTTCTAAGGCTCTGTGAAGGCTTCCCTGGCTCTCCTCCCTCCCCCCCAGGGCTTTCACGGAGCCTTCTAAGGCTCCGTGAAAGCTCCCCCAGGCCTCCCTCCTCCTACCCCGGGCCTTCACGGGCCCAAGGAGGCCCCTTGTCGCAGTTTTGGGAGGGTGGGGGGGCAATAAGAACAATATGTCTAATATTGGTAGACATCAATGACTCCCAAGAAAAGGAAGGGTGGCAATAAGGACAAGGGGCCTGCCCCAAAGCGCCCAGTGCCCATTGCCCCTCCACCTTCATCCAGTGAATAGGAGGAAGAGATTCCATCACCCTCTCTTTCACTTCAGAGACCCACCCTCCCGCTGCTGGAATAGTGTGATAATGGTTGCTTCGAAGCCTGGTAGGAATTCCCCCCCTTTTTCTCAGGGTTTTTTTCACCTACCCCATACTAGGAAAGCAGCAAAATGGGACAATTGCCTAGGGTGGTGCCTAATTAGGTAAATTATCACCCAGTAAGACGGGAAAGGGGGAGGCGTAGATTACAGTGTGCACCTATGGCACCGATTTCGGTGAAGGGACGGTCGCTGGGAGGGTCTCCTTAGATTGTATGATCTGGGAGAACAGGAAGAGTCCTGCCTTGGAGTTGGCCTGAAGGATAATCCCCTCACCTTAATCTGTAGGGATTGGGTGAGGGACTTTCGGGTTGACCTTCCAGACACAAGCTGGCTGGAGAGCAACCCTACTTCCTGGGGTTACTCAACAGGGCTCAAGTGTTCGCCCGGGAAAACTGGGGGCGTAAGTCCAGAAGGGATGATCTGCCCCAGCTGCTCCCTCACTAGGTTGCCTCCCCCACTGAAGATTTAAAGGGAATTTAAATAGGTATGGTGATAAATAAAGATCCCATTTTATTTCACCCCATATTTTGTGTGTGGTCTCTTTATTTCTCCGAGTCTGTGTGCAAACTAGATCTGTTTCTGCTTTCCTCAGTCATGGAATTATAGCATTTTTAGACACTCATCTGATAAAGTCCAAAATATGGGAGAACATTACAATATATAATCGTGGCTGCAAGACTTTTATATGCTCAGAAATTGAAAGACATATTGACTCCTTCACAAGAAGACTAGCTGATGAAGACGTGAATTGTCTGAAATGGATAAACTGACAATGCTGATTAAGGAGAAATCTTTGGTTAACTTTTAAAAAGATGGGGATTTGTTTATTGCTCCTTTGCAAAAAAAAAAAAGTAAGGGATAAGTATCAACTTTCAGCTTTTAAAAATAGTAGACTTTTAATTAAAAGTAGAAGTTGGAATTTATTGTCACTTAATGGAATATGTTATTAGTAGAATATAATAATCAGTTAGGGAGGGGGAAATCATTAGTAATTTTGTTTGTATTTGTTTATTAGTTTTAGTTTTTTAAAATTGTTTATTAGTATTAGTTTGTGTCTTTTATGTATTTTATGCTTTTAAAATAAGTTTTTGTTTGTGTTAATAAAAATAATTGTAAAAAAAGAAAAGAATGGGAAACAGTTGAAAGTAAAAGATTATTGACTGTGAATAGGAGAAACAGAAACTGACAGATTTGCCCATCCATGTCCAAGGCTTTAAGTGGCCAGCTCTGAAAATTCAGCCTTTGAATTTTAAAGAAGGATCCAACCCAATTCACCTGAGTGCTTTTGCTTTGGGAATTCATCCTCCTCTACCTCTTCCACTTTAGTCTTCTCTAGCAGTGCTACACAAAGTGGCGATCTGTGTACCAGTGCCAATTCATGAGCTATCAGCTGCTGGTCCATGGAGAGTTTCCAGGAAAGAAAGAAACAACCATAGTCAATGGCTACAAATACCATGCTGGTCTCCTGACACATTGAGGAAAAAAACGTACCAGTCTTGCATATCAGATAGCTGTAAAAGCATGTTATATAGCTCATCAGAGTCTTCAAATCATTTGACCTAATTTTAAGTAATTTGTTAAATAACAAATTAGTCCATAGTCTACAATGGCTGAAGCATGTGTTCAACTTTTCCTCAGATTAATGTGGATTAGCCTTGGATGGACTATGTCCCATATAATTAAATAAATTATGGGGCAGGAAGACTCCCCCGCCCCATCTAAGTTGCATTCATGCCCTTGTGGCATGAGTCTAGGTCAGAGGTTATAAAATTAAGCCTTTGCGATTACCTGATGTTTATCTTTCAAAGTTTACTCAATAATTTCTGGTGGCACTGGATAAGGGCAGGGTTATTCTTGCAGTGTAAGGGAATTGGGGTCTTATTATCAACATCAGAGAGACAATTTGGGGGGTTTAACAAGAGGCAAAAACAAATCAGTTATTAAGCCTTGAGGCATCCTCAGGGAAAGATAGCAATAAATCAGGTTGATAGCCTAAACACTCAATGAGTCTCCCTATTAACCAAATAAGATCAGAACCAGGGCATCATTCCTGATGAAAAGCAAAATTTAATTAGCTAATCTACCAGTGTCATTTAGTGAATCAAAAGCTTTTGAGGGGTCAATGAATCTTGCCCTCATCAGCTCATTATCCTCCATCACTAACAAGATATCATTAAGCAACTTCAGAAGAGCAGCTATATGTATGAGAGTGCTATCATTAAAGGAGAAGCACTATTTATTTTCAATTAGAAGGTTTTAAAAATATTACATCAAAATGTACATAAATGTGTATAAAGCCCCCTGATCTTTGGAGTAACACTGTTTGCATTTGCACATCAGCTCATTTTTATGTTCAGCTTCAGTTCTGTAATGCTCATTAGTTTTCAGTCCTATGAACAGAAGACAACAATGGTCTTACTAATGAATTCTTCTACCATAGCCATGGAGGAAATGTGGCAAAATGCATGATAGCCCTACCTCTCCACTCCCCATCTCACCCTTCTCACTCAGGAGGAAGGTCTGAAAGGAAATTTTTAGTGGGTTCAGCTAATGATGGTTACAGGCTTTTCTACAATCAAATACCCTATGCTATCAACCCCAATCAGAGCTTGGAAATGACCACAGCCCCACAAATTCCTCAGTCAGCATGGCCACTAGGGGATTGTGGGATCTATGGTCCAAAAGAAAGATCAAAAGGACTTTCCCTTTTGGGCTGATCACAGCTACAAAATATGCTGTTCTTTCCTGAACGTGACAGTGTGCTTCCTTATCACAGGAAAATATTAATTCAAATGCTCCAATAGCGTATTACTTGCATGGAAAGTGATCTGGGTGAGAAAGGCAGTATATGAGGAGAAAACTCTAAAGTAATTGTACAATTATTTTTTTTAAAGAAAAAGAAATAATGACAAAATGAGATCCTTGTGAAGTTACAAGCAATAATGCCGTGTCTTTATACACGTTTCCATATATAAAAAGACCACCAATCACCTACAGTTAATGATTGCAGATCATATTCTATTATGGTAGCCAAGCATATTCCACTATGACAGCTCATAACAATCCCAGAGGAGGTTTAATGATCAATTGTGGCAACCATCCACAAATTAAAGGTCCTTAATAACACACACTGCCAGGATAAACTGTGAGGACTCTGAGAAGGGGGGGGAACACTTTCATTCTATCATGCCAAATGATCCATGGCTTAAGGGCTCACATTTATATAACACATCCTAATGGGTCTGAGGGAACCCTCAGTCCCTCATGTCAATGATCCATGAATAATAGGCGTTGTCTGATGAGTGTCGGAATCCATGCTGCTCTGCTTTCGAGATGAATTAGCGTGTTAAGATTTAGCAAGCATTAGTGTCTCCCTATCAATATATTAAGCCTCCCTATTTAACCATTTTTTTCAAAAATCTCAAACCTAAGCCACTGAACTGTGTTGTAATGACTTGAAGAGGAAATGTTTTCTTCCATTTTGAGACAGAGTTTAGCACTCTGACGCAGACATCTTTCTCCCACTTTGGCCAACTTACAAATTAAGTCCATATTGCAGGGAATGGTGAAGGCTAGACAGGCCTGTTTAGGCACATGAGTAAGCACTAAAGATGACTAATGGTACACTCCAGAATGGCAAATGTGTAGTATAAAATCACCTTATAATAATACATAGGCCTAGCTCCTGTTCATAGCCAATGTATTTCCCTCCCCCTTCTTTTATTTAAAAGTTTTTCTTTACTTTTTTTATTCCTTTTAAAATTAAATCATAATTAAACTTCTAATAAAAATAAGAAAAAATAAAGAATTTTAAAAGCCCATGGAAAATGTATAGTGGTAAGGCAGCTCTAGTTTGACACTGCTTTAACTGACATGGCTCAATGTAAGGGGATTCTGGGGTTTGTAGTTTTGTGAGAATATTTAGACTTCTCTGTCAGAGTGCTCTCTGGTGCCACTACAAGTCCCTGGATTCCATAGCATTGACCCATAGCGGTTAAAGCAGTGCCAAACTGGATTCTTTCTGCAGTACAGATGCCGCCTAGGGCAGCTCTGGCTCTTCCCATAGGCTCTGGAGCATTTCCTCAGTTTGTGGTCTTCATACAGACCCCAAAATATGGCTGGACTCCCAAATGCAGAGCAACGGCCTGAAAAATCTCATAACCCCCCTAATGTCATTAGAGGTCTGCCCGGGACCCACTCCTGATTTCAAAGGACCCAGTCTTCCATCACTAGCACTGCTACTTGTTATTTACTGGAGAGTGGCAGGCCAACTGGGTGCCATACTGATCAATAAGGGTTCCAGCTACAAAGAGGCCTCAGATAGACCTACATATATATCTATAATGTACCCGTACCTGAGCATCATGAGAACGACAGCTCACAAAGTCTTTAAGGCTGAAATTATCTCAGCCTGGACAGAGCCTAGTATGTAATCCTGCCCAGCAGCAAGCAACATGACAAGATGGTGGCAGGAAGGGCTCTGTCTAAGGACTTTATCAGACAAGGCCATTAGCGGCAAAAAAAAAAAAAAAAAAACCTGCATAGTTTAGGTTGTGATGATAGCAGAAAAGGCAAAATGATCAGACGCCCTCCTTGCTTACCCATTCCCATGTGTCATGCTGGTGCGAATGAGGCATCACTTTTTATGGACAAGCTAAGCCGTCAATAAAAAGTGATGCCTCATTCATGTCAGTGCTACGAGTAAGTGATTATGGACTTTTTCGGACGTCTCAAATACAATGCAAGCAGCCTCATCGCATTGCGAGGCTGCTGCGCTGCAGGGCGTCCCTTTCGGATGACGCTCTCCCCTGCCGGTACTGTTGCGGTACTGCGGGGATATTTGAGTGTTATATTTCGCCGGTTTTTAATCACGATCAACTTTCGTGAGTAAAATCGGCAAAATATAACACTCAAATGTCCCTGCGGTACCGCAACAGTACTGGCAGGGGAGAGCATCATCCGAAAGGGATGCCCTGCAGCGCAGCAGCCTCGCAACGCGACGAGGCTGCTTGCGTTGTATTTGAGACGTCCGAAAAAGTCCTATGTCGTCTGATAATTTCTGCTATTTGTGCTATCATCACATCTTAATGGAATGGTTTTTGCTGCATCAGATAAAGTCCCAAATTTTTAGAAGACATATTACAGGAAGGTCTTCCAAAGTTGGGTGCAATTCCAATGGCACACTGGGATGTTTTGCCAATTTGGAACTGAACCAATTTTGAAAATAATAATTTGGATTGTCTGCTGAATCACTTCCATGTTACTTATCTTCTAAATTGTACATGGGAGCAGGAAAGTTCACTGTTCCCTACAAATGGACCATCTAGGGCTATCCATCCCTCTGGTTGCTATTAAATGTTTTAAAATGGTAAGAGATCCTTATTACAGATTTCAAATACCTCATCTACTTGCATCACAATTTTTCCAGATCTGACAAAATAGCTTAGAAGTATGTCTATTTAAATCTGGACACAGTCAAAACTGATTCTCTGCATAAATCAAGTTCCTCGCCTTACCCCTTAGAACTGAGAGTGATGGGGGTTTCTTAGTGGTATGTGGGAACCTCCATCTAAAAATGATTGAAAAACCCTAAAAGTGTTGAAAAGCCCTGATTAGAAGAATTCTGAAGAGAATCTTTACAGTTTGGGGCTTATTCTGTAAAAACTTCTTATGTGGTTATTTTGCCCAGAAATCAGCATTTTCTCCAGAAGAAACAGCATTTTCTGTGCAGATAATGATATTTCAATGCAATACAGTTTCCTGTGCAAAAATATGTGATCTGTTGTTAACTGCTGTCAAGTCGACTTCAACTTATGGTGACCTCATGAATGAAAGACCTCCAAGGGCTTGTCAACATGGACTAAATACCCCATCTTGCCCCTGTTTCAGAGCTCTGTAGCCCATATGATGCAGGGCATTTGCCCCATTTTGTCCTAGGGCAGTCCTCACCACCCCTGGGACAGATACAGGACTGAGATGGGGTGTGGGTGTGGGAGGGCATGATAGACTTTTTAAAAAAACAATACTCCATTACTACAGGCAAAAACGGGATCGGTCTTCACTTGTCTGCTGGAGGCTGTCCACCATGCTGGACCTCACTGCTGCCAGCATCTCCCTGGCTCTCCTGGAAGCCAGGAAGGAGGCCCTCAGCATGTGACCAAGGGTGGTCACATGCAGAGGGCCTTCAGTCACATGTTGCAGACCCCCTTCCTGCCTTCTGAGTCAACAAAAAGAAAATGTTCACAGCTGTGACTGCAGGGATGGGTTGGAGCCCCAATTCACCCTATCCTCAACAGCCCTGCTCAGGTCTTGCAGGCTCAGTTCCTTCATGGAATCTATCCATCTGGAATGTGGTCTTCCTCTTTTCATATTACCTTCTACCTTACTAAGCATTATTGCCTTTTCTAGTGAGTCATGTCTTCTCTTGATATGTCTAAAGTATGACAGTCTCGGTTAGTCATCTTGGCTTCTAAGCAGAGTTCAGACTTTATTTGCTCTACGATGCATTTGTTTGTAGCAGTTGCCATGGTTTCCATAGCACTCTTCTCAAGCACCATATTTCAAATGGATTGATTTTCTTCTTATCAGGTTTCTTCAGTGTCCAGCTTTTACAACCATACATAAAAATGGGAAATACAATGGCATGGACAATCCTGACTTCAGTATTCAATGATATTTCATTACACTTCAGGATCTTGTCTAATTCCTTCATAGCTGCCCTTCCAAGTCCTACTCTTCTTATTTTTTCTTGACTGCAGTCTCCATTCTGATTGATCATTAAGCCAAGGTGGAAAAACCTTGAACTATTTTAATGTTTTCATCATCTACTTTAAAGTTATGTAAATCCTCTGTGGTCATTATATTTGTTTTCTTAATGTTCTGTTACCCTAAGAGGTGTGTGTATGTGTCTTATTAGTGGGGAATTTATTAGCTCAAAGAGTACTAAGTCAGTCTATTAAATAATGAGACTGTGTTTCTACCCATCAGACAAATAAAAGAGAACTGATTGTGAACCCTTGAGTGGTGACCTTGAACATGTCTGAACCTGCATGACAACATCAACACTCTTGGCTGTTCAGTTAATTTTCAGTTGTCCTTTAAAGCAGCTGAGTTATCTGTGGTGTACCAGAAAAATACTAAGTTTAAAAGTCGAGCAACATATAATTCTGCGGCAACTTGAGGCGGACCAAAACTTTTTCAAAAAATCATCACTTGTGATGTAACCTGTATCTTCCAGTATGATCCTGAGACAAAATAATAGTCAATGCACTAGAAAAAAGCATCATCACCAAAAATGAAAAAAGCAGCTCAAAGCAAGTCCACATTCAAAACCATGCTCATTGTTGTTGTTGTTGTTGTTTGCACCAATGGCAGGGCATAATTTTGGCAGAATGGGTTCCAGAAGGCAGAACAGTGAACCAGCATTATTATAAGGAAGGTTTGACAAAGCTGAGAGAAAGAGCCAGGGGGAAAAAGACCAGGACTGTGGAAAAATGGTTTCATTCTTCATCAAGACAATGCACCTGCTCACACAGCACTTTCTGTGAGGCCAATAAATACATTACTACACTTGAATGTCCTCCATATTTGCCAGATTTGGCACCATGTGACTTTTTTCTTTTCCCTAAAGTGAAATTGGTGCTTAAAGGAACATGTTTTGTGTCAACTGATGCAGTAAACAAGAAAATGGCAGATGTGTTGAAACAGCTGACAGAAACTGATCTGCTGCACACCTTTGACAAGTGGAAAACAAGACTGCATTGGTGTGTGAGTGTGAATGGGGAGTATATTGAAAGGGACAAGCATTAGGATTGTAGTACATATAAATAAAGATGGGTTATTATATCAGTCTTATTATTTAACAGAGAGACCTCGTATGCCTGTGAGAGGAGGGTAACTGCACGGGCGTTTTCACCTATGTATACCGGCACTAACTGCAGAGAACTCCAGTTTAAAGTGAAGTATTTTTATTGGAAACAACACAAAATGCATTCACACATGCAACACATGTTCCTAAGAACCACAGAAGCCTATCAAGGAGTAAGGCAGAAAGATTAGATAGAGGGAGAGATTTGGGGAAAATAGGGCAATAGTTACTAGTCTTGGGGGAGCGCTGAGAAAGAGTTGTCAGGTTCATCCACAATGGCACACCTTTCTATTGTTGGGGGACTAATATTTAGGGGGTACTCTGGTTAGGAAAAAGCCTGGATGGTTTTCCCACCGGGTAAACAAAGGAGACTGAAACTTAACTGATTGAGTTAATGGCTGGCAGATAGGAATTGATGGGTTTATGACAACCTCACAATGCAAGATGGGGGGGGGTCTGAGGGCATATTAACTTGGCACTGGAGTTGTGAAAGGTCACTTAGTTGTTGGGTTACATGACTCATTGCTGAGATGCCCAAGAAAGAGTTAGCACATACCTCCTTAATGGCTTTATTTACCAAGGGGCTTCAGTACAATACTAATATGGCTTGCTTTGCCAAAATATTTCTAAGACACATCCCTGATCAATGTGACCTCAACCTGACCTCCTTTTGGATCACCCCAGCCAACTTGATCCTGAAAAGTGTCCAGTATTTCCAATTATGAGATATAGGGAGGGGGTAGCAAGGCATGCTAACAGTTCAACTGTAAAACTGTCTTTATACTTTCTTCCTTGACTTTTACCAGTAATTGTTTCAGGTCTTTGCTATTTTCTGCTGGGTGTATGGTATCATCTCCATAACATAAAGTGTTGATGTTCCTTCTCCCAATTTTCACTTCTCCTTCTTCTAATCCTACTTTATGTATGATATTTTCAAGATACAAATTAAACATATAGGGTGATAAAATGCAGGCTTGCCCGCTCCACCCCCCACCCATTGGAAACCATTTTGTTTCTCAATATTCTGTCCTAACAGTAGATTCTTGTCCTGAGTACAGGTTACACATCAGGACGATCAAATGTTGTGGCACACCCATATCTTTAAGAGCAATATACAGTCGTCCCTTCACATTCGCGGGGGTTCCGTTCCACGGACCCCCGCGAATGTGAAAAATCCGCGAATAACGACTGCCCCCCCTCCCCCACCATAGCGACCATGGAGCCTCCGGAGGCCCCATAGTCGCTTCCTCCAGCCTCCCCACTCCCTTCCTAGGCCTCCCCGGGGCCTCAGGAGACCCTCCAGAGGCCCCGTGGATGCCTCCCCAGCCCTCCCCCCTCCCGCCCAAGCCTTCAACGGGGCCTCCGGAGAGTCTCCAGAGACCCCATGGAGGCCTCTCATGGCCCTCCCCTCTCCCTCCCAGGCCTTCATGGGGCCTCCGGAGTGTCTCCGGAGGCCCCATGGAGGCCTCCCCAGCCCTCCCCCAGGCCTTCATGGGGCCTCCGGAGTGTCTCCTAAGGTCCCATGGAGGCCTCTCCCAGCCTCCCCCCTCCCTCCCCGGGCCTTCGTGGGGCCTAGCAAGGCCCCATGGAGGCCTCTCCCAGCCTCCTCCCTCCCTCCCTGGGCCTTCGTGGGCCCTAGCTAGGCCCCATGGAGGCTTATCCAGGCCCTCCCCCCTCCCTCCCCGGGCCTTCATGGGGCCTAGCAAGGCCCCACGGAGGCTGCTCCCGGCCCTTCCCCCTCCCTCCCGGGCCTTCGTAGGGCCTCCGGAGCGTCTCCGGAGGCCCCATGGAGGCCTCCCCGGCCCTCCCCACCCCCTCCCCGGGCCTTCATGGGGCCTCCGGAGCGTCTCCGGAGGCCCCATGGAGGCCTCCCCGGCCCTCCCCGCTCCCTCCCAGGCCTCCATGGGGCCTCCGGAGCGTCTCCGGAGGCCCCATGGAGGCCTCCCCAGCCCTCCCCCAGGCCTTCATGGGGCCTCCGGAGCATCTCCGGAGGCCCCATGGAGGCCTCTCCCAGCCTCCCCCCTCCCTCCCCGGGCCTTCGTGGGGCCTAGCAAGGCCCCGCGGAGGCCTCTCCGGGCCCTCCCCCCTCCCTCCCCAGGCCTTCGTGGGGCCTAGCAAGGCCCCGCGGAGGCCTCTCCCAGCCTCCCCCTCCCTCCTCGGGCCTTCGTGGGGCCTAGCAAGGCCCCGCGGAGGCCTCTCCGGGCCCTCCCCCTCCCTCCCCAGGCCTAAGTGGGGCCTAGCAAGGCCCCGCGGAGGCCTCTCCCAACCTCCCCCCTCCCTCCCCGGGCCTTCGTGGGGAATAGCAAGGCCCCGCGGAGGCCTCTCCGGACCCTCCCCCTCCCTCCCCAGGCCTTCGTGGGGCCTAGCAAGGCCCCGCGGAGGCCTCTCCCAGCTTCCCCCCTCCCTCCCTGGGCCTTCGTGGGGCCTAGCAAGGCCCCACGGAGGCTGCTCCCGGCCCTCCCCCTCCCTCCCGGGCCTTCGTGGGGCCTCCGGAGCGTCTCCGGAGGCCCCATGGAGGCCTCCCCGGCCCTCCCCACCCCCCCGGGCCTTCATGGGGCCTCCGGAGCATCTCCGGAGGCCCCATGGAGGCCTCCCTGGCCCCCCCCGCTCCCTCCCAGGCCTCCATGGGGCCTCCGGAGCATCTCCGGAGGCCCCATGGAGGCCTCCCCAGCCCTCCCCCAGGCCTTCATGGGGCCTCCGGAGCGTCTCCGGAGGCCCCATGGAGGCCTCTCCCAGCCTCCCCCCTCCCTCCCCGGGCCTTCGTGGGGCCTAGCAAGGCCCCGCGGAGGCCTCTCCGGGCCCTCCCCCCTCCCTCCCCAAGCCTTCGTGGGGCCTAGCAAGGCCCCGTGGAGGCCTCTCCCAGCCTCCCCCCTCCCTCCCCGGGCCTTTGTGGGGCCTAGCAAGGCCCCGCGGAGGCCTCTCCCGGCCTCCCCCCTCCCTCCCCGGGCCTTCGTGGGGCCTAGCAAGGCCCCGCGGAGGCCTCTCCCGGCCTCCCCCCTCCCTCCCCAGGCCTTCGTGGGGCCTAGCAAGGCCCTGCGGAGGCCTCTCCGGGCCCTCCCCCCTCCCTCCCCAGGCCTTCGTGGGGCCTAGCAAGGCCCCGCGGAGGCCTCTCCCAGGCTCCCCCCTCACTCCCCGGGCCTTCGTGGGGCCTAGCAAGGCCCCACGGAGGCCGCTCCCGGCCCTCCCCCCTCCCTCCCGGGCCTTCGTGGGGCCTCCGGAGCGTCTCCGGAGGCCCCACGGAGGCCTCCCCGGCCCTCCCCACCCCCTCCCCGGGCCTTCATGAGGCCTCCGGAGCTTCTCCGGAGGCCCCATGGAGGCCTCTCCCAGCCTCCCCCCTCCCTCCCCGGGCCTTCGTGGGGCATAGCAAGGCCCTGCAGAGGCCTCTCCGGGCCCTCCCCCCTCCCTCCCCAGGCCTTTGTGGGGCCTCGCAAGGCCCCACGGAGGCCTCTCCCAGCCTCCCCCCTCCCTCCCCGGGCCTTCGTGGGGCCTACAAGGCCCCACGGAGGCCGCTCCCGGCCCTCCCCCCTCCCTCCCGGGCCTTCGTAGGGCCTCCGGAGCATCTCCGGAGGCCCCATGGAGGCCTCCCCGGCCCTCCCCACCCCCTCCACGGGCCTTCATGGGGCCTCCGGAGCGTCTCCGGAGGCCCCATGGAGGCCTCCCCCGGCCCTCCCCCCTCCCTCCCAGGCCTCCATGGGGCCTCCGGAGCGTCCCTGGGCACCCCATGGAGGCCTCTCCCAGACTCCCCCCTCCCTGCCCGGGCCTTCGGGGGCCTCCGGAGCGTCTCCGGAGGCCCAATGGAGGCCTCTCCCAGCCTCCCCCTCCCTCCCTGGGCCTTCCTGGGGCCTGCGGAGCGTCTCCGGAGGCCCCATGGAGGCCTCCCCAGCCCCCCTCCCTTCCAAGGCCTTCGCGGGGCCTCCGGAGGGTCTCCGAAGGCCCCGTGGAGGTATCCCCTGCCCTCCCCGCTCCCTCCCAGGGCTTTCACGGGGCCTCTAGAGGCCCCGTGTCGCGGTTTTGGGGGGGCCCGTGGGGGCCCCTCGCAAAACCGCGAATAATCGAAACCGCGAATGTCAAGTTCGTGAATGTGGAGGGGCAACTGTATAGCTTTTCATGATCTATACAATCAAAAGCATTTCTATAATCTAAAAAGCACAGGCTAATTTTCTTTTACAGTTCTTTGGTGTGCTCCATTATCCAATGTATGTTTGCAATATGATCCCTAGTGTCTCTTCCTTTCCTGAGCCCAGCCTGGACATCTGACATTTCTCACTCCATATATGGTAAAAGTCTTCATTGTAGAATTTTGAGCATCACTTTTCTTGCATGGGAAATTAATATGATAGTCCTGTGATTACTGCAATTCCTGGGGTCCCCTTCCTTGGGGACTGGAATGTATATGGAACATGTTCAATTGGAAATTGTTTTGTTTTCCATATTTGTTGACAGATTTCAGTTAGAACTAGAGTAGATTCTTACTTAGTACAGTAGACTGAAACAGCTGTATTGGTATGCCATCTGTTCCTGGTGATTTATCTCTCCCAAGTGCTCTGAATGCAGTTTCCACTTCACTTTCTAAAACTGGGGGTTCATCTTCATATAATTCTTCTTCAAATAAATCTGTCATCCTTTCATCTTTTTTATATTGTTCTTTTGTGTATTGTTCCCATCTTTTTTTTTTAATTTCTACTTTATCATGCAATATGTTTCCTGCTAGTTGTAGAGCATCCCCACTCTTGGTTTAAATTTCATTTCGCTTTCTCAGATCTTGAGGAAGACGTCTCTTGTTCTTCATTTTTTGTTGCAATCTTCTATTTCTCTGCAAAGGGTTTGGGACATTAGTGCTCAATCTCACATAGCCTCATTGCCTCATTGGCTGGATGTAAATCTTTGCTTTGGTTAGCGAAAAGTAAGACTGTGTTTAACCTAGAAAACTATCTCAGGTTACAGCTAACGCAGAAGCTGAGAACGGATTTTACTAGAGCTAGATTTAAGCAATTGAATTCCATGGTAAGAACAGGATGATTTCTAAAAATACCCTACCATGAAAGAACATGTATTTGTGGTGCTCCCGCTGTAGAGGATATTATGCATAGTTTGTTTGATTGTTATATCTATGATAATGAGAGGTCCCATTATTTACAACCATTTTTTGTTAGAATGAGCAACTGGGGACCCTGTTGCTAAATTATCCCATTTCCTGGAACCCAAGAACCTACAATTAGTGTGAAGTACTGCAAAACTTATTATAAAAGCTGCTACCTAAGAAATCAGTTTATTTCACAAAATGGGGTTCCGTGCCATGGAGACAAGTTTATTTAAACTGTTCCGTAGAGCTTCTTTAATCCATTCGTTCCGGCTTGTGCCACTTTATAGGATATTACATGATATTTTACTCCATTTTGTACTTTATTTCATCCATTTTATTTTATCTCTTTTATGTGTTTCCTTACATCCCCAAATTATATGGCTAAATTTTAAGGTAATTTTACACATGAGTTTTAGATGTGATCTAATTTATTTTCACATGCATTTTGATATTTAGACACTTTGTGTTTTACTGTATTCTACTGTATTCTACTGTTGATATGGTCAGTTGACTAATCAATAAACTTGTTTGTTGTTGTTCTATTTCTCTGCATTGATTATTATAGTAGTTCACTTTATCTCTGTACATCCCTGATTATTATAGTAGTTTGCTTTATCCCCGTACATATCCCTTTACATATTAAACTATTCATTGAATAGTTGTATTCAGGGTTCTGGCTCTATTTCTGTCACCTTTTACTTTTTCTTCCCATCTGTCCTTGGCTGCTTGAAGAGTTTCATCTATCACCCATGGAAGCTTCTCTTTCTTTTTGGCTACAGAGAATGACTTTCTGCATCCCCCTCCTTACAATGTCTCTGACTTCAGTCCAGTCCCTGGCTCCAGTCCAGAGTTCATTGGGTTCCCAGTCAATTAGGCTTAATCGTCCAAATCTATTTTTTCACAATTATCATTAAATTCCATGGAGATGTCCTTCAAGTTGTATAAATGGGAACTTATTTTGGGCAAAATTTGCAAAGAAAACAGAATTTTCTGCATTGGAAACAGCATTTCCTGGATAGAAAATAATATTTCTGTGGAGAAATATTATTTTCTGGGCAGAAAGTACTGTTTTCTGCACAGAAAATGATGTTTTCTGTGCAAAACAGCCATGTGCAAATTTTGTGCAGAATAAGTCCTGAATTGCAAATAGTCTTTGAAACTTGCATTATTTTCAAAGGAAATTATCAGATGGGGACAAATATAATGTCCCCATCTCACAATCTCCTGTCCCACTCCACTCCCATCCCTGTAAAATTTTTTTTAAAAAAATTCAGAACTACCCTTTTCGTGCTGTAAAATGTGCTCCCCTCCAGCAATCCAGGAGTGAATGGAGCTCTCACAGTGCCCCATTCATTTCCTGTAAAGGAAATCCAGGCTGTTATCGTGAGAGGACGATCATGCAGGAAATTCAAAAATAAAAATAAATGTCAAAAACTCAAACCAAGCCCCAAAACACACTTCAAAAAACACCAAGTAACCCAGGGAGGGTAGGCAAAAGTGTGTCACTTACCTTGATGCCCTGATCTCAACCGGAGGTGTTCAGCATGGACCTCCCAGTGACATTGGCATCACGCCAGCATAATGGGGCACCTTTGTACTCACCCATCATTTCATTACAGAAACAGAATGAGAGGTCAATTCACAGCTTAGCCCATGAATAAGAAGGAGCATGGGGAGAACAGAAAGGGCACAGGAGCATAACAAGACAAGAGCGTCGTCGTCTGAAATGGAAGCCCTTTTACAATCTCCTGTCATCCCTGGGGTGGGATATTAATGTAATCTGATAATCTCCAAAAACTTTGTCACAGCAGGAAGAAAATTGCTAAAATTACTCATTGCTTCATCTAAGAAGAAACTTAGTGCTTGTCTACACAGACTAAATACAGTTCATACAATGCAGGGCTTTTGCCCTGATCCGCCCCCAGGCAGTCCTTGCTACCCCTGGGGCAGGTACAGGGCTGGAATGGGAGCAAGCCAGAATAGGGCCTGATAAACCATTATAATGTAATACCTATTACTGGAGGCCACAACCTGGATCAAGCCTCACCTGTTCATGGGAGCCCAACAGGCAAGCCACCCGTTGCTGCTGCCACCAGCCCCCTGGCTCTCCAAGGCTGGTCGCATGCAGGGGGGCTGAAATCACATGTTGCAGGCCCCCTTCTTGGCTTCTACATCAGCTGGGGAAATGGTGGCGGCAGCAGTGGCTGCAGTGACAGGCTGACATTCTGTTAGGATTCCAGTCCATTTCATGGAGGTAACAGGGGCAGAATGAGCCAGATCCAGAACCATGAGATACTGCCAAGGAGCCAGCATATCCTGGGTGGTGTAGATAAGCCCTTAGTGAAGAATTGCATCCCTAGTCTTACTTCAAACATTGAATAGTCTTGCTACAATTACTGAGGTTTTAGCAAAGACGTTTATGCACTATTAATTAAGTATGAAGAATAATTGTACTGTACGTTTTCTTAACAGGATTATTAAAAAGTTGGGGCCATCCTGTAAATTAAAACCTCAGTCAGAAGACTTTAAAAAAGATAGAAGCTGGAAAGTCTTTTAAGATTTGTTGTAGTATGTATATAGAATCTTCACTGAAGATACGGTATAAGCTTCAAGCAGGAATCCTTTCCATTTGTCACTGCATTGCTTAACATTTCATAAAAATGAAAGGTTACTGAAGAACAAAAGAATTCCAGTTCAGTGCATAGAAAAATGATGAGTGCAGTTTTTTCATGAGCTAATAATAGGAAAACATTAACTCTCTCCAACAGCTTGGGGAGCTTTCAAAGTAGACCTTATTGTATGATATCAAGTTAATAAAAATA
The DNA here is from genome assembly GCA_030847615.1 of Gambelia wislizenii. Classification (NCBI taxonomy): domain Eukaryota; kingdom Metazoa; phylum Chordata; class Lepidosauria; order Squamata; family Crotaphytidae; genus Gambelia; species Gambelia wislizenii. The sequence goes on along the minus strand of JAUMIR010000003.1, from coordinate 225,045,657 downwards.
CATGTGGATTATGTACTTTGAAAAGGCAAGGGAACTGAGCCACTTCCTGCTTGAATAGAACTGCTAATATTTCAGGTGTTTTTACACAATGTAGTGAATCAATCCTTTCTTTTCATTTCAAGAACTATGGTTCAACTTGGAGAACTTTGTTCACATGAACGAACCTTTCTCAGATATCTAATTCTATTATGATGCACAATTACAGAACGGAAAGGAGGCACCCACCTTTGACTGGTGAATGGTATACATGCTATTAAACATGGCTGTGTAGCTATGCATGCTGACCATGATTCACTAGCAGCCTTATATGTAGTCATGAGACCATTAAAAAAAAATCACCAGTGGGACGTAAGACAGTATAGGATTTCAGCTTACCTTTGTAGTGAACTGTTTGAACTAAAAATACAGAAAGCCAGGCTTTCCGAAACAGAAGTTTACAGCACAAGAGAAAACTTTCCTCTAAGGGTATTTCCAGATAGAAAGGACCTCATGTTAACACTTAGAAAGTATTATGGGGTTATTCTGTCTTTTTCTCCTGTAAAAAAAAACCAGAAGAAATACTAGTAAATTATAACAATAACAACAATATTTATTTCTTACCCATGTCTCCCAAGGGTTGAGGTGGGGAACAATACATCCACACAAAACAATTAATATCAATTAAAATACATCTTGGTTAAAAATACATACAAAATACATAAATAAATCAAAACACACAATATCAATTTAAAAAATCAAATAAAATCAATACATATTAAAACAGTTTAAGAGGGTTATGAGTTGAGATCGGGCACATTACTTTTTTAAATCACAGTTCTCAGAAGGTTGGACAATTCTGGGAACTGTGGTTCAGACAAGTAACTTCTGGCATGGCATGATCAAAACTTTATTTCTAAGCACCATGTTGAAAGAATATTATCAAACTTTTTTTTTAACACCAGACAGCTCCAGAATCTTTCCTGCATAAACTTTCATTAGTCTTGGCTTAAGTTTAGTTTTAAAAGTCCATGGTAGTCTTTGCCCAATGCGGCTTACGGTAAAAATGAAATAAATATTTTTAAAAATTGGTATTGGGGAGAAGAGGAAAAAGAGTTTTTTTTCACTAGATGTGAGAAGCAGACCCTGTCACCATCTCTTTCAATTCTTCTGTCTAATTTTCTAATTAACAAAAACTGGATTTTCTTTTTTGCTTGCTTGTGTCATGTAAGATTAGCTGCCCAACATTATGTACCTATTTTGTGATGCATCCAGGGAGAGTTAACTATCTGTAAGTAAGTAGGCAACTATTTAAGCAACTTGGTACTTCCTTGTACTCTGTAACCTCATAAGAAGACTGTAGGGAGTGGTGACATTGACATTGCAGTTAGCTGGCAGCCTCACTCAAAGCAAGGGTCAAACATCTGCAGATTTGGGATGGCTGCCAGCAGGGCCAGTTTAAGGAATTTTGGGCCCCCCTACAATGCTTTATTTTGGGGGCCCAATATGTTTATCTCAGGTCAATGTAACCTAACCTATTCACAATACAGGATGTTCAGATTTCAGTAGGACCCCCGTATCCACGGATTCATTATCCGTGGGACACAAAACAGCACACCTACCATAGAGTCTTCCTAGAAAATGTGTCCTCTCTAGCCATTTTCTAGGTCCAAGGCAACACTATGGTATTTTAAACCAGAAGTCCCATTATTTTCAACAGTGTTAACTATTATCCACGGTTTTCAGTATCCACACCCCTCCAGAACTAATCCCCAGTGGATAAGGGGGGGCCTACTGTATTACATAATCTGCCACCAATAATTCAGTTTAGCAATTAATGTAATGGTATAGATTCCTCAAAGAAAATAAAGAGTGGACTACAAGCTGAACATGAGTTAGAAGTGTGATGCAGCAGCAAAAAAAGCCAATGCGATTCTAGGCTGTATTAATAGGAGTATAGTGTCTAGATCAAGCGCAATAATAGTACCACTACATTCTGCTTTGGTCAGACCTCACCTGGAATACTGTTTCCAGTTCTGGGCACAACAATTCAAGAAGGATATGGACAAGCTGGAATGTGTCCAGAGGAGGGTGACCAGGATGGTGGGAGGTCTGGAAGCCATGATGCCCTATGAGGAGCGGCTTAGGGAATTGGGTATGTTTAGCCTGGAGAAGAGAAGGTTGAGAGGTGACATGATAACCATGTTTAAATATTTGAAGGGATGCCATACTCAGGATGGAGCAAGCTTGTTTTCGGCTGCTCCAGAGACTAGGACACGGAGCAATGGGTTCAAACTACAGGGAAAGAGGTTCCACCTAAACATGAGGAAGATCTTCCTGACAGTAAGAGCTGTTTGGAAGTGGAATGCAGTGCCTCGGGGCGTGGTGGAGTCTCCTTCTTTGGAGGTTTTTAAACAGAGGCTGGATGGCCATCTGTCGTGAGGGCTTTGATTGTGTGTTCCTGCAGTGCAGAAGCCAATTGGATGGGATGGCTGTTGTGGTCCCTTCCAGCCCTATGATTCTATGATACTAGGTTGCATTCAGAACCTGAGAAAGTTACTTTTGGATTACACCTCCCAGAATTCCCCTGTCAGCACCCTTCTCAAGGTCTGGTTGCATTGTTCCTTTTCCAGCATTCTCTAGCCCAGTGGTCCTTAACCTAGGGTCCTTGATGTCCTCACAGGGGGTCCTCAGAGGCTTGAAGGCTGCTTGGCCCACCTCCTCCCTGTAGTGGAGCAGCCACATGACAGGAACCAAGGCAAAGGCTGGCTGGCTGGCTTGGCCTGCACATTGCTATTCAATCCACTCCAGCCACAAACTTTCAGGAAGAAACAAGAGTGCCTCTGAGGGAAAGTTTAATGGATGGTGTAATTGTATTGTTGTTGTTGTTAGCTATTATTATTAGCTATTATTATTACAGTTTTAAATTTTGAGTTAAGTCTTGGGGCAACAAAAGATATTTAAAGTACTGTACATCTCTGGTAAAGAAATGATAAGAACCACTGCTCTAGGCCAATGCCTCTCACATAACACTAATGCAATACTGGTGTGTTTTAGTAACAACAATAAAACCATTGTTCCCAGTAATATTACTCCAAAATTTTATTTATATTCTTTATTTTCTTTTGTTAAAAGAGCTAGAGTGTTGTAAACGTTTCAGCATTGCACTATGACTGTGGAGACCAGGGTTTGAATCCTTACTCAGCCATGAATGCCCACTGAATAGGCTTGGGCAAGTCACACTCTCTCAGTCACAAAGGAAGAGAAAGGCACACCCCCTTTGAACAAACCTCACCTAGAAAACCCCATGGTAGGTTTGCCTTAGTCAGAAATGACTTGAAGGCACATAGGCAAACACACAAACTCCTTTTGCAGGTTGAACTCAGCAGCAAGGGGAGGAAGCTGAAGAAGACCAAGGGAGGGGAGAGGAACCAAGACAGGAAGGGAAGGGAAGGGAAGGGAGGAAGGAAAGAAAGAAAGAAAGAAAGAAAGAAAGAAAGAAAGAAGCCCTTTCTGAGGGAAAGATTGATCTCTCTCAGTCTCTCTCGATCTCTCTCACTCACACACACCTCTCCGGCTTGCCTTTTGATGATCCTGGGAGGGGTGAGGGAGCAGCAAATGCACTCTAGCCTCAGCTGCAGGGAGGGCAGATCCTTCTTTCTCTTTCGGGAGACGCTTTGTTTTTGTTTTGTTTTTTAAAGCCAACAGGAGGCAGGGGCCCTGCCTGTGTGGGGCCCCCCACAGTTGCTGATTTGGCGGTATGGTTAAGCCAGCCCTGGCTGCCAGTTAAATGTGGCCTTATCCAAATAAGGCCCTTCGTAGTGTTGCACCAATCAGCAAGTCACAAGTCTCACTATTACCAAGCTTCAGGGTAAAGAAGGTGACTTGGGAGATTTTCACACGGGGGAAATAACCCCCATGGAGATCAGGAGAGAAACGGGGCTGTTCCACTGCCAGTGCTCCTTTTCGCACACCCCCTTCCTTCTCCCGATCTCCCGTCATCCTCCTTCCGTCCTGCTTCCATTTCCCTCCTGCTATGTTCTGCTATTTTTTACTAACAAAGAGCTATTGTTAGTAAAAAGTATCAGGAGGAAAATGGATTTAATTCTGCTGTGTAGCAACAATCCAAGTCGCCTTCTTTACCCTTAAGCTTGGTAACAGTGAGACTAGCCATAATTCTTATAAGACACCCTGCAGTCAAATATACAGTAACATAATTATCTCTGGCTGGACTGGGAAGAGGCTTGCCATTATTCTGAGAGAGATAAATGTTTCCGAAGCTAAGCAAGCCTTAATTTTATTTTAAGCCGCAGCCAATTTATGCCTTATTTTGCAGCCAATGAACCAAACATTTTAACTGGGTAGCTTATCATTTTGGCTACAACTAGGATCTAGTTGTTCTTAAAGAGTTATATAAATAAACTGTTTGCTGCTTTTATTTGCCAGCAATAAACATCCTCTCACAATCACCTTGTGCAAATCAAACTAACGTATATTCCGGCGTATAAGATGACTGGGCGTATAAGACCACCACCCCAATTTTAAAGTTAAAATATAGAGTTTGGGATATATTCGCCGTATAAGACGACCACCCCCACTTTTCTTACATGGCAAGTATATCCCAAACTCCCCCACACCAGTGGTTCTTAACCTGTGATTAGTGGGGGTCTGTGAAGGCTTGAAGGCTGCTTGGCCCACCTCCTCCCTGCAGTGACAGGAGCTAAGGCAAAGGTTGGCTGGTTGTCTTGGCCTGCGCATTGCCATTCAATCTACAAACTTGCAAGAGAAAAGTCTTCTCTCTTCCTCCACTGCCTCTGAGGGAAGGTTGAATGGATGGTGTAATGGTATATTATTATTATTATTATTATTATTATTATTAGGGCTTTAAATCTTGAATTAAGTCTTGAGGGACCCCAGCAGTGTGGGAGCATTTGCATGGCTCCAGAGGCAGTAGGGGAAGCCGTGTGGGGTGGGAGGTGATCTTCTCCATGGCTGCCAGTCTCGGAGAAGACCCCCCCACCTCGCGCAGCTGAGGGAGAATGGGGGAAGCGTGCGGGGAGGGAGGGCTTCTCTGTGGCTGCCAGTCATGGAGAACACCCCCCACCCCACGCAGCTGAGGGGGAATGGGGGAAGCGCATGGGGAGGGAGGGCTTCTCCGTGGCTGCCAGTCACAGAGAAGACCCCCCCACCCCACGCAGCTGAGGGAGAAGGGGGGAGGCTGCGCGGGGTGGGGGGTGATCTTCTCCATGGCTGCCAGTCACAGAGAAGACCCCCCCACCCCACACAGCTGAGGGAGAAGGGGGGAAGCCACGTGGGGTGGGGGGTGTCTTCTCCGTGGCTGCCAGTCACGGAGAAGACCCCCCCACCCCGCGCAGCTGAGGGAGAAGGGGGGGAAGCTGCATGGGGAGGGAGGGCTTCTCTGTGGCTGCCAGTCATGGAGAAGCATCTCCCACCCCGTGCGGCTCCAGAGGCAGTGGGGGAAGCCGTGCGGGGTGGGGAGTGATCTTCTCTGTGGCTACCAGTCATGGAGAAGACCCCCCCACCCTGCACAGCTGAGGGAGAAGGGGGGAAGCCGCACTGGGTGGGGGTGATCTTCCTCCGTGACTGCCATTCACAGAGAAGACCCCCCCACCCCGCGCAGCTGAGGGAGAAGGGAGGAAGCTGCGCGGGGTGGGGGTGATCTTCTCCGTGGCTGCCAGTCACAGAGAAGACCCCCCCACCCCATGCAGCTGAGGGAGAAGGGGGGAAAGCCGCGTGGGGAGGGAGGGCTTCTCCGTGGCTGCCAGTCACGGAGAAGCATCTCCTGCCCCGCACGGCTCCAGAGGCAGTGGGTCTGGCTGGGTCAGGGGTGCCGCCGCTTCACTTTGCCTCACCCCCCTGATCTCCTACATCTTCGCTCCATTTGCAAGGGAGCGAAGAGGCAGGGGATTGGGTGGCCGGTGAGGCAAAGCATGTAACCGGCGTATAAGACGACCCCTGACTTTGGAGTCGATTTTCCAGACTTCAAAAGTCGTCTTATACGCCGGAATATATGGTAATTTTCAAACTAAATCTGTTAGCATGTTACTTTGTTTAGAAATTAAACCATTTTTTGAAAATTATCATCCTTGTACATTCAAATGCTTTAACTCTATTGGATGAACAATCAGGTGAGTAATTCTTTGAAAATACAGTGTCAATACTAAAGGGATGCCCTTTTTATTGAAGCTACTAAAAATGCCTGTATTTCATTTTCATTTTGGTGCAAACATAAACTAACACACTTTGAAAATTGATGGTATATCCATTTCAGCCTACAGTTTCAGGGACAGGAATGCTTTCTCCACATTAAAAACGATCAACTGCCCCTGATGATATCAGTAGCAGAGTTCCAGCCTCCACACTTATTTAATTCAAATAATGGATCCTTCATTGGAAGTGATAAATAGCACAGTCAGTCAAAAAAACAAGCATTCCAATACTAGCCCAAAGGACCTAATCTAGGTGTAGTCCTCCAGCATAGATCTGCACTACCAAGAAACATCCCCAAGACAAAAAAACAAAACCAAGACTAAGACTAAGATCAGACACTTGTCTGCATTACACACTATCGAGATTTTCAGACAGCGTTTAAGAGTGCCTACCGCAGGATGAGGTCCCGGGAGAGGAACGGCGCTCTTGCACGGCAGGGGGTCATTTTCAGACGCCGCCGTCCCTCTTCCGGGATCCTTCGTGGCATGTCCGTGAAGCTTTGGAAGCGGCCGTGCCATATTTTAAGCACGGAAGTTAATTCTCTTGGACATACATAGGAGCGAGTCATTCATTAATCCAATCTCATGGCAGAGGAACACTCATTGCCTTGCAAAACTGGTTTTTCCTCTCACGTGTCCTAAAACAATAGAGGGTTGCCTGAGATCCATCAGTTCCAATGTTTCAACCATTAGCAACCATTAACACATCCGGAGAATCCATTGTTTAACACTGGGAAACTCCAGCAGACATTGTATTCCCCTCATAACACCCCCTCAGGGGGAATATTGAGTATAAATGATGCTTGTTCTTCATTTGAATCATGCTAAGGTATACAAACCTTCTCAATTCATCAATCTCCTTTTAGGGCCTCTTAACTTATTTACACAAGTTCAATTCTTTTATGGCTTAAATAGTTGCTAAATACCACACATCATTATCAGTTAATTATTCTAAACCCAGAATTTATATCTGGTATTCTTATTAAACTGGATTTTTATCCTGCTCAGATAAAGTTCTCAAGAATACAGTCTGTCTACTTGCGAGACTGGAAACAATTTTTACTTAAGGTGATTTATTAGAACTATGCATTAGTCAACCTTCTTTTTCTTTGACTACATACTGGGCAAAATCCTTGAACTACAATTATAGGGGATACTAATTATACTAATGTTCAATGACTTTTCCCTTCAGGAAACTTAACATATTGACACATACACAAAAGTTACAGTCATCTTGATTTTCACATATGTATGTCTCTGCTTATGTGAGAAGATTTCACTTACAAATGCAGGTTTTTCAAAATGAAAGATGCATTGCATCTTTGCCCCCAGTTTTCCCACATCACATTCTAAGACTGCAACCCTAAATAAAAATGTGAAGAAATTAGAATAGCACTCAGTTTTAAAAGATGGACAGCCTTCTGTTCCTTGATGGATTTTGTTACATTCAGGAATAGTGGCATGAGAAAACCGACCCAGTTATCTTCTGTCATTTACAATTCATGGAAACACCTCCTATGCTTGGGTAAAACATGAAAGGAGGCAGTTCAGTATAAAAGGTCTAGGGGAATTGGGGTATGGGAGGAGACCAGTTTTCACCCTGTGCCCTTTCATGGGCTAATTTTTGAAAACTGTCCAAAACTATGACTCAAAAGTGCTAGAAATTACTTATAATCAGAGCATCCTGCATTTGGGGCTCATTTTGGATGATGATGATACTACTATACTACTAATAATAATTTTAGTTTGGGGGTTGTGGGGTATTACCACATTTTTATCCAATTTTAAAGTGTTTTTCCCATTCCTGGAATGGCTTTTTGGCTTTTTCTTTCTTTCTCTCTCTCTCTCTCTCTCTCTCTCTTTTTTTTTTGAGAGAGAGGTCTTGGGGCTTGGGGGGTGTAGAATAAGAGTTGGCTTGAGTCCACAAAAAGGGGCTGGGGGCTGCATGTGACCCATGGACCACAATTTTCCCAAACTTGCATCAAACATCCCTTTTCTGTAGCTGGTATTTTCTGTATTATTAACTGTCTCTCAAAGAAACAAAAATGGGACGGATGGATTGTGTGGTTACTTTGGATAGCATGTCACCACTCCCTGTCATTATTTGAGCAGTGTGCTTAAAAAACAAACAAACTTAAGTATAGCTATTGCTTATCTGCTAGAAGTTGATAAAAACTTCAAATATTCTAGGTGGAAAAATACAGTTTTCCAAGTATTGAAGTGCCAAAATGAGTTGGCATAGATACGTCCACAATAAAATTAAGAAGTAACATTATCACTCAAATTCAAACATAGCAATCTTTTACTCTTAATAAGCTTCAAAAGAGCTACATGCAAACACTGCCCAGTGTTGTTTTATATACACAAAACCTAGGCAAGCAGCACAAATCTTTTTTCATTTCTGACACTAATAATATAATACGGTATAATATATTCTAAGCAGTATTTTGCCCTGCCCTCTATTTCATTTGCACTGGCCTGAGATAGGTATGCCATATCTCATGAAACATTTCCTACATATTTTTCACACATTTGATAAATAAGCATCCAGAATAAAATCTGCAGTAGTCAGAGTAAGGGAGGGTTTGGTCTCTGATCACCAAATTTGATTTCACAGAAGGTAAATTCTATCAATCATCTTGTCCTTTGCTGTCAGGAAAACAGCTTCTAGTTTAATTCTGTAAAGCAGGTAATAATAAAATGGGCAAAGAGTCAAAGCAGATCAATTAAATTAACAGCCAAAAAAGCAGAAATATATCCATTGTAGATTTTGCATTAAAAAAAGAAAAGAAAAGAAAATCCCTTAGAAATCAAACTAGATATTCAATATTCTTGGTTTTATTTATTTGTTTATTTAAAGAAAATAAAAGTATAGATGGGATTGAATGAAAAGCTTATTTCTGTATTATTCTGCAGCCATTCACACTAGTTGCACAAAACACAGTGCCTACAATTTAACCAGAAATTATTGTTGTGCTACATCCATTAATTTCAATAGGATTGGACTGATTGTCCTTCAAATTCCATTTAAATGAACTGAGGCAGCAATTCTTGGAGGGCCAGATTGTCGAAACTGACCTGTCCTTGGGTGTGGATGGACACAATATTTATGATACATATTTTCTTCCCCACCTTTTTTTTTTTTTTTGAGCAGTGAGAAATTACAGGGATAAAGTTGGTTGACTCATTTTGGAAGGTCACTGGAGAATGTAGACGTTTTGTAGGACTTCATCAGACGTGGAAAATATGTCATAACAATGACACCCAATTAATGCGGAAGGGTGCCAATACCACATGACGTTGTGCTTTTGTGATTTTGTGTGGTCAATAAGGTGTTCTTTTTTATTGACAGGTGAAGCCATCAATAGATCAGCTGTGGTGTGGTTTTTGTTTTTGTTTTTGTTTTTGTTTTGCCATGATTGCAAGCATGTGAAACCAGGTCCCATTCTGCTGGTGCAATTCCAGCATCAATGGGCAGTCCCTGCCAGAACACTTTTGGGTGGGAATGTGAAAACTAGCCATGGGACACTCTTTTTATGAACCTCCCCAGCTTCATTGTACAGGTTGAGCATAAGTTGAGGAGCAGAGTAAAAACCCCCACACAGCTAGAGTTCAATGCTCCCACCTCCTATCTCTAGGGTCTCGTTTACACTGGCAAATATTCCCCTAAATATACCGCTAAGATTGCTCATTGTTCCCATGGCACAGATCGCGCCACAGTATCGCCTCATTCAGAAGGGAGAAAGGCAAAATACCCAAATGTAGCGTGACAGAGGATGTCACTACTTTTGCTGACTTATTTGAAAAGTAGCGCTACTTAGTGCTATATTGGCAGTGTGAACCACATAGTGAGATAGTGCAAAAAAAAAATGTTCCTCACCGGAAATTGGTGCCAGGTGGGCAGTGACAGGGGAGTGGCTTTTGCCTTTTGCCCATTCATTAAAAAAAATAGATAGGCATTGCGCATCTCCTCAGGAACCCTTTTGTTTTCTTGGTATGGGAAGCAATGGCGTCAACACCCACGGTCAGACCAAAAAAGGGTGGCCGCAGCATTGCTTGGGGACATGCCAAAACTCTTGACTTGATAGATTTGTGGGGCAAACAGAAGGTGCAGGAGCAGCTCCTCAGTAGCCATCATAACATAGACGTTTTTGTAAAGATAGCCGAAGAGATGCATAAGCGAGGGCATGACCGAATGGCAGAGGAATGTAGATCGAAGACTAAAACATTGAGGGTGAAATATAGACAAGAGAAAGACCACAACTTGTTGAGTGGTAATAATGTGGCTACTATGCCCTTCTTTGCTGAATTGCATGCAATATTCTCTGGGTACTGCAGTTTGAACCCCAACCAAGTTTCTCATAGCTCCTCTGCAGATCGTAGATTGTTTTCCATGGAGCACTCAAGGATCACCCTCTCCGGCAGCTGTGGTGGCTCATTGAGGGATACTGAGGAGAACTCTCCCCCTTTATTTGATGAAGAAGGAGGTAAGAAGGAGTTCTTATGTGTTAATCTATCCTCATTTTCATAGGGTTTATGTATTTGGAAAACGACAACTGATCTTTCAGTAACGATCTTGTTATTATACTTCCTTTTTTTCATGACTCAGAGCACTTTGTCGTTTCTTTTCATTAGCGTTAGCAGGCTTTTTTTATTTAATTTTTTTCTTTAAATTAAACCTTAGCGTTTAATTTCTACCTAACAGATTTGTTTTGATGAGTGGAGGTAAGGATTTTAAAATTCCCTTTCTAAAACAAGGGATTGCACTCATTTAAAAAAAGAAGAGAGACATGATCAAGCGCTAAAAACAGGATTGTTTGTTTTGCAACTTTAACTTTACAGATGTAGGCGCCTCTGTAACTTTAAATTCTATATGTGTCTTATAAAGTTAATGATGGAGTTTTGCTGTACTGAATAATTATTGATTGAACACTGAAGGATGTAATTCTTAACCTTACTGTGCTATAACTTACTCCGTGGGTCACTACTTTTGAAAACATATTACTTGGGCCACGTTATCTTTTTCGGTCATGCCACAACCAATTTTTTTTCTTTTGGAAGTAGCAACGTGCATTCCTGCTAAATTGTTCTCTTTATGCACTCCATTTAACAATGTTCCCAATCTTGTTAATTATATGTCTTCTCTCATGTCTTTTGACAAACACAGATGCCTTCAGATTCGACTCATGAAGAAGCAATAACTTTGACTCTAAAAGAAATACCATGATAAATAAATATAATAAATAAAATTTTATTTCTATCCCGCCCCTCTGCAACGCAATCGGGGCGGCTTACAATATAAAAACTCCATAGTCCCAGTACCATAGCCCACCCCCCTTAAAATAATATTAAGCTATAAAAGATTAAAAACATACAGTAAATTAAAAATATATAAATTAGAAAAAGATTAAAACATACAATAGTTTTTTTTTTTTAAAAAAAATCTGATTACAGCTCAGGGAGGACAGCCGAGTCTTGGGCCGGGATAGTTATTCAGGAAAGGCCTGCCGGAAAAGATCCGTCTTGACAGCTTTTTAAAAGCTGTCTAAGGTGTTAATAAGACGGATCTCGTCCGGCAGGCCATTCCATAATCTGGGAGCAGCAGCAGAGAAGGCCCTCTGGGACGTCACCGACAGCCTTGTTTTCATAGGCTGTAACAGATTCCTCCCAGAGGACCGAAGTGCGTGGGGAGGGTCGTATGGAAGGAGGTGGTCCCGGAGATAAGTTGGACCCAAACCATGCAGGGCTTTAAAGGTTATAACCAACACCTTGTACTGTGCCCGGAAACGAATAGGCAGCCAGTGGAGAGCTTTTAGCACAGGTGTTATATGCTCTCTTCTGGAAACACCAGAAATCAACCTGGCTGCCATGGTCTGAACTAGTTGAAGTTTCCGAGTTAAGCACAAGGGTAGCCCCATGTAGAGCGCATTACAGAAATCCAGACGGGAGGTTACCAGTGCATGTACCACAGTTTCAAGGTCCCTAGTTTCCAGGAAAGGGCGCAGCTGGCATATCAGCCGAAGTTGATAACAGGCACTCCTGACTGTCGCATTTACCTGATTAGACATCTGGAGCGTTGGGTCCAGGAGCACCCCCAGACTGCGAACACAGTCTTTGGAGGAGAGTGTAGTTCCATCCAGGACTGGAAGTTGTATTCCCAGACCTGGTTTCGGGCCTGTAACTGTTAGTACCTCCATTTTGTCTGGATTTAGTCTCAATTTGTTTTTCCTCATCCAGTCCATTACTGCTTGGGCTTCAACTCCTACGACATCTTCACTGCTGTATAGTCAGGATCCAGAAATTGATATAGCAGCAGAAAGAATGTCCACTGAGTTTGAAATTGCTTGGAGCAGTCAGCATAACAGCGTTCATGATGGTTGGTTCCCAGTTGAAACCACACAAACATTTCATGCTCTGACCACATAAAAACGTAAATGTTTTTTCTTTACTTGTTCCTATCAAGTAATCTATTTATTTTCTCTCTCTTTTTCATCTAACCTGTTGGCTTCTCTAATGCCAGGAGAAAGACTTGCTCTAAATAAAAAAAAAAAGAAAGAGCGAAAACCTTCTGAACTGAACATACACAATTAATGCTCCATTCTTCCAGGCTAATGGATAGAATGCTCAGCCACATGGATGCTTTATCTAGGAGGGAGCAAGAGAGATTAGAGAGATTGGAGAGAGCTGCTGAAGATAGACACAAAGCTGAAGATTTGATGTATAAACACAAAAGTAAATTTTTAGAAACCAACCTGGAAAAACAAACATCATTGCTTTCAGAAATGGTTCAATACCTAGGGACAATGGCATCTAGACTATCTGTTGTGCATAGGGTAATTAGCAAACAGTCTGCATCACAGTCTTCCTCAGTGGCCTACAAGCATTCAAAATGTATAAATGTATAACAACTCCTGTTGTCGAAACGCATCTGGCCTTGAGTTTTTATTATTCACTATTATTATAATATTTTATTTTTAGCATTTATACACACTTTTCAGTGGGGTATTGTTACACTTTTAGAAATTTAATTTTATTGGATTTTCTGCTCCAGGGTTTAGTCATCCTTTTATTTCTTCATATTGTTGCCTTTTTATGATTGGAAGTGGGATTAGTTTATCCTGGTTATTTTTTGGCAGAACCCTTCAGTTTGGTTTTTGTGTTCTATTACCCTCATCCAATCATATTAATGATAAACATAAAAAGTTAGGTATGCATTTTTACTACTTTGATCAATAACCACACCAGACAGTTTTTAAAAATATTAAAACATTGGGTTTTTTTTTTCATTTAGCTATTTGTTTGCATTTAGCTATTTACAATATATACAAATTATTTTAAAAAGGAAGTACATGTAAATAAAACATAAATAATTGGTTGCCATCACCATAAAAAATAAAAATAAAAAAGCCAAAAAAAATTTAAAGTCCTGCATTGAGGAGGCGTTCTTCAATTGCCACAAATCTGGGCTCGAGGCGTTGTGCTGAAATATTAAAAAATAAAAATAAAAAACATTAACAAATAATCAAGTCTGATTTATAGGATATCTCTCTCTCTGGCTTTACTTCGCAAACGAAGATTCAGGAAGGACACATCCCGCGCCTTCTGCAAGCGCGCTGATGACTAAAAAGGCCAATCCAAGATAAACAAGTCCGGTATCCTCATTAACTGTAAATGTTGATAGTTTATATTTATTATTATTGTATACAGCAAAATATTCCTAACTACATCCATAGCATAGAAAAGGTAATAATGACAATTCTTTACTAACATATATGCATACATAATGCACAGTATGTATTACTTTTAAATTCATCTGAGTTACATTTCAGAATTGGTTATTCATACTTCTTAGACTGAGCAGACATATTCCATGTAATGAGTTCTATAACACATTAGCACATTACATTATTTACATACCTACTGCATCTCTTATTGCAGCTATCAGTATCCTTCCCCCTCCTCCCCCTGCAGAAAATGTAAGGGGTGCTGATCAGGTGCTTGCTCTGTTAAAACAACAAACATAAGTTATGTACATATGGGCCAGGAAAGTAATGATATTGCAATGTAGCCTGAGACAGTGTTTCACAAGTTATTCAGAAAAAAATAAGGGCAGTTATTTAATTTTTATTGAATGCATACCAATGTTTGCATTGAAATATTTGGAAAACATGCCCATGCCAAGGTAATCGGAGACATATGTTATTTGATATTACAATGCCCAACATACATAGTAACTTTACCAGTGTTTAAAAGATCCACCAGCCCCAAACATTGAATTACAATGAACAATTTATCCAACATAATTATTACCTAAATGGCTGAGAAGTGAAGCCTGATTTCTCTTTATAGTGAGAGTGTTGTTTGACCACACATTAATTCTAAAGAAAAACTTTCCCCAATGAAACAAATAAATTAATGTTGAGCATTGGGGTGGGGGTTATGAAAGAGGACTCTAATCTTTTCTAAAATGTTGGGTTTCTTCCAATTGAAGTGCAGCATTCCCATTGCCCATGTGGGTCCTAAAAAATCTATAGTGTACGAACATCAAAACTACAATGTGGTACCTTGTGCTGGTGGTGGTGCCTCTGGCTCCTCCCATGCAGGACCTCCTCCTTCTCCTCCTGTGGGCTCAGGGGCAGACTTGTCAGATGAAGAGTCTGCCACCTGTGCTGCCCTGCACACACATCCATGCATCCCTGTCAAAACATGAATATGTACTGTTATAAATAGATTACCAAATCAAAAGAGTGAAGGATGCTCATTTTTAAACTTACCAGCTGGATGGCGATCCCTCCAGTGTGGTCTCCCCCCAGTTACCCACAGATTGTGCATCTGTGGGTAAAAGGGAGGATGCCAGCGTGGGGGGCTGGCATCATAGGCCTCCCTGGCCTCAAAAAACTTTGCTTTTAAAATTTTAAATTTAGCCTGGCACTGCTGTGCCGATCTGTTGAAGCTGGCCCTGCATAGGCTGGCAGCCGCCACAGAAAAGAAGTGGTGGTTCACTCTATTGGAGGAGTGCATGATCTTCCTAGGACACTCCTCCTGCTGGACAAGGTGTTCTAGGAGGAAAATTGTCTCCTGGGTCCTCCAATAGGTGATCCACCGGGGTTTCATTCTGCGAGTGGCCATGTCAGCACTGACAACAAAAGCGCAGTGGCCAAAAACTGCTCCTCCGGCGGTTAGTATAGACCTGGCTCCTTACATGTTGGGATTTTTAAAATTTAAAAGTTGCAAGTTGCCCCCCATGACACAATTGGTTACATTTTAATGATTTGGTGTATTGATACATATTTCTGCAAACTATGCCGGAAAGACAAGACACGCGTGCCCACTCTGCAACAAGTATACAGCTGCTTGTCGTTAAAAAATGACCATTTATTTCATTGTCAAGTCAACAAAGTTTATTTTTTGAAAAGGGTGCATGCACACCAAAGGGTGGCACGTACAGCTTTATTTACAAAAAAACATCCAGCATATTTACAGAAGTAGAGATATACATGTAAGGGAAAAAAACATATGCCATAACTGATACAACTGTACTACTAAGCTATCTGTGTTTGTTTTCCCAAAAATAATTGGCAATGGCATTATGCACAGCTTCTCCCTCATCTTTTTATTTGTTGTTGTTGTTCCAAATTTACTAGTGGTGCACCTAGGGTGTGCAGAACATAATGGTTAGACCTATACCAATCTGGGTTAAAAATTTCTACTCTGGTCTCACAGTAATTGTGCAAAATTACACATGCTGTGATGACGGAACATATGTTTTGTTCCGTAACCTCAGGGGGTACCTTTAATGCCCTCCACCTTGCCTTGAGATGCCTAAAACTATGTTAGATACAATTTGAAAATTTATTATGACCTTTATTTATAAAACTTGCTTTGGAGTTAATCTAGCACTCCTGTATGGAGTCATGAGCCACTTCCTAATGGGGTATGCTCTGTCTGCCAGCACCCGTGGAGGAATCTGGACACCATTTATTCGTATGGTAGGGTTATGTGGAACATAGATTTCAGCCTCCATTACTTCAAAAAATATTGAGTTTCGCAGCATGTGTGTGTTGTGCACCTTCCCGCTCTAATCGATCTCCATGTCTACAAACAGTCCTCTATGGTCGCAAACACCTTGAAGTAATATAGAGTAACTATTCTTCCTATTAATATAGTCATTGCCTTGTCTCACAGGTGGAACAATTGTAACGTGGCATCCATCGAGTGCAGCGATCACATGGGGTATCCCATTTTTTTCAAATCCAGCCATTATCTGTTACGAGGAGAAAAAAAGGAACCAGAAGTGATCACTTTGTAAAATGCATTTTTTTAAATCATCAGCAGCGTGCAAAGTAAAGGAAACAGTCACATTCATATTAAAATGTCAGTCCTGATAGCCAAAGCGCTCTGTTGCAATTTCAGTCAGTTAAAAAAATGGGAAAATGGCTTGGACTTTTTAAATTTCATGCATTTTTAAAACAATTACATGGCTTTCTTGATAACAAACGTACCATCATTAGCCAAAATTTTCATTCCAGACCCATACATACATACAGGTGTATAATTATTTTATTGCGTAGAGAAAGTGCAAAATTGGTTTTCCTGTAAAGCGCACTATCACATTTATTATCAAAAGCATTTGGTGTTCCACCTTATTTTTTTCTTAATCATACCACCTACCTCTTTAGGATCACCTGGACACATGGCTTTGGAGAGAAAAATATCCATGGTTAACACAACTTCCTCCAGAATTTTTGACACTGTAGCTCTACCAACTCCGAACAGATGGCTGGTGGTAAGAAATGAACAGGGATGCCTGAGCAGCCAGATAACAATTGCTACGCACTTCTTTGGGGTGATAGCTTTTCTCATGTTAGTATCAGACTTCTGTACATGGGGTCACAGAAGTTCAACCAATTTAAGAAATAGCATTCTGTCCATTCTAAAGTTTGAGAACCAGTGTTGGTCAGACCACACCATCATTACAAATTTCTCCCACCACTCCCTTGATCTAGGATCCTCCCAAAATAATCTGTTTCTTCGCGATCTGTTTAACATCTCTGGTCGCATAGATGGTGCAATCTGAGATGTAGCAAGCATGTTATTTTCTGAGGTGATGCATACTATTTTTCTTCTATACCCTGTGCTGGATTCATATATTAATCTCATCCCATCGCTACTCCGCCTTGATTTGCTGAAGCAGTATAGGCGAATATTCTCCTCTCTGGCCCTCATAGTAGACCATATGAGAGAAAACAAAAATAAGCAGGATGTGATAATAGCTACCGGCTCCATCAGATCGTCCACCATTGTGCAGCCAGGTGGGAGATGATCAAACAAAGGTGAGATGGCCAGGTCAATGAGATAGCTCCAAAGGAAAACAGGATTTGACCAATAGGAATCCCTGTGGTGGGAAACCCAAAAGGAAGTACGTGGTGAGAAGAGGTCATGTGTGCTTGATTGACAGGGCTACCTGAGTGCAATGTTTGGCAGTGGGAACAGAAAAATAGCGGTACTATCTATTACGCTATAGTTATGAACTCGGGATATATTACAGTGTAAACTAACATCACGCAGTAAACAGATACAGGAATAAATGCCATGTAAACTATGCAGGACAATTTCGGGATTGCGCTAATGCGCAAATTTGCGAAACAAATCCTGTCGTGTAATCGAGACCTAGGAAGTAATAGCCAGTACTGTCAAACTGCTCTTAACTTACAGAGCTCAAAATTCATCTGTTTGTGTTTCTGTGTCATTTTCAGTATCTCTCAAACTGCAATCTTTCCTCTTTGTTTTGTTCATAGGCCTAGCTAAACTTCAACATCCTTTGCTAATGGGAGAAAGGCATGCCTCCCCACCACCACAAAAAAAATCCTGTCTTCTAAATCTTCTAAAGGAATCTCCAGCTATTCCTTAGTCATTGTGGATGTTTATGTGTAATTTTCCTAACAAAGGAGGAGACTCTTTGCCAATAAGTCAGCTCCTCTTGACTCTGTTATAGAGTCAGCTCCTCTTGACTCTATTAAGCCCCTACCATCCACCCCTTTCTTCTGAATCTTACAAGAATAACCTTATTTGCAGTCATTTGAACTAAAAAAGAAGGTCCTGGGCAGAGGGTCATATGCATATAGCAGCTATTCTATGACAAGTTGGCAGCCACCCATTTCTGAATAATATTGTAAATATAATTACGTGTCTACTATTAGTCAAGGAAATCACTGAGGCCATAAGTTGGTTGGAACAAAAGGGTGCTATTTTTCAAGGTAAGATTAAATGTTAGGAGAAATTTCTCTCTGTGTGGGAAAATCCTAAAGCCTTTACTCCCAAAGTAGTTACATTGCCTGGCTACATGAAATTTAAACACTTGAAATCATTAAATTTCAAGGGTTGCATTACTTTGTGAGTGCGAAAAAACTTTAAAAATTGATTGCTGACTAATTTTAAAATAGGAAAAAAAATGCTCTCCCTATGGATGTGCAAATGTGTGTGTGCATGTGCACACACTCACACATGCAATGTAGATCAGCATCTGTCTTTCAGGCAATCCCTGAAGCTGCATAAGATCAAGGACTTAAAAAATGAGGTCAAACAATTCATGTCAGGTCACACAGCCAGTGAATTCCACAGAATATATTTTGATTTCACACAGAGACTTCTTAGGAGTCTGGCTGTCACTGCTGGACCACTGCACCTCCCTAACTAATTCCTGAGCAAAGGATCCTCCAGAATAAATGTAGAAAATTCATTAAGGACCAAGCAGAAGGATTCCTAGTCTAACCCACAGATCTGTATGCAATTTCTCCCTTCAGAGCTACATGTAGACATTAAGTGTGTTAAATCAAACAATGCGAGTGTCATAAAATAAGTAATACACCCAATTTTGTTCTACTGTATGGTTCTAAAAACTTACTGCTCTATAACATTCACTTTTATTTAAAAATAAAAAAGTTATGTGCAATCAACAGACTCAGTATGACTCACACCTCTGGTTCATTTGTTACCTCAAGCCTTTGTATGGTATGCCACCAGGTAGGAACTGTCCACCCCTCCAGGTGTTGCATTCTCACCATAGCTAGATTGGCTGGGGATTTCAGTTCAACAACAGCTGGAGGGCTGTGCAGTTCTCACCTCTCATACAAAACAAGTATGCCTCCTCTTGTATACCACAAGATAATGTAATATATAAGCTGAAACATGTTCACAAGATGGTCTGGAAACCAAGCCTTATCAGATGCATTTAGCATGGAGAAAGAGAAGATTAAGAGTTGCTAAGGCAGCTATCTACAACTATCGGAAGGGCTGCCAAATGGAAGATGAAGGAAGGTTTGCTCTGCTATCTTAGAGAGTACAACCCAAACCAATGGATCAAAATTACAAGTGTTACCCTAAGAGGTGTGTGTGTGTGTAGGGGAGGTTGTGTTGGAACCTACCCATGATGCCAAAATCTCCTGTGATATCTGGGGTGAATTGTTAATTCAACAGGAGGCCTACAAGAGGAAGGTAACTTCAGGGATCTTTTCACTGTTGTATAACCAGTACTAACTGTAGAGAGCACCCCAGTCAAAGTGAAATAAAGTATTTTATTGGAATAACACAAAGTGAAGTAACATATACAAGTTCTTAAGAACCACACGGCTATAGCAGAGTAAGGCAGAAAGGTTCGATAGAGAAAAGTCTGGGAAGATAGGGTGATAGTTACCAGTCTTGAAGAGAAGAGTTCTGTGTAGTGAGTATACTCAGACAGACCTCTGAGGGTGGCACAGGAAGTTCCAATCCTCTACGTGCCAAAAATGAGAGTGGCTGGGTTCATCCACTGTGGCACAATTTACTATTATTAGGGATCTAATATTTATACCCTGTTCTGTGTCTTGGAGGGGCAGGTTTACAATAACAAAGCTTGAATAACTCTCCCACAGAACTGAGAAAGAAAACTGAAACTCAACTGATTGCTCTAATTGTGGAGAGATAGAACATTGATGGTTGTGTGACAACCACACAAGGCTGGACAGGAGGGGGTATAAGGAGAGATTTCCATAGGATATAGATTAAGGAATGGTCACTTAATTGCTTGATTGAATTATAGCTGGGAACGCCCAAGGTTGGAAGAAAGGATTAGCACATACCCCTCTAATGACCGGCTTGTTAGCATAAACCCATTACAGGGGCTTCCCGCTCAATCCAAATATGGGCTTTCTCATTATTTTATTTCTAGACACATCTCCAGTCATCATGACTTCCAACTGACCTCTAGTCTGCCTCAGCCAACCTGACCCCAAAAAGTGTCTAATATTTCCTGTTATGAGATATTGTGGGGAGGGGGTAGGTAGTAGAGCATACTAACACAAGAAAGGAGATTCCCACTCAACATTAGGAAGAACTTCTGGATGGTAAAAGCTGTCTGGCAGTGGAAGAACCACTTTAGAAAGTGATGGGCTCTGCTTTGTTGGAGGTTTTAAAACATAGGTTGCATGGACACATGCCAGGGATGCTTTAACTATAGGTTCCTGCATTAGTAGGGATTTGGACTAAAGGACTCTTGGAATCTATTCCAGTTTTCACTTCTTAGACCTTGGCCTTTTATGAAAACCCCCATCTTTTATTTTCTCACTACCACATCTTTTTCAGTAACAGAAATTGCACAAATGGGCCTGCATGTGATTGGAAATCTACACAGAGGCCTCAGCTCTTATTTTACGGTGGTGTGGGGTTCATGAAAGTCCCAGAGGATGTATCAAACAGACAATAGTATTCTTCAATACCTCATATACATTACAATTATATCAGTGGCAAGGGAACAATGTTCATTACATAGGTTAAGTCATCAATTTCCTCCCAAGCTTCCAGAAGAGATCCATTGTCATAGAGTAGCTTCTCAGGAGGACAGATGAGCAACCTTCTGAGTCAGCATGGTTCTCTGTTTTTTAATCAATATGATAATTTTGCCTCAGCAAAACTTTGTTAGTATCATTAGGAATCTCTGCAGATTTGTTCTTTCCCTCCTGAGATGCAAAAGTATTTCCTGACATCTGTTCTGAATTTGTTTTTCTTCAATTCCTGTTTCTCTCTCTCTCTCTCTCTCTCTCTCTCTCTCTCTCTCTCTCTCTCTATATATATATATATATATATATATGGTGCATTGGCATACTTTACTATCCACAATACAGCAGTCAGGTTTTTACCTCTCTAGAGATCCCAGTTTTGAGTGGTAACTGTCCTCATTTTTGGGTCATTGTTGGCATATATCATTTGGAATACACAATGGTTTGCATAAGGAAATAGATTAGACATGTATTTATAGCTAAAGCTGCAAAAATGCTTAGGGTACAAATAGTCTTTGGCAAAAACTTCAACAAGGCATACATCCATCAAAAGGTGGAAGAGAATGGTATCTTTGACAGAAATTTAGAATTAAATTTCATACCCATTGATTGTTTTGAAAAGCTGAGGAGTGCTTATAACATCTTAGAAATTTTGTTGTTATTGTGTTCCCATAAGTCACTTTGGACTTATGGAAACTCTAAGGTGAACCTATCACAGGGTTTTCTTGGTTCAGAGGGGCATTGCTTTTGCCTTCCTCTGCGGCTGAGAGAGTGTGACTTGCCCAAGGTCACCCAGTGGGTTTCCATGACTGAGTGGGGATTTGAACCCTAGCCTCCAAGTCATAGTCCAATGTTCAAACCACTACTCCACACTGACTCTCCCTTAGAAACTAGATTAGTCCATTATTTGTATGAGTTTAGTATATTTTTTAAGATAACATTTTAAAAAAATCGTATTTCAGAGTGGTGCACAAAATAAGTTAAATACATAAAATGAAAAAAAAAAAAAAACCAACCCAAAGTACAGAAACAAAGCAGGACAGAGCAGAATAATTCACAGGTCAAAAGCCTATGGCAAGATCAAAAGATACTGAAGTATGTCAGCTGTTTCCTAAATGCAAACCAAAATATAATTGATAATTCCTTCCTATTAATGTACACTTGTTATATATCTATATAGCTTATGTGATACATTTGTTGAAATAAATCCACAAAAGGTGAAGTTGGAGTGAGGGCCAGAACTATCATGAGATAGCAGATGATAAGAGGAAAGAAACATCTGAAGTGTGTGTGCCATGTGGTCAAAGCTATGCCCTCGCCAGCCTTCTGCCATGATGTAAAAAGGAGGATGGAGTCCTTTAAGACAAATATGTCTTGACCTGGTGGTAAAAAGAGAACAAGAAGAGAGCTACATGTTGCCTCTTGCAACAGAGAACCTACCCCTGTCAAGAAAAGAAAATACCAATGAACAGAAGAAACACTGTCATTCAGGCACACAGAATTGTGTCCCTTTTCTAGGATGGAAATGTAAGCTCTGCAATATAGCAATATAGCAATAGCGCTTACATTTCTATACTGCTTTATAGTGCTAGGCACTCTCTAAGCAGTTTATAATGTGTTAACTAATTGCCCCCAACAAGCTGGGTACTCATTCTATGAGCTATGGAAGGATGCTCTGCATCTAAAAGATGATGCTGATTGAACAATGAACAGTTTGTAATGCTAATTTTAAAGACTGTGGAGGCAGAACTGCAGTGGCCTTGATTGCTGGAGCAAATACTCTTTCCCCAATAAGCAAAAGGCACCAGCCACCTTCTCCCCAAAAGACCTTGGGCAGAGAATCACCTCTGCCATCTCCATCCTGATTTCCCTGAGTACCCTCGATAACAGATTTATTGGAGGTAAGGCATAGCACAAAACTCGAGGTCACACAATCATGAGTGCATTGAAAGCTAATGGTCCCTCTGTCTAGCATCTGGAAACAAAGTGGGAAAGCTTGCGAGGCAAACAGATCCAAGCCGAATCTGTGCACAATCATCTGAAACACTAACTAATTTAGGCCCCACTCCAAAGTTGAGCAGGGCTAAGTGAACTGTCTGAAGTTTGAGAAAATTGATACTGTGATCCCTTTCCACTTGAGACCACATACACTAAATCATCTGAGATCTGTAGTGTTCCCTCCAATTAAACTGGTTCCTAGTCCCCCAAAAAGTGTGGCCTGCAGTTCAAAAAGATTTGCAATCCTCCTTCTTAGGAAGCGATGGAAATGCTTCCTTTTTATCATTTAGTCTCAATCAAAACCTCATCTAATATGTCACCAAAAAGTTTGGAACCTGTGAAAAGGTTACCCTTGCTATCTGCATTCCAGTTTTTAAGCCATAATTGGTGATGTGCAGCAACATTCGCCACTAAGGATCTAGAAGAGAATTTTAGAGCATCCCAGATAGCATCTGCCATGAAGGCAGATGATTTAGAGAGTTTTAAGCACCCTGCTTGAATTTTGTCTCCCTCTCAGGATGCCAACCAAAATGTCCTTGGTCCACCTAATGGCCTCCCTAATAGCTAGGGCTGAGGCTTCATGTGCCCTGTGCAAAAAACCCTCCACTTTCTTATCCTTAGGGGTTTTAAGGTTATCGCAAGAAAAGAAGGGAGCCTGAGACCAATCCTGCAACAGAAGCAAAAATGGGGAGGAGGGGTTAAACTTATTCATAACCTCTGTAGGTTATCTACAAAATGACTTGGCCACTGTAGATGATGGGCGAGCAGTCCCAGGGTGCAGCCATTTGCCTTCCAACACTTCAGAAAACACTTCAGGAAAGGGAATAATATGATGGTCTAATTTGCTCTTGGATCTCAATTCAGGTAGCCCTTTAGTCTGAGATTCAGGACTTTTTCAAATGGGGCAAAAAACCCCGAGGAGGTCGGGACAAGAATGGGGCTGTTGTGCTTACAGAGCCCCATTTCAGACAGCCCTGTCCTCCTCCCGACTTTCTCCTGACCTTCCCCCATGCTGCGGGCGCTGCTTTTTATTGATGGAGGTTTCCATCAATAAAAAGTGGCGCCCGCAGCACGGGGAAAGGCCGGGAGGAGGACAGAGGAGGACTGCATCATCTGAAATGGGGCTCTGTAAGCTCAATAGCCCCGTTCTTCTCCCAACCTCCTCGGGGGCTTTTTCCCCCATTTGAAAAAGTCCTCAGACTCAGGCAGTCACAGAGAGGCCTGAGGTTTTTTTGTTTTCATTTTAAAAAAAAACCTTGCATGCCAATATCTGAAAAGCACTGGCATCACATGGCCTGAGTGAGACCTGATCAGCCAGCAAGTCACATTCCTCTGATGACAGCTCTCCCCCTCCCTATCAGAAGCCTCAACAGGGACTTCTGACTCCTGGTCCTCCCATGAAGTAACGACAGAAGAGTGTCACTTCATTTTTCACCTTTTTAGGTGGAGGGTCCGCTCTGTCCTAGGGAATGGGAGTATCTCTAACTCCCTGCCCCAATGTTGTGTGAGAGGCCAAGGCAGGTCTCTTTCTCGCCTTCCCTTCACAAGTCTGGGCAGCAGACACAGGCAATGAGGAAAATGGTGCAACTCTGCCCCCTTAATGTTGCTTTTGGTGGGAAGATCCTATGGCCTCTAAATCAAGGCTTAATAAGCCTGTCCCTTCTTCCTTAACCTGTTGGCACACCCCTACAGCATGCCAGGCTATTAAGGCTATCCAGCTGGCCAGCTGAGGCAGGAATTTGTTCCCATCCAAAATAGGCAGGGGAAGCAGGATTCACCTGCATGCTAGCCATAATGGCTGCCACACATGAAGCTTCATCAATTGTGCCAGTGTGGCCTGCCTCAGAAAATGAGGCCCCATCATGCTCTGCCGCTGCTTGTGTGGTTTCCAGGGGGAAGCGGGGGGAAGCAGGACTCACCTGCACACCAGCCATAATGGCTGCTGCACCTGAAGTCTCGTAAATCATGCCAGCATGGTCCATCTCAGAAAATGAGACCCCATCACTCTCTGCTGCCACTTATGCAGTCTCCAGGGAGCCTGCCAGGGACCTCCAGAGAGGGCCGGCAGCCCCCTTCCAGCCATCTGCCTTGAAAGCGGCAGAGGTGCTGTGACCCCTGAATCCTCCTCAGAGGACAGGTTGGAGCAATGCAGGCTACAATTAGCCATCCTCTTGAAATTCTATCCAGAGCACTGGAGCAAGGCCCAAGCCTGTCCTTAGCCGTTCGAGGCAGGAAAGAACTGGGACAGGCTGGCTTGGCTCTCCTCCTTGGATGCTAATGCTACTATTCTATTGGTTATTGCCCTTCTTGTCTGGAGCTGGAGGAGGAGCCAAACTCAGTCTAAAGAACTACCTCACCGCTGCTGGAAAAGCAGGAGGGATATGATAGCAAATAGGAACACTAAACTAGAGGTTGGGGTTGAGGCGCGGGGGGTGGGGGCTGCTTGGCAGCCTGTAAGAAATGCTTCTCATGAGGCTGCTGCACAGACCTTGCCTGCTGCTTAGGAAAAAGCAAGCTTTAGAGAATCCTTCCATGGCTGTTGCCAAACTGATTTGCCGTGTTCCCCTTGAAGAAACACTTCCCAAACTCTCAGGAGCGAGTGTTGCCTGCTCCTAGGAAATGCTTTAGAAGGCTCCTCCTCCTCCAAGGCCAGCAAGTCAGTAGCTAAAAATATACAAGTCTCCAGTCCAGTGGAGTCAGTGCTTGATTTATGGCAGAGTCAAGTCCAAATCAAGTCACTGAAGTGGCTTGAGTCTGACTCAAGTCCAAGTCAATCGATTCGAGTCTACATCACTGGAAAATACACAAGTATGGACTGGATACTAAATATTCTTATCTGGAGTCACAGTGTGTTGTCTTTTCTTGTTCCATCAAACCAAAGGTCTTATTAGAGATAGACTCTCACCTGAAGAGTGGGAGGGTATGTTTACTTGAGCTGTTGTTTCACACTGACCTTTGTCATGCTGGACAGGTCAAAATCATTACTTCTTGCTCTTGCCATACATTACATAGCATCAAAGGATGACCAGAGAGGCTTCCTTCTTTCTCCAGTCTATCTCAGTGGTCTGGCATATATTCTGCTGCCACAGGGCCTAAATCTGTATTTACACATTCTCCAGCTGCTTCTACTAATGCAAGTGATGGCATTACCTAAGGTAGGATGTAATTCACATTTTGGCTACCCTGCCTTCCACTGCCTGGAAAGGAGTTGCCTTCCAAATGTCTCCACTGCAGGTGGTATGTATGGGGAAAATACTGCTCTGCCCTGTGGGAGTTTTTGTGGAAGAGGATATAGAATGGTTCCTAGAGGCAGAATTTTC
Source organism: Gambelia wislizenii (assembly GCA_030847615.1). Classification (NCBI taxonomy): domain Eukaryota; kingdom Metazoa; phylum Chordata; class Lepidosauria; order Squamata; family Crotaphytidae; genus Gambelia; species Gambelia wislizenii. Next base: position 225,019,320 of record JAUMIR010000003.1, on the reverse strand, counting down.
TTGCAGACACTTATCTCCTGCTTTTTGCCAAAGGCAGACTGAAGGAAGAAGACCCTTTAGTATCTTCTCTGACTAATGTTATTGTCTTCTTTTTTACAACCCTCGCTGGCTGAGGAACATGGAGCACTAGATTGAATTCCATTAAATCCCTGTGTAGTATTGGGGAACACAGCATCTTCCTACATATAGAAGTGAATCAGCTTAGCTCATGGGGTAGGGTTGAGAATATGTATTCATATATCCTGTTTTACACTGTTCCTGAACCCTACTTGATAGACAATCTGCAGTTGGAAATGACATAGTTTTTAAAACTTGAGCTACAAAGTGTGAAAGATCCATGACATCCCTGCTTAGGACAGCCTATGTTTGATCATGGAAGTTTCCAGCAGTTCGATCCCATTACTGCTTTGCTTATGAGATCTGACTAGGCCACCGCTTGAGGTGACTTTGCTATAATCCTATATACCATAACTCACTGTATTCTGAAACTCTGCACTTGCTGAGCAATGAAGAGCATTGTTAACTATTAGTAGAGAAAACCTGCTTCACTATTGAAAGCTAGGTTCACTTAACACTATGGAGATTATCAGGCGTGGCAAAAAACATAAGAGGAGCACAGAAGGACGACGTCTGAAACCAGGGGGTCGTTTACACGGGCAAATATTCCTCTAAATATACCACTAAGATAGCTCATAGTTCACACGGATCGCAACACAGCATCGCCTCATTCAGAAGGGGGGAAGGTAAAACACCCAAATATAGTGTGGCAAGTGTCGCTACTTTTGCAGGTATATTTGCAATGTAGCACTTTATTGGCAGTGTAAACTACCATTCTGTTAAGGGTTGCAGCAAATCTGCACTGTGATTGGTTGCTCTGATGCAATGGGCGGGCTTAAAAGAGGGGTACTGAGTTCAGTAGCGTTCAGGAAACTTTGAAAAATCCTCTCTGCTATTTTGCAAGTCTGCCAAGAAAAAGGATTCCCAAGACCTTTCAGTCATAAAGTTCCCCTCTGTCAGCTCTGCTTGGGGGAGGGGGAGAGAGCGAGAGAGAGGGGGGGAGGGAGGGGGACCAGGGAGGGAAGAGTCAAAAATCCTCTGCTATTTTGCAAGTCTGTGAACCCTGAGTAAACGAATTGTGCTGAAAAAACTTGTGATAGGTTCACCTTAGGATCCTCGGCATGGCAGCAATGCCTTTCAGCAGAGAGATTGCTGTCCCTCTGCTTCGGGCAGTGACTAAGTTCATTTACAGGCAGATTTAGAGAGAGACAGAGACAGAGCCACTTCTCTGATCTTCCCCCCTGCTATTTTGGCAGTCTGTGAGTCTTTTTCTTTAGCTTGAAAATGCAGGGCTTCAAAGGAAGGTCTATGCCCTTCCCCATAAAGCCTGCCTCTGCTTGGGAGGCCATGCCCCCCCCCACTTTTTCAAGTCTGAACGAAAAAGCGGCATAATTAGGAAAAAAAACCTGACTGGCACAGATGCGGAAAAGAATTAAAGTGCAACTTGCCACAATAAATCTGCCGTGTGAACCAGCCCCAGGACCTATTTGTGGGACAGTAATGTCATCCTCGCTTGCTCCTCTTGTGTTTTTTGGATGTGTCTGATAATCTCCTAAGTCAGGGGAGATATGTGCCCATCCACACAATTGATAATGCAGACAGCAAATTGATTGTCCAAAGGCACAGCCAAGTTGAAGTATGAGTAAATGTCTCTATTCCATTTCCACACGGCAGACCAATTTCTTCCTATAACATGCAATAAAATTGTATTATTTTCCTTCCCAAAATATGGGAACCAGTGCAGAATACTGATATAGAGTAGATTTCTTATTTATTTAGTTATATATTTATTTAATATCCCATTTTTCTCCCAGTGCAGGACTCAATTATTGAACTGAGTCAGGGGAGAGAACTGAACAGAAGTTCTATGATGCTGCCAGCCAGATCCCAGCAACAGGAGTCATATACCACCACCTTGCATATAACCTTCTTTGGGGTATATGGCAGGCCACTGTTAGACACACAGTGATGTAGTTGCAGGAACTCTAGTCTGCCCCAACATGTAACAAAGCATATCTGTGGCAATTTTCTTAATGCTGAAATGTGTATCTTTTTAAAAGGCAAACCTGGCACATTTCAAAAGAATATATGTGACAGAAATTCAACACATCCAATATCCTGACTGTCAGATTTCTTCCACACCTCTGCTTCAAAATGTGCAGTCACTTGAGTTTCTCACTTCCCTTTCCTTCTATTGTACTTCAAATAATGGCACAACTTCATCTTTAACGTTTTCATAATAATAGAACATAACATATTTTAACAGTTGTATTCACTGCACTTGTCCTGTTTTCATCATATATTTTATAAACAGGTGGGACCTGGAGGGATGATGGGACCAAAATGTTGTTCTTGTATTTCTAGAGGCAGATCAGTAGTCTGAGAAGAAGCCCACACAGAATATGGAAACCAATGAAAATCATTCCGTAAAGGGGAGTTGATCATGGTACACAGGTTAACTACTTTGTAAGCCAGTTGGTTATATTGCCATCCATGAAGTTAGGAGAATTATTTTTACAACTGTTCAGAAATCTGGAGTAATGGAGTAATATGGAGAGAGGTTAATTCTCCATACCTTTGGCAGGAAGCAGATGACCACCATACAAAGTGCTGATCCCATTTGGCAGATGATGATCTGCATTTACATTTCAAATGTTTTTACTAGAGAAATAGGACCCTTCTGTATTCTATCCCCCACCCAATTCTGAAGAGGTAACAGACCCTTCTTCATGGCTTTCACAGCAAGCTGCAATGGTTAACTGAGTGACCCATTTAGTTGTCATTTAGCTGGAGAAGGCAACAAAACTTAGGGATAGAGGAACTTTGACTTCCAAATGTTTTGGCGAACAACTCCCATAAGACCCACCTAGAGTAGCTATAGTGTGGGACTGTGGGAAATGAAGTTGAAAACAACAGGTTCACCAAACCTGACATTCATTGTGTTGGGCTTTCACACCAGCGGCTCATGAAGAGTAGTAAGTATATGCTAATTTAAGGTGTGATCATTTAAGTCGGTTTAGACCACCAATGAATACCAGAGGACGGAACTGGCCAAACCACCTTTAAGTATTCCTTGTCTAAGAAAACCCTATGAAATTCGTGGGGCCATCTTAAGTGAAGGCACATACACAAACACAGGTACATTTGAAAGCTGCTGATAGACTTAAGGGAGCAGAACATTTTTGTGATGGGAAGAAATATAATAATGTAAGGAAAGATCATATGTGTTTTACATGTTCTGACTTATATTTGATTTAATTTTGATTTACTTATTCCAATCCACTTTATAGCACTGGCAACTTTAAAAATGTTTTTTACAGCTCCTCTCATTGCACTGGAAACTTCTGGGCCATGCCCTATGAGGAGCAGCTTAGGGAGCTGGGCATGTTTAGTCTGAAGAAGAGAAGGTTCAGGGGTGACGTGATAGCAACGTTTAAATATTTTAAGGGATGTCATACTGAGGATGGAGCAAGCTTGTTTTCTGCTGCTCCAGAGACTAGGAGACAGAGCAATGGGTTCAAACTACAGGAAAAGAGATTCCACCTAAACATTAGGAAGAACTTCCTGACAGTAAGAGCTGTTTGGAAGTGGAATACACTGTCTCAGAGTGTGGTGCAGTCTCCTTCTTTGGGGGTTTTTAAACAGAGGTTGGATGGCCATCTGTCAGGAATGATTTGATAGTGTATTCCTGCATGGCAGGGGGTTGAACTGGATGGCCCTTGAGGTCTCTTTCAACTCTATGATTCTATGATTAAAAAGGAAGAGATACTAAGCAACATGTAAACTGAATAAAATGAAGGTTTTTAAAGAAAGGCTTTTAAAATGGTGCTGTGTTGTTTTAAGGTTATTGTTTCAAACTGATTTTTATTAAATTGTGTGTTTTAAATTGTTTTGATATCATTAATAATTTATTTTTAATGTTGATTTTTGAGCTATATTATACTAATTTTAATTTGTTAGTTGGGATATCGATCAAGTTAATCCTCCTCCTGAACATTTTCATGTTAAAGGAGTTGTAGCACACAAATGAACCTGACATACAAGCCTGTGTTTAAGAAATGCCATTCAGCTCAGCAAAAATGTGTTAACCTATTATAAGGATGTCAGAGTATAACCTTGAATCTGTTCAGAAAAGTTGCCAATGCTAGTAAAGTATTAAGTAATAAGAATTTGATTTTTTTTTCTTTTTGTGAAATCTTACAAGTTTTTTACCCCAAAGATTATAGGAAGACATCGGGAGTGACAAAGAATGAAGCCAGTTTGCTGTGAACAGCTATTTCCTGATGTGACATTTGTCTTCTCAAAATAACTTTCTTAAGGAAAACATTTACCATAACAGTTCTCCTGCCGACCTTCTGAACACAATCAAAACACTGACAAGAGCTATACACATCAGTGATGGAATAGAAAGATTGCTGTCAAAGAAGTAAAAAGCATCTTATTCCCTACCACAAGACAAATATATTTTCACAGATTTCAGCTCTTGTCAACCCTCCCACTATCTTTTTAGTTCTTCAACAGTTTTGGAAAACCTTATGTAACCTTTTATAAAAATACAGTTGAATTGGTGAGCTTAATATTTGGGGCTGCTGTGTGTTGATTCATGGCACTGCTGAGCTGTTTGTCATCTGTTTGATTTGAGGGCTGACTAAGGCTTTGGCTAGAATTGGTCAGGTTTCGGGCTGCTCTTTCTATCAGGTTTGAACATGCTGTTTGAACAAATCCAAGCTCTGTTCAGGATTCTGCTCTTCAAAATCAGTTCTAGGAGAAACAAAGCAGCATAATAAGGCGTTCAGAGAGAGCAGTGTGTGTGTGTGTGTGCCGGGGCAGAGTGGGGAGTGCAACTATCAAGCTGTGCTTTGAAAGTTTCATTTTAAGTGTAGCCTCCATGTATCTTTGGGGAACGGCATATGGCATGTGCTACAGATGGATAGATAATGATACATGTACAGCTGGATGTCTCTGGCATAGGTGGTCCGGCTTGTATCGTGCCAGCTGGCTAGCAGCAGCAAGGTCTGGAGAATTATTTGATTACCCACAGCTGTTGCACAAAGTCAACACATAGCAAGGAGGGGAGAGGTGGAAGATGCTGTGACAAGAGGAAGCTGGAAGGGGATTGCACACTAATCCTCCTTACCTCTCCAAGGGGCCCAAGACTTCACCCAGCAACAATACATCTCTCCAGACAGGAGCTTTCTTCCTGCACCAAGGCCTCATTTTGAAAGTGATGTATTTAGGATGAAAGTTAAGATGGGATAAATTTGATCAACTTTCTGGAACAATCCAGGGCAGCCTGTTCTGAATAATGTATGAACCAAATTGACAATGCTCTCCCTTCCCTACCCCGTGTGTGGTACAGGGAGCACAGCTGGCTTTTGCTTTGTGCTGTATACCATCCCTAATTGAAACAAAGCCCAAGTGCGCATTTATGGTTTGCATTCATCCCCTTTTCCACTGACCTCTCCCCATTCCTCTAGTTTCTCCACTGTTTTGTTAGCCTTTTGCCTGTTACCCTCACCATCAATGGTGTATATGTATATTAGAAACTCCTTAGGGGAGAAACCAGCCTTTTGATTGTGTTACTTTATGCCAGTACAAGTATACTTCAGTTAATGAAGCAGATGTGTCTTTGGGCATTTCATCTTTAATAGAAAATTTGGTACCAGAGGAGGAAATAACATAGAAAGAATAGGACAGGTTACTATGACCAAAAATAAAGAAGAAGAAGAAGCAGAAGAAGAAGAAGAGGAGCAATGTGTTTTAGCATACTTTTTTATTCAGAACTAACACTATGCACATGTGATATGAAATAACCAGGTCATGTAAGCCTTGCATAAGTAAATAAAAACATACTGAACCTTCTAGAGACCACCTGAAAGCTTCTTTCAACATACATTTAGGTATAATTTCTTCTTCTACCAGCTTCTAGTTTTATGATTTCCTGTCAGTAGCCAAACATACAGGTAGGAGGTGAGGTAGACTAATCTCCTTTCCCCCTTTCTCTCTGATTTTCTCTTCATGCATCCTTAGTGAGGGATTCCAACAGCAACCACTGTTTACCTTGGCTATTGTAGGCAGGTACACGTGGCTAGAGTAGAATCAGTTGGCACTTTATCAGACTAATATGTAAAAATGCTGTTATCCCGCAAGTGAGGAAAGTGGAAAGATAGTGGCATAATAATGCTTACTTTCGCACATCACTGTAATCACATGAAGGAATCACCACAGAATTATCACACAATGAGCACTAGGACTTTAACAATGGGAATTTACTGCTGTGTTAGGCAGGGCACATGATCTTAGCAGTTCTCGCAAGAGGATGCAAGCATAGTTAAAACTCCCAAAACACCTTAAATAACAAAGTAAATCAACACCGAAGCATTGAAACAAACCTAAAAACTTGCCAGCAAAATGGGAAAGTTCCTAAAAGGAGCATACTGTCAATCATCTTCATGTTGCCACCTGGATGTTTTCTCTCTGGGGAGGGGGGAAAGAGGACCACCCATTCATGCTGTATTCTCATGAGTACAATAGGATGTGTTTTCACACACCTTCAATAGCACTAAAACAGTGATATTGAAGATCAATTGACGGATTAAGCCATTAATAAAAAATGATGCCTTATTGCAGCTGGTGCGCAGGCTGGCCATGGGAGGATGACAACGTCATCTGATAATTTTGGCCCGTTATATTATTATCGCATTGTAATGACACAATTTTTGCCTTGTCTGATAAAGTCCCTAGAGTAGAATCCTGCTCTTTCCCAGCAAAAACAAACAAACAAACAAAAACTTTATTGCATTGTCTACTGCAGACACAGTGCTGCAATGCAACACCAAAAGTCTATGTTTCTCCAGTTCTACTTCACCATCCTTCCAATGCTGATTAAAAAAACTTCCAGCTAGACAGAAGACAAGGAGGAAAGGATGGACTGGACAGGCATAGAAAGACTTTGTAAGAAGGAACTTCTTTGTCAGAGGCTTTGTTAACAGGTATACATGTCTATGGCTAATGACACCTTCAGTTACAGATGGCCAATATCTTCTTGCTCCCAGCCCAAGACACATCAGTGATTAGGACCTCTCAAGTGGAAGGAAAGCCCAAGTGCTAAATGAAAGCCCGTTCTAAAAACTTCTGTTATCAAAGTTCAGCTAGTTTATTTATATGTCATTTTTATACCACGGACGGTGTACAAAGTGATTCACAAATATTAACTTGTCAAAAGCATTGCATGTGAAAAGAAAGGAGCAGAGAAGTATTTTATAAAACATGAATAAGTTCAAATAATACAAAAACAATGCAGTAAAATAAGAAAAATTCAATATTGACATAAAATACGTAAAGCCTAATACTCATAATTATATAGCAAAGACTAACCATTCTTCCTAACAATTCCCGTACTTTACCACATGGAGTTGGATTCTGTTCACATGGCTAGACAATACTCAGCTGGTTCCCTCTTCTTTTCTCTCCAAAAGTCTAACCAGTAGCAAAAGGAAAATCCTGGGAAGTGGCTAATAATGGATAAAACCTCTAGGAAATCCTTCCATGTAGTTTTGAGATTTCATATCAGATGCTTGTCTCAGACAGCAAATTTGAGGTGACATGAAAGGACAGTGAACTGCTAATTGTTTAATTTGTTGTTATTGTATTGTTTTACAGACAGAAATGGGGAAAGGTGCTTGTGAGGTTTGGGGCCTCAGGTGCCAAAATAGCTTGGCTGATATTGAGTGCTATGCACCTTGACTTCAGTAGTTGAGAGTGCCACAATTTGCCTTGGTTAGCTAAATGTCTTGAGCCAACCCTGCTGGGTACTCCTTTCTGGTATGGTGTGGGCTGCAAAAACAAGGCCAGGAAGCTTCCTATGGACTACTGCTTGGTTATCTCTGGCATGGTATAAACTTCATTTATCCATCAGCAGAAAACAAAGGAGATGGAAGTGCTGATAGCTCTGTGAGCATTTTGACACAATGAGATACAGAGCCATTTGGGAAAGTTCCCAATCTCTTTCGCCATACTGGTGAACTGGTTCCAGACTTTTCATTAGGCTGCATCCCTACAGCGGAAGGAAAGTCTTTCCAATGAAAGCAATAAAACAGTAAAGTCCAAAATTAATTCTCCAATGGTTTATTCATCAGGGCAAAAGCTTTCCTGCATTAAGATGGTGCTGACCTACCTAGCTGGCAAAACGTGTCAGTTCTGAAATTCTATTAAAGAGAGGACATAAACTCAAGCTAATTCCAGAGATGCACCTGTTTAATTTAAAAATACATTTATTCAATTATTTTATATATTCAGGATAACATATTTGTGCATCAAAGGTGGGTGGGTGGGGGTCTCCTTCCTTTTATATACTTTGGAAAAATAATTATGACCTCACCACCTTTACTTATGGATCTTTCTGTGTGACTTTGTCAACATGTAAAAATGGTAGTACACAAATATCATATCAAAGAAGTGAAACTCAAAAATTTTTAAGTGCTTAAGGCAAGAGGCAAAGTACGGCTGAGGAAAACATTAACTCCCTGGCATGCAAAGAGTGATGTAAAAAAGCTGGCAGACTTGATTTTGATCCTGCTATTCAGTCAGCACTAATTTAATTTGAAGGCTCTGGCAGCAAGAATAATCTTGGTCACAATGAAATTAAGGGCTTCCTGGCACAGCTTCAAGTATGAGGTTGATCTTTCACAAAATAATACAGTATAAAGTGGACAAACGCTGGTCCCATAGTCCTTCATATATTCAGTGGCAGATGCAAATGACAAATGCTGTAATCCTGTGCACACTTCTTAAGGAACCAATCAAACTGAAAATGATGGAACTGACTTTGAAATAAACCTGCATAGGCTTTCACTGAGAGTGAAGGCTTACTTAAAATGACCTAAATATATTTGTTAGTCATAGCTAGAGTAGACAAATTGAATCAGTGTCTGAACAGTAGGCAAACACTTGTGTAAAACCCATTGATTCAATGGATCTACTTTAGTTAGGACTAGCAATTGGATGTCACCTAATACAATTTTGTGTCTTTGCCAGTTCTTTCATAGTTGTACACAAATATTTCAGCACCCTCTAAATCAGACACCCCAAACCCTTTTTTCACCTCAGACTTATTTTTAGGTGTGCCTACCAGAAATCTCCTCCTTTTACCCTCAAACCTATCCTAGATTTTACTGTCGAACCTGAAGAACATCATCTCTCAGGATTCTCTTGGGGCAAGAATTGTTGATCTGAAGAAACACACACTGTGGACTTTATCAGACGCAGCAAATATGGCATCATAAGGACACCTAATGATCATGAAAGAGTGCGTGTCCCAGATGACATTGCCCTTTCACAATCATGTCCAGTCCAAAACCTGTCCTATTTTATTGACTGACCAAGCCGTCAATTGATCCCCCATGGCGCTTTTCTGCTGGCATTGCCGGTGTTTGAATCTGCGTGCCTTTGTACTCATGTGAATGCAGCATCAATGGGCAAATACTTCCAACTGAGATGACCACAGCCAGATAGGGTACACTCTTTTTATGCCCCCCCCCCCATTGATTTGGGACTTTTTGCATGTGTTTTAGTGCTTTGATGTACTTTTTGTGTTTTTTCCCTTTTATTTTTAAATTTCCCACACAAGTGTCTTCTTGTGAGAATCTGGGAGAGTTCAACCCTGGAAGTAAACAGAGCTCCATTTATGCTCCGTTACTGCCAGGGAAGCCTCATGGATGCTGCCCAAGGTAAATGTGGTGGTGGTGGGTCTTTTGCTGGCATCTAAACACCACAATTTATGCCGGCAAAAGATCTTTGGTCTGAAAAAGAACTTTGGAGGTGGTCTGATAAAGTCCTGTGAGTGTACTTACTCTACACAACGTCATGTGCAGTCATCTTTAAACTCAGATTTAAACAGTAAGCTTTATTGCTAGACAGAAGATCTAAAGAGTTTACTACACAAAGTTGTTGCTTTGAATGAAGCAGGAAAGGAAAGCAGCAAAAAAAAAAAAAATACAATCCGTCAAGTCTGGTGAGCAGTTCGTTCACTGGCTATCCCAATCTCCCCATACTTCTTCCCAAATCAGCATACCCACCCAAACCATTTGTTCTTCCAGTTCAAAGGAATGCAAACATCAAACAGTTTTCTACATGAAAGCATTCAAGAATACCAACCTACAGAATTAATGGCAGTAACTGGTCATTTTTACAGACCATCCTGACACGCAGCTATACCAGTTCTCTGCTAAAGAGCTCTATTCTATTTCTTGTACCTCCAGCACTAAAGATCTGCAACAAATAATTCTAAGAGTCTCCCTAAACTATAAATCTCAAGAATCCAAAGGATTGAGCCATGACAGTTATGACTGTTCAGTGAAGTAAAGACATTCTCTGACCTCGGACTTTACCAGACGCTGCCCTTAAAACGTTATTTTGCTGGCATTAAAAATAACAATTTCTATGCCGGCAAAAGAATGGTCCACACACACACACACTTACCTTCCTCTCCTGGCAAAGGCAGCTCTGGCAATAAAGAGGAAGTGAATGGAGCCCCGTTTACTTCCTTGTTTAAAATCCTGCAAGACTTCATCATGCAGGAAATTCAAAAATAAAAACAGATATAAGACATAAAAAATTACACCAAGCACCACCACACACTTTAAAAGTCCCAAGTAACTTTTAAAGGGAGGGTCATAAAAAGAGCGAAACTTACCTGGATGTCCCAATATCACCTGGAAGTGTTTGCACCGGACAGGCCATTTTCGCTGCAGTGATGAGATTTAAATGGCCTGAGGTTTCACATGCCTGCAATGCCAGTACCAAAATGGAATGGGGGATCTATTGATGGCTTCAGCTGTCAATTAAAAGTTCTGGGGTTTGGCCAAGACATAATAGCAAAAGGGCAACGTCATCTGATTTGTGCACCCTTTCGTGGTTATGTGGTGTCATTATGATGCTGTATTTTGTCCGTCTGATAAAGTCCCTCATCTCCAACCTTCCATCTCTTCTCTACAGCCGTTTGAACTTCTGAAAGTAAGAAACATTTCATTGCAGGTCCAGGTGAAGAAATGTTCCTGGTTCATGAAGTTCATTCACCTATAAGAAACTTTAGAAGTTAAAGCACAAAACCTGCATAAACATTTGTCTCCTGTAGAGTTTGTGCATATGCATTTTTTTGTTTTGTTGTTTGCTTAGTTTTCTGTTTGCTCCTGAGTTGCAGCTTGCTTTATTTATAGAGACTTCAGTCTGAAAGCTGTTAACAGTAATAAACCCTGTCTTTTTGAAGAATACAATTCCATAATTTAATCATGCCTGAAGGCGGCAAAGACACAGGCAAATAATTGTGTTCATGTCATTCAAGTGTGAAATCGCTAGCATGGCTAGAAATCTAATCTGAACAAACCTCTAATGCTTAGTCCAGTTTTGGACAACTACAATTTCATTTCTCACTCCCCAACAAATAGAGTGTAATGAAGTGTCCCAGTATCAGAAAGTCTGCACACATCCTTGTTATTATCTTTCACTTTGTCTTTTTACAAAATCAAAAGTATATTGATATTCCAGCAGTTACCTACCTTGAGTAGATCTGTTATTTAACACTGTGGTAGCTACAGCTAAAGAGATAAGAACAATAATATCACCTAAGCCACTACTGTTCAACATGCAGTAAAAAATCTGCAAGAAAATTTTAGTATTTCTATACCCCACCTGACCCCCATCAACTTGTTTCAAATGCCATAGGAATACACATGAGTGGGGAGTAAGAATGATAATTGACTAAAGAGAAAGGGTTGTGTTACCCAAAATGCTTGTGGAAATTCCATGCAAAATATTGAGTTTCTAATATGTTGGGGAAATTAGCAGCAACTCAACATTAGCAATGCAAAAGGGGGCAACAAGGGGATCCTTACACCACTTGTATACCCCTACTAACTCTAAACTGACACACAGACACACGATACGAGTTAACAATGATATTTCTTAAAGACTTAAAAATAATAACACCAATCACACACACATTCATACAGTAAAGCATTCACACAAGACCACTAAGAATGGAAGAAAGAAAGGTTGCCAGAGGAATAGATAGGGAGTTTTCAGGGGAAATACAATACCTGTCTCATAGTCTGAAATCTCAAGGCAGAGTGGCAGTGTGGATGAATGAAGCAGGAGTGGCTAACACAGAGACATACTGTCCCCAGAAACTAGTTTTGTGAGCAATGAGGCATGATTTTGGACTAGTATTTATATCAAAAATGTACCCTTAGGTGAGGAGGTTTCATGTGTTGAAACAATGGATTCGAGGTGTTTCTCAGAGATTGCTAATGTGTCACAACTACTCTTATGAGATTTTCCCACCAGCGATATGTTCCGTTACAGGCACAGAACAGGGTTGCTGAAAGAGTTTTCTTTCAGATGACATTCAACCGATTCCGTGACCTCAACGTGACTGTTTTGTTGACTTCCCGTGATATTTCAATCATGGGGAGAAGTTGTTAATGACCACCCATTCTGTTTCTGTCACGGAATCACTGGTGGTCTGAAAGGTGTCCTGTTCCTCTCCTGTGATGACAGCCATGGGGAGAAGGTCCGTTCTGGAAACTTCCGGGCAGGAATGGGACACCTAGGTAAGTGGCACCCTATCCCCCCCTCCCTGGATTACCTTTATGTTTTTTTATGTGTTTTTGTGCTTTGTGTACTGTTTTGACATTTTGGGGGGGTTATTTTAAAATTTCTCTCCTGCCCAGTCTCTCACGAGAACGAGCAGGATTTGGCTTCACTGCTGTAAAAGCAGCTTTATGGCAGCTGCATTTACAGCAGTGAAGCTGAGGGGAGAGGGAGGGCATGCCTGCTGTCGGATTAAGGTAAGCGTGCAAACATTTTCCTTAATCCCATAGCAGGGATAGGAGAGGGGCTTGCAGAGCAGAAAGGGGGCATTTGGCCCCTTTGTCACAATCTCCTTAATGTTCTGGTGATTAGTTTCACAAAGCTTGAGCCTCCTTAATGGCTGGATGTGTAGTTAAGGGAAGGGGATATCTTCAGACAAAGGATTACTCTAGCCACCAGTGGTTAGATCAATTGTCTGTCACTTGGGTGTATGCAGGCAAATGTGCTCTTGACCTCATTATGTTTTCTCACAGTTTGGAATTTGTTAATAGTCCTTCCTTGAGTGATACATGGCTTTACACGTGCCTTTTAGGATCCTTACACCGAATCCCTGATATTTTACTGCTCTTGCCCATGGAAGACCTTATTAATTAGCCAATTTTGGGGTCTCTGGAGGTGGTGCTCATTAGGGGCACTAACAGTTGCTCCAACAGATTTGTACTACAGGAAGGTAGACTTCAGATGTTTCACTTATTGAAGGTGGGAGCAGTTTCCTAATGGAAGCGATTGCCACAAAGAGGGGTAAGCTATTTCCAGAAGTCCAGGGGCTGTATCCACCCCAGAATATCAAAGGGCCATGCCACCTCTGCCACCTGCCCTACCTCCCTTTTTTAAAAATCATAAACAGCCAGTAACACTGACTGATGAGTACAATAGGGAATTTCACTGCATTCCCACCTCAGACAGTTTTAGGCCTGAGAGGAGTTTGCTTTAAAACTGGAAGTAACTGGATGACCAGTTCTGGACATTTAAAAAAAAAAAAAAAGCCCCACTGTGGGCCTGAAACAGGCCAGAGAGAACAAAATTTGGTGGAAAGCCCTAATGTGCCCCCCAGAGAGTGCTATTGGCTGGTTTTGGCTCCTTTAGGGGAGGGGTTATGCGAATGGTGCAGAGGGGCCTGTGGCTTTCTGTTCAGCCCTGACCTAGAGACTTGCTGGAAGTCTTCAAGTAGATTCAATAGCCATCTCTTGGAGATGTTCTAGGGACTTTATCAGATGTGGCAAATACAACATCATAACGACGGCTGATGAACACGAAAGGGTGTGGGCATATCATATGACGCCATCCTTTCACAAGCATGTCTTGTCAAAAAGCCATTCCTTTTGTACTGATGGGCCAAGCCATCAATTGATCTCTCATGGTGCTTTTTTGCTGGCATTGCCAGTGTTTGAAACTTGGCCCCATTGTGCTCACAGGAATACAGCATTAATGACATAACACTTCCAGGTGAGATTGTGACAGCCAGATAAGGGATGCTCTTTTTATAAACCTCCCCAGTTTGCTTGTGATTTTTAAAGTGTGTTTCTGTGCTTCTGCCTACATTTTGTGTGTTCATTTCACTTTATTTTTAAAATTTGCCTTGCTTGCATCTTCTCATGAGAATCAGCAAGATCTCAAACCCGGAAGTAAACAGAGCTCCATTTGTGCTCTGTTACCACTGGGGCTGCCTTTTCATGCTGCTAAAGGTAGGTCTGATCAAAGAGGTTCTTTTGCCAGCATAAAAACACTTCAAAATATGCCGGCAAAATAATGTTTATGGAGAGTGGTCTGATAAAGTCCTAACTCTGAATTTCCTGCATCAAGAGATGTGTGTGGACTGGATGCCTACAAGGCTTGCTCAGCATTGGGACTCCTGCTTCAGTCCCAAATTCAGAGTTTGCTGTTGTTGCTGTGTTGTTCAACATCTCTTTTACATTTCCTCAATAGTAATTTTTTTCTCTAGGAATGAGAATCTTCAGTGGTGCTAAACCCGTAAGAAACCGAACAGTTCTTCTACCATCTTGTAAGCATATGTAACTAGTATATGCAAAAACAACAACAACAACAAAAAAGATGTATACACATAAATAATATCAGCAGGTAAGGATTTATGTGAATTTGCTCTCATTTTTGGAAAGAATTTACCCTCAAATTCCATCTTTTTTGGATGGAAAGAACTTGATTTGAAACAAAACAAAACAAATTTGGGTGAATCTGAAACTAGCAGATTTTCCCATCCAGTCCCAGAGCTTTGAGTGCTTAGTTCTTACATGTCTAGGCTTGAATCCCTGCCTATCCAACAATGTTGGTGCTTAATGACACCTCTTATTTTCCAAGAGGCTTCTCACACTTAACAGATGTAAGGCAAGCAGATACAATATGGTTCTCCTATAATGAGAACAACTGTAACTGTTGAATTAGGCTGGGTTAATTGGGGGGGGGACTTTCATTTCAGTTCTTATTTTTTAAATAATAATTTACCCAAATCTCTAGATATGATCATTTTGCAGATGGACCTCTGGTTTTTTATTCGCAAACGAAGATTCAGTAATGACTCATCCCACGCTTTCTGCAAGCGCGCTGATGACTGAAAAGGCCAATCCGAGATAAACAAGTCTGGTTGCAGAAAGCACAACAGAAAGTCTCCTCGGGTAATGTTTCTGGGTTGTGATTCTTTCTGCATTGTCATTTCTCTTCAAGACTAGTTCAGCGTGAGTTCTCAAATAAGGCTGCAGCATTGTGGATAGTGTGTCTCCATGCCTCCCGATGTGAGGCCAGGGTGGACCATTGTTGGTGATCAATTTGGCCGAGTCTGAGATGTTGTTTCAGGGAGTCCTTGTATCGTTTTTTTGGAGTGCCCCTCTTACGCTGACCTGTGGCGAGTTCACCATAGAGTACTATTTTGGAGAGGTGATGGTCCTCCATCCTAGAAATGTGCCCTGCCCAGCGCAGCTGTGTTCTCAATATCATGGCCTCAATGCTGGTGATCCCTGCTTGCTCAAGAACAGCAACATTCGTCACATAGTCAGTCCAGTGTATATTTAGGATTGTGCGTATACAGCGCTGATGAAAGCGTTGGAGGAGTCATAAGTGGTGGCGATAGGTGACCCATGTTTCAGATCCATAAAGGGGAACAGACAGTACAGTGGCTCTACACACACTGATTTTTGTGCTTCGCCTCAGGCTATATTGATCCACAACTTCTGCTATATTGATCCACAACTTGTTCTGCGTGTCTCGTTGTTTTTGTTGAAGTTTACTACATGTGAGGCGGAAAGCTGCTTTTTTTACATGGCAAGTTGGCTGGGTGAGATATGCCTGGTGAGCAGTTCTCTTCTTTGCCAACAGCTCCTGGATCTCTTGGGTGTTTTCATCAAACCAGTCTTAATTTTTCTTGTGGGAGAACCCGAGTGATTCTTCTGCAGACTGGAGGATACTGTTTTTGATATGTTGCCAAAGCAGTGTAGGAGAAGGATCTGTAGGATGGTCTTCAAGTTTTGTTTGCAGGTTTGCCTGGAAGTTGTCTCTCATGGTAGCTTGTTGAAGATTGTGGACTTGGAGTCTCTTCTTTAAGATGCCACCCTTTTTAGGTTTGAACTTAAGATGAAGATTTAGTTTACATCTGACGAGGCGATATCTGTTTGGCATTCTGCACTGGGCATCACTCGGGTTTGACGGACATCGCGAATGTTTCTCTGGCGAACTAGAACATAGTCAATGAGGTGCCAATGTTTGGATCGGGAATGCATCCAGGTTGTCTTCAAGCTACCTTTCTGCTGAAAGATAGTGTTTGTAATAATCAGCTGTTGTTCTGCACAGAACTCTAGCAAGAGGCGTCCATTATCATTGCTGGGAGAAATGAAACTGACAGACTTCCTCATCCCTATCAGTATATTATGATCTCATTTCCCATTTTACTTCCCTTGTCTAGGTTGTGTCCAGAGAAAGTAACCCTATTCTCCCACCTTAATTATAAGCTTTGTAAACACAATGTCCCAGGTTTCTCATATGCTTAGTGCATATGAGCCAAATTAGACTGCAAGAGCATGCACAGAAGCACTTCTTAGAGGCTCCCCTTCAATTGTAGAATCTTTTCTCCAGGACACTTGTCAAAGCTCGTGTCTCTTCCACAAACAGTGTGAGGCATTTTTATTCAAACTTGCTTTTGGTGGCTAGGAATAGACTAGTGGGAGGGGAAGTCAACATTTTTCTTTTACCTGTCTGAAGCTCTTGGACTGAACCAACTATAGTAAGGAGATTATCAGACACAGTAAAAACTGTGTCAGAAGATCGCTAGAAGAAATACATTACTGGACAACATTATCCTCCAACGTTCCAGGGGTGTAGCGTGGACATCAGTAAGGTGTCCCTTTTTATTGGCGTCTTGTCCCCATCAATGAAAAAGGGAAGCCTCATCTGCAGCAGTGCTACACCCCTGGAATGGCAGAAGGGCACAGGCGTCTGGTAAGGTCGCCCTTTCTGTTCTTGTAGCGATCTTCTGTTTGTGGTTGGGAATGCGGGTTTTTTGGCGTCCCCCCCCCCGTGTCTGATATTCTCCTTTGTCCAATCAATCCATCAGACAGCCAACCAACCAACAAAGAAAAAGACAGCAGTCCTAAAAACACTGAAATCAATGTGACTGTCTTCCACATACATGTGTTAAGAATGCAGCCTTTGTTTTAACTTCTGCTCTGCTGAATCCACTGCAGCAGTATAACAAAGGAATTTGGAGTCAATATTCTCACATTGACTGGTAATGAGAGCTCTAAGTGTCTGCTGCTTAGTGACTAGAAAAAAATAATTGCTAGATTCAGAAATGGATAAAGACAAAAACTATTATGTTCTGGTAAGTCATTTCGAGGAAATTGAATCTTTTTCTTTTTTTATACACAACAGTGAAATTATACTTAATCCAGTGTGATACAAGAACTCTAAAAATATACTTTTTACAGGAGCACTGGAGTCACCAGGATAAAGAAAGTGAAGAGGATACATTATGGAAGATAAACGGTTGCTTAGATAGATCCTCTCCCCATTAGATTAATCTTCTAAAAAAAATCTCTAGAACTATAGTTTAAAAGACTGTTAAGGGCAGCTTCATTTCTCTCTGAAACTAATAGCTGTGGCTTACCACCTATGCCCTACACATGTGAAATGTTAAAAATATTTGGCAGGAAATTTTCTTCCCACATTTAGTTAGGTTCATTCAGTGAACCCAATGTGAGATAATCCAAAACAATTCAGGTTCAGCAAAGGTTGAGAAAACATTATAGCAAACATAAAGCTTTGTTGGAAAGCTTCTTTGATCTTCAGATTATCGAATGCACAGATTCTAATTTGACAAATTTTTAGTGGCAAAGCATAAATCTAAACATTCTTTTTTTTTGTCATAACAGTTTAATCCCTTAAGAATGTGATTTAAAAGCATGCAGGACCGAAGGTTACCACAAGATTTGCAGGGAAAAAAGGAAACCCACTTCAGACACCTTTTTTTTTAAAGGAAGGGCATTAACTTATATAACTAATTACTCTGTATAGATTGGCACTACCAGGTCATACTCAGTTCAGGTTGTATCAAATATGCATTGACTTCAATTGTGCATAGATCAAACAGAAAAAAATCAGCAATGTTTTTTTTTTTTAAAAAAAGCTCATGTTTTAATTTAGTCGGATGGCATGGCATAACAAATAATATCTACAGAATACCATGGTTTTATTGTATTTCAGGCTTATCTCATTATAATAATTCAACAGAACACTTTTGAGAAGTATTTGCCTAAAACAAGGATAGCCATGTGTCCTTTCTTCACAGATTTCTCTTAGATTCATGGTCACAATATGAGCTTTCTGTTCATACCACTCTGCTGCCCAATGCACATTAAAAATCAGATGAAATCCAAGCTTCTTCATAACATGACACTCATGTGATCACTTTGAGCCAATTGTAGCTTCTCAGCATAACCTACTTCACAGGGTTGTAGTTAGAATAAAAATGGGGATGTAATGTTCTAGCTACAGGAGATAAAAAAGAATGAAATGAGTTAATACAGATGTAATTCAAGAAAAACAGGATTGTCGAAAAGAATTCCAATGACCTTTTAGAATATCTCTCTTAGGTTTTAATCTTATACACATTTGCCTAAGAATAAGTCATACTGAATTCATTAATGTGTGTTTCTAAGCAGATATATGTTTGATATGATTGTTAATGTAAATGTATCATTTATCAACAGGAAAAAAAATCTAATAGCCAGTAAATCTCTCCCAAGTTAAAGTTTTTTTCCTATGGTACTGTACAGCCCTGACATGTTTGTGTGTGTGCATGCACACACACATGAACACATACATGAAAAGGTTAGTAAAGAATGAGGAGTGGAGAGAAGAAAATCAGTAAAACTAAGCCTTAAAATATAAGATTTATTTAAATCTCAAGAACTGAATGAAAGAGAAAAATATTTTTCAAATCAGGATTTTTTATTTACAATAGTGATCCTATTTTAAGGAGATCAGATGTGGAGTGGTGACATTAAACCATTCAGAGGAGGGGATCTGTGTGTCTTCATGAGAGCGAGAAGAATTTGTGCAGTTCAGGGGGTACTGTAATTCAAAGGGGATCTCCTCAAGGAAAGCCCCACTTTCCCCACACACATGCTTATTCCTTTTGCTTATCTCAACAACAAATTTATGGTCATACAATGCAGGCTTCCCATTCCAAAGTACTAAAATGAATGTTCTCATTCTGAAGGGCCAGACTACAGCCCTGCTTCCTCCTGAATTGTGTGTGTGTGTACATGTGTGGTAATTCACTATGTGGAGTTGGAAGATTCAGACACAGAGAAGGAGGCAGATTGCCAGAAATCTACAGTTTCTGATGATGGTGTTCTCTCCAAGTCTGAAGGGCTAAGGCAGAGAGAGACCCTACTCCTTAGCAGGAGGTTGCAGACACTGGAGACATTAATATTCTTCACAGAGCAACAAAGATGCAAGGAGAGATTACACCAATCCCAGCATCTGTTAAATAAGACACACTGATCTATTTAGATACCAGGTGTCTTGAGACAGCTGCCTATAAACTCCTAGCAGATTCCTGGCAGCTTTGTTGCTAACAACTGTTCTCTTTTGGTGACTGGAGTACTCTTTTACATTTATGTTTTCCTGATCTTGAACTGGTTATAATATTTGACTCTGTTTTACTGGCTTTGTTTATC
This sequence comes from Gambelia wislizenii, assembly GCA_030847615.1. Classification (NCBI taxonomy): domain Eukaryota; kingdom Metazoa; phylum Chordata; class Lepidosauria; order Squamata; family Crotaphytidae; genus Gambelia; species Gambelia wislizenii. Next base: position 224,999,428 of record JAUMIR010000003.1, on the reverse strand, counting down.
TGGACTACTGACTTGCTGTACGATTTCTGGACTGGCTGACAATCACCTTTTTGCTTCACTCTTCATCCTGATTGATACCCTGTGACTGACCTGGACTGGATTAATGACTCAACAGCTCTTCCATTCTAGCCACTGGATTCCTGGAACACTTGCTGACTGCAGCATAAGACAGTATGTGCCTTCAAGTCACCTGTTGACTTATGGTGGCCATGAATTTCTCAGAGGTGGTTTTGCCAGTTTCTTCCTCTGATGTATTCTGGTATTCATCAGTAGTCTCCCATCCAAGTACTAAACAGAGCTGACCTGCTTATCTTCCAAGGTCAGATGGGATCTGGTGCCTTTAGGGTATTTATGCTCACATCTCAATTTGTAGCAATTGAAGGAAGCTGAGGAATAAGGGGAAGGAACAGGAGGAGGATAGAGAAACAGGTACATTTTAAAACCAGATGAGAATTCAGGAAGAAAGGGAAATAGGCATGATTACTCTACCCAAACTGGGACATTTGAAGATTGTGCATATTTGTATATTTTCTGCAACCTGATGTTGCAAAAGAAATGAAAGCAATGTTAGCAGGTCAAGAGTAAAAGAAATATCATGAGATTTTGTCTATAGAATCTGTCTATTAACAGCCAAGAAAAAAATGGATTTAGGCTTGCACCACTGTTATCAGATAGTGCCTGATAATAGGAACCAGAGTATTTTACAGCCGATTATATGGAGACAAAGTTCTCAGGGTAAAGGAGAGGGTGGTGTGAACTATCATACTTCCTTCTCTTTTTAGTGCAGTTTCCAAAACTGAGTTATATATACATTGTGTTTGATTCTGGAGATAAGATAAGGATTTTGTTGGTGCAGCCCTATCCTTTTGTCCAAGAGTCTCTTTAACTGAGCTGGCAGAGGTAGGACATTTTCAGACGCGACTTACAGCAGAAGAATCGAGCGGGAGAGCTTCACCGCTGTAGCACAGCAGGGGACCCATTTCGGACACCGCCATCCCCGCGGCGAAATCGTCTGTGTCACTTCCGTTTAGGATCGGAGCCAGCTGTGCCATATTCTGCCAGATTTTATTCATGGAAGTTATCTGTGAATAAAATCTGGCGGAGTATGGCATAGCCGGCTCCAATCCTAAACGGAAGTGACACAGACAATTTTGCCGCAGGCATCATCCGAATGGGTCCCCTGCCGCACTGCAGCGGTGAAGCTCTCCTGCTCGATTCTTCGGCTGTAAGTCGCGTCTGAAAATGTCAGTAGTCTTTTGGAGGTCATGTTGGAGAATCCCAAGCAAGTGGAAGGAACAGCTGTTGAGAGGGACAAAATGCTATAACTGATTCCAGGGACAATGGGAACAAGTGGTTGCTGATAGAATTACAAGTCCCAATGTACCCACACATCATACACAAACACACAATTTAATATATATTTAATATAATGCCTCTCTGTGTGTAATACACAGACACAATTTAATATAATTTATCTCATTCACATAAGCCAACAGAATACTTTCAGAATTATTTGCCTAAAATACTTTTCAGTGCATCCACGGATATAAAGGAAATGCAACCAGTCAAAAAATATTACAAGGTTAAATAAAAAGAACTGCAAAAATCTAAAAGGCACCAATCAGTCCTCTTGTTTTTCAGAACAAATCAGGTCTTTCTGCAGTCTGGTTCAGGTAATACACTGATTAGGGAAGCAGTTGAACAAAAACAAAGATGTAAATGATTTCAATATTGTGACTGTGCCCGTGGCAAGAGATTATGCAGAAAAACTGCCAGATCCATCATGCAAATCCAGTCTAATTCCTCTAAAAGATAGATGAGATAGGCAACATCAGCATTTGTTGGGAGCCCTGGTGGCGCAGTGATTAAATGCCAGTCCTGCAAGTCACCATGTTGCAAGTTCGATTCCAGAGGGCTCCAAGGTTCACTCAGCCTTCCATCCTTTCATAGGTCAGTAAAATGAGTACCCAGCTTGTGGGGGTAATTAGCTAACACACATTGGAAACTGCTTAATGCAGTGTAGATGTGTAAATTGCTATTGCTTAAAACAATTTGTAAGCTGCTCTGATAGGCTTGTGGCTGAAGAGTCGGGTAGATAAATAACTAATGATATATAGTACCACCACTTTCAAACTTTCAGCACAGCCTATAAATTGGCTCTTGCATAACCTGCATTTTGCTTCCAGTGCCTGTTTCTGTTTCTGCAGGGGACAAAACTTAACATTTTTATCTTCTCATTATTACAATCTTCTCTGTTATTTTTTTTAAATGAATTGACAAATTGCTCATCTAGATTGAGCCTATAAGGAAGAAACTATATTGGAAGATATTGATGATGGAGAAGGCCTGGATTATGGTGCTATGTTAAGTGCTCGTCTCGAAGCTTCATTCTAATTCCACTTCTAGGTTACTGTAGACAAGTAGTTCTTCAGCAGTTATGATAGCATCCTGCGGAAAAATCTGGTGGTGATAGGAACTAACTAAAATCCATCAATCAAGCAATCAATTAAGCTAGAAATTTTCTAACCAAAGGGGGTTGTACAATTAAAAATATTTTAACTTAATTGAGTTACTTAAATTAGACTTTCAGCATTAATTAAGTTATTACTCAATAAAGTAATATGTAAAATGAAGTAAAATGAGAGACCCCACTTTATCTTAGCCAAATGACCAAGAAGTGATAAATGGCGACACTATGCTAAGGAGCCAGGAAATTTTATATTTCCCAGTTGGTTCTTGGATAAATGTAAATGGCTATAGGAAACTTTTATTTTTGTTAATGGTGAGAGTATGATAGTTTAGTTAATTCCAATATTAAAGGACTTTAAATAAATAAGAAGTAAGAGTTGCTTGGAAGCAGTATGTTCATCTTTGTATCCTGCTGGTCCTACTGTCTCATCTATCTCATACACTAGGCACCACAAACACACTTCCCATTTGTCCCAGGAAACTCAATTTTGAAGCACTGATTCTTGGAAATTTTGCTGGGGTCCTCATGGGAATCAGTAAGCTAAGAAACAGGGAGGTTAAAGATATGAGATAAGAGAGAGAGGGAGAAAGGGAAAGCAAGAGAAGGAGTTTGAGGTGGGGTAGCTGAGAAATTGAGTTTTTAAAATTAATGTAACTGTTTCCTTCTCAAGAAAGGGACAAAAGGGTATGGATTGAATAAGAGCACTGAAGGTATTTTTCAACTTCATTCTAGTCAGGGTTCCGGTAGAGGATTTTAACCTAAACATAAATGGTGATTCATCATAAACATCATAGTTAATTTTCCCGGTTCTAACACAAATGTAACTGAGATTGTTTAGCTTATTAATGATTAACAAAGCACACTAAGGACTTTATCAGATGAAGCTATACAGTAATTGCATGATTACAACATCACGGTAGTGTGAATGGGTTCCACCTATTGCACAATGTCATCCTGCTCCTGTGGTTACTGTGTGGTCCTGCCGCCAATAACGTGTCCCTTTTAATTGACAGGACAAGCTGTGAATAGCTCTCAGTATTGCTATTTTCATGGTACTGAAGAGCATGCAAAAACATATCCCACTGTAATTGCGAGTTTACAGCATGAATGGGCGGTCCTCTTTCTCTCCCCTCCCTGTTCCCAGCATGAAAAATTCTGGGTGAAAACCCAAAAACAATCTACTGGACACTCTTTTAATGAACTGTCTCATTTTGTTTGCATGTTTTTAGGTTTATTCAAGTGTTCATGTGCTGATTTACTTTGTTAATTAAGGAGGTTGGGGCATTTTAAAGCGCATTTGCATCTTCTCGCGAGAACCACCAAAATTTTACCCATACTAAATTATGGAAGTAAAATCCCATTCTTAAAGTGTTAGTGGTGGTCATGTGATAATTACGTAGCAGTAGTATCATGCGATTATGATGACATATGATACTTAGGACTTTTTCAAAGGGGGGGAACCCTGAGGAGGCCGGGAGAAGAATGACACTGTTGTGCTTACAGCGCTCCATTTTGGATGACACCGTCATCCTCCCGACCTTCCCCTGAGTTTCTTCTGTGCTACAGGTGCAAGAAACACACCACTTTTATTGACAGAAAACCCCATCAATAAAAAGCGGCACCTGCAGTATGGAGGAAGCACGGGGGAAGGTCAGGAGGAGGACGGCACCATCTGAAATGGAGCGCTGTAAGCATGTTCTTCTCCCAACCTCCTCAGGGTTTTCCCCCATTTGAAAAAGTCCTTAGTGCAATAATGCCACTATGTTTTCTCTATAGTGGAATTACATTTTTAGACGCTAGTCTGATAAAGGAGATTTTCACACGGGGAAATTATTCCCCGGGGAGATCGGGACAGAATTATTTCTGTCCCGGTGGCAGCGCTGCGGTTCGCACGCCCACTTCCCTCTCCCGATATTCCGTCGTCCTCACACTGTCTTTTTTCTACTCTCTTCTGTCATATTTTACTAACAGGAGTTCGTCATTAATAAAATATGATGGAAGAGAGTAGAAAAAAGGCAGCGTGAGGACAATGGAATATCAGGAGAGGGAAGTGGGCGTGCGAACCACGGTGCTGCTTCCGGGACAGAAATAATTCTGTCCTGATCTCCCCGGGGAATAATTTCCCCATGTGAAAATCTCCAAAGTCTATACCCTTTCCCACAAACTTTCCTATCTCTACATTCTGCAGGTCAATTTATGTGTATGCTGACCATGCTGAATGTATGGTTATCAAGTTATTGTGACAGGATCAAGGCTATTGTCCCAGTACAATAACAAGGATATGATGCCTCCACAAAAACCATTAATCTACAATCGTGTTTACTTGGAAATAATTACCACAACTCCAATGGGACTTACTCCCAGGTAAATGTAATTATACAACAAACATATAGACTTAAGTTTAAGCAAAATACAGAGGACCGGATTGGACCTATTTGAAATCAGCCAAGGTCTTTCCTCCTCTTTTATTTCTAAAATCTATGACAAGGATCATTCTAAGGAATCTTTAAACATACATTGGAGTTTAGAATTAAACCACAAAATGGCTTGCACGGCCTTCTTGGCATAGATTTATACAAACATTAAATCTATAAGCACCTAATCTTCTTTAGAATCAATGAGTACCCAGAGGGAGTGGGAGGGGATCAACATCACTTAGAGAGAACATTTCAGCAGAGGTAAGACACACACACACACACACACACACACACACACAGACCTTACCCAAAAGCATTCCACACCATGCCAACACAGCTGCTTTTGCAGTTAGCCAAACAACTACCTTCTGCTGCCAAAGAGAACATTAGGGGAAGTGGCTTAGACTGGGTGCTGCAATTACTCAGCCACAGCTCCAGATCTATTGTTTCTTCTCTCTCTCTCTTTCTCTCTCTGCTATTCTTTCTGGAACAGATGTTTTGTTTCTGAGTTATCATCATGGTACTGCCTCTGGAATATTAATAATTGCCAACTGGAAGAAGCAAACCCCCTTCACTGCATCTTCTGCCAGCTAAGTTCCATTCCACTGGATGTTTCCTTTTGATTATTCCTCCCCCCCTCAAAAAAAATCTCCAAATTGCTAAGCCTGATTTAACCCTGATTTATCATCACTCTACATTTCTACATACTTGCACAAAGACACATTATAAGCACAGATGAAACAGAAGTTTTTACTGAAATTGAAGATCCCACCTTACCTCCATCTATAAAGGAAAATGTGACACCACCCTCAGAAGACTTCCAAGGAACAGGTTTGTATGTGAATGTACCAGGAAACAATCCTGATGATGAGGGCAGTGCACAGAGCCTAGCCTGCATCTGGGATGGACAACTTTACTTGTGTTTGCTTGGTCACATGAGTACAACTTGGTTCCTAATGTGTGAGGAAGCATCATTTTTTTGGCCCCATACAAACATTTCTGGGAAAAACTTCCTTCACTACTTTTGTTTAATGATAACACCCAGCCTGAGAATGCTACAAGCTTGATAACCATTTGGGTGGGGGGGGGCTTTTTGTCATTAATAAAGGGATTATCCTGTGAATGTATTGGTTTTTTTCCATTCTTATAATGGCCCACTCCGCGATGAAAACCCAATGAGTGACCTTGGGCAAATCACACACTTTCAGCCCTCAGAAAACCCTGTGGTAGGGTTGCCTTAGGGTCACCATAAGTCAGAAACAACTTGGAGGCACACAAGAAGGACAACAAACAAACAAACAAACAACAAATGGCCCAGCATGGTGTCAAACATTAGAATAATTAACTTTAATGCCTCATTTTTCCTGCTTTTTAAATTGCAAAATTATGAATTATTCCCCCTCACGGCAAGACAAGTTCACACTCAAAAGACAAAATCACTAATTGGCTTAACTGTTCTTGCTTCTTTGAATGAATGCCTGCAACTTTCAATGAGTACAAACTTATTAAAACTTCCTTTAGCATCCACCATACATCTTTTTTGTGGTGTGCAAAACTTCTAAAGGGCTATACACACTTTACTGAAAATTAGCCGTACTTGCTTCTTGTAAATCTCATTTAATAATAGAAGTGGGGGTAGTTCATATTCTTTTTCAAAAGTAGATATGAAGGTTTGGGCTTTTTTTCAGGTGCAACATTTCACAAAGAAAATAATCAGAAAGATTTATGGAATACTCATGAAGTAGACATTTAACCTTCTTCTAGTTTCTCAGGCTCTAGTGTTATCTCTTGAGTCAGAATGGAATATCCAACAAATAATATTGCTTGCTTTGAATGTGGAGTTTAATGTGCAAATTACATTGTTCAAAGTTGCATTGAAAATGTGACTGTGAATGAATTACACACTTATTTAGGGGCCAGCAAACCCTGTCAAAAGCAGCAGCAGCAGCAGCAGCAGCAGCAGCAGCCTTGATCCTATTGTCTAATGGTGTTTTACTTTGCTTTTCTCAACAGGTGTCCTTCCTGCATGCCTAGGCACAAGGAACCCTAGCACTTGTAGTTCTTAATATGATCAAACCTGTGAAATAGAGGAAGACAAACCTCTCTGTCTCTAAGCCTCACATAGTTCTACTTTAACTATGCATGCCCATACTCTCTATTCTAGAAGAAGGGCCTTAGAGTGAGACTGAATAAGGAGACCCGCCATCTCAGAATATTGTTTGAAATTGATCCAATATTGCTCCTGATTTCTTCTAGCAAATATCACAAGATACAGATTTCAGACTCATAGAGTTGGAAGGGATCCCAAGAGCCATCTAGTCCAACCCCTTCCAGTGGAGGAATTGCTGAGAGAGGGGCATCCAGCCTCTGTTTATAAATCTGCAATGAAGGAGTTTTCCACCACATACTTTCTATTCTAGAATAAGGGCCTTAGAGTGAGACTGAATAAGGAGACTCACCAGTTCAGAATATCCAGTGTCAAACACCTCTTACCATCAGGTAGTTCTTCCTCATGTTTGGTCAGAATCTTCTTTCTTGTAATTTGAACTATTGGTTCAGGTCCTACCATCTAGAGCAGTCATCCTTTGGACACATTTCATCTTACTCTCATAGGGTTCTTAAACTGTTCTGCTCAGAACTGGACATAGCATTCTAGCTGGGGTCTAGCCAAAGCTGAATAAAGTGGCATTGCTATATCCCTTAATCTGGACACAATCGTTCTGTTGATGACACCTAGTAGAGCATTGACCTCTTTGGATGCTGCATCACACAGTTGAGTCATGTTAAGTTTGTAGACTACCAAGATACCTAGATCCTTTCACATGTAGGTCTGTCAAGCCAGATGTCACTCATATTATATAGGAACATCCAATTTTGCCTTCTGAAATGTAGTACCTTACATTTATCCCTGCTGAAATTTATTTTGTTAGTTTTGGCCCAGTCTATCAAGGTCATCTTGAATCCTGATTCTATCCTCTCACGTATTAGCTATCCTTTCCATTTTGGTGCCATTTGAAAATTTGATGAGCATACCCCCTCTTTTGCCATCCAAGTCATTTAGTAAGATGTTGAACAAAGCTAGGCCCAGGACAGAAGCCTCTGGGACCTCAGTTGTCACATCTGTTCATGAGGAACTACTGAAAATACCAGGAAATAAGTGTCTAAATAGAACCTCAGGCATGATTTGCAACTTTTCTTCATTTTTTCCTCATAGTAATAGGGACTGTTGCCTGAACTTGGCTCCTCTAGACTTCTGGACCCATGTGGATCTTTTCCCCTGATGTGAGGGCCCTACTTGACACGGTCAGCAAAAAAAGATAAAGAGCTCTCCTTCAGTTATTGCTACCAGAGTAAAAAGAGTCCTAGAACTTTCCTTCTGCTCTACCATCTTGCAACAGAGGAAGATGTCTATTTGTCATAGCACGTGATTTTCCTCATCTATGTATCTTGTATTTAGTGTCCTTTGTTTTGTGATTGCCTCTTGGAGGGTAACGGGTTTGATTGCTGACGCATATATCTAAGAAGAAATCCCATTGTGAAAGGCAAAACAGACAAATGATTGGCAATGTGCATTCCTCTGGACATCTAGTTTGACACCCAGCCCCCTTCCCTCGTTCTCTACAAAGCCACCAAGGGATAAAGTCGGATATCTGGGCTTAGAGACCATGGGATCCACTGGCATGCATTCTCAAAGCATCCCTCCCAACAACTGTTGTGAGTATTTGTTAGTGTTCATAAATGATTGTTAGTGTGTTTTGGGGAAGATGAGACACATTTCATTCAAATATTGGACTGTCCACACATTGAGCTTGTGATTGGGACCTACCTTGTAATCTGGAAGTCCTTCCCCTCTCCACTCTTCTCCATCCACTGCAGTCCTTCCAGAAATGCCAAGATACAGATTAAAAACCAAACAGATAATTTTCTTTTGTCTGGGAAGAATAAATGCGGCAGTTGAATCTGTTCCAGCACTTTGTATTTTTGTAAGCAAGCAATCTAATTATAAAGAAAATGAATGCCAACATTATTCTAGTTACCAAGAGCCTGAGCTATATCAAATGCCAGCAAGTGTTAGCTTTCCAATAAAGTAGTTTGCATGTTTATTTAAATTTTAGTCCATTCCATCCTGTACACTCAGAGTGGTTCATATAACAAATTTAAACAGAAAACTCTGCATAAAATAACTGTTAACATCAGAGTAAAATGAATTCTAATAGCTGTAAAACTCAGCCCTTCTGAGTTAGCCCTGAGAGTAGCTGCCAAAATTCAGACCAAAGAAGAAAACTACTAAAGAAAAAAAGGAAAGGGACCATGTGAAAACAACCCTGTTTCTCATGAGGTTTTGAAGGAGCTGTGAACACTTCTGATCATCCCTTGGTATCTACAGTATATGTGCTGAGAAACCAACTCAGTTTCAGCTGAGAGGAATGCCCCTTCGGTGTTGTTATGCTTGATCATCTAACTCATGACTCACAATGGAGGCTAACTCTATCCAAAGTGACTTAGTTAATCAATGCCTATGTGAGCAGTCCTCAGAGTCAAGGCACGCTGGAAGGAGTGGCTTGGGAAACTGCACGTGCCTTTTCCACAATCCATCCATCCCTTTATTTATATCCCACTTTTCTCCCAGGTTGGGACTCAAGGTGGCTTACAAAAAGACAGAGAATGCAATAAAATGCATATAGTTTAAAAAACATACAAAATCAAGGTTAAAACAGTGTTAAATAACAGAATTAAATCCAAAAACCAAATCTTACTTAAAAACAGATTTAAAACAGTACAGCACCATAAAAGCCATTACCAAAGAAACCAAATATTCATCTCTTTTTCTAAGGTTTAAAAGAAATATCTTCTTATGAACATAATGTTAAATAGATGGTTTTACAATAGTATTTAATAATGAAGTACATATCTAAAAGACAAAGAAACAAAGCAAAACAGTTAAGTGAGCTATACATTGAAGAGATCAGTAGATCTGGATAGAGACAGCCTGTGCCAGTGGGTATCCACTAAGTGATCACCTCTGTTACTGATGCCAGTGGATGGTTTGCATTGCCCACCACTGTTGGTCATCACCATCACTCTTTGGTTTGCACAAAGAGGTCATAGAGACCTCCCTGTGTGAGCAGCAAAACCATAAAACCAGAAGTGTAAAGGCCTATTACACAATAGGATCCTGGTCTTTGTTATTGAGTGTGTTCTCTAGGCATGTATATATGAATGCATGCATATAAGAGAATTTTAAATCTTGGCAGCGGTGGTTCTAAACAGATTGGTCCCAATGACTCAATTTTATATGGAACTATTTTGGAAGGTTTTTTAAAAAAAACCCTGAACATACAAAAAGTCAAAATATACACAATAATTGCATTAGGGAACATCAAGTACTGGATTATTGTACAGTTTCACTCATAAGTGACAGAGGCCTTGTCTACACCAGTCACAGACCTTGAATCCACCTGGAATTCAGCCTGATAATGCCACATGATGTGCAGCCTTTCCCCTGAATCTGGTGCAATAGTGACACATGTGGTAGAATCCTTTTTGCACCAGGCTTGGGGCATACCCCCTTAATCTGGATTTTAGAGAACTCATAGTTTTCTCTGGAGTTTGCTGGAAATGCTGAAGAAAACTGCTGTGTGAACAATCCATCTGCTCTGGATTTGCAGTGGGGGGGGGGCAGAGAGGAAGGACAAGCACTTCCTGAAGTGCCAACATTCCCCCCCCCCTTTTCCAGCACACAATCACCCCTCTGAGCTCTGGGAAGAACAAAGCACCAGCAGTCGTCGCTACTCTGAAGCCAGATCAGGTGGCTACCACTGGTACTTTGATTTCCCCAGAGCTTGGAGGAGCAAATTGTGCACCAGAAAAGCAAAAGGCCAGTGGTAGTTGCCTCTCTGAAGCCAGATCGGGTGGTTACGACTGGCACTTTGCCTTTTACGGAGCTCAGAGGGGCAACTGTGTGCTGGAAAAGCAAAGCTTCAGTGGTACCACCCAATCTGGCTTCAGATAGTTGACTACCACAGGCATTTCCTTTGCTGTTGCACTATTGCCCCTCCAAGCTCTGGGAAAAGCAAAACCCCAGCAGTAGCTGACCTATCTGGCTTCAGAGAGGTGACTACTGTTGGCCTTTGTTTTTCCAGGAGCTCAGAGAGGCAAGTGTGCGCCGGAAAATCAAAGTCCCAGTGGTAGCCAAGAGAGCCAACTAGTACCAGGGCTTTGCTTTTCCGGTGCACAATCACCCCTCTGAGCTTCAGAAAAAGCAAAGAACCAGCAGTAGCCACCCTTTCTGACTTCAGAGAGGCAACTACCAGTGGCCCTTTGCTTTTCCTGGAGCTCGAGTCAAACGCAAGTAACAGCATTAGTAAAAACCCAGCGCAGATTCAGCCTTTGGCAGATGTAGTGCTGAAATCCGGGCCAGAATAGTTTGAATTTAATGTGCTGCAGCTCCGGGACAAAGTAGTCCAAATCTTATCTGGATTTTTACCCCCTGTGTAGTCAAGCCCATAGTCTAATGCACAGTAAGCAAATGAAACAGATAAAATACATACAACTTTGCTCAAAATGGGTAAAACTAATTGAGATGAGCATACTCACTATGAGGATGCATGCAGTGTAGAGTGGGCTGGATTTCACTTCCAGGAAGCTGTAAGGGTTTTGAGGCTAAGCAAATCCAGGTTTCTCAGGCTTCCGGGAGAAGAAAGGAGAAAAAGTGTTCCAAAGCAGGTGTCAAGACCCTGAGGGAAAGGATTTCAACAGATTGTGGCAGGATAGAATGAACATTTTCCTGAATGCACACAAAAGTTGAGGAGATTACAACTTGTAGAGGAAAGAGCAGCAGAAAGCAAGTTAAAAATTTCAGAGATTACATTGTAGCTTGTGAGATCCATTAGGAAGCAAATGTTGGCAGCACAGAAATGCCAGTTACTGATGTAAGAAAAGGGAGACCATAGCAAAGAGGGCTAGGCAGGTCTCCAGGTGCCAGAAATGGACTTCAGGGAGGATATGCTAATAAGGTCCTTTATCAAAGACTATGAGCTCCGGAGAAAGGGATTTTCCAGATCAGGAATGAGCTAAGCAAGGCTTACCTCAGGGTTTCAGAGTGATTCTAGTAACTGATGCAATCAGGTGTGGTGAAGGCACTGGGGCCTGAGAAGGTAAAGAAGATCAACAACATGAAGAACCCTGGAGAGTACATAAACAGCATCCATACAAGAGTGAGACACTAGTCCAGAGCTTTTTATAGGCTTTTCTGAAGTTGAGAGTTGTGCTGATAGCAGACCCATTTTTCCATTAAAATGTAGACAGGTGTGCAGGGTGAACAAAGATGGCTGAGAATGCCAAGTATGGCAGAGCAGTTTTCTTTCCTGAGAATCTAATCAGAATCTAATCTAAGCATCTTTCCCTTGGAGTACAGGTACCATTTGCCAGCTGCAGGATATCAAAAGATTTGAAAACTCATGCTAGTATCTAAACCGGATTTCTACTTGCTAAACCCGATCCCGTGTGCATGACCAATTGCTGCATTGATCCCCACAGGTTATGTTAATTCCATTTAGCTTTCACCAAGTCCTTTGAGATTGAGACCCTAGGGAACAGTCCTTCCATCAGGGAGATCTGAAGCTCCTCCAACTTCTACAGCAACACAGGGAACAACATGGGAAACTCCTACAATGATTTTCAAATTCTACATGTAGCCAAGTACATTCACTCGGATACTGCTGAGATGTTGTGCAGGACCTTGTGGACATCGCAGCCTGCCAGTGACATCTGGCAAATCTTAGATATCATAATGAAATATAGAGGGACTGATAGTTAATTGAGAAATATCTGTGTTGTATGGATGGAAAGAATATTCAAAAGTATCTTATAAAATGGTCAAAAAGTGTTGGGAAACCCTGAAGAAGAGAATCCTGGACTGACAAGAATCTTTACAGTTTGAGATTATTCTGCACAAAATTTTCACATGACCTCATTTTCATTTTATTTTTGCAGAGAAAATGATGTTTTCTGCACAGCAAATCCTGTTTGCTTTGCAAAAACAGCCACATGCAAATTTTGTGCAGAATAAGTCTCAAACTGCAAATAGTCTTCAAAATCTAGAAAGGTTTTGAAGGCCTTCTTGCAATGAAAATAAATTGTTAGAATTACTTGCTGCTTCCCTAGAAGACCAAAGTTAGCAAAGAATTACATTTCCACAATGTGCTTCCTTGAGAAATATGGTATAATGGCGACCCACTAAGGACCTCGAGCAAGAACACTGTCAGAATCTCACAGACCTACAAATTGCAGGATTCTTTGTGAGAAGCCAAGACAGTTAAAATTGTTTTAAATGGATTTGATTTTTCCCCAGCATAGATATATGTAAGGGCAGGTGTGTAGCGATTCAGTGATGAAGAACATTATAGGCCTTACTCCTCTCTTGACAGAGAGTTTAAATACATGTATTGCCAAGGAAGTGTCCCACAGATGCAAATTTCTGCAACACAGTCCAGGCAAAAGTTACGGTGAACATCTACCTGTTACACAATTACTAAATGCACAGGAGCTTTGCCAAGAAAAATATAATAAAAGGACAATCCTATTTCAGTCACGTACTGGATAAGACATCTTTGAAAGCAACACAGCCCACTGCCAGCACCACACCAAGAGGATAAAGCCCTTAACATTTGAAGGTTTAAAACAATGTGTGCTGAAGAAACAAGACAGATACCAAAAAACATGTGTGGCCAAGGGAGAGTGCAGTAGGATAACCAGCTGGGATGTTTTCAAAAACAGAGTGTCCTCCTGTAAATAAAGTGTTTAGTTGTTAGCAGACAAGAGTGCATCTTTTATTCTTCAGAACATCAAAATCAATTTTTTAAACTAATTGGGACAGCAAATTCATTTTAGTGAATTATTTCCAAAGCCCTGCATTTTCAGTGGTGTTGGTATAATTAGCAAGGGCTGAGTGGCATCAGAGAGAGAGCCAAAAGTATATTTTTTTAAAAATGCAAAAAATATTTAGGGTTGTTTTTCTTGTACTAGAGCAAAGGCAGGAAGATTTCAGTCTTGTTAGGTCTATGGTTCTTTCTTTATATTTTTAACTAGAACTCTGAGATCCACTAGAAAATCAGTGGTTTGGATCTCTGTCAAGGGCATATATCTAGAATTAAGGAACATGGTACCTCTGAGTACCTATTCATCCCAAGAATATACTTTAGTGTCAGAAATGAATTTGCAGTCATTTCACATGCAAATGCACTTCTAATTTTTTCTTTATTTTTTTACCTCTTAGAATCCTTATTTAGGGAGAGAAACTGAAATTGTTATTGTAGTTGTAATTGTTGTTAACAAGAAAAAGAATGAATCCCTTCCACACCTGATAGAACTACTTATGGATTCCAATTTAACTTCTGTCCACCTCTGCATTAGAATAGATGTGAACTTTTAGGTTCATCACTTATTTTATATGCATCATATTCATATTTTGTACATATTTGGAAATAGTTTAAGTAAACGTTTATGGAAAATCCAGATTATAACTTTACTGCATACAAGAGTATTATTTCAAAATTCTTGTTGATGAACAGAGCTTTGAGACATGAAGTTGTCAGGACAGATGTGATACCTTCCTGCATCTGAAAAGAAAAAGCCCAGAGGTAACATCTGAATTCCCTCTAGCAGTTTATAGAACACTAGAGAGAATTTGTGATTTGACCAATAATCCATGAAAACTGACCCTAATTCAAGGGGAAACACTTTTGTGAAATGACCCCTCTCCCAGTTTTGTTATTCTAAATTATTTAGCAGATTTTTCAGCATTTTTACTTGAGAATAAATCTGAGTTCCATGGGGCTTTTTACTATTTACATGCACAGAGGTTAGTTCTAGTCTTCTCAGATTCCTGCCTTTTCTTGACTGGGACATCTTTTAAACCTTTGGGTCTACGTTCAAATAAAGTATCTTTAATTTTTTGTTGTTTTTCTGCAAGATATCATTTATAAAGAAATCCAAACATTTTAAAATATTTTTCCTAATCATTCAAGTTTTAAAATCTGGGGTACACTGAATGGCAAACTGCCTTGGAGACCCTGAATCATATTGGTTAGGTCCCAATTATAATAGATCTATTGAAGCAATTATTGAATAATGAATCAATACACTAGTAAACCCCATTGATTCAATGGTGCTAAGCTGGTTGAGACTAACAATAGGATGCAGGACAAAAAAAAATTAATGGACCTGCTTCAGTCATTGACATTTGTTCGGAGAGGTACTTAATATGGTGTTCTTGAATAAAATGAACTAGTGGAGGAAATGCATTACCCAGTGTGTAAAATTGTGTCTTTTTCTTTACTTATGCAACCACTGCCCCCCCCCCATAAGCATCCCTCTCAGTATGTGGCAAAGGAAGTAGATATTTTAAATACCACTGTTTTCAAAAGCACCTCAGAGCAGGCCATTCTAGGAAAAGCAAGTGGTAGCTACTCCAATTCTCTTCCCTCCAGAGGAATTTACACTGTAAAAACAGAGTCAAAAGAAAAAGCTGATTCTGCGGTGAGTGAAATAGCTGAGAAATGTCCTCGGAGAATTCCATGCAGACCTGTATACCTACATGTATGAGAGCGTTGCCTCAATATATTCAGATGCTTTCTGGAAATTCCTGGGGAGATTGCTTGATTACACTGTTATAATGATTACATTACCCCTTTTCAGAGAAATCAGTGTGTCTAAAATTTAAACATCCTGTAGGGTGTGATTACAAATGGATGCAAATATTCAAACAAAGCTAGAGTCTAAGGACACACCTTTGGGGTAGGACTTAGGAGATACAAGGCTAGAAAAGTGGAATTAAAGTATGAAAGTGGTATCTATGGTTGAACATTACCACATGATGTCATGACTGTCCTGTAGGTGGTGTGTTTTCAAACCATTACTGTGGCATCCCTTTTAATTGACGGGAAAAGCCTGTCAATAGCTATAAATGTTGCTATTGTTCTGCTGCTGGCCCTGGTGTGATAGGTCTCTTCGCTTCAATTCTGGCCTTACAGCAGTCAGTGCCATAAGGGGGGCTTAATCTCTTCCTTTCCTCCTGTCTCCCCGTCCCACTCACTATTCCAAAGCAGGCTAACTCCATGCTTGTCTGTGTGTTTTTTTTTTAAACTTTGCTGTGTTCGCATAATTACAGCAATAACTATTTAAAAAATTATTTTATTGTTTTGCTGTGAGTATGCAAACACAGTAAAGATTTTTTTAAAAAACCTGACAGGCACAGAGTTAGCCTGCTTTGGAATAGCAAGTGGGAGAAGGACAGGGAAGG
Organism: Gambelia wislizenii; assembly: GCA_030847615.1. Lineage (NCBI taxonomy): Eukaryota > Metazoa > Chordata > Lepidosauria > Squamata > Crotaphytidae > Gambelia > Gambelia wislizenii. Next base: position 224,983,239 of record JAUMIR010000003.1, on the reverse strand, counting down.
AGACGAGGAGATTAAGCTCCACTCAAGGACTGACTGCTGTAATGCCAGAACTGCAGTGAAGAGACTCATCACACCAAGGGGGAGGGGTTCAAAGCAGCACAGTTGTGTGAAAGAAGAGGGGTGTGATGAGAAATGTTTTCAAAGTGGTATGTAAGTTCAATGATTCCTTTCATAGCATGATTACCCTGAGATACTACAGTTGTCCCTCTGTATCCACGGATTTGGTATCCAGGGATTTAAGTATTCACAGCTTGAAAATGTTCTGGAAAAAAAATAATCCAAAAAGCAAACCTTGATTTTGCCATCTTATAAATAAGGGACACCATTTTGCTATGCCATTGCATATAATGGGACTTGAGTATTCACGGATTTTGTTATCTACGGGGGTCCTGGAACCAAACCCCAGCGAATATGAAGGGACAACTGTTAGCTTCGTATAATAATCTCCTTAGAGAGGCAAATAAGTTTTGTGTAAAGGATGCTGCCTTTGCATCTTTTATAGAAGTTTGACAAATCATTGTGGTTTCAAAAAACCCACACAATCAGACTACAGGCAAGTAAGTTTGTGTCTGTGTGTATCTTTATATGTAAGAGACAGACAGCCAAAGAGACAGAGTGAGACAGAGGCAGTCATACTTATGAAGAATATGAAACTCAAAGGCTCCCTAAAGACACGTTTAGCTTTCTAAAAACTGATTGCATCTCTAGCCTTCCTTGGTAGTCTTCTCTAACATATTGACATATTGCTTTAACTTTTCCATTTTTATGCTGCTTTATGCTGGCCTACTCAGAGATGCTTTCAAAGTAGAGTAAATGGTTTCTACAGAAGCTAGGAGCTTCTGCATAAAACTATTTTACTGCTTAAAGTCCTCTCAACCAAAAGAATCACTAATTTTGGCAGATGTGTATGCACTAACATATTGCAGGATGCCTAATGTCTAAGGGAGCCCTTGTGGCACCATGGTTAAATGCCAGTACTGCAAGCCACCATGTTGCAAGGTCAATCCCAAGGGCTCCAAGGTTCACTCAGCCTTCCATCCTTTCGTAGGACAGTAAAATGAGTATCCAGCTTATGGGGGGCAATTAGCTAACACACATTGAAAATCACTTAATGTGGTATAGATGTGTAAATTGTTATTGCTTAAACAATTTGTAAGCCACTCTGAGAGCCTTTGTGACTGAAGAGTGGGGTATAAATACCTAAATAAATAAATAAGTAAAATAAGCAAGAAGGTTTTTCTAGTATGCATACTTATGCAGTCAACCTTAATCATGCCACCTCTAGAAGCATAATTAGGCAAGAAACTGCATGTCCCGACCCCTTCTTACTAATAGCACAGAACTAAATTAGGAACAAGTGATTTGGAACCTGCGTGAGCTTTATCCCCCCCCCCCGCCATAATCTCTGTTGAACGTTTTTCTATAATACTTAGGTTTTTTTAAAAAAAATAAATGTTTTAAATTCTACAGTATTTGTTCTGATTTTTGTAAGTGGCCTTGAGTCCCAGTATTGGGGAGAAATTGGGGTATAAGTGAATTCATCACTATTGCCATAATCATCATCATCATTGTCCATCCACCCGTTCTGTGGTTACATTAAGCAACTACTTTGTTTACCCTGATCTTACCCATATTTACACAGTTTGATGGAGTGCTCCTCAGGGTACCAGCTGAGTCTGCATCATCCCATCTTCCACAATCAAAAGCCAGCCTCAACCTTGGTTAATACCTGGAGGATTTACATTGCTGGCTGAGAGTGTTTCACCAATCACTCTCCTTTCCAGATGAGAACAGGACAATAGCAGATGAAGCTCACTACACATGTGAGTGTGGGTGCATGCTTCTCTGTGTGGACAAACATGCTGGAGGGTACATGCTGTAGGAATATTTGACATCTAGTGGAGTGCAGCAGGGCTAGTGTAACATGAGTTTGTGGTGTAGGCAGAAATAATTACTCCTGTCTTTTACCTCTTGTAAGGTAAAAAAAGAAAACTTAATTTTGTTGCCTCAGGAAATTCATCTTAGGATAGGAAAGGAGATAGGCAAAAGAAGTTGACATGTACTTGGGCACAAGACCCTCTAACAATGTCAGAAGTAGGGTTGGCCCTTTCCATTGCTGTCATGCAGCCTCTCTCCCTGCATGATTGCTGGAAGGTAGTTCCACACCCCTGACTTAGAGGAAGGCCTGAACTTCACATAGCCTTGATTTTTCTCAGAGTCTAAATCACATAGAATACATCCACAGGTAGGAAAGGCCATAGCATGGAACACTTTCCTTTTTGGATTATAACTCCCAGAATCCCTCAGGCAGCATGGGAAATTGTGGGGTATAATCACAAAAGGTAAAGCATCCAGACTGGGAATACCTCCATACTACAAAAGATATCCCAGGACATGTGAAGGGCTAGGGAGATCTGTTCTTCAGCCTCAAGGGAAGGGCCAAACACACAGCCTGCCAGCCCCTTGTACTCATGTTACTCCCAAGAGTAACACTTGTATTTATGAGGTCTGTCTATTGAATAATGAGACTGTGTTTCTACCTTGTACACAAATCTGGGAGAACTGATTGTGAACACTTGAGTGGTGACCCTGAACATGTCTGAACTTGCATGACAAACATCAACACTCTTGGCCATTCAGTTAATTGTCAGTCATGGTTTAAAGCAGCTGTGTTGTCTGTTGTGTGCTGGGAAAATGCTAAGTTTAAAAGTCGATCAATGTGTCAATTTGAACTTTTTAAAGTGAAATTGAACAAAACATCAATGGAATCTTTTGAAATGCTTACTGAGGCCTATGGGAAGAGTGCATGGCTCATGCTCATGTGTTTGAGTGGCACAAAAGATTCAGAGAAAGATGTGAGAATGTGGTAGATGTTGAATGCCCTGGATGACCTTCCACTTCAAGAACTGAAGAAATTGTGGAAAAGATAGTCAGATTGTTTGAGGAGACCAGCAACTCAGTATCCAAATGATAGCTGAAGCTGTGAACATTGACAAAGATACTGTGTGGAAAATTTTGCATGAGGATCTCAACATGAGAAAAGTTTGTGCCAAGATGGTCCCTAGGGTTCTTACACCAGAGTAAAAAGACTGCCATGAGGAAATTTGCATTGACATTCTGCATCAACTTGAGGCAGACCAAAACCTTTTTCAAAAAATCATCACTTGTGATGAAACCTGGATCTTCCAGTATGATCCTGAGGCAAAATGACAGTAAATGCACTGGAAAATACCATCATCACCAAGAATGAAAAAAGCACCTCAGAGCAAGTCCACATTCAAAGCCATGCTCACTGTTGTTGTTGTTTTACACCAAGGGCATAATTTTGGCAGAATGGGTTCAAAAGGCAGAACAGTGAACCAGCCTTATTATAAGGAAGTTTTGACAAAGCTGAGAGAAAGAGTGAGAAAAAAGGGCCAGAACAGTGGAAAAATGCTTTCAATCTTCATCAAGACAATGCACCTGCTTGCACAGCACTTTCTGTGAAGCAATTTTTGGCTGATAAATGCATTACTACACTTGAACATCCTCCATAATTGCCAGATTTGATACCATGTGACGTCTTTCTTTTCCCTAAACTGAAAGCAGTGCTTAAAGGAACACCTTTTGTGTCAACTGATGCAGTAAAGAAGAAAATGGCAGATATGTTGAACCAGCTGACAGAAAATGATTTGCACCACACCTTCAACCAGTGGAAAACAAGACAGCATTGGTGTGTGAGTGTGAATGCAGAGTATATTGAAGGGGACAAGCATTAGAGTTGTAATACATATAAATAAAGAAGGGTTATTGTATCAGTCTTCCTCTCCATTGACGCCCGCTTGTCGTGGGAGAGAGGCTTGCATACCCTAATGATGTTTTGAGCTATGCTGGCAGTGGCATAATAGCCACCGGTAGGGTCTCCCATGCCAGACAGGTCAAAACCAAAGGGTCTGACAAAGAGCATCAGAGGGCAGGATGGGCTCTCTAGCCTTATGGCAACCATCCTAGGAGAAGGAGAACTCTAATCCCAAACCCGGGCAGATGGTGCTCGTCCAACCCTGTAAGGTCAACCATCTAAGAGAAGGAAACTCTAATCAAACCTACGGCCCGAGGACCTCACTGCCACGTCCATGCTTGCAAGGCCACAGCAGATGAACCTTTGGTTTAAAGGGTGAGGCCAGTTCTGTGCACGCTGCACTCCACCAGAAAAATCCATTGCACAGGCTCGAAGGACAATTCCGAAAAAGCCCTGTAGTGATAGGCGAGGGACGAAACGGCAGGTGTAAAGATTCACTGGAAGCCGCAGACACAACCCTGCATGCAGGTCGTTCAGGACTTTGGTCTCTTGAGGCTGACCCGGGAGATGACAGTCTTGTTGGGCAGAATCCTGAATGACTAAGCAGCCTTTTTAAAGGAGAGCACTGCTTGCTCCATATGGAGAGGGGCCTAGAAAAGGTGGCCTAACAAAAGCTCATCCCCAACTACCTGGTTGGCTAGCCGCGGCCAACTGGCATCTTCTGATGCGGTCAAACCAAGGCAAAGAAACAAAGGCACACACCGGCCTCCAAAGGTGTAAATAAACTGACTCTTGCATGCTGGAACATCAGAACCATGTGAGACTCTGCAGATAGTGGGTGGCCTGAGCGTCATTCTGCCCTAATAGCCCATGAACTATCACAACTTAATATTGACATCGCTGCTCTTAGTGACGTTCATCTCCATGAGGAAGGCAGCCTTAAAGAACACGGCACCAGCTACACACTTTACTGGTCTGGCAAACCCAAAACTGAAAAACATCTTTCAGGAGTAGGCTTTATGATTAAAAACTTCATTGCCTCAAACTTGAAACCTTGCAAACAGGACACTCTGATCGCATTATTTCCTTGCACCTCCCGCACGTTGTTCTCTATCTAAATTTTATATTTAGATTGTACGCTTGAGGGCAGGAACTGTTAAATTGACCATTTGTAAGCCGCTCTGATAGCCTTTGTGGCTGAAGAGAGGGGTATAAATACAATAAATAAATAAGTAAATAAATAGTAAATATGCCCCAACTATGCAAGCCGACCCTGTAGAGAAAGACAAATTCTACACAGACCTACGTCACCTCATACAAAAAGTCCCTGTAGAAGATAAAATTATTATCCTTGGTGACTTCAATGCCAGAGTAGGAAAGAAATTCGAAGCTTGGAAAGGTGTCTTAGGCAAGCAAGGTGTTGGAAATTGCAATGATAACGGACGCCTCTTGCTAGAGTTCTGTGCAGAACAACAGCTGACTATTACAAACACTATCTTTCAGCAGAAAGATAGCTTCAAGAAAACCTGGATGCATCCCCGATCCAAACATTGGCACCTCATTGACTATGTTTTAGTCCGCCAGAGAAACATTTGCGATGTCCGTCATACTCAAGTGATGCCCAGTGCAGAATGCCAAGCCTCGTCAGATGTAAACTAAATCTTCATCTTAAGTTCAAACCTAAAAAGGGTGGCATCTTAAAGAAGAGACTCCAAGTCCACAATCTTCAACAAGCTACCCCGAGAGACAACTTCCAGGCAAACTTGCAAACAAAACTTGAAGACCATCCTACAGATCCTTCTCCTACACTGCTTTGGCAACATATCAAAAACAGTATCCTCCAGTTTGCAGAAGAATCCCTCGGGTTCTCCCAAAAGAAAAATCAAGACTGGTTTGATGAAAACAACCAAGATATCCAGGAGCTGTTGGCAAAGAAGAGAACTGCTCACCAGGTATACTTCGCCCAGCCAACTTGGCTTGTAAGAAAAGCAGCTTTCCGCCTCACATGTAGTAAACTTCAAAAAAAAAAAAACTCCGAGACATGCAGAACAAGTAGTGGATCAATATAGCAGAAAAGACACAACACTGTGCAGATCTGGATGATCTTAGAGGATTTTATGAAGCTCTTAAAGCAGTGCTTGGACCTACTTATCAGGTCCAAAGCTCCTTATACAGTACAGATGGTCACACATTAATTATTGATAAAGCCTGCATCCTGAATTCATGGGCTGAACACTTTCAAATTCTCTTCAGTGCCAACCAAGTAGTCCAAGTCTCAGCTATACAACATATGATACAAAAACCAGTGAAAAATGAATTGGACATAGCTCCCACTTTGGAACAGACCCTTAAGGCCATACAGCAGATGAAAAACGGCAAGGCAGCTGGGATTGATGGAATCCCACCTGAAGTTTGGAAACATGGAGGTCATGTAATCCAAGATGCAGTCATCATCATCCTATACAAGAAAAAAGGAGCAAAATCCGACTGCTCAAACTATCGAGGCAAAACACTGCTCTCTATTGCTGGAAAAATCCTTGCAAGGATACTCCTGAACAGATTAGTTCTTGCTATTGCAGAAGAACTTCTCCCTGAAAGCCAATGTGGCTTCAGAGCCAATAGGAGTACTACAGATACGGTATTTGCCCTTAGACAACTGCAAGAGAAATGTAGAGAGCAGAACAAGGTCTCTATGCAACATTTGTTGACCTCACCAAAGCCTTCGACACTGTGAGTAGAAAAGGTCTGTGGCAGATCCTGGAAAGACTAGGATGTCCCCGCCAAATTCCTTAAAATTATTATCTTGCTACACGAGGGCCAGCACGGTCAAGTCAGATATGGTGATGCTCTTTCAGAGCCCTTTTTAATAACTAATGGAGTGAAGCAAGCTTGTGTTCTTGCACCAACTTTATTTACAATCTTCTTCAGCATGATGCTCCAAAGGGCTACGGCAGAGCTTGAAGAAGAAGATGGCATCTATATACGTTACCGTACTGATGGTAGCTTGTTAACTTAAGCTGTCTGAAGGCTCACACTAAGACTGTAAACTATCTAGTTCATGAGCTGCTCTTCGCTGATGATGTTGCCCTTGTTGCCCACACAGAAGCAGCTCTGCAGTGCCTAACATCCTGCTTCACAACAGCTGTAGAGCTGTTTGGACTGGAAGTCAACCTGAAGAAATTGGAAGTTCTCTAACAGCCTGCACCACAGGATGAACACCACCATCCCCACATTGTCGTAGGCAAATCTGTGCTTAAGTCTGTTCAGCAGTTCACCTACCTGGGAAGCATAATCTCCTCAGATGCCAAGATTGACAAAGAGATCGATCACAGATTAGCAAAGGCATATAGAGCATTTGGAAGACTTTACAAAAGAGTCTGGAGTAACATACACCTGAGGTGAAGCACAAAAATCAGGGTGTATAGAGCCATCATACTGTCTATTCTCCTTTACGGATCTGAAACATGGGTCACCTATCACCACTACTTACGACTCTTCAAACACTTTCATCAGTGCTGTATACACACAATCCTAAATATACACTGGATTGACTATGTGACGAATGTTGCTGTCCTTGAGCAAGCAGGGATCACCAGCATTGATGCCATGATATTGAGAACACAGCTGCGCTGGGCAGGGCACGTTTTTAGGATGGAGGACCATCACCTCCCCAAAATAGTACTCTATGGTGAACTCACCACAGGTCAGCGTAAGAGGGGTGCTCCAAAAAAGCAATACAAGGACTCCCTGAAACAACATCTCAGGCTTGGCCAAATTGATCACCAACAATGGTCCGCCCTGGCCTCACATCGGGAGGCATGGAGATGCACTATCCACAATGCTGCAGCCTTATTTGAGAACTCACGCCAAACAAGTCTTGAAGAGAAATGACAACGCAGAAGAATCAGAAACATCACCCAAGGAGACCTTCTGCTGTGCTTTCTGCAACCAGACTTGTTTATCTTGGATTGGCCTTTTTAGTCATCAGCGCACTTGCAGAAAGCCAGAGAGAGAGAGTGTGTATCAGTGTTGTTATTTGATAGACAGACCTCGTATTCTTATTTGTTCTGCAGTTCTACTTTTATGCAAAGCACAGTAGAGAAGAACAGGTAAGGGAAAGAAGTTTGCTTTGATAACAAGAACTCTCAGGAAAACAGAATGAGGGAGTTCATTTCACTTCCAGATTGTAAACAGAGACAATGCAGTTGTCCCTTCACATTTGCTGGGGTTTGGTTCCAGGACCCCCCATGAATATCCAAATCCGTGAATACTCAAGTCTTATTATATGCAGTGGCATAGCAAAATGGTGTCCCCTATATAAAATGGCAAAATCAAGATTTGCTTTTTGGATTATTATTTTTTTAAGAATATTTTCAAGCTGTGAATACTTAAATCTGTGAATGCCAAATCCGTGAATATGGAGGGACAACTGTATACTTTTGTAGAGATTATCAAATAGTAGCTACATGTCCTAGTTCCTCTCCAGTTTGACGGCACAGCAAGTTGCCTTGGAGAAGAATTGAGATAAAATGTAAGAAAGAATTGGAAAAAGAATAATAGCGATGGTAAAAAATGCAGATTAAAGAATTAAACTAACCAGAAGTATAGAATGAGATAGATTGGAAGTAGTTTAATAATTTGGACTATCTAGCTATTAGAAGAATGGATTAAACACTTTAATCTGTGATGGAGAGTTGTGGAGAAGATGCAGTGAACAAAGGGTGGGATCTGTGGCTTACCTTGCCAGAGAACTGAGTAAAACAAGACACAGGACAGGAATAGATGGGGGCAAGATAAAAATCTTGAACAGAGCAAAGAAGCCAAGGAGGGTGATTTAATAAGAGGTCTGAGAATCAAGTAGAATATATTCTGTAGTTGGAAATAAATGAAAAAAGAATAGCAAATTAATTAGTAAATAGTACAAAAGAGATAGAGAAACCATGTTATAAAATTAATGAATGGAAGGTCAGCATATATTAAGTTAGAACCCAGTGCTGAAAGAGTTAGGAAGTTAAATTGTTATAATTCTGTGTTAGTATGGATATGAGCATATGCATTTCATGTTTTATGTTTGTATTAGTATACGTATATATATTATATGTATGTAGACTAGCATTATAGAGTATGTATTTGTTTTTAATATTTGAATTTTGATTTTAAAATAATTTTTTTAAAAAGAAACAGTACACCTCTTGCACTCCATTCCTAAAAGTCTGTCAGGACAGAAAAAAGTTCACTTGGATTTTCAGAAATTTCATTTTCAATCAGTTGTGATGCATCACTAGGTTGTATACAGGTTTAGGACTTTATCAGACATCCCCCTGATACTGTTCTTTTGCTGGCATAAAAAAATAATTTTTAAAATTAATTTTATGCTGGCAAGATAACGCCCCCCCCCGCACTTACCTCCTTTCCTGGCAAAGGCTCCTCCGACAATAAAGAGAAAGTGAACAGAGGTCCGTTCATGTCCTCTTTTGAAATCCCGTGTGATTTCATCATGCAAGAAATTAAAAAACAAAAATACAAGTACATGATTGTTTATTATTATTATTACTATTATTATTGTTGTTGTTGTTGTTGTTATTAAAGTTAAACTAAGCGCACCCACGCACACACACACACACACTTTAAAACTTACAAGTAACCCAGGGAGGGTAAAAAAAAGTTCATCTCTTACTGGGTGTCCCAATCTGACCTGGAAGTGTTAGCACTGGTCCGGCCATTGTCAGGGTAAGTCCGAGATTTAAAGGTACAGAGGCTTCGCATGCCAGCAATGCTGGCAAAAAATCAGCAGAGAGATATATTGATGGCTCAAGCTGTCAATTAAAAGGTACAGGTTTGGGGCTGATTTTAACCATGAAAGGGTGACGTCATCTAATCCACGCACCCTTTCGCAGTTATGTGGCATCCTTTTGATGCCATATTTTCTGTGTCTGATAAAGTCCTTAGTCATACTGAACAAGTAATGCTGCTTTTTTGCAGGGGGTAATCAGGGTGCAACAAAGCTACATTTTAAAATAAATTTAATAAGTAAGAACAAAGCTATTCCTTTGGTAGACTCAGGACTTTTTCGGACGTCTCTTATACAAGCAGCAGCCTTGTCGCGTTGCGAGGCTGCTGCGCTGCAGGGCGTCCCTTTTGGATGACGCTCTCCCCTGCCGGTACTGTTGCAGTACCGCGGGGACATTTGAGCGTTATATTTGGCCGTATTTTAATCACGACCGACTTTCGTGATTAAAATACGGCCAAATATAACGCTCAAATGTCCCCGCGGTACCACAACAGTACCAGCAGGGGAGAGCGTCATCTAAAAGGGACGCCCTGCAGCACAGCAGCTTCGCAACGCGATGAGGATGCTTGTGCTGTATAAGAGACATCCGAAAAAGTCCTCAGTAACTGTTTCCAGTCATTTTCAAAAGTTACTTTTAAAGCCATTTCAAGAGACATTTTAGAGGACGTTTCTGTTTTATGTAATTCTCATATCAATCAGTTTTTCCTCTTTAAAAAAAGTAACAGGGAACTCATGAGCAGAGCAACAAGTAATGTAACAACTTTCCCCAGTCTGGTAATGAGTGACGGGAATTGGTTACTTTTACAACACTGCAATGTGGATTGGGTTATTTATTTAAATAATTTATATCATACTCTCCAACACTGGGACACATCTGGACAAACAACAGCAGAGTGTAGTCAAGAAAGTTATTAATGAGGAAGAACAGACAGCTAAGAGAGGCTTCAGAAGTTAGTTCCTTCTAATGTTGAGGTGGAATCTCTGTTCCTGGAGCTTGCACCCATTGCTCCGTGTTCCAGTCTCTGGAGCAGCAGAAAACAAGCTTGCTCCATCCTCCACGTGACACCCCTTCAAATACTTAAACAGGGCTATCATATCACCTCTTAACCGTCTTTTTTCCAGGCTAAACATACCCAGCTCCCTAAGTCTCTCCTCATAAGGCATCGTTTCCAGACCTTTCACCATTTTAGTTGCCCTTCTCTGGACACGCTCCAATTTTTCCATATCCTTTTTGAATTGTGGTGCCCAGAACTGGACACAGTATTCTAGGTGAGGCCTGACCAAGGCAGAATAGAGAAGCACTATCACTTCCTTTGATCTAGACACTATACTTCTATTGATGCAGCCCAAAATCACATTGGCCTTTTTAGCTGCTGCATCACACTGTTGACTCATGTTCAACTTGTGATCTGCTAGGACTCCTAGATCCCTTTCACACATAGTCTCGTTCAGCCAGGTCTCCCCCATCCTGTATCTATGCATTTCGTTTTTCGGCCCTAAGTACAGTACCTTACATTCCTCCGTATTGAATTTCATTTTGTTAGCTTTGGCCCAGCTCTCCAGTCTATCCAGGTCATTTTGAATTTTGATCCTGTCCTCTAGGGTATTAGCTACTCCTCCTAATTTGGTGTCATCTGCAAATTTGATAAGTATGGCCCTAATTCCATCATCCAAGTCATTGATAAAGATGTTGAATAGCACTGGGCCCAGGACAGAACCCTGTGGCACCCCACTGGTCACATCTTTCCAAGACGAAGAGGAGCTACTGCTGAGCACCCTTTGGGTTTGGCTGGTCAACCAATTGCAAATCCATTTAACAGTTAACTTGTCTAGCCCACATTTTACAAGCCTGTTTGCAAGAATGTCATGGGGAACCTTATCAAAGGCCTTACTGAAATCAAGGTATGTGATATCCACAGCATTCCCTTCATCTACCAAGCTGGTCATTTTATCAAAAAAAGAGATCAGATTAGTCTGGCATGACTTGTTTCTCCGAAACCCATGTTGACTGTTTTTATTATGGCATTGCCTTCTAAATGTTCACAGACTCTCTGTTTAATGATCTGCTCTAGAATCTTCCCTGGTATTGATGTCAGACTAACTGGATGATAATTGTTGGGATCCTCTTCCCCCCCCCCTTTTTGAAGATGAGGAAAACGTTCGCCCTCCTCCAGCCTGCTGGGACTTCTCCTGTTTTCCAGGAGTTCTCAAAGATTATTGCCAATGGCTCTGAGATTACATTTTCCAGCTCTTTTAATACTCTTGGATGTAGTTCATCTGGTCCTAGAAATTGAAATTCATTTAGATTAAGAAGATATTCCTGTATTCCTGTTTCTTGAGACACCTCCCATTTTTCTTCCTCGTTGGTACTGTTTGAAAGTGTGCCTTCAGTATCTCCCCTTTGAGAAAGTCCTATCCGTCTTGAGGTCTCTTCTCTTTTAGTATTCCTGACCATGGGATCACCCCCAGTATTTCCCTGAGTTTATTGAAATCAGCTCTCCTAAAGTCAAGAATGCGTGTCTGACTATGCCTGGCTTCTCCTTTCCATTGTATAACAAACTCCAGGAGAACATGGTCACTCTCACCTAAGGATCCCACCACTTGCACCCGATTAACCATGTCATCCCTGTTGGTTAGAATCAGATCTAAAATAGATGACCCCCTTGTTGCCTCTTCCACCTTTTGGATAGTGAAATGGTCTTCCAAGCAAGTAAGGAATTTACTAGACCTTGAAGTTTTGGTTGTGTTAGATTTCCAGCAAATATCAGGATAGTTGAAGTCACCCATCACTACTACAGCTCTCCTTTCTGCATGTGTGGTCATCTGTTCTAGAAAGGCATCATCCAATTCCTCCGTCTGACTTGGGGGTCTGTAGTAGAGTCCCACAATAACATCCCTGTCGTTTCCCACCCCTTTAATTTTTATCCAGATGTTCTCCACCAGGCTTCCAGTATTGATGTCATGGATCTCTTCACTAGTATAAATATCCCTGATATGTAATGCTATTCCTCTTCCTTTCCTGTTTGGCCTGTTTCTCTTATAAAGGTTATACCCCTCTATTCCTACAATCCAATCATGTGATTCATCCCACCAGGTTTCAGTTATGCCTCTTATATCATATTTGTTTTGTAGTGCTAGGAGTTCAAGTTCATCTTGATTATTTCACATGCTCTATGCATTAGTGTAGAGACATCTAAGACCATATGTTCCCTTTACTTGCTGCCTGTGCAAGTTTTTTGGCCTCCCACTGTTGGGTCCTTGCACTGTTTACCTTGTTCCCTCTATGACTGTTTGACTATTTTCTCCAGCCCTTTTGCCTTCCAGAATACTATCTCCCTCCCCCATATGAGTCAGTTTAAAGCCCTCCTGATCAAATTCTTGGGACTGTAGGCAAAAATGTTTCTGCCAACTGTGATGAGATGCACCCCATCTCTTGCCAGAAGTTCCCCCTCATGGAAGCACAGCCCATGATCCAAGAATCCAAATTGTTCTCGGTGACAACATATATTGAGCCAGTTGTTTACGTCAGCTATTTTCCTCTCCCTTCCTGGACCATGCCCTTCAACTGGCAGAAGAGATGAGATGACAACCTGTGCACCCATTTCTTTCAGCTTCCTCCCTAGAGCCTCATAATCTCTTCTGATCTTCGGAAAGCTGTGCCTTGCATTGTCATTGGTTCCCACATGGACCAAAAGGAAGGGGTAATGATCCGTAGGCTTGACGAGTCTTGTCAGCCTCTCCGTCACATCACAGATCTTTGCCCCAGGGGGACAACACACCTCCCGAGACATCTTGTCAGGCCCACAAACCACTGCTTCTGTACCCCTCAACAAGGAGTCCCCACCGCAACCACACACCTCCCCCGAGGCTTTGCAGCCGCTGTTCCTTGCAGAGGTACTCTCAGGGTCCCCTGCTCTGCCCCTGAAGTCTGTCCATGCTGTTCTTCCTCATTGTCCTTGATAAGTGAGAGGGCTTTGAATCGATTCTGTAGCTGCAAGCTGTTCGAAGAATCCCTGGATTTTCTGGTTCTGTGTGTGACATTCCTCCAGCTGTCTACCTCCTGTGTCTGTGAAGTGACCCTCTTCTCCCCAGCCACTTCCTCTGTGTGGTCCCCATCCAAGACTGTTCATTCTGTTCAGTCCAGGAAAACCTCTTGCTCACGAATATGTTGAAGTGTAGCTACCCGTGTCTCCAGCTGCTGGACTTTCTCCTCCAAGAGGGCTACCAACTTGCACTTGGTGCATGTGAAGTTCCCAACGTCTGTAGCCAAGAAGACAAACATTGCACAAGTTTTGCAGGTGACTGCAGCAGTCCCCTCAGTGTCCCTGGTGAGAGCTTTTAGGTAATCTAAGAGCTCTTAGGTAATGCTGAGAACTCTAATCTGCTATGGCTGCCTCCTGTTGAATCCTGGGATTTGCAGTTTAGGGAGAGGCATTTACAACTCTCAGCCAGAGAGATCTTAGGCCTCAGTAAACTACAGCCCCCAGAATTCCACAGGAGGCAGCCAGAACAGTTAAAGTGTAATAGTAACACTATAACAGGGTAGTCTGAAAATCTCCTTGGTCAGTTACGAATCTACAACCATGATAATTATATAGCTATGCAGTGACTCCTGGCTTGACCCCTCCCCATCACTACTTACCAGGAATCAGCTGATGTAATTGATGGGGGTCTATTCCCCTGTTGGTTAGGAAGCAGCTGCTGGCTTATGGCCCCACTCCCTCCCATGAGCAATCTCAGGTACCACAGGCAGAAGTGGAGTCCCTGTTGCAATCCCCCCTCACACCACAGATCACTCTTGCTTGGAGGGTTGGAAACATCAGCAAGCTGCTTCCCAATTGACAGGTGAACAGACCCCACCATCAAATGCAGAAGCTTCTGTCCAGTAAGTAGGGACTGAGGGCCTTTCATGATCCCTATGTATCCCCTAAACTAGATCATGGATATGAAACTAAGGGGATTATTAGACATGCTAAAAACAGTGTTATAATGACACCAGGAGATCGCTGAAGGGTTTCCTTTTCAGATGATGTTGTTCCCCCTCATAATGCACCTGTTCTGTTGCTGTTCCACCGGCACTGCTTTTTATTGATGGGAGAAGCCATCAATACATCCCCTGTTCCATTCCTGTCATAGATTTGACAGCAACTGAAAAGATGCCCCGTTTCACTGGCAAGATCCCAGAGTCAATGGGAGGTCCCTACAGGAACATTTCCTGGTGAGATTGGAACATCAAGGTAAGTGGCACACTTTTTAAAAAACTTCCTTGGTTTACTTGGAAGTTTAAAGGTGTGTTTTTGTGCTTGCTGTCACTTTTCTCTTTTATTTTTCTTTTAAATTTTGAATTTTCTACACTCACGTCTTCTCGCAAGAACAGGCGGGATTTCACTCCAGGACGTGAACGGAGCTCTGTTAGAGCTCCATGCACTCCTGGGCTACCCTGTAGATGCTACAAACGTAGGTCTGAAACTTTTTATTATTGTAGTGTGACAGGGGCAGGGGAGGGGTGGGAGAGGAGATTGTGGGACAGGAACACTTTTTTTGTTCCTGTCTGATAATCTCCTAACAGTGGTTTATGGCCAGAACGATCTAAATTAAGTCAAAGTCCTGTTGAAATAAAAAGGACTTGCCTGCTGGTAAATATGATAACAGAGAGGCAACCAGCTGAGTATCCTGTGGGAGCGAATGACTGCAAATTACTAATGAAAAATATGGTAACTAAGTTGTGCTTAAAGCAGTCCAGTTGAAACAAATGAGTAACTTCATTTCATTAGGTGTCAACTAATCATGCCTAAGTTTAGGTATATGGCTCTATCATCTATAATCTTCAGAATTTGGAAATGTTATTTTGGGGAGGCTATTGCTTCTAGAATCCCTAGCCATGGATTATACAACCAGGCTCTCTTAGGGGACTGAGGAAGTTAGAACTCCCAAAGTAGTTTATCTGTCTTTGCTAATAATAGATCATAATCTCTTTTTAGCATTTTGAGCTGATATGGAATTCTTTGCATGCAGTGCGACAATTTTCACTATAAAAGAGGTTTAGGTGGGGAAAGGTTTTCATAGGTAATGGAGAAAAAAAAACCAGTTGATGCATTTTAATTAGAAAACATGTGATGAAGCTTCCATAAAAGCAAATCAATTTAAAATACATTTTTTACACATGCCAAATACTTGTGTAAATAAAATAACAGTGACTAATAAGTAAAAGTATGTTGTTTAAGTCATCTGCCTATAATGATCTGAGCACCCCAACAGTGGGCTAACCAGACTGTGCTGGAAAGGAGAAAGGAGAACAAAGAAGACAACTCACAAAAAGTAACAAAAGATGACAAACCCTAACTTTCAAAGAAACAGACTGCAAGTGCAACCTGTGGTTTAAACAGTATGGGGGGGAAACAAGGAGGTGAGGAAGACTTTTTGAAACTGTTTTTATAAAATATGATATTTCTTGTAGCAATTCCTAGGAGGAAAAAAAATCCATCCAGGTTATTGTTTGTTAGCAGAGTAATCTTCTCTAAAATGAGTGTTTCTCTTGGAGGCTCCCAGAAGACACAGAAACCGATCAGGCAAACACAAACTGAAGCTTTCATTTAAAATAACAATAAAAAGTTAAGAAAACCCATTGGCTCTTGATCAAACATATTTCCTTGACCTCACAAGTGTTTTAATTACATTTAATTAACATTTGCACTTTTGCCTAATAGAGTCACTTCCAAGTAGTCAGTGCTTCTTTTTTTGCCCTAAAAAAGGAAGGCAGTCAATCAATGGGTTCATTTGCCCACTCTAGGTAAAGAGGCAAAACAACATATTTTTTTTTAGAGAAAGCTCCAATTGTTATGTTTCCTGATGCTAAAGTAATTTAGGTAGCAGTAGCATTTCCTTTTGAGCACAAAAATCCTAAGGCAGGCCCTAATTCATACATGTCAGAGAAACAGAGAGAGAGAGAGAGAGAGAGAGAGAGAGAGGGTGTTTTAATTTTGCTACCCTCCTGGATTTAAAATTAAATACATTTTTTTGTTTCAATGGGAACAATAAAACTTCCTTCTGCAAGCACAACTTAACATCTGCTTCCCTTCTTCTGAACCTTTTATATGGTCTTCAATTTGTAATTATTGTTATATGCCTTCATGTGGCCTCCAAATTATGGTGATCCTAGACATTATCAGATGTGGCAAAAATCTCAGGATTATGACATCAAGGTAGCACAAATGGGCCCCACTATTGCACGATGTTGTCATCTTCACATTATTACTCTGTGCTCCAGCCATGAAAAAGGTGTCAGTTCTAAATGATGGGAGAAACCATCAATAGATTGTTAATAGCCCTTTTTCTGTGCTATTGACTGTGTGGGAAAACATATCCCATTGTAATCGTGAGATTACAGCGTGAATTGGCAGTCCTCAATGAGAAAACTTCCGGGTGAGAACGCAAAACTAAAGCACAGAATGCTCTTTTTATGATCTGTCCTCTTTAGTTTGCATGTTTTTAGATTTGTTTCAGTGTCTGTGTGTTCATTTACTTTGTTAATTAAGGCTGGGTTTTTTTTTAGTTTTAAGCGGGTTAGTGTCTTCTTGTGAGAACTGCTGAAATCTTGCCCATGCCAAATTGCAGCAGTAAACTCCCGTTCTTAAATTCTAGTGGTGGTTGTGTGATAATTCCATGGCATTTCATTCACATGATTATAGCTATGTGCAATAATAGGTATAATAATGCCACAATGTTCCCACTATCTTCATTTGTGGGATTACAGCATTATTAGATGCTAGTCTGATACTGTCCCCTATCATAGAGTTTTCTTGACAAGATTTGTTCAGGGGGGGAGGGTTGCCATTTCTTTCCTCAGGCTGAAAGAGTGTGACTTGCCTAAGGTTACCTAATGGGTTTTTACAGCCAAGCAGGGATTTGAATCCTGCTCTCTGGAATCCTAGTCCAACATTCAAACTACTATACTACACTGGTTCTCATGATCCACAATACAGAACTCTTTTCAAAGCAAGAATGATTATTTTGTCTTTGGGGCCACCTAGGTGGACACATATTGCTATAGGAAGTGAGGTGATAAAGAAACCTTTGGAGTTTAGTGTTGTTTGTGATGAAAGATGGGAAAGAAATTAATAGAATTCACAGTTCCATATGGAATACCTGCTTCACATCTTCTGAGACCACCAACAATATAAATACATTTTGATTCAGATATCTGTATATTTGTGGGGTTTGCAATGAGTTTGGGTGGTGAAAAGATGTTCACAAAGCTGTGCATAGATTTTGAAAATGTAAGTAAAAATGTCTATATCTGAAAAAAAGTGTACAGACACATTTTAGTCAATCTAAAAAAAGTGTATCGTGGACCCTCCATATCTGCAGGCTCTATATCTGCAGATTCAACTGACTGTTGTTTGACTGGCCACATACCTAAAATGGCGGCAATGTGCACACAGACACACTGAGGCATCTGCACTCATGTTGCTGCCATTTAATAATATGGGATGTGAACATCCATAGTTTTTGGCATCTGCAGTAGGTTCTGGAACCAAACCCCTATGGATATGGAGGGCCCGCTGTACATAGAAAAATTGGGGGGAAATACACAAAAATGTGCACAAAATTTCTGAGGGAGTGGGGAAGGTCTTGCTAGCTGAGTTTACCTATAAACAAGACAGAATGAAAATACTAGTGGGAAATTGAGAAACACAGTGTAGCTGATAGATTTCCATATCCCTTTTTGGGACAGAATAGTCTATAAAGCAGCAGAGAAGAAAGAAAAAACTCAGGTGGGATAGCTTTTTCCCTGCTCTTTGATAGGCTTCCTACTTTGCACTAACTGTTAGATGGTGACACTTCCTTGTTTGCATTTTAATTAAAAGCAAGTGTTTGTGTTTCAGCAGGCTGACGATCTTTTAAGTTCATATGTTTTGCAAGCTGAGCCTACACAGTCAGTCATCAGCTGCATTGCATTCAATGGTGCTTACTACCAGGTAATTACCCATAGGATTTCAATCATATCCTATAAATTTAATTCTGAGATACTATGATGGCTTGGTTCCTTTTGTAGTTTGTGTTTTATGATGGAACTTTAGCCAGAGTGTTACCCACTCTGTGTGTGTTTGTGTATGTGTGCCTTCAAGTCACCTGTCCACTTATGACAACAATCCATGAATTTCATAGGGTTTTCTTAGGCAAGGAGTACTCAGAGGTGGTTGTCTGTAAGCAACAGAAAAGCAGAATACACCGTACATATCTATCTTAGCTGCTGGTGGTGGAGGTGAGGACTAGAGATTCTCTTTCACAATATGGATATGGCAGGTATCACTATGATCCCTTACACTTCAAAATTTGCCACTGCACCACTGATTACAGTTGCTAAATTACAGCCTCTTCACTTTTAGCATTGCCACTGAGTCTGCAGTTCAGGCAACCACTGCCTTCTTCCACCCATTCTGTCCCTGGAGCTCTTTCCACCTGATTCCTTGCATTATAGAGAACAAGGAAATGGTAGTGAGACTGGAATTCAGCAGATGGCCAAAGCCATGGATGCTTGGACTTCAAACACTGCTGCCATTTTGAAGTTCAAAAGGGAGTTTCTCAGTTTGATATTCCTGGATTAAAACCTAGCAAACATTTAAGCTTCTTTCACAGTGTTTTTATTTTGAGTGGAACCTGTGATGAAAATCCAATTGCTAATCTTAACTGGAATAGGTCCACTTAAGGAATTGCTAAATTGCATGTCAATGCTTATGTATATATTATTAATTCAATGGGTCTACTTTGATTAGAACTAGCAACTAGATTTAGACCCACATGCCTTGAACAAGGTAGAGTGGGAGTATTCAACAGGAATCACTCTTTGCTTTCCTGACATCACTCTTTGCTTTCCTCTTCTATTGGGGAAGATACACCTGCTGTGCTGCTCTTAAATTCATATCAGACTCATTTTTGTTGTCAAGAGAGAGTTCCCTATTAGCCAGGAGGTACCATGCAGCATTAAACTTGCCTTGTTTTAGGACTTTTTCGGACGTTGATCTGTAGCGCAAGCAGCCTCGTCCCCATTGCGAGGCTGCTGTGCAGCAGGGGGGCAGTTTTGGATGACGCTGTCCCCGCGCTGATACTGTTGCGGAAGAGCTGGGAGGCTGCAGTGCCATATTTGGCGATTTTCTAACCACCATCAACTTCCATGATTAGAAAATTGCCAAATATAGCGCTGCAGCCTCCCAGCTCTTCCACAGCAGTATCGGCAGGGGACAGCATCATCAGAAACTGCCCCCCTGCCGTGCAGCAGCCTCGCAACGGGGACGAGGCTGCTTGTGCTACAGATCAACATCTGAAAAAGTCCTTACAGTACTACTAAACAGAATGATGTCTGCCTGAGTCTGCAACTTGGGAGAGGGTGCATCTCTCTCTCTGGCTTTACTGCGCAAACGAAGATTCAGGAAGGATTCATCCTGCACTTTCAGCAAGCGCGCTGATGACTAAAAAGGCTAATCCAAGATAGATAAGTCTGGTTGCAGAAATCAGTAATGGAGTGGATGACGAAAAATAAATTAAGACTGAATTCAGACAAAACGGAGGTACTAACAGTACTAACGGGCCCAAAACCAGGTCTGGGAATACAATTCCAATCCTGGATGGAACTACACTCTCCTCCAAGGACTGTGTTCACAGTTTGGGGGTGCTCCTGGACTCGTCGCTCCAGATGTCTAATCAGGTAAATGCGATGGTCAGGAGTGCCTGTTGTCAACTTCGGCTGGTATGCCAGCTGCGCCCTTTCCTGGAAACCAGGGACCTCGAAACTGTGGTACATGCACTAGTAACCTCTCTCGTCTTGACTTCTGTAATGCGCTCTACATGGGGCTACCCTTGTGCTTGACTTGGAAACTTCAACTAGTTCAGAACATGGCAGCCAGGTTGATTTCTGGTGTTTCCAGAAGAGAGCACATAACACCTGTGCTAAAAGCTCTCCACTGGCTGCCTATTAGTTTCTGGGCACAGTACAAGGTGTTGGTTATGACCTTTAAAGCCCTACATGGCTTGGGTCCAACTTACCTCTGGGACCGCCTCCTCCTGTATGATCCTCCCATGCACTTCGGTCCTCTGGGAGGAACCTGTTACAACCTATGAAAACAAGGCTGTCGGTGACCTCCCAGAGGGCCTTCTCTGCTGCTGCTCCCAGATTATGGAATGGCCTGTTGGACAAGATCCATCTTATTACCACCTTAGAAAGCTTTAAAAAGAGCTGTCAAGACCGGTCTTTTTTGGCAGGACTTTCCTGAATAACTATCCCGGCCCAAGACTCGGCTGTCCTTTCCCTCTGAGCTGCAATTGAATTTTTTTATTATTATTGTACGTTTTAATTTTTTAAATTTAATATATTTTTAATTATTGCATGTTTTTAATTCTTTATAATTTAATATTATTTTAAAGTGTGGGTGGGCCAGGGTACTGTAATTATGAAGTTTTTATATTGTAAGCCACCCCGATTGCATTGCAGAGGGGTGGGATAGAAATAAATTTTATTATTATTATTATTATTATAGCACAGCAGAAGGTCTCCTTGGGTTATGTTTCTGGATTGTGATTCTTTCTGCGTTGTCGTTTCTCTTCAAGACTTGTTCGGCGTGAGTTCTCAAATAAGGCTGCAGCATTGTGGATAGCGCATTTCTATGCCTCCCAATGTGAGGCCAGGGCGGACCATTGTTGGTGATCAATTTGACCAAGCCCGAGATGTTGTTTCAGGGAGTCCCTGTATCGTTTTTTTTAGTGCCCCTCTTACGCTGACCCATGGCAAGTTCACCATAGAGTACTATTTTTGGGAGGTGATGGTCCTCCATCCTAGAAATGTGCCCTGCCCAGTGCAGTTGTGTTCTCAATATCATGACTTCAATGCTGGTGATTCCTGCTTGCTCAAGGACAGCAGCATTCATCACATAGTCAGTCCAGTGTATATTTAGGATTGTGTGTATACAGCACTGATGAAAGCGTTGGAGGTGTCGTAAGTGGTGGCAATAGGTGACTCATGTTTCAGTCCCATAAAGGAGAATAGATAGTACAATGGCTCTATACACACTGATTTTTTGTGCTTCACCTCAGGTGTTTATTACTCCAGACTCTTTTGTAAAGTCTTCCAAATGCGCTATATGCCTTTGCTAATCTGTGATCGGTCTCTTTGTTAATCTTGGCATCTGAGGAGATGATGGTAGGTGAACTGCTGAATGGATTTAAGCACAGATTTGCCTACCGCAATGTGGGAATGATGGTGTCCATCCTGTGGTTCAGGCTGTTAGAGAACTTCCGTTTTCTTCAGGTTGACTTCCAGCCCAAACAGCTCTGCAGCTGTTGTGAAGCAGGATGTTAGGTGCCGCAGAGCTGGTTCTGTGTGGGCAACAAGGGCAGCATCATCAGCAAAGAGTAGCTACACTTCAGAAATAATACAGTTTGACAGCACTTTAAGCACTGTAGCTCCATCCTATGGAATCCTGGGTTTTGTGGTTTTACAAGGTCTTTAGCCTTCTCTGCCAAAGAGTGCTGGTCCCTCACAAAACTACAAATCACAGAATTTTGTGAGATGGAGCCATGGCAGTTAAAGTGGTGTCAATTTCCACAATGCAATATTTCCACAATGTAAATGCACCTAGAGATTGCCACTTGGCTACTACATTAAAGTGAGATCTTTTGACTGGACCCCCTTCTAATAAACTTGGTTATTGGTTCTATTGTCTTCCACTTCTTACTTCTGGTGCCTTCATTATGTAGAATATATCTAAATTATGGGCAACCTATTGGAATGTGTATAAAATACACTGTTTAAAATATCAGGGTATGTTGTCCCTGTTTAAACATCCACACTGTACTTCACACGTTAGTGGAGAATACAGCCAACTTAGCAGAGCTTAATGTTAATGCAGCAGCATCTAGCGTCAGAATGTTAGCATACATGTAAAAACATAGCTTAGTAAGTAACCAAACACCCTTTGTCTTTTCCCAAGTTGTTTAACTAGTAAAATAACCACTCAAGACTCAAAAGTTAGTTTTAAAAGTACAAAAGCTTCATTACTCACAGTTTAGAGAGCTCATTCTTGGCAGGAACAAAAAACTCCATCAAAACAAACTAAAACTGGTTCAAAATAATTAAATACTACATTGTTACAAATCTATATTCAGACACCCCTTTAGGGGTCCTCTCAGTTCAAAGGGCCATGCAATTTGTTAAGGATCATGGCTTCTGGAACAAAGAAGAATACTCAGACACTCCCCTTCATCCCAGATTGCCCAATAGCAAAACTTCAGGAAGTTACATCAGCTCATCTCATATGGCTTCTCAGTTAACCCTTCAATAGCAGAACCATTTCCACTTATTGGACTGCAAACTATATTTTCCAACACAACCCTCAGATATGTTGGTTACCCAATAAGCTTAGAAGTCTAAACTAATCAGCTTTCCCTGTTGAAACTATATTTTCCTATTGGAAACAGAACTGACATATTTGTGTCAGGAAGTGTAGGGGGGAAATGGCAGAAATACGCAGAGAATATTGATCACACTGTCAGTGACTTCTTAACATTCTTCAGGATAGCAGTGACAAATCTTATTGGTTCAAGAGTTGGGTCACTCTCTGTTTTATGAGAAGGGTGCTGTGCCTTTAACAGTTGCCTGATAGACAGGCTTATATAAGGTAAAACAGTGCTATTCCAAGTGTTGCTCACTGGTCTGGTGCCAGCCTCTGAGCCATTGGCTGTTGGACTCTGGTAAGATTCCAGGAAAGAAAGAAACAACTGTAATTGAAAGAACACAAATATAGTGCCTTGGCATGTTGGGGGGAAAATTATTGCCAGCCCTCCACATCAGATAGCCTGAGAAGGGCTGTGGTAAAACTTTTCCTGAGTCAGAGGTAAAATAGTGTGGGGAAATGTCAATTCTGCCATTAAAGGCACAGCAACTCTGAAAAAAATAATTGCATGCTTCATCCTCACTCGAGACAGAAAGAAACTCTCCTGAATGGGAGGCTATGTGGAGAACTATCCTGTACTATTGATCTACTGACTTTGAAACAGGAAGCAGTGGTAGCTTCTATTCTCTCTCTCTTCCTATGTTTTAACTGCCTACCATTTCTTACTTGCTGTGGGGTAACACAGAATCATCTTCTTTGTCATAAGAGGGAAGTCATAGCTGTATTCTCTTTCACAGCTGCACATCTTTAATAGAGACAGGAGGTTGTCAGTGTTGAAATCTGGTGATTAGTGGGCTGCCAATAGATCAGAGTAGAGAAAACTGCCCTGCTTGGTCCTTGTGTGCTTAACGTCAGTTTGATTTGTAGAAATCACAGTTGGAGCTTTATACCAGCCTCCTCCAACTTGTCGCCTACCAGCATTTTGGAGCACAGTCCCCCACAATCCCTGATTAGGCTTATCTGGGCCTGATGGAAACTGTAGCTGAAAACTTCCAGGTTCCCCATTTGGGGGAAGCCTGTTTAGCATAGTATGGAGACAATTCTTAGGTCTCTTCAAACAAACCCATTCAATGCATTCCTCAAACATAAAGCAGAATACAGGATAACCACATCCTAATCAAGCCTCATCCCCATCATTCGAGATGAGCATGTGCCAAAGGTCTTTTATGGGTACCCAGCTATATGTGTGCAGGGGATGCCATGCTATCCAGAACTCAGAATCATCAAGTCATAGGTATACAGTAGGGGTGGACAACTGTGGAAGACTAGGGGCTGCATTTAGTCCTCTAGGACACCTTGGGGGGGCCTGCATCCTCCACCACACTTGCTCCTGCAAAAGGAAATTGTTTGACCCCATACACCCTCTAGGGAACATAAAGGCATGTTTGGAGGCCTTCTTGGGTCCAAGAGGACATTTTGAGGCAGACATTGTTTTGAAAAAATATTTGCAAAATTTTGTTTTGATTGGGGGGATTGCGGGGGGCTCCAAATATGGTGGAAATGCCCTCCATGTTTGGGAAATTTTGGAGCTTTGGGGGGAATTTGGGGGCATTTTGGAGCTTTTAGCAAAAACATTGATCCCTAGGGGACCCTGGGGGTCACAAAAATGGCCCTGGAGGGAATGCATGCAGCTCACGGGGTGCACTTTGCCTGTCTCTAGTATACAGCATTACTAACTCAGCATTGCCTCAGCTGCTATTCAGTTGCCAGCCCAATATCATACTTCTATGGCCTTTCCCAGAAAAAGTCAACATGTAAATGAGATGGGGGCCATGTGGAATGTTTTCAGGGAGTAAAGGCTTTACCCGTGGCTTGTGTCACATTGCAGTCACTCCTGAGTTGATGTACAGGAAGTTCTCTGACCACTTCAAATGTGCTAAGTATGAAAATTATTTATGTTATTGAGTGCCTTATTGGCACGATGACAGGAGAAGCCCTGGAAATCCCAAAAAGCAGGCTGGGGAAAGAAGAGTTGTCAGCACAAGATTATGAACTTTATCATGTACGGTATTACTTTTTCCTTTCCCAATGTGTTACAGTTTGATTTTCAAAGTGCCAAGTGTTAAGAGTTAACTGATATGGCTGAGCACATGGCTTCCTGTAAAGGTTTTCTGAAAGATGGGTAACTTTTTAATGTTTCTAAATGATTTTTAATCATCCTTCCTCTCCTTTCAAGTGATAAGCAAGCCCTGATAAATATAGTGCTCTGATGCATGGCTCCCTTCTCCCCAGTTCATTCTGTTCTGTAGCCTTGAAGAAGTAGCATACAGAGGCTGGGAATAAACACAGTAAACAAATGTGAGGGGAGCAATGACGGCTCCCAACAAAGATAAGGGCAAGATTTTCCCAGGGGTTGCATGGGAGAGCTTATGCCTGGAACAGACAGGCCTGGACCACTGTCTGAGCAACTGCGGGCACTAGGAAGGAAGTCTCCAAATGGAGAGTTTACTGTGCTTCTTAAGCCGTCACATTACAAAGCAGACAGGAGAGGGCTGGTCCCTTCTCGACCCTACAAGAATCAATGGGAGGAAGCCTGATGCCATAGAGCTGTTTCCTGCAGACTGTGTGGGAAAAGTAGCTGGAGTGCAAAGTGCAGCCAACAATTAGACAATAAATTATGATAAACAGGAAAAATAGCATTTAAGCTCCTGAAATCAATGGCCGGAGCATACAAAGCATTCACAGCACTGACAAGTGAATAAAATTTTAAACAAAAAGCATTGGATTTGGGAAAGAATGGGAGCCTTATCTGCCTGGAAAAGTTTTCTTTTCTACAAGAAATTAATCCTGCTGGTAACTCAAATGATAATGCCTAAACACCAAATGTAAAGAAAAAGGTGGGAGTGGGAAGAGAGGGGGAAAATAAGTAAAGTTTTCCAGGCTGGTAGTTAAATTATTTAATTTCCAGCAGGAAAGGGCCTAATGAGTAAAAAGAACTTAACATTTGTTCTGGTGCTTTATTAAAGATCTTCAGATGGAGCAGGGGTGGGAATTATACAGCTCTCTTGAGGTTACTGGACTGCAGTTCCCAGGAGCCCTAGTCCGAATAGCCTATGGGGCAGAATGCTGGGTTCTGTAGTTCAGCAACATCTGGAGGACTGCACAATTCCCTCCACTGAACTACTGTAAGGAGTTGCAGAAAGACAGGAAGGTTAGAATTGCTACACAGAGCCCTGACATAACAGTACTGTGCATTTACTTGAAGTCAGTGGAAATGAAATCCCTCAGGGCTGTGATGAGGACTTTGAGGCCTTTCTGGTGTTGTTTGCCTCCAAGGAGATTATCACACTACACTATTATAGCACTATTATTCCACTTTAACTGCTATGGCTGCTTCATGTGGAATCCTGGGATTTGCAGTTTAGGAAGAACTCTCACCCAGAGAGTTTTGGCCTCACTAAACTACAAACCCCAGCATTCCACGGGAGGCAGCCACAGCAGTTAAAGTCGAATAGTAGCACTATAACTGCATAGTGTGTTAAAGTCCCAACTCCACTCAGCCACAACCAACAAGACTAGTGGTCAAGGATAATGGGATGTGTAGTTCAACAACATCTGGAAAGTCACAGATGTTGCTTTGGAGAACAGGGAACTGATTATGTGCTTGTTTGAGGGCCAGATTAAAATTCATGGTGTTTGTTTGTTTGTTTGTTTTTTAAAAAAACAGATTGCATATTTAAACTGGATTAAAATATTTTTAAAATGTAACTACTACATGTCACTTAAATAACAATTATGTTACTGTTAAATAATCTGGGTATAAGCATGTTATGTGCCAATGTGGTGTAGTGGTTTGAGTGTTGGACTACAATTCTGGAGACCAAGGTTCAAATCCTCACTCAGCCATGGAAACCCACTGGGTGATCTTGGGCAAGTCACATTCTTAGAGCCTCAGAGGAAGGCAAAGGCAAACTTGCTCTGAACAAATCTTGCCAAGAAAACACCCTGATGGGCTCACCTTAGGGCTGCCATAAGCTGAAAACAACTTGAAGGCAAACAACAACAACAAATAAGCATATTACCCCAACAATTAATATCTACATTGACTCACTGCCTCAGCAAGACACAATGAGTTAAAGAGAACTTTTCTGTGTAAATGAAAAACCAATTCAATCATTTCCCAACTAAGAGTATTTCCAACTGGCCAAACACAGGCATTTCATTTTCACCTAACACAAATAAGCTTCAACCCATCAGTCATGAGCACTTCATTTTTGCTTGTTATTTTCCTTTTTGTGAGGGGGAAGTTGGACCATGGTAGAGTGAAGTGGAAAGAAGCAACAGTGGAAAGAGGAAGAAAAGACAAAACTGTCCAGTGTGCAGGTTTTTCTATTACCTCTCTCAGGCAACAATGTGTGTTTCTCCTGAACAGAGAAGTGCATAGTGCACATATATCTCCTGCCCTTCTGGTGACATCTGTAAGTGTGCTGAGAGGAAGCATAAGTCACTTGCACTTCCTCTCTCATATGTCCTTAGGAATATCCCTGATCAAACCAGGAATACCTTGGACGCCTCTGATAAAGGAGATTTCCAGACACTCTAAAAAAAAACACAAAAAACCTGCGGAGGTCGGGAGGAGGATGGTGCACAACACCGTCCTCCTCCATCCTCCTCCGGTCCTTTGTTCCTTCTTCCTCCATGCTGGAGAAAAAATAGTGCTGGAAACTTCCATCAATGAAAAGTGGCACCTTTCTCGTCCCTCCAGCACAGAAGAAGCAAGACCGAAGGACAGGAAAAGGACAGAGGAGGATGGAGGAGGACAGAGGAGGACAGCATTGTGTGAAATCAATCGCTGGAAGTGGGACAGCACCGTTCTCCTCCTGACCTCCACAGGAGCCATTAAAAAGTCCAAAGTCCTTGGAAGCAGGGACCCTGGAAGTATTGGGGGGGTGTTGGTGGGAAGGGCTCCATGGCTTATGTCCAGCGCTGGTCCCAACTAGTGCTGGTTATTGTTGTTGCATTTTTACCTTTGTCCTTCACTTCGTGCATTATGCACTTTCATCATCAAGTGGAAACTGTCATATGATGTACAAACACACATCCCTCAGTACTGCCATTAATCCCATCAATCCCATTGGATCAATTACTGAATGGTGAATCAGCACTTATGTATACTCTATTGCTTCATGGGGTGTGCTCCAGTTGGGATTAGTTCTTAATTCTCTATTTCCCCCCTCCGTTTCATTTCCAAAGAAGTCAATAATTTCAGTGCAATGTTTGAACCTGCATCTACCTGCAAGAGGGTAAGGATCTTTGGGAGCGTTAGTACTGACTGTGACAGGAATGTATTGAAACTCCACAAGCTGAAATGCTTCAGTCATGAACTGATTTTAAAGCAATGCACACACACATATCTAGAGTACCTTTGTGGTCTGATGCACTAAGGTCAATAAGACTTGCTCTCAAGTAGGTATTCATGGAGTTGCAGCCTTAAAATGTTGCAATTACAGCAAATGGGAACTATCTGATTTGTTAGATGCTAACAAATCTAACTAAAGTCTATTAATTTCAGTGGTACTTAATGGTACCCTACTGGATATTAGCCATTAGCTTTAATTTCAACTATGAAAGTTTTAAACAAAATAATTAACTAACAGCTCACTGACAGTCCATGGTTTGAGGGATAGGGAGTGCCTTTTTCTATCACTGTAGGATGATGTGCCCCTCTGCTCAAACTACAGGTCTACTGGCTAAACAGCCTGTGAAATATATATATTTAAATATCAACATGCTTTTTTGGTTTAGGTCATTAGGTTAAAAAAAACCTTTTGACTCAGGTGATGTATAGCACCCAGTATAGGGTTGATACTAAAGAAATACTATATAATGTTTATACAATGTATGTGGCTGCTGTATAAGTATATGCAGCACCCAGTACTGTAATGACTAGATTTAAAAAAAAATACAAATCATACTGATTGTCTCAATGGACAAAATTCTCTATCACACTCTACATTACATAACTTTATGTACACTTAGCTATGTAGCAGGGGCACTGAGAAACCTTGTTAGTGAATTGAGAAGAGGCATATCAGGATACTAGCCATGTTGGGCTCTGCCAATGTGCATTAACACTCTCTAGCTGATGTCGCCTTGTACACTGGCCCCATTGAGCATCAGTTCCATTTCTCATCAGTCTCATTGTTCTGTTGCTTGCTTCCTTAAGTAGTTATGTAACAGCAGCCCCTTGCTGAATACAAATGTCATGTAACTGCTGTTCTGTTTCTAACAGACATAAGTCCACTTAAAAAAAATAAGAACTTTATCAGACCATGCAAATACGGCGTCATAAGAATGCCTAATGATCATGAAAGAGCATACATACCAGATGACATTGCTCTTTCCAATTATGTACTGCTAAAAACCATCCTATTTTATTGATGGCCCAAGCCATCAATTGAACCCCCATGGTGCTTTTCTGCCAGCATTGGCAGCCTTTGAATCTGTGTGCCATTGTACTCAAGTGAATGCAGCTTCAATGGCCAGTCTGGCCAGAACACTTCCAGGTGATATTGCATCATCCAGGTCGGTGACACTCTTTTTATGACCCTCTCCAGTTTACTTGTAAGTTTTTAAGTGTGTTTGTGTGCTTTCTGTAACTTTCTGAGTGTTGTTTTTGGTTTGTTTCTTGAATTTCCCATGCCAAGTACTCTCGTGAGAATCCACAGGATTTCAGACAAGGACGTTAACGGAGCTCCATTCACTGTTCATTGCTGGGGGAACCTTTTTCCAGCATACAAGGTAAGTGAGGTATGGGGCATTCTTTTGCTGGCATAAAAATGACACAAATTCTGCCAACAAATGAACATTTTGGGAGAGTGGTTTAATAAAGTCCTAAGTTACCAAATGAATTCTGGCCAATATTTGTACACTGCCAATTTATTCATTATGTGTGCAGGATTGTATTTATTTTATATATTTGTTAAAGCTTTTCTATCTCACCCTTCTGGTGTAGAAGCACCATCCAGGCCAGCTAGCAACATTTGAAAAACTGCAGTTCCATAATGACAACAATATCAAACAATTAAGCAATGACATGGGATAACAAGTTACAACTGAGACATAAGAAGATGGTTTGCCTGTCCAACAGAAGTCTACCCAAACAGAGCTTTCTCCCATAATGGGCAAAAGACCTGAAAGGGATGGGACTGATTATACTTCCTGGGATAAGGCACTCTGAAAGAAGAGTGTGTGTGTATGTGCCTTCTAGTTGACTGTTGACTTATGGAAATCTTGTGAATTTCGTAGGGTTTTCTTAGTGCTACAATAATAATGCCTGTTAAAGAGTGCAGTATTCCTAGTTTAGAGCTAAGCGCTAGTGCAGTTGCTTGCCAGAAGAGGGAAGCAGACACCAGAACACTGTTGACTGAAGTCATGGCTATTTGCCCTTTCCCTACAAACACAATCCTTCAAAGGGGGAAAAGAAAAAAGAAAGCTTGGTCTGTCGAGGAGTAGTGCCTTTGGTCTCTCTTGTTTAAATATGGTTTTCTGTATTCCTGAGCATCTGTGACAAAAGGTGTTCGCTGAAATTTGTATTGTGTGAAGTAAGATTAGATAAATCAAGGTGACCAATATTTTAAACACTATTTATTAGGTAGGTTTTATTCCCACTTCCCTCAAAACACCAGGTACTTTGCTCTGACCAGAAAGAAGCATTAAGTATTTTATATCACTGACTGCACCTGGGAAACTGTATGTGTGTTTGCATGTATGTATCTGCCTGGCTCACATGCAGAAAGCTTCTCTTTGAGGTTGTCTAAATGGTGAAAATAAACCTCATGGAATTCACTGGGCATCCTTCATGTCTAAATGGGATCCTGCATCAATCCACACTATTCAGAAGGAGGGGGGGGGTCTAAAACAGCAAAAAGAGTGCTGGAAAAGCCTTTGTGGCTTTTCCTGTAGTTTAAAAAAAAAAACAGTGAGGGGTGCACATTCCTGCTTGTTAGAACAAGCGATTTGCTTTGAATCGCTTTCCCATACAAGCAGATGTGCAAAGCTGATTGGTCGGGTGAGCACAGGGGTGGGGCTTGCTAACAGGGCAGCAGCCCACTCCTGCTATGTTGGATATTCACCTTAGCGAGCAATCACTAAGGTGATAAAACAGGGTGTTGGGGTGGGGTTGCTGTCCCTTTAACTCGGAAAATTGCTCTATGGCTTCAGCACACCTTAGACAATTAAAAAAAAAGTTTGGCAGTGGCAAGTACTAACACAAGTAAATCACTCACAGCTGCCATCCGGCATGTGAAGCTCCTGGGGCTTCTGGGGTCAAAACCACCATCAAGACAAGTCGCTGCTGCGGCAAAATGTCATTACTATGAGGTACTCCATTCCCCTCACCCCTCGTATAGACAGGCCCTTACCTTAGTTTTCATTATATCATGACTGTAGTGGGAACAGAGCCAAAAGTCTCTTAACCTTCTTCCCTGTCATGCCCCTTCCCAATTCCTTGTCTCCTGTTGCTGAGCAGTCTATATTTGAAGCTGCAGTGTGTGTGAGAGAGAGAATAAAGAGAAGTGGTAGAAGGAAATACAAATGCTATTCTCCTGGTGAAGTTTTGCTGCTGCTGTTTTAATCTTCTTCTCAGTTTTACTTCCTTGTTTAATCCAGTTTCTCTCTGCAGGTGTAAAATATAATGGGTGCATCTACACTGCAGAAATAATCCAGTTTGACACCATTTTAAGTGCTGTTGCTCCATCCGATGGAATCCTAGGATTTGTGGTTTTACAAGGTCTTTAGCCTTCTCTGACAAAGGATGCTGGTGCCTCACAAAACTACAAATCCCAGGATTTTGTAGGATGGAGCCATGGCAGTTAAAGTGCTGTCAAACTGCATTATATTTACAGTGCGGAAGCACCTTAGAGCCGAGCCAGAATCCAGCGTGCTGAAGATGTCTGCCTCTTCTTTGCATCAGGTTTCTCAAATTCCTTAGGAATTCCCCCTTTCTCTCCACTATTTGGCTGTTTGTTTATAATACTGATACTGTTTGTCATTATCTCCAGTTTAAACTCTGACTGTATGGCTACAATGCACACATTGGATAGTTCTCCACAGTTTCCAGAACAAAATATATGTGGCTTTTGTGTGTGTGCATGCATACATGCATATATGAACTAAAAAGAAAAACTGAACTTCCACTTTCACAATGAATGCCTGGGTTTCGGAATTACCCTTCCTCCTTAGGTTCATCATTTCAATGTGCTGGACAGGGTTCATTCCTTAAATGGAGGTGTGAGTAGTTCCTAGAGTTAGTGCAGTCTTTTCCAATTGTCCTAGCTTGTTTGTGCAGGAAATTTTATTTTAATAGATTTTTACTTATCTGACTTTGCACTTCTTAAGAATGAAACGGGCCTGAATTGTCCTTTCTACCTCTTTTGATTATGCAGTTTAGTTCCATTATTTATGTAATGGTAATTTTACCAAGTTTTCTCCTAAAACTTGGTGGCAGTGACTTGGTTATTGTTGGTGCATTTTTTTACCCTTTGTCCTTCACTTCATGCATTATGTATTTTCATCATCAAGTAGAAACTGCCACATGATGTACAGGCATGCATCCTTTCAGTACTGTCATTAATCCCATCAATCCTATTAGATTTCTTTTCTTTGGTCAAAATTGTTTGCACATTTGTCCTGACCTAGAATCTCGAAATATATATGCGAACTTTATTTTAAGGAAAACTGAATCTAGAGTTATCTATTTAGGTATCACTATGATGCCACCGAGAAAAACAAACATTTCTTATTTAACATTTGTTTTGTTTCTCATGGAATTCCCCCAAGTGTTTCATCTGAAGAGGAACCTAACAACTTCCCAGTGAAGTTTTAATTTTGATGATATTTTGTAACAGTATATTTTAACCCTCAGTGAAGCAGCTATATCCAGCTATTATTTCTTAATTACACAAGGAAGCTGATATAATAATTCTTGAGAATACATATTGGGAAATGGCATATAAAAGTCCCTTTCTGTCATGGCTCCTTTTCTCCTTTTTTACATGCAGCAAGAAACAGAAAGCGTTCTGTATTGCGAGTAAAATATTCTCAAAGAGGGAACAACACAGCCTCTACTGTGGGGATTTTCCCCTGCCCTACATGAAGCATATAAATAAAGCTTACACTTACAGCAAAATCTAGTTGATACAAACTAAATGCTCAATACTAACATGGATTCATTGGTTTTGTTAAGAATTACAGTCTACTATAAAATACACCGAGCCATATAAGAGTTACAATCCAGAGCAGCATCACAGCTCAAAAGGAGTAGTTCCCTCCCCCACTTTAGAAGACTGTAGTAGAACAAACCTTTTAAGACTCCAGCTTTTACTGGGAAAACTTAGCTGGACACATCCTGTTTTAAAAGACTTGTGGGCATCTGTTCTATAGGGAGCTGAGATGATGGTTGGCCCCTCTCAATGAAGAAAAGAGCTATTCCTCATTTGCATGTATTAATGGACTTAAATCATTTATATTTAAAGTTGCCCATTATCCAACTCTGAAGCACTAGCTTTAAAAAAATGCTGGGTTGATTGGCAAAAAGCAGGTCAGGTGGCAACCCTAATTGGAAGAGAGAGTATTAGTCATTAAAGTGCCTATAGATGCACTTCAAAACTTTTTTGCCTGTGTTTCATGCAGAGTAGGCCCTGTTTCATTAAAGAAGATTTGTAACCTGAACATCCATAAATACTTGACAAAGGAGCAAGTCTAATTAATCTGCACCTAAATATGCAAAAGAACTACAAAATTCATTAACTCTACAATATAGCCATTTCCAACATGATGCTTGCCCCCTGCTTTAAAAACCATGCAGGAATTCAAAATCCACATTTTCCCTTTCTGTGGATGAAAAACAGTTGTACTAAGATGAGCCCTGAATTCATGAAACCTAAATTTGGTATAAAGTTGTTGATCATACTTTTCATGAGACCCTTTTTTAATATAATATAAAGGTGTCATGTTCCTTGTTGTTAGAAAGGCATATCTATTCAAATTATGTCAGAAGTTTCTAAATCTAAGCTTCCTAGATGCATACAGCAGTTTGCCAAATATACAGTATTCCTCATTATGATTAATATTTGAGAGTTATAATTTTGCATATTTCAGAAAATGTCAAGTATCCCGCATGAGGGTTTACTCTATTAAAAAAGCAATACTGTAGACAACTCTTTGCATGCAATAATGCAGAAAGAATTTCAGATAGCTAGGGAAACGCATATATCAGTGAAATTTATCAAGTTGGAGAATTCATTTTGTCTTTACTTAGGTGTTTCAGTAGTCTTTCCCCATCATTAAAACCTGTATTAATGAACTACTCAATAAAACCAAATTTTATAGTGGGTTAAAATAAACCAACCTAGGGAGCTGGTAAAAAATGTCTCTGATTGTACTGGAAGCTGACAGAAAAGATCCTGAGAAATATACTTGGAAAGAACAAGAACAAAATCTGGTCTTTTTAATCAGTCTGGATGCACCCTTTGTAAATCAAATATAAATATACGTTAAATGTGCACATTAGAAAATAATGCTCATGGAAATCAGTGGAACCTACTTCCAAGAATACACACATAGGATTGCAGTGTAAATGAACAATATTTAAATACATACAAGGCAGCAACCACAATAAAAAGAGTATTTCATTATATGACAATAATAGAAAATTAGGTTTCTTTCTTCACTTAATTTATTTTCATCAGCATACTGAACACATTTTCTATATAATTTTGAGATTAAAATTTGTCCCAACTACTGAATGGAATGCATCTTTTTTTTTCCTGAGAAACATCTATGGCTAGTATGGAGAAAATATTAAACTGGAAAAGCCAAATGTTAGGACAAACAGTATATTATTGAAGAGCTTTATTGTCTCCTCTTTCTAATCCAAGAAAAAAATTGAAGAATTTTGGAAGCCTTTTGTTATTGATGTTACTAATGCAAACTCTGGCCTTCAAATTTCCTTTGATCAAGCATCTTTCTGGAAAAGTACATTTTGAACATTATGAATAATGCACAACTCACTGGACAATATTTCAAAGATGATTTATACTTACAGCAATTGATACTGATATATAGTTAGGTTCTCTAAAATTTGGATGGGAAAGATGGAGGGGAAGAGTGAGCTAAGGGTCATATCATTTTTTACTTGTAAAGTAAGGGCTAAGAGGCAGAGTGGTTTGAGCATTTGGACTATGACTATGGAGACCAGGGTTTGAATCCCTGTTTGGCCATGGAAACCTACTG
This sequence comes from Gambelia wislizenii, assembly GCA_030847615.1. Classification (NCBI taxonomy): domain Eukaryota; kingdom Metazoa; phylum Chordata; class Lepidosauria; order Squamata; family Crotaphytidae; genus Gambelia; species Gambelia wislizenii. The sequence continues at coordinate 224,947,991 of JAUMIR010000003.1, read as the reverse complement.
GGTGACCCTTGGCAAGTCACATTTTCTCAGCCACAGAGGATGACAAAGGCAAACCCCCTCTGAATAAAACTTGACAGAAAAACTGCTTGATATGTTTGCCTTAGGGTCTCCGTAAGTTGGAAACAACTTGAAGGCACACAACAAATTAAGGGGAAATTTGTAATGCAAAAGCATTACCAAAAATAAGCCAAATTGTTAATTGGGAAGTCCTCCATTTGTCTGGGTTTAACATAATTATTAGAATTTGTACAGATTGCATGTTCTTAGAAAAGCAGGAACTCATGTTTCTGTAGTACTGCCATCACAACCAAACCAGATTTCCAGAGCATTCCCTGTCCTCCTTTTTCTTGGCAGTGCGTCAGAAGGTACCTGCCTAAAGTTGCAACAAAGTCAGTAGCTGAACTGAAATATATATTATTGTGGTATTGTCACAGGGCATTCTCACAGCAGCATCCCTTCTCAGAGCAATTATGTTAGTGAAGTAAATGGGTATTGAAGACAAAACTATTGCAACTCCTCTTCGCTCACACGAGTATGCTGCAAATGTTCTCCTTTGGTTATTTCCATCCTATCACACCAGCAGCATAACCCTGCCACTCTGTGCATGCATGCCTTTCTTCTTTTTTTGTGGTTATATAATTACATTTTAAAAAATATTTTTATTTTATTGATTTCCCATATGTATGCAAGCACAGCAAAAAAGGGGGGAGGCATGGAGATAAATCAACTTTGCTGGTTTGAAATAGCGAGGGGAAGGGGGGAGAGAGGAGAAGAAGTCACATGGCTCCTTCATGCCATGTGACTTCCTTCAGATTGCTACTGCCACGGAAGTATCTTATCACACAGGGGGAACACTGCCATAGCAGCAATATTGGGAGCTATTCATAGGTTTTCCCCATTAATGATAAGATGTGCTACAGAAGCAGATGAACAGCAAGATAGCAATGGGATAGAGACAATATCATGCGATAAAGAGCCACATCTGCCACTATCTTGCTGTAATTCTGGAATACAAGCCTCGTGTGATAATGTCCACAAACAACTATCTTGTTTGACATCACTGGTGTCATCCTTTGTAACTTCATCAATTATATATTTCACTTTGTGTGTGCCCTGTGCAACTTCTAAAAACACAGCTTGAAAAATTTAGTACAGGAAGAGCTGGAAACATCTCAACTGCACTGAATAGTTGCACATGTAGCCTTTTTTGAAAGGAAAGATTGTGCATGAGGATATCCATTCTACTCAGTAGTAATACTCACTAATAGATGGTAGTGCTAAGAGGAAAGAACCCATGATTGCCGTAAAAACATGATCATTTGTACAAACTCTTAAAACCATACAAATCTGGTATAGAGAACAAGCAAGAAACTGAAACTAATTCTATCCAGTGCAGAGTCTACCAATAAACAGTGTAAGTCACTAGGGAACCACCAATGACACTGGAACTGCAGGTTCTCAGAGCAATAAATGGTACACAATAAGAAAAAGAGAGCAATTATAGCAAATGGTCAGAGGCCACAAGTAAATTCAACAGGAACAGACAAGTGCTGCAATAACTGGATCAACTCAGCCTGCAGCAAAACATCCACTTTCCTCCAGTGAAGTCCAGAACAAATATGTACAGACCTATGGATCTTGAAAGCAAGTTTATAGTTTTTCCACATATTTTTTATAAGTGAGATTACAAGCCCATCACTTGTAAAATATAGAGCGTGAGACAGTTTTGTACAAAGAGATGGCTGGAATCCATAGATTTAAAGCGAAATTGAAATATGTCAAGGTCTCTTAGACAGTCCACAAATCCAATACATCTGCAAAATTCCAAGTTAAACAATCATAACACTAGAAGAGATTTTTTTATATAAAATGATTGCACAATGTCTTCCTTTTTCCTGGATCTGACTACCTTGAAAAAATTAAATTTTTCATGTGGAAATAGGCTTGTATGGTCTTAAATGGGAATAGGCCCAGTTGAAATCAGTGGGTCTTTACTTCAGACTATGTACAGGATTACACAGTAAGAGTATGTACAGGATTACACAGTAAGAGGCTGGGGGGAACCCCCTTCTCCAATGCTCAAAAGATGCAGGCAAAATTTCAAAACAATTTAGAACAGGTTGCCAACTCTGTGGTGTTAACAATACAGTATATGTCTACTCAGAGTAAGAGCTACTGAACTTTCAGGTGCTGCCATGAAAAGTTATGGTTCAATGGGCTTCATAGAGATGATGGTCCACCTACTATCCAGTCACATGAATAATTTCCATTATGAAGCCCTCCAGATAGTGTTGGGCTATGGCTCCCAGGTCTTCTCTCCATTTGGCTATGCTTCTAGGGCTCATGGGACATGCAGTACAATAAAGTTAGGAGTGTTTCCTGACTCCCACTCCTGATATAGAGCAGTGCTACTCACTTACGGTCCGTGGAATGGTGCTGGTCAATGAACCATTGGCTGCAAGCTCATGGCAAGTTTCCAAAAAACAAACAAACAATTGTAGCCATTGAGCATAAATATGGTACCAGTCTTTCAAATATTGGGGGGGGTAGTCCCTCACATCAGAAATGTGAGATGCATGATTTAGAGGGTTCAAAGCAGGCCTAACAACAACACATTGCAGGGTTAGGCCACTGAGAGGCCCAGGAAGGCAAACCTTTACAGACATCTACCTCCTCTGTGCTGAGTTGTACCTCCTTCATTTTCTCCCCAACACAAAAGTTTGGAAAGTTACTTTATTAAAAAGGACTCATTCTCACTGTGATTTTTTTAAAAAGGTAACTCATTGTTACTGTATTTTACTGCTTAGAGATACATCAATTGCTATTTTTCTGAGAAAATATGAAATATGAAAATATGAAAATATCAATTGCTAATTTTCTGAGACAATTTTGTTTAGGTCTTTGGGTGACCTTTCCATGAACCCTCCTGTGGAGGTCCTGGTCAACCAGACCCACATAAACTGTCATTTAGTGCCAAATCTATGAATTATTGCCAATTAATATATTATTGTATGGGAGGGGGTATAAGAAGAGGAAAAGATGTTCCTCTTCTTTTGTGGGGGATGGAATCTAAAACCTAAAAAACAGCCTGAAAAATATGAAAATTTTCCTTAAAATGCTCGCTGAAACCATTCCAGTATTAAGGAGAAAAAGGAGGACTATTACCTACCAGGCACTACATTATTTTCCTGTGTTCTCATTCCCCCTGTCCAGCCACAAATGTGTTTCTTCTAAGCTGTACCCAGCAGTGAAGAGTGCTGGACACCTGCTGATGCTTGCAGTGAACTGCCATGTGAATATCCCCACAGTGCCTAGTGTGAAGCCAATTGTGAGGAATACAAATAGCTGCTGGCAAAATCAACTGGCAATCACTCTTTTCATTGCTTCTGTGATCTGTTATTGCTGCTGCTGCTCAGTAAGCCTACTGCCACCCAGTTCAGTGATGAGAAGGAAAGCTACCACATACAGTTCCTCCAGCAAACTGGGGGAGAGGAAGAAAGCTAGTCCACAATCATGTTCATCCAGCAAAGGAATGGTGGAAAGAGGAGGGAGGAAAGTAGGGAGGGACTGACCAGCATGGGGTAGTGGAGAAAGAAAGCATCTAGTAACCAGGGAAACACATCCCTTTGATGTGTCCCCCCCCCCTTGCTGGATGGTGTGGAAGGGTTTCCTAGTATGTCCTCACATCTGGAGCTCCCCCTAAGTTCAAACCTTTTTAAAAATAATTTTAAAAACCATTATCCCCATAATCTTTGCAACAGCAACGCTGTAAGATACATCAGGATGGGAATGAAACTGAGGACTTTATAAGACCACTCTCCCAAAATGTTCTTTCACCAGCATAATTTGTGGTGTTTTTATGTTGGCTAAAGATCCCTCGCCATAGCACACTTACCTTGCATCCATGTGAAAAAGCATCCCCAGCAATGAATGAGGAGCGAATAGAGCTCTGTTCACTTCCTCGTCTGAAATCTCACGGATTCTCGCAAGAATACCTAGCGCAGGAAATTTAAAAAATAAAGCAAAAATAAGAAAGAAAAAGTACACACAAGCACAGAAACATACTAAAAAGTTAAAAGTAATCCAGGGAGGGTCATAAAAATAATGTCACCTATTTTATTATCTTATCCAGAAGTGTTCTGGCTGGTCCGGTCATTCACGCTGTAATGATGAGAAAAAAAGGCATGAGGTTTCAACCAAAAAAATTGCCACGGCCGATCTATTGATGACCTGGGCCATCAATAAAATAGATCAGCTTATGCACCGTATATAAATGCAAAAGGGCAATGACATCTGATATGTGTGCCCTTTTGCATTTATGTGGTGTCGTTATGATGTCATTTTTCGTGTGTCTGATAAAGTCCTGAGAGACTGTCTAACCTGAAGCTACTGTATATGTGGATCTACAACAGAGGTGAGATATATAAATTGTTTTAAACATTTGTACCCTGCCTTTCTAGTAGAAATTCTCACTTTGTGCACAAAGAGCAATCAAAACTTCAGCTAATTTAAATTGGGAGCTCTTTTATGTAGTGGAAAGTAGCATATGTATTGTGTTACCTGAATTACTGGGGGGCCATGGGGACCCACTCGTATCACTCAAATTAAGCTATAAATGTGGGGAATTTTAATTAGCTCAAATATGGCTGTGAGAGGTTGGGTAACTGACAGAAATCTTTAAACTTGTGTATACCAGTACTAACTGAGGAGACTCCAAGCCAAAAGGTAAAATAAAAATGGTTTTTATTGGAAAATAATTACAGACCATACACACATGAACTCAAGCTTCAAGCAGTCACACAAGGTTAATGAAAGATAGGAGGGAGTATTTGGATAGAGGAATAGATTTCAGGATGATGGGCTATACTATACCTGTCCAACAAGCAGAGATTTGTGCAGAGAAGACTACTCAGTTGTGATGCTGAGGTCGCACAGAAAATAGGCAGAGTGACAGCATGTAGAAAACTGTGCCTGCTTTGGTTGTGTTTTGGAGTAATATTTATACTTGATATTGTACCCTTAAGGGGTGTTTTGAGTGGAAGACAATGTCTGAATGAGTTTCTCAGAGCTTAGACAATGGAAACTCCAGCTTCATTAACTGCTGATAATGGTTGGAACATTAAAGCTGATGGGTTTGAGGCGACCTTCTGTTGTTGGATAGGCAAGGTGTGAAGGAAGACCTTTGCAGAGTAATGGGTTCTCTGATCACTTGTATGTTTTGGAGTACGATTCACTGCCAGGTGTGTCCAGGGTGGATTAACACATTCCTCCCTAACAACTTGTCTAAGGGGGCTTCTCATAACCAGTCCTGGATGTGTCTGAATTTTGGTAATTTTCTGAGACAATTTTGTTTAGGTCTTTGGGTGACCTTTCCATGAACCCTCCTGTGGAGGTCCTGGTCAACCAGACCCACGTAAACTGTCATTTAGTGCCAAATCTATGAATTATTGCCAATTAATATATTATTATATGGGAGGGGGTATAAGGGCAGGTAAGAATTGATGGTGGGAGAATTATATATTTATGAGACTGATTCCAAATATCCTGGTATAAATCTGAACCAGTGTAGTATAGTGGTTTGAGCTTTCGACTATAACTCTGGACACCAGGGTTTGAATTCCCACTCAGCCATGGAAACCCACTGGGTGACCTTGGCAAGTCAACACTTCAGCCTCCGAGGAAGGCAAAGGAAAAACCGCTTTGAACAAATCTTGCCAAGAAAACCCCATGATAGGTTTGCCTTAGGGTCATTGTAACTCAGAAATTACTTCAAGGTGCACAGCAACAAAGCATGAATCCATGCAAATAGGGGAAAGCTTGATTTTCAGTGTGTAGCATTCCAAAGGGCAAGGTGACCAACACATAAAATTTCATGCCCCCCCTTGTCATCAGCAGTCTTCCTCAACTCCTCCCCACCACAAAGAAGTTCACTAAAAAGGAGGAGTGGCACTTCCAAACAGTGTGATTCTTTCTTAAAATAAGGCACACACACAGCTCATCCCTTGTTTTACTCCCACATGAGGTTTTATAAAACTATCAGCCTTTTCTGGTTTTGGTTTCATGGGATGATGAGGCCACACCAGGTGCCAGAGGTGGGTGGAAATTAATCCCCAGACTCATGAAATGAGCCCACACCCTGCTATACCCAAAGAATTCAGGCTTATCCCCCCCGCCTCGTGATCAGGTTCTTTGTTTCCCCATACGTACATTCATTCATTCAATCAGTTTATGGATCCTCTTATAGTCAAAGCTCTCAGAGTTACTAATATAATAAAAATAAATCAATAACACCAATAATACCAATTCAATACCATCAGAATCAAATATAACAGCAAAAACACAGTTTACAATAGCCTAGTGTAAAATATCAATGGCAAAAAATATACTAAAATATAGATTTTTTTGTGATTTAAGTTAAATTAAATTAGAGGGATAAGATAGAAAATATCTATGGAGATAAATGGCTGCAATTCTCCTTTGGAAAAGTAAAAGGTTGCATTTTATGACATTGCTAAGAGTGAGGCCAAAGTATACCTTCCACTCTTCAAACTGAATAGCATTACTGCACCTATTTGGGAGATCAGTCTCTGTATAAATCTGATATCTGCTTATTAAGCATTAAGCCTTTCTGGAACGTGAATGAATAAGGTGGGATCCAGCTCTAAAACCAAAAGACTTTCTTCCTCTGTATCTGTATCTCTGTACTACTGGAGGAAAGACTGCTACCAATCAGTTCTAAAAACTGGATCATTTGCAATGCACAAAGGAGCATGGTGTGGGCGACTTTCAGGTAGAAGACTCTTGTAAGACATTGTATATTACTGAAGACTGTCCCAGAGAAAGGAGGAATGGACCAGAAACAAGGGCCTACATTCATTACTAGTCCCAAATGGAGTAGACCATTTGAATCAATAAGATTTATGTAAAGCTGCTGACACACTGCTGAAATAATGCAATTTGACACCACTTTAACTAGCATTGCTCCACCTCATGGAATCCTGGGATTTGTAGTTTGTTGTGGCACCAGAGCTCTCTGACAGAGAAGACTAAATATCTCACAAAACTACAAGTCCCAGAACTCCATAGCACTGAGCCATGGTAGTGAAAGTGGTGTCAAACGGCATTATTTTGGCAGCACATCAGCAGCCTCAGTTTCAACTACTCATGTAAATCTGAGCCTGCTCTAGCTGGAAACAGAAATAGGACTTTGTTAGGTAGCAGTGTGAAGCTGAAGCTACCCAGTTTGGAGGGAAAAGAAGGAAGAAGTAGTGGAAACAGGAAAAGTGGCAAAAAAGAGAGGAATGAGGAATAAAGTTATATTTTTTTTATTTAGTTAGTTAGTTATACCCCGCTCTTCAGCCACAAGGCTATCAGAGCGGCTTACAAATTGTTTTAAGCAATAGCTATTTACACATCTACACTGCATTAAACAGTTTCCAATGTGTGTTAGCTAATTGCCCCCCACAAGCTGGGTACTCAATTTACCGACCTACGAAAGGATGGAAGGCTGAGTGAACCTTGGAGCCTGCTGGAATCGAACTTGCGACGTGGTGGCTTGCAGTACTGGCATTTAACCACTGCGCCACCAGGGCTCCACTTATGATCTGTCTGCAAACACATGAAAGAGGTGGGGGATGAATCCAAAATAAGGTGAGAGTGAATCCAAAATAAGACAGGCAGGGCAGGTCTCAAAATAAGGTGAGAGTGAATCCAAAATAAGACAGGCAGGGCAGGTCTCAAAATAAGGTGAGAGTGAATCCAAAATAAGACAGGCAGGGCAGGTCTGCCTCAGCCCAGGAAAGCTCTGCTGGGAAGGGACTGAGGAAGAAGTTGTGTGGATGTGCAGGAAAGGCCTCTGAAGCCAAACATTTCACAAGTCAGTCAGGCTGTATTCATGCTAGCAAGACTGCTCTCCTGAAACCACAGCAGAGTCCTAAGACCAATTACAGTAAGCAAAACTGGAGTAATGACTGGAAGGACATTTCCAGGTGCACAAAGGGGGAAGATGAATGACTATCCTCCTTGACAAAGGAAATGCTTGACTCTAATGTGGGTGTGCTTAGAGGTAATTGGAAGGTCATGCAAGAGTTCAGCACTCTAGATAGCTAATTAGTAAGTGATAACAGTGTTGTCTTAGCAGAACTAGGAAGCAGAGAAAGGCTTGGCATCTACAATGTCAAGAGTTCCCAGTCCAACATATAGAGGATGTCAATGGGAACTGATAGGGTGGACCTTGACAGCTTATATTTCTGGGCAAAATGGAAAGCATGAGAGACAAGTTAATAATATGGGAGCCCCAAAAGGAGGCAACTCGTTCTCACTAACAGGATTGCTTTAGGGCATGCTTGTCTGTGGGCAGAGCATCTTCCATTATGGCTGAAAACAAGGGTCTGGGTACTGAACAAACCCTGTTTTTACTCACAGCCCACCAAACACAATGGCAGACATTTTACTTAATAGCTATTGAACACTCTTCTTATTTCAGACTCAGGTCTTCTTCTTCTTCTTCTTCAACAACAACAACAACAGAGTAATTTCACCTCCTTTGAAGGAAGCTGTGTAAGGACTTTATCAGGCCACCCCCTAAAGATATTCTTTTGCCGGCATAAAAAAAACCACCCCATTCTTATGCCAGCAAAAGAATATCCCCCACCACACTTACCTTCCTCTCCCAGCAAAGACTTCCCCAGCACTGAAGGAAGAAGTGAACAAAGCTCCGTATACTTCCTCCTTTGAAATCCTGTGTGATTTCATTGTGTGGGAAATTCAAAAGTAAAACAAAAAACAAACATCAAAAAGTTACACCAAACACATACTTTAAAATTTACAAGTCAACCAGGGAAAATTTTTAAAAGTTTGACACCTACTTGGATGTCACAATCTCATCCGGAAGTGTTCTGGCCAGTCCAGCCATTGTCAGGGTAAGTACAAGAAGAAGAAAAACCCGCAATGTCCCATACACCAGCAATGGCAGCACAAACGTGCCACGGGGATCTATTGATGGTTTAAGCTGTCAATAAAAACGTATGGGTTTGGGGCTGTATTTGACTCATTTCATAAAGTCCTAAGTCTAACATGCCATTCTTTTTTAATACCCTATTTCCCTCAGACTAAATAAACAAACATCAGCATTCACAGAAACATTTCTACCAAATTAATCAGTCTCATTTTAGAAATTTTTAGAAAGTAAAAAGTACATTCTTTTCCAAAATTGGAGGTAAGCACACTTAAAAAAAAAACCTGCTCTAAAACAATTCTCAATCCTATGTTGCTAAAGCCAATGGGATAGTTGCTGTTTCCTTTAATGGGATCAGAATTAGGTCTCACATCTGCGTCTGTCAATCATATTAAATAAACATATTATAAGCAAGGCTCACATGAGTGATATAAATGGGCTTTGACAGTTCTATTATGATGTGACAACTATGTTTGAAATATTGTACAAGATCCTGACTGACAGTTGGATCCATTTCTTGAACATTTATAGATAACGCAATTAAGCAACTCATCATTCCCTGTTTCCAAAATCATTCAAATCACACAGTTTTCATTTAATTTAGATTGTCTTTCACATGGTGCACATTCAGTCACTGAACTAGCCCTATAGAGAAACTTGGAAGAGGCCTTGTCTTTAATTGACAAATGCAGCCAATTCTACATGCATAAGCAATTCAGTCAAACTGAATTTGAAGGGTTGTTGGGCATAGGATTGCCAAGCTGTTCTGCACTGCTTTGAAGATACAATGAAAAGCAAGAAAGATGTTGTATTTCAGGCAGGGCAGCCCTACTCTTTACAGATCAGCTGGAATAAGGAGTTCATTGGCAAAGCATGGGAATACAGTTGCCCCTCCACATTCGTGAACTTAGCATTCGCAGTTTTGATTATTCGTGGTTTTGGGAGGGCTCCCCGCCCTCCCAAAACCGTGACAAGGGGCCTCCTGGAAGCCCCGTGAAGGCCCGGGGTGGGAGGGGGAGGGCCGGGTAGGCCTTCACGGAGCCTCCAAAGGCCCTGTGAAGGCCCGGGGTGGGTGGGTGGAGGCCTGGGGAGGCCTTCACGGAGCCTCCGAACGCCCCGTGAAGGCCCGGTATGGGAGGGGAGACACCTGGGGAGGCCTTCACGGAGCCTTTGGAGGCTCCGTGAAGGCCCTGGGGGAGAGGGGGGAGGCCTGGGGAGGCCTTCACGGAGCCTTCGGAGGCTCGGTGAATGTCCTGGGGGGGAGGGCCGGGGAAGCCTTCACGGAGCCTCCGAAGGCCCCGTGAAGGCCTGGGGTGGGAGGGGGGAGGCCCGGGGAGGCCTTCATGGAGCATTAAAAGGCCCTGTGAAGGCCCGGGGTGGGAGGGGAGAGGCCCGGGGAGGCCTTCATGGAGCCTTCGGGCTCCCCGTGAAGGCCTAGGAAGGGACTGGGGAGTCTGGAGAAAGCGACTATGGGGCCTCCGGAGGCCCCATGGTCGCTTTGGCGGGGGAGGGGGAAGGTAATCATTATTCACAGATTTTTCACATTCGCGGGGGTCTGGGGAACCTAACCCCCGGAATGTGAAGGGACGACTGTATTGCTTTTTTCCTCCGAATACAACTTCCAGAATCCTCCAGACAGCTTGGTAACTGACCATGCTGGCTGGGAGAATCTTGGAGAGATATTTCAAAAATGTAATTTTTCCAAGCTCTGGTAGTTGACATTCTTAAATAAACATGAACAATAAGGGCTGATGTAGTAAAGTGGTATCTGATATTCAATAGCATTTGGTCCTGAAAATACAAGCAGCCTACAAAGCACTCTATATTATAAGAGCCCGTTATAACTAAGATAGTGAAATATTTTTGCTAAGCTGAGCACTTCTCTTAAATTTCCAGATCTACACTCTTGGTAACCTGAGGTGCTTTCAATGAACTCAGGAACCCTAGGTACACTGGCAAAAAAAAATGGCAATAACATGATTATGTATATCCAATGGCAACAACTGCACCTTTATAAAATGTGTACAATAAAGGCACAAAACTGGAATAAAATGCCAAAGATGTTGTTATGTGCCTTGAAAATGTAGCATTCCTATCATAGAGTTTTCTTGGCAAGACTTATTCAGAGCAGGTTTGATGTAAGGGAGTGTGACTTGCTTAAGGTCATCCAGTAGGATTTCTGTGGCTGAACAGGGATGCAATCCCTGGTCATTCAGCATTCTTGTCCAACTCTCAGACCACTGCCCCACACTGATACCCTGCTGAAGATATGTATTACTGTTTCTCTCCACTGATTATACACTTAACTACATCTAAAAAAAATGGAGGGTAAAAGAAACAGCTTGAGAAGGAGACTGCTTATGTATGTGGCACATTAGGATATTTTCAGAAGGGAATGAAAAAAGTGTTCCTGTCCTGCAATCTCCTCTCCTGCCCCTCTCCCACCCCCGTCCCAGCACAGTAACGAAAAGTTTCAAACCTATCTTTGCCATGCTTGCCCGGCAGCCCCGGAGTCAATGGAGCTCAAACGGAGCTCCATTCACTTCCTGGTTTGAAATCCTGGCCATTCTTGTGAGAGAATGAGTGTGTGGGAAATTCAAAAATTAAAAGAAAAATAAAGTTTTTTAAAAAGTGACATCAAGCACAAAAACACACTGAAAACATAACAAGTAACCCAGGGAGGGTCATAAAAAGTGTGTCACTTACCTTGCTGTCCCAATCTCACCCAGAAGTGTTCTGGCACGGACCTCCCATTGAAGCTGGCATTACACCATGGAAATGGGCACTTTTTCACTTGTAGGACATTCCATGACAGAAATAGAATGGGGGGGGGGTTTCTAGCCTGTGAATAAAAAGAGTCACAGAAATAGAATGGGGGATTCTAGCCTATGAATAAAAAGAAGTGGTGGCGTAATGACAACTGGAGCATGACACAGGAACGATGTCATCAGAAAGGAAAGCCCTTTAGAAATCTCCTGGTGTCAGTATCACACATATTTAGCCCGTCTAAAAATTTCCCTAGTGTCATTAGTGCCAGACTATGGACTTTTATCAGTGGTGGGGAAACACGGAACAAAACCACGTCCCAAATCGTGACATAAGTACGGGACAAGAACACAAAAGGCGACATTATCAGACTCCTGCATCCTCAGCCATTCCTTGGGCATAGCGCTGGCAGTGATGAGGTGTAACTTTTTTATTGATGGGCTAAGCTATAAATAAAAAGTGACACCTTATTTCACACCTGTGCTTCTCCACTGGAATGGCTGCACTACGATGTCATCTGATAATTTTGCCCATTTGTGTTCTTGTCACATCCTTATGACACATTTTTTCATGTGTCTGATAAAGTAGTATGTGGTAAAGCCATAAAGAAAAATCATATTTATCAAATGGTAGCACAGGTGCAGTGTGGGAATGTAACAAATAAGCTACTGCATGATGGGTGTGCTCATTACCTTCATAGAGTTATGGGCCATATAAGCTTCAAAGGTTTGAGAAACCTAGAGAAGGTTTGCCCAGAGTTCAAGGTAGAGAACTGTAAAAGTTACCTGGACTGTGCTATTTGCAAAAAGGTAAAGGTCAAGGCTTACCCTGTAGCCAAGGTGAGCAAATGCATAACCCAGAGGCCTTTTCAGGTTGTACATGCGGATTTAACAGGGCCACAACAAGTAAAGAGTATAGGGGGTATCAGGTTTACCCTATTGATAGTAGATAGGCATACCAGATTTACCTATGTGGCAATGCTCAATGATAAAAAAATGGGTCAATTCTGTTGAAAGGGAGTTTCCCTACAAAGTTGGCACTTTTGTGACAGACAGAGGTGGAGAATTCTTAAGTAGTAATTTGCAGCAGTGGTTTGGGTGGAAAGGGATCCAACATAAAACTACAAATCCCGGATATCCAGCTGAGGATGGTTTGGCTGAATGTAGGATTGGGATGATAAACCAAATAAGGGATTGTATGTTAGAGGACTCTAGAGCACCAGCTAATTTGTGGGGAGAAGCAACAAGAACCACTTGTCATATTGTAAATAGGTCATGGTGCAGTGCGATAAACCAAACACCATACTACTTATTGTATGGAAGAGCACCAAACCTAAAGTACTTAAGAGTGTTTGGACAATTTGCATCAGTGTACATTCCTCCTCAGTTCAGGAAAAAGAATCAGCCCCAAAGCCAAAGGTTGCATTTTGTGGGCTATGAGGTTCCTGATGGATGGGAATAGGATTTTGTATTCAAGGAGTGCTAGTTTTGAAATCCATGCTGGGTGGGAGAAAATTCATTCTAATCAAGATGTATTTATAAAGCTTAAAAATATTGTTGTAAACAAAAACACTGGAAATGGAGGGGCGATAGCATCCAGAGATGTGAGTGATAAACACGCAAGCACTTCTGAAGACACACAAACAAAGCAAGAGCCAACGCATAGACAGACAGCATATCTCAATGCCAATTTAGATGAAATTGTATTCATGGAACAACCTCCTGGATATGAGTTTGAAGGCAGTAACAAAGTTTATAGGCTGAGGAAAGCATTATATGGACTTAAGCAAAGTGACAGATACTGGAATCAGTGTATACACGAGGAATTAGTGAGACTGGATTATCGGCGAAGTGCGGTCGATGCATGTGTATACACAAATGGTAGTATAATTGTATTAATTTATGTTGATGACCTATGTGTAGCTGCAAGGGACGAAGAAGAGATCAGACTGGTGCAGAATGAGTTAGCACATAAGTTCAAACTCAAGGATCTTGGTCATCTAAAAAGCTACCTGGGAATAGAAGTAGAGAGAGACCAGAGTGGTGGTTTCAGGTTGTGCCAAAGGAAAAAAATAGGTAAATTAGTAGAAAAGTCTGGTTTAGGTGAAGCTAAAGTCATAGGAAGCCCAATGATGCCTGATTACCAAAATCTGGAATCAGAGGAGATGTTTGAAAGGCCAGATATATATCATTCGGTAATTGGGAGTTTGTTGTTTTTGGCCAACAACTCGAGACCAGACATTAGCTTCACAGTGGGGTTGCTCAGCAGAAGAGCTGCAAATCCTAGACAAGTAGACTGGTCAGCATTGAAGCAAGTTGTGCAATATTTGAAGGGCACAAGAGATAAATGCTTAATAGTAACAGGAGGAACATCAGAACTAGAAGGTTTTGCTAACAGTTCATTTGTGTCGGAAACAGCTGACAGAAGATCAGTAACTGGTTTGACGGTCAGCTATGCTGGTAGCCTGGTTATTTGGAGGTCCAGAAAACAAGGATGTATTGCACTAAGTACTACAGAGGCAGAGTTTGCTGTGTTGTCAGAGCTAGCAAATGAAATCCAGTGGGCTAGACAATTGTTAAAAGATCTAGGAGAAGAATGTAGTGGAGCAACAGTGGTAAACAAAGACTTGCAAGCATGCATTGGCATGGCAGAGTCAGAAAATCTAAAATGTAGAACAAAGTCTATTGCAGTGAGATACCAAAACGTGAGAGAACATGTACAAAGTGGAACACTGAGGTTACAATATGTTGGCACAGAGGACAATGTAGCAGACATTCTCACGAAACCTTTATCTAGAACGGCACACGAAATTGACTAACAGGTTAGGTATCAGTAAGCAAGGTGACCGTATATAAAAGGATAGGTGTAAATGACACATGGGACACACCACATGTCATTTGGAGGGGAATGTCAGGAAATGACATGGATGTGACCACAAGATGGAGCTGTAAGCTTAGAAATGAAAGTAGTTAAGCTCCAGTGGCAGGTGTGTGTGTGAGTTAGCATTTTAGAGGATGAAAACCTGAGATGCCTGATGTAACAGGCATTGTTTAACTGCCTATAAAAAGGAGATGGGAATTATCTCTACTGTGGGTTTGTTGTGGATGGTGGTTGGCGAAGCAGTTTGTTGGTTAGGAGAAAGATTTATGAGTATTAGAGAGATTGTCCTATACTCTGTATATTTATTGTAAATATACTGCAAACAAAGATTAAAGCCCTCAAGGTGAGTGAAGGCTGGCCTTGTTGCTGTCTTTATTTGGCAAGCCAGAGCTCGAGGCAGTGTGCTGGGGTGAAGGAATTTTTCCTTCTCAGCCTGAAGTCTTTTGCAGAAATCTGTCCAGAAACCTTCTCCTTGGTGTCCTGTCGACGTGGAACAACTCTGCAGGTGGTCGTGGTGGACACAGCGTATCTTTCTACGCCCCAACACTCCAAAGGCCCCGCGGAGGCCTCCCCGGCCCTCCCCCCCAAGGCCTTCGTGGGGCCTCCGGAGGCCCCGTGTTGCTGCTTTTGGGAAGGCGAGGGGCCCTCCCAAAACCGCGAATATACAAAACCACGAATGCTAAGTTCGCGAATATGGAGGGGCAACTGTATATAAATAAACAACACTGATGATGAGAAGGAGGAACAGTAGATCTTACAGCCTGTTGGCTCATTGGATCTCTACCTGGAAAGCAAGCAAGCAGTAGCAATGAAAAAGAAGAGGAGGATGAAGAGGAAGAGGAAGAGGAAGAAGAACACCCACAGTTGGCCATAATGCTGGTACAAATGTAGGATCACAGAGGGAGTGGGGCCCATTAAGGATGCCCAAGGGCCTTCCAAAACCTGGAGCTGGCACTGAACTCAAATTTGCTTCTTCTTTCCCTTCCATACATTACTATGAAAGATAAAAGGTCATCCAGAAACGTTTCTAGGAATTGCTCTCTTATGGCACAATCTTCTGCATATTTTACTTCAAATTAAACCCCATGGTCATCAAGATGGCTGACTCCCAAGTGAAACAAAAAGACATTATACAGATCTCTCTCTCTCTCTCTCTCTCTCTCTCTCTCTCTCACACACACACACACACACACACACACAGTGTAAATAGTAAATACAGGCATCAGATAAATATCTACACAGTGTCAATCTACACAGTGTCAATCGAACAAGTAAATAAAAATTGTTATAAATACATTAATATATATGATAATTTGTGGATATAGGTGTAGTATGAGAGGCATGAAATCACATGCAAGTAAAGGTCAGCAGGCATAAATCTTAATAGTAACATGAGCCCAAGACAAGGACAATAAAAAAAATGGTAGCTTCATTTATCCATTTCTGACTTTTCAGGTTGTTCTGTTACCTATCTTGATAGATTATCTTCTATCAGTATATTTTATACTGATTTAACTAACAAGGCAATCATATGGATAGTGTCAGAATGCTCCAGAGTCAGAGGAGATTTTCAGACACAGAACAGGGTTGGGAAAAAGTCTTCTTTCAGAAGACGTTGACCCTTTTCTGTGTCTCCCCCATCCCTAGTCCGGATTCCCCGTGATATTTTCATCAGGGGGAAACATTGTTTTTGGACCACCCATTCCATTTCTGTCATGGAATCACAGATGGTCCGAAAGGTGTCCCATTCCTCTCCCATGATGACAGCCACGGAAGGGAGGTCCATTCTGGGCCCAGGAACATAGGAATGGGACACCCAGGTAAGGTGGACCCTTCCCCCCCCCCCACCGGGTTACTTGTATTTTTTATTTTTTATTTTTTGCTTCCTTTTCTTTTTTTGACAGCTGGGGGGATTTATTTTTTAATTTCCCTCCCGTTCATTCTCTCGCAAGAACAAATGGGATTTGGCTTCACTGCTGTAAAAGCAGCTTTATAGCAGCTGCTTTTAAAGCAGTGAAGCCGAGGGGAGAGGGAGGACATTCCTGCCACGGGATTAAGGTAAATGCTTGAACATCTTACCTTTATTCCATGGCAGGAACAGGAGAGGGGCTTGCGGAGAAGGAACAGGGCATTTGGCCCCATTTGAAAATCTCCAGAGTGTCTTCCCCCTGCAAAAAACCCACAACATTTATTAATATAGGTAAGGGAGGAAAGTTACACACGTATTAAGTATCTTTTTTTTTTACCCTTGCAGAATAATGACATACATCAGCTCTAAAAGACATTAGCATCTCTTGAAGTGGAAGTTACAACTGGAGATGGTAGAGAGTTCCACAATGAAGAAGTGGTACGTCTGAAATAGCACAGCTTTTTCTTATCAAAGATTTCTTCCAGTTCAGAGCTCTATGTCCTATAGCAAGGCTAAATTGAAATGGATCTAGATATCTCATTTCATCCAGTAATCCCTGGAGCTAAGAGGCTACCACATACTCCAGAATTTGCCTAAGAAAGGGATATTGGAGACCAGCCAGTATTTCTAAAGTATGGTGGGGTCCAAGGGAGGTGTTTTTAATAACAGCCTCACCACAGCCTCTTTTAGGCAGGATGGAAAGCTGCCTTGCCACAATAAGACATTCACTACTAATGTCACTTACCCAACTAGCCAGACCTCTTGGAGAAATGAGAGTCGTTTCTCTTGGTGGAGAAACCTTATCTTCTTCTTTGTGGTCTCTGTGAATGCACACAATGGGTTAATCCTGCGCCTGCACAGAACACTTTGGAAACTTCTAGCACCTCATTTTAAACTTTTGGGCAGTAGGACCACCCCCTCACTGCTGGTGCATATAAGCCCATCCCTCTCATCAACTGCTCAGTTCTTTTTTTCCTGTCACATGGAAAGCACAGAAAGAACTTCTGCTAAGCCTCATTGTTCTCATATTGATTCTTTGGGCTCTTTTTTCTGACTTTGGAAGGGATTTTTGGCTCTTCTACTGCTTATCCCTCTGGCTTTGTCTATCAGATCAGACTGATTTGCGTTTTGACCTTGGATTCCGTCGGTACTATGATTTTCTCTTCATCCCTCTGGATTCAACTAGGACTGATTTGCCTGTGCTTCTGACCTTGGACTGGACGGTAATGTCATTTTCTCCTTTCTAAACATGTCTGGGGCTGGTTTCTTCAAGTCAAGCTCCCAGCGCTCAGCAAGATGACCAAATCTGATGGTTACTCTAAGTGCCTGTTTTGTCCATCTTGGGGAGGCCCATGATGTAGCCTCATGCAGGCATTGCAAGGCCTTTACCCTGCAGGCCTGAAAGAACCAGGACAAGAGGCTCAAGGCCCAACTCTATGAAAAGGCACTATCAGCCTCGGTATCAGGGAAGGCCTCGGGCTCAGCAATCTCCCCTGAAAAATCAGTGAGTCTGACCAAAAAAGGTTCTGTCTCGGTACCTTCCAAGACCTCGAAGTCTGTCCCGATGTCGATCGGGGTGAGAGATAATGGCACCGGTTGATTTGATTCCAGTGATCCTGGGACTTCGACAGGATGGAGGTGGTCGGTACCAGGGAAGGCAGTACTGGAGTCCTCTAAGAAGGTGTCGAAGATGAAGGATCCTCCATTGAAGAGGGCTAAGACCACTGGGAGGAAAGAGTCCCCCAGAAGGGGTCAATCCCGGGAATGCAAGAAGGTCAAGCAACAAGATAGCCAATCTTGTGATCCTAAACCAAAGAGGTCCAAAGGTGAAATGCAGGAAGGTTCCCCAGTATCGCCTTCAGTAAAACGATGCCTTTCGATACCATCACCAGAACAGTACTGGGAAGAGGAGTCCACCTATACAGTAGCAAAGGCAGCGGATGAGTCATCCCTCAGTGTCAGAATAATCAGAGTATCACACTCCAGGTCACCGTTGGATATCGGTACCATGGCACAACACCAGGCCCAGTCCTGGCCTCAATCCTGCTTGCAATCTCAGCCACAGTCGGTGCATCATTCAAAGTCTCACTCTGCCTTGTGGTCCCATTCTGGCTCTTGGAACCAATCCCAGTGCCGACCCCGATCTCGGTCCTGATCGGTAGAACACTGTGCATCTCGCTCCCGCTCACACTCAATGTTGGTCCACTGTTCACCATTGACGCAGAGGTCGCATTGTCGTTCGCCTCGTCGAACTCCAACACCAGATATCCTGGACAAACAGAGGGCGCCATCTCCAAGGCCACCATCTAAGTCTCCGGTACCAGTATTGCCAAGACCTTCTAGATCACTGACACCAAGATCTCCAGGACTAAGATCGCGCTCTACCTCATGGTCTCGTATGCCTAGACTACGTCGACATCCATCATGCTCTCCGTCCTGTAACTCCCAGTTCACAGATGATGAGTCACTGTGGTACGAATATGACTGGTGGGACCGATATGATCGGTACCGATATGATGCCCCTCCACTGAGAAGCCTTTATCCTGATCGGTACTACTGGGGACACAACTTCAGCTACCAACCATTTGACGAACCATCCCCAGTACCATATTCCAGACAGTACTGATACGACTGCTCTCTCTGGTACGTAAAGAAGATTGGGACAGACAGAGACATCCACACTCTCTAGAAGAGCAGCATCAACACAAATCCAACCATCCAGTGACAATGGACTCACCTAGGAGGCATAGGTCCCCACAGAGAAAGGTACCAAGACGACCCTCTCATAGGTCTCCAGATAAGAGGACGGCCTTGCCTAAGCCGGCAGATCCTAGAAAATCTCCTACACCTGTCCCAGCGGGGCAGCCTAAATCTCTGCCAACACCAATTGTGAGGACTCCAGACCATGAGTTGGAAGAGTCAGATGAAGACACTCCTACGCCTAGGCTGTCACCTCAAGGTAAAGGCGCAACATAAGAGCCTGGTTTGCCAACGGACGACATCCGCTCTTTTTCTGACATAAACAGGATGGCGACATCCCTGGGGCTACCTACCACGATTCCAGATGTGCATATAGATGATCCTATATTTCACAACAGGCTCCTTCTTTGCCTTACATTCCATTTTCTGCATTTCTGATGCAGATTTCCAAGGCAGCCTGGAGCACCCCTTCTTCTGTTTCACCAACGTCTAAGAGACTGGAACATCTATACAGGGTCTCTGATGAAACAGTCCCTTGTTGTCTTCACACCCAAAACCAAATTCCATCATAGTTGACACAGAGCAGATGTGCACATCACATAAAATTCACTCTTTGCCTATGGAAAGAGAGGGCAAAAAGTTGAATGCCGTTGGGAAAAACTTTTACTTATCAGCATGTCTTCTCATGAAGATAGCAAACTACATTGCGTGCATGGGGGCATATCAGAGGCATCTCTGGGACACTATGTCTCCATTCTTGGATAAGGTTCCCCAGAAGGACCTGGAACTCATCCACAATATGAGAAATGATGATCTCGCACTAGCTGATTACCAACGCCAGTCTGCTAAACACGTGACTGACTGTGTCGGGAAGATCTTGGCCAGCTCCATCGTTGTCCACAGACATGCTTGGCTTCACTCGTCTGGCCTTTCTTCAACAGTTATCGAAGATCTTCCCTCTGATGAGGCTGGTCTCTTCCACTCGGAAACAGACACGAAGTTAGAACACACACATAAGATGTGAACAACAGCAAAACACTTTGGGATACCTCATCCAAGCCAGGCTCGACGCTCCAGATTTTTTAACAAGAGGTTCCCACCCTCCTTTTGGAGAAGGTTCAGCCCTTCAGCACCATGCACCCAGCACTCCTCCCAGACTTATGTTCAATATCAAAGAAAGTTCCTGACTACCACCAAGCATAAGTCTCAGTTCCAAAAGAAGAAACCTGAACCTACCAAGCAGAGAGTCTACCTGCTCCCTTCCTCCGTGTCACCAGACCAACAACCATCAGATGGACTGCTCATTGCGTAC
Source organism: Gambelia wislizenii (assembly GCA_030847615.1). NCBI lineage: Eukaryota > Metazoa > Chordata > Lepidosauria > Squamata > Crotaphytidae > Gambelia > Gambelia wislizenii. Next base: position 224,927,468 of record JAUMIR010000003.1, on the reverse strand, counting down.
CACCATTGGTGTGCAATAACTACAGATTCATGGGTCCTCAGTATCATCCAGAATGGATACTTTATAGAATTCGACAGCCTACCACCTACAGGGTTTCTCAAATCTACCCCTCCTTCTGTACATCTTGAAGAAGAAGTTCAGTCCTTACTGAGAAAAGGGGCTATAGAAAAGGTTTGCTGATACCAACTGGGGGAATCTTTCTTTTCCTGCTATTTCCTCATCAGCAAAAAGGATTGTGGCCTGTGTCCAATCCTTGGCCTCTGAGAGGTGAGCTGCTTCATTACACCCAAACGCTTCTTCCATCCTCCCATTCCTCCACGCAGGACACTGGTTTGCTACCATCTACCTTCGAGATGCTTACTTTCACATTGCAATAACACGACACCACAGGAGGTTCCTGGCATTTGCAGTAGGTCCCAGAATGTATCACTTCAAAGTGCTCCCATTCAGCCACTGTATGGCCCAAGGGTATTCACGAAATGCATGGCCCCAGTGATTACCCACCTACACACAAAAGGAACCATAATCTTCCCGTATTTAGACTATTGGTTGATCATGGGTCCTTCAAAGGAAAAGGTGGCAGAAGATGTGACCACTACAATCTCACTCGTCCAAGATCTGGGCCTCAGGATCAATGTGGACAAGTCACACTTAACCCCCTCAAGGGTTGCAAAGTTCATTGGGGCCCAATTAAACTCTGCCCAGGGCAAGGCTTTTCTTCCAGAGGACCATTTCATCACGTTGTGGGACATGATGAGTCACTGTATTACACAAAGGAGAGTGACAGCGCACTTTATCCAGACCATTCTTGGTCACATGGCTTCGACCACAGCAGTGACGGCCTCCACCAGACTGCAGATGCACCCTTTGCAAGTTTGGTTCCTCCAGTCATTTGAGCCTCTACAGGATGGCCCTTTCAGGTTGTTGTCGGTTCCACAGGCACTCCTCAGACAACTACGGTGCTGGTCTCTTCCGCAGAACATGAGGTGCGGCCTACCCTTCACAGTTCCCCACCTCTCCAGGTCTCTGATGATGGATGCATCTACAACAGGATGGGAGGCACACTCTCATGGCCTCCACATCCACAGCCTTTGGTCAGCAATGGAGAAGGATCTCCACATCAATGCTCCTGAGCTCCTGGCAGTGTTCAAAGCACTGAATGTGTGTGAATCTTCACTCCACAACAAGGTGGTGCAGGTGGTGTCAGACAACACCAACACAGTCTTCTACCTCAACAAGCAGGGAGGAAACAGGTCCAGGACACTCATAGACCTGTTGACTCAGATCTGGGATTGGTGCATACCCAGAGGCATATTTCTGACAGCTATCCACCTAGCTGGGACCCAGAACAACATTGCAGACTCACTGAGCCGAACCAAGAGCAGCTGCCAAGAATGGTCATTAGTACCAGAGGTGCTGTCAACACACTTCTTGGAGTGGGGCCTGCCTACAATAGACCTTTTTACCTCGTGCCAGAATGCCAAATGCAACCTTTACTGCTCAAGCCAATGGATGTCTCACAGGAATCTGGGGGATGCATTTCTGTTCAAGTGGATAGGAGCTCTGCTATATGTGTCCCCCCCCCATTTCTGCTCCTCTCCAGAGTCATGGCCAAACTCAGGCAAGACAGATCCAATTACATACCAATCACACCATAGGAGTCCAGACAGCCCTGGTTCGCTCCCCTTCTCCTCCTCTCCAAGCACTGTTTCCACCACCTTCCTCTGCAGAAGGATCTCCTGTCAATGCAGAACAGACCTGTCTTCCATCCAGACCTGGAGACAATCAACCTCACAGAATGGCTCATAGACCACTGAACCAGCTTTCAGATTCAGCACAGTTGATACTCCAGGCAGCTCAGCGACCATCAACACTAAAGTCATACCACTACAAATGGCAGAAATTCTGCGAGTTCTTTGCTTCCAAGGGAATTTCCCCAGCTGATACTTCAACTCCGCTTCTCCTTGACTCTTTGGCCTCTTTGTCAATGAAAGGCCTATCACTCTCATCAGTACGCACCTATGTGGCAGCAATTTCCTCTAACCTCCAGAGCCGGGGTAAAGGCTCCTGCTTCGCAGACCCGCTGGTTCGGCGTTTCCTCCAGGGCTACAAGAACTTACACCCACTGCTGGCTGAACCAGTCACATCATGGGACCTTCAGCTAGTTCTTAAAGCCATATCGTGCTCTCCCTTTGAGCTGCTGAACTCAGTGGATGTTTGCCTTCTGTCCTTTAAGATGGCCTTCCTAGTTGCCATCACTTCAGCCAGAAGGGCCAGTGAACTTTGCACCCTCAGGGCGGATGCCCCCTACACTCAATTCCAAGGAACAAGGTCATTCTTCAGTCGGATGTGGCGTTCCTGCCCAAGGTGGTTTCCTCCTTCCATCTCAATCAAGACATTGTAATTCCGGCTATGGAAACTATACCTTCATCGAATACACCAGCGTCACGTCATCCCCTAGATGAACGAGCATCACTGGAACTGTACCTCAACAGGACTAAGGCATTTCACCATACTAATAAGCTTTTCATTTGCTATTCTGGCCCCAAGAAGGGCCTTCCTGTCTCATCTCAATGCCTCTCCAAGTGGGTGGTTTCGGCCATCAAGATCTCATACGAGGCCTCAGGCACACACCTACTTTCTTCAATACGAAGCCATTCTACTAGAGCAGCAGCGACCTCAATGGCATTCCTGAATGCTGTGCCACTACTGGACATCTGCAGAGCAGCCAAGTGGACGCTGCCACTTACCTTTGTCAAAAACTATAAGTTAGACTCTACCTGTATGGATGGTGCAGCCCTGGCCAGGGTAGTCCTTGCACAATCATCTTCGGATGACTGAAACACTCTTTTAATCTACCTCAGTTATAATGCAGCTTTCTGTTCTAACATGTTGTTGTACTATTTTTATTGATCTGGACACTCCCACTATCCTATCTTCTGAGCTTGTTAGTCTACCCATTGTGTGCATTCACAGAGACCACGAAGAAGAAGAAGAAGAACGGGTTACTTACTGTAACTATAGTTCTTTGAGTGGTCTTCTGTGAATTCACACAAACCCACCATCCTCCCCTCTGGTGTCCTACCTCTCATTTACTTTATTTAACATGGCTAAAAGTAACTGAATAGTTGGTGAGAGGGATGGGCTTATATGCACCAGGGGTGAGGGGGGCAGTCCTACTGCCCACAAGTTTAAAATGAGGTGCTAGAAGTTTCTGAAGTGCTCTGCGCAGGCGCAGGATTAACCCATTGTGTGAATTCACAGAAGACCACTTGAAGAACTATAGTTAGAGTAAGTAACCCGTTCTTCTATCTGCTCCTCATCCTCTGTGTAATGAAGTGTTCTCTCATAGCTTGTCTGTCTCCCAGGGTTTGTGGATGGCTTTTATACTTCTTCACTTTGTTCTGAGCTGTCTGCTTTTTCTTCTCTTCTCAAGATTGGATAGTTGCAGTATTGCTGGCTCTGCTAAAATGATGGAACATCTGGAGGTTTTCATTAATCTGTCCCTGAGAATGAGAAGTATAATCCAGCATTGGCTTCCACTCCTCTTCTGTTCCTCACTTGTCCTGTTGCATCCTTTCCCTTACCTTCTCTGATCTTACATTGTCTGCATTCCCTTTCAGAATCTGACACATTCAAAGGCCTTGCTGGTTTTGAAATTTAGCAAAATTTCCATTTCAATGTGACAAAAGCCACCCAGAAACCACTGAACAGCACTTACCCATTGGTAGCCCTGTGTGGCTGGTGTCATAATCCATGAACTGACCAACAAACACATAGTATATGCATGCTATATCCCAACCAGATGCTATGTTAGTACACAGATGCTATAGGTATATAGCTAGCAGATTTCCATTATGTATGACATGCTATGATCAGCTAAGGAGAACATTGATGTAATGGATTCTAATCCATGAAAACCTATGCAAAAATAAAATGTTTTGGCTTGTATGGTGCTACAGGGCTGTTTCTTGTTTGTAAGGTAAACAAATACATGACTCCTGATCCAACAAATATCTTGCTGTGTTTTATACCCACTATACATTTCTCCAGTGAGTAGTTTTTGTACCAGTTATTAGGGTTTCATTAAAAAAAACACACACAACAGTTGGCTACTGGGTTGAAGCTGAGTGAATCTGTTTTCCATTAATTAAGTTCTTTCCCTTCACCTAAGGATCTAGAAATGAGTGTTTGCATGATTATAATACAAACTGCTTTGGTGTTCATTCAGATCATGATGTGATTTGGAAAAAGCCTTCTGCTATCTTGCAACTATAACCCAGACATTTCTTCTTTCAGCCTAATAGCACTAACAGTTAATCAATGTCTTCTTGGTTGGGAATAAGCTCATTATCTTACAAGAGGTCAGGATATTAAAAAAGGGGTACAAATCTAGCAGCTTTTAGGAAGTAAAACTCAGTGCTTCTCTTCACAGATTTCCAGAGTAAATGATATAAAGAGGGGAAGGTTGTTTCTATAGGTCAAGTGTCAGCTACTCAATACACTAATAGTGGAGCAACCCATGACACAATTAATGTCAAAGAGAAAGGAGTTGTGACATTTTATGCTCTGTCTCCATTAGAAGCAGCATGACCCTCTAACCTTGCAAAAGTGATAACAATACAATCAGGGCAGTGAGAAATGTTGGGAACTGTCACCAATGCTTCAAGAAGCAAGAGTAGTCCAAATTTCATTATGCTAGATGCCTGGGCAAAGAAGAACAACATGATAGACTGATGACATGTTTTTTCACACAATACACTTCGTTTGTGAAGAAAAGACAGAGAGAGAAAGAGAGAGAGAGAGAGACTTGCATCTAACAGCTGGCTTACACATCCAGGTTCATCACTTCATGACTGCAGCTTCAAGTGATGATATGCATGTGGGAACAAGGTATCATAGGTCAGATATCACAGATGGAACTTGCAAAGCATGTTACGTTACCTCAAAAGAAGTTAAGACTAAGCCAACCTCTGATGGCTTTTAGTTCCATTGGATTTAAACAGTATTCCATTATGATATGATGTTTTAATTGTTTTTGACTTCTTTGACTTTTTAATTTCTAATTAAAGGTCTTATTGACTTTGAATTTATTGTTAGCCACTTTAGGGGCTCCTTGTTAAGGCTCAAAGATTGTCTAGAAATGTTTTAATAAGTCAACAAATATATAAAGGACTATCCGCTTACTTATTCAACCTCCTATCAGTGCATTAAATACTTAAGTAATGAAGAATCAAATTTAGAGTTTTATCAAGAGAAGTGAAGCATAAATAAAGCCCAAGAATAGCACATCTCCCCCTGCCTTATTGCACAATGTCAATGTGCTTCAGCTGTTCTTCCATTCCAGTCCCACAGGGGATGGTGGTAAAGACACATCTTTTTGCTAACTGGAAAAAATCTGTTAGCAAAAAGACTCACCTTTACCACAGTCTCCCATGGGACCAGAACAGGAGAACAGCTGAAGCATGCTAACATCATTCAATAAGGCAAGGCAGGGACGTGCTACTCTTGGGCTTTACTTCTGCTTTCCTCCCCTCATGCAATAAGCCCCTTAATTGAACACAGAGGAAGACATTATTATTACATGCACTACAGAAAAAATAGTTATGGAGATCGTTCTATTTATTAAAACTGTCTGAAGTCCTCTGGAATACATTCTCTAGGTAGAGTGTTGCAACCTTTCTTTGAGTATATAACCAAAACAAAGGATGCCAAAAATAACAACAACAAAAATGCATAATGCAACCTTAGGAGGCTCTGCATTTGACTGGCGTGCTGGTGATAATTTTTCCAGTCTAGTTCATGTGCCATATATTCTGGCGTATAAGACTACTTTTAACACTTGGAAATCTCCTCAAAAGTGGTGGGGGGGTCATTTTATATGCCCAGAAGATCTTTCCCCCTGCTGTGAGAATGACTGCCTTGTCTTTGAAGTGGTAAATTCCCTGGGCAGTTTCCCCAGCAGATCCTTTCCCCTGCTGTGAGAATGACTGCTTTGTCTTTGAAGTGTTAATTACCCTCCATTTAGGGATTGTATTTTGGTAAACTTGCCAGGATTTCCATTTGCATAGTTTTGGGGATTTCCTCTCCAGGAGTTTGCAAGTCTGTCAATGTGGCTCAAAAATCATTAATGTGCTCATTCAAAAATTTGGGATTTGATAGCTTCATATAACCAACTTCACTATTAATGAAACCTTACTTTCCAAAGATTGAACACCACAGAGATTTTTCAAAGTATCCCATGCTTTTTTTTTTAGCTGTTCTCAGTCCTTTAATTTCACAGACTATTCCATCATCTACAGCCACTGATCTGGCTGGCTGGTGGGGGGCAGGCTTTCCAGCCAGGTGGCTGGCTGGACGGGATGGGGGCAAAGTCTATATTTTAACTTAAAAATTGGGGGATCATCTTATGTGCCCAGTCATCTTATACACCAGAATATATGGTACCTCTCACCTTCTTAGCATCTACTGTTAGCTCCGTAGTGGAAAATTACCTTCCACATGCTATGTAATTGGCTTTAGCATCTTATCTGAACCTTTACAATTGTTAGGCAACTATCAGAAATAGTGCCTTCTCGCTAAATGAAAGAGCCCAAGTCTTCAAATATACCAGAGTGGTGTGGGAATGAGATGGCAGAATGCTGATGCAAAAGAATGGCATATACCACTTAGAAATATTAGAGGGAGGATAACAATGTTTCTGACTCTCTTCAGCTGCCAAATTAGCAAGGATATTCTGTTAGAGATCCAGTTGCCCTACACATTCTTGGCTCTCAGGCAGGAGTTTAAAATATGTATTTGTACAAAATTTCAGAGAATGAGCAAATGCTTGATGCATCTTTTCCTGCTGCTTTTTATAGTGCTTTTACGGTATCTTCATAGACATTTGTAATTTTTTTTTAATGTTTGTAATTTGTGATTTGAAATATTTGTCATCTATGATTTTGACTCTGTGTTTTTATTTTAATGTTCTGAGCCACTGTGAAGAAGAGAGGACTAAAAATCAAGTGAATAATATCATAACCACTGGGAATGTTTTCGCCTAGACTTTTATTTGCATTGCTGGCTTTCTATTTGAAGGGAATTTTTAATCACTTGAATGTGATGTCTCCACCTGCATTCTGAAGCACTGCATTCAGTTTTATTACTTCAGCCTTTTACCATTCAGACTGTTGCCTGCATAGACCTGGCGTGAATTACTCATAAAGGAAAGCAAGTCAATTCATGTTAATCTTAAGACATTAAGAAGCCACCTGAATATGCCTAGAGGTTAACAAAATGCCATTAAGGAGCCCTGACTTTCTAAGGAAAATTAATCTGCTTGCAAAAGCCCGTGGTAGTGCCCAAATATTTTCTGTTTTCCTCTATCCAATACATGAATAAATGGGGGGGGGCTTCTATGCAGTGTCTGTGTAGTATGTCACTGGAAAGAGAGACTGAACAAGTTTTCTGGACACATCCAGTCCTTAAAGAATATCATTTACAAGTCCTGCCCAGATGCAATGCAGACCAGGAAACCTAAGAGTTATTTTCAGTGACAAACAGGGAAGGGAAAAGGGACAAAGTGGCTAGAGAGCAAGTGCTACCTCAAGACTAGGGAGCTGTAGGAAGAGAAAGCATATTTGTAATGGTGGGGGTGTTGCAACAGCTAAGACATAGGACTTTATCAGACCACCCTCCTTTTTTGTTCTTTTGCTGGCATAATTTGTGACATATTTATGCCAGAAAAAGAACCCCTTTTACCACACTTACCTTCCATCCCATCTAAAGGCAGCCCCTGCAATGATGGAGGAGTGAATGGAGCTCCATTCACTTCCTGGAATGAAACATCACAGATTCTCGCAAGAAGACACAAGTGTGGGAAATTCAAAAATAAAAGCAAAAATAACATACAAAAAGTTCACAAAAGCACAGAAACACACTTTAAAAGTCCCACGTAAACAGGGGAGGTTCATAAAAAGAATGTCACCTACCTGGATGTCACGATCCTCACCTGGAAGTATTCTGGCCAGAGCGGCCATTGACGCTGTATTCACAAGGGGAAAAAAGTTGTGAGGTTTCAAATGGTGGCAATGCTGGCAAAAAAAAAAAAAAAAAGCACCACAGCCAATCTATTGATGGCATGTCCCGTTAATAAAATAGAACAGCTTTTGGACAAGACATAAACGTGAAAGGATGGCATCGTCTGGTATGTGCGCCCTTTTGCATTTATGTGGTGTTGTTATGATGCCATATTTGATGTGTCTGATAAAGTCCATAGATGGGATCTATAGGTTATGAGCAATGCAGAGATGTCCCTCATTCTGTGAGGCATAGGGACAGCTATCCTGAGTCATGTTGTGACTCTTCATAATTTTTCATTGGTTATTGTATTTTATGTTGCTTTTCACATTAAGTATTCAAAGAGATAGTTATGCTAGCCTATTTTAGCATTAGAAAGGCAGAAAGGAATGCAGTAGCACCCCTGAGACTAACTAGGGAGAAGAAATTTCTAAAATAAACTTTTGTGGACTCAGTCCATGAAGGCATATGCTAGACATTTCTTCTCTCCAGTTAGTCTCAAAGGTACTATTGGATTTCTTTGCACCTTCCCATGTTAAAGTAATTATACTCTATTTTGTATTTAAATTGTATTTATGCTTGGTTACTATAACTAGCCTATAGGACTTTATGGAGGCCCACAAAGTAAATACTGATGCCGCCACATTGAACATTTCCCCAACTCTTTCCCATGTCATTGTCTGCCATTGCTGAGATAGGAAAAGGTCCAACATTTACAGCTTTTGACAACATTTAACAGAATGTGTATGTTATTCTACATTACGTACAAAAAATAATAACTCTATGCAGAAATGGAGACAAAATCCCTGCAGAGCTCATAGGAAGGAGTTTTGTCCTATCCTATGACATGGAATCCACAGGGTGGAAGGACAGTGTGGTGTCATCTGGTAATTAAAGTTACTCATTGTCTTTAGTGGGCTATCAAAAACTTTCATCACAATGATTTTATTACATATGGAGAAGTGCAGAATTCTGAAGTTAGTGGGATATTCTATTGTAAGCCTGAGGGCAGTCGCTGTCCTCAGTAACTGCCCTCAAATTAACAATTTGTAAGCTACTCCGGGAGCCCTTTTGGCTGAAGGGTGGGATGTACATGCTCTAAATAAACAAATCGCTTCTTCAGTGGAAAGTATTGGGCATGGTCTCTTTTAGAGCACAATTCTATGAAAGAGAGGGAGAGAAAGGGAGAGAGGTTGAGCGAGTTGGGGTTTGTACTAGAATTCAACAGCAAATGGTATAAAATTGATATGGACATTTGGTATTTTGTGCCACCCCACTCCCATATTGTTAGGCTTTTTTTTTTTTCCATTTTACCTCTCAAGGCAGGATTAGAAGGCACAAAGGCTGGTGTTGAATGAATCTGTCAAATCCCTCCTTTGTGACCTGTCATTCATGTGTGCAATGGCTTTTAACCACTCAGATGTATATTAAAGCCTTTTGCTATGATTATTATCCTGATCACTATGATGCTAGGCCTGAAGAATTTGAGCAGGGCTGGAGAACAGGAGCTCCAGCATGTCAGTGCAGCAAAAATATTTTATAAGAAATAATAAAGTGGTGGGAGGAAAATGTCAGTCATGTCTGACACGGAGAGAAGGCACGTTTGCGCCAAAGAGTGGGAGAAAATCCTGACAATTCATTATTATGAGGGCTTGTAACACTGCCAACAGAATGGGAAAAAAACCTTGGATTTCTTTGGACAGACTCCTGAAACTTAACTGTAGGGAATTCATAATAGCACTTAACTTTCCAGCAAGCCATCACTTTAGTTCAAACTATCTGCCCCAGTGTGCTTTTTCTGTGGTATACATCCAGTTTTCCCCCCTTTCCATTACTGACTCTTTCTAGGATTTGACTAGCCTCTCGAGCAACACCAAAGTTTAATATTGACACATAACATGTGTGCAGGCATCACTGCAGTCAATGAACATCCCTGCCAGACTGAGCAGAACCGGCACCACACCAAATTCCCTGCCTTATACAAGCAGAAGGGAAACCTTTGGGTATTAAAAACCCGACCATTGTAATAGTCTAACTAATAAATGAGACGCCATGTTTAAGTGGAATGTGGCTTCTTGGCAGTATCCACAATTACATTAAAAGCACTGTAGTGCTCCACATGAGTTACTCATATCCCATCTCCATCAGAAATATGTCCTTTGACATATTCTGCTTACTGAACACCAGTAGCTTGGCATGATATTGCTGCTGAAAATAGACAGCGCAGTTCTTCTCTCTTCCATGAGACTCAATACTGAATCAAAGGCAAGAGCCCTTGACATGAACAAAAAGGTAAAAGGGTTGACAGAACAGTAGGTGACCAGCCTAATTTAAATAAACAAAGCTTATGTTCAGTCCTAAAAGCAATGTCTCTAGGGTAATAGGCCTGCCTGAAATTTATTTCATTTTAGATGTATTTTTCCTACATAGGAGTGTAATGCCAGATATAGCCAAAAGTATGTTTTCAATTAAATTATGTTTAATCGACACATTTTGGCATAACAGTGGGGACTGGGAAAGAAATACTCCAAAGTATTATTTTATTATTTTTATTATTTTAAATGTTAATTGTGGTGTTTCTTTTTAGTTATATTTAGTACACCTCCTTAGAAAAAATATATATATTTAAGAGGCAGCCTAGAAGTATCTCAAATAAATAAATAACATTTGGGCTAAACTATCCTTATATAAATTGCTGACATCCACATAACTGAAAATAAACAGGAACATCTCCATTTGACCATCAACAACAAAAAAAATTCACACTATCAAAATCTGAGTACCTGTCACTGTAATATTCTTCATTAAGAACACATAGGGATAAAGTGTTGACTTTTAATATAGACCACTATATGAACTGAACACAAAGGAGACATTATTATTACACATATTACAGCAAAAATAGATATGGAGGTCATTCTACTTATTAAAACTGTCTGAAGTCTTCTGGGATACATTTTCAGGGTAAAGAGCTATGTACCTCTTCTCTGTGTATATAACCAAAACAAAGCATGCCAAAAAGAAATGGATGAATCTGAGACTATATCTTAATGGTATTGGAAGGGAGGAAGAAAGGGAGGGAGATGGGGAATCATTTCAAATTTCATTACTAGATGTCAAACCAGGTACCAATTTTTTTTTAAAAAAAATTCAAATCTGAAACTTGTTTATTTGGCTTTAAACCCTCATCTCATTTCTGAGTTGGATGACAGAACTGCCGGCTTCCTTTCTATCCTTTCTTTATCATTTGCTTTATTTTCTCTTTCTAGGAAATAGGCAAAATCCTACTAGAAAAAAGGTTATGTGTTTCATGGGAATTTTAGGGAAAGAAATTCACTTTTCTAAAACAAACAAAAAAAAAGTGCTGGGGATAATTTCCAGTTTGCCCGCATTAGCCAAAACCACAACCCAGTCATGAACATTCAAATTGCACATTAGTCATACAGACTTGTTATGAGCTAATGTTTTTGGCTTTCTGTGGATTTTTCAGATAAGGCGAGCTTTCACGCTTGAACACATTTTTGAGCCAAAAAATAAACACAAAGTCCCATGTGAACAAGACAAATATCCCCTGGTTTGTATAATGCATTTCTTGCTGTCTGGACCTGCCCTGGTGGGTGATATCAATAAAGCAAGATCTTTGGTCCTGTCCCCAGAAGTGATGGTGTATTAATGAGTTAGAAAAATGCAAGCAAGCAAGAAGTATGTAACTGAATAAAATACAGAAGACAAACATTTCATGTGGCAAATGAAAAGGGAGGGTGTTTAAAAGCATGTGTGCAACATTTAAAGGTAATACAGTATATATGATGTACACATACGTATATGTTTAACCAGCGAACCATCCCTTCAGCCAGCCAGCTACATACACACACATTTGAAAGTATTGTTGACAAAGCCCTATCACATTTAAAAAGAAATCTATTATTCACATTAATTTTATCTAATTAATAGATTACTGTATATGTGGAGTTCATTAGATGGTAAAAGGCATCAATTCAAGGGTTTATCTGGATGAAATTCCCCCTAATTTCGCTGGGACAGCTAGGTAGTCTACATATAAGAATGGCAATTTCACAGCTAGTGCTGAGACATATCACTAAGCCCAGAAACCTGTGACCATACACTGTTTAGGGGATGATGGGACAATCAATCCCCAGGTGAAGCCAAAAACTGTCTCAGCAGACTTGGTAGCAACCCTTTCCCAAGAATACTCACACACAGAGTGTTTGGTTTCCAGAAAACAGGAGGTGCTTTTAATCTTCAGTAGTTTCAGTATATACAAGCAAAGTGCTACGCCAGGCATCTCAGGATCATAGGAAGAGAATGAACACTGATCTGGCTTGCTTTTATACACACAGTACAGCATTGGCTTACCCAAGCACATGGTTACATTGCATCAGATTTCTACCTTCATGGCTTTGTACTGTAGTAACCCTCTTCTGATGCAACCTTTCTCATGCAGCTGTAGCATGATTGGCATGACTGGCAGTCCATGGAGTCAGTCATCATGACTCAGCATGATTTCTGCAGTTGTTTGGCCATTTTCAAACTTAGGGTTCAGTAACCAATTCCTGACATTCCCCTCCAAAATGTTCAAACTACTGAGCAGGACACATGTTATCATTGCAACATAACATCATACACATACATTGTTAGACATCAATCGTCTGTCGGTTGACCTTTCCCTTTTTTGACACCTTTCACTTTACACAATAGTGACAAGGCCCAGCCTCTTTGCCAACTCCTCATGGCTTCCTGCTGGAAGGGCTTTTGTGAGCAGGTCTGCAACATTGTCCTCTGATGGACAGTACTTCAGACACAGGACACCTTCCTGTACTAACTACCTCACATTTTGGTAACATACCGCAATCCTACATTTCAGGTTTTCTGCTTCTGCCATTGCTATGCAAGCTTGTGAGTCCTCGTGCACCTCAACAGGCATTTGGCACAGGTCGCCAAGATCTGCAAGCATCTGCCGAACCCATTGTACCTCACTTGCCATCTCAGAGAACACTGCAAATTCAGCTTCAGTGGTACTAATGGCTACACAGTTTTGCTTCCTTGATCTCCACACTATGGGGCTCTCTGCATACCTGACCACCAGCCCAAGAGATTTCCAGATGCCTCTTTCAGCCTCTTGCCGTGCAAGCAGCCTCCGGAGCAGTAACAAGGCTGCTGCGCGGCAAGGGGTCCATTTTGGATGACGCCGTTTCTCTCTTGGCATCGTCCGTGACTGTTGCGGCTAGCATTGAAGGCGGCTGTGCTGTTTTTCACTCACGGAAGTTGTCCGTGATTAAAAAAACAGCGCGGCCACCTCCAATGCTAGCCACATCAGTCACAGACAACGCTGAGAGAGAAACGGCATCGTCCAAAATGGACCCCTTGCCATGCAGCAGCCTCGTTACTGCTCCGGAGGCTGCTTGTGCAGCAAGAGGCTGAAAGAGGCATCTGGAAATCTCCCCAGTCACTGACTTTCTGTCTGAAGTCTCTGCAGCAAATGAACTGTCCACATAGCACTCCAGGGTCACCTGACTTCCTGTCAGCTTCAAGCTCATGTCCCTGGTTCTCTTGAGAAATCTAACCACTCTTTTCAGGGCTTCCCAATCCGCCCTCCTTGGCTTGGAGGCTCTTCTGCTGAGCACCCCAACTGCAAAACTGATGTCAGGCCTTGTGTTGTTTGTGATAAACAACAGACTGCCTACTACTGGGTGGTACAAGTCTGGCCTCACAAACTCCTGTTCTGCCTCCAAGTTCAAAAAATCAGTGGTCATTGGCGTCCTGACCACTTTTGCCTCACTTAACCCACACTTGGCAACCAAGTTGTCAATCTTCTTCTTTTGACTTAGGAAAAATTTTCCATTACCATTTCTTTCTACCTCTACGCTTAAGTAACACCTCATGTTGCCTAAATCCTTTAACTTGAATCAGTTTTCTAACTCCACCTGCACTTTCTTGACATCTTTGACACTCTTTGCTGCCATACAGAGATTGTCCACATAGATGACAAGCATGACAGCACTATCTCCTGCCCCCTTGGTGTACACACAGGCATCTGCTACGCTCCTTGTGTACCCTAATGACACCAGAATTTGGTGTATGCACTTGTTCCAGCACCTGGTGCTTTGTTTCAAGCCATAGAGTGCTGTGCACAACAAGTACACCTTACTCTCACCTGCGCTGTCATACCCAGGGGCCTGTTCCATGAACACTATCTCCTCAAGATCAGCATTCAGGTATGCTGTCTCAAAGTAAAAGTTGTACAACCATCTTCCTCTTGGCTGCTACAGCTAACACTAATATGAGACTTTCTGGCTTTGCAATGGGCAAAAAAGTTTTGTCAAAGTTTGTGTAGCGCTCCTGCGAAAAATCTTTCGCAACCAAGCGTGCCTTATACCGTTCTTTTGTGTCCCATCAGGCATGTCCTTCAGCTTGTAGACCCACCTTCAACCAACAACCTTCTGGTCTTTGGGCCTCTCTACTAGTTGGAACAATTTCCTCTCCACCAGTGACTCGAACTCAGAGTCCATGGCTGAGTTCCACTTCTCCTGCTCTTCTTGGGGAAATTTTAGGAGTTCCTGAAAACTTGCATGCTCCTCTGTTATGACATTGCACAGCCTGGCCTCCTGAACTACAAATCTGTCAGGAGCCTTTCTGACCCTCCTTGACCTTCTGGGGATGATCACCCTAGTTCTCCCTGACTCATCTTCACTTGCACTACTGCTAGTTTCTCTCCTTGTGTCAGATTCCCTCTTCAAGAATATGTTGGGCTCAATGTGTGTTTGGGGGGTGTTGAAGTACTAGGCTTTTCTTCCTCAGCCTCCCCTTCATCATCATCACACCTCCAATTGTGGGACTTTTGGAAGTTGTTGGCACATCCCTCCCTAAGGGAACAAAAACCTCCTGATTGTAGTGCAATCTATCCCACCCTGAGTGCATTTCAAATTTTGCACTCCTAGAGTATGTCACCATACCAGGAGAGAGAGAAAATATGTACTTATTACCCTCATAGCCAAGAAAATGCAGTCTTGTGGTCTTAGGCTGCCCAGACTTCCTTAGGCTAGGGTGAATAAGTACATTTGCAAACTGCCCCAAAATCCTCAGGTGCTTGAGGTTTGGTGCTCTACCATATAATAGACAATATGGGGTCTGATTGACACTGCACGTCCACAGTCTATTCATATGGTAAGCAGCAGTTCTCACTGCCTCCCCCCACAACCCAGCTGGGGCTTGTGCATCTTCCATCTTGCACTCCATCATACTCTTTAGCATCCCAATTTTTTTTCAGCAAGCCCATCCTCCCCTGGAGACACTGGGTTTGCGGTCTTGTGCCTGATGCCCCTCCTACGCAACCAATTCTGCAGATTGTTAGATAAGAATTCCCCTCCTCTATCAGATACTAGACTGGAAACCTTAAAAGATGGGAAATTGCATTCCACCATGTTCACCCAGTCACAGAATTTCTCTGCAGCTTGACTTTTCTTCTTTAGTAAATACACGTAGGTGTACCTAGTGTGTCTGTCCACAATTACAAACAAATAACGATTACCCCCTACAGTGGGTTCTTAGGGGCCTCCTAAGTCGGCATGCACAACCTCAAAGGGTCTTTGGGTGACACACTTGGTCTTTTTGGCAACTGGGAAAGCCTTCACCTTAACTTTCCTACACACAACACATTCTAGAAACCTTGGACAATGTTTCATATTTGGACTAGGGGAAACCTTTGCTAGCTCCTTTAACCCTTTGAAACTAGCATGGCCCATTAGTCTATGGTAATAATGAACACATGTGTCATGTAGGGGCACATTTTCTGCAGGATTCACATTTGCCACATTCCCTTCAGATAACATGTAGTACAACCCATGTTTCTTTATCCCTCTTTCACAGACATTATTCATGTTATGTCTTTCTGTTATTGTACATTGATCCCCTTCAAAAATCACCTTATAACCTTCTGTGGTAATTTGTGATACACTCAATATGCAATTTTCCAGTTTGTTCACACATAAGACATTATCAAAATCTTTGTCAAAAGATGGGACATATGCAGTGCCCATTTTCTGCACCTTGCTGGGAGCACCATCTGCAAGTGTAATATTGGTTATTGAAGCATTTTTAACATTGCTTAACATTCTCACATCATTTATCATATTGTGAGTTGCCCCACTATCTAATAGCCAAATTTCCCCCTCATTACCATCAGGATAGTGCTTTGCTATTAAGGCATGGCTTCCAGCCTGAGAGGATACACCCCTTCTTTGCCTGCTGCCCCTCATTTCTTCACGTGCAGGCATTTTACAGTCCTTTTGCAAATGCCCAGGCCGTCTACATCTGAAGCAGCATCTTACATAGATGCAGGCTCCTTCCTCCACAATCTCCTGGTTGTGCCTGGTAATCTTTGGCTGATTCCCCTCCGTGCCAGAATCAAACTGCTTATGCTGGATCTCTTCCAGGATTTGTCCAGCCACAAGGTCTACAGATAAATCATGCTCTCTGACGCTTTGCAGACTGTAGATCAGGAAATCCCATTCCTTTGGCAAACTGCCCAACAATATAAAGCACTTGTGGGCTTCTGGAATCTCAGCCCCCCCCTTGTTGGCTACCTCTTGGAGAAGCCTTCTCATCTCCTCAAAATGTGTTTTCACACAACCTCCAGGGCACAACTTTGTGTTATACAGTCTCTTTGCCCAGATCATCTTTGATAAGCAAGAAGAATTCTGGTGGATCTCCTCTAGTGTCTTCCAGAGTTGGAAGGCTGTGATTTTTTTGTGCAGTGTGAACCATTTGAGAGGGGGTTAGACATAAGAGAATCTCAGCCCTGGCAGTCTGAATGCTGCAACTTCATTTTCAGAGCCTTATGGGATTACGCTCTCATTCTCCAAAACATGCCACAAATTGTCTTTAATTAACAAAGCTTCCATGTACATTCTCCATACTGGGTAATTGCTATCATTCAGCTTTTCAAAGCGTATGGAGCTTGCAGCCTCTACCATGGTGCTGTCTCAAAAAAACCTTCACCAACTGTGAAACTCAAACAGCGGCAGCTGGCAATGCTCCAAGGTCAACTACTGATAAAGCAAGCCTGGCCGAGAACAGAGACGGTTAAGAAATAACTTAACTGTTTCTCAGCCACCTAGCCAAAAACACTCAAAAGAAAAAGAGTTTCTGGGAACTTTTCAGGGTGCACCTTATCTAATCTGAAATCAATATACTGGGCCCATAACCATTGTCAGGGGATGATGGGACAATCAATCCCCAGGTGAAGCCAAAACTGTCTCAGCAGACTTGGTAGCAACCCTTTCCCAAGAATACTCACACACAGAGTGTTTGGTTTCCAGAAAACTGGAGGTGCTTTTAATCTTCAGTAGTTTCAGTATATACAAGCAAAGTGCTACGCCAGGCATCTCAGGATCATAGGAAGAGAATGAACACTGATCTGGCTTGCTTTTATACACACAGTACAGCATTGGCTTTCCCAAGCACATGGTTACATTGCATCAGATTTCTACCTTCATGGCTTTGTACTGTAGTAACCCTCTTCTGATGCAACCTGTCTCATGCAGCTGTAGCATGATTGGCATGACTGGCAGTTCATGGAGTCAGTCATCATGACTCAGCATGATTTCTACAGTTGTTTGGCCATGTTAAAACTCTGGTTCAGTAACCAATTCCTGACATATACACCACACACACAGAGAGAGAGAGAGTGACTGCATGGGCAATCTCCTCCTCTCCCCCCCTCTCTCCCTCACTATTTTCATGCAGGCTGAGGTTGGTTTTACTCCATTTTATTTTCATTTCATTTTCTTTTATTTAAAATTTTTAAGTGTTTTGCCATGATTGTGAAATTGCGGCAAAATAAACATTTTAAAAATCAAAAGGCACACATGTGCTGGGTAGGGCATAGAGGGGTAGGAAGGAGGCACTAGCGAGGCAGTGTGGAAGAATGAGTGTGGGATTATGGATCACCAAAGGAGCACAATTGCATGATTGCAGAAAAGTGTGATAGTGGTTGTTTTCAAACTGGTATGTTCCCGTTTGCTTCAACAATGCAATTACTGTGAGACAACCAACTGGTGTGATAATAAATGTAATAATGCCACTATGTTTCCTCATTCACAGAATTACAGTGTTATTAGCCACTAGTCAGATGAAGTCCTAAGAAAAGTGGGTTTGCTAAAAGAAAAAGTCATGCCTGTACTTCTTTTGGAAGAAATCTTCAAGTGATGTCTAAAAGGTTCAAAATGGTTTTAAGTGCAAGAATTACATGATGTGGGTGCTTCATTTCACATGCACATGTTGTTAATTTTGGATAAAGAGTTTACTAAAGCGTTTGCTAAAACACACTCTTCTTTTTTGTGGCATAAGTATCTATCCCCATTCTTTTTATGTTATTTCTGCCTTTGGTACCAAACTTTCTGTTAAAGAAGTTATGCTCAGGAACACATATGTTTCATTAATCAAGGTAGACCTGTTTTTATTTGCTTTTTAGAAAATCCAGGTGGAATTCACTAAGACAGTTCCAAATGTGTAACAAACATAGTTCCCTAGCTACTTGGTGTCTCCTAACCCACCCACCCCAATCCCCACTTACCAGGCAGCAGCTGGTATGATCAATGGGATGTCTGTTACTCTGTTGATTGGGAAGTAACTGACTGATATTCCCACCTCCTCTCATGAGTTACCTCCATTGCAGCAGCCAGAAGCATGGTCCCTATCACAATTCCCTCTCACACCTGAGATCACTTGCACAAAGGGGTGGGGTGGGGACACCATTCAGCTGCTTCCTGATCAACAGGGGAACAGACCACTGTTGCTCACAGTGGCTGCTGCCTTGTAAGTGGGCATTGGGAAACTTTCATAGTCCCTTTATATCTCCTAAAATAGGAAATACATAGGGATTATGGATATGAGCCAGTCACAAGTGTGTAACTCTAGGTTATGCCTTTATTAACTACCTTAGTGAATTCCAGCCTCCATGCTTAAATCAAAATGACTGTTCCCATGGAAATTTGCATCCCTGTTCCCCTTGCCTACCCCACCTGTATCATTCAACAGAATTCTCTTGATGAATCCTGTACATTAACTCTTACATTTGCTCATCCATATGCAAGATTTGTATAATATACAGTTTCTATTAAGCAATATGGTATGTATTTAAAAACTCGCAATAGATATGGCAAGTCTGTGATATGATTAGCTCTAGAATCCTTTAACTACTGTAGTTTCAAAATTCTCTCTTTTTCTTCTGTTGAGCAGTTGCCTGTCTCTCTGTGTGAATATGTAATGTTTGTGAGATAACTATGTTATGGTTGTGAGCTGGACACTGTCATCACTAGGCAAGGAAATAATATTTGTAATTATTCATTCCCATGTTTTAAAAAAAGTTCCCCAACAGTTGAGAAAACTCTGGCAGGAAGAATAACAGACCAAAAGAATTTTGAACAATTTTATTCTGGTATTTGAATGTCCCAAAGTATTTTGAAAGGGAAAAAAAATACATGGAACATGTTTTATTTGCACAAACCCTATTTTGTGCACAGAAAATGGATTTCCGTGTGAAGAAAACACTGCATAGGAAACCTGTTTTCTTCTCAGAAAATGCAGGCTAAGGGACTGCACAGAAAGCCCATGTGTTTTTCTCCACAGAGTAATTTATTCACAACATTTTGAGATGTTGGATGCAGGGAGAATATTGAAGAGGAATACTGTATCTGTTTTCTCCTACAGTATGGAGAAAACTACCATAATTATTTGTCCTTGCATGAGAGGAAGAAACAGTTAAGAATTGGCCTCCCTAGATCATGCAGATGGTTGGCTATACACAAAAATTAAGATTCCACACACTGGAAGATTCCAGGTAAGACATTCTTTCTGCTCAAAAAATTGGTATAAAATATGCCTTTTACTGCAGCAACTGTCTAAATGTCCAGAAGTATAAAAGGGGAGAAAGAGACTAACCTAGGGGGAAATCATAATAGTGCATTTCAAAAGCCAAGAGCAGCATTTATTTTCCCATTTGTGGGAGTGCAGAGAAAGGGAGAAATTGTATCTTTTTCTCTGAGAGAAATCCAAAATTAAATGGAGTTCTGCCAAAGGACAGTTTGGACTGGCAGACAAAGGAAGACCAAAGATAAATACCAACCATTCAAAAGCAGCTATTTGCACGCTGGCATAACTCAGTGTAAAAAAGAATAAAAGAGAAAACCGTCCACAGACACTTACCAATCTATGATGTAATGAGCTTGTGTTTTTTTTCCAAATAAAAATAATATGATTGAGTAGGTTGTTATTCAGCAGAAAGTTTTAAAAAGTATTCTAACTATAGGAATTGATAAAGGGGAATATATACAAACCCAGACTCCATTGAGATTATCTGATGCTTATCTTATTCTCTTTAATCATACCTGAGTAACTGGTTAGTCTTCTTTTGGAGGTAAATAAGGGATATTAATGTATTGATGCATGAACAGTGTACATGATCCATAGTGGGTTATGTGTAGTGAAGACTTTGTGAGCAGAGATAGGGAATGTTTATCTCTTCATATATTTTAGACTAGGGAGATTTTCAGATGCGATTTTCAGCAGGATATATTGCAAAACAGCTCCGTTGCTGCCACGCGGCAGGGGAACTGTTTCGGACAATGCCGTCCCTCTGCCGAAACCCTCTGTGTCACTTCCGTGACAGAATGGAGGAAACCGCATCGTATTTCACTCACAGGCAACAATTGTAAATGAAATACGACGCAGTTTCCTCCATTCTGTCACGGAAGTGACACAGAGGGTTTCAGCAGAGGGATGGCGTCGTCCGAAACAGCTCCCCTGCTGTGCGGCAGCAATGGAGCTGTTTTGCAATATATCCTGCCGAAAATAGCATCTGAAAATCTCCTAGAACTCCACAATTTCTTATTATTGGTCATACTGGCTGGGGCTGACAGGAATCAGACTCTAAAACATCAGGTGGGCCAAAGGTACCCTACCTGTGCCTAAAGACTTTATCAGACTAGCGTCCAAAGGTGCTATAATTCCACTATTGAGGAAAGCAGAAAAATAGATTATCAGAGACCCCATTTAAAACATTATTTTGCCGGCATAAAATAAACCATTTCTATGCCTGCAAAAGAATGCTCCCCCCTTGCACTTTCCTTATCTCCCAGCAAAGGCAGCCCTGGCAGTAAAGAAGAAGTGAATGGAGCCCTGTTCACTTCCCCATTTGGAACCATGCGAGACTTCGTCACACGGGAAATTTAAAAATACAAACAAAATAAACACATTAAAAGTTTACACAAGCACCTAAACACACTTTACAGGTCCCAAGTAACCTGGGGAGGGTCATAAAAAGAGCGAGACTTAGCTGGATTCCTGATCTCACCCAGAGGTGTTCAGACCAGACTGGCCATTCCTGCTGCAGTGACGTGATTTAAATGGCCGAAGGTTATGCACACTGTCAATGCCAGCACAAAAGTGGCACAGGGGATCTATTGATGCTAAGGTACATTAGCATAATGCCAGTGGAATGCAAAGGGACATCATGTGATATTGGCGTCCTTTTCTGTTCCACTGGTGTCATGATCGAAACACATTTGATGTGTCTGATAGTCTCCGTACTGGCATTATTACAGCAATTATCACATGACCACCACTAGCGGTTTAAAAATGCGATTTCAACTCACACTATAGTAACACTTGTCTTTGCATTGCCATCTAATGACAGAGTATTAATGCTTCCTGCTGCCCAGCGAATATTCCTTTAAGAAAAAAATTCTCTTACTTCCTGGATTTTGCATGGGTGAGATTTCAGCTGTTCTCACAAGAAGACGTGACTTTACTTAAATACACCAAAAACAAATACATGATGAAACAACTTCACAAATAAACACTTAAACAATCATAAAAACATACCAAGCAAAGGCAACAGTTCATTAAAACAGCATCCTGTTGGTTCTCTTCATGTTTTCCCCTGGAAGTTGAAGTATGTGTTCTCATTGGGAAATGGAAGGGGGAAAAGAGGACCACCA
Source organism: Gambelia wislizenii (assembly GCA_030847615.1). Classification (NCBI taxonomy): domain Eukaryota; kingdom Metazoa; phylum Chordata; class Lepidosauria; order Squamata; family Crotaphytidae; genus Gambelia; species Gambelia wislizenii. The sequence goes on along the minus strand of JAUMIR010000003.1, from coordinate 224,905,389 downwards.
TTCATGCTGGAATCACATGATTACAGTGGGATGTGATTTTGCATGCTCATCAGTACTGTGAAAAGAGCCATATTGAGGGCTATTGGCAGCTTCTGCCTGTTAATTAAAAGCGATGCCTGATGGAGGCACAGACTAAGCACGAGAAGAGAATGACATAATGTTATAATGGGAGCTCATTTGTGCTACCATCCCATTGTAATTGCACTATTACAACCTCATGTGATAATGTCCTTAGTGGAAAGTACTTCCATTTGTACAAATTGAGGTGCTTGGTTTTCACCAATCCCCAGCATACTGCAATTGTCTGTACTGTATTTTATTTTGGCCTAGAGGTCTCCCAGCTCTCAAGAACACCTGTTCAGGGAGGAGAGGCATTTGCCTAAATCCAATGTAACATTAACAAAGTTGCTGAGGAAACAAAATACTATAGGGCTTTTGTCCCCTGCCCCTGTTGAATAAACAATAATGTGTGTGTGTTGTGGTCCTTTAGGCATACAATCAGTTGTGTGACAGATTGTGCAGTTGTTTTTGGTGGTGCGGTGGTTAAATGTCAGTACTGCAGCCACAATGTTGCGAATACAACCCAACAGGGCTCCAGGTTGACTCAGCCTTCCATCCTTCCATAGGTCAGTAAAATGAGTACCCAGCTTGGGGGAAATTAGCTAACACATTGTAAACCGCTTAGGGAGTGCTTTAGCACTGATAAGTGGTATAGAAATAGAAGTGCTATTGCTATTGCTATTGTTTCTGCAAGCAGGTCTGCAAGCAATTCTGCAACCAGAATCTGCTGCAGAACCAGAAACTTTGCTGAATTCTCCCCTTTTGCATAGTGCACAATAAGCTATCCATAAGCACAACATCATTTGCACTAGAAGAAGAAGGCTATTGGATACTTATCATAAGAAGTTTTGAGAAATTGACTAAGACTGGGTGCTCTGACTTGAAACACTTTCTGCTGTGACCAAGCCACCACTGGGTAACCCATTGGGTAAAACACAGAGAGAATAGTACTTAATTTCTAACAAATACTTGCTATCTTTTAAATCTCTCTCTTCCTTTCTTTGTGCTATGGGCTAAAGCAAAACCTGTTTACTGTGTAGCACAGGCCAGGATTTATGTACTATTTCACCTTTACCAGGAGGCACAAACCACAGTAAATATGTCAATATTTCACAAACATGATGCTATCTTGATATGACTCATGCCATCATCTAGCTACCAGCCTGTGTAATAATACTTGTGGAAACTTTGCAGATGCTGACTTAGCTGGTAAGCAAATTACTAGAACTCAGACAACTAGGTTTGTTATTTAAAACTCAGATCCTTCCTGGGTCATTGGCACAATGTTTGGTGACATGACATGTGAATCTAAAAGCAAATAGTATCAAAAGGTTTTCAGCAACACTGGTGTCTAAATTAAGGGTTTTCCTTTTATAATGCTAACACATCACACTCCTGAGTGTTGATACACCACCTTTTTGTTTTGTGGTTGTTGTTTTTTTGGCTATTGAAGGTAGGTTCAACACATTTCTACCAAGTGAAGTATTAGGCACAGTGAAGCTGGAATATGGCATAATGAACAGGGTAAACAAGGGGATCCATTTTCAAAATAAATAAGTTTTCTTCAAGACATAACATGTCAGAAAATGTATAAGGCTATAACTTGCCTTGTGCAGTGTTTGAAGAAAACATGTCCTTTGATGAAAAGTATACTTTAACTATGAAAAGTATATTATGAAAGGTGAGCAAAATTAGTAATTACATTATACTGTCATTATTGGGTAGGATACTGGTAGATAATTTTCAAATGAAAACCAGAAGGCTATGTCCTAAATCCAATTCTTAGTCCCAAATAGTGTCGAACAATTGAATCAATGGAATTTACGTAAGTGGTGATTTATGATTCAGCAATTGATTCAAAGGTTCTACTCTATTTGGAACCAGCAACTGGACTGAGGACCAGGATATACTTCAAGGTGACCAAAAAACATTATTTTATTGGGAAATGACAATCATTAAAATAGTTCAATGAATCCACTTTTGATGTCAGATCTCCAGCAGCTAATTAGCCAAAGATTTTTACAATATCTAACCAAAGGAGGCTATGGTTGGCCCTCAACTTTCATGGGGGTTTGGGGTGGAGGACCCCCGTGAAAGTGGGAAAACTGTGAATATAGGCCCACTATTTTATTTTAATTTTTAGCCTGAGAGAACACTTCTCTGTGCATTTGTAGGTCCTCCAGCATGATTCTATGGTCAATTTCTAGCAGATAACTAGATAAAATAAGTGCCAAGAAAGAACATGTTAACTTCCGGCAGAAGTTGACCATAGAATCATGCTTAAGGACCTACAAATGCCTTGAGAAGTGTTCTCTCCAGGAATCTCTAGATCCTTCAGTGCAAATCTATTGTCAACCTCTAGCAGAAGCATACCATAGAATCACAATGGAGGACCTAGAAAATACCTAGAGAGAACATATTTCATAATCCATGAATAACCAAACCCACAAATGCTTAATCCACAAATATGGATGGATGACTGTAATTTATCACTTCGATAGCCTCCTGACTCTGAAATCTTTCCATGTCTCCAATTTATATATTATCTAGTGCATCTCCCCCAGACAAAATCCAAGGCCCTGAGGTTCACTACCAGGCTCATCACTGGCCAGCTCTGAGCTGGTTGGAGGGAATGCATTACTGCATGGCAATAGGTCTGTCCAGCAGGCTGAAGAAGAACCAAGCTCTTGGTTTTCACCAAAACTCTATTTTCAAAGCAAGCCTTCTAAGGACATGACTGGGCAACTTGTGATCTTGCAAATGTTTTTGGACTGGCAACTCCCATCAGGCCTAACCAGCATAGCCAATGGTGAGAGATGACAGGTGAGTTACAGTAATGACATATGGAAAGCCATAGGTTCCCCATGCCTGCTTTAGATAAACTAAGCGCCAAAAAGGGACAAGTTATCTTTTGATTGTGGTCTCCAGCACTTTGGAATCTTTGGTCACCAGCATTGCTTTAGGAATACAAATATTTCTTTGGTGGGAATGGACAAGCTCACACATGGGCACCATTCATATCTACATGCCTCCTGATCGTGATTTCCTGCATGGCAGGGGGTTGGACTGGATGGCCCTCGTGGTCTCTTCCAACTCTGCAATTCTATGATTCTATGATTCTATGATTCTATGCATGGATCTCAGTATTTTGAGTTCACTGACACTGTATGGAGGGAAATTGCCCAGTTTCCTGTAAACATTCTTTTGTCTGATACAGAATAAGACATGTGGGACAGGAGGAACTATTGCTTTATTGAAACAACTGTACCACAATAATAATCTGCAAGTTAACTTCTCTTTTTTTGGTCAGTTATTGAAAGTAAGTTGTGACTCTGTGGTGTCACTAAAGCTGGTGTCACTCCTCCCCCCCCCCACGGTGTGACCTGGTGCATTTCGGTCTCTCCACACACCCCGGTGCTGTCTTTTACAATACTTTGGACAAGTTCTGAGGTTTTGAATCTCTCCTGATTATACAGGGCAAAAGAATCTGCTTGACAGAACTGAAGATATCCTCTCAGTCCCCATGAAATTGTCCAGTCAAACATATAACAACAAAAAGTAAAAATATATTAGACCATTCCCTCCCCCTGCCCAATTGAGACAAATAAAGGGAGTTCATTCATGTTCTGAAAGTCACAATGGACTAGTTAGAAAAACTGCCCTTCAGAATACTCCAGATCCTGTCACCTTTGGGAGTTAAATAAGATCACTTCTTTTAATCAAAAATTGATCAGGAAACTGGAGGCATTAAACCTGATTTGTTAACCCAAACTTGCCTCGTCTAATTGAATTCTTGTCACTTTCAAAGATGGTGTGTCTAACACACTTAAGTGTTTAATTTATAGTCACATGAAGACTGACCAGGCATCTCTTTTGTTCTCTAATCACTGTTTGTTTTAACCTTCACAACACATTAATGTAATTACTCTAAAGACAGAAATGTCTTCCCTGGTCTTTAGTTCAGATTCAATTATTGAGTTACAGACTTGCCTCTGACTCCAACAAAGCAATTCTGATTGCATATTATGTGGTATTTCTAATCATTTGAATGCCTACTTTGTCCATCCCATAGCTGTCAGAACGCAACTCCTTCTGAAGCGCCCTCTCCTTTCAGCCATTATTGAAGCTGACCGGATAGTTTTTGTAGTTACAGTTAAGTCAGCATTCATGCATTCAGGACTTTGTTGACTCAGTTGCGGTAATACAGATTTTCCCACACTGTCTACTTGACACTTGCAAGTCTAGTTTGTACCAACTTCTATTGTATTAAGCAAATAGCCATACTGCACTGAAATTCCACTCATTGTTCACACTAAAGCTACAGGATTTTCTCCAGTTCACAAACAGCAAAACCCATTGTTATCTCCAAACTCTCTTAAGGTGGAATCTAAAAAGAAATGATATGACCCTGAACTGGATTAACCTCCAGGAAGTCTTTAGGTTTGGGTTGTTTGTTTGTTTTGTTTTTTAAAGAAAAACCATGCCAAGGAGATTGGGGTGAAATAAAATCTATATTTCAGAACCTTGGAAACACATTACCCCTTATGGTGTGTGAAATATCCACAACTCACTGTCAACTGCACTGGAGTGAGGGACAGACTGAAGGCAACCAACTGCAGATGAGAAGTGAACACAATGCAAATTCAGAATTGCCAAATGCACAGGAAAAAAAAAATTAAACATTGCTAATGCTTCAAAGCCCTGTTCCCCTTTTGTTACCATATAGTTCAATAATTTGTTATCAAGGATAATCACTGAAATATCTCTCACTAAGGAAAATATGAAATTGTGTGGCTGGAATTTTAAAGTTATACTTATATTCTGCCTTTCCTCCAAAAGAGCCAGTGTGATATATTGGTCTGGGTATTGAACTAGGACCCTGGAGACCAGGGTCTGAATCTCCACTTGGCCATAGAAACCCACTGGGTGGCCTTAGGAAAGTCACACTCTCTCAGCCTTGGAGGAAGGCAGTGGCAAACCCCCTCTGAAAAAATCTTGTGATTGAGGTCACCTTACAATTGTCAGAAGACATGAAAGCATAAGACAGCAACAACTTTTCTCCAGGGAGCTCAAGGTTGTACAGACACTCTCCCTTCTCATTCTTACCCTCACAACTACCCTGTGGAGTATTCTTAAAGAAAGCAAATGGCCCAAAACCAGCCAGTGAACTTCATGGCTGAGTAAGAATTTGAACTCAAGTCTCCCCAGTTCTGTTCCAGCCCTCTAACCATTGCATCATGAAATACATTTATTCTATTTCAGCATTTCCTATCAGGTGTGTTTCCTGGTATTTCCCAACACAAAGAACAAATATGTTAAGAATTTGTATACAACCTTGAACAAGATCTTCCATTTTAACATCATTACAAGCAAAAGAGTTTTTTTTTTTAAAGCAGGTGCTAAAAATCATTGTGGAAAATCCCCACATCCAGCAGCACATCTGGATGTGTATCTTCCATCTCATTATTGCGCTTATCTGCATCACAATGAACTGCTTGGCTATTGAGGAGGGTGGGAGTGCACATCCAGTGCAATCAGTAATCTATACCTTTCTAGATGACCAGATTTAAACTGGGTCCAGTGTTTTCATCTCAATATAAGAGAAAAGAAGAGAGCAGAAACAGTAGCATTGATTACATCTGTATTTCCTCCTTCTGCTAAAGAGCTCGGGGCTACATTCATCACTCTTCTCCTTTCAGTCCAATTTTATCTTCACAATAGCCCTGAGAAGTAGTAAGAGTGACTGGTAATGAACATTGTGCCATTGACAAATAAAAGTAATATATTGACTGGTTCAGTAACACTTAGCAAGCACTGAGACTGAGAAGGAACTGAACCTGGGTATCCCTAGTTAAGCATTCTAATCTCTACATCACTCTAGAAATATAGGCTGGCATCCACTCATGAATTATGATGTCATAAATCTGATTCATGCCATTGCAATTCACCTTTACGGTCATTGAGCAGGTTGGAATTCTCTTCCAACAATGCAACAGCCAAAGGTCCCCTGCCCAAAAAAACTACCTTTTAATCAGTGCAGCCCCCCTCCCAAATTTGGCCAATTACATGTTGCTGGAGAGCAAGACTATGTACCGCTCTTTCCCTATAGCTGGACCTGCACAGCTTAAAAGGTAAGTTTGAGGGGGCAGCATTGGAAGACATTGCTACAGAGACTAGCTGCCTCTCTGTAGATACATCCCCTGATGAAGGATTTTGGTCATAATTTCCAATGGAGTGACTGTGTAAAGAGCATTTTACCTATAAGTATGGCAGTGAAGTATAACTGCTTCAAACAAACTTGTGTTTTAATGTACCACAGGCAGGTACACCGCCATTCCAAAGAAAAGTTTTCCAAAGAAAAGAAGGAGTGGGAAAACCCCATTGCCTAGGCATATAACCATAATTTAGAGGCTGAAATGTGGTTTTTAAAAAGTAATAACATGTAGTGTTAGTGATTCCTATATCCATATATCTGTTTCTAGACACATATATATGTTCAGTACTAGCTATGGTGCCCAGCATTGCCCAAGAAATTCATTTGTTGTTGTTAACTGCTGTCAAGTTGACTTTGACTTACAATCATATGGTGATCCCATGAATCAGAGACTTCCAAGGAGATTATCACATGGGTCCTAAAACCCCGTCTCTGTCCTGGTAACCCCCAATCCCGCCCTACTCCCATCCCTGTAACATTTTTTTAAAATTCAGACGCACCTTAGAGCCACGACAGAAATGGCTCACCCTCCCTCCAGTAGTTCAGGAAGTGAATACAGCTCATGTGGAGCTGTATTCACTTCCTTATTTGAAATCTCAGGCTGTTCTCACAAGAGAACGAGTGCGCGGGAAATTCAAAAAAATAAAGTGAACAAAAGAAAGAAAAGTGACAGCAAGCACAGACACAAAGGTAGAAAAATACAAGTAACCCAGGGAGGGGTGAAGGCTGTCACTTACCTCCTCATCCCAATCACACCCATAAGTGTTCGGGAGGGACCTCCGATCATGGCTGGCATTGCGCCAGCATAACGGGGCTTCTTTTCATATGCCTGTGATTCCATCACAGAGGTGCCTTATTAACAATTTAAATCATTAATAAGAGGAAGCGGGGGGGGGAATGGGAGCAGAATGAGAGCATATCAGTACAGGGACAACAACGTCTGAAAAGGGAGCCAGTTAGTGATCTCTGGTTGTCCCTCTCCTGAGATACTTAGCACATGTGATAATCTCCCAAGTCACCCTATCATCAACAGCCCTGCTCAGGTCTTGTAGACCCAAGGCCATGACTTCCTTGATTGGGTCTAGCTGTGTGGAATACAGTCTTGCTCTTTCCCTATTGCCTTATATCTTATTGTGTCTTCTAGTGAGTCATGTCTTTTCATGATTTGTTCAAAGTACAGCAATCTCAGTTTTGTCATCCTGGCTTCTAGGGATAGTTCAGGCTTGATTTGCTCTAGGACCCATTTATTTGTCTTTTAGCAGTCCACAATATCTGCAGAACTCTTCTCTGGCACCATATTTCAAATTCTCTAGCACCATATGCATTGATTTTCTTCCTATCGGCTTTCCTCTCTGTGCTGCTTTCACAACCATACATAGAAACTGGAAATTGGATGCCATGGACAATACTAACTTTAGTATTCAATGAGTTATCTTTACACCTCAGGATCTTGTCTAGTTCTTTCATAGCTGCCTTTCATAGTCTTCTTCTGATTTCCTCTGCTTTCTTGACTGCAGTCTCCATGACTGAGCCAAGGTCTGAAAATCTTGAACTATTGCAATATTTTTATTGTCTGCTTTAAAGTTATGTAAATCATATTCTTCCTTTTTTGTTGTCATCTTCTATTTTTCTGCTCTGATTAATGTACAGTCATCTCTTCACATTCGTGGGGGTTAGGTTCCACAGACCCCCACAAATGTGAAAATTCTGCGAATAATGACTACCCTCCCCCTCCCCTGCCAAAGCGACCACGGGGCCTCCGGAGGCCCCATAGTCGCTTTCCCCTGCCTCCCCCTCCCTCCCCAGGCCTTCACGGGGCCTTCGGAGAGTCTCCAGAGACCCTGTGAATGCCTCCCCAGCCCTCCCCCTCCCTCCCCAGGCCTTCACGGGGCCTTCGGAGAGTCTCCGGAGGCCCCGTGGTCGTCTCCCTGGCCCTCCTCCTTCCTCCCAAGGCCTTCACGGGGCCTTCAGAGGCTCCCTGTTGCTGCTTTGGGGAGGGCGGGGGGGGGGCTTCCCAAAACCTTGAATATTCAAAACCGTGAATGCTAAGTTTGCGAATGTGGAGGGGCAACTGTATTTCTCTTTGTCCTTATGCATAAGTCCCTTATATCCATTCTGGGTTCTGACCTTATTTCTGTCACCTTATACTTTACATCTCATCTGTCCATCATTAATATTCATTTAGTTTCAACTGCCCTGGAAGATGAATGTCTATTTCTTTGGGTGTGAAATATTCCTCATGTTTGCCACCAGTCTCAAGTCTTGTCTATACAAGGGGGGGGGGAATACGAACACGTTCAGAAAGGCAGGCATTCACAACGATACAACCTGTCTACACAGCCAAAAGACCCCCCTAAACTCTGCACGACCCCCTAGCCAGATGGCCGCTATGAGTGATTTACTCATGATTTTAAATCTGCAGCCACCAATATTGTTTTTTAAAAAAGTTTCCCAGGGTGCGCACAAGCAACGCTTTGTATTTACAAATAAAGAAATTAAAAAAGAATATGAAATTGCCATTTGATCAACTTACTGGACCCTCGCTTAGCTGAAAATCCAACATGACAGCCGCAGCCACTTTCCCTCTTTGCTAGCTGTGCCCTCTGTGCTCGTCCAGCCAATCAGATTGCACTGCCTGTTCATATCTGTGCAAATGCAAGTGTTCAAACAGTCACACATTTGGAAGTTGTACAGAGCTTTTCAGAAAATCCGTATGAAATCCTGGACACAGCACACACAGACTTTGCAGTGGATTTGGCTGCCCCCCTTCTGAATGACACTTGTTTGTGTGAATGGCTGCTTGAATGGATCACCGATCTTTCACATTGCATATGTATTATTTTGATCGTATCGACAGGACCTTGGTTGCCCTTAAGAGGGAATGCCTGTACTGACTGGCCACTAAACTCACCACTCTGTATGACCAAAAAAAATTTTCATCCCCCCCCCCCCGCCAAAAAGTTAATTTTATCTTTATATCACATAGACCATATGTTAAATCAGACCATACCAAACATCTTCCCCCAACTGGGGGCGCTTCTACATTGTAGAAATAGTGCAGTTTGACACCACTTTAATTGCCATGGTTCCATCCTGCAGAATCCTGGGATTTGTAGTTTTGTGAGGCATCCAGCACTCTTTGGGAGAGAAGGCTAAAGACTTTGTAAAACTACAGATCCCAGGATTCCATAGGATGGTGCTATGGCACTTAGAGTGATGTCAAACTGCATCATTTCTACAGTGTAGATGCACCCTGAGTGAAAAATCCATCCAGCCATTAATGCATGATGAAGTAACAGACAGAAAGAAACATACTTTTATTTATATAGATACATAATGCTATTATAGGCTATTATGCTACCTTGTGGAAACACTTTTTCAATCATAAAACTCAAGTTACTATTTATCTTAGTCAGACCTCCCTCACAGGACTGTTGTGAGCATAAAATATAATAACCCTATATATGCTGCTCTGAACTCCTGGTAGGACGCCTGGGCTATTTTTATTTGTTTCTTTGCTGTATTCATATCCAGCCTTACCACCAATGACCTCAAGGTAGTATATGTGGCCATCATCCTTCCTACTTTAGTCTCATAATAGCCCAGACTGCAAAGCAAGCTGAGAATCTGGCCCAAGGTCACCTGGTGAGTTTTATGGCTCAGTAAGAACACTGGCTGAGAAGGGAATGATATACCCTCCAACATTTCACAGATGTTCACACAAGCTAGGAGAGGCTGCTGCAGTTTGGCTTTGCCTGACCTTACTGGGAAGGGTGAGATTCCATCTTCTACTCTTCCCTTTTCCCTGCTGAGTTAATTGAGTACAAACTACATTAAAGAGTCTGTGAATATTTAGAAGGCAATGCCATAATCACAAAAAGTCAACATGGGTTTCAGAGAAACAAATCATGCCAGACAAATCTGATCTCTCTCTTTTTTTTTTTTTTTTTGATAAAATTACCAGCTTGGTAGATGAAGGGAATGCTGTTGATATCGCATACCTTGATTTCAGTAAGGCCTTTGACAAGGTTCCCCATGACATTCAAAACAAAATGAAATTCAATACAGAGAAATGTAAGGTACCGCACTTAGGGCTGAAAAATGAAATGCATAGATATAGGATGGGGGAGACCTGGCTAACGAGGCTACATGTGAAAGGGATCTAGGAGTCCTAGTAGACCACAAGTTGAACATGAGTCAACAGTGTGATGCGGCAGCTAAAAAGGCCAATGCGATTTTGGGCTGCATCAATAGAAGTATAGTTTCTAGATCAAGGGAAGTAATAGTACCACTCTATTCTGCCTTGGTCAGGCCTCACCTGGAATACTGTGTCCAGTTCTGGGCATCACAATTCAAAAAGTATATTGACAAATTTGAGCATGTCCAGAGAAGGGCGACTAAAATGGTGAAAGGTCTGGAAACGATGCCTTATGAGGAGATGCTTAGGGAGCTGGGTATGTTTAGCCTGGAAAAAAGATGGTTGAGGGGCGATATGATGGTCCTGTTTAAATATTTGAAGGGGTGTCACGTTGAGGATGGAGCGGGCTTGTTTTCTGCTGGTCCAGAGACTGGAACACGGAGGAATGGAAGCGGGCTCTGGGAACAGAGATTCCACCTCAGCATTGGGGGGAGCTTTCTGACAGTGGGAGCTGTTCGGCAGTGGAACACACTCCCTCGGAGGCATGGTGGGGTCTCCTTCCTTGGAGGTCTTTAAATAGAGGCTGGATGGCCATCTGTCAGGGATGCTTTGATCGTGATTTCCTGTTGGCAGTGGATTGGACTGGATGACCCTTGTGGTCTCTTCCAACTCTACACTTCTATGATTCTACTTTTGCAATTTTAACTCACTTTGCAGCAGTTGAAGTAGGCTAAGAACGAAGGAGAAAGTGGGAGGAAAAAGAAACTGGGACATTTTAAAATTAGATGAAAAACTGGGATGACAGGGGATTAATTAGGACTGTCCCTGCCAAACAGGGGCAGTTGCAGTGTAACTGAGCCTTGATATCCCTAGTTTAGCACTCTAATGTCTATGCCACTGTAACAATCCCAAGTCCCCAGCCAACACTCTCAACTACTACTACATACCACACTGGCTGCAACGTAAGTAATTACATTCATGCTAATTGGTTTTTTATTTCACCACTGAAAATATTTGGGATCAAGAGAGACACCAAAAAATGGTGCAAAGTCTGTTTCTTGACACCATGCATACTTTCTAGTCCCAAGAAAAGTTTCCCTTTAAGCCATGGGGTGGGGGTGAAGAACCCCCACAGTTGCAACAACTTCAGCACTCAGAACTTGGATGAACCTCATGGGGGCATGCAAAATCTGAAAGGGGAAGAAAAAACTCCCAGAAATGGCAGCATTCACCCATTCTCAATTCCCCGTGATAACAATAGAAGAGGAATGGCATGTTGGACTTGCTGGATGCTTTCAGCAATATTATTTCATTCCTCAATTTGTCATAGGTGACAAACCTTCCAGTAAAACTGAAAAACAATTCAAAGACTTTGCCTCATTCTCATTAAGACAAGCATGCCCTCCCCCTGCTTTGCCTGCAAGGCTCAGTGGAGCACATCAACCCTTTTAACCTTAGTGTTCATCACTGCATGTCTGGGACCATGCTGCCATTTGGAAAGCATAAGGTCACTCCAGGATGATTTGGTGTTTAAGTGCACTAGAAACCCAAAAACAAAGCTGAACTTGTTTATGCTGGTAACATATCAAAGTCTACTGTTTAGCAGGGACTGGTTCTAATTTTTTCTGGTCCCTCAGTGAAATCCCCATTAAAATGTGAAATATTTAAAAAATAAAGCCCACACTGTTCTGGCAGCAGTGGTGGCTCCTCCTTCTCTTCCTTGCCACCAAATCTCTTCCCTCTCTCTGCATGGTGAGGAGGAGCAAAAAATTCCCAGTATCATCATGAGCTTTTTGATAACATGTGATTGCCTACCTAGTAATAGTTTGGCCATATGCTGCTCCTTCCCACCCACTCAGTCCTCTCCATCTGGTTTGTGAGGAGGAGAAGGAACAAGTATATTACTTGGGTGACAGTGGGTGACATTAAGGAGGCTTGCTGGTGATTTTGATTTAAGTCTGGCATTTTGATTTAAGTCTGGCCTCTTTGCTACACCCCTATCCCCATTCTAGTAGCAAGTGGGGAAATTCATACAGGCTTTCTTTGGGCTGCTTTTAGCTCCATGGCAAGGCCTATATCTAATGACTATTTGGGTCCCACAATTAACTTTTGTGTTTTGCTCAGCTCCAGGTAACTGGCTTTAGCTGCCATGTTAACTCCCCACAGTGTTCTATTGTGATCCTACACATGGTATTATAAAAATAGGGGGCAGATACGGTATATATTTATTTATTTAATTAATGTATATGTCGCCTTTCTCCCAAAGTGGGACCCAAGGCAGCTCACAAAAGATATCAATTAAAATATATCAATACAATTTAAAGTGATCAAAATCATCATAATTTTTTTAAAAAATAAAATTATTTAAACATAAAAGTTTAGAAAACAAAACAAAAAACCCACCCTGTGGGCACAGCTACCTATTAAAAGCCTGCTTACAAAAAAAGGGTTATGCTTCCCAGAGAAAAGAAAGCAGGGAGGGAGCCAGCCTAGCTTCCCATGGGAGGGAGTTCCAGAGGGTGGGTGCAGCCACTGAGAAGGCTCTCTCTCATGTGTGAGCCCGTGACAGTGGTGGGACTGAGAGAAAGCATTCCCCTGAAGATCTTAGAACCCTTGCAGGTTCATATGGGGAGATATGGTCTTCAGATATCCTGGACCCAAGGTGTATGGGGCTTTTATAGGCCATGTTCAGCATTTTGAATTGAGCCTAGAAACAATCGAGTTGCCAGTGAAGCTGTTTTAACAATGGAGTTATATGCTCCTATTCTGGCTGTAGCATTCTGGAACTGCTGAAGTTTCCAAACAGTTCCCAAAGGTAGTCCCATGTAGAGTGCATTACAACAGTCAAAATGGAATGCAATCAAGGCGTGTGTCATCATAGCCAGATCTGACGCCTCAAGGAATGGGCGCAGATGGTGCATTAGTTTTAGCTGTGCAAATGCACTCCTTGCCACTGTTGAAACCTGGGCATCCAGACTCAGATCTACCTTTCAACTGACCAGGAGCACCTCTGTCTTGTCTGGATTAAGTTTCACTTTGTTCAGTACTGGTTCACTGGTTCAGTACTGGAATCAGATGGAAAAGAGAAAGAGAGTTGGGTGTCAGCATACTGGTGACACCAAACCCCCAAATTCCGGATGACCTCTCCCAGTGGTTTCATGTAGATGTTAGACAGCATGCGGGACAAAACAGAACCCTGAGGGACCTCACAAGCCTATGCCCAGTGCATCCAACAGAAGACCCCCCCATCACCACCTTCTGAATTCGCCCCTCCAATGAGAACTGGAACCACTGCATAGCAGTGCCCCCAAGGCCCATCTCATAGAGGCAGCTCAGAAGGATACCATGATCAATGGTATCGAAAGCCACTGAAGTCCAGCAGAACCTGTCCAGAATAGGTCTTCCATCAAGGCAACCAAAGCTGTCTCTTGTTCCCTAACAGATATTGTTGGACTGCAAGTCCAAGCAGCACTAGTCAATGCAGATAGTGGTGAGAAATGGTGGGAGCTGCAATTAGCAATGTCTGAAGGGGCACACAGTTCCCACTCTGGCTTTGAACAGTGCTAGGCTATATTTCAGAGAAAGCAACTGGCAAAACCACCTCTGAGTATGCATTACCTAAGAAAACCCTATGAAATTTATGGGTTGCTATAAGTTACCATAAGTTGGCAGGCAACTTGAAGGCACATGCACACACACACAGAGAAAGAGAGATTCAGCAGCTTGAAACACTGCTGCTCAACAGTGCCCACCATGAGACCATTGAGGTTATTTGGTCTAAGGGTATTTACTTTTCTCAAATCTGAAGCTTGTGCTGCCAAGAATGAAATCTTCCTTTAAATCAGATTCTTTTTACATAGACTGATATTCATGATTCTTTTTCTCACTTGCTATATAGGTTACTACAGCCACCTGAGGACTGGAGTATAGCTCATTTTCTTAGCAAGCTATACATGTTAATTAGGGCTATACAGCATATCTAGCAACAGCACATTCAAACTGTTGATTAATGATGTTAGTACTACCTTTCAGTATGCAATGGTTCATATGTTTGAATGTTTGCTTCAAGTACAGTATTTATTTCCTGGTATCTTCCTCACCACTACCACCCCACAAAACTCCCTAGATCACAAAGAGAGATGGGAGGGGGGGAAACAGGTTGTATTCCACATTGCTTGATCTATCAAGCCAGGTTTCAGTCTTGCTCTTGCTGGCTGCAAAGGAGTAACATGTTCCATGTGACACATTTCATGTGACACATTTCCCAAGCCCTTCTCCAAAGTCCTCCTTCAACAATCCATCCCTCCTCTGACCTTTACTTTTCTTTTTTCTCTATCTTCCTTCTAAAACAAAATGCAAGCCATTTTGTCTACAAGCACCAGGAAGCACTTCTGATGTAATTTCCTCTGTTAGGGAATTCTTGTGCAAAGGGTAAAGTATTTCCTTTTACTGGCAATGAATAAGTGGCCTCTCTACAGGAAGTACTAGAATATCAACATTTCTGTAGGAGTTTTGTTGAGGAGGAACCAAGGCAGAAATAATATTCACTTCAATGCTCTATTTGATATAAATCAAATATTTATTTGATTTATATCCTGTCTTTATATCATTTGTGAGCCACCTTGGGTCCCACTCTAGGAGAAAGGTGGCATATAAATAAAATAAAATAAATTTATTCCAGCACCAGATCTCAAGGTAGCACTGATGGGGTTCCTAAGAAGTTTCTCAGTGTAGCTTCACCAATCCTTTTGCTGTCTTTTTTTTTTTTTTTTTTTTTTGGCTCCAGACTGCTCTGAGGTCAAAGCTAAAATGGTCCTTTTCCCTTTCCCAGTTACACATTTTTTTCTCTCTGCATGGTGTAGAAGACAAATTGATATCTCTGGAACAATCAGGTTCATTGCTCAAAGAATTCAGTCAAGTTCAAATGGCCTTTGCCCTCTCTCTGGCCATAAAAAGTTGGTTCAACTTAATTGGAACTGGGACTTTTGAAAGACTGAGAAGTTATAAGTAGCTAAATTATTCAATACATCTTGAGATAGCTTAATATCCTGTTGGAAGCATTATTTATTTTCCTAAATCTCTGCCATAGGAGTTTAACATAATTCGTTCAAGTAACACTGGTGCTCTTAATGGCCTCTGAAAGCCAGGGAAACAGGTGGCAAAAACTAATATTCTAGTGATGGCTCTGTCCCTGCTGAACGAGATGCAAGGCAAGGCTTCATTTAAAACCAAACTTACTAGGGAGCATATCTGAATGAAATAAAAGGGCCATACAGCCAAATAATAATTGTTTAGATTTGTGTGCATGGCCAAACTTCTTTTTTTTTTAAATGTATACCATTTAAAATAAAATTTTAAAATTTTAGTTGTGGTTGAGGACATTTGTAATTTTTCATTATTTTTATAAATATTGTAAAACTGGATAATTATACACATACTGTATACATATACATTACATATACATATACATATACATATACATACATATGCAATAAGAAGGCAAAAAGTGACCAATTTGTTGCCTTTTCACAACACTTCAAATAAGCTACCTGAGGTGGCCATCTTACTCTGTAAAGTACTTTACTTGGGCTACCTTGCCTATCAGACTATACTATATGCATTTTCACTCTGAGCCTGAGCACTTTTGAGCTACATAAAATATTTAAATGTTTGAGCCATCTGATTCCAAAGTAAAGTATTTAAAGTCCTAATAAAATAGTGAACAAATTAGTGATGACTTGTCTGGCTCTGAACAACTAAAGTAAAAATATTTACTCATATATCTCCCTGAAAACATGAAACTTAGAAAATTACCTTTAAAAGTAGAAATCAAGGTCTGACCATACCATTAGGCAAAATGAGGCGAGTGCTGTTGCATGGCTAGCAATATTATCAGTACTGATAACGCTTATTTATCCAGAGTCTCTTGTCCTCTCCCACTCTCTCTTCAAAAAGGCCACTGGTTCTGTCATTGCTGGTGATGTGGGCCATCTATTAGCAGAGCCAGCTGAAGACACTTTGCTACCTAAGGTGGAGTAGGAAATGGCACCCCCACAGTGCAGACAAATCAAAGTGCACAGAAACCAAAGCTGTCTAAGTCTTATTTTAGCATATGAGGCAGGAAATCCCATAAGCATCTTTCTCCATGTCTCAGCAGTAAAAAATATAACATTAACAAAGTAAAATGTGAACAATTTGCTGCCCTTTCATGTCACCACAGATCAGCTGCCTGAGGTAGCCATCTGGTTGGGTTGGCCCTAAATATTAGACACACTTCAGCACTGATACCTATGAACAGCAGTATGGGCCAAACCTAATGCAGCCCTATTTGGGTATTTGGTAAGCAAATGTACTCCACACATGAGGACAGGAGCATGTTAGCCTTGTCACCTCCTTCATCACTCTCCTCATGCCAAAGCCATGAATTGGAGAGCCTGTTGTATCCATGTTGTATTCACATGAGGAAACCAGCAATGGAGGAAACAAGAGCTAGCATGCTCCCATCCTCACATATGGATGACACACACATGCCTGAAATGCCTTGCACAATTTGTGGCCCACCATGCTGAGCCCAGCAGCAATATATGGAAGTTTTTGCTTAGCAGGGTCTGACACCATGACAGACAAAAATTGCATGACTGACCTGTCAAACTGGAGGGGGAAACTGATTCAAAACTTAACTCAGCTTACCTAGTTGGTAGCTCAGATCCTCAGTCTTTCTATCTCATCTACAATATGGAAGCTGGTGTGATACACTGTGTAGAGTATTGGACTGGGACTTGGAAGATCCAGGTTCAAATTCTCATTGAGATTTTAAAAACATGGCACTATACTAACCTACCCTTACACACTGTCATCACATTTACTGATTTGCTATATTGGAAGTGCACTAAACATGTATGATAAAAAATGCTTAAGAATTAACTTAAAAACATTTTCAGTGACACAAGTTCTGCAACCTGTATTTATTAAAAATCCAAAAGTGTTTATTGCTTCAACATACAGTATAATTTTAGTTTGTGTACTTTGGAGAAAATAAGCTCAAACAGATGCATCATGCCATGCATAACAAATCCCTTATTCTTGTGTGAAACCTAACTGTGCACACATTAATTGGTCTGTGGGAGTATAGAATTTATATCAGGCAATACCAGATCTGCCAGTCTTTGCTCTCTCTTTAAAAAAAAAAAAAAAATTCATGTGCACTATTGAAAGTGAAAGGTCAATGGCTAATCCTGACTAGGCTCTCATGCCCTGGTTTAAGATCTTAAAAAGAAAGCCTCCAATAAACTCTTGATAGGATTACCTGTGTTCTATTTTGGCCTTACTTGTGACAGAATTTTCCTTGGTTCTTATTGCAGAAGTATTCTAACTAAATTTTCTCATGTTAGCAGTGTTCATTCTGTTCCTTTAATTCATTCTATCCCCTTGGGGAAGTTCAACTCCCAGTTGAATCCCACATCTACATCAGGAAATTACCCTAGCCAAAATACTTCTGTCTCATCTTGTCTAAGCTTCAGCATTGGTAGCAATTATTTGAAATGCACTCTACATACTCATGGCTTAGAAATACATTGGCTCAGGTTGCTTCTGAAAGCAGCAGGATGGCAGTGGTGCCAGGCTTCAAAGGGGTAAAGAGCTGGGACTGTTGGATCTGTGAGGGTACTGATTTAATCTGCCACCTCCCGCAGGCTTTCCTGTTGCCCTAAATGTAGGTACAATCCTCCCAATTTCCTCAGCAACAATATATAGTGGGCCCTCCATATCTATGGGTTCAATATCTGAGGTTTGAATGTCCATGGATAATTGCTGCAGACCTAAAATGGTGGTTCCCATACCTAAAATGGTGGCGCCCATTCCTAAAATGGTGCTGCCATATACCTAAAATGGCAAGCCCATACTTAAAATGGCCACTCCCATTGATTAATATGGGACTCTACCATCCACTGTTTTTGCTAACCATGGGGGGTTGAGAACCAAATGCCCACAGATACAGAAAGCCCACAGTATTGCTATGAGAGAACCCTGTATTTTGGGGTCTCTTGGTCCTGAACAGGAAATTAAGATCCATTAGCTTTTCAAAAGACCTGCTCCTGGTTATGAAACTGTTAGAAATGCTTTCTTGTTAGGGATCAATAAAGAGCTGCCTGTATTTTAGATTCTCCTTGAGGGCCTGCCTATGGGGCCCATTATCACGAGCATCTCCACTTCCAGATTTGGCTTTATTACACTACTCAGAAACTGCCAGGAAATTTCTATCTTTATATTATTGGAACAAAATGGGCCTGGACCATCATGTGATAATTGTGGTGAGAAAGCATTATCCCAAATCACAAAACAATGTTTCATACTAACTTGTGAGATTTGCAGGACTTTTGAGTGTACCTCTGTGTTGTATAAAAGGGCAAGGAAGAATATTCAAAAATATTAGAAAAATGGTCAAAAAACTCTGATGGGAAGAATCCTAGAGTGAAAAGAATCTTCCCAGTCTGGTATGAGGATTCGCTCATGCTGACACTTACCACTTCGTTCAATTCAGAAATTTGTCTGTGGTGTGGTTATTTATGTAGACTGGCTATTTGATTTAAAACACGAATCAAGATCCACAGATGAAACATGAGCAGACATCCCTGAACTGAAACAAAACTGATTGGGGATTACACTTTGTGCTATTTTTTGTGATGAAAAGAGGAGATAATAAGAGACACAAGGATAAATGTAATGAAGAGAAACAAAACAAAGCTTCATGGGGGTTAATCCAGGCCCACTAGTGAATACAAAGGGGTTAATCTGGCCAAAAGAAGCTTTAGGTAAAACGTCTAAGACAAAACTTGTTACTTTATGATGTAGTTGAACCTAATAAAAGGCTGTATTTGGAAACGAGATTTGGGATTTGGGATGCAGTGGGGCAGAAGATATCTCTGTGACTTTTCTCTTGTTTTGCGCATACTAGGATCCTTTTTGTAGTCCAATAGATGATTTACAAATGTCTTTATTCTTTCTTTTTGTATCCAAAAGACTGTAGCCAATGATACAAAATAAAAATAAAAACCAAGAAGCCATGTAGGTATAACTTATGGGCAAAAGTTTTTATCTCTCAAATTTTATATCCCAAACCACAAAAGTGTTCTTGAATTATTTTCTGTATGGCATACCAGCAGTAAAATCCACAACTTTTATATAAAATGATTATTACTCACTTGAATGCCATCACATCAGTTTCACTTTCTCACTCCTAAAGTATATCCCATTAAATAAATATATTGATGACAAAGTGCTTCAGGTTCAGCAGAGATTAAACTATAAAATTAGAAGCTAAAAATCTGAGATATAAACCACACTTTCCCTGAAATTGTGTAATTATTTGAACTTTGGCCAGTGCAGGAAAACTTTGAACTTAATGCTAGATTTTATGTGAGTTCACCTAAATCTTTATTGACTTGACTTGAAAAAAAAAGTTACCAATTTTTCATAGGCCAAGCTGTGCTTATATATTGTGGGGGTTTATGTTTTCTATCCAAATACACAGAGAGTAATAAAGTAAAAACAAAAACAAAAAAAGAACATCACATCATAAAAACTGTTATAAGGACATGAAATTGTGAAAACTAATATTCTGGTCAGATCAGTTCTGTAGTACCCTGTCTCCAAAAAAAAGGCTAGTATTACTAGTACTGCAATGGACTTTCAGTGGGTGCTAAAAAGCCCATCTCTTTAAAAAAAAACACACCCTTAGTGATCTATTCAAAAGGGCTTTGGGTCTATTCACAACCCTATATTAGCTCCATTTTAAGAACTTCTTCTGATGTACATGATTCCAGCCAATTAGGAATCATATAGTGAATGTGATAACTATATCACATCCAATCAAATATGGCTACCTGATAATGTCAGACAGGCAAATATCAGCCTAACATTAAATGGTTGGGAAGGGAAACATGCTTCCTTCACCAAAATAACACTATTTTTAAGATTAATCTTGACTATTTTTGAAGATTAATCTTGAATATTTACATGAACAGGGCATTTAAATTTATTGAGAATCTTTCCACAGACACAGATTTCTGGTGTGTGCTTCAGAGACCAGATATCAGAGGTCACATACACTTTCAGTAAGCTGCCAATGCTGCACTGTTTTGTATGACATTTGGTTCATAAAAGCAGGGTCGGTATTTGACACTATTTTAATAGTATGGGTTCTTAAAAACATTTCAAAAAATGTTTGGTTTGTTTATAAAAAAAATTTTTTTACCATGCAGGTCACACACACAGCTGTATCAGTGGGGGATACCTTCCCAGACTTACTATTTATATAACCGTGGATAATAGCAAACCCTATTAAAATAAAGGACTTCTGGTGCAAACATACCATAGAGTTGTATTGGAGGGTATAGCGATTCCTATAGGTGACACTTCTCTGGGCATTTTCCAGAATGACTCTATGGTATGCATCACTATTTTTTCAGCTGAGAATAACTGACGCTGCGGATATTGGTTCTGCAGATATGGGGCGGGGGCACCTGTATATCACATTAGTGGGCCTAGATGGCTGAGTGGTGATAAACAACTATTTAAATACATACATACATATATATCTTGCCAATAGTTCTGCTTTACCAGATCATTTATTTTGCTCTGTAACTTTACTGTTTGGGTATTTTGATTGTGTCAACTGCCTCACTGAAGGGAAATTTAAAAATATCCTAAATAAATAAATAATGTGGCGGGGCCGAGGGGAACTGTCCTATATGATACATCAATTATTAGCCATTAGGATTCCTTATGATACGTTGGCTAGTAATTGCACCCTCCTTTTCACAACCTAATTTTACCTGGTTCTCACTGTGAAAGGTGATCCGTAGATGTACATACATGTTAGCCATGTCAAATGTCTGCTTATTTCAGAATAATTCCTGTAGATGCAATAGGGAAACTTTTGGGTTGCTAGCAGAACTTTCCAAAAGATTCTAGTTGATTAAAAATTCTACAAGACTATCGTCTCTCTGCTGTACACGCACACACACACACACACACACATTTTGGTTCAGAAAAATGGTTTAGGTGTATGGAGAAAACTGTAGCAAAGTGCTTAGTGTTGCAGAACCCGTGCAAATCTTTACAGACCATTTAGCATGTGTGGGTCCCCCCTCTTTTTAAACCAATGGGTGAATGAGCAAACAAAAAGCCTAGATGGGCAGATAAAAGCCGAAATGGGAAAACACTGTGATGTTAAGATGAGTTAAAAGCTCTTTCTGACCCTATCCACTAACACCATTTCCCCGACTGCTTCCCCTGTGAACTTTTTGTGTTGCATTCACTTTGCTAAAACAGAGGTTGGAGGGGCCAAGCAAAGAACACATCCCGCTTCGCTGGATAAAGCTAGTGTACAAGAGAGTGTGATGGGTTAGAAGTTAATAAAAGTGACGTTTTGAAGACAAAGTTAGTCAGGCTGTTATAGTAAAGGGCCAGTGAGGAGGAGGGACCCCCTACTGCTCTTCTCAATCTTTCTGCTTCTGCCTCCTGCCTGCTTTCTTATCTGGAGGGCCTGTCTCTGGAAAACTTTCTGCTGCTGCTGCTGCTGCTAACACAAGTGAGAAAAATTTAATTAACATAAGGGTAAAGAAAGGACAAGCTCTACTAATGACCCTCTACAGAAAAAAAATAGTTAGGTGCAACTTTGACATAAAGGTCTCAATCCAATTGCTCACCATAAGTAGAGAAACCATATTGAATCAGTGGGATTCACCTAGGTATTCACTTACCTTTCAGCTATGAGTCTGTTCTGTTTAGGACTCCCTATTGGATCTAGGCCAAAGGGCATTTCCAGAGCTTAAAAAGTCACTTCTTTGTATAACTTCCCCCAGAATCCTTTGTAGTCCAAAAAGTAACCTTTTCAAGCTGTGTGTGTTTTCTTGTCAATTTACAATCTCAATTTTTTTAACACAGTTACCCATGCTATTGGGCAACATCCAGTGTTTTGTAAGATTTCCATTTGCACAATGTGCCTTCTGGGACTATCACATGAGAGCAATTTTATTTATCTGTTCATTTACTATTTTACTATTACACTTATATCCTATCTTTCCTCCAGAGAGCTCAAGGAAGCATATATAGCCCCCACTCTATCCGCACAACCACTCTGTGAGTTAGGTCAGTCTTACAGAGACAGACTGGCCCAAGGTCACGCAGTGCATTTTGTGGCTCAGTGGAGACTAGAACTTGGCTCTTTCAAATCCCAGTTCAACATTCTAACCAATATATCAGTGCATTCCAAGGAGAAGGAAACTGTAATGTACCTGGAAGTCAAGGATTATTGACTTGCCAGAAAAATACATCTAGGCTGGTAGTAAAGACTGTTGTATATCTATGTGATTACTCAGTTTGTTCATCAGAGACTGAGGGAAATACACAGGTTAGCCTAGTAATGAATTGAGTCTCTCTGTTCATATGATGCAATGTCATACCAGAAAGACCACCTTCACATATACCAATCTACCTGCACTCTGAGATGAAAGGTGCTCCTTGGGTGCTGGCCAATAGGCAATCAGTCCTTGTCAGTATACTCCCTACTGGTGGAATTTTGTTCAACTTGATTTCTGCCAGATCCCATCATTACAGGCCTCCAAGCAGGCCCTAATGTCTCACCTGTTTACCTTGGCCTATAACTGGGAGAGGACTTTATTAGGCACCACCATATAGTATTATTTATTTATTTATTTATTGCCCACCTTTCCCCACGGCTTGAGGCAGGGTACAATATGAATTAAAATACAATATATAACATAAAATCATTAAAACACACAAGTAAAAATACATAAGACTAAAATTGTATGGGATTCTATGGGAGGAGGTGATCCCTGGACCCAAACCAAGCAGGGCTTTAAAGATAATAACAAACACTTTGTACTTTGCCCAGAAACTAATTGGCAGCCAGTGAAGTGACTTTAATATTGGTGTAATATCTTCACTACTAGATATACCTGTAACCAATCTGGCTGCCTTATTTTGAATTAATTGGAGTTGCCAAATTTGGTACAGAGGTAGCCCAATGTACAGTAAATTGCACAAGTCCAACCTTGAGGTTACCAGCATGTGCACTATCTTTAGCTCTTCCAATTCTAGGAAGAGGTGCAGCTGCCGTAACAGCTGAAGCTGATAGTAAGAACGCCTGACCATCACATCTATCTGAGCTGACATTTGGAGGGACGAGTCCAGGAGCACTCCCAAGCTGTGAACACAGTCTTTCATGGGGAGTGTAACACCATCCAAAACTGATTGACACACCTCCATCCCCAGATTAGGACCCTTAATAGTAAGCAGCTCTGTCTTGTCTGGATTCAATTTCAATTTGTTTTTCTTCATTCAGCCCATTACCTCTTCCAAGCATTCATTCAGAGAAGACACACTATCCTTAGCTAAAGCTATTTTTGAAGGCATGGAGAAATACATTTGGGTGTCATCTGCGTACTGACGGCATCCTGTCCCATTCCTTTGGATGATCTCTCCCAGCAGTTTCATGTAAATATTGAATAGCTTTGTGGTTAGAATGGGACCTTGTGGGATGCCATGAGATAGGACCAAAACCACTGCAACACAGTGCCTCTGATTCCCAGCTCCCCCAGGCATTCCAGAAGGATACCATGGTCGATGGTACTGAATGCTGCTAAGAGATCTAAAAGCACCAACAGGGACACACTCCCCCTGCCAGTGTTAAGATGGAGATCATCCACTAAGCCGACCATAGCAATCTCAACTTCATGTTCTGAAGCTACCTTGAAATAGGTCGAGGAAGTGTGTGTCATCCAAGACTGCCTGGAGTTGGAAGGCAACTGCCTTCTCAATCACCTTGCTCAAAAGAAGAAGAAGAAGAAGAAGAAGAAGAAGAAGAAGAAGAAGATTAGACACTGGCCTATAATTATTAAGGTACAGGGGAACCAGGGAGGCCTTTTCAGAAGTGGTCTAACCACTGCTTCTTTTAAACAAGATGGAAAGTTCCCCTCCCTGAGAGATGCATTAATAATATGTTGCATTTGAGATCTAATTGCATTTCTTCCCTGGATGACCAGTCAAGAAGGACAAGGATGAAGAAACCAGGTTGTCCTTCTTACTTGCCCCAGCAGCTTGTCCACATCAGCAATACTCACCAATTGAAACTAATCCAGTGTAATCCCACTCACTGAGTTGCTGGACATCCCATTATAGACTTCTGAGTTGGCTCTTGTGTGAGAGATTTTATCTGAAAAATGGTCATTAAAAGCATCACAGCAAACTAATGAAGATTCTAAGATTGGGTTCAGGGGGGAGAGTACCTGAGTTATACCTCTCACCACCCTCAATAGCTCAGCTGGATGTGAATTTGCAGGGGAAAAAGTTTTCTTCACTGTGCATATTGCCACTTTATAGGAACAAAGATATTCTCTATTTCGTGTCTTGTCACACAGAAGTCAGGTTTTCCACCATTTACACTCTAGTTATCATCCTTCCTGTTTTAGCTCCCTGAGAGTTTCCGTATACCAAGGAGCCTGATTGCTAATGGGTCAGAGAGGATATTTGGGAGCAACTGTGTCAATAGTCCTGGTTAGATTTTGAATTCCACTTATTGAGCAGGGCTTCAACAGGATCATTGGTGATACCAGCCATAAAACCCTCTAAGGCCTCTTGGAATCTCAAGGGATCCATTAGCCTTTGAGGGCGGACCATTTTAATAAGTCATCCAACCCTTCAGGGGAAGGTTGTAGGTGTGATATGGGCCTTGACCAGAAAATGATCTGGCCATGACAACTCAAAGGTATTAGTCATCTCCATATGTTCCAAGTGAAAACTGCATCAATGGTGTGACCTACTGAATGTGTAGGTCCTGAAACCAGTTGGGATAGGCCTATGTTTGTCATGGATGCCATGAACGTCCAAGCTGCACCTGGTAAACTGGCTTCTAATGGTATGTTGAAGTCGCCCAGGAACAAAAGTCTGGGCGACTCCAACAACAACCCTGAGACCAGTTCCATGAGCTCAGCCAGGGAGTCTGATAGGTATACAAAGAGAATCCCCAGTTTTCAGGCTC
Organism: Gambelia wislizenii; assembly: GCA_030847615.1. NCBI lineage: Eukaryota > Metazoa > Chordata > Lepidosauria > Squamata > Crotaphytidae > Gambelia > Gambelia wislizenii. Next base: position 224,879,916 of record JAUMIR010000003.1, on the reverse strand, counting down.
AGGTATACACACTCAGTGTGGCTCAGCTGCCTAATAGGTAATCTGGTAAGGTTAAGATGGTCTTAATAGACCACAGTACCCTCCCCTCACCCACTTTCCCTCACCTGCTCATTAACACAGTACCCAGCTGGGAGAGCCTGAGCCCATGTCAGGCCCCTGTCATCCCCTAGCCAAGTTTCTGTGAAGCATGCCAGGTCAGCCTCCTCATCCCTGAGGAAATCATTTAAATACATGATGAGATGAGCTTTATTTTTAACTGACCTGGCATTACATAGGAGTAAGGTGAGGTTTTGTGGGTGGCCTGGCTCACTCTTCAAGTTCCCAAGGGTGGCAGCATGACTGGAAGGTGGGATAGATATTAAATGTCCCTCTATCCTTCCTCTAGAAGAGCATGTGGCCCTGCAATCACCATGTCTCCCTCTATCCTATACAACTCATATCGCTACCCCAATTTCTCTATTCATTCTTTTTAAACATTAATTAAAAAACCAGACAACAAGACAACTATACCACAACACAGCTCTACCAGTCAGCTGGTTTGGTTCCCAATAAATGGGGCTGATTAGTTGGCTAGTCCAATAGAACTCTCCTCACAGGAGGGTGATGCCTTGTAGCCAACTAGGTGGTTCTGGGTTGAACTCTCACCACTGCCCAGTCTTTCAGCTGACATTCTCACTACTGGCTGGACCTTCAGTCCTGTAATTGCTGGTATCCACCCAAATGAACAGATAGAAGTATTACAAAAATGCAAACATAACAATACAAATGCATACACAAGGACTAAATAAAATGGAACAATAACTCTCCTACTATACCCAGGCCCCCAGCTTATCAGTTAAAAATGAGAGGAGTGGTTCCTGTCCCTCTCAAGCAGAGTGATGGGCCCTTGCCCTTGCTCCACCCCCAAAGCATCCCCCCCAAAGGGACACCCCTGCTGGTGGTGGGCCCATCACTGAGACAACCCTTATATCTCCTGTCAAGGCAGAGGAGCAGGTCAAGGCTGTCCTGGTCAACCTGGTTGGAGGCTAGGGCCTGGTCCTGCAGGTGAGCAGGTGTTTCTTCCCTCAACAGACAGGTAGCAGTTTTCCCAGAGAGATGGTAGCAGAGGTGGAAATGCTGTCTCTCCTTGGTATGTGTGGCATCTGGTTTTCATTGTTAATATTGATCCTTTATGCTTATCACCAGACCCTGTTCCCAGGTTCTATCTACCTGCTTGTGCATCAGTGCAACTATGCAGAGCATAGAAAATAGCATGTTAGCAACATTAGTCTTATCCAGCAAACAAAACACTGTAGGTCACATAAGAGAGGGAGAAGTCACAGTAATGTTTTTAACCACGAATGACAACAGAGAGGAATGAACAGGGGAAAAAATGTTTCCTGAGATGAAAGGACTTGACAGTGTCTTCAAGGACAACCCTAATGAGAAGCAGAGCTGCAACAATCCACCCACCAAATTCTTCTCATTAAATATTTAATATGCAACACAGACTTCCATTGAAATGTGATTTCAGAGTTCAATATTCATTGACAGAGGTGTTCTGACAGTATGTTGTAGTTGACTCACAAGAGTGATGCTGCAGTATCAATGAATGTTTGATCATATATGATATAGATAGGTCTGCCCACCTTCCATTCCCTATTGTGCCAGTTTTCAACAGTATGTGTGGATAGCAATTCATTAAAAATATATTGCCAATTCTGTGACCTTCACAAATAAAATATAAGGAAGAGAGTAAAGAAGGAGAAGATGCAAGAAAATTAGATGAGCAATGGGAATTAGTACATTTTGTAGCCAAAATCTATAGCTTCTTAAGAATTTTGGTATCAGTTTTGTAACAAGGCCATTCTACAACTTAACTGTGAACTCATTGACGGCAGCCTTCCCAGCCTGATGCCCTCCAGGTGTGTTCAAATCCTCTTATTCCTTCAGCCAACATGGTCATTGGCAAGAGAAACCTCCTACAGGGACAGAAAGAAGATAACGATTTGGTCTAACAAGCAAAAATAATTATCCTGGCTTCTTGAGTGTGATGGATGGATGGATGAGCGAATGGGAGAAGTGTTCCAGGAACCAATCCTATGGCAAAACTGAAAGGGGAGGGGCTTCTGGATGTTTTAAGTATGCATGGCAGTTGGAGAGAGTCAGTTAAGCTCTAAGTTCTGAGTTAAGAATAGAGTCAGTTGATGACAGGAGGCTGGAGCAGAAGGCTCTCTGTGTGTGTGCTGTATGAGAGGCTTGAATGAGGTAAAATGGTGTGCAGAGGTTACTAATTTGGAATATAGTGAGTGGACAAAGAGCAAATGAGGCTGGAAAATAAGGAATGACATTATAAAGATATAAGTACTAGTCAAAACAAAAGATTCCACCTTGAAGTATGTTTATTTCCTTTAATAAAGTTGTCCTTTCTTATTAACACAACTACAGACCCTGGCTCATTCCTACAGAATAAAGATAATTAAAGGCAAGCAACCATAACACACTATCCACACATTTAGGTTAAAGTATGCCCTTGGTTAGAAAGAGGAACCAGGGGAACCTTACAGGAATTAAGGTGGGAGGAACAGAGGTTAAAGAGGTAGCCAGGCTGAAGCCTGAGGTAAAGTGGTGCTGGTGCTTTGCTCTCGATCATCTGGTTGTTGTGAGTTGTCATAGATTTGGTGGCAGTGTCACATTGGGGACCCTTATTCAGACTCACATTTTCAGACTTTTTTTCATAATCTTTGACTACCATCAGGTACGGAGTAAGACACACATAAGCCCACAAATCAATGAGATGTAAATGTACTTTGCTGTTCACTGGATAGGGATTTTTTTCTTTTAAACTCTGCTTTACATTCCCAGTTTCACACTGTTCACTTCATACTCAAGTGTATGCATACAGCTTTGGCTCTGATGCAGAGTAATCAAAGATTTCTGTCCCAACTTGACAATTTTGTGTGTGTGGCGGGGGGGGGGGATGATTATAGAAGATGGCAGGGCCAACAGCAGAAGTTAGCATTGTAGGGTGCTTGCAAACTCCAGCAGGGTCCCCACTGACAGCCAAAATTCCTGTTGATTTTATGGGAGACATTTCACTATGTGCCTAACTCTCCCATTAAAATCAATGAAAGACATAAGCACTTTGCTTTGACAGGTTTATTTCCCTGGGCTTTTGAAGCTCCCCCTCAAATGTAGTGTTGCGATTTTAGTTTTGGACAGGTGTTCTAACATATCATCTGAAAGTGAGTGTGGTTTGTGAAATAGTATGGCATGGATGTTTGGAAGCATTACGTGAAATGATATTTTATTGACAAGAGGCGGGGGGATGCTCTGTAGTACAGAATGGTGGCAGGAGATCTATAACTACATGCAAGAACTGGCTGGGAGAAGAAAAATAAATGAATGAATATAAATGAAATGTCATCTTGGAGATGGGAAAAGACATCATGTCAGACAAGAACTTATTATAGTTCCAATACAGGGGTGAGAATCATGTGGTCCTCCAGCTGTTATTGGTCTGTACCTCCCAGCATATCTCACTATTGGCTATTCTGTCCAGGGCCCTTAGGGCTTACGTTTCAACAACATCTGAAGGGCTCCATGAATCCTGCCAGCCATTCCTACCAACAGACTGCAGGCAGAGTGGAAGGGCCAAGCAAGATACAATATGTGTGTGTATGTGCCTTCAAGTCACCTGTTTTAGGCAAGGAATACTCAGAGGAGTTTTTGCCAGTTCCTTCCTCTGAAAAATAGCCTACAGCACCTGGTATTCATTGGCAGTCTCCCATCCAAGTACAGGTCACACACCCCCAATATCCATGGGGGATATGTCCCCAGATTTATCATGAATACATGAAACCAAGGGTAATAGCAAACCGTATTGAAATGAATGACTTCTGGCCCAACTTCTGGCAGAAGCATACCTAAGAATTGCACTGGATGACCTAGAAAATGCCTAGAGGGGACATATTTTTTCAGCCATGGATAAGTGAAACTGCGATTACTGTCCTGTGGATATGGGTGTTGACCTGTACTAACCAGGCTGACCCTGCTTAGATCCAAGATCAGGTGGGATCTGGTGACTTTAAGGTATTTAGGCCTCTCCAGATACAGTACACCAGGCCAGAAAATTCTCTTCAACCCCATGAATAACAGGAACAAAATTAATTGCTACAGGGGAAGTGATAGGGATTACAGCAGAAGGAGGAGAGCCAATATGGTGTAGTGGTCTGAGTGTTGGACAGGATCCTGTGATAGCAGGGCTTAAAACCCCACTTGGCCATGAAAATCCACTGGGTACATTGGGTAAGGAGATTATCAGACGCGCCCTTAAAACCCATTCCTGTTCCATTACCAACCCTCCCACCCTCCTCCCGTCCCTGTAACTGAATAATTTCTTTTCAGACACTTACCTTAATCCCAGGATAGAAACTGCTCCCCCCCCCACCTCTTCCAGCCATCCAGGAAGTGAGTGGAGCTCTCACAGCGCCCCCTCCCCTTCCTGGAGACCAAAACCCCCTCCCCTTCCTGGAGACCAAATCCTGTGGAAAATTTAAAAATAACCCCCCCGCTCAAACCTCAAAGAAGTACACCAAGCACCTAAACACCCTTTTTTTAAAAAAACAAGTAATCTGGGGAGGGAACAAAAAAGGCTGTCACTTCCCTCCTTGACCCAATTGAAGCAGGAAATGTTTTGCAGGGATCTCCCAGGATCTTACAGGGAGCCCTGCATCATGCAAGGAATTAAAAAACAAACAAACAGACATCAAAAAATGAAATCAAGCACCTCAACAGCCTTTAAAAGAAACAAGTAAACAGGGGAGGGTACAAAAAAGTCTGTCGCTTACCTGGATGTCCAGATCGCCACCAGAAGTGTTCTCTATTTACCTTCCAGGACCTTACAGAGACAGGCAGCTGGGGAAAATTTAAAAATAAAAATACAAGCACCAAAACACCTTTAAAGCTTTAAAAGCAATACAGGGAGGGTACAGAAAAGGCTGTATGTAACCTGGATGTAACGATCGTACCCGGAAGCGTTCCGACATCGCGCCAGCATAATGGCACACCAGTTCACACACCTGTGATTCCATTACAGAAACGGAATGGGAGGTCTATTGATGACTTTCCCCCATGAATAAAACATAACTCTTCCAATTCTATGATTCTATGATTCTATAACAGAAAGCACACGGGGTCTGAACGGGGTCAGAACGGGGGAGGAGGACGTTCTGAGAAACAAAACCTCTTTAGCGATCCTGTTGTATTTCTGTTCTGTTTTATTAAGCCCATCGGATAATCTCCTAAATCATAATGTTTGCCCTAGAAGAGGGCAGTGGCAAACCTTCTCTGAAGAAATCTTGGGAAGAAAACTCTACAATAAGTTTGCCATAAATCTGTGTCAACTTGAAGGCACATAGCAACCACCAACACAAGGAACTCTAAAACTCTTTAATGCGGAAGGTCTCCTCCAGTCTTGGTCTGCCCCACAATGCTATCTTACCAAGGCAAACACATAATTTTCCCAAACCAAGAAAAGGGAAATAAAATTATGATATGGGCATTCTGCATTGTAATTCAGTCATGCAAGAAGCTATTCAAATAGCCCTTTTTTAAAAAGGCAATCAACAGCTAGCAGCCAATGAATCTAAGGATTCCACTTTCCCCGGCCTTTCATGTGCTCCACAGTGTTCCTGCAAACAAAATAATAAGGGTTTTCCAGGTCTTTGGGGCCGGTTCCACGACAGGAAAAAGTTCGCCAGATTCCGGATTACCGTCCTTTCGTATCAGGAGCGCATAAATCACATGGTGCCTGGCATTTCGAATGATCCAGACACTTTCTGTTTTGCTTAATTCACACAGGCAAAGGTGGGGGGGAATCGCCTCCAGATGATTAAAGTCAGGCAGGAGGCGGGGAGGGAGCAAGGAGGGGGTCATGGAAACCATAAATAATGAGAGGAAAGAAAAAGGACAAACAAACAAGCAATCGAAAGAGCGATCTGACAAACTCCCCCGTCTTCCCCAGCCCTGAAAGGCTTTTGTAAAGAAAGGAGTCAATGAAAGCACGAACAAGCAAAAGCATAGTGGAGCAGATTGCATGCACACACAAACACACACCACAGAACTAGGGCTTGCCTCATTTGGTTTCCCTCCCTCCGAAGGCTTGAATAAAGGCAAGTGAATGGAAGGACAAACAAACAAAAGAACGAACATGCGATCGGCTGTTTTCCAGCACACACACACACCCACACACACCCACACACCCCAGCGAAGCAGCGAAGCATCTTCCCACCCCCCCACCCCCCAAAAGATAGACAGGAAGGGCTCCGTTTTCCAAAGTGAGTTGCAAGCAGAAGGAGGGTGAATTTCTTCTCTCCAACCCTTCAGTCTATTCGGATAAAGCACTCCAACCAATCAGGATTCAGCTCTGCTCACAGTAATTCGAAAAGGCAGATGCCAGTTTACACGATCGTTAGTTCCCACGGTAAAGTATGCGCATTTTCGCGAACTTAATCAAAAAAGTGCGGAAAACTAGCGAAAGCTGATACTGCGCAACTTATGGGTTTTTTGCACCCCCTCCTTTTGAAAAGGGCGCTGTTGCTTCGAGATGTGTGGGAACTATCAGGCTTCTTGTCGCATTCTTTGAGGATTTATTTTGCCGTGGAAACGACCCCTTTTAAACAAAGGGAAACATAATCCCTTCATGGAGAGTGCATCAATAAATGGATGAAGCTCCTTGCTCTGTTTAGAAGAGCAATATCAGATCTGCTTTGCGAATCTTAATAATAACCCATACTAAGAACAAGCCCAGTTGAAAGGTTTGTTTTTCCTACAACACCTGAAGCAACAAATGTCTGGTGAGAGATGAGAAACAATTTTCCTTAGGTCTGTCTTTGAAATCTGTTTTCTCGCTTTGGCAGGGGGCTGCCAGTCAAATTCCTTATGAAGAGAAGGGAGTGCATATTGAGAGGAAAACAAAGAGAAGTATATTATGCAGAAATTAGCATGGCACTAGGGAAAGAAATCTCATAGGGGAGAAAAAGAAGTATGCGTTTCAGAATGTGTGCTTTTATTATGGGAAAGACATTGACTCATTTAGTACGTGTCCCTGTCACCTTAATTCCAAATGGAAGCAGTGTTTGGGAGGGCCAGCTGGCAGTCTGCAGTCTGGATGTGGCCCTCAAGACCAAATTATGTGACTCTCTTTCTTCTCCTGGCTTTACATATTTTTTAACTAAGGTAAACTTTAGTTTAAGTCAAGAATGGGAACTTGTGGCTCTCAAGATGTTGTTAGGCTGAAAATTCAACAATTCCCAGATGTTGCTAGACTGCAATTGGCCAGCATAGTCAGTGGTGAGGGATTGTGGGAACTGCAGTACAACAACAGCAGGAAGACCATGAGTTTCCTACTTCTATACTGGCTCTGCAGGTTGTTACCAGGGTGAAAATATGCCTAGCAGGGTGGATTAAGATAACTCATGCTGATATTACCACCAGATAACATTCTTGCAGTTAAATGTTAGTAGAGGAATAAGTAATAAAATATTAGGTATGCTTACTGAGAATTAAATCCCACTGGGTTTAGAGGGACTTGCTCCCAGGTAAATGTGTACAGAATTTTAGTCTTCATGTTGCTTCACATAAATTTTGATCTCAGTAATATCAGAGTGTAAGGTTGCCAGTTACTTACTTTCTGCAAACATTGACAGATACTGACTTTCCTAAAGCCACTCATGGAATTCAGGGACATACTGAAATTTGTATTGCAAATTCCCCATCTCTGTGTTATTCCTCTTGATTTCCCCAAGTCTAATAAAAAGAGAATATGAGCCCCTCCTGACAAGAAAAAGTCCCAGGATTTGTTCCTGTTTCAATTTTATTTTGGAAAGCCACACGGTGTTTTCTTCATTCCACAGTGTATTCTAGGAACTCCCAGTATTACCAAGGACTTTTCATTCCTATTTCCAAGGGCAGTTTAAATTAACCTAGTATTTTCCAAAATGAAATGTATCTCTACTTGGCATTCATTTGTATTATTCAAGAACTAGCTTGCATGAGCAACACAAGTAAAACACAGCTATTGTTTGCAGAACACATAGGACTTTTTCAGACAGGGTAAAAAAAAACCCTGCAGAGGTCGGGATGAGGACAGTGCTGTCCCGCTTCCAGGGCTCCGTTTCAGACGACACTGTCCTCCTCCTGTCCTTCATTCATTCTGCCTCCGTCCTGCTTTCATTTTGCCTCTGCTGCTTTTTATTAACAGAAGTTTCCATTAATAAAAAGTGGAGGAGGCAAAACGAAAGCAGGATGGAGGCAGAACGAATGAAGGATGGGAGGTGGACGGCATCATCCAAAATGGAGCACTGGAAGTGGGACAGCACCATCCTCCTCCCGACCTCTGTGGGGTTTTATTAACCTGTCTGAAAAAGTCAATAGTCAACAGAGATCAAGTGAGAGAAAAAGGAATGTTTGCACCAGAACAAAATGATCCAAATATTCAGCTAGTGTAATATTGCTAAGGTACTTTGGTTCTTTGACTATAACTTCTGAATAATAATAATAATAACAATAACAATAATAATAATGGCTCAGTGGAAATTGGTGAAAAACAATTTCCAAAATGTTACATAGTCTAGATGTGACACGTGTTCAGTGCGAGTGGCGGGATATTTCAAGAAAGAGTTCGGATGTAAACCTGGGAATGTGCTGGTAAAATCAAAACAAAAAGAACTAGAATGTCTTGATTGTTCCAGATACTTTCCCCCCCTTCTAGATGAACCCTTTGATGATACAAAACATTCCAGAGATTTTAGACAGTGCATATTTATATATTTATTACTATTTTTCCCCACAGAAGCCTCAAGGTGCATAAAACAGGTGGTATTTCATTTTATTTTCACAACAGTAGTGGTGGTAGATTAAGATGAGAGATAGTAAATGGCTGAAAGTCCCCGTAACCTCCATAGGTAAGTGGGGATTGGAATCCTGGAGGCTAGAACCCCATTTAGACTTCTGGTACAATGAAACAGTTCTCACCATACCATATTGTAAGGGTGGGACATTTATGCCCCCCCTCATATTGTTGGACAGTAACTCTCATCATCTCTAGTCAACATCATCAATAGTGAGGACTAATGGGAGATGCAGCCCAAAATATCTGGAGCACTACATGTTCTCCACCCCTGCCATATTAGTTGCAAAGGAATGTTACAGACTCTTTCTGATCTTGTCCAAACACCTTTCCCTGCTGCCCAACTAACACTATTCATAATTAGAAAATATTTTCCCAGGCATACCTGATTCAACATTCCTTCAAATTAGGAAACTACTGATGCTTTAATCACACCATATCCTCATTTTCTGACACTGACACAAGCGACAGGAATGCAAAATGTAAGAGTGCAGAGGCCCATGAGACTGACTTTTTGCTTGCATTAAAAAGAGAAAAGGGGCAGGGGGGTCCGCATATCATGGTATGCGGTCAACAAGAACCTGAAATAAAAACAATCAACTAGCTATTGGAAATTAAAATGCTGATTCTAGTAATAAAAGTTCTTTCTAGTTTGACACAAAGAATAAAGTCTATCCAGGGAAGGCCTATCAGACACTGTTGTGCTTTTAGGAGTCATTGTAGCATCTGCTTAAAAAAACAAACAATAAAAAAACTTTGAATCCCATGAGAGAATTGGGGTGAGGTGCAAGCCATGCAGAGTGCTGAATTCAATGGGCCTGAAGACAATGGCACTGGAGTAGATTCATCTGTCAGAAAGAGAAGGCGCAAAAACCTTCCATCAATCTGCCATAGACTGTGCTTAATTCATCTGCCCACAAGCCCCACACACTGCCTGTTGTCAGGGCTGGTGGATTCCTTTTTCCCATTATGGGAAATTCACTCCTAAGGGACAAATGTCATGACATGGTATGAAATGTTACTCAAGGAAATTACAAGGACAGCCATTCTTTTTCCAAAAGAACATTAATTAAGTTGTATTTTCTGTGATCATACTAATCTGTATGGCTCAGTTTCCTGTATTCCATTACTGTATTCAGGTCACTGGAATTCTATGGTCAGAAGAAAGTGTATGATTATGCTTCCCATCACAGTAACAGTTGCATCTATCTCTGATCTTAGGTGTAGATTTACAGTGCTCTGGCAAGCAGGTATGTACTAGTCCACACTGAGAGCTGTGAGAAGTATTTTCTTCCTAATGTCTGATAATCACCAGTCACAGCAGAAGAAAGCAGTTTTCCTCTATAGAAAACACTCAGTCAAATCCAGGAAAGGAAAGGGGTGAAAAAGAAGGCAAGAATATTGTCTACATGCATACCTTCTCTCTCTTGTATTTCTCAAAATGTGACATAGTGGGGATGGGAAACATAAGCACTATTTCTCTGGGAACGCATCGGTGCTTATCTCTCTCTAAAAGAACTCTATGTGAATTCTTTTACCATGTGACACAAAGGAGGTCCAGGTTTTTAACCTAGCCTATTTCACATTTCACTGGTTGCGTGAATGAACTGTGAAAATTGTTTCCTGTTTTTTCAAACTGTTGGGATGCTGGTTTGCAAAGGCCAAGAGAGACAGAGGCAAAGGGAGAGCCCTCCTTGGTTTCAAGAAATAACATTCTTTCTTGGGAGTTAATTTCAAAGTTAATTTGTCTGAGGCAAGGGTTCCATCATGGTACATTTGAAGTAATCTATCTCCCTTAAAACCAAAGGCATTATACAGCAGGAGCTTGTTTACAACACTCAATCTATATAAAGAGAGGAAAAAATACCAACCGGAAAACTGGCAAGTCAACTCTTTTTAGATAACTTGGGAAAGTAAACTTTGTCCTGGAGAGGAAGTTTGTGTATTGAGGGAAATTTCAACAAGGACACTTATTTTAGTGGGAAGCCTAATTTTCTTGAGATGAAACTTTAAAAAAAAAAATCCATATACACAGAGATTGATTATGGGAATCTGACCTACTTTTCCTTGTCATTTTTTCATGGTCCCAGAAAATGTAATTCCCTCTCATAACAATGTGCCTTATTATTGTCAAGCTGTCATACAGCCATGTGTCTTCTTATAGGTTAAACTGGAAGTGGACTTCTGGTCATTTCTGATTTAGCTGGGAGGGGACGGTACAGCCCAGGTAGGTCCCAGTGGGCATATGGCCCCCTGGCCCCACAGAAATTAGGGAAGGGAAATCTCATCTAAAACAGATTGTACACCACTCAGTTGAGGGGGAAGATCACCCACCAACATTTGTCACATTCAACTGGATTGAATCTGGATTTATTGGTCCTCACTCATCCAATCCATTACTATGCTCATATATTAAAATGTGTGTATAGCCCTTGTTTCACTAATGCTGAACACTTAACCATGGAGGTGAAGCAGGGAGCGTATACCTACTGCCATGTTACATGATCTGTGAATGAATGAGCGTTATGTGAGGACTCCTGAAATCTTTTTCTATTATTTCACAGACTTGGAAAAGATGAACATGGTTGTATTCTAGCTCCACTCAGTCCCACTTCATCTCTCCTCTCCAGGACTGATCTTGACTATCAAGCAGGTAGGAGGATGATAGCGTTTGGCAACTGGAATGGAAGCAAGATGGACTGAATATAGATTAAATTTCTAACCCAAACAGGAGTAGCCCTGTTGAATCAATAGGATTTACATAACTGTTGACACACCATTCAACAATTGATACAACAGTTCTACTCTAGCTGAGGCCTGCATTTAAATTTAGGCCAGAGGCAGCCAGGTTACATCTAGCTAGAAAGCTAACTGACCCAGGGAGCAGATATACAACTAATTTATATATGATTGACATATGACTTGGATTGGAAATCAATTATAAAATCAATGTTATTCTCCTTGCACCTACTCTTTCAGTGTGTGTGTGTGTGCCTTCAAGTTGTCTGTTGACTTATGACCACACCATGAATTTCACAGGGTTTTCTTGACCAAGGAGGAAAGACACTTAGTTTTGGAAAATAAATGGCAAATATGGAGATAGAAGATAGAATGCAGGGCCCTGACCCAAACTTGCACCACTGCAGGCAGGTAGGTTTAAATGGAATGCCAATCAACTGTACAAAAGGCCAGATCATTGTAACATCAGAGTGCAGAACCTTGGGACTAGAGAGCTGTCTTTTTGGAAGGCAAATTCTGTTTAATAAAATAGCACCAGGATTTGCAGCTGACAAGATTAAAGAGGAGGGAAGTGGCAAGTAAGGCAGCTGTTGAGTGCTTCTGTGGGAAAATAAAAACAATAGATGGAAGAAATCAATAGATGGAATAAATCAAACATGATTGAAAACAAGGACTGGGTTGCAGGTATTCAACAGCACACTTGCAATTACACCTCTACACACAGCAACATGCATAGCGACTAAACAGGGATTTTAAAACAGTGCATTCCAGTGTCATCCTTATGTGGAACTACTCAAATTTGGCATATGGAGCTCATGACTACAATGTTATATGCCCTATCTATTTCATGGATAAAAAAGGGTGAAATTATAGGAGGAGGAGATTATTCGCATGAACTTTTGCAAGCAAATTGCCTACACAGGGAAAGATCATAGATAAGAGATGATAGAGAGATGACTGATGAATACTAATTCATGTCCAAGATGGAAGAAAGTGAATGGCAAACCACCGCTTACTGCTTAACATCATGATGAAAGTATTGGGAGACTAGAGAGTATCCAATGCAATTAACAACTGCAATTATCAACTGCAAATGTAAAAGGAGCTCAGAGATTTTCAAAATGATCCTGTGGATCAGCCTTCCCCAGCCTGGTGCCCTCCAGATGTTTTTGCCTTTCACTTCCATTAGCCCTAGCAGGCCCCATAACAATGGTTTAGAACTCTGAGAGCTGCAGACCAAAATCTGGATTCTGGAGCCAGAACCCAACAGTGTGACTTCCATGAGTGGAGGCTGGTTCCACAGAGTGGGGGAGGGCACTTGCCTCTCCCTCCTGCAGCCCCTTGTGTACCCTTGAAGCCTGGCCTGAAGAGGGAGAACCCTCCAGAGCACATTTTCAGAACTTTAGAAAGCTGCAAGGGGGAAGTCCCCAAATTGTCAGGGACATAGTATTGTCTCTAGCCCCGGAAGGGCATCCTGAAAGGATGCTATGTTTACCTTCAAGTCAAATCTGACTTATGGTGACTCTAATGTAGAGTTGTTTTGGCAAGATTTATTCCAAGGAAGTTTGTCACTGCCTTACTCTTAGGCTAAGAGTGTGTGACTTGCCCAAAGTCTCCCAGTGGCTTAGTGGGGATTCAATCCCTGGTGTCCTGGAGTCCTAGGAGATTATCACATGAGGCTGTTTTGCCTTGGCAATAGCATTATCAAAGGAAACAAATAACATACCACTTTGAAAATGCTGAGTATCACATCTCTCCTCTTCTGTACAACAGCTCTGCTTTGCAAACTCCCCTAGTGCAATAAGTTTCTTTCTTTAATACCGACATTACAGCAGTCACATGGCAGGACAGGGCCTGATTCTCCTCCTTCCCCCTCCCCCTCCTTATTCCAAAGCAGGTTAGCTCCAAGCCTGTTGGTTTTCTATTTATATGGCAACAATGATTTCAAAACTATTTTTATTTTATCATTTTGCTGTAATTATGCAAACACAGCAAAATAAAAAAATGAAAACGGACAGGCATGTAGTTAGTCTGCACTTGAATAGTGAGTGGGGGGGAGGAAAATCAGCCCCCATGACTATTCTAATGCCGGCATTGAAGTGAAGAGACTTATCACACCAGCGAACTCCTGGAATAGCACCGATATTGGGAGTTTATTTATGGGTTTTCCCTGTCAATGAAAGGGAGTGCTACACTAACAGGGTGATTACACATCAGAACAGGACAGCAATGATGTCATGTGAAAAAGTTCAGCTGTAGAGCTACTATCCTGCTTTAATTCCGCCCCCCCTTTATTTTATTTTATTTTATTTTATTTTATTTTATTTTTGCCTTGTGTGATAATCTCCCTAGTCCAAAATCTAAAACACTACACTATGGTGGCTAAAGTAGTTTGTCTAATTCTTATCTTTCTAAATATTCTTCCAAAGTAGTATATTTCTAAGAAGTGTAGGTGAAGGAAGAAGGTCACAGTTTGGTATATCTTCTGTTATCAGTAATGCGTCTTGCTAGAATGGTCATACATAATGTGCTTCTGTCCTTTGGCAACCAACAATGGGTGACACTTCAGAGTGCCTCAAGAGTGAAAACTCCTGATTTGGGACTTTATCAGACTAGCATCTAAAAACACTGTAATTCCACTACTGAGGAAAGTAGAAACACAGTGGCGTGATTATAGTAATTATTGCACATCTTCGTAGTTGCACAATATTTCACTATGCCATAATCATACAATACTACCACCATGGAATCATCAAATGACCACTACTAGCAGTTTAAGAATGGGCTTGTACTTCCATGATTTTGCATGGGCAAGATTTCGGCTGTTCTCGTGAGAAGACACGACTTTGTGAAGTCGAAGGCTTTCATGGCCGGCATCCATAGATTTTCCTTGGGTTGTTTCCAGGCTGTGAGGCTGTGTTCTGGAATAGTTTCTTTCTGATGTTTCACCTGCATCTGTGGCTGGCATCTTCAGAGAACGGTTGGGTAGGAGTGTGTGTGGAGTTTATATATTGTGAACCCCTGTTGGGGAGTATATGTAAATTTGTGTAATTGAATGGTTAGTTTCTGGGTATAGAAATGCAAGGCTCGTTAGTGTCTGTTTGACTAATGGTTGGTTGATGGGCCATTATCTGCTGGGAATCCCCCTGCCCCTGGGTGGAATTCCTTTGTAAGTGTTGAGTTTTTATTCTATTGTTTTTCAAAACTAGGAGCCAGATTTTGTTTACTTTTAAGCTTTCTTCTTTCCTGTTGAAGTTGTCCAGGTGTTTGTGGATTTCAATAGCTTCTCTGTGCATTCTGACATGATAGTTGTTGGTCTGGTCCAGAATTTCGGAGTTTTTAAATAGCATTTTGTGTCCAGATTAGTTTATAACATGTTCTGCTACTGCTAATTTTTCTGGCTGGCCCAATCTGCAGTGTCTCTCATGTTCCTTGATTCGTGTTTGCACACTGCGTTTTGTGGTCCCTATGTAAACTTGTCCACAGCTGCATGATATGCGGTAAATCCTGCAGCTGTGAGAGGGTCTCTTTTATACTTTGCTGATAGTAGCATTTCTTGGATTTTCTTTGTTGGTCTGTAGATTGTTTGGAGGTTGTGTTTCCTCATCAGTTTCCCTATTCTGTCTGTGACTCCTTTGATGTACGGTAAAAATACCTTCCCTTTAGGTGGCTGTTTTTCTTCTTCATTCCTGTGGTTTTTTTCTGGGTCTGCTGCTCTTGTGATGTCTGATCTGGAGACACGACTTTGTTTAAACATACCAAAGATACATAAATAACAAAAGAAATTAACAAATAAATGGTGAAACATGAAAATGTACCAAGAAATGTACCAAGTTCATTAAGAGTGTCCTGTGTGTCCTGTGTTTTCACTGGAAAAAGGGAGGGGAGAAAGGGCTGCTTATTCATGCTGTAATCACGCATAATAATTTGTTAATTTCTTTTGTTATTTATGTATCTTTGGTATGTTTAAACAAAGTCGTGTCTCCAGATCAGACATCACAAGAGCAGCAGACCCAGAAAAAAGCCACAGGAATGAAGAAGAAAAACAGCCACCTAAAGGGAAGGTATTTTTACCGTACATCAAAGGAGTCACAGACAGAGCAGGGAAACTGATGAGGAAACACAACCTCCAAACAATCTACAGACCAACCAAGAAAATCCAAGAAATGCTACGCTCAGCGAAGTATAAAAGAGATCGTTTCACAGCTGCAGGATTTACCGCATATCATGCAGCTGTGGACAAGTTTACAGTAGAACGTGATTTTGCACACTTGTCAATACTGTGAAAAGAGTAATATTGAGGGCTATTCCTGGATTTTCCCATCAATTAAAAGTGATGAGTAGTTAACAGGTGGCACACACATTGCCCATGGGAGGAGGATGACATTGTGTAATAATGGGAACCGATTTGTGGTACTGTTTGTTGCTCTGTGATTCTTTGATTATAGCCCCATCTGATAAAGTCTTTTGTCATGCCATTTTGTTTCATTTAAGTATGGTTCCCTTCAACTTCTACACAAAAGGACAAGTGCTTTGGGTATCCTTAATATCGCAAATTGCTGGGAAGCTGGAAGTACATGGAAGGATGGAATCAGTATTTTGTGCTTTTAAAGTATCTTGCAGCAGCTAGATCTGGCTATTCTCCAAGTCTGGATATAGACTAAATCATAGAATCATAGAATCATAGAATTGCAGAGTTGGAAGAGACCACGAGGGCCATCCAGTCCAACCCCCCTGCCACGCAGGAAATCACAATCAAAGCATCCCCGACAGATGGCCATCCAGCCTCTGTTTAAAGACCTCCAAGGAAGGAGACCCCACCACGCTCCGAGGGAGTGCGTTCCACTGCTGAACAGCTCTTACTGTCAAAAAGTTCCTCCTCATGTTGAGGTGAAATCTCTGTTCCTGGAGCTTGCACCCATTGCTCCGTGTTCCAGTCTCTGGAGCAGCAGAAAACAAGCCTGCTCCATCCTCAGCGTGACATCCCTTCAAATACTTAAACAGGGCTATCATATCGCCTCTAAACCGTCTTTTTTCCAGGCTAAACATACCCAGCTCCCTAAGTCTCTCCTCATAAGGCATTGTTTCCAGACCTTTCACCATTTTAGTTGCCCTTCTCTGGACACGCTCCAATTTGTCAATATCCTTTCTGAATTGTGGTGCCCAGAACTGGACACAGTATTCTAAGTGAGGTCTGACCAAGGCAGAATAGAGTGGCACTATTACTTCCCTTGATCTAGACACTATACTTCTATTGATACAGCCCAAAATTGCATTGGCCTTTTTAGCTGCCGCATCACACTGTTGGCTCATGTTCAACTTGTGGTCTACTAGGACTCCTAGATCCCTTTCGCACGTAGTCTCATTCAGCCAGGTCTCTCCCATCCTATATTTATGCATTTCATTTTTCCGCCCTAAATGCAGTCTTAAATGAAATGTACCACTGCATTTCTGTTGGGATTACAAGGGCTTTGCTACACTGGGAAACCCCTTTTAATAGTGCTCACTCGGTGAGTCACAGATTCCTGCTTATTGCACTCAGTGGAAATCCATTGGGCAGGGAACAGGGGAACTGAAAGCAGGAGGAAAATTGAGAGTATTGTAGTACTTTCCCACAATTGCAGTTTTCCGAACAATATAATATGAAATCTGAGAAAGTACATCAGTCCTTAAATATCTGGCTAAAAGTCAGGGTGGGGGCAAGTACCACTTAACTGTAACCTAAAGATGAAACTATACAGATAGAGAAACTAGAAAGACGGCAATTGTTTCATTAGGCTTTCAAATCCATGGCTGACAGCAATGCCTCAATTAAATATTACAAAATTAAAGGAGTGGGACATTATTTTGCTGTTTCTCTAACCTAGGAAAGGAAATCTAACACTTTCCTGAACACCCCAGTGAACAGGTTTATTTAATTTTGGTAGAAACAAATTGTAATTTCACTTTCAGTGGACCTGACTATTAATCCTTTTGAAATTGCTGAGAAAATCCTTAGCATACTTCACCTGGTATGTTTATTCTCACTAAGTCATTTTAGGTCACATTGTTTGCTTGGTGCCGTTTGGTCTGAACTTATGCCTTCCTGTACAGGAAGTCCTCAAGATTACACATTGTATTTTTATGGGTTGATTCCAGCCTATTGCAAGCTGTTACCTGAAGACTGACACAGATGAGAGTCTGTTCATAGATGGATTACAAAAAAGGCATGCACACACAAAATATAGGAAGAAATCAAAGAGTTAGATGGTAAAGAGATCCTGCAGTGAATAAACAGACATTAGTACAAGGGCCTAAATAACCTATAGACACCAGATCCTGTCTGATCTTAGAATCTAAGCAGGCTCAGCCCTGGTTAGTACTTAGATGAGAGGCCACCAATGAATACAAGGCACTGTAGGCTAGATTTCACAGGAAGGAAATGACAAATCACTTCTGAGTATTCCTTAACTAGGAAAACCCTATGAAATACATGGGGTCACCATAAGTCGGAAGGTGACTTGAAGGCACAGATACACACAGTACAATGGAGTATTTGGCTGTGATATCAGTTGACAATAAGATCAGTCCATTTTTGTGTTACTTTAAAGGATAATTTTGCCCCTAAACATTTGGCTATTTAATTCATATGTACACATGAATGGCTTTCTCACCTCCACAGATCAGCCTGGTCTGGCCTTGGTAATCACTGTACATAACATACAAAAAGGTCAATATTATTACTTTCACACAGCAGATGAGGGGAGCTGAAACTATTTGAGTCATCTAATAAGCACATGGTTCTGGTGAAATCTAAACTAGGATCTTCTCAGTTGACGGTTCATGCTCTTAGAACTACAATATGTTATACTCAATCTCTTATAGCCTCTTTTGGTAACATAAATAGTGACCATAAAACATAAACTGATCTATTTAACAGCCTTTCATGCTGGGAACTTAAGAAGATAAACAAACAAACAAAGAATTAATACACTTGCATTCTAGTCTTGCTTGAGGTTGACAGATTATCAGACAATCTTAATAATCCAGGACAGGGACACCACAGGATGGCGAAAGGGCTTCCCTTTCAGACAATGTTGTCCCTGTCCCACTCTGCCCCCATGCTGCTTCTGTTCTATTCTATGGAATCACGGGCTTGTTAAAAGGTGCCCTGTTTCTGTGGCACAATGCCAGGAGGTCCGTGCCGAACACTTCCGGGTGCAATCAGGACATCCAGGTAAGTGACAGCCTTTTTTTGTAGCCTCCCTGGGTTACTTTGGGGTTTTAAAGTGTGTTTTTGTGCTTTGTTTTACTTTTTGACATTTAGTTTTCTTTCTTTTTAAAACTTCCCACATAATCATTCTCTCGTGAGAATGGCCAGGATTTAGTTTCCAGGAAGTGAATGCAGCTCTACTCGAGCTGCATTCATGCCTGGGCTGCCGGAGGGGAGGGGGGGACTTTTTATTCTGCTTGAAAGGTAGGTGTATGAATTTTTTTAAAAAACGTGACAGGGACGGGAGCAGGGTGGGAATTAGAAGATGCGACAGGGATGCTATATTTGTCCCTGTGTGATAATCTTCAGACATTCATGTGAAAAACAGGAAGCATTACTTTCAGCATATCCAAACACAGGATCCATCTCAACAATCTATAAAGCAACAGGATTGATTTAACTTCATCTTCCTAACTGCAGACATTTCCCCATACAATTCAGTAAAGGAGGTAAAAACAACCAAACTAGATGGCTACAATTTATGGTCTAAACAATTTAAAAATTTAGCAGGGGGGTGTCACTCTTTCTCTTTTCAAGCACATTTTTCAATACATCCCAACTTCCATCCAAAAGAAAAGTTCCAGAAAAGGGAGAGACAAGCCAGAGGGTGGCGTTCTGCCTGGTTTTGTACATCACAATTAACAAACCACATCTACTGCCATTACTGCAAGGAGGATCACAAGAATGCTGCTTGTGCATGGTAAACCAATGTTCCTGCAACAGATTTTATGGTATGCTACCATGACAGCATATAATCTATTGCATGATTCTCTCTCTCTCTCTCTCTCTCTCTCTCTCTCTGGCTTTTCTTCGCAAATGAAGATTCAGGAAGGACTCATCCCGTGCTTTCTGCAAGCGTGCTGATGACTAAAAAGGCCAATCCGAGATAAACAAGTCCAGTTGCAGAAAGCACAGCAGGTCTCCTTGGGTGATGTTTCCAGGTTGTGATTTTTTCTGCTTTGTTGTTTCTCTTCAAGACTTGTTCGGTGTGAGTTCTCAAATAAGGCTGCAGCATTGTGGATAGTCAGTCTCCATGCCTCCTGATGTGAGGCCAGGGCGGACCACTGTTGGTGATCAATTCGGCCGAGCCTGAGATGTTGTTTCAGGGAGTCCTTGTATTGCTTTTTTGGAGTGCCCCTCTTACGCTGACCCATGGCGAGTTCACTGTAGAGTACTATTTTTGGGAGGTGATGGTCCTCCATCCTAGAAATGCAAGATTTAAAACATTTAAATAATAAATGAATGAATACAGAATTGCAGAGTGCTGGGATTATTTCTTTGTTATTGACTTCTCCTTCCCTTATATCCCTCCTGGTGCTCCTAATAGTTCTTCCACTGTCTCTCCTCCTTCATCTTTTTCCTCTGTTTCTTCTTCCACCTCAGCTTCCTCTTCCTCCTCTTCATTCTCTCCCTCTCCTTCTTCTTTTTCCTCTTGGCTTTGATTTCTGTCTTCACTTCTTTCTGAATCCTGTCTTCCTCTCCCAGTTTGGTTTTCCCCCCTCTTCTTTCCTTTTTTGTATACTTGCTATATCTATAACCTTGTTTCCTTCTTCCGTAGGTACAACTTTCCTCCTTAAATTGTTTCCAAACTCTATTATTCCTTTATCCCCTTTCTCGTAATTGTTTTCTTTATTTTTTCCTTTGTCTCCCCCCCCCCTTTTTCCTTCCTGTAACCGTGTTAGGAAGTCTTTTGCTTTATTTATTGTATTTATCCAATGTGTCTTATTATTATATATGACTGTGATTCCTTCAATTTTGTTCCATTTGTAAGTTATTTGATGTTTCCTCAATACCTGAGTTAAGAAGCTATATTCTTTACTTCTTTTTAGAATTTGAGGGGGAATGTCTTTAAAGATCTTATCTTCAAGTTCCTCTATCACTAGTTTATCTTTATAGACTTGTTGAATCACCAGATCTTTAACTCTTTCCCTTATAAAATATATTACTATATCTCGTGGATGAGTTTTTGTTGTTGTTGCAATCCAAGAATCCAGCCTGAACAGTTTGTCTATCTCAGTATCCACCTGTTCTGGATCCCAACCTATAAAGTCAGTGAAATCTAGGATCACCCTTGCCGCTAAATCCTCACCTTTACTTGTAACACTTAAACTCCTTATCTGTGGCTTTGTCTCCCATATATATTCAATTTCACAAGTTCACCAACCCTCCAATCTTATTCATTACCACTCCTCAACATATATTTATATACAATTACAATTATATATCAAAACCCCGCTTTTGATTTATAATAATCCCATTAATATCTACCCATAGAATTAGCCTTCTCCTTCTCCAATCTCTCGTTCAAATGTTTCTCTGTGTTCTACCCCTTCTCCTCCTCCAAGCTTCCTAATTTTTCTTTACTCTTCTTCTTTCTGTCTGCTCACTCTGTGGGTTGTCTTCTTCTTTCTGAGATTTACCTTCCTCTATCTTCTTTTTTCCTTCCTTCTCCTTCCTTCTCCCTCTAGGTCCTTCTTTCTTCTCATGATTTTTCCCTTTCTTTTTTCTCTCCAATCCCTTTTCGCTCCAAACTCGTCTGCGTTCACCTGCTCCTTCCTCTCCTTTGTCTCCGTTCAACTGCCACTTTGCTCCTTTATTCGCTGTATATGTCTCCTTCTCCTTCTCTTTTCCTTCTTCCTCTTTTCCTTCTTTTAAATTCTAATTCTAGTTCTTATTTAGTTCATGTTTAAATCTTACTTTCCATTTCTCCTTGCACCACACTCCTTCTCTTCTCCTTTGTTTTGTTTTTTTTATTTTAAAGTATTCCTACAGGCTTACAGTTCCAATTTTCCATTTCCCATTTCTTCCAAAACACACCAAGGTTTACTTTGACTTTACACCTTCTCTCGGTCCCTCCTCTCTTCTCACAAGGAAACAGCTTTACTTCCCGGGTCTTTTATAAAGATAAACAAAAAATAGAAATGCTTACTTGCAACTTGGTAATCTTAAAATATAATTTAAAAGTGGTGGCATTGCTCTGCCATTTTTTTAAACAGTGGCATAAACTCTGGAGTGAAAAATGGTGCCGACCTCCTCAAATCCTCCGCGTCTAGGTATGGGGTTTCCCTCACCCTCTCTGCTTGTCTGATCTGGCAAAACTGGTCACTGCCGCCTCCTCTGCTTGCTTTTTTCCACCAGCACAAGTTGCTTCCAAATTTCATTTCTAAGCTGGGGGTTTACCTGCGTTTAGCAGCAGGGTTTCAGGAGCTCACCGAAACCCTGTCTCCCCCGATGCCTTCACCACCAGAAGTCGTTATTGACTTCTCGAGTACTATCACAAAAGATGGATAGCTACATCTGTATGTGTGAAAGGAAAACATTTATTCTAAGATGGTGCATGCCATGTACGCTTTTCAAACCATTTACATTTAATTTTAAAACATTTAAATTGTTTGTTTAATGCTTAAAAGGCTATCTAGTCTGCAATCCTGTACTGGCTTATCTGTAAGTAAGGATAAACTCTGATAAACTCCACTGAACACAGTGCAACTCAGAATTGTTTGTTGTGTGCCTTCAAATCATTTCCAAGTTGTGGCAACCCTAAGGTGAACCTATCACAGGGTTTTCTTGGCAAGATTTGTCCAGAGAGGGTTTGCCTTTGACTTCTCTGAGGCTGAGAGAATGTGACTTGCCCAAGGTCATCCAGTAGGTTTCCATGGCTAAGCGGGGATTTGAACCCTTGCCTCCAGAATTGTAATCCAATGCTCAAACCACTAAACCATGCTGGCTCTCACATCTGAAAACAAGTACATAAATTTACACTGTATAGGATTAATATAAAGAGTTAAGAATAGAGCTATATGGGAGCTATATCCAAATATCTGTAAACAACAACTATTTAATTCAGTGAGATTTACTTCCAAGTCAACACACATGGGATTGTTGTATTAATCAGTTGGAGATGGGATGGGAACTCATTGCCCTCTGAATATTGCTGGGCTATAGCTCCCATCATCATTCACCATTGCTTGTACAGACTAGGCCTGATGGGAGCTGCAGTCCAACCATACCTGGCCAGATACACTTTCCAGTCCTCAGCTTAAAGTCAGCAGACCTACTTTCTCTAACTGCCTTCAAGCTGCTGTTGCTGAGACTCAGAAACACATAGCCAGGCACACCCTCCAACAGATTAGAGCATGTATATTAAGATCTACAGGCACTTAGTGAAGGTTGCCATTATGAGAACTTTAATGCTTGGTGATTACTACAGCTATTTTAGATCTGCACTAAGTCACACACCTGGGAAATGTGAGCCTCTGCCTGAAAATCTGAGTACAGAGCTGCTCTGACCCAAATGATTCTTCATGGTGAATGGCTGACTTGACTTTTGATTGCTTTCACCTGTGCATTTTCAGTCACTTTAAGGAGTCCTGACCTCTAACTGCAATGAAATTCAGGCAGTGCATTCAAACCACACTCGGGGGCTGTTCAGTACACCAGCACAGAGGTGAGGGAAGGCTGTGGGGCCTATCTGGATCCAGATACAGAAAACCCAAATAGATTTTTTAAAAATCATAGAATCATATCATAGAATCATAGAATTGCAGAGTTGGAAGAGACCACAAGGGCCATCCAGTCCAACCCCCCTGCCACGCAGGAAATCACAATCAAAGCATCCCCGACAGATGGCCATCCAGCCTCTGTTTAAAGACCTCTAAGGAAGGAGAACCCACCACGCTCCGAGGGAGTGTGTTCCACTGCCGAACAGCTCTTACTGTCAAAAAGTTCCTCCTCATGTTGAGGTGGAATCTCTGTTCCTGGAGCTTGCACCCATTGCTCCGTGTTCCAGTCTCTGGAGCAGCAGAAAACAAGCCTGCTCCATCCTCAGTGTGACATCCCTTCAAATACTTAAACAGGGCTATCATATCGCCTCTAAACCGTCTTTTTTCCAGGCTAAACATACCCAGCTCCCTAAGTCTCTCCTCATAAGGCATTGTTTCCAGACCTTTCACCATTTTAGTTGCCCTTCTCTGGACACGCTCCAATTTGTCAATATCCTTTCTGAATTGTGGTGCCCAGAACTGGACACAGTATTCTAAGTGAGGTCTGACCAAGGCAGAATAGAGTGGCACTATTACTTCCCTTGATCTAGACACTATACTTTTATTAATACAGCCCAAAATTGCATTGGCCTTTTTAGCTGCTGCATCACACTGTTGGCTCATGTTCAACTTGTGGTCTACTAGGACTCCTAGATCCCTTTCGCACGTAGTCTCATTCAGCCAGGTCTCTCCCATGCTATATCTATGCATTTCATTTTTCCGCCCTAAGTGCAGTACCTTACATTTCTCCGTATTGAATTTCATTTTGTTAGCTTTGGCCCAGCTCTCCAGTCTATCCAGGTCATTCTGAATTTTGATCCTGTCCTCTAGGGTATTAGCTACTCCTCCTAATTTGGTGTCGTCTGCAAATTTGATAAGTATGCCCCTAATTCCCTCATCCAAGTCATTGATAAAGATGTTGAATAGCACTGGGCCCAGGACAGAACCCTGTGGCACCCCACTGGTCACATCTTTCCAAGACGAAGAGGAGCCACTGCTGAGCACCCTTTGGGTTCGGCCGGTCAACCAATTACAAATCCATTGAACAGTTAACTTGTCTAGCCCACATTTTACAAGCTTGTTTGCAAGAATGTCATGGGGAACCTTGTCAAAGGCCTTACTGAAATCAAGGTATGCAATGTCCACAGCATTCCCTTCATCTACCAAGCTGGTAACTTTATCAAAAAAAAGAGATCAGATTAGTCTGGCATGACTTGTTTCTCTGAAACCCATGCTGACTTTTTGTGATTATGGCATTGCCTTCTAAATGTTCACAGACTCTCTGTTTAATGATCTGTTCTAGAATCTTCCCTGGTATTGATGTCAGACTAACTGGACGATAGTTGTTGGGATCCTCTTTTTTCCCCTTTTTGAAGATGGGAACAACGTTTGCCCTCCTCCAGTCTGCTGGGACTTCTCCTGTTCTCCAGGAGTTCTCAAAGATTATTGCCAATGGCTCTGAGATTATATTTGCCAGCTCTTTTAATACTCTTGGATGTAGTTCATCTGGTCCTGGAGATTTAAATTCATTTAGATTAAGAAGGTATTCCTGTACTACCTCTTTACTTATTTTGAGCTGGATTTCCCCTATTGTGTCCTCTGTTCCATTCTCCTCAGGTTGGTCCTCCTTTTCCTTTTCTGAAAACACTGAGGCAAAGAAGGTGTTGAGTAATTCTGCCTTTTCTCTGTCCCCTGTTAGCATTTTGCCATCTTCTCCACGTAGCGGCCCTATCATTTCCTTCTTCCTCCTTTTGCTGCGGACATACCCAAAAAAACCCTTTTTATTGTTCTTAACCTCCCTAGCAAGCCTGAGCTCATTCTCCGCTTTAGCTTTTCTGACTTTACTCCTACACGTGTTCGCTATCTGTTTGAATTCTTCTTTGGTGATTTCCCCCCTTTTCCATTTCCTATACATGTTCCGTTTAAAACTTAGCTCCATTGAAAGTTCTTTAGTCATCCATCCTGGTTTCTTGAGACACCTCCCATTTTTCTTCCTCAATGGTACTGTTTGAAATTGTGCCTTCAGTATCTCCCTTTTGAGAAAGTCCCATCCGTCTTGAGGTCCCTTCTCTTTTAGTATTCTTGACCATGGGATCATCCCCAGTATTTCCCTGAGTTTATTGAAATCAGCTCTCCTAAAGTCAAGAATGCATGTCTGACTATGCCTGGCTTCTCCTTTCCATTGTATAACAAACTCCAGGAGAACATGATCACTCTCACCTAAGGATCCCACCACTTGCACCCCATTAACAAGGTCGTCTCTGTTGGTTAGGATCAGATCTAAAATAGCTGACCCCCTTGTTGCCTCTTCCACCTTTTGGACCATGAAATTGTCTTCCAGGCATGTAAGGAATTTGCTGGACCTTGTAGTTTTGGCTGAGTTAGATTGCCAGCAAATATCAGGATAGTTGAAGTCACCCATCACTACTACATCTCTCCTTTCTGCATGTATGTTCATCTGTTCTAGAAAGGCAACATCCAATTCCTCCGTCTGATTTGGGGGTCTGTAGTAGAGTCCCACAGTAACATCCCTGTTGTTTCCCTCCCCTTTAATTTTTATCCAGATGCTCTCCACCTGACTTCCAGTATTGATGTCATGGATCACTTCACTGGTGTAAATATCCCTGACATATAATGCTATTCCTCCTCCTTTCCTGTTTGGCCTGTTTCTCCTATAAAGGTTATACCCCTCTATTCCTACATTCCAATCATGAGACTCGTCCCACCAGGTTTCAGTAACGCCTATTATATCATATTTGTTTTGTAGTGCAAGGAGTTCAAGTTCATCTTGCTTATTTCCCATGCTCTGTGCATTAGTGTAGAGACATCTGAGACCATGTGTTCCCTTTACTTGCTCCCTGTGCAAGTTTTTTTGCCTCCCACTGTTGGGTCCTTGCGCTGTTTGCCTTGTTCCCTCTATGACAGTTTGACTATTTTCTCCAGCCCTTTTGCCTTCCAGAATACTGTCTCCCTCCCCCATTTGACTCAGTTTAAAGCCCTCCTGATCAAATTCTTGAGACTGTTGGCAAAAATGTTTCTTCCAACTGTTGTAAGATGCACCCCATCTCTTGCCAGAAGTTCCCCCTCATGGAAGCGCAGTCCATGATCCAAGAATCCAATTTGTTCTCGGCGACACCATCTACGGAGCCAGTTGTTTACGTCGGCTATTTTCCTCTCCCTTCTTGGACCATGCCCTTCAACTGGCAGAAGAGACGAGATGACCACCTGTGCGTTCATTTCTTTCAGCTTCCTCCCCAGGGCCTCATAATCTCTTCTGATCTTGGGAAAGCTGTGCCTTGCAGTATCATTGGTTCCCACATGGACCAAAAGGAAGGGGTAATGATCCGTAGGCTTGACGAGTCTTGTCAGCCTCTCGGTCACATCACAGATCTTTGCCCCAGGGAGACAACATACCTCCCGAGTCATCTTGTCAGGCCCACATACCACTGCTTCTGTACCCCTCAGCAAGGAGTCCCCCCCCACCACCACACGCCTCCGCTGAGGCTTCGCAGCTGCTGTTCCTTGCGGTGGTCCTCTCAAGGTCCCCTGCTCTACCCCTGAAGTCTGTCCATGCTGTTCTTCCTCGTTGTCCTTGATAAGGGAAAGGGCTTCGAATCGATTCTGTAGCTGCAAGCCGCTGGAAGAATCCCTGGATTTTCTTGTTCTGTGTGTGACATTCCTCCAGCTGTCTACTGCCTGTGTCTGTGAAGTGACCCTCTCCTCCACAGCCACTTCCTCTGTGCGGTCCCCATCCAAGAGTGTTCGTTCTGTTCTGTCCAGGAAAACCTCTTGCTCACGAATCTGTTGAAGTGTAGCTACCCGTGTCTCCAACTGCTGTACTTTCTCCTCCAAGAGGGCTACCAGCTTGCACTTGGTGCATGTGAAGTTCTCCACGTCTGTAGACAAGAATACAAACATCGCACAAGTGTTGCAAGTGACTGCTGCAGTCCCCTCAGTGTCCATGATGAGAGCTTTTAGGTAATCTAAGAACTCTTAGTTAACGCTGAGAATGCTAAGCTGTACTTTTAGGTCTGCTGTATTTTTGTTTGGTTACTGAAATTCTCAGGCTCTTGAGGGTAAAAGGGCAAGGTCAGAAGTTCAAGCCCCTCAGCAACAAGCAGCCTCTCCCAACAGTTTTTTTTTTTAAAAAAAATCAATCTCCCCAGTCAGAATGGCTGTCCAGAAGTTGCTTCCTTCTTCTCCCTGGCAGGAAACTGGCAGGAAACTTGCTGTCCAGAAGCTGTTCTCCTTCTCTCTGGCAGGAAACTGGCCTGGAAAGCCTCTGCAAGGACTTATATAGAGCTAGGCTCCCAGCTCCACCCCCTAATGACTCACAGGTGTGACTCACAGGTGTGACTCACAGGAAGGCCTCTGGCTCTTGAGGGTAAAAGGGCAAGGTCAGAAGTTCAAGCCCCTCAGCAACAAGCAGCCTCTCCCAACAGTTTTTTTTTTTAAAAAATTCAATCTCCCCAGTCAGAATGGCTGTCCAGAAGTTGCTTCCTTCTTCTCCCTGGCAGGAAACTGGCAGGAAACTTGCTGTCCAGAAGCTGCTCTCCTTCTCTCTGGCAGGAAACTGGCCTGGAAAGCCTCTGCAAGGACTTATATAGAGCTAGGCTCCCAGCTCCACCCCCTAATGACTCACAGGTGTGACTCACAGGTGTGACTCACAGGAAGGCCTCTGGCTCTTGAGGGTAAAAGGGCAAGGTCAGAAGTTCAAGCCCCTCAGCAACAAGCAGCCTCTCCCAACAGTTTTTTTTTTTAAAAAAATTCAATCTCCCCAGTCAGAATGGCTGTCCAGAAGTTGCTTCCTTCTTCTCCCTGGCAGGAAACTGGCAGGAAACTTGCTGTCCAGAAGCTGCTCTCCTTCTCTCTGGCAGGAAACTGGCCTGGAAAGCCTCTGCAAGGACTTATATAGAGCTAGGCTCCCAGCTCCACCCCCTAATGACTCACAGGTGTGACTCACAGGTGTGACTCACAGGAAGGCCTCTGGCTCTTGAGGGTAAAAGGGCAAGGTCAGAAGTTCAAGCCCCTCAGCAACAAGCAGCCTCTCCCAACAGTTTTTTTTTTAAAAAAATTCAATCTCCCCAGTCAGAATGGCTGTCCAGAAGTTGCTTCCTTCTTCTCCCTGGCAGGAAACTGGCAGGAAACTTGCTGTCCAGAAGCTGCTCTCCTTCTCTCTGGCAGGAAAATCTTATTAAACTAAATAATTGACAATCTGCTGCCTTTTAAAGGGTTCCCCAGATCTGATACTTGAAACAAGCTGCCTCCCTGTATCTAATGGAAAGGCTTGCTCTGACATGGAATTTTTCCCCTTTGTAGACAATTTAGGATTCCTAGAGAGAAAACTGGAGAGGGCTTCTGTACCTTTAATGGTGATGTATAAGAGGGGATTTCAGCAGGTGTTGCTTATCACATAACCAAGTGACAAGTGAAAACCTGCTGAAATTCCCTCTTTTACACAACCATTAAAGGTACAGGAGCCCTCTTCAGTTTTCACCTTGGCAACCCTAGCAGACAGAGCAGCCTTGGCTACAACAGGTCTGGACAGAAACCTCTCACTCATCCTTTCCTTAGCCATTGTCTCACTCAGAGCTTGGAAAGTTACTTTAAAAAGTAATTTGTTCCTGTTAATGATTTCACAGTATAAACCCTACAATGAGAAGATTCAGTGCTCCAATTTTATTGGAAAATCTGCTCAAAATTTTAGTAAGGTGTCACTTTCAAGTCCCAACATTGAAAAGTGATAACTTACTTGTGGCTGCAGCACAGACTGAGGATTTTTTCAGACAGGATTTACCACACAAGGAGACTCCGGAACAGTTACGACACTGTCACGCGGCAGGGGGTCCATTTTGGATGATGCCATCCCTCTCTTGGCATCATCCGTAACTGTTCCGGGTATGACTGAAGGCAGCCGCACCATTTTTTACTCACGGAAGTTGTCCGTGAGTAAAAAAATGGTGCGACTGCCTTCAATCATACCTGGAACAGTCACAGATGATGTCGAAAGACGGCATCATCTGAAATGGACCCCCTGCTGCGCGACAGTGTCGTAACTGTTCCAGAGTCTCCTTTTGCAGTAAGTCCTGTCTGAAAAAGTTTTGAGACAATGTCGTTTGAAACTAGGACCTGTTCACGGTACAGTAACATCTTCCTGTGCTCCTCTTGGGGTTTTTGCTGTGTCTGATAATCTCCTTACTCTCAGACATTCATAAACACAATCACAAAAGCACAAGGATAGCCATGAGGAAAGAGAGGCTGAGTAAATCTTGCCTGTTTAATGATATTCTAGATATTGGCTATGATTCTAGATCAGCTACTTAGCTATGTAACTACCTTAGTTACATAGCTAAGTAGTGTCTCCCAGTCTGACCCTTCCCCCCCCCCCAGTTCAAATGTACTGGCAGCAGCTGCTGTGAGTGGCAGAGGTCAGTTTTCCTTTTGATTGACCACCCGCCTCCTGTGAGTAATCTCCAGTGCAACAGTCAGAAGCAGGATCCCTGCCATAATTCCCCTTTGCAGCAGAGATTGCTCACAGGAGGGGCATGGAAATGTTAGTCAGCTACTTCCCAATTTACAGGAGAACAGCTCCGTCACTCACAGTGGCTACTACCTGGTAAGTCAGGATTGCGGGACATTCACAATCCCTATGTATTTCCTACGCCATTTTTTTAAAAATATATCTTTATTATCAATGTTCAATATTGCCTTATATTAATAAAATACAGTAGTAGTAAACATAAACTACAGCACTGACATCATAATTAGACAAGAACACCAATGGAGAAAAGACCCATGCACAAATAAATGTATTTATACTTCCTGCTAATTCCCTAGTTTTGGTGTTGATTGGAAACCTATCATCCTCTTCACTTGTCATTTTATTTTATTTTTTCTGTCCTCTCTACATCATGTTTTAATCGTCTCCTTATTCCCTACACTATTGAATAGATAGGGATCATAAATACAAACCAGTCACAAATGTGTAACTCTAGGTTACACATTCATAACTGTGATTGTGAATCCCAAGCATTATTTTTTAAAAAAACACATCTATCATTATTTTACTTGTGTAACTACAAGGAAGAGTGTAGAGACAATATTCTGGCTCACTGAGAAGTAATGTTTGCTTTCACCAGGTAATCTTAAACTCTGAACTTAATGCCAAAGTTTCTCCTCTTTAGACATGTTGTATGTAACTCTGCTCACTTGAAAATGAGGCAACCAAGCACTGCTTTGTTTAGATCTTTCAAAGGTTTAAGCTGTTTTCTATTCTCCTTCAAGTATAAGTTGGTGTTCTTGACAATTGAAAGAAGCCATTTTCCCCTTCAAGGTGGGTTGAGGCAGGGGGAGGAAAATCACAATGTTTGAAGTCTTTCCCACACTCTGATAATAAATATCTTAACACTTCCTTTGTGGGACATACTTCACTTTTGGTTTGACTTCTGGTCACCAGGTGCTCAGCACCTCCTTGTAAAAACTGATAAGCATTCAGCATCCTGTCAAATATGGCCCCACTTAGGTAAACACAATGGATTTAAATTATATCTATGACTTTGAACACTGAGATGAGACACTTAGCTAAGATGTCACAAAAAGAGGTGGAAAAAATACAATCCTACAGCCTCTCAATTAATATTTTGAAGGTCATCCTTTCAGGAAGAGCCAGGAATCCATATGAAATGTGTGGAGTCATGTAGACTCAGGCTAACAAGAGTTAAAATAGGATCTTCCTTCTCTCCTTTGAACTAGCTTCAAAGCGGAACAAGATAAGGAGTTCTTCTTCAAGAGAGAAATTTGTGACAAAGGCCTAAGATGCAACAAGGGCAAAGGGCAATTTTGTTCAGACATAGCTTTTTTCCTTCAGAAGAGGGAGAGGGGACATTAATTTACCCTACTCTTTGGATAAACAGACTTTGTACTCTATCAAGGATCTTTTGAAAAGGTTTTTTTGTTTTGTTTTTTCTAGTCTACAGCCTTCTGTGTGTAAATTCTGCCACCAATGAAATATTAATTCTTTAGGGATATATTCCTTTCCAAACTTCAGTTTAAAATTAGTGGCAAAAGAACTTAAAACTCTGCTTTCTTCTCAAAGCTGAATTTGTAGTTGCCAATAAGTAAGTGAATGTCGGTACTGAGTTTGTTTTATTATTCAATTAGCACAGAAAATAAATTGCACATGTGTTTATTTTAAAGAAAATCAGGACCATCCAGCTACAGTGGGAAACAGATACTAATTATTGGAATATAAACATCAGTAGTATTACAGAAGCTTTACAAAAATACACTCCCATGCAAGGCTTTCTGTAATTAGATAGTTCAGTTTATGTCAAGTATGTCAATGATATGCATTACATACATTTATTTACTACCCACCAGAAACTGTCCAACTCTTACAGTAATCCCATAGTATATAATAACAGCAAACTCATTCAGCAAGTATACATCCTAGCCAAAATGACACTATTCACATGCAGGAGGGAAATCTTAATGGTGGAGATGGAAACAAATCAATCCAGTAAAAACTGAGCATGCTCAGTGGCTATGGGATGCAAACTGATCAAAGATGGTGGTGATGGAGTAGAGTGCAGAAGAATGGAAGAGAAAAGAGCATGGCTTACAGGCAAATCATGCTTTTAATCATTCAAAGGTTAAACTTATGGCCCATCAGAGAAGGGGATGGGCTTACTTGGGTTCCCAAAACATCCTGGAGGATGGACTAATTTTCTTCCAGCATTTCTATACAACCTTTCTGAAACATATCACGGCACTGTGCAAAAAATAAAATAATAACATAAAATAAAATAATAAAAATATTTTCCAGTCTTCCACCTGGTTGATCATTTGAACCAGTAACTATACCAATTTCTTGACCTAAGCACCTCCTGGCACCACCTGCTTCCATTAGCAGATAATTCAATATTATATGGCTTGGGAAGATCAATACTTTGGAGCTGATTCCTGAGAAGATATTTGACGAGTTGGGAGATCAAGGGATGTAGAAGCGAGAGCATAAGGAAGCACAGGAGAAAGCAGGTGGGTTCTTAAACCTGCCCTAATACTGCACATTCAGGTGGTGGCAATGGCTAGGAGTATTGTTTTGTTGTTTTACCTACAAAAGTAGGTAAAATATTGTACTCAGACAAAAATGTTTTGATTTGCCACCATATGACAGAAACTCTTTGGAGATTTTCAGATGCGATTTTCAGCAGGATATATTGCAAAATAGCTCCATTGCTGCTGTGGGGCAGGAGAGCTGTTTCGGACGATGCCGTCCCTCTGCCGAAACCCTCTGTGTCACTTCCATGACAGAATGGAGGAAACTGTGTCATATTTCATTTACGATTGTTGCCCGTGCGTGAAATACGATGCGGTTTCCTCCATTCTGTCACGGAAGTGACACGGAGGGTTTCGGCAGAGGGACGGCGTCGTCCGAAACAGCTCCCCTGCCACGTGGCAACAACGGAGCTGTTTTGCTATATATCCTGCCAAAAATCGCATCTGAAAATCTCCTTTGTCTAGATTGCTGCAATGTGGGTAACATAGGAGCCTCCTTGAAGACAGTTCAGGTACTCTAGGTAGTATTGAAGGTTGCCATTATAACAATTTGGTAGTGGCAGGTTTTTGTGAAATGGCCCTTCCTAAAAAAAATTAAAACACAATTCAGCCTGGAGAGAGCCCTTTTCCTTCCATGCAAATGCAGCCAAAGTTTAAAAACAGTAAACAGAAAATAGGGCTAAAAAATTAATTTCATATATTACAAAGAAGGTGTGTCTTGCCCTCTACCCAAGATCAAACATGTCACCTTTCTCTGATACACCAAGCCTAGACATGATAGTCTTTTTCTAGATTAGCTGCCTTGAGTCCCTATATTGGGAGAAAGGTAGGATATAAATAAATACAATAGTCATAAAATAATAATAGATGAATGGATTAAAAGGATATCTGTAATAATGTAACATCAAAGAGGTGTCAGCTGCCAACTAAATTTTAGGTGATTTCTCCCCCCCCCCCCAAAAAAACGTACAAATGACATAACCTAGAGAGCTTCCAGCCTAAGCAGCTTCCCGCTGCTGAGATGACCACCACACAATCATCCTGGATATATTTTTTTAAAAAAAATATTTCTAGCAGTGGCATGATGAAGTTGGCCCACAGAACTTCAAAGAGTTGCTTGGTCTATTGTATTCTGTGGCACTGAAGCTGGGAATCTTTCTCTTTCTCTTTTCTTTTCTTTTCTTCATAGCTATGCTGCCCTTCATACAACTGCTTCCCTGGACAGTTCACAACAATGAGCAAGGATATGGGTGAGATTTGTGGAAATCTGCAAGACTGACTTGCAAACAAATGCAATTATGATTACATGCTCAGCATGTTAAAATGGATAATTTCTCCCAATTTCTCCTTTACTTCCTATAAACTCCCTCCATAGTTCAGGAGATTGGAACAATCACAGCTAGCTGTTATAGGCTTATCAACCACTGGGAAATTAACATTACCTGAATCAAATTAGTTAAAAGAAACATGATGTAAAAATCCTACAATTCTGTGTGCCCCCCATCCCACAGCCTGACAAAACAAGGCCCCAGAGCAATCCCAGACCTTCTTTCACAAGGGAGGAGGGAGTTAATTGACTGTGAGTGGTGATTACTCATGTTAAAGAGCTCCTTTATTCTTTTGCTGATAATTGTTATTTGTGTTTTTGTCTCTGGACACTGTTCTGTTGTTTCGATCTGTGTTCTATTGTAAAGAAAGAGTGTAAGACATGCAAAGAAGGACTGCAAACCCAGGTGTTTTGAGCCACCCACAGATGCTAGTCAATGGATCATAAATCAATGGGGTGGGGAGGAAAGATTTGCAGAAGACTCAGAAGGCAACTACAAGGATGGGCTTGAATAAATGGAACACGGCTGGTGGGGTCATACCAGTAAATGGGCAGGCAGAGCAGAGGATTTTCTGGGAATAAGCCACGGACCCTGCTTGCTCCCAAATCTGAATGAGATTACATAAAGAAGGGCTGCTTTACTTCTTTATATCCCCATCTCATTGTCATAGAACAAAAACATGCAATAAAGGTCAGAATTACCCAATACTAAAAACTGTTTGTACATTAATGGATGCTTTCAGTCAAGGTTTTTATTGAGCAATCGCCCTGCCTCCTTAACAGAAATATAGGCACAGGGGGTCCAGACATCATCTTCTTCAATAGGTAACTCCCAGTTGTAACCTTCTCTCACCATTTCTTCTGTCTTCCATTTTTTTCTCCTTATCCCAGAAACTCAGAGGAAAGACAGAACAGAGGTCTTAGATTTTATTTTTTCCCTTTTTCATGATCCCAATGAAGGTGTTACTATAATACCTTTTTTTTTATTGTGTCTTATGGGCATCATGACTACCATTGTAATAAATATAAAATGTCTTTTGATTGACTGTACTAGGAGCTGTCTATCTGGTAGCCACCCAGTAGTAGAGAAAATAATGGATCATGTTTGCCCAGACTCAGAGAAGGGGATGTTCAGGAAAGTTGCTGGAGGCACATTTGTTCTCCCTTCCCTTCTCTTCCCTTCCCTTTCCTTTTCTCTTTTGGCATAACCAACCTCAGTTTCTGCCACCTTCAACAAAACTGGCTGGTGGCTGATTCACTTTTGAGGAAGAGGAAAAAGCATTGGGGTGCTGAGAGGCCAAACCACAGCAGGTGATACTGTGGGGGGTGGGCAGGGAAGGGGTGACACCAGCCTTAGCAACACCACAGAGAAGAAGGATAGATGGAAGAAATGAGAGAGAAAGTGAAAGGCAGCACAAGCAGGGTTCCTTTTCTGTAGGCATCTTGAAGCCTAATCCACAGCTCCTTAAAGCCAAATTGCTACTAGATTTCTTTGGACTAAAAGAGATTTCATTGGATGGCCAAATATGCATTGCCTACAGGAGTGATTAAACACATAATTGGCAGATCCTATGCTAGGAAGCCAGAATGGTGTAGTGGTTTCATCATTGGATTATGACTCTGGAGACCGGGGTTTGAATCCCCACTCAGGCATGAAAACCCACTGGATGACCCTGGGCAAGTCATAGTCTCTCAGCCTCAGAGAAAAGCAAGTGCAAACTTGAACAAATTCTGCCAAGCAAACCCTGTGATAGGTTCACCTTAGGGTTGCTGTAAGACAAAAATGACTTGAAGGCACACAACAACAACAATAGTATATTGAACTAAGTGGCTGTTTTTATGTTTTATGTAAATAAGTCTGGAGTAGGCATAATCAAGTACAAGATTCATTAATTTCACTGCCAGAGGTTTAAGAAATTTCCCGTCAAAATCAAGGGGTTTGAAATACTTAGTTTTGGGGTACTTCATCCTTTTACTAGCCATATTTTTAAAATTTAAAAGTAATGTCACACTATCTACAGGAAACCAATTTTTAGCAAATTATTCCCCACCGCCAAGAATGTTTCCGGCACTAATAGGTACATGAAATGGAAAACTCCAGAACTAATGCAGATAAATTCTGGGATCATTACAGTACAAGGTACTCTCAGGAATATACAGTAGGCAGTGCGTGTGTGTGTGGGAGTAATCTTTAAGTACAGAAGAGCCAGAGTGAGGGCACTCCAGGAGACCAGGGTTCAAATTCTGGCCATGGAAACCCACTGGGTGATCTTGGGCAAGTCACAGTCTCTCAGCCTATGAGGAAGGCAATGCCAAACCCCGTTTGAACAAATCTTGACAAAAAAACCCCGTGATACATTTTCCTTAGAAAACAACTTGAAGGCACCATAACACAACATGAAAAGCAAATGAGTGATGCTTTGATAACTCCATCTGATAGGACCGTAGAAAAATTACCATTTATGATCATTAGTGTCTATTACTACAGCAGTAATAGCAATGGTAGGTATAACAAATGTGCTTGTGACATCCGATTGTGTGACCAACCCAGAATTTGAAAAAAAAAAACAGTTTTTGGACTGCATCTCCTAGAATCACCCAAAGTAGCTTTTCAAATCCCTGAAGCAGACTCAAGGATCACATTAACTATGACAACTGAGGGGGGACCAAACACAATGGTTAGTCCCAACTAGAGCAGAACCATTAAATTAATGGGATCTTCATAAATCAACACATGTGTAAGTTTCATTTATTCAGTGGGTCTACTCTAGTTGGGAATAACAATTGGATTTAGACTAGTAAATCTGATGACACCTCACCATTCTGATTCATCACTATCAGTAGGAGCTGATTACACTGATAATATAGCAGCAGCAGCAATATATATGTAAGAGGCTAAGTTGTGAATTTCTTTCTGGTAATATTATCAAGTACCCCCAGATACAGGTGTGATGCACAATAGTTCAGCTATTTCTTTAAACCATACTATGTTACATGACCCCATGCACAGGAGAGCTTGATTTTTAAAATTGTTGTTGTTGTTACAGTTTCCTGATCATAAGCAGTTTCCATTTCTTCCACTGGAGACAGTGTACATGCAGTACAATAATATCTATATGATTCCATTCTATATGCAACACAGTTGCACATATGGTTTTAGGAACAATCTACATTAAAAGCTTTTAGCTTGTTCTCAAGGGTTGAAGAAAATAAAAGCATCAAGGTAAATGTCTCTCTGGCTTTTCTTCACAAACGAAGATTCAAGAAGGACTCATCCCACGCATGCAAGGTAAATGTACATTTTAACTACAGGCATGTTGGATTGCCTTGTGGTCCTCCTTGCTGGAAAATGAAATCTTGGATAACCTTGCTTCCTTTAATCATCTTGATGAGATACCTCTTTGATTTTAAGAACACGCCACTTACCGGTAGTTATTTATAAGACAACCATGGAAATCAAGTCACTCACTGAGAGTCAGCAGATATTAGATTTTGCATAATATATTTTCACTAATGGGTTTAAGTTAACAAGTACAGAAATACTCCACTGATTCAAGCTATTAGAAAGCCATTCATTCATAACTTTTACCAAACATCTGCCTGAACCCTCCATTAAAACCCCACATTTTCTCTCCTAATGAAAGGCTATTTGATGACAACATTATACTGCCGACACCAGACTTCTGATGCATCACTAAGCACTGATGGCTCAAAGTTTAATTGTCTGTGTCAGAATCTTTCCTCCCCCACAAAAACAAGCACTAAAAACCATCAATAAGCTACAAATAATACAACTCTACCACTAACATTACAGTCTCTTAAAATACTCATTGCCATCTGCCCTGTCACAGTAATAAATGAAGCAGTTAGATTTCCATGGGACAGTCTCTTAAATTAGTGAAAGTTTGGGGAGAGAGCTATGAGCTTCAGAGCCAGATGGAGATCTCACAGCAGGAGTGGAAGTCAACAAAGTGGATAGCAGGGAGCTTCCATAAATTTACAGGATCCCTGGGCTGAGCTAAATGGATCAAGTGACAAGGAGACCAAGTGGTATACAACCTTGCTTTATATGACATTGTCTTCTCATACATAAGGGCAGGACTGATTCTTTTCTTTATTTAATATGCAAGGCAGGGGAGCAGGCTTATTTTCATTCTATATTAATCTTTACTGTGATGCATGTAATCTCTGGTGTCTTCTTTCTTTCTTTCTTTCATTAATATATCAGAATTCATGCAAACGTTGCATAAATATTTTTTTTAGACTACAGCTCCCAGAATGCTCCAGACAGCGTGGAGGTTCTGGGAGTTGTAGTTCTCCCCCCCCCCAAAAAACTTTCCAATAGCTGACTTTGCTTCAAAACTAAATGAGATCATTCTAGAGATCTTATAAAGAAAAAAGGTCCAATTCTACCAGCAGAAAACCACAGGAGTGACCTGGTAAATTGCCTGGATAAGAAACTACTTGGAAACTGAATGCAAGTAAGGAATGTTGTTGCTGTAGTTTTTTTTAAAAAAGGGGGGGAGCATATTAGCTGGTCTACTCAATCAATTAGTATTTAATTAATGCTGGGGTATAGTGAGGCTGCTCCCTGTGCTTGAGTTGATTTATACAATGTACTCTAAATACATTTTTCTAAGAACAAACATTCTTTTTGTTCTGAAACCTTAGTGGTTTTCAAAGTACCATTTTCCCAATGGTAATGACACCATCATATTGCCAATGTGTAACATGTAAAATCTATGCATTCTAACAAGAATGGGCAAATTTATCTTTCCAGTCACCTTCATTTTATCCTTGTGACAACCCTGTGATGTCAGTTAGGCTGAGAGATAGTGACTGGCCCAGTATCACTTTGTAAGCTTCACAGCTGAGTGGGGATTTGAACTTGGGTTTCCCCAGTTCTTCCCCAACACTTCAGTCACCGCACTGCACCAGCTAGGAGGAGTGGAAACAAACAAACAAAAACCTATAATGGCCAATGCTAAAGTAACAATGGAAAAGCATGGGATGTGGTACAAAACTAGGCAAAAGGTGCAAATATGCATCTATCTGTGCAAGGTTCCACAAAGCACACCACCATGTTTAAAGAGTTTTTAACCTATTCACATGCTGACCTTTATGGATGCCGTGTTGTTTCACACAGCAGCACAGCCTCCTTGCAATGAAACACAGCTGTTCAAGTGGTGCGCCAGCCTATAGAATATGACGCCAGTCTATAAGATCCTACATAGGTCCCGTCTATAGGACGGGGGGGGGGGATATTATCTCCTCTAAAGAAACAGAAATTCACTGCACTGCAATCAGTCTTAATGGTCAAAAGAGCCCCCCTAAACTTCACATGCCCCCCAGCCAAGATGGCAGCTGTGAGTTATTTACTCACTTTTTAAAATCTGCTGCTGCTGATTTTTTTTTTAAACTGTTTACTATGGTGTTCACAAGTGATACTTCATATTTACAAAAGAAAAATAAAAAGAAAATAGAGAAAGATCACCATTTTATCTCTTTACCGATCTCTCACTTAGCCAAAAATTCAACATGGTGACAGTTGGCACTTTCCCTGTTTGCTAGCACTGCTCCCATGCTCATCTAGTCAATCAGCTTACACTGCCTTGTTGCAGCAAGGTGAATGCAACTGTCTTAACAATCACACATTTGCATGCCCTACAGAGCTTTTTTAAAACTCCGAGAAAAGCTCCAAAGGCTTCCTTTCAGAGCTTTATAGTGGATTTGGCTACCCCACTTCTGAACGAGACATATTGATGCAAATGTCTGTGTAGATAGATTGCCTTCCATGCGATTGCCATTTGGATTGTTTACACTGTATAGACAGGACCATAGTGTGCTACCAATGTCTTTTTAAAATCAGGTTAAAGTCTTTGCATTTTAGAAAACTGGATCTGTATTCTGCAGAAAATTTATTTTAGTGAGGAGACCGTGCCTTTTTAAAACAGCTTGTCTGTTTTTCCTCATTAATAACTTTTGCCATCTTGACCACACTCTAATCTTCCTTGGCCACGTGTATTTTGATTTTTATCTGTGAAGCATTGTAGGGTATGGAACAGAGGCAGCATGGTTCTCAGTATTAAGTATTGGAGACCAAGAACAAGAAAGAGGCATCACCACCATGGCCTGCTTATGAGCATCTAAGTGCATCTGGCCATCCATAACAGAATGCTGGATTAGATGGGCATTGGTTTGATATAGCAAGATAATACCTTATGTTCTTATTTTACTATGGTCCAGAATAGTTTGAACAGTACTGTTTGTCAGACTTGTTATTATGGCTAAGCACAGGCTATAGCTCAGTAGCAGAGCTTACACACAGAAAATTCCATGTATAATCTCTGTTATCTCTGCTTAGAAATGGAAAGATCCAATTCTGAAGTACTACTGTTGGTTTATGGAAACAACATTTGGCTAGATAGACCAATGGTCTGGCTCCACTTAAAGCAACTTCGGACTTTTTCGAACGTTGATTTACTGTGGAAGAAGGCTCGTAACACCTGCAAGGCTGCTGCGTGGCAGGGGGCCAGTTTCGTACGACTCCGTCCCCCTGCCGCAAGAGATCAGAGGCAGCCGCGCCATATTTGGCCATTTTTTACTCATGGAAGTTGCTCATGAATAAAAAATGGCCAAATATGGTGCGGCTGCCTCCGATCTCTCCCGGAACTGAAGCAGTTGATTTCAGCAGGGGGACGGCGTTGTATGAAATGGGCCCCCTGCCACACAGCAGCCTCGCGAGTGTTACAAGCCTTCTTCCATGGTAAATCAACGTCCGAAAAAGTCCTTCCTCTCCTCTGTAGGTCATTAAAACATTAGAATGCTTTAAATACTGTATATGGGCTCCCACCTGTGTGTGTATGGTGTCTTCAACTTACAGCAACCCTAGGAATTTCATGGGTTTTTCTTAGGCAAGGAATACTTAGATATAGTTTTGCCAGTTCCTTACACTGAAATATAGCTTACACTGGAAGAATATTAGCTTTGCCAGCTTCCCACTGCTACCAGCACTACATTCACCACTAAAAATAAAACAGCTGAACATTTATGGTGGTGAACTAAATGTCAAGAGAAAGAAACCTTTCAAGAAGGGCTATAGCATTATGGTAGAGCACATGCTTTGCACACAAAAGGTCCAAGCTTGAATCCACAACATTTCCACATAGCGAAGGGAAAGAATCCTCTCTTAAATCTTGGACAGTTGCTACCAGTCTTTCTAGAGGAGGGAAGGGCAAAATAAAGCCCCCCATTTTGTTGTTGGACTGCAGTTCCCATCTGCCCTAGCTGCCACAGGCAATGGTTAGGAATACTGGGAGTTATGGTCCAACAATAGCTGGAGTTTTTCCCTTTGCTCATCCCTAGTCTTGAGAGTCTTAAGTTAGAAGGATCAATGGTATGGCTTGTTCAAGGCAACTTATTACATTTTAAAACACACAGCTTCTTATGGTGTAATCTGAGTGATCCACTGGCACTTCTTCAGGTTTATTGATTATCAGATTTGTTTCTGTTTGCTTTCTTCTTAATGTGCCTAAACAAACTAATAATA
Organism: Gambelia wislizenii; assembly: GCA_030847615.1. NCBI lineage: Eukaryota > Metazoa > Chordata > Lepidosauria > Squamata > Crotaphytidae > Gambelia > Gambelia wislizenii. The sequence goes on along the minus strand of JAUMIR010000003.1, from coordinate 224,838,561 downwards.
TATTTATAAGCTTCCCAAATATAAAATTAAGTTTCTTCATTCACTCATGTTAGATGTAGGGGAAGAGAAAAATAAGCAAAACTGTGTTTTCAGTTAGTCTCTCATTGTGAATGAAATATTATCAAACTAATTTAAAATAACATTTAAGTAATATCATGAAATAGTGAAATAATTCTCATTGCTTGGATCAATCATTCTAGAATGGAGACTGCAGCCAGGAAATCAGAAGAAGACTAGGCATGGAAAGGGCAGCTATGAAAGGACAAGATCATAAAATGCAAAAATATAAAACTGAACACTAAAAAGGCAGTATTGTTCAAGCCATCATATTTCCCATCACCATTTACGGATGTGAGAGCTGGACAGTGAAATAGGCTGATAGGAAGAGAATCAACTCATTTGAGATGTGGTGTTGGAGAAGAGTGCTGAGGATCCCATGGATGGCCAAAAAGACAAACAAATGGATGTTAGAACAGATCAAGCACAAATTCTCATTAGAAGCCAAGATGACCAAACTGAGGATGTTGTACTTTGGATACATCATGAGAAGGAACAGCTCACTAGAAAAGTCAATAATGCTGGGCAAGGTGGAGGGGGAAAGAAATAGAGGAAGATAGCACATAGGTTGATCCACTCCCTCAAGGAGGTCATAGGCCTGGACCTACAGAACCTGAGTAGGACAGGTGATCTTGGAGATGCTCATTTATGGGGTTGCCATGAGTTAAAGCCAACTCGAGGGCAGTTAACAACAACAATTTCATAACATATGCACTGAAATTTCTGCCTGTATGTTGTTGTTATGACAAAAAGTTGCATTACCTTGGCATTGGAATACTTCCTATCCCTTAGCTGGTTTCACCTCCATCCCTTAAGATTCATTGTCTGTAGTTAAAGGGAAGCTCATAAAAACCTTGCTTTTAATTAGATCTGTTCTAAGAGTCATCCAAGCCCATTAGAATGTAAAATCTTAATACAACTTTCTTTTGCCTTTCTACTCAAAACCCCTACTGTATCTAAACAGTGGCTAACAGACAAAGAGATACTTAAGATAACTTCTCTCTGGCTTACCAAATTATCCTATTGCATCATATTTATAGGGATAACATGAACAGGGAGGCATACATTACCCTATCTACAGCAGCATAGTCCTCCTGTCAGAAGCACTTTTACCCCTAAGTTCTACTTTGTTGAATGAGAAATCACAAAATAAGCACAATTAAGACTGCAACCACAAACATATTGCTCTAGGTAAAATACTACAATTCTATACATGCCCAAATACCCTAAAGGCACCAGATCCCACCTGATCTTGGAAGCTAAGCAGGGTCAGCACTGATTAATATTTGGATGGGAGAGTACCAATGAAAACCAGGTGCTGTATGCTTTATTTCAGAGGAAGGAACTGGCAAAACCACTTCTGAGTATTCTTTGACTAAGAAAACCCTATGAAATTCATGGGGCATAAGTCGACAGGTGACTTGACGGCACACAAACACACATATATACTCATCCCACTGTCATCTCTCATTAACAGGCTTATAGGCCTTTGTTGTACTCAAAACCCCAGCTTGATCAGAGACAGCAGAGCGATGAAAGAAACGAGTGTGTATACACCACTAAACAATGTCTTCGTTTATCATCATCAAATGTCAGAGAAATAAAAAGAAATTCCCAAACTTATTCCCTCTGCTTTGGGGCACAGGTTCATGGTGCCCCAAAGTTCATGGTGATGGTGCTCTTTAGAAAGTCCTCCCCCCCCCCATTTGTTGCTGCTCTGACAGCCACTGCCTGGGGGCCTAATTTATGGCAGGGCTGTCCAGGACTCAGCTACAGCACACCTCTGTTTTCAGTATCTTGGCTCTCCTTTGGAACATTTGAAGTGATAATAAATGAAAGCATCTTGAGCAAGTGTGAATGGGGAAATTTTGCTTCACCACTGACAAACTACAGGAGGCCCCTATAAAGCAGAGATCAAGGAGACATCCTTCAGGTCACAGGATTGTATTTCCAGGGTAGAGATTTGGCATCTGTCTTTGCAGATGATGCTACAGCTCTCCTGAGAAATGTTGTCCTGGGTTGCCAGCAAGTACTAGTAAGACCAGTCTTCCAATTGCCTTGAGAGAAGAGCAGATTGTGTCACATCACAGCAGAAGGTGATTTATTCATTCAACTTTTGCCACATCTCCTAATCTGGCTTGTTTACAGCTCCCTGTAAAGGCAGCATCTGAACCTTCTGTTCTTTGCACCAGCATAAAGCTAGACTAACACAGCAGTTCTGACCATACTTATCTGAAAGTACATCTCATTAAAATCAGCAGGACTTACTTTCAAGAAAGTATGGATAGGCTATGGCTACAAGTCTGATAAAACCAGTGGAAGGTTGGGTTTTGTTTTGGCTTTGTACTGCAAACAAAATCTGTTCCTCCAGCTCCCTTATCAGTGGCTCAGTTAAGTGTTATTTAAAACAAACTTCCAAGCCAATAAAGCCTCGCCCCTCTGCAAATGTAAATTATATTTAATATTCCTGGGAACATGTAAGGCTGCCAAAAACTGAGGCAAGCCAGCCTGCATGACTTCAGTCCATTCTCAGCCCATGATTACAATTTGATTTCCTTTGGCATCGAAAAGCAGAACTATTTTCGTGAACAATGTTTTTCCTTTACCAAGTGTGAGATTTCCTTATTTGACTCAGAGCCCATTCATTTGTAGACAGCTTATCCAGGTCCTGAGCCCCATCCTTTGATTTTGAGTAGCACAAAGCAAGGAAGAAGGAACAGAATAAATGTATATAGCTCAGTCAAGAGATGTCATTGCTTCAAGGCACCAGTTATCGTTCAGGTTTTCAGAGGTCCTTATCACCATCTTGTGCATCTTTAACATCCAGACATATGGCCACCCCAGGAAGCTGTCAGCCATTTCATTCCTATTGGACTCAACTGTGTGCACAACTGGTGCTAACCTAAACTTACTAGCAATTATCCAAAGATTTCACAGTAGGATTTCAAAATGGTAGTCAAAAACAAAATGCCATTCCAAATATGACAGATCTGTGCATTAACCCACAGGGAAGGTATTTGTGGTCTCTCTCCCCCCACATCATCAAATGTAAGCTTGTCATTCACATAGAATAATTATACTTCAAAAGACAAACAAAAGATTGTTCTTTTATTCACAAGCTCAGCACAAAATGTTCCCATGGTCAAATTGCTAAAAAGGACAGATAATTGTTTGAAAAGCTACATTTTTCATTCAGCATTTTAGTTAAGCCTCAGATTTTTAGCCACTGAAGTTGTTCCTGATGCAGTTACTCCCACAAGTGCATCATTGAACAATGAAGGCTTTCTGCCATGGGATGTTTTCCAAACAAAAGCAGCATTTCATCTCTGAATATTTTCTGCTGTTTCTTCCATGTATGCTTTAACTATGGGAAACATTTGCTGCAAGTGGAGGAAGGCCAGGTACCCTTTTAGTGCTTTTGATTCAGTTTAGGAATTTTGCTATCAGAATGGACTGTGCAATAAGATATCTAATGCTGGGAAATGGGAGGGATGAATGCAAAATGTTTGGAGGTTTCAACTTACAGCTGTACATCCAGCCAAAGTATCTTACCCCTAGGGCTCCTTCTTACTTGGAAGAGGAAGAAGTAAGCTGCAGTACAGACTTTAGATGTCAAGGAGAAAGTCCCTTCTTTCTCAAACATCTTCTCCATCCAGGGATTTATTTTTTATTTTTATTTTTTTTTATTTTTGCCTAAGCCTCAAGAGGTAGCCTATCCCCTCAGATGAAGATGTTCAGAGTTTGGAAGCATTATAGAAAAAGCTAATGGCATTTTTTAAAAAAGCAATTTGATGCTGTTAGTAACAACCTTGTTAGTAATGTTTTGCTAATGCGTTCCTTTTCATACAAACGTGATCAAAAATTCTCCAAATATTTGCCTGATTAAATTTTGAAGTAACAAATAAGCACATTACCTGTTGTTCAGAAGGTCAGGGTCCCCCTTGGAGGGGTCCTCATAGGATGGGCCAGAAAGAAGCATGACACCTTGTAAATACCAAATATTTGGGGTGATACTTCTTATAGTCTCTGATCATTGCCCATGGTGGCTGGGGCTGACGGCAATTGTTGTCCAAAGCATCTGGTGGGCCACCATGTTACTTATCTATGATATACTCCAACAGTGTTGAGTGTGACAACCCGAGGAACTGAACCACTGGTAGGGTGGATGACTTCTTTGTTTGTCTTATTCATTTATATTCCACTTTCCCCCCAGTACTTACAAGGCAGCTTACAAAATGCAGACCACCATTAAAAGCCCATCACAGTCAATTTCTAAAAGCCTGTTGGAACAGGAAAGTTTTCACTTGTTGACAGAAGGACAACAAGGAGGGGGCCATCCTTGCTTCCCTAGGGATGACATTCCAAAGTCTGGGAGAAGCTACCAGAGAAGGTCCTCTCCCTTGTTCCAACCGAACACACTCTTGGAAAGATGGTGAGGCTGAGAGAAAGGCCTCCCCTGAAGATCTTAGAGCCTGGGCCTTCAAATAACCTGGACTCAAGCACTGTGTTTTCATAAAAGAGTACCGGTAAGTACATTAGTAAAAAAAGAAAAGAAAAGAAAAAAGAAAAAAGATGTGAAATAAAATACAGATTTATTTTAAAATTACATGTGTTAATTTATCTGCATAGATGCAAAATTAGGAATAATTACTATCATTTCAACAAAATACAGGTCTTCATCATAGTGTGGAAGGTTATGTGTTCTTTATCTTCAAAATAAATCTGGGTTGGAAAACCCTCTGGTTAAAGAGGTTTTGCAGGTTTCCAAAATAATCTGAGACCTTGTAAAACTTACAAAAGAAAAGGTAAAATAGTGGCTTTGGACTTTTTTGGACGTTTAAAATACAATGCAAGCAGCCTCGCCACGTTGCGAGGCTGCAGCGCTGCAAGGCGTCCCTTTCGGATGACGCCCGTCCCTGCCGGTACTGTTGCAGTACCGCAGGGACATTTGAGTGTTATATTTTGCTGATTTTTACTCACGATCAACTTTCGTGAGTAAAAATCGGTGAAATATAACACTCAAATGTCCCTGCGGTACTGCAACAGTAGCGGCAGGGACGGGCGTCATCCGAAAGGGACGCCCTGCAGCGCTGCAGCCTCGCAACGTGGCGAGGCTGCTCGCATTGTATTTTAAACGTCCGAAAAAGTCCTAAGTGATCAATGACTACAGCTGAGATTTCTTAGAATGAGAGATTACAGCATAAAGCAACCACTGGCGTGTGTGTGATTTTATTTTCTTTCTTTCTTTTCTTCTTTTAGGTTTTTTTTTCCCTGTAGGAGACTCTCTCCCCCACCCAACTTCATATGTGGGAGGGTGTGTTTCTGCCATTAGAGAGGCCTGGCCATTGGCTTCCTGGCTGTGCTAATCCCTGTGCAGCTATGGGCCATGAAGCCTACTGAGCATGGGGTTGGCCATTTTTGTTCCATCTTTGGTGCACCCATCCCCACTCCCTTGTGTCTGAGGAATATGTGTGTGGCTCCAAGTGTTCTGCTGGTTACTCATCTGGAGAATGGGAACAAATTCTTTACATTACATTGGGGAATTACTATTTTTTTGCCTTCCTTGGGAGTTATGGGGCCTGGCCTCAGTGTTGTAAAATTTGCTTCTGTTTTTGTTATTTCTGATATTTCACACAAATGTCTTGCTATATGCTGCTTTGTCACAACTAGCTTATAATAAGGTGAGTAGGGAGCATGCAGATACCTCTTAATTGATGGGGTGATGAGGGTATCAGTCTGATTGAGGCGCAACCCAACAGCATTGAGCAACAGCAGTTACTGTCAACCCTAATGTTTGACCATTCTCTGAACGGATTGGCTATCCTTGCTCAAGCATGAGCACATTCTTCCAGAGGTGTCAACCGAGGCACCCACCATTCTGGGGTTGGTCACTCTTGGGGCTATATCACTTATGGCATCTTCCCCATGCTACCTTTGGGTAGACTGATGCTCTTCCACTGTATTGTACTTGAATAAAAGGTTGTGGCCTACCACTTAGACACCTACATTTGAGTTCAGCCACTTTGGATCAGCACAATTAAAAGAGATAAGTGAAGTCGAAGGCCTTCACAGCCAGCATCCATAGATTTTCCTTGGTTTTTTTCCGGACTGGGAGGCTGTGTTCTGGAATAGTTTCTTTTTGACATTTCACCTGCATCTGTGGCTGGCATTCTCAGAGAATGGTTGTGTAGGTATGTGTGTTTGGAGTTTATATGCTGTGAGTTTACATAGGGACCACAAAACGCAGTGTGCAAACACGAATCAAGGAACATGAGAGACAATGCAGACTGGGCCAGCCAGAAAAATCAGCAGTAGCAGAACATGTTATAAAGCAACCTGGACATAAAATGCTATTTGAAAACACAGAAATTCTAGACCAGGCCAACAACTATCATGTCAGAATGCGCAGAGAAGCTATTGAAATCCACAAACACCTGGACAACTTCAACAGGAAAGAAGAAACCTTAAAAGTAAACAAAATCTGGCTCCCAGTTTTGAAATACAAAAGAATCAAAACTCAACACTTACAAAGGAATTCCACCCAGGGACAGGGGGATTGCCAGTAGATAATGGCCCATCAACCAACCATTAGTCAAACAGACACTAACGAGCCTTGCATTTCTATACCCAGAAACTATACCCAGAAACTAACCATTCAATTACACAAATTTACATATACTCCCCAACAGGGGTTCACAGCATATAAATTCCACACACACACCCCTACACAACCATTCTCTGAGGATGCTAGCCACCGATGCAGGTGAAACGTCCGAAAGAAACTATTCCAGAACACGGCCTCACAACCTGGAAAAAACTCAAGGAAAATCTACAAAAGAGATAAGCTATGACAGCAAGAACTATAGCATACCATCATAAACCAGAAACCAAGGAATTTTGTATTTGTTACCTGGGTTAATATGTAAGTCTAGGACCCAGTAGTGATTAAACAATTTTAGACTGTGGACATAGTGTTCTGACAGTTCCCACCACCCACCCCAATGTAGTAAATTTGTATTACAGTACTTCACTAAACTTGAAAAGGTAGCAAACCAGACTGTTGTGTTTCGGGACATGCCTGTTCATTCTGCTGAGTGGGACCCTGGACACATGCCCAATGTCCTGTGCTAATGGTCCCCACACTGGCCTGTTGATGGTTGTTTTGATCTCCTACAGAAATAGGCTCAGGGATAACCCTCCCTACTTTCAAATCCCCCATTGCCAAAAGCTCTTGCAATGCAAAAGCCAAATGCATCCTGTGTTTGGAGTCCATTAAGTTAATGATATTACACTGGGGACGAAGGCATCCCAAGAACAAAATTAAATGAGCAACATACATATAAATATATATAGCAGCAAAATCCAGTAATGAGCTTTCATTAACTTTGTTCACCTAACCACATATTTCACCCCTTTCCACAGCCTTGACTTACTGTCAGTGGACCATGGCTAATCACAATTGCCAGATTAAGTACATTAATTATAAGGAACTGTCAGCAAGCTGAAGTTTCCTTTTCATCTTGCATCTATCCCTCAGTGGACTGCTTTCAAATCCACTAAGCAAAAAAGCAAATATTGCTTTTCCCTATAAGGGGAAGTTGCAAAGCAGCATTACTGGCAGCTGCAAAATGCCACCAGGTCTCCTCCTGCCTGATCCTGCAACTGGATCACAGCCAGTGACTGCATTCCCTTACATCTCCTGTTCGCTCTGCTTGTATTTTAGAAGCAAATTAAAAACCTTCCTGTTTACAAAGGCATTTAAAACATTAAAATGTGAAGTTTAAACTCAGATAGAATTGATATTATGATTGATTGAATGGTTTTTGAATTGTTTTCTTGCCTCTTATCATTGCAATTTCATTTTATTATACTTTGTTTTGTTTTATTTTTATGTGCTTTGCCCTGGGGTTCCTTGCAGGTGAAAGAGCAGTTTAGAATACAGACAGACAGACACACTTCACCATTGAAACACTCCAACATTTCACAGATGAAAACCAGGACATGTGTGGCCAAGCAACATCAGAGAGTGGCCGAGATGGCAACAGTTATTAATGAGTAAGAACACACAAGTCAGAAGAAAGTTCAGCAGTTTGCTTTTGTCTGTGCCTCTAGGGAAGGGAGGAATTCTACCCTCTCTTCTCCTCTCACCACACCCCATGAGTTGAGGGAGTGCAAACTGCTTTTGCACTTTGAATTCAGTTTGCAGCAAATTAAATAAGCTGAGAGCAAAGGGGGAATGTGGGAGGAAGTGAGGGAACTGTGGACATTTTAAACATAGCTGAAAAGTGGGATGCAAAGAATTAATTGGGACCACCCCTGCCAAATTGGGACAGTTGGAGGATATGCAGTTTCCTTTCAAAATGAAAGTACAGTTGTCCCTTCATATTCACTGGGGTTTGGTTCCAGGACCCCCCATGGATACCAATATCTGTAAATACTCGAGTCCCATTATATGCAATGGCATAGCAAAATGGTGTCCCTTATATAAAGTGGCAAAATCAAGGTTTGCTTTTTGGATTATTATTTTTTAAAGAATATTTTCAAGCCGTGAATACTTAAATCCGTGGATACCAAATCCATGGATACGGAGGGACAACTGTACTAATAATATTTATTTTGTTCTCCCCTTCCCTGTCCCAAACCAGGAAAGGAGAAAGTGATGCCTTTAGGCTGCATGCCAGCCCAAAAGCCCCTTGGGGGTCTTCCAAAGCCCCTGAAAATATTATATTACTATTTTCAGGTGACAAATACTATTCTTGCATTATTTTTCACCCCTAAAGAAATATAGAATTCATGCTGAAGAGTTGAAGGGAGAAGACAGGCCAGGTCACAGCATCAAGAGAGTTTTGTACAGGAAAATAGTGGAGGAGATTTACATTAATCCATGTTTGCAAAACGTCAGGCCAAACCAGATTTGTCAGACTACCTAAAACACCAGACTAGCCCAATTGAGTATTTCATGGACAAAAGGGTCCCCAAAAAGTTGTGGGACTTGAGGTGGAGGCTCTACCATCAGGTTCTTAATCTGACGGGAAGGAAAATGTGGACCACAGAAGATGAACAGACTTGTCCCCATCTGAAATGTAAAAAGGATGAGATTTTGAGTGTCATGGCACAAAGGGAGATCAGACATTTTGCCCAGGACTGCCCAAGCACCTGGGAAATATGGGAAGGGGTGGCACGGGTCCTGGATTGGCCAGATTTGGCACAACAGGCTTGGGAGACAGTGCCTTTGGGGACCGAACCTCCAGAGGGTGTCAGGGGACCCAGAAAGTCAGTGGGCCAAAAGAGGAAGACGAAGGAGTCTGGTTCCACGGCTGTGAGTTTTTGGACAGTGCCCTGGTGCACAGTGCACCTGGTAAACCTCTATGTGATGTTGGGATTATTTTTCCAAAGGCAAAGGGAGGTAAAGAGTCAAATTCTACAAGATGTGAAAGGCACTGCTTATTATGTTAAAAATGTAATTGAAAATTTAGTTTTGCCTCAAAAAGAGAAATTGCCAAACCATTGTTGGAGAAAGTTTTGGCCATGGTTTAATGAGACAACCCCAGCAATAACTTAAAGGATATATTTAAATAAATATTTTATTATTATTTTTGTATTGTTATTTTTATTAATTTTTAATTATTTTTTTAAAAAATCTTTTCCAAATATGTATAATTGTAATGTGTAACTTCTAATTTTAGTATAAAGGTGTAAATATAATGTTTATTAGAAAAGAAAAGAGAGTGATAATAGTGTGTTTAGATTAAGAGGAAAAATGTATTAGTGTTAGGATACCGTATATTCCAGCGTATAAGACGACTGGGTGTATAAGACGTCCCCCCCATTTTAAAGTTAAAATATACAGTATGCCCCCCCCCCACATCCAGCCAGCCACCCGGCTGGAAATCCTGCCCCCCACCAACCAGCCAACTCAGTGGCTGTAAATGATGGAATAGTCTGTGAAATTAAAGGACTGTGAACAGCTAAAAAAGCATGGGATACTTTGAAAAATCTCTGTGGTGTTCAATCTTTGGAAAGTGAGGTTGCATTAATAATTAAGTTGGTTAATATGAAGTTATCAAATCCCACATTTTTGAATGAGCACATTAATGATTTTAGAGCCACTTGCAAACTCCAGGAGAGGAAATTCCCAAAGCTTGCAAACTCCAGGAGAGGAAATTCCCAAATGCAAATGGGAATCTTCCTGGCAAGTTTACCAAAATACAATCCCATAATAAATACCTTGCAATTAAAGAATGATTTAACTCTGCCAGAAGCTTTTATTCAGATAAGAGAATTTCACCATAGACAAAACTTGATGTCCTTTTAAAGACTGCTTCTCTTCTCTCCTGAGCTAAATGGAAGGGAATTTAACACTTCAAAGGCAAAGCAGTCATTCTCACAGCAGGGGGAAGGATCTGCTGGGGAAACTGCCCAGGGAATTTAACACTTCAAAGACAAGGCAGTCATTCTCACAGCAGGGGAAAAGATCTGCTGGGCATATAAAATGACCCCCCCCACTTTTGAGGAGATTTTCAAGTGTTAAAAAGCAGTCTTATACACCAGAATATATGGTAGATAGTTTTATTTTTGTATTATTAAGAAAAGAGGGGGGAAAAACTTGTGTTATTGTTACGGACTTTTGTGGTTGGGTGTATTTTTCAGTAGAATGGTTTTATTTCAATAAAAAAATTACTAATCCCTCAAAAAAAAAATCCCAAACAGATAAAAAACACAAGAAAACAGGGTCGTTTCCTGTTTCCAGCACATACCCTGAACCATCCATGCTCCCAATGCTTGCCTGAAAATGTTGACTGGAAGTAACATAAAGCCACTTTTGATCCCTCATAATGCACCGGTGTGGCCCACAAGTGCATGGAGCAAAAACTGGCCCCTGCCACTCTTGGTTGTTCACACCTGCTCTAAGCCCTGACAAATGAATCAAGTTTTCATGCTTCAAGTTGATGGTGACATAACCTGAATAATTTCATTTGAAGGCAGTTATTTATTTAACATATTTTGTTCAAGTAGCACAGGGCAGCAGGCCTTGTGGCTATTCCATTTTATCCTCCCAGCAACATTTTGGCTAACAAAGAATGTTAGAGATCTCAAACCTAGCCCATATTTTGTGCACTTTGGGCTGACCTAATAAAGGTAAAGTACGACCCCCATATTCGCGGGGGATACTTTCCGAGAGTTACCATGATAATGTGAAACCATGGATAATGGTGAACCCTATTAAAATGAATGACTTCTGGCCCAACTTCTGGTGGAAGTATACCATAGAATCTGGGCCTAGAAAATGCCTAGAGAGGACTTTTTTTGAATACAGGTAAGTGAAACTGGGGATGTGGGGGTGATATTGTATTTCTTTCTTTCTTCTTCTTTCAAGGATGAGTATCTTCACAGTTCCTACAAAACTAATTAGGCTGGGGGAAAGTGACTAGGCTAAAGTAAGAGATGGACAATTATTTTCAATTACATATCCCAGAATCTCCCAGCCAGCAAGGCCAGTAACCATGCTAGTGGTGGGATTCTGGAAGCTGTAATCCAAACATTTTCTTAACTGGCCATGATCAACCAGTGAACTTCATCAATTTACATTGCTTTGGATCCAAAAGTTCCTCATTCAAATTAAACACTTGATATGTGATATCAGCTTGGCTCTCCATCAAAATGATGGAATGAAATCAGAGTGTTTTAATGTAACAGAAGAGTATATTTGGGAAATGCAACTTTGACAATGGAAATGTCTTTCAAACCTTGGGTTGAATTTTATTAAGATAAAAGTGCTCTTCACTTGGGGCTAAATACCCTAAAGGCACCAGATACCCATCTGATCTTGGAAGCTAAGCAGAGTTAGCATTTGTTAATACTTGGATGGGAGATCACCAATGAGTACCAGGTGTTGTAGGATATATTTCACTAGAAGGAACTGGCAAAACCACTCCTGAGTATTCTTTGCCTAAGAAATCTTATGAAATTCATGGGGGTAACAGGCAATTTGAGCACACACACACACAGTAGTATTTATGATGGATCTGTTCCTTGATCATAGCCAGGATTCCTGTAGCACTTCCAGAGGGTGCATTTCTTGCATCCCCCCAAAAGTGTTGCCCACCAATCCTGTCTTTTCTTCCCTAACAGTTCCCTAACAGTTCTGTTCCTGGAGGGAGGCAGGAAGATGGCAGTTGCACAATAAGAGTGTTTTCCAGAAGCAGCTCTGGAGTTGTGAAGTTGAAGGCTTTCATGGCCGGCATCCATAGATTTTCCTTGGTTTTTTTTCCGGGCTGTGAGGCCATGTTCTGGAAGAGTTTCTTTCTGACATTTCTCCTGTAAGAAGGGGACTTCTCTGAGGATGCCAGCAACAGATGCAGGCGAAATGTCAGAAAGAAACTATTCCAGAACATGGCCTCACTGCCCGGAAAAAAACCAAGGAAAATCTATAGCTCTGGAGTTCTTGCATGATTTCTACCTAGTCCATCCCGCCTTCTGTCCTCAAGACCAAATCTTCTGAGACATTCTGGGAGACACACATATACACAACCAGAGACACCAAGCCTGATTTTAAGAACCAAAAACCATGCAAAATAATACAGGGCCTGTCAGACACCCAAGAGGAATGGAGCCAGTCTGACTTCCCTCAGAGGAAATTCCACATCCACGGTGTCACTGCAGAGAAAGCCCTGTCACGTTTACTCAACACTCTCACCTCTGCAGGTGATGGGACACAGAAGAGGGCCTCTACTGAGCATCTCAAATTATAGGCAGGCTAATATAGGAGGAGGTGGTCTTTTAGATATATACTCCCAAGCCATTTAGGCCATCTAGGTCATAGGTCAATGCTTTGGATTGAGCTCAGACACAAATTGTAAAGAAGAAACTCTTCCATATAAGTGTTACAGGTCATTTAAAGTGGATCCCTTACCTAGCTAGGCTCCAAAATGAGAAGTAAGCCCAGTTTGGTGGGGAAAGAACTGGGGAACATTTGCAGGGAGAATCATCAGATACATGAAGGTTTAAATAGCCCTCTCTCCTTTCTGCTAATTCTTCCCTCCAAGTGCCCACCATTGTCCCTCTATCTCCCTTATCGTGGCAAATGCAGATTTGGATGTGGTGTATGTTACCAAGATATTGTATAGCTCAGCCCTTAAATCACCAGTTTGTGTTGGCCTTTAGAAACCTCTAACTTGAAAAAAAAGTACTTCTGAGATTTGCAGTGCACAGGGGCAGAACCCAAGTTAGTTTATTTTTTTTTTAATAATTCAAAAGACCCTGAGCATCACTGGAGGAGATGTAACTAACAGATGTGATGCTAGAATACACCATATTAGCTAATGTTAAATGTTTTCCCAGCATACAAAATACAGATGTAGACTAAGATGCTAGCAGATTCAATTTATTATTCCTCTAGGTGTGTGTACAGATGTGATGATTTGGGGCTGAATGCCCTGGGGTATTTCAGCAAAGTATTCTGTGTCTGGCTAAATGTAATGTGAGAGGAAGTGTGAACAGGGAGTGAAATGTAACAGCTACTTGCTCTGAACATATTTATCAGTTTATTGAACTGGGCCATGCTCTAGGTATCCTGTTGAGAGACATTCTACCCTGAATATCACTTTCTTATCCCCTTGTGTTCAGAACTTCATCTGAAAGACATATTTCTTTCTCTGGTGGTACTAAAGAGTGGTGCAACTTTGGGCTAAATGTTGCCGAATAAAAGCAGGGGAGGGAGAGTGGTTGATGAAGAGCCTATTTCTCTTAAATGGAAAACCATTCCTTGAAACAGACCCAGCCTACCGTTACTGAGGCAATTAATTACCTTAAGCAAGAGATGCTGGGAGGAAGCAGCAAGATATTAGAGGCAAGAACTGTATGCCCTGGATCCCTCAAGCTAGCCTGATACCTTCAGGTGTGATGAATAAAGTTGCCCAAACACCAATGTAGGAAAAAGATTAAGCTGTAAATCCAGTTGGTTTGTGTAGAAGAAATGTGAGAGGTGTCATCTTGTTCCTCAGCCAAGGTTGAAAAATGTCTTGTGTCAGTCTTTTCCTGAAAGCAGAAGCTTCACACCTGTTCCTACCCACCTCCATAATATTAGTACTTCACCTAAGAGAAGCCTGTCTAGGCTTTGAAAATTACTTGGGCAACAGCCTTTTGAAGATCAGCTGTTAACTGTCACACAGTATTAACTTAAACAAGTAGGGGTTGTTTATTCCTTGCTTCATCATCCAGTGGTATGATTTTGCCAAGTGTTTTGCAAATGTTACATGATAGGAGCAGTGGGACTGAAAGCAAAATGGTGAGGGAAAAGTTAAAGCCTCCAGGAAGGTTAGTTTGTGAAGCCAAAGAAATTAGAGAAGGTGAAAAAAAGAGTTTGTTTGTTTCTTGGTTTGTTTGCCATTTACAGTAGGACGCCCGTATCCATGGGGGATTGGTTCCAGGCCCCACCATGGATGGTGAAATCTGTTGATAATAGTGAACACACCCATTGCCATTCCTGACACTGAGAGCCATCCCAGGGCTGAAAGGAGAAGGAAGGGAGAACTACTCTTCCTCTCCCTTCTCCTGACCCCCTTTGCCATTGCCACCACTGAGAGCCCTCCTGGGGGAAGGGAGTTGGCAGGCTAGATCCCCCCTTTCCCCCTCCCTTCCCCCTCCCTTCACACCCACTGCAAATGGAGCTCTTCTGGGGGAAGAGAGGGAGCAAGAGATCACTCCTCCTATCTTCTCCCTCCCTCCTCCTACCATTGCCATTGCCTCCCCACAACTGGAACTCTCTCAGGGGGAAGGGAGGGGGCAGGATATCACTCCTCCCCCTCCCTCCCCTCTCCCTCACCCTACCCTCTCTATTCCACCCTCTGCAAACAGAGCTCTCTCGGGGGAAGGGAGGGGGAGGCTAGAACCCTCTTCCCCCTCCCTTTGGCCTTTCACCCCCGCCACAAGTAGAGCTCTCCCAGGGGAAGGGAGTGGGCAGGAGATCATTCCTCCCCCCTCCCTTCCACCCCCGCCATTGCCCCCACACCACAAACTGAGCTCTCCTGGGGGAAGGGAGGGTGCAGGCTAGATCACTCCTCCCCCCTTCCTTCCCCCTGCCATTGCCATCAGCTCCATGACTGGAGCTCTCCCAGGGGAAGGGAGGGACAGGAGATCCTTCCTCCCCTTCCCTTCCCCACCCCCACCATCTCCAACCGTGGATAATTGAATCAGCAGTTGGTGAATCAGCAGGTGCGGGGTGCTATTGTATAGCCTTTTCTCAGCTAGATTAAGGTGGCATGCATGGCCATCCTTTTCCTTACTTTATCCTCACTATAACCATTGGAGCCTGGTGCCTCTGATGTTAGTGGTAGGGTATATTATAGACCAAAATTTTAGGGGAGCTATTCAAGGTGCTGAAACTATTTTGTGGATATGATTCAGCACATCGGCCAGCTTTTTTAAAAAAAATTAGGCTAAAACTCAGAATGGATGCACTGCTCCAATGGCACTGGAGCCATCAAACTCCACTGCCCATAACAACACTTGGAAGTAGGTCAGGCTAATAGAAAGTCACAGCCTAAGGTCACCCATTCAGTCAATGAGTTTCTTAGTTCAATGGAGAGTTGAATCCAAATCTCCAGGTGCTAATCCAACATGCTGACCACTATACCACACCGTAGGGTTACACTGAATTGCAAGAGGAACAAATACATAAAGCAGATGACAAGGCAGATAAGGAAAAAACAAACTTTGTTTTAATGTATTTCAAGCATATTATGCGCTCAAAATAAATTATATGTAAGAAATGCACAAATTATTCAGCAGAATCCTATTCAAGGGAAAGAGAAAACATACAGGCAATCTAGGACTTACATCCAACATTATACTAGTAAATATCTTCCAGCCTTGCAATCTTGCCTAGAAACATAGAGGGATTGGGGAGGAGGAATTATCTCTGTTATCAGGGGATAGGGCCAGTAAGGGAAATAACCTGGGGAATGTGGTGTTTGAAAACTATCTTGGTTCAGGGAGAAGTCTCCAGGCCTAGCTGCAGGGCTTAAGTCAACAGTCCAGTGAGAAAAGAGTGAAGCAAAATGCTCCAATTGTTGAGTCCCTTTGATATTTTGGTCTCTGGGAATAAGGTCAGGATTGTATGCTAGGCCATCTTGGGATAGGCTTTGCACAACTTGTACCCGAATTGCTTGGGGTCCATGAAGAACCCACTCATGTCTAGATATTAATATGGGAAATTTTAATTAGCTCAATATGGCAGTGAGAGGCCGGGTAACTACGGGACCTTTTGATCTATGTATACCAGTACTAATTGATGAGACTCACAGCCAGGAATTAAATAAAATGGTTTTTATTGAAAAATAATATCGGAAACATTCACACTAACACTCAGGCTTCAAGCAATCACACAAGGCTAACAAATAAAGTAGGAAGTACTGGGATAGAGGAATAGAGTTTGGGATGATGGGCTATACTATACCTGTCCAAAGAGCAGAGATTTGTGTAGCAGAATATACTCAGATGAAACTGTGAGATTCGTACAGCAGATGGACAGAGTGATGAAATGCAAGAAGTATTGAATGCTGTGAACACTTCGACTGTGTTTTGGGGTGATATTTATACCCAATATTTACCCTTAAGGGGTGTTATGAGTGGAATACAATGTTAGATAGACTTTCCCACAGTTAGACAATGGAACCTCTTGTTATACCGCACTCTTGTTAACGATTGCTAATGGCTGAGACATTAAGACTGATGGGTGTCAGGCAACCTTCTATTGTTGAGAAAGATGTTGAAGAAAACCAGTTTGCAGAGTAATGAGTATTCTGGCCACTTGATTGAATTAGAGAATGATTCACTTCCAGGTGCTTCCAGGAGAATTAGCACATTTCCACCCTAATTTGCTATCTAAGGGGGTTCCACATAATTACTACCCAGGTGTGTCTTTGGGGAATTTTGAAAGTCCTCTTTGTTAGGTTTTGAGCAAACCTTTGTGCAGTCCCTGCTTCTGGGGAAGTCCAAGTCTACTGCCAACCTCATGAAGCATCAATAAATAAGTTAGTTTATGAATTATAGCAAATTGATGAATTATTGGAAGGGTGAGGGTGTCAGGGCAGGTAGCACAACCAAACAAGGAAAGAATTCATGGGAAAAATAGCTTATGAGCATGTGAGCGTGTGAGTTAATGTGAAGGAGTGTTTGCACCTGTACAAATGTATCTGAACTTGAAGCTCAGCATCTGAATGTCTTTGTAGTCAGGCCTACCACAAAGAGCTGTGATAAAGTTTCTCATGATTAGGGCTTTTTTTGTGGTAGGCTACATCTTTGAAATGCCCTCTCCCTGAAAAGTGTATATGGCCAGTCTGTGCTCACTTTTAGGAGGATTTTCAGACTTATTTACTTGTTTCAGTCTGCACTGGGTTACATTTAGTGTACTGTGCTTTTATCTGAGGTTCCATCTCCATCTTTTGCTTGTTATTTTAATTATATTTCTATTGAATATTGTCCTTATGGTTTGCTTTTAAAGTATGTTTAAATCCATTTTGTTTTATCCTAAAAAGCAGACTAGAGTCTTATTACACACATAAATCTACCAAGGAGATATCCTTGTTTATTTCATATGGCATCAAGAGAATAGATTCAGGCTATGTTCATAGGGCACATTTTTCTCAAATTCATATTTAGTAATTTTTGATAGATGCAAACTAATGCACAACCAAATAATCAACATTCAGAAAGAGAAAGCAAAGAACTATACATTTATAATACACAGACACATTCATTTATAATATATATGTCTAGCTAAATCTAAAACTAAACTAAAATAACACTATAACACACTACTAAAACACTAATCTATTACAATAAGCACAACCTAATTAATCACTAAGACACAAAATAACTCTGACCCTCCCAACTGTAATGAAAAGCAAACCATTACTTAAAAAACATTTTAAAAAACTTTCTCCATGTTTGTTTAATGTGAATTATAAGTGAGATCTCCATTGACTATACAGTATTACATATTTGAAATCAGAATAGCTCTCTTCCACTCACTGTCTGCCCATCATCCAACTATTCACATGAGCACACAAATGTGTAAGGGGGGGATTGGATGAAAGGGAAAAGGAAGCTTAATGTACAAATGTTCTTCCAGTCTGTCTTAAAGATTACACTTGTGTAAATACTATTTTAATTGTGTATTTTTTTAAATCTATGTCCAAGAAATCAGGACCTGCTATTTTCCAAATGCATTAAGCTGATGTGCTTAAGCCCAGGGTATTTTGTCCTGGGTCCAGGATTCCTCAGACTTCTTGCTATTACGGTATCCCTCAGCTCCAATGCTCCAGTAAATTCCTTAATAGCAGACACCTCAATAACAATGTGCTCCCACCCCACACATTTCTTACTGTTATTAATGCCAAGTTGATTTGGCAACCCCACATCCTACAGGCTTGGGTGTAATCCAGGTCTCGTGGAAGCCAAAAAACAAATGGGCCACTGAGGCTGACTGCAACTTTAAATGCTCACATTATCATAACCATAAACTTTGCTTTCAGCAGAGTTCCCTGAATGTGCAAAGAATAAGTGGAGGTTAGCCAAATGTCAATCAGCTGGTGACACTGGTCCCTCTTTAATAGTGGAGGATCTCTGAGAATCTTAAAGTACACTGCCTCCTGGGCGTAGCTTCAAAGGGTGGGGATGGACAGTACTCTAGATTTATTTTCCCATCGGTTTCTAAATTAGTCTCTATTGTTCTTTTAAAAAAAACACACACAGCCAAAAACAAAACAACAGCCAAAACCTTACTACTAAAACTGGATCTGAGCCAGAGAAGGGACAATAATATCTTGAGAGAAGCCCATGTGTTCAGCACAGGGTCATCAGTATTGTCTGACTCCCATGTGCATCCAGGATTACACCAATGAAAACAAAAGAATTACGCAAGAGAAGAAAAGCCTTGCCTCAATTGAACAAAAGGAACGTGACTTGATGATGAAGCTCTTTCCTGCTGAAGTTGCAGCAAGGGGCTAATAAAAATTTCCACCCTTTTTCTCCCCCGCGCTAAAAGTAAAATAATAGTGTAAATAATCTTTTTAGATAGAGACACGCACAGACTCACTGAAGAGAGTTGTGTTAGACTTCCCTCATTTACACACTACCAGCGCAATCCTAACTCAACAATGAACTGTCGGTCATGGATTAGGATTAGGCACAAGCCTCTTCTGTGGACAGAAATGCTCTTTTGCCAGGAAAGCTCTTAAACTAGATGATCTCAGAATACTGCCAGCAGCAGAGCCAAAAAGGGGGCAGAGAAGGAGTGGGGCAATGAAGGAGTTTTTGCTATGTCAAAGGCAATGCTCCTTTAGCCCAGGCACTATACTGGTACTATATTATTCCATAGTAGGGATAAATCTAAGAAGTTTACAACATCCTTAAACAGGGTGGGCTTCAGATTCAGTTGGTCTAGCACTGGCTCAGCCTGTCATTGGCCATCTTGACCAGTTAGAATTGTGCTCTAAGTCTGCTTATCACATACAAGTTTCCCCCTGCATGCGTAGAACCAATATCCACAGTTTCAGTTATCCACAGGTGAAAAAATGGGGACATACTATAGAGTCACACTGGAAAATACCTATATAGGTGTTCTCTCTAGGAATTGCTATGTCCTCCACTGCAATTCTGTGGTATGTTTGTACTGGAAGTCCTTTATTTTAATAGAGTTTGCTGTTATCAATGGTTTCATTTATAAATGGTAAGTCCAGGAACATATCCCCCACAGATATGGGGGCAAACTGCACTCATTTTGCTAGTTGATCTGAGAGATCTGTTGGTTCAGTGGCCAGGACTAAATGCTATCTTTGAGTTTGGTGTTCTAAATTCAGGACTAAATCCAAGGGTCAGCACAGTGAGCCTTGCAGGCCACTTGTGGTTCCATCCCCTTGCTGCAACTCTCCAGCCATTCCCAACACACAAGAAGCTGCAAGACCCCTTGGTTAAACTTAGTGATGTGCATTTTCCCTGAAACAGTTTGCTACCACACTGGTGCACTGTAGCTACAGGAGAAGGAGTTCTGTTTTTCATATGTGCTGGTGCTTTCCCCATTCTCACTCCACCCATTGACAGAAAGGATGATGTGGAGGACAATATGGTAGAGAATGATGTGGCATGGCAGAACGCCCCCACCCCAAAGAAGTTGAAGGTAAAGACTCCTTGTGTCCCCCTGGTCTGCTGTATAAAACTAGCCACTTCCTGATGGGCTTTGGGTCTTCGGAGCAGCCTCTGTAGCTCAGGGGGTCAGAGGTGACTGGGAAAATTGTCTGTGTTGTCTTAATCACTGTAAACTTTAATACCTCTATACATTAGACATCTTCTGCACTACTTTAGCACAGAGGTGGGTAACTGAATGGGGGGGGCAGGGGCCAGCCTCCCCCCCACACAAACTCACCACAGGTCACACCCCATTCCAGAATGCCAAAATACCTACTTTACCCTCTATTTTCTTCTCAAAAATAGCAACCAGTTGCCATTTTAGAATAGAAACAGAAGGAAACTAAGACATGGGGGGGGGTCTGAGGAGTGGCGAGGGAAAAACAAAGAGCTACAATTTGTTTTGTTTTCATTGGTGGATATTGTTTTACAATAGCATATTGCAAAAAAAAAATCTTCATTCTCATTCAGAAGAACAATTGAAAACTCTACATTCAGAAAAAGGAATGAGCCTCAAACAAATGTGAATATGGTGGCACACAGTCCTTTAGCCTGGGGCTCATCTATACTTGGCAATAAAATGTGGATTGATGTGCAGTAACACCAATTCTGCAGCTTTGTTTTGTCTCCACATGTTTTTTCAAGATCGCAGGCATGCAAAGCCATATGCATCTGTTGTTCAAATGGGCATACCTGAGAATCAAGATGGCAGACATGAGTGCCTGCATTTTTATTGTTGCCAGTTGCCCCCGCCTAACAGTGTTTTTTTTTAAAGCAAACCCATGGTGTGGAAGTACAATCTTCCACTTAAATAAACAGAAGAAAAAGGTTGTTTCATCACCTCAGCGCATGATCACTAAGATGAAAGTCTAACATGGTGGTTCCAGGTGCTGCCTTGCTGGCAAGCTCCATCCCCTGCACATGTCCAACCATTCAGCTGTCCATTCTGAGAATGCAGAGATGCAAATTGGTTGTCCTAATGAGTGATAGCGTACATTCCCATGCATTATTTTTTTTAAAATATGGGGAAAGCCACAAAGGCTTTTCCTGAAGAGTATTTGGATTTTTTCACCCCCTCCTTCCAAATATGGCAGATTGATGTGGGATTCCAATTAGACAAAACGTATTCTCCTCGAATTCTATGAAAAGTATTTTCATTGTATAGACAAGACCCTGGATGTTCAGATTGTCCTTCTGGGACTTCTTTCTTCACTCTTGATTTGAGCCCTGCAATTATTTAAAAGCAAGCTACTATGTTATCAAACTGTGGCCATGACTGGTTGATTAGGGAGATTAAATCCCTACCTTTCAATCAAATGTTCCATAAAGAAGGTAAGAATGTATTATAACAATATACTACAAAACAATTATCTAGCCTCCTGGTTGTGAGCAGCCAAGATAGATGCAGGTAAGGGGAGCATGTGGCTAAGAACTTACCTGCTCCTCCTGGTCTCTGGGTTCCTGCCTCCACTGATGCAGCTCTTGCAGTGTTCCTACAGGAATTAGTTGTTGCTACATTTGTGGCTAACTATGCAAAGGTGGTTGCTATATCGATGCTGGTTTTGCATCCCAGCCTTAAAAGCACAGTCATGTGATCTTTCATGCAGACTTGGAGCACCACATTCTAAGATCAGACTACCAGTCAAGAGCAGTTCTTGGAGGATGGGGCACTTCACCTTGTGTGAAGACATACCCAACTAAAGATGGTGGCAGGTTTGGGTGTGCAACGCCAGTACCCTGGTGAGATCAAACTCTTTTACCTAAAAAGGCTCTGATGTTGAATATAAAGTTCAAAAAAAAAAAAAAGGAAGTTTATTTTAAAGAACAAAAGTAAAGGGCTTTCTCCTCCCCAGCTCTAAAAGCTTGAAATAAAATGTGCTTTACAGTTTGAGTTTCAGCAATCTTCAGGGTGTCATCTCTCTGGGTTTGATCTTGGTTTGATCTCCTCACTGGTTCAGGGTGCAGCTGGTGCAGAGTCTTTCAGCTCCTGATTCCTTTGACTTATTTGATGTTGGAGACTAATTTGGCTAAATGGTGTAAGAAATGCCCTCCCCAGCTGTCTGGGCCTGTTTGCCACCAATAAAACAGCTCCCTGCAAGCTCACAGCAAAGACTGAGCAAAAAACTAAAAAACTTCTAGCTAAAACAGAGCTTGCTGGGAAGGAAGAAACCAAACCTGGGAAAAATGCAGGGGAATTTTTCAGTTCCTCCCACGACTCTAATACAATGAAACATTCCTATGCTCAGACATACTAAGGCCTGAACTAAAACAAAGGAAAATGCAGGGGAGTTTTAAACAGTCCTGGTTGGACATCACACCTTGCCTTAGCCTAATATATTCCCTCTGTACTGATAACTCAGTCAGTGGCATGATTTTTCATTATCCATCCACATATTAAAATGTGCCCTTTTCCTACACAAGAAATGTTTTTGCTGTTTCTTGAAATGCAACTGAAAATCTGGTGCTGACTGGATAATGAAAAGTCAATCTGATGATATTGGATTATTTGTGATTTCCCTCCCTCACCCCACCCCAAAAAAACGTATTCCCAAAGAGAATGTTCTTTCAGTGGTTATTAATAAGACATTTGTTTTTTTCTGTCAGGATATTTTAGTTGAGTGTTGGGAGTTCATGACCATATAAGTGTGTTTATGTCTGTCTAGGTAATTGATAAACCTGGCTTTCATTTAGATTTTATAAAGAAAAAGAGCAAGGGAGGAAAAAGAACACAAGGATGAAGATCTGAGTGTTGGAAGCTCAAAGCTTGGATAAGTTACTTTTCTGGTTATAGCACCCAAAATCTTCTAGTTGGGATGGGAAAATCTCTATACTTCCTGGGGCATTCTGAGAATTGTGGTCCAAAAAGTTTTTTTTTTCCAGGCTCTGTGCAGGACAATGATAAAAATTCCCATGGCTTTTGTTACTGAGACTGCAGTCTATTCACAAGCTCTGTGATCAGACTTCTGGATGTAATGCTGATAATCATATTAGCTGACTATCACAGCAAGGAAAATGAATTTTCAGTAAACACTGCTGAGCAATTTTCCAGATAGTTTCATGCCTGGTATAATCTTATTTCCCCCTCCCTTTTTTTAAAAAAAATGTTTTGTATGGCTTTAGTGGGGCAATTATCTTCCAGTATTTGGAAGAGAAGCTAGTACAACAGCTTGCCAATCTGCCCCCATTGGGTTGTTTTAATTAGGCATGCCAGTTTTTATTAGCCCATCTGAATGGAATGCCATATTTTTCATTATTGGATTTACATGTTTGGATGCCATGTGGAGTTTGCTTGCAAGGACAGAATTTGAAGGAAAGCCTCCTAATACATTTTGTCCATTGATGCAACCAGATTAATTAACTGATGACATATGATGATGTTCAGTAATTTTTATTTGTGGAGGTAGTATTTAACTGGCAAGAAGTTCTTGATGAATTTACTCTTGGAAGGCATGTTATCGACAGCATTGCCAATTTTTATAGCATGTTTAGAGTACTGCTTCACAATAATTAATTCACTTGTCCTGGCAAAAATCTTGGGACGAAAGATATAAATTCCCTTCTTGCAGATGGAGAAGAGATACATACAAAGAGTTACACAGCCATGCAAGTTTGCTTCTGATTATGTGAAGTCTAGAGATCTTTTAGACCCAGGCCAATATTTCTACTACATAATTTTGGATCCCACAGTAATTAATAGCAAACACAACCATATCTAGGGCCTGGACCACCACATGAAAAGCCTATTTTTGTGAGGCAAGGCTTTGGACTCTTCCTTTCCAATAAAACCAATCCAGCAGCTGAAGACTGTCAAGGACAGCATGCCTGCTGCAATATAAGGATCTATATTTTGAAAGGAAAATTAGGTATCTATATGAAGCATGTGTTCCTGACCAGCAAAACAAACAGCTAACATTTTCTCTGTGTTTGTTGATAGGAATGGGGTTTAACAATGCAACTCTATGCATATTTGCTCAGAAGTAAATCTCCTTACTCTCCAATGCAACTTATTCCAACATGAGTATATATAGCAGAGATGGGGAACATGGGATGCTCCAAATATTGTTGGACTATAACTCCCATCACCTCTCAACTTTTGGCTATGCTGGCTTGGACTGGTGGAAATTGAAGTCCAACAACTTTTGGAGATGTGCATATTCTCCATCTCTGGTACATATGGTTGCATAAAGTGTGGGCAATACACACTTAGCTGGAATTGAATTCAACGGGATTTCCTTCTGAATTATATGAACGTATAGGACTGAACCATTAATACATGTCATTTCATTTCCTTGAAAACATAACAATTCATGTCTTGACTAGGCTAAGGTAATATAAGTCTTTGAGGAAGGGCTCATTTCCAGCTGAATGCTTGTACAGCATTTGATTTCTTTTCAGCAAATATAACCTGTGAATTTGTATGGTTCAAAATCAGTTTGTAAAGGACAACAATATATCTATCAGTTTTGATTTATCTAGCCACAGCTGGGGATAGCTGAAATAAATTGAGGTTCAACAATGCTGACATTAAGCTATGAATGGTGAAGTGGAAGGGTCATCTCCAGACAGTGAACGAAAAGTGGAGTAGGCAAAATCTAGAGCAGAGGTGGGCAACAGTTCTAATCAACATGGTCAATTATGACCGGATGTGCCTATTCTTTGAGATGTCAGACCTGGCTATACCTTAGTTACATCTCATTTGGATTACTGTAACACCCTCTATATAGGGCTTCCTTTGAAGAGTGTTCAGGAACCTCAGCTGGTCCAAAAACCTACAGTTGTATTAACAGGGAGTAGCTACAGGGAGCACACCACCCCTTTGTTGCAACAGTTCCACTGACTGCATGACTGTTTCTAGGCAGAATTCAAAGTACTCATTTTGACCTATAAAGCCCTATATTGTTCAGATCCAGGTTATTTGAAGGCCCATACTCTACAGTATGAACCTGTCCAAGGTTTCTGGGGAGGCGCTGCTCTCTCTCCCACCACCCTCACAGGTACATTTGGAGAGAAAATAGGACAGGGCCTTCTCAGTGGCTGCTCCCAGGCTCTGGACCTCCCTTAGCAGAGAAGTTAGACTGACACTCTCCTTACTATCTTCAGTGAGCAGGAAAATAATATTTTATTCCAACAGGGATTTGAAAATTCATTTTTCAGGGGAAGCAGACCTTGTATAATATGCTGGACTTTTATTGTTTCTGTTGCTTTAATTTGTTTTAACTGTTTTCAAATTTTTATGATGGTTGAATTGCCTTTTAATTTTTGTATGCTTCTAATTTTTAACTATGTTTACCTTTTGTAAGCTGCCTTAAGTCCCAGAGTGGTGGGATAGAACAATGACAACAATGATGATGATGATGATGATGTAGCATCTGGAGAGCCACAGTTGCCCAGAATAGTTATGGTATACTTTTAGGGGTTGTCTAAAGGGTGAAAATGCTCCTCATAGAATGTAAGGTGAATACTTTTTGTCCCAATGAGATCCCATGGTGATTCACCTTATTCAGAAGGAGTGGAGCTGAAAACTGCAGGAGGAAAGCCTTTGTGGTTTTCCTGAAGTTTTTAAAATAATGTGTGGAAATGTGTATTACTGCTCATTTGGACAACCAATTCACATCGCATCACATTCTCAACGAGGGCGGAAGTGAAAAGCTGATTGGTCAGACATGTGCAGGGAGCAAAAGCACCATTTTGGAGTTTCGTGCTGCCAATCATGTGCACCAAGGTGACCAAACAGCTTTTTAAACCCGAAGGTCGCACTTGCACACCTTTGCTTTGCAGTTTAAAAAGACTGCACAGCAGTGACAACTTGTTGAAAATAATAATGTGAGTTATTCATCTCAGCCACCATGTTGATTCTCAGGCATGGTTGTTTGTGCACTTCAAACATGGATAGCTTCGCATACCAACAATTTTGCCAAAGCACTGTGGAGACAAATGTACGCCGTTGTAATTTTGTGTAAATGTGCAGCACTCAGCATTATATCTTCTCACACAGACAAGCCCTTAGGCTTTCTTTCCTGCATTTTGCACTGGCCCACAGACCAAGGTTCACACCAGGGTCCAACTATCCTGGAAGCCATTTGTAATTCATGCCTTTGGAATCATTCAGAGTTCTTATTATTCCAGTGCTTTCTGACCTCTTGTTGGAAACCCCATTTGTAATGACAATTCTTAGTATAAAATATAGCTTTCCTTTAAAAACCCTCCTTTTAAGGTGTGTTGACTGGTTTAATGGAAAAAAGCAATTCTGAATGGAGTTTACATATTGCATCAGTCATTAAACACTATAATTGCCAACTCACTGTGTGAATTAATTAATCAAGGCAGGAGTGAATTGCAGCCTTTGTGAGACTTTGATCTGACAGATTGAAGAAATATAGGGAAACTACTGGATATCAAACTACAGTGTTGGAATTCAAAATGTTTCTCCATGCTAGTCACAAGTTTAATTACTTCTCTCTCTTTCCTCTTCCCTCCCCTGCTGGCAGACCCAAATTAAAATAAATGAGCCACAACAAGGCAAATCTCAGATGCATAGTATGCTGTGGCCCATATTGTTTCCCTAATACTGGAGAACTATAAACTTTATGAATAAAATTGTTCAGCTTTCATTTTGATTTGGAAGTGTTAAGAGGAAAGTGCTATTTAATGTACCAAACAGCTTATATTGATCTTTTATTTTATGTTAGCAAAATGTCCATCAATGTGACTATCTGTATTTTATTTTTTATTTTTCCCTCCATTCTCTTTATATATCATATGGTGATAAAATGAAGGTGCTTTGTAAACAATGGGTGGCACCCAAAGAGACCTGTGCTTCAATAGAAAGCACTTTAATGAATGTAAGGGGGAGGAATAATTTCCCCTGAACTATTGCTTCTGATAAAATTCTGCTCCAAGGAGTCTCCTGACCTCTCAAAGTAACTTTTCAGGGGATGTAAAAGACTACAGTAGGAAAGAAGACTGGAAAAACCTTGCATATTGTGTGTGGCCCTTTGGATTATGTCTCTGTCTCTTGAAGGGCAGAGAAAGGGTGGACGGCAGAGAGACTATGCTGACCATCCTTCTATAAGCTTTATTTCTCATCTGTGCTATACTGAGTTGGGCCACAGCAAATCAGCTACACTTTCATTCCACTGAGGCTTGTTAGTCTTGACTTAAGTCCTGAGGATGAAGCATTTGCAACTAGAGTCTTGGAGTTAGAGTCTAACTCTAAGGACATTTTCAGACACAAAAGGACATTTTCAGACAGGCTCGGGAGAGGTACGCGGCTGTTCTATGGCAGGGCACCAGTTTCTAACAATGCCATCCCTCTCGTGTTACCCTCTGTGTTCCTTCTGTGTCGCATGGAAGGAAAAGGCACCACATTTTATTCACGAAGAACTTCTGTGAGTAAAAAGTGGCGCCTTTTCCTTCCATGTGACACGAAAGGCACATGGAGGGTAACGCGAGAGGGACAGCGTCATCAGAAACTGGCCCCCTGCCGCGAACACAGGCTTGTACTTCTCCCAAGCCCTCAGGACGACTTATTTGTGTCTGAAAATGTCCTAAGACTCTAGTCTTAAATGTTTCATCCTCCCTATTAGACACTCCGTGCCGGAGGTCTGTAGGCCAAAACAACAGAAGTCCGGCACAGAGCATCTAGTTCTGGGACTTCCAGTTAAGCCGGCATCTTTGCCCTCACTTCCGCTGGCAGAGCAGGGAGCAGTGGGGGATGCATCTCTGGGGGCCCTGCCATTACCGGTAACCAAATAACAGTTAACCACAGCAACTATTATCTACTGTTCTGGGGTGTCATGGATTTCTAATCCATCATTACTGAGATAAGTGAGGGGGAGGCTGGGAGAGGCGAGGGCCTGAGGCGTTCTATGTGTGCCATTTCCTGCCATTAGAAATAGTGGCAGCCATAGCAAGCTAAATTATATCAAGACTAACAAAAGAAGCCAACTGCCGGATGAACAAAGAAGACACTAACCAGGTAAGTTAGATGATTAGTTTAGGATTTATTAGATACAATTATACATTTATGTTATTTAAACTATAAATATTGTAAAATAATGTTTTTTTCCTCAAAGTGACACACCGCCTGAGTTATGCTCAGTTTTTTGACGAAGTTTGACACACCAAGCTCAAACGGTTGCCCATCACTGCCCTACACCATTGGCGTAGGGGAAGTGGAGGCAGAAAAATTATCTTCCAGCAGATGAATTGTACACATCTTAATGTGGATCCAGAAATAGGTTTGCAATTATTATAACCACATATGAATAGTTCTGCTTACAGTGGAATTAGATAATTCATGGAAGATTTATTGATCTATCAAGGATTGTTAGATATGATAGCTAAATGGTAATGTCTTGTTCAGAGATACGTTTCTGAATCTCAGTTGAGTGGGAGCAGTGGCAGGGGATGCTCTTGCTTCATGCTAGGGATGGGTGAAATTTTGACTGGAACTTACTACATTTGGCACTTTTCTATAAAGAAGAAAAAGTTAACTTGATTTTTTTAAAAGAAAAGTTGGATGTGGGGAGAAGGGAAAGTGAGTCATTGCTCCAGCCCAGCGTTTGGGATGCCTAGGGCTTTCAAGGCTGGCTCTTCATCTTTCTGTATTCAGCCATGCTGGTGGTGACAATTAATTAGGGTTGCCACCTCTTTTTTCTTGGAAAGAGAGAGAGAGAGAGAGAAGAGGGTTTTTTTAACCTTTAAATGTTATGTGGCAGGCTGATGCAAAAACAAGATCCTCTCCGTATTGGGAATAGCTGTACCTACTGCATTTGACTAGCAGAGACAAGTGAAAATTTGGTTCCATTTGACTTTCTGTAAGAATTTGCCAAAAACTGAAAATTTCTCCATAAAATGAGCTGAAAAAAATTGGGAGTTTAAGAAAAAATAGATTTTGGGAGAAAAGAAAACTGATAGATTTGTCCATCCTTGCTTCATGCCCTGGTTAGGTGCTTTAAAAACATTTGATCAACCTCATATCCATGCAACTCTTCTTTTCTGTTCTTATGTTGGTCTTCTTTTATCTGTATGCTTATTCATATCTAGCAGGTCATGCCACCTGGAGCTAAATTTGGATTTCCCAAGTACTTATTTTCCCAATCCCCACTTACTGGTCAGCAGCCACCTCAAGCAACAGGGGCTGTTCCCTGTCAGTTGGGAAGCAGCTAACTGAGGGGTTGTTTAGACAAGAAAAGATGATGCTGATTCCTGTGCATTAAAACACAAAATCACAGCAGCGTTCATTTGTCTCCATGGTCCTTTGGCAAAATCGATTGTATGCAAAGCTATCTGGGTTTGAACTACACACACATCCATGACTATGAATCAAGATGGTGTCAGAGTAAATTACAATGTGTTATTATTCTCCACATGTTGGAGATTATCAGACATGGCAAAAACTGCATCAGAAGATCACTAGAACAGGAAGGGGTCATCTTGCCAGATGCCATCGTCCTCCAGCATTCCAGGGGATAGCATGGGCATCAATAAGGTGTCCCTTTTTATTGGTGGCTTGTCCCCATCAGTGAAAAGGGGAAGTCTCATTTGCGGCAGTGCTACACTCCAGGAACAACTGAAGGACATGGCATCTGGTAAGGTTGCCCTTTCTGTTCTTCTAGCGATCTTCTGATGCAGTTGGGAATGTGATCTTTTTTTTTTTTTTTGCATGTTTCCCCACATCTGATAATCTCTGTTCTTGCCACTACACAGTATTTTTTTTAAACTATAAATCAAAGGTAAACAACTGTGACCTTCTGCTTGAAAAATGCTATTTAGTCACCTCAGCGCAGCCAAAAAGTGCACAATTGATAATGCAAAACTCCAAAATGGTGCTTCCAGTCACTTCCTTGCCAGCAAGCCTGTCCCCTGTACACATCCCACCAATCTGCTCTCCACTTCTGCCCTCACCGAGACTGCACAGCGTCCCAAATCAAATGTCCAAATGAATGGTAATGCACATTTCCACGCATTATTTTTAAAAGGCCAGGAAAGCCTCAATGGCTTTTCCTACGCAATAGGAAATACAAAGTTTTTGCCCCCCTCCTTCCGAATACTGTGAATCTCATTTGCAGTGTGTTGGGACAAAAGTTATTTGCCTCACATTCTATGAGGAGAATTTCATTATCTAGACAAGCCGTTTTTTTCCCCTCCTTGCACAAGTGATCTACTGTGCAAGGGAGAATTGCAACAGAGACCCCACTTCTGCCTGTCACAATGGAGCTTACTCATGGGAAGGGTGGGGAACTTCAGTCAGCTGCTTCCCAAGTAACAGGGAAACAGGCAAAAGTCAATTGCAACAGCTTTCACCTGGTAAATGGGGATTAGGGGACTGGGCCAGGAGTCACTGTGTAGCAATATAATTACAGTGGTTATGCATTCATAACTTCCCAAGTAATTCTAGCCAGTGTTTTTAATATGTTTGTTTAATAGGTTTTTAAACTATTTATTATCCATTGCTTTAGGTGTATTAACTCATATGGTAAGTTGCCTTGTATCCCATATTGGGAGAAATACAGGATATAAATTAAATAAATAAACATAAAAAGATCTCCCTGAAAGACTGTGGCAGGAGGCAAGCAATACAGTAGGTTGGGGTTTTTTTAAAGAAAGTTGAGAGAGATTGATAAACACAGATATTCTTAGTCCTGCTGTTGCCTCTAGGCAAACACATTTTTCTGGCTTTTTAAACAATATAAAACATGCAAGACTTGTTTACTAGAGACAAAGTTTGGGTGAATGAACACATCAGGAGTAAAGGAGTAAAGTCAGAAAAGCTAAAGCACAGAATGAGCTCAGGCTTGCTAGGGAGGTTAAGAACAATACAAAGGGTTTTTTGGGGGGTATGTCCGCAGCAAAAGGGGGAAGAAGGAAATGATAGGGCCACTACGTGGAGAAGATGGCAAAATGCTAACAGGGGACAGAGAAAAGGCAGAATTACTCAACACCTTCTTCACCTCAGTGTTTTCAGAAAAGGAAAAGGGGGATCAACCTGAAGAGAATGGAACAGAGGACACAATAGGGGAAATACAGCACAGAATAAGCAAAGAGGTAGTACAGGAATACCTTCTTAAACTAAATGAATTTAAATCTCCAGGACCCGATGAACTACATCCAAGAGTATTAAAAGAGCTGGCAAATGTAATCTCAGAGCCATTGGCAATAATCTTTGAGAACTCCTGGAGAACAGGAGAAGTCCTAGCAGGCTGGAGGAGGGCGAACGTTGTCCCATTCTTCAAATGGCGGGGGGAGAGGATCCCAACAATTATTGTCCAGTTAGTCTGACATCAATACCAGAGAAGATTCTAGAGCAGATCATTAAACAGAGAGTCTGTGAACATTTAGAAGGCAATGCCTTAATCACAAAAAGTCAACATGCAAAAAAAAAAAAGTTTCAGAGAAACAAGTCATGCCAGACTAATCTGATCTCTTTTTTTTTTTATAAAGTTACCATCTTGGTAGATGAAGGGAATGCTGTGGATATCGCATACCTTGATTTCAGTAAGGCCTTTGACAAGGTTCCCCATTACATTCTTGCAAACAAGCTTGTAAAATGTGGGTGTAGTATGTGGGGAAATAATCGTTGTAAAGTAAAAGCAATCTTGTGTACCTCATTCACATTGTAAGATAAGTCTAGGTTTTTTCCCTGCATGCTTCTGTTCTCCCAAATTTCCTTTCACTGATTCCACTGGGCACTTCCAGCCAACTGGAGTGCTGGGTCATTCAACACATGACCTAATTTAAATTTTATTGCTCTGTGTAAATTCTCTTTTAAGTTAGAGTCTCCATGAGGCTGTAGCCATCTTAAGCCATATTATCTTTGTTTAGCCATCTTTCCTGAAACCATGCCATGATGTTCACCATGCAGCCTCTTACCGCTGTAGGCTGGGTGAGTTTTCCTACCCTAAATTCTCTTAGTGAGTTAGGAATCTCTTTTAAAGTTTGTTTTAGTATGTAGATTGAGATAGATATACCTTCAGTAAACTTTGATTTGCATTTTAAACTGACTCCTTTGTTTTTGTAATGAGTCTAATTTAACTGGGTGATCTCAGACATCTGAACACACCTTTTTTAAATGTTAATTGAGCTTTAGTCTGCATTCCTAAGTTGCACTCTGCATGAATTTAAAAGTAAATGATTTTTAACTCTTTTTTAATGAAGATAATTCTTGTTGCTTTTTAAAAGGACTAGATCCTGGAATTTTTAATGCAATTTTATTTTTAGACTCATTACTTCCTACAGTGGGCTAGACAAGTTAACTGTTAAATGGATTTGTAATTGGTTGACCAGCCGAACCCAAAGGGTGCTCAGCAGTGGCTCCTCTTTAAAGCCCTAAATGGCTTGGGTCCAACTTATCTCCGGAACCGCCTCCTCCCATACAATCCTCCCCATGCACTCCAGTCCTCTGGGAGGAATTTTCTTCAGCCACAAAAATCTAGGCTGTCTGCAACCTCCCAGAGGGCCTTTTCGGTAATCGCCCCCAAATTGTGGAATGACCTGCCGAACGAGATCCGTCAGATAACAACCCTGAGTAGCTTTAAAAAAGCACTAAAGACGGATCTCTTTCAGCATGCCTTTCCTAATTAGATCCCGGCCTCAGAGGATCCTGGCTTCTTTTAGTCCGCTGGCCATTTATAGTATTTTATTGTATTTATTGTTTTTAATTGGGGTTTTTTTGATCTGTTGGTTTTAATTTATAATTGTTTAATATTTTTTTATGGGGGAGGGTGGGGTGGGGGGTGTTTGGGGATTTTATCTGTATGGTATTTTAATTTTTGTAAGCCGCCCCGATTGTTTTAACAGAGGGGAGGGGTATAAATAAATTTTATTATTATTATTTATTATTATCAATAACTTGGATGAGGGAATTAGGGGCATACTTATCAAATTTGCAGATGACACAAAATTAGGGAGGAGTAGCTAATACCCTAGAGGACAGGATCAAAATTCAGAATGACCTGGATAGACTGGAGAGCTGGGCCAAAGCTAACAAAATGAAATTCAATACGGAAAAATGTAAAGTACTGCACTTAGGGCGGAAAAATGAAATGCATACATATAGGATGGGAGAGACCTGGCTGAACGAGACTACGTGCGAAAGGGATCTAGGAGTCCTAGTAGACCACAAGTTGAACATGAGTCAACAGTGTGATGCGGCAGCTAAAAAGGCCAATGCAATTTTGGGCTGTATCAATAGAAGTATAGTGTCTAAATCAAGAGAAGTAATAGTGCCGCTCTATTCTGCCTTGGTCAGACCTCACCTAGAATACTGTGTCCAGTTCTGGGCACCACAATTCAAAAAGGATATTGACAAATTGGAGCATGTCCAGAGAAGGGCAACTAAAATGGTGAAAGGCCTGGAAACCATGCCATATGAGGAGAGACTTAGGGAGCTGGGTATGTTTAGCCTGGAAAAAAAGATGGTTAAGAGGCGATATGATAGCCCTGTTTAAGTATTTGAAGGGGTGTCACGTTGAGGATGGAGCAGGCTTGTTTTCTGTTGCTCCAGAGACTGGAACACGGAGCAATGGATGCAAGCTCGAGGAACAGAGATTCCACCTCAACATTAGGAGGACATTGACAGTAAGAGCTGTTCGGCAGTGGAACACACTCCCTTGGAGCGCGGTGGGGTCTCCTTCCTTGGAGGTGTTTAAACAGAGGCTGGATGGCCATCTGTTGGGGATGCTTTGATCAAGATTTCCTGCATGGCAGGGGGTTGGACTGGATGGCCCTCATGGTCTCTGCCAACTCTACAATTCTATGATTCTATGATCCTAGGAAAATGTGTACCTTCTAAGTCATGTCCAAGTTTCTGAAAATACTCTGCTCTGTTTCCATTCTTGTTGCTATAGCCAGCCTTACCATGAGAATGCTATCTATTATCTATTTGGACAGGGGAAATAATTTAAGATCGAGAAGTGCGTATGTCCAGGTTTTTTGTTTGTTTGTTTGTTTGTTTGTTTGTTTTTATGGCAGAAGCAACAAAATATTTTTTTTGCAGAGGCATAGAGATATTGTCAAAGATACTGGCACAGATGACTCTTTGATAAACACTCAAGCATGCAGCCTCAGAAAATAAGAAGATTCCATTGGAATATAAGAAAAATAAATGCAAATAACTTTGTCACCTCACACTACCTTTAAGAAAGAATATGTCTGAAATCACAAAGAGCATAGGGCACCAAAGACAATGCCCTTTGCTAGCTACAGCCTAACTATATCCTTTTTGAGGCCCTGTTTCCGTTCTGACACCAGAGTTCTTTCTCAAAGTCCTGACTGCAGTTTGGAGACTGTCATTTACTGAGTTCTCATGTCGTCCAAATTTGTTTTGCATCTCCCGCTTCACAGGCCATTTATGAAACTATCCTGCATCATGTTGAAATGCTCACTAGAAAACAGGAAGGATAAAGTTCATTCTGAAATCTTAGCTGTTGCTGTGTAATTTACACTCACATAAACTTAAGACGCATTGTAGGTAACTTTCCACATTCTATGGTTCTGCCCATCCCAGTCTTTTTAATAGCTGGTAAGAAAGTAAATAGGCAAGAGGCATGTCTAGAATATCCCATTCAATCATAAACTAAGAGAAATGGTGAATTGTGCAACATGGAATGTACTTGACTGATCTTTACACTGCTGCTCATTTCATCCGTTGTAAAGTGTAAGGATGATCAAGATTCCTTTCTATTCTCTTTATACTTTTAAATTCTTGGTATTCCATCCCAAATACAAGATATTGGCGCACAAATCTTGCAAAGAATTCCATGTTTATCACGCCACCTGTACCTATCTTTGTTTCCTCCTCCTACGTCTCTTTTCTAGTTCACCTTCTGCCTGTTAGTTATTACTTTGCATTTGATGAAATGAGGAATCTAAGGGACTGTACCACTGCATCCTTCCTCTCCAATACTATACAGTCGTCCCTTCACATTCGTGGGGGTTAGGTTCCACGGACCCCTGCGAATGTGAAAAATCCGTGAATATTGATTGCCCCCCCTCCCCCACCAAAGCGACCACGGGGCCTCCGGAGGCCCCATAGTCGCTTTCCCCTGCCTCCCCACTCCCTTCCTAGGCCTTCCCAGGGCCTCCGGAGACCCTTCCGAGGCCCCGTGGATGCCTCCTCAGCCCTCTCCCCTCCCGCCCAAGCCCTCAATGGGGCCTCCAGAGAGTCTCAGGAGGCCCCGTGGTCACCTCCCCAGCCCTTCCCCACCCTCCCAAGGCCTTCACGGGGCCTTGCAAGGCCCTGTGGAGGCCTCCCTGTCCCTCCCCCTCCCTCCCAAGGCCCTCGCAGGGCCCTGCAGAGGCCTCCCCAGTCCTCCCCAAGGCCTTTGGCCTCCCCGGTCCTCCCCCCTCCACCACAAGGCCTTTGCGGAGCCTCGCAAGGCCCCGCGGAGTCCTCCCCGGCCCTCCACCCTCCCTCCCAGTGCCTTTTTGGGGCCTCCGGAGGGTCTCCGAAGGCCCCGTGGAGGCCTCCCCTGCCCTCCCCGCTCCCCCCCAGGGCCTTCACGGGGCCTCCGGAGGGTCTCCGAAGGCCCTGTGGAGGCCTCCCCCGCCCTCCCTGCTCCCTCCCAGGGCCTTCACGGGGCCTCCGAAGGGTCTCCGAAGGCCCCGTGGAGGCCTCCCTGGCCCTCCCCCCTCCCTCCCAGGGCCTTCACGGGGCCTCCAGAGGGTCTTCAAAGGCCCCGTGGAGGCCTCCCCTGCCCTCTCCGCTCCCCCCCAGGGCCTTCACGGGGCCTCCGGTCTCCGAAGGCCCCGTGGAGGCCTCCCCGGCCCTCCCCACTCCCTCCCAGGGCCTTCACGGGGCCTCCGGAGGCCCCGCGTTGCGGTTTTGGGAGGGCGGGGGGCCCTCTCAAAACCATGAATAATCAAAACCGCAAATGCCGAGTTCGCGAATGTGGAGGGACAACTGTACCTAGGGAAGTTTTGCACCATTGAGGACACCAGGAACTCTATTTGCAGGGCTACAGTTGGTCCCAGTTCCACATCAAGGAAAACTCAGGCAGTTCTCAATTTGATTTGACAGCACTCTCAGAAGATGAGGCATCTTTTCTCCCACCTCCAGGAGGTTGTCTAGACAGTGAAAATACTCTTCATAGAATGTGAGAATACCTTTTGTCCCAATGAGAAGCGAAGGAGATTTGTGGTATTAGGAAGGAGGGGGCCCCAAACCCCAATTACTGTGTAGGAAAAGACTTTGCAGCTTTTCCCAATGTTTTAAAAATAATACATGGAAATGTGCATTACTGCTCTTGGACAATCAATTTGGAATGCTGCACATTCTTGGCAAGGACAGAAATTGAAAGCTGGCTGGTCAGACATGCAGAGGAGGGTGGGCTTGCTGACAATGAAGTGGCCAGAAGTGCTATTTTGAAGTTTTATGTTATCGATTGTGCACTTTTTTGCTGCACTGGGGTGAGCAAACAGCTTTTTTAAGTGGAAGGTTGCACTTACACACCTTTGATATACATTAAAAAAAAAACACTGTGCAATAGCAACAACTTATTGACATGAGTAAGTCACTCTCAGCCACCATCTTGATTCACAGGCATGGCTGCATGTGCATGTCAAACACAGATAGCTTCACAGACCAGTGATTTTGCCAAAGGGCCATGGAGACAAATGAATGCTGCTGCAAATTTGCTTTAATGCACAGCAATCCACATTATATCTTCTCATCTAGACAAGCCTAGCTAATATCAGCACTCTGATGTCTCATGTCTTTGTATCCTTCTGTCTCCTGCCCTTCCATGCCTCAGATTCCTTAGCCATCATTTGGTGTAATGTGTTGTTGTTTTTGTTGCATGCCTTCGAGTTGTTTCTAACTTATGGCAACCCTAAGGTGAATCTATCATGGGGCTTTCTTGGAAAGACTTGTTCAGAGCAGAATTTGCCTTTGCCTTCCTCTGAGGTTGGGAGAGTGTGACTTGCCCAAGGCCACCCTTTGGGTTTCCATGGCTCAACGGGGATTCCAGCCCTGATCTCCAGAGTCGTAGTCCACTACTGAGCCATTTCCTCACTTTAACCTTGTTCATTTACACAGTTTCCAATTTTCACATGGATTTTTTGAGCAGAGTTAGTTTTGCAACACGTACTGCATTTGTTTATAAGCTATTTATGGACACCGTTTTATCTATATATGGTTTGGGGAATAACCAGAGGAAGAACTTCATCAGCTGAAAAAGATAATCCAGGATGTTGCTGCCCTTGGCAGTGACCCAAGGAAATCCTTTCACCTCACCCTGCAGACTTTCTCCAGTAAGAGACCAAGACAGGAAAGATTTGCCTGAATAAGGTAATTTGATTTCTTTCCATTGTCCCTCTTTTTAAAAAAATAAAATAAAACAGATCTATTTAATTCATTATTAGGTTTAATAATCTAATATTGTTATAACAACCTATTCAATCTTAGATTATTATATCCAATAATTATTTAAATATATTATTTAAATAAACAACTTGGCATGGTTGGTAGTTCTCATAAAACAGAAGCTACAGAGTACTTCGAAGTGCCAAAATACCATCTTCATAATGCTTAGAAATGTTTGCAACAGCCTCATAAGGTAGGTCCAGTCTTAGGGTCAAACTAGATACGTAAGTGCATGTCTGGAAGGGCAGCTCACTCAAGTGGTGAAAGACACCTGTTTGTCATTGCATGCTTACTCCTACACCTCTGCATTTTGCATTTAGCATACTTTGGTTGTGATTGGTCATTCAAAACTAAGTATGGGTTTTATTTGCAAGTCTGATTGCTGAAGCACATATTTCTGAGGAAATCCCATTGTAGAAGTGAAATTGGGCCAGTTGCAGGTAATACAATTGTTTACTCTTATTACCTTTATTACTGTACTCTTATATTGCAGATTTGAATGTTTGTGTGCTGGGGCTGAAAGAATATCTGGCTCAAAGCCACCTAGTGGTTGAGGTGTGCTTTGAACCAGATTCTGCATTAACATACTGAACAATAAACTGGTGTATTTGCTGTCTGATCAGTCAATGTGTTTGGAATGTGTAGATTTATTGCATTGGGACTGAAAAGGTGTTCCAGGCTGTATGATTATGTATGATGAATTTGTTAAAATAAAATAATGTATGGGCATTGCTCAGCTACTTTCATTGGTTACCACTAGGAATGAACCTATTGGTTTCACTTTCTCCCACACTCTTTTTCTTTAATTTCTAGTCCTTTCCATTAAATTTAAAGAGAAATTTGTGAATTTTCAAACATTCATCTAAAATGCAAACCAAACAAAATTCTCCACCATTTCCAGTCACTATATTCAACAGTTACAGATATACCAACTATGAAGACCATGCACTTAACTGCTATGTAGATGATAAAGATGAGGAACCAGTCAGAAAAAAGAGGTGGATACACAGCTCGAATTCAGCACTATAAGTATCATTGGATGTTGTTGTTGTTGTGTGCCTTCAAGTCATTTCCAACTTATGGAGAACCTAAGGCAAACCTATAACGGGGCTGTTCTGGTCAGTGACCATAATGAAGAATTCATTCATTCTATTACAGGGTTTTCTGATGCTGAGAGTGTGTAACTTACCCAAGGTCAGTGGATCTTCATGGCTGAGCAGGGATTCAAATCCTGATCTCCATTGTTGTAGTCAATACTCAAACCACTACACCACATATCCATATGGGGATGCAAAGCCAAGCAATAGGCACTCAAACCCTTCTGTCTGAATAGGTGAATCTGTCAGTTTTACTTCCTTTTGTGTTCATTTTCTTTTACTTTTAAATTGTTTCATAGGGCTTATGAAACAACTTGTGAATTTTGGACAGTTCTTGTCAAAAATGCATTTTTTTCAACAAAAAAAATCAACATCTCTAGCTATGATATAGTTGCTGGAGATGGTTCCTATACCTTTAATGGTTGTGTAGAAGAAGAAAAAAATTCAGGAGGTGTTGCTTGTCATGCAACCAGGTAACAAGCTGTTAAGGAAAATGCAACATGGGACATACAGTGAAAGAAATAAAATATGTATGTGAAAGTCACAATGACTAAGCAAGAGCAATTATGAAGCTACACAGGTGAAACTGCTAATGTAATCTAGAAGGCCTGAGAGCCAAGGACAGAGGTACTGAATGCAGATTGGAAACACCTGAGAATCATTAAGTGTACAAGGTGAAATGTTGAAATACATGGGTTGGTCTTAAGTATGGGTGGAACTACATGGACCAATCAGAATGGAAGTACACACCCACTGGGTGGAAACTAACTAGTGGGTGGTGATAAACAATGGCTATAAAATTGCAATGTTTGCCAATGTATTGTGTGGAGTAGAGGTGGTGTAGTGTATAGAGATTGTGATTTGTTGACCATATAGTATATTTATATAGAAGAATAAAGTAGGTTTTATATAAAACTACTGAGTTGCCTGAGTGAATCCTGGAGACGTTTTGGAGACACCTGGAGAAGAGTGAGAAGGCTTGGAGAGTCTGTCAGGATCTTCAGCCTATTCTCTGAAACTCTGCTGCTTTGGAGGAAAGCATTAACCACTGATCTAAGCTGGTTGGCTCTGCTGCTTAACAAGGTGGTGAGTTTGAGCCAGAGGTGAAGAGCTACAACTCCCATCATCCCTGACAAGGGTTATGGGCCCAGTTACTAGAGCACCCAGCATCCACAGAAGCTGAAAGTTCCAGAAAGTGGAAGAAAGCTTTGTGGACGACAGATCAGAGCAAGTTGTTTGTGCTGCACTGATAAGCCTCGTGAGTAAATCATTTTGTGTTTTGCTTAAGCCCAGACGGGTCGGCTGTGCATACTCAGAAGGACTGTGTCAAATTGAGTCACTGCACAAATCAAGATGGAAATTCTAAAGTTTAGTAAATTAAATAGAAACAACTACTCTACCTGGAAGATTTATGCCCAATCTCTACTAGTAAAGGAAGGTCTGTGGTCAACAGTTGAAAGAGGGCTGGCAGCCGATGCTGATGAAGCCACTCAAGAGAGAGACAGTAAAGCAAAAGCCTGTCTTTATCTCATGCTTGAAGACTTAATTAATGACGTCAGAGATAAAACGTCCGCCAAGGATGTGTGGGATACCTTGCAGAGATTACACACTCCTTCAACTGCTTTTGCAAAAATGCTATGGTCTAAAAGAATATACAGGCAAAAGATGGCTAAAGGGCAGTGTGTGATAGAACATTTAAAAATAATGCAAGATTTGTTTGTGCAAGCTGAACTGAGGGGAGTGCAAATTAGCAAAGAGCAGCAATGCTACATTTTAGTAGAATCGCTAGACTCTTCGTGGGACAACATAACGAACAGCTTGCAGAACTTGCCAGAAGCTGAGCTTAATAGAGATTTAATTGTGGCCAGAATACTGGAGGAGAACCAGAGAAGAATGTCTGAGCAGGGTGACTCAGCAAGCTTAAAGACTGTGCCAAAACAACAAACAACTCCTGACTGGCGAACGCAGGAGGAAGCAGCCTCTACAAGGGAGCAACGGAGGTGCTTTTATTGTAAGAAGATTGGTCATCTGCAGAGACATTGTAAACATTTTGCAGCTGAGAGACGCAAGCAAGCAGAGAGCAGATGGCAGCCGCGGCAGTATCAAAAACAGTCCAGACCTCCATTTTTGAGGGACAGTGGTAATAAAAAGGGGGTTGCAACCATGATTAAGGAAAAACATAATGCAAATTCTAAATGGCTAGTTGATTCAGGAGCCACATCTTTGATGTGTAATGACATAAATTTAATAAGTAATAGAAAATCAGCTAATGTAAATGCTGTAGTTTTGGCTGACGGGAAAGAGCTAAGTACTGTAAATCAAATGGGTACTGTGTACATTCCAGGGCTAAAAGAGAATTTTAATGATGTTTTACATGTAAAGGAGTTAGAAAATAATTTGTTATCAGTAAGCAGATTAACAGAAAGAGACTACACAGTCATCTTTGAAAAGAACATGTGTAAGATAAAACTGAATGGCGAATTGCGTGGCATAGGTTTGAAAAAGGACAAACTTTATTATTTGGAGGACAATATTGATAGCTACAGGGTTGAAGAAGCTAATAACATAGAAAATATTCCAATCCACAAAGACTGCATACATGAGCTTCACAGAAAATTCGGCCATGCGAGCTTCAAATGTTTAAAGAATTTAATCAGTATGTGTCCAGATTTAAAAGTTACTGAATGCAAAAACCACTTAGATTGTACGGTATGTCAACAGGTAAAGGTCAGAGCTTTTCCAGTAGCTAAGAAAACAAAAAGAATTGCTCAAAGACCATTTCAGTATGTACATGCAGATGTCGCCCAAGCTAATTGCTTGTCCTTAGGGGGAAGCAAGTATTTCCTAGTAATTGTAGATAGGTATACAAGGTTTGCATTTGTGAGAATAATGAAAAACAAATCTGACGCTGGGCAAAGTTTAAAAGCATGGGTAAGAATGGTGGAAAGACAATTTGATAGCAGAGTAGGCACCATCATTACTGATAGAGGAGGAGAATTTTTAAATAATCAATTGTTTAACTGGTTTCAAAAGGTGGGAATAAGGCATGAAACTACAAACCCTGCTTGTCCTAGTGAGGATGGGTTAGCAGAGAAGAAAATACAAGATATAAAAAGAATTACTGCTTGTATGATGGCAGATGCAGGGGTGAAAGATTGTTTTTGGGCAGAAGCAACTTTGACTGCAATACATATCAGTAACAGATTGTATCATTCAGAAATTGAAGACATTCCCTACAGGGTATTGTATGGGAGAATGCCAAATTACAAGTACTTAAGGGTTTTTGGACAATTTGCTCATGTTTACACACCTGCTTGTTTCAGGAGGAAAGGAGAACCCAAAAGCAAAAGGCTTAGGTTTTTGGGGTATTCTGGAAATAGCTACAAGTTTCATTTGGATGGAAAACAAGTGCAGTATTCTAGGTCTGCAAATTTTGAGAGACATGCTGGTTGGGACAAACTGCATGCCAATAAAGAAGTGTTTTTGAGATTAGGGAGTTCAAATGAGCCAGAAGCACAAACTGAACCAACCTCAGGAAACAGAGGGGTTTCAGTTAAGCAGGAGGCATCACCTAGCAGCAGT
Organism: Gambelia wislizenii; assembly: GCA_030847615.1. NCBI lineage: Eukaryota > Metazoa > Chordata > Lepidosauria > Squamata > Crotaphytidae > Gambelia > Gambelia wislizenii. The sequence goes on along the minus strand of JAUMIR010000003.1, from coordinate 224,796,273 downwards.
GGCAGTTCTTCCGATGATGAGATAGCATCTAGGCCTACTACTACTCGAATGACTGAAGACAAGAGATTTAGTCATAGAACTACAACTCCCAGTAGAGAAAGTGAGGATGAAAGAGACAGAACAGCAGATTTTATTCCCAGGCGTAGTCATAGAGTTAGAAAGCCTCAAGATAGGTTTGTTGTGACAAAGGCAAGAGCTTGTTTAGCAGTAGAAGAGCCTGAAAGTTTTGAAGAATTGGAAAGCTATTCTAGTGAAGAACAGGAAAGATGGTTTGATGCAATGGATAATGAGTTTGGTTGCCTGGTAAATAAAGATGTTTTTGAAATTGTTGACAGACCCAAAGACAAGAAAGTAATTGGTTGTAAATGGGTATACAAAAGGAAAGAAATGCCAGATGGAAGTATCAAATATAAAGCTAGGTTAGTGGCTAAGGGTTTTGCACAACAGCAGTATGAGAACTATGATAAAACATATTCTCCAACTGCAAAGCCAGAAAGTCTGAGAATGGTTTTAGCTATAGCAGTAAAAAGGAATTTAGTTGTAGAACATTTTGATTTTGAGACAGCTTACTTGAATGCGGTTCTGGATGAAGAAATATTTATGGAACAGCCACAAGGTTTTGAAGAAAATGGTAGTCAGAGAGTATATAAATTAAAGAAAGCGTTGTATGGTTTAAAACAAAGTGCCAGAGCATGGAATCTGTGCATCAATGATGAGCTAGTTAAGCTAGGTTACAAGAGGAGCATTGCAGATGCTTGTGTTTATACAAAAGGAGACATAGTATTAGTGATTTATGTAGATGATTTGTGTGTAGCAGCAAAGTCAAAACAGGAAATTGAGTCAGTAAAAAGAGAATTGTCTGAGAAGTTTGTTTTGAAGGACTTAGGTGTATTGAAGTCTTATTTAGGTATTTGCGTTGAATGGACAGAAGGAGGACATTGTTTATTAAGTCAGAGAAATAAAATTGAAAGACTGATTGAAAAGTGTGGATTACAGAATGCAAAAATAGTAAGAGCTCCAATGACAACTGGTTTTGTGTCTGAGGAAACAACTAGAGCGTTTGAGGACAAGACTCTCTTCAGAAGTATAATAGGATCTTTACAATTCATATCTTGCCACACCAGACCAGACATTTCTTATGCTGTAAATGTATTGTCTAGAAGGGTTAATGATCCAAAAATTGAAGACTGGACAGCGGTAAAACATTTGTTGAGATATTTGAAAGGAACCTTAGGTAGGAAATTGATTATAAGAAGCAGTAGTTCAGATCTAGATTGTTATGTAGACAGTTCATTTGCATCAGAATTAGGAGACAAGAAGTCAGTTACAGGAATGATAATTAAATATAGTGAAAGTCCAATAGTTTGGAGAAGTAGAAAACAAACTAATGTAGCGATAAGCACAACGGAAGCTGAATTCGCTGCTTTGAATGAGATAGTAAATGAGGTACAGTGGATTAAGCAATTGCTAAATGATTTAAATGAAAGTTACAAGATACCAGTGGAAATTCTGGAAGATTCACAGTCATGCATAGCGATGGCTGAAACTGAAAGTTTGAAGAACAGAACAAAATATGTTGGTGTAAGATATCAAAATGTGCGAGACATGGTTCAGAAGGGTGAAATAGAATTGAGATATATAGAAACACAACACAACATAGCAGATTTGTTCACAAAAGCATTGACAGTAGAAAAACATGAAAGGCTGACACAAATGGTTGGAATGACATTGTAAGACACATACAATATTTTATTTCGGAGGGGATTGTTAAGGAAAATGCAACATGGGACATACAGTGAAAGAAATAAAATATGTATGTGAAAGTCACAATGACTAAGCAAGAGCAATTATGAAGCTACACAGGTGAAACTGCTAATGTAATCTAGAAGGCCTGAGAGCCAAGGACAGAGGTACTGAATGCAGATTGGAAACACCTGAGAATCATTAAGTGTACAAGGTGAAATGTTGAAATACATGGGTTGGTCTTAAGTATGGGTGGAACTATGTGGACCAATCAGAATGGAAGTACACACCCACTGGGTGGAAACTAACTAGTGGGTGGTGATAAACAATGGCTATAAAATTGCAATGTTTGCCAATGTATTGTGTGGAGTAGAGGTGGTGTAGTGTATAGAGATTGTGATTTGTTGACCATATAGTATATTTATATAGAAGAATAAAGTAGGTTTTATATAAAACTACTGAGTTGCCTGAGTGAATCCTGGAGACGTTTTGGAGACACCTGGAGAAGAGTGAGAAGGCTTGGAGAGTCTGTCAGGATCTTCAGCCTATTCTCTGAAACTCTGCTGCTTTGGAGGAAAGCATTAACCACTGATCTAAGCTGGTTGGCTCTGCTGCTTAACAAGGTGGTGAGTTTGAGCCAGAGGTGAAGAGCTACAACTCCCATCATCCCTGACACAAGCAACACCTACTAAAATTCCCTCTTCTACCCAACTATTAAAGATACAGGGACAGTCTCCAGTTTTCTGTCTGGCAACCCTAAACTATTACTTTCTTGACATGGAAAAGGGAAAGCTAAGGCCAATCCATTGTTTATTCCCTCTGAATTTGGCTGCAATCCTCACAGTAGGTGAAGGCTTTGGACGATGGGGAGATGCGTGTTCTCAGCAGTGATATGTTTTTATAAGGCATCACTGTTGTAATGTTAAGTATGTAGCCTTGAATGAGAAATTAACACTCATTAACCTTACAAAGAAGCTGTAGATAAAAAATGTCTGTTGTTTACCATTGTCCGATAAAGTAACACAATTGTCCTACAATCTGTTATATACCATTGGAACCTAACCAGCATCATCAAGGCAACTTTACTAGCATCATCAGTGGTACTCCTGTAAGTTTAGGAAAGTTACTTTTTGGACTACAGCTCCAGGAATAGCCCCAGCCAGCATGGCCACTAGCTATGGTGACTGGAGGAATTCTGGGAACTGTAGTTCAAAAAGTAACTTCTCCAAGCTCTGCTCCCTAGAACTTGAAGCTCTTAGGCAAGTCTATGTATGATTTTGTTTTTTAAAGATAAAGAGCTCAACTTGCTTCCTGTCCAGAGGGTGGGGAGTGTGTGCATATAGTGTCAGAGTGTTTTATAGGAAGGCATATTTAAGAGGTCTTTATGTGCACATATAGGTGTTACCTGTTGGAACAATGGTTTGAAAAGAGACTAATAAGACAAACTACTGTAAAATGTTTTTATCTAAATACTTAAAAAGAGTAACAAAACAATATATATATATATAACAAAATCACACTAAACCCACATATACAAATGATACTAAATAAAGCATAATAATAATGGCATACATAATAGCAAATAATATAAACCACATAGCATAATACAACAGAAAGAAAAACTAAGAATAGAGAGCAAAAGAGAGAGAGAGAGAGAGCTCACTACAAGGCTAGCCTTATTAAGGGCTAAAACTTAATTAGAGCTATACACACACAGGTGAAAGTCATCTACACTCAGGAACTCTACATTAACCCTATAATGGTTACCAACCCTATAATGACTCAAGTGTAAAGCTTGTTACTATTCCAACATGACCTACCGTGACACCCCAGCCCCATAACTATAAAAAAATTGGCAATATTTAATAATTAGGTCAAATGTGGCCCATAGTGTGGCCATTTAAACTGGGAAATTACACAACTAGGAATCCCAAAGACAAACATTGTTCAGTCAGGTATGTGCATAAAGAGGGGCAGCCCAAATTCCAAAGAAATGTTAATTTGCAAGGTAACTACATGTCTGAACACCTGGATAATCCTATCAGCCAAAGCTGAGATATTCAAGGCTGAACAGAACCCTCACGCCTCTACCCATCCCCAAACAAAGAAGGTTGCTTCCTCTATTAAGTTACACAGTATCCACACATTAAGAACTATTAGCATATCTGAGTGTTCGTTGTCTTTCCTTGAGCAACTCCAAGAAGCATTCTTTCACTCTAAATCCCATCCCCCGAAGGCAGTTATTGACTATAAAAACTCTTCTAAAACCACACTCAAGCACACATAGTTCATTTTCCTCTAGACACCATGCCAGACTGTAGCCATTCCTGCTTCCAGACTGTCATTCTGCTGGTTTCTGCCAGCATATAGAATATCATCTTTCCATTCTTTTTTTCTAGTTCTTCTTCAATCATTCCCAAAAGGAATATTTCCGGTTTCATGGGGATGGTAATTTTCAAAATATCTTGAATTGTCCTTTGTATTTGTCGCCAGTATTTCTTAGCTTCTCCACAACTCCATCAAAGGTGGAATAATGTTCCATTTTTTTCTTCACACTTCCAACAATTTGATTTCACATTTTTATACATTTTTGCCAATTTGCTTGGAGACAAATGCCACCTGAAGTACATCTTATATATGTTTTCTCTAATATTCTGTGACAATGTATATTTCATTCTTATTATCCACATTTTTCCCACTGGTTTAGTTCAATTGGATGACCAATATTCTGTGCCCATCTTATCATATTTTGTTTTATTACTTCTTCCTGGGTATCCTATTTTAAATATTAATATATAGAACCTTGAAATCATGTTCTTTTTTCCAGCATGTATTATTTTTTCCCATTCAGTTTTTGTAGTTTCAATACCTTCCAACTTCATATCAATTCTATATCTTTCTTTTATCTGCCTGTATAAATACCAATGGCACATGATGTCTTCTTTTCCCATTTCTTCCTGGGTTTTAATCCTATGATAGTTTCCTTCTACCAGCAAAATGTATTTATAATGAATCCATTCACGTGTTGGTATGCCTTCTCGACTATATAGGGCTTCATGTGGAGACACCCAAAGCGGTATTTTTTGGCACAGTCTATTCTTATATTTTTTCCAGATTTTTCAAAGAGCCTTTCTGATTACATGATTATTGAAATCTTTATTTACTTTATCTTTGTTATAAAATAAATATGTGTGCCAACCAAACCGATTTTTATCTCCTTCCAACTTTAACAATTTGTCATCCTCCAGTGTAGCCCAATCTTTAATTCAAATTAAGCAACATGCCTCATAGTAAATTTTTAAATTAGGAACAGTCAGACCACCTCTTTCTTTGGAGTCTTGTAATACCTTCATCTTAACTCTGGGCTTCTTCCCTGACCAGATATATTTTGAGATATCCAATTGCCATTCTTTGAATACTTTCTCATTATCTATGATTGGAATTGTTTGGAATAGAAATAATAATTTCGGTAATACATTCATTTTAACTGCCGCAATCCTACCTAAGAATGTAAGTTTCAAATTTTTGCCAATTTTTCAAATCTTTCTTAATTTCTACCCAAATTTTTTTGTAATTGTTTTGAAATAATTCTGTATTCTTATTTGTTATTGTAATTCCTAAATATCGTACTTTCTTAACTACTTTCCATCCTGAAATTTCTGATAATTCCATTTCTTCTTTCTTCGTCATGTTCTTCGTGATTAATACAGTTTTTTCTTTGCTAACTTTCAACCCTGTCAATAGTTCAAATTCTTCTAAGACCGTTATTCATGTGGCTATTCCTTTAGCTGGTTCGCCTAATGAGATAACCAAATCATCCGCATACATTCTCAATTTCTACTCTGTTTTCCCAGTTTTAATGCCTTGTATTGTGGCTACCTCCTCGATTCTTTTACTCAATAATTCTATAATTATTATGAATAAAAAAGGGGATAGAGGGCACCCCTGCCTCATGCCTTTCTGAATTTGCAGTTCTTTTGTCTTTTCTCCATTAATTATCAATTTTGCTGTTTGAGTGTTGTATATCACCTTTATCCAATCTGTAAATTTCTGGCCTGCATTTATTTTATTTAGAGTCTCATACATTGTTGACCATTTAACATTGTCAAAGGCCTTTTCTATATCTAGGAAAACCAATGCCTAGATGTCCCTATTATTTTTGTCCCTATTATTTTCCGCATGTTCTATTAAGTTTAGTACGTGTCTTGTGTTGTCTCTCAGATATCTTCCCGGTAAAAATCCTCTTTGCTCTTCCCCAATCCATTCTGCCAATACCTTTTTCAACCTCTGAGCTAATATATTTGCGAATATTTTATAGTCAACATTTAATAAGGATATTGGTCGATAATTTTTTGGTTCTTGTTGGTCTCTGTTGTCTTTCAAAATCAATATAATGTTGGCCTCTTCCCAAGTTTTAGGGTACTTCCCTTTTCTAATTGTTTCTAGTGTTTTTTTCAATGGCAATAGCAATTGGTCTTCCATAATTTTGTAGTATTTTGGAGTAAACCCATCTGGGCCTGGCGCCTTCCCCACCTTTAATTTCTTTATTGCTTCTACAATTTCCATTGTTGTTATTGGTTGATTTTTTCTTTGCTCTTGTTCCTTTGTACATTTAGGCATATTTTGTTTCTTTAAAAAAGTTTGTATATTCCCACTTTGTACGTGATGCTTCCCATATAATTCTGCAAAGTAGTCCCTGAAGCTTCTCTTTATTTTCTCTTGCTCAGAAAAAATTTCATCTCTTTCCTTTACTTTTGCAATATAATTTCTGTCTTTTAGTTTCCTAAGCATTCTGCTGGTTTTCATTGTGATCTCTGATCTACAGGGCAGGTGTCATATCACCCATTTGAAACTCCCTCACTATATCTTCTATCCCAGTACTTCCACTGCTTTTGCGATCCTTGTGTGAATGCTTGAAGTATGAGTGTTTTACCTTAATGATGTTGATATTATTTTCCAATAAAGATAATTTAATTGTACTATCTAGCTTACGTCTTCTCCTTAGGACCTGTAAACATAGGTTAAAAGGTCCTACTATCTTTTGCCCCCCTTGCATAGCTAAGCTGAGTACATTAATTCCCCAAATTAATATCAACATTTTGAGGGTCCTTAAGACCCCTGAGCATTTAGGGTAACATAGGTAAGTACTAAAGACCATGTTGTAGTTTACTCTTACTTTTAAAGACTAGGATGCATGGTAGAAATAATTATCAGAAGTCAAAATAAGTTCCAAAGTCCAAGGTCCAGTTTATAGTCAGGCACTAAACATAAGAAGAAAGCTCAGTCCTTTCTTGTAGTCTATATTCTCTCCATATTATGTGCAGTTGTCATGCCTCTACCCATCCCCAAACAATGGTTGTCATGCTGTCAAAGAGAATCACATTGATTTAGAACTATTTTGCTGTTGCAATGACATACCTTACCAAGCTCATTAATGCTGGTTCATCCAAAGGTGAGTATCCTTTGAAAAATAGTTTTGGGAAGCACCAGCAGTTAAACAGAACCAAGAAACAGAAAGAAAAAAAGAGGGGGTGGCTACTGCAAGTAGCCTATGCAAAGAATGGAATAAAGTAACATATGACTTTATCAGATGTGGGAGAATGCAGCACAAAACCACATTTCCAACCATGTCAGAAGAACACTACAAGAACAGGAAGGGTGACATTACCAGACACCTGCATCCTTCAGCCATTCCGGAGGCATAGCATGGGCATGAATAAAGCATCCCTTTTTTATTGACAGGCTAAGCCACCAGTAAAGAGGGATACATTATACGCACCCATGCTATGCCCCTGGAATGGCTGAAGGACAACGTTGTCTGATAATGTTGCCCGTTTTTGTTCTTGTAGCATTCTTCTGATGTGGTTTTTGCTGCATCTGATAAAGTCCATAATTTAAAAGAAAAAAGTTGGATTCCTTGAGAAGCCATTCATTTTATTAAAGCAATTACCAAAGGGGTTATAAGTGAAGGATGGAAAGGGAAAGATCTACTACTGCAAGTCTAGTTTCTGCCAGTTAAAATTGTGGCTCAAACCTGAATAAAAATCTGTTTTGTATGGGACTAAGGTGACAGATGAGAATAAATTGGGTTCAAAGGAGAATACTGTGACTTTGTAAACTGACAATTTGTCAACATGCATGCCACATAATTCTGTTTAAAGCAGGAGAATGGTGTTGCAATAAATTAATTGGTACAGGAGCTGAATGTTTTGGCCATCCTAAGCTTCAGTCTTACAGTGCATTTATTTAGAAATTTTGAAGAACAAATTTTAAGAAGATGATACATTTCACAACACCTTCATTCTCCTCCCTCCCCTTTTAAATTATAGACTGTCTTTACCTTTTTTTTCAAATCCTGAAAGTGAATCTCCTGTTTTATGAGAAACTGGAAACACATTCTTGCCAGAATAACATTAGTTAGTCTCAACTAGAGAAGGCCCATTGATTCAATTGTTGAACGGTGAATCAACACCTAGGTAAATCCAATTGATTCAATGGGTCTACCATTTCAGGACTAGCAATGGTATTTAGACCTGTCACTGCCCTACTGCCTCCAAACAGATATGCTTGAGTTCTTTCACAGGAACAAGGTCAGCATTCTCATCATATTAGGACTGAGGATAATGCATTATTAGCAATGGTCTGTGGATAGAATGGCATACTACAGTAGCACCCTCATATCTGCGGGGAATTGGTTCCACCACCACCCCACAGATACTGAAATCCACAGATAACAGACCCCACCCACCACCACCACCAGCCACTGCCACTGGAGCCCTCCTGGGGGAAGAGAGAAGGGAGGCAAGTTCTCTCCTCCCCCTCCCTTCCCCTTTTGTCCCACCCTCTCCCCTGCCACCAGAGCCCTCTCAGTGGAAGATGGAGGAGAGAGCTATCCTCCCCACTCTCTTTCCCTTTCTCCCCCACCATCACCCCCTCCACCATCAGAGCTCTACCAGTGGAAGGGAGGGGGAGGTGAGATCTCTCCTCCACCCTCCCTTCCCCCTGCCATCTCCTCTTCCACCACTGGAGCCCTCCCAGTGGGAGGGGTGGGGGATGTGAGATCTTATCTCCCTCCCTTTCCCTTTCATCCCTGCCATCACCACTGCCACCACTAGAGCCCTCCCAGTGGACGGCAGGAGGAATATAGATCTCTCCTCCTCCCCTCCCTTCCCCTTTTACCCCACCACCTCCCCCTCCACCACTGGAGCCCTCCTGGGAGAAGGGAAGGGGGTAGGTGAGATCTCTCCTCCCTTCCCCCTTCACCCTGCCACCACCCCTGCTGCCACCGGTGCACTCCCAGCGGAAGGGGGAAGGAGAGATCTCTCCTCCCCTCTCCCTACCCCTTCACCCTGCTGTTGTCCCCACTGCCACCAGAAACCTCCCTTTCCCCTTCTCACCCACCATCACCAGCTGCAGAAAACTAAATCAGCAGATGGTGAATCAGCGGAGTGCTACTGTATTATCATATTTATTGCTTATCTTTTCTGTCCTACATGGAGACCAAGGTGCTCTATTGCACAGTCTTATTCCCATTTACTCAGAAGTAAGTCCCATTGAGTTCATTGGGACATACCATCCAGCTAAATGAGTATAGATTACAGCCTTAAGGGTCCAAGGCCTCTCCCATCCAGTTTCTCAGTGAAAACCTTTTCCCCCAAATTCCTCATCTTTTTTGCAGTTAGATTCTACCAAATACTACCTGGCATGTAAAATTTCCCAACAGTTTCTAGGAACATAGGGGGATGGAGGAAGCTCACTATTAGCTCACTATTTGTTTTTCCCCAGTCATCTTCTATCCCTCACAATGCTCCAAAACAAGTGTTTTTCTGAGGCATTTTCTGGATGGTGTTACCAGAAGAGGTTGGGGAGGGGGTCTGTGGGGAGCCTACCCGTGATCTCAGTACTAAATTAATATTGTGGGAAATTATGATTAGCTCAAATGGAAAGCTGCGAGAGGCGGGTAACTTCAGGATCTTTTCACCTGTGTGTACCAGTACTCACTGCTGCAGAGAACTCCAGGTTAAAATAAAATAAATGGTTTGGAAAATAGCACAGAAAGCATTCACACATGTCACAAGAACTACACAAGGCTAACAAAAAGTGTAAGGCAGAAAAGTTGGATAGAGGAATAAATCTGGGAGATGAGACTTAGTTACCAGTCTTGAGAGTAGAGAAGAAATCAGATGGAAAACTGAGGGTGGCACTGAAAAGTTCTATCCAGGGGCATGCCGACAGAGAGAGTGGCAGGATCTTGTCCATAGTGGCACACCTTACTATTGTTTGGAGCTAATATTTATACTGTATTTCATGTCCTGAAGGGGTATTTGGGCTTAGAACAAAGCTTAGATCTGTTTCCCACTATTTAAACAAAGGAAACTAAAACCCTGCTGATTGCTGTTAATGGCTGAGAGATAGGAATTCATGGGTTAATGACAACCTCACATTGTAGGACAGGAAGCAATGCAAAGGGATATTTCCTTGGGATAAGAGTTGTCTATGTCACTTGTTTGTTTATGATATGTGACTCATTGTCAAGGGTGCTCAAGAGGGGATTAGTAAATACCTCCTTAATGGTGTTGTTTACTAGGGGCTTCACTTAATCCTGTCTTGGGTGTGTCTGCTAGTATTTTTCCGGACACCTTCCAAGGTCTTTGTGACCTCCATTTGACCTCACCTTTTGGTCTACCCTGGTCTACTGGGCCCCTTGAAGCATCTAATATTGCCAAGTATGAGATATTATAGGAAGAGGGTGTAGGGCATGGTAACAGTGAGGAATGAAAGCAAATAAAAAATTAAGCAAAATTGTCCTTGGGGAGAAGAAAGGGAATTCCTAAGTGTGTTTTCTATAAGAAAATCTCTTCTAAGAAATATTTGTTCAAGCAATAGCATGAAAATCTGCTGCATCACAAGGTGGCTGCTTCAGTTCCCTTCAGATCATGACCTAAAGGTGATTTGAAAAGGCATATTTACAGTGGAAACCTAAATATCTACGTACTATGTCTACTCAGAAGTCTGTGTCATTGAAGTTAATGACACTTACTCACAAGTAACTATGTTTAGGATTGCAGTCCTAAGAACTGAAAATGGCATAGCTGAGCTCAATGGCTAAGATCTTTCCATGAAAATCTCTTTTCTAACATTATTTCCCTGGAAATTCTTTGTTGGCAGAAATGAAATGTGTTCTGTGAGATGGTGAGGTGAAAGCCAACAGACCTTCACAAACAAGTAGCTTGGAGAAGGCAGGTGGGAGGCTTCGTGCCTTGAGAACAACCAACCAGTCCAATTTTGTTTCCAATTTTGTTTTGTTTGTATTTTTTCCTCCTACTGAGATGGCTGGAGGTACAGCTGCCCCGTATTTGTGTCCATGTGCCCAGCTTTTGGTGAAGCTGACCCTAACAAATAACACATGAAGCAATAGCAATATACTGAGTGCTTTTAAAGGGGAGGGGAAATTGTTTAGAGGGGCTAAATGGGCCAATAATTGCTCCTGATGCCGTGTGCTCAGGCCTACTATTGTCTGTCTGGGAACACCACAGCTGCAGAGCATAAAGCCTTGCTCCCTCCTCAGTGTGAGGTGGATTCCAGCAGCTGTGCCAGCCACTAACTGGGGCTGAAGGAAATGTAGACTGGAGCACTAACAATGAGAGAGTCGCAGGGCAGTGCATTGCATTAGCATGAGAATAGAGGGTGCCAAACTTGGGAGTATATATCTTCTTTTGACGGACTGGCTATAAAGTTGCTCAAGGATTTTATTTGTCAAGTGGAGTCCAATCACCAGAGCAGCATGTTTCCTTAGACAAATATTGACTGGAGCCCTTTGGGGTGTTTTTTTGGGGGGGGGGATTTTTTTCCTGCTGCAATATGGTAATAACCTCCCTTGGTACTTTTTCACACATTTGTTCTCACTGCTGGCACTGGGAAGCCCTTATTGTTTTTGTCAATGCCATGGGAGTGATGACATGGACTTCTCCCCCTCCCTTGCTTTTATAAACTGACAGGGTGTGCTTCCTTGCTTAAAAGTTCTCATGAAAAAGGTTTTTATGTCAACAGAATTCTTGGACTTCCCCTCGCCACTTCACTGTTCTGTATTGTGTGATCTTTCTCTGTTTAAAACATGTCCAAGACTTACATTTTGCAAACATCTTGTTGCCTAAAGCACAAACTAAATGGCACCCCTGCAACAAAGCAGGGCCCAAATATCCTCACCACTACTAATACTGCCCCGATGCTGGAGTCCACACTTTAGAAAGTCTTGCTGTACCAGTCAAACACCAATTTCCTGCCTTCAGCTAATGAGCTTCTGGTGAAAATCATTTTACCCTACTGCTTGGCATGGTTGGGTTTCCATCTGGGAACCTACATTCCTCCCTCTCTTATGCCCAGGGATGGGAAATCTCACCAAAATCCCATTCCCATTATCCCTTACCATTGGTCCTGTTTCCTAGGGCTGATGGGAGCTTTAGTCCAACAACATCAGGAGGGCCAGTTGATTTCCACCCCTGCTTATGCCTACTGAACACAATGACCTACATCTGGGTAGTGACATACGCAGCTGTAAATCCATTGTATGCTTTTGTTCATGCAGGGTGGTGTTGGTGTAGATTTTTGCTTGTGGTTAGTATTCTCTTCCTTTCCCTCAGTGATCAACCCCCCCCCCAAAGTGATTCGATGGAGGTATGGGCAGACATACTTGAGCATCCGGTGTCATCAAAAATGTGACAGAATGCTACCACTACTCCCTAATCCCATCAACATAGACTAGATGAGGGTAATACTGCGAACTTGACGAGTCTACTTACTGAAAGTTCATGATACAATGTTTTTACTTGGTTGAAAATTTTGTACCTTTCCTATTTTATGTTTTGCTATGATCTTCAAAAAATCAAAAAGATTAATTAAAAAATCCCCCTGACTTACCATTGCACCGCAATAACACCCACCCACCCACCCTCCATGACCATTCGAATGCTGATAGAGACCAGAGAGGATTGAAGCAGCTTCTGGCTATGTCCCTATAGACAGACAATGATAGAAGGCATTATCCACCAAGACCTCAAGAAGACCCTGGCAGATCTTGGCAGAACAGATCTTTGGTCTACAGAGGTTATCAGATGCAGCAAAAGCCACAGTAAAAGATCACTAGAAGAACAGGAAGGGGTGACCTTACCAGATGACATCATCCTCATCATCCTCTAGCATTCTGGGGGCATAGCACAGCTGTGAGTAAACCATCCCTTTTTAATTAGTAGCTTGTCCCCATCAATAGAAAAGTGAAGCCTCATCCACAGCAGCGCTACGCCCCTGGATTGGCTGAAGGACATGGGCGTCAGGTAAGGTCACCTTTTCTATTTTCATAGTGATCTTCTGGTGCAGTTGGGAACATGATTTTTTGGTGTGTTCCCATGCATCTGATAATCTCCTACATATGGCTATGGGGATGTAATCAGATACTTCTCCAACACCCCCCCAACTCTCCACCAGCTATGTGGGGTCTATCTTGGTGCAACAATGAGCCCTGAGGGTGGTGGCAGGGGAGATATAGTAGGGTTCTGCCTGTAGAACTCGTGCTATGCTTGGCTATGTAGGATCTCGGCCAATGGGATTTCCTTCAATGTACACACACAAATCTATATATGATTATGCTGAATTCAGAAGCCCAGGCTCTTCAAATGCAGAAGGAAGAGTGGGGGAAGGGTGTTCTTTTATAAAACAATAAACAACAAACCATATATTTATTTATTAAAAGAGCTCTAGGTCAATTTTTTTTTATAGTAAATCCTTCCAAGACAGTGTTTGCTGTTGTTGTTAACTGCTGTCAAGTCAACCGCCAAGCCACACTATCATCAACAGGTCTTGCAGACTCCATGGTCCTGAGTCCAAGAGAATATGGACGGTCAACTTCCGTGATTAGGAAATGGCCAAATGGCACTGCAACCTCCCAGCTCTTCCGTAACAGTATCAGCAGGGGGACAGCATCATCCGAAACGCCCCCCTGCCGCGCAGCAGCGTTGCAACAGGGACGAGCTTGCTTGCATTACAAATCACCATCTGAAAAAGTCCTATGCAAGGTTTTACACTGATGAGGGAGAAAGAGACACAAAATATTACTTTCCAAGATATTACAGACAGACAGCTAAGTAAGCAATTATTTGCACAGCATGGGAAATGCTCCTCTGGTTTTCCTTGCAGCCTTAGAGGCTATGATCTCTTTGGCTGTCATGGGGCTCTGAGATCACAAGAGGAGCTGGGTGAGGTTTTGGATAGGCAGCTGAGTGCTAAGATACTGTACCTGAGGGAAATTTCAGATTCTCGGTTCTTAGGTCTAAAAGCAGTGTTTGGCAAACCAAACGTCTGACAGATTCTAGAATGATTGCATAAAAACAGGCAATATTATATTAGATAAAAAGAAGAAATCTAGTGGATAGGTTTTGTTTTGTTTTGTTTTTGCAAAAATGCAACATTTTAAAGATTTCCTTTAAAATTTAAACTTGATGTTTGACAAATCCAAGCACTCACCAGTTTTGTATATTGTTTACTATCTTTCAGAATTTCACATCTCTGCTTCAACAGGAAAATATATTTCCCAATATTCTGTTTCAGACATCTGATCTCTATGTCCTCTACAACAGGTTTTGCTTGCACAAATATTACAGCTTGTAAGATTTTGGTTTCATAACTTTGCTAGTTTTAAACACTCCATAAAAATGTTGAAACAGCAGCTCCTATTACCCCACAAGTCTAGATGGTCAACATTAGTAGAAACCAAAGCATGTTTAGGACAGGTCCTTGCTGAGACACTGCAGTCTCAGTGACTCATGTTGCAGTGTAACGGTAGCTTTTCTTTTGAAGTAGAAAAGCTGTAAACTTATTTAAACATGTGCATCACTTATGGAATTTACATGGTATTCAAGCAGAACATAAAAGCAAGGGAGGGTGAGGGAACAGGAATATACCAAGTTGTGATTTCATTTGCAGCTTTCTGTTTCATCAGTAAGGGATAAATGCAGAAAACAGAACATAATAGAAATGCAGGCTTTTGTACAGAGTGGTTGGAAATGTTGCCTATTCCAAGGGAATGTTAAGTCTTTCAGAAATGTCTCTGAGGGGTGTCTAAACAAAGAAAATACTCCGCATGGAATGTGAAGAGAATATATGTCTAAATGGGATCCCACATTGTTTTGCTGTATTTGGAAGGCGGGGGGGGGACACCATATACTCCACAGGAAGAGTCTTTGTGGCTTTTCCCAGAGTTTTTTAAAAACAGCAGGGGGAGTGTGCATTCCTGCTTGTTGGGACAAGCAACATAAATTGATTTGCTTTCCCATATGAGCAGAAGCTGAAAGCTGATTGGGTAACAAGGCAAGTGCCCAGAACCACCATGTTGGATTTTTGCCTTAGTGAGCAAACACTAAGGCAATAAAACAGGGGCTTATTTGTTTTTGGTTTTCTGTTAAGGCAAAATATCACTCTATCACACCTTGGGTATAGTTTTTATTTTTTTTTTAAAGAAATACTGTTTGGTGGTGGCAAATTGGTAAGTAAAAACACAAGTAATTCACTTGCAGCCACCATCTTGATTCGCAGGAATGCCCATTTCCACAGCAAATGTGGATACCTTCACATGCCTGTGATCTGCCGAAAAGGCTGTTTAGACAAAAAATAGCTGCTGCAAATTGCCATTATTGCATAGCAATCCGCTTTTCTTTTTTTTTTTTTTTGCCTTGTATAGACAAACCTTGAGTTTTCTGTAAAGGTCCACTTTAAGATATACATTTCCTAGACACAAGTACACTTTGTACAAGAGAAGTGTGGGCAAATTGTGGTCCTCCAGATTTTATTAGAGTGCAGTTTCTGTCAATCCAAGCTAGCATAGCCAACAATGAGGGGCCATGGGAATTGCAGTCAAACAACATCTGGAGGGCTACTCCCGGCATAAGGAATTATGTAAATGCATACATAATTTTCAACTCTGTGAACTACACACATTGCTACTTCACACTGCACTGCTGTCATGTCCTAGGCCTGATCAACCACAATGTCCTATACTGTATACCTGTAGTGAAATTGAGGCAGTTCATTGTTCAAAAACCCTTCTCCACACATTTCACCCTCAGTAACCATGGCCCATAAATCCACATGGAGATCACCATCCATACAGACACAGTTTCCAGGCAATGATTTCTATAATTACAACCATTCTGTGGAGAAAATAATTTACTGAGGAAACTGAACCTCAGCTGAACATGCATTTTGACATATATGGCTTTGTGTAGGACACATGGCCATTTCAACAGAGAGAAAAAAAATATATATTTCCTTGTAGGAAATCCATGTTGTGTGATATGACCCTTATTGTAGCATCTAACATCTGGAGCTTGGAGGAGTTAGTTTAACTTGTCTCTTCAACATTTGATTATCTTAAAACAGACTTTAGGTTGTTCAAAGTGCTCTGTAGCAGTATAAACACTGTGGACTTTGGTACAGAATGATACATTACCACTGACTGATCTGGAGTTCTTCCTGCTACGATCAGTATGACACTAAGGCCAAATCCACACTACACAAATAATCCAGTTTGAAACTGGATTATTTGTCATGGCTCCTTCCTATTGAATCCTGGGGTTTGTAGTTTTACAAGGTCTTTAGTCTTCTCTGCCAAAGAGTGTTGATATCTCATCTCCCTAAACTACAAATCCCAGAATTCCATAGTAAGGAGCCATAGTAAATAATCCAGGTTCAAACTGGATTATTAGTGTAGTATGGATTTGGCCTTAGACATAATCACCTGGTCTGTAATATCACTACATCATACCTTTATCCTTATTACTGGATGCTAGCCATTGAGAGGATGAACTTGACACAATGCTCCTATTTCAGGTGGCAGCCTCCTGTTGAGCATTATGGCTAAAGAGCTAGAGTGGTGTAGTGGTAACTGTCAGACTGGATCCACAGAAAGCCATGTTTGATTCCCTATTTGGCCAGCAACTTCACTAGATAACTTTGTGCTAGTTGCAATCTCTCAGCCACACCTACCTCACAAGGTCATTGCAAGAATAAAATATGAGGAGATAAAATAGGTGTTGTGGAAGCCATGTCAGGCTCCATGGAAGAAAGGTGAGATAAAAATGTCATTGCTAAATAATGTAATGTTTAGCTGATAGTTGTACTGTCAGTGACAGGCAACTTCACATGAGAGAACCAAACACGTTCACAAACAATGAATAACTGGATAAGTGCTTGTGCACATGCATTAGCAAGTAAGTATATCTGTTGAAGTTCTGTTCCCATTTACATTAACAATGAAAAATGTTCTCCCTCTGAGTTCTGGACACAAAAGATCACTGTGCCTATTAAAAATCCCTAGTTTTGAACACTTTGATCTCTCTGATGGTTATTTTTAATGCTTTGCATTAGAACTGAATTTTCAAAAACAGATATATAGAAGGGCCTTCATGTTACTAATAATGAACTGTGAAGCAAAAGTTTTAGTACTATGTCTTTTGCTCTCAGCAACAGTCTAAAGTACTAAGGGGCAAAAGAACAAAGATCTGCTATGGTCTTTTATCAAAAATCTATTTGGATGGTTGATATAAAGTTCAAATCTTTTGTAGGCCATATAATCATTAAGATGAAATATTTAGTGGCACCATATTTAGGGTTATCTTTTGATAGCAACTTGCCATGTCTCAGAGGTGGCAGGTGCTGGAGAATTCAGTCAATAATTAAAAAGTTATTTCTCATTTTTCAAGGAAAAGGGTCAAAAAGTGATAACTTTTATTAGCATTCAACTGATTAAGCAATATGGAGGTTGTAATTTAACATCCTGTCTGAATGCTGTAAGGGTTTAACAATTGCAGTATGTTGAATCTTTTACCATTTAGCCCTTGAAAACCTTAATCTGTGAACTAGCAAGTGATCAGGCATGTCCCCTATACCAATGATTTGAGTGAATCTTTGTCCTATAGAGAAAAGTAAATTACCCTTTTTATTGGACTGAAATGTTCCATAGCAATAATAGTGTCACCAATTATTGCTACTGCTAATATGTTTCTGTCTTCTCTACAGAATCATTGCAAGGAGAATGGAGGCTGCAAGGAGAAGACAGATTGATAACTGCTATTTTACTTTTGTCAGAATAAGATATCACTAATATTTAATGTTCAATTGTTTAATATTTGAGGTTCCATTCCTACAGCTGGCATGACTATCCAAAATCATTCCTCTATCACAAAAGGACATGGCACTCAACACACAAAACTATATTGGCCACTTTTTGGAAGTTTGATACTTTAACAATTGTAACTAACCAGATTAGTGAGTTTACTTTGTCTAAAACATCTGACTATGTTGTGATTCTATGAAGAATCAGGGAGGGATGATAATGGACTGATGAAACTATCCAATTCTTCCTTTAGAAATCCAGAGGTGTCATGACTTTTCAGTCCCTTGTGGATTAACATTTTGATGTGGGTATTTTATATGGTGTGATCCCATATACACCAATCATATCCAGGAAGAGGTTACTGTGTGCATGTATCCCAATTGTTATCCCAGTTGTGTGTTATCCCAGTTCTGGAAGGCTTTATACTACAGTGCACAATTGTAAAGGAGCTAGAGATTCAGCAAAGATACAGTTCAAGCTGAGGGCTTCTATTGAAACAAGAGTTTCCACCCCTTCCTGGTTTTCAGCCAGGCCCTGATCTGACCAGTGGCTTTCATGCATTTTACCCTCCTCCACATGGACAGCTAGCCAGTGACTTGATTGGTAGCCCTGATGCCACCATGTCTGCAATTAATACAGTCTTGTACAGTACAGTCCCGAGGACAATTGTCGGGGTGGGGTGTCTGAGAACTAGCCAGAAACCCAGGCAATTACTGTAGTACTGGGGCTGAAGTCTCGACTGCCCATTAGCATTCAAAGACATGGGACCCATTAGCTTACACAATTATAGTGCTATTATTCCACTTGAATGGCCATGGTTTCATTCTATGGAATTCTGGGATTAGCAGTTTAGGGAGGAGAATCTTGACTTTTCAGCCAGAGAACTCCAGTACCTCACCAAACTACAAAACCCAGGATTCCACAGGATGCAACCATGGCAGTTAAAATGGAACCATGGTGCTACATTTGTGTAGTGTGAATGGGTCCAGAGTATTCAGGCTTCAGGTGCAGGAAGCTCTGCCATTAACCAGAGTGAAGCAACAGATCAGGCAGCAGACAGGGAATAGTGACAGACACTCACCCATTGTTCTCTTCAGCCCAAAAGCTATTCCCTTGTCTTGAAAGGTATGGCCATTGCACACAATCCGTCCTGCCCCCCACCCTGTTAGTGTTCTGTCCTTAGATGTGATGAAGAACCCTACTGTGTTGTCAATTGTACATGGAGTGGAAAGGAGAGGCATCTAGCCCTTTGCTTCAGGCAGCAAAATGTCTAAGATCATCTTTAGCAGGAAATACTAGTGTGATAATGAAAAACATAATTGTGTGAAGTGTGAGAAACAATTCTCAAAGGTGGCTTTAGTTCTATCAAGTTGACTGCTAAGATTTGATTCAACCATTCCAAAAGAGCAACTGGTACAGACCTCTCATGGCAAACAAAGTAGCCAAGGAAAACAGTGTGAATCCGTTACAAATGTGTGTGTGTGTGTGTTTGCATGTTGTTTGTTGCTGTGTAGCTTCAAGTAATTTCTGACTTACAGTGACCCTAAGACAAACCTATCACAGGGTTTTCTCAGCAACATTTTGTCAGAAAGGGTTTTGCCTTTTCCCTCCTCTGAAGCTCAGAGAGTGTGACTTGCCCAAGGTCACACAGTGGGTTTCCATGGCCAAGCAGGGATATTTGCACACATTTATAATCAATGGCATCACTGGGGTGTGTGGGGGGTGCAGGCTGCACCAGGTGACTCCCTTAGAGGAGGTGACATTCAAATGCAGTCCTGAGGCAGGCACAAACCTTTCTTCCCCTGACAGGCCAGCCACTGTAGGCCACACCTCCACATGGTGGTGGCATCTTTCTCTCCCCTTGGCCAGGGCCCCTGGCCCATGGAGAAAAAGGAACTGCAACAGATGGAGGTTCAGCTGACAATGGTCATCCACTGCACTGGCAGGCCCTTATATGCTTGCCCACCCAATCTCATGCAAAGTCTCATGGGATTTTGAGTTCTCCGAGACTTCAAACAAGAGATCTGGCAGGCAGGCATATAAGGGCCTGCCCACACCAGAAGTAAGTGCAACATCAGAGGGGAAGGCTTTTCCTACTTAGGCGGGAACAGGATGGAGGAGATAGAGATGGTGGCTGTGGCCACATGGGCTAGCCACTTTGCTGGCTTCTTTATAAAAATATGACTTCAGCCCACCCCCAGCCAGAAAGAGAGAGAGAAACCGTTGCCCGTATTTGCTATGGCCACTGCTGCTGCATTTGCGCTTCAGTGTGATGTGTTTGCCTCCCTGCCCTGCACATCGCAGGCCAGGTTGCCTCTTTCTCCCTCCGGCCTGGCTGGAGATGGTACCCCAGTGAGGGCCAGAGGCTGGGTGCCTGCCTGCAACCTGGGGAGTGGGAGGGGAGGCAACTGCACAAAACCAAAGCAAAAACAGGCAATGGTTTCTCTCTAGAAAGGCAAAGAGCCAGCCAGAAAGAGTGGAGAAGCTTCTGCTCCTTTCTGATGCCACCACTAGTGCTTTTATAAAGCAGGGGGAGCCCTGCATTTGGCTATCATGACTGCTATAACGTCAACAGAAGCACCCCAGCTGCAAACACACTGAGGCCTAAGTGAGTGTGCTTATGAGGAGAAAAGGCCCTGTTGAGTAGTCATATTGCTCTGTTTAGACTTGTGTTTGTGTTAACACCCATAAAGTCACTTAAACACTGATATTTCAGTCTATGAGCAATGATGGACAACATTAAGATCTTCAAATCTATCTGCTCTTTTACAGTTACTGTATTGCAATTATTACAATTTTACCATGATTTTAGTATTGTGTCTTTTTGTCTGTGCAAGTGAGACTTTTTAAAAAATCCTGGTTCTGCATCTGTAGATCTGAGTAAGTAGTAGGCTACTATGGCAGGTCTGGAGATCAGCTTTCTCTTGGGGTTGCGTTTTTAAAATGACCCCAAAATGGGGGAGAGAGAATCAAAACTGGATGGAATTCTTTTTCTGTTTTTTGAAAAATTGGTATTTTTCAAATCTGATCAAAGATGATAAACAGTGTAGGTGTGTATCCTGTAAGCTACTGAAAAAGACTTTGGATCAAGTCAAAAAGTAAACATGTAAACAGGAGCCAATAAAATGTTACTGCTTTTCACAAAAGACCTGGGGCCATTTCTTACTATACAACTATAGCACTATGATTCCAGTTTAATTGTCTTAGCAACATTCTATGGAATCCCAGGATTTGCAGTATAGGGAGGTGTACCTAGCTCCATGAAAGCCAGCATGATGTAGTGGTTTGAGCATTGGACTAGGACTCTGGAGACCAGGGTTCAAATCCACACTTGGCCATGGAAACTCACTGGGTTTAATTAATAAAAAGTTATTTTTTTTATCCCACTTTCCTCCAGTGAGCTCAAACTGGCATACTGGGTTCTTATCCTTTCCAAAATCTCACAGAATGTGAGATTTAATAATCCCACTCCACATTATTGCTCCCCAAGCTTACTCAAAGAAATCATATTGCTTGCCATAATATAATGATTCATAATATTTAGAATTTTAATGCAAAGTACACCATTCCACAGTATTCATTGCCCCTCCCCCAGCAAGTGCTTTTTTCCTCATCTCATTTCTTTTGCATCAGGCATATACAATTAATAAAGCCTCTGAAAGTGAAACTCATTTTTAGATAGTCTTCTCTAGCCTGCCCACCCCCTGCTCCCCTCCTCATCCTCAGTCTAGCTAGAAGTTTTAAAGTAGCATTGGCAATGGGAGGTTGGTAAAAGAAGACTTTTGGTGTTGTGTTGCAGCAATGTGTCTGCAGCAAACAATGCAATGAAAGAATGGTATTCTGCTCCAGCTGATCCTACTGTAGCTATGTGTGTCTGCTTAGAACAGGCAAGGTAAACAGAAGCTGCCTCCAGAATCTCTTACTGAACATGCATGAACATCAAATAGAGAGAAAAGCGGAAAGCATATAAGCCCCCTCCCCATCTCTCAGCATGTTAAAAAAAAAGCATAGATCAATAAGTTTGGCTACCAAAATAGTATGCATAAGAAAAGTGGAGGCTAATGAAAGAAAATGTCATCCCTGGATGCATTTTGGAATAAGCTTTCCAGTAGTCTCCAGAAGGTTCAAATCATTTTTCTTGATTTTTCTTGTTTCATATTGTTAGTTCTGGATAAAAATTTTGCTGAAATTGGTTGAATTGCTCTTCTTCTTTTTCTTTTTTGTGGTATAGAAACCTTTTCTTAGGTCTTGCCTAGACCTGCCAGAATACGCCATCTTCTGGGCTGTGTATCCTTGCCCCGGAGTTGGCCCAGATCCCTCCAAAACTGTTCTGTTCTGTTCTGGCCTGTTCTGGTGGATGCCGCTGCCATTGTTGCTGCTGTCACTCTCTCTGAAGCCAGGAAGAAGGCTCTCAGCATGCTATCCAGGCCAGTCACATGCAGGGGGCCTTGATCATATGCTGGGGACCTCCTTCCTGGCTTCAGAGAATATGTGACGATGATGGAAATGCTGGTGGCCCAGCATGCAGGTGAGAACTGCCAAGTTTCTCCCCAGGTATCCCCACGTAACTCAGGTGTTCCTGGGATTTAGTTTAACATGTTTTTAAAATGGTTTGCCCCAACTCCCCCACCCCCAGCTTTGCTCCAGCTGCTGCCAGTACTGTCTGGCAGCAACTCAGGGCAAAAGCCCTGCATCATCAGGACTGTGGGGCTCCAAACTGAGAGGGGATGGGGTAAATTGTCTATGTAGACAAGCCCCTAGTCTTTCCGTGTCAGTTCTGTCTCTGGGACCAAGTTTCTGTTAAAGAAGCCATGCCAGGAATATGTTGACATTAACAGATGTGTACTTGTATACAGTCAGCCTTCCATATCCACAGATATGGGAATTACAATTTACAAGTAAAACTGGTACAAAAAATATTACTAAGGATTTTGTATGGGCTAGCATGGGAGGAGGTCAATGGGGAGTGTCACCATGAATTGCCACACCCAGTGACACCAGCCTTAGTGACACTACTATTTATAATGGATTCACACTGTTTGACATGGCTGTATTGTCCGCAATAAGAGGACTGTACCAGTTCTATAGTACAGTGCTCGTGAGAAGACTGTACCAGTTGCTGTTCTGGAATGCTACACACACACACACACACACACACACACACACTTATTATAATGGATTCAGACTGTATTACATGGCTATCTTGTTCACCATGAGAGTACAATACCAGTTCTATCTGAAAGAAAATCAAAGCCCCCACATTTGAATTACAAATGCTTCTTTCTCCATTTCTTTTCCCAATTAACAAGAGTCACATGTTCACATAAATTGTGCTGGGGAAATTGTGCAGATTATTTTAGTCTCATGGGTGCAAATTGATCCAAACTACTGGTTGATCTAAGTTGAAAATGTCCTTTCTGCTCTTCAAATAAAAAGCACAATATTTCTGTAAGATAGACTCTGGGTTTTTTTAAAAGATGGTGTTGCATGATAAATGAGAACCAATATCTCTAACTTGCTAAGAAGCCAATGCTCCATAATAAGTTCTTGCTGTTGTATAGGCCGTAATTCAGATTGACTCAGCAGTATTTTGACCGCAATAAATATTCAGGAGAAAGTGCTTGCAGCTTTATAAAAGGATACAGATTGACTTTGTCTAGACATTGGGAACACCGTTACAAAGCATGGCAGTGGCAGACCCTTCTAACTTGGCTGGATTTCCACCATAATCATATATGAATTTTTAATGGTTTTCATTTCATTGACAGTTCATTTTTTAAAAAAAGCAACTTTCATATATATTTTACTCATGTTTTTGTATTTTTCAATCTGCATTAGTGTTAATATTTTCTAAGCCACCTTGAGTCCCAGTATTGAGAGGAGGAGGAGGAGGAGAACAATGCTTGCAAATCAGATTTCTTCTTCTTCTTCTCAGTAACACCAAGATAATTTGTTAGAGTTGCTTCAAACATTATTAGACTGGACATTTTACCATGTAAAAAAATACTATCACCCCATTTTATTTTATTTTAAATTACACAACTGCAGATTTTCATTAAATCTTTCTAAGGAACAGTCACCCCACTCCACCACCAATTAAATATGTGGTAGCAGAATAAACCCCTTTTGAATGTCCTTTACCACAAAATCCCTATGATGAGACAATCCAAAATTAAACAAGAGATAGTGCCAGAAGATGAGACTTCTAGGTCAGGAGGCATTCAGTGAGCTACTGGGGTACAGCAGAGGACAACTACAAGTAGCACCATGGCTAAAGAGGAAACTGGACTCAAGCTGAAAGGACGTTCAACTGTTGATATGCTCAGAGGTGAAAGGAAAGTCCAAAGCTGCACAACGCATATTATAGGAACGTGTAATGTGAGAAGCATGAATCTGGGGAAGCTTGACATAATAAAACAAGAATGTATAAACATTGCAATAATTGGGGTGAGCGAGTTAAAATGGACAGGAATGAGACATTTTCAGTCAGATAATTACACAATGTTTAGGCAAGAAATTAAAATCTAAGAAGAACTGCAGTGGCATTAATAGCAAGGAGAGATGTAGCAAAAGCAGTCAAAGGATATAATGTAAAGTCTGTCTGAATCTTATACTTTTCTGAGGTCATAGTCCTCAGAAGCACAATGTCCCTGAAAATGGATCAAATGTAGCTTAGAAGAAAACCTGATGAATATTTACTTCTGAAAACAATGTACTACAACAATGTAGATAAGAACTGAGGAATGTTTTTGCCCTGAAATTAAATTAGGGCACAGAGCCCATATCAGTTTGGGATGCAATCACATCTTATATGAGAGGACAATTTATAAAATATGGTTCCGGATTGAAAAAAGAAAAAGAAGCTAAAAGAGGGAGTTGGTGGACAAAATACAGAATTTGGAGGAAAAGGGAAAATTTAATAAAAAGACTCAACAAAACAGGGAGCCCTGGTGGTGCAGTGGTTAGATGCCAGTACTGCAAGCCACCACATTGCAAGTTCGATTCCAGCGGGCTCCAGGGTTCACTCAGCCTTCCATCCTTTCGTAGGTTGGTAAATTGAGTACCCAGCTTGTGGGGGCAATTAGCTAACACACATTGGAAACTGTTTAATGCAGTGTAGATGTGTAAATAGCTATTGCTTAAAAACAATTTGTAAGCTGCTCTGATAGCCTTGTGGCTGAAGAGCGGGGTATAAATAAATAAATAAATAATGAAATTACTCCAACAACCATTGTCATTGTTTATAGTCCAAGAAATGAATGCCAAACTACTGTACCAAAAAAATGTTGAATGTAAAAACAAACCTGGGAAGTCACTTTCTTATAAGTTGAGATGGGAAAGGATAAAGAAAAAGGTCACAAAAATCAGGAAGGAAGATCAGTTTGTAATAGATAATTTGAAAATATTCAAAGCCTTTGAGGAATATTACAGAGATTTATATGTGAAGGGCAATGAGAAAATCTTAGATATGGAAGACTACTTGGATAAACTCCCATTGGACAACTTATGCTTGGAACAAAATCAAATGGGCCTGTGACAACTATAGAATGTATTGAAGCAATCAAAAAGATTAAATCTGGAAAAGCACCAGGCCCAGATCTGCAGCATACGATAAGAAATTTGAAGATGAGCTGCTTCAGCCATTAAAAACAGTGTGTGATGAGTTATAAGAAAAGGGGTGGGTGCCAGATTCTTGGACAAATGCCTATATCACAGTGATTCGTAAAGAAAATACAGATGAGTCATTAACAAAGAATTATAGACTTATCTCACTACTAAATAATAACTGTAAGATATTTACAACTATCTTGGCAAGCAGATTGAGAAAACATATTTCTCAGAATATCCATGAGGATCAGGGTGGGGTTTTTGTTTTGTTTGTTTGTTGTTGTTTTGTTTTTTGCTAAAAAGACAACTAAGCAATAATGTTCCTATGGATCTGTTTCTGTGATTCTCAGACTGTGCTCTGAGGCCAGGTTTTTATAGTCTGGGATTGGCCCTTGAAGTCCACTGATGAATGTTCTGGGCTGATATCACAGTCTAAGTTGGTACTCTCAAAGAAGAGACTTCAGCCTACTGGGCTTGCAGTGAAAATGTTGGTGCGGGAGTTAAACAGAGCTTGGAAAGGTTACCATTTTCAGACGACAACTCCCAGGACACCTCTGCCAGCATGGGACATTTTCAGACATGGTTTTATCGTACCTAGCATGGGAAGAGCTCCCGGGAGAGGGACGGGGCTCTTGCGCGGCAGGGGGTCGTTTTTGGACGCCACCGACCCTCTCCCGAAAGCATCTGTTTCAGTTCTGTGAAGCTTCGGAAACCGCAGCGCCATATTTTTATCACAGACAACTTCTGTGCTTAAAATATGGCTCTGCGGCTTCCGAAGCTTCACGGAACTGAAACAGATGCTTTCGGGAGAGGGACGGCGGCATCCGAAAACAATCCCCTGCCGCGCAAGAGCCCCGTCCCTCTCCCGGGAGCTCTTCCCACGCTAGGTACGATAAAACAGTGTCTGAAAATGTCCATGATGGTTAATTGCTGGCTCTGGGAGTTGTCATCCTAAAATGTAACATTTTGAAGCTGTGGAATTTAAAATGCTACTGTGAAATTTAAGACAGTGGAACTTGATTGCTGGATGCTCCACTTTGAGCTACACACACTCAGAGTGTCTTTTATATAAATAAACACCCTTCTGGCTCCACTTCATCCTGGAGAGAAGTGACCAGTGGTATTCAACATCTTTATCAATGACTTGGATTAGGGAATAGAGAGTGTGCTTATCAAGTTTGTAGATGACACCAAATTAGGAGGGGTAGCTAATACCCCAGAGGTCAGGATCAGAATCGAAAATGACCTCAACAGATTAGAAAGCTAGGCCAATATTAATAAAATGAATTTCAACAGGGAAAAATGTAGGATACTACACTTGGGCAGTAAAAAACAAATGCATAGATATAGAATGGGTGACACATGGCTTGAGGGCAGTACATGCGAAAAGGATCTAGGAGTCTTAGTGGACACCAAGCTGAACATGAGCCAGCAGTGTGATGTGGCAGCTAAAACAGCCAATGTGATTCTAGGCTGCTTTAATAGGAGTATAGTGTCTAGATCAAGGGAAGTAATAGTGCCACTATATTCTGCTTTGGTCAGACCTCATCTGGAGTATTGTGTCCAGTTCTGGGCACCACAATTCAGGAAGGACATTGACAAGCTGGAACATGTCCAGAGGAGGGCAACCAGGATGGTGGGAGGTCTGGAAGCCATTATGCCCTATGAGGAGTGGCTTAGGGAGTTGGGCGTGTTTAGTCTGGAGAAGCAAAGGTTGAGAGGGGACATGATAGCCATGTTTAAATATTTGAAGGGACATCATACTGAGGATGGAGCAAGCTTGTTTTCTGCTTCTCCAGAGACTAGGACATGGAGCAATGGGTTTAAACTACAGGAAAAGAGATCCCACCTAAACATTAGGAAGAACTTCTTGACAGTAAGAGCTGTTCGGAAGTGGAATACACTGCCTCATAGTATGGTGGAGTCTCCTTCTTTGGAGGTTTTTAAAGAGAGGCTGGATGGCTATCTGTTGGAAATGATTTGATTGTGTATTCCTGCATGACAGGGGGTTGGACTGGATGGCCCTTGATGTCTCTTCCAACTCTATGATTCTATGATTCTTTGTAAGAACTGTTCTTAATATTATGGAATATTTGGAACTTCATAATGACAAAAAGGCTGTTTTGATTTATTTCTTCATTTTTAGAAATGGAATTACTCATTTCAAGTATTGGAAAGAATGGACTTTGGTGAAAATATTATTCAGGCAGTAAAGACAATCTACTTAGTATAAAAGGCCCAGATCTTAGTAAATGGCCATGCAATAAAAGACTGAAACCCAAGCTGGGTTCAGGACAAGAGGCTACCATCAGGAGAGAATACAGAGAAATGGAATGGTCTCCAATTGTCAAGGGGATCAGGCAAGTCTGCATTTTATCACCCTATCTGTTTAACTTGTACATTGAAGATATCATATCCTATGTAAAGCAGGATTAGATTCAGAGGAAGGAGGCATCAAAACTGGAGAAAGGAACATCAACAGTTTAAGATATGCAGATGGCACCATACTACTAGCAGAAGATAGCAAAGACTTGGAACAATTACTGAAGGAAGTTAAAGAAGAGAGTGCAAAGGCAGGCTTACACTTGAACGTTAAGAAAACAAAAATAATGACCACAGATGATTTACATAACTTTAAAGCAGACAATGAAAATAGTGAAACAGTTCAAGATTTTCCATACCTTGGCTCAGTCATTGATCAGAATGGAGACTGCCGTCAAGAAATCAGAAGAAGAGTAGGACTTGGGAGGGCAGCTATGAAGGAGCTAGACAAGATCCTGAAGTATACAAATATGTAATTGAATACTAAGTTAGGATTGTCCATGCCACTGTATTTCTCATTTCTGTGTATGGTTGTTAAAAGCTGGACATTGAAGCAAATTAATAGGAAGAAAATAAACTCATTTGAAATGTGGTACTGGAAAAGAGTTCTACAGATACCATGGGCAGCTAAAATGACCAACGGATCCTAGAGGAAATCAAGCCTGAATGCTCCCTAGAAGCCAAGATGACTAAAATGAGACTGTCATACTTTGGCCATATCATGAGAATACATGACTCACTAGAAAAGACTATAATGCATGGAAAGATAGCATGTAGTGTGAAAAAGAGGACAATTGCATTCCAGATGGATAGACTCAATCAAGGAAGCCACAGCCCTGAGTCTGCAAGACCTGAGCACCGCTGTTGAAGACAGAATGACTTGGGGGTCTCCCATTCATGGTGTCGCCATACTCTGAGGTCAACTTGATGGCATTTAACAACAGGAAGAATAATGCTAGTTCTGTTATTGGGATATTTGGTAGGTAAGGCTAGATAATCACATATAGCAGAACAAGGTGATAGAATCCTATGGAATCTCCAGACTGCAAGAGAGAGGTACCTTTACTTTTTAATGTTCCACAATGGGCCTTGGGTTTTGAAAGGACATTTTTTAAAACCTCAGATAGAAAGTTAGCATGCCAGAGAGAGGACTAAGGTTGAATCTTTCCCTTTGATAAGATTGTTTTCCACTTGGAGGGTTGTTTGTGGAAGAACACTCAAAATGGGTTTCTCTCTTGCCTGTGTGAGTAGTTCTGTTGAATTGCATGGGCAGATATGACCAAAGCTGGAGCATTTGAGTTTACACGGTTGAAAAAAGGAATATATTTTAACACTTTTAAACATCTGTTTTAAAGTGAAATAAAGCAGCTAAATTGAATTTAATAACCCCTCTTCCTTCCTCTTCTTTTGAACATATTAGACAATATAGCAGGCCATGTGGTTCTGATCTTGCTTGGTATTTCAAAATGTAGACAAATTCATTATCTCTGGCTCAGGTTCCTGAATAAATCATACTTATTCATTATGTGTGGGGGAGGAGGAGAGAATCTGTCAAAACATCTTCAGATTACAGCTGAGATTGACATGAATATAGTATATAATAGCAACAGAAACATAAAACTGAGTAAACGTTTGGTAGTGTACCATTCAGTAGTAACTGACCAAGCTTGAGTTTTCTTAAAGTGCTTTCTCAGGCAGAGCTGGTCCTTTTGGATCTATCACACCTGATGATGATGATGATGATGATGATATTAGATAGAAGCTGATTCTTGACTTGCACATTGAAACAGAGTAATCTGAGTTTTATGAAGCAGTCTGCTACCTAAAAGTCAAAGGAAGCCACACTGGACTATTAAAAAAAAAAAGAAAAAAAGAATCCAAAATCCACAGCTTGGCAATACCTTTATTGAGGTCAGTCAAAGCAACAAGCAAGCCTTCACATTCTCCAGAATCTGAACAGGTTGGATGTTATATTTCACTGAGGGTAGAGTAATATATCCCCCTTTAATCTATCCCCCCCAATAGTAAAGTGTGCTTGTGTCATAGCCATTGCTTTGTCACCTGGCCTTATACTCCCTTCTCTCCAATAAATCATAATTCAGCTTTTTAGACACTTCATGTAGTTTCCAGTAGGCTAGGGCAACCCAAACATAAGGACTAGTGAAGTTTACTCGAGCCTCCAAAGGTGTCTTGGAAATTCCCCAAAACAGACATGCTCAGGATGTGATTAAGTGAAACCCCCTCTCAGACAGTCATTAGGGAGGAATGTGCTAAGCTGTCCTGGACACACCTGGCAGTGAGTCATACTACAAAACAAGCAAGTGACCAAAACAACCATTATCCTGCAAAGGTCTTCCTTCACACCTCTGCCTACCCACAAAAAGGTTGCCTTAAACCAATCAGTCTGAATATCCCAACCATTAGCGGTAATCAATGAAGCCAGAGCTTCCATTGTTTAAAACTCTGTTAAATTTGCTCAAGCATTGTTCTACACTCAAAAAATCTCTTAAGGGTACAATATAGGGTATAAACATCACCCCAAATCATAACCAAAGCATGCACTGTTTCTCATACACTGTTACTCTGCTGGCTTTCTGTGCCATCTTGTGCACAGTTCCCCACATGCCATCACTGTGCCCGTCTGCTGTGCAACATTCAGCATCCAGTCTGAATATCTCTTTGAGGCATAGACCTCTGCTCTCTGGACAGGTAATTGTAGCCCATTCCCAAATCTATTCTTCTATCCAAATGATTCCTCCTAATTCTTCGTCAGCCTTGTGTGATTGCTTGTGAGCATGAGTGTATGTGTGAATGTTTCTGTGATTATTTTCCAATAAAAACCATTTTTATTTTATTCTAACTCGGAATCTTGTCAGTTAGTACTGGTATACACAGGTGTAAAGGTCCCACCAGTTACCTGACCTCTAGCAGCCATATTTTGAGCTAATTAAAAATTCCCCAATTTAATATCTTAATATAAGTGTCACAAGTGGGTCCCATGGACCCCCAGGAATTTGGGTAACAGCTTCTGTATCCCATAATGCTATGTATAATCCTGCATTCAAATAAGCAGAGACTAAGGACTTTTTCAAACAAGGCTTACTGCTCAACAAGCTTCTGGGAGAGATACGGCGCTGTCACGCAGCAGGGAGTCTGTTTCAGATGATGCCGCCCCTCTCTCGGAATCGTCCGTGTCACTTCCGTGTATGATTGAAGGCAGCTGTGCCATATTTTACTCACAGACAACTTCTGTGAATAAAATATCGCACGGTTGCCTTCAGTCATACACGGAAGTGACACGGACGATTCCGAGAGAGGGACGGCGTAATCTGAAATGGACCCCCTGCCACACGACAGCACTGTACCTCTCTCGCAAGCTTGTTGTGTGGTAAGCCTTGTCTGAAAAAGTCCTATGGGTGTATCCACACTACACAATTGCAGAAATTTGACACTACTTTGTCATGGCACCATCCTGTGGAAACCTGGAATTTGTAGTTTTGCAATCATGGAATGTTAGTAACCTAC
The DNA here is from genome assembly GCA_030847615.1 of Gambelia wislizenii. Classification (NCBI taxonomy): domain Eukaryota; kingdom Metazoa; phylum Chordata; class Lepidosauria; order Squamata; family Crotaphytidae; genus Gambelia; species Gambelia wislizenii. The sequence goes on along the minus strand of JAUMIR010000003.1, from coordinate 224,764,913 downwards.
AGCTCTAATTGTATAGTTTAAAGGAGTGCAGCAGAGAATTCTAAGGGCCTGTCTACACGGTAAAAAAATACCAACACTGTTCAGAAGATCGCTATTCCGTACACATGGCCGTTCAGATTCATACGTGTCATTCAGAAGGGGGGCTAGTGAATCCCCCGTAAACTACATGGATTTGGTGTTTGGAAGGAGTAGCGGATCTCAGCATAAAATCCGTACAGCCATTCGAATGGCTGGTGGTCTGTACGCCCCGTTCACACACATACGAACAGGCAGTGTAGTCTGATTGACTGGCTGAATAGAGGGGGTGAGGCTAGCAAGGAGGGGAATTGGAAGCACCCGCCATGTTGGATTCCCGGTAAGTCCATGAATTTTATATATATTTATTTTTATTTTACTTTATAAGTAGGGAAAACCAAATGTCTGCAAAGCAGGTACCTTTTAAAATTAAAAAAAAAGCGGCAGGAGATTTAAAACTGCTGCTTGGCTTGCTCGCTCCAGCCAGCTGGAGAAGGGGGGTCATATGGAGTTGGGGGGGTTAAAAAATTGTGTAGGTGGATCATATGCATATAAATGACTGCCTATTCATATATTTTACCCCCCAAATGGATTTTTTTAAAAATCATATAGACGGACCCTATGTATCTCACCTAACTACAAATCCTGGGCTGGCATCACATTGGTGAACTACGATGGCATAAGTTGGACTTAGCTATTTCAACTCACTTTTTAGGTTGTTTCAGAGGCTGAAATTCTCTACGGACCATAAATCACCGATAACCCCACCACCACCAAAAAGCCCCCCCATCTTTTCTCAGATCCAACTCCCAAAACCCAACCATTGCCTAGTTGAGGAAATTGGAAGGGGAGACAGACAATCATCCAGCTATTTTCCTGCAGTTGGACACAGAACAATGACATCATCCACAGGCACCTCTGGAGGTTCCCCATTGGTTCCTGTGGATGCCTATGATCCTAATTCTCTAACGGTTATTTGGGGGATCTATTTTTTTGACTGCATAAATAATTTAAAAAAAAATTAAAATCCTCACAAAGCTTTGGATATTCAGAAGTGGGTGATTCTGTGCCCTCCCCATTACATTTCTCTAGCACTGGTAGCTCATTGTCTACAGTTTCAGGATTTCATTGTCTACAGCCCGCCCTGCCCCCACAGACCATGGGCTTCCTTTGCCTTCTAGGCTTTGTGTGTGTGTGTGTGTGTGTGTGTGTGTGTAATCCTGATGTTGCTACACCCATTTATACTTTGGTGTTCGGAAACCAGTACACTCAGAAGTTTCCTGAGAAATATGAATATGAAATCACATTTGGGACCAACTTTCAATTCTGTAGTCTTTTGTGATTTTATAACTCCTATAGAACAGATTGCAAGAATTGGTGGCACCCTTGGCAGATAACTGATGTGCCTTTTACCTTGTGCCATAACACAACTGACCTATCAGCACCAACCAAGTGGGTTCATATTAGTATATAGCCAGTGTAAGAAATGAATGTGTATGGAGAGTTTATTGCTTTGATCAAGGGTGAGAAATGCAGAATTGGATGTAATTTTTTTAAAAAAAATCAAATATATCAAATTCACAGAAGAAGTGACAAAGTGCTAAAATGTTAAATATATACATAAATGTAAAAATTATCTGCACATTACAAAGGCACAATTGAGATGTTATATGTAAACATTGTTCCATTACCAGTGGTTGACAGGGGATGACAGGACATTCAATTCCTGGCAGAAGTCAAAAAACTGTCTCAGAAAACTCAGTAGCAACCTGTTCCCAAGAATACTCACACACAGAGTGTTTTGACATCCAAAAAACAGGACGTACTTTAATCTTCAAGTAGTTGCAGATATTCACAAATATTTACAATCTCGTCAGTCAAACTGCTATGCCAGGCACCCATGAATCGCAAGAAGAGAATGAGCTCTGGCTGAGGTCCCTTATATACACATCTATAGGGCATTGGCTTACTCAACCACATGGTTGCATTGCATCAGATCTTGCACTCCAAAAGCTATGCCCTCCAGTAACCCTTTTCAGCAGCTATGGCATGACTAGGCATGACTTGGCAGTTCTTGGAGTCAGCCATTATGACTCAGCATGACTCTGCAGTTGTTTGGCCTTTTTATAATTGGAGTTCAGTCTTTAACTCCTGACAGTGGTAGTATGAAATGCCAGGCTGCAATTCTTCATCCACTTACCTGGGAGTAAGCCACATTGAATTCAGTGAGATTTACTTCTGAGTAGATAGATATAGACTTGGACTGTGAGTGATAATGTTTACTACCGAAGCAGTCCCACAATTTCCATCACTAAAGAGATATAAATTAGTATGGGCTTATATGATCTTAAGAAAATAAGGAACCTCTTTATTTATTTTGGGCAGAATGTGAATTCAGAAGCCTTTCAATGCAGATTTCTTAACCCTTGTGTGTTATTTCTGTCAAAGTAGGCCACAACTGTAGTATTTATGCATCCACATCAAACCATTCCAGTTTCAAGCAGATCCCCATAGGATTTACGATCTTCTTCCCTGCCATCTTCATATTTTTTACTCAAGGTTTACTGATCCATCCTGTCTTCAGGATCTTATATCCACTACCTATCATGAGCTATCTAAATGTAGCTCAGAAACTTCATTTGGACCAACACATAGGATGAAAGGGAGCCTATGTCACACAAGTACTGAATGAGTCCACTGACTATCCACCTAAATCACTTCATTCTGTTCTAAGCACCAAACGGCAATACCTTTTCTCCCTTATTCAGCCCAGTACTGTGTTTAATTAGGCATTTAGAAAGAGACTTAACTTTGAAGTGCTTTGTACAAATGGGTTTTCTGGCAGCTCAGTGATCTGAAACACCAATTAGTTTCAATTCACAGCCATTATCTGCCCTTCATTAAGCGTGTTCAATTTGGATACCTAGTTTTCTTCGATGTCAGGCAAAGGCAACAGGGAATTCCCTCCCACTCTCCAGTTCTCAGAAACCATTGGTAATATAGGTTAATCCAGCCTTCCCCAACCTTATGGTGCAATTTTATGATATGCCTCCTGATGCAGAATCTTGGCCATTATACCTCCTGTTGAGTATTTGACATCTTTAAAGCAGGGAGCTCCCTGAGTATCCTCTTTCCATAAAACAGGCTGAAGTCCAGAGACCCTGGGAAAGATTTCCCCCTTGAGACTACTGCTCCTATGTTAAGCTACTCTGTGATCAGCTTTCCTTAACTGGGTTCTATAATGGATTTTTTGCGTATTAATAATGTACTTTTATAAGAGGAGGAAGAGAATGGGGGGAGGGGGAGGGATATTTAAGTTCACACTGATTCTAGTTGTATGAGTACATGGTTATAGAAAAAGCTGTTACCTTGAACATATTCAGCAATGTTTACTATCCCAATAATTAGTTATAAGGAACATGAAAGGGATAGTACAGTGTTTATCCAGTAATGTAATTTTTTAAGACATCTCCAAAAATGAAGGCAAATAAGATAAACTGGTGTATAGCAAGTGTTTGCCAATGTTGGCTGATAGAGGAAAGCAGAGGTGGGTTAGCTTTCTCCACTGGGAGGTGGTCTCTTCTGCTATCATTATAAGATTGGTTTTCAAAACTGTATGCATGCATCCATTTTGGTTATGTAAGAAATGTTGTAGTAGTCAAAAGTTTTACCATGGTGTAGTTTATCAGTGTAGATTATTTTTGTAAGTTTATTTAGCCATATATTATTTTCTGAACAGTAACATTTGTATTCAATAAATATTCAATGGCAGAGATAAAGGCATGAAGAAGTGTTCCCCCATCTCCTGATGTCACTGGACTTCAAGTATTCAAAGAGGAATCATCCCCAAACATCATAGCCAAGGTTTAGGGATGATGTGAGTCTAACAACATCTGGAAGGCCACACATTTCACAACCCTGCTTTAGAGTTAACTTCTGCCATTGCACTGTGGAGTGTAGCCCTTTGATAGGAATCTATAACCTTGCTTGGAATTACTTACCATGGGAGTTACAGTGTTTGTCTGGTTTTTTAAAAAATTGACTGCACCTCCAGAAGCCTTCTGTGATGAAAAGGCTGCTCTTTTAGCCAATCTCAGAGCAGCACGTGCCCAGCCAATAGGAAGGCTGCTGGGCATGGCTATAAAAGAGGCCTGCCAGAGAGTGAGAGGGGGTTGATTGTTTTAAGGTCTGACTGGAAAGACTTATACCAAAGGGAGGGTGTGCTCTTAGAGTTCCTGAGGGAACTTTTAAGTCTGATGACCACAGAAGGGTCTTAAGGGTCCAGAGAGGGACTGAATAGACTTGGAGAGTCTAGTAGGGAGAGGCTCAGAGCAAGTCAAGTATATAAAGGGGATTTAGGACTTTGTTCCTGAGTTAGTAGTGCTGGTGCAGCTAGATTGATGTTATTATTTTAAAAGGAATCTGATGTAACTAAGCCTTAAGAAGATTAACAACTTTAATACTCAACTACAGTTTATTTGTTTTATATTTTTCAATAAACTTTTGTTAGAGTTTAAAGCTGCTTGGCCTCCATTTAATTTAAACCACGCTACCTGATATCAGGGACACAAAGGGCTGTCCCAATAGAAAGTGGTTGTTGCTTCACACATTCTTTTGGGGGCAGTAGTGGGATGTGAGAGAACCCACAGGACTGCCATCCTAAAGCCAGAGTGTTAAGGTGGTGGATTGACCGTGTACGGGTCACCACATATTTTTTGTGGGCAGCGATGGCATCCGAAAGCTCCAGTTGCCAGAACTGTCCTGGAGTTATAGGGGTCTGAGTAAACATACCAGATACCCGTAGTTGGTTAAAGTTTGTGTAGAAAACCAACGATAAAGGTTTGGGCATTGAGTTAGGGGAGTAATCTCTGAGGTAACAGTGAAAGGATAATTGGTAAGAGATTACTTAAAACCTGACCACGCCACACAGTTATCTAAGAACTAGTCTCTGAGGTAAACATATTGGGTAATTGTAGGAGACTAGTAGATAGAGATAAAGACGGTCAAAAGTGATTCCTGAGGTAAAAGTCTGGGTAAAGTAAGGAATCACTGGTCTGACTTTGAGATTCAAGTAGGATCTCTGTACTTGGTAGAGGCACAATTAATTCAATGTGATTCCTGAGGTAAACGACAGTGGTAACATAGGGAATCACTAGTTTGATTTTAAGATCCAAATAAATTTATTTTACTTAGTGGAGGCAAAGCAAAAAGGTATTTCCTGAGGTAAAAGTTTTGGGTATTGGTAAGGAAATACTGCTAACATGCCTCCCAAGAAAGTCACAACTCCAGCCACAGCTGAAAGGGTGGAGGAAGAGGAGGTCAGGGAAGAAATGGTGACTAGTCTTGACACCTCCATTTCTGAACCCCAAGAGAGTATAGAGATTTCGAAAATCAAACTTGAAATGGCCAAAATAGAAAATGAAAAGGAAATGGCCAGACTCAGAGAAAAAGAAAATGAGTGGCTTCTGAGAGAAAAAGAGATTGAAAAATCCATTGAATTGGCCAGAACTGAAAAGGAAAAAAGAGAGAAAGAAATGGATTATCAAATTAGAATGAGAAATATGGATCAGGGAATCCCTCAATCTCAAGTGGTCCCTGAGGTAAATAGGTTACCTCAGATTGATATGAAGAGGTTCCCAGGTATTATAAAGAGGGTAACATTGACTCTTTCTTCATTAACTTTGAAAGAACATGTTCAGAATGGAAAATAAAGAATGAGGAAAGAATGAGTTATTTGAGATCACAGATTAGTGGAGGTCTCACAGAAATATACACAGAAGTGAGGACAGATGAAGCCCAAAATTACGATTTATTTAAAGAAATTGTGAGCCAAAGATTTGGCCTTACACCTGAACATCGTAGACGTCGATTCTGAACAATTAAGAGAGAGGGAAATTAGTCTTTTTGTCAATTGAGAGCCAGGTTAGATAATTCATTAAAAAGTTGGATTGAAGGAGCCAAAATAACAACCAAGGAAGAATTACAGCATCTTATAGGATTAGAACAATTCTATAATGAACTTCCGGTGTGACGGCGTTGCGGTTTGGTTGTGAGAAGCAGGAGCTCTCGCAACTAGGGCTTGAAATTTGGTTGATTTCAGGGTGTTGAGAACCTCGACATTCCACCTTGGTACAGGGGGAAAGTGACGGTTCGTAGGGGGTCGTTTCCAGGCCCAGGGTAAAGTAAAGGGGTTGACACAGGTGGACCTGAGGGGACCAAAGAACTAGTCTCCCAATTCAAGCCTCCACTTCGGTGGATTTAGCAACACCAACACCTGTTTTAACGAAGCTTGAAGGAAGCGATACAACAGCAGGAAATCCTCTCTTTCTTACCTGAAGAACTTTGTTCCCTCATGTGTTTCTCTTCTAAGAACTGAGAAAAGCAGAAGCGACGAGGAAGAGGGTAAAATACAGATAAATAACAGATAAAAACTATAAAATTAGAGGAGAAGGAAGCGGAGAAGGAGGAAGAAAGAGGTGTGGGGCGGAGTTGAGCTGGAACGAAACAACGGAACGAACTAGCGGAGCTACACGGAGACGGAGTGAGTTGGAGAGGCGGTTGAGAGGTGTGGAAGGAGTGGAGAAAAGAGAGAGGAGACGCAGCGTTGGAGGCCGTGAGTGTCTGGAGTTGGAGCTTTGATTTTCGTGGAGTTTGGAGTTCGTAGTTTGGAGTTTGGAGAGGTCATACAGATAAACAACCATAAAGAGCTGAGTTGGAATGAAACAGCAGAATGGACTGGCGGAGATACACGGAGACAGAGTGAGCTGGAGAGGCGGAACGAAAGGGGAGAGTTTGGAGAAGGAACTTTGAGTTTGGAGAGGTCGGGAGGAGGAGTTTGGAGAATCTTTGTGCTTGAAGTTCTGAGCTTGAAGACAGACTCTGGAGCTTGGAGGAGTGGGAGCCTAAAGTCTGAGGGCGACCAGAGTTAAGCTTGAAACTGTTTTTGTTTTTGGTTTTTTCCCACTTCTTTTCTCCATTGTGAGGCAAAGGAAATACACAGACATGTATTAGCCTTTCTATGAGTCAAAGGAACCAGGTATTTGGGGGAGGGAGAAGGAAGGAGGTAAAGTGAATTAGTGGCACAGTGGGAGGGAACTGAAAGAAAGAACAGAGAGAGGTCAACTTAAGCCTGGTATATAAGGGACTACAAGGGAACTAAAATTAATGATTGAAAGCATCTAAAGATTCAGAAAAAGGACTGGATTGAAGTGGATGGGACTGGACTGAATTGGGATAGAGTGAAACGCACAAGCAGACTGTAAGGGAAGATATTGAGGAGGAGATTATGAGATAATTCAGGATTAGAAATATTGCACTCTAGGTTATTATAATTGTTTTTGCCACTGTCTCTGATTCAACTTTAACTGTTTTGGTTATCTGATACTGGTCCTGGTGTATAACTGTGTATAACCTGATCTTAAACTGTATTATTTTGGTTATCTTTCATCAGAATTGAGAGGCTATATAACTTTATTGGCATAATATATATATATATATATATATATATACACACACATGCATTTGTGTATATATATGTATATATATTAGGAACAAAATCGTGAACACATAAAATTTGAATTATACAATAAGTAGAACTATAAGTAAAGGATTTAATATGGCCATAACACGGAAGGCGGCAATTATGGCCCAATCACAGATGACAGCCCAAAGACGCTCCTCAACTGAAGGGCCACTTAAAGTAACGGATATGACTACAATATTGTTAGAAGAAATGAGAAGGGAAATGAAGAAGATGAGAACAGAAGTGAGAGAGGAGATGAAGGAAATTAGAGCTGAAATAAAATCTGACATAAAAAAGGAACTGAACAATTTTGGGAAGAGACTCGAAAAACTAGCGGAAGACATGAATAAAATAAAGCAAGATGTGGACAACATTAAAGAACAATCGAAAGAATGGCAACAGAATACACAAAGCTTAGTGGAAGAACAAGAGCTAGTTAAAAAATCCCTGATTGTCACAGAATTTAGATACCAGGAAAAATGTTTAAAATTAAGAGGCATCCCAGAGGAATTAAATGAGAAATTGGAGGAAAGGGTGATATCAGCATTAGCTAACTTTATGGAAATATCAGAACAAATGTTAGATTGCGAGGTGGATAAGCTTTTCAGAATTAACTCTGTGTTAGCAAAAGAAAGAAAGATACCAAGAGATGTGGTGATAATATTTACCAGGAACAGATTAAAAGATCAAATAATACAAAGAAGCTACACAAGTAAATTTAAAATGGATGGAAATGATATAAAAATTTTTAAAGACGTTCCTCCACAAATACTGAAAAAAAGGCAAGGATATAAATTTCTAACACAAGAATTAACAAGAAGGGGTATAAATTATAGATGGGAAAGTTTGGAAGGGGTGTCCTTTACTTATCAACAAAAAAGATACAAAGTTAATACAATAAAGAAAGCAAATGAGATTTATAAAAGAATTCAAAGAGATATTGAAAGAGGAAGAACAAGAGAAAAGGAATATCAGACAGATTGGGTAGATATGGTAGAAGAAGGTGAGTTAGATTTGCAAAGAGAAGACACAGAGGAAAACGCTGAAGGAGATGAAGGGGATGAGAAAGATGAGACAGAGGACGAGGAGGGACAAGAAATAGATGAAGAATTAATGCAGACAAGAGATAAAGAAGAAGAGGATGAGAGAAATGAGGATATATAAGATATCTCTAAAGAATTTAAAGAAATGAAAATGGATTGTAGAATTTTATTATGGAACGTAAAAGGTATTAATTCCAATTACAAAAGAAGACAGATATTTCATTATTTAGAGAATATGAACAATGATATAGTATGCCTCCAAGAGACACGCATTAAAGATACTGATATTAAATATTTAAAAAATCCTAAATTAGGGCAAAATTTCATATCCTCATCTAATAAAAAGAAAAAAGGGGTGGTCTTGTATATCAATAAAAAATATCCAGTGAAAGAGCTCTTTAAAGATGTAGATGGTCATTATGTGGGAGCCGAAGTTAAAATGGGGAAGATGAATATTTTATTGGTTGGTGTTTATGCTCCTCTGGTGAATAAAAATTCTTTTTTTAGAAAATTAACAATGGAAATAGAGAAAATTAATCAGGAAAATATCCTATTATTAGGGGACTGGAATGGGGTGATAAATCCAGCACTAGATAGAAGGTCTGACAGGAAAATTAGAAAGAATCAAGGGAGGCTACCCAAAAAATTCTTTGAATTATGTAATGACTTAAATTTGATGGACGTTTGGAGATGGAAATATGGTAGTGCTAAGAATTACACATTCTACTCAGATGTCCATCATACCTTTTCCAGAATAGACATGTTTATAGCTTCCAAACAGTTGCTCTTAAATATTAAAGGGGTTGACGTACTTTCAAAATGGATATCGGACCATAACCCGATACAATTAAAGATACAAGTAGAAAACAAAGAATGGAATTGGAGATTGAACGATTCCTTATTGATGGATGATGGTATACTGAAAAAAGCAAGAGAAACGTTGAAGTTATACTTTGCAGAAAACACAACAGAAGGCATGAATCCTAAAATCATTTGGGAAGCCAGTAAGCCAGTCATGCAAGGTTTCTTCATAAAACAAATGATAGAAAAGAAAAGGCAACAGAGTTGGTTAGACAAAATAGCAACTAGAGAAAACAAACTCATTGATAAACCACATGATAAAGATCTGGAAACAGAACTGAATCTACTAAGGAAACAAGTTCAATCACTGGTGACACAAGAAATAGAACTAAAATTGAGAATCTTGAAACAAAAGTACTTTGAATCAGCTAACAAAGTCGGAAAATGGATGGTGCGAAAATTAAAAGAAACTAGAGAGAAAAAGATGATTACAGAAATAAAATATAAAGGAAGATCAGAAACTGACTCAAAAGTAATTAAAAAATGTTTTCAAGAATGCTATAAGAAACTCTACAATCAAACAATCTCGACTCAAGCAGGACAACAGAAAATAGAATCTTATTTGGAAAAACAAAAGATAATAAGATTAAATAGTCAACAGAGAGAAAGCTTGAATGCTAATATCTCTATGGCAGAGTTATCATATGCTGTCAATAAGTTAAAGACCGGGAAGGCTCCAGGACCCGATGGGTTTACACCCTTATATTATAAAAAAATGGAAGAAGAGTTGCTCAACCCTTTGAAAATGACCATTGATAAAATAATAGAAGAAGGAATACCAGAGTCCTGGAGGGAAGCACATATAACACTTATTCCCAAAGAAGGAAGAGACGCTAAAGATCCAAAGAATTATAGACCCATCTCCTTATTAAATTGCGATTATAAAATATTTGCTATTGTTCTCGCACAAAGATTGAAGAGGATCCTTTCTCAAGAAATCCATGAAGATCAAAGCGGTTTTTTGACAAATAGACATTCTAAAAATAATATATGGACTATTCTAAATTTAATTGAACATTATGAAATACATAATGAGAAAAAACTCGCAATGATCTTCCTGGATGCAGAGAAAGCTTTCGACAGGGTAAATTGGGTCTTTATGAAAACAGTGCTAGCAAAAATGGAGGTTGGGGATAAGTTTCTGCGATGGATAGATCAAATTTACACAAACCAAATGGCACACCTTCTAGTGAACGGTGGAAAAACGGATAAATTTGACATAAAAAAGGGCACGCGGTAAGGTTGTCCACTTTCCCCATTATTATTTATAACCACCATAGAGATATTAATTGATGCAATCAGACGGAACGAAAACATTAGAGGCACAAGAATAAAGACCCATGAATATAAAATCAAAGCATACGCTGATGACATAGTAGTAATTTTGGATAACCCAATGGAGTATTTAGAGGAGTTGGGAAAGACTATTCAGGAATATGCAGAGGTTTCGGGGTTCAAAATAAACAAAGAAAAAACAGCAGTAATCACAAAGAATATAGATAAAAAACAAGAAGAACAGATCTCTAAAGTGACAGGCTTCTCAATTGAGAAAATAATAAAATATTTAGGTATTTGGGTTACTAAAAGGAATGCAGACTTATTTAAAAACAACTATGAGAGATTATGGAATGAAGTAAAAAAGGATATGATGAAGTGGTCAAAAATCAATCTTTCTCTGTTGGGTAAAATTGCATCGGTGAAAATGAATATACTCCCCAGGTTCATGTTTATATTCCAGAATTTGCCCATACTAAATAATGATAAGTATTTTAAGATGTGGCAATCTGAAATATCCAGGTATATATGATCAGGAAAGAAACCGCGTATTAGGTGGAAGCTGCTTTTAGATAAAAAGGAGGCACCAGACTTACAGCTATATTATCAATCTTGCTCTCTTCTCCAGTTAGAAGAATGGATATTTCTTAAAGACACCAAAATGTTAATGTTAGAGGGATCAGGTAACAGATTCGGATGGCATGCCTACCTCTGGTATGGGAAGATTAAAGAGAATAAAGACTTCAATAACCATTATGTTAGAAAAGCTCTCATTAAAGTATGGCTGAAACTAAAATCAATCTTTTATAGAAAGATTCCACTATGGATCTCAACCGAGGAAGCTTTCTTCAGAAGGACAAAAAATAAAGAAGAAAGCTGGCAAGCCTATAAAGATATTGTAGTAAAGGATGCGTCAGAAATTGGGATAAAGACTAGAGAGCAATTAGAGAAGGAAGGTCATTTTATGAATTGGTTCTTATATAAACAAATTTACGAATGCTTCAGGATGGACAAGAGATTAGAAAGCTTCGAAATTGATAAAAATCAATTAGATGAAATCATTTGGGATAACAAAAAGCATCATATAAAGAAATACTATAACATCCTGTTGGAAAGGAAACTAGAAATGGATTACGTTAAAGAGCCTATGATTAAATGGGCCCATGACATAGGACATACTATTGATTTAAACAGGTGGGAGAAAGCATGGGTTAATACACATAAATTTACTATGTCCCAAAACTTAAAAGAAAATTTTATAAGATGTTCCATAGGTGGTACCTAACACCCGCAAAATTACATAAGATGTACAATACAAGTAACAATTTATGCTGGCAATGTGAGAAGACTAAAGGTACGCTAATCCACATGTGGTGGAACTGTCAAGGGGCAAAAAAGTTCTGGAAGAAAATCCATCAAGCTATTTCTGAGATGTTAGATATTAGATTTGCTATGGAACCAGAAATATACTTATTAAATATGGTAGATAAGATTAAGGAGAAAAACATCAATAACAAATGGAAATTCTTATTATATATGGTCTCAGCGGCAAGGTTAGTCTACGCTTTAAAATGGAAGGTGAAGGAATATCCTACGGAAGAGGAGTGGTTAATTAAATTACAAGAGATGAATGACATGGATATTTTAACAGCCACAATAAAAGAGAAGATGGTTAATGAAATGAAAAAAGATTGGGAACCGGTAAAAGAATACTGGAGGAGGAAATGGGGGAATTTAGAGAATGTAGAGCTATAGATCAAATTTTACCGAGAAGGTTAATAAATATAAGTTGAATTGGAGGTTTATTTGAAGGTTAGACTTAGAAGAACATTAAAATGTACAAGTAATGGGAAATAGGATTTTACGGTACTCGGATAAAACACTTCAGGAAAAAAGATTGGTCAAGGGAAGTTTGAATCTTGTAAGGTTTGAGAAAGAAACAGCATGAATATATGAAATATAATATATGACATAAATTGCGGTGATGAGAAAAATCTGATTTCTTTTAATATTGGAATATATGTATGGATTATGTTTGTGTAATTTGTGATGTGACAACTATATAAAAATTATTAATAAATAAAAAAAGAACAATTCTATAATGTTATTCCCCAAGAATATAAATGGCTGGTACAAGACAAACAGCCTAAGACTGTGGCAGAAGCAGCCAAATTGCTTGATGCTAGAGCATTGATCAGGGAAGATGGTTGAAAGATAACAAGACCTGAGGTAAAATCTCAGGAAAATGAAAAGAAAAATCCTAAAAACTGGCATACTTCGAAAGATAAGAATAACAATGGTAAAAATTTTAGACCCTGGCAACAAGAACAACTGCGTGAAGATGAGAGAACAGGTTTTGGGTTGAGAGAGTGTGACCTTGAGGCCCATAAAAGACAGCTGGACTAGGGAGCAATCAAAAAGTGTTATGAATGTGGAAAATTGGGTCACCTCAGATATAGCTGTCCAAATATATTTAATAAGGACTCAAAATCAAATATAAAACCAGCTTATTGTGTAAACTCAGTTAAACCAGCAATACAAGAGTGCTGTCACAGAGAACAGCCTGAGGCGGCAGTTGCTATGGAAACATCAGTTGAAACAATGTCAGACTCTAAGAGAGCTTCTTCTCCAAGAACTTGCCTTGGAGACAAATTTCCCTCCAGAAAGAGAAACTGATGAACACCGAGAATTAATACAAATAAATAAGTCCTGGGTGTGGGGTTTTCGTGGTTCGGGGGCTGATGTGTGTATAGTTAAATCACACTTAATAAAACCTCAAGATTTGTGTCCAGAGGAAGACATGGTCTTAAAGGGCTTGGAGGGTCCTACTTTTAAAGCGCCAGTATGCAAGTTAGACATTTCATTTAGAGGACACAACCTCCAGTGGAAATTTGCAGTCTGGGATGATATTCCATTCCCATGTCTAATTGAAAATGACTTAGATATTTTAGATTTGCTTGTGTTGTCACCAGACAACAAGAAAAGAAAAAGTCCTCAGAACAGATCAATCCAATGTCTAAAAAGGAACAAGAAAAAGAAGTTGTCACTAAAGATGAGGTTAAAGTGACAAATGCCTCAGAAAAGGAGAGATCTGAGGAGATTGAAGTCAAAAACACCCCTGAATTTGGTCAAGAACAAAGATGTGATGAAAGTTTAAAACCGTTGTTCACGTTGGCAAATGATGAAACTGATGTAGAGCTAAATAAAGAACGCCCTCACAGATTTAGAATTATCAAAGACAACGTATATAGAGAAGTCCTAAAGAGCAAATATAACGCACAAAAAGAAATCCGAAAACAATTAGTGGTCCCTCAGAAATACAGAAGCCAGATTCTAGAAATGGCCCATTCTAGTTCATTCGGAGGACATTTGGGAATAAAGAAGACCACCCAAAGAATCTCTTCAAATTTTTACTGGCCAAAGATGGGACAAGATATTAAATACTATTGTAAATCTTGTGAAATTTGTCAGATAATGGGCTCTGGCAAAGATAAGACCAAAGCCAAGCTTTGTCCATTACCAGTAATTTCACAGCCATTTCAAAGGACAGGCATAGACATTGTGGGTCCATTACCACAGGCTACACAGAGAGGAAATAAGTACATTCTGACTGTGATAGATTATGCCACAAGATATCCTGAGGCTGTGGCTTTGGGAAATATAGAGACAACGACTGAGGCAAACGCTTTAATAAACATTTTCTGTAGATTAGGATTTCCCAGTGAGATTATCTCAGATTTGGGAAGTTCATTTACTTCAAAGGTGATGCAGAAACTATGGCAGGTATGTGGGGTTAAACATATGACCACAACCGCTTATCGCCCACAGAGTAACGGACTGATAGAAAAATTTAAGGGGACATTAATCCACATGATTAAATCCTATACCAAAGAAAATCAAAGAGATTGGGACACCAAGCTACAATACCTGTTGTTCGCATACCAAGAGGTCCCACAAGAAATGGACTTGGTATTCAGTCCATTTGAGTTGATGTTTGGACGCAGAGTGAAAGGACCTTTGGATCTCCTTCGACTCGAGTGGGAAACTCCAGGAGAAAGGGAGCCCCAAGATGTGGTGACATATGTCCAGACCCTGATGTCATCTTTACGTCAAGTCTTATGAATTGCCGGAGACAATTTAAAGACAACCCAACGTCAACAAAAGACTTGGTATGATAAGAAGGCCAGAGAGCGAAGTTTCTTGCCGGGAGATGAAGTTTTACTTCTGCGACCAACAAGAGAGAACAAACTTCAATATGTGTGGACTGGCCCAGTTCAAGTGGCAGAAAAGATCAATAATGTGAACTATATAGTAGAGCAATAAAGAGTCTATGAACAGTTTGATATAATTGAGTATATAAATATGATGTGTATATGTATAGAGTTTGTATTCACATGATGTTATGTATTATGAGTTATAAGGTAAGTATAATTTGGGAGTTTGGTCATGTGTGTTAATACACCTGTAAAGGGGGGAGGTATGTGATGAAAAGGCCACTCTTTTAGCCAATCTTAGAGCAGCAGGTGCCCAGCCAATAGGAAGGCAGCTGAGCACGGCTATAAAAGGGGCCTGACAGAGAGTGAGAGGGGGTTGATTGTTTTGAGGTCTGACTGGAAAGAAAGAGTTACACCGAAGAGAGGGTGTGCTCTTTGAGTTCCTGAGGGAACTTTTCAGTCTGATGACCACAGAAGGGTCTTAAGGGTCCAGAGAGGGACTGAATAGACTTGGAGAGTCTAGTAGGGAGAGGCTCAGAGCAAGTCAAGTATATAAAGGGGATTTAGGACTTTGTTCCTGAGTTAGTAGTGCTGGTGAGGTTAGATTGATGTTATTATTTTAAAAGGAATCTGATGTAACTAAGCCTTAAGAAGATTAACAACTTTAATACTCAACTACAGTTTATTTGTTTTATATTTTTCAATAAACTTTTGTTAGGAGTTTAAAGCTGCTTGGCCTCCATTTAATTCAAACCATGCTACCTGATATCAGGGACACAAAGGGCTGTCCCAAGAGAAAGTGGTTGGTGCTTCCCCCATTCTTTTGGGGGCAGTAGTGGGATGCAAGAGAACCCACAGGACTGCCATCCTAAAGCCGGAGTATTAATGTGGTGGGTTGACCGTGTACGGGTCACCACACCTTCATTTTAAATGATTATGTAATTATTTCATATTAAGTAGTGGCTATTGTGAAAATTAAACAAACGTCTAGTGCTGATTCTGTTTGATCACCTTTGTGTCTGAAGACATTTTAAGGCTGGGTTCACAAAGTCTGGCAAACCTCTGACACCAGACAAATAACTCAATCTTATCAGCTACTGTCTTTAGCAAAAGGCTACAATACTTTCACAGAGCCAATATTGTTATGAAATATCTGTGTTCTTGACTTTATCCATATTGCCAAAGTAAATGTGGCCTGTGCCATTTTTTCCCCTAAAAACCCATGAGAAAGAAACAAATGTGTGTCTAGCCAAAACTGTTTACAAGACAAACAAGACATTTATGGCTTTCCACATGATGAAAAACACACCAGAGTCTGGTCTTTATATGAACAATACATGGAGGAAGTTAATGGAACTGGAACAAGGAAATTACTAAAACTCAGCACATCATAAAAAGTGTAATTTATCACTAATTAAAAAATGGAAACTTTTCTGATAAGTGAACAAAAGGAAACATAGACCTTGAATTGCTGCATCAGGATAAATCAGTTCTGTCAGGTTAATATAGCTCCAAAAGCCAAACCTTCTAAAATTACAGGAGCTGTAATATCACTCTGCATTTCTGCCTGGAACACAACCAATAAGAGGCTCGTTCTTTAATGAGCCCTGACAAGACAAGCATGACATCACCTCTTAAAGTGACAGCTTTATTCATTTTACCATTGTACAGTATCGATTTCACATCCAGAAAGTAGGCCACTGAATGCTTTATATGTACCACACAGAGAAAGTACTTTCCAAAAATGGGATTATCTTTTCCCCTTTCATCCCTACTCCCTATATCTCAATAACTGGGTATCCAATATTTTTTAAATGTAAAACAAAAACAGCATCATTCTGTTTTTTCAAAAGACACACTACAATCAATCTGTGGGGATATTCATATGGGCACTGGAGACTCTGATGTCAGGAGATGCAGTGAATCTGCTCTAGGTTTTACTCCACACTTTGAGAGGACTTGAAGGTGCTTAATTCTATCCTCAAAATATTTTCAGAACCTTGGATAGCTCCTTTGAAGTCTGGAATAAAACTGAATGAGGATTCGTCTTACATCTGGTGTACAATAGACATCACTGGCTATCATTGTACAAGAGAGGAGATATCTTCAGATGTTCAGGCAGAAATGGACAGCTTTGATCATGAACAATCCAGGAGGTTACACGACTGTCAGAGGAACTCATCAGAGGCTACAGGCTATGTTTGGCTTATAGTGTACATGCCTACTATATAAGCATGCTGTGGCACCATAGATATCAAAAAGCCTATATAAGTAAATGGGCATATATGTAAGTATTTTGCATATACTGTATACATTTAAAAATCCAGCAGAACAGAGTGTCAATTGGAAAAGACAAGCTAGTGTTGCATGCAGGTGCACATGCTACAACAAATGACTAATAAGACCTTCTACAAAGTGATTCTGGGTATGTCAAATGCACATACACAGTCATCCAAAACAAATACAATGGCCTGAATCCTACGGGTAGTCATAACTAGTAGAAACAAAACACTGAGATATAAATATGTATTGACACACCATTCAGTAACTGATTCAATAGAGATCTACACAGGCCGGGGGGTGGGGGTGGGGACACATGGGAGTGGGCCTCTCTTTACCAATCTGATTGGTGCCAGCACTACTTTCATTCTAGGAGCATGTAAAAACAAGGCTGTTTACTAAAGCTTTGGAGGGATGATTGGTTTTGTCCAAATATCCACAAGTAAGTAGTTTTAAATTAGTTTAACTGTTGGTAAACTGTTCTAAGTGTTAAGTGGTTCAATATGCTTTTAGCCATTAAATCATTTATATTGTTTTAAATTGTTCTAAACTGTTCAAATTAATTATTTTTTGCACTGAGATCCTTGTATATAGGATGAGATATAAATATTTTACTGTAATATCTACCTACCTACCTACCTACTCTAGTTGGGACAGCCAGTAGGATTCAGGCCAAGGTATCATCACCATTAGATCATGCAGAGTACTCCAGACCACTGTTTCTCATGTGACATACCAACAATTTTCTCCCAACATGCCAGGGAACCATATTTGTGTCATATTACAATTGTATTTGTATAGTTTCCAGTGACCTGCAGTTTATTTTTTTTTATTTTTTTATTTATTATATTTACATACGTTTTTGAAAACAATCATAGCCTTTACAATGGTTATGAACGTTTAAGACTTCCTTACACAGTAGTCCAGAAACAGTTTCCCTAGCACTACTTGGCTCTCAAAAATACATTTGCAAATAGTTACTATACCTTTTAAACAAAATAATGCAGGTATCACATCTAAATACATATTTCACATATCTCCATAGGTCCTGCAAAATAACCAACAGAGGTGTCTAAACTTAAAAAAGAAAGAAAAGGACAGTTACCGGGCCCCTTCTTGGAGCACCAGGATTTTATTCTATCTTCTTATCATCTTTGAAATTTTATATAAGTATTTTACTCCTCCAGACCATGTTACCATATGTCCATTCCATTTCGTTTTCCAATATTCCATTAACATCATCCAATCAGTTCTAAATTTTTCTACAGAATAATTTCTTAACCAACAAGTAAGCTTTTCCATTTGTGCCACCTCTCTCAATTTCAACATCCATTCCTCAAAATCTGGGACGTTACTATCCTTCCAGTATCTAGCATAAACTATTCTGGCTGTGGTGGTCATGAAAAAGGTCAAAGTTTTATATTTTTGTGGGAAATCCCTATCAAAGATGCCTAATAGATATAGTTCAGCTTTAAAATTCACCTTTATCTTAATTATTTCCATAAGTTTATTATGGACCATATTCCAATACTTTTTTGCCTTTTTACATGACCACCACATGTGGAAGAAGGTACCGTTTGGCATTCCACATTTCCAGCAATTGTTTTCCACCTTCTTATACATTCTTGCCATTCTGTCCGGTGTTAGGTACCATCTGTATTGCATTTTATATGAGTTCTCCCTCAGCTCATTGCTAACTGAAAGCTTTGTTGTTTTTTTCCATAATATCTCCCAGTCTTCTAATAATATATTATTTTGCACATTTTGGGACCACTTTATCATGTGGTCTTTGATTACTTCTGATTCTAATTCGGTCTTAAGGAGTAGTTGATATGTTGATGAAATTTTTAACTCCTTCCCTTCCATAAACAAGACATCTAGTTCTGTCTTCAGATTTTCTATCCCTGGGCTTCTTTTATCTACCTTGAATCTTTCCAACAACTGCAAATATTGAAACCAATTACATTTGCCCATTTCATGTTCCAGTTCTTCCCTTGATTTAAGATTGCAATCTCCCTTCTGAAAAATAAGCAGATCTTGGTATGTCCACCACCTCTCTCTGGATATCATTTCCACCCGCCTAAAGGCCTCCTGAGGGGAGACCCAAATGGGCAGCTTAAAGTAAAAATTCTGTTTGACCAGATTCCATACTCTTAGGAGGGATTTTCTAACAAAATGATCTTTAAAGTTTTTATCTACCCCCTCCTTCGCATACCACATATATGCATGAAAACCGAATTTTAACCCCGAGCCCTCTAGGGTTAGTAATTTAGAATCTTCTAAAATTACCCAATCGTATATCCATTGTAGAGCGCACGCTTGATAATATAGTTTTAAATTTGGGAGACCCAATCCTCCTCTATCCTTATGGTCTTGCAAAAATTTCCATCTTACCCTCGATTTTTTACTCTGCCATATAAACTCAGATAAATCTCTGTTCCATTTTTTAAAGAGCTTGTCATTTAACAGTATCGGTAAGTTTTGGAACAAATATATCATTTTAGGAAGTATCGACATCTTAACTGCTTCAATCCGACCAAGAAAGGACAAATTTAGGTGTTTCCAATTCTCAAGATCTTTCTTGATTTCCTGCCATTTTAATTTATAGTTGTTGTCTACCAGATCCATGTTTTTCTTACTGATATTAAAGCCCAGGTATCTTATATTTCTCTCTACTTTGTATCCTGACAGAGTTTCTAGTATCTTCTCCTCTCCTTTATCCAAATTTTTTGTTAAGATCATAGTTTTTATCTTTGTTGATTTTAATCCCTGTAAATTCTGCAAATTCATTTAGGGTTTTATGCAGTTCCGGAATAGCTTTAAGTGGGTCTTCTAAACAAATTGCAAGATCGTCCACGTAGGCACAAACTTTGTAAACTTGATTTTTGATTTTCACCCCTTGAACCTCCTTATTCGATCTTAGCTTGTCGCATAGTATTTCAAAAACAGTGATAAAAAGTAATGGGGAGAGGGGGCAGCCTTGTCTAACCCCCTTCTCAAGGCTTATGATATTAGTTTTTTGTCCATTAACTATAATCTGTGCTAGTTGGTCTGTATAAATGGCCCTAATGCCATTTATATACCTTTCTCCAATCCCCATATGCTTCAATAGTTCCAACATAAAATTCCAATTTACGCTGTCGAAAGCCTTTTCAGCGTCTAAGGCTATCAGGGCGAATTTTTTCCCCGGATGTTTCTCAAAGTATTCTAGCAAGTCCACAATCTTTCTTATGTTTGATCTTAAATATCTCTTGGGAAGGAAGCCTGTTTGATCTTTGTCAATCCATTCAACCAATATTTTCCTTAGTCTTGTACTCATAATTGTTGTAAAGATCTTATAATCAGAATTAAGCAAAGAAATAGGCCTATAGTTTTTGATCATTTCTACATCTCTATTTTCTTTTGGTATCAAGACTATATTAGCATTTCGCCACGATGAAGGTAAGCCTGTACCAGATAATATCGCGTTAAAGGTTCTCTGTAAGGGTCCCTTTATTACATTTTGAAACTTTTTGTAATAGCTTGCAGGGAAACCGTCTGGGCCGGGAGTCTTATTTTTCCTCAAAGACTTTATTGCATCTTCAACTTCGGTTAATGTGATTGTCTTATCCTGCAGTTTATGGCTCATGGAAGAGCACCAGTTCCAGGCTGTAATTCCCTTCCAGTAACAATTTTGACACGCAGTTCAATATTTTGTGGTCTGGGACATACCTGGTATAGCAAAAACAACATATTCTTAGAGTCTCTCTCTCTCTCTCTCTCTCTCTCTCTCACTCTCTCTCTCGCTCTCTCTCTCGCTCTCTCTCTGGCTTTTCTTCGCAAACGAAGATTCAGGAAGGACTCATCCCGTGCTTTCTGCATGCGCGCTGATGACTAAAAAGGCCAATCCGAGATAAACAAGTCCGGTTGCAGAAAGCACAGCAGAAGGTCTCCTTGAGTGAAGTTTCTGGGTTGTGATTCTTTCTGCATTTTCATTTCTCTTCAAGACTTGTACGGCGTGAGTTCTCAAATCACAGCAGCATTGTGGATAGTGCGTCTCCAAGCCTCCCAATGTGAGGCCAGGGCAGACCATTGTTGGTGATCAATTTGGCCGAGCCTGAGATGTTGTTTCAGGGAGTCCTTGTATCATTTTTTTTGGAGCGCCCCTCTTACGCTGGCCCGTGGCGAGTTCACCGTAGAGTACTATTTTTTGGAGGCAATGGTCCTCCATCCTAGAAACATGCCCTGCCCAGCACAGCTGTGTTCTCAATATCATGCCCTCAATGCTGGTGATCCCTGCTTGCTCAAGGACAGCAACATTCGTTACATAGTCAGTCAGTGTATATTTAGGATTGTGTGTAAACAGCGCTGATGGAAGCGTTCGAGGAGTCGTAAGTGTTGGCCATAGATGACCCATGTTTTAGATCCATAAAGGAGAATAGACAGTACAATGGCTCTATACACACTGATTTTTGTGCTTCGCCTCAGGTGTTTATTACTCCGGACTCTTTTGTAAAGTCTTCCAAATGCGCTATGTGCCTTTGCTAATCTGTGATCAATCTCTGTCAATCTTGGCATCTGAAGAGATTATGCTTCCCAGGTAGGTGAACTGCTGAACAGACTTGAGCACAGATTTGTCGACGGCAATGTGGGGATGATGGTGTTTGTCCTGTGGTGCAGGCTGGTAAAGAACTTCCGTTTTCTTCAGGTTGACTTCCAGCCCAAACAGCTCTGCAGCTGTTGCGAAGCAGGATGTTAGGTGCTGCAGAGCTGCTTCTGTGTGGGCAACAAGGGCAACATCATCAGCGAAGAGCAGCTCACAGACTAGATAGTTTAGAGTCTTAGTGTGAGCCCTCAGACGGCTTAAGTTAAACAAGCTACCATCAGTACGGTAACATATATAGATGCCGTCTTCTTCAAGCTCTGCCGTAGCCCTTTGGAGCATCATGCTGAAGAAGACTGTAAATAAAGTTGGAGCAAGAACACAACCTTGCTTCACTCCATTAGTTATTAGAAAGGGCTCTGAAAGAGCATCGCCATATCTGACTTGACCACGCTGGCCCTCCAGCTTCTTAGAGTACAGTACAGAAAAACCAAACTCACAGGTTTGAGACATGTGAATAACGGTTTCCATTTATGTCTTCTCTGGGTTGCATCTAGAATCTTTGGTTTTTCCTTCTTTTACAAATGAAGAAAACACTCACAGTGATTGCAAAATATTTTGTTTGTTTACTTAATTCATACTGTGCTTGTCTACCAAGATAGTCAGGAAGCCTCAATCTCTCCCCCTTCCCCACTTTTATCCTTGCAAAATACCTCCAAGCCTCATATACTATGTTAAAGAAATTTGTATTGCATGCATTATGGGATTTATTTTCTTACACAATGGGAATTCCGTTGTATTGCAGGGTATAAAAATGCCCCATGTCCAAAGCAGTTTTCATCTGTACAGAATCAAGTGTATTACA
Organism: Gambelia wislizenii; assembly: GCA_030847615.1. Classification (NCBI taxonomy): domain Eukaryota; kingdom Metazoa; phylum Chordata; class Lepidosauria; order Squamata; family Crotaphytidae; genus Gambelia; species Gambelia wislizenii. Next base: position 224,742,256 of record JAUMIR010000003.1, on the reverse strand, counting down.
CCCAAGCACCTAGAACCAGAAAAAAATGAGATGGAATAAAATTAAAATAAAATCAGACAAATTAAAATAAAACATATACCTCTTTTATTATGACTCTTTCCTTACCCCAGTGAATTCCCGCTTTCCCATATTAAAAGCAATTTAATCTCCTGCTCCAAATGGGACCAGCCTAGAGGGAAGCAGAGGTTGTTATTTTTTGCTTCAATGCCTCATGACTCACCAAAAAACCCACAAGTGATCTTTTTTGTTCCAATATGTTACATTGGCTGGGACAGAAAAGCACCCTAATGGCAAATATCAGTAGATTTGTTGGGACATTGTTTTGTATTGCTTTAAATAAGCAAAAAGCTGTACATGGCAAATATACATTTGGGGATACTGTTAACAACTGTGCTAATGATAATGACATACAATGAACTTACATTGTGGGTCTACTTCTGTGTATGTTCTGTAAGGCAAAAGTGCATCTAGGAAACTAAAGTGCCCCACTGTGGTACATGAACTGTAAACTGAGAGCTGATGTGGCCAAAAGTCACCCAGTTAGCTTTGCATCTGAGTGTGGATTTGAACAGAGTACAGTTGTCCCTTCACATTTGCTGGGGTTTTCCCCCCATGAATACCCAAATTTGTGAATACTCAAGTCCCATTATATGCTCTGGCTTCTCTCTCTCTGGCTTTTCTGCGCAAACGAAGATTCAGGAAGGACTCATCCCGCGCTTTCTGCAAGCGCGCTGATGACCATGGCATAGCAAAATGGTGTCCCTTATATAAGATGGCAAAATCAAGGTTTGTTTTTTGGATTATTATTTTTTAAAGAATATTTTCAAGCTGTGAATACTTAAATCCATGAATGCCAAATTCGTGAATATGGAGGGACAACTGTACCAGTCATACATCAATATTCTACGTACCAGTACACCACACCATCAATATTAAGTATATTTGGCTGGAAGTAAGTAAGCTCATTGAAATTAATGGACTGATTTCCAGGGAAATATTTTTAATTTTTGGTTTTCAGGAGTACGGTGCAGTTTTCAATTTCTTTAGAGTGCATGGTTAAACCTGATCCCTTAAATACTACTAGAGGGATACAATGGGTACAGTATCTTTTACAGTTAGGACTTCCCCCCCCCCAAATTTGGGAAGTTGCTGAACAGCATGATAACTAAAATCTCAAGGAAAGACTGGATTAATTATAATGAGAAGTTGTTGGGTTGTTGTTGTTTTTTTTAAGTTCTGGAGAATTCAGAAGCTTCAATACTTTTGTGGCATTTTATTTGGTCATAACAATGGTATTGTCCATTTGTGGAGTTTTGCTTTGTTTTTTAAGTTGTGGGACATATACATCCTTCTACTTATTTCATGTTTTGATAGTAGATTTTGGCTTTATAGCACAGATAATCTCTTTATCCCATGAAAGTAATGTGAATCCACTCGTGCTTCTCCTTTAAACTGCCAGGCAGCATAAACATGACCTAGTGCCAAGGCAAATGTAGAAAAATGAATGCGAACTCATAAAACAGCAATCCGACAGCCCAAAAGCAACCTGTGGGCTTTAGAATTAAGACACTTCCAACTTCTGCCATCTTCCAAGCCATAGTGATTCACTCTTTATCATACCCTACAATATTTCACAGATGAAAACTGGGGGCTCAGCTAGATGGGGGAATTAATAGCGAAAAATATCTCCTTACCGCCCTTTTGCTGCAGTGCCCATTTGTGCCAACAACTCATTAGCAGGCTTGGAAGGGAATATTTTGCAGTTTATATCCACAGGAAAAAAAGCTGGCCGCGAGTGAGTTGAGTCCAAGAAATCTCCCTTCATTCACCCCCCCCCGTTTTCCCTCCTTAAAATGACAGATGCGGAAACGCTATTTTCCACTTAAAAGAATCATAGAATCATAGAGCTGGAAGAGACATCAAGGGCCATCCAATCCAACCCCCTGCCATGCAGGAATACACACCTTCTTACTTTTGCTCTGCCGCTTTGCCTGTCACGCTACAGCCTGCTGGAATCTATGTTCAGGAGTCCAGCCAGCAGTCAGGTTAGCAGAGTAGCAAAAGCCTGTTCCAGATGCTTCCAGCATGTTCAATGTTCAATGAGTAGATGGACACACTTAGTGTCTAAAAACTAAGTCTTTATTGTTTACATCCTAAACTACAAACAAAATCATTGCTCTAATAGCTAAGCTTACAGTTAGCAGTCAGTCAAAGAAGTCAGTTGAAGAAGTGAAGTGGGCTGCCTTGCGCCATGACTTATATAGGGTTTCCCTAGCTGTTCTAGCAAGTTCTAGCAACTCCCCTTCACTCAATTGGTGACTGGTGACATCATCTGACATCATCCCTAGTATGTTATCTCCACTTTATTAGTCATACTGAGATAAGCTGGCTGAAAAACATCAGCTGCCTTAGTTTACTATGTAGCTGTTTAACCTTCAGCTTTGTCCTCTACAGATAAATGGAATACATGGTATCTCTTTATGACATAAATTTCCAAGGCTGATTGATCGTACCTGCAAAAACAACAACGGCGGCTCTTGCATTGCAAGCCTTCCTTTGCAAGCCCACCCACTCCAAGGTCCAATCAATCAGCTTTCAGCTCTGCTGTGTCTCCTTTTTGAATCAGTTGTACAGATGACCTATTATTTGCATTTTCGTGCACTTTTTAAAAAAGATTGTGAGAAATCGCAAATGCTGTTATCATGGTCTATGTGGAATTTTCAGCCCCCTTCTTTCTTGATATGGTGAATCCCGGCAGGAGCTCATGTAAACGAAAGGTATTCTGCCTGCATTCTTGCCGAATTTTTTCATTGTGTAGATGAGCCCCAGGATGTGGCCTGTTGGTGGATGTTAGGACACTCAATCTCCGTCAGAAGCCAAAAAAAAAAAAACCAAAAAAAAACCTCAGCAGATTCAGCATCAACCTGTTCCCAAGAATACTCACACAGAGAGTGTTGTCATTCAAACAAACAGGAGGCACTTTATCTTCAAGCTCAAGGCAGTTGCAATATGTACAGATATAAACAGCAGATAGACAAACTGCTTCGCCAGACATCAAAGTATTTCAAGAGAAAGAATGCTCTGAACTGAGCCTTCTTTTATACAGATTTACAGGGCATTGGCTCCCTCAACCACATGGGTGCATTACATCAGATTTTGCACTCCAGACTCTATCCTGATGCCATCCAGTCCAGTAAGCTTCTTGTGCAGCTGTGGCCTCAAGGCTAGCATGACTTGGCAGTTCCTTGGCCTCAGCTAGCATGACCTAGCAGTTGCTTGGCCATTTTCTATGGAGTTCAGTCTCTGACTCCAGACAATTCTAATGCCAGCAACATCAGAGTGCAATCAAGATGAAAATAACTTTTTTCATGAGAAAGAACACACAAGCATAGAACACAGAAGCTGCAGTAGTTTGCTTTTGCCTGAGCCAACTGAGAAAGGTAAGACCACCCCTCTTTCTCCTACTGAGTCAATGGAGTGCAAACTACTTTTCCATTTTGAACTCAGGGCCAATAAAAGTAAACACAGGACAAAGGAAGAAATTGGAAAGAGGAGGAAAAAATTGGACATTTTAAAAGCAGCTAAACTAGTGAGATGAAAGGGGATTAATCAAGACTGTCCTTGCCAAATTAGGACAGTTGGAAGGTATGCTATATTTGAGTATAACCTACAATACAAGAAATCTGTGTACCTTGCATGTAAATTTACCACACTGATGAATGCAGGAAGAAAGGTAATAAAGAAATAAAGGAACATTATGTTAACATTATATAAATACAAAAAAAAAATACTGCATGAAAGTAATTAAAATTCAAAACCTAAAAAATTTGTATAAAGAAATTACAGTAGTGATTAACATATATGCATCACTATGATTCATCTAGAACAGTGGCTCTTAACCTTTTCTTTACCAGGGACCCACTTAAAGTAACCTTTGTTGCTGTGGACCCCTAAGACTTAACTCAAGATTTAAAATAACAACAACAACAACAACACGATTACACCATCCATTAAACCTTCCCTCAGAGGACTGGAGGGGGAGGGAAGACTTTTCTCCTTGCATCTCCCTGCAAGTTTGTTGCTGTAGTGGATTGAAGAGCAATGTGCAGGCCCAGCCAGCCAGCGTTTGCCTTGGCTCCTGTCATGTGGGCTGAGCAGCCTTCTAGCCTTCGCAGACCCCCTGTGAATTCATTGTAGCCCCCTGTGGATCCAAGGACCACAGGTTAAAAACCAGTAACTAGCACATGGATGGGCAATTTCAAGTAGTCTGGGCTGTGATTTGTTGCTGCCCAAAAGAAGGCCTGGAAAGCCATCAAGAACAAACAATAACAATGGAATCCAATTCTGTTTTTGTTTTTTTCAGTTTAGGGTTTGATAGTGGAGCAGGTCTGAGATCCTCCACCAAATAAAAAGTAAACAATGTGGTGGCAAAATGCATTTTTCTAAATAATATCTTTTTGGGCACAGGTGGCCATTGTATGAGTGCAGGCCATAAAAGCCTTGGGGCACATGCTAGGGAGGTAATTCTTCACTAAGTCTCTTCTCAAAGCAATGAACAATTTTCTTCCCACCTATGGAAAGATCTTCGAAAACCACACATTTTGGATTTATTCTGCACAAAATTCACATGTGGCTCTTTTGCACAGAAAACAGCAAAACAACCACACATGACTTTTGCACGGGTAAGTCCTGAACTGCAAAGATTCTCTTCAGTCTAGAATTCTTCTTTGTCAGGGTTTTTCAACATTCAAAAAACATGTTTTTCAAGCATTTTCTGAATATTTTGAATGTTCTTTCCATCCTTAGTGAATGCAGCCCAAGCTACACTTTGCCCACACTTGGTCTAGAATCTAGTGCACCAAGTGAGATGGTACAAAAGTCATCTCTCTCTCTCTCTCTCTCTCTCTCTGGCTTCTCTTTGCAAACGAAGATTCAGGAAGGACTCATCCCGCGCTTTCTGCAAGCACGCTGATGACTAAAAAGGCCAATCCAAGATAGACAAGTCTGGTTGCAAAAAGCACAGCAGAAGGTTTCTTTGGGTGATGTTTCTGGGTTGTGATTTTTTCTGCGTTGTCGTTTCTCTTCAAGACTTGTTTGGCATGAGTTCTCAAATAAGGCTTCAGCATTGTGGATAGTGCGTCTCCATGCTTCCCGATGTGAAGCCAGGGCAGTCCATTGTTGGTGATCAATTTGGCCAAGCCTGAAGTGTTGTTTCAGGGAGTCCTTGTATCACTTTTTTGGAGCACCCCTCTTACACTGACCCGTGGCGAGTTCACCATAGAATACTATTTTGGGGAGGCGATGGTCCTCCATCCTAGAAACATGTCCTGCCCAGCGCAGCTGTGTTCTCAATATCATGGCCTCAATGCTGGTGATCCCTGCTTGCTCAAGGACAGCAACATTCGTCACATAGATGCCATTGACATCCCCTTGTCATGGGATAGAGGCTTGCGTACCCTAATGATGTTTTGAGCTATGCTGGCGGTGGCACAATAGCCACCGGTAGGGTCTCCCATGCCAGACAGGTCAAAACTGAAGGGTTTGACAAAGAGCGTCAAAGGGCAGGATGGGCTCTCTAGCCTTGTGGCAACTGTCCTAGGAGAAGGAAAACTCTGATCCCAAACCCGGGCAGAAGGTGCTCGTCCAACCCTGTAAGGTCAACCATCTAAGAGAAGGAAACTCTAATCAAACCTACGGCCCGAGGACCTCACTGCTACCGTCCATGCTTGCAAGGCCAGCAGATGAACCTTTGGTTTAAAGGGTGAGGCCAGTTCTGTGCACGCTGCGCTCCACCAGACAAATCCATTGCACAGGCTCGAAAGACAAATCCAATTCCCAAAAAAAGCCCTGTAGCAATAGGCAAGGGATGAAACGGCAGGTGTAAAGATGCACTGGAAGCCGCAGACCCAACCCTGCATGCAGGCAGTTCAGGACATTGGTCGCTCGAGGCTGACCCGGGAGATGACAGTCTTGTTCGGCAGCATCCTGAACGACCAAGCAGCCTTTTTTAAGGAGGGCACTGCTTGCTCCATATGGAGAGGGGCCTAGAAAAGGTGGCCTAACGAAAGCTCATCCCCATCTACCTGGTTGGCTAGCCGTGGCCAACGGTCATCTTCTGATGCGGTCAAACCAAGACAAAGAAACAAAGGCACACACTGGCCTCCAAAGGTGTAAATAAACTGATGCTTGCATGCTGGAACATCAGAACCATGCGAGACTCTGAAGATAGTGGACGGCCTGAGCGTCATTCTGCTCTAATAGCCCATAAAGTATCACGACTTAATATTGACATCGCTGCTCTTAGTGAAGTTCATCTCCATGAGGAAGGCAGCCTTAAAGAACATGGCACCGGCTACACACTTTACTGGTCTGGCAAACCCAAAACCGGAAAACATCTTTCAGGAGTAGGCTTCATGATTAAAAACTCCATTGCCTCCAAACTCGAAACCTTGCCAACAGGAGCATTATTTCTTTACGCCTCCCACATGTTGTTCTCTTTAGTATATATGCCCCAACTATGCAAGCCGACCCTGTAGAGAAAGACAAATTCTACACAGACCTATGCCAACTCATACAAAAAGTCCCTTTAGAAGATAAAATTATTATCCTTGGTGACTTCAATGCCAGAGTAGGAAAGAACTCCGAAGCCTGGAAAGGTGTCTTAGGCAAGCATGGTGTTGGAAATTGCAATGATAATGGACACCTCTTGCTAGAGTTCTGTGCAGAACAACAGCTGACTATTACAAACACTATCTTTCAGCAGAAAGACAGCTTGAAGACAACCTGGATGCATCCCCGATCCAAACATTGGCACCTCATTGACTATGTTCTAGTCCGCCAGAAAAACATTCGTGATGTCCGCCATACTCGAGTGATGCCCAGTGCAGAATGCCTCGTCATATATATATATATATATATATATGTGTGTGTGTGTGTGTGTGTGTGTGTATATATATATATATATATGAGATAAACACTTAGACGTTTATGAAGGATGTGAAAAAGTGTGATGTGTATGTTCCTATGTGGAACTAGATACTGAGAAGTGGAATTTGGTAACAACTCCACTTGGAACAAATACTAAGGGAACGAGGAAAACTAATATATGCAGTGGGTTACATCACTTACTTTTACCATTCAAACAGATTAAAGGCAAGAAAAATTCAGAGTCATCATTAAGGTAATGTAACTTCTTTAAGTAGTAAGTGCTTAAGTAAAGATAAATAAATTATGGGACTGCCAAAATAGTTACTTTACTGCCACAGACAATTGAGATATATGTGTGAAGTTGAAGGCTTTCATGGCTGGCATCCATAGATTTTCCTTGGGTTTTTTTCAGGCTGTGAGGCCATGTTCTGAAATAGTTTCTTTCTGACATTTCACCTGCATCTGTGGCTGGCATCTTCAGAGAATGGTAGGTAGGTGTGTGTGTGGAGTTTATATGCTGTGAACCCTTGCTGGGGAGTGAATGGTTAGTTCACAGATGCAGGTGAAACGTCAGAAACTATTCCAGAACACGGCCTCACAGCCCGGAAAAAAAACAAGAAAAATCTATAATTGAGACATAATTTCTCTTCTTAGTTACTTAGAAAAGTTAAATGGATGGGGATCAGAAGGAGAGAATGATGTGTGTACAATTCTTATACAGAAGTGAGTGAGCACCTTACTGTTATTCCAGATTTTAATATCCTTCAGAATGCAGCTGTCAGAGAAATGGAGGCAGTTTCCTGAGAATGGTACATCCATGCAGCTGCTGACAATACATCTTTTGCTTACTTCTAATGAGTCTGTATGTGCGTGATGTGCTTCTCTCCTCCCCTCATGTATATGAGAGAGAAAGGAAGACAGAGAACACATTTTAGTACATCTTGGATTCTGTTTGATACTCGTTTTGAAAATGGCTTTTAAGTTTCCCCTTCTTTACAAATACTTGTGTTGCTATAGTTTCTTGACCCTTACTCAACAGAACAGCTTTTCTCCTTTTTCCTTAATAGGAGGCAAAGCTTTTGATCTCCTTTGTCTCCCTGCTTGCTCATAGTCTTAAAAATTGCAGATGCAAGCAAGAGATGTCTTCTCAAGTGTTTTGCTAAACTGGAGAGCAGAGTACAACACTTTCTGTTCACTTAAGGAAAGGAAAGAGTCAGTGTGGGTTCCTGGGTTGTAGAGCACTTGAAATGCCCTGTTTTTCAGTGTGTGCTTTCACAAAATATGTTTCTCTTTTGAAACCAATGGATACATATTAGGGATATAGAGCCTAGAAATTTCCTTGTTTCCACTACAATCCCAGAATCCCTGGGGATGCTAGCTGGTGGATTCTGGGGTCTATGGTCTAAAAAGCTAACTTTTATAAGCTCTGGCATGAACATCAGGTCAATGTGGGCTTAACTGGTTGAAGGAGGAAACGAGTAGGAGCGGCCATGTAAACAGACTGTCAAACAACAGTGTTTAACCTCTTGGCAGCCCAATGGACTGAGAACTGAAAATGAGAAATGAATTGAGTTTCCCCCTTCACAGTGAAATAATCTTGCAATTAAGCTAAATTAGAGAGAAAAAATGGCTGTCATTGCCAGAGCAATCTGACCTTTCTTTGTTTCTCACTTTTCAAGGAGTGGCAGAAACCTCTCTAATTTTTGATGCAGACTTGCACTTTCACAATGCCTTCATTGAATATTTGAGATCCAGCAGGATTCCTACAGTTGGAGGAAGAACAGGTATGAGAGCTATTTTCAGAAACTCCCCTTCTTCTTCTAGTTCTGTTACCTCTCACATTTTTCCAGAGGCCACAGGGAAGAGACAAAGGATAATGTGGTGTCAGTCCACCTCTGTTCCAAATACAGAAGTCAATTAATAGCTGCATCTTTACTCAACACTTCAACACATTTGCCTAGATTAGTGTTAGGAAAGTGTGGCCTGCATGCTGCATGTAGTCCCCAAGGTCATTTTTAGACCTCCAGAGTCCATCACCACCTCTCTCTCTCTCTCTCTCTCTATATATATATATATATATATATATATGGAGAGGTAGCAGGGGGCTGACCATCCCAGTTTCTCCAGTGGGTCGATGCAGTCCCCTAAACTCCAACAGTTGACCACTCCTGGGCATGGTGCCATGTATGATGACTGGTACTGTGTGTTAGAGATGGAAAAATATTTTTAAATGTTCACAAATTTGTTGAAAAACATGTTTTTTTAGTATTGAGAAACCCTTATGAAAAGAATCCTGGACTGATGAGAATCTTGCAGTTGCTGACCTATGATGCACAAAATTTGCATGTGCAAAATATGCAGAAATATTGTTTCCTGCACAGAAAATGCTGGGGGGTTTTTTTGTGCAAAACAGCCACATGCAAAGTTTGTGCAGAATAAATCCCCAATTATAGCTTTTTCTGTGCAGGAAATAATATCTCTGCATAGAAATGTTATTTTCTGTGCAGAAAATGCTATTTTCTGTGCCAAACAACTATGTGTGAATCTTGTGCAGAATAAGTCATGAACTACAAATGGGCTTCAAAGATTGCATGGTTTTCAGACTTTCTCGCAGCAGAAAGAAAATGGTTAAAATTATTCATTGCTTCCTTCAAGAAAAAACTTAGTGAAGAATTACATCCTATGGTATGTCCTCCAGTACCTTGCTGCTACTCCTTATGCTCCAGCCTCTATTCCCTGTGTTGGCTATGTTGTCCTGACTAATAGCAGGGCCAGCCCTGCCAAAGGATCCCCGGAACATATTTCAGGAGGATGGCAAGGTGATGGAAGAATTGGCAACAATCATGTCTCCATCCTTCCTCCAGTGCAAGTGTCACATAAGCAGAATTCTACTCAGAGGAATGCTAAATCCTACCCATTATGCTTTTGTGTATGGTCTAAGACAGGCATATATTTGGGTAGGGCAGAGGAGGCTATCATGACTTGCCTCTCCCATATTTTGTCACATCACCTGCAATAATTCTTTAGATGCACCTCTGTATCTCAGTGTTATGAATTAGTATGTTGTTACAACAAACACTCTAAAAATATATCATTTTTGGAACATATTCCTGAATATATCAAAGAACAGGCTATGAAAGCTTGTTTGTATCTCTTTCTATTATTGAAATATCTTTGTTAGCGAAACCTGAAATGTTGTCCCTGTTTTGAGACATGAACCAGAGCTTCAGGCATTATTTGTAACAAGTGGCATGTTAACATTAATCATTGCTCTCAAAGAGGTCACTCTTTGTTTTCTTTTTTACAAAAACATACGTGAAATAAATAGAAGCGGCTGAACTCCTCCGTGTTTTTTTTTAAAAAAACATGGTTTTCTTTACATTAAAATGTAACAATGTTGTTATTAATTATATGCAACATTTTTTTAAAAAAAACTGTAGCTTTTGTAAAAAAAAAATCCGATGTCACTTAATGTAATTTGGATGGAGTTTTTTACTCTGGGGCAGGCAGTAGCAGCAGCAGCAGCTGTAAACAAAGCATGATGGACATCAACAAGAACACCTGGGAGGGAGGGAGGAGCAGAAAGAGTAACCCCAAAGAGTGCTACCTGAGCATGGTTTTTTGCTTGCCCTCCTGTGAATTTTAGTGCAATTGTTGTTCTTGTTGTGTGACTTCAAGGCATTTCTGACTTATGGCAAGCCTAAGGCAAACCTATCATAGAGCTTTCTTGGCAAGATTTGTTCAGAGGGGGGGTTGCCTTTGCCTTCCTCTGAGGCTGAGAGAGTGCAACTTGCTCAAGGTCACCCAGTGGGTTTCCATGGCCCAGTGGGGATTTAAACACTTGTCTCCAGAGTCCAACACAAGAGATTATCACCTATTTCAGCTGTTTCTTGGCCAGTTCTTGGTTGCTCCTCATCCTCCTAATCTTGCTAACCTTCATTTTTGATCTTTGACCTACCTTGTGATCCTTAATTGTTTTACCCAGCTCCTTTTTGTAACTGTATCCATTCCCTTTCAGTGCAGGCAGTGGATGAGAAATGGGTTTTTCCAAAATACCTGTAGTGGTTCTATACTTTCCCAAGGTCAAAGCAGGGATGTGGGATGAGGGGAGTAAAATCATCTCTTTCCAGTAAGGTTTTTAGTTGTAATAATGTAACATAAATTAAAATGCCAACTTAGAATTAACTTAAGTATAATAAATGTCTCATTTTCAATGTAAACACCTTTAAGGAAAGGGTTGTTTCTTTTAGCTTTATAGTATAAATATAATGTACAGTTGTTCCTTCATATTCGCTGGGGTTTGGTTCCAGGATCCCCCATGGATACCAAAATTTATGAATACTCAAGTCCCATTATATGCAATGGCATAGCAAAATGGTGTCCCTTATATAAGATGGCAAAATCAAGGTTTGCTTTTTGGATAATTATTTTTTAAAGAATATTTTCAAGCCATGAATACTTAAATCTGTGGGTATCAAATCTGTGAATACTGGGGGACAACTGTAATATCACTTTTTCACCAATTTTCCTAGCTCTGCTTTGAATATCTTATAGACCTATGCATTTCTTGGTGCAAGTAAGCCCTCCATCAGTGTAGATTGGAACTATTTCAAACCATCATGTGTTCATAGTTACCGTGGCCAATTCATCACCTAATGGTGATGAGCCATTGACTATTTAGCTAGGCTAGTCCTTGGACAGAAGGCAATCTGCCACTATCAAAGTATTACCAGCTGGATAGAAACCTGCCAGGGCTTACATTCCACTGGCTTAGCCTTTCAGAACACTGGTCTTCTCCACTTCACAATGAGGCAGCAGAGTGGGACTTTCCAGAAGATTTGGGTAGTGGCCTTTAACATTTTAAATTTGTATTAATGCATAAGAATAAACAATTTACAAAAGGAAAAACAAAATTTATTTGGAAAACACTGCTTTCGATACATGAACATCAGAATCTCACATACGAGAAGCAAGCTGGGTAAAGCTAACCTTTCTATTTAATTTAGTAATCTGATTAATATTGAAACAATTTCCTGATTTATGAAAGCATGTTGTTGGCAATGATGAATCAACGTGGATATCACAATATCCTTTTATCCTTGTTTGCAGTCTGCAGTACTCACCCCATTTCCCCTCCACCTCATTTTCACAATGATCAATTGTTACCAGAGAGCAAAGAGGAGCAACCACAAAGCAATGTCCCATGTATCCATGAATGAACATGCTGAATCTAAAGCTATCAATATATTTATTATTTTATTTTATTTATTAGTTATTTATACCCCACTCTTCAGCCACAAGGCTATCAGAGCGGCTTACAAACTGTTTTAAGCAATAGCAATTTACATATCTACACTGCATTAAGCAGTTTCCAATGTGTGTTAGCTAATTGCCCCCACTAGCCGGTTACTCATTTTACTGACCTACGAAAGGATGGAAGGCTGAATGAACGTTGGAGCCCTCTGGAATCGAACTTGTAACATGTTCTGCTACTGCTGATTTTTCTGGCTGGCCCAGTCTGCAGTGTCTCTCATGTGCTTTGATTCGTGTTTGCACACTGCGTTTTGTGGTCCTTATGTAAAGTTGTTAACAGCTGCATGGTATGCAGTAAACTCCTGCAGCTGTGAGAGGGTCTCTTTTGTCCTTTGCTGAGCATAGCATTTCTTGGATTTTTTTCTGGTTGGTCTATAGATTGTTTGGAGGTTGTGTTTCCTCATCAGTTTCCCTATTCTGTCTGTGACTCCTCTGAAGTATGATAAAAATACCTTCCCTTTGGGTGGCTGTTTTCCTTCTTCATTACTGTTTTTTTCTGGGTCTGGCTGCTCTTGTGATGTCTGATCTGGAGTAACCATTAGCCTGTAGGGCCCAGTTTAGCTGTCTCAGTTCATCCTCCAGGTAGTGAGGTTCGCAGATCCTTTTTGCACGGTCTACCAATGTTTTTATTGTGCTTCTTTTTTGTCCTGGGTGATGATTGGAGTTCTTGTGTAGGTATCTGTCCGTGTGTGTTCCGGGACAGGGGCAAGACAGGGGAGGGAAAGGAGATCCTGGCCATTCTCACAAAAGAACGATCATGTGGGAAATTCAAAAATAAAAATAAAAGGTAAAAAATTACACCAAGCACAAAAACACGTTTAAAACCCCCCAAGTAAACCGGGAGGGGAAAAAAAAGTACACACTTTTTTCTTACCTTGATGTCCTGATCTCAACTGAAGTGTTTGGCAGGGACCTCCCAGTGACGCTGGCATCACACCAGCATAACGGGGCACCTTTTCATCACCCGTCGTTCCATTACAGAACCTGTCTTAGTATATTTAGGTTGTCTGATAATCTCCTTAGTCTCAAAGGTGCTACAAAATCCCCTTGCTTACTCATATTCCAGACTAACACGGCTATGTCTTTGAATTCTATCCCTGGGACATTAGCATTCCAAACTTAGTGCCTTCTAGAAGATGGCCATACTAGTTGGGATTGATAAGTGTTGTAATCCAATATTTCTAGAGGGCACTAGGTTGGGGAAAGCTGTGCTACATATTATTCTTGACATCACAGGTGAGCCTTTAAAAAGGCCAGCAGCAATTCTGGGTGAATTCCTGATACAAATCCTGGGTCCTTTCGTACGACACAGTTATAGTTTGGGTTGCCATATTATACTTCCTTAAATCCAGGCAACTAATTTGCATATTATATAAATCACTCTAATTGCATTCTAATTATCCAAATTAAGCACATTAATTGTTGCAGTTTTTTCTTCCACTATGAAGATTTTCACACTATACTATTATAGTGTTACTGTTCCACTTTAACTGCTCTGGCTTCCTCCTGTGGAACTCTGGGGTTTGTAGTTTAGTGAGGCCTAAGAGCTCCCTGGCTGAGAGTTGCAAATGCCCCTCCCTAAACTGCAAATCCCAGGATTCCACAGGAAGCAGCCATAGCAAATAAAGTGGAATAGTAACACTATAACAGTGTTGTCTGAAAATCTCCTATGTTTCAACCTTCATACTATTTTTTTTATAGTTTCTACTGATCTGAGAGAACCAGAAGAAAGTATGATTTAAAGTTCAAATCTTCACTTGGTCATGGAATTAACTACATGGCCATGAACCACCACTATCTTTCAGCAAACCTGCTTTATAGGGATGCTGTGTGGATTAATAGGGAGAAGAAAACCATGGAAACTGGACATGTACATTTCTAGTGCAATATTAATATAATAATAATAATAATAATAATAATATCTATTTTTGCCAAGCACAGACACCTAGAATAGTACAGGCCGACCCACATATCCATTGGGGATGCATTCCAAGACTCATGTGGATACCTGAAACCATGAATAACAGGCAACCCTATTATTTTCAATGAGATGAACACCAGAAGTTGACCAGGCTTGGGTAGCCCCGTCACTGCTCCTGGGGGGGGGGGAGAGGGTGGGAGGAAGCAGTGACGAGGCTTGGGTAGCCCTGTTGCTGCTCCCGTGTGGGGAAGAGGGTGGGAGGAAGCAGCAACGAGGCTTGGGTAGCCCCGTTGCTGCTCCGGGGGGGGCTGGAGGGGGTGGGAGGAAGCAGCAACAAGGCTTGGGTAGCCCCGTCGCTGCTCCTGGGGGAGGGAGAAGCAACAGGGGTTGCGGGGTGGTGGTGGCGTGACCTAGTTTTTATTCACATTTTTTTCACATTCACGGGGGTCTCACACCCCTAACCCCCGCGAATGTGGAGGGACAACTGTATTTTATTTTTTATTTTTGAATTTCCCATGCTCTTGTCTTCTCACGAGAACAGCCAGCATTTCACTCCAGGAAGTGAAAGGAGCTCCGGTAGAGCTCCATTCACTCCTGGGCTGCCCTGTGGTCGCTTCTAAAGGTAATTCAGAAAAGTTTTGATGTTGTTCCCGGAAAGGGGAGGGAAAGGAGATTGTGGGACAGGAACACTTCTTTCATTCCTGTCTGATAATCTCCTTAGTAAGACATATATGTGAGTAAAAAGCTCAAATGCATGTACCATATTACCAAGAAAAATAAATGTGAGGTTAGGCTATCAAAAAATACTATCTTTTCTTTCTCATTATTTGGATCCATTTCCCAAAGATCTGAAAATTATCAACAAGCACCTACCTTAATAAGCTTCTATCTACCTGCTCCTCTTGCCTTTCCCCAGCTCCTTTTCTCAGAGTAGCATCATGAGGTGCATCATGGGATCAATGAATTGCATTGTTGCTCTCTTCTGGAGGACCTCTCTTGTTCTTCGCACTCTGCTGCTACTCTCCTCTCCCTTCCCTCATCTTATGACACCACATCTCCTTCCCTTGCATATTGCTGCTCACTATGCCTGCTTCTCTTGCTCCTTGCACCCTGCCACTGCACTTCTCAACCCACATTCCCTCCCTCTCTAGCTTCTCTCTCCTTTCCCTCAAATCTGCTCCCTAACCCCTCCTTATGCCCTCATAATACACCATGGTGTTATCTAGATGATGAAAAAACTCATGGAATGGGAGAGGAACACCTTTTGTCCTGATGAGATCCTGTGGGGATTCACTGTATTTGTCAGAGGGGAGCCAAAAATGCCATGTACTCCACCTCGTGAAGTTGTTTGTGTTTTTTAAAAATATATATATACTCAGAAATGCACATTCCAGCATGCTTGAACAACCAATTCAAATTGGGGCTCGGTTGGACGTGCACAGGGGCAGGCTTGCTGGCAACGATGTGGCTGGGGCCGCCATTGTTCATTTTCATGGAAGCAATCCTGTGTGATTTTCGAGTGTGAAAGCAAAAAAATGCTTTTTTTAAAAGGACAAGATCACCTTCCACATTTTTGATTTATGGCAGGAGCTTTGGGAAAATAATAATGCAAATAATTCACTTGTGGCCACCATCTTCATTCACGGGCATGCAACTTCAAACCACAGATAGCTTCCCATACCAGCAATCTTGCGAATATATCATGGAGACAAATTAACACTGCTGTGATGGTGAGTTAATGCGCTATTTTCCCCAATTAATTCTCCCATTAAGCAGAGCCCCATGGTTGCTTCTTGCACTCTGCTCACACTGGTCACTCTCCCATCACCCCTACTCCTTCCCTCATCTTTTCTTACACTTTTACAGTGTGCCCCTCCCTTGTTTCTTGTATTTCATTGCTTTCACCCCTGGGTCTCCCATCACTCCTACTCCCCCTCTCACCTTTCCTTGTGCCCTCAAATGCAACTGTCCCTTGCTTCTTGCACTCCACTCTTCCCATCACTTGCTCTGCCATCACTACTACTCCCTTCTTCATCTTTCCTTGCACCCTCAAATGTGTCTGTCCCTTGCTTCTTGCACTCCGCCACTCTCACCACATGCCCTCCTGTCACTCCAGTCCCTCCCTCCCCTCTCCTTTCACCCTCACAATGTGTCCCTCCCTAACTTCTTGCATTCTGCCACACCCATTGCTTGCTGCCCCATCCCTCCTACTCTCCCCTCAGATTTCCTTGCAGCCTTGCAATTCGTACCTCCCCCTCACCACTCACTCTCCCATTACTCCTACTCTCTCCCTCACCTTTCCTTAGATCCTCAGAATGCATCTCTCCCTTGTTTCTTGCACCCCATTCACACAACCCACTCTCCTTCTACATCTGGAAGGCGGGGCAGACTTGTTTTCTTCCAAAGCAATCTGACAGAAAAGTACTTCCACCTTTTGTCCCATTTCTCAGCATCTACAAGAGCTAGAGACTTACTTTTTAAAGAGAGATTTGGGCCAAATGGGCGCCAGGTTGCATGCCTAGCTATCCCAGCTATTTGAGTGGTATGGCGATCTTGATTATAAGGGCGCCAGGTTGCATGCCTAGCTATCCCAGCTACTTGAGTGGTATGGCAATCTTGATTATAATACTATGATCCCACTTTAACTGATATGATTCTGTCCCATGGAATCCTGGAATCTACAGTTTAGGGGAAGGTACTTAGAATTTCCAGTCACAGAGCTCTAGTGCTTCATACAACTACAAACCCCAGGACTCCATAGTATGCAGCCATGGCAATTAAAGTGGAATCATAGTGATATCATGTAGTCCTTTCCTTCCCTACTTCCCTCCACCATTTTAATGATCTTCAGCAGGATAATGTTCTTGGCTCTTATTTTCCTACCTGCTTTCTAATCAAAGAGGTTTTTTTTTTTTTAAATCTTCTTCCGTGTCTCTTCTGTGACATGGAGCCTGGTGGCGCAGTGGTTAAATGCTGGTACTACAGCCACAATGTTGTGAGTTCCATCCTACCGGGCTCCGAGGTTGACTCAGCCTTCCATCCTTCCGTAGGTCAGTAGAATAAATACCCAGCTTGTTGGGGGCAATTAGCTAACACATTGTAAACTGCTTAGGGAGTGCTTTGCACTGATAAGCAATATGGAAATATAAATGCTATTGCTATTGTCGCTAATGAGGCGAAGCACAAAAATCAGTGTGTATAGAGCCATTGTACTGTCTATTCTTCTTTATGGGTCTGAAACATGGGTCACCTATCACCACCACTTACGACTCCTTGAACGCTTCCATCAGCGCTATTTACGCACAATCCTAAATATACACTGGACTGACTATGTGATGAATGTTGCTGTCCTTGAGCAATCAGGGATCACCAGCATTGAGGCCATGATATTGAGAACACAGCTGCGCTGGGCAGGGCATATTTCTAGGATGGAGGACCATCGCCTCCCCAAAATAGTACTCTACGGTGAACTCGCCACGGGTCAGCGTAAGAGGGGCGCTCCAAAAAAGCGATACAAGGACTCCCTGAAACAACATCTCAGGCTCGGCCAAATTGATCACCAACAATGGTCCGCCCTGGCCTCACATCGGGAGGCATGGAGACGCACTATCCACAATGCTGCAGCCTTATTTGAGAACTCACGCCGAACAAGTATTGAAGAGAAACGACAACGCAGAAAGAATCACAACCCGGAAACATCACCCAAGGAGACCTTCTGCTGTGCCTTCTGCAACCGGACTTGTCTATCTCGGATTGGCCTTTTTAGTCATCAGCGCGCTTGCAGAAAACATGGGATGAGTCCTTCCTGAATCTTCGTTTGTGAAGAAAAGCCAGAGAGACAATGCTTTATCAGTTGATTTTGATATCAATAGAGCTCAGAAAAGTTACTTTTTTGGACTATAGGTCCCAGGATCTTCCAGCCAGGAACAAAAAGCCCAAACTACCTGTTTTTTAGTGCTTATCCAAATAATATGTAAATATCTTTTTTAAAATCTTTCTTCTTATAGAAGACTCTGGGATTGTTTGCAAAATTTATTTATTTGGGGTTTGAAATAAATAGGTCCCTTCCTCTTTTTAAAAAAAAGCATAAAATCACTCATGAACTATGGCTGAGGGCTTCAGGTGCTGGGGCAGTAGCAGCAAAAAAATAAAAATAAAATAAAAATAAATCCATTTTGGGCTACAGCTCCCAAGATCCAGTTTGGCTTGGGGGACTTTGGAAGTTGTGGTCCCACAAAGCAACTTTTCTCGATTCTGAATGTACCTTGTGACTTTCAAGCTAACATGCAGAGAAGTACCAGGTCAGTCTTTTCAAGAGACTCCTTTTGACAAAATTCGAGAAACCTTGCATTAAAGCACATGCTTATTGACAAGGTGCCACACAGGATGATTAATGCAACTCACCTAAAATGATGCTGGGCCACTCCATCAGTTATTATTTTCTAATTAATTTTTAAGATGTCATCCATGATTTCCTATGTATTTCTCCTGCCAACCTTTCTATTAGCAGATCACTTAGACGAACTGCTTTGTTCAGTGCAACCTGAAAATAAGTAACACTAAGTGCACTCATTTATTATTGGTGCCTCTCTTGGCAAGTTAGACATAATGAAGTTATGCTGAAAGTGAATGTGAGGTCACTCCAAACTGTTTTGTTCTTGATAAACTAAGGATGATGACTCAAAGGGCACACTTCCAACCTTCTCCTGACAAGGCTTCGGGGAGTTTAAAATTTTAATAACTAGAAAGGAGATATCTTTATTTATTTATTCAGGCACATTTGGTCCTATATATTGGCCTACTTCCACATGTACTTACATCATGCATGCCACAATAATCAGAATGGAAGACTTCCCTTGTCTTAAAGGTGTGAACAACTGTCCAGTAAATCGCTGAACATCTGGTCATGATGAACACACAGTTCCAGCCTCACTTGGAGCAACAGGGCTGCCTTTTACCTGCTCTACCAGGTGATGTGGGAAAGATGAAATCATGTAAGTGGACACAAACAGACAAATCGAGATCACCAGAAAGGCATTCCAGGCCAAGCATTTCATTTTTTATTAGTCCACTAGGCATAGCATATTGGGGGGGCATACATTCTTAAAAAATCTAATAAAGGATACTGAAAGAACACAGTCATCAGTGGGAAGCCATAACCCACATCTGAAAGGGTGAGTAAGTAAGTTGTATGCAACTCAAGAAGAGGACCTGCAAGAATATGTTGCATGTGGGTACTAGCTGTTCAGTGGTCTAACAACTGGATACCTTCTTCCCAGATGTCATTCCTTCTGCTTGGCTCCCATTCCCTCTCCTCAACAGTCAGTCACCTTCCTTGGCCACTAAGCATGCTCCATTTTTCTTTTTTTCTTTCTTAGTAGATCATAAGAGCACCTGGGTCTCTGTGATAGATTAAATAGGTGGTAGATAGATAGGTGATAGGCATGTGCGAACACATAAAAACTATAACAAAATGTTGTATTGAGAAGTGTTCCTGTTCAGTTTTTCAGCCAGGCAGTCAGCCAGCCCAGCCCAGCCCAACCCAGCCCATATCAGGATAGTCCTCTCCATTCCCTGCCCTCAATTCACTATTGAGCTATACAAATAGGATCTGCAATAAAATGTTACAGTGTGGAGTGCCAGCTAGCCAGTTCAGGGTTCCACTCAACCAGCCAGCCAAGCCATTCCTTATTCTACTATATTCCATTTCCTCCCACCCCCATCAGTCAGTCAAGATTCTGTGCCCACTAAGCACTTTATCAGACCACTCCCCAAAACACAATTCTTTTGCCAGCATAACATTGCCATTTTTATACTGGCAAAAGAATTCCCCATGGCACACTTACCTTCCCTCCCAGCCAAGGCTTCCCCGGCAATGAAAGAGGAAGTGAACGGAGATCCATTCACTTCCTCGTTCAAAATCCAACATATTCTCATGAGAATACATAGCACGGGAAATTAAAAAGTTTAAAACAAAAATAACAAAGTAAAAGTTTTAAGAAGCACATAAACACACTTAAAAACTTACAAGTAAGCTGCAGAGGATCATATTTATTTTTATTTTATTTTATTTTATTTTATTTATTTATACCCCACTCTTCAGCCACAAGGCTATCAGAGCGGCTTACAAATTGTTTTAAGAAATAGCTATTTACACATCTACACTGCATTAAACAGTTTCCAATGTGTGTTAGCTAATTGCCCCCCACAAGCTGGGTACTCAATTTACCGACCTACGAAAGGATGGAAGGCTGAGTGAACCTTGGAGCCGGCTGGAATCGAACTTGCGACGTGGTGGCTTTCAGTACTGGCATTTAACCACTGCGCCACCAGGGCTCCTTTTTAAAAAGTGTGTCACCTACCTGGATGTCACAATCTCACCCAGAAGTGTTCTGGCCGGTCCGGCTATTCACAGTGCATTCTCATGAGTATAATGGCGCAGTTTCAAACGCTGGCAATGCCGGCACTAAAGCGCCACAGGATGGGATTTTTATAAGACATAAACACAAAAGGGCAACATTGTGTGCTATGCACACCCTTTTGCATTTATGTGGAGTAGCTATGATGCCGTGTTTGGTGTGTCTGATAACATCCTAAGCATACCAGTCCTGATTTTGCTATTTTTGTGTCTTCACCTAAGTATATTGTTCTGAAGGTCTTTGCACTTCCACAAGACTTGGGTTTTCCTCTTGACTGTGTAGGTACTGCCATTTTGGCTACATAAGGATCCATACATGGGAAAATTGTCTATTAGAACAGAGGCTGAAGAGGCTAACCTATATTTTCCTAAATGTATGACAGCATCATACAAATGCCCCTCCCCACAAACACACATACAGAAAACCCACATGCTGAAAAATCTTGCTATTCTAAACTTCTTAACCTCCTATTGCTCTTTATCAAATTACAGGGTGTGCCAACGTCCTCTCAGACATGCTCTTACAAGACAATTACTCCAGTCTACTACTGAAGTAATTCTTGGTTCTGAGTGATTGGAGGAAAGAATAGGGGACCAGATGCCCACAATTTTTTTTGTGACATGCCAATCGTACTTTTGGCCTTATACCAGTGCCTATAGCTATGGTTGTGCTGAATCTGGGGGAGTTTGTTACCATATTAGGAAAATGTGTTTGCTGCATTCAGTTGCAAACTGCCAATTTCCAACCCTTACATGGAAAAACCCAGATTTTTTCTACAGATTAGCCTCCCTAAACCATTTTGTGATATACTCTCAGCCGGTTTAAATCAAGGCAAGTAAGACTATTCTGAACAAAACAACCCTCAACTCACTGTAGATAAAATCTGGCCTTTTATGTTGCTTGGTTTCACAGGCCCAGTGGGCTTTGTACCCAAGGTTTTTCTTAGTGTTTTCTTTCCATAAGGTGGCCCCCTAGAACCCACAAACTGCTACTTAAAATTCTCCAGAGTTTTAAAGGCTGTTTGAGAATTTGGCTTAAGAGCTATGAAAAGACAAAACTCTGACATTTGCCTAGTTTGATATGTGTTGCTTAAAAGGGGACTGTATAAGCTCAGTGATTAATTCAGATGTGAGCTTAAGAGAACAACAGAAATGCCTAGCATTTATGTAGCAATTTCTTTCAAAGTGCAGTCTAAGGATATTTTCACATGGGGGAAATAACCCCCGGGGAGATTGGGAGAGAAACAGGGCTGTTCCAGTTGCAGCGCTCCGTTTCGCACACCCCCTTCCTTCTCCCGATCTCCTGTCATCCTCCCTCCATCCTGCTTCCATTTCCCTCCTGCTATTTTTTTACTAACAAAAGTTTTTCATTAGTAAAACATTGCGGAACATAGCGGGAGGGAAATGGAAGCAGGACGGAGGGAGAACAAATGGAGGTCGGGAGAAGGATGGGGGCGTGTGAAACGGAACGCTGCAACCGGAACATCCCCGTTTCTCTTCCAATCTCCCCAGGGGTTATTTCTCCCATGTGAAAATCTCCTTTGACTGATTCTCCCTGCCCCTCCCAACCACCAGAATAAAAAGTGCTTTGGAAGACAGTACTTGAAGTACAGTATTCACTCATTCTAGTTCCAGTATATGCAGCCCTCCATAGGTTTATATTGTTTTAAAATGGGACCAAAAGTTACACAGGAACAGTATGAAGATATGTGTACAGTTTGGGGCCTGGAAGCTTTTCTCCAACCACTTTTGACTCTCTTAAACTCTCTCATTTATCTCTGGCACTGAACTCCTTTGTCAGCTCAGTAGGACTTACAGCACTTTGTAAAGTAGATAGTTATTAGAGCCAGATGCAAGACAAGGGAGTAAAAAAGAGGGTGTTGCATAAGCCACCTTGTGAACTCTTGTCTGATTTGAACTGGGATATTCAGACACTAGAGCAGGCAGGAGTGGGCAACTTGGTGAGTCCAAGTTCTCTTCACTGAATCTACAGAAATCATCTTGCAGCTGAAGACACACAGAGCAGGCAATCCTTCAAGCCAGAGTTTGAGGGATTTTTAAAAATTTATTTCCCAATTTGTCAAGGACCATCATGCTTGACAAAGAGTTCTGAAAAAAATCAAAAGTTCACACCGCTTATTATCACTTTTATAGGACATTTTGTTATTGTGTCCCTTCAAGTTGTTTCCAACTTATGGCAATCCTAAGGCCCAATTACAGGGTTTTGTCAGCAAGATTTGTTCAGAGGGGATTTGCATTTGACTTGCTCTGAGGCAGAGGGAGTGTGACTTGCCCAAGGTCATCCACTGGGTTCCATGACTGAGCAGGGATTCTCCAGAGTCATAGTCCAACACTCAAACCACTACACCACGCTGGCTCTCTTGTAGGACAATAATGGCCATTATTAAGCAACTCTGAATTTTGCTTTTACAGGCTAAGTGGCTATTTTTTTAAAAAAAAATATTGCCACAGAATCTACTGTATGTGATGAAGTATTAATATTTGCATTGATTGTAGCACTTTCAACTAATACCTTTAATTTACAAATATACATTAGTATAAACATGAATCACCTCCATTACCTAAACAGCTCAGTCGTGTGCATGTTGACTCCAAAAGAGGTGCCAGTGAATTAAATGGAATGTATTTCCAGGATTACTTCAAGTAGAATACAGATGAATGGATTATTAGGCTGCAATCCTGACTTTTGGCACAGAGCTTAGAAAAATTACTTCTTTAGGTTACAGCTCCAAAATTCCCCTAACATTTTGGTCTTTGCTTTCTGGGAATGATAGTCCAAAAAGTCATTTTTCCAAGCTCTGCTGAACAGTTCATCTCTCTTCTAAGTAAACATTGAGGTGTTATAAGAGCAACAAAACAGCCAAACTATGTCCATTCCCAGATAGAAATGTCTAAAGTATTCTTAAAATATCTAGTTAACCTAAGAGTTTTCTAATTGTTAGAGTTCACCCTCCAACAATCAGGGATGAAAACCAGGAGACATGCAGCAACATCAGAATGTGGTCAAGATGGCAAACATTATTATTGAAGAAGAACACACAGGCTAGGAGAAACTACAGTACTTAGCTCTTGCCTGAGCCCACTGGGAAAAGCAAGGCGCCGTTTACATGATGAAAATGTAGTGAGATGAATTCATGGTGATCCTTGGTAGTTCACACGTCCTGTGTGATGGTCTCAAGCTTTTTGGAAGGGGGGCCACCTTTTATCCCTCAACCTGCGGGACTTTCTGTCCCACAGTTTGTCCCGTGTTTTTTAAAAAGTCACGGGAGGATGCGGAAGATCGGATATGTGAACAGGTCGGGACAAAATATCTCAGGAGTAGGTTATGGTTGGAAATTGAGGTGGGCAGGGGCAGGCACATAGTCCTGAGAAGGAGGGGTGAGTCACCCTCCCCATCCCCTGCTTTTTTAAAAAATGGATTCTCTCACTGGCAATCTCGGCACTTTTCTTAAAGTCTTGTGTCCCTGTGCCAGCAATCTCCATTTAAAGGGACATGTTCTCTTTAAATGGATTCTCTCACTGGCTTTTCTTAAAGGCTTGTGTTCCTGTGCCAGCAATCTCCGTTTAAAGGGACATGTTCTCTTTAAATGGATTCTCCTCCCTGCACCAACGAAACTTGTGTCCCTGTTCTTTTCCCCTCCCCATCTTCCCTCTAGGCTGAAAGCAAAGCATGTGGTGTGTGTGTGTGCCTGGCTCAGTAGATTGCCAACCACTCTGCTTCTCGGCTGAAAGCAAAACAGAGGTGTGTGCAGGTGTGTGTGTATTTCTTCAAGCTGCCTAGGTGGCTTTGCAAGTTCCTTCCTCTGAAATATAGCCTACCGCTCCTGGTATTCAAGAGTGATTCTTGTGGGTTCTTTAAGACAAAAGTTTTATTTTGCAGTAACCTCTGTGGATTTAAAGCCAAGGCAAGCCCATCAGGGTTTTTTTAAAACAGGAATTGTGCAGAGGGGGTTGCCTTCGCCCTCCTTCTCTGACCAATGCACATATGTGGCAGCCAATAGCATTGCTCATGGTGGGAAACTCCACAGGAAATACATCACCAAGGTTGTGAAAAAATAAGTAACTGCATCCTTGACTGACAGCTATATATATATATATATATATATACCCGGAACCTTCTCCTATTTTTTTTTTAAAAAAAACACGGGATACTATGTCTTGGGATCTTGCTTTTGTCACAGAAAAGGTTGTCATGTAAACAGCTATCCCAGGATATTGCTCATCCAGGGACAAATCGTTTAAACAACAAGGGACGAACTCAGTGGGAAATCCCATTTCTCCCCATGGTAAAAACTGTCGTGTAACTGGTGCCCAAGATTTTGTCGTCATCCCCCTGCTGGTTAATTGAGTGGAAACTACAGTACTTTTGTACCTTGAATGCAGTTTGCATCAACTGAAGTACACCAAAGACAAAGGGGAGAAGTGGGAGAAGGAGAAAGAAACTGGGACATTTTAAATGCAGCTGAAACAGTGGGAAGACAGGATTAATTGGGACTATCCCTGCCAAGGGTATGCAACTAGGCATACTAATGTTGAAATGATTTGAAGACACACAACAAGAAATACTAAACTGTGAGAACGGATGTTTGAGGATTTTGTATGGTTCACATTTCAAAGTGAAGCAACTAGATTCACATCTAACATGCAGATCAGAATGCAGTTATTCTCTAGATTTCATACTAGATGATTTCATCTTTGTATTTTGGTTCTTAGCTAAAAAAAAAGTGGATATAAGCCTATGTATTTTAGGACAAAATATTTTTAGAAATGTGTACTTTGAGAGAAGATATGTTTAGAAATGCATATGTTGTGTGAAGGAATATTCAAAACATATATTTAAGTTCTAATTTTTATGTAGGTTTTGTTTTAAATCGGCAGATTTCTACAGAAATATGACAGAACAGACTTAGAAATGAAGGTGTGTGAAACTGGCCCAGGCTAGAAATAGTCTGAACTGTCCATCCCTAATTGTATGACTACGTTACAATTTTACTATCCCTATGTATATAGCTCTTACTTGCACCACAACATTTCTACTTTTTAAATGGGATGTGAAGCAAGGTATCTGAAACCTGTGCCCATTATAAGTTCTCCTATGAAGCTTTAAAATGGCTCAAATAATCTTTGTTCCAAAATTCATACAAAATAATTGGAATGAGGCTCTGCCAATGCCTTCTTGGGAAGAAACTGTAGAAGCTGTTAGTATATGAGGGGAAAAAAGGTTTCTAATGGAAACGCTGACAGACCGTTAACCATAAGTGCTGCCTAAACACAAACACATGCTCTAGCTTTGGGGAGAATACAGTGTAACCTTTAATATAAATTATAACATCCCACAAGTTTTACCATGCAGTAGTGGTTCAGACTCTAGAGCACAAGAACATGGTTGAATACATGACGAGTTTCCTGTTACCTTAAAATAGCTGATAAATTGTTGTAGGAACAAAAGACAACCCCTTCCAGATCAAACCTAAAGTCCATATAGTGCAGTGGGGTGGGGGATAAGAAGCCTATGGTCTTCCAGATGGTATTGGAAGGACTACAGCTCTCTTAAGTCTCAGACAGCCTAATTTATGGCAATGATCAGGGATTATGGCAGCTGTAGTCTAACAAGACCTGGGCAGGGGACTGATCTAGCCCATCAGTCTATTGATTTATACTTACTTATTAAAATATTTCTATCCTGTCTTGCATCTGAAGATATTAGGATGTGGTGCAACCGATAAAAGGAATTGTGAAACCACTGTAAAACTGTTTATTCACAAATCATGAGCTACCCTTCAAACAAGACCTCCATGATTTGTGTGGCTGCATGGGTGTGCTTGTCCATTTAGTAATTGTTTAGTTTTTGTTTTGTTTTTTAAGTCTGTGTGACTGGAACACTGCAGCAATAATGTTGTTTTCTTCTTTTCAGCACGTATTGAAAAGTAAACTTCCTTGTTCCCCAGTGCTGAAACAGAATGACATTCTGAAAGCTGCCATCTGATAAGGCTAGAACCAGAATGGTCCCATCAGACTTGGTTTCCATTAGAACTTGGCAAAACATAGTCTTCTTATACTGAGAGATTAATCAGGTCCTGCTACAGTAGTAGGCTAAAGCCAAGAGGAAATTCAGAGTTATAAAGAATGTGCTGTTAAGAAATCCATAGAGAAACTATAGTATTCCTAACATTCTTGTGCCTGATTGGGCCCATAGAAAATATGATCTTCTGGTCAGATCATGTACCTTGGGTTTTTTTGTTTTTTGGGGGGGGCGGTTGTTTTGTATTTTTTTGGAGGAGAAGGGCTTTCAAAATATTAATCTCCATCAATGAGACCAAATCATATTTCTTTCAGGAAGAGTTTGCAGAGTCCAATCAAGCAATCCGAGTCACTATCTGGTTCAAAAAGGGGGAAGCCTTTTTCAGGCAAATGCTGGTACATTTGCAAACATAACCCTTATGTCTGGCAAGCAGTTAGAAGTCCTGCGCATTTTCTGGCTCTGTCTAAAAGCTTCTCTCTCCATAGAGGTACACAGATATAGATATAGGTGTACAAGTGTTAATAGAAAGTTCAATGAGACAACTCACAGTACAACAATCAGAGAAAGCAGAAACATTTAACTTTATTGATAAGAGTTTTGTTCATTTGGAATACAGGAGATAACTCTGCTAATTGATGATGTCTTATTTATTCCTACTAAATAAAAATAAAATACCTAACAAAAATGGCCCATAATCCAGCCACCCCAACCCTACCCCTCTTTCTATCTGTTCTATCTACAACAGATAGAAAGAGACTGGGTGATAAAGGGCAACTGACAAAAGAGGGGGATAGGTGCTCTAAGAGAGAGGATAGCAATCCCAACATATTCTATCTATATGTTGCTTATAATCCTAAAATAGTGGCTCTTAATCTTACCAGAGACCCCCTTTAAATATGCCACAGACCCCCAAGACTTAACTCAAGATTTAAAACCCTAACAACTGTTGGGAACAATGTTCCTTTAAGACACAACACAACAAGACACAACAATAATAGGACAAAACACAACAACAACAACAACAACAACAACAACACAATTACACCATCCATTAACCCTTCCCTCAGAGGCACTGGAGGGGAGAGAAGACTTTTCTTCTGCTTCTTCCTGGAAATTTGTGGCTGGAGCGGATTGAAGAGCAATGCACAGGCCAAGCCTTTGCCTTGGCTCGCCTTGTGGGCTGAGCAGCCTTCAAGCCTTTGCAGACCCCCTGTGAGGACATCATGGCCCCTTGGGGGTCATAGAATCATAGAGTTGGAAGAGACCTCAAGAGCCATCCAGTCCAACCCCCTGCCATGCAGAAATACACAAATTATTCTCAACAGATGGCCATCCAACCTCCAAAGATGGAGACTCCACCACACTATGAGGCAGTGTATTCCACTTCCGAACAGCTCTTACTGTCAGAAAGGTCTTTCTAATGTTTAGGTGGAATCTCTTTTCCTATAGTTTGAACCCATTGCTCCATGACCTAGTCTCTGGAACAAGCTTGTTCCATCCTCAGTATGACATCCCTTCAAATATTTAAACATGGCTATCATGTCCCCTCTCAACCTTCTCTTCTCCAGGTTAAGCATGCCCAGCTCCCTAAGCCGCTCCTCATAGGGACGGCTTCCAGACCCGCCACCATCCTGGTCGCCCTCCTCTGGACACGTTCCAGCTTCTCAGTATCCTTCCTGAATTGTGGTGCCCAGAACTGGACACAATATTCCAGGCGAGGTCTGACCAAAGTAGAATACAGTGGCACTATTACTTCCCTTGATCTAGACACTATACTCCTATTAATGCAGCCTAGAATTGCATTGGCTTTTTTAGCTGCTGCATCACACTGCTGACTCATGTTCTTCAGACCACAGGTTAATAACTACTGTCGTAAGGCATTTCATAAAAGTAAAATACCCCACCCAAGACAGCACAATAAAACCATGTTACAGTTTAGCAAACCCAGCAGTTGAAGGGTCAGGAAGATTTTTTTTTAATGTCTAACATTTAAAAATCTGCAAGAATAAAAAGGTCTTCACCTATAGAAAAGAAAGCACAATATTGGTGCTAGATGAAGCTTCTGCCTGGAGGGCATTCTATAGGTGGGACACTGCCACCAAACAGGCACATTCTTTGGTTGTCATCCACTTCAGCCAAACCAGAAGAGGCCAGAGAGAAGAGTCATGACTGATACAGAGATACTGGAAGATGAGAGATGTACTCTGGTGTTACCAAATTGAAGAAATGTTTGTTAAGCTGTACTTATGTAGAAAAACTGTTTTATTAAGCTGATGCATTCAGGTATGAACTCTTCTTCATGAACTGGGTTTTCTTCTCTTTTCTGTGTCCAAGTCAGGATTCTGAATGCAAAATTCAATTTGATAACACTGGAGTACGTATCTTATCTTCCAACAGTTTACAGTGTTTTCCCCTCTATCTTCACTTGATGCAGAGATGACCAGAGATGAGTTAGTGGGTGAAATACAAGATCGGGCCAAGGAGACATCCTTTTTGACTCTCGCATCCCTTGGATTTTGCTGCTCATGAGAAGGCATTATTCATGATCCCAACTATGCCTGTACTTCTATGGGATTGTGTAGACGGGCAAACTAGAAGTCTTGGGATGACTGGGAGAGATTATACATTCAGGATGGCAACAAGGTTTCTCATGTTATCATAAATCTGTTTTAAAGGTGCAACATAACCCTTTGTTATTTGGATTATTGTTGAAAAAGTCTGCATAGCAAACTGCTGAACAGTGCAAATATACATAGTCATGATCATGTTTGAAATTGTTATCAGAGTTGCTTCAACTAATAACACTGATGAAGTGTTTAAGATGTGTCAATGTCGTTTTTTGTCAATCCATTGTGAAAGGTCCTGTGGCACATGTTAAACCAAGGGTTCAGATTCACAAGTTCCCTCCACATAATACTCAGATAGAATATCTGCACCAGTGAGCAACATTTATAACACTCTACCCAAAGCAGGGACAAGTAATATAAACTGATGGGGGCAGACCATAGCCAGAACTCAGAACTGTTAATTTTTGGATTACAGCTTCCAAATTCCCATAGTCAGCTGAGCCAGTGAAAGCTGTAACCCAAAAACTTGGGAAATTGTAGTCAATGGCTTAAATCCATTTGCTGATCCCAACTAGAATAGAACTACTAAATCAATGGAGCTTACATCTGTGCTGATTTACTAAACTTCCTTTAGTTCAATGGGCATACCAACTGGGTTTAGACCTCCCAAAGTAACTTTCCCAAACTCTGTTACAAATACAAACTCTGTCAATACACTAAGATACACACTGGCATGCAATATACATTGACACACAAAGGAGATTTTCAGACAGGGAAATTATTCCCCGGAAAGATCGGGACAGAATTGTTTCTGTCCTGGAAGCAGTGCCGCTTTTCGCACGCCCACTTCCCTCTCCCGATCTCCCATCGTCCTGATGCTATGCTCGTTCTATTTCCCTGTCGGTACCTTCCGCGATATTTTATTAACGAGAGTTTGTTGTTAATAAAAAGAAATAGAACGAGCACAGCATCAGGATGACGGAAGATCGGGAGAGGGAAGTGGGCGTGCGAAACGCAGCACTACTTCCAGGACAGAAACAATTCTGTCCCGATCTCCCCGGGGAATAATTTCCCCATGAGAAAATCTCCAAAGGCAGTGGCTTATATTTTTAATTCCAGTGTTTCAAAAATAGATTATAGGAACAGACTTGTTCACTGCTGAGTTTGGTTATCATTTGCTGTTTATATATAAAACAGCTCAAAATACTATTTCCTTTAAAACAGTGTAGTCTAGTAGGATGTACTATAGCTTGTACTGTGCTTAGTTTTCAAGTCACTGCACAAGGTAAGAAAGAGAAAATAGAGAGCCTCTCCTATTATTGATTGGCTCATATCAGAGGCAGCCATAACAATCCAGAAAGCTTTCTCCTTATCAAGAACCTTTAGAATGGATTTTCATCACTAAAATAAAATATGACATTCTTTCCTTTTCTTACTTACAAACACACAGTAACACCAATGAACATATATCATACAAAAAGTACATCATGGTTTACATATTTATTTACTAAAACAAATAAGTGTAAGATATTACTTCAATATTATATAGTGGGCCCTTGGTATCTGTGGGGGATTGGTTCCAGTACCCCCTGTGGATACAAAAAATACAAATGCTCAAGTCCCTAT
The DNA here is from genome assembly GCA_030847615.1 of Gambelia wislizenii. Classification (NCBI taxonomy): domain Eukaryota; kingdom Metazoa; phylum Chordata; class Lepidosauria; order Squamata; family Crotaphytidae; genus Gambelia; species Gambelia wislizenii. Next base: position 224,711,441 of record JAUMIR010000003.1, on the reverse strand, counting down.
TAAAAGGGGTGTAGGACAGCAGTAGAAGTGGCAGCAAGCCCCGCCGATCAGACATGCCATGAGCCAGGCTCCAGGGAGTCCACCAGCTACCCACCTCTACCATCAAACAGCTTCCGCAGGGGTAGTGTGATGTACCAAGCACACATGCTCACATGCGTTCAATAAATTGCTTTATTGACATGGATTCATGTGTCAGGAACATAGGAAAAGCCAAAACTGAGCACAGTCAAAGCAATCCCCCAGATAAAAGCACCCAGCATGAGAAAAGCATTTAGGGAGGATTTCTCATAATGCCTTGCAGCTGGGAACACTGACCTTGAGCTGCTGTGAAGAGCAGCGTTCCCAAGCCAACTAGGCGGGCTGGCCTCTCTCCAAAACTTTCAGGGGCCTAGGCAGGGAACCAGGCCTGAACCAACCCTATGTCAGGGTCCTCCATGAAATCTACTCCAATAACCAGAATTCAGGGATAAGCCTGACATACTGCCCTCCCGAAGACAAACCTCCCCCTCAACCTGGCTTATCAGTAAAGCAGGCATGGAACTTTCGGAATAAGCGCTGAGCATTTACATGATCAGAATTGACCCATTCAGCATGACCCAAAGGCAAATGCTTCCATTTCACCAAGTACTGTAGTACACCCCTGTGAACCCGAGAGTCCAACACTTCAGAAATTTCAAAATGTTGATCGTGGTCACCCAGAATAGGATGGGGTGCAGGTCCTGGGTCTGGATGGTGCTGATCTGGAGGGCATGCCGGCTTCAGAAAGCTGGAATGAAACACAGGGTGCACATTTCGGTACAGTTTAGGCAAAGACAGTTCAAACGCCACTGGGTTGATAACCCGAGTGATAGGAAAGGGACCAATGTACTTGGGTCCCAACTTCTTTAAAGGTTAGGGACTTTTAAGAAATTTGGTAGACAAAAAGACCAAATCCCCAACGGCATAGTCCAGGGTGGGATCCCGGTTTTGATCTGCATGATGTTTATAACGCGCTTTGGCAAAGTCTAAGGCTGAGATAGCCAGGCATCTCTGACCTTTTGGCTCCATTGGGTCACTGAGACTGGGTCCTTGGAAGACCCCTCCCCTAGGGGTAGAGGATTGAAATCTTGCCCTGAAACCACCTTGAAAGGGAAGAGGCCCATGCTCTGGTGAATGGCATTGTTATATGCTACCTCCACAAAAGGCAAGAGGTCTACCCAGTCAGACTGCTGGAAGTTCACATAGCACCTCAGGTATTGTTCAAGAATCTGATTAATACATTCGCTCTGTCCATCACTCTGGGGATGATGGGAACTGCTGAGTCCTAACGCAAGTCCCAAAAGTTTTGTGAATGCTTTCCAAAACTGTGAAGTGAACTGGGCCCCCCTGTCAGATACAATCTTGGCAGGCACTCCATGTAGTCTGTAAATGTGCTGAATGAACAACCTGGCTAATTGGGAGGTGGTAGGGAGTTTCTTGCAGGCCACGAAATGTGCTTGTTTTGAAAACAGGTCAACAACCACCCAAATAACAGTCTTTTTCTTACTTTCTGGCAACTCTACTATGAAATCCATGCTAATGACTTCCCAGGGCTTGGTCGGGGTAGGCAAGGACTGTAGCAGGCCTTTTGGCTTTCCTGCCCCCCTTTTTGCCATTGCACACGTGGAACACCCTTTTACATATTCCTTCACCTTCTTTCTCATCTTTGGCCACCAAACCTGCCTCCGGGCCAAGTGCAAGGTTTATATGAACCCAAAAGGCCCTGCACTTTTAAAATCATGGCATTGCCTGAGAATGGATGCCCTCATGGCCTCTGGGACATATAGACGGTCTCCTTTCCAGGCCAAGCCCTCCCTCATGGTCATCTCCCTGGGGTGGGCTAGAAACCATGGGTCCTTGGGCAGGACCGATGCCGGTTGGGACTGCCACCCACCCCCATCATCCCGAGGGAGGAGGGGCCGTGATGTGTGCTCTGGTGCGGGCGGAGCATCACGGGGCCCAGGCATCTGGTGGTGGGACACCCTCTTTGGCTGCCTTAGGCTCAGGCCTTGGCCCCATCGGGGGGCTGGCTTGGGACTCCTGATGCTTGGCTTTGCTACGCGTCAGGACTGCTAACCCCAAGTGGGAGGGGGAGAAAACTGTATCAATGACCTCTTTTCATTTACTCTCATGTTGCGGGAGTCTGGACAAAGCATCAGCTAGGAAATTCCTTTTTCCATGGATAATTTTCAGGGTGAAGTTCAACCGGTAAAAGAAGCTGGCCCACCTAACCTGCTTAGGGCTCAATCGCCAAGGGGTGGCTAAAAATTCTAAATTCTTGTGATCTGTCCAAACTTCAAAATTTTGGGGAGATCCCTCCAGCAGGTGGCGCCAAGTTTCTAAGGCCAGCTTAATTGCACCCGCCTCCTTTTCCCACACAGGCCAATTTTGCTCCGTCTCATTGAGACACACGGTCTGAGCTCTCCCTCCTCCCCGTTTTGCAACAGCACCCCTCCCATTGCAACATCAGAGGCGTCCAATTGGTCTACAAAAGGCTGAGAGGGGTTGGGGTGTTTGAGAATTGGTTCAGAGGTGAAGAGTGTTTTCAATTTATCAAAAGCTTGTCGACATTGGTCAGTCCACACTATCTTTTGGGGAGGCTTTTCCCCCTTTCCTGATCCCTTTTTCCCTTTTCCCCCCACATCTTTGGTTTTTAACAAATCAGTCAGAGGAAAGGCTACCGTCGCAAAGTCAGGGATGAAGGACCGGTAAAAATTAGCAAATCCCAGGAAGCTTTGCAGTTTCTTCCTAGTTCTAGGGGCCTCCCATGCCAACACCCCTTTGACCTTTTCCGGGTCCATTTCTATCCCCTTGTTTGAGATGCGGTACCCTAGGTAGTCTAAACGGCTTTAATGGAATTCATAGTTTGACATTTTAGCATACAGATGATTTTCACCCAACCTCGCAAGCACCTTTTTCACCAGTTTCACATGGGATGTGTAGTCCTCAGAATAAATCAATACATCATCCAAATACACCAATACCCCCTTGTACAGAAAGTCTCTCAAAACATCATCAATTAAGTCCTGAAATATCCCGGGGGCCCTTCATAACCCAAATGGCATGACTTTGAACTCGAAAGCTCCCAAAGGGCAATTGAATGCAGTTTTCCATTCGTCCCCCTCCTTGATTCCCACTCTTTAACAAGCCTCCCTTAGGTCCAACTTAGTAAATATCTTCCCTTTGGACAAATGGGCCAGTATGTCCTTCATCAGAGGCAGGGGGTATTGATTAGAGACACTAATTGCATTTAACCCTCGGTAGTCTTGGATCAAACGAAGACCCCCATCTGATTTTCACATGAACATCACCGGGGCCCCCACAGGTGACGTTGAGGGCCTAATGAACCCCCGCGCTAAGTTTTTGTCTATAAACTCCCGGAGAGCATCCATTTCAGCTGGCGTCATGGAATAAATCCTGGGCTTGGGTAGTTTAGTCTCAGAAAGTATCTCGATGGCACAATCAAAGGGCCTGTGGGGAGGCAACACGTCACACTCTCTCTCCTCAAAAACATATTGCCAATCGTTGTATTCCACTGGCAATCCTTTCAGCTCCCCTTTGACTAAAGCAGTCGTGCAGTTCCGTGAATCAGCCTCTACAGAAGTTCCCCCCTTGGGAAGCTTCCCCCACCCGGTGCTCCTCCATACACACAGGATCTGCAAAAGTCATTGTCTCTTTTACCCAGTCTATGGTGGGGTTGTGGAACTTTAGCCAGTTTAGGCCCACCACTGCAGCGGGAACTAACCCTGGGGCAATCACAAATTGAAGTTCCTCTTGGTGATTCCCCATTCTCATGTGTATAGGGCCGGTCATTCGCCTGGCAGGGCCTCCCTTCATCACCCCCCCATCCATCTGTGATAGCCACACAGGCTTGTCCAGCATAATAGTATTGATGTCCAGTTCACTGACTAGGGAGGGATGCATTAAGACTTGGGTACATCTGGAATCAATCATTAGCATTACTTTTCTGGTGCCCCCCCCTCCAACCCCTACTCTGGCTTTTATGAAAAAAGGGCCTTTCACTCCACTCACCACAGCCTCCGGGCGCCCTTCGGGGTTAGCCCGCCCTCGAGCGCTTAATAGGGCAGGCTGGATCCATTTCCCACCGGCTCTGTGTCAGAAGAATAGGATCCACTATCATCTGGGTCATCCGAAGACTCCCCCGCTGCGTGGCCTGCCACCAAGGTCCGTGCTGATGCTTTAGGTTTGGGCTTGAGTGGGGTCTTAGACAACGCTGATCTCCCTTCGCTCCGCTGGGGCTTGTCAGCTGCCGCTGGTTCCCAAGGGCTCCTCTCTGGGCATTCAGCTATGTGATGGCCTCCCTTTCCACAATGCAGGCACAAGCCTTTTCTCATCCTTTGCTCCTGTTCTGACTCTCCAGTCATGTTTCCACCTGAGCGGGCCGGCTTGCCTTTCTTTCCGGTAGACCCAGTGGCCTTCCCCTCGGATCCTTGCTGGCTCCATACCATCTTGATGCTCCGTCTCAGCGTCTTCACTTCCCCGGCAAGCCGCACCCACCGCAAGGGGTTTTCGGGGTTTCCCTGGAACATCACCAACTCTAGGATGTCAGCGTTCAGCCCATCCTGGAAAAACTGCACCTTGATGTCCTCCGTCCACTCAGGCACTTGGCTGGCCAGGCAGCGGAACTCAGCAGCATACTCTCCCACTGTCTTTGAGCCTTGCTTCATTCGCCTGAGATCTGCCCTGGCCCTCCTCACTCTTAAGGGGTCTTCAAACTGGGCCCCTAAGGCCAACAAAAACTCCTGGAAGTTTCCCAGTTCTAGTGCTCCCATATCATAGAGCCCCACTAACCACTGTGCCACCTCTCCCTCTAGCTGGTTGGACACATACTGCACCTTCTCAGCCTCCGTCTGGAATTCCTCATCCCACTGGGTCATGAAACTCACCACTTTGGTCAGGAAGTAGGGAAGCTTTGCTGCATCTCCATCAAAAGTCGCCTTCAAATTCTGGTGTTTCAGGGCCCGGGGCCTTACCCACGGCTCGACCAGCCCAGCCCCTCCAGGAGGGGCCAGCTCAGGAGCCGGCAGACCAGGGTCCCCAGGAGGCAGAGCTGGGACCCCAACTCCAGGTGCTGGGGCAGCCGCTGGTTGGGCTTGAGGGGGCTGGGCCCCTCCAGGGATGGGTAGAGCCAGTGGCATCCTTTGCAGGAGTTCTAGAAGGCTCGTCTGCATCTCCCCCATTTGCTGCTTCAACTGTTGGACCTCTGCTCCTACTTCTGCCAGGGAAAACCTTACACCTGGCTCTCGAGACCCCTCGCCCAGGGGCCTGTCCCACCGACGGGACCGAAGTTCCTCCCAGTTGCGGTCACCCACCCAAGGCCAGTGGGGTGGCAGGACTTCTCGAACTGGAGTACCGAAGATTGGCATGCTGCCCCTCCCTGGAGCTTGCTTGGCTCCCAGTTCCAAGGGGTCGGAGGGGAGAGTAAATCTCCCAGCCCTTCGGCGATCCCAGCTCTTGTCTTCTTCGGAAGCTGCAGCAACACCTCCCGCTGCGCCAGCCTCCAGCCCAGAGGCACCGGCTCCCTGGTCGCCGCTGGCAACCAGATCTTTATCCATCTGGGTTCCAGCCTCCGCGTCGTCCGACATTGTGGGTAGAACCACTCAAAAGGAAAGAGTTGTAAAGAAGAGTTTCAGCTTACCGTGATGTACCAAGCACACACACTCACATGCGTTCAATAAATAGCTTTAACTGACATGGATTCTTGTGTCAGGGACATAGGAAAAGCCGAAACTGAGCACAGTCAAAGCAATCCCCCAGATAAAAGCACCCAGCGTGAGAAAAGCATTTAGGGAGGATTTCTCATAGTGCCTTGCAGCTGGGAACACTGACCTTGAGCTGCTGTAAAGAGCAGCGTTCCCAAGCCAACCAGGCGGGCTGGCCTCTCTCCAAAACTTTCAGGGGCCTAGGCAGGGAACCAGGCCTGAACCAACCCTATGTCAGGGTCCTCCATGAAATCTACTCCAATAACCAGAATTCAGGGACGAGCCTGACAGGTAGTTGGAAGAGGCAGCAGCGCCTTCACCAGCCCACTTACAAATGAATGTACAGGAGTGCTGCCGCTGCCACCAATTGCAGGGACACAGCACTTGGTGGCAGTGGTGGCACCCTCACCTGCCCACCTGCGTAAGAAATGAACAAGAGTGCTGCCACCATTGCCAACTGCAAGGTGGTGATCACCTTCTGCAGGGACATTGTTATTGATGGAGTTGGAGGCACTCCACCTCAACAAACAAAGAAGCAGGAGATCCACCAACCCCACAACTGCCACACCCCTGTTTTGTTTTTTGTTTTGTAATCCATGGTTAGTTAAATCCATGGATCTGGGGCCCGCGGATACAGCGGGCCTACTGCTTTAGAGACAAAATCTACATCTGACCAGTTCCTGTGTTAGGAGGAGCAATCCATTAGTGAAAAAGCTTTCAAGTTCTCCAGAACCCTTATCGGAGTGGATATCAAATGAAGCGGCGGTGGGTGAACATGGCTTGATGCTTAAACTTCTGAGAAGGAGGTGGCAGCATGCATCTGTTCTTTTTCTACTGAACAGATTTTCTGCATCAACAAAGAAGATGAAAGAGGTAGGGTTGGTGAGGATGAGAGACACACAGAGAGAAGGGGGAGAGAGAGTGTCTTCTCAGTGGCTGCTCCCAGTTTGTGGAATTCCCTCCCACAGGAAGCTCAGTTGGCCTCCCGTCTAATTTCATTTCACCAGTAAGCAAAGACTATTTTATTTAGGCAGGCCTTAGACATTTAAGTTAATTTAATAAGGATCTTTTTAACAGTGTAAAATGTGCTTTTTAGACCTATGTTTTAATGTTTTTAACTGCTGTAATTTGGTGTTTTGAACAGAAATGTTTATTTAATTTTTTTAAACGTTTATATCAAACAATCTGCCTTTTTTTAAACTGATATGAGCTGCCTTGTGTTCCATGCCAGGAGAAAGGCGGGATACAAATAAAAAATAAAATAAGTGGTAGAAATGCCCAGGAGAGTTATACGTGAAAGATGACATCATCTAGTCATCATCTAGTCTCCTTAAAATTCTGTGAATGACACAGGACAATTGTACAAACTAAGTCTCATCTGATAACAACTGCCATTATATGCTTTATTAAGATGTTATTTACTTGACTGGATCCACTATGCAATCCTCATGTCCTCATAATGACTTCCTCATGTGGAAAGTGATGTGTTTGCAGAGGTGGCTGATCACATGGAGAATTTCCATGTGAAATGAATCTCCAGTTTTCTTGGTCATGTAGAGAGCCTTCATGAAAACAGGAATTCTCTGTCCAAAAGCAACTCTAAATTGCCAGCAAGTTAAACAAGAGCTGGGAAAGCAGCCAAGCTCCAGTGATAATAAATTAGGAAGAGCAAGCAAAGTTCCGTTTCATGGAAAGGCAGCAATATGGGCAAAAGGCACACAGAGAAGTGTCCCGAATACAGTCCAAAGGTCAAAGCTTACAGAAGGCAATATAGTCCAGGAGTCGGTTCATAGGTCAGTAAGATCAGGAACAGGCCAAGGCCAAGGCACAAGTCAAGGCAGCAAGGATCCAGTCACCGAAGGCAGCAGGAAGCTTTCTCCAGGGAGATCAGCTGATCTCTGAGAAAGCCTCCATTGCCTCTCCCAGCCTATATAAAGCAATTAAGGCTTTGCCAGGTGTTTCTTAATGAGCAAGTTCCTCTCATAAATTCTCAGAGATTTCCTCTAAGCCTCCTTTTGCGCTTGGTGTTGTGTATACAACGGTGGAGGTTAAGTCTCTCTCCTCTTCTTCATCCTTATCTGAGTGGGCAGGACTCTCTGCTGGCACTGATGCCAACCCACTCAGACCAGGCTCTTCCTCCGATCGAGCCTCTAGGTTGGCAAGGTTCCCTGCTGGCACAGGTGCAGATAAACCTGTGCCAGGGTCCCTAGGGTCGTCCCCTGCCATGTCCTCCTACTCCTCTGACTCTACAGCCTCATCAGGCTCCTGGGGCATGACACTCTCCTGTTTAGACTGACAAAAACAATAACAAAGAGGTGGGACTAGGGGGCTAACCACACTCTGAAGAAAAGCGGCAAGGCAGCAGGAGCGTTCCGTCTTCCATGCTACCTTACCGCATGGCATCGTTGTTTTTTCATCCAGTCCCGTGTGGGACTGAGGTAAAACCATGTCTTTTTGTTAACCAGAAAAAAAACATTAGCAAAAAGATGTGGTTTTAGCTCAGTCCCCCACAGGACTGGAATGAAAGAACACTGGAAGAATGACGACGCCATGTGGTAAGGCAGCAAGGAAGACAGAACGTTCCTGCTGCCTTGCTGCTTTTCTTCAGAGCGCAGTAAGCCCCTAGGAATTCCCCTCTTCATCTGTTGAATGCTGCCGGGGAAAGTAACTCCTCCTGAATAGGATTACAGTCTTAAAATGGAGTGTAGGAGGGGATTTATTTATTTAAATATTTATATCCTGCCTTTTATATGAAAATCTCATGCCGGCTTAAAATAAAATCAACTTAAAACAATAAATAATTACAAAATTTTATATGTGTCTTTTGAGAAGTAAATGCCAATTACTTCCTCACAAGTAACTGTGTATAGGTTGCAGAGACCAACCATTTTCAACCCACTTGCCTTAGAGGAAACTCCACTGAATTCTGTGGGAATACTTTTTTGTAAAAATGTATAGTATTTGGGCCGTTAATCAGACGACATTTCGTCTCCCCTTCAGTTGGCCTTCCTTTAAGAAGACCGGTTGTGCTGACTTTACTAAAGTGTACTATCAGGCTACAAATTATGTGTCTGTGATGGATTAGATTTCACATTTCAATTTTACCACTCAGTATTTCTTTCTCTCCTTTTCACCTCTACCTTATTAGCAGTAAAGGCAGAGTTGTCATTTGCTAGTGTAAAAGTTTTTCTTCAAGTCATCGAGATTCTTCAATCCATAAAAGTGCAGTGCCCAAAGTTGTTATTGACATGACTTTCTCTCTAACCTCTTAATGAAGCATTTCCTTCTTTACCGATGCATTTTCAAGTAGTATAATGCCTCATGAGTATTTTCTCAATGTGCCTTCAAAAATAAAACAACTGCTTCCCACATCACCACATGTTCTGTATGTCTGCTGGAAATGTTACCCAGATGCTCCCCTGATCTCACAGATGTTAGGATTCTCTTGAGTGTGTGGAGAAGTCAATCAACATATTCATTGCCCCAAATGTGAAGCAGCTGCAAGAAAATAAAACATACCTTTAATCAACAATGATGGAATTAGCAAGTGCAAAAATATTAGGAACATACTTAGGAGCAAGTATTTGGGCTCCCTTGTGGTTTTAATTGGAAGGAAGCCTTACTGTTTTGCTTAGGCAGAACTGCAGACTTCATGTAAACGTATACAGTTGTCCCTCTATATTCACGGATTTAACATTCATGGATTTAAGTATTAATGGCCTGAAAATATTCTATAAAAAACAATAATCCAAAAAGCAAATCTTGATTTTGCTATCTTATATAAGGAACACCATTTTACTATGCCATTGCATATAATGGGACTTGAGTATTCACGGATTTGGGTATTCACAGAGGGTCCTGGAACCAAACCCCAGCGAATGTGAAGGGACAACTGTACAATGCATCATATATCATTCATTGCAATGCTACCTTAATTACACATTTTTAGAGCATTTATTGTAAACCAGGGAAACTGTGACCTTGTGGATATTATTGGATTACAATTCCCATCAGCCCCTGCCATCCTGGCCAATGCAAAGAGATTATCGGAGCTGTAATTCATCAGTGATAGGAAAGTCCCAAATTTCCTATCACTGGCATAACTTAAAAAAAAAAAAATAAGAGTAATGCATTTCAATCTTTTATTTTTCCAGCAGTCTCAATAGTGAACACAGATGGCTTGTGGATCACATGGGAGGCATAGCTCCTCCACATTTTGGGGTAAGGTACAGGACCCTGCTCAATCCAGAACCCCCACTGATACTGAGCAGGCAAGTTCCTGGCTGTCCAGTTTTCGTGTATTTTAATTAATATGAAAGGCACTAAACTGCAACTGGCAAAGATGTTAGATTAATTTTCCAATATAAGAATCAAATGAGATGTGAAGTTGGAAATGCAAAATTATAGCCTAGTGGTTGATCACTGGTGTTAGCCATGAGAAAAATAAATCCAAAACCTGTATTAGGATCATACTTCATCATGCCAACCTCTCTCTCTCTCTCTCTCTCTCTCTCTGGCTTTTCTTCGCAAACGAAGATTCAGGAAGGACTCATCCCGCGCTTTCTGCAAGCGCGCTGATGACTAAAAAGGCCAATCTGAGATAGACAAGTCCGGTTGCAGAAAGCACAGCAGAAGGTTTCCTTTGGTGATGTTACGGGGTTGGGATTCTTTCTGCATTGCCGTTTCTCTTCAAGACTTGTTTGGCGTGAGTTCTCAAATAAGGCTGCAGCATTGTGGATAGTGTGTCTCCCTGCCTCCCGATGTGAGGTCAGGGCAGACCATTGTTGGTGATCAATTTGGCCAAGCCTGAGATGTTGTTTCAGGGAGTCCTTGTATCGCTTTTTTGGAGCGCCCCTCTTACGCTGACCCATGGCAAGTTCACCGTAGAGTACTATTTTGGGGAGGCGATGGTCCTCCATCATGGGGGCTGGTTCCACGACAGGAAAAAGTTCGCAAGATTCCGGATTACCGTTCTTTCGCATCAGAAGAGCATAAATCACACGACTCCCCAGCATTTTCGGAAGATGAGCAATTGTTTTCCTTATAGTTCACACAGGCAAAGGTGGGGGGGGATCGCCTCCAGATCATTAAAGCCAGGCAGGAGGTGGGGAGGGAGCAAGGAGGGGGTCATGGAGACCATAAAGAATGAGAGGGAAGAAAAAGTACAAACAAACAAGGAATCGAAAGAGCGATCTGTCAACCCCCCTTCCCCAGTCCTGAAAGGTTTCTATAAAGAAAGGAGTGAATGAAAAGACGAACCAGCAAAAGCATGCTGGAGCGGTCTGCTTTCCTTCCCTTCATGCACGCACACACACACACACACACACACACAGACACCCCACAGAAGCTTGCCTCATTCCTGATTGTTTGAAGCCTTGAATGCAGGCAAGTGAATGGAAGGACAAACAAACAAAAGGACGAACATGTGATCGTCTGTCTCTCCCACATACATGAATGGACACACACACACACTCTCACAGCAGCGAAGCCCAGGCTACTCCCGATCATTTCCCCAACCCCCAAAGCCTTCCTTTGAAAAAGTCAGGAAGGGCTCAGAGCAAATTTTCCAAACTGGGTTGCAAGCAGAAGGAGGGTTAATTTTTTTCTCTCCAACCCCTCTACCCCTCTATTCGGATAAAGCAGAAAGGTAACTCCAACCAATCAGGATTCAGCTCTGCTCACAGTAATTCGAAAAGGTAAACAATCGTTAGTTCCCATGACAACTTATGCGCTTTTTTGCGAACTTAATCAAAAAAGTCTGGAAAACTAGCGAAAGCTGATACTGCGTGACTTATGGGTTTTTTGCACCTCCTCCTTCTGAAAAGGGTGCTGGAGCTTCGAAATGCGTGGGAACTATCAGGCTTCTTGTCGCATTCTTTGAGGATTTATTTTGCCGTGTAAACGACCCCCTAGACACATGCCCTGCCCAGCGCAGCTGTGTTCTCAATATCATGGCCTCAATGCTGGTGATCCCTGCTTGCTCAAGGACAGCAACATTCGTCACATAGTCAGTCCAGTGTATATTTAGGATTGTGCATAAACAGCGCTGATGGAAGCGTTCGAGGAGTTGTAAGTGGTGGTGATAGGTGACCCATGTTTCAGATCCATAAAGGAGAATAGACAGTACAATGGCTCTATATACACTGATTTTTGTGTTTCGCCTCAGGTGTTTATTACTCCAGACTCTTTTGCAAAGTCTTCCAAATGCGCTACGTGCCTTTGCTAATCTGTAATCGATCTCTTTGTCAATCTTGGCATCTGAGGAGATGATGCTTGCCAACCTAAAGTACACAAAATAGCATGCAAGAATTCTCCAGAATTCTTCAGCAGGTTATAAACAAGCCAACCATGGGGAAATGAAAACATACTTATTAGATGCAACAAAAATTGTGTTATTACCATACCATGTGAATGCGAAGGGGTCCCCCTTATCTCACAATGTCGTAGTCTAAGCATGCTCACTGCATGCTCCAGCCACGAATAAGCCATCACTTTCAATTCATGAGACAACCCATCAACAGCTCTTCAATACCGCTGTGAAAAATGTCCTGCTGTAATCATGATTACAGCAGGAATGGGCTGTCCTCTTTCATGCCTTCCTGTTGCCAGAGAGCACACTTCCTGTTGACAACAGGAAAATGAGCCACAGGACACTCTTTTAATGATCTGTCTTGGGGTTTTTTTGACACATTTTTAGGTTTGTTTAAGGGCTTATGTCTTTCTTGACTTTTTAAATTAAGTGGTTTTAGGAGTCTTTCAGCGAAGTTATGTCTTCTCACAAGACCCGCTAAGATTATGCCCATGGGAGATCAGGGAAGTAAATAAACATTTTCCCTTGAGGGAGCATGCATGGGCCACTACGAATCATAAGTACTGCATTAAAACAAGGCAATGTGATGACAAGTGTTACTGTGGCACGAGTTTTAATCCCACGATTACAACGATATGAAAAAATTACTGTGACTATGCCACTATGTTTCTGCTTTCCTTACTCATGCAATTAGAGTGTTTTAGGATGCGAATCTGATAATGATCTTGAACTTATTGGTACAAGGCTAAACTATTCTACACTGCCCCTAAGATGAGTGGTATGAAGAAACTAACAGTAGCTGATCTCTATTTCAATTTTGTTTTCTTAGAATTCTGTTTGATTTTCAAACAATTTAATTATTATTCTTATTTATTTAATTTGTATCCCACCTTTCTTCCAACACATGATCCAAGGCACAGCAGGGGCTTGCAAAGTGCAACCTTGGACCCGTGGCTCTGAAGGCTGGTTTTGTGACCATAGACCTCTCCAGACAGCCATTGTTTTTGGCCAAAAAAGAGGGTAAATTACCTTTTTCCTTAAAGCTTCTGGGAGTGGCAATTCACCTTTTTAAAAGGTTGCCAAGACCATCCTCCTCCCCCCACTGTTTAACATTTAAAAATGCCTGCTTTTCAAAATGAGAACTGGGCTTCTGTCCACTTTCATATTCTAATTCTGCTTCTTCTTCAGTATTTATTGCAGCCCTTCGAGGGTCCTGGAGGTAGGAAACTGGCCCCATGAGATGCTGCAGTTTGCCCAGTGAGATCCGTCAGATGACGAGCTTGAGTAGCTTTTAAAAAGCACTAAAGACAGATCTCTTTCGGCAGGCCTTTCCTGATTAGATCCCAGCCTCAGGAGCTGTGTCTCCTGGCCTCTGTTAAGTCTCACTGGCTGTTGATTTTTGTATTGTTTATTTATGTGATTTTAGTTTAGGTGGATTTTAATTTGATACTAGTTTAATATCTTTTTATGGGGGAGGGTGGGGTGGGTGGGGCTTAGGGATTTTAGTCAGTATTGTTGTATTTTAACTGTTGTAAGCCCCCCCGGTTGTTTTTAACAGAGGGGCGGGGTAAAAATAATAATTATTTTATTATTATTAACCTGATATATAAGAACAAACAAAAAACTGGTAACAAATTTATCAATGTATGTTGGACAACATTTCAGAAAGCTGTAAAGTGAGCATTAAAGCTTCCTAATGTTAACTGGAATTGTAAAAAATCAAGATATGTGACATGAAATGAGCGTATTCCTTAATTGTGTTAGCTTATTTTTTCAGAGGAATGCCAATGTATTGTAATGGTTTGAAAGTTGGGCCAGGGGTTAAGGAGACCAGCATTCAAATCCCATTCAGGAATCCACTGAGTGACCTTGGGCATGTCACTGTCTCTCAGATTTAGAGGGAGGTAGTGGTATTCAACCTCTGCTGCATAAATCTTGCCGAAAAAACTCCAAGATGAGGTTGCCATAACTCAGAGTTGACTTCAAGTCATGTAACAGCAGCACTTTTTCCCAGAGCAATAGGTGTTCCATATTCTCCAACTGTTTCGATTTGGCAGGGACAGTCCTGTCATCCCACTTTTTCAGCAGCTTTTAAAATGTCTGTTTCTCTCTCCGACTTTCCTCCTTTGTTCTTGACTGAATTCTATTGGTGCAAACTGAGCTCAAAATGCAAAAGTAGTTTGAACTCAGGTCAGCAAGAGGGAGGAGAGAGGAGGGAGCCAGAATCTTTCTGTTCTGTCTCAGGTAAAAGCAAACTGCTGCAGCCTCTTCTAGATAGTACCGTAAGTTCTTCCTCATGAATAACTTTTGCCATCTTGGCCACATTCTGATGTTGCTTGGCCACAAGTCTTCGCTTTCAAATGTGAAATGTTGGAGGGTACGGTATTCTAATACGGTACGTTTTGCCTATGCTAGGGATAAAAGAGATGGAGGAGATCATGTCACAGGAAACTTGTCCTGCTTGGTTTGGCCTTTAGCACTACCAATTAAGTGACACCTTTGTTTTTGCAGCCTTTATGTGAGGATATTTCAAAGACTTGCAACCTGCTGATACTTCCAATTTTGTTTTACCAAACATAATCCATCCAACCAGGGTAGCATTCTGTACTTTTAACACCTTATTCCAGGGTTTCTCAACCAGGGTTCCCCTGGGATTCCACAATAGGTTGCTTTGGGGTTCCATGAGATTGGGGGAAAAAAACCCAAACATTATTTTTGAGCTATAGATGTAATAAATTTTAGGCAGGGGTTCCCTGAGACCTGAAAATTGTTTCAAGGGTTCCACTAGGGTAAAAAGGTTGAGAAAGGCTGCACATCTCTACAAACTATAGTTGTCACCTCACCCTCCTAAGAAATGACAATTCAGCTCAGACAAAGGCAGACAAATAGATTTAACAACCATTTCATAGAATCACAGAGTTGGAAGAGACCACAAGGGCCATATAGTCCAACCCCCTGCCCAGCAGGAACACACAATCAAAGCATTCCCGACAGATGACCATCCACCTTCCGTTTAAAAACCTCCAAAGAAGGAGACTCCACCACACTCTGAGGCAGTGCATTCCACTGTCGAACAGCTCTTACCATCAAGAAGTTCTTCCTAATGTTTAGCTGGAATCTATTTTCCTGTAGCTTGAGTCCATTTATGAAAGTCTTAACTTCTACAAGGAAAGAGTGTTAGTTAGCCCCTAGCTTTCTTGATTCAGGAATTTATTACAAAATAGAAAAAAGTTTGATTACAAAATTGACTTGTCTAAAGGTTAAATTTAAAGGCTTGAGCGATCATAGAAAAAAATGTATCTGTCAGATATGGTCTCCTCCTGCTTTTAGGAGGAGGCAGAAGATTTCTCTTTGAGCAAGATTTTTATACCATTATTTTTGGCTATTATATAAGATATGTCTGTCAGGATCCTAAGCATGCATCTAAAGAAATACATATGAATCATGTACCGTAACAACCAGACTTTTATGCAGCAGTGGTTCTGAAATACAGTATCTGACTCAACTTTTACAGCAGAGCAGGGCAACCTGTTTAGTTCAAAGCAAGCTTTAGACAGTTTTGTTAAGTCACTGTTGAGATATGACTCTGCTTGTCCTTGCAGGTGTTGGGCAGGAATGGTTTCTGACGCATCATGGGAAATAGGCCTCTTTTCAGTGTGGGCTTCTTTCAGTGAGAATTTTCCTTATAATTTAAAATTATATTTCCTGGAAGCCATTCTAAACAGGCAGACAGGTTCATTTTATATAGGCCCAATGCTTGCTCTCAAAGTAAATGTCTTAAGAGTTTGCTGGCTTTAACTTTCTATTAAAGTACTGTAATATTTTGTGTGTGTGTGTGTGTGTGTGTGTGTTCACATGGAGGTAAATTTCAGCTTTAAAAACTGCTTAGCAATTTTTGCGTCACATCTGCAGCCTTTTCCATTTTTTTAAATGCAAACCTTTGACTGTATGATGTGCCTATGAAATAGAATGTACAGGTGTCCCTTCATATTAGCTGGGGTTTGGTTCCAGGATCCCCCATGGATACCAAAATCCATGAATACTCAAGTCCCATTACAGTTGTCCCTTCATATTTGCTGGGGTTTGGTTCCAGGACCGTGGATATGGAGGGACAACTGTACTTTATACCAGTCTAGTAAGACTCCAAAGAATATACACAAGTGCTAAGGGTGTCCACCATTATATGGCTTTTTTTTTCCTTTTGTTTCAGCAGAATGCGTTTCCTGCGGTGAGACTCCATAGTGGTGGTTGGGGGGAGGTGTCAATGTGCAATTTCTGTAAATAATTCCATAACGCTGCTATTCTTTAGCTGCCCATCCGCTCTGCTCTATCGACTTTCCTATCCGCTAATTTTTTTTCTCCGAACGGTTTCTTTCGCGCACTCGGCGATTTCCGTAAGACCCCTTCGGTTGACACGAAGCCGCTCGGCCATTTCCGCTGGAGAGCGCGAACTTTAGCCGCGTCATGGCGCCTTTTCCGAAGATTTCCGGAAAAGGCCACTGACCGACTAGAACGTCTTGGGGCCCTGCTACCGTAGAGCGACTGCGGCGCTGTCCCCTTTCCCAAAGCGCGGTGCATTGTGGGTGGGTGGGGGGGCCGCGCGCGGTGCATTGTGGGGCGGGAGGAAGGAGGAGACTCATCCCTGCCTTGCCCTCCTCCTCCTCCTCCGGCGGCCGCCATCTTGTCTTGGTGCCGCTGGGCCTGAGGCCTGTAGCCAGAGCGGCGAAGAAGCGTGGATGCCGGGCCTGGCGCGGATACCGGCGGCCCTCCCCGAGCTGTACTGAGGGGCCTCTCAGCCGGGGGGCTTCTCGGGATGGGCCGCTCCCGCTCGCGGAGCTCGTCCCACTCCAAGCGCGTCAAGAGCTCCAAGCACAACAAGAAGAACCGGAGCCGCTCGCGGTCCCGCTCCCGGGAGAAGGAGCGGGCCCGCAAGCGCTCCAAGTCGCGGGAGGGCAAGCGGAGCCGGCGGAGGGAGTCCCGCTCGCGGTCGCGCTCCAACACCGCCCCGTCCCGCCGCGACCGGGAGAGGGAGCGGGAGCGCGCCTCCTCCCCGCCCGACCGCATCGACATCTTCGGCCGCACCGTCAGCAAGCGCAGCAGCCTGGACGAGAAGCAGAAGCGGGAGGAGGAGGAGAAGAAGGCCGAGTTCGAGCGGCAGAGGAAAATGTAAGCCCCCCCCCCGGGCCGGCGGAAGGGGAGGCGGGATAGAGGGCTGTCGTGGGGAGGCGAGGGGGTGGGACGGTTGCTCCTCCATGAAGGCATTGCGATGCTGGGGTGGGGGGGAGGCGCCCCATAACGGGCATGGAGAAGACCCCCTTGACAAGCCTTTCTAAGGAAGAGCAGAGAGACGGCTCTGGAGTGGGGTGGCGCGGAGGACGGAAGGGTTCACGTGTTGGCTGGCTGAGCGTTCTCGTAACACGTGTGTGGATGCGGCGTCTGACTGGCCCGGCCTTCTGTGCCAGCTCCCACCTCCCACGCACCGTCTTAACGAGATGAGAGACCAGCCCCCCTCTATGTTTTACTCCAACCCTCCTCATCTCTATAGTAGCCCCTCCGCAACCACGGATTTAAGTATTCAGGGCTTGAAAATATTCTTTAAAAAAAATCATAATCCCAAAAGCAAACCTTGATGTTGCCATTTTATATAAGGGACACCATTTTGCTATGCCATTGCATATAATGGGACTTGAGTATTCACGGATTTGGGTATCCACGGGGCAGGGGGAGTCCTGGGACCAAACCCCAGCAAATGTGAAGGGACAACTGTTCTAAAGTCTTGAACTACTAGATGCACAATTCAAAGTGCTGGTCATGACCTATAAAGCCCAATCCATATTTAATTTTAATTAAGTTTTAATTAATTAATTTTAATTAATTGATTAATTTAATTATATTTAATTAATTGATTAATTTTAATTAATTGGTTTTAGATGTAATTTTATATTGGGTAGGGGGGAGAACTAGGCAAGATATATTGATAGAATGTTGTCATTCCATTTAAAAGGCTTTTTGATGGGAGAACCTTCACTTGTTTTTTTCTGTGACTTGGGTCTAAACTATCTGAAAGACCGTATCTCCCCATACCGTCACAGCCTCTGGTGAGTACAAAAGAGAGGAGAGCCTTTTCGGTGGCTGCTCCTATTCTCTGGAACTCCCTCCCACAGGAGGCTGGACTGGCTCCTTCCCTGTTTTCCTTTCCAGGGCAGGCAAAGACGTTTTTATTCCAGCAGGCATTTAATTTGTAGCTGCAGGCACAGAGGCTTTTATGGGGATTTGTTTTTATTGTTCTTTTAACTTTTATATTACACGTTTTAAATTATCATGACTTTAATTGTGTTTAATTGTTTTAATTTGTAATTGTTGTATTTTGTATGTTGTGAGCTGCCTTGGGTCCCTTTCTGGGAGAAAGGCGGCATATAAAATAAATAAACTTTCTTATTTTTCCCCCTTTGTGTTGAGCTGAGTTGTCATGCCTCTGCTTTCCCTGTCAGGCCACTCTTCCCCCACCTTTCATTATTCTCTTTCCTTTTGGGGTTGCAAAGAGCCCCTTTAACAAGGGATGTCCCTGTTTGAGGCTTGGAAAGCTGCTTCTTTTATATAGACTGTACATGACGTCACAAAAACCCTGTGTTTTGTGAGGTGGGCCCTTCTTAAAAATGTATGTGTCAGGTAGTTTGTGAATTTGGGCAATATGTTAATTTTACAGAGAAATAAATGGCTAAGTTAACTGAGTCAGTATTTTAATTTGGTATATAGGAAGAACTCAAACTTATTGTTAGCTACTTCCTGATTGTCAGTCCTGCATGTCATGCATTTTAACTGTCCCTTACTGCTATTTTGGAAACGTGGCAACATTACTCTCAAGTCCTTTTAACTTCCAAGCATGAATACTCCCTCTAACTCCCCCTTTTTTTCCAGTTTCTGGAGCAGGGAGTTCTTTTCCCTAATTATACTTGGAGGTTGTAGATTTAATTTGATATTGGGGGCGGGGGGAGTACTAGGCAAGATATATTTGATGGAAGGTTGTCATTCCATTTAAAAGGCTTTTTGATGGGAGCCCCTTCACTTGTTTTGTTCTGTGACTTTAGCAATACTCTACAGGGGTGTTCTTTTATTCTCAACATAGTTTACATTATTGCATGCTTGTCAGGCATTACTGTTCTGTGTATAGTGTCAATAGTGCATTACATAATAATATGAAAAGGTAAAAAGTATGTCAAGCTTGCTCTGTGTACAAGATATAGAACAGATTCAGTTGTTGAAACTACACTGCCCACTTCGACTGTGGGCCCTGCTACATTTTGCTTTCATTATATTCTAGCTGGAGCATTAGCTGCAAGGGAGGCTTACTGTACTTCATGTTCAAGTACTTAGTGACCCTTTCCTCCCCTGGATTGCAGGATTTGCTAAAGAGAATCAAGTGGAGTACTGTGTATAGCAGCCTGGTGACAAGTGGGGGATCCAGATCTTCAATATAAGCTACATTTTCTCTGAGCACAGAACAGACAGGGTTGCATCCAAGGTTATAGACTAGAAAACTACTTTAATTTTACAAAAATGTGAAAGGACATATATGAATAAACACCTCCGTAATACAGTGAGAACTGCTAGCAAATACATTTATTCTCATGGTGAATTATTTCCTTTATTCTAGTTTAATCAGCATTTTGTTCCCAGTATTAACAACATCAGTACTTTTGTTTTATATGCAGTGTAAAATAAATTACATTTTATATATGCTCAATCTCTTGATCAATAGTACTATAATGCTACAGTGTTACTGTAAATTTAATAGAATAGTAACCAATTGCTTACTCATGCAAATAAGTATGTATAAATTGTTTATGAAAGGTGTAACATAGGATTAAGATTGCTCATGGAAAGTGCAGCAGCAAGTTCTGTGAGTAGGGTGTCTTCATCCCTGCTTAACATCTTTCATTAGTATATTACGTTGTTCAGACAAGTGGGATACTATTCTCATGTGCAGTTATGTGCACGAAAATCTTAACAGATGAAGTATCCTATTGAGTTGCTGTGATTAAAGAAACTTAAGATTTTTACTTAACCTAGAGAAGGAGTGCTCTTTCCAGTGTAAGTTAAAGGATTTAAAGTACATTATCTTGTAGGATTGTTACCTGTATTTAATTTCTCTATATTTGTAACACTTATTCTTAGGATTAATTTTAGTGGGTTCTCTGTATACAAATTCTTGTATAGAAGACCTACTATTTGAAATGAAGGGTGCCGGTACTTAAAATACAGTTTGTCCTCAGTATCCGCTGGGGTTTGGTTCCAGGGCCCCCCGTGGGCACCAAAATCTGTGGATATTCAAGTCCCATTACATACAGTGGTGTAATAAAATGGTGTCCCTTATATAAAATGGCAAATAGCAAGGTTTGTTTCTGGGGAAAAAATAATATTCTCAAGCTGTGGGTGCAAAATCCATAGCTATTGAGGACCAACTGTACTTACACTGAAAGGTCAGCGGGTAGCTAATTTTAATAGAAAGTATAAAACTTGACCCATGACTCACACTGAAATGTGAAATTTGAAGATGATTAGGGTTGTCTGTTGCTTTATTGTTGTGTGTCGCCAAGTCACTTCCGATTTATGACAACTCTAAGGAAAACCTATCAGAGGGTTTTATAGGCATGATTTGCTTAGATACTGTTTGCTGTGGCCTTTCCTGATTAGATCCCGGCCTCAGGAGCTGCATCTCCTGGCCTCTTTTAGTCCTTTACCCTGACTTGCTGGCTGTTGATTTTTGTATTTGTTTATTTATGTGATTTTAAGTTTAGGTGGATTTTAATTTGATATTAGTTTAATATCTTTTTATGGGGGAGGGTGGGGTGGGTGGGGCTTAGGGATTTTAGTCTGTATTGTTGTATTTTAACTGTTGTAAGCTGCCCCAATTGTTTTTAACAGAGGGGCGGGGTAAAAATAATAATAATAAATGTAATAATAAAAATAATAATAAAAAATTATTATTATTATTATTATTAAAGAGATTTGCCCAGTCACGCAGTGGGTTTCCATACCGGGGGGGGGGGCAGTTAACTCCTGGAGTCCTAGTCCAACACTCAAACCACTACACACAACAGCTCTGTTTTTTCCCCTACTAAATAGTTAAAATCTTACTTTGGTGTTGATTATCCAAGAAACTTTATTTGGTAGCAAAATTTGATTTAATATGTTGCTGTGGTACAAATCAATGATTGTGAAAATTGGTGAATACCTGTTTATGGATCAGACAGGTTAAAACTGGGTTAAAGATCAACATGGTAAGTGAAATCCAATAAAAACCATGACTGATGCTGGGAAGAGTTGTAAGTAGTGCTAGAGCATATTCATAGCATTAAAAGAGCAACACACTTTAGTATCAAAATTGATGAGTTCCCATGCCCAGCTTCTATCATATCACATTTTTAAAAGGTTTAATCTGCATAAAAACTTTGAGAGTTACTATGAACCAAAGCAGATAGTAGTGGACACCAATCATCTTTAAAAAATGTGATAATGCCTCATATCTCATACTTGAATTTCTGCCCATTGAGATGTGTGTCCCTGCATCCTTTTCACATACTTTCCTAAGTTCCTGCTACAAGTATTTGGACACTGTATTTTGAAGAACTGCCTATCACTTGAGGGTGGGGATGCAAAACCCCACACTTCCTGCAGTCCTACAAATTCACATAATGTTGTGAACCTACTGATCAAATTTGAAAAGCTCAGTTTTCATATGGCAAATAACATGCCCAATTGTGATCCCAGTTTGGAGAGCAGATGCCAAAATAGGTCATAAGTAATGCAGTGCATGTGATGGAAGGAAGAATTCTTGCCCCTCACTATAACTTTTCCAAATACTTGGTGTGCACTTTAAATTTAGTGGTAAGAGGCTCGGTTGACAGCATGAGAGACTCCTGTGGGACTCCTCCTATATAAGAAGTTTGCTTCAGATTCTAACAACACTAAATTTGAATTCAACGCAATATCCAGCAAAAGTTAATCACATTTAACTATTGATTTTAATAGGCAAGATTTAGGCATATGCTTCTCTTCCAATAAAATCAATGGGAGCTAAGTGCTTAACGTTGGAATGGTGCCTAGTTTTTCTGTCCCTCGTGGTTGCAAAGGAAGAGGATATGATGATGAAAATATGATAAAGCTATTATTTACTAAAGAGTAAGACAAGTAACATTACTAACACTAGATTAAGGTTAAATGTTTTGAGTTCTTGTTCCATCATACCAGTTTGAAATACACGTCTTATGGTAGCTAAGTATCTGCGAGATACAAAGAAATGACATGCAAATTACATTGCACTGTTCAAATAGGCAAACATTGTGCCTCTGGCTTGTGATGCACTTTTTTGTGCTGCTGTTGTTTAATCCCCTGTGGCCAGAAGGTTTTTCAGTAGATCTGCATTTTTGTCCATTTGAGTAGATTTTTTTATGCATTGACCTTAATAAAAAGTTTGTGCTTTTACAATTGCTTGAAATTAGATCTCTCTTGACTTGCTGTAAAACTCTTAGAACTTCCAGTTTGAGAGGGTTCTGTCTTGTAGAAGAAGTAACTTGTACAAAATTCATTAATAGTTTTTGTGCTCTAAGGTTATGAAGGTACTGCAAAACATTCATGAGGCTAGATTGATTGTTATGCAGGAATAGTATTTTATGTTTTCACAGCATTTTGTACCCCTTGATAAAGTTGAGTACCCCTTATCTGGAAATCTGAAATACTCTAAAATGCAAAATATTAAAATTAAAAATATTAAAAATGTGTATAAAATTACCGTTAGTCTATAAGATGTATATGAAGCATAAATGAATTTCATGTTTAGACTTGGGTCCCATCTCTAAGATATCTCATTATGTATATGCAAATATTCCAGAATCCAAAAAAATCTGAAATCCAAAACACTTCTGGTCCCAAGCATATTGGATGAGGGATACTCAACCTGTAATAGCATTCTTGGAATTTGCTCCATTAAGGACTCGTGCAGTTAAGGGCAGCAACACCTGACATTAAATATAAGAGTATTTGTACTCTTATATGAATACATAATCTATATAGGCAGGCATGTACGCACACATATAGCTGTGCAGTATTTGTATTGTAATGTTGATGTATCTATGAATAAGTGTAGTTAAAACATTTTCATTGACTTGTTTCAGGGGACAAAAATCCTTGACCTAGTATTTCTGTCTTTTCAGCCGACAGCAAGAAATAGAAGAGAAGCTTATTGAAGAAGAGACAGCCAGAAGAGTGGAGGAGCTGGTAGCAAAGCGAGTGGAAGAAGAACTGGAGAAACGCAAAGATGAGATTGAGCGGGAAGTTCTCCGCAGGGTGGAGGAGGCTAAGCGCATCATGGAAAAACAGTTGCTCGAAGAACTCGAGCGACAGCGCCAAGCTGAACTAGCAGCACAAAAGGCCAGAGAGGTAACGCTCGGTCGTTTGGAAAGTAGAAACAGTCCATGGCAAAACTTTCAGTGTTGGGTTGTGCCTCCTGTTGCGTTCAGAAGGAGATGGAATACAGCAAATCTAATTCCCTTCTTGTGTAAACTTGCATTGCTGCGAAACATAATTTCTAACCTATTCAGAGGAACTCACTGATACCTAAAACAGTTACTCTCCTAAAACCTGTGCAAGGATACTTGAATTTTAATGGAACTGACCTACATATTTGAGAACTGTTTGAAACTTTTGCCATGGCTGCAGGATATATCCACAGTCCTTTCTTACTGGGGGAATGGGTTAAACAATTTGTGACTTTGTATCCTTCATTTATTTTGTTTTACCTAGACTGTAAGAGGCTTTATGCCTTCAGTCAGGGGGATAAATTAAAAGCAGGGTCCAGCACTGAGCTGCAGTACCTCTTTTTTTTTTTTTTTTTAGATTTTGTTCTCCCTTTAAGGCAATCATTCTTTCTTCCTGAAAACGTAGTGGACTAATTCTGGGACTCTGATCCTGTTCACTTTCTTCACAAAAGGCTTATGCCTGATTCATGAGATCCATTTTTTTCAGTGACTACTAACAACTCCTTCTTTTTCTCTAGACTAGAGAGTTGTAAAAGAGCAGGTTGTCCTTGTCTGAAGTTGAGCTAAACATGTGACTTCTTCTGTCAGCAGCTGGAGCAGAAGCTGAAAATGTCTTTCTGTGAGACAGTAACTTGCTACTGGAGGTTTTAATGCTTGCCAGCACTAATCACTCCAGGATCTTAAAATTCTGAAGTTACATTCCTTTTAAATTTTAATGAAATTAGCTGTCAGACTATTCTGACAACTCACTCCTTTTTTGCTGTTTGGGGATCTGACTTGAGTCGATTTAGTTGTTCAGTTCATTAATAGATGAGACAGTAAGACCATTGTCCCCTTCAGAATTTTTGTTATGATACAGCATGTTTAAAATAAAAAGTAAATTGCATGTGCTGTAAATTCAGATTGATTTTTGCAAATCAAAATTTTGGCTTTAAACAACTACTGAATTATTTAAGATGTTAATTCTTTAAAAAAAAAATCTTAGTGCAATGGATTTTGGCTGAAATAATGGCCTAACCCCACCCCACCCGCCCCCAAGAGTTGATAATTAAACAGTAGTGGGTAAACATGATAGTGACTGATCTCCTCAGGACTTTTACTACACAGCATAATCCTGAATTCCTGGAGTGAAGGGTGCCAACCTATAGCTGGTGACTACACATAGCAAGAAATATGTCCTACACGTGTTGTTCCTACTAACTATATTTTTGTGCAAACCTCAGGCTAATTATAACAACTTCCAAATAATAAGATAACTTGAATATTCATCATGGTTACTGAAATTACTCTTGAATATTTTTGCTTATGGTTTGCATAACAAAATTTCTTTAAATTGATAAAGGAAACTCAGTTTCAGATTTGATTCCATATCAGATTCTCCTTGGACTCCTGAATTCCAGTTTAAATTGTAGAAAGACAGTTTGATACTGTCTTTAAGCTTGTCACACTATAGGATGTTCAGTCCATTTGCCCACGAAGGAAGCCCATAGTTCCACAGAATATGGATTACCATTTGTACTTTTCGCTAACAGTAAATGTATTTTTTTCTTATTAATTGTTTGCTTAGGAATGTTTTACATATTTTTGTTCCTTCTTACCGTAAACATCTGCATTCCTCAGCTCAGCCTTCCTTGTATGTTGTTTCTTTATAAATGGTTGAGCTGCTGATGCAGGCATTGCCAAGCTAACAGTACAAATCATTTTAAAGAGGAAGCTGGCGCGTATGGCAGCCGAGGAGCACACTCTGCAGGACACTGGACAAGACAGTAAATATTCAACTTTTAATGCTGATTAAAGGAGTATAGGTAAAGAATACGTAGGTATACATGATTGGTGAGACAAACTATTCACTTTATTTATATTTTATATATTACTCTTTTAATTTGGTAAATACTATCCAGTTTTTGTAGTTGTCCTTGTTGATTTGTGTGATATTAAAATATTAGTAATAACTGGCTAGGAGTCTCTGATTAGGGAGGGTTTAGTTGGTTGCTGTTTGGACTGGGAGGGATGATTTAAATTTAGCACTAGAGACCAATTTTAGTGGCTGCACAGTTTGCTGTTTGAAAGACAAAGATGGTGGCTATAAAGCTGCCCCTTTAAGTCAGTTCACAGAAGCAATTCCTAGGAAGACTAGTGCAGATGGGTGAGTGAGTATTTTACTTTTCTAACATCTTACCCTGTCCTCCCCTTTAGGAGGAAGAGCGTGCAAAGCGTGAGGAGCTAGAACGAATACTAGAAGAGAATAATCGAAAAATTGCGGAAGCACAAGCTAAATTGGTAAGTAGAAGTAGTATATAAGTGGTTGAAAAATTATACGCTGCAGCCTGGCATTGTGTTGAGGACTCTTTAGCCAGTTGTAACCAGTGGATTTAAGAGCATTTGACTCTATGCTGGATTGTTATGGGTTCCTGAGGTTGGGGGGCAGCAGTAATAGATTTCTTATCTTTAGGCTTCCTACAACCTGGCTCTAGAAAGTTAGGTAAGTGTCCAGAGTAGCTCTGCATGGGCAGTGGAAGAGATCAAGCAGCACTTCTGTTCCACATATGTTTGCATAAGTGTTAGTGGTGGGTTGTACAATTTTATATAATAACAGTTTAGATCTTGTTCATTATTAAACTGATTTCTGAGATCTTGGCTATTTGTATTGCAGATTCTAGTAAAACCTTAGTCTCAGGATATATAATCTCTGTAGGAAGATAATTATCTTTGCAGTTGCTTTACTGCTTTTGTCATGCATGTACTATTGCTATGAACATCAGCTTTTTAAAACAGCAAATGCCTTGGATTTGTAAGGGGATGAACTTGAAAATTATTTACTTGTTTCCTGTGGCCAGGAGTGGAAAGTGTGTGGCATTTCAGTCAAGTGCTCCTTTTGGGATCCCCTACTGATTCCCCCAAACTCCAGGGGGAAAGTTAAAAAAAATCAGATCAAAAACAACCAGTAGGTTGGGGGGGGGGTTAAAATTCCCTCTCCAAAACTTTAAAAAAAAAAAAAACAGCTGGCAACTGGGAGTGATGCAGCATCACTTCCAGCCACCCAAAACGGCAACTGTGACAGCATATTACAGCAACAAGAAATTGAATGGTTCAGTCTTGAGTTCTGAGTTTTAGGATTTCATAGCGTGGATTTGATCTCCAGTTATGAAAATAATCTCATCTGTTTTGTTTTCAGCTACTGGTAAATAATGTAGTGATGTAGCATTTGGGTCTTGTTGCAAATATGTGGAAATACATTAACTAAATTCTTCTACTTTCATGATATAGGCTGAAGAACAATTGAAAATTGTTGAAGAGCAAAGAAAAATTCATGAAGAAAGGATGAAACTAGAGCAAGAAAGACAACGTCAACAAAAGGAAGAGCAAAAAATTATCCTAGGCAAGGGGAAGTCTAGGCCCAAACTATCATTCTCACTAAAGAGTCAGGATTAAATTTCAGCTCTGAACTCTTATGGAAAATGAAACAAACTTTGTATAGTAGCTTCATGTTGAAGTGTTTTTTTATTTTCTTTTTGTGTTTTTCTTTTTATTTTTGACATCTGAAAAGTTAGCTTGTTCTAATAGGGGCTGTGCTCTGCATCTCTTATTTTAACTTCAATTGAGTTAAATCCTTATCAGATCATTGACTTCTTAAATAATCTGTTCTCATCTGTTTTGGTTCTGTGATAAAGTGGTTTGATGTAGATCAGGTCACTTTATAAATTATGTATGGTCTGATAAGGTTTTTACTGACCCACTGATCTCAGAGTTATACTCTGATGTTAACTATTAATGCTGGTTTTGCTGAATTTTTAAAAAAAGTTTGGCAAAAGTATTGGTAAATTCCCACATTGTACTGGATCCTCAGTGGTTTATTATATCACCGTCTAATGATACTATCCCACTGTTGTGCTTGATGTTCCTGATACAGGTAAGGAAAAAATTGGTCAGTGTTTCTGGAGATGTGTAAAGGGAGTTCAGTATTGTCTCTGCTAGAATTGTTTTTATTCCACTGATAAAACTCAACCAGCATTCCCAATTGTGTAAATAAATCAATTTGCTGAATAAAGTGAAGTCTTAAATTCATATGTTTAAGTAATTTTTTTTAGTTCATGTATGTTTACGTTATGAACAGAAACTTGTCGTCCCCCCATTTGAATCTTTAGTAAGCATACTTGTATGGAGGTCAGCAGTATTTTTTTCATACTTTCAGTGCCAGGCTTTCACATACATTTGAAACTATAAACAGTTGTGCTGTTAAGTGGCTGTTGTTGACTCTGGTGGTTTTATTTTGATGGAACTTTTATTTAATCTGCAGTCTCTCTCTCTCTCTCTTTTTTTTTTTTTTTTAAGTAACCAAGGAATTAGTTTCATGCTTGCCTACAGGTATTGCTGACTCATGATATGCCCATGACTTTTGGAACTTCCTTCAATTTGAAAAGCAGTGTGTGTTGCATTCTGTCCTTTGAGAACAAGTCTAAATTCCCTTGGATATTTATAACAAGTTTCATAGTTCTTTGCTCTTCACTTTTTTCTTTGCTCCCCCCTCCCCCCAAAAAAACCCATATATAATTACTCCTGTGATCCTGAAAATCAGGATGTGATATTAGACCAGTATAATCGATATACACCACTTGAAGCATTTATTTTTTGGCCTAAGTCTTGCAACTCAGTCATTAGAATAATTTTGTAATGAGAGCAATTTTTGGTAATACTGTAACGGTAAACACAAATGAAGGTTGTGCTGTAAGCAGGTGTTAACATGCTAGTAGTTCCAGACACAGAGCTTTTGGATCCTGCTTGGTTTTGTCAGTCTCCCAATTTTTTAATGCCTAGCTTAATGGTTAATCCATCTAACATAACTTATATGGAGTTTTACTCAGCTGTCACATACTGTTTCTACTAGATCTACAGCATTCATAGTTTGTTTTTAATGTCTTATTTCAGTATTTGAAGAAAAATGGTTCAAATCATGATGATGGTGCCCTTCTAGTTTTGCAAATATGTAATATCTTTTGTGTCCGGTTTCCAGTATGTGGCCCAGATCTGGAGCAGCTTCTTGTTTTGCTTGCCCAGAATACAGAATGAAAAGATAATGATGAAATACGCCATTGAACAGTCAATATATTTGAGAATGTTTGTAATAAATTAATACTGCTGTAAGCATTGTGCTGTTCTTACTTCCACCTGCATTTATTTAGATTCTAGCAGAACAATCCAGGAAATGTCAAGCTATTTCAAGTTTCAGTAGATTGTTTTAATGCAATTGCCCTAATATGCTTTAAATGAAGAATATGGCTGAATTATATTGTATTGGGTGGGATAGTGAATTTTTGAAGATACAGTTGTCCCTTCATATTGACTGTGGTTTGGTTCCAGCCCCCCCCCCGGCCCGTGGATACCAAAATCCATGAATACTCAAGTCCCATTATATGCAATGGCATAGCAAAATTGTGTCCCTTATATAAGATGGCAAAATCAAGGTTTGCTTTTTGGATTATTATTTTTTAAAGAATATTTTCAAGCTGTGAATACTTAAGTCCGTGGATATGGAGGGACAACTGCATACATAGACTCATTAACATCTTTAGTGCAGTTGGTGGCTTAGGCCTGGAAATAATTTCTACCAGTGTAAGTGTTCTCTGAGTTCTGCTCAGAATTATCTAGATAGGAGAGCAATTTTTGCAGATTCCCTTTCCCCCCTACTCCATTGCTGTTGTGAGTGACCCCTACCATCCCAGAGCAGATTTTTCAGGGGGTATAAGGAGCTGCTGCAGGGTAAGGGAATAATCTGCAAAATTCACCTCCATTCCATCAGCAGAAATGTTCCATTGGATCAGAAGCCAAGTGAGCAGTGTTTTTGTTCACAAGAAGACATGGCATGGATCCAAGAAAATACATTTTGCTAGGTGCCTTTTTTTAATAGAATACCCAAAGGAAAAACACCTATTCTAATGGGTATCTCATTTAAAAAGTATGAACATATTAAAAAAGCTCTAAACGGTGGAAGTATTCCACAACAGCAACGGGTATATATAGAATATGACTGTTCTAGGAACTGGTGCCACACTGGAATGGAAATCTTGCAGCTTCTGCTGCAAAGAGAAGCAAGGCCTTAGGCTTGTCTAAATAGTCAAAATAACCCTCACGTCATGGAAACCGCAGGGAATACAACCTGTCTAAATGGGATCCCACAACGTGTCAATGTATCATGAAGGAGGGAGGCCAAAAAGCCCAAAAACCTCAGGAGAAACTTTTTTAAAAACAATGGGGGGGTGCACATTAACCCCGCATTAGGACAGAGATACCTGTAGCACAGGAGACATGACCCTCTTTGGCTGGACAAGGGCAGGGATGAGAGCCCACAGTCGCCACACACACACCCTGCCAGCAGGGGTGGGAGAAGGGAGGTAAGCTCTCCCCGGCTGTCATCTAGCATGCAAATATTATGGGGGCTGCTGGGGGAGAAGACTACTAAGACGGGTTGCAGCTGCGGGCTCGTGTAGACAAGGGTTTTTATTTTTTATTTATTTATTTATTTATTTGGCATAGTGTTTCTTTGAGCTTGACACATTGCAAAAACAGACAATAGTATACTCCATTGTGAGCTTATGGCTCCCCATGAATGAAAATAGTTTGAACACAAATTCAAGTGCCTGTTCAACAAAGAAAAGTATGCAGTGCTTATTACTGATATTACTGTTGTGTCCAAACAGTTTCTTAGGACCATATGTAAAAATACCTTCAGAGCTCCAAGTATGTGAAGATACAGGAGTATGGTCTGAGAGTCAGCACAGTGTAGTTGTTTGAGTATTGGACTACAACACTGGGAGATGAGGGTTCAAATCCCTGCTTTGCCCCTGAAACCAACTGGGTGACCTTGGACAAGTCACTCAACCACAGAGGAAGGCAGTGGCAAAACCCCTATGAACAAATCTTGCCAAGAAACCACTATGATAGGGTCATGATAAGTCTGAAACAACTTGAAGGTGCACAGCAACATAGGGTCTGGTTGAGAAATGGCCTAAGGGTTTTGGTCTATAGCACAGGGAGGACTCCTAACATTGTGACAGGAATGGTCTTTTGTCCAATCACCAGTGGTCCAATCACTGATCAGCTTTCTTAGCTAAGTATATGTGGTCTTTTCATAGGGTTTTCCTAAGGATGCTGTGACCTGAAGAGGTCCTTTAAGGGTAGACTTTACTCCTAAGAAAGCATCCTTGCCAAGAAAACTGTGATGGGGTCACCATAAATTAGAATTGACATGAAGGCACATAAGAATAAAGGTTTGGAAAAGGGTGGCATAATAATTCCTTTGTGTGTAGATGAGTTCTGTTTTCTGCTACACTGCTGTAGTTTGAGAAGGGCATTTTAACAGGTGATCTGTTCATTGTGTTTTAAAATTCAGCAGAGGAATTGCTCCTTCCTTACCCCTGTTCATAAGGAAAGTGTTTCTTCTTTTCCTATTGTGTCTTTGTGGCTAGGCTGATACAGAAGACTGAGAGTGAGAAGGCATGCTAATAGCAGTGTCTGGTTTTCATATAACTATCAAAATTAATATGAATACCTGCCCAGAAACCTTAAGATGCAGTTGTTCTGAGACAAGAAAACAATTGCCACCTGAATAGTAAGCATGAAAGAGTTAGTGTTGATCTATTTCTTGCACCTCTGGTGGACTGGGGGCCTATGAGGAAGGAAACAGTGGCTAAGGGTAGTTTATGGGAAAGAAGTCCTTGCTCATTGTGTTGAATCAAAGGAAGTATTTTTTACATTTACTTTACACTTTTTAGTGGTAGACCTCTTCTGTTTCCTATATTGTGGGCTGGGGGGGGGGGCTGATTCTAAGGATAGGCTTGGAAAGGCTGATTCTAAGGATAGGCTTGGAAAGCAGTTGTCAAGATTTCAGGCCGCAGTGCTTTACACTCTGCCTGGGAGTAAGTCTCATTGAACACAGAATGGTGAGCCTTCCTTCCTAGTAAACAGGGACAATGATGTATTTGCTGGTCAATCCTCTTACTTTGGGGGCTGGGGACCTACTTAAGGTAGATTGCAGGTTTATGTTAAAGGGAGGGGCATTCAAAAGCTGAAAAGTTTCTTCCCATCAGTGGGCACTGCTGGACCCATTGTTTCTCCTGGAAATCTGGAATAAGTGAGTGAAAGCCGAATGTCGACTTGGAAGAAAACCCTTGTGTGTATGGGTGTGTGTTTATCAGCCAAATTTTAACCCAGCAAAGCAGCTGGTCTCGTTCCTATTTCACAGACACTATTTTTTTTAAAAAAAAGCATGGCATTAATCCTGGGGGCTATATTCAAACCATAATTGTGACGCCTTCTTTAAAAAAAGATTGCATGCCTGTCTTATTTTATTTTGAAATGTACATGAAAATAAAACAATTAAGGACTGCAGGGCTAAGATACACACTTACCTGGGAGTCAGCTGCAATGAATTTACTGAGACTTAGATCCCGGTGTAAACAAGACCCATTTAGAAAGCCAGAGGCCTAAAGGCCCCAAACCCCTGATCTTGGAAGCTAAGCAAGATCAGCCCTGGTGAGTACTACGAATACCAGCTGCTGTTTATATTTCAGAGGAAGGAATCGGCAAAACTACTTCTCAGTATCCCATGCCTTAAGAAAACCTATATTAGAAGAAGGAATTGGCAAAACTACCTCTCAGTATCCCATGCCTTAAGAAAACCCTCTGAAATTTAGGGGGGTGCCATAAATGGACAGGCAACTTGAAGGCATATATACTGACACACCTTTAGAAAGCAGCCTTCTTTAGTTTGCTCTTTTTCGTCTTGGAAGCTGACCTGCCCGGCTCTCCTTTCGTGGGCCCGATCCCCTCGCTACGTGAAGTCCCGGAGCTGAAAGAAAAGATCTCCGAGATCCCTGCTTGGGCAACCGGGCAAAGGATCTGTTGAGTCCTCCTAGAGACAGAGAGGAAGCCGTCGATCCCGCCGCCGTCCCCGGCCAACCTCCTTGGCAGGCCGCCCGGCTGCCCGGGGAACTTCGTTCCAAGCCAGTGTACCGGCACGGGAGGCTGGAACGCAAATTTCCTTGCCCAGGGAAGTAAAACAGAAATAAACCCAAGTCAATGCACTTTACAGAAAGCGGGGAGGAAAGCCTTGCCTGAACAGAAGGGGTCGAACCAACCATTTTGGAGAGAAATCGATGCCACTGGTATCTGGGCCGTGTTGGGCAGCCTCCAGAGCAATCTTTCACAGCGGAAACATTTCGAATATTTTGTTTCTATTAAGCCACCAATCCCCCAGAAACTATCCGGGGGAAATGGCCGTAGATCCCAACTTCAGACTGGGTTACACACAGTAAATTCACCGGTGGGACAAAATCAGAGAGAGGGGAAGCCATGCTTCAAATGGCAAAACTTCTACAGGACTTATTTTGTTGAACCAATTCTGGGTAATACACCTGAAAATGGCAGAGAACATCCATTTTTCAGAGGGCCAGCTCCCCAAACCCCCCCAAGATTAGAAGGGAGCTGCCAAAATCCCACAGGAGTTACCACTTTCTTGCCCCCCCCCCGTGCTTTCAGCAGAGGCACCGTATTCCACAAAACAACTTCCTGAACAGGTTAGAGCAGATAGATCCTGTGGATGTATGTATGTGTGTATTTGTTTATTTATTTATTTATTTATTTATTTGTGGTTTGCTGGATCACTCCCATCTAGTTTTGGGGACCTGATAAAGCCCACGAGGGTGCATTATCTTGAAAGTTGGTGTTTCTGGCTCACAACCCCTTCCTTGGCACAATAAAAAGGCAACCCCGAAGCTTTGGGAGATGGGACTTTCTCCACCGAACTGTCTTTTGGGATCTTGTGAACTGGACCTGCTTGAGAGAAATCTGCATTTCAGTCTCTGGAAATTGCCAAGGGAATGAATGAATGGCCCGGCTCGTCTCAGAGTGAAGACCAAGGAGCTCAGAGGGCCGGGAGGCCCCGATCCATTGCGTCTCTTCCTCGGGTAAAAGCCCCACTCAGCGGCGCGGGGAAGTTGCTTCTATGCGACCGTGGGGCTTAGGATCGCGCGCAAGCCACCGCGCAAAATCTGTCTACCTTCGCCTCCCTCTCCCCCCGCCTCTTGTCCTTGGAACACTTATTCAGCGGCCAAGCAGCCGCCGGGAGCAGAGTCTCCCCTTGTTCGTCCAACAAGACTGGGCGAATCTCTATCCGACGATTTTCTGCCTGTCGTCTGGTCAGGCAGGAAGTCGGGAGGAGCGGAGCAGGCTGGCAACTGTTAAACCCCCATGCAGACGGGCTCAGGGAGGTCCCGAACCCCCTGAACCCCCCTCCACCAAGTCCTTAAAAGTCCTTAAAAAAATAGTAGTAAAGAATATATAGAAGTACTGTATTTTAAACATATTTTTAAAAGCATTTGCGAGTCTCCCCGCGAGGTTCCTTAAAACAAGTTTTGCTTTCTGAGACGAGGCTGTCAACGATTTGCCCCATCAGAAATCTTTGTTTGCTTTTCTTTCTTTTTCTTAGGGAAAAAAAAAAAAGGAACAGGAGAAGGGGGAAAGAAGGCGACCAGACTCCGCTGTGGCTATTTCGAGCGACCCTCTCCCTCCCTCCAGCCACGTCCCCTTGGGGACACCCGGGAGTATTTTTAGTCACTCGGAGCTATTCTAGTCTTTCCAGATGTGCGCTTTGATTCGAAGGGAGACCCCCCCCCCACTCTCCTTTGACAAGGTTGATCCTGATTTCAGAGCTGAGAAAAGAGAGGAGAGGGGCAAGGGAAACTCTGCCCTTCCAAACCCCATCGCTCCGGATCAGCCCTTATTTGGGAAACCTTTGCACGGCTTGGACTATCCTGTTTCGGAGCCACTTTTCGTTTCCACCGGACAGTCAGCATCCCAGAAGAGGAGCAATCAAAAGCTGCCTCTTCCTCGCGGGCCGGGTACCAGACCAACGCGTTTCCCCGACTTAACGGCAACGGGGGGGGGGGCAACGAGTTTTTCACCCCAAAGGGGCCATTCGCCTAGTTGAGACTGGGTTCCTGGCTCTTGAGAGTGAAAGGCAGCAAAGTTTCTTTTGGAAGTCATGGAATCATAGAGTTGGAAGAGACCACAAAGGCCATCTAGTCCAACCCCCTGCCATGCAGAAATGTCCAATCAAAGCACCCCCCCGACAGATGGCCATCCAGCCTCTGTTTAAAAAACCACCAAAGATAGAAACTCTACCACACTCCGAGGCAGGGCATTCCACTTCCAAACAGCTCTTACTGTCTGTTTGACCTGCTCGTGGCACTTTGCCCAGCGGTGTCCCCCCCCCACCCCGTTTAAAATGCCCCCCCTTCACATCAGAGCCTGGGTTGTTGCCTAGGTGTGTTTGGGGGTTGCCCCATGCCTTCCTTCCCTCTCCATCGAGAACTTCTCTGGGTTGGCACATCGGAGTTGAGTCCCAACTGACTGAATCGGAGCCCTTGTGGGGGGGTCTTCCGTGCCTGGTTCGCACTTTGGGGAAAGAGACTGACACGAACGCGGGTGGGTTTGACCCGGGAGTCTCCAAAGGCCATGAACCAAAGCCCAGGAAGGCGGGAAGGAGGCGCCGCTTGGACCCAGGCTCTTGCGAAGTTGGACCAACGGTGCCAGGCTTTTCTTTGCCAATTTGGAGTCACCCGTCTTTGGGGGGGGGGCACACACCTCTCACGGAAAGGAAATTCCCTTCTTTTTCTTTAAAACAAAAACAAAAAACCTAAAATAAATAAAAACCCACCAGACTCCCATACAATTCTGTCCATCTCTCGTTTTTGTTTGCCGTGAAATGAAGGTTCTCTCTGGTTTGGCGTTTTTGGTTTTTTAATATTTCATTGTAGAGAAAATACTAATTGATTAAAAGTATTGACTTTTTCGTGGCATTTTATTCAAAGGAGGTAGGTTGAGTTTCCATCAGGTGGGCAGAAAAGTCCAAAAACGAGACTTAAAAGTTCTTTCTCCCTTCCTCTGGTTTCCGAGGATGTGTGCGGGGAAAGTTTTGGGCTCTCGTGTTTTGTAAAAGATCCGTTTGAACCATCTGTTTTTCAATAAATGACCCTAAGAGAAAACTCTACGGATCATACCATTTTAGAGAAAGCATACCTTTCCAATATTGTAGCGCAATGGTTTGATTGTTTTTATACGTGGCAATTATATAACAAAAAAAATTAAATAAACCCGAGTCTCTACTCCTCAGTTACGCAAACCTTTAAATTAAAACAATTTGTAATTCGTAACATATGGGATGCGTCTAAGTTCTGGTTGGGTTTTGTTTTATGTCCCTTTGTTTTGGCTAGCGGAGGATTCGGTAGAGGAGAGCGAAGGCAGGGCCAGAAGTCTATCCAACCCTCAGACTCCTCATCCTACGCCGAAGGCCCGTTCATTAAAGATACAGTATATGAACGGATGGATGAATCCGAACAAGGCTTGAAAGGAACTTCCAGGCAAAAGTTGCGCCAGGAGCGCAGGAGCCGTTTGCAAAGCGGCTGCGCTCTCCCCAGCGACCGCTAGTGGGCGCTGTGGCTCTATGGAACTGCGCACGGGAGGCGGAAAGCTTTCCCGAGTCTGGCCGGGCCGACCGGGCGATGGGGTGCCAGCAGGCGGCTGCTGGGCTTGGCTGCCTCCCTGCCCTCCCAAGGGCCTTGCCGTTCCCTATATGGCCTCCCCCAATTCCTCTCCCGGTTGTCCCCCACTCGTTCTCCCGGATCTGTTCTCCGCTGGGCCGAGGCAACAAATGAATCCCTTCCCCCCGCCTGCTGGGGAGGCCAATGGGTGGCCATAAAACCAGCCAAAAGCCGGAGCAGGGGGAGGTGGAGCTCCAAAGCGAAGTTCCTTAGCAGAAGCTTAAAGCGAGTTGAGTCTTTATAGAGCCCCTCCCCGGCCCATCCTAATCCCCCCTTTCCAGTTGAATCAGAATCAATAGAGTTGGAAGGGACCCCAAGGGCCATCCAGTCCAACCCCCTGCCGTGCAGGAATACACAATCCAAGCATTCCCGACAGATGGCTGTCCAGAGATCGGAGGGATTTGGGAAAGAAATCCTATTGAGTTCAATGGGGCTTCCTCCCAAGTAAGCGGGCCCGGGGGCGGGTCGCCTTGCTAGGAGACGCCCTCCATCAAGGAAGGTGAGGTGGTGAGACTGGCCTGGCCTGGCGGGCGCCGCGATGCCCCAGTGTGGCTTAGGAGGTTGGCCTTTTGGCAGGAGGGAGAGGCCCTTTCGCCCAGCCCAAGAAATGGGGGTCACCAGAGAGGAGCCCAAGGGGGGCCCAGCCAAGTCTGCCTCCCCCTCTCGCCCCAAACACCTTCTCGCTCGGGATCGCCTTTTGCGCCAAGGGGCCGCGGGAGAGATGCTTTCGACCCCACGATGCCCGCGCCGTCTCCCCCTCCGCTGGAAATCCCTTCCCCGGCCCGCCACCCCCCTACCCCAGCCAGCCAGCCAGCCAGGGGAGGGGAGGGGAGGGGCCCCGCGTTACCTGCCTGCTCTCGCCCCGCCTTTCCCGCGCCAGGCCCCGCCCCTTCGCCCGGGCGGCTTCTTTTTGGGGAGCGCGGGCTCCTGCCTCGATAGGAGCGCGGTGCGCCTAAGTGACAGCGGCGCCACCCAACCAGCGGAAGCCTGGCCGGGCGAGGGGGGTGGCCGGGTTTATAGCGGGGAGGCCGAGCGCGGGAGCCGGGACTCGGAGCCGAGGAGGGGAGCCCAGCCCAGCCCTGCCCAGCCCCGGCCGGGAGGAGAAGCGCGGCGGAGCCGGAGGGAGGCGAGAGCGCCGCGGCGGCAGCAGCAGCAGGGAAGACGACGACGACGACGACGACGACAAGGCGGGGGAAGCAGGACGGACGCACGGAGGCGCCGGAGAAAAGCCCTCGCTGCTCCCGGGGCGCCTCGCCTCGCCTCTCTCTCCGTCGTCGGCGCGGGCTCTGGGCTCTGGCCGGGGAGAGCCGTCTGGCTGGCTGGCTGGCTTGGGCTGCCTTCCCCGCGGGAGTGAGGGGGACGCGAAGGGCTTTGGACGCCCGGAGGAAGCGGCCTTTCCCTTGCTTCGGAGGCTCCTTTCGGCCTCTCTGCCCGCTTCGGGAGAGCTCCCCGGGGGCCCGGGAGGGCGAGGGCGCTTGACGGATGCGCCGCCGGGCGGGAGCGGCTCCCTCTCGCCCGCCTCCAGGTGGATTTATCGAAGGCGGCGCGGAGACCGCGGGCGGCGGCTGAGGGGGCGGCGGCGACCCCCTGCTTGCCTGCCCGCCTGCCTGCCTGCCCTCCATCCCAGCCGCCCGCGCTTCTGGGCCTGGGCTCCGCTGCCGCCCGCGGGGGGCCCGGCGGTGGGCCGAAGCCAAGGGCTGAGCGGCGGGCGGTTCTCCTCCTCGGGGCGCTCTCTGCCTGCCTGCCTGCCTTCGCTCCAGCTCGGGATTTGGGCGGCGGCGGCGGCGGTTCCGTGGACTGCTTGAGCTCCGGCCGAGGGCGAGTGCTGGGCTGCCGGCGGGAGCGGGGCTCGTCCTCCGGCGGCGGCGGCGGCGGCGCCTTCGGTGCTGGGGGGCGCGGACGCCTTCGTCGTGGCCTGGGCGCGCCGCGGAGTTGGCGAGCCTTCGGGGCAGGAGGACCCGCCGGGGGCGGCGGCGGCGGCGGCGGCGGGAGCGGCCCCGACCATGGGAGCGCGCCGGGGGGACCCATCCCCGCTGGGGCGGTGCTGCTGGGGGCTCTGGGTGCTTTTGTGCCGGACGGCGCTGGCCAGCTCGCTGGTGCTGGAGCCCATCTACTGGAACTCCTCCAACTCCAAGTAAGTGCGCGCGGGCGGGGGTGGGGGCTGGGGCTGGGGGTGGGTGGGCGCCGAGGTCTCGCTCCCCCCCCCCGACCAGGGAGAAGGGGCACGGGCTGCCCCTCTGGCAGGCCAAAGCCGTGGGGTCACCCCGATTCGACTTCTAGTCCGGGTGCGCTAAGGGAAGAAAAAAGCGGGGGGGGGGTCGGAAAGCGAGCGAGGAACCCCCTCCCCAGAGGGACCCGGGGCCCGATCCTGCCCCTCCTCTCCGGTGCTGAGTGCGAACTTCCAAGGCCCTGGGTGGTGGGGTGGGGGTGAGGCTCACGGAGGACGGTGCGTGGATAGTCAAACCAGCGGTCACTAAAGAAGCCGCGATCCCGCACATCTTCCACCCTTCCTTGAGAAATCCAGGCCATTCGCCCTCCCCCCCCCCCGCAAAGATCGGAGTGTGGGAGGCCATGTGTTCGTGGGGTGCACAGCCGTGCGGGGAGCAAAGGCTGAGTTGTGCCGCATAGAAAATGATAGTCCTGGGCCTGGTGTGTTGGGCTGGCCGAAGT
The DNA here is from genome assembly GCA_030847615.1 of Gambelia wislizenii. NCBI lineage: Eukaryota > Metazoa > Chordata > Lepidosauria > Squamata > Crotaphytidae > Gambelia > Gambelia wislizenii. Next base: position 224,672,587 of record JAUMIR010000003.1, on the reverse strand, counting down.
TTAGACACTTTGTGACAATGGGTCGGCCATGGTCCCCTTCCCCCTCGAGCATGGCTGTGGTGGTGGTGGTGGTGGTGTGGGGCTACTTAGGAAAGGTAGGAGAGGAGTTTTAGGACTCCTTTATAAATCCTCAGTTATCTTGACCACTGGGGCTAGCTGATGGCTTTGGTAGCAGGAGCTGGGCGGCTGAGTCATGAAAGCCTTAGCTAGGAGAATCCTTTCTCATGCCTTGCCCTCTTTTGCAAGTCGAGGCAGCACAAAGATTGCGTGGGTCTCCCACCAGGGTCAGGGCCCATCTCTAGGCAGAACTGTTACAGAAGTGGGTGGAGAGAGAGAGAGATACTCACTAATGCGGTGCAATGGGAAGGTGGGAGTTGGGTAGGACTTTCCACCTTGATTCTGTGGGATTCACGATCCTATATCCCCTTTTGTCCTGTACAGTTAAAGTAGAAATTTCTCCTCCCCCATAAGGCTGCTGGGTAAAGATTGGATAAGGATGTGATCTATATAGTACAGGGTTATGTGGTTTAGTGGGGATAGTATGAAAGGTTTTACAGAGCAGACAGCTAATGGCAAAACTTAGTGTGCTTAAAAGAACGGAAGACCTGCTCAGAAAGAGTTCTGTGTTTCTGTTCTCCTTTGGAAAAAGGTTTTGCCACAGGAAAATAATCTGGAAATCTTGCAAAACTTCAAACTGCGATCTCTCTCTGGGTGGTTATAAATCAGTGTTCGGTCTCTTGACAACATCGCAAGAGGAAATACTTTTTAAGGAGTCATGATAACAGTGCCTTATTTTAATGATTTTGTAGGAAATAGTTTATTGAAAACAAACACATCAGTTTGTCCATAAAACCTAAGCAAGCTTGCTTGGATGTGAACAGAGTACAAGTTCTCCTATAAAATACAGTAGAGTGGCTGTTAAAATACCTTTAAGTGAACAATGCATTGGGGAAATGGCCTTTCTCACAAGTGCGAAATGGCTCTTCAGTTAGGTGTACTGTATATTACTCACTGGCTCCATAGAATCCAGCTGAAATGACAGAAGTTTGAAATTTGCATCTAGAAGCTTTAAGAAATCACCTTCCGACTCCCTGCCTACTCTTTGTCCTTTTCCCTTCTGTTCCATTATAGATTTATTTTCTTGCCCTTTCCCAAGGGGGGAAAAAGGTTTGCCGGAGGGTTTGAAGCCCATCATAGGAAGGACCATTAGTTTTCATTGAAAATATGAGAACCTGACTCATTTTTAGCAAGAACATGCTAGTCTTGCTCAGTTTAGTGGTGCTTTCCTCCCTAGACAGAAATACAAAGAAATTGCTGCTGCTGTGTAGAAACAGCCCATACTTGCAGTATGCTCCCGCTGTGGATTCAAGCTTATTATAGCACTCCTTTCAATCCAAGGAAAAACTGGATGTTGAATTTGTGTTTTAAACAAATAGTTCATGCTCTGTTTCAAAGGAACAGAAGAATTTCTTCTCTGTGGGTATATGTTAGTGTGGGGGGAAGTCATAGTACTGCATACTTGATAAAATTAAGTTTAGCCAGGAGAAAGGCATTCTCCAGCTTGCTGCTGCTATTGCAGTCTAGTGATTGCTTTATTCCTACAGAGGTCACTCTTCCAATACATAACAGTCTCTCCCATGCGCTGGTCATTTCTTCTACTTCTTTTCAAGGCCTAACCTGCCTTCGCTCCTTGCCTCTGCATTAACCCAAAGCTTTAATTTTCAGCCTGAAATGGCTTGTCTGAGTCATAATATAAGGCTTTGTCCCAAAAGTAATGGTTTTATGTTACTACTTGCTCCTGTTGTGTAAATTGAGTAAAACAACAACAGCAACCCTGAAATATTATGGACAGCAAGGTTAACTATGACTTAATTACTAAACCTTATTCCTCCTTTAGTTTAAATATATCACTTTCCAGACATATCCTGCTTGTTTAGGTGATGTAAACTTTCTTTGGTTAATCAGTTCAGACATAACTCATTTCTCCGCTGTGGTCTGCCTGTGCTTTTGTGTAAGTTTATAAATATTGCAATAGTGATATTGCTCTGCTGGAAGATAGGGTAAGGGGATGACCTTCACTTTTGAGCAACATAGTTTATTTCCAAATGTGTTACTATTGTTTATCTGAAGAATAGTAAATAATTGTGCAGTGGAGTAAAACTAGTCATCTTGTGGAGATAGTGTCCCTGCCCCATTTCTCTGGAGTCCTCAGGTGGAGGATTGATACAAGGGAGTAGGTCCCATGGAGTGCAGTTAAGACTTGCTGCTTAGTAAACAAAGCGATAGGATTGTGCTATGAGACCTTTCCATTGTTAGGAGAAATAACTATCCTAATTGTTACTGACCATTTAATTTATTTAATGAAGGTAAATATTTCTGTTCATACATCCATTGGTAATTAAATAAAACAAATTATTAGGCTCATAGTGCATATGTGAAAACGTAGAAGAAAGTGATGTGAATTTTTTGATTAGTATCTGGCCTTTTGTGGCCTATTCTACTAAATGAAAACTATTCTGTGAGTCACTTTAGTGACTTTAATTTTTAGCAGGTGTCAGGAGAGGAGAGCAAGAAGGTGATAATTCCATTTATATTTATCTGAAGCAATAACTTGGAAAGTCCTTCATAAAAATGTTCTCTTAAATATTGCATGAGGGCTGTGATCGTAAAGTTAGGTGGAGAAGAATATTTTACTCAGATATCTCTTTTGTGGGTCTTTCAGACCTCTAGAAAACTAGATACAAGGAAAGCCTAGTAAAACAAACTCTTGTGTAACTGAAGTGACACCTACCAACCAAGGGTATTTCCCATCTCAATTCCTGTTGATTAGAGGCAATTACCTCATATATTTTGTCACTTGTTCTCTGGAACCAACATGATAAGAACTGCCCAAGTCAATACTACAAACCACAAGTTGCAGTTTATTAGGTTTAAGTGGGAAGGACATGAAGCTCTACTTATCAACAATGTTGGGTAATCTAAGGTTACTTTCCTTAGCATGGAGTTGTCCTGTCAGCTAATAATTTTTCTTTTCTCACCCACAATGGGGCTCTTTTCCTTAACGGAATGCAATTTAACTAAGGGAAAGCAAACGAATGGCTTGGTAATATCTCCAATGATAACCTATTACACATGAAATCAGCCACAGTTAGCCTGAATAAACACTAAGCTGTCAGAGACTGATAAAATAGCCTACAATTGATGGCCTTGTTTGAGCCTCCTTTTTTGGTGGCATAAACCAGCCTGCCTCTCATTGTTTGTTTGTGAAATTCTTATTCTCTCTCTCTCTCTCTTTTTGTAAGCAAACAAATGCACATTCAATGCCAAATGAATAGCCCCTTGAACTGTGCTCTGCAATTTGCGTTTGGGTTAATCTTGTCGGTTTTAATGTAGAGAAGGGGAACAAAGCACCAGGGGTGGAATTATTAGTGCCTTTACGTCCCCATTCCTGCCATTTTGTCAGGATGATAAACTATAAGTAATCGACAGTCTTGTTTCACAAGAAAACTGAACCTACTGGAGCATAAAGCCTGCTGAAATGCTGTCTTGCAACATATTGGTATCTCTCCTTGTTGGCAAGGATTTATTTTGGAATCCTGGAGCTTTGCTGCTTAATCCTAACTTCTATAGACTTAATGTTAGACAAGTATAATATATATATGTGAAGATTGTTGGGGGATGATTCTCTCACTAGATAATAATCGGAATTGTTGGATGCTTCCCTGTGTACTAAAAAATCTATAAATAGAATAATTGCGTCTCTTCCTTACAGTGGTAAAATATGTGACATGCCCCAAAACTTTTAAGGCACTTTTTCCATATGAGCTAGACAACAGGAGCTTCATAATTACTTCCCACACTGGTTTTACCTCATAGGAGAGAGGCTTGCACTCCAGGCCAAGCCAAGACACTTTCTTATAGTAGCTACAAATGTATATACTGGAGCTTGTTGAAGGCACTATGAACTCAATATAAATGGAAACACTTTTCAGATTTAACACAAAATACACTTTTGTTGGTTGCTACTCAAAGCAAATGGCTTGTGCAGCACAATTCTACATATATTTACACAGAAGCAAGTCCTTTTGCATTCAGTTGGGAATGCCTAATGGTAAGCAAGTATGAAACTGCAGCTTTTAAATGCTTTCTTCCCTGAACATCAAGGCCTAAGTCCAATGACTAGTCCTAATTAGAGCAGAACCATAGAATCAGTTGCTTTATTGTGGATTAACACATACAACATTCCATTAATTTAATGGGTCAACTCTAGCTGGGGACCAGCCATTATGCCAGAACCTAACTTGAGATATTTTCTCCCCTGAAAATGTGAACTTTACTGCCAGTAAAAACCTGAATCTTAGATTCATTCATTTTTCCCCCAATAATCGTGCATGGCAGGGGTTGGACTGGATGGCCCTTGTGGTCTCTTCCAATTCTATGATTCTATGATTCTGAGTCAGCCAGTTAGGAGCATAATTGCTATAATTATCTCAAAGTCTCTTATCTGTGTGCCTTATAAAGTAGAGCAACTTGTAGTTCAGTGACTACTGTTAGACAGGTAGTGTCTGTGTCAAGCTGAAACCAGAAAGATTTCCCCCCTTTCCGCTCCTGTTTTAAGGGACATAAACAGCCTTAATACAACAGTTATAATATACTCTGCTCATGAAACTTTTTTTTAGTGGGGATTTGATTTGCAGATGACCCAAGGAGAAGTCTCCATGATGTAATGGTATGATATTTGAGGAGTCTTTAAAAAAATAAATAAATAAAATTAGGTAAAGATCTATTCTTAAATAAGCCAAATTTATTACACCTTAACTGATGCAACCAATTAAGAGGATATCTCTCAGAGGATAAAAAAATAATCAGAACATTCTTAGGTACCCTTTCTTTCTACTGACTTGAAGTGCACTGTTTTATCTTCCTCCATACACCCTATCTTTTGGTGCTAGGGAGATGTAAGTAAAGAAGTGAGATTACCTGGTTAAAATATATTGATTAAATTGTGAGGAGCTTAATAACTATACTTAGAAGGCTGAAGATCTAATACCTTTTCATATTTCTAAGTTGTAGATTCCTCTAATTTGTGTATGGCAAATGTAAAGTAGACAGTAGGGGTGATGGTCAAAGACAGTGTTAAGAACTCCTTGGGAACAAAACTCCTGTGGCTTCATTGTCTTTCTGTAAAGCCAGTGCATACAAAGGCATAACACTATTCAGCCCTTCAGCCATGATGGAAAATGTAAACCGTTGACATCGCTCCCCTTGTTTAACTTGTTTAATTCTCATTTTAAATTCAGTAGTATAGCCGCCGTGTGAACTCTGAAGATTTCTTTAGTAATCCATTTTGTAGTTCCGAATCAAAAACAAAGTGAAAAGGTCTGACACAATTTGCTTTTATTTTTAGGCAAATCAACCCTGCTCCTAGTTAATAAGGGGATTACAACCCAGACTAGGCCTTTACAGATGTAATGTAAATCAAGGGCAGGGTATAAAGAAAGTGATCCCTTTTGATTGAAGTATGGTAAAAAGGCATAGAGAAACTAGCAGCGGTAATCTGATTGTATGGCAATAAAACCACCATTTTCTGTCTTTCAGATAAAAATAATGTGGTAAATCCATGCAGCTCATAAGATGTAAAGGCAGATAAATGGGGATACCATGGCAACATATAGATTAGCTTGATGTTAGAAATGACACGTCTATGAAAGGGATGTAGAAACTAAGGGCCTTGCTTCAGGGCTGCAAGGTATTATGTGAGAACTGGGGGGAGACCCTCAACTTGGGGGCTGGGATTAGAAGTATGAAAGGCCTACTTGTGGCCAGGCTGGTTAAAGCAGTAAAGAAAAGCTGCTCAGTTCTTGTTCATTGGTAGGGTATAATATGGTAAAGGTAGATTTCATTTACTGCCTTTTTTATTGCTAAGATTTGGCCTGATTAAAACTCTGGGTCACTGCAATTGTTCAGATGTAAAAGATTTTCCTTTTTAACTCCTGGTCTAACAGTGACACCCATTCTGTAGGATTAGCTGCACTTGGAGTTTGTTTCCTTAATCTATTTGGGATTCAGGCAGGGCCATGCTGGCAAAGAACAGAGAGTGGAGAGTTAGGTAGTGCTGAGGTTATCTGAAAAGAAAAGAGAAGGCTTTTGATTTCAGCCATCTTTCAGACAGAGCTCTGGATCTCACACTCCACAGGAGAAGCTAAAATAAACATTCCATATTGTCCTCTTTCCTTGGCCAGATGATTCTTCTAGAGAATATTTTTTTGTTTCTTATTTCACTGTTTCTGAGGGGGGGGGAGCAATCCCCCCCCCAGACATCACAAATAAACTTTAAGAGCTTAGTCCAGCTGGCAGTTTTATTTCTGAAAGGCTGAAATCCAGAGCTGGATGCCATGATGGATCTACTTCATGTTAAAACAGTTGGACCAAATTCCGTTGAAAAAATGTCAGTGGAATTAGGACCATCCTAAAGTAAGTTTACCCCTGTTGTTTGCCATATATCCTTAGGTTCTATAGCACTTGTGAAAGTAAGAAAAGAAAAAGGTTGAAAGCTCTATATATGTTCTTCAGTACATTGGCTTTCAAGTGCACTTTGTTAAATAACCCAGTCTTCTGCTTGCTGCTAGATGCTTCACAGTTTGTAAAAGAGCCCAAAAAGGAAAAAGAAGCCACAAGCTATTATTGTATACTGAGTTACTCTAAAACATACGAAAACTGCCAAGTTTATCACTAGGCTGTATGCATGGTAGACTAAGCGTGTTGAATTGTAAGGCAATATGTAAGGAAATCCAGATTTTTAGTGGAGTAGATTGTGGGGTAAGCTTGGCAGAAATCCACATGTTGATACTTCCAGACTAGATGTAATCTGTTATTCTTGTGGATCATTGTGCTTTGAGTTTTGGCATATTCTGAGCAAGCCAAGTAGTAAAATTCTCCAAATTGCCCTGCATATTTTCACCTCTGTCAAAGGTTTTTAAAACAATTTTTGACCCATAACTGTATTTCAAACCAAAGTTGACAAGCTGTTACAAGTTGCTACGGTTTTAACAAACGCGCTGCACAGAGCTGAATATATTTGTATAAGTGTATGAAGTCTTAAAGGGCTGTGGTGTTTTCCATTGTCCCAGCTCAACCTTCAGAAATCTATTGCAAAAGATCCATTTTGGGTGTAGATAATATGCAGAGCTCAGGGCAGCGTCCTCTACTTTACAGGCTGGTCACATCCAAGCACCTTGCATTCTGTATTTGACAATGATTGCTAATGGGCTATTCAGCTAAAGTATTTGCTTGTTCACAGGGAACAGGGCATGATAAATGTCCAGCAAGCTTGCGGCCTCCTTCAGCTTTTCAAATACAGACTGGTGCATATTTATGGAAGGCAAATCACAAGAGAAGCAGCTGAATTACTCTGGCCTTATGCTTTCTGTTGCAACAAGGGTTAAAGTGATTAAAGAAATAATGTAAAAACCAGTGTCATTTGTTTTTTAACCATTATCCAACATTTAGCTTTCTGAACTTCCCTGTCATGTCACATTTCAAAAATGTTGCAGATAAGGCTGAGTACATTTTGATACAGCAGAAAAGAAGAGGCAATTATTTATTAGCATTTTCTGTTGCAACTACTGTATTGTGAAGTGTTCTTCTTTACTATATATTGTTACCTTCTGAAACCAAGGGTGGATGCAAATCTTACAATTGGATTTACATATGCATTGTTCATATTAGGACTTGGGATACCTAGGATGGGGTGCTTGTTGTGTCTTCTCTTTCTCTGCAAATAATTATTCACACAAACAAGATCATTAGCACTTGACATTGCTCTAGGGTTTTTACCTCTTCAAGCAGCCAAGGAATAATGTGGGGGTGCAGGCCAGACCATTGTTTCAATTATTATGAATTGTGTTCTCATTGCAAGCCATAACTATGTCATTGATTATCATCTGAAGCCCACCTCTAACTCAACTTGTGCCACTATAGATGGTGAGCAAAATCATATTGTTAGTCCCAAGTTGGGTAGACCCATTGAATCAATAGGATTTACATAATTGTAGTTTACCCAGATCCCACCGATAGGATGTACACTAATTTGGGACTATTACTTGAATTTACCCCATAGATTGTAGCATTCAGTTTATCATTGGTAATATAATTTTCTGTAAGGCTTAATAGGTTTTTCTTAAAAAACCTTCAGAATAATGTATATGTCTGTGCACATGGACATAACTGTAATTATAAATATTGCGCTGTGTGTGAATCTACAATTTAAGAACATACATTTTGGATTCTATTTCCCACCTACTCTTCAGTCCCTATTTCCCTCTAGACTGCCAGGTATCCAGGAATATAAGAAGAACCATGCTGGATCAGACCAAAGGCCTGCCTCGCTCAACTTTCTGTTCTTATTGGGGCAACCAAATGTGTAGGGGGTCTCAGTAGCTTAATATAAAGGTTGTATTTACACATCTATTGAAAATATCCTCTGCAACTTGGATCTAAAGGACATATATAGAAATGTTATAGAATACTTAAAAAGATTAGCTTGCTATTTCATTTGTAGGCTGTTGTGACAGAGAAATGCTGTGCTTAAAGCTGCCTCCACCCCATCCTCACTGGGTCAAATCACCTACCGGTAGTAAGAAATTTAGACCTAGATTGCACAGGTTGCTTTTGCTTGATGTGCTAGCATTTCAAGTTATTCACTCATAAGAACAGATGCTATCATTAACACATTATTCTATAATTTTCAGTGTAGTTAGATCCTCAAGTTAGCTCTCATTAAAATAATTGGAGATACATTAACAGTTGGTTTTTAAAAGTTGGATCAGCTCCTAAAGTTTACCATTTTTAAGGAGCTGGAAACGTAACTTATTTTCCTGCTGAATTGCAGCTGTCACAGTTTGCTTTACAGTGGTCATGATAAATATATGGAATAACTTTTATTGTCCCAAATAGCGAGTTTAACAAGGTAATTAGGTGGCTGTAAAATGGTTCAGAAGTTAGGTGCAGGCTGTTCACAGCAGTTATGCGAGAAGAGCCACAGTTTGCTACATATGTCCCCTTTTTGCTTACTTTACAAAAAAAGTAGCACACTTTACCTGCAAACCTTTTGCCTGTATCTTATGGGGGTTGGTGCCAGTGCAAGACAGCAGGGTGGGGTGGCTTTTGGGTGTGTGTTGCAGTTAAAGTCTTAAGTATATCTGTGGAGGTGCCTAGCTTCAATGCCATATTCAGTGCAATATGTAAATTACATTTAATGTACTGGGCCTGGCATGATATCATGTTTTAAACTTTGATGTACAGTTGTCCCTCCATATCCACAGATTTGGTATCCACGGATTTAAGTATTCATGGCTTGAAAATATTCTTTAAAAACGTATAATCCAAAAACCAAACCTTGATTTTGCCATTTTATTTTTATAAGGGACACCATTTTACTATGCCGTTGCATATAATGGGACTTGAGTATTCACAGATTTTGTATCCACAGGGGGTCCTGGAACCCAACCCCAGCGAATATGAAGGGACAACTGTAGGTTGCTTTATGTTACTTTTCAAAGACTTCCACTAAGAATGAACTGCGAAGGCTGATAGGCTAACAGTTCCTGAAGTGTTCCTTAGAGCATGTATATAAAACCATAGATGTGTCAAGGGAACAGATGAGGATGAACATATGGGTGACGTCTTCCAGAATTTTTCTGTCTTAGAATTATTAAACATACATTGATTGATGATGGCTGGACTGATGAACATTTTGTAGAAGCAGTGGGGGGAAAGAGCCAGGTAATAGTCACTTTGAGCTATATTAAAAGCTGTGTGTTCCCTTTAGAAGTAGAAATGTGCAGCCACACAGCATTCTATGTTAGATATGGATACTGAGCCAGATCATAGCCAATGAGAGCAGAACACCCAGTCCTGTATATAGAACAGAAAGCTTGCCCAGAATGCCTTGTAGTGATGAAGCTTCAGCAGTATCTAGTGCATAAGAAGAAGTGGGGCAAGGCCATTCTGGTACCCCTGTGGAATGAGAATGGGAATTATAAACAGGGATAGGCGTATTTATTATTTATGTTGCAATGCACAGAGTACCATTTGTTTATTTAAAATATATCTCTGCTGCTTGAGATTGCTTAAATATTTTGTGAAACTGTGTGCAATGCATAGAAGTTTGTTTCCTGCTTTCAGTATGCAACACAACATGGAGGAGTGTAGGACTTGAAGAAGCAATGAAAACACTGGGGGAACATCCACTAATGCATTTTTGCAAACCCCAGAATCCTTAGCTTAGTACAGTGTGGCTGGTTCTATGGTGGCTGGGCTGCATTCTGCATGCTGCATTTGGTGCCACATTTGGTGCTTCATGGGGCGACAGGCTTTGGCTTGGTTTGTCATTTAATCGTTATTTGCACCCGGTCTCTATTTGTGATCTCCACCAGCTCTTCACCTTCCCAGTCCTCCTTTGGCATATGCAGAAAACTCGGGGAGGATGGAAACTTCTCTTAGTTCATGCTCAGATCTGCTCTTGCTTGTGCACTTTTGGAAACGTCTTAGCTGACCAAGAGCTTGCAAATATTAGCACTACCTTGTTAATGTTGAATCACCAGACCAATTTAATTTGTTAGTGTTGAAACATTAAGAGGCTATAAGAAAAGTAAATAGATTAAAGCAATCTGTTAAAATTACATTTAAAAAGGTTAGTAGTGAACTAAAGCAATGAGAAACATTGGTGTTCAGCTCATGAATTATGATGCTGTAAGTCTGACTCTGTACCATCACAATTCACTTTTACAGTTGTTATGTAAGGTGGGGGAATGAGCAGACATATGTCCAGTTCTTTTCTTGTAGCTCAACATGCTGCAACAGTATGTCCCTGCTCATTTCCATGGAGGGGCTGCTTTCAGGCATTAGATGCCAGGGGCTGCTAAATGCCAGTGAAGTGTTGGAGGACAGCGCTGTGCCTGCCATGCCCTGTAATAATACTGCTCTCTGTCCCAAGTTGAGGTAAGATTCAGCTGTCATTCTAGTTGGCTTTTGTACATAGAATGCGGGGTGAGGGAAGAGTGCCATCTTGTCCTTTATCTCAGACAGCTAACCCTAGAATCAGCTTAATGTGCCAGCATAATATCATGGAATATGATGTGTTGATCCAGGAGCTGCTGCACCTAGTTGGTATGAAAGTGGAGGCACAATTGAAAGTCCAGCTTTCATTTTCCAACAAGCTAGCCCCTGGCTCTTGAGTGATAAAACCACCACTGAAACTTTCCTAGTTATTGATATGTGGCCAGTGTAGGAGGTAAAGAATCTGAGCAGAGTCATGTAGGTAAATCTGTACACTGATGTAATGCTGACTCTCAAGTGGATAATTGTTACTGCAGGTCTGCTTCTGCTGGAGTATGCCATCTGCTTAACTGGTGCCCAAGCAGCAGTTGATTTACATGCTTGGCTGGATAAAAGTGCCAATTGAAATTAGGAACACCTTGACTCTTGTGGATGGCTCTGCTGTCCTTTTGCATTTTCTGTCCACACTCCAGTTGTTTTCTTCACATTTAATTAATCTTTTATTTTAAGAGCAGTTTAGTTTAACCATTCCGCAGTGCTTAACCTTTGATATCTTTCTTTTTCTTCTTTTCTTTTTCCAAGATAACTCTAGATTTTATTGGTGAGATGAGCAGGGAAAATCAGTCATCTTGACAGTCAACCTTACTGTGCAATTCTAGCCATGTGTACTCAAAAGTAAGTCCCATTATCTCCAGTGAGGCTTACTGTCAGAAAACCATACTTAGGATTGGAGACTTAAGGAGTTTTTTTGAAGACACATGTGATGTTCAGTAATTCCATATGTCAAAGTCTACACAATATGTGTGATTCATATGATTTCTCTAAAGGATTGCCAAAAAAATTCTTACTTATTTGTGGTTGTTAAAATATTAGAACTACATTAATTCTTGCAGTCCTGGTATTTAGGGAAGAAGTTATAATAATGTAACTGCAGTATACTGAATGCTGTGTTTAGACCTCTTGCTGAAGTAGAGCTACAAGAAAAAGGCTTTTTGTAAAAATAAATATAAAAGGCATGGGTGTCTGTTTCAAGAAAGCCTATGGTATAAAACCTGAGCAGGAGTTCCAGCTTGAAACCATTATTTTAACTAGTACTGGGTGGTATAGAATGATAAGTAGAAGTTATAGTAAATTAATAAATTTATTTTGTCCAGTGGACAATCATATCTGGGCACATCGCTGCATGTCCATGTTTTCCTTTAATTCTTTGAAACAGATTTTTGAAAACATGGTTATAAAGAAAAGAAGCAGAAATGAATGAGACAGGAAAAAAGGGCTAGACATATACAGTTGGTCCTTCACATCAACTGGGGTTAGGGATGCAGGACCCACGTGAAAGTGGAAAAACTGCAAATATCTCTAGATTCCTCATCCATATTTAACACACACACAAAAGTATAATCCATGGATTCAACCCACCATGGATGCCTTCAAGGAGGTGGAGTCCCTTTGCAAAGCAGAAGTTGCTGTCGCCTCTTTTGCTGCCCTGCGCCATTTTTAATAGGGACTTACAAGCCTCACCACACATTCACGATCTCTCGCAGTCTCATGAGGCTTGCAGTCATCAGCGCACTTGCAGAAAGCACGGGATGAGTCCTTCCTGAATCTTCATTTGCAAAGAAAAGCCAGATAAATCCACAATAAACCTGCAAATGTGGAGGGCTGACTGTACACTGATACATGTATATCAGTAACCCCCAAAATGCCATATTTCCAAAAATCAATTTTCTTGATGTTGACGTCTATAAAATATATGTTCATGTTTCATTAAAGCAGTAAGACCTAAACATCTAATGACAGATGGTGAGTGTACTGCATATCTTTTCAACCTTGAAATATTTTGCAACAGTAAAAACACATAGGATCTAACAATACTGACTCCCAGTTAAATTCTACATCACAGGAATATTTTTTTTAAAATGTACATCTATAAATGTCAAAAGATTTTTCTAATCCCAAGTTAATATATTAATAACACTTTGAACAAAAAAGGAGTACCCACTGAACACACCCACATCATAGTCACAATATGCCATATTGTGGCTTATGTTGTGGGCATCCATGTTGATGTGTGTGGCTTCCAAGTATCATCACGTTGTAGACTTTAACCCAAGCCTTCAGATACGGCAGCTTCAGCCTTGTCATTCATTCATTCAGCCTTGTCATTGTTAGTTAGATTTCCAGCAATCTAACCATTTAGTAAGTTCTGGGCGTTAATGTACATTTTTAAAAGGTGTACCATTTAAATGTTTTACACATGTTTTAAAATGTGTAGTGTTAGTATAGCAAACACAGTCTTGTTCTCAAACATGCATCATGCAGGTAGTCTTGAGAAAGTCAAATTAACTACTACTTCCTCTTAAGTATATGCATGAATCATGATGACAAATCTAGCTTTGCATTGCTGCAATGTGTGAAGCTAATCTTCAGGCCATAGCTGATATATGTAATGTGCACCATGATTTGGTTGCCTGTTGCCTCTGTATCAGTGCTTAGCCCACCTCTATAGAATCCATACTGTAAGGTCATACAATGCTAGCATAGTTGCTGTTATATTGCTAGCATCATTGTGGAGGGAGCACAGTAGTATTAAGGCAGGATTGTTTTGCACCATAAGGATGGTTTTTTTTTTTTACAGATACTTTTCTTGTATTTTGCAATCTTTTTTCATACTAGATGTGCTTTAAATATGTAGAGAAAACAGATAATGATTGAAGGTCAGGGATTTTGATTTGGTTTTCCTTTCGATACTTATGTAAAAATCATGCTTGCTTTTAAAAAATGAACCAAGTGTATATATAGAGATTATGGACTTTATCAGATGGGCCCTTAAAACCCGTTCCTGTTCCAGTACCCACCTACTCACCCTCCTCCTGTCCCTGTAACTGAATTAAAAAAAAATGTTCACACACTTACCTTAATCCCGGGACAGAAACTGCTCCCCGCCCCTCCGGCCATCCAGGAAGAGCCCCTCCCCTTCCTAGAGACCAAATCGCGTGGGGAATTTAAAAATTAAAAATTCTCCAAAGCTCAAAGAAGTGCACCAAGCACCTAAACACCCTTAAAAATCCCCAAGTAACTCAGGGAGGGAACAAAAAAGGCTGCCACTTACCTCTTTGTCCCAATCGAAGCAGCCGGGGGGAAATTTGAAAATAAAAATACAAGCAGACTTCTAAAAATTAAAAAAGCACCAAAACACTTTTAAAGCTTTAAAAGCAACATGGGGAGGGTACAGAAAAGGCTGTCACTCACCTGGATGTCATGATTGTACCCGGAAGTGTTTTAACATCGCGCCAGCATAACGGCAAACCAGTTCACACACCTGTGATTCCATTACATAAACGGAACGGAAGATCTATTGATGACTTTTACCCATGAATCAAACAAAACGGAAAGCACACAGGGTCAGAACAGGTGAGGAGGACATTGTCTGAAAAAAAAAAAAACTTTAGTGATCCTGTGGCATTTCTGTTCCATTTCATTAAGCCCATCTGATAAAGTCCTATGTTATGAGCGGGAATACTCTGGCTAGAGATGTAAAATTTCTGGAAATTGTCAAGCCGTGAGAAAAAACAGTTTTTTTCAGAAAAAAATAGAAATTTTCAGAAAAAGTGGGGGAAATTCAACACTAGCACTTTTTACAGATTGAAAGTCAGTTTGTTATTTTAGGAACATAAAATATGACTATGTACAATTTGATTTGGCATAAAAATATCACAACTGGTATATTTAAAATACAGTGTATTCAAACAATTGCTGTATTCAGACAATTATATATGAACACCTTGTCTTAAAAATTTTATTCATGATGATAAAACAAAACATTCCATCTTTGGTTTTCTTTGTTTTTTCAGTTTTTCAGACAAAAACAAAAAAGGCTTCAGGAAAAAAAATGGGGAAAAACTGTTTTTTTCCCTGATTTTTTTCTGGGCCTTTACATCTCTAATTCTGGCCCAAAGTTATTGGCTAGGGAAAAAAAGTAGATATAAATACAAATTTTAAAATTCATGAAATGGCGCTGATTCATGCAGTTTCTATGAACATATTTAATTACCTTCTGCAATGTGGGTGCTTTTTTGTCATACGAAGCAAGTTCGATTAATATACAGTATGTACCTTGCAATTTTAATTTTCCATTGTTTGCTACTTTATCATTAAGGTATGTGATAAGTAAGAATTCTGTTCAAAGCATGAAAAAAAGAGTAAAAGGGATTCATACTGGGGCTAAAGGACTCCAGATGAGAAAGCAGTATCCACCATTTAAATATAGGCCTTATACACTGGGCGTGTTCACAGGACTGCCATCATGATGGTGCAGTCATGGAGTGACTACCTAAAAAAAGAAAAAGAAAAAGTTTTCAGAGGAGAAAGTATTGGCACGATTTGGCCTCAACTATAGGTTTGCCTTAAGGTCTCCATAAGTCAAAAACTACTTGAAGGCACACAACAACAACAAATTCACATTGCCAGTGTGAAGAAACAACTGATGTACCCCACCCCAACTTGAAAACAGCATCCTTTAGGAAGCTTCTGTGTCCCTGTGCTGTCCTAATCCAAGCAGTCAAACTTTTTCTCTCAGGGAGGAGGGAAACTAGATTCTCCAGTACTGTAAGACACAACCATGGCTGAAACATTCTAGACAAACAGCAAGACAATCCCCACCCTTTTTTGTTCCTGCTGTATGACTCAGAACAAGACTCTGCAGGTGCTGACAAATTGTAATTAAAAGGAAGGAGTCTCAGAACTTTAATGCTCCCTCCTTACACTCTGGCTGACAAAAGGATTTCTGAGCGCAGGAGGCTGGTAGCCCAGCAGTAGACTCATCTTGTTGTGTTGCCTCTACCAGCTTCAGTGTGTGATTTACTGTGCCCTTTAAAAAGTGAACTCGTGGACAGATGCCAGCCGGCCTGTGTTAGCTCAGTTAGAGATGAAATTTCTGTGACTACTGAAAAAGGTGGACCTTTTTGACTAGGTTCACTCAGACTTTTTCTTGCATTATGTACTGAATGCCTGTATCCTTTCAATGTCTGCTTTCCAGATGGGAGCACTGAAGTACTGTTAATCCAAACCAAGCAGTGTTTGTGATAATCATGATACAAAACTTTTTTTAATGCAAAATGATTGTTTTTATATAGATTTTTTTTTTAGAATGGTCTGTGTTGTATAGTTCAAAGACAGACAGACAGACAGACACACACACACACACACACGCACAGAGCTTTTAATACAGCACCAGACTTTTCCTGTATTTCTTGGCTACAAACTAGAACACCAATCTTTATATCAAAGGGAGTTGGCTTTCATTAACAGCAAAGGTTCAATTGCACAGTGCTGTAGGCAGTGAAATTTAATATTATTGTGACTTGTTTAGTAATTTTAGGATGACAGGGGGAAATGGATTAAGTTTAAATATAAAGAAAGGCACACAGCACACATGGGTTTTGTCAAATGGAATCTGAGGTTACTTAGAAAGGGAGTGTCTTTTTTTCTTATTGTCAGTGTGAATTAGTAGTTTGTAAATAACCATGTAGTAGACAGTAGATTTATTGCCTTTTAGAAGGAAACAAAGTATACAGAAATATGGCCATGCATACATACAACATTACCGGTACAGCTCCAGTTCAGAGCTGTCAAACTAGTTTTTTTGCCCTATAGCCTTACAAAGGCATTTGAATTAGTTTGGACTTCTAATCTTTCCCTTTTATGATTTTATTTTTAGTAAGCCACTTTGCAAAAGACGAAACAGTTGTGCCCATTTAAAATTCTGCAAATGCTGACACTACAACATTCACCGTGGCATATAGTCTTTTTACTCTTTCTTTTCTACCCAAAACTAGCAGAATATTTTGCCTTTATAAATGTGCAAAAAGAATGGCTACACGAAACAACAGGAAAGACACCCATGTGTGGATGTGCTATAAAAATACGGAGCATTTTAGTTTAACCCTCCAGTTACTGAGTTGTTCCATAGCTATATGAAATGATTTACCATCATATTTATTTGTATCTTCTGTAATTACTATAATGTTTCAAAACATGTTGTTTGACTGTCTGTTCCTATGTAAACCAGTGGCTTTGTTCTTCTCCTTGGTTATCTCACTGGGATTTACAACAGCATGTTCATGCTCAAACCTGTTCTAATGTTAAAGTGCAAAAGGGGGCAGTAAAGTGCTATCCAGAAAAATGCTATCGTTTGAGGAACATTTTTTTTAATAAAATGGAGATACTCATTTTACTCTCGATTTGTTATCTCAATTATTCATTGGTTTGTTATTTTAGGTGACTCTTTCCTGCATTTAATTTTTTTTTTAAAAAATGTGAGTGTATGTTTCTGTTTCTGTGCATATGAGGCTTGCCACTTTGAACAATAAAAGCAGTAAATGATGTTGCGGTGGAATATGGCTTTCTCTTTGGGGTCCTTTAGCTTCAGTGTGAAATCTCTTTGAAACAGAATTCTTCCTTATTCACATACCTTATGACAAAGTACTTTTGTAAGACCCTAATTCAGTAAAGGTTATTTTGCCTTCAGTATTAACAGTGTATTCCTGTGAAAACAATGCCAAAAGGAAAAAAGAGAGAGGATTTTGAGGCTAGCAACTGAGATCTGGAGTAGTAAAATGTGGAGTGGGGTCATGGGGTCAAGAATCGGGCTCTCCTCCAGAGGCAATTGCATGATTCATCAAGAAGTAGCTGGAATGAGCATCTAATTGCATTGCAACTATCCATGGCTTTCTTATTTACTATTAATTCAGTAGGCTAATTCCTTTCTATACAGACACACGCCTATTTTTACCACAGTTATTCTTCATTTCCTCTCCCTAGCCCCAAGAACAGTTGAACAAAATATAGTCCTATGACATGACTTATGGGGAATGCAGTTGCCTAATTCTTAAGTAGGTGGTTTTCTGGTGGTGGTGCAAATCTAGTGTAGTTGATGAGATTCTGCATGTTGATGAGGTACTGGAATGTTACTAGATTGATAGAGTAGGAAAAAAGTTGCCACACATTAGCTTCCTCTTTATGGGGGAAGAGTTGATCTAGCAAATGGATCAAAATTTTCTAGTGCTTCAGCTAGTTGCAATGTTCTGGTAATTGCTTTCTGCCTCATTTTGTACATTGCATATCAACCTTTTTATTTATTTATTTAGGCAGGCCTTTGGTTTTCAACTTGTTGCAGCAGATTGGGCTTTTAATGGGATATATTGTGTCTGTATTTTATTCTGTTTTAAATGTGTGTTTTTTAAACCATATTTGGGGCTTAATTGTTTTTTTTTTTAACTTGTACTTTGTTTTAATTAGTTGTAAGTTGCCTTGAGGCCTATGTTGGGAGAAATCTGGGGTGTTAAGTGAATAAGTACATACAGTCAGATCCCCGAATCCCCAGAACCAATATCAGCAGGACACAAAATAGGGACAACGTACCATAGAGTCATGCTGGAAAATGCCTAGAGAGGCATCCTCTCCAGGCATCTTCTAGGTCCTTGAATGCAACTCTGCCATAATGTTTTTACCAGAAATCCATTATTTTAATAGGGTTCACTATTATCCACAGTATCCACGGTAAGTCTGGGAATCAAATGCCCGTGGATAAAGAAGTCTGACTTTACAATTAATATTGTCATATAAGGTCATTTATAAAAATAGCATTCATAGTCTGCAGTTTTCAGCAAAACCAGCCTGTTTTTCCCCCTTTAAGAATGTGTGACTCTTTCCTCATACAGTACTTTCTAACTTGCATTGTGCTCTCTTAAACTTTATCTGTCCTACATACAATATTCCTTGGTGTCCATGTGGGAAGAGGCCAGGTAGAGCTAGTTTCTATATCTGATTTCTTTTTGGAAAAATTCCCAACAAATGAACTGCTGCAATGGAAAAAATTGCAATCTAAGATGTGTTATATGACTGCTAGTCACAAGAGTCAAATTTCTTTGTGAAGGCACTGAAAACCCATGTTTGAAATGTCGTCCTTCCCTCCGCCATTACACCAAATAACTGAATGCATAGGTTTGCATGTCAGTTGTAGCTTCTTGGTGAACTGTTGGTGAACTGTTAGGGAAAATTGATTTAAGTATATTGCTGGTAGAAAAGTTGTTAAAAAGCCATGCTACTCCTTTATAGTCAGGGACACAGGCTTGTGAAGGCACTTTGATATCTTTTTGTATAGGGTTCCTATGAGAAGATGAAAAGAGACAGATGTTATTTACATATATGACACTAAAAGTGTCTTTGGGCTCACTTCACCTGTTTGTGTGTCCAGGTGAATGTTGTTAAAAGAACAAATTTTATCTTTGTGGGGAAAAGCACAGATCTTGAAATGGAATGTACATTCCAGCCAGTAGTCGGTAGTACATTTTCATTACAGATGTAGGAAAACAAAAAACACATTCAGTGTCATGTGAAAATACTGATAGAGGGAAGCAGGTCTACTAGCTGCAGTTACTATGGGAACTAGAAAACAGTGGAAGAGACCAAGTGCAGTCTGCTCTGTACATGTAGGGATTTTACAGTCAGTTGGAAGAGGCATTATAGTATAGTTATGACTTACACAGATGCTACAGTTTTAGAATCTGAGAAGCAGTCAGCTTCCTGTTGTACTTCATAATGGATCCCACCATCCTCCTTGGTTACTTCTTTACTAATAAGCTACTTGACATGTTCACTGTGTGAAGCTGTACCACTCTTCCCTTCTACCACACAGATGATATAACACATGGAACAAAGACTCCAGATAAATCCTTGACAATGCATACTTATTTTAAAAGGAGAGAGGGATAATCTAATCGGAGGCTTCGTATGTTTTAATACTCACAAAGGGCCTTGGCTCTCACACATCATATTTCAAAAGTTCCTAATAAAAAACACAATAAGCTATATGTATAAAATATGAATTCACACATATGTATTAAACTACGTAATAAAATACGAATAGTATCATTAAATTATATTATTAAAACACCACTAAAACAATTTAATAACAGCACACTAATTAAAAACACACTCACCAGGAATTAGAGCACCAGTATTAACAAGTCCACAATATCTATATTAAAACCTCTGATTGTAACAGGCAGTTGCTGAAGACATGCTGGAACGGAAACATCTTTGCCTTCTGACAGAAAAATGATAATAATGGTGATGCCATCAATGTTCATGACAATGTACAAGAAAGAGAGAGACCTGCTGAAGGTCTTTTTTAAAAGGGAATATAGGGGCAGGAAGGAACAATAGGATAGGGGCTAGTCTAACCTGTCTTGGAAGGGAATCCCATAATTTAGCTCTTATGTCCGTACCAGATGAATCTTGGGAGGTGGTGGGAGCAAGAAATGGGCCTCTCCTGCAGATCTGAAAGACCAGCAAACTTTATGTGGTAGAATATGGGCTGAGATCCTAAGATACCTATGATGTTGTAGCTGCGCACCATTACCCTCCAAGGTCCTGCTTGCCAGGTACAGCTGTCTGGCTTTAAAGGTGGGTTTTAAGCACATTTGCATTTGTAAATGTGAATACAAAAGAGTTATGAGATCATAAGGCTAGCTTCTGGCATCATAATTGCCTAGCAGGCTGCAAGTCATGGTCTTTCAGACAGCCTGGACCTATAGCTTTATAGCTTATAACCAGTACTCTGAATTGTACCCAGAAATAGACAGAAAGCCAGTGGAACTGGTGTAATAAGAGTTATGTTTCCTGTAGGCAGCCCTAGTCAACATTCTGGCTGTAGCATTTTGGACCAGCTGCAGTTTCCAAATACTTTTAAAAGGCAATCCCAAGTAGAGTGCTTTACCATAATCCAAATGGATGCAACTAAGGCATGTGTCACCATGGCCAGATTTTACATCTCAAGGAAGGGATGCAGCTGACACTCTAGTTTTAGTTGTGCAAAATCAGTCCTGGCTACAGATGAAATCTGGACATCCAGACTCAATCTGAGTTCAGGAGTATGCCCAACCTGTGAACCTGAGATTTCAGGTAGAGTGTAACCCCATCCAGCACAAGTGGAATCCCTATTCCCTGATCTGCCTTCCAACTGACCTGGACTACCTCTCTCTTGCTTGGATTAAGCTTCAGTTGGTTCATTCTTATCCTGGTCATTACTTATACTAGGCACTGGTTTAACGTTGAAACTACCTTCTTGGATGTGGATGAAAAGGAGAAATAGAGTTGAGTGTCATCAACATGTTGATGGCACCAACCCCCAAATCTGAACAATATCTGTAAGACTAACATGAGGGTGGGTGGGTGACACTCCACTACCATTTCAAAGTCCCATGTAATCCATGAACATGGGCCACTGCTTCTGAAAGCAGTTTGCCGAAGAAGAGACAGGCTTATCATTTTATTGCACTGCATTTTGTTACATATTCCCATCTCATTGTCGGGCATTTTTATTGTGTAAGAGAGCCATATCCCATTATAAGTGGCTTTTGTATTCCTTTATGTACATTTTTCATCACTGAAGAGGATGGAATGAATCTAAAAGTTACAATTATAAAAGAGGACTAATTGGTGTACTACCAACTCTGGAACCTTTTGGCAAACAAAATGTCAATCAGATTGCCTAGAAGTTACTGTGGTGATCCCTTGTTAACAACAGGTGTTTTTCCCAAAATTGCCACATGCTGTCCTTGACAGGGATACCTTTTTTTTTTTTTTTTTTTACAGTCTGTCTATCTTCCATCTTCTCATACTCATTACAAAGCCAAAGACTCTAATATGGGATAGGTACTGAGGGCCAATTTTCAACAGTTGTCAACCCCACACTATGCTACTATGGATGGCCAGAAGGGATATTATGTCACTCTTATTTTTGAGGGAATTTTGGGTCCTTTTTTGCCTCTGTATATGCGGGCACCAAGAATTTCATTGCAAGATCTTGGCCCCATTTTTGAATATTTCCCCCCCGGAAATGTTAGGGATTTTGATAGGAGAACTAGGTTTCACAATTCTCAGTCCTACCTTAACGTTTGTTTCATTTGAGGGTGAATGGCTAGAGCTCACTGTGAAACAGGAGAATCGTCAATGAAACAGCTTTAAGAAACAAGTACAGTACAGTATTATATTCTGGCTGGCATCTGGCAATAGTATTCCAGCGATTCTGGAGACTACTGAGCAGAAAACATGTTTGTCAGAGAAATAGTACAGCAGAGCTATAGAATAATTGAGGAACCACCTCAACTACGGTACTTATTCTTTGGCAGCTTTTGAGAATGCAGAGGTGAATATAACATAATACTTGGGAAGTGCTGTTCATTGGAGAAACAGTGATGTTTCTCCAGCGGTGGTCATTGTTGTGAGCAACAGTCATACAGCTGTAACTTTGATCAGTCTGACCTACTTACTAGCATCCAGAATCATCCATAATTAGCAACACATTCAAGTGATGTGTTTCATTAAGAACATATAGCATCCTTGCTATGTAGTCACTGTACCTCTGAAGGTGTAAAGTAGTCAAGGAGATACTTTTTTTAGCATCCTGCTATAGGCTTTGATATTGGTTTACATTCCATAAAAGAAGATCTTCCGGGTATAGTTTAATGTCAGAGAATGTGGCAGATGTAAAAATGCTTGTCATGTTGTTAAGCTGATACCAACATTTTCAGATGGAGTTATTCCCTGGATCTGATTCTGTTCAAATTTAATCATTCAGGAATTTTGTTCTCTGCTGCTCTAGAAATATTGTCAATCTCTCTAACAAAGAGCAGGGAGAGTTAAAAACAAACAGACTAAAGAAGCATATCAGTGCAATGAATCAATGAACACCTAATATGTAGTTAGGAATAAGATATCCCCCTTCCTACCATGATAATACTGCAGCGGTAACCTTCTATGATTCCTGTGTGTCTTGTCTTACATGGAATCATAAAACTGAAAAGGATCTCAAGGCATAGCTAGTTCAGGGGTGGAGGCTAGAGGGCTGCATTAGCCCCAAAAGGAGACATTGAAAGGTCTCAAAATGAAAATGGGATGTGGGGGCATTTTGCCATGGTTTTGTGCCCGTATGCCATTTTAGGCCCAAGAAAGGCCTTTTAAGATAACAACAAGAAGAAGTCGTCATCTGGAAGTCAGTTCCTTTTTTTAAAAAAAGACTTTCCCAGCCTAGAGGGCATTCAGGTTCATTGTGGGGCAATTAAAAATGACCCCTCTGAGCCACACCCTGGATGTAGTCCAACCCACAGTCAGTGCAGGAATCTCCTGCTAAAAGCAACCCTTGAGAGGTGACCATCTAACTGCAAAAGCCTTCAACAGAGAAAAGTCCACCACCTTCTGAAGTGGGTCTCTTCCACTGTAGAGCAGTCTTTTAATATTTAACCAGAACTTCCTTTGTTGTTATTTGAATACTTTGGTTTGTGTCCTCTCTTTAAATAGATCTGTAAAAGTTGTGACAAGATTAAAAATCTTTTTCATGAACCACAATGCTGAGTCAGGCAGCACAAAACAGAAAAATTGGATTGGGATTTCTTCTCCTCAGGTTCTTCCTAAAACAATAGTGACTAAAACATACCCTCTATTTAAAGACAATATGAATCCTCTAGGGACTTAAAAGTATTTAAGACTGTGGCAGAAAAGCCATATTTTGATGCTTCTTTCTCACACACATGCTTGGACATACTTCTACCTTCCATTTGTATGTATGAAGAAATATATAAAAAAAGAAGAAGTTATCTCCCCATTTTTAAAACTCAGCCATATGGCAGCATTGCAATGAATTCTTCAACCTTTCAGGGTAATCCCCTCCAAGCTCTGTACTGAATCTGAAAACCAAAATTATAGCATATATAGTATGAAGCCAAAATCTGTTTTGTATGTTCAAGTTACCAAGCTCCAACACTGGTAGGGTGCTTGGGAAGGAGGGGATGAAAAGAAGAAAGAGAATTCAGGAAGCAAACCTTTTCAGGGGTTGATTCAGTACCAATGAAAGGAGCAAGAATGAACTTCAGGGAAGGATACAAATATGGTGCTGTATTTTGGGTGAGGGGAGGGGGAAGGAAAAGATATGGAAGGAAAAAAGGAAAAGGGAAGGAGTGGGCAGTCATGTTAAATCAGTCATTAAATCAGATTAGGAAACAAACACAAGAATCTTTGCAAAAAAAATTAGAACTTTGAAATAAGAGGTGCGTCTACTCCCCCACACATTAAATGACCATGAGAAAGGAATGAGTTTGTGGCTACCGAACACATTGCCTAGTGCTGTACTTCCTGTGCAGGGTTGTCCAGAAGGATTATGAGGTCCGGAGTAGGAATTTGTTCATTACATTTGTTATTTGTTACCTTTATACTTTCCTCCAGTGAGCTCAAGGTGGTGTCCATGGTTGGTTTCACAATGTTGGGTATGATGCTAGGTGCCCTGCTTCTACCCATGCATATGGAGAGTTCTGGTGAGCAACTTGGCAGCTTTGGGTTGGAGCTTGGAAAGTGGCTGTGTTGGTTGTGAGATTCTGTGGTCCTAAAAACTTTCCCAAGCTGGGTTGAGGCAGGGGCCAATGATAGGGGAATGTTGCTGGGAGGGTGGCTAGGACACCTTTCTCACTAAAGCCAGTAGCATGGTTGCCAGGGGAAATAACTGACAGCTGCAGTCTTACCTCCCCATATTTACTGAATACATAATGTGGATCATATTTATGAACACCCCTATTATGATGCTTTCATGAATTACAACAGCTATGAACCATGTTTTCTGTTGTAGTCTAAAACATGAAGAATGCAGGGCCTAGTTAGAGGAAAAACTCAAACTAAAGTACTCATTTATTATCTGCATTTGTTTCAGGTTCAGAATTCCATCATTCAGACTCATACTTTAGGAGTAAAAACCAAAAGAGTCACAACAGCCTTTTCAAGGCTTAGCAGGATGTTGACAAATCTGTTCCAGGAGCTTGTGTATTCCATGTTCAAATTGTGTATTCCATGTTCAAATGCTTGCCCCTGTATTTCCACATAAAAGCTGACTACTTAGGCAAAAGGTGCCATCAGGCTGTGCCTAGGCTGCTGGAATGGATCCTAGTAACCATATGCAGCTCCATATTTTCTGTCTCAGCAGCCATGAGAAAGGCGAATAAGGCAGACAAAGGGAGATTAAAACCAATTTTGTTCATCAACTCCATCTGGTCGGGTATGCCAGCCCTAAAAGTAATATGTTCTCTGTCTGAGACTCTTCCTCATATTGCATGTGTACGCCTGTGTTTAACAATGCAGTCTTGGCTTATTTTGTGCCCTGCTTAATTTCATCAGCTTCTCGTTTGAATAAAAATCCACGGTGAGTCAGAGTGAACAGTAAAGCAGCTGGAGTGCTTCTTTTTTTTAGCTCCAGGTTTTTTTGCATTTGGATTTGGTGCTTAGTATCGGCATACCTTTGCTCTCGAAGATACCCAACTGCTACAGACATAATTAACCTCCCCTAGCTGTGGCACTTCAAGCAGAACTCTTTAAAGGACATGGCCTTGGCATCGTTGGTTTGGCACCAGCCGTGGGATTTGGGAGACTTTTGATCCTGTGTATTAGTTACATTTCTGTTTGAATCAAAGTTTTTAATTAGCTTAAGAGCTACCGTCTTGCATACACCTTTCAAAGTATGGCCAGAGAGCATGACTGGATTATGGATACCTGAAATGTCTGGGAAGCTCCCCCCTCCCCATGGTGATGTAAGAGCATCCAGCAGACTCAGTTTCATGACTGCAAACCTTCAGACTATATGTGTGTGTATATGTGCCTTCAAATCACCTGTTGACTTATGGCGACCTCATGAATTTCATAGGGTTTTCTTAGGCAAGGAATACACAGAAGTGGTTTTGACAGTTCCTTCCTCAGTAGCAAAATAAAACACTAAAGTCAGAGATTTTGGTTTTAAGGTGAATCCATATTTGCAGTCAAAGAAAACACCTAGGCATGTAAAATATTTATACTTTCTTGGTACTTAATGTGGAATATATACAACTTCCTTAATTGTAAACTCACTTTAAAAGTCTGGACAGCCAAATCTTATCCCTATGAACATGCCTTGTGGAGAAATAAATGCGTTTTTTTAAACTAGTTTTGAAGTAAAAAATAAAAGGCACTAGAGCAGAGTAGTATAAGAAATAATACATATTTATATTAATATTTCTTCTAATAACTTTTAAAGAACAAACTTGAAAACATTTGTTTTGTATCAGGCTGTACACTCTTTTACTACAGTTTTTATGAAGGGATACAATCAGCCTTGTCACGATAAATCTGACACATCTGTAAATGAAGATAACAAAAGAAAAAAAAAGAGAGAGAGAGATCTATGTCACTTTTTAAAAACAAACTGAGATCTTTTGCTATACAGTATGACCCCTGTATCCATGGGGAATATGTTTGTGGGCTTATTTTGGATGTCAGAAACCATGGATAATAGCGAACCTTAATAAAATGAATGACATCCGGCCCAAGCATACCATAGAGTTGTGTTGAAGGGCCTAGAAGATGTCTAGGGAGACCATATTTTTTGGATGTGGATAAGTGAATCAGCAGATATGGATCCCACAGATACGTAGGGGTGGGGGTTGTATGCTATACCAAGTAAGACCTAAATCTTAGTGGTACTTCCAACTAGGGAAAAACCATTGAATTAGTAGCTGGATGACAAATCAACACCTCTGTAAAAGCCAATGTGTTTATTCTAGTTGGAAACTAGTAACTGGATTGAGACCTAAGGCCCTTGCTGCCTTTCTCATGTATACAACCTATGTAGTCATGGGCTTCTTTGAAGATATAGGGATCACTCATTTAAAGTTGTACTCTGAAGTTTTGCTGTCTGAATGAGCTATGTGTGTGTGTGCTCCTATGTCTATATGAAAGAGGGAGATTAATAATAGCTGCTGGGCAGGGCCTTTCATTAGGAAGCCATTGTTTCAGTGTACAGAGACATTTTCTATTAAGGAAGATTTTTATAGCAATATGGCTGGCAAGAAAGATTTAGAAAAAAGATGCTTTCAGCTGTAGGTATTAGAGGGATATTGTATCTGTAGCTCTAAGGACCAGCATCCAGGCATTAATTGGAACAAATGCATCTTAGAGGGGGAAGTATTACAGTGTCCTTTGTGGCTTACAAGCGTGTGCCATCATTATGCATTTAAATCAATATTATAACCAATTATTTTCATTTTGAAGCATTTATTTTGTAAAAAGTCACTACATTAAAATTAGGCTAGTTGCTTGGCTGAGTAGCTTGTTGTAAGTAATTTGAAATATTTCAGGTGTCTCTTTGATTCCTGACACAGTGGTTTACATAGAATTGCTTGTGGTTTGAAGGGATGGCGAAGCTTTTGTGTTTGTGTGTGAAAGAAATGAGGGAAAGATAAATTGAGGCTGTGCTGAAGGATCAGCCAGCAGAAAAAAAGGAGGTCAGATCTAGTGCCTGGGGAAAAAAAAACACCAAACACTACAGCTGCCATTGCCTCCCTCTCTGCCCATATGGCAGACAGAGAGGGGAGGGTATCAACCAATACCTGTACTACAGTTGAAATTGCTTTGTGTCAGATAACTGAACAGCTGTCACATTTATTGGATAATGCCTGTGACATTATCAAAAAGTGATGTATTCCACACCCCTCAAGTGGGCCACATCATTTTGCAGAGATTAAAATACTTCCATGATATTTCCTTTACATTATACTCCATGAACATATAAATGGTCCCAAAACAACACTACCTCCTCTTTGAGGAGAAAAAGTACAAGTAGCATTTACTTCTTAATATGCAGGATGTTTCCATGACCTTGTCTATTTCAAAAGGAGTGGGGAATGGGACAAAAGGTTTGGCCCTCGCGACAAGGTTTTTTTTTCTTATGTGTCACTCCTACCCTTCCATTCCCATCTCTCTCTCTCTCTCTCTCTCTCTCTCTCTCTTTTGACCATTGCCTAGAATCTATACCCTAGATTGCACTGGCAGCTTGTCATTGGAGAAGGGGTGTGGGTGTTTATTCCAACATGGTGACAAGATGTCAGTGTGATTGTAGTGTTGGTTTGTTTAAGATTGTGTATGTTCCCATTCTGCCCCTCCTCCCCCTTTTAAACTGCCATGTTGCATTGTCAAATGTCTCACTTTTGTCCTTTTTCCTAATTCTTATAGATTCCATCCTGGACAAGGACTGGTACTGTACCCAAAGATAGGAGACAAACTGGATATTATATGCCCAAAGGTGGACTCTAAAACTGGTGGCCCGTATGAGTACTATAAGGTCTATATGGTTGATAAAGACCAAGCAGATAGCTGCACTATTAAAAAGGACAACACACCTCTACTCAACTGTGCCAAGCCTGATCAAGATGTTAAGTTTACCATCAAGTTTCAAGAGTTCAGCCCTAATCTCTGGGGTCTGGAATTTCAGAGAAACAAAGATTATTACATCATATGTAAGTTAACAATTACTTTTGTTTCCTTTCTTTCTGTCTTGCTGTTTCTTAATTTATTCATTATATTCAATGAAGTAAGAAGCTTAAAGGATTTGTATTGTTTTCTTTTAAAGTATTTTCATGGCAGCTTATTATTAACTACCTTCCCTACTGTTTTAGATCCTGTTTTTTATTTCCAGGTTTTCATAGAATCAATGCGGGCTGTGTAATTGTGGAAGTGATGCTAGTAATGCAATTTGTGGAAAACATGAGTATCTTAATTGGGTTTGAAACAATATAGGCAGGAAGAAACTCCTTGTGTGCTATAGATTAATAGTACTGTACTCCATATGCCAAACTGTGGAATGTTTTTCTTACATTTTGTGTAAAATCTTAAACACACATTATATATTTTTGCAGTGTTATGGTATCATCCTCCTGAGATATGGTATCTGTCGATCAGTGCTTCCTAAACACTAAGCACTAGCAATCCTATATTATCATAGCAAAACTTTTTCAAAACACATCAATAAAATTTACACTCACCAAACAATTTGGAGGAGGAAAAATATACAGTGTACCCTCCCAATCTGTTGTTTCAAGCATCCATGGATCATCATATCTCATACCTAAAATGGTGGCAACATGCATGCAGAGACACTGACACATATGCATACACATCATCACTATTAATACCCTCCCTGTTCATTTAATAAATTCTTGCTTTTCCTTTATATGCTAGAAGCCGCCCCCCCCCCACCATGTGGTGGCAGAAACTCGTATTAAGTCTAAATCTTCTATCAGTGGAGTTACAGAAAATGTGGTGGGAGAGGAACAGGCATGGTTATGTCTCATCCATGCTCCCCCTCCCTTTAACATGTCTATGGAAATACCACAGTGGTATGCCAGCCCTGGGAATGCTGTAGAACAGTGGCTCTTAACCTTTTCTTTACCAGGGACCCCCTTTAAATATTTTTTGTTGCCACGGATCCCCAAGAGTTAACATAAGATTTAAAACACTAACAATGATAATGATAATGATAATGATAATGATAATAATACAATTACGCCATCCATTAAACCTTCCCTCAGAGGTACTAGAGGGGAAGGGAAGACTTTTCTCCTGCTTCTTCCTGCAAGTTTGTGACTGGAGCGGATTGAACAGCAATGAGCAGGCCAAGCCAGCCAGCCTTTGCCTTGGCTCCTGTCATGTGGGTTGAACAATCTTCAAGCCTTCACTGACCCCCTGTGAGGACATCACGGCCCACTGAGGGTCTGTGGACCACAGATGAAGAACCACTGCTGTAGAATACATAGCCAATTCCTTCCCATTGTATTCAGTGGGAGAGAAGAAGAAAAAGCCCACTCCTGTCCCATAGTAAAGTGCTGGGGTATTAGAGTTGGCAATGGTTCTTCCAATGGATCTCTTCTTCCCCACCATATCTGTGTCACGATTGCTTTATTAAAAAGTAGTTGTTATATGTATGCTTACTGATTTTCCCTGATCAGCAGGCACAGAATTAAGAGTTTCATTATGCTATGATACCCCCCCCCAAGGTTGTCTTGCATTGTTGCTGGACCCATGCTTGACATTAAGCAAATCTCAAAACATTTTCTCTCTACTGTTATATATTCTTTAAAATGAATGCATCTAATATTTAAAATGGTTTTTAAAAATTGAGCCATATTGAAAAAATAGCAATAAAGTAAATAGCTCTTTCAATATTATGTTCATTCTGCTTGTTTCTGGTATATTCATTATAAATAAAATAAGTAATAGTAAAATAGTTTAGCAATTTCAGTGTAATTAAGCCGTGCAGCAATAAGAGAACTGATGAAATGGCAAATGTGGGATGTTTAAAAATGCAATTTGCTGATTGTAAGATTATCCTTTAAAATATTGCTGTCTTGGTAGGCATAAAATGCAGAATAGTTCAGTGCTGTAGCTTGTGACTTTTGAGTAAAGTGTACCAGTGAATTTTATTTTGCTTGATTATAAAGTGCAATGTTGAAACCAGAGACAGTTGCCAAGTAGGCCTGATGAAAAAGTGCAACATAAAAACGTCTGTCTGTGCTCAAATAGCTGGTTCTGAGGATGAAATATTTCAGTTATCTAATGCTGTGGGGATTAATTCTCCACAGTAGGCCAGCTGTGACATAAATGGCACCATTTTAATTATGACTTGAGAGTTATGGACACAAATGGAACTTCATGGTAGACTGTCAGCTTTGCCATATCTCTGTCGGTAATCCCTCTGAGTAAATCCATAAGTAGGACTCATTTTCTTCATTTTTGTATAATTATTTCATTATGGCAATAAGGTATAATAGACATTACATTTCCGGGAGGATTATAGCATTCTTTAGAGGTTATAGAATTCACTGTCCCTTCAGCCTGGTGCCTCGGAAATGGTGCTAGACTTATCATAATACTTCAGAAAAAATATTGCTTAGAATAGAAACGCCATGATGGAAGGCTCTATAATCGGTGGATGTTGGTGCCTTAAAAGGTCTGATTTCAGATCACCTGAGATTATACATTCCTGAGCTGAAACTCAGTGAGGCATCTATTTTCTTCATATAAGGCAGACATTAGATATCAGAAATTCCATCCTCCCCTCATGCCCACCTTTAGCTTCTCAAATGTCCACTTATACTCCTTTTTAGGTGTATAATATGTAAAAATAGCACCAAAAGCAAGGGTTTAATATTTAGGTTGTAAATCCTAATGTTTCTTGTCAATAAGGGCATATTACTGGAAGAATGACAATTATAGTTCCTCTTACCAGAAACAAGGGCTCACAGCCTATTGCAAATTCCATTTGGACAGAAATAGCTAATATTTATGTACAGATATTTCAGTGTTTCTTGCTGCAACATAGCCCCAAGCCACATCAAACACCTAGATTGTAACTGGCAGTGTAGGGGGCAGCAACAGTATAGGTACAGCAGCATGGGTAAAATGGCTGTGGATACTGTGATGATTTGGGGTGCATGATATGAAGTTGTCTCTGTTAAAAGCAAAAGCTGGCCTCCTAGTTTCTGAGCCAGCAAGATAGGTTTCTCTGGCAATGGAGATGCTCTTTTATAGCCTGTTTGCCACTACATGCTACTAAAAATAAAAATAAATACCAGCAGGATACTAGCCGAGAATTAATTACTATATTCCTAAGATCCACAAACAAATAGTGGAACAAAGGGGTTGTCAAAATGGTGAAAATACTCCTCATAGAATTGAAGAAGGTCCCGTCTACACGATTTAAATAATACGTACGGCGTGCGGAAGTTCGCACTTCGGTACAAACGGCCGTTCGGATGCACACGAATGCAAAAGAGGGGGGGCGGTTTTCCACCCTGAAATACGCACACGCAGCATTCGGGAGGGAAAGCGGATCATGAAGAGAAATCCGTACGCCGTTCGGATGGCTGATGGGTCTGTACGGTCCGTTCGCACACATACAAACAGGCAGGGTAATCTGATTGGCTGGCCGAGTAGAGGGGGCGGGGCTAGCACGGAGGGGAATTGGGAGTGGCCGCCATGTTGGTTTCCCGGCTAGCGAGCGTCCGGTAAGTCCGTGAATTTATATGTTTATTTATTTTTATTTTATATTGTAAATACGGAAAACCAACTGTCCTCAAACCAGGAACCTTTAAAAAAAAAAGCGGCGGGAGATTTAAAACTGCCGCTTGGCTTGCTCGCTCCAGCCAGCTTCGGGAAGAGGGAGTCATACGGAGTTTAGGGGCTTAAAAATCGTATAGCCGGTTTGTATGCATACGAACGACAGGCTGTTCATATTTTTTGCCCCCCATACAGATTTTTTTATGATCGTATAGCCGCACCCGAAGAATGTGCTTTGTCTAAATGCCATCAAGCATCGATCTGCAGTATTCAGAAGGGGGGGCAAATCCACCAAAACTTTGAAGGAAAAGCCTTTGCGGCTTTTCCTGGAGTTTTTAAAAAGCTCTGTGGGGAATGCGCATTCCTGCTCGTTGGACAACTGATTTGCATTAATTCACATTCCCCATAAGAGTGGAAGTAGAAAGCTGATTGGTTGGATGTGGGCAGGGGGCAGAGCTCCTAATAAGGCAAGAACCTGGAATGGCCATCTTGGTTTTTCACCTTAGTGATCATGTGCTGAGGCAACAAAACAGCCCTTTTCTTTTCTTATTTATTGAGGCGGAATATCCCACTTTCGTGCCTTAGGAACATTTTTTTTAAAAAAATACTGTTTGGCGGTGGCAACCGGTGATAATAAAAATACGAGTAATTCTCTTGCGCCCACCATCTTGATTTGCAGGTATGTCCATTGCAACAGCAAAAGCGGATAGCTTCACATGTCTGTGATTTTGCCAAAAAAAGTTAAGACAAATCAAAGCTGTTTCAAATTGCCACTAGTGCACATCGATCCACATTTCCCCCCTCATATAGACAAGCCCCTACTAGCAAAGTTGAGAGATTCAGAGAGAAGCATGGGCATGTTGGTACTTTTATGATCCCATGTTCATTCCCTGGAGAAAGATGATATAGCTGCCAAATGAGGGGGAGAGAAAGTAGTGAATTGTAGTGCGTGGCTTGATATAATTAAATAATTAAATAAACAAATAATTGTTGTGCAATTATACTTGATTGATTACCCAACTTTTCTGCTCCCAAAATTTCATTTAAGGCAGCTAACAATAAAATTCAAATAAAAATTCAACATGATAAAAACATTAAATATTTAGCTTGGGGAGGATTAAGAGGTGACATGATAGATAGATCTTCTACATGATCTGAAGAGATGTCATGTAGAAGATGAAACAAACTTGTTTTCTGCTGCTCCAGAGAGTAGAACATAAACTAATGCGTTCAAATTACAAGAAAAGAGATTCTACCTAAACTTTAGGAGGAACTTATTTGCTGTAAAAAACGTTGGACTAGGTGGCCCTTCCAGCCCCTTCCAGCTGTAAGATTCTACAATTATATAAAAATTGGTTAAAAACACAATTGAAAATAAATTTTAAAAGGGAGGAAACAACACAAGAGAACCCAGCTTAGATGCCAAAATGTATGCCTGAATAAGAAAGTCTTTATATGCTGATGGCAGGAGGATAAAGGAGGAGCCTGCCTAGCCTTCCTTGACAGGGAATCCCAGAATTTGGGAGAACATGAAACTGTCTTTCCATCCTTTGCAGATTTGCTGAGTGGGTGTGAATAGTACACCTGTCTCAGTCTTCACAAAGCTGCTCATACTGTTTTATTTTGATCCCTTTGGTAAAGAAAAGCAACTGGAACAATTTCTCAAGGGCTATAGGGCTAGTTTTCTTAAGACCTACTTAATTTAGAGGCCATATCTAGACATCAGCAGCTGTTGAAAGCATCTCTCAGTGACTTGTGTATGGAAGCATCTCTTGCCCAAGCTTTTGTTAATATCAAGTTAGGTTAGCTTTAGGACACATGTTCTCCTTCACAATTATTTTCAGGAAGGCTCTTGGGAGGTCTGTTCCCTAGTGGAAGAAAATTTGGAATAAGGAAGCAAGAGTTCATCTGGGTTCTAGAACAGTTCAGAACCTAGGGACAAAAAACTAAGGGTAAAAAGTTGTTATTTCAACTGTTTCGCAACCAGAGCTGTGAAAGCAGAGCAGCTCTTCACTCACAATTAGGATTGTGAATCTTTTCTTATGTTATGCTTGCATGAGAAAATGATTTTTTTCTTTTTTAAAAATTGTTTTTATAATCAAACATTATAACAAAATAAAAATTGAGGTCTCTTAAGTGAGAAAGAATACACACACACACATATAAGTCTTCTTGGCTGCTGCCACACTGTAGAAATAATGCAGTTTGACACCAGTTTAACTGTCATGCTCAATGCTATGGAATTCTGGGATTTGTAGTTTTGTGAACCATTTAGCCTTCTCTGTCAGAGAGCTCAGGTGCCACAACAAACTACAAATCCTAGAATTCCATAGGATGGAGCTATGATAGTTAAAGCAGTGTCAAACTGGATTATTTCTGCAATGCAGATGCAGCCTTAGTCACATCACAGATCCTGGTAGAAGCAGTAGGTTATGTTGAAATTACCTCCTATAGTTGAAATAAATCACTCACTACTTAAATGACAACTTTCTGATAGAGATAAGACTTCCCAAGTCTTACTCAGATTCAAATAATCTAAAAGATAAATTTGGTTATCCAACATATTATCAATGGTTAGATTAGATGATGTTATGTGATATAAGAAAGTATGTAAGACCAAAGCAGCTAATTCAGAAATAGGAAGTTACAGAGATTTTAATGTGCAGATCAGCTAGTGTCAAGTATTTATATAATGCGTCAGATTTATCATGGTGTAATACAGAATCTTAAGAAAATCTTTCTGATATTGGTACCTCAGTTGAAAGAGAAATTACAGTGTTATTTAACAAAGTCCTGATAACTTAAAAAAATATTGATTTTTTTATAAAATTCTTCCCCCCACCAAAAAAACAAACAAAAAAACCACAACCACCCAGTGGTACTCAAATTACATTCCATATTAAAGTTACACAGCCATGATACATAAATTAAAGAGATCTAAACTGTTTCCTCACATAGCTTATCAAAAAGACTTGACTACTTTTAGAAATCCAGTATTACCATATGTTCCCTCTCCCCCCCCCCTTACATTCAATAAAACAATTCCATATCATAGTAAAATTAGGTTTTTCCCTTTTTTCTCTTGGTAGCTTTTTGGAGTTTAGCATTAATTTTTCAATCAAAGCTAATTGATGCACCTTATACCAAGACAGCACAGATTTCCCCTTAAATCTTTCCAGAATTGAGTAATGACTAAACTGGGAGCTACAAATAAATAACTGATTAAAGGTTTATGAGATACCTTTTGCACTGTGTCCTTGAAAAAAGCCCTAGAGGGCTAATTCTGAAGTCTTTGTGAGGTGTTGGCCAGTAATATAATTTATTTTAGAGAAAACTACATCCCAGAATTACATTTTACTATAGAGCCACCATAAATGTTGAAAGGAACATTTAATTTTAGTGTTTTACTAGCAAAAGGGGAATAGCATGGGATCCATGTATGACAGTCACACCTGAGCCAAATGCCATTTATGTACAGTTTTTAATGTACTGTTCCTTACTGAAGTAGAGATACTTTTAAAAGAGAAGTTGCCCATTCTTTTTGTATTGTTTTGTTGTTAACCGCCATCAAGTCATCTTTACCTTATGGCAACCCTATAAGTGAGAGATCTCCAGGTTACCCTGTCTGCTGACACATTACAGAAACAATCCAGTTTGACACCGCTTTAACTGTCATAGCTCAATGCTATGGAATTCTGAGATATTGTAGTTTTGTGAGATATTTAGCCTTCTCTGTCAAAGAGCTATGGTGCCACAACAAACTACAAATCCCAGGATTCAATAGGATGGAGCAGTGATAGTTAAAGAGGTGTCAAACTGCAGTATTTGTACAGTGTGTTAGCAGCCCCTATCATCAACAGCCCTGCTCAGGTGTTGCAGACTCAGGGCAATGGCTTCCTTGATTGAGTCTACCCATCTGGAATGTGGTCTTTCTCTTTTCCTATCACCTAACTAACACACATTATAAACTGCTTAGAAAGTGCCTAGCACACTATAAAGCAGTGTAGATGTGTAAGTGCTATTGCTTAAAAATTTGTAAGCCACTCTGAGAGCCTTTGTGGCTGAAGAGCGAGGTATAAATACTTACATACATACATAAAACTTTCTACCTTACCAAGCATTATTGTCTTCTCTAGTGAATCATGCCTTCTCATGATATGGCCAAAGTAGGACAGCCTCAGTTTAGTCATCTTGACTTCTAGGGAGAGTTCAGGCTTGATTTGTTCTAGGACCTATTTATTGTCTCTTTAGCAGTCCACAGTATTCATAGAACTCTTCTGCAGCACCACAGTTCAAATGAGTTAATTTTATTCCTATCAGCTTTCTTCACTGTTCAGCTTTCACAACCATATGTAGAAATTGGAAATACAATGGCATGGACTATTGTGACATTTTCCTTATGATACCCTTTTAATACAGGGCTTGTCTACATAGGCAGTATACCCCATCTTGCACTTTTGTCTTAGAGCCCTGCAATCCTGACAACACAGGGCATTTGCCCCATTCTGTCCTCGGACAATCCTCACCACTCCCAGGACAGATACAGTGCTCAGACTGGAGAAGGCGGGGTAAGACTCGATACAACATGTTTAAAATATCACTTTAAATCTGTTTCTGCCTGGAGACTGCAGGAGCCCATTCCGGCACGCTGGTCCTCAATGCTGCTGCTGCTGGTCTCCCTGGTTCTCCCAGAAGGCAAGAAGGCTGCATGCTGGTCACATGCAGGGGGTCCTTGGTCACATCTTGCAGGCCAGCTTCTTGCCTTCTGAAACAGCAAGGGAGATGGCAGCTGCGGCAGCGGGTAGTAATGGGGGTAGTAACAGGGGAACAATGGGCCTGCTCCGCAGCCAGGATACTGTGATGGGGAGCTGCGTATCCTGGCTCATGTAGATAAGCCCACAGGGCCTTCCATTTAGTCCCATAGCCATGGCTAAGTATTACTGAACTGCTTTCCAAAGGATATGAATGGAACATTTTTAATTCTGTGATTCTGATAAAATTAGATTAATTTGGGGTCATGAAAGATTGTCTATGTATCTAGGGCCCTTTCACACTATACAATTATAGTACTATAATTTTCCTTTAACTGCCGTGTCTACATCCTCTAGAATCATGGGACTTGTATTTTGGTGAGGCACTAGAGTTCTCTGGCTGAGAATTCCAAATCCACCTCCCTAAACTACAAATCCCAGGATGGAACCGTGGCAGTTAAAGTGGAATCATGGCGCTGTTATTGTCTAGTATGAAAGGATAACTGGTACATTCTGTGCAGAAAGGCAGTGACTCCACTGTGGGTTTTAGTCTGAACTTTTGAAGGCACTATCTAAGATTCAGAACTTATTTTAAAGACTCAGTTTGACACCTTGGATAGCTCATTTAAAGTTCAGATTAAAACCCAGAGAAGATCTACCACCTCACTGACGACAGTCAGACCACTGGGACTGTTCCAGTACTAGGCCATTCTTCTGAAGAGCAGCAGGCGGATATTACTGAAGTGTGAATTGGGTATCCATTAACACTACACTACACAGTTATAGTGCTATATTCCCCTTTAACTGTTATGACAACATCCTATGGAATTTTGAAGTTTGTAGTTTGGCGAAGCACTGAAGGATCTCTCTGGATAAGAGTTCTAAGTACCCCTCCCTAACTTCAAATCCTATGAATCTAAGGGACGATGCCATGCCATTTAATGTGGAATGTAGCACTATAATTGTGTAGTGCGAATGGGCCCTAGGACAGAGAGAGAAGCTAAGGGGACAGAAGGCTCAGCGGTGCCTCCTTCTAATCTACACTTGTTTCCTTTTTTACCTTCCCCACTTCCAGCTGTGCATGCTAGACCCATACATTCTAAGACTCTCTCCTCCCCCACATGTGCCCATGTGTTACACATGTGGAGCACTGCTGCTGTTGCAGTCCATCCAAAAGACCACAGCAGACCCAAGTCCCAGAGATGGGAGGAGGAAAATGAAAATGTTGGGTGTACCCTTTTCAGACCCAACTGAAACTGCATTGAGATCCACTGATGGCCCCCAGACCACAATTGGAGAAATTCTGGCTTATAATGTTAATTTCTTTTATGTTAGTGGTTTACTTGGAAAAGCTGGCAGAACATGAAAGAAAGACAATGGCTCATATTTTATTTTGCTAGAAATCAGAGCCAAGGATTATCTTAAAAGTAAGCAGACAGCTGATGTACATATTAAATTGAAGTCACTTGTGCATCTGTTTTTTGACCTTTGGTGCCATGTTGAAAGAGGGTATGTCTGCATCTCACTCCTTTGAGAAAAGTAGGCTAGACCTGTATTTGGTACTCCTGTATCTCAACAAGGCAGTGACACCCCAATTCCTCCTTTCACATGTTATTCAGAAATAAAAAATATATGCTTAATCCACTCACTCATCTTCTATCACACAACATAAAATCCTGTCTCCAGATTTCTTTGCAGCTTAAAACTAGAATGATAATCAACATAGCGGCGAGCACAACAACATCATGAGAACTATAATAAAAGTTGGGACTGAGTCTGGAGATTAGTTTTTTAAACCAAACTTTGGTATATTTGGGAACTTTCAACTGGACGATACAAGAGAACACTTAGTATTCTAGGCCTCATTC
Source organism: Gambelia wislizenii (assembly GCA_030847615.1). Taxonomy (NCBI): domain Eukaryota; kingdom Metazoa; phylum Chordata; class Lepidosauria; order Squamata; family Crotaphytidae; genus Gambelia; species Gambelia wislizenii. The sequence continues at coordinate 224,633,943 of JAUMIR010000003.1, read as the reverse complement.
ATCAAAGACACTACATAACATGCAAATGAGGATGACATTTTCTTGTAATTTTGTTCAGGGCTCTTTTCACATTAAATAGTGATAGGGCTACATTTCCATGTTAACTGCTATGATTCCGTCCTATGGAATCCTGGAAGAGGATTAGGGAGTGGCATCTAGAAATTTTAGCCAGAGAGCTCTAGTGCCTCCCCAAACTACAAAACCTAGGAGTCCACAGGATGCAACCATGACAGAATCATAGTGCTATAACTGTTTAATGTGAAAGGGACCCAGGTCTTTCTTCTCTATGAAGAATGTTCGAGAGAAGGCAATGAAGAAAAATTAAGAAGAGATAAAAGGTCAATAATTAAATTGATGGTGAAGATGGTAATAGGAATAGAGAGGAAGAGGGTTAGAAAAGGGGGTGTTATATAAAGAAAAGAAGAATTAAAAAAAGAAAAAGAAAGCAGGAAGAACAGATGAAAGAAATGTTCAGTTCTGGGATGCTGGGGAGAAAGGGTCCAAGGACATTATCACACGAGTCTCGTATTCTGGAATTACAGCAAGATAGTAGCAGATGTGGCCCTTATCACATGACGTTGTCTCTGTCCCATTGCTATTTTGCTGTTTATCTGCTTCTGTAGTGCATCTTATCATTGATGGAAAACCTGTCAATAGCTCCCAATATTGCTTCTGTGGCAGCAGAAGGAAAAACTCTCACTATGCTTTTTTCCCTAAAAAGACCCCTCCTTTTTTCACAACAAAAGATAAAACCAATGCAAACTATTTTAGTCAAATGCTTTTTGTGTTCACTCAGGATCTTAAGAACCACATGTCTGGAAAGCAAAGCAGTATTTTTCTTTCTATCTGGGCAAGGCTTGTGACAGAAATAGATACAGGCAACACACCCAGAACAAAACAATAACTTTATCATTTTGGCTTCCTTGTGGATGTTGTCACTGTATCAGGGGACCTGTAGTTCTTGAAGGCAAGTAGCTGACCCCATGCTGTGCCTTCTGCATGCTAACATTTTCTTCTCAAAATACCGAGTCTAAAATGGAAGGTTCAACACTTCTGTTTCCAAGGGCAAATGGTAGTCAAGAAAGGCTGTTGTCATTATTGACAAGTGTGATTGTGCTTGCATCTGAAGATTTCAGAGCAGTATATAGTGTGCCCACCATATCTGTGGAGGTTTGTTTCCAGGACCCCATGCAGATAGGATAAATGTAGATGATCAAGTCCCATGTTATTAAATGGCAGCAATGTGAACATGGATACTTTCGCATCTTCCAGGAGCCCCCAGAAAGGCTTGCATGTGCTGCTGGTTACTCTGCCTCTTTTCCCGCGCAAGCACACAGCCACCCACAATTGCAAATTTGCCTACTGCGGCAAGACTTTCTGGTATTTTTTAATTGTATTTTTTTTTCAGTATGCCTGAATTTAAAATAAAATATTTCCTAGTTCTAAATGAATTAGTCTATCCATTTTGTGGATTAATAACAAAGAAAAGCCACAGATCCAGTTTGCTAATATACTGTATATTCTAAAAAATGTGTTTCCACATATTTATAAAGAATAGTAGCATCATTTTTAGGTTACAAAGACAGAATGCTTGCCTGAACTCATGTCTTTCTCTCAATCTCCTGCTTCTTTATTTTTTGTTTTTAATATCAGTATGCTTTTTGTGCCTTGTCTGGTTTTGATACACCACCTTTGTTCATTTCTGTATATATATTTTTAAAGAAATTAAATTTAACTTTTATTTTTGGCTTTAACTTGCATTTCTTCCGGCAGGCAAACTCTTGCCGACCATAGACAATATACATTCTTTTGTTCTTTCCCCCACTGTGTAATCCCTCAGAAAGCTAAATGAATTGTCCTCAATTCCTTTTACTCTAAGATGATATGGGAAGTTCTGTCACAGAGTCTTGTTCTCAGTTCATCTCTTTTCGAATTAACTATAAATTTTACAAATAAAATGACTGAAGTGGGGGAAGAAACAGGACATGCAGAGCTTCTGATTCTTGTACAGAATTGGTAGGGCTAATAGGGTTACAGTCCATTGGGGTGTTTTTCCCTAGTCCACATGGGGCTTGTAAGCTCACTAATATGGCTGTTTTAAATGGTCTTTGTTCATATTCATTGCCATTACCTAGGCGATGTTGGCAGTTGATCTCATTTAAAACTAAGCAAAAAGGTACCTTTCTTTATTTAAGTACCAATTCTTTATTCTCAAGGGTAGCAAATGAGAGAACAAGATGGCTTTGCTTGATAATGAGTGGGAACTAGTGAGCAAAATGGGAAGTCTTCCTCCCTGGCGTGTACTAGATTTGAAAACAGATAGGGAAAGAGAAGTGATTGCTTAGAAGAGAAGAGAAATTGTTTAGGAATTGCTCAGATTGAAATGGTTTTAATATTTTATAATATGTAGCTGAAATTTTCCAGTTACTGTTTATTTATAGCATTCCACTCTTCTAGCGTTCTCTCTTTACACACACATACGCACACTCTGCTCGGTAAATGATTTAACAATACTAAGCAAAAAATACACCACAAAGAAGAGAGCCATTTCTCTGTTAAAGGAGCTTTTATATATTCATTATGCAGATTAACATTATATGAACTAAAATGCTTTAAACATAATAAATAACTTAAGCCAATGTGTTACAAAGGCTTACACCCAGAGGTTTAATTTTATGTATATAAAGTATCTCTGTGACTTAAGTAGGACTACTCCCATGTGTAAAGTTAACTACTAGTATAAAACTGCAAAATGAGTGCCCCAAGGCCCCTTTCCTCTTGCTGTGGGATTTGAAGAACTCTCATTAAATCAAAGGGAGTCATTTGCATCCTGCTGAAGATAGTCCCATTAAAGAAGAGCCAGAATAAATTTAAATGACTAAGATAATACATTTTGAAAAAGTGCTTAATTTTTCTTCTATAGATACAAGTAGGCAAAAGGCAAACACATAATTAATGGTGCAGAAGGGATGATAGCATGTTTACTTCAGTATAACAGCAAACCTCATCTATAGGTTTTGCATTTTTATATTTTACTTGCCATTGATGTATTTCTTTTTGTAGAGTGACACAAGAGAGTCTTGTGCCAAGAGTAAGGGAAATGACTAAATGCTTTTTTTTGTTTCAGCCCTTTCTGATGCAAAAACTGTGGATGTATACTTTGATTTTCTCTGCGTTTCTACACCACAGTAGAAATGGCGGAAAAATTGGGAAGAATGCCACTAATAAATTCTATTTTAAATATGTACCCCATTATTGTATGCAAATTGAATACTTTCTCCTCTGAAACTTTTTTTTTCAATAAGAAACTTGATTCCTGTCCTATAAGAAAATAAAGGATGCTTGCACTACTCCAAGCCAAAAGTGTATGTTCATCAACCTGTACATCAGGTTTAAAAGAGTTTGTCTTATAAAATCTTTTAAATGTAATGTGCACATTAATGGCCATAATATTTTGGCTTGGAGTAATGCAAGTACTGTATGCCTATCACATCACTTAGGAGGACCTGATCAGGATCCCTAGGAGGACATTTCTTTGGCTTTGATATGGCCAAGCTGTCAGCAAACTGGACAGTAACTGTGTAAGCACAGGGTTGTGCCTGCTTGCACAGAAGTAGGTTCATAGAATCATAGAGGAGTTGAGAGAGGTCAGAAGGGCCATCCATTCCAACCCCATTGTGGTCTAGGACTCCAGCCTCTTCAAACTGAAATTTCAGTCTATCTAATGTACTAAGATTTTTATTGTTTGCATTGCCAGAATCCTATATTTCTGGTGCATATATTGGCATCTCTGTATTATATAATCTGGGCCTGTGTTTGTATAGTATCTGTGCAAATGAGTAAGTGGTATCCCAAGTCCAGGGTGATGTGTGCACAGCAATATGTAATTAGCCATCCAGCAAATTTTTAATATCAGTTTTGTTAGTAACAGTTGTTGAGGAAGCCTATCTAAATCCACTTTCCCCCTAAATAAAGAAGGGATGTTTCCACTCATTCTCAGCTTTGACCATCCTGTTGATCTACTTGGCACTGCACATGTCACTCATAGCTCAGTGTGGGAAAGTGTTTCTGTAGCTCCAAATAGTGGGTCAAGAAATCAGCAAAAGAAACTATACATACAGTACCCACCTACATTGAAGTTGTACTGAGTAGAACTTCCTCAACTTTTTCTTACATAGGGTTGCTCTCTTTGTATTGGGACAGATCACTTCTGCAAAGAGCTCAAGGTGATTTGCATGCTTTCTTGATACTTATTTCATGGGGATTACAGTGCCTATTATTCTAAGGCAAAAATTTCTACCTTAAATATACTGAAAATATGACAGTCAAAATTATTTGCGTATTGGGAAAAATCAGTATGAAATATCCATAGGCTGCATTATATGTATGCAACTTACGCTAAATTCTCAAAACTGAGTATGAAGTAGAGTTCAGAAAAGTTGCTCTTTTGGACTATAACTCCTAGCTTTGGTATGAACTCATCAATTATGAACATTTGAATGTCTGAAAATGAAGGTTTTGTTTTCAGGACTCATTTACATATTCAGGAAAGCTTGCCTTGGTCATGTGTGTGCGCGTGCGCGCGCGTGCGAACACAGACGTGCATGCACATGCACCTGCCTTCAAGTCACCTGTTGACTTGTGACAGCCCTGTGAATTTCATAGGAGCTTCTTTAGGCAAGGAATACTCCGAGAAATACTGTATTTTGTAAGTTTCTTTGCCTTGTTTAACACATTGTTTATTCTGCCAGAGCTTTGAGGTTAACAATATATATATATATATATATTAACACATATTCAGCAACTCTTATGCCAACTCGTAAGCCTATTAGTGTCTGAAAGAACTGGGTTGGCTTTCTTGCCTGCTAGGATGGGAAAGAGTGGGCAGTTTTTTAAAAAAATAAATAAATCTGTCACCTCAGAAGTCACTTGTTTAGCAAGGTTCCAGTTAGCAAATCTTGATCTTAATCTAATATGCATATTACTTTGGACATAAAGCAACAGCATACTGTCTACAAACCACAATAGTGTAGGCTTCATAACTGATATGGAGATTTAAAATGCCAAATAATTTTTTGTGATAGACAATGGCAAATGGGTTTTTGTGTTGTCCAATAAAGCATACTTCTGTTTGTTTTAAAAGTAAAAGGAGGAGATGAAGGTATTCTTTTATTGAAGCAAACATGTGGAAAATTGCACAAGATCGTTATAGTAGAGAATGTCTCCCCTGAAAGGAATGAGGTTCATCTGTAGGGCAAACCCTGGCTGTGTCACTTCATTGGGGTTACTGTTGGACTCTCTGCGGTCACAGCAAATAATGTCATGTCCATCTAAGCCATTAGAGCTGTGCGAGTGGCACATTTTCTCGTCTGTAGTGTTATATTCTAAAATGTCACTAGGCATTAACTCAGTCAATGGTGATGTCCTACCACCTAGAGATGAACCCTGCCTCAAGATGATGCTTTCCACTTCAGTGCCACTCTTATAGCAATTACCGGGTCATTAATATCATTGCATGCAATTAGTGACAGTAGACTGCACAAAGAGTTTGTTATATTTTTTCAGCCCCAGTAGGAACTTAAAATTCTAACCTTTCTCAAACAAGGGGCTGAGTAACCAATAGTAAGAACTTTGAGATGGCAGACAAAAATTATTAGGATGAATCTGTAAGTTAATGGACAATATCTTCCCATATTATATTAAGGCAGCCAGTTTTCTATGAACAAGAACACATGCAACTTGAATGCTAATTCATTTTGCTCAGTTGAATGTTTAAGCGGTGTGGGTTGGGAGAATCACAGATGATACTGGGAAATATTTTCTTAATCTTTTTCAATTGTTTCCTTCTTCCATGTCTGGAAAATAAGAATTTGGTGACATGCACATACACACCTCACAGCAAATCTCTGTCTGTCTGGATTCCTTCCTTCCTTCCTTTCCCTGCCCCTTTGTCCAGGTTTACTTGTATCCACAATCACTGTGGATACAGTGGACTTGGGTGTTAATTGTCATGGGAGTTGTGCAGCAGTATCTTTCAGTGTTAACACATTTTTGCTTTTTCTTCCATCTTGAAAAGCTGTAAAAAAAAATCCCATGAGGAATTCTTAGTGCAGAAAAGACACTGATTGAAAACAATAGCGCAGAAAATTCTCAGCCATAATGAAACATTTAAATGGTTATGTTGCCTCAACAAGCCTGCCTTTTTAGCAACTTCAGATCATGTTGAGAGAAGGAACATGTTCTCCTATATGAGGCTGCTTGGGTTTTGAGATCATCAGGGGAGACCTCTCTGTCCTATCACCTTCGCAGGCACAACAGGTGGGAAAACAGGAGTGGAACTCTGTAGTGGCTGCTCTCAGGCTCTGGAACTCCATCATCATCATCATCATCATCATCATTGTCTTTCTATAGAGCCATCTATGTACATGGCGCTTTACAAGAAAAAGAACAACAAAACAGTTCCTTGCCCTCAAGCTTACAATCCAAGGACTTTTTCAGATGCCCCTTACCGTGCAAGAAGCCTCCGTAACAGCAACAAAGCTGCTGTGTGGCAGGGGGTCCATTTGGACGACGCCATCCCTCTCTCGGCATCGTCCGTGACTGTTCCGGGTAGGATTGAGGCAGCCACGCCATTTTTTATTCACGGAAGTTGTCCATTAATAAAAAATTGTGCATCCGCCCTCAATCCTACCCGGAACAGTCACAGACGATGCCGAGAGAGGGATGGCGTCGTCTGAAACAGATCCCCTGCCGCGCAGCAGCTTTGTTGCTGTTACGGAGGCTTCTTGCGCGGTAAGGGGCGTCTGAAAAAGTCCTTAATTAGAAAGGCTAGGCAACCTTCATCTATGGTGCCCTTTTAGCAGCAGAAGACTTTTAAAAAAATTATTACTATTTTGACCAGCATTTGGGAACTGTTTATAGGGCTTTCAGTAGTGTGCTGTACTTTTCTTATGGCTTGCTTTTTAATGAGTATATTTTAAAATTGCTTTTAATTCCTTTGATAGTTTAATTATAGTTTTTACTGGTGTGATCAAATTAAAATAATAAATAATAGACATGTGTGATATATTCTGAATTCAGGCTCAACTGTCTTGCGTGCTGTGGAACCCTAAATGCTGGCTTAAATTAATGTAGCTTTATATCCTGCTTCTTGCATTTGCTGGCCTCTTCCTCTCCTTGGCCTGTTTGCTGCTGAATGAGGAAAAGGGAGTTTGAAGGGGGAAAATCTATTAGTAAGAGTTGAGAAAGATTCTGGGCTTGTCCTTTTCCAGTGAATGTTCCATGTATTTTAAGGGATCATGAAATTTTGCTAGTGGACTAAAATGGGATCTCTATGTTTTAGGTGAAGGATCTAGTCCAGCGTTTCTTCACCAGAGTTCCCTGGAACCTTATAGGGTTCCTTGAGAGGTTGCTAGGGGCTCTGTGAAATACTGTACAGTATAGTGATTTGTTTTTTTTTTTTTAAAAATGAGTTTATAGATACAGTATACTGTAATAGTTTTTTAATACAAGGAGTTACTATAAATGTTTATGCAGTGATTCCCTGAGACCTGAAAATCATTTCAAGGGTTGGTTCCTCCAGGCTAAAAAGACTCAAATCATGTACAGTTGTCCCTCTGCATCCACAGATTTGGTATCCATGGATTTAAGTATTCACGGCTTGAAAATATTCTTTAAAAAAAATAATCCAAAAAGCAAACCTTGATTTTGCCATCTTATAGAAGGGACACCATTTTGCTATGCCATTGCATATAATGGGACTCGAGTATTCACAGATTTTGGTATCCACGGGGGGGGGGTGTCCTGGAACCAAACCCCAGCACATACGAAGGGACAACTGTACAACCATAAAGTCATAGAAACCAGAGCTTGAAAACATTACTTGCTTAGATTAATTTTCAAAGAGATAGCCATGTTAATCTGTTTCAGTATAAAAAATAGTCTTGTGGCAACTTTAAAACTAAGCAATTTATTTCAGCTTTTGTGGGCTTCTTCAGATGTAAGATGTAGCCCATGAGAGCTTATGCTGTAATAAATTGGCGTAGTATTAAAGGGGCAACAAAACTAGTTTATCCTTCCCTTTTTTTTTCTTATTTTAAAAGTCCCAGAAACTTCCAGGCAGTGTTGTTCAAGAAAGCAGCTTTTCCAAGCTCTGTTTGAAACTTTGTTCTCAGTTTTGCTGCCTTGCACTGAAGTTGGGGTAGGACTTCAGCGGATACAACCACATGTTCCCTCGGACATTGAAAGTGAATGTGTGGAGTGTTGGCAAGAAGCAGGCTCGTGTCTTTAACTTCTTTTGTCCAAGATGGCAACACTTACCCTTTCAATGATGGGTAGGCTTTTATTCATGTAGGCTTATGTTCTGGAATAAATGTGTACCGATAAGATACTGAACTGTTCCACACATTCAGTATTTAAAATGATAAATCCTAATTGTAGCTTTACATTTAAAGAAGAAGAAGAAAATATACAAGAAAGAGGTATGAAGGAAAAAAAGAAAGTGGCAGCTGCAAAGGCAATGAGAGGATAATCAGCTGTGGTTAGGTTTAGCCATAATGGAAGGGTTCTGGCCTCCAAAATATGATGGCTTATTGAAACAATGAGATTTTTAAAAGGTGTGTGGTGGGGAGGTTGCTAGGGAGGAGGAAACCTCCTGATCCTCTCCGTGGTAGTTGTAGATGCAAAATATCCCTAAACAAGTTGCAGCACTTAAATCAACAGTAGACTGTGTATATATTTGTGGGCAGCAGGCAGGGCCTATATTTGGATCTCCTGCCTTCTCTAACATTGCAAAGCTCCATAAATCATGCATTAGACATAATTTAAATGGGATGTTGCTTCTTCTTGTTGTTGTTCTTCTATTGCCTCTTTCTTCTCCTTGTTAGTTAAGAGAAAAAAGAATTGATGTAAACTTGTCACAGATCAACATGTCCAGCAACAGAGGGGCCTCTATGTGCTTTGAACCTTCCCATAGAGGCTCTTCTGCATATTCCAAACTCTTGAAGTGCTGTGATTGGGGGCTTCGTGTGTAAAAACACAAATTTAATACCATTTAATTAAAACACCTGTTTAGATCACCATAGCTGCTTTATGTGCACTTTCTAGCTGTTCCAGAAACAAACACCTTGATTTGTGGGTTTCCCCCCTGTCTGTTGAGGTCTTGGTGTTTTAAAATCTGTCTTGTAAAATTAGATAACATATTTGTAAGGAGGAGTGGTAATTACTTGATGCTTTACCAAGGAAGGCATTTAATGAAGGCAGAAACAACTGGCAGGAGCCACAGCACAGATATGCAATCCTGTGGCAAGCATATTTCCTTCTATTTTTTTTAAAGGCAATGTATTCGATAATCCTGTGAATTCACATTAGATCAAGCACAGCTTTGCATCAAGAATAGTTATTACTGCTATTACTGGATCTAAAGCATTAGCTATTCCCCCCAACCCCCATACACACATTTTTCTCTTAGGATTTTTTTTTTTTTTTGGTTGCTTATCTGTCTTTTAAGGAGAGTATTTGGAGAAAGTTGGATAATAGCTCACATTTTCAGGCTTCTTAACTTTTAAGAACCTTAATTTCTGAAAGCAGACTTCAAGTAATGAGCTTTACTGTCTCTGAAGGAGTCCTGGGATGGGCTTGACAGTTCTCTGCATACCAGTTTGTTGTAATCCCACTGAAAGCAATGAGGCGAAGTGAGTGGAGGATGGCAGCCAGCCTGTCTCTATGCTTGATCACCCAAGAGGAGACATTTGACCTTGCTGCAGTTTCTTTGATTTGATTGTAGCCATTCTTACTGACCAGTGCATACTAACCTCAGGGAAGCGGTAGCTCTATGCATTACCCATGACAACTTTAGGGGTCAGAGACATTAAAGGCTCCCTCTCTGCAAAAATGTTGAATAAGAACTGCTCATGCTCGGTGCACTCAATGCTATGGGAATTACAAATGAAGGCAGCAGTGAAGGTCATAAAAATTTAAGACTAACTGTGCCAAATGTTTATACAGGTTGAATATCCCTTATCCAGAATTCTGAAATAATCCAAAATCTAAAACTGTCCACATGAGTGACTGACACCTTTGTTTTCTGATGGGTCAATGCACACAAACTTTGTTTCATGCACAAAATTATTAAAAATATTGTGTATAAAATTACCTTCAGGCTATGTGTATGAAGCATAAATGGATTTTGTGTTTAGACTTGGGTCTCATGTCCAAGATATCTCATTATGTATATGGAAATATTCCAAAATCTGGAAAATAATTCAAAATCCAAACACTTCTGGTCCCAAGCTATTTGGATAAGAGATACTCAACCTGCAATTACGCTCACCCCCATCTCTAAGCAGTGAGAAATTCTAGAGTGCAGCATGGCTTCTGATTTGGCTTCCTTTAAAAGAAAGCAACTGGTTTGTTTGTTTGTTTTGTAGTATGCAAGTTCATATACCATTATATATACAGAGATCTTATATACCACAGCAGGCAGCCCTGTCCACTGTTTTATGTCATATGTCCAGAGAAGCAAACTGCCCTTGGGGCCATTACTTCCTGTGCTCAGTCTTGATTTTTCTTACATACCCATCTACACTGCAGAAATATAGCAGTTTGACACCACTTTATCCACCATAGTTTTCTCCTGGTGTTTGTAGTTTGGTGAATTGCCAGAGTTCTCTGATAAAAAAGGCCAAATATCTCACAAAACTACAAATACCAGGATTCCATAGGATAGAACTATGAAGGATAAAGTGGTGTCAGACTGCTGTATTTCTGCAATTTAGGCACACCCTATAGTGCCTAACTGAAACTACAGTTTTTGTTGTTTCTTTTTACACATACCAAGCTAGATTAACCAGGAGTGGGTGGTGGGGGAAGGTATGACCTTTCAGGTATCCTCTAGCCTTGTGATGAGTACAGAGGCTGAGTTTCTTCCCAGCATCCTCTGGGGGTCACATAAATGGCCAAAAACACATTTTAAAAAGCCCAGCCCCAAAGTAACTGGAAGTCTATTAGTTTTGAAAACTGGTATTTTTAATGGTAAACAGTATGTGCATTCTATTTAAACAGTGAATCACCACTCCTGGAGGCTTCTAGGGGAGGCAGTGCATCTCTTTTTTTGCCAGCCAAAGAGCAGCATGGGGAGCCAGGAGGGATGCATGTAGGCCCGGGACTTTGCTTGTCGCAGTTTTATCCATTCAGAAGACATAAGGAAGATTGGATGTTGAGAACCATTGACAACTTTCTCTAACAAAAGAAGCACGTAGCAGTTTTTCCAGGATGTTGTCTAGACGAGAAGATATAATGCTGGTTGCTGTGCATTAATGCAGATTTGCAGCAGTGTTCATTTGTCTGCACAGTTCTTTGATAAAATCTATTGTATGCAAAGCTATCCGTGTTTGAAGTGCACATGCAGCCATGCCTGTGAATCAAGATAGTGGCTGAGTGAATTACAGCGTGTTATTATTCTCTACACATTATTGCCACAGCACAGTGTAAGTGTGACCTTTTGCTTAAACAAGCTGTTTGGTCACCTCCACACAGCAAAAAAGTGCACAATCGATAATGTGAAACTTCCTTGCTGGTAAGCCCACCCCACATATGTCTGGCCAATCTGCTCTCCACTTCTGCCCTTGCTTAGAATGTGCAGCAATGTGAACTGGATGTCCAGACGTGCGATAATGCTCAAGCCTGTGCATTATTCAAAAAACCTTGGGCAAAACTGTGAAGGCTTTTTCTGTGCAGTAGATGGAGCTTTTGTCCGAATTCCATGAATCTGATTCAGGACAAAACGTATTCTTCTCAAATTCTATGAGGACTATTTTCATTGTCTAGACAACCCCCAGGACTGTCAAGGGTCTCTGGTGGTACTTCTGGCTCCATTAACCATCTCCTATACAAATCCCTCTCAATTTCATTATAATATTACGCAGAATGAAAGGCCCATCTACATATTTGGTAATGGAAAATGTACTCAATTAGCTGGAAGAGTTCAGAGTTGGCCTTTCCCCATACCTGGCAATCCTGTCTTTCTGGGAAATACAGAACTGCTTGCCAGTATTTCCTTTTAGCCATTTTTACTTTCCCTCTTCTAGCTATTCAAAGTCCATTTGTGTTTAGTGCAAATTGAACAGATTATTCGAATTATACTATCATATATGATTAAACAAAAACAGGAGCTGTGCATACTAGCACCCAGAACCTCAAACAATAGTTTATAGTTGATTGTTTATCTATGTGATTTCGTTCCAGTGACATTTCTGTGCTTTACAAGTGTATTCAGTGTAGAAGGGGGAATTATTCTTGGTGTATGTGTATGTGTGAGTGTTTGTCTTCATTTTTAATCTCTTTGTGAATGAAAGGCTGTATCTAGGCACAAATCCAGCAGCTTAATTCTCCATCTGATTAGAGCAATGTTACTAACTTGATAGGCTGAAAACAGCCAAGATTCAGGCAGTGGCTTAGCCTCCTGGGAGGCAGAGTAATAACAATCAAATGAAGATGTATTAATGTAATATTACTTCCACTCCAGAGGGACTGTATAAAAATCATAACCCAGAAACTCTTTTTGTCTGTCTGTCTCAGTGATTCTTTTCCTCTATATTGAGAGTGAAATGCTTTTCACTCTATAAACAGAGGTTGCCCAGTTTTTGAAGCATATAAATGTAACAAATCAAATGCTGATTTATGAGATTTCCACCACTTTTAACATATGATTTCCTATCAAAGGCCAAATTTATACTGGGTATTTCAGCCAAGTAAATCTAGCAGATCTTTTGAGCGGCAAGCCATGTTGATAATGTACTTTACAATTATTCTAACCTTGCTTTCTTTTCAGAATTATAATTCCTGTAATGTAGGGTTAATATGGAGTTAGGACACTGAGAAAATACAAAAGCTCAGTGATGAAAACATGTTCCTTAGATTAGGCCTTCACAATGTCTGATATACCAGGCTGACCACAGTTAAGCAGCAAAGTGTAGGTGTTTTGCCCTCTTACATGGCCAGCAAAACTGAATGTACATAGAGCCCCCAGTGGACTGGCATTCATATATTGATTTAAAATAAATGTCCAGATTTCCTACTTAAGATACTGAAGACAGTTCACAAACCATCCAAAATACTAAAATAGAATTAGAAATTTACAGAACACATTGAAAGCACTTTGAAAAACAGATTAGCATCACATCAATATTAATTTGCTTTTGGCATGGTGGATCATAAGTTGTGTAGTACTGCCTTAACTTTGTTTTTCTGTTTTGTTTTGCTTTAATGGAAAGCTAGATACTTTTGTTTGCAAGTGGACATCTTTTAATTTCTACAATTCTCGTCAACTATGTAGAGATATTCAAACATATTTCAAGTTATTGTGACTTTTTATATGGCAAATCTGTTTGATTATGTGTGTGTGTGTTTGTGTGTGAGAGACAGAAAGGAGAATATTTGTGTTAGATAAAAGCAGATAAGCATTTAAGTGATTTGAATTGTTGCTTACAAAAAAAAGTAAACTACCGGTATTTTTTTCTGTCCATGTTGGAAATCTAGGTTTGTCTTCATTCAGTTGCTGAGAAATGCTGCAGATGCAGGGAAAGCCATTGGTCTCTTCCTAAGTCACTTGAGATAGGAATTTACAGCCATCAAACATACTATGATTGTTCAGCTTTTATTGTGATGCTGACATTTTACTGCATGTTGGCTCTCCACAACTCTGTGTTGGTATAGATCAATAGGTTCCTGAATCTTCTGCCCTCCCAATGTTTTGGACTTCAGTTTGTAGAAGTCCCATCCAAGATAACCAGTGGTTGGGGTTCTGGAAGCTGAAGTTCAAAACATCTGAGGACCACTGGTATATATCACTGCTGTTTCCTTTAGGCAGGTGGAAAATTGGGTGTGGATAGTGTCATTATATTGTTTAGTCACTACGTGGCAATGGACGTGATCCTATCTTGGTGGAGTCAGAATACAGTATTCCTATGTTTGTTAAGAAACGAATAATAAAATTCTTGTTTAGCTTCCTGATAAGAATGCCTTCTGAGTTATGGGTGGGCAGAAGGTTAAATAGGAATTTATTGGTAGATCTCTGAATGTGTTTGCATTGATTGGTGAGAACTTCTGATGCAAACAGTGGCACCAACAAAACAACTTTCCCCACCAAAGTTAAGATAATGAAATAAAGAAGATATTGATTAGCAGGAGATGCCAGGTGTAGAAAGTATTGTGAGTTTAGTTCAGTTCAGTTCTCATTTTTAAAACAAATGCATAGTGGTGCTCTGTTAATCTTAAATATGGATTATTATTTTTTTTGTCATCTGGTTCTGGTTGGAGCTTGGGATTCTATTAAAAAACAAAGTAGATCCAACCATCCCAAAGTCTGCTTGTAGTTCACTCCTGTTCTAAGCCTTCTATGACAAGATCCGAGGAACAGAGAATGAATTTATCCATGGGTTTTAAACACTGAAGAATATAGTGGGGTTGCAAAGCACATATTCTGAGAACTGCAGTGATCCAAGAATATCCTGTACTTGATTTTTTGTTTGATGCTTTCACTCGCATGTTTCAGCAGCAAACAGAGGAGTATGAAAGGGCACACTGTACCTTACAGTTTGCTGATAACCAAGTGAGAAAATCAAAATTGTGCCCTCCATCTGCTAAAAATATAATAAATGAAAAATTTGACAATCGGCTGACCTTCGCTGGTACAGGACCTATTAAAAGGGGAGCACCATAAAATGAATGAGGCATCCAACCATTTGAGGAGATCACCAGTATTGTTACCCTGAATTCTGAGAAACCCAGTTCTCAAAATTTTTAAACACAGGTTTCTTTTGATAAGAATAAAGCCAAACTTCTGTGATGACATCTAGAGAGAACTGGCTCCAAAAGGAGGTACTGATTCCCCCAGTTGAGAAGTTCTGTTGGCCAATTGTCGACATAAGGGATTTTTGAAGCAAAATCATTTGCCAAAACTTTACCATTCTCCAGTCCATAGTGTTCTCCATTGTAAATTATAATGTAAAATTTAGGGAGGGCCTTATGAATATTTCTGCAAAACCAGCATTAAAACTGTGATTCTGAAGAAGCAAGGCAGGTTGAGATCCTTAGGGAATGAAATGGTACAATAGCTCTCCTATATTCCTTCAGCTGGAGTCGTTTTGGGTTTCTTGTTCAGCTGTCTTTGCCGTCATACAGAAGTTAAGCTGTGGATTGTTTAGACTGCATTTCTGCTGCCTGCAAAGATTGTGTGTATTTGTGTGTGCAAGAACACAGTGACACTGACTACACTCTGACTCTATTACATTTTAATCAGAGAAAGGTAGCTAAAGGAAGGTGAATTTCTGTAGCTTAGCACTAAGAAGAGCAAAATGGTCACTGTTTATTAGCTGTCCTCTGTCCTGAAGTTCACTTTTGCTATTTCTGTATACTGTTAGCTAGTATTCAGGCACAAGGGCAGAAGCAAAGAGGTCATAAAGAACACAACAAAAAGATGCATTTGATTTATGTCCAAAACTGCTTCTTAGTATTGATTTTCTTTTCTCTGGGGAGGGAGAAAAAGATGTCAATAAAACAAAACCATACATCTCCATTATTTTCTCAGTGTTGCAGTGCAGATGTACACATTGGATCTATATTTCACTAAATTACTCAAAAAGGTGCACACACAAAGTTGGAACATGAAGAGGTAAAATTTGTCTGACAACTTTTGTGTGAGATAGAAAAACAGAGTTAGTGATGGAAATCTCTTAAGTTTAAGGAAAATACAAGAGGGAGCCCCAAGAGGGGAAGTTCATGTAGTGAGGAATTATGTTACACCCACAAGGAGGGAGAAGTAGAACAAAAGCCAGAAGTAGATCAAAGGGAAGGAAAAAGTTAATAGTTTTTGCAGCTAGTGAGAAGATTAGAGAAAGAAAAATATCAACATGGGGCTGGGAAGACATGGTGAAAACTGGGGAGTACAGGCTGATGAAGGAAATAGGAAATTTATAGAAGGTACATTTTTTTAAAAAATCCCCAAGGAAAAATGTGGAATAACTAAAGAAAGAGAAAACTTGTGGGGCCCATATCCAAATCAGATGAAAAGGAGATTCTTCTTGCTGCCAGAAGTGCCATTTAATTGCTTTTTCTCCATGAGAACACCCTGCAAGTACTTTCGTGCTCTATTTTTCTTATTTATTTATTTATTTATTTATACCCCGCTCTTCAGCCACAAGGCTATCAGAGCGGCTTACAAATTGTTTTAAGCAATAGCTATTTACACATCTACACTTAAACAGTTTCCACTGTGTGTTAGCTAATTGCCCCCCACAAGCTGGGTACTCAATTTACCGACCTACGAAAGGATGGAAGGCTAAGTGAACCTTGGAACCGGCTGGAATCAAACTTGCGACGTGGTGGCTTGCAGTACTGGCATTTAACCACTGCGCCACCAGGGCTCCTTTCTCTCTTACTATTTTAGTAAATGACCAGATGTTGTTGCAAATGTGCTTGAAAGACAGAAGGACATAATAGTGAGAGACAGCATTAAAATATGTTGACATCAAATTTACTAGGGCTACAATCAATTGCCAGTATAAAGCTTGCCTTTTCATTAAGGATGTGAAAGATGATTTGCAGCTTTGAAATTCTTGCAGTAGCTCCCCTTGATTCTGAATACCAAGAACTGAGTTGATGGTCTGCGAGTTCCATCCATTCCAACATAGACATTAGAGTATCCCCCGCCTTTCTACCTGGTGATTAAATTGCTCAGAAATGATTCCTTCAACTCAACCCTTCTGACAGTTTTCTTGAGCAGCCCACTGGTAGCATCTGCCTTTCTAGCTGGTTCTCAGATGATCCTCATGTATTTCTTGCCATTTTGCGGCATGTTTTGAAGCTGTGTGAGTTGGAGCATAGTGGTGATGGGAGTGGGGAACTGTAGTAACAAGCAGAGGTTGGAATTGTTAGCATTGGTAACTGCATAAACAAATCACTAAAGAAACTTGAATTGTGCATGTTAAAATATCAGTAGGGTGTTTGTTTTTTTTAAAATAAAATGGTTAAGTTCTTAAATTGAAAAAAAAAATCATTTAAAATCCCTAGAAGTGTTCAGTAACGAATTAAAATTATGTTGAATGTTAATTATTACTCTAAAATAACATTGCTTGTGTTTAATGTTCAGAACTTGAAGCTCTCTGTAGCTGCATCCACAATCCATTAATAATCCAGTTTGACATCTGTTTAACTGCCATGGCTCAGTGCTATGGAATCCTGGGATTTGTAGTTTGTTGTGGCCCAGAGCTTTTTGATTGAGAAGGCTAAATATCTCACAGAACTACAGATCCACAAATTCCATAGCATTGAGTTATGGCAACTAAAGCGACGTCAAACTGGATTATTTCTGCAGTGCAGATGCAGTTTGTGTTACCTTTCTTTTAAGGTAGGGATGAGCTAAGAAATTCCAAACATAAAGGAGCTAAGTGATCACAGATGAACTAAGATACTATTTTTGCTTATCACTGAGTATTTAATGTTCACTGTTTATCTCATGTCCTTCCCAAATTTTGTGCTTGTGTATCTGTTTATTGAAAATTTAGAATCCAGAGATGTTTTAAAAATAGGCCAGAACAGTTTCTCTCCTCCTCTAGAGAAGGAAGAGAATAAAATGGATGCCAAGCTTTAATTCTAATGGGGTGTACAATTCTTTTCCAACCTGGTGCCTCCAGATGTGTTATACACATACT
This sequence comes from Gambelia wislizenii, assembly GCA_030847615.1. Classification (NCBI taxonomy): domain Eukaryota; kingdom Metazoa; phylum Chordata; class Lepidosauria; order Squamata; family Crotaphytidae; genus Gambelia; species Gambelia wislizenii. The sequence continues at coordinate 224,616,235 of JAUMIR010000003.1, read as the reverse complement.
GCCCAGGGTTATGTCAGTTGTACTCCAGTGGGTACAGAGTACACCCACCTGAGAGGCTGTGTTTAAATCAGTGATATACTAGCAGAAACTGAAGTGTATCAGTGAAGAGCTGGAAATTTAAGTGAAGGAGACACAGCACTCAGCCCTTTTATAATGCATGCATCTCTGCTAGTTTAATCTGTAGAACTCTAGGAGGGGGAGAAAACAAGTTTCTTGCTTTGCTGAGCCTAGCAGGACTCCCCCTTTTTTGTTTTTGTTTTTCCCCAGCCAGCTCCCAGCTTTTGAGGGGAGTGGAAGTGTGGGTGCCCCCAATATCTACTCTTTCAATCAGTGGCACAATAACAAGACTGTTGTTCATGAAAGAAAAGTGCCTGGATAAATTTGCAACCAGATAATGTGTTCCAGCGTTAAGTATATTAACACAGCTTGCTTTGGCTTTGTATTTGTTCTCTTGGCTGTCAACATTCTGCACCTTTTTCTGGCCAAACCTGAACAACAGGAGGGAATTTGGACCCATTACATCAGTTTTCTGGTACGCTTTGTTTTGCACCTGGAGGTATCCTGAAGTATTTCACTTGGTGTTTTGTTTTTGTTTCTCATTCAGCAACATCCAATGGATCCCTAGAAGGCTTGGATAACCAGGAGGGAGGGGTGTGCCAGACAAAAGCCATGAAGATCCTAATGAAAGTTGGACAAGGTAAAGACGATCTGTTTCTACCCCCCCCCCACATCAAGCAACTTTAATTTGTCTCTGAGCCCCATTGAGTGCCTCAGCTTCTGCAAATAAGGTGGAACAGTGAGAAATTGTGGAATCTATTCATTCATCTTCCTTTAGAGTCTAAAGACAAAGCCTATTTTCTGCACCTAAGTTACGGACAGATTTTGCAAGAAGAGAATTAATACAATAAGATCGCTTCATTGATGAGCTCCTCTTGGAAGGAAAGGTCATCCATGAACAACATGTGCTCCAGTTGTTCTTGCTTGTATTCTTAATAGTAACATGCAGTTTCACAACTCAAAATTATTCAAAACAAATGAAAAGGAGAGGGAGCTAACATTTCCATGGCTTGCTTGTAACAAAAGCTTCACTAAAAGAAGAAGGTTTTGTTCACTGGCCTTCTCTCATATACAGATCACCTATTGTGCAGACGGTTTTTTTGAAAAAAAAAATCTAATTAGAGGTTGGTTTAGTAGTCTATCAACTTGCTTGACTACATTGAAATGTCATTTGCAAAGGTTTTTCTGCTAGTTTCAGGAATCCCCTTCATTTTCTGCTGCTAGCTCCACAATCTAAATATGTGAAATAGCTCTTTTTTGTTGCTTGTTTTAAAGTGGAAAATTACATTCTCATATCTCCTTCTTCTCCTGCATAAAGGATCTTCTGTTCAAAGCCATTCATGCCGCATGATAATTGATAACCAGCTTATAAAGCACATTATTATTAGTTTGTAGTGAATCATTTGTGTTCTTTCAGTTCCCAATTCTAGTGGGTCCCCCAGTAATGCTGATCCAACTAAACGCCCGGAACAGGAAGCTGGTACCAACGGGAAAAGCTCCACAACAAGTCCCTTTGTAAAGGATCATGCAGGTAAATAGGAGAGCTTCTAGATTTTGAAAGAGGTTATTTTCTAGGCTACTTCACATACATTTTGTTAAAAAGAGCATTCATGTGATGGCCAAGTTGTTGGGATGTGGGGCAGGGAGTTCATGGCAGAGAAATGAGGATTTCCTAAGCACTTCAGGGCTTGTGCCAGACACAGTGGAAATTGTGGCAGTGTGGCTTTTCATCTTTTTGTCTTCTTTTTTAAAGCCCCCTCCCCTGATACCAGTGGAAAGAAGAGTGGGGCTATGCCAGCCTTATAGCTGGTATAGTCCCACTCCTTAGCTCCACTGGTATTTGGGGAGGGGGGCACTTTAGGTATGAGAAATCTAAAGCCTCCCCCTATTTGTTGCGGACAGAAAGTCTCTGATGAACAGATGACCTTCCCACTGGCCTCCATCCTCTCCATCCATGGAGTGGGAAATTCGTAGTGTCCTGTGGTATTTGCCCATGGACTCTAGGACTGCACAATGAGAGTTTATTCACTAATAAAAATAAACAACATTGACGTAGTGAGAGAAAACAAGTGAGCACCTAAGTGGGAGGTCAAAATTTATTACCTTTTTGCAAAAGCAAGTCCCTCTCCCTTCATTTGCATTTCATAGAAGCTTAATGACTCCATGTAAGAATATTATTGATTTGTTGGAAATAGGCTTTGCTCTAAATGGGTTTTCTAACTGTAAGAGCTAGCTTTCAGGAAAAGGTGGCTTTACGATCATTCATGGTTGTAATCCAGCACATACTGGTAGTTAAGGTTATTTAATGTTCATCCTGGGGTACTTAGCATGATGCCACTGAATACACCAAGACCCTCCTGACAGTTTTTGGAGTGGGTGGGGCCCCTTAGGTTTAATTTATTAAAAAAACCTAGATATTACCACACTGCATAGTAAAGGGATTTTCTTTTCTCAAGCACCATTTTATACTTCCAGCAATGCCTCTGGGCACCTCATGGACCCAAAATACACTCTTTGAAAATAATAATGGTTTGGAGTATTTATTTTATTTTAAGTTTAAAATAATTATTGTATTTAATTTATTTTAATTGGAGAAGAAAAAATAGGGAAGGGAAGAATAGCTGATTGGGACCACTGTTCAGCTATACTGCAGGATTTTAACTGTTGTTTCATGGCTTCTTATCAGTATATTATTTGATGTCATATGCTGACATGTCTTTTACATGACAGTTACTGAGCAGTCATCAACAATTTTATTCAAAGGTACAGCATACCTTTTCAGCATCCAGTTATCTTAAGATAGGAATACAGTGCCATTATTTTAAACATCATCTAGATGAGACAACACAAAAATTAATTCATTGGTTTAAAAACATCCGTGCAGTGTGATCTGCAAACCAGTTTACTGCTGTCTTTTTGCTATATATACATAGTGACAACATTGGAATCCTGTTGGCAGTATAACGCCTTGCTACATTATATAGTCAGCAGCATCCATTAAGGCAAGATGTGCCACATATACTGCACAAAAGGGCAGGACAAAACCATGGGAGCTGCACTCCCCGGCATCCAACTACATTTCATGGGGGATGGAAAGCTGCTGAAGTTACCTGTGAAGCTGGGGTTTGAGTAGTAATAGCAATGTTTCCAAACTCTGGATATGAGGTTAGCAGTTACCCCCTCATGTAAGTGCTTGGGCAGATTTACTGAAGCTTCTGATAACTATCTGGCTCTTTGGATTAGACACAAGATAAATTAAATCAGACCAAAATGTCTGATACTCCATTTCCTATTTAACATGATCTATAATTTTAAAATAATTTAAAAATCCCAAAGTGATAGTTACACAGCTCTCAAATGTGTTCTGTTCCTTCTACCCTCCTGTGCATGTAACAAAGAGAGGTTCTCTAGAAAGGACCTACACAAATATTGTTGAGAGTTTAATTCAAATTGGTCTGGGGGGGCCGATAGAGAAAGAGAGAAAATGCCAGGGCAATAGTGAATCCTCCTGTTTCATCCCCATTAGCTGCCTTGAACTGAGCAACATCTGTTAAGAAGTAGTGTGTATCAAAGGGCTGCCTTGTCAGTGCCAGTCCTTTCTGCTGATGGGTGATGATAGATGGAAACAACACAGTGTGGTTTGGGAGCAATATAAAAAGTGAGAGTAACAGATACACAGCATCTTGCTTAATAGGAATGGTTGGGCTTGACCGGTTGCGTCTTGCTATCTTGCAGGGTAATTGGTTTGCCAAAGTCAGCTTGACAGTTAAGTCTTTCAGTACTACAAAGTGAAGAGGGAACAGTGTTCATGTTGAACTTAGATCTTTCTTGTCCTCTCTTCCCTCTTTTCCCCTCTCTCTCCTGCCTCACCCTGCTTCTGACTTTAGGTCCCAACTCAGATGGGAACAAAGCTGGACATTCCAGTATCCTTGGTTCAGAGGTGGCCTTATTTGCAGGGATAGCTTCAGGGTCCATCATATTCCTCATCATCATCATCACTCTGGTGGTTCTTTTGTTGAAGTATCGAAGGAGACACAGGAAGCATTCACCGCAGCACACTACGACTCTGTCACTTAGTACGTTAGCCACTCCAAAACGCAGTGGGAACAATAATGGGTCTGAACCCAGTGACATTATCATTCCTCTGAGGACTGCAGATAGTGTCTTTTGTCCTCATTATGAAAAAGTCAGTGGTGACTATGGACATCCAGTGTATATCGTTCAGGAGATGCCCCCTCAGAGTCCAGCAAACATTTATTACAAGGTCTGATGAACACTTGGTGTGGCACCTTTGGAAACTCTCTCTCTCCTGTCAAATGCTATTCATGACACGGGGGGTGGGGTTTGGGATGGTGAGCCCCTGTGCTGGTTACTGGACCAGGTGCAGTGCAGAGAACAGCAAGTCCCACCCTGTTGACAGAGAGCGGTTTCGAGATGGACACCTCTAGTCTGTAGAATTCCTGCCTTGGTGAACAAGCATTTCCTTGGAAGCTGGAAGAATTTATATAGAAGATCCCCATACCAGTTGCTGTTCGTTCATCATCTTCTAAACCATGTGCTGCAGGCATTCAGGCATGTATAAAAAGCCCAGGAAAGATGGAGCAACTCGCAGATGTTAATGGTTTTAGGCATTCTGGAAAGAAGTCTTAAGTCATCAAGCTTGAAATGCAGCCCTGTGACTTTGTGTGTGCGCTTTTCTCATAGCGCTTATGGATTTGTCATACAGACCTTGGCTTTTAAGTAAGACTTTTGATCATTTTCTTGCTTTTAGTCAGTCCCTGTTGCATTTTACTTCAATTGGGTAGCACTCTGGCATCCTTCACCTGAGAATTCTTTCACTCCACATCATATGTTGCTGTTGAAAAACTTAAAATGTGTGGGGATTTTGTTTGTGTGGGCTTTTTTTTCCATTTCATACTCCATCTGTTTGTGATAGCAGCCTCACTTGAATGGATAATGCTTTGGGAGAATCTGGGCTTGCTAAAAAAGGGAATCTTCTAGCCAAAAAAGCTAGCTTGTCAGTAGAGTCAAGAATATAAGATAAAAGGTGCATGGAGAAAGAGAGAGAGGGAAGGTCTGATAGAATACTACAGCCACTGGAGTATCAACTGGACAAAGCCAAACAATTTAGGTAGCACAGCACTTTGACATCTGGAGTTCTAAGCAGCATGTGAGACATAGCAACACAAGCATCTGATTCAGATCTGCACTGGAAGGATGTGAAGGTTATTCTCCAATAGTAACTTGCAGGAGAAAATAGTTTCTCTCTCTGAAAGTAGGATAAAGAGTGTTAAGTAGGTGAATGTGCCTAGAAGACAAGACAATAGAAGGCCATTGGTGATATATTAGGGCAGGACTGCTGTGGTACTGTACCAGCAATAAGATGCACAGCTTTGAGCTAGCTGTAGCAAAATCTTGGTCTGCTTCAAATGGCATTAAAAAAAAAGCAGACTCAGCTGCTATACTTATCACATTTATCTATTCACAGGGGGGAAAGTGTTTAAGAAAACAGTAACATCTGACATGGAAAAAAAATCACAAGCTTAACAGTCAAGAGGGCTATGATTCCATCACACACACACACACACACACACACACACACAGCATTCACATTTCTAAAAACTGATCAGGATTTTACTTTTTCCTCCAATCAAGCCTTTTAACACTCTGGTTTCTGGCAGTGCATTTGCGAGGTAAACCTGTACTAGACACTGCTGTTACTAGGGTAGTCTCTTTCAGAGTTAAAGCACATATAGTAAGCTGCATGGTCCATAAAGATGCAACACATTTAGACACAAGAGAGGGGGAAGTAAGGTCCGACTTATTTATAATAGGTGTATAGAACCCAAGGGATATAAGTAGCAGATTTTGTTATGATTACTAATATATATCTATATATTGAGATTGCACACAATCTATACCAGAAGATGTGAAATTCATCTGTGACAATGAAATCAATCTTAAATTGTGTCAGCATTATTAAGCAAAACAATTGAGCAACTACTTCTAGGGGGGAAATAGCTTTGCTCCAAAAAGAACAATATGGAGAGGAAATATAAAAATAACCAACCCCCCTAAGCTGTCTTGCATAACTAGTAGAATAGGAAATACAACCCCTGCCTCCAAATCACGAAGTCAGTGTAACTGCGCCATGTATTTTAACAACAAAATATTCTGATGTGGGTTTTTCTGTTGTGTTTTTGTTTGTTTCTGTCTTTCTGTCCCTTGCCTTATGAGATGGAGTATTTGAGCTGGTCATAAGTAAGAGAGTTCTAATATCAAGTTTCTGCTTGAAGTATGGTGATTGTCCTGCCTCCAACCTTTCTGAACCCTGGGGGAAATAAATCTACTTTTTTATGTGCTATGCAAAATAGATGTCTTTTCACATAGTCCTGTTCCCATAGCAACACTTCACTTTCTGGACTGGAAAGAACATGTAACTACAGCATTTTAAGGGTCTCAAGCCTCCACTAAGCACGTGCAGAAATGTACTGTCATAGAAATGATTACTCTCTGTATTTCCTGAACCTGAAAATGATGTTGGTCCAAGAAGGAAAGATGGAGGGGAGGGGATGAGAGCGCGTAGAAGAAGCAAGGTTCTGTGGGAGGTTACCATGGTAACAAACTACAATACAGATGCACTTCTTTCCGAAATCCTTCTTCTCTGTGAATCCATCCATGCAAGGTTTTTTCTTGTAAGTCATTAAGATTTTATTTGGGGGGGATGGGGAAAATAGATGGGCTTGTTTTCTTTTTCCTTTAAAAAACAAACAAACCAAGAATATTGTTTAGTTGGTTAGTTACATTCTGATTATGTTCTAAACCTGGGGAGGGGGAGAGAATATTGGACAAATCAATGAAGAGCAGCCTGCAACTGATTGTGGTGGGGGGACAAGACCCCCGTGTATCTGTGTTGTGTCTTGTGCAGAATAATGACAATCTTGCCAACTGTACCTTTAGTTGGTGTTTGGTTCAGCTTTGAAAAGTTACTGTAAATGCCTTGCTTGTGTTTAGCCCCTGATCACCCAACTTTTTGAAATTTTCACCATGATGTCTAAAACTGAAGATGCTGTAAATACGTTCAGATTTACTGTATATGGATTTGGGGTGTTACAGTAGCCTTATTCACCTTTTTAAAATAATTATAAAATAAAAATACACATGGAAACAAGAATAAACATCTTTTCTTAACCAGATTGTGTATATAGAGCAACATTGGTTTTTTATAAAGTCTAAGCGAGATGTTTTGTATAAAATCTGACTTTTGCTATGTATTTAGCTACAGCTTGTTTAAAGGCCGTGTCATTCCCCTTTGCACAGTATCCAGGAAAAAAAGGATAAGGTATATAAAAAAAAGGTTGCCAAATTGCTGCATATTTGTGCTGTAATTGTGTACCATGAATATTTATTTAAGAATTCCTTTGTCCAGTTTGTAAGTAACACAGTATTATGCTTGAGTTATAAATAATTTTTCTCTTTTTTTTAAAAAAAACCTAGACTATCATAGATTTTGAAATCTGCTTTTGTTCTACATTGCAGTTAGCCCCTTCCAGAAAATGAAATCTATGAAGATCACATTCCACTTCTGTTTCAAACTGAATTCATTCTTTTAAAAAATAAAATAAAATATTTTTTTTCCTATGGAAATGTTGCCTTCTATGGATGTTCTTTGGTTCTTAGTATCTGTCTAGGAGTTTGAGGCACTCAGTTTCTCTGCCCACCCCAAACGATGGTAAATTTTCATTTACAGTTGTCCTTTCACATTCGCTGGGGTTTGGTTCCGGACCCCCCGTGAATACTCAAATTCGTGAATACTCAAGTCTCATTATATGCAATGGCATAGCAAAATGGTGTCCCTTATATAAGATGGCAAAATCAAGGTTTGCTATTAGGATTATTATTTTTTTAAGAATATTTTCAAGCCGTGAATACTCAAATCCGTGAATGTCAAATCTGTGAATGTAGAGGGACAACTGTATTCAGTGTTCAGGATGATGAGTTGCATAGTTTTTCAGTTAAGATTTAGAAGAACGTAGGTCAACACTGCAAAGCAATTTGTGTCTTAACCTATAGTTAATCTCAAGGACGTTTGCAAGCAGGTAATGGCTCTCTTGCTGTTTTTCTTGTTAATTCACAGAGCAGAAGCCGCCTCTCTAGGCCAGCTCAACCCAACAGATGCTGTAAGCAGAAAATGCAAGGGGAGACAAAATTTGCCCATCAGTCTTAGGATGAAAAACTCTAAAGCAGTGATGAAGTGTAGCTCTTTCCCCCGTTACGTTACACTTTGTGAGAAGAGAAAGGTTTGCTTTGGAGAACCCTCCTAAGGATCAGTCTCTCCCGTCCTCACTGCCACATCATGTAGATGCAGAATAATGATGCAAACTTATTTCTCTTTGCCTCAGCAGTGTAACTTCAGCCATCCCTGGAGCTACATAATGAATATGTTAGCTCACCTAGCCTCCAACCAAGAATCTAGACCAAACAAAACTGTGTTGAGAGAGTTGGAGCGGGTTTGATGTAGCCTGATCCCACTTAAGTTATGGTGCTCCTGGGGAAGAGGACATGGCATGGTAGACAAATCATTTCCTCTGCTACTGGAATCTTGGGTGCGGGGTCAGCTGCATAGTGCACATGACCCCAGGAACAGTCAGTGGGGTGGTGAATTAACTCCAAGTTTTAGTTTGAACTTTATAGCCAAGGAGCTTGAATCTGTTCCCAAAAGAGATTCAGCGCATTGGATAGCTCCTTTCATCTTTTGATTTAAGGAGATTATCAGACGGGAACAAAAATAGCATCCCCATCTCACTATCTCCTCTACTGCCCCCCTCCCGTCCCCTTCCTGGCACGAGAATGAAAAGTTATCACACTTACCTTTGCTACGTCCTCCCTCTCCCTTCAGCAGCCATGGAATGAATACAGCTTGTGTGGAGCTGTATTCACTTCCTTATTTGACATCCCAAGCCGTTCTCACGAGAGAAAGAGCATGCGGGAAATTTTTTAAAAAGAGAAAGAAAGCTTTTTAAATTACAGCAAGCACAAAAACACACTTTAAACTTACCAAGTAACCCGGGGAGGGTACAAAAAAGGCTGTAACTTACCTCGATGTTCCGATTGCACCTGGAAGTGTTTGGCAGGGACCTCCCACTGTGGCTGGTATCACACCAGCAGAACGGAGCACCTTATCGCTCACACATGATTCCATTTCAGAAACGGAATGGGCGTTCTATTGATGGCTTAAACTGTCAGTAAAAAGGAACATGGACAGAACGGAAGCTGCATGGGGGCATAATGCCACAGGGACGTCGTCTAATATCCGAGCCCTTTGGTGATGTCCTGTCGTTCCTGTTGTGGCATATTAATGGCATCTGATAAGCTCCTAAATCTCAAGGCAGATTTACCCTCCTACTGACATGAAAGCAATCAGTTGCTGCTGCCCTGGACAGATGGGTCAATAAGCATAATTTCCCCCATCTGTTTTTGCCACTGAGGTTTAGAAAAGTGACAATGACCAAACAGAAAAGCACTTATTAAATTTGTATATCATTTTACCATTGGAGCAAGTCTTTGTGGGCAATATATTCACCATTCCTCTGATGCTCTTATGTACCTTCAGGTCAACTCTGACTTATGACAGCCCTATCCTAAGGTTTTCTTGGCAAGATTTCCCCCCCAGAGGGGATTCGAACCTTCATCTTTCAGAGTCGTAGTCTAACACTCAAACACGCTACACATGCTGGCTCTCAGGAGATAGTGATTGTTTCATTACTCCATTGTCCCAGGTGAAACCTACCAGCATCAATGACCAAGATTGTGAATGCACAAGATATTTACATGCCACAGGAAAGAACTAAGGGAATCAATTAAAAGTGTTGTCTCCTTCTTATAGCTAGCAGGGTTTTGAAGGTTATAGCAATTTTATTTCATTGCTTCTCCTCATAAATGGGCACCTGTTTGAGTAAAAGCCTCTTTGGAAAGGGCTTCCTCCATTCCATGTTTCATTTCATTCACAATATTGCTGTCAGATGATCTCTAGCGCTGTAGCCAGGAGATCAATATTTGAGCAAAATGCTATACAGTACAAGCAAACAAAGGCTGTCACTGAACAAAACCCGATGGTATGGACAACATGGCCAAAATCCAGTTTAAGAGGTAGAACATTTTCTTAAACACGTGCAACAAATTTTATTTTATATAGAATATCTTTCTGCTACCTTCTAGGATAAACCCTCACAGGGTAGCATCTGAAATAAACATCACAAATTTCATAATTCAAATAATAGTAATAATAATAAACCTTCAATAACAGCAGCACAAAAACATCCAGACCAATCAAATGTACTAAAATATACCTGGTCATTAATCACATGATCTAGCCAACAATCCAATAAAATGCTTTTTGGAAAAAGGAATGGGGAAGAAATAGGTTGTAAGGTTGTAAGAATACACCGGGCACAACTGACATAGTACAGCTGAATAGATATGGGTCCGGATCCAGGCATTGGTCAACCCACCTGCAGGCTGATCCACCACCTGTTGGGTGGTGCTGGAATGACAGATGCAGGAATCCATTCAGATAGAAGCTGCTGAGTGGTTCGTCTGTCATCTGGGAGTGAGGTAGAGCCATGTACTTCCCAGCTGGGTATGATGTGATTGTCTACACCCATGAGGTCCCTTAAGGGGATCCCGATAACATGTATGAAGGGAGAGGGGCCCTACCTACCTCCAAACAATCCAGCAACCCATGACAAAATGAGCCAAATTAGTGTCCATAGATAATAGTAGTGTGGCACCAGTAACAATTGTTTACATGTTGACCACCGTATCTGTGGGGGGTATGTTCCAGCACTGCCCGCCCCGCCCCCTGGTGGATTCCTGGAACCATGGATAATAGAGAACTCTGTTGGTTTCAATGAGAGTAACACCATATGTTGACCATAGAATCACAATGGAGGATCTAGAAATGTCTAGAGAGAATATATTTTTTGGATGTGGATAAGTGAAACTCTGGCTACCGAATCCATGGATACATAATTCAACCTGTATACAAAACTTCAAACACTGAGGGAAGGTGGGTATAGATGACAATAGAAGCCAACTGATTGTTGGTGTGATTAGGGAAGTAGCTTATGTCGGCCAGTAGCTTCACATGCTTCTGAGCTCAGCCACCTGTCAGCCAACCAGGCTGAATCTGATTGGCTGGTCTTCTTGCTCCATACCACAGCCTAGGAAGACTGTGTAGGCATCTGGGGAAGAAAAAAAGGCCCTCCACTTGGAATATGTGACCTTTTCCTGCAGCTACACTCCTCAAATTGGCACTCCAGGTGAGTGGGGAGACACACCTTCTGCAGGTTTGGATTTTTACATGTTTTCAACAGAAGCAAATTTGTACTGCATGGGCCCATTGTTGACCTCTTGCACTTAACACTTGCTGAGATTTAACTGTATCAACAGGAGCAGATTCTAGATTTAGAAACAGTAAGGAATTAACTTGGTTTCGGTGTGCTGAATTTAGTATATGTAGCTCAAGGGCTGTCATTATGACACTTCCTGAAGGTTCAGTCTGAGACTGCAAAAGTAGCTATGATTTCCCTGTGCCTTTAGTTGTTACATACTTATGTATATGATGGAGTCAGACAAGTAGAAGTCAAGAAATTGTTGACATTCTATTGTACAGCTTCACAAAGAATCTTGAATCGAGGTTCACCAACTTCATCTTATGTTGAATTACTATTAGTCATCTTCTTGCTAAGTAATCTGCCCTCCTGTTTTGCAAAGGGCAAACATAGAATACTAGCTTTACTGCAACACTCTATGCATGCCTACTCTGGCATAAGTCCAAGAGTTCAGTGAGGTTTACTCTTAGGTAAGTGGGTACAAGATTACAGCCCAATAATCTCAGGGCTGTAAATCAGTGGTAAAACCGATGTTTTGCATGTGAAAGGTCTTTATTTGAATCTCTAGCATATCCCAGTAGGACTGTCAAAATTCCTAGAGAATCCCACAATGATATTTTACACAGTACTGAGCTAGAGTCCTGGCCAGATATTATAAACCAATGGTCTGACATGGCATAAGGCAGATTCCTATATTCCTAACAAACTAGAGGAACTACAAACAGCATTTTGGATAAACTGTACACTGTTTCAGAAACATAACCAGCATAAAGCAAATTGACTTACAATGCATGTTTTAAAGTGTGAAAGGAAAAGATGTACTGGCATTTTAAACTGCTGCTGACATGGCATTATTAATTATCAAATGAGCACAAATGTCCGAATTTACTACTTCATTATGAAGCTTATTCCTCTAGCAAGAGCCTGGGTTGAATCAATGGGCTCTAAGTGGAAAACAAAATTATAATAGCACAGTTTGTGATCTACCCTGACAAAACTAGGAATGTATTAAAACAAACAAATAAAGGAATCAGCAGCTCACAGGTTTTTCCATAATGAAATGATGCTTCTAAAACATGCAATACGATACTTTAAGAAGTAAAAAAAAGCAGCCTGCTTTGCTTCAGTAAAAGTGGCTGTTCAGTGAGAAGTGCCTATATATCATCAGTATGGCTGGAATCCTGTTGGGGAGTTGTGAATACATAAGCACTGTAGTTCTGGTGTTACACAGTGAATCCTGTCCTGATCCACTCTCCCCAATCCCTACTTACTGGGAAGCAGTGGCTGCGATCAATGTGGGTTTGTTCCCCTGTTGATTGGGAAACAGCTGAGGGATATTTCTACTCCACACCCTTTGAGAAATCTCCGGTGAGACAGCAGAAGCAGAATCCTTGTCACAATTCCCCCTTGTGCTGGAGATCAGTTGTGCAAGGGAGGTGCAGAGAGGCAGAGGAACATGTTCCCATAGATTGCAGCAGCTGCGGCCTGGTAAGTGGGGATCGGAGGACTTTCACAGTCCCTATGTATTTCCTAAACTAAGGGCTATGTAGGGACTGTGATTACAAAAGAGTTATGAATACATAATTCTAGGTTACGCATTCATAAGTACCCAACAGGTTTCTGTCCCTAAGCTCTCAAATAATTCATCTGCATTGATCTTTCCTCTTCATTTGAAGAGTAGGGATACTCAGTGAGTGAGACAGAAAAATATATCTTGAATAGAGTCATGTCTCTTAAGCCAAATCAAGTATGGTTGGCACATTAGGCATCCAGATGTCTGCACTAACAACACTAAACATAACATGTTTCTGTGGACACTATTACCCAACATAACACCAATTATACCTTCATTCCTGGACTGAGGTACAGAATTTGTGTAAGCAATGCACAGTATGGACGATGGGCAAATATGCTAACACTATATGCTAATATGCCCTTGTTGCCCATACAGAAGCAGCTCTACAGCACCTAACATCCTGCTTCACAACAGCTGCAGAGCTGTTTGGGCTGGAAGTCAACCTGAAGAAAACAGAAGTTCTCTACCAGCCTGCACCACAGGATGAACACCACCATCCCCACATTGCCATAGGCAAATCTGTGCTTAAGTCTGTTCAGCAGTTCACCTACCTGGGAAGCATCATCTCTTCAAATGCCAAGATTGACAAAGAGATAGATCACAGATTAGCAAAGGCATATAGCGCATTTGGAAGACTTTACAAAAGAGTCTGGAGTAACAAACACCTGAAGCGAAGTACACAAATCAATGTGTATAGAGCCATTGTACTGTCTATTCTTCTTTATGGGTCTGAAACATGGGTCACCTATCACCAACACTTATGACTCCTCAAACACTTTAATCAGTGCTGTATACTCACAATCCTAAGTATACACTGGACTGACTGACGAATGTTGCTGTCCTTGAGCAAGCAGGGATCACCAGCATTGACACCATGATATTGAGAACACAGCTGTGCTGGGCAGGGCATGTTTCTAGGATGGAGGACCATCACCTCCCAAAAATCGTACTCTACGGTGAACTCGCCACGGGTCAGTGTAAGAGGGGCGCTCCAAAAAAGAGATACAAGGACTCCCTGAAACAACGTCTCAGGCCCGGCCAAATTGATCACCAACAATGGTCCGCGATGGCCTCATATCGGGAGGCTTGGAGACGCACTATCCACAATGCTGCAGCCTTATTTGAGAGCTCACACTGAAGAAGTCTTGAAGAGAAATGACAATGCAGAAAGAATCACAACCCGGAATCATCACCCAAGGAGATCTTCTGCTGTGCTTTCTGCAACCGGACATGTTTATCTCGGATTGGCCTTTTCAGTCATCAGCGAGCTTGCAGAAAGCGCGGGATGAGTGCTTCTTGAATCTTCGTTTGTGGAGAAAAGCCAGAGAAAGACAGGCTCTGGTGTGATCTAGTTAAAAGGGTTGTTTTTCTCCCCTTACATCTCCTGCCCCATCCCAGGTGTGTTCCTGTATCTTGAACAGTTGTGCAAGGCAAAATCTTAGGTACTGTTTCACCCAAATGTGGGCAGTTTCCTACTCCCTCAGCAGCCTTCTATGGCCTGCCCCACACTGTTAAATTCTCTGCTAATTTTCTGCCTGTTTGAAGTAGTGAAGCACTACCAACTGGGGGCGTGGTGAGGGTAGAAGGCTTGCATCTCTAACTTTCAGGGCCTCTTAGTGTGTGGAAGTTACATTGGCTGAAATCCCTCTATATTCAAATCCCTCTATATTCCTCGTGTGAGTATACCACTAATATATAAAAACAGAGGAGAGGCAGTAAGAGACAAAAATTAGTGTGGCTTGGACATTGAATTATTCTATATGAACAGGATATTGCTAGTGTGACTCTGAATGGACCTGGGCAAGACATTTAATGTGACTGCTCCACTGCTTCGCAGCCCAGGGAACTACTCAGTATCATCCATGCTCCGATGAGCTCCAAGCATGATTGCAGCCATGTGCTCCATTTGGGATCATCTCTGAAAAGTGTTCAGAAATGTTAAGATGTGGCACTTTCCAAAGAGAAAGCAGCAACTCTCGCAACAACTAAACCAACAAAACTGAGGCTGGGTCCTGAAAACACTCAGGTATGTTCTATAGAACCATTGCCACACACAAATGTGTATTTTAAACAGTATTCAGTATTCAGATCCTATGTCAGTTGGATTAAAAGCAAGGTGTGTATTAGTAATTCATATAAGTATATTAAAGACATAATAACTAAACAGACATTTGTAAACTCATAATATACATGATATATAACAAGTCGCTGCAGATTATTGAATATAATCTGTGCCCTTATTTTACACAACTAGGTACTTGAAGTTACACAACCAAGTATTCACAGTGATTCCAACCAGCAATTAGTAATCTATTTGCTGCTATACAGCATATAAAGATATAATTACAGCTTTTCTAAATAACAGAAGATTAAGGAACTTTATATAACAAATAACAGTGATTTTACAACACAACAAATGGATTTTGAGTATATAACATGGTTAACTATTTTGAATCACAGAACATTATTGGATACTATCTGTGGTTTTTTAAGACCAGCTCCACCAAGTGACTGCAGTTTTTTCAAAACACCAGATAATAGTTGGCAATACTGTATATTTAGAAACTTCAGAAAGACAAAAGGATAATTGCCAACAAGTAAATTCCCCTAGACACATAAATAATAAGCAATGGTAATCTTGTTTCAACCCCTTTACAAAGATACAGTCACATATGAATAAGGACAACATTTACCAAGCATTCAGATAATCATAATTATTCAAAACAGAAAGTAGAAATAACCATGCTTTAAAGTACAGCCACATGATAAATGTTTCAAAATGACAGCAAGTCCTCAGAATTTCCACCATTTCGCAATGAATTTCCTCAGATAAGTTTCTTCAAGTAGCTGCAAATATCAAGAAGGCTATTATAACTTATTTATAACTGTACACTGCACCCCTAATAATAGATTCCTTACCTATGTATAGAAGTTAAGGTTTATGTTATCCTTCAGTGAGGTATGGTGCCATCCTACAGGAAGTGTAATGACCTAGGAGATTATCAGATGCTCTAAATATGGCATTATCACAACACCAGGAGATCGCTAAAGGACTTCCCTTTCACATGATGTCATTCCCCTCTCATAATGCTCCCATTCAGCACTTGTTACTCTGATGCTCGTTTTTATTGACGGGCTAAGCCGTCAATGGATCCCCCATTCTGTTTCTGTCACGGAATATCCTGCAACTGAAAAGGTGCCCTGTTATGCTGTCAAGATGCCAACGTCAATGGGAGGTCTCTGCCAGAACACATCTGGGTGAGATTGGGACATCAAGGTAAGTGACACACTTTTTTGTACCCTCATGGGTTACTTGTAATGTTTTAAGTGTTAGAGCTCCATTCACTTCTGGGCTGCCTGTCGATGCCGCTAAAGGTAGGTGTGAAAAGTTTTCTTTTTCTGCTGGGACAGGGGTGGAGAAAGGTGGGAGAGGAGATTGTGAGACAGGAACACTTTTTAAAAATAATCTCCCTAGTGACTGAAGGTTATTAAATAACATCTTGAGATCAAACATACTCATGGGCTCAGGCATGAGGTGTTCTATAGAACATACCTTGATAGTAGACCATGACTGAGTGTTTTCAGGACCCAGCCTAAGATATGACACTTTACCAGAGGGAGATGTTAGGAGCTGGATCTGGGAAAAATATTCAACAGAACTACTGCAAAGTTGTCAATTTTCTAGACACACATTATATCCTTGTTTACAACTCCCTTTTTGTTTTGAGGTCCACAGTTTTGTTCTGTATATTTTAGAACAGGGGTAGGATGCTTCATCAGGGATGGATGGGTTGCATTTGCCCTCCTTAGAGCACACTCAGGGCTGCACCCTCTTGCCATAACAAACCCACTGCTGACATCTCCACTGGGCTACAATTACAGAAACATGCATTTCCTCTGGGAACCATGTATGGGGCTGTGTGCACTTTGGACTGTGTGCACTGTAATTCTGTGAATTCTGTGTGCACTTTGGACTGTGTGCACTGTAATTCTGTGAATTCTGTGTGCACTTTGGACTGTGTGCACTGTAATTCTGTGGATGAGGAAAGTGGAAACATAGTGGCATTATTACACTTATTATTGCACGTCACTGTAATTGCATAAGAGAACTGCCACAGAATTATCACCACAACCACCACTAGTGATTTAAGAACAGGACTTTACTTCTATGATTTATCATGGGTGAGATCACAGCGGTTCTCATGAAAAGACGTGAACATGCTTAAAAACACCAAAACCTCCTTAATTTACAAAGTAAATGAACACACGAACACTTAAACAAACCTAAAAATATGCAAGCATACCAGGCCAGTTCATAAAAAGAGCATCCTGTGAATAGTTTTCACATTCTCACCTGGACATTTTCTCGCTGGGAATGGGGAGGGGGGAAAGAGGACCACCTACTCATGCTGTAATCTCACGATTACAGGGGAATGTGTTTTTGCATGCTCTTCACTACTGCAAAAAAGTGATATTGAAAGCTACTGACAGCTTGTCCTGTCAGTTAAAAGTAACATCTTATTCATGGCTGGAACACAGTTTGACCATGCAGACATGACAACGTTGTGCAATAGCAGGAACCATTTGTGCTACCATGACGTTGTAATGGTGTGATTTTTGCCATGTCTGATAAAGTCCTTTATTTCCCAGCAGAATTGCCTCTCTGGAAGTTCTACTGGCATATGTGATTCCTGTGTGACATGCTTCCCAGCAGAAATACAGTTATTTTTGTGGAGGCAGAAAGCAACTGCAGCAGTAATGGGGAGATGGAGGTGGGAGCAGAAGAATGGTTGGAGATATACATGTGGTCCATGGATAGGGTTGTTATATTCCACCTTTCTAAACCTTTCTGACCTAATCTGCACATTATGCATTTTTCCTAATCATGCAAATTGTGTGGTGGATTGGGAAGGGGTTACCCAAACACATCTGTGTTCATTTTTTATTCTGGGTGAAGCTACACTGTAGAAATAATGCATTTTAACACCACTTTAAAGTGCTGTAGCTCCATCCTATGGAAACCTGGGATTTGTAGTTTTACAAGGTCTTTAGCGTTCTCTTCCAAAGAGTGCTGGTGCCTCATGGAACTTCAAATCCCAGGATTCTGTAAGATGGAACCATGTCAGTTAAAGTGGTGGCAAACTGCATTATTTCTACAGTGTAAATGCACCCCCCCACACAATTATCCTTAGCTGTTGAGGCTAAATATACAAGAAAACAGGGTTCTATGTCCTCGTACAGGACCTTTGTGTAATACACAGTATGTGAACTCCCAGTGCTGAATGGCCTTGGGATTAGGATCCAGCACACTGATGGCTCCCATACAATTTGAAGCAGTTGTGAGAAGAGTGGCTATAAAGCCAAGAATGAATTCAGAATCTCCATGGCAACAGATCTACCAGTTGCCCCCAGTAAGTGCCACACATTTTTGCTCCTAGGAATTCCCTTGCCTTGTATGATAAGCTGCACTGGAAGAGAAGTCCCCTCTTCTACACAGTTACTGAAGATGCAGAAAGATCTTGGTTTCTATTTAGCCACTCTGTTATGAAGGGTGATCAAGATGATCAAAGTCTGGAAACCAAGCCTTATGAAGAGAGCTGGGTATGTTTAGTTTGGAGAAGAGAATTGTGAGGTGTGACATGATAGCTGACTTTAAATATCTGAAGTGATGTCATGCTGAAGATGGAGCAAGCTTGTTTTCTGTTGCTCCAGAGACTAGAACATGAACCAATGGATCCAAATTACAAGAAAAGAGATTCTACTTAAATATTAGGAAGAACTTTTTTAAAAAAAAAACTGGAAGAGCTGTTCAACAGTGGAATAGATTACCTTGGAGGGTAATAGACTCTATCTTTGGAGGTCTTTAAACAGAGATTGCATGGGCCTCTTTCAGGAGAGCCTTAGTTGTATATTCCTGCATGGCAGGGGTTTGTACTAGATGGCCTGTTTGGTCCCTTCCAGTTTTAAGGTTCTCTGACTCTATAATCATACAAATCATGTGATGGGCTGGGAATCTCTGCTCATTTCTGTGCCAGTCCCCGGAACGGTCAGATCTGACTAAGATGACACATGCCTTGATTATGTACATGTTGTTTAGAGTACTATAACAAATTCTACATGAGGCTGCCTTTGGAAACAGTTTGGAAATTTCAGCCGGTCCAAAATGCTACAGCCAGGCTGCTGACTGGGGCTGGTTATAGGAAACATATACCTTACCTCCTGAAACAGCTTCACTGGCTATTGGTCCATCTCTGGGCAGTATTCAACATACCTTTAAGGGCCTAAAAGGCTTGGGTCAGGCTATCTAAAAGACCATATCATTCTATACCAGCCATCCTAATTTTTTTTGAGGGTGTCTCCATCCTACCACCATCACAGGCATATTAGTTGAGGATTTGGGAGAGAGCCTTCTCAGCATCAGTTCCCAAACTTTGAAACTCCCCTCCATGGAAGGTTCAGTCCCCTCCCCCACTTCCACTAGCAGGCAAAGACCTTTTTATTTCAACAGGCCATTGGTTCTTAAATTATATAGAAGAACGGTGTTTTTTGAATGTAGCATGACGTGCTTTTATCTTTCTATCCTTTCATTATGTTTTAAGTGTGTTTTAAACAGTTCTGTGTGGTTTTTAAACGAATTATTGAATTATGCTTTAACTTTTGTAAAATAAGATTTTTAGCTGGACTTTGTTTTAAATCTTTATAAGTCTAAATACACGATACTCATAACGATGCACATAAGCGCAAAAGGGTGCACACATCAGATGACATTGCTCTTTCATGTTTATGTATAGTCAAGATTGCGTACCTTTTAATTGCTGGCTTAAGCCATCAATAGATCCCCCTGCCACTTTTTTGCCAGCATTGCCAATGTGCGAAGCCTTGGGCCATTTAACTCTTGTCAATGTGGAGTCAATGGCCCGACTGGACAGAATACTTCCAGGTGAGATCGGGACATCCAGGTAAGTGACAAACTTTTTTTGACCCTCCACGGGTTACTTTGAGGTTTTTTAGTGTGTGTATGTGCTTGGTGTGACTTTTTATGTCTTATTTTTAGTTTTATTTTTGAATTTCATCATGCAGGATTTCAAAAGAGGAGCTGAACTGAGCTCTGTTCACTTTCTCTTTATTCTCTTTATTCTCTTTATTTATAACCCTAACCCTAACCCTTTGCTGAGAGAGGAGGTAAGTGTGTGTGTGTGTGGGGGGGGTTCTTTTGCCGGCATAAAAATGATTTTTTTTTTTAATGCTGGCAAATGAACATTTTAAAGGGAATGTCTGATAAAGTCCATGTTGATCTTCATTGTGTTCCCAAAGCTGTAGAGATCCAAAAAGTTAAAAAGTGGCATAACGCTCAGTTTAATGCTGGTATTGTCATGAGAGGCTAGGGCAAAAGCACAATGTGTATGCATGCTGGTCAAAAGGGCGTGAAAAAAGGAATATTTTATTTATTTGTTTATTTTATTTAAATATTTCTGTCCTGTCCTACATCACGAGATCTCAGTGTGGTTTACAAATAAAATAAATTTAACCAGATTAAACCATTTTATAATGATTAAAAAAAGAAAAGAAACTAAAAGCAGTAAAAGTGTTTTTAAAAAACCCTCTTGTCTTTGCTGTTATGTTTCATTTGCTCAATCAAGGCTTGTACCTTTTGTTTTGTCCAATCACAGCTCTATTAAAATTCCAAATTTCAAAGTTGTTGCTATGGACATCAATCTTTCTTCCACCAAGGAATTAAAAAAAAATCTGATGGGCATGTCACTCTATTGCTTCTTATCTCTGCGGCTCTATGGCTAGCTTAACTTTGTCTAAAATCACTGGAAGACAACAGCAGGGTCATCTGTCAGAAAACCATTTCAGAAATAGTGACTACAGTATATATTTCAGCTGAGATCCCACATCATGAGGAGAGACTTAGGGAGCTGGCTATGTTTAGCCTGGAAAAAAGACGGTTAAGAGGCGATATGATATCCCTGTTTAAGTATTTGAAGGGGTGTCACGCTGAGGATGGAACAGGCTTGTTTTCTGCTGCTCCAGAGATTGTAACACGGAGCAATGGATGCAAGCTCCAGGAACAGAGATTCCACCTCAACATTAGGAGGAACTTTTTGACAGCAAGAGCTGTTCGGCAGTGGAACACACTCCCTTGGAGCGTGGTGGGGTCTCCTTCCTTGGAGGTCTTTAAACAGAGGCTGGATGGCCATCTGTCGGGGATGCTTTGATCATGATTTCCTGCGTGGCAGGGGGTTGGACTGGATGGTCCTCGTGGTCTCTTCCAACTCTACAATTCTATGATTCTATGATTCTATGATCATGCTGGCAGAGCATACAGCTCTGCTAGGGTACTTCTGCTTGCCTTCCGTTTCCATTCTTTTCCAATTGATGGCTGGAGGAGGGGAGGGGATGTCAGGACATTGTCCAGCTGCAACTAGGAGAAGAAAGAAGACATTAGACCCACCTTAACAGCAAAAAAACTCGTCATGGAATGTGATGAGAACCATGCCTGCCTAAATGACATGCAGTGTCATTCTGCCATATTGTGAAAAAGGAGGCCCAAAAATGTTAATAAAATACATGGGAAAAGTCTTTGCAACTTTTCCTGGATTTTAAAAAAACTGTAGGGGAAATGCACATTCCCCCTCGTTGGGACCAGCAATTCAATATGAATCACTGTCCCATACGAGAGGAAGCACAAAGCTGATTGGCTGGACAAGTACGGGGGGGGGCAGGGTTTGCTAACAGGGCAAGTACCTGGTGCCACCATGTTTGATGTTTGCCTTAGAGAGCAAATGCCAAGGTGAGAAAAAAGTTCAGATTATGATAGGCAAACATTTGAGTAATTTGTTTACAGCCAGGGCTGGCATGCAAAGCTTTTGGCAGCAGAAAAAACATTAGGACAAGACTTAGCTGCTGGGAAATGCCATTACTGCAGAGCACCCCAGCTTTTATTGGGGAGTGGGGCTTGTATAGCCAAGCCCTTTGCCTTCACATGTCTCCAGTGAGTACTCTACACATACTGTAGTATAGAATGATCTGGTGTGCCTTTTCACTGCATGGGTGACCCTACTTTCCCCTATCCATTTGCTCTGTGTACACTCCTGAACTTGAAAAGATCCATTGCACTGGTGTGGTTATTATTTTTTTGCACAAGCAGGTGATGAGTAGCTCTTCCTGTAATGAATGAAAAAGCACATATGATGATCTATGGGAGGTTATGGCAGTATGTATCACCAGCAGGGATTCTGGCCTTTGCCTCATATCTTGGCTTCCAGGAGAGAAGCAAAACTTTAAACAAAAACCACAACAAAACCAAAACAACACACACACACAATTGAGAATCTGGGCTAGCTAATGGTGTAAATAGTGACAGTTTAAATATAGGCAAAAATTAGCCAGCCAGGTTATATAGCAACAATATCCATAAGCACGGGGCCGATTCACACTACATAGTTATAGGACTTTATCAGACCACCCCCCATTAATGTTCTTTTGCCAGCATATTTTAAATATTTTTATGTTGGCAAAAGAACATCCCCGCCCCACAACCAGACCTACCTTTATCAGCATTAATGAAGCTTCCCTGGAATACACCTCCATTCACATCCAGGTTCCAAATCTTGCTGATTCTTGTGAGAAGATGTTAGCATGGCAAATTCAAAAATAAAAGTAAAATAAAGACATAAAAAGTATAGCAAAGCACAAAAACACACTTTAAAAGTCCCACGTATATGGGTGTTGTTTATTTTTCATAAAAAGAGCATCCCCTACCTGATTGTTGCAATCTCCCCTGGAAGTGTTTTGTTATTGATGCCACATTCACGTAAGTACAATGATGTGAGGATTCAAATGCTGGCAACAAAGCTCCACAGCAGATCTCTTGATGGCTTGGGCCGTCAATAAAAAGAATGGGCTTTAGACTTTACATGATCACGAAAGGATGATGTTGTCTGGTATGTGTGCCCTTTTGCGATGATGAGGTGTCCTTAAGATGCCATATTTGCTGCATCTGATAAAGTCCATAGTGTTATTATTCCTCTTTCACTGCCGTGTTTCTGTCCTATGGAATCCTTGGCTTCATAGTTTGGTGAGGCACTAGAATGTTCTGGCTGAAAATTCTAAATGCCCCTCCCTAAACTGCAAATTTTAGGATTCCACAGGATGCAACCATGGCAGTAAAAGTGGGATAGTAACACTATCATTCTGTAGTGTGAAGGGGCTCCATGTGTTGCCCACTTAGATTTAAGGCTAGTGGCTACAAGGATTAGGGGCTGCCTTTCTTATTGAATTTCCTTCCCTAGGGAAGGTAGCCAAGCATTTTTTTTTCCATGAGGGTTTTTTTTAGAAGATTGGTGGAACCCCTTCTGCTTCCTTTTGGAAAGGTGATGTTCTAGGAGATTAAGTTATATATATCTGTGATGCTTCGCTCTAAAGAGGGGGTACAAGGGAGGTCAAGTAAGAATGAGGGAGGAGAGAAGTTGAAGAAAGAAGAGAAAGTATGTGAGTGATGGTGAGGGGAAGGGGAAGACGAAGAGAGAATAGAATGGAGAATAGAGGGAGGGGTTAGAGGGTAAAGGTTGTGAGAGATTTAAAGTATGGATTTATACTAGAAAAGGAGTGGGTATGTATTTGTATGTGTTTTGGTATGTGTTATGTTGAAAAGGATAAAAAATATAAATAAATAAAAAGAAAAAAAGAAAAGAAAGGTGATGTTCTAGTTCCCTTCTGGACTAAATTTCTCTCTCTGCTTGTGCTACCATGCGCTAAAGGGAGATACTCCTTGGTGGTAGCTCCCAGGTTATGACGGAGGTTGGAATTCCTGGTCCCTTTGTTGCTCATTTTTTAGGCAATGTTTTGGAAAGCTTTCCATCCACAAGCATATTATTCTTATTGTTGTACTGATTCTTAGTACCTTTTAAAACATATTGCTGTTTTTAAATCATTCCTGTTGTTTTACTCTTATGGTTAGTTTTCTTCTTCTTTTATTTATTTATTTATTTACATATTTTGGAGCTGCCTTCAACATCTCCAGATATGGAAGTCTAGGACATAATCTCTAGAATAAAATAAAATAAAATAAAATAAACATATGATTTATTTTTAAATGGCATTTAAATTGGAATTTGGTACAACGGTAGACCACACACAGCACCAATGTTTATGCACCTTCTCTCACTAAACTATATCATGTTCTTGAGGATTTCAGTTCAGAATTCTAATATCTGAGTAGCATATTTGCCTTGTTCCTGTATCAGATTCCATCTGCTTCTCTTCTTCTCATTTTTTCTTCACACAACACTTTCCTGTCTTTTCACCACCCAGCCTTTTGACTTCCTTTCCTCTTTCTGGATGCAGCAGACAGAAATCACTTGTGGGAGATATATATTTGAGTTTGGGGGTTTGTTATTAAATTTGATAGTTCTCCTGAGCAGATTTCTTTTTAAAGGACCAAAGTTTTATAATTTTGATAATGTTGGATTTAACATTACATATGTTAAAATCATTTGGTTGCCAACAATGAAACACTACACAACACTGGCTCACCATAAAATGGCTACTAGGCTTTTAGTTCAGAGATAGTCTTAGAGCTGTTTGGGCTGGAAGTCAACCTGATGAAAACGGAAGTTCTTTGCCAGCCTGCACCACAGGACGAACACCACCATCCCCATATTGCCATCAGCAAATCTGTGCTTAAGTCCATTCAGCAGTTCACCTACCTGGGAAGCGTCATCTCCTCAGATGCCAAGATTGACAAAGCGATCGATCGCAGATTAACAAAGGCATATAGCGCTTTTGGAAGACTTTACAAAAGAGTCTGGAGTAATAAACACCTGAGGCGAAGCATAAAAATCAGTGTGTATAGAGCCATTGTACTGTCTATTCTTCTTTATGGGTCTGAAACATGGGTCACCTACCATCACCACTTACGACTCCTTGAATGCTTTCATCAGCGCTGTCTACGCACAATCCTAAATATACACTGGACTGACTATGTGATGAATGTTGCTGTCCTTGAGCAAGCAGGGATCACCAGCATTGACGCCATGATATTGAGAACACAGCTGTGCTGGGCAGGGCATGTTTCTAGGATGGCTTCACATCAGGAGGCATGGAGATGCACTATCCACAATGTTGCAGCCTTATTTGAGAACTCATGCCGAACAAGTCTTGAAGAGAAACGACAACACAGAAAGAATCACAACCCGGAAACATCACCCAAGGAGACCTTCTGCTTGCTTTCTGCAACCGGACTTGTTTATCTCAGATTGGCCTTTTTAGTAATCAGCGCGCTTGCAGAAAGCATGGGACGAGTCCTTCCTGAATCTTTGTTTGCGAAGAAAAGCCAGAAGGGAGTCTTAGTACCATAATATATCTGGATTGTGAATAATATAAATGTTGTATTTCTGTTTTTAGTGGTTCCTAAGCAAGCAGCTCAAACATCTGCATGTTGGACATGCTATCATAAATCACTCTATGTGTTTTGCAACTGTGAGTTTTTATCTTCCATGTACATTAAAAGAAGAACTATACTCATTTGAATTTGATAACCCCTACCAGGAAACAAATCTAAAAACAACAGATAAATTATACATCAGGATACATCATCCCACAGACTTGTAAGGAGGAGCTGGCCATTCTTCAGTCACCCAATAAGAAATCCGGGGAAACAACAGTCTCCTTATCACTTAATAGAACTGGTCTGATAGCTTAAGTGATTTCATAAATCCTGTGCTACTAAGGGAAAAAAATTCTTCTGTTCATCCTGTGTCCACACAATTGAAACCTAGTGCAATCAGGCAGCCTGTTGTTTTTGTTGTTTTCATTGTTGTTATATTTATTTATATCCCACCTTTCCCCCAGTCCAGGGTGGTTATCAGACTCACTAGATATCCCACCACAGGGACAACAGAAGATCACCAAAGTGCCAACTTTTCCGACGTCATTGTGGCGTTATGCCACCATGCTCCTTCCACCACCACCCCCAACTCATGGCTTAAGCCATGAATTGACCCGTCGTTCTGTTTCTGTCATGGTATGACGGGTGTGTGAGAAGGTACCCTATTATGCTGGTGTGATGTCAGCTACAGTGGGAGGTCCTGCTGAACACTTCCGATCAAGATTGGGGCACTGAGGTAAGTGACACACTTCCCCCCCTCCCCTGGTTACTTGTTTATTTTTTAATGTGTTTTTGTGCTTGGTGTACTTTTAAACTTTTTATTCTTTGTTTCATTTGTAAATTTCTCACACAATCATTCTCTCATGAGAATGGCCGGGATTTTCTTTCCAGGAAGTGAATGGGGCTTGGCGAGAGTTCCATTCACTCCTGGGATGCTAGAGGGGATGGAAGGTAGTTTCTATTCCAGGAACAAGGTATGTCTGAAATGTTTTTTGTTAAAGCACTATAGGGACAGGAGTGGGGCAGGAGGGGACATAGTGAGACGGGGACTTTATAATGTCCCAGAACTCAAGGTGGCTTACAAAATTTAAAACATATACAGATAAAAATTCACATCACACAAAAGTTAAAAATATAACTAGACTATCAATTGAATTAAAAGCAGTCAAAAGCATGGCCATTACAAAGAAAATACAGGGAGGAGAGGCGATCTATAAAAAGCTATATTGATGTAGCCACATCCTTTCTAATTTCAATGTACAAGTATGGAAGGGGGGATGGAGCTGGTGGCTGCAGGATGGAAGGTGTAGTCCTATTTCCTTGTCCACACACTTATTACGTAAGCATTTGTTAAACACATGGAGGGAGAGCTACAGAGTGATGGTGATGCAGCTTAGCTTACCTTGCCAACCTGTAATAATAAAACAAATCTGTGTCTTGGCTCTGAGCCCTTTGGTAACACAGAAAAGAACTGTAGTTAATTATCGGAATATTATATTTTACTTTTTTTTTAAGCTGCATGAGTTGAGTTATCTCAGTGAAAATACAGATACCTGGTGCCAGTTAGATGGAAGTTTTTGTCCCGGGGCGTCCCGGGACTTCTTGATCCCATATTCCTCCCTCCCTGTTTACATGATTTTTGTCTCTGAACTGGATATCCCGGGAAAGCCTGGGATCATTGTTTACATGGCATCTCGTCCCATGACATGTATCTTCTCCCACTATATACTACCCTGTGTTTTTTTTTTTTTTTTTGGTTTACATGAGTTTATGGTCCCAGGATTTTTTTTTGGCTGTCAATCAAGGATGCGATTACTCATTTTTTCACAACCTCAGTGACGTACTTCCTTTAGAGTTCCGCGCCACGAGCGATGCTATTGGCTGGCTCAAATGTTTGTTCAAGCTTCTGCATTGGGGATGAGGGGATGAATGAGTGTTGCATTGGGGATGAGGAGATGAGGGGATGAGGGGAGGAATGAGTAATCCGTGACCTAACATGGGGAGGAAGGAGCGATCAGTGGCAAAACCCTGTGCTTTCCTTTTGAATTGAAAGAACACCATTTAAAGCAAGCTAAACTGGGGAGGAAGGAGCGATCAGTTGGTGCTGGGGAGTGTGAGAGAGCCCCGGCATGCACGCACACACACAAGCCCAAGCCAGTATGCTTTCAGCCAGAAAGCTGAGTGCAGGGGGCCAGAGGCTGGCGGTTATCCTGTCTCTTTAAAATGTTAACCCTTTAAGCAGAGGCAGCTGTGGAGTGAAGGTTTCAAGCCAGTGCAGGGGAGGACACGCAAGGCATTTTGAAAGACCCAGATGCTAGCATTTTTTATTGTGCCTTGTGGGGGGGGGTGGATGAATGTGTGATCATCTGCTCAGACACTGGCATTTTTACTGTGTCTTGGGGGGGTGTATGAATGTGTGATCATCCGCTCAGACCCAGGGAGGGGATGCAGGCAGGAATGAATGGCTGATCCTCTGCCCACGATCTCTTTATAATTTACTCTCTCTTTAAAATTTAAATCCAGCATGCAGGGGAGGGACAGGTTAAAGCTGAAGGGTTTGCAGTGTAGAAATCCATTGAACAGGTTGATGTAGTGCAGACGGACACACACACACAAACCTACGTGCAGCTGGAAGGGATGCCTTTGTTTCAGCTGGTGAGGCTGAATCTATTGAACGGGTGACTAACCCCTCCTTTTCTGGTCACTGATCTCTGAGCCTGCCCCCGGTCACCATTTCCGGGAGCAGACAGTCTGTCCTGCTTCTTATAGGCCAGCACTTTCTGTGCTGGTCATGGAGCACTGATGAGTTGGTTTTGAATTCATGGTTTTGCAAGACAGATTGGAGGAACAAAATCCCTAAGGTGAAATCCAAAGTTCATTGAGCATGAAACAGACCCACTGAAATTAAAGGGACTTTAGTTAGTTGTGACCAAACCCTGGAAAAGTTACTTTATAAATAACTAGCCAGCATAGACTTCACTTCCCAGAAACTGCCAGCTGGCATGGCCAGTGGCCATGCTGGATGAAGGATTTGGAGCATATGGTCCCCCAAGTAACATTTCCAAATGCTAGTTGTGAAGAACATGTATCATTCATTTCATTAGGTGTGTCCTAGGTGGTACTAACATTGGTTTCACTGAACGGAAAATAAAAGGTTTGGCTAGCTCACTTCATGGTTTATTTGTCAGTCACAGACAGTGGCAGCTGGTGGGTTAGAATCATAGAATCATAGAGCTGGAAGAGACCACAAGGGCCATCTAGTCCAGTCCGCTGCCCTACAGAAATGCACAATCAAACCATTGCCGATAGATGGCCATTCACCCTCTGTTTAAAAAACCTACAAAGAAGACTTCACCACACTCGGAAGTAGCGCATTCCACTGCTGGACAGCTCTTACTATAAGGAATTTCTTCCTAATGTTTAGATGGAATCTCTTTTCCTGTAGTTTAAGTCCATTGGTTCATACCCTAGTCTCTGGAGCAGCAGAAAGCAAGCTTGCTCCATCCTCAGTATGACATTCCTTCAAATATTTAAACATGGCTATCATGTCACCTCTTAACCTTCTCTTCTCCAGGCTAAACATACCCAGCTCACACTAAAACCAGAAGTTGATTCACTACCCCACTGACACGGCAGCTACCGGCTGTCTGTGGTCACAGATGTACATCTTATATCAACAAATGTGGTGAATCTTGCCCTGTCCCTAACCCTTCAGCCAGGTTACCTTTTCTTAAAGCATGACAATTTTATCTATCTATTTATTAGATATTACCTTCTGAATAGTAACAACAGTCTACATCTTTTTCTAAGATGTCAAATTAGGCAGAGGTAGGGAACTTTTTTGGGTTATCACAAGCCAGCAGTCAATTGGAGCGACATATGACAGCTGACAGCCATTGACATTCTTCTACACAAGTTAAAAGGCAGAAGCCCTGTCCTCTCTTGCATCTGGTAATACAAAATTTGTTGCAAATTTATATTAAAAATTGTAATCCTTGAATTTGATCCATTCAGTCTCTGTGAAATGAATGTACTTTCAGAGTTGAGAAAGTTTGACAGTTGTGAGCTAAATAAAGCCTTATCTATCTTCACCCTGGTTTTTGGTAGAAATTAGTCCTTTTTAGTATTTCAGTAGGGATGAGAGTAGAACATTTGCTGCTCTTACTGTGTTGTGTGTTTGCCAGTTAGAAATCGGCACCAGGCATATTTATGTAGCGATATCGCTTCAGCAATAAAACCCAAAGGCAGCTGTACAGTACCCCAGCCAGTATGTACAATCCATTTATACTCTTCCAACTTAAACACCTATCCCCTTTCTCCCCATGTTGTCATCCTGCTTTACAGCAGTTGGTTATTTTGTTTTGTCATTTCCCCTCCCTAGTGTAAATATTTTAAAGACAAAGCAGCAAGGGCTCCATATGCCAAAAATGAACTTACATAAGCATTTCTATTTCTCCCTTGCAGCTGGTAGAAACATGGTCTTTGCATGCTGTTCCTTCATCGCAGATACGATATAATATAATGCCATAAAATAGTTTAAAGTAAACTTTCCACTTTGTAGTCTTGGAAAAGCTTATTTTCTTCTCATGATACAGCTAGGTTGTTTGCCATTTTGACTGCCGCATTGGAAATTTAGCCCACAGGAAATATTTGTAAATGCACAGTTCAGCCTGTTACAGGCCATACATTTAGCAATCTCGTATGCTAGGGGTAGATATGGCAGGTAGGGCCAGGAGACCAGTTCTGAGGTGCCAGGGCCTTTCTCTTTAAGAGTTCTCATTCTTTTCCCTGGAACAGTGGGCCACTGTCTTTGGTCCTCTGGGTGTTTAGACTTCAGCTTCCAGAATCCCTCAGCATTGGCCAGGCTGGCTGGGGTTCATTGGACAACCAAAGTTTGAGACCCACTATTCTCAAAAAATGCCATTGTCAGATAATTCTCCTTATCATATGATAGTGGTGGACAACATGTGGACTGTTTGTGCCCCACCAGCCATTTCTGCATCCCCTTGGAGAAGGAGGAGGAAAAGGAAGGAGAATCTGACGGGATTCTTACAGAAATGCCACAGGAACAAGAGAAGCATGAAACAGTAATATAGGTTGAGATCCTTGCTGGATTTATTTCTGAAAAGATAGTTAGGAAGCGACACACCTTGAGGGCTACAGTAGCTGCAAATTCCAGAAAGAAGTAGAACCTGTGTTGTTGTTTGCTCTGCTGTTTCCCATTGCCTCATGGACTACATCATTCTTGTCACAACTCAAAGGTGCACTTTGGAAATGCCCAAGGAGCTCTTTTAGTACTATTGGTAGGCAGTCCCAGTATCCATAGTCTGATAATTATATGACTTTTATGCAACAGTGTAAGTATGTTTAATCTGCATGCACAAGGATTAAAAAAATAAGATTACTTTGAGTGAGTTGTGTGGTATTTTCTGAGCCCAATGAGAATTCCAGTTCTCTATGGAGCTATGGAGTTAGAGTCAGGGCTAGAGTTTCATGCACACTTGTTCTATTTTGCTGACCCCAATGAAAACTCCATTCCACCCCCCATTCCCCCCACCAAATGGAGTCAGTCTACTGGCAACTCATGTATGTCACTTCAGCTTGTTTGCATTGTAGTTTGTCAAAAATGGCATTTTTATCCCAATATGCTACCCTGTCTTGGACAAAAAAACCATTCTGATTGGCAAAAATGAATAGCTATATCGGGACAGGCTTTGTCCTAGCTGTTTCTTGTGTAAAGCTGTTCAGATCACAATGCTGCTAAATGCCTGCACTGTAGGCACTCACACTGTAGGTCTGTGAATTCTGCAACAAATGTCATTCTGGAGGACTAAATGTCCATCCCTGGGTATGGGTTTCATATTTTGTGTAAGATAAACACACAAGTATGACTAAATACACTAAAGGCAACAGATCCTTTCTGATCTTAGAAGCTAAGCAGGGTCAGCCTTGGTTAGTAGTTGGATGGGATACTACTAATGAATACCAATTGCTGTAGGCTACATTTCAGAGGACAGAATGTACTGGAGATGGCAAAACCACCTCTCAATATTCCTTGCCTAAGAAAGCACTATGAAATCCATGAGGTCACCATAAGTTGACAGGTGACTTGAAGGCACATACACACAAACACACAAAGACACCTCCCATTTCAATTACTCCAATACATTCTCTCATCTAAACCAGTAAGAGCTGTTTGGCAGTGGAATATACTGCCTGTGAGTGTGGTGGAGTCTCCTTCATTAGAGGTTTTTAAACAGAGGCTGGATGGCCATGTCAGGACTGCTTTGATTGGGTATTCCTGCAGGGCAGGGGGTTGGACAAGATGGCCCATGTGTGCTCTTCCAACTCTATGATTCTATGATTCTCTTGTACTGAAGTAAGTTAGGTTTAAGCATTTTGATTGTGAATGGTGATTGTTTTCAATATGAGATTATGATGGAATACTCAAAGTGAACCTTATGTTGAATTATCTGGGCATGTTTAATTACAGCTTTGCTTTTGCATTTTTACTCTTTTGGAAAGAACAGGTTTGGCTGGTTTACCAAAGAGGGAACTAACACATTTTTTTTTAAAAAAGCTACCTGTGATATGGTATGGGGGGGCAGAGCACTGTAATGTTGTAGGAACTGAGAGGTTTTGCGCTGTGAAAATGATATTTGCCCTTGTCATGATGGAGTGACTGCAACTCCCATCATGGCACCAGGACTATATCTGCCAGAACTACATTTCCCATCATCTGTAAAGTTCCCTGCTTTCCAGACAAATGGTAATACAGAGGGTGGACCCTTATTTGCTAAACGTGACATCAGACCACCTGACTGGAGAGCCAATCAGATTTGGCAAGGCAGAGCCAATCAGATTTGGCTAATGGAGTTTTGAGATTCTGCAGTCTTTTGTCTGCAGTCACATGGCTTAAGGGTCATCAGAACAACCACATGATAGGGCCCCGTCACAGCCCTATAGGAGTCTAGGTAGATATAGAGAAAGTTCCAGGAATAATTGCCAGTTGAGTAATGAGAAAACTCCTCTAGAAGACAGTATGCTCTCCCATCATCATTGGACTTCAAAAGGGCAAGGGCAAAGCCTGTGCCTCTTTATTTACATTCCTCCATAGAATGATTTCAGCTTCTGACCACATCTCCACCCATCACACTTGCAGGAAGGCAGCTGTGTTAGCTGGTTACCATGAAAAGAACATGCAAAACAAACAAAATAAAGGCTTGGGATCTTCAAAGATCAACACATTGATTGTGATTTAAGCTTTTATGGACTGGAACCCACTTTAAAAATATGTAACATTTCTATTTCCTCCTCCTCCTCCTCTTCTCCTTCTCCTCCTTCTTGAAAAAAACCTGTCAGTAAGTGGAATGTGAATCTAGGGAGCAGAAAAAGTAAAATCGCAAACTACAAGGTAACAATAAAACAATAACCATGTTCAGGTGTTCACCTGAATGTATTGAGGGCTAAATGAATGTTGAGACATGGGCATGTGTTTGAGGCCAACTTGCCATATACCTGGCAGCTTCTGACAACTTTGTTGGAAGGTGTGCAGAGGGCTTTGTAACCATATTTGAATGTGATTGCCAAGCTCCCAGGATTGTGAACCCTGCCTTATCCCTCTGCCATTCATGAATGAGGGACTGAAATCTGGAACAAAGAGTTAGAATGACAGTAGGAATGGGAAAAGATTGGACCATACATGACCCAGGAGCCAGAGATGTGAAACAACCAGCTGAAGACTGAGCTTCAGGCCTCTATGTTCTGATGTACAATTTGGGAATCTCCATTTTTCTCAGCTATTTTCTACTGTGTATGTTGTTGAAAAGATTTTGTTACCAGTGAACTGAACTGAACTGAACTAATGCTGCAGAAAAGCTTAGAAGGAAAGTTTATTTTCCAGTATTTTGAAGGCAAGAGATGACAGCCACGGTCCATTAGAAAGCTGAAGGATCTGGCTGGAACCAATTAATAAGCTATAACAGGACAAAAGCATCATAGGACTAAGGGATGCTTTGGTCATGGGTTAGGTATCCAGTGCTGAGGTACTTTGCCTTGATTGCAGTTGACTTGGATGATTTAAGGCTTCCTGCAAGAAGGACAATTGTGGTTTCTAAAGGCCACCCTGCTGCAAGGGGAAAGCTGTGAGTGATTAATGGCCCTGCCACAAGGGAGACAGGAATTGGCCCAGTAAAACGTATCACTTTACCTACTTGTATCTCTCTCACAAGAGAGACAGGAATTGTTTTGTTAGTAATATCAGTAAAGAGGAAGACTGTGAAGGAAAACCTCAGATGTGAGAAATGATAATGAAAGCCACTCCTGCAATCTCAGAGAGGAGTGGGTTTTTCTAGCCATTTCTTAAGGCTTATTCCGTAACTATCCAAAGGTATGAAGCAATGACCCATAGAATACAGTTGGGGTTCCTCCCTCTCAATGCCTCACATGGGAGTGCTCCATTTATAAGCTGTTTCCCACACTGTACTGTTAAGGTTTTACTTGTTTATTGTTCCTGGATTTTTTTGTCTGTTTTTTGTAATAACATGCAGATATGTCACTGAATATAGTTCTTCTTGGTGTGGAGATAAAGGACTTTATCAGACACAGCCTCTTTAAATGTTCTTTTGCCAGCATTAAAAAAAGAAGAAAAAAAGAAAGCATTTTTATGCCAGCACAAGAATGCTCCCCACACACTTACCATGTAATCCTGGCAAAGGTTCCCATCAAAAAAATATGTGATTTTGCCTCTATAACTGTGAAAGGGTGATGCCGTCTGATCCATGTGTCCTTTTGCGGTTATGTAGTGTCCTTATGATGCCATATTTTCCTCGTCTGATAAAGTCCAAAGTGATACAAGATGTTTCATCTCCTTTTCTCCTCTTTATCAGGTTATGATTAAAAGTGCAGTTTTGGTTTTATAGAAACATGTGGTTTTATAGAAACTTTGATGGCCCCACTCCTACATAACCCCACACCCTTTGTAATGGGGGAAAAAAAACAAGAGAGAAACTATGGACATTTTCAGATGCAATTTTCGGCAGTTGCTGCTGTGTGGCAGGGGAGTGGTTTCGGATGATGCCATCCCTCTGCCGAACCCCTCTGTGTCACTTCTGTGACAGAATGGAGGAAACGGCATCATATTTTCATTCACGAATGTTGCCCGTGAGTGAAATACGATGCGGTTTCCTCCATTCTGTCACGGAAGTGACACGGAGGGGTTCGGCAGAGGGACGGCGTCATCTGAAACTGCTCCCCTGCCATGCGGCAGCAACGGAGCTGTTTTGGGATATTTGCTGCCGAAAATCACGTCTGAAAATGTCCTATGTGGGGACTGAAACTCTGTCTCTTAAGAAGACCCAATTAGAATATTAACCAGAAAGACTTGTATCCATGTCTGCCCACCTGTTAAGTTCTCTCTTCCCCTCTTATATTTTGTTGTCTCCCTATAATTTGTATCCTGGACATGTCTAAACTCCTGTTTTTTTGAAGCCAGTCTGTGCACAGTTTGCCTTCTAGTTCAAGCTGACATTTTGCAACATGTTTTGGTATTTCACTTCATAGTGTCAAGCGTACCATCTTCTCTGTGTGTCCTCCCCCCGCTCTTATTCCCACGAGCATTCATTCATGCTTCTAAACAGTATCTCTTTGTGCACTTAAAGTTGTATATGAGTGTGTGTGTGTGTGAAAGAGAGGGGTGTGGGTGGGAGAGGGAAAGATAATACAAATCTAAACTGCCTTAGTTGTCTTTTCTATGTGTTTTAATCTCTAGAAATGAATTCTTGGACACTTTCCCTCCACTCTTCCTATTAGCAGAGGTGACAATTTTCAGTTGTTCAAATCAATGTTAACAAGATTCTTACAGACAAGAACATGACAGATTCCTGACATATGACAGACTTTTCTAGGTTTAAAGCAATCTGAATGGAAAATCATGTTGTTGTTGTTTTTTGGGGGGAGGCATTGGCATGAGCTATATGTTAACAAATATCCTATAAAGATGCAACTAGTAGGGACTTTATTAATTTGCTATACTTATACACAATTCTTTCCCCCCGCCCCATGGAGTACACATTAGATGATATAAAAGGTTTCCCAGGTGGTTTGCCTGCTCAGGCTCAACCCCTTGTAGCTTCATCTGCTTCCTGACCATTCACTGGGCCACCATGGAAATCAGTCAGAGGTGAGGTATAATGTGAAATGAAGAGTCAGGAAGCAGTGTTATAGCAAGGATAGGAAGAGCAGTGCCACCCTGCCATTGGCTAAAGTGGGGCAGTTTGGGGATTTTTAAAAATGTCAAAATAATTTGGCTATCCTAAGGTGCTGTTCTCCTTGACAGCAGTGGGAGAGTAAGCTTTGCTGTTCCACATCCTGGTGAAGGACCATAACAACCGTTGATGGTGTGCTCACATTTATCTTAGATTATGAGGACTAGAAACTCTGTGTCAGAAGGCAATAATGGTCCTTCCTGCTTGTTTTGGACTATAACTCCCAGAATCCCCAGCTCTGCTCCTGCTGCTGATTGCAGAGATACCCATTCCCAAAGGAAAGACACGTACTCTGTGGACATGTAATTAAAAACAGAGATGGATGGACATTAAAGTAAATGAAGAAAGGAGGGGGGATGATGTCTCTAGCTATCATGTATGGCACTTTAGTCATTCAGTCTTGACTAAAGTTCAGCTTGTGAATCACTGTATGAATCAGCATACATCGATTCTTGCTGTACAATAATAAAATGAACAGATGAACTGATTTACCATTGAATGCAAGAATTATTTATTCGTCAAAACAGGATGCTTCAGGGGAAAAATTTAGGGGTTGTCTAAATGGTCAAAATAATCCTCATAGAACTCACATGGAAGGTGATCTGTCTAAATGGACATTTGCATTGACATGTCTTATTTGGAAGTGGTGGGGGGAGCCAAATCCACCGTAAAATGTCAGGGAAGCCTTCAGGGCTTTTCTCTGAGTTTTTAAAAAGCTCCAAAGGGGATGCGAATGTTCAATTGTTAAGAATTTTGCAGCGCAAAGTGATTGGCTGGATGAGCATGGGGGAGGGGCTTGCAAACAGGGCAAGTGCCTGCTGCTGCCATGTTGGATTTTCGGTTAAGTGAGAAATCAGTAAGGCAATAAAACAGCAATTGTTTCCTCTCTTTCCTTCTTTTTTTTCTTTTGTAAATATGAAGTATCACTTGTGTGTACCATGGTAAATAATTTTTTTTAAAAAAAATTCAGCAGCAGCAGATTTAAAAGCGCAAGTAATTCACTTCTGGCCACCATCTTTGTTGGGGTCATGCAAAGTTTATGGGGGCTCTATTAACCATTAAGTCAGGTCGCAGTGCTGCAAATTGCTATTTCTTCAGAGCAGATCATCCCCCCCTCATATAGATGGGCCCTTAGAATGGAGCACGGCCTTAATGATTTATTTAATATTTTTTCAGGTATTTATATCCCACTCTTCAGCCATGGAGGCTCTCAAAGCAGCTTACAAATTGTTAAGCAATAGCACCTACTCATGTACAACACTTTTATAGCACGCTAGGCATTCTCCAAGCTGTTTCCAATGTGCATTAGCTAATTGCCCCCATAAGCCGGGTACTCATTTTACCAACCTATGAAAGGAGGGAAGCTGAGTGAACCTTGGAGCCCTTGGGATCGAACATGCAACGTTGTGGCTGTAGTACTGGCATTTAACTACTGCTCTACCAGGGATCATTATTATGATGTTAATTGCCAACTTTCTGGTTCTAAAATGGAAGCAGGATTCTTCTTACTTTCATATTGCAACCACCAAGATAATGTCTGGTTTCTCCTGCCTCTCCCTGCCTCTCACACCCATCCTGGCAGTTTAAAGCTGAGAAATTCTCTGGCTTGACAACCAAGAGAAATGTGATAGAGTTATCCTCTGTGATGGCCTTAACATGGGACAGTTTCATCAACTGATAAGAGAAATTTCATCTGTTGAGAGTCACTGGCTGACTCTGCTACTGAGTGTTAAAAACCTGTGGCTCAGCCAGACAGTACATCCTTTAGGAAGTAGGCCAAAATAAGGCTGGAACAGGGTTGTCAATACCTCCACCCCCCTTTTGCTCTGGAAAGGATGATAGTGCCTTTAACAGTTGTCTGACAGAGAAGAAGAGTTTAGAGAATGAAGTTTTTTCCTGGGATTGGACATGGTGATGGGAAAAGCTTCACCTAAAAATTTCTCTGGTTTCAAACAGCTATTAAATGTGTAAGACTTCTGTTACAACTATTTGTAGGTGGTGACACTCATTTCACAGACTTGTACCAATGAACAGAATATTTTCAATAAATTTAAAGTGCTTTGTCTCATTCATGGATTTTCATGAGGATTCAAGGCCGTGTACATCATTTGTACTTCTCTAGTGCGTTTTTCTTATGGTTTCTTCTTTCTTCTTTGCTTCTCCCCCCCACAAATAATAATAATAATAATAATAAGC
Source organism: Gambelia wislizenii (assembly GCA_030847615.1). Taxonomy (NCBI): domain Eukaryota; kingdom Metazoa; phylum Chordata; class Lepidosauria; order Squamata; family Crotaphytidae; genus Gambelia; species Gambelia wislizenii. The sequence continues at coordinate 224,578,354 of JAUMIR010000003.1, read as the reverse complement.
AGGAAAAGATGGGAGAGTTGTACCACATTAATTTATTTACTGAATATTATTTATTGAATTTATTGTTTTAAAATCTTTGCTCTCCCCATCAATTGAATCAAAATAAACAATATCTTCCTTCCTTCCTTCCTTCCTTCCTTCCTTCCTTCCTTCCTTCCTAGTATTTATATCCTGCCCTTCAGCCAAAAAGTCCCCTTCCTTCCTAGTATTTATATCCCACCCTTCAGTGGTTTACAATTTGTTATTATGGCAATGTTGTTATGTGAAAAAGAACATGCATTACATTTGGGCATTAACACTGAAAAAACAACGTGAAAGCCTATCCAATCCATACCTTTGCACCCTCTTTGTCCCTTAAAGCAAAATTATTTGTACTAAATTGTTTCTTTCTAATTCTGGTGCACACACCCCTGCATAAAAAGTCTGCCATTCTCATTTGTTTTTACAGGATGTCCAGGCTCAAATCCAGTCTTTTCTTCATGTATTTGGACGTTCAGGTATCTCTTATTTAATTCCCAGTGCTTGCATCAGTTTATAGATAGGCCAATTTTACAAGGCACAGTGCTAATTGAGTGAACCCGCTTCTGCCTAAGGTTATCACTTGATTTGAGAGAATGGCTGGTTTTTCCTGATAAAATTATCAGTTAAAGCTTCACAGCTCCACAGTGGATAAGAATATGAGTATTTCAGCTGGGTCATCATTCCAAAAGGCGTGTGCAGGAGGGGGAATATCAGCTGGCTGAATTGAGGGGGCTAAACAGCTTGCCAAGGGCCAAAGTAAAGTTTAGACTTCACCATATCCATGTCAGATTCAATTCAGATAATCACAGGTCACTTTAACCCCTATAATTTATCTCCTTCAAGCTGAGCAGGCATGGAGCCTTGCTCAAGAAGTTAAAACAGAAAGAGAGAGAGAGAGAGAATGAATCCTGGATTACTTCATAATTGCTATGCCTTGTTTGACTTCTAAAAGAAGAGTTTACAAAAGCCTCCCTCAAAGGGAAAGCCTGAAGGTAGCCTAACCCCATGCAGTGGAGGTGTCAGCCAGTCATAAGGGCAGGGCAGAGAGGTTAGGAGAGAGAATGGAATCTAAAAAGAAAGAAAATGCCACATAGATGCTGCATGACTCACCAAGGGGAGAGGAAAAGAACCATGTTAGATAGGTGTGTGTGTGTGTGTGTGTGTGTGTGTGTGAGAGAGAGAGAGAGAGAGAGAGAGAGAGAGAGAAGTATTATGCCACAGCCATGATTGTCCACTTCTCAAAATGGGGCTAAACCAGCAATAACCTGTTTTTATAATATGAAAAAAGCCAGAAATGAAAAAGAAACCAACAAAATCAGAACCATGTATTAAAAATAGATGGTTTGCTGCTGCTGAGATGCCAGACCTCAGAACGTTTTGGACTGCGTGGCCAATGGTCATGTTGGCTTTGATATGGGCACTGTAGTTCCAAAAGTGACTTTTCAAAGCTCTACATGTAGTTTTAAGAGGCTCAGTTTGTATCTTTCCAGAATTTCTGCATGTTCCAGAAATAAGAATATTGTATTTTGTCTTATTCTATAAACAAGACTATTATAACTGAAGAATAGCTTAAAAGAAGTAAATATTGCTGCCCATCTTTTTTTGGCCTCAGTACATTATGCTTGAGTGATATTTCTTTAGGGAGCTTTTCGTTTATGACCAAGGCCCTGACTATACATCACAAGGGTTGTACAGTACAGTTGGCCCTCCATATCCACAGAATCTGCATCCATGGCTTAAAAATATACCCCACCTCAAAAAATCCAAATAGCAAACCTTAATTTTGCCATTTTATATAAGGGACAACATTTTATTACTCCATTGTATGTAATGGGATTTGAGCATCCACAGATTTTGGTATCCCAGGGGATCCAAAACCCAGTGGGTAGGGAAGGCCCACTGTATAGCACTGGGCATTTCCCCATTGTCTGCAAGCATTTGCCAATGAAATGGAGCAGGGTGGAGGAAATATTGAATACTGTTATGTCACATGGTGTGTTTCTTTTACCAAATATTCTATGGACTTTACCAGACATGACAAATAACTAGGTACACTCTTTTTATGAACCTCCCTGTTCTGCAGGCAAGTTTTTAAGTGTGTTTAGTGCTTTTGTCTTTGCTTTGTTTTTTTTTTTTTTAAATTTAGCTGTTTTTAGACTTTTAAGTGCACTCACCTCTTCTCGCAAGAACTGCCCAGATCATGCACACCTGCCAATGTGGAGGTTTGGTGCTGCTTTTTCATGTGATTACAGCAACATTTGATAAAAAGGGTTATTTTGCTGACATACTCACTGTTTAAAATATGATGAGAAAGAAATGTTTTTAGAAGCTCATCTGATAAAGTCCTATGTTTCAGGAGAATGCTAATCAGCTGCATCTATGTGTGCCCTGTAACTTGTAGTTAGGTCTTGTGGTGCCAGTCCTACGGGAATTCTGTGGAAATAAGCCCCATTACATTTCTGTTACATTCTGTGGGATAGTATTTGAAGTTAGCATGATGATAATTGGGCTGTACATTGAAAATAACATTATAATTATAATTATTTATATCCCACCTTTCTCCCAGTTCAGAACCCAAGATGATCTACAACAGTTTTTTAAAATATTTAAAAATTCACTCAAAGCAAAAGTTAAAAAGTGGTTAAACTATCAAATACAAACCAGTTAAAAACTTAAACTATTTTTTTTAAAAAAAACCACTGCAACAATAACAAATTGAGTGACATCAGAATGTGTTGAGAAATTTTATCAAGTCAGATGTTGATCCAGTGGTTGCCTGATAATTACAGAATAGTATCGATTTGGAAGAACCTGGGAAATTTTTATATGACAGGCTATTAAGAAAATTTGATCAAATGTGAAGTCAAAGGCTTTCACGGCCGGCATCCATAGATTTTCCATGGTTTTTTTCCAGGCTGTGAGGCCGTGTTGTGGAAGAGTTTATTTCTGACATTTCACCTTCATCTGCGGCTGGCATCTTCAGAGAATGGTTGGGAAGGAGTGTGTGTGGGGTTTATATACTGTGAGCCCCTGTTGGAGAGGTTATGTAAATTTGTGTATTTGAATGGCTAGTTTCTGGGTTGAGATATGCAAGGAGGATTAGTGTCTGTTTGGCTAATGGTCCATTAGTGTCTGTCTGGCTAATTGTCCATTTGATCAAATGGCTAAGAAGTAATTAAAACTGTTCATTCTTGACTAATATATTAAAAATCAGGTCATGCAGTTATTTAGGGACAGTTCCCAAGATAAAAATAAGTTATTAATCCTTGCAGAGCTTGGTATATAAAGGAGCTGAGGAGCTCCTCAAACCAAATATCATTATCTTAGAAGAGTATTGCAAGATGCTATTGAACATACTGTTTATACAACTTGAGTAAATGTGTAGGATTATGTACAGCATGTCAGCACCCAGTTGTACAGAAGCCTACCAGTATTTTACTATTTTAGAATACTATTTAAAACTGTTTTAAAATTTATTTTTAAGCAATATCAGCTTTTAATATTGATTTTTAAGAATGTTTCAAATCTGCTTTTAAAATACAGCTAGCATCCTGTTATTTAGTCCCAACTAGAGTAGACTCATTGAGTCAATTGGTGAATGGTGAGTCAACACATAGATAAACCTAGCAATTCAAAGGGTCTACTCTAGTCAGGACTGAAGGAAGATTGCCAATTTTTAAAATAGTATTTTAAAAAATGCTTTAATATTCTTGTTGTACAGTAGTGCCCCCGCATCCGTGAGGGATTGGTTCCAGGCCCCACTGCAGATAGTGAAATCTGTGGATAATAGCGAATGCCCTTGCCACCACAACTGGACCCCACCCCCTGTGGAGAAGGGAGGGGGAGGCAAGCTCGCCTCCTCCCTTCCTTCTCCGCCCACCCCCCGCCAGCTCCACCGCATCACTGGACCCTGTCCACCCCTGCAGAGAAGGGAGAAAGGAAGCGAGTTCGCCTCCTCCCTCCCTCCCCTGCCCACCTCCCCACCATTGCCATCCGTAGATAATTGAATCAGCAGATGGTGAATCAGTGGATGTGGGTTTGCTACTGTACACTGCTTTGGGAGCCCCAGATATGCTCCATTTGTGCCACTCATTTGACAATTTGTAGAGTACTAAATCAGGGCCAGCATTGTCACTGAAACAGAATGAGGCAATCACCTCAGGCAGCAGAGACTGGGGTCTTGTCTGCATGGGGAAAAATACTGTTTCACCCCAAATCCAGCACTGGCAGTCCAGATAACATATGGCCACTTCTGCGGGGTGATCTGTACTTTCTGGCTGTTAGCACAACTTTGACCCATACTAGGCAAAGTCAGGGAAAAGTCTGCTGTTTGCTGGAAAGCCCTGAGTGGCTTTAGGGTCTGTTGGTGTGTGGAAAGCTGGATAGGGCCAGAGCTGGAGTGCCTCAGATGTCCGCAGGGCCACCCGCCAAGCACATCAGCCCTACTGGCCCATTGCCCTCAGTGCTGCTGCCACTGCCTTGCCCACCAGCTTGGTATCGTTGTCTGCTGTTTATCTCACTAGCAGTGGCAGGAAATGCTAGGCTCTTGGACAGAACTGCTGGACAGGCAAGTGAGGCAGCAGTGGTGGTGGCAGCAGTGGTAGCACTGAGGGCAATGGGCTAGCAGGGCTGATGCAGTGTCAGCGATCGTGAGTAAAATATAACTGTAAAAGCAAAAATATCACGGTCAAATGTCCCAGCGGTACTGCAACAGTACCACTGGGAAGGAGCATCGTACGAAACTGACACCCTCTTGCGCTGCAGCGTCGCAACCTGGCGATGCTGCTAGCGTTATTTTTATATTGTCCGAAAAAGTCCTATGTGCGAAAGGGATCCAGAGGTCCTAGTAGACCACAAGTTGAACATGAGTCAACGGTGTGATGTGGCAGCTAAAAAGGCCAATGTAATTTTGGGCTGCATCAATAGAAGTATAGTATCTAGATCAAGGGAAGTAATAGTGCCCCTCTATTCTGCCTTGGTCAGACCTCACCTAGAATACTGTGTCCAGTTCTGGGCACCACAATTCAAAAAGGATATTGAGAAATTGGAGCGTGTCCAGAGAAGGGTGACTAAAATGGTGAGAGGTCTGGAAATCATGCCTTATGAGGAGAGACTTAGGGAGCTGGGTATGTTTAGCCTGGAAAAAAGACTGTTAAGAGGCGATATGATAGCCCTGTTTAAGTATTTGAAGGGATGTCACACTGAGGATGGATCAGGCTTGTTTTCTGCTGCTCCAGAGACTGGAACACGGAGCAATGGATGCAAGCTCCAGGAACAGAGATTCCACCTCAACATTAGGAGGAACTTTTTGACAGTAAGAGCTGTTCGGCAGTGGAACACACTCCCTCGGAGCGTGGTGGGGTCTCCTTCCTTGGAGGTCTTTAAACAGAAGCTGGATGGCCATCGGTTGGGGACGCTTTGATCATGATTTCCTGCATGGCAGGGGGTTGGACTGGATGGTCCTCGTGGTCTCTTCCAGCTCTACAATTCTATGATTCTATGGGTCTGTCTATACGATTAAAAAAGAATCCGTTTGGGGGGTAAACAATACGAATAGGCAGCCGTTCGTATGCATAGGATCTGCCTACACGATTTTTTACCCCCCTAAACTCTGTATGAGCCCCCTACCCCAGCTGGCTGGAGCGAGCAAGCCAAGTGGCGGTTTTAAATCTCCCGCCACTTTTTAATTTTTTTTTAAAAAGGTGCCTGCTTTGTGGACATTCGGTTTTCCCTATTTACAAAGTAAAATAAAAATAAATATATATAAAATTTATGGACTTACCAGACTCTCGCTTAGCGGGGAATCCAACATGGCGGCTGCTCCCAATTCCCCTCCTTGCTAGCCCCACCCCCTCTACTTGGCCAGCCAATCAGATCACACTGCCTATTCGTATGTGTGTGAACAGGGCGTACAGACCATCAGCCATTCGAACGGCTGTACATATTTTATGCCGAGATCCGCTAATCCTCTCGAACGCCAAATCCACGTAGTTTACGGGGGATTCGCTAGCCCCCCTTCTGAATGACACGTATGAATCCTAATGGCGGTGTGTATGGAAGAGTGATCTTCCGAACGGCGTACATATTTTTTTTAACCTTGTAGACAGGACCTATGATTCTATGATTCTATAAGAGGAGGCGGCGGCAGGCACAGCTCCATCTCACCTAGACCCAGAAGCAGATGAAAGGCCCTCCCTCCATGTGAACAGCTGCTGCTCTGGCATCAAAGGGAGAGAAGAAAAGGCAGTGTCTGCCAGTTTCAGTCCCCTCCCCTACTGCCACCCCCTTTTCCTTGTGTGCCATGTCTTATTTAGAAGGTATGCCTGTGGGCAGGAAACTGTCAAATTAACAATTTGTAAGCTACTTTGAGAGCCTTTGTGGCTGAAGAGCAGGGTATAAACACTCAAAATAATAAAATAAAATAAAATAATGTGCTGAGTTCTACTAGCCTTATCTCATTACACTGCCCTTGCCTACACAAAGGGGAAAAAGGACTGCTCCACAGTACTAGCAAGCTCGACCAGTCTTAATGGTTTTACAGCTCCCATAAACTTTGCATGCCTGTAGCTGAGATAGTGGCAGTGAGTGGATTACTTGTACTGTATTTCTAAATCTGCCACCTCCAAACTTTAAGGCGATAATCCATCATGGCGGCAGTGGGCGCTTGACCCGTAACCAAGCCCCGCCGCCTGTGCTCATCCAGCCAATCAGGTTTGCACTTTGTCCTGCAGGGGGAAGCAATTCATGTCAAATCACTTGTCTTAACGAGGGAAAATGTGCATATCACTGAAGCTTTTTTAAAAAGTCAGGAAAAACTGCAAAGGTTTTTCTCGTTTAGTTTTTCCTCTTTCTGGTCCCCTCCTTCACAATACAACAAGACAATGCAGGTTCCCATTAAGATAGCTCGCTTTCTGAGTGAATTCTGTGAAGGGTATTTTCACCATGCGGACAACCCCACTGTTATAGCATTATTATTCCACTTTAACTACTATGGCTGTCTCCTGTGGAATTTTGGGGTTTGTAGTTTAGTGAAGCCTAAGAGCTCTCTGGCTGAGAATGCTAAATTCCCCTCAGTAAACTGCAAATCCCAGGATTCTACCAGAGGTGGCCATAGCAGTTAAAGTGGAATAATAGCATTATAGTAGTGTAGTGTGATAAGGCCCTACATATGTATGAGTTACAGTTGTCCCTTCATATTCACTGGGGTTTGGTTCCAGGACCCCCTGTGGACACCAAAATCCGTGAATACTCAAAGTCCCATTATATGCAATGACATAGCAAAATGGTGTACCTTATATAACATGGCAAAATCAAGGTTTGCTTTTTGGATTATTTTTTTTTTAAAGAATATTTTCAAGCTATGAATACTTAAATCCACGGATACCAAATCCGTGGATACAGAGGGACAACTGTATATTTATATTCACTACTCTTCCAATGAGCTCAAAGTAGCATACATACACAGCTCTCCTCTCTCCTCCTCCTCAGTTTATCCTCACAACAATTCAATGAGGTAAATCAGGCTAAGGTAGTGATTGGTCCCAGGTCATCTAGTAAGTTTTATGGCTCAGCCAAGACTTGAACATATATCTCCCAAATCCCAATCCAGCCTACTAACTAGCTACTACAACAAACTGGCTTGCATTACATAATGCTTTATCAAATCTGACACCATTAAGAGAGATGCATTTCTTTGCCCCTACCAGTGGCAGGCACTGATGTGGGAAATGTCATTTGTGACTGTGATTGCTTCATGTGTGAAAATCAACATTAAGTAGAAACTTGTTATTTTTTTTCCCTCCAGAGCAAAAGCCAACTCTCAGAGTATAAACCATGGGAAAGCTTGACTCAATAGCTTTTTTTCTATGATGTTGTCTCTTCCCTGATCACAACTGCACATTGTTTCCTTCAATAACACAATTTTCTTCTCAGCTTAGTTCCAGTTGTTGGAAAATTCAAATCCTTTAGAGTGGCACAAAAGGAACAATCATATCTTCACCTCCATGTCCTGCCTGACTAATACTTGATTGACAGAAAAAAGAATGTAGCAACTCTTTCAATTTCCAGGTAAGAGTGTTGAATTCCTTTTCGCAAAGATCTCTTCACTTTATTCTCCTCCTACCCCACCCCCATGTAACCATGCAAAATATATTGGTATATAATCCCTTTGCCCAACAGATCCATTTTCTTGGCAAGTATGGTGGTCTTTTTCACCTCTCTCAGAGGCGAAAAACTGCAACAGTATATTTGCATAGACTAATTCATTTTGGGTCTGTGCAAGTTTAGAAAGGTTTTGAAGGTGAGCTTTACAGTTTGAGTGGTAAAACCAACCAGCCAACTGAAAATTAAATCTGAATCCTAAACAACTGGCTTAAAACAGACTGAGAACTTTATCACACCAGCTTGTTGTCTCACAGCAATTTTGTAGTTGAAGCAATCGGGAACATATCACTTTGAAAGCAATCCCTATACACTTCTCTGCAATCATGTTATTATGCTGCTTTGGTGATCCATTGTTCCACGCTCGCTTTCCTGCACTGCCTCACTAACCCCACCTTCCTACTTGTGTATGCCCTACTCAGTGCATGTGTGTTTTTTTAATTTTTATTTTTGCCATGATTCTACAATTACAGCAAAACAATAAAATAAAATAAAATAAAAAACAGAATTAAAAGGAAAGGAAAATGAAGTAAAAGTAACCTAAGCTACACCGCATGACTGCAGGACTATTGGAACTGTAGTGGAAGGGATCTATTGCACCAAAGGCAGTGGTGGAAAAGCATGATATTGGGAGCCACTGACGGGTTTTTCCCATCAATGAAAATGTGTGTTCCACCCACGCTTGAAATGCAAAGAAGCAGCAGGAGAGACATGACGTTGTATGATAAGTAGCAGCCAAAAAATGCTGTAATTGTAATTAACCAGCCTCATGTGATAAAGAACACAAGGCAGAATAATCTAGGAGAAAATCTTTGAGCTGGAGTGTTTACAGATCTGGATTCAAATGTTTCTTCATCCATTAGTACTCTGAGGAGTGATGGTACAGTCCTTGAATCGCAACTGCAGTTTCCCATCTGTACAGTGCTGAACAGAAGTCAGTCTCCCCTCCTTTTTTATAACCTGAAAAAGGTGTCTGAAAATAAACATCTATAAAAAAAAATGAATGGATATCATCACAGAATGAAAAATAGAATTAAAAAGCAATTTCACAGTGGAGAAAGGTCACTACCATAAAAGAGCAAATATAGCATATGAAAGTGTAAAGACATTTATTTGTTCTTTTTGTCTTTTACACAAAAGAACAACATCAACAACAAAAAAAAGCAATGACCAACCCCAAAAAGGACATTTAATACTTGGTCATTCTACCATTCCACTTCATGCTTTGATGAGAAGTATCTTCCTTACTTGTGTGGCTTGATGGTCTTCTTCGTTTCTCCTTTTTCATGCGCCCATTTTTGGAATTGCCATACTTTTGTCTAATTTTTGACATGCGGCTGACTCTGAAACATTATTTGTTCCTTTGTAACATTTTCTTCCTGTCTATGACCTATGCACACAATTACCTTACTCCTTGTTGCTCATATTATCTTCCTCTGCTTTAATTTCTCTAGTACCCCTTTTCATATTGTATGTGAAGGAGACCTTTTTTTATCATATTTCTGTAAAATTGAGCCAACTATTTTTGCAGAAAGAACTGTATATGAATCAAGCAGTGGTTTGCATTAATGGATGTGAATTAAAGAGCACAACAATAACCTATGGAGCAAGGGTGGGGTGCATATAACTCAAAGACTGTTTTCACAACCTCCAAGAGTCCTTGGCCTTCCACTCCAAAAATGTGTGTTGGGGAGGGGGATTTTATTTTGTTCCAAAATGGTCAATAGCACTATAACCCTTCAGAGTATGCTATTGGATGTTTCCCTGCAATTAGGGGAATTTTGGGAAATCCTTGTCTCTCTCCCTCTCTTTCTTTTCATAAAATCATAGAATTGTAGAGTTGGAAGAGACCACGAGGGCCATCCAGTCCAACACCGTGCCGCGCAGGAAATCTTGTTCTGTTGCATTTTGCTATGTGCTTTCAAGTCAACTCTGACTTATGGTGACCCTATCCTAGGGTCTTCCTGGAAAGAAAGTGTGGAGGAGCACCACAAATACCCCCAATTTCATCGCCTGGGTTGTTTTTTTTTTTTTTTTTGAAAGATGCTACCAGGAATTTGCAGGGTGGGGATTTGCCACTCTCCCCCAGTTTTCATGAGTGGGGATGCAGATGTGTATGGTCCTATCTAAACGAGAAAATGATCTTCAGAGAAATCGCATGGAAGGTGATCTGTTTAAATGGACATTCGCATCCATGTATCTCATTCAGAAGGGAGCAGGCAAATCTACCATAAAGCTCTGAAGGGAACTTTTTACCAGAGTTTTTATAAAGCTCTGTAGACGATGTGAACGTCCAATCGTTTGGACAGTTGCATTTGCATTGCTGCGACGAGGCAGAGTAAGCTGATTGGCCAGATGAGCATTTGGGGCGGGGCTTGCTTAAAGGGCAAGTGCCCGCAGCCACCAACTTTTCCCCACTGGGGACTGGGTAAGGGAGGAGTGCTGTCTTGTCCTCTTCTCCTTACCCAGTTCCCACCCCCTGGTACCACTGTCACTACTGCCACGACTGGGAAGGGAGAAGAGGGTGAGAGAGCCCTCCTCTCTTACCCAGTCCCCCCCCGTAACACTGTTGTCATCATGGCTGCTGGTGCCAGGACCAGGATGGGAGGAGGGAGAAGAGGGCAAGAGAGTCCTCCTCCCTTACTTGGTCCCCACAGCGGAAGGCTTTCTCCCACCTTGTGGCTAGAGGGCATTTGAAGTTTATGGTCATTCTAAAACCATTAAGACAAATTGCAGCTGCTGCAACTTGTATTTACTATGGGGCACTTTGAATTTTTTGGGCTCATATAGACAAACCCTATGTGTTGGGTCAATGCAGCCTCCCAAGCAGGGCTGGTTTAAGGAATTTTGGGGGCCCCTGCAATGCTTTATTTTGGGAGCCCCATATGTTTATCTCAGGTCAATGTAACCTAACCTATTCACTGTACAGGATGTTCAGATTACAGTAGGACCCCCGTATCAATGGGTTCATTATCCATGGGACACAAAACAACACACCTACCATAGAGTCTTCCTAGAAAATGTGTCCTCCCTAGCCGTTTTGTAGGCCCTCCAAGGCAACTCTATGGTATTTTAAACCAGAAGTCCCATTATTTTCAATGGCGTTCACTATTATTCATGGTTTTCAGAATCCACACCCCCCCGAACCAATCCCCAGTGGATAAGAGGGGCCTATTGTATTACATAATTTGGCACCAATAATTTAGTTTAAAAACTATATTATAGGCACTAACATAATATTTTTTGTTTAGTAGCAATTAACACAATGGTGTAGATTTCCTCAAAGAAAAGAGAGAGTGGACTACAAGCTGAACATGAGTTAGCAGTGTGATGCATCAGCAAAAAATGCCAATGTGATTCTAGGCTGCATTAATAGGAGTAGTGTCTAGATCAAGGGAGGTAATAGTATCACTCCATTCTGCTTTGGTCAGACCTCACCTGGAATACTGTTTCCAGTTCTGGGCACAACAATTCAAGAAAGATACTGAGAAGGATGGTGGGAGGTCTGGAAGCCATTACGCCCTATGAGGAACGGCTTAGGCAGCTGGGTATGCTTAGCCTGGAGAAGAGAAGGTTGAATGTGGACATGATAGCCATGTTTAAATATTTGAAGGGATGTCATACTGAGGAAGGAGCAAGCTTGTTTTCTGCTGCTCCAGAGACTAGGACACGGAGCAATGGACTCAAGCTACAGGAAAAGAGATTCCACCTAAACATTAGGAAGAGCTTCCTGATAGTAAGAGCTGTTTGGAAGTGGAATATACTGTACTACTGCCTGGAAGTGTGGTGGAGTCTCCTTCTGTGGGTTTTTTAAAACATACGTTGGATGGCCATCTGTCAGGAATGCTTGGATTGTGTGTTCCTGCAGGGCAGAAGCCAATCGGATGGGATGGCTGTTGGGGTCCTTCCAGCCCTATGATTCTATGATCCTAGGCTGCCTTCAGAGCCTGGGAAAGTTACTCTTGGATTACACCTCCCAGAATCCCCCTGCCAGCACCCTTCTCAAGGTCTGGTTGCATTGTTCCTTTTCCAGCATTCCCTAGCCCAGTGGTTCTTAACTTGGGGTCCGCAATGTCCTCACAAGGGGTCCACAAAGGCTTGAAGACTGCTTGGCCCACCTCCTCCCTGTAGTGGAGTAGCCACGTGACAGGAACCAAGGCAAAGGCTGGCTGGCTTGGCCTGCACATTGCCATTTAATCCACTCCAGCCGCAAACTTGCAGGAAGAAGCAAGAGTGCCTCTGAGGGGAAGTTTAATGGATGGTGTAATTATATTGTTGTTGTTGTTAGCTATTATTATTAGCTATTATTATTATTAGGGTTTTAAATCTTGAGTTAAGTCTTAGGGCAACAAAAGATATTTAAAGGTAAAGAAAAGGTTAAAGAACCACTGCTTTAGGCCAATGCTTCTCACATAACACTAATGAGATACTGGTGTGCTTAGTGACAACAATAAAACCATTGTTCCCAGTAATACTCCACATTTTAATTTATATTCTTTATATTCTTCTGTTAAAAGAGCTAGAGTGTTGTAGAAGTTTCAGCATTGCACTATGACTGCGGAGACCAGGATTTGAATCCTTACTCAGCCATGAATGCCCACTGGGTGACCTTGGGCAAGTCACACTCTCTCAGCCTCAAAGGAAGGCAAAGGCACACCCCCTTTGAACAAACCTTGCCTAGAAAACCCCATGGTAGGTTCGCCTTAGTCAGAAATGACTTGAAGGCACATAGGCAAACACACACAAACTTCTTTTGCAGGCTGAACTCAGTTGGCAGCAAGGGGAGGAAGCTGAAGGAGACCAAGGGGGAAAGGGAGGGGAGAGGAACCAAGACAGGTTAAAAGCAGCTGGAAAGATGGGCAGGAGGGGATCTATGTGGAAGGAAGGAAAGAAAGAAAGAAAGAAAGAAAGAAAGAAAGAAAGAAAGAAGCCCTTTCTGAGGAAGACAACCTTCAAATCCCCCCCCTCTCTCACACACACACACTCGCCCTCTCTGAGGTGCCTGGCTGGTTTTCATTTTGCAGCAACAAACTCCCTCCAGCTTCTACCAGGAGGGCTGCTGCTTCTTTCTGCTGCTTCTTCCTCTTTCTCTTTTGGACATGCTGGTTTTCTTGGTTTTTTTAAAAAGCCAGCAGGAGATTTTGGAGGAGAAGGGTCAGAGGGGGCTGCAAAGCAGCAACTCCTCCCTGCTGTCTCCTGGCTGTCTCCTTCGTCAGATTAAGGAGGCCAGCACTGGGGCCCTCTCTTGACTTCAGGGCCCCCGCCAATGCTGATTTGGCAGACAGGTTAAACCAGCCCTGCTCCCAACCCCTGACATTTCGCCCATTCCAGCTATTTAAAACTAGTGATCCATGGGGCTGCATTTAAGGCATGAGGTATGACATTCAGCATGACTGGATTACTTGCTTTGTAAATATTCCAAATGCATTGTCATCCCCCCCCCCAACAGTCCCAATTTGGCAGGAACAGTCCTGATTAATCCTCCATCATCCCACATTTTCAGTTTCTTTTAAAATGTTCCAGTTTCTTTCTCCTCTTTTCCCTTTGTTTGCAGCTTATGTCAGTTGCTACAAGGAGATTAGAAAGTGCAAAAGTAGTCTGGATTCAACTCAGCAGGAAAAAGAAGAGAGGAGTGGGTGGAATCACTCCCTTCCCAGGCCCAGGGAAAAGCAAACTGCTGCAGTCTCTCCTAGCTTGTGTGTTCTTCCTCACTGATAGCTTTTGCCACCTCAACCATGTTCTGATGTTACTTGGCCACATGAGTCAAACTTTCATCTGTGAAATGTTGGAGGTTATGCATACCAAGCACCTATTATACTTAAGCATGACTTTCTAGAAAATGAGTTATTCATTTATTAGTACAGTTGACCCTCCATATCCATAGATTCTGCATCCACAGATTCATAGAACCATAGAGTTGGAAGAGACCTCAAGGGCCATCCAGTCCAACCCCCTGCCATGCAGGAATACACAATCAGATCATTCCCAACAGAAGGCCATCCAGCCTCTGCTTAAAAACCTCCAAAGGAGGAGACTCCACCACAATCCAAGGCAGTGTATTCCACTTCCGAACAGCTCTTACTGTCAGAAAGTTCTTCCTAATGCAGGGCCGGTTTAAGGCACCCCATCATTGTGCCCCCCATAGTAACCCTCCTCCTGCAAAAACATTTATTAGTAATAATCTGAATATCCTGTACTGTGAATAGCTTAGGTTGAGTTAGGTGACATTGACCTGAGATAAACATATGGGGCCCCCAAAATAAAGCATTGCAGGGCCCCCCCAAATTCCTTAAATCTGTCCTGTCCTAATGTTTAGGTGGAATCTCTTTTCCTGTAGTTTGAACCCATTGCTCTGTGTCCTAGTCTCTAAAGCAGCAGAAAACAAGCTTGCTACATCGTCAGTATAACATCCCTTCAAATATTTAAACATGGCTATCATGTCACCTCTTAACCTTCTCTTCTCCAGACTAAACACACCCAGCTCCCTAAGCTGCTCCTCACAGGGCATGGCTTCCAGACCATCCACCATCCTGGTCGCCATCCTCTGGACACGTTCCAGATTCTCAATATCCTTCCTGAATTGTGGTGCCCAGAACTGGACACAGTACTCCAGGTGAGGTCTGACCAAAGCAGAATAGAGTGGCACTGTTACTTCCCTTGATCTAGACACTATACTCTTATTAATGCAGCCTAGAATCACATTGGTTTTTTTAGCTGCTGCATCACACTGCTGACTCATGTTCATGGCTTGAAAATATTTTTTTTAAAAATCCCCAAATAAGCAAACCTTCATTTTGCCCTTTTATATACAGTAAGGGACATCATTTTACTATGCTATTGTATATAATAGGATTTGAGCATCTGTGGATTTTGGTATCCACAGGTGGTCCTGGAACCAAACTCCAGTGGATACCAAGGGCCCAGTGTAAAGCTCAGAGCCTAAATAGTTGCTTGACATCCTGAAGGCACTGGATCCCTTCTGATATAGGAAGCCAAGCAGGATCAGGCCTGGTTAGTATTTGGAAGGAAACCACCTGGAAAGACCAGAGGAAAGCAATGGCAAACCACTTCTGAGTATTCATTGCCTAAGAAAACCCTATGAGGGTTGCCATAAGTTAACAGGAGACTTGAAGGCACATAATTTGCTTCACTTATAGTCCAGAGCAAAAGGGGGTGTCCCACAGAGGGGAAGAAATTGTAAGTCTGCACCTGAGCCTCATTCACACATAATGAATTTTCATGGAAACAAAACAAGCAGATATTTTTTTTTAAATGAAGTTATATTTAGTAACATGAACTCTCTCTTGCTTGCCATCTAAAGTACTCTATTAAAGATGCTGGTTTACCAACTCAGTGAGAACTGGGGCCCAAACTGCAGCTTGTGCTTCCAGTATCCATGCAAGTGCTGCATGTCACATACATAGAGGTTTTAGCATATGGTGCCCATCTACCTGTGCTTCAGGATATGGGGGTTCTTGGTGTAAGCTGTACCATCCATAAGGCTCATGTCAAGATATTGGTTTCTGAAGAATCATGGTTTTATGTATTTACCTTTTTCTGGCAAATTGTTTGAACAGCTCCTCCAGGTTTCTGTTCTCTCTGAAGCAATGATGGAACACCTTTGTCAGCCTTAGGCATTTTAACCATCTAGAATGGGAAAGAAAACCCATGCAAAAATCATAAAAACAACAAACAATGGAACTCCATTGGGTCTTTTGGAGAGCTTGATTCAGCCTTAGGACTTTATCAGACAGGCCCTTAAAACCCATCCCTGTTCCAGTACCCACCCACCCACCCTCCTTCTGTCCCTGTAACTGAATTTTAAAAAATGTTCACACACTTACCTTAATCCCGGGACAGAAACTGCTCCCCCCTCCTCCGGCCATCCAGGAAGAGCCCCTCTCCTTCCTGGAGACCAAATCGCGTGGGGAATTTAAAAATAAAAAATCCCCCAAACCTCAAAGAAGTGCACCAAGCAGCTAAACACCCTTAAAAAACCCCAAGTAACCCAGGGAGGGAACAAAAAAGGCTGCCACTTACCTCTTTGTCCCAATCGAAGCAGGAAGTGTTTCGCAGGGACCTCCCGGGACCTTACAGCGAGCCCTGCATCGTGCAGGGAATTTAAAAATTAAAAAAACAAAACACCAGACATCAAAAAATTAAAGCAATCACCTAAACAGCCTTTAAAAGAAACAAGTAAACAGGGGAGGGTACAAAAAAGTCTGTCACTTACCTGGATGTCCAGATCGTCACCAAAAGTGTTCTCTACTTACCTTCCAGGACCTTACAGAGGCAGGCAGCCGGGGGAAAATTTGAAAATAAAAATATACAGGCAGACTTCTAAAAATTAAAACAAGCACCAAAACACTTTTAAAGCTTTAAAAGCAACATGGGGAGGGTACAGAAAAGGCTGTCACTCACCTCAATGTCCAGATCGTACCCGGAAGTGTTTTAACATTGCGGCAGCATAACGGCAAACCAGTTCACGCACCCGTGATTCTATTACAGAAATGGAATGGGAGATCTATTGACAACTTTTCCCCATGAATAAAACTAAACGGCAAGCAAATGGGGTAAGAATGGGGTCAGAACGGGAGAGGGGAACGTCATCTAAAAAAAACCTCCTTAGCGATCCTGTTCCATTTCTGTTCTGGTTTATTAAGCCTGTGTGATAAAGTCCTTAAGGTCTGAAGTTCCTTGCTCCTGCTCTACAGGGTAATTTTGGAATCACAAACAACAATGCTACTTTTGAATTAAAAGCTACTTTATAATGAAATTAGTCATATCCTTAAGTGACTGAAGAAAATATATGCAAGAGTACTCATATTATGGGACTTTATCAGACGGACTAAATATGGTGTCTTAACAACGCCACATAAACATGAAAGGGCATGTGGATCAGATGATGTCATCCTTTTGCATTTATATATAGTGAAAATCACTAGTTTTTAATTGACGGCTTAAGCCATCAATAGATCCCCTGTCCGGCTTTTGTGCTGGCATTGCTGGTGTGTGAAACATTGGTGCATTTAAATCTCATACTTCCCCCAACAATGACCGGACCAGCCAGAGCACTTCTGGATCAGATTGGGACATCCAGGTAAGTTTTGCTCTTTTTATGACCCTCCCCAGGTTATTTGGGACCTTTAAAGTGTGTTAAGGTGCTTGGTGTAACTTTAAATGTGTTGTTTTTGTTTTTATTTTTAAATTTCCCACACAATGAAGTCACACGGGATTTTGAATGAGGAAGTGAATGGCATTCCGTTCACTTCCTCTTTATTCATGGAGCTGCCTTTGCTGGGAGAAGAAGGTAGGTGCAGGGGGAAACGTTCTTTTGCTGGCAAAAAAATGGTTTCTTTAATGCCGGCAAAAGAACGTTTAAAGGGTAGTGTCTGGTAAAGTTCATGCTCTCACCAACATGATGAAGTAGATTCAGATGAGAGAAAGTTAATAATCCCAAGATTGGCCTGAAACATAATGGTTGGGGAGGAATTTGAACCCTGATCCTTGGATAATCATAGGGCTTATCTATATATGGCAATATGTCTTAATTTTTTCCCCATGCTGGTTGGGTATTCTGTGAGTTCTAGTCCAAAGAAGTATTTTTTTCAGGCTGTGATCTATCTATCTATCTATCTATCTATCTATCTATCTCATCTATCCATCTCTCTCTCTCTCTCTCTTTATCTATTTTGCTTGACTCCTCATGACAAACTGGTTTTCAAAGACCCCCTCAGCTATAAAAGCAGCTTGTCTTGTAGGTTCTGGGAGCAAAACAAGTTTTTAAAATGTCATGCATGGAATTAGTTGCACAGGACTTTTTTGAAATAAATTATTTTTTCTGTGCAATTTCTTTGTTTCTTTATGGCCAGTCTAGTATGGGGGAATTTTTATTTTTATTTTTATTTTATTTATTTATTTATTTATTTATTTATTTATACCCCGCTCTTCAGCCACAAGGCTATCAGAGTGGCTTACAAATTGTTTTAAGCAATCACCATTTACTCATCTACACTGCATTAAGCAGTTTCCAATGTGCACCACCACTATTAGTAAAAATTTATGCAGCTGGGATACTGAGTTGTCCAAGGTTATCAAGTGCTTATCTCAGCACTCCTATGCATCAGACTTATGACTTTTTACTCTATGAAGATAGGAAAGCCCATTTGGATGTCCTGCAATGGCCTGCAGGTAGTCAGGCCTACAAAATCAAATTTCTAGTTGGTAGAAATCACTCTCTCTGTGTATCTGTCTCTCTTGCTGTCAGTTTTGAGTAAGAATGGAAAAATATTTTATTCCCCCCTTTTCTCTCTTTTGTGCAAAGGCCAAGGTAGCAAGGCTATACCTGGAGCTATAAATTTATCTGTTCAGCACCTATAAACATCCTATTAAAATACAGTGTAGGAAAGTAGGTAGTGTATGCCTGGAAGAAAGCAAGAGTTATTGGAACAGGCTGTATTGTATTTTTAAAATACATTTCTTTAAACTCTCTTCCACAGATGTTAAACAATTAGATGCTGTCGAGTGTGATAGAATTTTTGTGAAACAGAATTTGGAACCAGCTGTGGACAAGATTTGTCTTTACATTTGGCTAAGAGTAATTAATTTCACTTTGTCTATATTCACCAGGGAGACTTCTTTCCATAAGGCATTTGAGGAATGAATACATTCTATGACGCTTCTCTAATTAATTAAAGTGACTTTCCATTGGGGTTCATTCATTTCTTTTCATATTATATAGTTTATTCTATTAGCATTTATTTGGAGTGTTGCAGATGAATTAATTGCCAAGGGGAAAATAAGTGTGACTGGATTCACATACACATAAAGAAGCATGATAGCTGTGAGCTAAAAACCCCCACATCTATGTGGAAGCTGTCTGATGCAGCAAACCAATTGTCATATTTATGTGACATGCCCAGGTAGATGGACACCATATGCTGAACCCTCTATGTATGTGCTGATTGCCTTACCATGATCTAATATGGGTGTATTTCAAATATTCACATCCTGTGGGTGGGAGGAGAAGATAGAGGATAGGAGAAAGTTGGTACCACAACCTCCGAATTAATGAGTTTTAAAATCTGTAAACCAAGTCCTTATCAGCTTCAAGATCATTAGTTTATCTACACCTGCACTCAAACATGTTATGGGAAAACACTTCAGTCCTGTGGGGAAATCCTAAGCATGTACATAGATTATTCTTTCTCAATAATAACCAAGTCTGCCTTTCAAAAAACATACCAATGAATCTTGGGGAGGAGGAGGAGACTCCCATAAACGAAAAATGTAATGTGAGAAGGAGTCTTCAAATTTTATTTCTCAGTAAGCATAAATCTCCAGTGTTGTGTAGCTAGCATACACATATTTTCAGAACTCACTTTGCTAGCAAGAAATGTCCATTTTTGCTCACCATCTGATTTAAACCCAGCACTAGGAGAAATGTGTCAATAATATCAATAAACTGATGACAAAAAGTTTAAATATGTTGTGTCTATTTTGTCCTAGGAGATTTTCACACTGGGAAAGTAATCCCCATGGAGATTGGGACAGAAATGGGGCTGTTCCGGTAGCAGAACCCCGTTTTGCACGCCCCCTTCCTTCTCCTAATCTCCCGTTGTCCTCCCTACGAGCTGCTTCCATTTCCCTCCCGCTATGTTCTGCAATTTTTTACTAACGAAGAACTTTTGTTAGTAAAACATAGTGGGAGGGAAATGGAAGCAGCACAGAGGGAGGATGACAGGAGATCAGAAGAAGGAAGGGGGCACGCGAAATGGGGTGCTGCTCCCACATGCTGATGGAGGCACCTGCTTCCAGAAACAGCCATTGCCACTGCTTGTGAAACACTCATGAGCTCTTCTGCCTTACAGATGAGATGCACAGAAGAACAGATCAAAAGCCACTGCAACCCCCAAGCAGAAAGTACTACTCAGAGTGTGTCCAGCTTCCCTCCTACACAACCCCCCATCTGGTAGAAGCTGGTGCATGAGCACTGGCTGAGCACAACCTCTTCTCTCTTGTTCCCTCACAGACACCTCTTGTACATCCAGCATTGGAAACAATATGCTAAGTGGACGACTATGCCTTGTTGTGCTTTCCCTGTATGTCCACATATTCACGATCTACACCACATCCCATTTGATGAAGCCTCCAAGAGAAGCCAAGTCCATGAGCACCAGCAGTGAAGAGGAAGCTTCTGGCAGCTTATTTTTATTTATATGGACATTTGTAGCCATTGTTCCTAGTACTGTACTGATGAAGGCAGCATGCCACAATTTAAAATCATAATATCACATGCAGTCAGTTAACATACAATGCAACAGCAGCAGCAACAGCAGAGGAAGAGACTACAGATAAAGCACAACCTTTAAGTAAAGGTGATAGCTCACTGGAATAAAAATGTATTCACCAGTCAACAAAAGAAAGTCAAAGATGGTATGCCCTATGCTTCCTGAAGCCAGGTGTTGTGGATGGGATTGTGTAGCTAGGCTGTGGAAGGGCGTTCTTTGCTCTGTTGTACCAGTTAAGGAATATCTTCCCCTTAGAGGCCTGATCATCACCAATACTATTGTCATTTAGTGCCAAGTTTACTAAAGGTTTTGGGCAGGAAAAGATAGATAGATAGATAGATAGACAGACAGCAGACAGATAAATGTTGTGTGCCTTCAAGTCATTCCCGACTTATGGTGACCCTAAGGTGAACCTATCATGGAGACAGATAGATAGATAGATAGACAGACAGACAGACAGACAGACAGATACTATTTCTCTGTGGAGGCTCTTTCACAGGCTACTCTACCCTTCCATGCTCTATGGCAGATAAAAATATCCATAGGTAGCCATGTTGGCCATACAGCAAATAAAACAATCCACAAAAGAGTGATACCATTACTGGCCAACGGAGATGCACAAAACACATTATGCAAGCTTTCGACACTGGCTTCTTCAACAGCTTTGGAAAGCTTGCATGATGTGCTTTGTGTACCCCAGGAGTAGTCCAGACGGTGAAAAAAACCCTCTTAGAATCCACAGGGAATCCCATGTATCCAAACTGAGATGCACAAAACATATTGTGCAAGCTTTCAAAGCTACACTGGCTTCTTCAACAGCTTTAAAAGCTTGCATGATGTGTTTCGTGTATCTCAGGTGTAGTCCAGATGGTGAAAAAAACCCTCTTAGAATCCACGGGGAATCTCATGTGTCCAAATGGGATCCCGCAGCAGTCTGTCACTTTTGGAGGGAGGGGGAACAAAATACACGAAAACTTCATGCTTCAAAACCTTGGGCTTTTTCCTGAGTTAAAAAAAAAAAAACCAACGGAAATGCCCTTGCCTATTAGGACAACCAAATTGCATTACATCACATTGCCAAAGCTGATTGCTGATTGGTCAGATGTGTGCAGGGATGGAACTTGCTAACAAGGCAGTGCCCGGAACCACCATGCTGGATTTTCACTGTTGTGATAGCACACTGACACAATGAAACAGACTTTCTTTTTCACTTGTTTTTTTGTTATTTAAGTGGAAGATCACCCTTCTGCACCTTGGATATAGTTTTTTTTTTTAAAAAAAATACCGTTTGGCAGGGGCAGGTTGGGGAGTACAAAACCACAAGTAGAATCATAGAATTTGCAGAGTTGGAAGAGACCACGAGGGCCATCCAGTCCAACCCCCCTGCCACGCAGGAAATCACAATCAAAGCATCCCCGACAGATGGCCATCCAGCCTCTGTTTAAAGACCTCCAAGGAAGGAGACCCCACCACGCTCCGAGGGAGTGTGTTCCACTGCCGAACAGCTCTTACTGTCAAAAAGTTCCTCCTCATGTTGAGGTGGAATCTCTGTTCCTGGAGCTTGCACCCATTGCTCCGTGTTCCAGTCTCTGGAGCAGCAGAAAACAAGCCTGCTCCATCCTCAGCGTGACATCCCTTCAAATACTTAAACAGGGCTATCATATCGCCTCTAAACCGTCTTTTTTCCAGGCTAAACATACCCAGCTCCCTAAGTCTCTCCTCATAAGGCATTGTTTCCAGACCTTTCACCATTTTAGTTGCCCTTCTCTGGACACGCTCCAATTTGTCAATATCCTTTCTGAATTGTGGTGCCCAGAACTGGACACAGTATTCTAAGTGAGGTCTGACCAAGGCAGAATAGAGTGGCACTATTACTTCCCTTGATCTAGACACTATACTTCTATTGATACAGCCCAAAATTGCATTGGCCTTTTTAGCTGCCGCATCACACTGTTGGCTCATGTTCAACTTGTGGTCTACTAGGACTCCTAGATCCCTTTCGCACGTAGTCTCATTCAGCCAGGTCTCTCCCATCCTATATTTATGCATTTCATTTTTCCGCCCTAAATGCAGTACTTTCACTCACAGTAATTCACTGAAGTAATTCACTCACAGCCACCATCTTGATTTGCTGGCATGCCTCAGTGTGAACAACAAACACAGATAGCTTTGCACGCCAGTGATCTTGCAAAAAAGTCATTGAGACAGATGACAGCTGCTGCGAATTGATGTTTCTGTGCACCAATTCACATTTTATTCCCTCATCTAGACCGGCCCTCATTGCTCTTTTGTGGATTGTTTTATTTTCTATGGCAGATACAGTTGGCTCTCTGGCAACTGTTAAAAAAATGGCAGTGTTAAAAAAATGTTTGTTTGTTTTTTAATTCCAAAATGCAAACCTTGATTCTGCCATCTTATATAAGGGACACCATTTTATTTTGCCATTGTATATAATGGGACTTGAGCTTCCACGGATTTTGGGGAGGGGGGAAATGTCCTGGAACCAAACCACAGGAGATACCAAGTGCCCACTGTAGTTAAGCAATAAGTAAAAGCAAGGTATTTTAAAGAAATTCTTAAGGGGTGTCTCTCCTCCCACTCAAAGGGTTTGTGAGTGGAAACTTCTCCATTACATACAATCCTTACATTCAGACTGTGATGAGTTTTTTGTTTTTGTTTTAAAGGAGGGAGTGAATATAGGGTTGCGAATACATCTGCACAGGTTACTGTCCTAACAATCTTCTTTATTAGCCCCATCCACTAAAAAGCACCTGAATTACCTGAATTAAACAGATGAAAAATTCTTAAAATTCTATCAAACATAACAGCTCTGGGATTTCAATACACACACATAGCTTTGGAAAGTATCTGTATTTTTATGACTTTATTATTTTTACTTATGTGTTTACTATTCTGTATTTGCATTTTTCCTTTTCCCTCCCCTTTTCTGTTAGCCAGCTTTTAGGAGAGACAAGCTATAAATGTTTCAAATAGCTGGTCATTTCTCTGTCTTGTTGCCATTATCTGCAGTGCTTCAGGTTCAGGCTCTCTGCTGGTAAGCAAAATGATGCCCTCCAGATGTTCTGGACTGCAAACATAAACCCCAGCTGACATTGCCAGTGGTAAGAGATTATGGGATTTCTAGCCTTAAACATCTGGAGGTTTGTCTGGCAATTGCCTGCATTTGTCATAACGTTTTACTCAACCATCTTTAATTTAGGGATTTCTCTCCTTTAAAAAATTTCTTATGTGAAAAAACTGAACTCAGATTGCTACCTCCAAGATCTTCCTTTTTCAGGAAAATTAGGTAGAACTGGTACAGACAAATGTGGTGGAGTTAAGGTGCTGAAATATGCTCATATAAAACATTCTTGCGCAGAAAGCCAGCCCAGGTAGGGTTTTCTTCATGTGAGACACTGATTCCCTCACATGTTTTTTTCCTTTTTGTTGAAACTACAGGATTTCCTGAGGAAAAGCAGTTGACTAAGATTTTAACCTTTCATCCCCTTTTCTTGTTTTCTTTGGCTACTTGCACAGGAGGATTCATATTCTTCTTTTTTCTTTTTCTTTTCTTTTTTTTAAAATAGAACCAATTGTGTGACTGACTGCATCGATCTGACAAGCCATCAAACTATAATTGCTACACAAATGTTCTGATATTTTTTAAAAAGTAACTTGGAGCTACTCACCAGGCTCTCCACTAAACCTATTTGTGAATAATACATGATTTTAAAAAATAATAATTTGAGGGCAAAGCAGAAAGAAGCATGAAGGAGAATGTAAATGTATGAAGCATGAAATCTAAACTGGCAAAACTGGTATTGTTTGAATGTCATTTCATGACTCCAAGGATGTTTTTAAGGAATGGTTGATAAATTAAAAAAGTAAATGAGGTATTCAGTAGAAGACAGAAATTAAGTGGGTATCTGAGATTAAGGAAGAGCCAGGAAAACATAGGAGATTATCAGACGCGTCAAAAACAGCATTATAATAATGCTATGAGATCGCAAAAAGGCTTCCATATTGGATGGATATCGTGCTACAGCATTCTGTAAGCATTCTGCTGCCATTACGAGAGAGTTCTTTTTTATTGTCAGGGAGAAGTCTAAAATTGATCTCCCATAGTGTTTGTGTTCCAGATTTTCATGTGTGCAAGAAGATGCCCCATTCTACTGGCATGATTCCAACATCAGTGGGCAGTCCCACCAAAACACTTCCGGGTGTGAATGGTAAAACTAGGTACTGTTTATGCTCTTTTTATGAACCTCGCCATCTTGCTTGCAAGTTTCTAAATGTGTATCTGTGCTTTTCTGAATGTTTTCATTTTTAATTTTGGTATTTGGGGGCTTTTTAGTGCTCTTGCGTCTTCTCATGAGATGCGCCAAAATCTCATTCATGGAGAAATGTGGAAGTAAGCAGCATGAGCGCTCGTATTGCTGGGTTTGGGGGTGGTGATTTTGTATCATTCATTGCAGCATGTGAAAACATGTGTCATTGTGCTAGAACACGAATGCTGTAAAATATAGTGCCATAATAACGTTTTTAGGCACTTGTTTGTTAATCTCCATAGGAAGCATAGGAACTACATGCTGATTTCTGCTTTTTCTGAATTCTTTTCTACAACAGTGAGGGCTAGATTATTTATTTTTTTTAAGAAAAAACAGAGTCTAGATTTTTTTTTAAAAAAATAGCTTCTGCACAAAATATGGTGCATGACATAAGAAGCATTGTGATTCAAGAACCGATGACATTATTCTATATATTTAAATATAGTGCCATTGCCAAAAGCATCAGGATGTCTAGGTTACTCAGTTTAGCCTCTGTCATTGCTCAATCTCAGTTTGGTCATATGCTTGCGAAAACCTGGGGAATGAAACAGAATAAGAAGTCTCTAAATAAATACTGGTGCTATTACTAAGGAGAAGCATGGAATTTAAAATCTTTGAAGCAATCTCTGTTCTTGTCATGAACTGTCTGTTCCTGACATCTCTGCAGTTGTCACTATTGGAATATGTAGGTAAAATTTATATGTTTGTTTATTAATGATTTCTAATACCAGTGCTTTTAAACTGAACTAATAGCTCATTCATACAACATTTAAGTTAATCACGCCATTTCAGTGGTTCTTAACCTTTTCTGTACCAGGAACCCCAAGACTTAACTCAAAATTTAAAACCCTAACAACAACAATACATTATGATGATGATGACGACGATGATACAATTACACCATCCATTAACCCTTCCCTCAGAGGCACTGGAGGGGAGGGAAGACTTTTCTCCTGCTTCTTCCTGAAAATTTGTGGCTGGAGCAGATTGAACAGCAATGAACAGATCAAGCCAGCCAGCCTTTGCCTTGCTTCCTGTCATTTGGGCTGAGCAGCCTTTAAGCCTTCGCAGTCCCCCTGCGCATCATGGTAGCACACTGGTGCCTCTGAGCATATCAGCAACAGCAAAAGTTGTTGTAGCAGAGTTGCGGTCACCAGGTGAAGAAATGAGCACACAGACACGGATGTGTGTCTAAAATATTCCTCTTTACTAAAGCATGTTGGAGAGATATTTACAGTGAGTCTGAGACTCCTAGCATACAGACTATATAACACAGCACAACATACAGTGCAGTCATGTCACTGTACAGCCCAGACTGAATGCACACAACCTGAGAGCTAAATCCAAGTCAAGTGCAGAGCACCCTGACACTGTGAGGACATTGTACTGGAGGTTCATGGGCTACAGTTAAGAACCACTGCAGTATCTCATCATTATTCTGTGACAGAATATAGGGGCCTCTGTACAAAATAGACACTCAGATCCTATTTGCAGAACTCCAAGGCTAGTATGGGAAAAAATAAAAAAAGAACTAGCTAACTGGACAAAACTCCATCTGTCTTTACTAGGAAGGATAGCAGTGATAAAGATGGTAGTATTACCAAAGTTGCTATATCTTTTTCAGAATATCCCAATTATAATAAATAATAAGTGTTTCAAAATATGGAATAAGGAAAAACTCCAATTCATATGGGAAGGGAAAAAGGCAAGAATAAAATATAAACTTTTAAAGGAAAGAAAAGAACGGGGGTGGGGGGTGGGGTTGCGATCTACTGAACTTGCAACTATACTACCAAGCATGCTCATTGGCGTGGCTAGAAGAATGGTTCAATTTAAGAGACACAAAGTTATTAGCTCTAGAAGGATATAATAATAATAATAATAATAATAATAATAATATTTATTTATACCCCGCCCCTCTGTTAAAACAATCGGGGCGGCTTACAAAAATTAAAATACAATACAGATAAAATCCCCAAACACCCCCACCCCCACCCTCCCCCATAAAAAATATTAAACAATTATAAATTAAAACCAACTGATCTAAAATCACATTTAAAACAATAAATACTATAAAATACAATAAATGGCCAGCGGACTAAAAGAAGCCAGGATCCCCTGAGGCCAGGATCTAATTAGGAAAGGCCTGCCAAAAGAGATCCGTCTTTAGTGCTTTTTTAAAGCTACTCAGGCTTGTCTCCTGACGGATCTCGTTTGGCACTAATATGACTTAGTGTTCGGGTGGCATGCTTACCTATGGTATGGCAAAAAGAGAGAACATAAAGCCGTTGAAAACCACTACCTTAGGCGAGCCTTGCTAAACGTTTGGAATAATGTGAAACCTAAATTTTATCACAAAATCCCACTTTGGACATCTTCACAGGAGGCTCTATTTGGAAAATTGAAAATAACCAATCAAGAATGGACAAAATACTATGAGATTCTAGAGTCAGGTCCCCAAAAAGAAACAAAAATGAAGACAAGAGAAACTCTAGAAGAAGAAGGATACACCATGAATTGGTTTCCATATAAACAACTACTGTATATGCAAGGTAGAAAATTGACCTCAAGCTAGTAAACTTTCAAATGTCACAAAACAAGATTGATAAAGTGTTTCAAGATGCAGGAAAACATCATATTAAAAAAATATTATAGAGTGCTTTTGTATAGAGAGCCTGAAGATGAACTGGTAAAAGATAAGATGATAAAGTGGGCAAAAGATATAGGTCATCCCTTGGAATAGAGAGATGGGAAAAAGCATGGGTGTATAACTACATCAAAATGCTCTATCAATGGTACCTCACTCCAGTGAAATTAGACAAAATGTATAAAACTGGGAGAAAACTATGTTGGAAATGCGGAAAAGCCGAGGGGACTTTATATCACATGTGGTGAAGGAGCCCAAGAGCAAAAAGCTATTGGATGAATATTCATACAACGATTACTAGGGTGCTAACGTTAAAACTTGCAATGAAACCTGAGGTATACCTGCTTAACATGACTGACAAAATAAAAGGTGAGGGAAAACTATACAAAAAGAGGAAAATTCTTCTATATATGATTACCACGGCAAGAATTCTATATGCTAAAAACTGAAAAGAACCGATAACACCAAGCATAGAGGAATGGTGCATCAAATTACATGACAATCTAGAAGCAGACAGACTAACGGCTAGGCTATGTGAAAGACCACTGAACCATATAGAGAAAGAATGGGAACCAATCAAAAAATTGTGGAAAGAGAAATGGAATATTATCATCTAGACTAATGAAGCTCTGCCAGATCAAATAAATAAATAAACAAACACACAAATAATAATAATAATACATTTATATTTATAACAGCTATAATACTTATAAACAATAATAAAAATAATATGCATGTACAAACATTTGTTTACATGCATGCGGGTGTATATCTGTGTAGACACATATGAGGATATGAGAGTGTGTATGACAAATATATATATGTGTGTGTGTGTGTGTGTGTGTGTGTGTATCTGGCTTTTCTTTGCAAACGAAGATTCAGGATTTGTCCTTCGAGCCTGTGCAATGGATTTTTCTGGTGGAGCGCAGCGTGCACAGAACTGGCCTCACCCTTTAAACCAAAGGTTCATCTGCTGGCAAGCATGGACGGTAGCAGCGAGGTCCTTTGGTCGTAGGTTTGATTAGAGTTTCCTTCTCTTAGATGGTTGACCTTACAGGGTTGGACGAGCACCATCTGCCCAGGTTTGGGATTAGAGTTTTCCTTCTCCTAGGACGGTTGCCATAAGGCTAGAGAGCCCATCCTGCCCTTTGACGCTCTTTGTCAGACCCTTCAGTTTTGACTTGTCTGGCATGGGAGACCCTACCGGTGGCTATTATGCCACCAGCAGCATAGCTCAAAACATCATTAGGGTACGCAAGCCTCTCTCCCACAACAAGGTGGCGTCAATGGAGAGTTTATATATATATATATATATATATATATATACACACATATATATGACAGATAAATTACCCAATAAATACATTGTCTATAAGGATACAAGGATATTTAGGCACAGTTGCACCACAAAAATCAATAGGGGGGGGGGAGAAATCAAAGTAATGTAAGTAATAACATATTACTGGTAACTTAAAGATGAAGTATAACAAATAAGGAGGGCTATAAGAAAGGTGTTATAGCATTGGGACAAACGTTATCTACCCCCAAAACAAAAGGGGGTAAACCTTTGTTTGTTATGGACATGTTTTAATTTAAGAAATGAAGGTTACAGGATGTTTCACTACTTTGTAAGATATGGATATATTTTGTAACAATATATAAGATGTAACCCGATTAAAATAATATTAAAGAACTCCAAGGCACGCTGATATTCACTTCACATCAGATGATGTATCTCCTTCCACCCCATGGCAAGTGAAGAGAAGTGTTAAACAGCTGTGTGATGTAGTGGTTATAGTGTTGCACTTGCTACCAGGCCCTACACCCCCTCAATACAATATCTCATAATTGGCAATATTAAGATGCTTCATTGGGTCTAGTAGACCGGGGCACACCAAAAAGGTGAGGTCAAATGGAGGTCACAAGGACCTAGGAAGGTGTTGTGGAAAAATACTAGCAGACACACCCAAGATCTGAACGAGATCCGTCAGATAACAAGCTTGAGTAGCTTTAAAAAAGCACTAAAGATGGATCTCTTTCGGCAGGCCTTTCCTAATTAGATCCCGGCCTCAGGGGATCCTGGCTTCTTTTAGTCCGCTGGGCACTTATTGTATTTTATTGTATTTTATAGTATTTATTGTTTTAAATGTGATTTTAGATCAGTTGGTTTTAATTTATAATTGTTTAATATTTTTTATGGGGGAGGGTGGGGGTGGGGGGTGTTTGGGGATTTTATCTGTATTGTATTTTAATTTTTGTAAGCCGCCCCGATTGTTTTAACAGAGGGGTGGGGTATAAATAAATATTATTATTATTGTTATTGTTATTATTATTATTATTATTATTATTATTAAGATAGGATTAAGCAAATCCCCTAGTAAACAATGCCATTAAGGTGGTATGTACTCATCCCCTCTTGGCCTCCTTGGTGATGAGTCACATCATAAACAAACAACTGACCAAAACAGTCCTTATCCCCAGGAAATAGCCCTCATCACCCCTCCCCATCCTACAATGTGAGGTTGTCATAAACCAATCAATTCCTATCTCTCAGCCATTAACAACTATCAGTAGAGTTTTGGTTTCTTTTATTTAAACAGTGGGAAACCCATCTAAGCTTTATTCTAAGCCCAAATGCCTCTTCAGGACACAAAATAAAGTATAAATTTTATCCCCCTAACAATAGCAAGGTGTGCCACTGTGGATGACAGTCTGCCATTTCCCTGTCAGCGTGCCCCTGGATCGGACTTCAGTGCCACCCTCAGGCTTCTGTCTGAGTTCTGCTTTTCAGGACTGATAATTATTGTCCTATTTCCCAAATCTATCCCTCTATCCAACATTTCTTCCTTAAATTCTTTGTTAGCCTTGTGTGGTTCTTGTGATCGTGTTTTACGTGTGTGAGTACCCTCTGTGTTATTTTCTAATAAAAATCATTTCTTTTACTTTAACTGGAGTCCTCTGCAGTTAGTACTGGTATACCTGGGGCAACGGTCCTGAAGTTACCTGGCCTCTTGCAGCCTTCCATTTGAGCTATAGTAATTCCCCCAGCTAATAATTGATCACAGGTGGGCTCCCCACAGAGCCCCCCACCTCTTTGGGTAACACACTGGAACTGGAGAATCATGAGTACAAAATCTCCACTCAGCCCTGAAGGATAGTGGTTGAACTTGGGCCTATCAATGTCTTTCAAGGGACCGTTGTGAAGACAAAAACTGGTAGGAGGACCATGTGGAACACCTTGAGCTGACTGGAAAACAAGTGGGATATAAATGTAATGGATTAATGAATTTGCTAATCAGTACAGATACAGCTAAACTAGATGATTTCATGCAGTAGACGACAGCTTCATATGCTTGTATGCTTGTCTCTGATGTGACTCAGCCATTATTATGCTCTCGAAACTGAGCTGTACCTGTTTTGTAAGCAGATAGTTTTGCAGCCAGTCACACAACAGAACAGCTGCTGTCCTCTGACCCAAAATGGTTATGGGGAACTATCCTGTGATACAAAAGGGCAGCCCTGGGGCATAAAAATCAATCTGGTTATACCACTTGACTGATATCCCAGAACAGGTTCCAAGTTCAGCTTTCAATAAAGCTGCAACTAGACATTATGAGAATCATCATATGGCTGCTGCCGAAAACCACAGCTCCCACATCTTGTTGTCTAGCAAAGTCTACTAATCCAGAACATATGACATGATGTTACTATGCTCCAAGTTCACCCACCTCCAGAAACAGCAGCCAATGAATTGAAGAAATGGCCAGGAAACTAAAAGTACTGTGGTATCACATCTTGCTGTTGGATTGCTAAATTTACAAGGAGAAGAGACAGTAACAGCCAAGTGATTTTTGCAATGTTCAGTTTCAGTCTGTTTCAATCAGTTGCTGGTGGGTTTTGATTTTACTGTGGAGAGTGGGGAGCCAAAGGTTAACAGCCACATTCTTTTCTCATATAAAGATGTGGGTTATTTGTGCTTAATGGGTTCAGTGGAAAACGAGTTCTAGTGTGGGGATAGGAACCATGTGGCCCTCCAGTTATTGTTGGACAGCAAACCCCAGTATTCTTTACCATTGGCTATGCTGAATGGAGCTGCTTGGACTTGAAGTCCAACAAGGGGGATCAAATGATTTCCACTTCTCCTGTAGGGTCCAAGTCCAGTTTATTGAGCCAGCTATAGAAGGCCCATTGAATCAATTGCTAAATGGTGGTTTAACATTTATGCAAATGCTGTTAATTCAGATGACCTGTAGTTGGGACTAGCCATTTGGTTTATGCCTAGATAATTTATAGCACAATCCTCTTCATGCCTACTCAGAACTAAGTCTCATTATGTTCAGCAGGGCTGACTTCAGGGTAAATAGGTATGGAATTACAGCATGCAATGCTATGCCAATATGCCTGGCAGTAAACTTCACTGAACTCAGTGTAACTCATTAAACTTTTGCATAAGTACATACAGGGACGCACTGTTAAAAATGTGCAGTGTTCCCCATCTTTCTCTATCCATGTGTTTCACAGCACAATCAGATTAGAACACTACTGTGGGAACTGGCCAAAAGAAACAAATTGAAATATAAATATGAAAGTGTTTAGACATAAGGATATTTTCCAGCGTTTCAGCTGATAAAATAATTAATCCTGGGAAGTAGATTAAAAACAGTCTAAGAACATAAACAAAACTCCTCCACACAAGTAAGAATTAAATACCTCCTGATTTAATAGGATTTGCTTCTTCTTCTTATTTTTTTTAATGTTCACCCGTCACAGAGCAGCAATTGTTTACCTGTGGCTACAGAGGAATTCTGACATCCTTTGAATCATGCTGTTACATTGATCTCTATTACTAAATGCAGCTAAGCACCACCCTTAACTTTTTGGGCTGAATGTACTTGTCAGGATCCAAGAACCATATAACAAATGGTACATGCTCAAGGAAGATTCTTGGGCACCAGCCCCTTACATTTAATGTCTAATGGGAAACCATTTTAGAATCTGGAAGCAGTCTCAGAAGCAGTGTGTGATACAGCATGGAGGTCACCAGTCAAGCCCAAGATCTCTCTAGACCCTACAGCAGTGGTCTTCAAACTTTGGTTCTCCACATATTTGTGAGTTTAGCCCCCAGAATTCCTGTGCACTGGCCATATTGGCAGGAACTTGTGGGAAATGAAGTCATTGGGTATGACATCTCATTAGCTATTCTAAGACTCTGGAATTACCTGCCAAGGCAATTAGGTTTGCTCCCTCTCTGTGTCCGTTCACCAGCATTTCCTGTCAGGTAGTCTGTGGGTTAAGGTGAGGATCTGTTTCTTTCATTGTACAGTTGTTCCTCCATATCCACGGATTTGGTATCCACGGATTTTAGTATTCACGGCTTGAAAATATTCTTTAAAAAAATAATCAAAAAAGCAAACCTTGATTTTGCCATCTTATATAAGGGACACCATTTTGCTATGCCATTGCATATAATGAGACTAGAGTATTCATGGATGTTGGTATCCACGGGGGTCCTGGAATCGAACCCCACCGAATATGAAGGGACAACTGTACTGTTTTATTGTGTTTTTAATTGTCTTTTGAACATATTTGTTTTAATGCTATGTTTTAGAAGATTATTACACAAGACTTTATTCCAGAATTATATGAAGTTATTAACAAATTCGGCCAGTACACATTGCATGACATTGTCTCTATCCTGTTGCTGGTTTTCATTCCATGCATTTCTGTAGCACACCTCTTCACTGACGGGGAAAACCCATCAATGGCTCTCAATACCACTGCCATGCCAGCATTTCCCTTCGTGCGATAGGTACTTTCTGTG
This sequence comes from Gambelia wislizenii, assembly GCA_030847615.1. NCBI lineage: Eukaryota > Metazoa > Chordata > Lepidosauria > Squamata > Crotaphytidae > Gambelia > Gambelia wislizenii. The sequence goes on along the minus strand of JAUMIR010000003.1, from coordinate 224,545,087 downwards.
GCAGTAGCGGTATGATGGAAGTCATGAGGTAGCGTGATCCTACTCCTCTCCTCCTCTCTCTCCCCTCCCCCTCACTATTCCTAAGCTGGCGAGGATTGTTTTTTCTCCATGCCTGTCTTTTTATTTTTTTAAATTTTTGCTGTGATTGTGTATTTATGAGATATGATAAAATTAAAAAAAAAATCATTTCCCCATAAATGTGAAATTGCAGAACAACTTTTTTTTTTTTTTTAAGGCAAGCATGCACTCAAGACAGGGTTATGAAGCTAGTGCAGAAGGACAGATGATTGGGAAAGCACCATAATCACAGTGTACTCATGCAATTGAAGAGAGAGTGTGATAATGAATGATTTCAAACAGGTATGTTCTCAGTTGCTTTGCTAATGCCATTGTTGCAAGAAAGGAGAGGCTGGTGTGATAAAGCCCTTAGTTAAGATTTTGTTTCAGTGTATGTTTTATTATTTTTAAACAACTCGAGTCTCCTTTTTGTAGAAAAGGTGGGGTATAAATTGAATAAAAGAAAAGAAAAAGATAACCCAAGGCCAAAGTACCTCATTGGTTCTTGACGAATTCTTCTGTTAACCTAGGAAGCCAAAGTGACTCAAACACGGGCAAAAACTAATCTCTAATCATGTTACCATCTTATCTCTGGCTTTTCTTCGCAAACGAAGATTCAGGATAGTGCTATCTTGAACTGCTGATGGATATTTGAGCTAAATGAATTGTGCTTTCACTGGTAGGGTGGTACTATATAATGGTTCTGCTGCAGTTCAGAACCATCTTGCATCCAGATTCCTTGCTTTTAGGTTGTTTTTTTTTTTAAAAAAAATCTGAAACAGCCTTTGTTTTGCCTTTCCCGATGTAACCCTCAGAATCTAGTTTATGAAATGACATACTTTCCTCCTTGTAAATTATTTACCAAACTGGGACTCTGTGATGTGATGATACTATGCCATCTGCACTGCCAATCCTTGTCTGGTTTTAACCTTTAAAGCTATAAATGCTGGTAACCTAAAGAAGAGCCTGCTCCCATATATACATACCCATATCCTAGGGGCCCTAGGGGCTTGTCAGTGGTGGCTCCCAATGTGGAAATGCCTTCTTCAAATATGTTTGCATGGTGTCTACATCATGATCTTCCTGGGGCAAGATCTTGGGATCTTCTGTCATCCCAGGCATTTTAAGAACTGTTTTTCATGAGTTTTGATTTTAGCACTGTTCTCTTTTTCTTCAATTTTCATTATGGTTTTATATACTTTTTTTTAAAAAAAACTTAGCAACTAGTTTTATTCTTTGTTTTATAACATGCTGCCTCTAGTCACTGTTTTACTGTATGTATTTAAATTTTTTAACTGTAGTGAGTTTCAAAACTGTATTTAGTGTAATGGAGTGCTTTTCCATTTGACATGCTTCAATTTTCCTTAGTTTTCAATGCATGTTAAAAACATACTATGTGCACATCTTCCCTGTTTAGTCCAAATTGACATCTCTTTCATGGACCTCATAAAGAACATGTTTTAATTACATATTGTGTATTTGTTATTATGTATATTTCATGTTTTATTGATGTACACTGCTTTGAAATTTTTAGGGATAAACAATATATTGTTGTTGTGTGCCTTCAAGTCATTTTCCAACTTATGGCAACCCTTAGGTGAACCTATCACGGGGTTTCCTTGGCCAGATTTGTTCAGAGGATGTTTGCCATTGCCTATCTGCAAGGCTGAGAGTGTGTGACTTGCCCAAGTTCATCCAGTGGGTTTCCATGGCTGAGGGGGGATTTGAACCCTGGTCTCTTGGAGTCTTAGTCCAACATCCAAACCACCACACCATGGTGGTTCTCAAACAATATATACATATTCACAAATAGATAAACTATATACTATCCAGACAATTCTGGTTGTTGATCAGTAAAAGGCCAAGATATAATTGAAAACTCATAGGGTGGAAAGACTTGCTGTCATATTTCTGCCAAAATATGTTTAGAGCTTGGCAAGCAGAGTGTGCCGTAACAGAAATGTAACACCTGCTCATTCCATGAGGTCGTGGGTTGTATGCAAGCACTGGGAAAATCAAACTAGATAGTTTGTAGCACAGGCAGTTTGCCCCAATGAAATCTTGGCTTAAAACTGCAACCAATAAATACTGGACAATAAACACCTGATATGTATGGGATGGCAAATGAAGATTTAGGTCATAGGCCATGAGATAGGACTACTCCCTCAGTGGAATCTGGACCTGTCATGAACAGAGGGTGAGTTCCACAACAGTGTGAGATTACTGAGGGCTCCTTTAGATGGCCAATAATCCCACTAAATATTGGAGTATTATGCTCCTGGGCTGCACTTGTCATAGCAGGTGCTCCCAGTTGTGCATCTAGTCACACCCTAGCTATATCAGGATGTTGTGTCCTGCTAGAGTATGGTGATTTGTGGTGTGAGCAGGATTTCCTTCCCTCCCCATTCTCCCCCATGCAAGATATAATCAGTGGGAAACCTAGAAGTATGGGGATGAGGAGAAATGAAAAGAATGGATCCTGATGCAGGAGGTTACCTGGGTCGATACCAAGTTCTCCTGGGATTAAAAAATCCCCACACCTCCTGCTCTGGGTTTCGAAAGCCCAACCCAGTCCCAGGAATTCTTGGGGAATAAACTGGAACAGGAAATATATGGACTGGAGCCATACAGGTACAACTCTTGAGGCTTTTCACCAGTCTGCATGAGCTCCAGCTTGTGGAGGTGGCTCCAGTGAGGTGAGGAACAAGCATGAGTGATTACCAATGTGAGGATTTCTAGGGCTTTTTTGTCAGGCTTCCTCTTGGTTCATAGGATGGGATTAAACTTGAATATACAGTCAAATGGCTACAGAATTATGTGCAGAGTATTCATTATAATCTGACAGCCATTAGTCTATATACAAGTCATCTGAGCCACACATTTACATATTAGTAGCCTTTCCAGACCCTGTTGGCTGTACCTTTGTACAGCTAAATGATTAATTTGCAATATAGTTACTACAAGGAATTTTACAATGTCCAGTTAATTCTTTACAATTCAGATAATGATTCATGAGGAGATGTCAGGCTAGAATTAAACTGTTTCTAAGTTTTATTACAGTGGCTGTATTTGTTGATACAAATTAGAAAGAAAATAATTACATGAATACATACATTTCTTTTTGAAAAGGCAGAGAAGGACTCAGTAAAGGATGAGACAAGACACAGCGAAGATTATCAGATACAGTGGAATGCGGCAAAAAACCATGTTCCAAACCACAACAGAAGAATGTGATGGGAACAGAATGGGTGACATTATCAGACGCCCGCATCCTTCAGCCATTCCGGGGGATGTGGCACTGCCGCGGACGAGCCTTCCCTTTTGTATTGATGGGGACAAGCTGCTAATAAAAAGGGATGCCTTACTCATGGCTATGCTACGCTCCCAGAATGCTGAAGGATGACATCGTCTGATAATGGAGCCCATTCCTGTTCTTGTTGCAATCTTCTGACTCAGTTTTTGCTGTGTTGATGTTCTCCAGAGTCACAGAGTTTGGAAAATTTCCTTTTTTCTCTACAACTGCCAGAATCCTGCAGTAACTAGGCTGGCTGAGGAATTCTGGGAACTGTAGTCCAGAACAGGTAAAATTTCTGAGCTCTGGACTCACTTCAACAGAGTAAAGCAGCTCAAGGACCTACACTGAACCTTGCTAAAGATCTAGCTTGTTTGTTAGGATGGCACTGGCATCAAGGTAGATTTAAATAGGGAGATGAAAGAATATAGAAAGAATAAAGGAAGATGGGGAGGGCTGAGGGTCGAAAAGCTGTTATTTTTCTTTCTTTTGTCACCTTTCTACAGAGAAAAAAGAGGTTGTTCTTTTGTTAATGCCAAGTTTAAAACACCTACCAAGTATCAATGAAGTGGGGGGATCAAAACAGAACTGGCGTAAAGCTCTTAGGCATGACATGGTAGTATGGATTTGAGCAAGGGTGAAATGCATCTTTCAGGCTTAAAGCACATCCTGCTACAGCAGTGGTGTTATCAAGGCAGGACAGATGTCCAGAGAGCTATGGAAGAGAATGGGCAGGAAGGATCTCAAAACACAGCAGGACCAGCAAAGCCATCCAAAAACATATTGCTTCAGAGCAGAAAATGGCACATCCACGTGAAAGGGTTTTGTAGCATCCAAAGCCAGTTGAATTATAAAAAGAGATCCCCACTAAATATTAGGAAGAAATTCTTGACAGTAAGAGCTGTTCAGCAGTGGAATATGCTGCCTCAGAGTGTGGTGGAGTCTCCAGGCCTGTCTATACAGGGTGGAGGAACGGGGTACCTCACAGTAATGGCATTTTGCAGCAGCAGCGACTTGTCTTGATGGTGTTTTTGGCCCCAGAAGCACCCATATGCTTCACATGCCAGATGGCAGCCGCAAGTGATTTACTTGTGTTAGTACTTTACTGCTGCTGAACTTTAAAAAAAAATTGTCTGGTGATTATCAAATGAACATCTAAAAATGTTGTTGTCCCACTATATTTTAAAGTGTAAGTGTTCCAACACAATAACCCTTTTTATTACATCGCTGTAATAATGAGAAAGAGCAGCCCCAGCATTATCAGCTCATGGTCGCCAACACTGTTTACTTCCGTGTTTGCAGGGACACATGATCTTGGCGGTTCTCATGAGAAGACGCAAGCATGCTTAAAAGTCTAATAACAGCTAAATTAAAAAACAAAACAAACACACAAGCACTGAAACACACTTAAAAACTTGCTCGCAAAATGGGGAGGTTCATAAAAAGAGTGCCCCATACCTAGTTTTCGCATTCTCACCTGGAAGTGTTCTGACAGGGACTGCTGATTGATGCTGTATTCACGAGAGCATAATGGGACATTGTTTCAGCCATTCACAATACCATGACAAAAATGCCACAGCAGATCAATTGACAGCTTTGGACCAAACACCTTATTAACAACTGCATAATGCCATAGTGCAATGTTGTGATATATGGGCACCCTTTCACATTCTTTTGGTGTCGTTATCACATCATATTTGTTGCATCTGATAATCTCCTAAGGTGCACTGGAGCAATAGAGCAATTTTCTGAACAAAGGACAGTAAAAACAAAACAAAACACCCTGTTTTATCAATTTAGCGATCACTTGCTAAGGTGAAAATTCAACATGGCAGCAGTAGGCACTTGCCCTGTTAGCAAGTCCCATCCCCACAATTGCTCAGACAATCAGCTTTGTGCATCCTCTTGTATGGGAAAGTGATTCAAAGCAAATCACTTGTTGTAACAAACAGGTATGTGCACCTCCTCATTAAAAGGACTACAGGAAGACCTGCAAAGGCTTTTCCAACATTGTTTTTGCCATTTTGGGCCCCCCTCCTTCTGAATTGGATTGATGTGGAATCCCATTTAGACAAGTTGTATTCCCAGTGAATTCCATGAGGCTTATTTTCACCATTTAGACAACCCCTCCTTTTTTAAACAGAGGCTTGATGGCCATCTGTCAGGAATGCTTTGATTACCTTTTTAGTGCAGTGCAGGGGATTGGACTAGATGGCCCTTGGGGTCTCTTCCAACTCTATGATTCTGTCATTTTGGAACTTGAGGCAGAAAATCCCACAAATACCCCTCCCTCATCTTGATAGTAAAACAAAAAATTACAAAATTTGCTGCCTTCTCACAATATTCCAAATCTGCTGCTTGAGGTGGTTGTTTCATTCTACCTAATGGTAGGGCTAGCCCTGAGAGCTGGTTTATCATCTTATGAAGTAAGTGAAGCAATACCTCTTGCCATCTACAACAGTAGTGTGCAAACTGTGGTCCTCCAGATGCTGTTGGACTACCACTGGCCTCTTAGCCAATGGTAAGCAATTCTAAGACATGCTGTCCCCACAACCACTGCAGGCCTAATTTAAAGGGTGAGACTCTTAAGTCTGAATGTTGGTTTTTAAGTATGAGATTTGGTAATGACCTAACTACAACACTGCATTGCAGAAACGGCAGTTCACCTTATTTTGTGTGTCATCCGTATCTTCTTCCTTCATGATTGACTGTTTAGGAACATAACTACAGATTGGTCCTTCTTGAGGAGTTTCTATTCAGAACTCTATTTCTATGAGGAATAAAGGGGAAAGCAACTAGAATCATTTGATGGAGGGGTAGTATCTTCACACGGCATCCAGGTTAATTCATATGATCTGAAGAGAAACCAGAGTATGGCATCCAGGTTAATTCATGAGCAGCCATGAAGTAGAATATCTGGGAGTTACACTTTAGCCATCTCAATCCTAAACTTATTTGCTATTGCTTAACTTGCTGTCTGCACTTATTTTTCTGTCTTCAGAGCAATAGGGAGTGGGAGCTCCATTAAACAGAAACCATCTCATCCTTTCTACACAATAGGTCCAATATTTAATAAGCCCACTTTAAGAGATTACTTTCCATTTTGTATCCTAGAGAAAGTATGACATCAGATTTCATGGTTTTATCCTGTTCTACTACGTGTTCTCTGGTTGCCTTAGAAACATAGTTGCTATGGATTACACAGTGGGAGTTGTAAGGGTCAGCAAAGATCAGAGCCCTGTCATTCTTCATTCAAAGGCAATTGTCCCTGAAAAATGTAACTTACTTCAATATTTAAGAGCCAGGCACTGATATTAAGCCAAAATGAAACTTCTGTTAAAAACCCATAATTAACCTTGTCTTCAACTCTAGGTCACACATTAATAGCAATTTCATAAAGTGGACATTCCTCTGTCTTTCATTCTGGAAGGCCCAGATAGGCTTTAAATAACATGTCTCTTGGAAAAATACACGGATAATTGTTGCAATTTATTTTATGTCATTATCTGAGCCCTCGAGACCTCACATTCCCAGCTCCTCTCCCTGAGGTAATTGCATACATCTTGGGAATGTGTGAAATGGTGTTAATATTCAGCACACCGGGGCTTTTTCAAAGGATGGGCCGCAGCCCACAATGGTGCCCTGTGTTGATGGATTTTTGCAGACTTTGTTTTTACTCAAGCACCAAGGGCTGAAGAGATGACATCCCCCCCCCCCGGCCCACAGCAGATGTTGATGGGTCCCATAATGTTTAATGCTTTTCTTGTTTTAGTTAAGCTAAAGATGAAATGCGTTCCTTTAAAAACAATGCCATTTGAAAAATGCAAATAAAAAAACACAAAAAGGTACATCCTTTTAAAATTCCTTTGCCATCAAGCCAATTTCTCTTAAATTATTTTGTTTCCTAACTGGATGACAAAATCTGAGCTCTAGCTTTGCAACTCAAGAAAGGAATAGAAACATAGGAGAAATTCAGACCAGAAAATTGTGGCATTTCAAGTGTTAAATCGAACACAGATCTTTATGTTTTGTTATTCATAATTCACACACTGTCGATCTTGTTCCAATCACTCCAGCCTTCAGTCCCATCATAATCAGCCCTATATTCATTGTAGAATAATTCAATAAATTCAAACTGTGTTGGTTTGATGTGATTCGTTTTCTTAGTGCATTTTTAAAGCCTGCACGGATTCACTTCTATAATGAGTATGCTATTTCTGGTGTTTTGATGATGACGATGGTGTACACCTACTCCTTACACAACTCTTCCCTCTCTCTTTTTCAAGTTTCCCCAGCTTTCATCAGATGGATTTCCAATCTTCTCAAAGGACTCCTTAAAAGTTTACAAGAATCAGCAGCAACCCAAAGAAACCAGAAAGCCCCATCTCATTGCAAGATCATGACAAGGCAATAGGGCAGCATGACACTAAGGAGTCACGCCATCTGGAAGGCATAACCATTGAAGAGAGCATGATGCTACACTATTGTTTTGTATTATTTGATCTTTCTTTTTTTGAAGTGTTTGAGAGCACAGATTAGTGTAGGACATGAAGCAGCAGCAGCAACAACAACAACAATTAATAATAGTAATTTCTTACCCACCTCTCCCCACGAATCAAGGCAGGGAACAAAAACAGTACAGTACAGTACATGCAATCATCCCAAAGGATATTTTCATAATGTGTTTCATGTGTATGGCTAAAGGGGGCAGATGGACGCATAATGTGAAAAATAAAATGCAAAATACAAAATATAATCTGCATATACCACCAAAGCAGGATAGGTATTCATGCATGTTGAGGCTGTGAATTAGGGTTCCCAGATATCAGGACCTGGCCCTGAATCTGCAGTTTTCATGGCAGGAGACAAGGATATGATTTCTCCACTTTTGGTGGGCTCAGTTCCAGGCAAGAGGAAAGGGTTGGGGGGGGAGACACAAATATCAAGCTCAGCTAGAAGAGCAGCAGCTTGCTACAATTCTCAAGACTTAATTGATTGGTTGTTGCAATTTGCAAAGCCTCTCTATGTATTTACTTGGTTAGCTTACTCTTTCATAGGACTCACCCTTTGCTCTCCAATCACCTTTTGGCTAGGAGCTAGATTAAATGTTCCTCGCTAAGTAGGTGAGAAGGAATAATGCTCTCATTTCATTTAGATCTAGAAATAGCCATTTTAGCTAAGATTTGTCTCTTAATTTCCAAAAAGGGAAGCATGTTCTTCCTCTTCCTTTCCCTCTCTCTTTTGCTCTCTCTTTGTGTGTGTATGTTTGAATGACAAGCTGTGACAAGTTGGTGCTTAATGTTTAATGCTGTCACCACAGACTGTCCCTACATCTCAGGTTTAGGCCCAGAATCCTCAGGGCCTGGGACTATCCAGAACTGGCAACCCTATGAGTTGTTAAAAACTAGATTTTCCACTTTGGAATAGGTGTGCCAGTATTACGAGTGTACTTTTTTTTTTAAAGTTGCACCAGCCATTTCTATGCTTGCCTAAGAATGCTAATTGCTTGATTATTGGGACAGAGGTGGGGAGAGAAAGAGGAAATAAAGTAATACGGGATGGTTTAAGAATTGTTTCAAGGAGATAGGGTGGGATGAGACAGGATAAGATCTCTCTTAAAAAATCAGGTGAAAATCCACCATTGGGTAAGTAATCCAAAGGGCTCACAGCAGTTCATTGTAGAATAACAGAATATTTTGAGAGCTTGGATCCTAAGTAGTCTGGAGGCAGAATGTGTGGTAGAACAGGTTAAAGTGACATAAGCATGTGAAAAGTGCACTTGGAATGCTTGAAAAACAGCCATCTGATTTTCCTCAAAGTTACATGGAACATTTATGTGGGTTGTTTTCCCCCCCTGTTTTGTTGTGCAGACTGATGATGATGATGATGATGATAACAACAATCTGCCTATTTATTTTTATCCCTCTTTCCCCCCAGCATTCAGACTGGATGAAAATATTGTGGTAACATAGAAAAGATATTAAATAATGAACTGCCTTAAATTTAATTACATTAATCTAGCTGAACTAAACAATGATTTGATTTGTGTGTGTGTGTGAAGGATTTCATCTTTAAACCTAAAGGTCACTAAACAGTTCAGTTCATGTCAACTGAAACAGCTGAAACAACAACAACAACAACATAACATTTATCTTGGTTCTTTCCCAAGAACCTAAAAAAATAACAACCCACTGTTGTTTTCTTAAGTCATAATAGCAGACAATAACTGAGAGTAAGGAGATTTTCAGATGGGGAAATTATTCCCTGGGGGGATCGGGACAGAATTGTTTCTGTCCCGGAAGCAGCGCCACATTTCGCACGTCCACTTCCCTCTCCCGATCTTCCGTCGTCCTGATGCTGTGCTCATTCTATTTCCCTGCTGGTACCTTCCGCGATATTTTATTAACAAGAGTTTGTCGTTAATAAAAAGAAATAGAACGAGCACAGCATCAGGACAACGGAAGATCGGGAGAGGAAAGTGGGCATGCGAAACTCAGCGCTGCTTCTGGGACAGAAACAATTCTGTTCCGATCTCCCCAGGGAATAATTTCCCTGTCTGAAAATCTCTAAGACTGCCAAATCTGGGAAAGTAAAAATACTTTTAGAGATCTATAAAGACTGATTCACAAAGTTAAGTGGTGCAAATGTAAATTTTTTATGCGTTATAGAGCTACATGGTTCTGGAATAAGAAATGACTATTGTATTTAAAGGGATTTTGACATCTGGAACAAGGACTGTTCTTTAATAATGCTGATTTTTTTACTATGTATTTTGCCTCTCAGATCAAATTGAGGAAAAGATTAAGCCTCTGCTTATGTTTTAAATTGAGAAGCCATATAGTTTTACATTTTCTGCCCATCATACTAAGCATATTAGAATGAGGCAAATTGAATCTCATGGGTCTCCCATTCCCACCACCCCTACCCCAAACTTGGTCCGAGACATGCTACCATATCAATACCTTCTAATCAAAATAATCACTGCTACATTATTCTTGCTTTACATCTGGTTGGGCCTAGCATAGTCAAACAAACGCACAACAGTATCTGAGAACAACAAGTAAGAACTAAGGAGTTGTCTTAACTGTGAAAATAATCCTCTTAGAATTAGCTTAGAATCTTTCCTGTCTTAATGGGATCACACATAATTCTGCCATATTCAGAAGGGGGGGCAAATCCACCATAAACCCCAAGGGAACAGCCTTCGGGGCTTTTCCGATTTTTTTTTTAAAAACTCTGTGGGGAATGTGCATGATCGATTATTAGGACAGGCAATTGAATTTATTTGCACTGCCCCAGAAAAGTGGAAGTAGAAATCTCGGGAGCAGGAGGCGGGGCTTGCTAAGAAGGCAAGTGCCTTGGAACCACCATCTTGGATTTTCACCTTAGCAATTGTGTGCTGAGGCAACAAACAGCATTTTTCTTTTCTTTTTATGTTTATTTAGGTAGAATATCGCACTATTGCATTTTTGCACCTTAGATATACCTTTTTTAAAAAAACCCTGTTCGGCAGCGGCAACTGGCAAAATAAAAATGCAAGTCGTGCCTGCCATCTTGAATTGCTGGCATGCCTGTTGGGACAGCAAAAGCAAACAGCCTCACATGCCTGCTCTTTTGCCAAACACCATTAAGACAAGTTGATCCTGCTTCAAATTTGCGTGAGTATGCATCAATTCACATTTTCCCCCCTTGTATAAATGGGCCCTAAGTAATATTTATGGTTATCTAGAGGAGCATCTCTGTTTATGTGCATCTCTCCCTCCATCAATTAAAATCCTCAAGTTGGGCTTACTGATTACATTGTCGATGGGAAGGAGGGCAACATTTCCTGCTAGAGCCCCAGGCATCTAGAAGAAGCTCCCTCACAAGAGAACACAGGATTCTTCTTGAGTTTCTGTAAGCCATTTGTTTAAGCAGATGCTGGATGGTGGAGGAGGTTAAATCTATGCTGGCATCTCTTTAAATCTGCTGCTTTTCCTGGGCATTGGTGTGACCAGCAATGATTATGGCTGTTGTTTTAGGTGGTAATCAGTGGGCTAATTGTTAATTTTGAGGATGCAATAGGCCACTTGCAGCTGTTGTTGAAGCATGGTAAAAAAAATCACCCTGTTTTTGTCTTTACTTGATGAGGCTTTGTGAATGTAGACAGAACCCTACATCTACCTACATTTCTGTCTCAGACATATGTGTCACATTGGTTTAGGTAGGATGAAATAATGACACAGCACTCATAGAGACTGTAGTTTCAGCTAGAGGTATGATTCATAAGCCTTATACTGCTCAGGTCCAGGCACTTTAAAGGACTATATTCTTTAATATATGTGTGTGTGTGTATCTGACCATGCTTTAATACCTTCCGGGGACAGCCTTCTCTCTGCCCCACCACCCTCAAAGGTACATCTGGTGGGGATGCAGGAGAAGGCTTTCTCAGTGGTTGCCCCCCGGCTCTGAGCTGCCCCTAAGCTCTGGAACTCCCCAGAGAAGTTAGACTGTCATCCTCCCTACTTTCTTTTTGCAGAGAGGTGAAGACTTTTCTTGCTATGACACGTAAGAGATAAGTGACTGTATGAGGCCCATCTTAACTAAAAAATGCACTGGATCTTGCTAATTGTTGTGCTAATGTGTGTATGTTTCCGTGTTTGTTGTAAGCTCCTTGAGTCCTGAACTGGCAAAAAGGTGGGATAGAATAAGTACAAGGTCTGTCTATTAAATAACGAGACTGTGTTTCTACTTTTCAGACAAATCAGGGACAACTGATTGTGAATGCTTGACTGGTGACCTTGAACATGCCTGAACCTGCATGACAAACATCAACACTCTCAGCCATTCAGTTAATTGTCAGTTGTCATTTTAAGCAGCTGTGCTGTCTGTTGTGTGCTGGAAAAATGCTAAGTTTAAAAGTCGAGCAACATGTCATTTTCAAATTTTTAGTAAAATTGAATAAAACACCAACAGAATCTTTTCAAATGCTTACTGAAGCCTACAAGAAAGATTGCATGTGTATTTGAGTGGCACAAAAGATTTAGAGAAGGATGTGAGAATGTGGAAGACAATGAACGCCTTGGACGAAATGAAATGGAAATCTTCCATTTCAAGAACAGAAGAAATTGTGGGGAAAATCATCCAGACTGTTCATGGAGACTGCCGATGCAGTGTCTGAATGATAGCTGTGCCCTTGAAGATTGACAAAGACACTGCGTGGAAAATTTTGCATGAGGATCTCAACATGAGAAAAATTTCTGCCAAGATGGTCCCCAGGATTTTCACATCAGAGCAAAATGAGTACTGCAAGAAAATTTGCACTGACATTCTGCAGCAACTTGAGGTGGATCCAAACCTTTTTCAAAAAATCATCACTTGTGATGATACCTTCCAATATGATCCTGAGACAAAATGGCAGTCAATGCACTGGCATTGGTGACAATGCATCATCACCAAGAATGAAAGAAGCACGTCAAGGCAAATCCACATTCAAAGCCATGCTCATTTTTTTTTCACATGAAGGTATAGTGAACCAGCATTATTATAAGGAAGTTTTGACAAAGCTGAGAGAAAGAATCAGAAAAAAAGGCCAGAATTGTGGAAAAATGGTTTCATTCTTCATCAAGACAATGCACATGCTCACTTAGCACTTTCTGTGAAGCAGTTTTTGGCTGACAAATGCATTAGTACACTTGGACATCCTCCATATTCACTTGATTTGGCACCATGTGATTTTTCCCCTTTTCTTTAAAGTGAAATCACTGCTTAATGGAACATGTTTTGTGTCAACTGATGCAGTAAAGAAGAAAATGGCAGATGTGTTGAAACAGCTGACAGAAACTGATCTGCTCCTTGCCTTTGACCAGTGGAAAACAAGACTGCATTGGTGTGTGAGTGTGAACAGGGAGTATATTGAAGGGGATAAGCATTAGAATTGTAATACATATAAGTAAAGCTGAATTATTGTATCAGTCTTGTTATTTAATAGACAGGCCTAGTAGTAGTATTAGTAGTAGTGGTGGTGGTGGTGGTGGTAGTGGTGGTGGTGATATTGATACAGTCATCTCTTCACATTTGTGGGTTAAACATTTGTGGATTTAATTTTTCACAGATAACTGTATTTGCCCTGCCTTCGTTGCCGCCTATGCGTGAATGAAAAATATGTTCTCTCTAGGCTTTTGTAGGCCCCCCAGAGTGATTCTATGGTCAGCTTCTGTCAGAAGTGGACAATAGAATCATGCTGGAGGACCTACAGATGTCTAGAGAAGTGTTCTCTCAGGTAAAGAAAAAGAAAAATAGTGGGCCTATATTTGCTGTTTTTCCACTTTTGCAGGGATCATATATCCCTAACCCCAGTGAAATTTGAGGTCTGACTGTAATCATCATCATCATCAACAACATCATCATCATCATCATCATCAAATGGAAACAGACAACATATGGCCTTCCACTTTTTTACAGGACTGAAACGCCAACGATTGGCTGCACTAGCAAGGTTAATAGGAACTTCAGTCCACCAATATTTGGAGGGCAACAAGTTGTTCAGCCCTGATTTAAACACATTTGGTGGTATGCTTTGTCCAGGGGCATTGCTATATGACCCACTCCATGACCAGCACTTGGGCTTCAGGAATCTTCCTAGACTTTCTCAGCAGTTTCCTGTTGTCCAGTTTTGGATTTTCATTAAAGAGCAGCACATCAAAGAAATAGACTTTAAGATCATAAGAAGACCCATGCCAGATCATACAAAGGCCTATCTACTAGTCCAATTCAAACAGAGGCCAATCAATTGCTTATGGGAAGCAACTACTTCTTAATTAATCTCCTGATTAGTTCCTGTTTATTATATTTCATGCAAGGGTAAACATGGCATACCTCAAAAGACTTAAAATTACTTTTGAATAATTTATTTTATGGGATCAAAATAATGTGTGGTCCAAAAAGTATATGGTAATATTTATAAATTCTGTAAGAGATTTTAAAAGTCACAGTCTTAACAGATTATATCTCCAGTAACCAAATATAATAGACAATTTGTATGTTGAACCATTTTCGTAAGATGACTTGTACAATATTGCATTGTACAGCTTTCTCCATTCATTTTGCTGTGCCTCTGAAACAGTAGGTTTCATAAGTGCTATATGCTGCATATAAAGATGCAAAGTGCCTGAATCTCACACCTTCCAACATTTCACTGATGAAAACTAGGACACATGTGACCAAGCAACATCAATTGTGATCAGGATGGCAAAAGTTATTAATGAAGAATACACAAGCTATGAGAGGCTGCAGAAGTTTGCCTGTACTTGAGTCTACTGGAAAGTGCTCCCTCCCCCACCCCCACCCCGCTCCAAGATAATAGAGTGTAAACTACTTTTGCATTACCAACTCAGTTTGCAACAGCTGAAGCATACTAAGGAAAAAGGAGGAAAGGGAGAGGAGGAGAAAGAAACTTGGACACTTTAAAAGCATCTCAAAAAGTGGGGTGACAGAGGCTAATTCTCCTAGCAATGGGTGAGTAAAGCTTTTAAAAGCTACAGTAAACTCTGTGCTGACATTGCCTGTGTGATATGTCTTTGAAGATACAGGCAGGTTAATAGATACCTATATGCACTGGTGGGCCCTGTGGACTAAAGGTTCATCTATACAAAGCAATAAAATGTGGATTAATGCACAGTAATGCCAATTGCAGCAGCTTTCATTTGTCTCCATGGGTTTTTTCCAAGATTGCAGGCATGTGAAGCCATACACATTTGTTGTTCAAATCAAGATGGGCGCGAAGTAAATTACTCATGTTTTTATTGTCACCAGTTGCCACCAACAAAACGCAAATCCAAAGTGTGGAAGTGTGATCTTCCACTTAAAGAAACAGAAAAAAGAAGAAGAAATGCTGTTTCATCACCTTAGTGCACAATCATAATAGCAAAAATCCAACATGGTGGTTCTGGGCTCTGCCTTTCTGGTAGGCTCTGGCCCCAATGCACATCCAACCAGTCAGCTTTCCACTTCTGCTCTTATCAGGAAAATGTATCAAAGTGAATTGGAACATGCATTTCCTTCAGAGATTTAAAAAAAAAAGCCGGGAAAAGCCACAAAGGCTTTTCCCACAGAGTATTTGGAGGTTTTTGCCCTCCCTCCTTCCAAATATGGCAAAATGATGTGGGATCCCATTGGGACAAAAAGTATTCACCTTGAATTCTATAAGGAGTATTTTCACCATATAGACAAGCCCTAACAGCACAAGGCAGGACCTGCTCAGACCACCAGCCCCTGGTACAAAGATATGAAGAAGAGTCATGAACAGCTGCATCACACTTTTTCTGGCACAATGGCAGTGTGCCTGGCTGGCATCTGGCCAACAACTTCATAGAATACTCACCCTCTCATCTCACCAATGGGCTATGCTCCACAGACTCTAAACAGTCCTATACTAATACTGCCAATCAGTTTCCGGGCCCAGTATAAGGTGTTGGTTATTACCTTTAAAGCCCTAAATGGCTTGGGTCCAACTTATCTCCGGAACCGCCTCCTCCCATACAATCCTCCCCGCGCACTCCGGTCCTCTGGGAGGAATTTGCTTCAGCCACAAAAATCTAGGCTGTCTGCAACCTCCCAGAGGGCCTTTTCGGTAATCGCCCCCAAATTGTGGAATGACCTGCCGAATGAGATCCGTCAGATAACAAGCCTGAGTGGCTTTAAAAAAGCACTAAAGACGGATCTCTTTCGGCAGGCCTTTCCTAATTAGATCCCGGCCTCAGGGGATCCTGGCCTCTTCTAGGCTGCTGGCCATTTATTATATTTATTGTATTTATAGTTTTAAAAGTGATTTTAGATTAGTTGTTTTAATTTATATTTGTTTAATGTTTTTTTATGGGGGAGGGTGGGAGTGGGGGTGTTTAGGGATTTTATTTGTATTGTATTTTAAATTTTGTAAGCCGCCCCGATTGTTTTAACAGAGGGGCGGGGTATAAATAAATATTATTATTATTATTATTATTATTATTCTGTATCCATGAATTTGGTATCCATGGATGTAAGTATTTGTGGCTTGAAAATGTTCTTTAAAATATAATAATCCAAAAAGCAAACCTTGAAATTTTGTCATCTTCTATAAGGGACACCATTTTGCTATGCCATTGCATATAATGGGACTTGAGTATTCACAGATTTTGGTATCCACAGCAGGTCCTGGAACCAAACCCCAGCAAATATGAAGGGACAACTGTAGTCTCTTTTATACTGAAATAGACAGTACACAGGATGGGACCCTTCATAACTCTACAGGAGAGATCAAGACCTGAGAAGTTATTTAATTTTGTTTTAAAGAAAAAAAATAGTTACAGTTGCACTTCCAATACACCAAAAGTAGTCTGAGACTACTTTTTTATTTGCCATTTTTTAAAAGTAATTTTTTTTTAAAAAAAATATTTTTTAAAAGTAAATATTTGCCATTTTTAAAAAGTAAATATTTTCTTGATATTCAAAAGAATAAGCAGAATGGTTAACTATGAATAGTACTATTAACTATGACTGTGTGGCAATTGTCATAAAAGAGTACTTCAAAGTATTTCCATCTCATGTATTGTGTGTGTCTGTAAAGCAAGCTGTGTTTCTTCAGTCACTACCCAGAGTCACTCAATGCCACCTGTCTCCCCAACCCCTCTCTCTTCCTTTCCCCTTTTCTCCTAGAGTGACGGGATGGCATTTCCTGAATGACAATGGGCCCCTAAAAAGCAAAGTTTAACAAAGAGATCAAGAGGCTATAACTGCAAGAAAGTTTTTTTAAAAGGACACAGGCTCCCTACTTGTGCATGCACACACACTCACATCCCCCCCCCCCAAAAAAAACCCCTCTCTCCAGCAATAGGCCTTAAAACCAGTTAGGCCACAAAACAGGCTGGCTATTTACTGCTTTCATAAACAAAGCCTGAGCTCTTGTCCTCTGCCAGCTCACTGCTGAGTGAGATAAGCAGACCTCCGACTGATGAATTATGATCTTGCTTTCAGGCGTATGCCCCCAGGATCTATGGCAATCCCTCCAACAGCTTGAAAAATTGAAGTGCTTTAAAAGAAGAAGAGCTTGCTGGGGCTGTGACTGACAGGAGACAAAACCTTCCTGTTGCTCACATTTGAAGGAAGGACATTCCGTTTGGGTTTCAGCAAGGCCTTTTACTAAATGGTTTTGTAAGCAGTTATTTGGTAAGTACCTACTGAAAGAACAGAGATAACCATTTATTCTTTGCCAGTTTAATTACAGGAAAAGTATCCCCTCTGCACACATAAGAACTTTTTTGTTAGAAAGGAGTGTGCACCAAAATGCAGCATTATCATATGTTTAAGACATTTTACTTTACCGGAGCCACATAGCTGAGCTGTTGGACTCCTAAGGTGGCCTCTTTCAAATACTCCCATCATTTAAAAACTATTCATAGATGACCTGGTTCAAAAGCCAGCAGAAAAATATGGAAATTTAATTGCCTACCAACACTCCAGCCTCATCTAGAATGGTGATTTGTGCCAATTTATACAACACGATTTCATGTTGCTATTTCATGTGTCTTGTCACTTCCCCACTGAAATGCTCTCCTGACTTTTTTAAAAAAATATGCGTATGACATGGGCTGTAACTTTAGATGTCAAGGAACACCAGGTGCTGTAGGCTATATTTCAGAGGAAGGCAATGGCAACCCACCTCTGAGTTATCCTTATCAAGGAAACCCCTGTGAAATTCATGGAGTTGCCATAAGTTGACAAGCAACTAGTAGGCCCTTGGTATCTGCTGGAGTTTGGTTCTAGAACCCCCATGGATACCAAAATCCATGAATGCTCAAGTCCAATTATATACAACGGTGTAGTAAAATGGTATCCCTCATTTAAAATGATGAACAACTCAAAGCTTAACTCTTTGGATTTTTTAAAATATATTTGAGCTGTGGTTAGTTGAATCCCTGGATGCAGAATCTCTGGATATGGAGGATAACCATACTATACTATATCTCCCAAACCCCTCACACCCTCCCAGATGTGTTACAATTTGTTTTAAATAATTCTCTAGTCTAGAGGTATATTGCAGAAGTGATAAACTGTAATGGTGCTCCTGTTGTGTATTTTTCCTTGCAGTAGGATCATCCTCTCTCACACACATTCTCTGTGGTGCATGTGGGGAAGGGATGATCTTGCTCAAGGGAAACAAACACAGCAATAACACCATTACAGTTGGCTACCTTAGCACTATACTTCTAAAGGAAAAAATGCACTAAGGCTCTTGAGGAGAAAGAAAATGGACCATGTGAGGACTGTGAAGTAGAAGCTCATCAGGTGGTAAAATTGGGCAGGGGAATGGGATTGGACACAACAATACTTCCACAACAGCTTGTACATTTTTTTGTTGTTATTTGTCATCAAGTTGACTTTGACTTATGGCCACCCTATGAATGAGAGACCTCCAAGAGTCCTGGTCATCAACTGTGCTGCTCAGATATTTCAAACTCAGAGCCATGGCTTGCTTGGTTGAATCTGTAGTGTGGTCTTCTTTCCTACTGCCTTCCACTTTACAAAGCATTTGTTTTTTTCAATGAGTCATGCCATCTGATGTTATGTCCACAGTACAACAGCCTCAGTTTAGTCATCTTCGCTTCTAGTGAGAGTTCAGGCTTGATTTGCTCTAGGACCCATTCATTTATCTTTTTAGCTGTCCACAGTATCCACAAAACTCCTCTCTAGCACCACATTTCAAATGAATTGATTTTCTTTCTGTCAGCTTTCTTCGTTGTCCAACTTTCACACATTCACAGAAGTCAGAAATTGGAACTGGCATTAACATTCTAGATATATATTTTTTTTCAAATTGAAAAATCTCTCTCTCCATGGAATAAGAGAAGCATTTCCCTGGAGATGCACTGATGGTAGCAGGGACATGAAGTGGGATCAGGAGGCTGGCTGCAAAAACAGGCCACTTGGGATCACCTTGAAATCAAAGAGGGCAAACACAGCACATATTTACTCCCCAGTTCTGATGGCTTCCCCCTTGTCTTTCTATTTGCAACAGTGGCTCAGTTTCTTGACAGGAGAATGGCTATAGGCAGCAGCATCTCTCCCCACACTACAGAGACCCCCAAATTCCTTCATCCCCCCTCCACTTTATAATGAAACACAAAATCCAGTTGGAATGTGAAAAGTTAATGCCCACAGCTCACATCATCACACACAAAAGGTACTAGCCAGAAACAAAATGATATTTACCATAACAATAGGTGCACATGTGGATTTTGAATTCAAAATATGCCAAATGTACCAAAATGTTCTGGGAGTAAAAAGTTGTGGTTAACAGAGGGGAATTACTGGGAAGTACAGCAGGAATAGATAAATGTTGTTGGATCTCAAAAACAAAAGCAGTTGAAAATGCAAATAAATGTACAAGTGGAGGAGTGGTATAAAGAAGTTTGGAAAATGGCAATAAATGATAAGTTAACATGTAGAATTAAAGTAAGAAGAAGAAGTTGGAAAGAAAGTGATTTTGATAAAATTTGGAAAGTATTTGTTAAAAAGTATTACAGACAAAAGATGGGAGGTTACCTCCACGAGAAGAAATGAGATTCTGGAAAGATTAGGTAAGGGATAATGGCTCCGGTGAAGGGGAGCACTGAGGTGGGGGGGGGTAGGGGAATTAATAATCTTGAAGAGAATCATAGTAAAGAATCTATGTTAACTTTTGAAATTAGTTAATAGAAAAATTGTGATGCTTATGGTAATATTATGTGTTATACTAAATAAGTATTGATTGGATATTATAATGTATGATTATAAAATTAATAAAATTATTTTTAAAAAAGCAGTCAGTGAAATGAAGCAATAAAAACTGCCAAGTCTATGGACTTTATCAAACGCGGCAAAAATTGCACAATAGCAACATCATGATAGCACGAACGGTCCCCACTACCGTTCTCATGCACATATATTAAATCTGTGCTCCAGCCAAGAATAAGGTGTTGTTTTCTATTAATGGGAGAAGCTGTCAATAGCTCTCAATATCACTTTTTTTGCAGTATTGAAGAGCATGCAAAAAATATCCCACTGTAAACATGAGATTACAGTGAATGGGTGGTCCTCTTTGCCCCGTCCCCATTGCCAGTGAGAAAACTTCCAGGTGGTAATATGAAAGTTATGCACAGGATGCTCATTTTATGAACTCTCATGGTTTGTTTCTACATTTTTAGGTTTGTTTCTATGTTTTTCTGTTCATTTACTTTGTAAATTAAGGGGTTTTTTTTGCTGTTTTTAAGTGTGCGCACATCTTCTTGTGTGAACTGCTGAAATCTTGCCCATGCTAAATCATGGAATTAAACTTCCATCATTAAGGTGTTAATGGTGGTCATTTCTGATAATTCAGTGGTGGTTCTTTTGTGAGATTACAGCAACATGCAATAATAAATGCAATAATGCCACTGTGTTTCTGCTTTCCTCATTCGTGAAATTAAAGGATTTTTAGACGCCAGTCTGATAATGTCCTATGATCCATGTTGTCACATCGGAAGAGTCCTCACTTTGAAGTAAGGTCCACTGATCTAGACCTGGGGCCTGTAAATTTACATGTGAGGATTTTGGCAACCTGAACCTGTAGCCCTTAGTCTATATATTGTCTACAAACATATTCCAGAGTGAGATGCTGAAAATCATTCTCTCTCTCTCTCTCTCTCTCTCTCTCTCTCACACACACACACACACACACACACACACAATCTCTCCACACACAAATATCAGAGTACATCATTGGTGCATATCTGAGGCTGCAATATGCAGATGAGGAAATGCAGTTGTTACACTGTCTTAGAGACAATATAGATCATCACGCTAATAATCAGGCATTCTTGTTGTATTTTCCACTATCTTTATATGATTAAGAACTTCAAGTGTGCAGAATACACTGCTGATTGTAAGAGAATTATGTAAGTTCTCAATTGGGTCAACTCCAGCTGGCTTCTTTTTAAGATCCCAAGTATTGGTGAAAAAATCTTTGGTCAATAATACTGTATTCTATGGATAGCTTACTCTAGTCATCTGCCTGAGGCACAGTGGGTGGGGTAGCAGAGGTGCAAAAGAATCCTAGTCATTTTTTCTTATGAGACTTTTCACTCCCTACTACAATAGCTTATCTGTTTTTCAGCGCAGTAAATATTTATAAGGAACACTGCATATTCAAAAGGATGTAACAGCTGTCTCCTCTAGCATACCCCTAGCAAGTTGTTCTCCTACTGGACTCCTGCTCCAGTCAATCACTCCAGCCTCTTGAGTCAGCAAAACTCATTACAGGCCTTCATTCATGAAGAAAGATATGGAGCAACCTGTTGTGTCTTTTATTCACAGCACCAAGTTGTCATGAGGAGTGGGAAACGAAGTCATTGTTGGAAAAGTGTTAACAACTGACCATTGATGGAAATGAAAACAGGTGTTTAGGAAACTGATGTTCAGATTAGGTGATATAAGAGAGATCACTTTATGACCGGACCTGGATTAATAGGGAGCAAATATGTTAAGGTAAATAGTTGTCAAAATAGAAGCTAACATCCTTTTTGCTCTCTATGAATTTTTGGAGTGCCTTGGCATGCCATGAATGCTGGGATACTGGATATGAAATTGTTGCCACAGGCTTAAATGAAAGCCTTTTCTAATCTGTCCTGCTTCTATAGAATATTGATCTCATGTGAACTGTATTTTGTATTCTTTGAACAACACTGCTACCACAATCATCCTTGCTTTGGCTTTACCAGTGTCAGGCATCTTATTCAAACTGAATTTATCACTAATTTCTTCATACTCCCAATATGTCTGTAATATTTAGAGCACAGGCAAGAGTCTATGTTGATGTGGTGTCCCCCCCCCCGCCCACGAACTGGAAATACCTCAGTTACATGAAGAATTTTGAAGGGGTCCTCTCCCCAACACAAAGTAATTATTTTTCAAGGACACAGATGGTGTTGATCAAAACCCTTTTATAGATGGTCCATATAAAATATTCTGTGAAAAGTTAGCATCCATGACTGCATCCCTTTCTCAATCTCCTCCAAAGGAGTTCTGAACCATTCACTTCCATGTCAATCTTACATAATCTATTAAGTGTTATAAATAAATATATGGAATCATAGAATGGAAATATTTGCCTGGGGCAGTGCCAAGAGAATCTCTAAAATTAATACAGATCAAGACAATGCTGTTTTCCTTTGGTCTTAAGAAATCAAATTTAGTTAGGTTTATTTTTTTTAAAAAAAGCACACACACATAAGTCTTTCAGTAGCTTCCCTTGATCCATTAAACTTAAAATAGATTAATCTCTAGGGAGAGTCAGCTTCCCAGACATGGCAATTACAGTGAAGGATAGCAAGGCAAAGACATCCATTTAATGGAAACCTGCAGACCAGTAAAGCTAACTGCATAATTCTGCCTTTCATCCTGTCTACATTGAAACCCACATTACATGCTGCCAGACTTTTCAATACTGCTACCTGCATCCCAGGTTAGAAAAGGACAAAAAGGAACGATCAGTTTTTACAGGCACAGCCCACAAAGATAAAAAAATCTCAGACAATTTAAATGAGCACAGTGGGAATGTCATCTGAAGAGCAGGGGCTGGTCTCCTAACTCTCTATACTCTTAGGGCTGCTGTTTAAAAGAGAGAACTGGGGGCAAATCCAATCAAAGGTCTTGCATACTCGGTTGCTCTTCCATTAGACAAAGGAGTGTTTCCTGCCCTTACACCTCCTCCTGTAAATAATTTATTATTTAGCAATAATTCATAGATTTGGTACTAAGCAACAGTTCAAGTGGGTCTGGTTGACCAGGATCTCCATAGAAGGGTTCATGGAAAGGTCGTCCAGAGACCTAAATGAAGTTGTCTTGGAAAATTCCCAATACTCAGACATGCCCAGGACTGGTTATGTAAAGCCCCCTTCAACAAGCTGTTAGGGAGGAATGTGCTAATCCACCCTGGACACACCTGGAGGTTCCATTGTCTCAGCTCTGGGAAACTCACTCAAACATTGTCTTCCACTCAAAACACCCCTTAACTGTAAAATATCAAGTATAAATATTACTCCAACGTACAGCCAAAGTGCACACAGTTTTCTACATGCTGTGACTCACTTTTCTGTGCAACCTCAGAATCAAGCCTGAGTAGTCTTCTCTGCATGAATCTCTGCTCATTGGACAAGTATAGTAAGCTCATCATCCTGAAATCTATTCCTCTATCCAAATATTCCCTCATATCTTTTGTTAGCCTTGTGTGACTGATTGAAGCTTGTGTGTATGGTCCCATGATTATTTTCCAACAAAAAACCTTTACCTTTTGGCTTGGAGTCTTATCAGTGAGTACACACAAGTGTAAAAAGCCCATAGTTACCCAGTCTCTCATTGCCATATTTGAACTAATTAAAATTCCCCATACTAATATCTTAATTTGAGTAACATGAGTGGGTTCCTGTGAATTCCACACAATTCAGGTAACAGGAGGCAGCCTGCTTGGGTGCCAGATACTGGGAGAGCAGGAGTGGGGTGTTAAAGGACAAAGTTGTGTGCGCTGTTCAGCCTGCCTTTCATCCCAATAAAGCTGTCCACCTTGTTGTCCCTAGGTATAGTGGAGCATGATGTCCACTGCCATTACTGAAAGAAGATCCAAGTGCTAGTCTGGTCAGTTTCTCTATGTAGAATGGAGGATAAGCTAGGAGATGCCATTTTATCCTTATCTTTTGTTGCCATTGACTTGAGGTAGCAAAATGCTATGGGCCAATCCTTTTTGCCAGCTCCTAGAATCTTTTCCAGTAGCCACATCACACCAGAAAGGCCAGTACTGCTCCATCCTCTGCTACAAAGCTCTCAGGTCTGTTTTGTGCCTTTGGTATGGGCAGCCTTGCTAAGGCAAGTCCTCATGTTATCCTATGTCCTCCCAGACCACCAGTTTACTGATGGCCATTGACATGCCTTACTAAATGACTGCCTCAAGGTACTTCCCAAGCATAACCATGAATGCCTGTCAATGGAATGTTTGAATATATGGGCTGTATTCCCCTTCTCCATTCCATGAACAAAAGTCAATTGAACTGGCAGTTGAATATCCTAGACTGATGGGGCCACAAATTCCATCAGCCCATATTGTTGATGGTACTGTAGTGGTGTTATTGCCATACATAGCCTTCCTCTTTCTCTTTTTCTTTTTGCATATTGTATTCTGTCTCCCACTCCCTCTTTTCTTCTCTTATACAAAGAAATTGAAGAGAAGCTGCTGGTGGTTCTCCTTGTGAGACTCACCTTAGGTCAGGACAAGACTGAATTGTGGGTCATGACCCACCAGCTGAAGACCAATGCTGTAGAGAAATGAAGCAACTTTAATTGCAACATTAGTGCAGAGGAGTGTATTAATATGCAAAGCATGTCCTTGTTTCCACAGCCTTTAAGCTGTGGGGTTAATTGGAAACAGCACAAGAAAGCTCCAAATATAAGCAATTTCAGGGGAATATATGTAATGTTATAAAAATAATATTTAATCTGACCAGTTTTTATGGTGCATCACAACTAAGCAGGGCACTCAAGAAGGTGAGTAGTGATTTAAAGTAGGGAGGATATGCTAGCCTGGCAAAAGCTAGCAGCAATGATTTGAAAGCCAAATTTCAAAGTGCAAATATATAGGTATTTGATCAACGCATCATAATTCATTTATAATATTTACATACCAGGGGTGAGTAACAGGTGGGGATTGCAGGGGCACATTACCTTCCTGGGAGATCTTGGAGGGATGCGTCCCTGCCATAACCCCTCCCCCTTCCACAAAATAATTTTTGCCCCCAAATGCTCCCTGTGTCCTGAATTCATTTTTGCTATGCTTTTTGGCTTCCCTGTTTTATAAAAGGAAATGACCCAAGGGCCACAAAAATGCCTCTGGGGGACTGAATGCAACCTGTGGGCTACACTTTGCCTACTCTTGATTAAGACAGTGCTTTCTAATGTGGCCCAAGTGCTTCTAATTGTGATGGCAGGGAAGAATAATACAAAACTGAATTCAGTCCAATTATTTATAAAGTAGGGGGTAAAATGGCTGAGATTCTTATTTATTTGTCTTCTTTCCAGATAACAAAATGGTTTTGAATCTCTCCTCAGTTTGAAAAGTAATTTTCCATTGAGCAAAAGCAGCTGATACTCAAGAAATTCAAAACCAAGGCCTCCTTAGGCAAGGGAAACTAATTCTCCATGCCTTTGGGGGCTTTTTGGGCTGGTGGCTAACATTTCTCTTTTTGATAAAAGTTCTTATCAGCTCTCTTTCTTTGATGGTGAGGACAAATTTAATGCATGTACTCTGTGTTAAGAGAAACAAAGGAAAATTCTACAGCAAGAAACCTCAAACCCTGCAATGTACATACAATATGAAAATGAGAAATAAAGGAAAATTCTGCACCAGGGATCATCATATTCTGCAATGTATATACATTATACATATTTTATTAAAATACTTTATCTTTACCTTTTGATCTTTTACCGGGAACCTTTCAATATACTTTTTGAGCCTATGCATGCTCTATGCAAAGTGCCAGTGTGGTGTAGTGGTCAGACTATGGACTTGATCAGACACATAAAATACAGTGTCATAGCGAGGCCACATAACTGCGAAAGGGCATGCATATCAGATGACATAGCCCTGCCAAAACCTGTAGTTTTTTATTGATGGCTGAAGCCATCAATAGATCTCCCATGGCGCTTGTGTGCTGGCATTGCCGGGGTGTGAAACCTCACGCCATTGTACTCATGTCAATGCAGCATCAATGGCCAGTCTGGTGTGAATACATCTGGGTGAGATTGCAACACCCAGGTAAGTAACACACTTTTTATGACCCTCCCCATGTTCCTTGGAAGTTTTTTAGTGTGTTTAGGTGCTTGGTATAACTTTTTTAGTGTTATTTTTTGTTTTGTTTTTGAATTTCCCACACTATGTATTCTTGTGAGAATATGCAGGATTTTGAATGAGGAAGTGAATGGAGCTCCATTCACTTCCTCTCTCATTGCAGGGGAAGCCTTTGCCAAAATTAGAGATAAGTGTGGTGGTGGGGTGTTCTTTTGAAAGAACACTTTTAAGGGGCTCATCTGAGAAAGTCCTATGACTCTGGAGACCAGGGTTTGAATCTCCAGTCAGTCATGGAAACCCACTGGGTCACCTTAGGTAAGTCACACTTTCTCAGGCTCAGAGAAAGACAAGGACAAACCTCCTCTGAAGAAAACTTGCCAAGAAAACCCCATGATAAGTTTGCCTTAGGTTCATCATAAGTCAGAAATGATTTGAAGATATACAACAACAAAATGGCCGATATTTTCAGTAAAATGGGGCAGAGCTTGGAAAATTACTTTCAACATGAATGGATATAAAGCCATGCTGAAGCCATACATAACAAAGCAGTACTGTAAAACGATAATACCCTGGCTCCCAGAGCATCATCCTACAACTGCTCAGGTATACATGTCTTTAGAGTGCCATTATGTTCACTCTTCTTAACAGTACATTTTCCATCCATAGTCTGTTGGGAGTGCATAATCCTCTGCCACCCACAGTATGTGTCCCTGCAGTGTGGTCACATCTGAAAGTACTTTTCTCATTGCCTGTGTTCTGAAACAGGAAGGACTCATGGCTGAAAGAAGAAAGAGGCTACTAAAAAGTAGTGGGTGCAAGAAGAAAAGCTATCAACAGGACACAGAAAATGATGACTGGCAAATATGGAAGAGTTCTGTTCCCATTGCTCATGCAATAACTTTGATCTATAAATTAGACCCTTGACTTCTGATATATAGTAGATGTGTAAAGGGCAGAGCTGTTTTAAACAAATTGTCTAGTTGTTTGTCTTGTCTAGGTGGACTTTCATATTATCTCAAGCATTCTTCATGACAACCTTATAACATAGGTCAGTATTATCAGACAAATATTACTGACTGTGGATTGTGGGAATTGTGGCAGTTTGGGACATGACTAAGAGGGACAGAGGAAAAGTTCCCAGGGGATGGAGAAAAGGCAAAAGTTGGGCCTGAGGAGAAGAAAGATGGAGGTAAAACCAGATGGGCGGTGAGACACACCCATCAATTTGGCTACACCAACTTTATGACCTCATTTTCGATATATTTTCCAACTAGTTATAGATAACTCTCAAAAGTTTATGTTACATAGCTAAACATGCTGACAACCAACAAATGAATTCATGGCTTGAAGAAGTATGTGTGTGTGTGTGTGTGTTATTTTTTTCAGGGGGAACCCCTCCATTCTGTTATCAAACCATGATATTCAACAAACAAGTGCTTGGTGATCAAATCAACAATCCAGGTTGGGATATTTTCATCTCTTTCTGGCGTTTTTTCTTCTTCAAGCCATTTGTTTAATGACATATTTATAATGCTGCATAGCACACTCCATTGTGCATTTTATATTTAACATACAGTATTTCTTTCTTTCAGAGCCACTTAATATCATTTTCTAAATCCTTCCAACCTATTTTCTTCCCCTGCCTGTATCTTATCAATCTTTGATCCATAATAGTTTTCTCACACCTCTGTTGTTTAATCAGAATCTGTCTGGCTGAGGCAGTAGTATGGCTTGAAAGCTCTTTAATCATTGTATTGAATTAATGCAATTACACGGCTGATGCATTAGAATTCTCACCTCTGGTCTCTATATTTACAGCTCCTTTTGAGTCTTTTGTAGCCTTTTTATTCCAACATCCCAAAGGCTGGATTTCCTAACTCCAAATGCTTATCTGTTTGTAAAGCATTGCTGAACAGGACAGTAACCACAAAGATGTTTGCAAGAGAATGATAAATAGCCCCATAGCAAATGAAGTAAATAGTGTCTTATTTCCTTAACTCAGTAGAACAGATTTCATTAAAATTGAATCAGGTTATGTATTTAGGAGGAAACATTGACTGTGTTAGTGCTGACTACAGCTCTGTTTCGAAGCCCAGCTGTCTGGTAGCACAAGCCTAAAGGATGTTAATGGAAGCATATCTTCCTTATTCTTTAATCTGTTTTCTTGTCTTTCTAGTGTCAATCTAGTGTTTGGTACAGGACTTTTCTTTTTCTTTTTTGCATGTGATATGATTTAAGACACTTATATGTTTATGTAAATAAAACTGTCCCTGCTGAGAGAGAGGCTAGGTTGGCTTATCTTCTTCATTGTTCTCCTGCCAGCAAGCTTTTGGCATATAAACTCGATGGCTGTTAAAAAGACTTAATATGTTGGGTGGTGGTTGTGTTTTTTACTGTTGTGTTTTTAATTTTGTTTTTACATTTTTAAAGCAAGCTTTAAATCAAACTAATTGTTTTGGATCTATATTTTATCATTTTTGCTTGCTTTGAATGCTTTGAATCCCCACTTCTATTGCTTATCCTAATAATGTCTTGATACTATTGTTTAAGACATACATTGTTTTTGCTGTATGCCTTCATTTCCAACTTATAGCAACCCTAAGGTGACTCTGTCATGGGTTTTCTTGGCAAGATTTGTTCAGAGGTGGTTTGCCATTGCCTTCATCTAAGGCTGAGAAATGTGACTTGCCCAAAGTCACCTAGTAGGTTTCCATGGTTGAGTGGGGATTTGAACCCTCATGTCCTGGAATCCTAGTCCAATCCTCAAACACTACATCACACTGGCTCTAAACCCATACATACTGGCTATCATTTTTGTTTCTTGACTTCAGAAGAAAAGAGGTTCAAATATCTTGGAGGCTTAAAGTGAGAGACCAAACTGTTCTTGACATTCAGTATTGTAACTGTAAGGGCCTAAATACCCAAAAGGCACCAGATCCCATCTGATCTTGGGAGCTAAGCAAAGGCCAGTCCTAGTTAGTACTTGCATGGGAGACTGCCAGCAAATACCAGGTCCTGTAGGCTATATTTCAGAGGAAGGAACTGGCATAACTACTTCTGAGTATTCCTCACCTAAGCAAACCCTATGAAATTCATGGGGTTGCCTTCCGCCAATGGGTGATTGGAAGGTGTGCACATGTGCATGAGCACACAAACACACACACTGTAACTGTAAGACATAATGTCTGTAATCCATTGGGAAATTCTCCTGTGCAGGCTCCTTGGAAATTATACCAGTGCAAGTACATAGTCATACTTTTGCATAGTTCCCATATACTTCAGTGGGATGTGTGCAGGAGAACTTTCTGCCAGATTCGTGTCAGATTGAATGCTACTGTCAAAGCTTATGGTTGTTGTGAAGGGCTCCTTTCTTCTGATGGGTGGAATCTTCCTTTGCTAGAAGAACTCATACTACCGATGGAAGGAGCCATTCCATTGCAGGAAGCACCTTCTGTTAGACAAATTGATAACACAAAGTTACTGTTGGCCAATTCATACAATTTCCTTTGTACTGTTACCACTTGTGGAAAGATGGTATACTGTAACTCAGTGTTTCAACCAGGGTTCCCCAAGAGATTGCTAGGAGTTCCTCAAGAAATTGTGATTGTGGGGGGAAAGCAATAGCACTATATAGAATAATGTTTATGCAGGCGTTCCCTGAGACTTGAAAATTATTTCAAAGTTTCCTCCAGGATAAAAAGGTTAAAAAAGGCTGCTATAACTACTTCAGTGGTAGTGGACTGAAGGCAAAGAGAGCTTAAGACCGATGTGGTAGAGCCATCATTGGTTATGGTGTGTACACTAATTTTTCTATGCCACTATAAACTATATACAAGCAGGTTGGGCTGTTTTTTGTAATTACAAAGTCTGTTTGACCATAATCAACAGTAGAAGACAACAAATTAATACACACACTGAAACCAACAAAACAGCCCCCTCATAGCACCTGCAACTCTGAAAAACTATTTCCTGCCTACAGCGTATGGACATACAATTTTTTTTTAGTAGAGTTGTGCTTTTACAATCTTGTTTTGTGCTTCCCAACATGGATTAATGAATATAAATGATTTTCTCCCATTCCTGTTTCCAGAAGTATTTCTCAGATTTGTCTTGTACCTTTGTGATGCCACACGTATGCTAGTTTGCCGGATCCACAATGTCAAGTTCCATAAAATTCAGTGGAATTAGATTGTCTTATGCTTAGCAATATGTCATATGGCCCTGCCTGTTCCCCACTGTCATGTAATCCTTCACTACTTTCTGGTATGCTGTCCCATTTATATGACCTGCCCAAATTCAGACTCCCTTCCTCATTAAACTGGCCAAATGCAGGAAAAGGTCAAAATGGCAAATTACCACTAAAAAAATCTACCATGGGAACCAAATGTGACAGGTGAACTATGTCAGCTAACAAAGACCATACTGTATTGGTATTACCCATATTCTTTTTTTTTCTTCAACTAGTTCTGCAGTGTTTCAGTACTTCTTTTTTTTAAAGAGGAAAAGATCTTCCTCTTTTATTAAAAAAAGATTCCACTTTTTTTTATAAAGTCGTGTATGATGTAGGATTACATGAGTTCACTGTTTAAAAGAAAGTTTTATTCATCTTTGCTTTGTTCAATGTTTTTATAATCAACAACTGGAACAGAAGATAAAATACAGTGCTTAAGCTCTTTAAGGGTAGTGGCTCCTGACAGAATTACAATATCCTGAGATGGTTCTCCTTTGGACAGCAATCAGAATCCAGATAAAAGCATTTTTCAAGGGTGTAAGGGAAAATCTACTCAGGGCTTACTGGGCTTGTAGCTTCATACTTAGGACTTTATCAGACTCACAAAATACAGCATCATAACGATGCCACATAAACGCGAAAGGGCGCATGTACCACACAACATTGCCCTTTCGCATTTACGTCCCCACCAAAACCTGTACATTTTAATTGACAACTGAAGCCATCAATAGATTCCCTGTGGTGCTTTTGTGCCAGCATTGTTGGCATGTGAAACCTCGCATCCCCCCACCCCCCGTACTTACCCCATCAATGGCCAGTCTGGAGCGAACACTTCTGGGTGAGATCATGCCATCCAGGTAAGTGACACACTTTTTATGACCCTTCCTGGGTTACTTGGGACTCTTAAAGTGTGTTCCTGTGTTTTGTTTAACTTTGTAAATATTATTATTATTATTATTATTATTATTATTTAATTTCCTGCACAATGAAGTCTTGCAATAATCTGTGGGATTTCAAAGGAGGATGTGAACAGATCTCTGTTCACTTCCTCTTTCATTGCCAGGGAAGCCTTTGCTGGGAAAGCAAGGTAAGTGTGGTGGGGGCCATTCTTTTGCTGGCATAAAAATGCATTTTTATGCCAGCAAAAAAACACTTTAAGGGCTTCATCTGATATAATCCTTAGTGTCCGGTTCAAGCATCCAGAAGAATATGTCTTCTTCCCTTCTGCAGATCTGAGAATATTGTCCATCTCTCTTTATATGGGAAGAGATGTAAGACAGTTGGTAAACTGTAGGAGAAAGGGGAGAATAATGTATTCTCAGCAACAGAAATTTGTTGTTTTGTGCCTTCAAGTTGTTTCTGACTTATGACGACCCTAAGGTGAACCTATCACTGGGTTTTCTGAGGCCGAGAGTGTGTAACTTGCCTAAGGTCACTTAGGAGATTTTCAGACAGCGTTTAACAGTGCCTACCGTGGGATGAGGTCCCGGGAGAGGAACGGCGCTCTTGCGCAGCAGGGGGTCATTTTTGGACGCCACTGTCCCTCTTCCGGGATCCTTCATTGCACGTCCATGAAGCTTTGGAAGCAGCCGCGCCATATTTTAATCATGGGCAACTTCCGTGCTTAAAATATGGCGCAGCCCACTTCCAAAGCTTCACGGACGTGCAACGAAGGATCCCGGAAGAGGGACAGTGGTGTCCGAAAATGACCCCCTGCTGCGCAAGAACACCGTTCCTCTCCCGGGACCTCACCCCACGATAGGCACTGTTAAACGCTGTCTGAAAATCTCCTTAGTGGCTTTTCATAGCTGGCTAGGAATTTGAATCCTGGTCTTCAGCATCATAATCCAACACTCACACCAGTACAGGATATTGTTACCTACCCTGACACCCCTGCCCCATATATGTAATAATTTGGCAATATTTAAGAATTAGATCAAATGTGGCCTTCCATATTACTAGTGTGGCTAGTAAAGCTGGGGAAATTCCAAAACTAGGAATCCCAAAGATTAGTGTTCAGACTCAGTCAGGAATGCACTAAGGAGGGGCCAGCCCAAATGCTAAAGAAGGATAATTTGCAAGGCAACTATGTGCCTGAACACCTGGCTAATCCTATCAGCCTAAGCTGAGATACTCAAACCTGTAAAGAACCCTCATACCTTTACCTTTCACCAAACAAAGAAGGTTGCTTCCTCTATTCAATTACAAAGTATCTGTGAACATTAAGTGCCATTAAGTGGATATCCAGAGTATCCATTATCTCACCTTGAGAACCTCAGGGAAGCATTGTCTTTCACTCTAGATCCCATCCCCTGAAGGAAACTATTGACAATATAAACCCCTCCAAAACCCCACTTAAATGTGCACAGTTTCCCTGCTTCAGGACTCCATGTCAGACTGTGTCACCATTACGGTTTCGGGACCCCTCACTCTGCTGGTTTCTTCCATGACCTCATCTCCTCACATTGGTCCAGTATCACCTGTAAACAATCTTTCTTCTTTATTCCTCTATCCCCATACTTCCTACTTTATTCACTAGCCTTGCATGATTGCTTGAAGCCTGAGTGAACATTGTTACTGTTGTTTTTTCAAATAAAGAGCAATTATTGTACTATCTAGCTTAATGTCTCCTCCTGATTACTGGTATACATAGGTCAGAAGTTCCTGCTATCTGTTGCCCCCCCTCTCTTATTGCCAAGTTGAGTATATTAATCCCCCAAATTGATACTGAAATTTGGAGGGTCCTTATGACCCCCAAGCATTTAGGGTAACTATGCCTCACCAGTTAACAAACAATTCAAGTAGGCAGGGATTGGAATGACCAGTCCTCAAGATTGCAGCAGAATAGAGAATGGGCAACTGGTCTTTCATGTCTGTCTGTCTGTCTGTCTGCCTACCTACCTATGGAGAGATGTTTTGGAATACAGTAGTTTTCAGTCTACTGAGTTCCCCCAACCCCCCCCCCTCACTTTCAGTCTAAAGTGGTGCAGCCTGAAATAGGTTTACTACTGCAGTCAGAATGGGGCCAGAATTCTGTTTGTCATATATAAGGAGACAAATTCTGTTTTCTGTCTGTCACCTAGGCAACCAAAAACCTGCTTTCCTGGAATCCCCACTTTAAATGTTAATCAGACTTTTTGCCAGGTGGAAGAGTGTCAAGAAGAGAGATCTATCTTTCCTGATAATTCGAATCAACCCTCTTCATTAGCATGAGGAGTGGAAACCTGAATGAATGAGCTTGTCTGATTAGCTTTTCAAAGATCTGGCTGCTGATCATGTTGAATCTCATTGACTGTTCTGGGGTGGATGTGCCTGGTGGGCCCCTTTTTTGCCCAAACCTGATGTGTTTAGTTTTTTTTTAAGACAGGAAGAAAGGGCAAGGTCTCTTCCCATTCTTCTCAAATTCTGCTCAAAGGATTTGGGAAGAGGATCATAACTCACAGTTCAGATAAGAGAATGTGTACTCAAAGACATCATCATAGTGTCAGGTACTAAAATATATGCATACAGTGGGCCCTTGGTGTCTGCTGGGGATTAGTTCCAGGACACCCCACCCCCCATGGATACCAAAATCCATGGATGCTCAAGTCAATAAAATGATGTCCCTTATATCAAATGGCAAAATCAAGGTTTGCTTCTTGGAATTTTTAAAAAGTATTTTCAAGCCATGGATGGTGGAATCTGTGGATGCCAAATCCGTGGATACAGGGGGCAGACTGTAGTTATAGCAGTTTTATACCAATTTGATAGTCCTAGCTACATCCTAAGATAGGGACATAATTCTTTGCGAATTTTCGTCTTGAAGAAAGCAACATGTAATTTTAGAAATGTTCTTCCTGCTGCAAGAAAGTACAGTAGGACCCCCTTAGCCACTGATTCATTATCCACTGATTCAATTATCCACGGGACACAAAATAGCACATCTACCATAGAGTCTTCCTAGAAAAGGTGTCCTTTCTAGCCATTTTCTAGGAGGTCCTCCAAGGCAACTCTATGGTATTTAAAACCAGAAGTCCCATTATTTTCAATGGTGTTCACTATTAACCATGGTTTTTGTATTCATGCCCCCCCCCCCGAACAAATCCCCAGCGGATACAGGGTCCTACCGTATTTGAAAACCAAGGCTATTTGCAGTTCAGGACTTATTCTGCCCCAAATCCACAGATGAATTTTTGTGTGTTCAGCATTTTCTTAGCAGGAAGCAACATTTTTTGCACAGAAAATAATATTTTTACACAGAGGGGCTTCCAGTGACTGCTCCCAAACTTTGTAGTTCCCTCCCAAGGGAAGCTAGAATGGCTCCCTCCTTGATCTCCTTCCATAGGCAAATAAAACCACCAGGCTTTTAGAAATTGTCTATGATGGGCATTTAATGGTGTGCTATGGTGTTTCTTTGATTTTTTTAAAAAAATATGGTATTTTAATGTATTGTAAATGGTTTTAACACCACAGATTGTTTAATTTTTTAAATATAACTTATATTTCTTTTTTTATCCACTGTTTTTGTATAATTTTTCATCTGTGCTGTGCTGTTTTTAATAAGTTGTTGACTGTCTTGAGTTCCATTATTGGAAAAAAGCCAGGATATAAATGAATCAGCCAAATAAATAAACATTTTCCATGTAAAAAATTCTACTTCTTGTGTAGAATAGGCTGTTTTCTGTGCAAAACACCATGTGCTAATTTTGCATAGATTAAGCCCCAAACTGCAAAGATTCTTATCAGTCAAGTTTTCTCCCCATCAGATTTTCCTGGCATTTGAGAAACACACTTCTGATCATGTTTTAAATATTTTTTAATATTCTTTCCATAAGGAAAATGGAAAGCTATCATTTGATAAGATACTTAGATTTCTCTGTTAGAGACTTCTACTTCATCCCCTTGAACTACAGCACCCTTGCAGAAAATTTTAGGCATTTCACCAAATGATAGATCCAAGGATTCCTTTGCATGGAGCGAGCCATGATAGTTAAAGTAGTATCAGACTGCTATAAGTAACGTGCAGGTTCACTCAAAGACTTTTTGAAATGGCTTTCTATGGGGAGGTTTTGAGACCAGATAATGCAAGGATGCATCTGCCTTATCTCTTTTGGATCTAAAGTTTACATTACAGGTCAACCCACGTAACCACAGGGGATATGTTCCAAGACCCCTGTGGATACCTGAAACTGTGCATAATATAGAGCCCTATTACTTTCAATGAGACAAATGCCAGAGGCTGACCACAGAATTGCATTGGAGGACCTAGAGAGAACACAGAGAGAATGCCTAGAGAGAACACATTTTTTCAGACGTGGGTAAGTGAAACGGTGGATATCGAATCTTCAGATGTCATTGGGCTAAAACTCCAATCATCCTTCCCTTTTGACTGATGAGAATTGTAGTCCACCACCTAGAGGGCCACATGGTATTTGTTCCAAGGAGACTGGATAAGGTGACTCTTGTGTTCCCTTCCAGTTCTACAATTCTATGATTCTGTGTCATCATGATTTGAAGTTTGTTGGCTATTCAGGTTCAGAAATACCTTCTTTCCTTTTATGTTTTTAACAGCATCAATAATAATTTTATTTAGTCTCCATTGTTAGTCAATCAATTTAATTGGCAGTACCAGAACACTTGTGAATCAGAAAGCATCCTTCAGCTTGTGCATTCTTCTAAACTTTGCACTGCAATCTCAGTTAACTATTTATCTATTTTTTTATTTATTTCCTACCTTTCTTCCAAGGTGTAGCTGTAAGTCTAGGTCCTATAGAAGTTGAGTGTTAGGGATCTGTACATTAGAGAAGGTAATATAAAAACACACACAAACTGGGGGATCTGTGTATAGAATGCATATGTTGGGGCAATTCTGTATGAAAGCAAATACATTTTTTGTGCTTTAAGAACAGTAATAAAGATGATTATTAAAGATTGCAGATCGAACTGGAAATGAGACAGAGGACTTTTTCGGACAAGTAAAATGCAATGGAAGCAGCCTCGCCACGTTGCGAGGCTGTTGCGCTGCAGGGCGTCCCTTTCGGATGACGCCCGTCCCTGCCGGTACTGTTGCGGTACCGCAGGGACATTTGAGTGTAATATTTTAGCGATCAACTTTTGTGAGTAAAAATCGCCAAAATATTACACTCAAATGTCCCTGCGGTACCGCAACAGTACCGGCAGGGACGGGCGTCATCCGAAAGGGACGCCCTGCAGTGCAGCAGTCTCGCAACGTGGCGAGGCTGCTTCCATTGCATTTTACTTGTCCGAAAAAGTCCAACGTGGGCTAATGGCCTGAATACATCCAAAACTGACACAGGCTGGAAATAGATTGATTTGCTCATCCCTAGTTTTGAACTGAATGATTTGATGTCCTAATATTAGACATTAATATTGAAACAGGCATGGTTCCCTACCCCATCTCTTTAGACTGGTGCGTTTAGGGTTCTTTGCTGTTTGTCAGCTAATCTGTATCTGTTTTGAGGTTCCTTTTGTCATCCTTTGGTTGACTGGGCTCTTAACTTGTGAACAATCATAAAGTCTATGCAAGTTGTGTTAGCAGCAAAACTCCACTTAAGCACTCTTAAATATTGGAATCTCCGGATATTTAATATGGAAGAATGAACATGATCACAGTTATTCTTTTAGGCTATTTTAGTTTATTAAACACAATTTAATTTCATTAAATAAAATATTTTATTAAACACAAAATGGTACAGAAACAACTACTCTCTGTGCTCCAGGAAGAACATAGGCTTTTCAGTATCAAGACATATTAGTTGATTTTACACTGCTTGTATGGCATTGCACATCCTACATCAAATTAGCATCTGATACCGTGCTATCCCCTAATTTGTATAAAGTTGCATTTGGTAAGGAATGTTTTTTCCGTTTCTTTCATATTCATTTTAGCAACATTCAACTAAGAGGCATTATACATTGCTCTCACACTTGTACAGAACTGAGACTTTATATCTTCTCAAAACACCTCACAACAACCATCTCTGACATACCCTCCAACATTTCACAGATGAAAATAGGGACACATGGCAGTTAACATGGTGTCAAACTGCATTACTTCTACAGTGTAGATGCATCTCAGGTATGCATCTCAGTCAGATGTTTGATAATTCTGTCCTTGTGAGTGGCCTTTGGTCCCACATAAGGAGAAAGACAGGATAGAAAATAGATAGACAGACAGATAAATAGATTCCAGCATTTATTGTCAGAAATGGAGGAAGAAAACTGCTAAATGGTTTGTAATGCAATAATTGACAAGAGGTCTCTCAAGCACTGGCTTTCCTTTTGATGTTAATTGCATATGCTTTTAATATTCATAGACATGATCACAGACAGTCTTACAGCACTTCTATAAGACTGAGAACTATTTTTTACAGAGTGTGGAAGGAATGAGATCTCAACCAGCAACCTCATGGGTCACAGTAAAGTTCTCATTCTCTCAGCCAGCCCATTACAGCAGCATTCTTCCCTCACCCAATCTCTCCTCTGAAAAAGAGTTTTCTTTCCTCAGCCAGTCTGAGTTATGACAGACTTTTTTTTTTTAAAGGACTTAAGGTTAAATCTAGCTTTAGTCCTACCTGGAGTAGACCAATTGGAATGAATGGGATATAAGTTAGTTGTGACTTAGATGTTCCATTTACTTCAATGGGTTTACTCTAGGTAGAAATAACATTGGACATACAGTACTTAGATTACATTGGACATGAACACAAAAATGCTATTTAATTATCATCTAATCTTAAAACTTGCTTTTGGAAACTGTATTCCTTCCTTTTTCCAAAACCCTCCTGTATTTGAATACACTTGTGCTATTCTGAAAGTTCTCTCTGCTAACAAAAAACCCTTCAACAACCTGGGCACACCTAACTGCACCTAAACACCTAACTGCACCTAAACAACACCTTCTTCCCACCCCAAAATGGACTCTTGGATATTACAGTTGCTAATGAAGGCGTTTAAAAGTGTGCATTTTAAAATTCTCTGAGTCTCTGTATGCCATTCTCTTTCTTTTGAATTGCATAGCATTAATGCAAAAGATACCAGAGGCTTGGCTTCTCTGAATAGAAATACAAAGCAGCTTTTCAACAAACCTTAAAAAGCCAGCCTAGCTGGAAAACCCTGAGGATTTGACGCTTCTGGAAACTTTCAGTGTTTTAAGCAGATAAACACATTTGCTAAACAATAGCCATGTAATGACTCTCAATAACACATGATTGTCTTTTATGTGGAGAACGATTTACAGTCATTAAATATAGGAGTCAGAGAGGGAGGGAGGGAGAGAGAGGAAATAAATACACCTCTTCTGGAATGAATTAGGTGTCTTCGGTGCAGGCAGAGCACCTTTGGTGTTCTGGTTTGAGATTTGGAATTTGCCATCTTCAAGGAGACGGGGACACTGTTTTTCACTCTCTCTCTACAAATGCTGTTTAATGACCTAGCAGGCTGCCTCTTGGAATTCATCATGGAGCATTTGTCAACTGCTTGATATAAATGACAGATGTTTCAATGAAATGTAGCGGTGGAACAAATCTTGTTGAGAAGGCTATGAGCCAGATGTTCCCAAGACTGGATTGATGCTATATAGAGAAAAGTCTTTTTCTTGTTCTTTCTTTTGCATTGCTCAGAACTCATGAGCAAAAGGGAAATGTGTTTATCACAGGAACTTAAATTTGAGGCCTTGTCCTTTCAGCAGTGACATAAAAATGATGAAGTAGCTAGCACTGAAACAGCTTTCACACTTATGGGACATTCCTGGCACTCCCTTTTACCTACATCATTTCATATTTACAGCTACATGTGAAGTTTTTTTTTTTAAAACTGTTGCTGCCTATAGCATCCCCATCATCATAATCACCCAAACCTGAAGGTTTTGTGAGGAAGGGAGTGGTGAGTCTATAATAAGTTTGGATTTAAACAATTATTTTAGTCAAGGTCATTTTAATCTAATGAGTTTCATGTGCTGACACAGTGTTAAAAGGTTTGGATTTCTTTTGTTCTTAATAGGGTTTTAGTGCCAGCTTACAAAGAAATCTTGGTAAAATAAAGATTGGAAACTTCAACTTTATGTAAAGTCTTTGATTTCTCCCTAGTAATGTCCACAATTTGCAAAACAGCTTCTGATAGTTTTCATATGGTGGCATGACATTAACCATAGTCAGCATTAGTGTGTGCATAATGCTAACTGTGTGGGTATATGCCTTCAAATCTCTGCTTGACTTATGGTGAATCCATAAATGTTACTGGGTTTTGTTACACAAGGAATACATAGAGGTGGCTTTGCCAGTTCCTTCCTCTCAAATATTGCCTACAGCACCTGGTATCTGTTGACAGTCTCCCATCAAACTACTAACCAGGGCTGACCCTGCTTACCTTCCAAGATCAGATGGGATCTAGTACCTTTAGGGTATTTAGGCCATAACACTAACTTCAGTTAGTTCTATGACAGAGGTGGGAATTGGGCAGCCCTCTAGATGTTGTTGCATTGCAATTCCATGAAGTTCTAGCCAACAGAGCCAATGGTGAGGAATGCTGGGAGCTGAAGTCCAACAACACCTGGATGGCCACTTGAATCTCATTTTTGCTCTAAGAATTCCTGGGAAAGAGGGGGTAGGTGTGTCAATGCAAAAAGAGAAGGAGGAGGGAGAGATGGATAGACAAGGACATGATCATTTGGGCTACTCCCACTTCAAACAGGTTAGTTCAATCAGGCCACAATGGAACTGAATCTATTCCAGCATTGGAATGTTAATTGTCTTGCTAATTTCATAAAATTTCTTACAAAATGATTTTGCAAAATATAACTACTTCACTTCCTCTA
Organism: Gambelia wislizenii; assembly: GCA_030847615.1. Taxonomy (NCBI): domain Eukaryota; kingdom Metazoa; phylum Chordata; class Lepidosauria; order Squamata; family Crotaphytidae; genus Gambelia; species Gambelia wislizenii. Next base: position 224,504,829 of record JAUMIR010000003.1, on the reverse strand, counting down.
ACAGATGCAAAATACAGTCACACAGAAAGCCTCCATAAAAATTGCCATAGCTCTTCTCTTCACAAAGTGCCCTCCATGTATACAGGGCTATGGAAATGGTGACAGAGGAAGAATGGCTAGTATGTTTTTCCAGTACCGGTACTTCTACCCTAATTAGTAATGCCTGGTTTAACTTACAGTGCATTCCTATATATGTCAACCATATTGGACTCAAGGGGACCTCCTCCCAGGCAAGTGTGCATAGGATTGTAAGCTTTGTCTGTGTCCAACCTATTACATTTAATGTTCAAATCATCCTATGATAGGAAGTGGTATGTCTGAGCAAACTTAGCCAAACTGATAAATGATACTACAGTTAGAAATATTTGGCTGAGATCCTGCATTGCCAGATGTAACTACAGTGATGGAAGTCTGTCACTGTAGTTACATCTGATGATGTCACACAGCCACAGCCTATCTTTCAGCCTAGTAGCACCTCAACTGAAGTGTTTCTAAGGCGATGCAGATCATTGGAGGACTCTCCTAACCATGGGGTGCATCATGGGGTCCTGTCACAACTGCTTTTCTCAAGGCACCCAGTGACCGGAACGTGTTGCAGATGTCAATCCCTAGCATTCTGATCTGTAGCACCTCAGAAACTCTTTGGTTGAGGTGCCACCCAGTTAAAAAGACATGGGTTGGGGGGTATGTTCAGTCATTAACAACTGTGAAGAATCCCTAGCATTTACAAGACTGTTCACGATCTTGTAACTATTGAACAGGTTGCCAGCCATTTATCTTCTAGGTTGTCAGAAATTTCTGTCAAGATACCCAACATGTGAACAGTTTTTGGCATTCTAAAGCAGTTACATGTGACTGAAAAACACAGCAAAACTCCCAATTTTTTTTGCTATACTATCATATTCTTACACTTCAGCTAAATATAGTCCACTAAAGATGTCAGACACTTGCTGTTGTTATATCACAATAACATTGTGTTCTTCTATAAAGGATTAGAGAATATAAGCAATGCAGGCTCTGGAATACATGGTGCTATTTCCTTTACAGAGTGGAGGAAATCTTTAAAAGAAAGAAGCAGTAATGAAGTATAGTTCAAAAATCAATTGAAAGAAAGCTTTTTGTAAATCAGAGGTCGTTTGGATCTGAAGGCTTCCTACAAAACAAACAGCAAAAGGTAGAATTGTCCCACTTCCACTCTGGTCACATTTTGCTGGGGTTTGACCAGCAATACTACACAGAATTGTGCACTCCTGTCCAGATCATCAGCTTCATTTGTTGAGTTCAGCAGGGCCTGCATGTGCATCATGAATGATTCCTGTTTACATCAGCCACACATGCAGATCGACCTTGCTGGATTACAGCATTCCCTCCCCTTCTCCCGCCAGTTTTTAAAATAGCACTTTCATTCTCACTGGCACATAAAGATTCTGAGCAGAGCTGCAAGTTAGGTATTTGTAGCTTATTTTATTAGCATTATGCCAAACCGCAAAATAGATAAAGCTGTTTTATGGTTTACATCTGGCTAAAATAATAAAACATATGGCCATAGAGTAAAAGCATGTACAGCTGTGATTTTCTGTAAATATCCCAAACTCTAGATAGCTGCAGAGATAAAGAACTGATGGCATGTGCTCCGGGTTTATCCTGCTATCCATCACTACTCAGAATATTTATGATATTACGACATTTGTGGCATATGTGTTAATTAACCACTTTTTAAGGAGCAGTCTTCAGGGCTTTTTCTTTTATGTCGAACAGATCAGGATAATTCTATATGACAGAAAGGAATAATGGTTCACAGGCAGGGGATCACTTATTGTAATGGCCTTTCCTCACTACCCCCTAAATGAGAGATACATTTAATGCTCTTAGAGATGCAGCTGCTCAACCCCAGGTGCCCTCTGAACCCCATCTTTCCATGGATTCTTCTGTATTCTCCTCACTTGTACTAACATTGATCCACTTTTGAAGTTTCTAGAACTCTTATGAGTTTTCCTGGCTTTCCCTTTTTTTGTTTCTCCTCCCACACCAATTCTCCCATAATTTCCCATCTTGCCTGAAGCTAGCTGGGGGATGATTGAGCTTCAGGGTTAGCCAAATCATTTTGCTAACTAAAGCAGGGCAGCAAATGGTGCCTTCCCCCATTCCAAACCAGCTAAGTTATTCTGGCAGATGAAGAAGAAAATCTCACAAGTGCTTCTCAGCATTGTGTGCAATCAGAACACCGTTGTAACACTTGAAGCCTGATTCATGAGGCGGTCTTATCATTCTCTTTCATCATAGGGCCAGCTCTGCTGGTCTGCTTCCTTTTCATGTTTGCATCTCTTCTGTATCTTTCCTCAGCTAATCTCCAGACCAGGAAGTTCACTGGGGCTGCCTTCACCAAGCAAGAATGTATGGCTAACTCTATAATGCAGGCAGGGCAGGCAGCTACCTTGGGTACCCAAATTCAAGGGGCACACACACTGCCACAATTATAATTGTCAGGTTTTATTTTTAACAGGCCTTTAAAAAAATTTAAAATGTATTTCTGTTGCACATATGTGTTGTGTACACATTTACGGGGCATGGGGATACAGATAGCAGTTTCTTCTTGTGTGTAAGTGTGCCATACTTTCCAACAGTTTACAGATGAAAATGGTAGGCTTGTCTAAATAGTGAAAATACTCCTCATAGAATTTGAGGAGAATACCTTTTGTCCCAATGGGATCCCATATCATTTTGCCATGTTCAGAAGGAAGAGGGCCAAAAACATTCATATACTCTGTGAGAAAAGCCTTAATGGCTTTTCTTGAAGTTTTTAAAAAAACTGCTATAGAAATGCATATTCCTGCTCATTGGGACAACTGCTTTGCTTTGCTGTACTTTTCCAATAAGAGCAGAAGTAGAAAGCTGATTGGTTGGATGTCCGTGGGGGTGGAGCTTGCCAACAAGGCAGCACGCAGAGCTGTCATGTTGGACTTTCGCTGTCGTGATTGTGTGCTGAGGTAATGAAACAGTCTTTTCTCCTGTTTATTTAAGCAGAAGGTTGCACTTTTGCACCTTGGATTTGCTTAAAAAAAGACAACCAACTGTTCAGTGGTGGCAACTGGTGAGAATAAAAATGCAAGTAATTCACTTGCACCTGCCATATTGATTCACAGGAATGCCCATCAAACCTGGATAGCTTTGCATACCTGAGATCTTGAAAAAAAATCATGGAGAGACATGAAAGCTGCTGTAAATTGGTATTACTGTGCACCAATCCACATTTTATTGCTTTGTATAGACAAGCCCTGGGACGCATGTGGCCAAGCAACATGAGAGCATGGTCAAGATGTAAATGTTATTCATGAGAAAGAAGACAAAAACTAGGTGGGATTGCAGCAGTTTGCTTTTCCCTGATTTTTCCCCCTTTTCACATCTCTCCCCTGCTGATAGAACTGAGTACAAGCTACCTTTGCACATTGAACTCAGTTTACAGCAATTGAAGTGAGCTGAGAACAAAGGTTTGAAGGCTGCTGAAAAGGTGAGATGATAGAGGATTAATCAAGACTGTCCCTGCCAAACTGGGGCATGTTGTGGTGTTCACGCACAAAGTAGCACAGCACTATCTCCTCCTACCAGAGCCAGTAAGAAGCAGTAGGCAGTGGGCAGATGATGGAAAGCTGGTGAGAGAAACAAAGCAGTGCTGAGGCAGGTAGCCAGCAGTAGCCAGTGAACAAGCAAACTACAAAGATGGAAGAGGACTTTCTGCCCATGATAGGAGCAGCATGGCAATGATGGCAGTGTGGTTCTTGGTGAAGGTGTCAGTGTCAGGGCATTTGCAGCATTTGAGGGCTCTGTAGAAAGCAGAGAGTAGTAGGCCAGCTTTATCTTGCCATGATGAGACCCTTTTTTGTGTACACATATGTCTGTCTGTTCTGTGTTCTGTTATTTTCATGTTGTTGTGTGTCCTGCTCTTTGCCTTGTCTGTGACTCATTACTCTCAATCCCCTCTGCTTTTTCTCTCTGTTCCAGGGGCTGCTGTCACACCCTCTCCACCCAAATCCACTTCTTGGGACTGAGGGAATCAATTTACAGGCCAGCCTCCATATCCGCGGGGGATATGTTCCAAGACCCTCCCATGGATACCTGAAACTGTGGATAGTAGGGAACCATATTATTTTCAATGAGACAAACACTGGAAGTTGACCATAGAATCACATTGGAGGACCTAGAAATGCTTAGAGAGAACTCCCCCCCCGGCTGTGTATAGATGAAACCGTGGATACCAAATCCGTGGATATGGGGGTCAACCTGTTCTCTTCCACCTCTTACTGGTAATCTACTACCAGCATACACTAAAATATTTCTTCCTTTGCTGCTTAGACAAAGCCCTTGATAGACAGGCCAATTAAATAGGTATGGTTGAATAAACATATACGTATTATTAAACAGCATGCAAAATAAACAAGTTGACTAAAATCATATTCTTAAAAGGTTGTGGTTACAGCGTCTTTTTTTTTAAAAAAATGTAGTTTATATTCCAACAGCTCACCTCAGATATACTCCTAAATGACATTCCAGTCTACTCTACCTTTTGCTCATATCTAATAAAACTACCTCTCACCTTGAGATCCAAACCCTCATTCTTCCTTTTCAACCAACACATTCCCTCCCTTCAGCACCCACAACACTTCCACATTATACGATGCTCACTCACTCACCCCTTCCTGCTTTGACACCTAAAATACCAGCTTATTTACTGTAAAATACCAACTTATATTACATCACACCATAATCACTCTATAACACAAGCCTGACAACCATGTGAAACAGTCAAGCAAGACATTAGGCAGAGTGAGGCAACCACCTAAGATGGGAAATGGTATGTGTGTGTGTGTGTATCTCTGTGTGGGAAATTAATGACAGCTCCCCAGCCATTCCTCCTGAGTCCTTTGGCCAATCTATTCTCTGGAGGGACAAAACTCTATGTCATAGCCTGTTCTGCATCTTCATTACTAACCCACTGCCCTCTAGTACAGTGGAGTTGCCATTTTTGAAGATTCAGCAGCTATGTCTAATCAGTTTGAGTGGAATAGAGAGCTGTGCCATTTTTGTCATTGGCTTCAGGCAGCAAAATGTCCTGGCCCAACTCTACTCTAGTCCTTTGTATCACTGATGCAAAGCTCAGCCAGAGATGCACTAGCTGCCTTTTGGACAGGTTCTGCCATGGAATAATTGGCTTGGGACTTTATCAGATGCGGCAAATATGGCATCATAAGGATGCTTAAAGATTGTGAAAGGGTGCACGTACAATACAACGTCATCCTTTCGTGATCATCTCCTGACAATAAGGTGTACTTTTTTATTGATGGGCCAAGCAGTCAATTGATCCCCCATTGCACCTTTTTGCCAGCATTGCCAGCATTTGAAACTTTGCACCATTGTGCTCCATGAATACAGTGTCAATTGTCAGAACACTTCTGGGTCACATCAGGACAGCCAGGTAGGGGACACTTTTTTAAAAAACCTCCCTGGTGTACTTGAGACTTTGTGAGTGTGTTTCTGTGCTTGTGTGTACTTTTTGTGTTTTTTTTAAAATGTATTTTTGAATTTACTACATTAGCATCTTCTCGCAAGATTTGGAACCTGGAAGTCAATGGAGCTCTGTTCGTGCCCCATTACTCCTGAGGCTGCCTTTCTGACATGATTCAAGATAAGTCTGGTAGGGGGGTTCTTTTGTCCACATAAAAACATTTCAAAATACGCTGGCAAAAGAACGTTTATGGGGGGTGGTATGATAAAGTCCTTGGTTTGACAAGTTATCTTTTGCAGTGTGATCCTATATTTGTTTATTTAGCTGTAAGCTGAACTGAGTTCAATGGGGCTTACTCCAAAATAAGTGTATATAGGATTGCAGCCTGACTCTCTGTCCCTCATTTGTAAAATGAGTCAATATTTTCTAGAATACCTTTCATGCGATTTGTTATTTGATTTGTTACATAAGTGCACATATGGCTCCCCACTTGTTTGATTGTATGTTTTTTTAGATATCTCCTTTGAACAGAGGCTACTGGCAGGGCACAGACAGTTTTAGTCTGGGTTGTATTGTGATCCTTGGGGGGCATTTATGACAACACTGAGAGATGAATGGGTCATGGATTTTTTTAAAAAAAATCAGGCCTTAGGTGACAAAATAACTAGAGCCACCTATGTGAAAGATGTGTTTTAGAGCCATACTTGAACGGGTGCTTGTGGGTGACTCATTAAACAGACATGGCTTCTTCTTATTGTGTAGGGACATGTTTGAGCAGATACTGGTAGGTTAGGTTGCTGCAAGGAGCCATCTCTCTGTCTGCATCAAGAGTGAATAATGTTGTCACTGCTGGTGTGAATTTTGCACCTATATCAAGCTGGTGTGTCTTTGTTTTGTTTTGTTTTTTTAAAATAAAATTGTGCCCCCTGGGCAAGCTCAATTCTGTGCCAAGAAAAGCTGAATTCTGGGTGTGGGTTAAGTTATGCAAATAGAGAAAACATATATAATGTCTCTTATTCTGCATAATTTGTTATGAAGTGATTACTGTTTGGCAGGGCTCAACAAGTTACTGTTTGGGATGAAACCTCTCAGAATGCCACATGCTGGGTGGGTGATTCTATTAACTGTAGTCAGGCTGGGACAGATTCACTGCACACACCCCAGTTTTAGCATTAACCTTCTGTTTAATGGGTAGATGTTTTCTAATGTATTTTCTATGTGCTTAATTCTTTGATCATATCATGTATATGTGTGGCCTGACCTGCACACTGTGATGATCTCTAGCTTCACTACTGTCTTGCTATTGGACAACTGTCAATGTGTAGAGTGATGAGTCTAAGGGCTTGTCTACACAGGGGAAAAAAAAAGTGCATTCACCCCATATCTGGTGCTAGCAGTCCACACAATGAATGGCTACTTCCAGGGAGGAACCACATTTTATTTTTTTATTTTTTTTGCACATAGCCTGAATTTGCTCTGAATTAAGCAAAGTTGGGAAAACCCCAAAGTGACCATGGGTCCTTTTGGTATCTGGACAGCTGGATCAGGTTCAATTTGGTCCGATCCAGTGGTCCACACAAATCCATGGCCCCATCTTCCTTACCCAATGCTAAGTGGCACAGGAAAGTGGACGGACCCCCATTGGAGCTGCTGATCACCGGCAAAGCAGCTTCCTGTGGGAGCCTGGCTGGCATCTTCACTTCTGCTGAGGTCAGAATGGGGCACCCATGCAATCAATAAGGAGGGGGTAGAGTAATCCCCTCCTTGTTGATCACAAGTCTGCGTGCCCTGCTCTGACTTCAACAGAAGTGACAACACCAGCCAGGCCTTTGCAGGGAGCTGCTTGGCTGCTGAGGCAGTCGTAGTAGCTCTGAAAACAGGGGACAGGCCAGCAGCACTGATGTGGTGTCAGCCCAGCTGACCCATGTGGACAATGATGCACTGTCACACCAGATTCAGCCTGTTGCTTGTAGCTGCTATTGTGGTCAATCCAAGGCCAATGTAGACAAGCCCTAAGTAGAAATAAAAAGATGATTGAAATTATGCACCGAAGAACTATAAAAAAGAGATGAAAGGATGACAGATTAATTCAAGGAAGAACCATTGGAAGATGAACCTACAATTTTAGAAAGTGGAAGCAGCAGTCAAGGCATGTATGGGAAATAAATCACCAGGAACAGATAGCATACCAATAGACCTGTTTCAAGCTACAGAGATTGAATCTAACTAAAATCTGTCAACAAATATGGAAAACAAAACAATGGCCCACAGATTGGAAATGCTCAATATGCATCCCAATCTTCAAGAAAGGGGACATCAGGGACTGCACTAACCACAGGACTATTGCGTTTATTTCCCATGAAAGCAAAGTGATGCTCAAAGTTCTACAACAAAGGCTTTTACCAATGGAGTGAAAAATGCTGGATGTGCAAGCTGGGTTTAGGAAAGGAAGAGGCACTAGGGATCATATTGCAAACATATGTTGGATAATGGAGCACATCAAATAATTTCAGAAGAAAATCAACCTGTGCGTTATAGATTTAAGCAAAGTCTTTGATTGTGTAGATCATGAAAAACTATGGATATTCTTAAAGAAATGGGTGTGCCACAGCATTTGATTGTCCTGATACTCAGGACAAGAGGCTACCATCAGGACAGAATATGGACAAACAGAATATTTTCAGTTGGCAAGGGAGCAGGCAAGGTTGCATTTTATAGCCCTATCTATTCAACTTGCACATTGACCATATCATACATAAAACAGGATTAGACTTGGAGGAAGGAGGCTTGAAAACTGGAGGAAGGAACATCAACAATTTAAAATACACAGATAATCCCTTACTACTAGCAGAAAATAGCAAAGACTTGGAATGATTACTGAAGAAAGTCAAGGAAGAAAGTGCAAAGGGAGGTTTACAGTTGAACATCAAGAAAACAGAAATAGCGGCCATAGATTATTTATATAACTTTAACGTAGACAATAAAGACACTGAAATACTTCAAGATTTTCCATACCTTGGCTCAGTCATTAATCAGAATGGAGACTGCAGTCAAGAGGTGAGAAGACTAGGACTTGGAAGGGTAGCTATGAAGGAACTAGACAAGATCCTGAAGTGCAAAGTTATATCACTATCTAAAGTTAGGATTATCCATTCCACTGTATTTCCAATTTCTATGTATGGCTGTGAAAGCTGGACAATGAAGAAAGCTGACAGGAAGAAAATAAACTCATTTGAAATGTGCTAGAGAAGAGCTCTACAGAGTTCTGTTAAAAAGTGCAATAAATGGGTCCTGAACTGTCCCTAGAACCCAAGATGACTAAACTGGACATCTCATGAGAAGACATGACTCACTAGAAAAGACAACAATGCTTGGTAAAGAGAAGGCAATAGGAAAAGAGGAAGATTGCATTCCAGATGGATGGACTCAATCAAGGAAGCCATGGCCCTGAGTAGAGCTGTTGAGTATAGGGTGGCAGTCTCCCATTCATTGGGTTGCCATAAGTCAAAGTTGATTTGACAGCAGTTAACAACATTTAAAATCTTCTGTCTTTAGCTTCTAAGTTTTTACCAAGCAACTCCAAATATACTTTTGAGCCTATGCATGCACCATGCATCTAGCTGGGCCCAAGTGTGGAGATCACCCACATGCACACTTTAAAATGAAAGCTCAAATTCTTGGTGAGCTAAACATTGGGTGCAGAATCTGTAGGTTTTCTGCATTTATGAAGTTTTTTAAAAAGAACAACAACCCAGAAGCCCTAATAATATTTTTTTGAGCAGACTTAGGACTTTTTCGGATGGGGTTTTGCAACGCGAGCAGCCTCGTCCCTGTTGCGAGGCTGCTGCGCTGCAGGGCGTCCCTTTCAGATGACGCTGTGCCTGCGCCAATACTGTTGCGGAAGTGCTGGGAGGCACATCTACTTTCGTGATTAGAAAATCGCCAAATATGGTGCTGCAGCCTCCCAGCACTTCCGCAACAGTATCGGCAGGGGAGAGTGTCATCTGAAAGGGACCCCCCTGCCACGCAGCAGCCTCGCAACGGGGACAAGGCTGCTCACATTACAAAACCCCGTCCGAAAAAGTCCTTAGATCTTGAATTTGTGTTAATGAAGCTTGTATCTCTTCTTTTTCCTCTAATGATATTGGAGTGGCTTGTTGATGAATCTTAAGGAAAGCAGAAGGAATCAGGTAGGAGAAGGGGAAGCTAACTCATGTTCTCCTTTCCTTATAGGGGAAGGCTAGTTTTATGCCTTTGGGGAACGAAACACCGAGTCACAATAATTAAGTCAGCCTCCTCTTTGCAACAGCTTTGGCTACTTGACCCCAGACCTCCTCTGAGTCAGCAAGGAAGGGCAGAGCTTTCTCAATTTTTATTCCTCTCCTTCTGTCCTCAGAATGCCCAGATCAACTATAGCTCTTTCTGGTAGTAAGAGTAAAGTGGAGTCCCCTGCACCCTGATTCATTAGGTAAGTGTGTGTGTGTGTGTGTGTGTGTGTGTGTGAGAGAGAGAGAGAGAGAGAGAGAGAGAGAGAGAGAGAGAGAGAGAACAAGGAATGAGGTAGTGAAACTGGCTGCTGGAGAAAAGGAGACAACTGAAAGCTGAAACCCTGTATTTATCTGAGGGGAAGAGTCCTCAGCTGTGATAAATAAGTGGCGTAACTGGCACATCTTGCTTTGACTGAAAAGGGAGAGATGAAGGTGATTGCTCTGTCAAGAGACAAAACAGGCCTGTGTGGATGTGGAGGAAAACACGTCTGCCTTTGGGACTCTCCCGTCTTTGGACTTCTCTTTCTGCCTGGAGTTTAGCCTTGATGAAACAATAGGAATGCCTCTTTGATTCATACCTTGAAGGCAAAAAGCTGCCTTTGACTCTGCTTATATGCCATCTTGGAAATAAATGCCGACTTATAGGGAGGGGAAGAAAAACAGGCAGTGGTTTGTCCTTTGTATTGGCTGATCTCATAGAATATTAAATATGGAAGTATAGCTAGTCAGCATAACACTTAGCTCTTAGGAAAGTAAGTTGACACCATACCTGATGCCAAATAAATGTCTGTAATGCTCTAAAACCATATATCTTGTGGCTTACTAATGTCAAATGACATATTCTTTGGGTCTTGTGCTTTTCTGATGCACCTATTTTTATGGGAAAAGGAGGAAAGACTTTAACAAAGGGGATGATAAGAAGGGCAGAGGTAGGTGTACCTAAACCCATGGTCTCTAATAATTGTAACTCTTGAACTGCCCCCCCCCCCAAATTAGGTAATGTTAGGTGGCTGCTTTAAACAGTGTTGGGTTAAGGTCTTATGGGTGGAATCAGCATTTGTGGCCCTGGCCTGAGGCATTCTTCTTGAACCTCCTAAAGTCTTCCTTCTAATGGGGGTAAATGCTGTGTGCTCTTGCTGACCTTGAATGTGGTGGAGGATCCTATCCTGTCATCACTGTCAGTCCAGTTGGCTTCTATACATTGCATTGTGGAGGTAGGACCTTGTTCTTTCGTAGCAAAATATTTTGGGCTTATCCTGTGTGCAGCAGGTGATAGTGAACTATGTCTGGAGACATACTCTGGTAAATGTCTTCAGGAAAAATCCACTTGGGCCTTCCGTATATTATGGGATCAATTCACTTGGGAAAGCAATGGGCAACTTGTGCCCTTCTAGCTGTTGTTGGACTGCAACTCCCATCAGCCTAGCATATCCAAGTATGAGCAATGATGGAGGGTGCAACCCAAAAACATCTCAAGGGTCACCACTTACCTAGCCCTAATATATGAAGGATGGACTAACCCTTGGGGGTAAGAATTGACTTCTTTCTTAAACACTCCTTCAAGAAACTAGGTGAAAAAAGTGTTGCCAGCACAATCATGAGAAGAGAAGAGAAGAGGACCTGTGAGACATTTGTAAAGTGTCCCTTTGGAAGTAACTGTAGCAGATTTGAGGATCATTACCTTGCCCTGTCACTTAGAAGCAAGCTTCACACTGGAAACACAACTCAGCTAAGAAGATCTGAGTGGAGAAGCAGGCTTTCACAGCTATATCAGAAACAAAAAATATGAAACTATATACCGTATTTGAGACTGGTTATCGTCTATTCTTTTGGAGGCACTTTCAAGGACAAGGCTGGCCCTACCATTTGGCAGAGTCAGGCAGCTGCCTCAGGGTACAAATATAGGGGCAGATTGGTGATTGGTATTCAAGTCCAATGGCAGCAAAATGTCTGCCCTGTTCAAATGAAATGTATTTTTACAAGCATGTTGAGATGCTAAATGTTCATTTCATTTCACAAGCACTCGGAACCATATTTGGATGTACCTCCTGAGTAGAGACTATTTTCGTCTGCTGATTTCCTTCGTGGTGTAGGGATGAGGAAGTTTAAGGAACATGGTAGTCTTTTTCCTCCCCAGCCAAAAAACTGTAATGATGATAGTGGTGGTGGTGGGTGATTTTGCCATTTATCTTTCTTATTGTCATGTGCCAAACAAAGGAGTGAAACAATCAAATCGATGGAAGTTAATGGAGCATAGAAATTTAACAAACAGCCCAACAGTGCTTCTTTGAAAAAGGAGACTTTTCTCTTATCACAGTTTCTGAAGAAAACAAGCTCAGAACCAAAGAAAGCCTGCATCAAGCCACTAACCAAGGATGATTACTGTCTATTAAACCACCAAAAGGGCAGACACAAAGGGCTGTGCCCCATCATTAACTCTTCATGTTCAGCTGCACTAATTACTAGAGAGTCACGGACAGAAATCCAATTGATCGATGTCAAATCCCTTGGAAAGTCTGTAAGGAATAGGGGAGGAGGGAACTTTATCAATAAACTTTCTTCAAAGCTCCAGAAACAAATGAAATGCAAATTTAACAAATTAGCCATGTGATTAACACACAGTAGGATCACTCTGAGCATTTAGCTTTGCTAGTTGCCAAGATGTAATCCTACTGAGAATTACTGCTAGGCGTCATAAAAGAGATTCTTTTCTTCCCCATCCTCCCACCTTCTAGTATCCACAACCAGGCTCTTGCTTTGCTGTTTAAAGTAAATCTGTGCTTCAAAAGTAAAAGTACAGATTAAAGCACCTTGCTAGAGACCTCAAAAGCAGGCTGAATCGGGCAGCATTTCCGAGAACTGATCATGGGCTTGTGCTCTGCTTGACATCACTTTAATGACATTTCTCTTTGCAAGTTGCTCTGATTTCTTTCTTTTTAAAGAATAGGATAACTCTCTTGTTTCTTTTGATGTGACTGTATTTGTTTAGGTGCATACAATATATCTCACCACAGCATGAGAATTCCAAGGTTTATATTTTTCCAATATCCAGACTTTAAGATGAAATCTCTTCCTTTGGCTATCTCTAGGTTCTTGCTTTTTGTACAAACCCGGGTGTCTCCTACATACCTTTTTTTTTGGGGGGGGTATACTCCTTAACAAAGTTGAACAAGCTTAACAACATGAATTATGAATGCAAGGAGGGGGAAGAAAGTGGCAGAAGTAGAAGTAAAGTGTTTGCAATCTCACCTATCCCGAAGGCACATCTATCTATCACCTGTCTGTTTCTCTCTCTCCCCGCCCCCATTCTCTTTCTAATATTTGGCCTCCTCCCAACATGAAATTCCAGATAGCTTACAATATTTGTTTATTTTGTTTATTACATATTACTACTGCTACTACTACAATATTTATTTCTATCCCCTCTTTTTCCCAATGTGGGACTCAAAGCAGCTTACAACAAACTACACCCCCCCAGTTAAAAATTCACAAAATACAAAAATTAAAAAGAGCTTAAGCAATTTTTTAAAAAGTAAAACCAGATTTAGGAAAATTCAGCACATTGTTAAGTGGGATGGGATGGCCTTATACAATTGGTCACCAAATGCATGGCTGCTGACACACTGCAGAAATAATGCAGTTTGACTCCGCTTTAACTGCCATGGCTCAATGCTATGAAACTCTGGAATCTGTAGGTTTGTGGGATGTTTAGCCTTCTCTGTCAGAGAGCTCTGGTGCCACAACAGACTACATATCCCAGGATTCCATAGGATGGAGCCATGATAGTTAAAGTGTGTCAAACTGCATTATTTCTGCAGTGTGTTAGCAGCCCATGTCAAAACAGAAATGTCTTTATTTGTCTATGTAAAGAAAGTAGGGAGAGTGCCAACCTAACTTCTCTGAAAAGGGAGTTCAGAGCCTGGGGGCAGCCACTGAGAAAGCCCTCTCCCATATTCCTACCAGATGGACCTGTGAAGGTGGTGGGACAGAGAAAAGGGCCTCTCCAGCAGATCTCAAAGCACAGGGAGGTTTATAAGGAAGAATATGTTCCTTCATATAACCTGAACCTGAGCCGTATAGGATTTTATAGGTCAAAACCAGCAATTTGAATTCTGCCACAAATTGAGTGGGAGCCAGTGGAGCTATTGCAACAAGGATGTTGCACCCTCCCTGTATCCTACCCCATTTGGCAATCTGGCTACAAGTCTTTTGACCAGTTGAAGTTTCTGAACACTCTTCAAAGCAGCCCCACAGAGAGTGTGTTACAGTAGTCCAACCAGGATGTAACTAAGGCCTGTGAACCTGAACTTCCAGGTTCAGGGCTGAATACAGGAGCACACAGAAGCTGCAACACTGCATCTTCAGATCTTCAGATAACCTCATGCACCACTGACCACGAGTACTTCTGTCTTGTCAGGATTAAGGGAATGGAGGAGCTTTCTACTGTTCTGTTATCATGGACAGATCACTTCTCGGTCAGGTTTAGACTTGCTGGGACTCAGACCTCTGATTTCTAATGGCTCTTGGGAAGTTTCCCGCTGCCTTGGCAGATGATTCTGTCAAAACCCTGGTTGACCTGTGGAATGGGGAAATGACCATGGCTGTAGACACAATTGCTCCTAAGCATCTCTTCTCATGGAGTAGAGCTAAACCAGTCCCCTGGTTTTCTGAGGAACTGACAGCAATGAAATGGGTGAGACAGAAACTAGAGTGACACTGGCAGAAAACTCAGAGTGAGTCTGACTGAAAACAGGCTAAAATCTATCTAAGGCCTATCTATGGTGGGGAAATAAAGGAAGCAGAAAAGGCTTTTCTGGCTAACATGATTGCATCTGTGTAGAACCATTCAGCAGTTTTGAGTGGTCAGGGATCTGTTCTGATCTGGCCCAAAGGAAAATGTACAGTAAGCCACTCAGCAGCCTACCATGAATAATTTGTCCACCATTTCACAGATAAAATTGGTTGGATTTGCTCTGACCTGGATGCCAGAGTTGATACAGTTCCAGTGGATGTAACCAAGCCCCTGCTTGTACAGTGTTGATGAATACTTTTCAGTTTGTGCACCTGAGGATGTGGACAGGATCTTTGAAGAGGTGAGAGACACTACATCTGTACTAGACCCCTGCCCTTATTGGCTAATTAAACAGGCTAGAGGAGGACTTGCTGAGTGGGTAATGGAAATGATTAATGTCTCTTTACAACAAGGCAGGGTCCCAACTTGCCTGAAGGAGGCTGTGGTAAGACCTCTTTTGAAAAAAACCCTCAGAGGATGGTGCTGGGAGATTCCTGTTCAACTCACACTTTGCCATTGGCCTGTAGAATCCCTCAGGGTTCTATCTTGTCCCCTTTGCTATTTAACATCTACATGAAACTGCTGGGAGAGATTGTCTGGAGTTCTGGGGTTAGGTGTCATCAGTATGCTGATGATACCCAGCTCAATTACTCCTTTCCACCTAATTCCAAGGAAGCTGTTCCTGGCAGCTGTAATGGATTGGCTGAGGGCAAACAAATTGAAGCTTAATCCAGACAAGACAGAAGTGTTCCTGGTTAGTTGAAAGACATCTGGGAATAAGGATTCAGTCTGTGTTAGATGGGTTTATACTCATTCTGAAAATACAGTTTTGGGGTACTCCTGGATTCAGCTTTGAGCTTGGGGACCCAGGTTTCAGCAATGAAAATGATTTTGTACAGTTAAAGCTTGTGCACCAACTGTACCCATTCCTGTAGAAGCTGGATCTGGTCACAGTAACACATGCCTTGGTTACATCCCTTTTGGGGATGTACTGTAATATGCTCTACATGGGGCTGTTTTTGAAAATTGCTCAGAAACTTCAGTTGGCCCAAACAGCTGGGTCTGGCTACAGGCAGCACACAGATCCCTTGTTGTAACAGCTCCATTGGCTGCCAGTCTGTTTCTGGGCACAATTCAAAGTGCTGTTTTTGACCTATAAAGCTTTATATGGCTTGGCTCCAGATTATTTGAAGGATCATATCTCCCTTTATGAGCCCATCAGAGCTCTAAGATCTTCTGAAGAGGCCCTTCTCTCTGTCTCAGCACCTTCTCAGGCTCGTTTGGTGGGAACAAGGGACAGGGCCTTCTTGGTGGCTGCTCCCATTCTTTGGAACTCCCGCCGTAGAGAGGCCAGGATGGCCCCCTCCCTTGTTCTCCTTCCATTGGCTGCTGAAAACATTCTTCTGCAATCAGGCTTCAACAGACTGACTAGGATTGGGCTTTTAATGTTCTGCTGTTTTGTTTTTAAGGCTTGTATGCAGTCTTTTAATGGATTATAATATTTTAAACGTTTAGTTGTTTTAAAAATTCTTATAGATATACTTTTATTAATGCTTTTGTATTTTTTTAAAATTTGTATTGTTTTAAATATGTTGTTAGCCACCTTGACTCCCATTATTGGGAGAAAGGCAGGATATAAATGAATTGATGATAATAATAATAATGATCATTGTTGCTGTTGTCAGGGGGATGGAATCTCCATAGACTGTGACTCCACCTCTCCACTCCCAGGTCTCACCTGCTGCTGAACAGAGAACCCTAGTGGACAAAGTTGAGAGAGCTTAACCCTCCTCCCCTAGCATCATCTAACTGTGTCTCTGTGGTATGTACCATGTTGGCATGCTCATTCAAGATCAAGTCCTGAATGGCAGGTGTTTTCCCATGCACTGACCTAACATTCCACAGCAGCATTTTCAACCCAGGGGTTCTAATGCCATGACTATCCCGTTTGATTGAGTTGGGAACTGTTTAGGGACAACTAGCTCCCAACCAGCATTTTTGTCTTGCTGTTTTCCCTAGGGAAGTCAAGGTGATGCATGCTATTCTCCTTGCTACCATTTTATTCTCATAGCACTCCTGTGAGGTAGGTTGGACTTACCAGCAGCTTGTGGTCTGAATGGGGAGGGGAATGCCTCATGTCTCCCCTTTGCTACTGGAGTTAGTAACCTTTGCATGCCTATATCCACTAATTGCTAGTTTGCCTGTTCCTCTATAGAAGTTTTGGCAAAGTATATGGTTATAGTGACTTCCTGTTTGTTAGCTTTCCCCCCACATCTTCTTTTTCCCTGTATCACTCTAGCCTGCAGTTTTTTCCTTTTCTTTCACAGAATTCCATATGTGTATGTGTTTTGCAGAGCTTCTCTCCATAAGATGATACAAACCCCTTTCCTGATAACCTGTAATGCTTATTCTTTCTGTTTTCTCAAGATGTATCCGTGTTAGTCTACGCACATATATTTGTAAGTAAAGCTACTTTTATATGTTTTACAAAGAAGAGTTAGCTTGTTTCTTTCTTCTTTTTGCTAGACTCTATGTGCATGTGGGTAGGTGTGGGACTGGTTGTTCTGCTTCACCCTTGTCAATTTGGTTACTCTGCATGAAAGTACTCTCTCACACATTTCCCAACAATTTGCATCAAGGCGCTGCTGCCCCTGGTTAGGATGAAAAGAGGATGACTGGGCCAATATCTATTTCTTTATTTTCAAGTGTATGTCCTCTCCCCCTCCCCAACAATTACAATCTAATATGCTGTATGGCTGACTGGGAATTTGATCCTTTGCCTTTCTGATTTTATTCTACTCCTCTAACTATGATATCATTGTGACTCTCAACCTGTTTCATTATCTTGTCTCAAGTGTACACACATGGCAAACCAGTGTATTCTGGAGTGTGATCCCATGAAATGGCCCTTTGAATACTGTTTTGGACTTCAATCACCTTTTAAAATAATTTATAGTTTTATTTTTCTCCCATTTATGATTAAGTGACATAAAGTGTGAACTGTGATGAAGGGAAGGGTTTTTTGGGGAAAGAAATAGAAGGCAAATGACAGCTGACATTGATCAAGTAAGGCAAATAATGATAGAAGAGAAAGAAAAGGCAGACATATAGATCTGTATAAGCAATTACAAATGTGAAACTGTTGAATTGTCTGTCCACCTTTGCTAATGGTACATTAAAGGTAGAAAGGGAAGTGAAACACTTCAGACATCTAAGTGTTTTTTACATTGTTAGAATGAAGCTCCACATGTTAAGTTAAAGAATATATTGCTTTTTAAATCTTGGAACAGAGAAAAGGATTTGGGCCTCTGATTCCAAAAATACCTTGTTTATTAGACCACTGTGAACATCCTGGCCAGGTTGGATCCTACCATTGAGTACAATTAGTCTGGGGAGTAGCTTCCCAATGCTGAGTTAATGCAGTTTGTTACTTTGAAACTAGAAATGCTGGGCTACGGGCCTTCCACCTCAAGCAGCCAGAAGTGGGCAGGTGGCCGGAGCAAGGCCTGGAATGGCCAAGATAGGTAATGGGGTGATTGGAGGTGGCTACGCAAATGGGTGAATGAGCACCCCCCTGATTCCCCCTTCCCAGTGATGGGCTGCTCAGGCAAACAAAGTCCAGGGGACACCCCTGCAGTGACTCTAACCCTAACCCTAACCCTGATACCCCCCCAGTCCCTCACACACACTCAGCAACCACACGCACCAGCCCCTGCCCCACAATCAAACTAGGACATCTGAAGGGAAACAACTGGAAAAGTGGGACAGAAGAGAATTAACCAGGACTGTCCCTGCCAAATCTGGACCATAGGAGGGTGTGTATAAGAAGACCAAGGCCTGAACAACCATGATGGTGCATTTGCTGTTTATAGATCTCTATAAGCAATTACAAATGTTGAAATAATTGTCTATCCACATTTACCAATGAGAGGCTACACATCAAATATAGAAAGGGAAGTGCCTAAAAATTATGACATTATTGGAAATCTTCTTGTCTACTGACTTCAACTCCAATCCTAAGCATGACTATTTGCAATTAAGCCCCACTCATTTTGAAAATACTTCTGTTTATGGAAGCATGTTTAGTATAATGTGCTGTACGGTACTGTTTTTATGATCTGTACAGTCAACAGGTGATTGGAAGGCACATTCATAAAGACATGCATATTGTCTTTTAATGGATTTTAACATTTTTAACTTTATAAATTGTTTAATAGTTTTTAAATACCTTTTATATTTATCCTTTTATTGAAGTTTTTGTACAGTTTTTAACCTGTATAGTATTTAAATATGATGATAGCTGCCTTGAGTTGAGTATTGGGAGAAAGACCAATGACTGAAATAAATGAATGGAATAAATATAACTGAAATCCCCTCTGGCTTTTGTCTTTGCAAACAAAGATTCAGGAAGGACTCATCCTGCACTTTCTGCAAGCACGCTGATGACTAAAAAGGCCAATCCCAGATAAACAAGTCCGGTTGCAGAAAGCACAGCAGAAGGTTTCCTTGGGTGATGTTCTTTGGGTTGTGATTCTTTCTGCGGTGTCGTTTCTCTTCAAGACTTGTTCGGCGTGAGTTCTCAAATAAGCTGCAGCATTGTGGATACTGCGTCTCCATGCCTCCCGATGTGAGGCCAGGGCGGACCACTGTTGGTGATCAATTTGGCCGAGCCTGAGATGTTGTTTCAGAGAGTCTTTGTATTGCGTTTTTGGAGCGCCCCTCTTACGCTGACCCGTGGCGAGTTCACCGTAGAGTAGTATTTTTGGGAGGCGATGATCCTCCATCCTAGAAATGTGCCCTGCCCAGCGCAGCTGCGTTCTCAATATCATGGCCTCAATGCTGGTGATCCCTGCTTGCGCAAGGACAGCAACATTCGTCACATAGTCAGTCCAGTGTATATTTAGGATTGTGCGTAGACAGCGCTGATGAAAGCGCTCGAGGAGTCGTAGGTGGTGGCAATAGGTGACCCAAGTTTCAGATCCATAAAAGAGAATAGACAGTACAATGGCTCTATACACACTGATTTTTGTGCTTCGCCTCAGGTGTTTATAGCTCCAGCCTCTTTTTTGAAGTCTTTCAAATGCACTATATGCCTTTGCTAATCTCTGATCAATCTCTTTGTCAATCTTGGCATCTGAGGAGATGATGCTTCCCAGGTAGGTGAACTGCTGAATGGACTTGAGCACAGATTTGCCTACGGCAATGTGGGGATGGTGGTGTTTTTCCTGTGGTGCAGGCTGGTAAAGAACTTCTGTTTTCTTCAGGTTGACTTCCAGCCCAAACAGCTCTGCAGCTGTTGCCAAGCAGGATGTTAGGCGCTGCAGAGCTGCTTCTGTGTGGGCAACAAGGGCAGCATCGTCAGCAAAGAGCAGCTCATGGACTAGATAGTTTAGAGTCTTAGTGTGAGCCCTCAGATGGCTTAAGTTAAACAAGCTACCATCTGTACGGTAACGTATATAGATGCTGTCTTCTTCTTCAAGCTCTGCTATAGCCCTTTGGAGAATCATGCTGAAGAAGATTGTAAATAAAATTGGTGCAAGAACACACCCTTGCTTCATTCTATTACTTATTAGAAAGGGCTCTGAAAGAGCATCGCCATATCTGAATTGACCACGCTGGCCCTCGTGTAGCAAGATAATCATTTTAAGGAATTTGGGGGGACATCCTAGTCTTTCCAGGATCTGCCACAGACCTTTTCTACTCACAGTGTCGAAGGCTTTGGTGAGGTCGACAAATGTTACATAGAGACCCTTGTTCTGCTCCCTACATTTTTCTTGCAGTTGTCTAAGGGAAAATACCACATCTGTAGTACTCCTATTGGCTCTGAAGCCACATTGGCTTTCAGGAAGAAGTTGTTCTGCAATAGCAGGAACTAATCTGTTCAGGAGTATCCTTGCAAGGATTTTTCCACCAATAGAGAGCAGTGTTATGCCTCAATAGTTTGAGCAATCGGATTTTGCTCCTTTTTTCTTGTACAGGGTGATGATGACTGCATCCTGGAGATCTGATGGCAGTTCCCCTTTTTCCCAGCAATTCACAAGGAATTCGTGGAATTTATCGTGGAGTGCATGACCTCCGTGTTTCCAAACTTCAGGTGGGATTCCATCAATCCCAGCTGCCTTGCGTTTTTCATCTGCTGTATGGCCTTAAGGGTGTCTTCCAAAGTGGGAGCTATGTCCAGTTCATTTTCATCGGTTTTTGTATCATATGTTAGATACATGAGCCTTGGAGTACTCGGTTGGCACTAAAGAGACTTTGAAAATGTTCAGCCCATCAATTCAGGATGGAGGCTTTATCAGTAATTAATGTTTGACCATCTGTACTGTATAAGGAGCTTTGGACCTGATAAGTAGGTCCAAACACTGCTTTAAGAGCTTCATAAAATCCTCTATGATCACCCAGATCTGCACAGTGTTGTGTCTTTTCTGCTATATTGATCCACCACTTGTTCTGCATGTCTCGGAGTTTTTGTTGGAGTTTACTACATGTGAGGCGGAAAGCTGCTTTTCTTACATGGCAAGTTGGCTGGGCGAGGTATGCCTGGTGAGCAGTTCTCTTCTTTGTCAACAGCTCCTGGATCTCTTGGTTGTTTTCATCAAACCAGTCTTGATTTTTCTTGTGGGAGAACCCAAGGGATGCTTCTGAAGACTGCAGGATACTGTTTTTGATATGTTGCCAAAGCATTGTGGGAGAAGGATCTGTAGGATGGTCTTCAAGTTTTGCTTGTAGATTTGCCTGGAAGTTGTCTCTCATGGTAGCTTGTTGAGGATTGTTGATTTGGAGTCTCTTCTTTAAGATGCCACCCCTCTTATGTTTGAGCTTAAGATAAAGGTTTAGTTTACATCTGACGAGGCGATGATCTGTTTGGCATTCTGCACTGGGCATCACTCGGGTATGATGTACATCGCAAATTTTTCTCTGGCGGACAAGAACATAGTCAATGAGGTGCCAATGTTTGGATCGGGGATGCATCCAGGTTGTGATCAAGCTATTTTTCTGCTGAGAGATTGTGTTTGTAATAGTCAGCTGTTGTTCTGCACAGAACTCTAGCAGGAGGCATCCATTATCATTGCAATTTCCAACACCATGCTTGCCTAGGACACCTTTCCAAGCTTCGGAGTTCTTTCCTACTCTGGCATTGAAGTCACCAAGGATAATAATTTTATCTTCTACAGGGATTTTTTTGTATGAGGTGGCATATGTCTGTGTAGATTTCTCTTTCTCTACAGGGTCAGCTTGCATAGTTGGGACATATATACTGTAGAGAACAACATGTGGGAGGCTCAAGGAAATAATGTGATCAGAGTGTCCTGTTGGCAAGATTTTGAGTTTGGAGGCAATTGAATTTTTAATCATAAAGCCTACTTCTGAAAGATGTTTTTTCGGTTTTGGGTTTGCCAGACCAGTAAAGTGTGTGGCCGCGCCATGTTCTTTAGGGCTGCCTTCCTCATGGAGGCGAACTTCACTAAGAGAAGCGATGTCAATATTAAGTTGTGATCATTCATGGGCTATTAGGGCAGAACGACGCTCAGGCCATGCACTATCTGCAGAGTCTCGCATGGTTCTGATCTTCCAGCATGGAAGTGTCAGTTTATTTACACTTTTGGAGGCCGGTGTGTGCCTTTGTTTCTTTGCCTTGGTTTGACCACATCAGAAGATTCCCGTTAGCTGCGGCTAGCCAACCAGGTAGTTGGGGATGAGCTTTTGTTAGGCCACCTTTTCTAGGCCCCTCTCCATATGGAGCAAGCAGTGCTCTCCTTAAAAAAGGCTGCTTGGTCGTTCAGGATGCTGCAGAACAAGACTGTCATCTCCTGGGTCAGCTTTGAGCGACCAATGTCCTGAACCGCCTGCATGCAGGGTTGGGGCTGCGGCTTCCAGTGCATCTTTACACCTGCCATTTCATTCCTCACCTATCACTACAGGGCTTTTTAAAAACTGGATCTATCTTTCGAGCCTGTGCAATGGATTTTTCTGGTGGAGCACAGCGTGCACAGAACTGGCCTCAACCTTTAAACCAGAGATTCATCTGCCGTGGCCTTGCAAGCATGGACGTGGCAGCGAGGTCCTCGGGTCGTAGGTTTGATTAGAGTTTCCTTCTCTTAGATGGTTGACCTTACAGGGTTGGATGAGCACCATCTGCCTGGGTTTGGGATTAGAGTTTTCCTTCTCCTAGGACAGTTGCCACAAGGCTAGAGAGCCCATCCTGCCCTTTGACACTCTTTGTCAGGCCCTTCAGTTTTGACATGTCTGGCATGGGAGACCCTACCGGTGGCTTTATGCCACCGCCAGCATAGCTCAAAACATCATTAGGGTACACAAACCTCTGTCCCACAACAAGGGGGTGTCAATGGAGAGGATAACTGAAATAAATAGATAATAAATGGTATAGGAGCCTGGGATGATCAGGCTAAATTCTAACAATGAATATAAAATAGCTGTTGCAGTATTCTCCTGAGCCATGGGAGGAGTGGCAACTTTTTTTTTTGCAAAGCTTGACCACAAATGGAAAGGGCTTAACGGATAGAACAGTCATCTTGTAAAACCCAGGAACCATCAACAGCTGCAAGCTCAGGAGAAAAGACTAGAAGACCAAGGCAGTAAATTCTTCAAGAATAGGAAATGAAAGAAACTGCCTAGGTAGGCAAAACTTTTTGGCATGCTTAACTGTTATCAGTAGGATGCTGTAAGCATTTTTATTATAATATCAAAGGACAAAAATTAGATGAATACATGTAGCGGTTGGAATCTAATTTCAGTTTCCTTACTGCAGCTTACAAAATTAAAACATATTGTAATAATATATGATTTCAGCTCTGTGCTCCTCTTTATTCTTCCGTCTTTGACAATCATGAAACTTAAACATCGATTTGGTATCCTGGCTGAGATCTCTCCCACCTGACATTTACCTTTTTTGTTTATCAGAACTCCAGTAGAAAGTGTGCATACTCTAAGCTTGAGGCCAAACTGTAGCTTAATTTACCCAGTTCACTCCCAGGTATAGGCCAGTCTAGTGTGTATTATTTAGAAGATAATATACTGGTCTAAGAAATGTCATGCCATCTCTACTGGACAAGGAAGTAATTACTTTTTTCACTGCAGCATAATTGAACTGTTCACATCTTTATTGCTTTATTTGATCTGATTGACCTTCTTACACTATGGTCATAGAAACAACTCAGGACACACAAGGCATCAGTCAGTAAAGATCCCCCACTTCTGTCTCTAATTCCAGCTGCAACTGTCTTGATAGAGGATTATTGGATTTTTCTCCCATGAAGTTTGTGATCAAGATTTGATGTTTCAGTTTCTCTGGTGTGCTGCTTCAGATACTTTTCTTCAGGATTCTGGAATGTTTCACACCATGGTGGTTCAAACGAAGACACATATACCCCATCTTACCTCCATCTTAGAGCCCTGCAGTCCTGATGATGCAGGGCTTTTCCCCTGTTCTGCCTGCAGGCAGTCCTCAACACCCCCAGGGCAGATACAGGGCTCAGACAAGGGGAAGACAGGGTAGAGCCTGATACATTTTTTAAAAATACCTCTTTTAATCTGTTCCTGCCAGGAAGGAACAGATTGGGCCCTGCGCGTCCACAGGAGCCTATCCTGGCAGGCTGGCCCTCACTGCAGCTGCTGGTCTCTCTTTCTCTCCCGGAAGGCAGGAAGGGGTCCCACAGCATGTGACCAATGCTGGTCACATGCAGTGGGCCTTGGTCACATGTTGTGGGCTAGCTTCCTGCCTTCCAAGAGAACCAGGAAAATGGTCATGGCAGTGGCTGCAGCCTGTTTGGAGGCAGTAACAGGGGAACAACAGTCCTGATCTGCAGCAAGGATACACTGGCAGGGAGCCACCACATCCTGGCTCATATAGATGAGTCATAAACCTCCCAATCCATTCAGCACTATTTATCTGTTCAGACCATTATTCCACTGAATGCTAACAATCTGGACTATTCTCCCCCCACCTCAGGTAAATATACATTAGAAGATTTTAAATTTGATAGAAGCAATGGGGAACTCTCTTGCAACCCCACAGGCATTTTAGATTATAAATTACATGCTTATTGCATGGGAAGCAAATACATTTCCTCAGCATAGCATCTCATATCACATTTCCTCACTGGAGTATTTAGTCATGGAAAAATGGGTCCAACTTTCCACTTGATTCATCCAGCTAGAGGATTGGCAAGGACTCTTTTGCCCAGCAGCTGAAGTCAGCCCTCTGGGCTTTGTTAGATGGCCCTGCCCATGACACTGTCATTTGGTAGATTCCCCAATGTTATTTTTTTCATTCTAAGGTTGAAATGCTGCTCCTAAGACATGTTCAGGTTTCAAGTACTCACACAAGGCTAACGAATAACGTAGGAAGTAGTTGAATAGAGGAAAAGGTGAGGGGATGGTGGGTGATATGACACATGTCCTGTAGAGCAGAGATTCCTGCAGTGACGGGGTCTCAGAATTGTGTTCTGAGGGCGCACAGCAAACTGGCAGCATGGAGGAAGGAAGTGGAACTGTCCGCAATTTGGTGGTGTTTTGGGGTGAAATAATTCCCTTACAGGGATAGAGTTGTGAGTGAGATAAAATGTTTCTTGAAAGTTCCCAGGCTAAAACAAAAGGAACTCCAGATGAATTAATGTTGGTTAATGATTGATGTTTGGAATTGAATAGGAAACAGGCAAGGCCTGTTGTTGGATAGAAAAGGAAAGGAAAATCCCATTTACAAGCAATAATCGTCTCTGCCTTCACTGAGTGGATTAGTGATGGCTCACCTCCAGATGTTGAATCTTACTTCAGAGTGTTTGTTTTTGGAAATTTCCACTGGTCCCTCCTTTGATGCATACAGGAATCTCACCCTGGTATTAGGGGGTCCCTGGTATACCTGTAACCATGTAGATGGCCATCTTAGCCAAATTATTACATATATCCAATTATTTGATATTCCAGGATGGAGGCTATCATGGTATTTAACAGGGTGTATAATCAGCAGCTTTCTAAAACATTAATTGTGCCCCCTCCATGAGTGCCCTCACCACTAGAGTTGCTATACCACCTGCTTGTCCACATTTAACACAATTTCCAGGGCTTCAGTTACATGACAGTTTTATTGCGGTAATTTGCGCTTTATCGCTGTTTCGCAGCAGTACTGCATCGTTCAGATGATATATTGCTTAATTGGTCTATCAGTTTAGTTTTCAGCTGTTTTCCACTTTGATATTCACACACAGACTGAGACGGGGGCGTGGCCTCCCAAGCACATCCTCTGATTACCACAGGAATGCCTGAGATGAACATTCACACGCACACAAGAGAAACTGGGAAAGGCTTGCTTAATTCTTCAGATTGCAGCAGCTGGGCACAAGATAGCAAGGAGGGAGGGAGAGAAAGAAAGACACACACACACACACACACACAAGGCTAGCACTCCAGTCTTTTTCGTGGTTAAGCACAAGACTGAGAGAAGGGAAGGGACGCGATCTCAGGAGGGGAGACAACGATCATTCACACACTGAAAGTAGCAAGGTGGGAGGGAGAGAAGGAAAGACACACACACACATACACAAGGCTAGCACTTTTTTGTGGCTAAGCACAAGATGGAGAAGGGAAGGGACGCGATCTCAGGAGGGGAGACAACGATCATTCACACACTGAAAGTAGCAAGGTGGGAGGGAGAGAAGGAAAGACACACACACACATACACAAGGCTAGCACTTTTTTGTGGCTAAGCACAAGATGGAGAAGGGAAGGGACGCGATCTCAGGAGGGGAGACAATGATTATTCACACACAGAGAGACTGAAAGTAGCAAGGTGGGAGGGAGAAAAGGAAAGACACACACACACACACACACACACACAAGGCTAGCACTCAGTCTTTTTCGTGGCTGAAAACAACATGGATCTTTCCTCCATCCCCTCCTTGTCCACACCCCTCCCTGGTGAGTTCAACCAATCATGGCAAAGCTCTGCTGTGAATGTATCGAAAGATTGCTGGTAATTCACACAGCACGTAGTGTAATAATTGTTCAGACTATCGAAAACGTGCTACTTTTCAAAAAAGTCGGGAAAAGTCCCGATATCCTTTCTTGCGTTACTAATGGGTTTTTGTGCCCCCCTCCTTCTGAAAGAGGTGACTTTGTGGCGCAATGCATGTAAACAATTAGGAATCTTGGCGAATTCTTCACGGTTTTTTTTTCACCGTGTAACCAAGCCCCAGGCATAACAACACCATACAGCTTGGATTGCAAGCTTTCATTCCCCCCCCCCCAATGGTGCAAATGGTGCAGTCTCTCTTCTGTCCAGTAGATTTCTGAAAAATGAGCCAGACTGTGCCATTAAGCATGTTTAGCCAGTGAGTGAAGTCTCACACCTAGCACTGATAGTGACAGTAGAGTTATAGAGTTAAACATGACCCACTGTCTCTCAGTATCAGTCTCCAGTTCCTGGGTCAATTGTACAACCTTCCCTGAAAATCTAATCTAGCAGACATGTGTTTTGCAGAATTCTTTATAAAGGCCTCATAGAAAGCAAAGAAGCCACTGGAACAAAGGATAAAACAAAGGGATGAAACAAAGCACGGTAAAAAAATATAGTATTTTGTATTTAAGGTTCCATGCAGGTTCTCTTGTTTTTCATAACTTGTTTGATGTAGCAATACTATGTATTTTTATTAGATGCCCAAGTTCTATTTTATGAGGGGTAGTTAGGGCTTCCAATGCCTGTGGAGAAAAGCTTGAACTGAAAAGGCTGGATAAAACCATTTTTGAGAAACATCTATGCTAAAAGTATTTTAGAAAAACATTATGCTTTTATTAACACAAAAACCATGCAGAACAACTTCTAAATAGGCCATTGCCCCCACATTCTATCTTCCTAACTACAGCAGCAAATAAATTGTGAAATGTCCACTACTGCATACAAGCCTTAAACCTATGCCATTTTAAAACTCTTCTTGTGAAGGTGTCTTCATTATTATGATGGTTATTTCTTAAACTATTCTTTCCAAACTGAACTTTCCTGCTGTTATAAGGAAGTCCTTATACAGCCTTCTAAATATTTAAACTGCCACAGAAGGCAACTCCCAATAGCAGTGACCTATGATTCTGCAAACCTTTTGCTTTTTCATTTCTTTATTTAGTTCCTTAAATGCTCTGCACAGTGTCCCCACAGAGCTGCAGTGTAATCGCCAATGATTTTTTTTTTTTTAAAGAAAGGTAAGTACTAGTATGACCATCCCTACAGCAAGGTTATCATATTAAGGCTATCCCATCCATTTATGAAGGATGGAGTTTTGCAGTGTGGCATTAAATAAGGATTAGAATGAAAGATTCTGCTCAGGGAAAAAACCAGTTCATATCTCTGGAACAGCCCAAAGTAAGTATGAAGACGTTGGAAATGCATGGTATTCACACTGAAAATGCAATCTTAATTTACTATTTTGAACCATGAAATGCGTATTGATTTATGTTTATAATGAAATTTCACGACATATTCCATGAAACATCAGGCTGTACAAAGACAAGATGTTAATCTATATTTAATACATTTATTGTAAGGTTAAATATGGCATGAAAGACAATAGATATTACCATTGTTCTCCGGTTCAGTGCTTTAAAAGAGAGAACAGTGGCATAGATCTAATTTTACAAGGAAATTGCTAAAAGAATGGATGTATTGGAATGGATATAATAAAACAAGGTATTTAAAATTGCATGCTCAGGTGAATAATAAGCACTTAAAAATTATGTCTGGCCACTGGAAAAGATGCATTTGCTCAAAAACTACCACAGTTCTTTAATAGCTGATAGCCACTGTATTAGGTTTATTGTGTGATTTTGGTTTTTAGTATTAAGGTGACTTTGGCATGAGCATAATCCAATAGGGAATGATCTAACAGGATTTTTTTAAAGGTAAGAAAGTCAGTGCACTTTTCTTGGTTTTGGTGAGAGGCAAATAATCTCTTGCAAGAATAATGCTTCTAAACCCCAAATAGTGGTAATGAAAAGCTTGGAAAAGTTATATTTGTACTACAGCATCCAGCATTTCCCAGCTACTGTCTGACTGTTAGATTCTAACAGCTGTAGTCCACCCCTCCAACCCTTTCCCTTCTCACTGCTACTGTGTAAAAAAATGTAAAACATGCCTGAAACAGAGATATGTTCTAACATGTTTGCTTTTTCCTTTGTTCTTGAATATTACAAGCTTCCCCAGCCAAAGATTTGTCTGCTTACTTTGAATCAATATTTGAAACTCAGCCACCCACTCCAGGCCAGCAAACATGGCCATGATCAGATGGCCTTCAGCAGAGCCTTAAGAGCACAAAATCTCTTCAAACAGGCAATATGAATTGAGATTTCATAAGGCCACAAAGAAGTTGCTAGATCCACTCCTGATAAAGTCATTGACAAATCTCCCATTACAGGATTCCCATCATCTTAATACTAAAAACATGCAAGATTTAACCAAGAACAAGAGCAAGATAACAATGATCCTCCTCCTCCTCCTCCTCCTCCTCCTCCTTTTTGGATTTCTAGGGCATTACATTTGCTAAGCAGGATTCCAGGGGGGGGGGAACCCCAAAACTTCACATTCAGAAACAATCTGTATTCAACTGGTTCAGAAAAACTTATCGATGAAGTCAACCTTGTGCCACCCAGTAGTTTAGAATTTAGACCGTGACACTTCCATGAGTGCCCAGCATATTTATTCAACCCCCTTAAAGCTTTCAGACATCCACTGATGAATTACTACCACAGCCCATGGAAACCAGAGAGCTCTTACAGGGTTTTGGAAAACTGTAGAGCCTGAAATAATGAATCCGTAAACATATTAGCTAAATGGGAATGCCATGTATGGGACAGTGTATATCCTAAGGCTATAATGCTATGCACATTTACCTGGCACTAAATTCCACTGAACTTGGTGGGTGTAGCTTCTGAGTAGGTCTACAAAGGATTCTACTGTAGTGGAATCAGAGTCTACTGGGGTCCTGTCATACCACATATCAGTAATTGCCCCCCAATTTATGGAATGGCCTGTTGAACGAGATCCGTCAGATGATGAGCTTAAGTAGCTTTAAAAAAGCACTAAAGACGGATCTCTTTAGGCAGGCCTTTCCTGATTAGATCCTGGCCTCAGGAGCTGCATTTCCTGGCCTTTTTTAAAAGTCTTGTTTATATTTGTTTTTTTAATGTGATTTTAGTTAGGTGGTTTTAATTTTATACTGTTTAATGTCTTTTTATGGGGGTGGGTGAGGGTGGGTGGTGCTTTTAGTCGGCATTGTAGCATTTTAATTGTTGGAAGCCGCCCCGATTGTTTTTAGCAGAGGGGCGGGGTATAAATAATAATAATAATAATTATCATCATCATCATCATCCTGTTGCTGCTGTGCACTGCATTCATTTCTACAGCACACCTTATCATTAATGGGGAAAACCTGCCAATGGCTCCCAATAGCACTGCTATGCCAGTATTCCCCCCTGGTGCAATAGGTCCTATCCACGGCAGTAACAATATGATGGCAGTCACGTGGCATGAGGGGGCATGATCTTGCTATTCCCGAGGGTTTTTTTTTCTCCCCATGCCTTTTTATTTTAATTTTTGCTGTGATTGCATATTTACAGCAAAATGATAATTTAATTAAAAAAAATAATTTCCCCATAATTATGCAATCGTGGCAAAAATAACATTTTTTTAAAAGGCACACATGCACTGAGCAGGGTAGGAGGCCAGGGCTATGGAGCTGGTGTGTTAGGTCATAGATTGCAAAATCAGCACACTTGCATCACACTCATCCCATTACAGAGATAGTGTGGTACTGAAAATTTTCAAACAGGCATGTTCCCATTTGCTTCACTAATGGGGTTGCTGTGGGAAAATAGGCTGGTGTGATAAAGTCCTTAAAGAGGACAGTCCTTTCTTTGAAGGTGTCTTCTGTTTGATGGACTGTCTGGTTCCATTCTGGTTTATAGATAAAGAATGCTAAGAACAAAGAGCAAAGACCTTGAAGTTGCCCCTCAACTAGATAATGTTTAAACTATAATAATCATTCCCCAACTTTTGCATCTATGTGTGTGTAGGTGTGCATTTTAGTTGACATATGCTACCTGCAATTTAAAAAATAAAAGAAAGTTATGCGTTTCCTCTTTGAGGGCTGTCTCAAAGATTCAGTTTTCTATGAATTGCTAGCAGCTTCTAATTCCCAGACAGCCACAGGATTCAGGGTTGATTATCCTTTGCACTCACAAGGTTTTCCTTTGGCTTAGCCAAGGTCATAAGCAATCTCACCATTTGGAAGTCTCCCCACTACCACCCTGACCCCTGAAAGAATCAACATATAGGCTAAAGAGCTAGAAGGTCCTGGGCTTTAGGCCCTCTGACTAAATAACTAGGGCTTTGTGGTTACTATGGGTCATGGATACAAATAAGACTCGCTCACAACCAAAATAAAAAGATGGACTTATTTACAAGGGATGGCGGGGGAAGAATGGTTCAATATAACCGAAGTACACTTTGGGGAACATAGTACAACAGTCTAAAATAGCAAAGGTTGAATTCACTACACAAGTTCTAGGACGACAGGAATAGAACATGAGCAAAATATGGTACAGTATCCACAAAAGCAAGACAAACTATGAAGGATTTGGAAAGCACATTAGGAAGCAACTAGCAAGAAGCAAATGCTATGTTCTATAGCTAGAGGTCTTTTTGAAGTCAGGTTCTGGCTATTTAATCATAAGATACTGTATAAAAATACCGTATAAAAGTGTTTAATACTCTAGGGTCATTATCACACGAGGCTGGCTGTAATCATGTAATTACAAAGGGATGGTAGCACGAATGGGCTCCCATTATTGCATGACATAGTTGTCTTCCTATCTTAGTCTATACTCCACCCATTCATCAGGCACAACTTTTAATTAACAGGCAAAAGCCCTCATTGCTCTCAATATCACTCTTTTTGTGGTATTGACAAGTGTGCAAAATCACATCCTGCTGTAGTTGTATGATTACAGCGTGAATGGGTGGTCCTCTTTCATACCTCCCCTTTCCCAATGAGAACACATACTTCAACTTCCAGGGGAGAATGTGAGGAGGACCAACAGGACACTGTTCTAATGAACTGTTGCCTTTGCTTGGTATGTTTTTATGTTTGTTTAAGTGTTTATGTGGGAAGTTCTTTAATTGTGTATTTGTTTTTGGTGTGTTTAAGCAAAGTCACGTCTTCTCACAAGAACAGCTGAAACCTCACCCATGCAAAATCCAGGAAGTAAGATAATTTTTTTCTTAAATGGACATGTGCTGTGGCAGCAGGAAGCATTAATACTCTGTCATTAGAAGGCAATGCAAAGACAAGTGTTACTATAGTGCAAACTGAAATCCCGTTCTTAAACCACTAGTGGTAGTCATGTGATAATTACTGTGACAATGCCACTATGGACTTTATCAGACAAGTTAAATACGGCATCATAAGGACACCTGATGATTGCAAAAGAGTACATTTACCAGACAACATTGCCCTTTCACGATCATATATTGTTTAAAAACCATCCTATTTTATTGATGGCCCAAGCTGTCAATAGATCTCCAGTAGCGATTTGTTGCCAGCATTTGAATCCATGCACCATTGTACTCACATGAATGCAGCATCAATGGGCAAACACACCCGGGTGAGATTGGGACAGTCAGGTAGGCTACACTCTTTTTATGACCCTCCCATGTAATTGAAACTTTTTAAGTGTGTGTCTGTGTTTTCCTTAACTTTTTCTGTCTTTGTTTTGTTTTGTTTTTTAAAATTCCTGCACAAGCCTCTTCTCGTGATAATCTCGGAGATTTCAAACCAGGAAGTACCGGTAAACGGAGTTCCGCTTGAGCTCTGTTAGTGCTTGGTCTGCCTCTTTAATGCCAGTAAATGTAGGTCTGGTATGGAGGGGTTCTTTTGCTGGCATAAAAACACCACAATTTATGCCAGCAAAAGAACATTAAAGTAGGGTGGTCCTGATAACATCCTATGGGGGAAAAAAATACACTAACATTCCTGTCCCACTATTAGTAAAGCCATTCCTGTCCCAGCACAATAATCCAAAATATCAGACTTACTCCTGGCAGTGTTAAAAAGTAAGCCAGGCATGAACGGGCAATTTCCGTGCTTAAAATATGGCACGACCACTTCCAAAGCTTCACGGATGTGCCACAAATGATCCCGGAAGAGGGACGGCGGTGTCCAAAAAGGACCCCCTGCCATGCAAGAGCGCCGTTCCTCTCCTGGGACCTGATCCCATGGTAAGCTCTCTCTGAAAATATCCTATGTCTCTGTATTTGGTGAGTCTGATAATGTCCTATATTTCTGCTTTCTCAATAGTGGAATTATAACATTTTTAGATACTAGTCTAATGAAGTCCTGGACCTTGGACCAGTTTGTCCTTTGGTATGAGAAACTTAACAGTCTACATTGAGTTTGGGTTCACCCTTACTCAGACTGAGTGGAAGTTTGGGGTGATAGCAGTACTAACTTGTAGTTTGGTTTGGACCCAGGGAAGCAAGTATGGTGTCAGGAGCCTCAGGTTAGCAGGACCTGCGTTTCCAGGGGTGATCCATTAGTGGCCACACTACCAACTACATAGACAGAAGAATGTGAGAGTGATTCTCATAGCAATTCTTGTCCTATTTGTCACACAGTTCTTTGGCTATAGAAAGTCTATAGAACATGAATGTGGAAGAATTTCACATTGGACCCTTGTAGCCTCACTTGAAGCAAGATTTGAAGTGGTACATTCACTGATCCTGTATTGCACATGTATTGGGGACACATTTTAAATAAGTGGATAAAGTGAAAATGATGCTTAATCAAGAGCTTCAACTACCGAGAACCAGGCCAGGCAACTGCTTAGAACAAACAGCCAAAGACTGCCCCCCACCACATGCTCACACATACATATTCCAGTGGCAATTCTACAAACACAATTTCTTCTTTATCATCTTGTTTGGCTGCTGATAAAGTTCCCTTTGGATGCAGCAAAAGTACTTTCAACAATTGCACTGAAGGGGAGGCAAGAATGGGTCTTACCGTTTAGATTCATGGAGCTACCTAACCTTCCTAATAAAGTAGCACTGAGCCATGTATAAAGCAGTATGTTTATTTATTTGTCAGATTCATACCCTACGTTTGTCCCAAAGAATGACACTCAAGGCAAGTCTCTGTCTCTCTGGCTTTTATTCACAAATGAAGATTCTGGAAAGACTCATCCCGCACTTTCTGCAAGCGCACTGATGACTGAAAAGGCCAATCCGAGATAAACAAGTCTGGTTGCAGAAAGCACAGTAGAGGGTCTCCTTGGGTGATGTTTCTGGGTTGTGATTCTCTCTGCATTGTCATTTCTCTTCAAGACTTGTTCAGCGTGTGTTCTCAAATAAGCTGCAGCATTGTGAATAGTGTGTCTCCATGCCTCCCGATGTGAGGCCAGGGCAGACCATTGTTGGTGATCAATTTGGCCAAGCCTGAGATGTTGTTTCAGGGAATCCTTGTATCACTTTTTTGGAGTGCCCCTCTTACGCTGACCCGTGGCGAGTTCACCGTAGAGTACCGTATATTCCGGCGTATAAGACGACTGGGCGCATAAGACGACCCCCCAATTTTTAAGTTAAAATATAGAATTTGCCCCCACCCCAGCCAGCCAGCCAGCCAGCCAGCCAACCAGCTGGCTGGAAAGCCTGTTCCCCACCAGCCAGCCAGCTCAGTGGCTGTAGATGATGGAATAGTCTGTGAAATTAAAGGACTGAGAACAGCTAAAAAAGCATGGGATACTTTGAAAAATCTCTGTGGTGTTCAATCTTTGGAAAGTAAGGTTGCATTAATACTGTAAGTTGGTTAATATGAAGCTATCAAATCCCAAATTTTTGAATGAGCACATTAATGAATGAGCACATTAATGGTTTTAGAGCCACATTGGCAGACAAGAGAATTTCACCATAGACAAAACTTGATGCAAAATGAGAAGTTGAATCCAGAAATTCTAATTTTAGGCTAACTTGTCCTGAAAAGAAACATCATTTTGACTCTCCTGAGCTAAATAGAGGGCCATTTAACTCTTCAAATGCAAAGCAGTCATTCTCACAGCAGGAGGAAGGATCTGCTGGGAAAACTGCCCAGGCCATTTTACACTTCAATCATTCTCACAGCAGGGGAAAAGGTCTATTGGGGGTATAAGACCACCCCCCCACTTTTGAGGAGATTTTCAAGTGTTAAAAAGTAGTCTTGTATGCAGAAATATACGGTACTATTTTTGGGAGGCAATGGTCTTCCATCCTAGAAAAGTGCGCTGCCCAGCGCAGCTGTATTCTCAATATCATGGCCTCAGTGGTGGTGATCCCTGTTTGCTCAAGGACAGCAACATTTGTCACATAGTCAGTCCAGTGTATATTTAGGATTGTACGTATACAGCGCTGATGAAAATGTTCGAGGAGTCATAAGTGTTGGTGATAGGTGACCCATGTTTCAGACCCGTACAAGGCAGGTACTCAAAGCACTATGTAGTACTCTTGGGGAGGCCCAGTTATTTAGTACCCCCTCTTCCAACATAATTTGCTTGCAATAAGTGCCAGGTTTAATTTCTAGGGGCCTTTTCACACTACGCAATTACAGCACCATGATTTAACTGCCATTGTGCCATGCCATCCTATGGAATGTTGGGATTTGCTGTTCAGTGAGTGGATATTCAGGATTCTCAACCAGACAGCTCTACTGCCTCACCAAACTACAGATCCCAGGACTCCATAGGATATAGCCATGACCCTGATAATTCCGGTTAAAGCAGGTCTGCACCAGTTTGCGTATAAATTCTGGTTGTGAAAAGAAGAAAGGGATTGTGATATATATAAATAATAAATGGGAAGCCAAGGAAGTGGTTAAAGACGCCAAGGGGCGCTACCTAGGCCTTGAGACAAATGTATTTGGGAAAAGAACTTTAATATTAGGAATTTATGCCCCGTCAGAGAATAAGGATGGTTTCTATAAAAGCCTTATGAAGACCTTGTCACAAGTAGAATTTGAGATCATCTGCTTAGGCGATTGGAATGGAGTTGTGGAACCGCTAAAAGATAGAACGGCAGGTAGGAAGCTGGAAGTTAACTTGAACCAAGGAAAGTTACCGAACTCTTTCTTCAAATTTATGGAGAACCTCTCAATGATTGATGCATGGAGATATCTATATGGGGACGCAAAAGAATACACATATTTTTCTGAACATCACAAATCTTTTTCCCGTATAGATATGTTCCTGATCTCAAAGGACATTGCATCAAAATTGAAACATATGGAAGTACTATCTAGACTAATATCGGATCACAACCTGATACAATTGACGTTTAAAAGTATAAGAAGAGAATACTCTTGGAGGATGAATGAAAATCTATTACAAGATGAAGGAAGTTTGAAAAGGATTGAGGAAGCTTTGACATATTACTTTCAAGAAAACAACGAAGAGGATACCTCAATACAGAATACTTGGGATGCAAGCAAAGCAGTGATCCAGGGTTTATTGATGCAAATAAATTGGGAAAAAATGAAGGGAAGGAGAGAAAAGATCCAAAGCTTACAAGAAGCCTTGATCAAAAAGGAAAGGGAATTGAAACAAGATCCAACAAATAAAAAAGTAAACATGGAATTGAAGATAATACAAGAACAACTAAAGATTGGTATGGCTGAAGATATAGAGAAAAAATGAGATATGCAAGGCAAAGGTTCTTTGAAAATGGGAACAAGATCGGCAAATGGCTGGCATATAAATTAAGGAAAGAGCAGGATAAGAAGCAAATCCTAAAAATTAGGCATGACGGAGAAGTTTTGGTCAATCAAGAAAAAATTAGAAGGGCCTTTGAAAACTATTATGGTAGACTCTTTAAGGCATCATCGATAAATGAGGAAAGTAAAAGTAAAATAAAGGAATACTTGTCTCGCCAGGATATATCTAAAATAAGAGATATACAAAGAGAAGATTTAAATAAGGCGATTACATTAATCAAGGTCGAGGAAGCAATAAAGTCTTTGAAAAAAAATAAGACCCCTGGCCCAGATGGGCTCCCCTCACGTTATTACAAAAAGTTTCAAAATGTAATATAGGGACCCTTACAGAAAACCTTCAACGCGATCCTAGCTGGTACAGGTATTCCTGCGTCATGGCGAAATGCCAACATAGTTTTAATACCAAAAGAAAATAGAGATGCAGAAATGATAAAAAATTACAGGCCTATTTCTCTGCTTAACTCTGACTATAAGATTTTCACAACAATCATGAGTACAAGACTAAGGAGAATATTGGTTGAATGGATTGATAAAGACCAAACAGGATTTCTTCCTAAGAGATACTTAAGATCAAACATAAGGAAGATTTTGGATTTGCTGGAATACTTTGAGAAACATCCAGGAAAAAAATTCGCCCTGATAGCTTTAGACGCTGAAAAGGCTTTCGATAGCGTAAATTGGAATTTCATGTTGGAACTTTTGAAGCATATGGGGATAGGAGAAAGGTATATAAATGGTATTAGGGCCATTTACACAGAACAACAGGCGCAGATTGTTGTTAACGGACAAAAGACCAAGGTTATAAGCCTGGAAAAGGGGGTTAGACAAGGCTGCCCCCTCTCTCCGTTACTTTTTATAATAGTCTTTGAAATATTATGTGTTAAACTAAGATCAAATAAGGAGGTTCAAGGGGTGAAGATTAAAAATCAAGTCTATAAATTATGTGCCTATGCGGATGACCTCGCAATCTATCTAGAAGATCCACTGAAAGCCATTTCGGCGCTGCAGAAAATCCTGAAAGAATTTACGGAATTTACAGGGATTAATATTAACAAAGATAAAACTGTGATATTAACAAAAAATCTAGACAAAGAAGAAGAGATGATACTAGAAACCTTGTCAGGTTACAAAGTAGAGAGAAAGATAAGATACCTGGGCTTCAACATCACTAAGAAAAATATGGATCTTGTGGATAACAACTATAAATTGAAATGGCGGGAAATTAAGAAAGACCTCGAGAGCTGGAAATATTTAAATCTATCATTT
Source organism: Gambelia wislizenii (assembly GCA_030847615.1). Classification (NCBI taxonomy): domain Eukaryota; kingdom Metazoa; phylum Chordata; class Lepidosauria; order Squamata; family Crotaphytidae; genus Gambelia; species Gambelia wislizenii. The sequence goes on along the minus strand of JAUMIR010000003.1, from coordinate 224,467,209 downwards.
CTTGGGAGGATTGAGGCTGTTAAGATGATGATACTCCCTAAAATGATATATTTGTTCCAAAATTTACCAATACTGCTAAATGATAAAATCTTTAAAAAATGGAACAAAGGTTTATCGGAGTTTATATGGCAGAACAAAAAACCGAGGGTAAGATGGAAATCTTTGATAGATCATAAAGATAGAGGGGGTCTGGGGTTACCAAATTTAAAACTATATCATCAAGCATGTGCTTTACAGTGGGTATATGATTGGGTAACTTTAGAAGATTCTAAATTACTTACCTTAGAAGGTTCAGGGATAAAATTCGGTTTCCACGCATATATGTGGTATGCGAAGGAAGGGGCAGATAAAAGTTTCAACGATCATTTTGTTAGAAAATCCCTTCTAAGAATATGGAAACTGGTTAAACAGAAATTCTATTTCAAGTTGCCCACATGGGTCTCCCCCCAGGAGGCTTTTAGGCGGATGGAAATGATATCCAGCGAGAAGTGGTGGACTTATAAAGATATGTTGAAGTTTCAGAAGGGAGACTGCAATCTAAAGACAAGGGAAGAATTGGAACATGAGTTTGGCAAATGCAATTGGTTTCAGCATCTGCAGTTAATGGAAAGATTCAAGGTGGATAAAAGAAACCCAGGAATAGAGAACCTGAGGACAGAATTAGATGTTCTGATGGTGGAAGGGAAAGAATTTAAAGTTTCAACTGCATATCAATTACTCCTCAAGACTGAACTAGAATCGGAAATAATTAAGGACCACATGATAAAGTGGTCCCAGAATGTAAGGGACACTATACTATTAGATGACTGGGAAGTACTATGGAAGAAAACAACAAAGCTTTCAGTAAGCAATGAGCTGAGGGAAAACTGCTATAAAATGCAGTATAGATGGTATTTAACACTGGACAGGATGGCAAGAATGTATAAGGAGGTTAAGAATAACTGTTGGAAATGTGGAGAGCCTAATGGCACTTTTTTTCATATGTGGTGGTCATGCAAAAAGGCAAAAAAGTATTGGAACATGATACATAATAAACTTAGAGAAATAATTAAGACAAATGTGAATTTTAATGCTGAGTTATACTTATTAAGCATGTTCGATATGGAATTTCCACAAGAATTAAAAACTTTGACGTTTTTCATGACCACCACAGCTAGAATAGTGTTTTCCAGACATTGGAAAGAAAGCAAAGTCCCAAATTATGATGACTGGATGCTAAAATTGAGAGAGGTGGCACAGATGGAAAAGCTTACCTGTTGGATAAGGAATCACTCTGTAGAAAAATTTAGGAACGATTGGAAAATGTTAATGGAATACTGGAAATTAGAATGGAATGGATATATGGTGACATGGCTAGAAGATTAAACACTTAAATAGAATTATAAGGATAATAGAACGATAATAAGAAATTTTGGTGCTCCATGAGGGAGCTCTGTATTGCTTTCTTTCCTTATTTAGATGTCTCTGTTGGGAATTCTGCAGGCTTAAGAAAAACAAGGGAGCGGATAAAATATTGAAAACTTCTTTTCCCCCCTCTGTTTATGTATTGGGAAGCGGAATAATAATTATTATATCTAATGGAGGAGCTATTATATGTATTATATGATCTGTAATTTGTAATTACAGGAACCCGAAATATGTATTAGATGTAATTACCTGCATTATTTGTGCAAACGGTATAGTAACTAATGTTGAAGGAAGCTTGTTTTTTTATTTCGAGAGCCAAGTAGTATTTGCGGAAACTGTTTCAGGACAACTGTGTAAGGAAGTCATAAATGTGCATAACCGTTATGAAGGTTATGATTGTTATTAAAAATGAATGTAAATATAATAATAATAATAATAATAATAATAATAATAAAAAAAATAAAGCAGGTCTGCACCAGTTTGGTAAGTCCAGGGCCTAATTTTAGTCCTCTTGGACTCACCACACACTGCACACCCTGGAACATTCCAGGAGTGTGATTTTCATTTTGAATAATGCCTTTTTTTAATTTTTTTTTTTTTGCCTCTAGTGGCATCGGTGGTGAGCTAGGTAACTTGGTATAACCTAGAACACCAAGGGCTTGTGCATAGTGTAGCAGCCTACTCATTTACCATCTCCATACCTCTTCCTCCTCCACACCACTTTTGGCATGGAAAAGACAGGTGGTCTCTTATTCTTTGGGATGTCTGTCTATTGTTATCTAGATGAACTGGCAGTGGTAGTGTGATGCTGTTTTGCAAGGCTTGAGGAAATAGACTGTAAGTCAGGAATGGTTCTTCAACATTTGGGGGTCAGTTACACAGCAGAATAAAGTGCACAAAATTCTGGCATACCATCCTTTCGCACCAGCGCCGCATAGTTTACATGATTTATTGTGAAATTGGGTGATCTGGTGTGTTTTCACCTTTCTAAATTCACACAGACAAAGGTGGGGGGGGCATGGCCTCCAGATCACTGTCATTAAAGCCAGGCAGGAGGTGGGGAGGAAGCAAAGGGGGGGGCAGTGCGAGGGGGAAAGAGGGCTCTGAAAGTCCATAGCTTTGTCTGAGCCAGAAAATAAAGCAACCAAAAAAGGAGGGAGACCATGGGTGGGGGGGGGGGAGAGGAATAATGACAAAGAAGGGAAGGAAACTAGATTCCCTTCACTCTGCATCCCTGCCAGCTGAGCAGACTGCTTCTCTCTCTCTTATGTGCGCGCGCACGCACACACACACACGAACACAAACACAGCAGGGCGAGGGAGCGATCAGCCAATGGAGCAGATCACTACTTCCCCCCCACACACAGAGAGGGGGAGAGAGAGAGAGAGAGAGAGGAGAGGAGAGGAACAGTCATTATGCTAGAAAGCAAGCTGGCTGGCTGGATCTTTTCATTCGAGGCTTTTCTCTTGCAAGTCCACCCCCTCAGTCCAACCAGTCACGGCTCAGCTCTGCTGTGTCTGTTTCGGGAAGACTGCTGGTAGTTTCCACAGCCATATGTGAAATGGTAGTTCACACAATCAATAGTGAAATAGCAAAAGCTGATACTGTGCGCCTTATGGGTTTTTGGGTTTTTTTTGCACGCCTCCTTCTGAATATGGTGACTTTGATCTGAAAGATGTGGGAACTATTAGGATACTTTGCGAATGCTTAGAGGATTTATTTTGCCGTGTAAACAGCCCCCAGGTGTTTCTCACACTCAACACTGTCCTGAGGCAGTATATACATGAAATGCATGAAAAAGAAACATTTGGAGGTGGGGAAAGATCTAGGAAGAATGTGTGTGGAGGACTTTCCCACGAAGGACATATAAGTGACACAGCATCAAACTAAGTGTGAAAAAGGTGGTAGAGATGTTTCTGAAGAAAATGGAAACTGGATATTTTCTCATCTTGTGGGTGGAACAACATTAGTAAGTGGGAGGAGAATTTGGATTTGTAGAATAGATAAGCAGTGGATTAAAACTGTCATTTGTACGTACAGCATGTGCATGTGTACAGTACGTGCATGTGTTGGCTCACAAGTGATACAATCCTCAAGGCAAATCAGTGCACTCCTCATGTCATGACTGAACCTGGCAGAATCTGATCCCTGAAAAATGCGTACGTACATGTCTTAATAAATCTATCCAAGGGGTTTCCATTAAAATGCCTGCCTCATAAAAAGTGCATCTTATTTGTGGTTGCTCTAAAAATATCATGTTTTAAAATACCCACATACGAAATTTAGGGCAGACAGACTGTGATCACAAAATAAAAATTCAAAAAGAGAGCATCTGTCATCATGGAGTTTCTCTAATTTAAAAATCTAAAAACATAGAAGAACTTTACTGCTTTTTCCAGGGGAAAAAATCCTGTATATATTTGTGTTTAAGAGTGTGATGACTGCTAAATCTTCTTTGAAGCAAGGGCTTTAACTTGTCACTTTCTAAGCTGTAATATGCATGGATTGTGGAAAAGAAGATTGCAGTTGTAGCCTCTCTGAATTCCCCACAGTAAAAATTCAGAGTTTATTTCAGAGAAAACCTGAAATAAAACAGAATATATTCAATGCTTGGGAGGTGGGAGGCGGGGAGCAGAGAGTGGAAGATAATCAGAGTTGGAGACAAGCCCATGTTTACCACCAGACCCATTTTTATCTCCAGAATACGGTCAGGATATCTCCAGAATATAGTCAGTTGGCTTCAGTATGAGTCAGCACTGATTAATGAGAAAACTCCATTAGAGAGCAAGAGAAGACTCAAGCCACAAATCTGATTCAGTCAGTAAATAGGGGACATGGAATTTGGACAGTTAAAATGGCTGCCATTGTTCATGTGAACACTTCTACTGTTGTTCCAAATCATGTGATATTATTATAGTTATGCAGGGTAATGTAGCCTGCTTCAAGTAGCAGATTTTTTGGGGGAGGGAATGGTATTTACCATAAAAGGACTATGAATTGAAAATTATCTTAGCTTATTGTTTTATTTTTTCTACCACTGGTGGTCTTTTTGATTTTCTGACACAAGTACCAAAATGTCTTAAACCAATTGCTGCCACGTTGAGATACGGGCATGCATGAATGAGGAAATGTATCAAAAAGTTTAGGACTCTACAATTATCAGGAACACAATTTTTTTAAAGGAACAAGAATTAAGAATGCTTCAGTTTTCACTATGCTCATGTTCTGCAGCTTAATTGAACTACATCTCTGTCCTGACAAAAATATCAGCAGGGAAACATCTGGGCCATGTGTGACATTTGCTAGCACATATTTCATCTGATAAATTAGTTGCATTGTTACACAGTGCCTGTGATGATGATGATGATTTTAAAATGATGATGCAGACACAATGATTGTGTATCACTTGCCATTCATGTCAGGGCTGCTATTAAAGATGTGAATATCAAGTGTGATTGGCACTAGAAGTCAGGAGTACAATATAAAGAAACAAGCACATTTAAACCTTAAAGTGGGGCACTAGGGTGAGCACATGCATAGATTACAGCCTATTGATCAGGAATGCCAAGTATTCCACTCTTGACCCACCAACCAAAAGGAAGGGGAAGTCAGATAGCGAGAGGTTCTTCTGTTCTATTGGCAGCTAGACAAAAGCAAAAAGAAATTCCTGTAATTATTAAAAATGTAACCTGAAAGTAGACTGAAAGTGCCATTAAGGCCACTTCATGCAGTGTGAAGGGCAAACCTTCACACTGAATACTAATCAATGAATGAATACTAAGTATAATTGACACGACTCTGCAGTCACTCAGTTATAGCTTCATATTCATAGTTAGATGGGGTCACACTCCTTCTGAAAACACAGGTTCACAGTTTAGGGGTACTCCTGGATTCAGCTCTGTGCCTGAAGGCCCAAGTTTCAGCAGTGAGCAAGAGTGTTCTTGCACAGCTAAAGTGAGTGCATCAACTGTGCCCATTCCTGGAGAACTTGGACCTGGCCACAGTGGTACATACCTTGGTTCCATCCCATCTGGATTACTGTAATGCAGTCTATGTGGGGCTGCCTTTGAAAAATGCTCAGAAACTTCAGGTGGCCCCAAAGGCTGCAGCCAGATTCTTAGCTTCCTTATGGCTGCAACTGTTCGATGCACATACTTTCCAATATGTCTACATCACAACCATATGCTGTAATTTTAGTTGTACAGCTGTATACTGGAAAAGGTAATATATGAAGGACCTGTTGTGAGCAGGTCCTCAGACAAGGCTTTGACCACAGAAAGCCTGTGGATATCCATAGCAGCTTATGTCAAAATAAAAAAAAAGAAAGAAAGAAAGAAGCAGATTTGCAATTCAGACTCAAACTGCTGAAGCATAGATAAAACTGTAACAGAGAACTTGTCAGAGGGGGTGGGGTTAATAAATAAAACCATTCTCACCTGGTGCCTAAAAAATGTTAAACAAGATGTCAGATAAACATGTGAGGGAAGGCTTTACACAGCTGGGGCACTCAGACAGAGGGCAGAAAGCTTTGTCACTGGGAGCTATCCACTTTTAATTTTTGATAATGTGGAAGGTGTGATCTATCCATGGCCTCCCTGCCTGTATTCTAAGTTTGGCCTCCGGTAATTATGCTCAGTGGGTGGCTTGGTCTACACACTATCTTTCAGCTTAAACCACCTCACAGGGTTGTTGAAGGAAAAGAAATGGGAGAATTCCAGGTGGGTTGCCACCCTGAACACCTTGAAGGAGGGGTGGAATACAAATGAGATAAGTGATCTATTGCATGGGGAAATGTCAGCCCTTGTAAAATTCTATACCAATCAAAACTCAAAAGGAAAAAAAAATCCTACAGAGATGAATGCCAAAATTTTGAAAGGTTTTTTTAATGGGTTTTAATGGGTGTTAAGATGTTATGGACAAGGTGAGGCTCAAGACTCTACCCAATATTTCTTATTCCTTTTCGTCAGACTTCTTGACAGTATTATCTAAGCTGGGGAAATGTTATGCAAAAGAATTTATGAAGCTCAGTAGCAATACAGATTGCCATGGACTGTTGCTGAGTCTGAACGTGCTCATTAGCCTTATCATCACTTAATCATGGATGCTCAGACAAAATTTTCTTTCCCACAATGGCCTGGCCTATGGCTTTTTTGTATGAATACCTATATTTGCATGAGAACAAGGGCATTCATGCATGAAGAACAGCATTCATTCTTCTTTTTAAAGGGACTACTTCATTAATTTGTCAAGGAGTCAAACAAAACCTCAGGTCTTTACTAAAAAAACCCTCTTCTAAGGACAGAACATTACATTATGCAGGAAAGATAGATGTTATGTACGTTTGCCACATAGCACTAATGTATATATGGGGGCATTTGTAAGTGGGAATCAGCAGGAGGGAAATGAAGGCTTAAATCTTCCCCAGCTTGGAGACTGACACCCACAACCCTTTCTGGCTGTTTTATATTCCTCCAGCCATGCTCTTAGACTGAAAAGAAATGTGAATGGAGGGTAAGGTAGTAAAAAGTGTGCAGGGGCAGGGAAAAAGTTTAATCACCCCTCTCTAGTCTGCTATTGTTCCATGCAAATGTTTATCTGCACCTCACCACTGCCAAATATGAAGAGGCAAATTCTTTGTTCCTCCCTCTGAGCTGGTTCTTCCAGCTGGCATATTCTGGCTCTGGAGTTGGCACAGATCCCCCCATTACTGTGATGAAACTGGAAGAAGTCCAAGTGCACATGCCAGCCATTGCACACACATGCCAGCTGGTATTGGTGGGACCTCCTCCGCTGTCACACATCACATGCTCTGAAACCAGAAAGGAGGCCCTCAACATGTGATCAAGGCTGGTCACATGGAGGGAGCCTTGGTCATGTGCTGGGGGCCTCCTTTCTGCCTGCAGAATGACACCAGTGTCAGCGGTGGTGGCATCCGGTGATTCAGCCTAGCGTGCAGGTATGGACCCTGTTTTCCCACACCAGACCACCATAATGCAGGTCTTTCCAGAGGTTATTTTAAAATGTTATAAATGGGTTTACCCCGGCTTCCCCTATCCCAACTTTGCCTCGGACATTGTCAGGACTGTCCAGAGGCAAATCAGGGCAAGAGCCCTGCATTATTTGGACTACAGGGCTCAAACCCAGTGATGGGGAGGAGCAAGGGTAAATTGCCCATCTAGACAAGCCCTAAGTGTGCTTGACTACAAAACACACCTACCCGTCTCCTCTACCAATGTACACCTCCAACATTTCACAAATGAAAACCAGGATATGTGTGGCTATGCAATGTCAGAGTATGGTCAAGAGGGTAAAAGTTATTAGTGAGGAAGAACACACAAGCTAGGAGAGGCTACATCAGTTTGCTTTTGCCTGAGTTTACAGGGATGGGAAAGATTCTGCTCCTCTCTTTGCTGCTGAGTTACTTGCATGCAAATAACTTTTGCAATCTGAACTCAGGATTTATCAGATGTGGCAAATATGGCATCATAACGACACCTCCTAATGAATGTGAAAGGATGCGCATATCAGATGACATCATCCTTCTGCAATCATGTAATGTAAACACGTCATTCTTTTTTATTGAATAGTCAATAGATCTTCCATGGCACTTTTTTGGCAGTATTGCCGGCGTTTGAAACCTCGCACCATTATGCTCATGTGAATACACTGTCAATGAGAGAACACTTCCAGGTGAGATTGCGACAGCCAGGTAGGGGACGCTCTTTTTATGAACAAGTGTCTTTTTGTGTGTTTTTGTGCTTGTGTGAATGTTCTGTGACTTTTTTGGGGGGGTATTTTAAAAAATTACTGTGCTTGCGTGTTCTCTCAAGAATTGGCAAGATCACGAGCATGGAAGTAAACGGAGTGCCATTCGTGCTCCGTTCATGCTGAGGGGCTGCCTTTGAACACTGATCAAGGTACCGTATATAGGAATAGTCTGCATACAAGACTACTTTTTAATACTTGAAAATCTCCTCAAAAGTGGGGTGGTGGTCTTATACCCCAGTAGATCTTTTCCCCTGCTGTGAGAATGATTGAAGTGTAAAATGGCCTGGGCAGTTTTCCCAGCAGATCCTCCTCCTGCTGTGAGAATGCCTGCTTTGCATTTGAAGAATTAAATGGCCCTCTATTTAGCTCAGGAGAGTCAAAATGATGTTTCTTTTCAGGACAAGTTAGCCTAAAATTAGAATTTCTGGATTCAACTTCTCATTTTGCATCAAGTTTTGTCTATGGTGAAATTCTCTTGTCTGCCAATGTGGCTCTAAAATCATTAATGTGCTCATTCATTAATGTGCTCATTCAAAAATTTGGGATTTGATAGCTTCATATTAACCAACTTACAGTATTAATGCAACCTTACTTTCCAAAGATTGAACACCACAGAGATTTTTCAAAGTATCCCATGCTTTTTTAGCTGTTCTCAGTCCTTTAATTTCACAGACTATTCCATCATGTACAGCCACTGAGCTGGCTGGCTGGTGGGGAACAGGCTTTCCAGCCAGCTGGCTGGCTGGCTGGGGGGGGGGGCAAACTCTATATTTTAACTTAAAAATTGGGGGGTCATCTTATGCGCTCAGTCGTCTTATACGCCGGAATATACGTAGTTCTGGTAGGAAAGATTCTTTTGCAAGCAGAAAAATGCTTTAATATGTGTCAGCAAAAGAACCCTTGGAGAGGCTTGTCTGATAAAGTCCTGTTTTCCGCAATGGAGGTAAGTTGGGGACAAAAGGGGAAAGTGAGAGGAGGAGAGGGAAACTGGGACATATTAAAAACCTCCGTAAAAGTGCAACGAGAGAGGATTAATCAGGACTGCACCTGCCAAATCCAGACAATTGGACGGTATGTGTATGTGGTCATGTGTGGATTTTAGGCCTCTGGTCCCTTTAACAAAATACATGGAATTAATCATCAGGCCTGAATACATAGATTTTGAAAGGAAACCCCCTGGCAAAAAACCTGCATGCTCTCTTTCCATATGGTACAGCTTGTATGTGTTATGTATTTACCACTTCGGCCGGCAACTTTTACCAGGTCAAATAGATTTCATATTTCAAATGTTGTTTCTCTCTTTTCTTCCTCAAGGCTTCAATTTCTGCTAGTCTGGGCACGTATCAGTTCAAGCAAGATCCTTCATGATTTCAGTCATCATGTGGATTTATCCTGTAGGCCTGAAATAGAGTTGGGGGGGGATGGGGGGAGTAGATTAAGGAAGACAGAGACAAGTTAAAAGTGAGGATGGAGGGAAAGTTAAGAGAGTATGTGATCAAACTTTCATTGGGAAAGGAGCCCATGAAATGGAAACAACCCAAGACAACATCGTACCGTGAATAGAGCTGCAAATGCTTCATTAGATGGTGTTACCCATCTCCCTGTGTATATGTGGCAACGCGTGTATGTCTGCATGTCCACTTTCTGCAGTCCTGGATCAAAACAGTCTGTTGTAGAGCCAGGCAAAGATCTAGTCCAAGCACCCAGCTGCACACTCCCTTGGTTGGCACAACAAACTAAGGACTTTATCAAACACATCAAATACAGTGTCATACCAGATGACATCATCCTTATGCATTTATGTCTTGTCCAAAAGCTGTTTTATTTTTTTGACGGAACAATGGATCAGCTGTGGTGCTTTTTTGATAGCATTGCTGGCATTTGAAACCTCGCACCTTTTCCCCTGCATTATTCCAGCATCAATGGCCGGTCCAGCCAGAACACCTCTGGATGAGATCATGACATCCAGGTAGGTGGCACTCTTTTTATGACCCTCCCTAGTTTACTTGGGATTTTTAAAGTGTGTTTCTGTGTTTTTTAAAACTTTTGTTGTGTTATTTTTGTTTTGTGTTTTGAATTTCTCGTGCTCACATCTTCTCACGAGAATCCACAAGATTTCATTCGAAGACGTGAACGGAGCTCGGTTCATTCCTCCATCATTGCTGGGGCTGCGTTTGGACAGGGTTGCAGGTAAGTGTGATAAGTGTGGTAAGTAAAGGGGGTTCTTTTGCCAGCATAAAATCATCACATATTATACTGGCAAAAGAACACAAAAGGAGGGTGGTATGATAAAGTCCTAAGGTACACTCTATTCTGTAACCAGAATGACACAGAGAAGTCCTGTCTTCCTGCTTTCTCTTTTTCTCCCACTCATAGCAGGGATCTAACAGACATCTATATAATTCCCTGACCTGGACTGCTGACACACTGCAGAAATAATGCAGTTTGACACTGCTTTAACAACCATGGCTTAATGCCACAGAATCCTGGGATTTGTAGTTTGTTGTGGCACCAGAGCTTTCTGACAGAGAAGGCTAAATATTTCACAAAACTACAAATCCCAGAATTCCATAGCATGGAGCCATGGCAGTTAAAGCAGTGCCAAACTGGATTATTTCTGCAGTGTAGCAGCAGCCCGGGTGTCCTCCAATGCATTGGGCCACAATGCCCAGTGAACATGCTGACTGGGGATCATGGGCATTTCAGTTCAACACATCTGTGGGAGAATAGTTGAGAGATGCAAAGTCTGAGGTGTGACCTTAAGACATGTAGGGCATTTGAGTCTCTGCCACACTGTTCATGTCATACACAAATGCAGTGAATATGAGAGAGACTTTGGAAGAAAAATTGAATGTGTATTCTAATCAGTAAGTTAGGAACAAATGTTAAACTAGGGCAGTTTAAATGTTGTATGTGTATTTGACCTTACTCTTTTTTCTGGGTCACTATAAACATCCGGAAGAATAGACTTTGGGGGAATATTGTGTCCAGCTTTTCAAGGAAGCAGCAACTGAACGGCAACCTAAATAAGAACATTTTGATATTATCTGTCTTTAAAAGAGGGAGAAAAAATAAGATAACAAAAATCCCTGAGCACTTGAGTAATTAAAATCACGGGGCCAGTTTTAAATCAAACAACTCCCACATAGGCACTGTATTACTGTAAGAATTCCTTAGATATGTAACAACTCCCTGCCATCTCTTTAATCTAGTATTTATTCTGTGTTTCCAAAACTACACACAAAAAAATAGACTTTGATCCTGATCCTCAGTACAGATATGGAGGTAGGTCATGAACAATCCAGTAGCATGAATGGCACAGGTCTGGGCAGGGGAAATTTATGGGTTCTCTGCACTGAAAGGACTCCTGCATTCCTGCACATTGCTCCTGCCCTCTTTCATCTTTGCTCTCTGTTTCAAACCACTAGAAAGTAGAACCCAAATAAGGCATATGGTCACCAGAATGTACACTGAACAGAGCACGGAAAGTTATTTGTTTGGGCTACAGCTTCCAGAATCTCCCAGTCAGCTTGGGGGACTATGGAAGCAGCATTGGTCCCAGGGTTGCCCTCTTGGGCCATCAAGGCCAGGGCTGCCGCGGAGCCAGGCACTGCCAGGCCATCCAGGGCATGGTGGGATGGGGAGGCCCCTGCAGGCCCCCCCCACTCCCAGCCTTTTTCAGGATCATGAGGACCCTCCTGGGATCCACCTGGACAAAAAGACCCATGATAATATCCTGAAGGGATATTATGTGGACGTCTTTTCACTTCTTAAGCCCGAGGGGGAGGTGGGTAGCACCCCTAAGTCAGAGAAGTCTTCAGACAAGAGTAAGCCTGACCCAGTGGAGCACTCGTTTCCCAACTGGCTGGCCGGGTATATGGTTTTTATGGGGGTAGTGGGCATTGTTTATCCAGACAGCTTCCTCCAGCGTCAAGAGGGAATCAGGGTTGGGCAGCAACGCCGGGCAGGGAAGCAGGAAACAATAGTGACAGTCTAGAGGGGGGACACGCTTGGCCTTCAGGCACTCCTCCCTCTCCTGGCACTATATCCCAATAAACAGGTAGCCTCATACCTCAGGGACGGGTTCTCCTCTGGCTTCAGGATCCCTGGTTTGGACCCTAGGCTAGCCTCTGAATCTGGCAACCTCAAGTCCACTTCGGAGCTTCCCGAGGTAGTGGCTGCCAAGATTGCGAAGGAGTGCGCTGCAGGTAGGGTTGCTGGCCCCTTCCCCATCCCTCCATTCAGCAACCTTAGGGTCTCTCCGCTGGGTGTTGTCCCCAAGAAAACACCAGGCGAATTCCGCCTTATCCATCACTTATCCTACCCCAAGGGAGCATCAGTAAATGATGCCATACCACCCGAGCTCTGCTCAGTGCGTTATGTGTCATTCGATCACGCGGTTAAGCTAGTTAGGTCCTGCTTCCCAGGTGCCCTTACGGTGAAATGCGACATTCAGTCTGCATTCCGGCTGCTACCAGTCCACCCCGAGGACCACTGCCTGTTGAGTTTCAAGTTCCAAGGCCAGTGGTACTACGACATGGCTTTGCCCATGGGGTGGTTTATTAGCTGTTTCGCTTTTGAGGCATTCATCACTTTCCTGGAATGGGCCCTGCGTCACAGGCCCGGCCCGGCCCTGGTCACTCATTACCTTGATGATTTTCTCATGATCGGGGCGACCGGGGGGCCGGACTGCGGGTTCCTGCTTAAGTCTTTTCAGGATTTGGCTCAGGAGCTAGGCGTCCCCTTGGCCCTGGACAAAACGGTGGGCCCGGCCAGCAGCATCACCTACTTGGGGATCACACTGGACTCTGTAGCAGAAGTCTCCCGACTGCCTGAAGATAAGCTGGCTGGGATCAAACAGAAGCTGCTACTCCTCCTAGAACAGAAGAAAGCCTCCCTGAAGGAAGTCCAGTCCTTGCTAGGCCACCTTAACTTTGCTTGCAGGGTGGTGGCCCCGGGCAGGGCTTTCTGTGGCAGGCTGGCAAGAATCACCGCAGGCATCAAGTCCCCTCACCACCGCATTCAGCTCACCAGGGGAGTTAAGGAGGATCTGAGGGTGTGGCTTAGCTTCTTGGAGGGCTACAATGGGGTGACATTCTGGCAGGGGGAGGCGGCACTTGGGGCAGGGTTGCAAGTTCACTCGGATGCAGCAGGGGTTTTGGGTTTGGGATTTTCTTTAACGGGCATTGGTATGCACAACCTTGGCCTCCTACCTGGAGGGAATCTGATGTTATTCGGGACCTAACTTTTTTTGATTTCCCCCCCCATATTAGTAGCCATCCATGGAGACACAAGTTCCGTGACAAGCGAGTGTGCTTTTGGTGCGACAACCAGGTGGTGGTCCGCATTATTAACTCTCAATCTTCAAAGTCTGACAGGGTCATGTGACTCATCTGGGAATTCATCCTGGTCTGCTTGGCAGCCAACATTTCCTTCACTGCGCGCCACATCCCAGGTGTAAATAACGAAATAGCGGATGCTTTATCTCGATTCCAGGATGGCAGATTTCGGGAATTGGCTCCGGAAGCAGACCCCACTCCAGTCACCTTCCTGGTCGAACTCTGGCATCTTGGGAAGGAACAGTGCTCCTGGGGGTCTTTAACTCCTTGGCATCTTCCACCCGGGCCAGTTATTCCCAGGCGGTCCGGCAGTTCGGCGACTTCAGAATGTGTCATGGATATGGGAGCTCCTGGCCAACTATGGAATGAGAAGTGCTCCACTACATCGGGATGTTGAAGGAAGATGGCCTCCCCCCTAGGACTATATCCATTCACCTGGCGGCCATCTCCTTCTTCAGTAAGGCAGTGGGACACAGGGATCCGTGCAGCTCATTCTTGATCCGCAAAGCAGTCAAACGGTGGCGCCGCATGGAAGGTAGCAAGCAGGACACTCGCAGACCAGTCTCGTTTGGACTCCTATGCAACCTCATCACAGCCCTGGCAGCTGTATGTCGGTCCAGGTAGGAAGCTTTACTATACCGCTCTGCTTTTTTGGTTGCTTTCTTGCAGCTCTATGCATCGGGGAGCTGGTCTGTAGAGCCAAGGCATCCAGGACTGGATATGCTCTTTGGCAATCGGACATTGTTCTGGCAGATGGGGTTCTTCAACTGCAGCTATGGAGGTCCAAAAATGACCAGGGCAGACGGGGGGCTGTCATCTGGCTTCGGGCAATGGAGGGATCTCCTGCTTGCCCAGTGCACCTCTTGCAACAATACCTTGAGCAGCGTGCTGATGTCCCCAGCCCCCTGTTTATCCACAAAGACTTATCCTTTTTGACACGCTTCCAGTTTGTCAGTGTTCTTCGAACCACTTTAAGGCATATTGGATGCCCACCAGATGACTTCAGTGGGCACTCCTTCCGGATTGGCGCTGCCACCATCGCAGCGGCAGAAGGCTTGGCAGCTTCGGACATCCAACGCCTGGGCAGATGGCAGTCCAGGGTATTCTCTGCGTACATCCATCTGGGACTCGATCTTCAGGCAGGTGGTATTTCTCTCTGGTGATAGGTGTAGGGTTGGCGGAAGCTGAGTGGTCCTCACTCGGCTTTGTTGGCGGTGGGCATGGGTTTTATTCCCGACTGGGGGGGGAGTTGCGAGTCCCCAGCTGGCCCGTCTTGGGCTTGCCGGGTCCTGGGCCAGGATCTTTCCTGTGCAACTCCACCCCCCCGGGGGGCCATCAGGTCACATGGATCGGTCATGTGATCTTGTCACGTGAGTTCTCAATTTCTGGGCATATGACCGGTCACGTGATGTGCTCACACGACCAGGCTCGTGATTGGTCACGTGATCAACACGTGATCTGGGCACTGGGTCCACCTTTCGGGGGGGGGCGGACCCGTATTGGTGTCGGGGCAGGTTGAGGGCTCTCATCTTGCCCCGTTGGCAAACTCATGCCCAGACCAACCTCTAACATCTATCACCAAACAGAAAGTTGTGGCCTTTTCTGCCAACTATCCTTTTACCTTACTTGTAATAAGCATATTTTGTGCATGTTTACTGTGTGTGTGTCCTTGAGGGCAGGGCTAGGGGGGCGGGGGTGCCTTGACACTTGGTTGCAAATGCAGATTGCTGCAGCCTTTCCTACCTTGTGTGTTCTTCTCATTAATAATGTTTTCCATCTTGCCTACATTCTGATGTTGCTTGGCCACATATGTCTTTGTTTTCATCTGTGAAATATTGCAGGTTATGAGACACATACACTGAAATGTGTGCAAGAGTGGCACCATGGTATATTTGGATTTGTGCTGTACTTGCCAGAAATGTTTACCATCACTGAGCCAGCTGATCCTTAAATGACAGGTTCAGGAAGCCTTTTTTTTTTTAATGCCATGCTGGTCCATGAATGGTCTCTCTTCTCAAATCCACAGTAGAGCAGGACCTGTTGGTTGCTCCTAGTATAGGTGTTGCTCAACTGTACGTTCAGGAACCCAGCTTAGATGACTGAATTGGTGGGACATAGGAAAGGATGTGGGGAAGAATTTGGATGATCACGCTTTGGCTTAATAAGTGGAGATATAAAATGAATTTTTGACCACATACCCATCACCTTCTCTCATCCCTTCACACAGGCTAGCCAATAAGCCAGGCAGTCTTCTATTACCTGTAATTACCTTTAAACTATATGATTAATTCCTCCCCATTGACACCCCCTTGTCATGGGGGAGAGGCTTGCGTACCCTAATGATGTTTTGAGCTATGCTGGTGTTGGCATAATAGCCACCGGTAGGGCCTCCCATGCCAGACAGGTCAAAACCGAAGGGTCTGAGAAAGAGCGTCAAAGGGCAGGATGGGCTCTCTAGCCTTATGGCAACCATCCTAGGGGAAGGAAAACTCTAATCCCAAACCCAGGCAGATGGTGCTCGTCAAACCCTGTAAGGTCAACCGTCTAAGAGAAGGAAACTCTAATCAAACCTACGACCCGAGGACCTTTTTGCTACCATCCATGCTTGCAGGGCCACAGCAGATGAACCCTGCATGGAGGTGGCTCAGGACTTTGATCGCTCGAGGCTGACCCAGGAGATGACAGTCTTGTTCGGCAGCATCCTGAATGACCAAGCAGCCTTTTCTAAGGAGAGCACTGCTTGCTCCATATGAAGAGGGGCCTAGAGAAGATGGCCTAATGAAAGTTCATACCTGGTTGGCTAGCCACGGCCAACGGGCATCATCTGACGCGGTCAAACCAAGGCAAAGAAACAAAGGCACACACCGGCCTCCAAAGGTGTAAATAAACTGACACTTGCATGCTGGGACATCAGAACCATGCAAGACTCTGCAGATAGTGAACAGCCTGAGCGTCGCCCTGCTCTAATAGCCTATGAACTATCATGACTTAATATTGACATAGCTGCTCTTAGTGAAGTTCGTTTCCATGAGGAAGGCAGTCTTAAAGACCACGGCGCCAGCTACACACTTTACTGGTCTTGCAAACCCAAAACTGAAAAACATCTTTCAGGAGTAGGCTTTATGATTAAAAATTCAATTACCTCCAAACTCAAAATCTTGCCAACAGGACACTCTGATCACATTATTTCCTTGAGCCTCCCACATGTTGTTCTCTTCAATATATATGCCCCAACTATGCAAGCTGACCCTTTAGAGAAAGAGAAATCTACACAGACCTAAGCCACCTCATACAAAAAAGTCCCTGTAGAAGATAAAATTATTATCCTTGGTGACTTCAGAGTTGGAAAGAACTCCGAAGCCTGGAAAGGTGTTTTAGGCAAGCATGGTGTTGGAAACTACAATGATAACAAACGCCTGTTGCTAGAGTTCTGTGCAGAACAACAGCTGACTATTATAAACACAATCTTTCAGCAGAAAGATAGCTTGAAGACAACCTGGATGCATCCCCAATCCAAACATTGGCACCTCATTGACTATGTTCTAGTCCACCAGAGAAAGATTTGCGATGTATGTCATACCCGAATGATGCCCAGTGCAGAATGCCAAACAGATCATCGCCTCGTCAGATGTAAACTAAACCTTTATCTTAAGCTCAAACCTAAGAGGGGTGTCATCTTAAAGAAGAGACTCCGTCAACAATCCTCAACAAGCTACCATGAGAGACAACTTCCAGGCAAATCTGCAAGCAAAACTTGAAGACCATCCTACAGATCCTTCTCCCACAATGCTTTGGCAACATATCAAAAACAGTATCCTGCAGTCTTCAGAAGCATCCCTTGGGTTCTCCCACAAGAAAAATCAAGACTGGTTTGATGAAAACAACCAAGAGATCCAGGAGCTGTTGACAAAGAAGAGAACTGCTCACCAGGCATACCTCACCCAGCCAACTTGCCATGTAAGAAAAGCAGCATTCCGCCTCACATGTATTAGACTTCAGCAGAAACTCTGAGACATGCAGAACAAGTGGTGGATCAATATAGCAGAAAAGACACAACACTGTGCAAATCTGGGTGATCATAGAGGATTTTATGAAGCTCTTAAAGCAGTGTTTGGACCTACTTATCAGGTCCAAAGCTCCTTATACAGTACAGATGGTCAAACATTAATTACTGATAAAGCCTCCATCCTGAATCGATGGGCTGAACATTTTCAAAGTTTCTTCAGTGCCAACCAAGTACTCCAAGGCTCAACTATCCACCATATGATACAAAAACCGATGAAAAATGAACTGGACATAGCTCCCACTTTGGAAGAGACCTTTAAGGCCATACAGCAGATGAAAAACGGCAAGGCATCTGGGATTGATGGAATCCCACCTGAAGTTTGGAAACGTGGAGGTCATGTACTCAATGTTAAATTCCACAAACTCCTTGTGAATTGCTGGGGAAAAGGGGAACTGCTATGAGATCTCCAGGATGCAGTCATCATTACCCTGTACAAGAAAAAAGGAGCAAAATCTAATTGCTCAAACTATTGAGGCATAACACTGCTCTCTATTGCTGGAAAAATCCTTCCAAGGATACTCCTGAACAGATTAGTTCCTGCTATTGCAGAAGAACTTCTCCCTGAAAGCCAATGTGGCTTCAGAGCCAATAGGAGTACTACAGACATGGTATTTGCCCTTAGGCAACTGCAAGAAAAATGTAGGGAGCAGAACAAGGGTCTCTATGTAACATTTGTTGACCTCACCAAAGCCTTCGACACTGTGAGTAGAAAAGGTCTGTGGCAGATCCTGGAAAGACTAGGATGTCCCCCCAAATTCCTTAAAATGATTATCTTGCTACATGAGGGACAGCGTGGTCAATTCAGATATGGCGATGCTCTTTCAGAGCCCTTTCTAATAAGTAATGGAATGAAGCAAGGTTGTGTTCTTGCTCCAACTTTATTTACAATCTTCTTCAGCATGATGCTCCAAAGGGCTATGGCAACGCAGAAAGAATCACAACGCAAAAACATCACCCGAGGAGACCTTCTGCTGTGCTTTCTGCAACCGGACTTTTTTATCTCAGGTTGGCCTTTTCAGTCATCAGCACGCTTGCAGAAAGCGCGGGATGAGTCCTTCCTGAATCTTCATTTGTGAAGAAAAGCCAGAGATATGATTAATTAAAGAGATTATCAGACACTTAAAAAATAACCCCAAAGGAGGTTGCGAGAATGACATCATTGTACTGCTGAAGGGTCCCAATATCACATGACATTGTTCTCCAGGCATTCTTTCTCTGTTCTAAGGTGAGGAAAAGGCACCACTTTTCATTAGTGGAAACTTCCATTAAGGAAAAGTGGCACCTTTTTCGTTGCTTCAGCATGGAAGGAGAAGGGAGTAAGCACGCCAGGAGGATGGTGCGTGTGATATTGGAACCTGTTGGCAGTACAGTGACGTTGTTCTTGTGAGCTCCTTGGTTTTTTTTTAAAGCATCTGATAATCTCTTAAGTATTGCCCAAGTTGGGTCACTCATATTGTTAATGGAATACTGCCTGGTTTGTTTGCTTCTTTATATGAAGGAAAGAATGAAGAAGTTATATGTGTAACCAAAAGGTTCATTCATAACTCATCAGTTAAAAACAATGTTGGGGCCTCACCAAACAAAGTGTCATTTTCTGAGCATCATTGATCTCTATTATTCATTTCCTGCATTCTGTGAACATACCATCCATGTAACTCAGTCTCTGTCAAATATTGTTTATCCACTTCATTTGACATAGTTCATCACAATCTTTATGTAGCCATGCTATTCTCCCTCTCTCAGTTCATTTTTTAAAAAATCTTTGCCACAGAGGTTTCTTTTGTTTGTCCGTTTGTTTCCTTGCTTGCTTTTGAAAATAAGTACATTGAAATTGAGTGAACATGTTTATTTTCAGGTTAAAAGCTAAAAAAGCCCTTTGGTTTCGATATATTTTAAAAGACAAGTTGGTAAAGTACTCATAGTGCTTTCTTGACAAATCAGTTTTTTTTTAAATCTCAGAGGGCTTCTCTACACTGGTGGAAAACCCAAACCCACCCCGTAGCCCCTGCAGATGTTTTTGATCTGCAGCGACCCTGTAAATGCCACACTTGCTGGGGCTCCTCCAGAGTATCTCGTCACACTGTAACCATAGGCAAATTTGAGTTGGTGTAAAAGGGCAGTCCATTGCTTATCATGTATCCTATATGTTGCATTATTTCCAGCCACATGGCCGGGGCTGCTCTATTATTTTTTCTTGTTCACTCAGGCATGTGAATATACATAGTCCCAGAGTAGTGTATTACTGGATAAGTGGAGTAAAATAAAAATAAAAAAGGCACCAAAATGGAGCCCTGTCCACCAGAAACCCTGTCCCTGGATTCGCTCTAAAGCCAATCTGTAGATGCCACATGGCCAATAATCTGGGTTTCCCCCTCAAACGTGGAGCAAACTGTGAATCTTTCAGACTCCTTCAAAAAGCCTGATGAAGATGTGCATTGTTGCAAACGTCATGTGGTAACTGCACAACGACTATGGGGTGAGTATGGGGGGGGGGGTTTGCCCATGTAGACAAGCCCAGAGAACCAGGAGGATATTCTCTTACCAGTTGACCAATATTATTTGTGAATTTTGTTCCATTTTGAGGTGCCTATGGGACATTCTCCCACATGTGTAGAAGCTTATTCCTAAGCTACTCCTGTATACCTCAGAGAACATTCAAACTTCCCAAATGCTTGATGGGTAGGGCCTACAGAGCATGGCAGTGTTGTTGTTGGGGGGGGGACACCCATGAAATCTGCCCCAGGCCTCATTGGTGTTATGTGTGATTGTATGTAACTTTTACCAACTTATGAGCAAGGTTTACCTCTAAAGCAGGGATGGTGAACTTCCTCTATTTCTATTTTTTTTTTCCATATCAGAGGCCATTGAGCCATGGGGTGGAGGGCGAGGGGAGAAGGGAATCAATTATGAGCCACAGGCTTAATCCAAACCAAGGCTATGAGTGCATTAAATTTCAGAACCTGGACAATTTAGCCTGTTTTTAAAGCAGGGTTTGAGCCCTGACCCAGATGAAGCAATGAGATGTATGTAGAGTGTTGCAGTTAGCCCATAACTGCAATCAAACACTGCTTTGCAGTATAGGATGTACAAAGAAAAGAAGTCTAAACCTGCCTAGGTTCCTTGTAAAAAATTCCTACTAACGGGTAGATTAATTGTTACAATGACTGACACGGAGACATTAGTCTTTACCCACAATTAATTCCTATTCATAAACTTGCACACTTGCTCAGTGGAGAAGCTACTGGAGTCATTCTCAGCCTGAGTCCAGTGGCTGTGGCTTGTCATCACACCGAGCATTGAAACTCAACAGTTCTTAGGCAGCAGTCCTTTCTCAGTCACTACTCCCAAGCTGTGGTACTCCTTCACATGGGAAGTTAGGATGGACACCTTCACCTTCTACTGGTAGGCCAAGGCCCTATTATTTACACAGACTTTTGACTGTTAACTGGTTGCTGCAGAAGGGTGTTTTAAGAAATGGGTTTGTGCAGCTCCTATCTTTTTGTGTTTTAAAATGTTTTAAAATTATTTTACTTCAGTGCTTGGCTTTGACATGATAGCTTATTTAATTGCTTGAAATTGTTCTTCAGTATTATAACTGGTTTTTAGATTTATGTTGTTTTAATTCATGTTGCAAGCCACTTTGAATCTGGCACTAAAGCAAAGCTGAGAAACAAACAAACAATCAAACAAACCTATCAGCCCAAACCTAGCCTCTTTGATTGTGACCCCATAGCCCATAGAGTAGAGGAAATATGAGGAATGGATCTGGATTATTTCTGTTCTCCCAGCACCTTTGACACTGGGCTTGTCCAAAGGCAGAGTTTC
This sequence comes from Gambelia wislizenii, assembly GCA_030847615.1. Taxonomy (NCBI): domain Eukaryota; kingdom Metazoa; phylum Chordata; class Lepidosauria; order Squamata; family Crotaphytidae; genus Gambelia; species Gambelia wislizenii. The sequence goes on along the minus strand of JAUMIR010000003.1, from coordinate 224,445,804 downwards.
AGCTCCTGTTGCTTCAGCCATGGCAAACTGGGGTGAATTATAAAGTGTTTTGCTTTCTCACCCTGGAGGATATTTTGTAGCTGCCCTTGAGTCACCATTTTCACCTGAGCTAATGGAACTTTGCAGACTAGATGGAATTTTAAACGCTGGGCTGCCTCTGGCTTACAGGCCACACACTCTCCTGGTCTAATGGGCACACGTGAAGCAGGAAATCCAGAACTGTGTTTCTGTAGTGGTTCCAAGAACAGCATTCAAAGATTAGGAAAACTGAGAAACTCAGTAAACAAAAGGAACAAAAGGTCTGCTTTATGGGAACGTACAAGACTTTTTTTTTAATGTATTCCTGTATAACTATAACATGCATATGCCAGAGGTCTCTAGAAGGAGGCAGGTAAATGCATCAGGGAGCTGCCACAGTCTTTGCTGAATATATAATAAGTAGGCACTAATACATTGCCCCCACTCAACCCATATGACCATACACAGAGATATACAGGGGGCTTTTGAAAACCCACCAAAATCTTCAAACCATTTTGAAGCATTATGTACCAACAAGGATGGCTCTTCTGCATAATTTTATTCCTACAGGTGTGTTTTTACAGGAAGTTTTAGATACTCAGGTACTTCTGAGTATTATATTATTTTTTTAAAAACGATATGGGCCATATTTAAAATGTGACTCTATGTTTCTAAGTTGTGTCATCTACACCTGTTGAGATAACCCAGGGGCAACCCAGAGTATTCGGCCATGGAGCTGCCCCAGATTCCCCCTGTTACCAGAGTACTCCATGCCGAGAATGGGAAGCTGCCCTCACCTGCATCCCACTGGATCACTTAGCACCATTGCTAGTGCGCGTCACATTCCCTGAGGCCAGAAATGTTCACATATTGGGAACCTTGTTTTGACCTTAGAGGATACAATGCATGCCAACAGTGGTGCTGGCACCAAGCAATACAGCGGGATATATGTGAGGACAGCTGCCTGTTCTCAGCATGGAGTGCTCTGGATCATCCTGTAAGAGCTGGAGTAAATTGGGAGTTTTTTAAAAAAAATGTTTTAAGCATGGTTTGAGCCATTTTGAGTACTGAACTGGCTGAACATCGTGAGGACAGTTTGGTCTGGATTGGGATTTTTGGCCCAGTGTCATCTGGACAGATTGCCCCCAGGATTCCCCCCCCCAAATGTTTTATTAGGCTCGTGTAGACAAGCCCCTTGAGGTACCTTGAATAGCAAAGCACTATTTATTTCTCTACTTTAGTCAGTAACAGAGATGTAACTGTTTGCTTTGTACTCACACAAACAAAATATGTCAAAAGTTTTCTCCTAGCCAGGCAAGATTGTTAACAGTTTTTATGCTTTTTGTGATGATTTTTCTCACCTCAAGACATTTTTGTGAAAAAACTGCTTTGTGCAACATTTTGCACAGAAAGCAATTTGCATAGGAGGCTCTTTTTTTTTTTTGCATTTGTTTCTTTAAAAAAAAAGGCTTGAAATGTGAAATTTCTCATGGTTGTTGTACCTTTTTTTTGTGAGGCATTACAGTGTGTTCAGATATCCTTTCTCTCATCAATAACACATCTCATACATCTCATCAATGTATTCTGTATATCCCTAGTCTGGAAGAAGTCTAACTACTTCCTATAAAAACACACCTGTAGGAATGAAATTGTACAGAAGAGGCATCCTTTGTTGGTACATAATGCTTCAGAATGGTTTGAAGATGTTGGTGGTTTTTCAAAAGCCCCTTGTGTATCTCTGTGTTTGATCACATGTGTTGAGTGGGAGCAATGTACACCTCTCATGCATGACAGGGAGATAACATTGCTGAGCTTGGAAGCTGAGTGAAGGCTCTGGAAATCATTTGAAATACTCCTCCCCTTTGCCTTGGGAATTTTCCTGATGATACTTGGTCTGATCCAGGCTTTCAGATGGCAGCCGCACCGCTATCATCCACACAGGTATAGTCTATCTTGCATGTGTGTCTGTTAAACTTGTGTGCTCAACTGCCAAATAAAAATCAGGAACTACAATCATAGGATGTTATGTCCACAGGATTTTATTTCTATCAACCACAACAGAATGCCCTGAATAGCTCCATCAGAGTTTTGTGGGGAGATTCTGGCAATTGTGGTCCAAAAAATTAACTTTTCCATGTTCTGATCTAGAATCACTAGAGGTAGGCCATCCTAGTGACAGAATGCAGGGGTGGGGAACCTTTCACCTGCCAGATGTTTTGAGCCTGCAACTCCCATCAGTCCCACCCACCATATCCAAAAACATCCAGAACATCTGGAGTGCTAAAGTTTCCCCACTCTTGTCATAACATATAGGATAGGTTTAAACTTTTCAAGCGTTGTCCAAACTGGCCCCTAGTATAATTTAAACATGATGCATTATGTGAATGTGTTAGTGTAACAACACTGTAGTTGCGTCCCATACCAGGAGAAAAAGAGATGGTGGTGGTGGTGTCTAAATTAAGCAAACAAACAAACACTCCACTAATATATGTAATAATTTTTATTTTTATTCTTTTGGTGAGCAAGTTCCTTATAAAGCATTTTATGACAATCTTAAGCCACTTGAATTTGCTCTAATGGGGTCCATATATTTCTGGGCATGATGTCATTGACATGCAGTGAAGAGGCTCCCCACTGTACCCCAGATATCCTACTATTCTATCCTACAGAAGACTAAACATTTTCTCAACATACTTGCTTTTTGAAAATAATAAACATAGAGGATTTTTTTAAAAAAGCATTCAGTCTTCCCAGAAGATGGCCATCCTTCTTTTCACTGTCATTGGGGAACCATTTTGGAATTTCCAGCCACTCCCTCAATCAATCATTTTGGCTTCCTATACAAACACAGACACTTTGGCATGATGCTAAAAATAGGCTCCTTTGAGACTGGAAAACAAGTCTTTCTTGTTTTTAAAGTGTTTTTTTAGTAGCAATAACAGGATACACAAACTGCTCCTCACTGCAATAATCTGGTCACTTTTTCAATGATCAAAATGTCTTATGTTTTCAGCCTCATAATGTATTCACTTGCGGAGAATTTCGAAGTAAATAAGGGATCATTCTAATGCTGTTTATTTTTTTACACATACAGCCACTGAGAGCTTGGAAATGTTACTTTTTTGGACTATAACACATAACCCCCCCCCTTCCTGCCAGCTGGAGGATTTGGGAGGTTTTTCTCCAAGAAAGGCAAAAAAATTCCAAGTTCTCTTGCCAGCCCAACACCTCATGAGTTCAAAAGTTCTTTGTGTTATCTTACTGCTTCAATAGAATGGGTAGGATAGTAGCTGAAGGGCATATTTATGCAACAAACTTTTATTAAATTTATTATGCCAGTTCAGCACAGACTTGTCCAGTTACATCAGGGACAGGGGATTTGGAAAATTTAAAGAGCTTGCAAATTACTTTAAATGAGCAATTACTGTATGTATTTTTTTATAAAATAGTTTTTAAAAAACCCAGTTAATGACAGTTATATCCCCATGTAGCTACAATGTTTAAAAAGTAACTATAGCTACAATGTCATAACTTGTCATAGCTACAATGTTTAAAACGTAACTATCATCTGAATACAACAAGTTGCTGGCCTGTAGTACAAAACTCATATTTCTTGCCTCCCTGCTTGTTGTCACCTTAGCACTTCCTTCTCCATCAGATACCCTTGATGTTGTGATTTGGCAGTGACACCCCGGATTGACCCTTCCCCTGTTCCACCTTTTCAGCTGCTTTTAAAATGTCCCACTGTCTCTTTCCTCCTACTACTTCCCCCTTTTGCCCTCAGCTTACTTCACACTTGCTGCAAACTGAGTTTAAAGTGCAAAAGTTGTTTGCATTCAATTAACTCAGTAGGGGGAGAGGACAAGAGGAGTACAAATTTGCCCTTCCCTGTAAAATTGGCAAGAGCAAACTGCTGCAGCCTCTTCTATTTTGTCTATTAATTTTGGCTACCTTGACCACACTCTTGGCCACAGATGTCCTGGTTTTCATCTATGGACTGCTGGAGGGTGTGCCACCATTTCACGAGACCGCATCCTATAGCTGTAAAAAGTACCTTTAAAAATTACAGTTACACCATAAAAGGGATGGGCTTATTACTTTTTAAGTTGCAACTGTATTGTAACTTATGTTGCTGCAACACTGCAGAAATAATGCAGTTTGACACTGCTTTAACTGCTATGGTTGAATGCTGTGGGATTCTGGGATCTGTAGTTTTGTGAGATACTGTATTTAGCCTTCTCTGACAGAGAGCTCTGGTGCCACAACAATCTACAAATCCCAGGATTCCATAGCATGAAGCCATGATAGTTAAAGCAGTGTCAAACTGCATTATTTGTACAGTGTGGCAGCAGTCTTAGTTGTATCTTTGAAGTTAGAAAAAGGAACTAATTAGAAATAATATGTTATTTAGGAACTAGTTACTTCTAAGCAAGTATGATAAGGGGCCCTAAATATGCATCAGCACAAAGCACTGAGTGCTTTCATGTGGCTGGGGATCCCAGAAGTTCAGGGTCATGCTTGATCTGGATATGCTATGTGTGCATAGCTTGACATGTACATTGGGCACTGTCAAATGCTGTTTCTGCTGTCATGATGGTGATGAAGAAGTAGAAGAAGAAGAAGAAGAATAAAAATAAGAATTGTATTAACTATTCTTAAAATATTTTTATGACACACTTCCTTTACTACGTCACATTCAGGGGTAGCTGTGTTGGCCATGTAACAAAACAAAATCCAGAATCCACAAAAAAGCAATATCTTTATTGGCCAACCAAAATACAAAACACATGATGCAGGCTTTCGAAGCTCTACTGGCTTCTTCATCAGGCATAAGATGTTAAAAAATAAAGAAAGAAAAGTGACGGTATTGAAGTCACAGGCGTACATGTCTCAGATGTTTGCTTGTGTTGTGTTGAAGTACTAGGGCAGTAGACAATACAATACAGTATAATAAAAATGACAATTGCTCAGTTATTAAAATCCAGTCACAAAGTGGAATAATCATAAAGTAGGCAATTCACAAACCAGCTTAAAATTTCTGGGCATTTTTTAAAATAGTTTGATCTGGTTTGAAATGAGTACAATGTTGGTGCTGAACATGTTGTCAGCAAGAGACATTGGACATTATCAGATGGGGCCAAAATGCCCCGTTACTGCCCCACCACCTCCTATCCCATTCCTGCAATGGAATGGAGGTAAATGTTCACACACTTACCTCAATTCGCTCCAGGAATGGGCTCCCTTCTTCCTTTGCTCGCTGGCCATAAATGCAGCCATCGTAAGGCTGCCTTTACGACCGGCTGGCTAAAATCCCACTCGTTTTTGTGAGAGAACAAGCAGGAGGGAAATCCAAAATATACCCCCAGCTGTCAAATCAAAAAGTAAAATGCAAAAATATTTTTTTTTAAAAAAACAAGCAACCCGGGGAGGGGGGGGGGAGAAGGGTGCCACTTACCTTGATGTCCAGATCATGGCAGGAAGTGATTGCCACGGAGCTCCTCCCCTGTGCCTGTCATTGCGGAACAGGGATGAGGCTCCATTTCCCACGTCCCTGATTCCATGACAGGCATGGAAGAAAACAGAAAATTGGTTCTATTCACAATGTTTCATCATGAATAGAAGACCCTGGGAGCAGCACGGGGGCAAAACAGAAACACCATGGAGGGTCTCAACGTCGTCCGAAACAGAGCCCCTTTCTTGCCCCTGTTCCGTTGCTGCCCCAGGATATTTGCCCCGTCTGATAATCTCCATTGTCAGCAGGTGCAGCAGCAGGTGTGTGGTTGATATATGTCACCTAACTAAGCCCCTCAGTGCATGGCAGGTGTCTGCTTGAACTCCATTTCTGTCTGCCACCATCACTTGTACTTAGGTCTAGCATATCCTGGCTTCCACCAAAGACTACCGAAAATTGTAATTTGGAGAGTCTGTGGTAGGGATGTATTTCTTCTCTAATTTCATTCTCAAAGGAAGCAACAACCAATTTTAGCAATTTTCTTCATGATGTGAGACAGTTCTGTACTGCAAAAATTCTCATCAGTCCAGGAGTCTCCTCATCAGGATTTACTGTTGCTTGAGAAACCCTGTTTTTTCACCAAAATATTTGAATATTCTTTCCATTTCTAGTGTGTTGTAAATTTTTATGGGAGATGCCATGCTCACTCTCACCTTCCCATTCCCCACAGTGATACACTTCCTGGCATTACTTACAGAGACAAGGTGACTATCAAACTAGATGTGAAGTCTTGTCTGTCAGCCTTCTTTTACACATGTAGCAGAGATGTCTTTAGAAGCATCATTCTCAGTAACACCTATGGGCTCCCAAGCAATTCTGTTGAGCTTGAGATCAGAGAGTAAGAAAGGGGCATCCAAGGTTTTAAAGTAAAAATCTAGCAAGTACACCATATTTGAAAGATTCAGTTCAGAGATTACTGGATTTGGTGACAAAGGGGCTTCCAGCTGTGGCTTTTATTGTGTGATTATCTTGCTTCATTTATAGTGTCTTATGGGGAGAGGAATCCAGATGACAACGGCTGAGATCCTACATTGCCAACTTTGTTATGAGTGCACAACTAAGGCTGAATCCATACTACACAAATAATCCAGTTTGAAACTGGATTATTTGCCATGGCTCCTTCCTATGGAATGCTGGGATTTGTTGTTTTACAAGGTCCTTAGCCTTCTTTGCTAAATAGTGCTGGTGCCTCACCAAACTACAAATCCCAGGATTCCATTTGTGTAGTGTGTACAATTTGTGTAGTGTGGATTTGGCCTAAGTATTGTCTCCTGGCCCAACTCTGCAACAGACCTTAACAGCTGCTCCAAGTAATGGAGGTCTGTTCTGCTGGCAATAGGGATGGAGAAGGATGATGTTTCCAACCCCCTCTCACCAGTGAGCTGTGGTGTGACAAGGGGCTTATCTACACAGGCAATCTCCCCTGTCTTGCCCCTGTCTTAACAAAGTCCTAACAATGCAGGGCTTTTGTCCTGTTTTGCTCCCGGGAAGTCTGGGATGGACTTCAATACAGGATGACCCCCGGGGCAAAGCCAGGGCTAAGATGGAGAGGGGAAGATGGGGTAGGGCCCAATAAACCATTCTATTTAAAATAACTGGTAAAATGCGTCCCAGCTGGGAAGAAATGGATTGGGCCCCACATGACCACAGGAGCCCATTCCAGCATGTCAGCCTGTCATTGCAGCTGCCCTCTGCCATCACTATTCTGCAGCAGGAAGCAGGCCTGCACATGTGACCAATGTTGATCACATGCAGGGGGCCTTGGTCACATGTTGTGGGCTGGCTTCCTGGCTTCGGAGAGAGCAAGGGAGACTGTGGCAGTGGAGACTGCAGCAATGGGCTGATGTACCCACCTGGGCTTCCCTACTGTTTCATGGAGGAACAGGCCTGATTTGCAGGCAGGAAATGTCAGAAGGGAGCTGGTGTATCCTGGCCCTTGTAGATGAGCCCAAGGAGTTGCAACTGGGATCTTACTTCTGATTGTTGCAGGCTTGCTTGCTGATTGGAGTGGGTTGGAAATGTCACTCTACTGCACCCCTATCACCAGGGTGCCAGTTACACGACAATTTTTGTCGCGGGGCTTACCGTGACTTCCTGATCCCGGATTGGTCCCACACTGTTTAGACAATTTTTGTCACTCTTTAGGAAATCCTGTGATTGATATTTACACGTCAAAAGTTCCATTTCTTTTTATTGGTCCCGCACTCTTATATCCCGTGCTTTTGTTGTTTACACATGTTTAGCCTACCGGGATTTTTTTTTTTTTTTGGCTGTCAATCAAGGATGCGATTACTCGTGTTTTCACAACATCGGTGACGTACTTCCTTTAGAGTTCTGTGCCACGAGCAATGCGATTGGCTGGCTGGAGGGGGGAAAGGAAGGGGAAGAGGCTTGTGTTTATCCTGTCTCTTAAAAATGTTAACCCTTTAAGCAGAGGCAGAAGGCATTTTGAAAGACCCAGAATGTGATCTTTAACTCAGATGGAGGAACAATTAAACCATGTCCTTTCCTTTTGAAATCAAGCCGAGTGGGGTGGGGGGAGAGGCTTGGGATTCCTTTTAAAATGTTGATGCTTACAGCTGCAGAGTGAAGATTTCAAGCCAGTGTCACACAAGGAATTTTGGCTGGCATTTTTTTACTGTGCCTTGTGGAGGGGGAGGGAATGAAAGTGTGTCCATTTGCTCAGATGCTGGAATATTTTACTGTGCCTTGGGGGTGTGTGATGAATGTTTGATTATCCGTTCAGACCCAAAGAGGGCATCCAGGCAGGGAATGAATGGACGACTCTCTGCCCACCACAATCTCTTTGTAACATGCAGTTGAGGAAGAGGTTAAAGCTGAAGGGTTTGCAGTGTAGAAATCCATTTAAAAAGGTGATTGAGTACACGCGCACACACACACCAACCTACGTGCAGCTGGAAGGGATGCCTTTATTTTCAGCTGGTGAGGCTGGATCTGTTGAACGGGTGACTGACCCCTCCTTTTCTGGTCACTGATCTCTAAGCCTGCCCCCTGTCACCATTTCCTCATCCCCTGGTACCGAGATATTTTGTCCCAGGCTGTTTACATTTCCAATTTTCCGAATTCTTCAGTGACTTTTTTTAAAAAACTGGCACAACTTGTGGGACTGGAAGTCCCACAGGTTGAGGGATAAAAGGTGGCCCCCCTTCCGAAAATCACGTACCCGACCCGATGTACGTGTAAACTGCCAGGGATCGACACAAATTCTTCCTGGGACATTTTCATCGTGTAAACGGCACCCAGCAGAACAGACCTCCATTGTTTGGAGCAGCTGCTGGCAGTTAAGGTACATCAGGGGAGCATTTTTACAGTTGTGGCAATAGTATCACAATCATGAATACATAGTATTACTGAATATGCAACAGTTAGGATCTATAACTCCAGGTTACAAATCTGTAACTTCAATATAGGATGCCAGCCAATATCTTTAGTCTGTAACCTTCCCATTTCCCCACCGACCATTTCTTCTATGCTTTTTTCTTGGTCCTCAAAAAATCCGTTAAAGAGGAAAAGACAGAATTACTGCACAGTGCCTTTTATAATTGGTAGTGGTTGGAGCTGTCTGTCTAGAAGCTCCCAAAGCCTCTTGCTTGTTATCATCTTTGCTCCGGTAAACTGTGCTTGACAACCAAGACGTATGTTTTCAGAGCTTGCACATTTTAAAAGCCAAAATTGGTCTAATAAAAATATCATCCTCTTTACACTATGTTTCTCATTTTTGCATGTAGGCACATTTTAATAATTCCAGGCAAAATGCTTCAAAATGTTACTTAATCGAATCAATAAAATTGGTTTCCCTGCTGATGCTGACTTTACAATCTTCTGTTAAATTGATCGATGCATTTACATTAGATTGTTGTTCTTGCATTATTGAAAAGTTAATCATGCATGCACCTCTTTCCAAAACTAAATTAAATGGAAAAAAAGGGGGAGGATAAACAAGTGATTCTTTCAATAGCTGTTGAGTCTGAAGTAACACGGTACAGTGACATTTATATCTTTTGTAAGCAAGCCACCATTAGTTTATCACTAAATATTGTGCGGGAGGGGAATTGTTATAATAATCAATAGACAGAACTTTTGCAGGAATCAAGTCTTGCTTCCCAAAATGAGCCAGTGTCAACAAAACTTAGCTGTCTCAACAATTTCTCTTTTCTTCCTAGACCTGCCTGGTCCATGGTTCATCATCACAGAGTATTTTCTAAATCCCCTGACCAGCAGAAGTTAAGGTACTGGTGAGTGGGAAGAGGGATGTGTGTGTGTGTGTGTGTGTGAGAGAGAGAGAGAGAGAGAGAAAGAGAGAGACCAATATATGAAACCCTATTCCAGAGGTCAGTATTAGACTTGAATGGGTTCTCCATAGAGCACTGCTGATGGCAACAGGCCCTGAAAACCCCTGGCTCCTAACAATACCATCAAGTGGCAGTGGCCACCAGAAGCAAGAGCAAGAGGGGTTTCCAACTGACTTCTTAGCAGTGGTGAGCCACCATACTATAAATCCCACAATGCAATGCCTGGCATGGTGTGACTTATAATATGTCATCTGCCCATTGATTCTCCGAGTTAGTTCATGACAGTGGTTGGTTGGATGAGTCTACACTATGGTATTGATATTGATAATACCCTAATCTTTACCTTCACCCTAATCCTTACCCAAATGGTTTTGCAAGACAATCCCAACCAAATAAAAATGGTTTTGATTGCATTTTCTTGACAAAATGATCAATTATCAATTGATATGCAAGTAGAATCACACCACACTGAACTGGCCATGCTGCACTGGCTGCTCTGAACTTGCCTCACTGAAATGTCCTAGAGCTTTCCCGACAGTGGTTGGTTGGATGAGTATACACCATGGTTCTGTTCCAGCTCCAGCATAGTTTATTCTTGTTCTTGAACAACACGTCCCTTTTAATGCAAATTGGTATTGTGGGAACAAGTCACAGAGGTCTCCTATCATAGATCTAAATCAGCTTTAGGGAAGTGTATCCATTGTGGATCATTGGTTGGGTATGTCAGATTGTCTGCTCACATAGGAGTGGAAGTAGTGATAGCTGTAATATTTTTCTTGCCATGGATGTGCATATCTACAGAGGTGGGGAAAAAATCAAATTAAAGGCAGGCAATTGTGGGTGCATAGGCTGTTAATTGTGAATACAAAGAGATTTGAAGTTTCACTTATGTTTTATATAAAAACAACAATGACAATATGGCATGAATCCTTCCCTGCTGCCAATATTAAATAGGGGCATGATCTCTCCTGGCAGGAATGATCAGGTGACCTGCTGATGACCCAACCCAAGTGGCCCATCTTCTGGCATGTAAATATGTCTTCTTCATTAGAGTAGTGCAGGCCTGCACAGATTGGAGTTTATGAACCTCAATGTAGCAAAGCAAAGGCTCCCCCACCAAAGATCCTGGCACAACACTGACCCTTGTCTTGTCCCTGCCACATGGCTCAACAGAACTTGACACATGCATGGATCCTTCTAGAAGCCAGCCACAGAGCCCCTGAAATCATATCTGCCCAATGCCATAAACTTTCTGGCTATTGCTGTAGAGTGAAAGGTGGAACCTAGCATCTTTCACATTCATCATTATGAAATCTTCACTCTATCATATCCTCACCATTATGTAGAAGTGGCCAGAGCACCAGCTGGAGTGTATCCAAGGTTTAGTATTGTCCCTGATGATAGGGAAAGCTGCCAGCAAAATTAGATTGGCTATTTTACAGCAAGATGATATATTTAAGTATTTTTAAGTGTTCTGTCTTTCTGGTTCTGGCCAGTTAAGCCTTCAGATCATGTGCCTCTTATTACCACCAAGGCGTCAGCATACCAGGCCAAATCATTCATACTCTCAATCTCCTATCTGTCAAGTATTTTTTTTTTTTGGTCATTCTATTGAGAAGGCAGGAGGTTTCAGGATAAGTGCTCTGCACTTAATAAAAAAAAATAGTTCATTGCTCGGACATCCCTTCCAAAAAGAACTGAAGTTGTAAGGCTTATTCTGCACATATAAATCCTGTGGAACTCAGTGTAATTTTGCACGTGCACAGCTGACAGCAGGATTGCAACTGAGTACTGGAATATGTCACCAGGGAAGGAGTTTATAATAAACATGCTTCTCATACCATTCAGATAAGCAAACTACCAAGGACCCACACAGCCAGTTGTATTGAAATAGCGAAATCATCTCCAAATACTAATCCTAAACCACTAACTCAGGTTAGAGAACTTTTGGCCCTCCAGATGTTTTGGCTTACAATACCCATTAATCTCAACTATCAAAGCTAATGGTGAGGGTTTTGTATAGTGACTTTCCATTTTAACCCCCCCGCCCCCAACGCTCAACAATACCTTAGTTGACCTTTGGAATTCCTCCCTCAGAGTTCTTCTGAAGTATCCCTAAAGCTGCTTTCATAATGTTTAGTGGATTGGCTTACTCAGCAAATTTCATCCTCTGATGGCATGACTGGTTGGTTGCTTTGCTTTAGCTTCCCCAGAGCCCTTCCTGACAATTGCTGTCAAGTAAGATACACAGGAATCATATAACAACTGTCCTGGTGTGTGCATGCATGCATGCTCATGTATACATGTGCATGTGTACTGGAGGTCCTACTTCACCACGTAGATAAACAGGATTCTTGTGGACAGTATATTTTACTTTCTAAATGGGTAAATTCATGCAAGAGTTTATTATTCATTACAGAAAGTGTCTTAAGGGTTCTTCATAAGCTTTTACCCATTAAAGGTAAAGCTCATTTTATTTCACAGCCAAAAAAATCTTTGTTTCAAGTCATGCATTTTTTAAAAAATGAATCAAGTCCAAAAAGATTAAATAAAATGTACTTATAAAACTGAAGTTCAAAGCATCTTAATAGGAACAAATCTCTTGTGTGAAACATTTAGGTAATGACTATCATAAAACAGAAATCTTTTGAGGGCAATTATGTGTTCTAAGTGAATTTCCTTTTCACATCTGAACTGGGAGGAGAATTTTTATTATGCCTGATAGTATATTTATCCGACATAATAGGATATAATTGCTATTTATCTGTGCTACAGAAGGACTTGTTCAGTGCCAGTCATATTTAAGGACTCTTTGTACCAAGTGCTAGGAGGTGCATGGAAGTATGGGTGCATATGTCAACCACATGTGGCCCCTTTAGGAATTCCAAAGGTCATGTGAGGGACGGCTGTGGTGACAGGGACAAACAGGTCCCACCCCTTCTTTTCCTGACAAGGGACGGGAGGAACTGAGGTTCTACTTGCGTTCATCTGCAATGAGGGAGCCTGTTTTATCATGGTTCCTGCATGTGTGGAGTGTTCTACTCATGTTAAAGTCAGGGTGGGGAGAACCACCATTCGGATCTCCCTGCTCATCACAGAGAAGATGGAGAATGAAGGGGCGAGACTTAGCTCACCTGGGGATGTTAGAGGTGAGGCTAGACTACCCAGTTCTGTTCTTGTCCCTACGTTTAACCCATAGGCACTTTTCAGAACTGATTGTGTGGGTCTTCCTGTTGGAATTGATTTTAATTAATTAATTAATTAATTAATTGTATACCCCACTCTCTTCAGCCAAAAAGGCTCACAGAGCAAATTACAACTAACTGGTATGAAAATTCCCTCCATTCAGGCTTATCTGCATCTTTCCCCTCCAGTTCTTCTCCAATGGGTTTGCCGCTGGGTTGGAAAATTGCGCATGGTCCCACCTATGTGAATGTTTTTTTTTTAAAAAAAATTACTGTTAATGGTAGGGGTCAAGAAGAAGCATTTCTACAATTCAGGGCTTATCTACACTAGGGGGAAACGTTCAGATGAAGTCCCACTCCAGAACTGCCCCAGAGCCACCCCACTACCTATCACTGTGCAGGGACATCAGGTAGATTGTCTACATATGTCCCTGCATCCACATTTTGCTCAGGTCTGCAACCACAGCCTTTCTCCATCACCTTCCTGGCAGACCCAGGACAGATCACTGCCTGGCAGGTACTGACATTTCCCTGGATGTCTGAGAGTTCCTGGCCTGAAATGGTGATGTAAAGGTTTTTCCCTCCTTGGTGCCACTGGTGCTGGTACACAGTTGCTTGCTCTGAGGCAAATGAGGTGCCTCAGAGCAAGTGACTGTGCACCAGCAGTGGTAGGGAAGAGGAGGGAAAAACATTTTTTTACCATTCCAGCCTGGGAACTGCCCCAGACATTGAGGGAAATGACAGCAATTGCCAGGCAGAGATCTGTTCTGCCTCTCTCCCCACACCCTCGGACTCAGGGCAAATCTGTTGTTCAACACGGGAGTTTAATGATTGACGCAGAAATGACGAGACCACACACAGAAGTTTGGGTTGAAATATGGGCCACTTTATTGATAGAATTCCTATTTATTGTAGTTTCTTGAGGTATGCCGAATGTGCTAAAAGGGGGGAGATCCCTCATGGGGGGCACACACATGGGCAGTTGGTCACAACCGACCTAACCCCCAGCGTCCCTGGGCGACTCACCTGAGCCCCAAGGGGGATCCCGATGTAAGGGGTTCCCCTTGGGCGCCAACTGCTGGAGGGCCCCGCGTCGGGAAGGAAATCCCTAAGCCATATGGCTTCTGGGAAGGATCTCCCACCCGAGGCTGACCCCAAGGATATCCTACATCCCTGTACCCTATCCATTAGGGACGCCGGTACAGTTCAGTAGAAGATATCCTACCACTCAACATGAGGTTGCCATAGGTGAACGCCAAGTTATAATCTCCCCGCTCCCCGCCATAGATAGGGGCAAGTGTCAACTTAGCCCCTATCCCCCCAAGAGGAGGCTAACACAGCCCTCACCCCCTGCTGCATACCCTCAAGAAAGAGCTGGATCCCCAAATCCGACAAGTGTACCCCATCAACCCGATAGAGTTCAGGGCGTTTGTATGAAATGCCCGGGTATTGTATAAATTGGCCAAGGCCTTCAGCCAGAGCCCTGTGAACAGCCTTGTTCACTTTCTTGCGAGCAATATCCAACAGCTTGGGCGGCCCGTCGCCTGGATAAGAAAGTCGCGGGATGATGTCAGACCACACCAAAGATGTTTTAGGCCAAGCCGCCTTAATCCGTCGCAAGTCAGCCAAAGCCTGCAATGCCAATGCTCTGCCCTTCAACAGGCCTAAATCATTGCCGCCGAGGTGGATGACCAGGACATGTGGAGGAGGTCCACGACGCTCCTGCAATAGGAAAGAGATTAAACCATTCCACCTCAAGCCCCGTTTGCCGAGCCATTCGATAGAGGCAATGTCTCCCAGACCCAGCTGCGGACCCAACGGGCTCCTCTTGGCATATCTCGCTGCCCAATACACAAAGCTGTGGCCACAAATCAGTACCCGGTATCTCATATCTGGAAAGGAAGCAGAGACAATCGGCAAAGACAATCGAAAAGCACAGACACTCACTTGCATAGCGGACGAACGTAACCCTTGTAGGCAGCAGATTTCCATCGCCCCAAGCGCTTGATAGCCTCAGGTTGCATTCCCATGGCCGCGGCGGTCGAAGCTGCCCCGATCCGAAAGGAGTGCGAACAAAAACGCACACCTCCCAAGCCCAGACGCGATAAGGCTTTGGTGGTAAGGGACCAAAATTGATACTTAGTCAATGGGGACCCGTCCGCGTGACAAAAAAAGGGGGCCGGGGCCAGAAGGGCGCAACTTCAAATACTCCCTAAGGGCCACAACTGGACAAAGAGTTGGGTCGTAGCACTCACGTAGGGTAATACTACTACCTTTTCCCAGCTGGTCAGTTTTGGATCGCCTAATCGTCAGCGTGACGTGTTTAGGGCCAACTGCAATGTCACCCAGGCCCAGCGCAAGTCCCGCCAAGTCCTTTTTGGACGCCACCACCAGCTCGCTGATCCGTAAAGCCCCGAAGAAGGCCGTCAAGGAGGCAGCGTGGAGCAAGGCGGCCTCAAATGGGGTAGAACACAGGCTGGGCCATATCTGGAAAAGGCCTTTAAGGATGGCTGGTGAGAGGGGTTGCCTATCATCGTTCGCCCTGCCCCGCTGCCTGGCCCAACCTTCCAGCGCCTTCCGGATCCTAAAGTCGGAGGTGTTGTCCTGTAGTCCCTGTGCCTTACTCCAGAAGGCCAAGGCGGCCAGCCTGGACCGAATAGATTGGGGGGCAAGGCCTTTCTGTTTAAGGGATACACAGAAGTGTAAGAGGTGAGGGACAGGAATAGGCCAGGAATTCGGGAGATGCGCAGAGTCTCTAAACTCGAAAAATTCCTGTATAGACCGTTTGTACACCTTCCTGGTGCTTGGAGCGATGGAGAGGCTAATGGCCTTAACTATCTCACCAGTCCAAGCTCCCACAAATCCTCCGGCATCGGGTCCGGCATCTCGGCGGCGCCCGGAGCTAATCGCCTGAAGCGGTCCATCTGCGAACGGGAGAGAGCATCGGCAATGCCGTTGTCCACTCCCGCTACATGAGATGCAGTAAACAGAATGTTATACTGGAGGCATTGCAGGGTGAATGCCCTGACCAAATTCATCACCCTTTTGGACTTGGAAGTGAGGGAATTCACCACCTGCACAGTGGCCATGTTGTCGCACCAGAAGCGCACTGTGGAGTTTGCAAACTCCCTCGGCCACAGTTTGACGGCCACTAAGATCGGGAAGAATTCCAGGAAGGTGAGGTCAGCCGTAATGTCCGACCCAACCCATGAGCTGGGCCAACGCTCAGCGCACCACCTCCCCGAAAAGTAGACACCAAACCCCAGAGATCCGGAGGCATCTGAAGACACCTTAAGGGCATCGCCTAAACGTAATTCATCCCGCCAGAAGGAAATCCCATTAAACTGTTCCAGGAAGTTATACCATACATCCAGGTCCAGCTTAATCTCGTGGGTGATCCGGATTCTGTGGTGTGGTAGAACAACACCCCTGGTAGCATCACATAGGCGCCGGAGAAAGGCCCTGCCCGGGGCTACAACCTTGCATGCGAAATTGAGGTGACCTATAAGTTCCTGGAATTCTTTAAGGGTGGCCTTGTTGCGTTGAAGGAAGGAAATGACCCTGAGCAGGAGATCATCTATCTTATCCGAGGGCAGGCGGCAAGACTGGTTAACTGTGTCAATTTCGATACCCAGAAAAGCCAATCGCTGACTCGGTCCCTCCGTCTTTTCTTGAGCTAGAGGAACCCCAAAGATCGCCATGAGGTCTTGGAATTGAGTCATAAGGTATCGACAGACCCCCGTGCCGAAACGCCCAACAAAGAGGAAGTCGTCGAGGTAGTGTACCACCCCACGATACCCAGTGTGATGCTTAATTGCCCATTCCAAAAAGGTACTGAACTTCTCAAATGCGGCACAGGAGACAGAACAGCCCATAGGCATAGCACGATCCATATAATAGAGGCCATCAAATGCAAAGCCCAGGAGCTCGAAATCGTCCGGATGAACCGGCAACAGGCGGAAAGCAGATTTAATATCACATTTGGCAAGTTCAGCACCGAGGCCATGTCGCTTGACCACCCTGACCGCTGCGTCAAAGGAGGTGTAGTGAACCGTGCACAGTTCTTGTGGAATGGAATCATTTATGGAATGCCCCCTCGGATAAGACAGATGATGTATAAGTCGAAATTCGCCCGGTGTCTTCTTTGGGACAATGCCCAAAGGAGAGACCCTTAAGCATGGTGAGGGTGGGTGTTCGAAGGGGCCCAGGACACGACCCTCAGTGACTTCCTTCTGTATTTTCTGTCTAACAACGTGTTCCAATCCGTGAACAGATTTAAGGTTGGGCGCCAAGTAAGGCTTGCGAATACCCTGATAAGGAATTCGAAAGCCCTCATGGAACCCATCGCGGAGGTACTGGGCTGCCGAGCGGTCCGGATACACATACAGCCAGGCAGCCAGAACGTCCAGCCTAATTGGACTGGGCCCCTTTTCCCTGATGTGTGAGGTTGTTGGGATTGTTGGGGCCCTTCCTACCTCCTGGTTGGTCTCTACCGAACTGTCCCCTCCCTTTAGGGCAATTGCGGAATGAATGGGGGCCCCCGCAGATGGAACATTCGTGGCGAAAGGCACACGGGCGGCGGGAGCACGAGCCTCTGTAACCAAACTCCCAGCATAACAAACGGCGATTGGGCGTCACCGACTGATTAGGCAGCGAAGTCTGGCGGGAAGAACTGCCAGGACGAGCATTTTGCAGCAGGTGGCCGCTCTGCGCTCGATCACCCAATATGGGTCGGCTAGGGGACATGATTTGCAACCACAGGTGCGAATTGATAATGTCCCAGCGCAAGGTAGGGGAAGAGGCAGCCATCTGCCGGAAGGCTTCGTCGTATTGAAGCCAAGCCGGGCCTTCGAAATCAACATAAGCCCTGTAAACAATGTCTAGGTATCGGAAAAGGGCATAGGATTTGTGTGGCTGGCTATGAGAAACCACTCCAGCGTAAATGAGGAAACCAGCTAACCAGTTAGCCCAATTCCTGTCGACCCGCCTCTTCTTAATTTTTTCTTTTTCCCTGTCATCCAATTCATCCTTCTCCTTTTTCTCCAGCTCTCGGAAAAGTAGGGAAAAGATATCCACATACTCCCCCTTCAGGATTTTTTCTTTGGTAGCAGGGGCTAAATGCTCGCCCAAAGCAGGGGCCTGCTCCAATCCTACAGGAATGTGGGGAAGGCCCATGGTAGCCTGGCCACCCGGTGGAGGCGAAGCCAGAGGGTTACCAGTGTAAGGGGACCCCAATGGCATAGGTGGGTACCAACCGTACATAGTGCCAGGCGGGCTTCCTGGGAAAGCAGTAAAAGCCTGAGCACCAGGTTCGGTTTGGGGTTCTGGCTGGCCCCAAGGCCACGACTGGGAAGTGTAACCGTGACTAGTGTCGTGATTAGACTCACTCTGAGGCAGCGACGCCAGCTGAGTGCTAGGACCTTCGCCTGGAGACTCGTCCTCATCCTGAGTGTCGCGAGGCGCCGCGTCCCCTTGGTCTTCCAAAGCCTGTATGCGAGCAAGAAGTTGGTTAGCTACTTCACTAGAAAGGCCCCCTTCATTGTCCCTGGCAGGACGTTTCGGAGGCCTAGGGAGGCGAACATCCTCCAAGGCCTGCAAGCGATCCAATATTTGTTGCAACACATTCTCAATCCTGTCCCGCGGGACAGGACCCGCAGGCTCAACTGGGTCATTAGGGGGGGCAGGCAGAACTGGTTCACTCGGTTCACGAGGGTGGGCTGGTTCCGTTGGCACCTTGCCTTTACCACCTTTCCTGGCTTTAGGGGCCATGAAGCTGTACCTAACGACAAGGACAGAAACTATTAGTGGAGGCCCCAATTCAAGGCCTAAAATCACAGGCAAGGACAGAAACTATTAGTGGAGGCCCCAATTCAAGGCCTAAAATCACAGGCAATTAGAGTAGCAAAGCAATGACCTAAATACTGGAACAGTCTGAATAAGGCAAATGGCCTAGAAATTGAGACAACAATCGTGATAGCCAAATAAAGACCTAAGGATCAAAACTATTTAATTTAATTACAAACCCACAATTAATCGAATCAATAGAATTAGCAACCCAGAGTTAATTAATTGAATCAATTGAGTAGAATTGAATTAATTGAATAAAATTGATTAAAACTATTGACTTGAATTAAATTACTTAAATGAATTAAAACTAGAAACACAGCAGGGGGCGCTCACGTGCAATAAGGTGGAATAAGTAAATCAAGTAATCACTGTAAAATATGAAGTAAAATTGAAGTAAAACTAATTAATTAGAAATCCAAAATTGATAAACTTGAATAAAATTAAATGACAGGTTAATTGGATCAAAACTACAAATTGAATTAAATTATTTAAGTGAATTAAAACTGATAAAATTGAATAAAATTGAAAATTGATAAATTGATAAAATTGAATAAAAATGATAAAGTTGAATAAAATTGAAAATTGATAAAATTGATAAAATTGAATAAAAATGATAAAGTTGAATAAATTGAATAAATTGAAATCACAGCTTAATTGGATTAAAACTGGGGGGAGAGCAGACCAGCAGGGGGGGGGAGAGCAGACCAGACCAGCAGGGGGGGGGGAGAGCAGACCCGCACCAGAGAGCACGTGGCACTAGCACGTGGCGCAAGGAGGGCAGGGAGTGCGGTTGGCGGGCAGGCCGGAGCCCGGGCTGTGGGCTGGAGAGCGGCGGGCTGCGGGCTGGAGAGCACGGACAGGGGCAGGGAGCGCACGTGAGCGGTGAGCGCGGTCAGGAACGGGCGGAACGGGCGGGCGGGCAGGCCAGAAAGGGAGCGCACGTGTGGGCGGGGATCGGAGCACGGGCCGCTGGCTGGAGAGCGGCGGGCTGGAGAACACTGGCTGCGGGCTGGAGAGCACGGGCAGGCAGGGGCAGGGAGCGCACGTGAGCGGTGAGCGCGGTCAGGAACGGGCGGAACGGGCGGGCGGGCAGGCCAGAAAGGGAGCGCACGTGTGGGCGGGGATCGCGGTCGGGCGGGCAGGCCAGAGCACGGGCTGGGCGGTGGGCGGCGGGCAGGCGGGCAGGGAGCACGGGAACGGGCAGGCCGGAGCACGGGCTGGGCGGCGGGCGGCGGGCAGGCGGGCAGGGAGCGCGGGAACGGGCAGGCCGGAGCACGGGCTGGGCGGCGGGCGGCGGGCAGGCGGGCAGGAAGCGCGGGAACGGGCAGGCCGGAGCACGGGCTGGGCGGCGGAGGATCGCTGTCGTAACGGGCGGGCAGGCCGGAGCACGGGCTGGGCGGCGGGCGGCGGGCAGGCGGGCAGGGAGCGCGGGAACGGGCAGGCCGGAGCACGGGCTGGGCGGCGGGCGGCGGGCAGGCGGGCAGGCGGGCAGGGAGCGCGGGAACGGGCGGGCAGGCCGGAGCACGGAGAGGGCTGGGAGCGCGGGCGGCGGGCTGGCGGCGAGAAGCAAACAAGCACACGAAAAGAATGAAAAGGGGGGAAAGAGAGCAAAAACAGAGGGAAAATAACCACGAAAAGCAAACAAAAAGGTGAAATATCCCAAAAAGGGATATCCCAAAAAGGGGGGGGGGGGGAAGGGACGGAGAGGGAGAGGGAAGAAAATTCAAATCCAAATATAAGATAAATCGAATCCAAATTCAAATCCAAATGTAAGATAAATCACAATAAGAACCAAATCAAATACAAATACAAATCAAATACAAATGAAAGGACTGAAATAAGCTAAAAACCGCCAAGTTACAGAAGGCCAAAAGGAGAGCGGAGCCCAAACAAAGAAACAAAGAAACAAAGAAACTTATCCGAGTCCAGCGCAGCAGCTCTTCCTTTCGAAATTCAGGAAAAAGAGGAGGAGACCAGGGGAGGCAGTGGTTGAAATAGCCCCTGCTTTGGTGCCTCCCCTGACTCCTCCTGGCCGGGGCGTGTCCACGCCCAGGCCAGCCCATAGGTTCGCCTCTCTGCCCATCATTAAAACACCTCCCTCGGATCCACCATTCTTCAGGATCCGTGGGGGTGTCTGTTCTAGCAAACTCCAGAGCAAAATGTGAGTTTTTAAAAACCTGGGTTAAGGTGGTAATAACCTGAGTTTAGGCAGACAGGGCTGTATATCATGTGGTCTTATCACACCACATTTGGGGATAAGGCCATATGTTGTGTATCCTTATTGTACCAGCTTCGGAGATAAGGCCATATATCATGTAGCCTTATTGTGCCAGATTTGTGTGTTTTATCCCTTGTGTAGACACGCCCTCAGTATCTATGTGTATAAGTCTATGTTTGGACTAGAATTCAGGAACAGAATCCTTTTGGTGCATTACACCAATGTAGCTACAATGTAGGCTCTGGCAGCAGGAAGTTGTGGGCACAGTTCCTGTGAAGCACTGGAGAAATAGGCTGCTCAGCGCTAGCAGATCTGGGAAAAAAGCAACCACTAACATAGCACATCAGGTTGAATCTGGCCCAGGTTTCCTAAGTCCAAACTGAAATCCTTAGTGAGAATTGTACTAGGAGCAATAACATAAATTAATGTGTGTGTTTTTTTAGTTTATTTCATGACTTAAATCTTTTCCAATTATGAATGAGTTTTAGCAAATTAGGAGAAATCCAGGATAATAAACAAGCTAATAAACAAACAAACATACCAGTGTGCTCCGCAGTACATATTGATGTGCCTTGACTGAGCCAGGGTTTGAGCTGTATGAGCACAGGTGCTTACTTTCTGGTCTACTAACATCTCTAGGTCCTTTTCACATGTACTATTGTCAAGCCCGGTGTCACTCATTCTCTATTTGTGCATTTGCTTGTTCCTCCCCGAATGTGGAACTTTATATTTATCCCTGTTGAAATTCACTTTGGACTTTTTCAGACAAACCAGACTGCACAAGAAGACTCCAGGAGAGGTATGACACTGTCGTGTGGCAGGGGATCCTTTTCGGACGCTGCCATCCTTCTCACGGCATCATCCGTGACAGTTCCATGCCCCATCTACAGCAACCGCATCATATTTTACTCACTGACAACTTCCGTTAGCAGAAGGTTGAGCTGGATGATCCTTGGGATCTGTTCCAGTTCTACAGTTCTATGTATCTACTTTTACATGCAGTGGCAATCAAAGAATCCAGATTCACAATACCATCTTATTCTGTGTGAGTGGGTTTCTGTTCTGTTCAGATCTATTCTCACAGCATGTAGTGTGGAAATGATCAGACATTGCAGTGGATCTTGAAATTAGTTGCTATGTTACAGGAGAGGTGTCATTGGTTGTTGCACTCTATTGGCTTTATCTCACTGATAACACAGAGTGGCCATGTGTCCTACCTTATAGGAGACAGTCCTCTATTTGAAAGTGATTTTTTAAAAGGATTTTCAGTGCACATCTAGTTTGCTCATCAACAGTTAGCATCCAAACAGAAAATTGAAGAGGCACACACATCACTGGTCACAGTTTTCCTCACTGTTGTGAGATCTATTGTCTTTCTGTTTAAATAATAGGAATTACTTTACACCTATTTATACAATTAGATTATATAATTTTTTATGTAAATCTGTACCCACATTTGTCTATTTTTCCTGATGATGCATTCCTTCTTTATTGGCAATGTGTAAATTGTCACCCTGGTAATCTTACTATCTTATGGACAAACTGGCAGCATGGTTACTTAACTTCCCAAGCCCACTTGGACCATTCTGTTATGGGACAATGTTGCCATGTTTACTCTTCCTATTTGACCACAATCTTCTTAATTGTGGCAGAACTGGGATGGAACTGAACACTGATAAACATTTTTTGTTAAAACTTGCATAAGACTGGTTGATTTTAATTTGTTTTCAAGATCAAATTGTCAAAAGAAACCAAAATAGAGCAGAACAAAATATAAAAACTATGGAAAAAGAAAAGGAAGTAACAGCAATTCAATGCAAGCTGAAAATTACATTGTCACTGATGGAAGCACATCTGTTCATCTCATTTCCAAAAAAATATTCGTGACATTTCAGCATTCCTGTGTTTAGGCTCATGGTAAAAACACACACCTGAAAATATGACATATGTGCCTGTAGCGTAATAGAGCCTTAGATAAGGTACATAATATGAAGAATTGTGTGGTTCTTTTTTTTTAAAAAGACGCGTCACGAAGGAGTTCATCGCAATAACGCGCACCCATATCTTGGATACTATGTATATGCTGCTAGAAGCAACACATTGAAAAGAAAATGTTTGGGTTGGTTGTTCATTCTGAAATCTATCCACCCAAGAAGAGCAGTTTTTGTCACAGAAAGCACTGTTGTGTGTGTCTTACCTGCTTTCTTAAGTGAAGGAGAACCATGTTCAAACTAACTTCCATTCAACTGAGATTCTTCAAGCATGTTCTTACATAGCACTTTACACAAACTGAATGGTTTCAGAATGACCCTTAGAAAATTTGGTCTATTCTAGAACAGATTATTCTTGCCACAAGACTAAGCACTGTACAAGTCAATGTATTCCTTAAATACCAAGGGGTGGGTTTCTCCTCTCTTCAGATTCTCACAGAGGCTGCTAATCCATAGCACGGAACTATGAAACAGAGATAGTTATGTGGATCATATCAGTATTCTAGGGTTTATCCTCTCTCCTGGCAGTTTACAAGCGGCAATTTCTTACCACTCCGTATCAGCTTTTACTGTTTGATTTTCCACTTAGTATGATGCCACTGCTGGGAGATATTAATCAAATGCTGATACCCATTGCAAGTATTATTTATTCTTGGAGTCAGTGCATACACACAGAGTAGGTTCATCCACCTCCTGAACTGATAGATTTCTTTTACATTTATTTAATACAATCCACAGCAATTTATATTGGGATCTTCTATGGCTTTGCATCTAGATAGTACTCAGGACAGACCTATTCAGCTTCAGCAGAAATAAACAGCAGTGGATGACCAGTTCAGCTGTGAGGCAGGAAGAGAGGAGAATTTGTATAGGACCACATTGTATGTAAAAGGTGGGAATGTTTCAAAGCTAACTCACCCTTCCAGGGCTAATACAAGGTCTGTCTCTTAAATAACAAGACTGTGTTTTTTACCTTTCAGACAAATCAGGGAGAACTGATTGTGAATGCTTGAGTGGTGACCTTGAACATGTTTGAACCTGCATGACAAACATCAACACTCTCAGCTGTTCAGTTAATTGTCAGTTGTCATTTAAAGCAGCTGTGTTGTCTGTTATATGCTGGAAAATGCCAAGTTTAAAAGTCAAGCAATGTGTCAATTTGATTTTTTTTAGTAAAATTGCACAAAACGCCAACAGAATCTTTTCAAATGCTTACTGAGGCCTACGGGGAAGACTGCATGTCTTGTGCATGTGTGTTTGAGCGGCACAAAAGATTCAGAGAAGGATGTGAGAATGTGGAAGACAATGAATGCCTTTGATGACCTTCCACTTCAAGGACCGAAGAAATTGTGGAAAAAATCAGCCAAATTATACAAGGAGACCACCGACTCAGTGTCTCAATGATAGCTGAAGCTGTGAACATTGACAAAGACACTGCGCGGAAAATTTTGCATGAGGATCTCAACATGAGAAAAGTTTGTGCCAAGATGGTCCCTAGGGTTCTCACACCAGAGCAAAAAGAATATTGCAAGGAAATTGGTACTGACATTCTACACCAACTTGAGGCAGACCGAAACCTTTTTCAAGCACCAGAACAAGAACATTTTTATTGCATCATAGCACCCAGCCATTGCGCAAAAACCAGAGAAAGAAATAAAAACAAGCCAATTTACATATAATAAATAGTCAACAGTAATCAGTAATCGATAAATCACTTTCCATACCCCCCTTTGTTCTTTGTGGCATGTAAATGTAAGGCCCGAACAAGAAATTTGGATGTTCTAAAAGACACATATTTCTCGGTATCAGACAACAGAAAACAAACCTTTGTAGAGGAAGAATTTCCCTTTAAAAACTTCAGTAGAGGAAAAATATGCTTATTCCTGAGATTGTTGTAAACAGGGCATTCAAGCAGAAGATGAATGATATCTTCTATTGAAGCAGAGTTACACATACATACTCTATCCTTTATGGGGACATTCTTATATCTGCCCATTCGAATTGCCAATGGGAGGACATTCAGTCTAACATGCAGAAGGACTAACTTCATTTTAAGGGTTGGAAGATCAACCAAATAGTGAGGGAGTGGCCAATTCAGTGGAATAAAGGAAACAAAAAAAGTATTAGATTGGCAGGACTTAATCTCAGCTATCTGGGATTGCATTGTAATATCCTTAAATCTTTGGAGAATTAGTACTTTTGCTTTATCATATCCTTGTGTCAGGAAAAAAAAAAAGGAACAGAAAACCCCAAGTGCATGACAACCAATTGCATTTTGTGCATCCATGAATTTGGGCCTGGCTCAACAAGAGAAATCAAAAGGAACTCAGATACCTGCTTAAAGATACTTTTTAACCTGAAGAGAAGGGCTAATCTGCTTTGATTGGCATTAAACCTAGCTCAAAGAATCATCACTTGTGATGAAACCTGGATCTTTCAGTATGATCCTGAGATAAAACAACAGTCAATGCACTGGAAAACACCATCATCACCAAGAATGAAAAAAGCATGTGAAAGCAAGTCCACATTCAAAGCCATGCTCATTGGTTTGTTTGTTTGTTTGTTTGTTACATCAAGGGCATATGATTTTGTAATTTTGGTAGAATGGGTTCCAGAAGGCAAAATAGTGAACCTGTATTATTATAAGAAGTTTTGACAAAGCTGGGAGAAAGAGTCAGGGGAAAAAAGGCCAGAAATATGGGAAAATGGTTTCATTCTTCATCAAGACAATGTGCCTGCTCACACAGCACTTTCTGTGAAGCAGCTTTTGGCTGATAAAGCATTGCTACACTTGAACATCCTCAATATTCATCAGATATGTGTGACCATATGACTTTTTTCTTTCCCCTAAAGTGAAATCGGTGCTTAAAGGAACACATTTTGAATCAATTGATGCAGTAAAGAAGAAAACAGCAGATGTGTAGAAACAGCTGGTCCCCAACAGGGGTCACAGCATATATAAGTCCACATACACTCCTACCCAACCATTCTCTGAAGATGCCAGCCACAAATGCAGGTGAAATGTCAGAAAGAAACTATTCCAGAACACAGTCTCACAGCCCAGAAAAAAACCAAGGAAAATCTATGGATGCCGGCCATGAAACCATCGACTTCACATT
This sequence comes from Gambelia wislizenii, assembly GCA_030847615.1. NCBI lineage: Eukaryota > Metazoa > Chordata > Lepidosauria > Squamata > Crotaphytidae > Gambelia > Gambelia wislizenii. The sequence goes on along the minus strand of JAUMIR010000003.1, from coordinate 224,419,601 downwards.
GAACATCTCTACAGGGAGAAGCTGTTCCAAGACACCCAGAGACTGGAGAAACTCCGGACCAGGAGAGCACATCTACTCTGTTCATTAACTTTCTTTTTATGATGCAGAGACACAGAAACCATACCACACTTTCTCACAGCAAAGAGGACATTTAAATCCCCACAGGCCAACCAGATCTACAACAGAATGGAAAAAGCACTGTTACAAGAGAGAACACACACCACCTGCAAAGACCTGGCCAACACAGACAAGGAGCTATTATCACTCTACCTCAACATCAGTAAAAAAATGAACACTCAAGACTGGGACAAAATTGACAACCTCACCCACAGAAAAAATGGAAGAAGATATAGTGATTCACACTGAAATGCAGAAACAAAAATTTGACAAATGCCACAAATACCAAGAGAAACCCCAGCTGGACACATCATGAACTATTATAAACCTAACAGAACAGCAACTGTCTAAAGCAGAAACATCCATCCTGGCCAAAGGAGGCAATTCTGCAGTTACCACCACCAGAATCCCAGTTGAAGACATCATCGCCTATGTTGAATCTGCCCTCTACCGTCTCCCGGAGGAAGAGGCAGAAGAGATAAGAGGAGAAACAGCTAGGATCCTGAGGAAGGCCTAAGGAGCCCTTGTGGCGCAGTGGTTAAATGCCAGTATTGCAAGTCACCATGTTGCAAGTATGATTCCAGAGGGCCCCAAGGTTCACTCAGCCTTCCATCCTTTCGTAGGTCAGTAAAATGAGTACCCGGCTTGTGCGGGCAATCAGCTAACACACATTGGAAACTGCTTAATGCAGTGAAGATGTGTAAATTGCTATTGCTTAAAACAGTTTGTAAGCTGCTCTGATAGCCTTGTGGCTGACGAGCAGGGTGTAAATAACGAATAAAATAAACAAACAAACCACCACCCAGCAACAGAACCATAAAAGAAAGAAAAGCAATCAATGATCTCAATGCAAACCCAGAAATCATTATTCTCCCAGCAGACAAAGGCAATGCCACAGTAATCATGGAAACAGAAAAATACAGACAAAAAATAAGGGAACTCTTGGACCCTGCAACATACAGAAAACTCAAGCAAGACCCGACCAACAAAATCACCAGAAAAACGAAGGCCTTGATCAAGAACTCGTCAATTCAGCCAATCCTACACCAGAATCTATGCAAATTAGAGGCTCTCCCACCAAAACCGTATGGACTTCCCAAGATCCACAAGGATTCCATTCCATTCTGACCCATAGTGAGTGCCACTGGATCCCCCACATATGACTTGGCCAAGTTTTTGGCCGCACAATTACAAACGCACATAGGACAAACCCCTCACTACATCAAAGACATAGCTCACTTCATAGAAAAAAATCAACAATATCGAACTGAAACCTGGAGACAGACTGATCAGTTTTGATGTTGTCTCCTTGTTCACCAAAGTCCCAATAATGGACACCATGGCACTCATACAACAAATATTTCCTGAGGACATCACAGCCTTGTTCAAACACTGCCTCACCACAAGCTACTTCCAGTGGGATAACGAATTCTACGAAAAGATAGATGGGGTAGCCATGGGCAGACCCCTGAACCCACTGATAGAAAACTTCTTCATGGAACATTTTGAAAAGCAAGCCCTGGAAACAGCAACAAAAAAGCCCACAACATGGTTCCGATATGTGGATGACACTTTCATCATTCGGAACCACGGAGAAGAAGATTCGGTCTCATTCCTGAACCACCTGAACAGCATCCACCCAAATATCCAAATCACGATGAAAAAAGAGAAGGAAGGAACACTGCCATTGTTGGCTGTCCTAGTAATCCGCAAACCAAACCAACGGTTAGGCCACAAGATATACAGAAAACTCCCACACACAGACAGATACCTACACAAGAACTCCAATCATCACCCAGGACAAAAAAGAAGCACAATAAAAACATTGGTAGACCATGCAAAAAGGGTCTGCGAACACCATTACCAGAAGGACGAACTGAGGCACCTCAACTTGGCCCTACAGGCTAATGGTTAAACCAGATCAGACATCACAAGAGCAGCCAGACCCAGAAAAAACCACAGGAATGAAGAAGAAAAACAGCCACCCAAAGGGAAGGTATTTTTACCATACATCAAAGGAGTCACAGACAGAATAGGGAAACTGATGAGGAAACACAACCTCCAAACAATCTATAGACCAACCAAAAAAATCCAAGAAATGCTACGCTCAGTGAAGGACAAAAGAGATCCTGTCACAGCTGCAGGAGTTTACAGCATACCATTCAGCTGTGGACAAGTTTACATAGGGACCACTAAATGCAGTGAGCAAACACGAATCAAGGAACATGAGAAACACCGCAGACTGGGCTAGCCAGAAAAATCAGCAGTAGCAGAGCATGTTATAAACCAACCTGGACACAAAATGCTATTTAAAAACACAGAAATGCTAGACCAGGCCAACAACTATCATGTCAGAATGCACAGAGAAGCTATTGAAATCCACAAACACCTGGACAACTTCAACAGGAAAGTAGAAACCTTAAAAGTAAACAAAATCTGGCTGCCAGTTTTGAAAAACAATAGAATAAAAGCTCAACACTTACAAAGGAATTCCTCCCAGGGACAGGGGGATTTCCAGCAGCAGTTAATGGCCCATCAACCAACCATTAGCCAAACAGACACTAATGAGCCTTGCATTCCTATACCCAGAAACTAACCTTTCAATTACACAAATTTACATATACTACCCAACAGGGTGTCACAGCATATATAAGTCCACATACACTCCTACCCAACCATTCTCTGAAGATGCCAGCCACAGATGCAGGCAAAATGTCAGAAAGAAACTATTCCAGACCACGGTCTCACAGCCTGGAAAAAACCCAAGGGAAATCTATGGATGCTGGCCATGAAAGCCTTCGACTTCACATATCATGGCTCCATCCTGTGGAATCCTAGGATTTGTAGTTTGTTGTGGCACCAGAGCTCTCCGACAGAGAAGGCTAAATATCTCACAAAATTACAAATCCCAGAATTCCATAGCATAGAGCAGTGTCAAATTGCATTATTTCTGCAGTGTGGCAGCAGCCTGTGTTTTAACTCTTACAATGATATAACAACCTCCAAAGAATATGCAGGTGACATTTCATATGGAGAAGAAGAAATTAAAATAGAAAGAAAGATGGTGGTAGTGGGAGGACTGTTGCCAATTATGACCAGACTTCTCCCCCTCTCTTTTCCTCTTCATCACTTAATTCCATATGTTCTTCAATCCCTCAGTTCTTTATCTGTATTTGTTGTTCCTCTCATCATCTGGTACACCATTAAATACATTTCCTCTACAAGACCTATTAGCTGTAGCCATGGTTATTGTAGTTATCTTAAGTACTGACTAAAAACAGGCTTCTCTTATTGTGATCGTTGACAATAATAAACAGCACCTAACCAGATGGTTAAAGACACATTGGGCCTAGGAGTAGAAAAGGCCTAATTGCAGACAAGCTGGGTAAACAATAATGTGATAGTTTCCAGCCTTCTGTTAATTCCACCTACCCCCCTCTCTCTTTCTCACTCCCCCATCCCTCTTGTGTATTTCTGAACTTACTCATAATTAAAACCTTCCACACTTGATGATTTTTGACCAAAAAAATAAATAAATGACACCAATGATATACAGTACTTTGACTATGGGATGGATCCAGCTATGGCTAATTTAAATCCTATTTATTTTAATGGGTCTACTTGGACAATGGAAAAGAGGGTATGCTTATCAAATTTGCAGATGACACCAAATTAGGAGAGGTAGCTAGCACCCCAGAGGATAGGATCAGAATTCAAAATGACCTTAACAGATTAGAAAACCCTGTCAAAACTACCAAAATGAATTATAACAAGAAGAAATGTAGGATTTGACACCCGGACAGTAAAAATGAAATGCACAGATATAGGATGGGTGACACCTGGCTTAATAGCAGTGCATGCAAAAGGAATCTAGGAGTCTTAGTGGACCATAAGCTGAACATGAGTCAGCAGTGTGATTTGGCAGCCAGAAAAGCCAATGCGATTCTAGGCTGCGTCACTAGGAGCATAGTGTCTATATCGAGGGAAGTAATAGTGCCACTCTATTCTGCTTTGGTCAGACCTCACCTTGAATATTGTGTCCAGTTCTGGACACCACAATTCAAGGAGGACGTTGATAAGCTGGAGTGTATCCAGAGGAGGGTGGCCAAAATGGTGGGAGGTCTGGATGCCATGCCCTATGAAGAGTGGCTTAGGGACTGGATATGTTTAGCCGGAGGAAAAGAAGGTTAAGAGGTGGCATGATAACCATTTTTAAATATTTGAAGGATATCATATTGAGGATTGAGAAAGCTTGTTTTCTGCTGCTCCAGAGACTAGAGACTTTACCAGATGGACAAAATATGGCATCATAATGATGCCACATAACTGCAAAAGGGCGCACAGATCAGACGATGTCACCCTTTCATGGTTATATCCTGTCAAAATCCAGTACCTTTTAACTGACAGCTAAACTGTCAATAGATTCCCTGTGCCAATTTTGTGCCGGCATTGCCAGCATGCGAAACCTCGGGCCATTTAACTCGTCACTGCAGTGAGAGTGGCTGGTCTGGTGTGAACCCTCCCGGATGAGATCAGGATACCCAGGTAAATTTTGCTCTTTTTATGACCCTCCCCAGGTTACTTGGGACTTTTAAAATTTGGCTAGGTGCTTTGTGTCACTTTTAAGGCTTTTATTGTTTTTGTTTTTAAATTTCTCAAACAATGAGTCTCATGGGATTTTGAATGAGGAAGTGAATGGGGCTCCATTCACTTCCTCTTTATTGCCAGGGAGCCTTTGCCAGGAGAGGAAGGTAAGTGCGGGTGGGGAGTGTTCTTTTGCTGGCTTAGAAATGGGGTTTTTTAATGCCGGCAAAAGAACATTTAAAAGGGGTGATCTGATAAAGTCCTAGGACACGGAGGAGTGGACTCAAACAACGGGAGAAGAGATTCCACCTAAACATTAGGAAAAATTTCTTGATGGTAAGAGCTGTTCAACTGTTCAAAACCACTTCCATGTATGTTTGCTCTCTGAGAAATATGTCTCACTGTGTTTAATGGGTCTTAAACCATAGTAAGTTTGTTTAAGATTGCAACCTTACAAGTCCTTAATTTTAGCTGGATCATGTCCCAGATTTCTGCTCTCCTACATTAACAAACAAGGCAGGGATGCCCAGTGCTCATATGATACTGTCATTTTGTAATATGATCATATTTGGCAGTAAAACCCAGGACAGAATTCTGGCTTCTGACTACCATGCTGTGTTGGCCAAAGGCTTGTTAACTTTTCATTGTCAAAATTTGGAAAAGGTTAAAAGTGAGTGTTTACATTTGGTTTTTATCACAGATGTACCTAAGATGAACCAAAGGGGAGCAAGAATAGATCATGAAATGATAGATACTGTGTAATGATCCAGTCTGTAACAAGGTATCAACGTCTGCATTAGCAGCTTCCTAGGATCATGCAGCCAATTTCAAATGGACTGGCAGGACACACCAGAACTGCACACCTGCTCTTTCTCTTGCATGTACTCTGAATTGCTTTGCATTATTTTGTGTTGTATTGGCTGGCAGCCTCTTTGTGAATTGTGAATCACTACGGCATAAGTCAGACATATAAGCTGGACTTACTTCTTGGCCACTGCAGAAGTCTGAATTCTGTTCTGACCACACAATGACCAAAATCTTCCCCAACTGACCTTGTATGCAATGCAGGCCCTCCCAACTTAGCCATTTCTATTCTGTCAGAGAGTGGGGAGCGGGATGAGTGGGGATGCATTCAGCTATTTTCCTGTAGCTGGATGAGGTGCAAGAATGTCATCTGCAGGGACATCCCAAGCATTCCCTGAAGATCTTTGCAAATGCCTGTTGCAGCATGTCCAGTTAGAGGAAAATAACTGGATATATTCCCACTCCTTCTCCACTCTCTGACAACATGGAAATGGCCATGTCAGGTGGTGGTGGAGGGGCAGGGAGTACACTGCACTGCTTACAAGGTGAGGATATATTTTTAATAGCACCAGGAGACATAGGACATTATCAGGTGCAGGGAACCACAGCAAAAAACTGTGTCCCAAACCGTGTCAGAAGAGTGTGACGATAACAGAAAGGGTGACTTTATCAGATGCCCACATCCTCAGCTGTTCTAGGGCATAGTGCTGACGTGGATGGGGCTTCACCTTTTTACTGATGGGCTAAGCCATCAATAAAAAGTGACACCTTATTCACACCTGCGCTATGTCCCTGGAACAGCTGAAGGACATTGTCATCTGATAATTTTGCCCATTTCTGTTATTGTTGCATTCTTCTGACATGCTTTTTGCCACGTCTGATAAAGTCCATGGCTATGGAGACATTGCTACATGATAGAAGTACATCTCACAATGCAGCATCTTGGCCATTATGTTTTTACTGTGCATAATAAAAACAGGTATGATGCTTTGAAGATACAGGTTTTGAAATGGCACTTGAAGGCCATTTGGTCACTGTGACCTTCTAGTTGAGCATTTCTCTCTATCAATTGTTGTATCAGCTGTTCCTGACCTGGTGTTCTCCAGAGTTGTTGGACTTCATCTCCCATCATTCTCAGCCATCACAACTTTTTGGCTGGGAATGATGGGAGTTCCAGTCTTTTCAGTCTTACACATGGAGGGCACAAGGTTTAGAAAGCTTGGCTGGTACCCAGTTCAGTTCCCAAAAACAAATTATGACATTAAAAGCTGAATGACTGTCAGCAAAGAAATGGGATAAGCTTTTTCATTACAATATCTTCATGGTAGGCATACAGGTCTTAGAGGCACAATACATCATTTGAGTAGGAGGAACACTGTGCAGAAGAAATTCTTGGCAGGTAAAACATTCTTACAGATTTGCTAGCTTTTTTCCAGCTAGGCTCCTGTGCCTTTAGCAACTTCACAGCAATTCAAATGTGTAATTCTTTCCTGCCTTTTAGGACCAAACCATCAAAACTTCAGCTGGTACAACTTTTTTTATGCAATACAGGCAAGCCGGTGACAAAATATTCATCTGCTAAATTTTCTCCAGTCATGTAAGAGACAAAAGCAGAGGGAGGGGGCACAGCAGCTTTCTTTTCCTTGCCCCTGTACTATTACAAGATGAGATGCGGTATCTGCAAGATGTTCTCCCTTCCATGCAATCATTAGTGGAGAAAAAATGCTATCTAATACTAAATTTGGTGCCCAAGCATGGCCAAACAGATGTGCACATATTAAACTTGGCTATGGTTGCCAGCTGGCAAGAAGAAAAACATTTTGCTGTATTCCTGCAGTTTTAAAAATTTTTGTTGTGTGCCTTCAAGTCATTTCTGACTTATGGCGACCCTAAGATGAACCTATCATTGGGTTTTCTTGGCAGAATTTGTTCACAGGGGGTTCACCCTTGCCTTCCTCTGAGGCGAAGAGAGTGTGACATGCCCAAGGTCACTCAGTGAGTTTTCATGACCATGTGGGGATTCAAACCCTGGTCTCCCAGTGTCCTAGTCCAATACTCAAATAACTACACCATGCTGGCTCTAATTTTAAAAATAGCTTGAAGTATAGGACCGAGCAAGTGATGGTTGCCTCCATGCGGTTTAAAAGCTTCGTCTTCTCTAGCACTTGGCTCTCCAGATGTATTGACCTCCCAATTTTTGCAATTCCCTAGCAGCACACTATTCATGTTTGGCTGAACTGGTGGGAGTTGCAGTTCATCAACATCTCCCACCCTACCTGCCCTATCTCTTGCTACACATTGTCAAGCTCATCTGCAGAGGCCAGTTGAAAAACTGGTAATCCTAAACTTCTTCCCCTCCCCACTAACAAGGAGGCAGAGGAAGGGTACAACTGTGAGAAGTGTACAACAGTAGCTGGCCATACTTTCCCAGCAGAAGCTCATAAAATCTTGGAGTCCTGGGAACATAACAGAGGAAAGTTGTTGTCGGATAATCTGCTGCTTATGATGCGTTGCAAAATGTAATAGAAGCAAATGGAGCGGGCACACATACCTTGCTTAACAAGTAAAAGAGGACAAAAGAAGGATCAGCATTTCCTTCAGGTTATGCAGAGTTCATTTTATTGCATCCTATCAGAGTGTGGCTTCTCTTTCTCTCTCAGGTTTAAGTTGATCTGTGGTAATGCTGGTTTAATAATTGCATCTCAGCTGTTTTGCAACTGGGCCCTGACTCAAGTGGAGGTATTGTGGGAACAGATTTGTGGCTGATTAAGACAGACCCTTCAAACCTGCTGTGTTATTTTCTCTCTCTATCCCCCTCCTCCCGCCCACCGCCTATGAGTGACTGTTTTCTTTCTTCTTTGCCACAACAACAGCTCAGCTACACCCGTTTTTTAGAGGAGTGTCTCTAGTCATTAGATTGCCCAGTCACTCCTCTGGTGGTTTCAGCAGGGAGTGTGCTGGAAAGAAAGAGTAGAGAAAGAGAAAGAGAGAGGAAGGTGGTGAGTGAAGTTTTATTAGTGTTTTCACAAAGTGTTATTGTTCCCGCCCCCATGTGAATATTTGGCATGGCAGGTGAGACACTGTGGGGTTGGTATCTCAGCTTGGCACATGCTCCCAGGCTCTGCAGGGAGTGACAGGCCAGCGGCAGTGATGCTGAGGGCAAAGCTGTGAAAACAAACCCTCCTAGATTATGTGGGCTGCTGACCAGGCATGTTATTTATTGCAATCCACTTCGTGGGCCTATCCATCTCAAACAAACAATGGCTCTTTTCCATTCTCTTATTTGTGTGGGAGCTTATCCATGAAAACAGCGTCTGGGAAGAGGGTGGGGAAAAGAGGCTTTGGCATTCTGTCCAGAGGGGTGATTCACTTGAGCAAGGCTCTTCCTTACACAGTACAACACCAAAAGAATGTTCTCTTCACTCTTAATTACAAAGGAAATGAACCAAATAACACACAGTCCTTTCTGCTGCCGCACTCTGATCAATTCAGGCAGGTGGTGGTCATGCACTGGGATAACTTGCACTGCAAAAAACAAAAAACAAAACCCAGGATCTGTTTCTTTAAAAAGAGAAAGATGGCTAATGGACAAAGCAAGTGAATTAATGCAGTGTATATCAGAGCCTGGAAAAGTTACTTTTTGGACTACAGCTGTAGAATCCCCCAGCCAACATGGTCATTAGGAGCTGTCGTCCACCTGCCCTCAAAATAATATCTCCAGTTTTTAGAATAGACATTATGGATTATATAGTATATACAGATTATGGAGCATAGGATTTAGAATATGGTTCATTCTGGGCTAGTATTTAGGGCTTGTGCAATTGCTCAAGCCCATATTTCTGTAGTAGTCCAGTATGAGTACAGGTTGACCCCTGTATCCACAGGGGATACATTCCAAGACATCTCCCTGAAACCATGGATAATAGGGAATCCTAATATTTTCAATGAGAGGAACTCTGGAAGTTGACCATAGAATCACATTGGAGGACTTAGAAATGCTTAGAGATAACCTATTTTTTGGACATGGATAAGTGAAATTGTGGATACCAAATCCATGGATACAGGGGGCAACCTGTATGTTCTAGGCTCTTCTGTTTCCTTTCCTCATTATTAATGCAGCAACAAGGAAGTAAGTAACCATGGAGAAGAAGGGAACAGCAGCTCTTGCTCCCTACCTGCTTATTAGGGTTGCCAGGGTGAAAATTGGAGAGGGCTCCTGTCCCTTTAATGGTTGTGTGGAAGAGACTATTTCAGCAGCTGTTGCTTTTCTGGCAACTAAGCAACAAGCCACACTTGCTGAAATTCCCTCTATTACACATCCATTAATGGGACAGAAGCCCTCTCTAGTTTTCATTCTGGTAATGCTACTGCTTACAAGAACACTGATGAGCAAGTGGGTGGCCTACAGAGAGATGGTGGCAGTGAGGGGTGTGTGTCCATGTTTGATATTGATCCCTGGGGCTGGCAGTGGGTTCAGTGCTACAGACATTATGCCCTTTGACAGAGCTTTTCCTGCAAGTCCTGGGTTCAAGTTCAAGCTTAGTCATACATTCATCTGGAGCCCTTTTGAGTCATACTCTTCCTGCTCTCTCATTTCCAGATTTGTAAAATGGGAATAATCATGAAAGTGGCTCGCATTGCAAAGGCTATGTAAAGACATTTGGGGGAAAAATAAGACATGCTGTCTAGCAACTGAGATGGTGATAAAGGGACATCAGTTAGGGTCTACATCTATTGGCTGGAATTCACTTGGGCAATTATGAATATGTTACCACCATAGTTATGTAACTATGCAGGGATTCTCACCCCCCATCCCCGTTTACCGGGCAGCAGCCACTGCAAGTGACAGCAGTCTGTTTTCCTGTCACTTGGGAAGCAGTTGGCTGATGTTCCCACCCCCTCCTGTGAGCCATCTCTGTTGCAACAGGCAGAAACAGGGACTCTGTCACAATTTCCCCAGAGATTGGTCACTGGAGGCGGTGGTGGAAACAACAGCGGACCAGCTGCTGCCTGGTAAGTGGGGATTTGGGGACTTTAATGGTCCCTATGTATCATTTGAATTAGGCAATAAGCAGGGATCATGAATACAAAACAGTCACAAATGTGTAACTCTAAGTTACACATTCATAATGGCTCAAGTGAATTCTAGCCATTGTTTTTTTAGAAAAAAGTCACTACCTTAAAAGATGAAAAAAATCCCTTAGACTCAGATTGCAATATTATCTTTTCCCACATGGGAGATTATCAGAAAGGAACACAAAAAGCTTTCCTGTCCCACAATCACCAGACCCATCCCTGTCCCAGCATAATAACCCTACCCATCAGACTTACCTTATCGTCTGTCCAAAGGCAGCCCAGGCATGAACAGAGCTCTAGTGGAGCTCTGTCCACTTCCTGGACTGAAATCTCACCCATTCTCATGAGAAGATGGAAGTGCGGGAAATTCAAAAAGAAAAAGAAAAAAAAGCACACAAAAATGTTCACAAAAGCACATACACACACTAAAAAAATAACAAGTAACCCGGGGAGGGTACAAAAAAGAGGGTAGCCTACCTGGTTCTCATGATCCCACTTGGAGGTGTTCTGGCAGGACTGCCCATTGACACTATATTCACAAGTCAAAAATGGTGTGAGGTTTCAGACACCGGCAATGCCAGCACCAAAATGGGACAGCCGATCCATTGACAGCTCCAGCCTATCATTATTATTATATTATTATTATTTATACCTTGCCCCTCTGCTAAAAACAATCGGGGCAGCTTCCAACAATTAAAACATTATAATAATGACTAAAAACACCACCACCCCACCCTCCCCCATAAAAAGACATTAAACACTATAAAATTAAAACCTTCTAACTAAAAACACATTAAAAACAAATATATACATAATTTTAAAAAGCCAATAGACTGAGATCCTGAGGCCGGGATCTAATCAGGAAAGGCCTGGCGAAAGAGATCCGTCTTTAGTGCTTTTTAAAAGCTACTCAAGCTTGTCAACTGACGGATCTCATTCAGCAGGCTATTCCATAAATTGGGGGCGATTACTGAAAAGGCCCTCTGGGAGGTTGCAGACAGCCTAGATTTTTGTGGCTGAAGCAGATTCCTCCCAGAGGACCGGAGTGCGCGGGGAGAATTGTATGGGAGGAGGCGGTTCCGGAGATAAGTTGGACCCAAGCCATTTAGGGCTTTAAAGGTAATAACCAACACCTTAAACTGGGCCCGGAAACTGATAGGCAGCCAGTGGAGAGATTTTAATACTGGAGTTATATGATCTCTCCGAGATGTTCCTGAGACCACTCTGGCTGCCATATTTTGTACCAACTGAAGTTTCCGGACCAAGCATGAGGGTAGCCCCATGTAGAGCGCATTGCAGAAATCTAGACGAGAGGTTACCAGCACATGCACCACAGTCTCGAGGTCCCTTACTTCCAGGAAAGGGCGCAGCTGGCGTATCAGCCGAAGCTGATAACAAGCGCTCCTGACCGTCGCATTCACTTGACTCGTCATCTGAAGTGATGAATCAAGGAGCACCCCCAGAATGCGAACACAGTCCTTAATGGAGAGTGTGACCCCATCCAGGACTGGCGGTTGCAGCCCAACTCCTAGTTTCGGGGCCGCTACCTTGATCACCTCCGTTTTGTCCGGATTTAGTCTCAATCTGTTTTTCCTCATCCAGCCCATTACTGCTTTAAGACAGTCATTAAGAGGAGAGATGCCATTGGAATTCGAGGCCGATGATCGGGACAAGGAGAAATAGATCTGGGTGTCATCAGCGTACTGATAACACCCAGCCCCATAACTCCGAATAATCTCACCCAGCGGCTTCATATAGATGTTAAACAGCATCGGGGACAGGATGGTACCCTGTGGAACACCACAAGTAGGCTCCTTTCTGCTGGAGCAGCTGTCCCCAAGCCGCACCCTCTGGGACCTGCCTGAGAGGAAGGACCGGAACCACTGGAGCGCAGTGCCTCCAATTCCTAACCCCCTCAGGCGATCCAGGAGAATGCCGTGATCTATTGTATCGAAAGCCACTGAGAGGTCCAGAAGCACCAACAGGGACACATTACCCCTGTCGATGCTTAGACGCAGATCATCGGTCAAGGCAACCATGGCAGTCTCCACTCCAAATCCCGTCCTGAAGCCAGTTTGAAATGGGTCTAGATAATCAGTTTCATCCAAGACCACTTGGAGTTGAAGAGCAACTGCCCTCTCAATCACTTTGCTCAAGAATGGTAACATAGAAACCGGCCTATAGTTGTTCATGTCCAGGGGGTCTAGGGAAGGGTTTTTCAGGAGCGGCCTAACCGCCGCTTCCTTTAAACAGGATGGAACACACTCTTCCCCGAGGGATGCATTGATGATGTCCTTAAGGAACACCATCAAGGTACCCCCCGTGGATAGCCAGCCATGAAGGGCAAGGATCAAGAGGGCAGGTTGTCTTCCTCACTCTAACAAGTAGCTTGTCCACGTCCTCAGTACTCACAGATTGAAATGGATTCAGTAAACTTACATCAACGGAGTTGCTGGACACCTCGTAAATTGTTTCTGTCAAAATGCTGGCATCTAAGTCGGCTCTTATCTGAGAGATTTTATCTGCAAAGTAATTGTTAAATGCGTCACAGCAGGCCGTTGTTGGGTTAAGCAATGGGTTCTGCGCAGGTATAACCTGTGTCATCTCCCTTACCACCCTAAACAGCTCTGCTTGATGGGACTCTGCAGATGCAATATGTGCAGAGGAGAAGGATCTCTGCGCTGCATGTATTGCCTCTCGGTAGGACCGAAGAAAATTCCTATGTCGAGTCCTGTCAGATAAGAGTCGAGTTTTCCACCAGTTGCACTCTAGTCATTGTCCAACCCGCTTCATTTTCCTAAGCTCTGAAGTATACCATGGCTTACGGTTAGAAGCGGGTTGGAAAGGACGCTTGGGAGCGATCGTGTCAATAGCCTTGGTAAGATCGGTGTTCCAAGTATTAACCAAAGCTTCGACAGGGTCACCGGCGTTACCAACCATTAAACCCTCCAAGGCTTTCTGGAATCCTATTGGTTCCATTAGCCTTCGGGGGCGGACCATTCTAATGGGTCCACCACCCCCGGTGGGGCGGGAAGAGACTCTTAGTTCAGTTTTGACCAGGAAATGATCTGTCCATGACAATGCGGTGGTTTTAATAACCACCGCCCACGGATATTCCTGTTCCGTACTAAAGACTGCATCGAGAGTATGACCCGCACAATGTGTGGGCCCAATGACCAATTGGGATAGGCCCATGTTTGTCATGGTTTCCATGAACTCCCGAGCCGCACCAGTCAGATTTGTCAAGCTGGTCTCGAGTGGAATGTTGGAGTCGCCCAAAACTAAAAGTCTGTGCGACTCCAACAGCAGCTCTGAGACCAGCTGTGTCAGTTCGGTTAGGGAGTCTGCTAGACAACGGGATGGTCAGTATACTAGCAGAATCCCCAAACTATCCCTGGTCCTCAGGGTAAGGTACATACACTCAAAGTGTATGTACCATAAAAAGAAATGCCACAAGAACAAGAGCAAAACACACAAGGACAATGTTGTGTGATATTGGTGTCCTTTTGCATTCCACTGGTGTCATTTTGGTGCCACATTAGCTGCACCTGATAATCTCCACGGTGCATCCCTTGTTCCTGAACATTGACTAGAAAAGATGCACACACAGTTGACAAACATATTTGTATTTAATTCACTGCATGGACAGTATGTATGCATGTACACTGTACACAACTATTTTTATAGAAAAATGTTTGAACAATACCAGTAACCAAGAAACAACATCAAAGAAAGAGAAATATAGGGTCTTTTGTAAGACCACTAACATTATTAAGCAATATGGTCCACATGGTTGTTAATAAACTATAGCACCCACAAACAAAAATCTTCTTGAATCATAAATGTTTTTGAGGATCAATTGTTTATAGCCTTGTGCCAGACTGCTGTTTGTTATTATGTTACAGCTGAAAGAAATGGTGGCAATCCTTAACTAAAATATGTTTCACAGGTTAAAACTGACTGCTAATCATGTTTTTGACCATATAGCTTTAAAGCATGGTAAATGACTTGTTTTCATAAATTTTCTAGCTGAGGTACTTTAACAGTTGTATTTTTGTTTACTGTGGTGAATGCCTACAAGAGTGCTTTCTAAAGGACTTGGGTATCAGGCACAGGCATGTCTCAGTTAATAAAGCTTCAGACAAAGAGGCTCCTTTTTACAAAGTGTTTTTAGTCCTGCCCTGCCCCCTTTTTCCTTCTTGTCCTCCATCTAGTTGGAATGTGATTTTTTAGCAGCTTGACACTGGGAAGATGGTGAAGGATGGCTGGAGAAATACAGACTTTGGTGTTCATTTTCAGCAGAGTGTCTGCAGGAAACAATGCTATCAACAAAGCTGGAAAAGAAAAGGCTTCTGCTCCAGTTTTACTACAGCCATATGTGCCTGTCTACAACAGGCAAGGAAAACAGCAGTTACCTCCAGAATCCCTTACTGAGTATGCATGAACAGTAAAACAGAGAGAAAAAGGGAAAGCAGATGAGCGTGCCTCACCAACTAAACCCAGATGTTAAAGAAGTATAGACCTACTGTATAAATTCGATCACCAAAATGGAAATCAGAAGAAAAGTTAAGGCTTGCAAAAGAAAAAGTTATGTTTGGATTTATTTTGGAAGACACCCTCAAGTGGTCTCTAGAAGGTTCAAAATATTTTTGTTTACTTATGCAAGGCTTATCTGACCTGGTTGGTTCATTTCACATGCATACATTGCTAGTTTTGGTAATTTCCCCCCCTGAAACATGGTGAACTGGTCTTCTTTTTCACTGAGCAGAAACCTATCCCTATTCTTTCCATGTTATTTCTGATGCTGGCACCAAAGTTTCTGTTAAAGATGGAAAGCCTAGGAACACATATTTTGTTAAATGAGGTATACCTGTAAATAAATTGTGAGAGTTACCATCCTGTTAATTGGTATTCTTCCCAATAAAGAAGCTGATGGTACTAGAAAACTGAATGTTATAAATTTAGCAAAACACCCTTGTAATATTGAAATGACATTATTTTGATAAATGTATAAGAATGCACTTTTCCTGCTCAGGCATCATTTCTCAAGATGTTCTGCTGGAAAATGAATTCGTGTAGGAACAGGCGAAGGAAAGTCCAAGGCAAAGGAACCACTAAATCCAAAGTCACAAAACACATACAGTACCAGTGTACCTGGAGTAGGGATGAAAATAATCTTCTCAATAGTTTTCCAGTCGAAAAATAGGTTTCCAGAAAATTAGGAAATCCCATTGGGAACACTAACAGAACAGTGATACTTCTGTACAGTTTTCTCCTAGTATTCGAATGGTCTGAAGAGTTCTGGGAGATTATGTTGTGAAGAAACACACTTTAAGAAAATGTATGTGTGCAAAAACATGTGTTTTTGTATTTCTCTTCCCAACAATTTTTTTTGGAACACTTCAGGATATTTGAGTACAAGGAGAATGCTGCAGAGAAATATTTGTTCCTTGGAACACTTTGGGATGTTTGAAAACAAGGAGAATACTGTAGAGAAATTATTTTTCCTGCCACACAAGAAGAAAACAGTGGATTATTTATATCCCTAGTCTGGAGGACATGGTGCTGGAAGAGGCTGATACAGGGCTTTATCAGATGAGCATCCAAAAACGGTATAATCCTACGACTGGCATTATATCACTTACCTTTGCATATCTCTGTAATTGCATGAAAGAACTGCCACAGAATCATTGCATGATGACCACTAGCACTTTAAGAATGGGAGTTTACTTTCACAATTTGGGACGTGCGAGATTTTGGCTGTTCTCATGAGAAGACACGAATGTGCTTAAAAGTTTAAAAAACCCTCAATTTAAAAAGTAAATGCACACCCAAGCACTGAAACACACCTAAAAACTTGCCAGCAAAATGGGGCAGTGCATTAAAAGAGCATCCCATGCTTCATTTCTGCATTCTCACTTAGACGTTTTCTTGCTGATGACTGCCTATTCACATTGTAATCTTGCAATTACAGTGGGACAGAGTTTTGCATGCTTCCAATTCCATGAAAACAACACCATTGAAGATCTATTGAGAGGTTAACATGTCAATTAAAAGCAATGATTTTTCATGGCTGCAGAATGAGAAAACCATGATGTCATGTGGTAACAGGGCCCATTCACGCTATCCTGACATTGTTATCCTGCTATTTTTGCCACATCTGATAAAGTCCACAGAAGCTGCACTAACAGAAAAAGACTGTTCCTTCTTGGTTGATGGTGATGGTGATTTCATTTTCCACATAGAACCCCAAGGCAGCTTACAGCCTCCATAAAAATATTGGCCGGCATCCTGTTTGTGCACCATCCTGGTGTAACTGCACTGGCAAAGGCAGTGGTAGCAGGAGGAAATGGCCATGAAGGAAGGCTGCTCAGAGCTAGCAGATTGTCACACATTTTAAAATCTCAAACTGCAGTTATCCAAAATCACAAATTACAAATATCAGGGGGTTGTAAAACCAACCATGTGAAGAAATGGCAAGGTAGCAATTTTATTCACAAGAGCCAGGCACCTTTGAGAAGAAAATGCAGAGTTCTACAGTTTATCAAGAGTAAATGACGGAGGAGCTTCCACGCTGTGTTATTTGCTTGCTTTTTTCTTTAAAAGGCATGTTACATAATGATGCTGTCAGCCGGTGGTCCTCTTTCATCCCCCCCCCCATGTTTCTTCTTGAGAGCTCCTAAAATACAACTTTATTTGAAAGGAATGGAATAGAAGAGCAATCTTTGTAAGTGGAGGTAGCCTTGCAGTACCACTCTTCCAATTCCCCCCCCCCCGAAAAGGCTTGGTTTCAGTGCGTGCAGTGATATTTAGACAAAAGAGCCCTTTCATCCATGTCTCTTCACTCTCACGTTTCAGTTAGCACTGTTTGTGTAGTATGGTATTCTTTTGTCACTGTTCTTCTGTGCCATCAAGTCAACTCTGCCATATGATGATCTTAACTCAAGGTTTTCTTGGGAAGATTTATTCTGAAGAGGTTTTTCATTGCCTTCCTCTGAGGTTGAGAGAGTGTAATTTGCCCACAATCACCCAGGGGTTTTCATGACTGAGCTGGGATTCAAACCCTGGTCTCCTGGAGCCCTAGACCAGCATTCAAATCACTAAACCACACCTGGTTTTCTTTATCAGTTTTTTTAAAAATTTTAAAATTGCCTCCTTTCAAAAAGTTTGAAATTTACTTTGAGTTATGACTTGAGAGAGACCTTTTATAAGATGATGTACATATAGTATCTAAGTTCTGCCAAAATGTATACAAATTTTTCAAATAAGTGTTGGAAATGTGAGCAGAAAATTGGGACATTGTTTCATATGTGGTGGATTTGTGAGAAACCTCAGAAATATTGGAATCAAATCCACAAAACGTTAGAGGACATTTTCAAAATAAAACTTCAGGTGAAACCTGAAGTTTACCTATTTGGGATGCTGAAAGAAAATTTGGAGAGGAAACATGGGAAAATTTTACAATATATGATTGTGCCTGCAAGATTGTTATGCACCCAGAAGTGTGTGGGGAGAGAGAGAGAGAGATACCGTACTCCTTTGAAAAAAGATTAGCTGATCAAGATATGTGATTTAGCTGAAATGGATAAACTGGCATTGTTGATTCAGAAGAAATCCTTGGTTAATTTTTAAAAAGATTGGGAGGTGTGTGTGTGTATTGTATATATGTATATATTGTATATATTGCAACACTTTCCTTTCCTCCTCAACAATAGAGGTTGCTTGCTCCTATTCAGTTCCAACTATGTTGCCCATCAACGATCATTACGTTTTAACCAAAAAAAGATCATGATGGAGAACCCTTTGTTTAGTCCTAGGAAACTCTGAGAAACATTGTATTCAACTCAAAAACCCCATCCCATCAGGGGATTATCACATATAAATATCGTATCATACCATCAAAGTGTGCACAGATGCTCTTCTTCCTGACTCCACATCAGTCTGTGTACCAGGTGCACAGATTCTCTTCCTCTTGGCTCCAAATCAGACTGTGTAGCCATTCTGCCTTCTGAACCCCCTCTCTGCTGATTTACTTAGTCATCTCAGCTCTCCAAGATCGGTACAGTATAACCCACAATACTCTATTCCTCTATCCAAATACTTTCCACTATCTTCGATAGCTTTGTGTGATTGCTTGAAGCCTGAATGTTTGTGTAAATGCTGTTAAAACTAATTTCTAATAAAGATAATTTAATTGTACATTCCGACTTGGAGTCTCCTCAGTTACTATTGGTATACATAGGTCAAAAGATCCTGCTGTTACCCAGCCTCTCACTGCTATTTTGAGCTAATTAAATATTCCCCATACTAAGATTTGGACACCAGTGGGATCCTTGTGGACCCCACACAATTTGGGTAACACAATGAAAATCAGTAACAATTCTGCATGGAACTTTCTTCAGAAGAACTGTAGCTGGGTAGTGCTAAAAGCCCATAGGGTTCATATTACAAGCAAGTTATTCAGACATATAATTCTGCCTTCCTGATGCTCCTCAGCACCTCATACCTAGGTCATGATTTTATCATGCAGACTTACTAGATCTTCCATTTAAGATATATTTACATACAAATATTTCATATTCTGCAACTGAAGATGGCTTGACACTGTTAAGACCTTTATCGCTCAACTTTCCCCCCCTGAAAAATGTCAACATTTGTATTGCTTTTGGTTATTGCTCAAAGGATGAGCTGCAGAAAGGCTCAGGTCCAAAACCTGTGTTTCAAAAAACTCTGAGTATCACAAAAGATTTAGAGGGTTCCTCTTGGGGAAATGTTTTCACAGATGTTCTTAGTGGAATTTGCTCAGTGACTCTTTGTCCATTGGTATTTGCCAGGAGACAATTGCTATAGTGATATTTGGCAGCTATTAAAAGCACAGGAATGAAGACAAGGGAGAAAAGGTATAAATTCTAAATCAGAAGGAGCAATTGTTACCCTTTATTTGCAAAACCACCTCTTAAGTATTCCTTGCCTAAGAAAACCCTATGAAAAAATTCATGGGGTCATCATTAGTCAACAGGTGACTTGAAGGCACACTTATATACATTTGTTTCAGATACTTAGGAATGGGCTTGGAAATCAAATTGTCCGAGCCTGAGGTAAGGTCCTCCAATGTAGCATCCTCTAGCTGTTTTGGAATACAGGCAGTTAACACAACCTCTAGCAGTGAAGCTCCTTTTTGGCTTTTTATGTCTGCCCCTTCCTTATCCTCTGTTCGGAGGGTGGTAAAGGAGGGATGGAGAAACACAGACTTTTGGTTTTGGGTTGCAATGGGTCTGCAGTAAACAATGCAATAAACAAAACTAGAACTGGAAAAGAGCAGGATTCTATTCTAGTTGATCCTTCTGTACCCATGCAACAGGCAAATTAAGCAGCAGCTGCCTCCAGTTTGAATCCTTTACTGAACACTTATGAACAGCAAAACAGAAAGAGAAGACAGCAGATAAGCCTTTTTCCTCAGCTCTCCCCCAGTATGTTAAAAAAAAAAAAACATAGGTCTATAAGTTTGGCCACCAAAATGGAAATAAGAAAAGCAGAGACTGGTTAAAGAAAGTAATCCCTGGACATATTTTGGAAGAAGCTTTCAAGTAGTCTCTAGAAGGTTTGAAATGTTTTTGTTTCCTTATGCAAGGCTTACTTGACTTGGGAGATTATTAGATGACCTAAATATGGTGTTACATGAACACCAGGATTTTGCTAAAGGGCTTGTTTTTCAAATAACATCATCCCTGTGTCGTTATGCTCCCGTGTTGATTCTGTTTCACCCTTCTTGAGCCATGAATAGATCACCCATTCCGCTCCTGTCACAAAATGACAGGTGAGTTAAAAGGTGCCTCATTATGCTGGCACAATGACAGTGTTAGTGGGAGGTCCATTCCAGACACTTCTGGGTGTGATCAGGACATCCAGGTAAGTGACACCCTTTTTTGTTACACTCCCCAGGTTACTTGGTATTTTTAAAGTTTGTTTTTGTGCTTGATGTCATTCTTTACCTTGTCTTTTTCCTTTTAACTTTGAATTTCCTGTGTGCTCATCCTCTCACGAGAATGGCCCAGGATTTCAAACCCCGAAGTGAATGCAGCTCTGGAGAGCTGCATTCACTCCTGGGCTGCCAAGGGAGAGGGAGCACTGCACCATTAAGGTAAATGTAAAACCGTTCATTATTGTGCTGGGATGGGGTCGGGAGAGGAGATAGCAAGACAGGGATGCTATTTTTGTCCCCATCTGAAAATCTCCTTGGTTATTTCATTTTACATGTCACTGTTGTTCACTTTGGTTAAAAAGTTTGCTGAAACATTTTGAACTTTTCTTCTTTTTCGTCATGTAGGAACTATCCGTATTCTGTTCATTTTATTTCTGCTGCTAGTACAGAATTTTCTGTTTAAAAAGTAATGCCCAGGAACACGTCTACTTTGTTAATGAGGGGCTTGTCTACATGGGCAATAAAGCCCATACTCATCCCATAGTTGCTGCATAGTTGACACATGATGCCTTAGACAATGCATATTTTTACTGGGTTTTTTTCAGGTAACCCTGGATCTTTAAGATTTGTGGTTTGCTCTTCATTTTAGGGGAAAAGCCAGATTTTTGGCTGTGTGGCAGCTGAGGATTACCTTAGGAGCAAAGTTGGGGCAGAACATCTGGTGGATGGGACTCTGTTCTGGCACTTTTTAAAAATTGTGAGTATATCTGGATAAGCATAACTCATATTTCTGCTTATCCACTAATACAGTACTCTGGAACCACGTATATTCATTTATTTGCATGCATGAGCAAACAGGAAGAAAGCCCAGAGCAGTATCATCAGTGTGATCAGAAATAGTATGACGTATAGGACACAGGATCAGCACAGGGCCACTCTTTTACTCTGGCACAATCGGACAAGCCCTGGTGCATGCAGTGTTTATGGGGCCACTGAGGATCAAAGAAATCCACCGTGGCTATGAGGTAGGTGCTGTGTTTCCCACCTGCCCTGAGTTACAGCTGTACAGATCACACTATGCCCGATTATTGGCAGTGCTGTGTGGCAGTTATGGG
Organism: Gambelia wislizenii; assembly: GCA_030847615.1. NCBI lineage: Eukaryota > Metazoa > Chordata > Lepidosauria > Squamata > Crotaphytidae > Gambelia > Gambelia wislizenii. The sequence continues at coordinate 224,397,983 of JAUMIR010000003.1, read as the reverse complement.
AGCCATAGTCAAAAACATGTAGAGGCCATCTTGTTAGGGGAGGTTGGTCTAGCAATAGCATTTGTATTTCTATAATGCTTACCAGTGCCAAAGCACCCCCTAAGTGGTTTACAATGTGTTAGCTAATTGCCTCCAAGAAGCTGGGTACTCATTTTACTGACCTACAGAAGGATGGAAGGCTTAGTACCTAAGGACCGTGATTTGATCTTAAGTGCAACATAGTAGTGTACAATGAGCATGTGTTCTATTTTCTAGAGGCCACTCCTGTATTTGAAGAGCTGTCCTAGAATAGTCCTTGATATCATCTTCTCTCTAAGCTTTGGACACCAGCTCTGCTAATCCATTAGTGGTCCTCTTGTGTGGGGAATCTGAGAGCGCCCATGCCTGTTTTGTATAAAAGTTGACCAAGCCCACTTGCCACATGAGACAGCCAAAGGCAAAAGCAAAGCAGCATGGTGATTCCCATTGTCATTTAGTCCCCTATCAGTGTGGTAACAGTGGACGCACAGCTTACCAGCTCAGGGTCTATGGTGAGATGTACTGTAGTTCAATTTAAGTTATATTAATTAATGTCTGGAATCCTGTTGGGCAGTTATGAATGCATTTCTTTTCTTTTTTGGTTTTTAAATAGATTTTACTGATAAATTCAACTATGTATTAAAACTTTACATCGTTGTTCTGAGAAACAATGTGATTACAATAAACAACATAAAACAACCTGAGCAGGATGTGAGTCATTATTTACCTGAAGAGAACATTAATTGCTTTAGTCATTGACATCTGTTCATGTCCCCAATGGGGCCTCTAGTATATCTTTCCAGATGTTTTGTTGATATGGAGGAGGGCACAGTTGGGACACGTCATTATTAATAAAGTCTATTAATGGATACCAAATTTCAGCAAACAATTGTTTGCCTTTACAGCCATTAGTGCGTCTGATGTGGTCTGATAGTTTCTCCATGAACCATAAGTCCCATAGTTTTGCCCACCAATTGTCCACTGTGATGTTCCCTGTCTTCCAATGCTGGGCAATCTCAGGTCTTGCTACTGCTATCAAAAATGTAATGAGTTTTTTTGTATTTTAACGATTTGTTCTCATTTGCAAAGAGGGAGAATAATATTAACTTTGGGCAAAGTTGTATCTTTTGCTTCGTAATTTTGGAGATGAGATTTAGGATTGAATTCCAAAATGTGGCTACTATGGGGCATTCTACCCACATATGTAAATAATGCCCTTGCGACCATAGTTTCTCCAACAATTTGAGTTTATACTTCACATCGCCCTTGCTTACAGGTGTTAAATACCACTTGTAGGTTAATTTAAGTGTGTTTTCTTTAATGGCAATGGTTCATGTTTTGAAAGAAGCCAACATCCATATATTGGCCCAATCTGCTTCTGTGATTGTTAAATGAAGGTCTGCTTCCCATCCCTGTTGATAATGTGCACCTTCCCCAAATTTTTCATCAATTAGCCAACTGTAAATCATTGCTAATTTATGAATGTGTTTCTAACTGGTATTCATGATCCCTAGTTTGGAGAACATGTAGAGACTGTGAAAGTCCCCCAGTCCACACTTACTGGGAAGCAGCTGCTGCGATTGATGAGGTTCTGTTCCCCTGCTACTTGGGAAGCAGCTGACTGATGTTCCTTTGCCCCTCTTGTGTAAGCGATCTCCAGCACAAGGGGAAATTGCACCAGGGACCCTGCTCCTGCTTGTTGCAATGGAGGCGACTCACAAGAGGAAGTGGAAATGTCAATCAGCTGCTTCCTGAGCAACACAGGAATGAACTCCTGCCAATCACAGTGGCTGCTTCCTGGTAAGTCAGGATTAGGGTGGTTGGTTTGGGCTGGGAGTCATTGCATAGCCATGTAATTACTGTGGTTATGCATTTGTAACTCTGGCCATTATTTCTAAACTTGTATGTATACATGTAAATTAGCACATGCAATTTTAATGCAAATCTGTGCCTTCTTTACTTGCTTATTGGTCATGCCTTCCTCTGTTTTTGCCAGCATCTAAATGACTATCTTAACATAGCCTAACACTCCAAAATTTCAAACTGACCTTGGTCTTGCCATGCTATGAGTAAGCTAAAGCTGTCAAATATCTAAGACTATGGGAAACTGGTCTAGATGAATACATTCTGCTTTTGTTACATTGAGCCTTCTGTGCCATGTTTCTGTATTGTCCAAAGGTGATAGTTCCATTCAGAGCTATTGGTGGCAAAAAGAGAGTCTAATAGTAATAATAAAAGCATCATTTTGCTTTCCGGAAGAAAAAAAATGAAGAAGAGAATGCAATTTGTTCTGAGAAACTCTCAGTGTATAATAGTGGCAATTTCTGACAATGCCCCACCAAGATGAATAATTTACATCTCATCCAAATGACTGATTTTTGAGCTTGCTAAGGCAAAGAAGGAAGTGAAATCTTTTCACATAAATCTCTCAAACTATACACAGTGGGATATATGTCTGTTCTGCCCAGAGAAACAAGCATGACAAATTGCTGGAAGATTTCCTTCCAGCGACGGGCACCTTAGAGATCACACTTCATCCTTTCCTTTGTTCTGAAGCATTGCTTCCGGTCTTTGGGATGGAATGTGCAAACTGGAAAGGAGTTCTAGGAGGAAGCAAGTTGTTAAAGAGGTGTTTCCTAATCTTTTCCATGGGTTAGATATCAGTGACATTCTGTTTTATAAATGCTTCACAACGCCATCATTTTCCTTACAGTGGGTCCAGTTTAAGTGACAGACAGTATCCTATGGTTAGGATCATAGGTAAGAACCTTATACTGAGTCTGACCATTGGCACATCTTGCCCAGTACTGAACTCAGTTTTTCTCAGAGCTCCTCTAGAATGCCAAGGGTTTAACCTGGGTCCACCTGCATGCAGAACAGGAGCTGACACTGAGCTATGGCCCATCCATGAACAGAGCCCAGAGGGCTCCATCTGTTCCTCACAGCCAGGGGCCCTTTCACACTACACAATTATAGCACTATTATTCCTCTTTAACTCTCATGGCAACATCCTATGGAATCTTGGAAGTTGCAGTTTAAGGTGGGGTATTTAGAATTCTCAGCCAGGGGGCTCCAATAGTTCACCAAACCATAAACCCTCCAGAACATAGCCATGGTATCAAAGTGCTATAACTGTGTAAGTATGACCCCCATATCTATGAGGGATATGTTCTTGGACTTACCATGGAAATGCAAAACCATGGTTAATAGTGAACCCTATTGAAATGAATGACTTCCAGCCCAAGTCATGCTGGAGGGCCTAGAGATTCCCAGAGAAAACATCTCTCTTGGCATTTCCTAGGTCCTCCAGCACAACTCTATGATCAACTCTATTATCCATGGAAACATATCATAGAATTGTGGTGGAGGGCCTAGAAAATGCCTAGAGAGAACACATTTTTTTGGACATGGGTAAGGGAAACTGCAGGTATCACTCCTGCAGATACGGGGGTCATACTGTAGTGTGAAAGAGTTCCAGATCTCACACAGCTCTCTCTTGCAATTCCTTATTGTTGCCTCCTAGAACATGCAACCTGACAAGTGACTTACTCTGCCTAGGTGTGGGTCTGGCCCTGTTTATAGTAGAGATCCTTGAGGTTTTCTGAAAAACAGAGAAATGTGATGGAAGAGATGCTGCTCCTGCCAGCATCTTTTCCTCCAAAAGCTCCAATATACTTTTTGCACACAGAAGCTGCTGCCTCATGTTGCCAAAACTGTGCAAAGATTCAATATGTCAGTCAAGTCCAGAATGGTGAGATCCAGGCTTGCTTGGAATTAATGTGGAACTGAGATATGCATCACTAAGAGAGGGAGAGATGAACAATTCAGAACACAGTCATCAAGGGCTTCACACACTTGCCAAGAAAAACTGGCAATTATGAACATTAAGTCCAAGTATGCATCATATCTGTCCCAATCAAAGCCATTTAAATCCAGTCAAGCGTTGCTTTCATACATCAAACTCCAACCTATACTTGATTACAGCTCTGCATACCAGGTATTTAGCCTACGGAGCTAGCCAATGACAATATGCCATTGTCTAGGAATTTTAATCCCTGCACCGATATTTATAAAATGTCATAAATTTGATTGCAAAAGATTAGTTATCAAAAAATGCTGGCTGCATTTACTACTCTCTCTGTGGCTTTAATATGTTGGGGTTTTAGAAACAAAGAAACAAACTCCCAACCCTGATGTCAAAAGTTTGTGTCCAAAGCTAGACCCCCAAAGCAGGATTTTGTGTTGTTTTAAGCAGCAATAAAAGTACTGGTGGTGGTGGGGAGTTATTTCTCTATAGATAATTAAAACATACAGAACCATTCTTGTGTAATTCCCAATATTAATATTTGGTGTATCTGTTAGGGAACAGTAACTCTTTAGGAAATTGGCAGGATGTGAATTTGAACAAAATCCAGAATTAATTACAAGTAAATCATTATTTGTAACAGGTTAATTTCTAAGCTTTGTTCACAGGTAGTTGTATAAAGAAGATGGAAATCAGGATTAAAGTGGTAAGACAACAAAGTATAGTTGGAACTAAGAGCACTAAGGTTTTGAACATTATCATCTAGGAAACAGATCTGCAGAGGGGAAGAAAAAAACAAAAACAAAAACATCCAGGGAAGTGTAGACCTGACTTTAACAGGCTGTAGCCTAAGCTAATTTGGGCAAGCATCACTCTAACCAGGGAAAGATGGTGTATTTATTTGACTATTCTGATCCCAGGGCATAACCCTCAGGTGGGAAAACTGGCCTCCCATTGGCTCCTGCTACCCCTAAACTTACCAGCTCCTAGTGGATGATGATGATGGTGATTTTATTCATTTATATCCCACCTTTCTCCCACCAATAGGACTCAAGGCAGAGAACAACATCTTTAAAACAATACAAGTAAAAAAAAATGCAAAAGTAAAAATAACAGTATACATACGGAATTTTAAAAAAGAATTAAAGAATTTATAAGTTAAAAACATTAAATATTAAAAATATTAAAATGCATTTAAAAACTCTATAAAGACCCTTAAAAATCTTTTAAAATGCACCACACAGCCTTAAAAGCCCAGCCCTTGTCAGTTTGTAAAAACCTGGTGGTACAAACATGTTTTAACCTGCTGCCAGAAGGAGAGCAAAGATGGGGCCATCCTGGCTTCTCTGGGGAGGGTGTTCCAAAATCTGGGAGCAGCTACCAAGAAGGCCCTCTGCCTTATTCCCACCAAATGAGCCTGAGAAGATGGTGGGACAGAGAGAAGGGCTTCTCCAGATGATCTTAAAACTCTACTTGGCTCATGCATGGAGATACGGGCCTTCAAATAACCTGGACCCATGCCATATAGGTGGATGCCCATGGGTCCCATAACCCTAAGCATTATGTTTATGGCATGGCAAATCACCTAGAGTTTGCCTACATGTGATTAGTGGATGTGTCCTTAAATTCATTCAATCCACACATTTTTGCCAATGTGGCTCATTAATTTATATACAGCATAGCCACCCTGCTAAACAGCAGACTAGCAACCACCAACTAGCCCTGTGCTTAGTAATTTTCACCTACAGGTAATGGTCAAGGGAAGGGGGTAAAAATTCCTATTTGACCCTATAAAAGGGCAATCCAGTACAGAGCTAGGGTGTAGGGTGCTGCCAGTGAGGATGAAGCTGTGCTTATACAAGAAGGTCAAAGCTTATAAAAGCTAAGCCCCACCCCCAATGTATGGTGGATGTTGACTTCCTTCAGTTTGAAAATCTGGTATCACTGGCAGTTTTGACAAGTGCAGAATACAATTGTAGCCTGATTTTCATAGTCAAAGGTCAGTTTTAAAACTGGCATTGCCTCTTAAAAACAAGAAATACCTAGGGTTGCCAACTTTCTTCTAGCATGGCTCTGAAACTAAATTGGCTATCCAGCAGACCTTGAATGAGTCAAGATGTATATATGAGGTGATGGGGGGGGTGTTATACCTGTTATGTGTCTACCTGAATGACATTAAAAGCTCAGGGGGCCCTGCAAGGAGAAAGAAACTGTTAAGAGCTGAGAGGAAAAATAAATAAATAAACAAAACCAAACTCACAGACACTTAAAAAAAAAACTGGTTGGCAAAACAATGTTAAAAATGTGGGAAGTGAGCATTTGAGTAAAAAATAACACATACAAGATAACAGTGGCATGCTTGGGCTGGTTTTGATTTGGTAAAATTAAGTGTTACTTTAAAGCAGTGAAACATAAAGTTTCAAGCAGGAACTGTGAATTCTTAATTGGATTAAAACCTCTGTGATCTTTTGAGAGGGAAACATGCACCTACACAGATATTTATGAAAAACTTCAACAATATGTTAAGGGAAAAATAATTGTAGACACAGAAGAATGTAAGAAGGCAGATAAGTAATGCAACATGTACAGTATCCATTATGTCTACAGAATAGCCAATAACTTTAGGAGGCACACAGGCTCATGCTATACTTTAGAGATGTTGGCTGCTATGCCTTCCCCTTTTTTACTCTAAAATAAGTACAGGAGGAGATTGAGATCTTGGCTTTCATAATGGTGGGGTGGTGGTGGCTGCACACAGGGAGATTTAACTATTAGCCCCTGCTATGATTCTAATGCAGATCCCCAACATCACTTGTAATTACAATCATACCTCAGTTAGCAAAACTCCTGACAAAGAAGCTTCTTTTAACAAAGTCTTTTTCTGCCCACCAATCCCCTCCTCTTTTAATCCTTGTCCTCTGTCTAGCTGGTAGCTTTTTTAACAGCACTGGCATCCAAAGGGTGGTGAAGAAGGGTTGCAGCAGCGTAACTGCAGTAAAGAATAAAGTAAAACTTGATCTGAGAAAGAATGGGCTTCTCCTCAGATGATCCAACTCTAGCTCTGTGTGCCTGCCTACAACAGGCAAAATAATAGCAGCTGCCTCTAGAATTCCATATTGAGCATGTATGAACAGCAAAGCAAAGGATAAAGTAGATAAGCTTGTCCAGTCTGTTGACCTATAGGTCTGACCACCAAGATGGGAATCATAACAAAACTGAGGCTGGTGGAAGAAAAAAAAATCTTTGGAAGAAGCTTTCAAGTGATCCCAAGAAGGTTCAAACTGTTTTTGTTTACATGTGCAAGGCATACTTGATTTGGTTATTTCATTTCACATGTCCATATTGTTAGTTTTGAAAAAAAAAACTTTGGTGAAACATGTTGAACTGCTCTTCTTTTTTGTGGTGCAGGAACCTGTCCCTATTCTTTCCATGTTATTTCTACCTCTGGCACCAAATGTTCTCCTACTGAAGTAATGTCCAGGAACCCATCTACTTTGTTAACTGAGCTATACTTGTAGTTTTGCTGAAAGGTTAACTATTTGCATTAAAGAGATTATGGGGTTATCTAAATGGAGATAATACTTCTCATAGAATTTGAGGAGAATATGATTTGTCTAAATGCCACCCCACATCTGCAGTATTTGGAAGGGGTGGGTGGGAAATCCACAAAAAACTCCAAAGGAAAAGCTTTCATGGCTTTCTCTGAAGTTTTAAAAAAGCTCTGCAGGGAATGCACATTCCAGCTCACTGGGACAATTTGATTCACATTTATTCGCATTCCCGATAAAAGCAGAAGTGGAAAACTGATTGGTCGGACATCCACAGAGGGCAAAGCTTGATAACAAGGCAAGTGCCTGGAACCACCATGTTGGATTTTCACCTTAGAGATCATGCGCTGAGGTGACAAAACAGCCTTCCCCCTTTTAAAAATTTATTTATCAGTGTCACTGATAAATCAAGAAGAAATACAAAAGGAATTCACCAACTACTACGCTTCTTTATATAAAGAACAAAACCACGAGGTGGATTGGGAGGAGAAGATGTGCGACTATATAAAGTCGAATAGATTCTCAGTATTGTCAGAAGACCTTAGATCAGACTTATCTAAACCTTTTCAGATCGAAGAGATTACAAAGGTAATACAAAGCTTAAATAGAGGCAAAGCACTGGGACCAGATGGATATACAGAATCTTTCTATAAAATATTTGGAAAAGAAATTTTGAAGCCTCTACTAGAAGTGATTAATCTGATCCATATAGAAGGAACCCCAGATACATGGAAGGCTGCTAAAATCGTAATGATATGGAAGGAAGGTAAAGATAAAACAGACGTTAAAAACTATCGTCCAATCTCTCTCCTCAATGTCGATTACAAGATCTACGCAACCATGATAGCAAACAGACTGAAAGAGGTACTAAAACATATAATAAATAGTGATCAGAGTGGATTTCTCCCTGGTAGATCGTCTACAGCAAACATTAGGAATATAATAAACATACTAGAATTTCTGGAAAAAAATAATGAGTGGAAGGTTGCGATAATCTTCGCCGATGCAGAAAAGGTGTTTGATAACATCAGTTGGCTGTGCTTAACCAAGACAGTCGAGACATTGGGATTTGGGCAGTATATAACATCAAATATTGAGAAGATTTATACAGAACAGAAAGCCTCTATCATTATTAATGGAGAAAGGTCACGAGAAATTCTAATTCAGAAAGGAACCAGACAGGGCTGCCCCTTGTCTCCCCTACTTTTTATAACAGTACTTGAAATCCTAATGAATAAGATAAGAGGAGACAAGAGGATACAAGGACTAAAAATCAAGAACTTGGAGTACAAGATCCACGCATTTGCAGACGATTTGGCCATAGTTTTGGAGGATCCGATAGAAAACATAGCCCACTTAATGGAATTAATCGGAGAATTCGGAAAATATGCTGGATTTCAGATTAATAAAGGAAAAACTCTAATCTTAACTAAAAACATATCACGAAAAGAGCAAGACATATTAAAAGCCAAATCTGAATGTAGTTTGGAAAAGAAAATCAAATACTTGGGAATCTGGTTCACAAACAGAAATTTGGACAACAATTATAAGACAACATGGGAGAAAACAAAAAACGATTATGGTGGTGGTCAAAACTGGATCTTTCAATCTCCGGTAAAGTTGCAGCTATCAAGATGTCTGTCCTACCAAAAATGATGTTTTTGTTTCAAAATCTCCCTATTATTATAAATGACACACCTTTTAAAAAGTGGAAGAAAGGTCTTAGTGACTTTATTTGGAGCGGGAGGAAGGCTAGAATTAAGTGGGGAACCCTAACTCAACATTCAGAATGGGAGGGGGCTGGATCTACCGGATTTCCAAAACTACTACTGAGCCTGCAGTCTAGTTTGGCTAGGCGACTGGATTAAGCTTCAAGACCAAAAGTTGCTGCAAATAGAAGGATCAGATCTGAGATTTGGATGGCACGCGTACCTAGGGTACGATAAAAGTACAATACATAAGGACTTTAACAGCCCTACTCCAGACCTGGAAAAAAATACAGAGGCATCAGTTTGGGAAACTTCCAAAATGGATATCCCCGTTAGAGGAATTCAGTGGAAGATGGGGCTACCAGGGAAAACCTGACAGATGGGCCACATATAAAGACCTATGTAAAAAGAAGGGTGATAGAAAGATGGAATTAAAATCGAAAGTAGAGCTGGAAGACAAAGGATGGAACTTTAACTGGCTCACATATCAACAAATTTACAGTAGATTCAACAAAGATAAACAAGAACCAGGCTTTTTAGAAGAAGAGACAGAGATAGAAAAAATAATATGGGACAATAAGAAGAAAAAAAAATGGAAGACTCTATAAAATTCTCAATTCAAGACAACTGGAGGATGAGACAGTTAGAGATTCAATGATCAAGTGGGCAAGGGATATAGGAGAGACTATTAAAATAGAGGAATGGCAAGATGCTTGGAATAAAACTAAAAAGTTCACGGCATGCCAAGCCTTAAAAGAAAATAATTTCAAAGTTTGCAACAGATGGTATTTAATCCCACTAAGGTTAAATAAAATGTTGGGAACGAAAGACAAGAATTGCTGGAAATGTGGAAAACTAACCGGTTCATCAATACATATGTGGTGGTCCTGCCCGAAGATACTTAAATTCTGGGTTAAGATCCACAATATCATCCAAAAAATGTTTGATATACAATTTGACTTGAATCAAAAACTGTATCTGTTAAATATTACAACAATGCTAACAAATGAAGTCAGAAAGCAATACAGGAGAATCCTCTTATACCTATGTACAGCGGCACGTTTACTCATAGCTGCTAAATGGAAAAGTTTAGAAGAACCAAGAATAGAGGACTGGTTTAACAAGATATGAAAGATAACAACAAGCTAACTGCCATACTTAATCAAAGATCGGTAGAGAAAATAGAAGCAGAATGGCTACCGGTATTTAAGTATTGCAGAAAAAGATGGAATATATCAGTTGATATTGAATTTTAACGAGAGAGTTAATTATGAACATCTGGAATAAGTTTTCAGAAAAAGAACTCCAGAGAAAAGAAATAAGGAAAAGGAGAGAGTTAAAAGGGAAGTATGAGATAGCAAAAGAATAAGGGCTGAAAAAAGGATATAGCAATAAAATTCGGTTCCAAAATCATTATGGTGGGGGAAAAAAAAAAAGGATATGAATTGAGTTTTCAGAAGGACGAGAAAAAGGAGGGAAAAGTAAAAAATAAGCTCTTAGAGATATTTGCTACGAAGGAAGTCGTTGCTTTTAATTTATAATTGTTACTTTAGTATTTTTAATTTATAGAGGCTTTGGACTAGGGAATAAGATAGGGGGGAGGGGGAGGGATTACCCCCTATATTTTGTACCCATAGTCTATAACGAATATGAATTTGTAACCTTAATAAAAAAAATTAATAAAAATAATAAAAAATTATTTAGACGGAACATCACACTTTCACACCTTAGATATGCTTTTTTTTTTTTTAATACTGTTTGGCAATGGCAATGGGTGAGAAGAAAAATGTGAGTACTGTAATTCACTCATGCCCGCCATCTTGATGCACAGGCATGCCTGTTGGGACAGCAAAAGTGGATAGCTTTGCATGGCTGCAATTTTGCCCAAAAACCGTTAAGACAAATCGAAGTGTGCATCAATCCACATTGCCACCCCTCGTATAGACAACACTATTTGGCAATGTAAATTAAAGTTGCAGGAATCTGGACTGGCACTGCAGTGGAGGACAAAGAGTTAAACACTCTTTTCCTTACTGTAGAGTAAAAACATAAAGATGTAACAGCTACAAACCTCTTTAAAACAACATGTTGTTTTAGTCCAAATATTGTGGTTTAGTTGGAGGTGTATTTGATGTGGAGCAAAGACTGGTGTCTCCTGGGGCTTGGAGCTATCTTCAGTTACCTTCTGCTTTCAAGCTCCTCCAGCATTTGGTGCTTTTTACTGGGCTTCTTCACAGGGAAACAACCTTACAGTAGTTGATGGGAAAGGTATTTAAAAGATTTTATCACAGGTAAAGCTAGCAGAGAGGTAGCCAGATTTGTTTTAACCGGGTGGAGACTTGGAATGTGACTGTTAGTCCGTAATAGGAGTGATCACCTTTTGTTTAGTCAGAGTGATCCTTACTAGAAGCCGCAAGGCTATGCGTGAGATTTAAGAATTAGTGCTGTTACCAAAACTGGACCTGGGCCAATCCTAAGAAAACAAACAGTGTTTCTTCACAGCAGCACAGTGTTATATATAGCTGTATTTGCATCTATATAGTGAAACAAAGCACTCTGCAAGCATATGTTTACTGGGGGGTTGCCAGTCACCTTGATTTTTATAAGTCTGGATGACATTTATTGTAACTTTTGACCAGTTGCAAAAGCACATGACAGCAGAGCTAGAAAAATAAAATGTATTTTCCCCATTAACTAAGCACACATAATGTTCTGTCATATACTCACTAAGAAGCTTTGGAGAATGATTGTATAGCAGTGACAACACATGCCTGGTGAACTAAAGTCAGTTTTCAGAAATGGACTTAAGAAAACACTGGGCTGGATCCAGACTTTGGAATACTTAAAGTATACCTATTGAAATCAATGGAAAGCATGACTAACTTGAGTCCCTTTGGTTTCAATGAGTTTATTTAAGATTAACTTAATTCTAGACCCACCCGATAATCTCTCCAATGAAAAGAGCTCTGTGGAGATTGCATGTAAAATAAATAAATAAGAAATTGTTAGAGATAATTTGCCAGTTAGTCCAGAAACTTTTCTTAAAGGTGACAACACAGGTTGACCCTCACCCTCCATTATCCATGGATTCAGTATCCATGGTTTCACTTATCCACATCTAAAAAAAATATGTTCTCTCTAGGCATTTCTGGGTCCTCCAACATGATTCTATGGTCAATTTCCAGTGTTCATCTCATTGAAAATAATAGAGTTCCCTACTATCCAAAGTTTCAGGTATCCATGGTGGGTCGTGGAATGTATCCCTGGCAGATACGGGGGTTGACCTGTATGTGATTTTTTTTTTTAACAACAACCACATATCAGAAATGAAGTGTTGGCTTCATTTCCTATGGTTCTTATTTCATTCCAGGTGGTTTCTGTTGGGATTGAAAAGTTCCCCATTCCAAACCTGACAATTTAGGCTAGAAGTAAGCAATATTAGGTCTCTGCATATCAGTATGTTTATTCTTCACCCCTAGTGTTTCTTTTCCTCAGATGGCATTAAGTGAAACAACTTACATACTTGCATAGAGGTTATATTCGATCCTTCCTAAAAGCAGAGCTAAGTTTTACAACAAGAAACATCCGTTGACCTCTCCAAACAGTCCCTTCTGCCAACAAATATCTAATGATTACATTCCAATTTATTTTGATTGATTATATACTGGGTACTTCAACTCATTTTTCCCCACAGACTTGGAAAGGGTAAAACAAAATTGTTGCCCAAAATATCTCTGAATATCCCTTTGAAAGAAATAATTTCAAGACCACTGTTGAAGGGAATCTACACTGGATAATTATCAGCCAGTTTCAAATCTTCCTTTTTAAAATAAGGTCTTACAGTGAATGATGGTAGCACAACTTGAGTTTTGTGGATGAAATGGATTACCTGGATCTATTCCAATCTGGGTTAAATCTGGTTATGGGACAGAAACAGCCTTGGTCGCCTTGGTGGATGACCCACAATGGGAAATAGATGGGGAAGTGTGTCCCTGTTGGTTCTGCTGGCCCTCTCACTGCCTCTATATCCTTCTGGACTGTTTGGCTTGTAGCAAATTTTGTGAGGCACTATGTTCTAGTAGTTTCAGTTCTTCTTGGCTGAACATTCCCAAAAAGTGGTGATGTGAGGTTTTAGTTCAGTCTCCCAGATATTAGCCTGCGGATCCCACAAGGTTCAGTACTGTGATGTTTTTTAACATCTACATGATGATGCTGGAGGAAGTCAGCCAGAGGTTTAGGGCCAAGTGTCTTCAGTATACTGATGATATCCATCTCTCTCTCTTTCTTTTGCAACTAACAATTGGATTTAAGCATGTATGGGTTTGTGTGTGTTTGTGTGAGAGAGATGGGGGTGGGGGAGAAGTGTATGTGTGTGTGAGAGAGTGCATATATACCCGCCTTGGTATTCATATAATGGGGATCATGCCTCAAAGGTCTCTTCATTCTGTCACTTTTTAAAAAATAAATAAATGCTAAAGTGTATGCTTTCCTCAGTATTCAGATAGAGGCATCTCTCTCTCTCTGTGTGTGCATGCATATATCCCCCCATGAATAAAGGACAAGCCAGACGATGAGCACAAGTTTTTTTTTAAAAAAAGGAGGATGGGGCCAAATAGTTCTTTTACTTCTTCATCCAAATGTGATTGTGTTTGAACCCTGCATTTTTCCTAAGTAAAATGCACTTACTGCTTCTTGATTTTTAACGGAATTGCAAACCTTGCTTTTATTCCTCACCTTCAATAAAATGTCAAGTGGGTGTTGTATGGAACTGAGGAAGAAATGTTCTCCAGAGAGCACCCATCTTCAGTAAGTGGAACTGTGGATTGCAGGAAGCTGCAGGCATAAACGCTGCTGTAGAAGCGATTTCAATCTGAAAATTTAATCATTTTCCCTAGAAAAATGAATGTGCAAGTTAAAGTGATGACTTAACTGAAGTCATCAGGCTTCTATAAAACATACTTTATTTTTTTTAATGGTGCAGTATTTACACTCAAATTAAATCTGTGTCACTGAGCTCACTGTTTTTAAAACTTTCTATTGCTTTTTCCTAACCTCGGCATGTACATAGACACTTATCATACTGGCACTCCTTAGGCTTGCTTGCTACTTAAATGGAAATGTTAAAAAAAATCCAGGATAGAATTTAATTTAGATAGTTGGTATTGGGTTTGAATGTCTCCTCAATGGGGTGCTTCCTACCGTAGAATAGGAGGTGAGATTTGCATTTAACCATTAAGACCTGAATGTGTGTTATAACAACTGAGCCCATTTAGATACCCTTTGCTGCAAAGCCTGTACTTCTTCCTTGCAAACTGCTGAAGGAAAGCAGTTCAGCTGGGAGAGCATTAGCCTGACAACCTCATGCCCTTGATCATGGGCTTTAGCAAAGTGGCTGGGGCTTGCTGCAGGACTGAGCAGGCATGCTTGCATACTATGCCTTTGGATTGGCCATGACATGCTTGTGAGCTGTTGGAGTAGAGGTCAATTCCCAGGGTGCTAGTCCCTTTTCCAGGAAAGATGAGGACTGGTTCAGTTAAGGACTTTATCAGACAAGCCCCTAAAAATGTTCTTTTGGCACAACCTTTTTGTGCCAGCAAAAGAACCCAAAATATCAAACATTGCTGTGATCGTGTGAAAAAGCAGCCTCATACTTCGGCATTCGCTGCCCAAGTATGTGATCTCAGCGGTTCTTATGAGAAGACGTGAGCGCAGTTAAAAGTCTAAAAACAGCTAAATTAAAAAAAAACAAAACATACACACAAGCGCTGAAACACACTTAAAAACTTGCCTGCAACATGGGGAGGTTTGTAAAAAGAGCGCCCCATGGCTAATTTTTGCATCTCCACCCGGAAGTGTTCAGGCAGGAATCACCCATTGATGCTGGAATCATGCCACCACAATGGGGTGCAGTTTCACACACTTACAATCACGTCAAAAAATGCCATGGCCAATCTATTGACAGCTTGGTCCAACAATAAAAAAGAATGCCTTATTTTCAACACATAATCACGAAAGCATGGCGTCATGTGGTATGGGCACCCTTTCGCATTCATTAGGCATTGTTATGATGCCGTATTTGCCACATCTGATAAAGCCCTAAGACTCAGTCTCCTTTAGCAGAGTTCACAAGTGGAAAGGGCAGAATCACTTGGGTCTCTCATACTAGTTTTAGCAATATAAGGCAAACAGGCAGAATGCAAGTTCCATAGCTTAAAACTTTAATAATTACATTTAAAGGTACATTCAAACATATATGCATGTAGTGCCCAAGGCCTGGGTAACTACAGGAAAGTTTCAAGAAGAGGAGCAGCTCAGCAGATCCTCCACTGACCATCTTGAGAGAGGAGGAGGAAAAAGAGGGAGGGAGGGAGGAGTCCTTTTCATGATTGCAAACACACCTGGAAGGTTTTCTGGTCACATGGTGTGGTTGCTTAGATACATCCACATAATGGGTGACTAAGCAAATGGGAAAAGTTCTAGAGATATCATGTACAAGGTAGAGGGGTGCAGGAAACACTTACTGTCTAAAGCCCCATTGCTTTAATAGTAAATGGGTGAAGAGAATGCTTGGTTAGGAAGCATTTTCCAACAAGAGCTTACGGAAGCATCTGGCTAACTGTTGTTAAGTATAGACAGCATCATCAGATGGCTTTTAGTCTGAGCCAACAAGGCAATTCTTGTAGTATTAACATTCTGAAACATTTTGAACACAGCAGTCAGTGGATGAATGCTTGGGGAGCACTCCACAGCTGGCTCTTGCTTTTTGTAGGCCTTGGGCACTGGAATATCTATGGATCCAGTTGAGTGGGCTTTCTTATCTTGGTTGGTTTCTTTGGTGTTTGGTGTTGCTGCTACTGCACTGTTAGGGTATAAACCTTGGCTTATGTTATACTTGTATACAAGAATGAAGGGTTTCCAAACTTTTCTCTCAGCTATATGAGACTATAAGAGATTTTACACATTTTTTGGATGATTCTTTGCATTCCAGGACTCTCTCAGGATGAATTTGGGCAGGGAATGTGTATGTCTCAGTTTTTGAATTTCAGCTCCCATCAGTCCTAGCCAGCATAACCAAGTTTGCACAGAAAACAAGGGTTTAATACAGAAAACTATTGTTTGTACAAAGTCCCAACATGCATAAAATCTTGCATCAGTGGATGAGTTGAAATACCCTTTCTTGTTGAAGGATGAGAAAATGTTTGAGTATTCTTTTCATCCCTATTGCACTGTTCATCCTTATCCAACTATTATCCACTAAAAAGAGCACTTGAGATTGAAACAGCTGACTGACATCCTACCCAGTAGGAGATATGAGGGTGATCGCTTATTTGGTCAGAATGTGTCTGGCTGTAGTACAAGGAACAATGGTTTCTTCCACTCAGAAAAGGGAGAAGGGCTCTCATATCTATTCCTTCACTCAGGTATTCCTCCACTCAGAAAAGGGAAAGGGATGTCATATCTATGGTGGTCCACTGATTTTTTGTTGGTTTTGACAGGTGCCCAAACATTCAGAGCACCCAGTGCTTTAGGACCATTCAAGAAAACTGTGTTCTCTGTGGAGTTAAACTGGGGATGGAAGACCACGGGGTCTCCTATATGCCACATGCTTGCTTAGCTTTGTTTCTAATTTTCAACTCAACTTACATTTACTACAGGAGCAGGGAATGTGTGCCATGCACCAGATGTTGTTGGACTGCATTTTTCATTAGCTGCAGCCAGCATAGCCAGTAGTGAATGGAACTGTAGCCCAACAACCCATGGAAACCACAAGTTGCCCAGTCCTGATTTACTCCATCACCTTTGGTTATCCTGTTATGTGGAGACAGCTCTACACTTGAATTGTTGAATCCACAAAGGGATTGTGCATACTTTCAACATTAAAGGATGGATGTTGGGGGTTTGGAATTGTCTTCACAAGTTCCTATAGTCTTGCTCTCTCCTCCACAGAAGGGGACCGTGGTAAAATGCCAAGTGAGTAGTGAGTTCTCCTATGTACAGTATGACCCTCACATCTGTGGAACTGGTACTATGGATTCACTTACTTGCATCAAAAAAAGTCTCTCTAGGCATCTTCTAGGTCCTCCAGTGAAATTCTATGGTATGCTTCCACCAGAAGCGGACATAGAGTCATGCTGGAGGACCTGGAAAATGCCTAAAGAGGTTTTCTCTTCAGGAATCTCTAGGTTCTCTGCACAACTCTATGGTATACTTGTGCTGGAAGTCGTTCATTTTGAGTTCGCTGTTATCTGCGGTTTCCGGTATCCACGGTAAGGATGGGAATGTATCTGCAGATACGCAGGTCCTATTATAAGGCAAAACAATCAGACAACTAGTATTCCACCTACTGAACCCTACAGAGTTCCTTTTGCCTCTTGTTTTGAAATACTGCTTTGATTACTAGGGTTGTACATCCAAAACTAGGCTTTCTATCTCTTTGGCCATTTCTCTGCTTTACATGATCTTGGTGATGAACTAAGAGAGGAATGCAAGGTAGGAACTCTTCCTTCACCAAAACATGGCATCTGTGCTAAATTTAGATTTTATATCAGCCCTCACACTGAAGTTCTTTACTTAAAAGCTGCTCTATAAAAGACACAACTGATCTCACTTGACATGGCACTGCTTGCTTCCTGTCATCTGGAGTATATGACTTTTATTGTTCTTAGTGATTGCTTTTGCTGTCTGGCTTGAAATAGAGTTCTTGTAATTGCACTGTTTACTTCATCTGGAGGAACAGATCTGTTTTTTCTGTTCCCTTTGAAATGTAATGAATTTCTTCATGAAAGGTGAGAACAGCATGGGAAAAGATCTGTATGGAGGCTGAATTCTGCTGGCATGGCTCCCTATTGGTTTTAATGTATCAATGGACTTGACTACACATCTATAAGGACAATCAACTTCCACTCTAATCAGGAAACAGATTCTCATTGCTATGTACTATTTCACACAACATGGAGGGATAACCTTCAAAGGTGCCCCTCCTTATCATTGAGGAATACTACATAATATGTTCCAAATGTAAGTTTGAGAAGTACGAATGGAAAACTAAAGTGAGTTGCAATACTGAGAACATTGTTCTTGTTCTTCAAAATGGCATAGAAGGGAAAGACTTATTCCCCTGCAGACTTTTCTTATCAGTCCTCTTAATACACTTCTGTCTTCTACCCTGCCTCCCCATTGGCCTATCAAGAGCATCTCTCTCTCACTCACTTACTCTCCCTCCCTCAATCTCTCTCCTGCTCCTGTGTCTGGAATGGTAGTTTGATACACAGCAAGTAAATACCGTAGGTTGATTTTTTTCCTACATGAAGCTCAATGTGTGAAGAACATAAGAAAATCCCTCTGGATGTGGATGACTGAACATAAATGTAGGATCTGAGCATGTACGAAGCATCATTATTCCAATATTTTGGAGCTATTTCTTTTTTCCAGATCCCCTACCACATTTGATATTAGACTGTATTTTGCAAAATATGTTAGATTACATAGTCATAACAGCTCAAACATGGAATCAAGACAAGACAACATTTGCATATACCCTCATTATTAGGTATTCATATGGACTATAAGACCTTGTTACCCTAAGAGGTGGCGGGGACATTGGAGTCCCGCCTGCAATGCCAGCATCTCCTTGAAATTTGGAGGAAATATAAAAGGAGGCCTGTGAGAGGAGGATAACATCGAGGACCTTTTCACCTATGTAACTCTCATAGAGAGCACTCCAGTTGAAGTTAAACAAAGTATTTTATTTGAATTAACACAGGGGATACACTAACATACAAGAACATACACTCTTAAGAATCATAAAAGGGTATTTTTTTAGTCTCCACAGCAGAGGGGCTCAGATGCTGTCTGAGGGTGGCACGGGGGAATCTGGTCCATTGAGAAAGAGAATGGCAGGGCCTGTCTTGACACACTAGCTGTGACACATCCAGCTAGGGTTGGAGCTAGGATATTTACCCTGGAAGGGTGCACTAGTTATGACAAAGCCAAAATGGCTTTCTCACATAATGGACAAAAAGGTCCGGAATGGGCTGGTTGCCGTCGCTCCGGAGTGACAAAACATTGATGGGATTTGTGGCAATCTCTTAATGATCGGACAGGTAAGTTGTGTAGGAAATATCTCTATGGGGGATGGGTCACTAATTGCCCATTTGAAAGAGCCTAAGTATGGCAAAAAGGATTAGCATAGACCCATTAATGACTGGTTTTCCCCACATAATCCTATCTGGGTTTTCCCTCCATCATGATTCTGGACACATCTCAGGTAACTGTGATCCTAACTATCCTCCTGTCAGCTTGACCCTGAATGTCTCCAGTCAATGTGACCCTGAAAAGTGTCCTCTATGTGCAGTTATGAAATCTCGGATGAGGGGTAGTGAGGTATGCTAACAAAGTTAGAATTGAAATGCTGCTGTTTCTTATGTGGTCTGTTCTAGAACTGTGTACTTCAGGGTTTTCAAAATTGGCCTTAACACCTGTGACCTTTAAGAAATATTACCTTAAGATACTTCTTAAAAATACTTTTGCCAAATACCAAAGCACATTGGCCTACTCTAGAAAGATTTAGCCTTGTAAACAATTGACAGTGGGTTCTTTCTGAAGCTTAAGAAGGTGGTTAATTTCAGTTCTGTGTAAGCCCAAACTGATACAGTTTTGAACCTCCCACAAGCAACATCCCCATAAAAGAAAAAATGCTATGGTAATGGGAAGAAGGAGTATGTGGTTTCTTAGTGAAGAATAACTTTACCATGTCTTTCCACTCATTGTCCTTTTGGGAGGGATTTTGAAATAATGTCTTCATTTTCAGGCCTAGGATTTGAAACTGGAAAAATGCTGGCAGTATTTCCTCACTTTTATTAATGTCTCATGGTTATAATGGTTCCAGCTTTTTTTACTTCCTACCAGGTGTGGATGATTCTGTTAGCAGGGGTGACTTTAAGTTTAACACTAAGTCTATGAGATATTTCCCTTTATATGAACATTTCTCTGTGAGCTACATCAAAAGTATTACATATACTTGGGTGTTTAACCTTTTATCTGATCTATTATAGCTGTATCACATTATTGCATTAAGATGAGTTTGCTTATTTTAGGTCTTTCAAGCCTGGAGTGATTGGAATTAACTTAGAGGAAAACAGCTCATTCTCTTGGTCATGAGTGTGAGGTGTGAAGGGATGAGTACATACAAAGAGAGGCAAGTAAGGGATTCAAGATTTAGGTGAGTATATCCTAAACTGGGTTTAACTACTCTAGGCAGAAAAGGGCTTGCATTGTTTTCTCACAGTGTTTTATTTGATTCAGCAAATCATCAAGATCTCTTAAATCCATGGATTCTAAAGCCATTGGATAATATCTGAGAAGCTTCTGTCTACGCCAAAGAGATATATAACTTAATTGGGGGCTCCTATATGAGGCAATAATATGTGGATTGATGTGTAATAACGCCAATTCACCCAAGCTTTCATTTGTCTCCACAATTTTTTGACAAGATTGCAGGCATGCAAAGCTATCTATGTTTGTTGTTCAAATGGGCATGCCTGCAAATCAAGATGGTGGGTGTGAGTGAATTACTCATGTTTTTATTTCCACCAGTTGCCGTGGCTGAACAGCTGTTGTTTTTTTTAAAGCAAATCCAAGGTGCGGAAGTGCAATTTTCCATTTAAATAAATGCGGGGGGGGGGCTGTTTCGTTGCCTCAGCACATGATCGCTACAGTGAAAATCCAACATAGCAGTTCTGGGCACCTGCTTTTCCAGCAAGCTTCACCCCCTGTGCATGTCTGACCAATCAGCTGTCGATTCTGAAAATGTGCAGTGATGCGAATCGGTTGTCCTAGTGTACAATAGTGTGCATTCCCACACATTATTTTTAAAAAATGTTGGGAAAGCCGTGAAGGCTTTTCCCACAGATAATTTGGCATTTTTGGCCCCACTCCTTCTTAATATGGCAGATTTATGTGGGATCCCATTTAGACAAAACATATTCTCCTCGAATTCTATGAGGAGTATTTTCGCCATACAGATAAGACCTTGTATAATTTAAACAAAATTCTATTAAAAAAATGCTTTATTTATACCTTACCTTTTCTTCAAATTTGGGACTTAAAAGTCTGATCAGGGGCTATTTTTGTTGTTGTTGAGGTCCACATTCTCCATTTTAGGAGGAATCCCTCAAGAACCACATGTCAGAACCCAGAATGAGCTAGCCCACACCCTTTTCTCTTTCAAACAATCTCCACTCTCCTTCTTCCTTACTCAGGATTCTGGTGAAACAAGAAACTAGCAGAGGGCTTTTGAAATTTGTTGTTGTTATTTGTCATCAAATCGACTTTGACTTTTGGTGACCTTATGAATGAGAGACCTCCAAGATGTCCTGCTCAGGTCTTGCTAACTCAGGGATATGGCTTCCTGGATTGAGTCATTCCAGCTGTATTGTGATCATCTTTTCCTACTGCTTTCCATTTTACCAAGCATTATTGTCTTTTCAAATGAATCATCTTGTCTCATGATAAGTCCAAATCATGATAGCCTCTGTTTAGTCATCTGAGCTACTAGTGAGAGTTCAGGCTTGGTTTGCTCTAAGACCCATTCATTTGTTGCTGCTGCTGCTGCTGCTGCTTCTTCTTCTTCTTCTTCTTCTTCTTCTTCTTCTTCTTCTTTTTTTTTTTTAGCAGTCCATGGAACTCTTCTCCAGCACCACATTTCAAATGAGCTGATCTTCTTGCTGTCTGCTTTCTTCAGATGAGAGATACATGATGCCCACTTCTCTTGTAGGGTACTGGGGGTGATGATGAAAGAAAAGTCAATAATCTCCATTTTCGTGGAAGGTATTACTCAGACCATTAAATATTGTGGTTCTGTAAGGGCCTCTGGGGCTTACACCAGTATCTCAAGCAGGTTGAGATTTAACCTTGTATTACTTAAAATGGTGTCCATGCATCATGGGAAGGGCAGCCTAAACTTGTAACACACCTCCTTCCTAAACCCATACCGCAATCCCATTCCAAAAGTATAATCTCATGAATCAATCAATCAGTCAATTAACATATCAATCACTTTATATCCTGCCTTTTCCCCAAGAGTGGGACTCAGGCAGATTATAGAATAAAAAGAGAAAAATAAAATCACACATAGCTAAAACATAAAAAAATAAGATTAAAATAATATTAAACTATCTATAGAATTAAAACATATAAAACCCTAAGTTAAAAAGAACAGATTGAAAACAATACACCACTAAAACAGAAGACCCATTATATAAAACAACCCAATGCCTGCTGGAATAGAAAGGTGGCAATGGAGATTTTCAGACCGGGGCCAAAAGCCCCGTTTCTGTCCTGCAGGTCCCTCTCCTGTTCTTTCAACGGAATGGAGGTAAGTGTTTGCACACTTATCTCCATTCTGCTGAAGGAACAGGCTCCTTCCCTGCTTGCCGGCTGACCATAAATGTAGCTGTTGTAAGGCTACATTTACAACTGGCCGGCTGAAATCCCACTCGTTCTCATGAGAGAACGAGCG
Organism: Gambelia wislizenii; assembly: GCA_030847615.1. NCBI lineage: Eukaryota > Metazoa > Chordata > Lepidosauria > Squamata > Crotaphytidae > Gambelia > Gambelia wislizenii. The sequence continues at coordinate 224,375,384 of JAUMIR010000003.1, read as the reverse complement.
GGAGGAAATTCAAAACTAACCCCCCCCCCAGCTGTCAAATCAAGAAATTAAATGCAAAAATAAATAAATAAAACAAGTAACCCAGAGAGTTGGGGAAGGGTCCCACTTACCTAGATGTCCCATTCCTCGCAGAATGGACCTCCACTCATTGTGGGAGAGGAACGGGACACCTTTTGGACCACCCTGATTCTGTTACAGAAACGGAACAGTGTGGTTATTAATGACTTCTCCCCGTGATATCACAGGGAGAAAACAGAATGGTCACATCGGGGGCACAGAAGAGGTGGATGTCATCTGAAAGAGAAATCTTTCAGACACCCTGTTCTGTGCCTGAAACGGAACAAATAGGTTGTCTGAAAATCTCTAATGAAGGAGGCAGCAAGGATGGAGCCAGCCAGTCTAGCTGTCCTAGGAAGAGAGTTCAGAGTATGGGAGCACCCACAGAGAAGGCCCTCTCCCACATACCCACCAAATGTGCCTTGAAGGTGGTAGGATTGAGAGAAGTGCCTGAGAATCCAGGAAGGCTCACGTGAGGGTCATGAAAGGAAGGTTTCTACTTGAAATCTGAAATTACATTTTTAAAATAACAACATGTAGCCCTACAAAGCTTAGTGACTATTTTGTAACACTTGGACCACCAGGGTCCCATCTACACAAGGGGGGAAAATCCAAAGTACCTTGTAGTATTGACATCTCGCAGCAACAGTGACGTGTCTAAATGTGTTTTTTTCTGGCCTCAGAAACCCCCATAAGCAATGCATTCCTGATGGTGGCTGTGAGTGATTTACTTGTGTTAGTTTTTCACTGCTGCTGTTTTTTTAAAAAAATAAGTCATCCCAAGGTGTGTTGGTGTGATAGAGTGATTTTCCAATTTTGTAGGAAAGCAAAACAGAAAATATTCATCCAACATGGTGGCAGTGGGCACTCGCCCTGCTAGCAAGCCCCACTCCTGCTTTCACCTGACCAATCAGCTTTGTGCTTCCCTTCGAATTTCCTGTCATTCAATAGTCAAAATAGGCAGGAATATGCACCGCCTTTGCAGTTTTTGAAAAAGTACAGGAAAATCTGCGAAGGCTTTTACCACATTATTTTTGCCATTTTGGGGCCTCTCCTTCCAATAGAGTGGATTGGTGCTGGATCCCATTCAGACAGGTAGGATTCCCAGCAAATTTCATGAGTTGTATTTTCTTTTCTTTTTTTGTTTGTTTATCTTCTTTATTGGTGTATTTTCACCATTTAGACAGGCCTCGGTTGTCATCACTGTGTATGAGTTGTTGTTATTGTGTGTGTGTGTGTGTGTGTGTGTTACAGGCATAGCCTATTATTTAACCCTGTTTCCCCCTTCATGGCAATGGGGGTCACAGCCAGATTCCCTGGGCCTATACTATTCTCCCACCCATGTGTCATTCTCCCCTCCATGCTCCATGTGGCATAAGTAAAGGGGTTTATCACAACGGTTACCACAATTGACAACATGAAGTCTTTGGATTGACCAGGCTTAATAGAAATATGAATATTGGCCTTCCATTATTGCCTGTTTCAGCAGGATGATCTCTAAGTAGCTGCCATAGGGATTTATTAAAGGGTGGGATGGCAAATCTCTAAAATAAATTCATCATCTTCTCCAAGTCTAGCAACTGCCTTTGGGGAATCATAGGCTGGAGAACCAGGTCTGGGTTCAGATTTCTTCTCCATACAATATCAGCCTCATCATAATAGGTACCACATATTTTGGCTTAGTAGACTGAGGTAGGCCTTTATGATTATATCCTTCAAGTGCCACATCCTTCCCTAGAAGATCAGAAATGCTTTTGAGCCTTGCAGGCGGTTGGAGACATGGCCAAGCAAGTTCTTGGAAAACTGCCCAGCACTAATAGCCATGATTCCCAGCTCCAGAAATATACTGTCATTTGACAACTGTCAGCTGCTGCTTCCACTCCTACCCTCGTCTAAAAAAGTATCTTTCCTGGGACAGAGGGGCCAAGATTTCAGTACATCTGTCTCTATATTCACAGCAAGGTTCAAAGACCTAGATATTTCATTTCAGATGGAAATGTTAAGGGCATTGCAGATTCTTTATGAAAAGCATGCTGGTGCAGATAACTTGGTTTTGCTCCCACTTCACTCCTGCTTTGTCTATGTAACTAGTGTCAATAAACTACTTCTTTGTAATTAATTATTTTTCCAAATAGAAAAGGTGTAGCTATACTGCAGTTTTAAATTAAGCTTCAATTGTAACTTCATGAAGGGTTGATTCACATTTTATGGCGCAACTGTAACTTTAAACTTAATGGTGATGGAGGAATATTACCTGGTTCAAATGTAGGCGCAGGCTGTGCCTCATGGTACAGCTTTGTGCTCTGTTTTGTGTGTTAACTGAGGTGCCAGTGAGGTGGGTGGGAGCACACCCTTCACATATGGCCAAGCAACATCAGAGTGTGGAAAAGATAGCAAAAGTTATTAACGGGAAAGAAGAACAAGCTGAAATAGAATGCAGCAGTTTCCTTTTGCCTGAGCCTACTGGGAAGAGCAAGACCACCCTCCATCATCTCCCCCCTGCTGAGTTAATGGAGTGCAAAAGTGGGACAACGAAGGATTAATTAGGACAGCCCCTGCCAACTCTGGAGAATTGGAGGGTAGGTGGGAGGAGGAATACCCCAAGCAAGCAACTTGTTGAGTTCAGACTGGTTTTTAAAAGTAAATAAAACCAACTAATTTAGGTAGTAAAAGACATACTTACCACATACCGTACCTAACTTCTTCTGGTGTCTTGGAATTTTAACTGTAACTAAGTACTTAAATAACTCTTCGAGCCAATATTAATGCTAGGACTTGTCTACACTATTATAAACCCTGAATCCTCCCCCGAATCCCCCTGAATCTGTGGCAATCAGGCCACACCATGCTTGGCCCAGATTTGGGGTATTTGGGGACATTTTACCTTAAGGCAGAGTTCTAAGGATTCGGGGTTTTCTCTGCATTCATGTCTGCCACCACAGCCACCACAACCATTTTAAAGCTCAGGAGATAAGTTCCTGGATGAAGGGAGAGGTTTTCTCCCTTTACCTGCCTTGGTAGTGCTGCTTCCGCCCACTCTCTCCTCGCCTGTAGCTTGCCTCACACACTTCTTACTCAACGGGAGAATGGGCAGAGGCAATGCTGCCAAGCCAGGGGAAGAGTGAAAACCTCTCCCTTCAGCCAGGAGCCTGCCTCCTCAGCTTTAAAATGGTTGCAGTGGCAGCAGTGGTGGCAGCAGTGGATGAAAATCCACAGGGACAGTGAAGACAAGTACCTGACGTCCCTGTGGAGAATAAATTAAGCTCAGGGCTTCAGGGTGAATGCAGGGGTATGAGGGGCAGGACTCTATTGGGACTTTTGGCTCCACATGTAGACAAACCCCTACTTGCCCTGCCAGTGGGATGCAGCAAATGGTTAGTTGAAACAAGGGAATGGGTGAGTGATTTAAAATATATAGAAACAGCACTGGTCATTTCACTTTCTATTGGAAGCAATTGGGGTTTGGAAGAGAGAAATTGGCCAGGGGGAAAAAAGGCCCCTCTAATCATACATAGCTTTTGCCTTCATTGATATATGCTTAGAAGGGCATAAAAAAGTGTCAGTCTTCTATCTCAGGGCTAAACTACATATAGGTATACCTCAGTTAACCAATTAGATGTGTTCCTGGGCATGACCTCTTTAAAGAAACGTTGGTACCAGAGGCGGAAATAACATGGAAAGAATAGGGATGGGTGCCTACCTCTCAAAAAGGAAGAACAGCTTGAGCATGTTTCAGCAGACTTTTTATTCAGAAGTAAATATATTATTCAGAACTAAATATATGCAATATGTGAAATGAAACAACCAATTCAGGTAAGCCTTGCTTGAGTAAACAAAAATAAATAAGTAATGGAATCTTCTAAAGACCACTTCAAGACCACATCTTCTAAAGACCACTTCTTCTAAAATGCACCAAGGGATGATTTTTTTTTCTTTCTTTTACCAGCCTCCACTTTTCTAATAATTTCCATTTTGGTGGCCAAACTTATAGATCTATGTTTTTTTCTTTTCTTTTTTAAATAAAAAAATATGCTGGGGGCAGCAGGTGAGGCTTATCCACACTCCCGTTGTCTCTCTGTTTTGCTGTTCACATCTGCTCAGTAAGAGATTCCAAAGGCAGCTGCTGCTTACCTTGCCTGTTGTAAGGAGGCACACACTAACTGTTGGATCAGCTAGAGTGGAATTCCACTCTTTCCCTGCTCCAGCTTTATTACATTGTTTACTACATACTTCCGCAATCCACCACCAATAGTCAGTGTTTCTCCAGCTCTCCTTCACCATTCTCTCAATGCTGCTGCTGCTAAAGAAACTTCTAGCTAGAAAGAAGACAAGAAAGTAAAGGGGTTTGGGCAGGCATAAAAAGAGTTTGTAAAAAGAGGCTTCTTTCTCAGAGGCTTTGTTAACTGAGGTATGCCTGTACTGTATCAAATATGTAATGAATACAGTTGTACCTCACCCATCCTACCAATTTGCACCTAAATCCTGTTCTTACCATACAGGGTCTAAAATGCCAAACAAACTTTAATTGGTGCCAATAAAGTGTGGGGTATTCTCCTCAATTCTTCCTCAATTTCAGTCCCCTCTGCTGTGGGTTCCCCCAATGGCTCTGGGAGAAGAATTAAACTTTCCTTCCTAGCCATGTTTACCTGGAAGTAAAAGAAAAATGAGGGTTTAGCCATGTGCTGTGTATTTAAATGTCAAGTCTCAGACCCTCAGGCTTTCTTGCCACCCCCAAACTCCATGGGATTGCTCTGTAAGGTTTCTTTATCTGGATGACTGCTGTTGTCCAAAGTGAATACTACTCCTAACGTCATAAGACTAAACATTTTCCTTTCTGTAACATGCAGTCTTTTCATTCACACAAGAATTACAACGACTCCCAAGGCTTTTGCAACATAATTTGGGCTGTGTGTGAGCGTGGGGAGGTTTTGAATAATAGTTTTATGGTCATCCCAACATTATCAAACAAGCTTTTCTTATGTATTTTTATATCCAATTAAGTCTCAATGAATTTATGTGCTTTAGGCTGAAATCTTAAACACACTTAACAAGGAAGTAGATCCCATTTAAAAAGGAATTATCAGTGGGATTAACTTCACAGTAAACATGCTTAAGATGGTTCATGCTCACTCTGTATTTTCAGTATCCCTTGTTTCATAGCTTAGAGTGTGACTTTTTAAAGCTAATGTTCATGTTACTTGTTATAGTTTTAATTAATTAATTAAATTTTGATTAATTAATTAACTGTCATTGCTCAATACAATGTTGAAAAAGTAACTTACTGCAATTAACTGTTCTGTTGCTGCTCACTTTTTGTTTCAGATTAATCTTTAGGACTGATAAGAGAATGGTGTAAAACGTGAAATTTCCACTCAAAATGCTTTAAAAAATGCTTAAAAATGCTTTGAAATGCCCTGAAAAAGTGACTTTGAAAGTAATTAGAAAATGTTCCTTGTTTCACCAATAAAATAACTTCATCCCCACTTAGAAGATTATCAGACAGGGACCAAAAAACGCACCCCCGTCTTGCTACTCCCATTCCCATAACTGAATAAATAAATAAAAAAATCACACACCTACCTTGCCAGGCTAGTCTCTTTGTCTCAGTGTGACTGCATTATTTGCTTCCAAGCTCTGCCTTTTCAAACTATCACTCCTTTTGTGGTATGCAAGTAAAGCAAAGATTTTCCCCAAAGCAGATAAACCAAACAGCATTTTGCACTCCTGACTTCTAGCTCATTAGCCCTAATTGTAGCATCCTATTTGTTCTTGTATGATATGGATAGCATTTGGCCTTAGGCTGGAATCTCCATTGATAAGGAGTTTTATCACTACCTACTACATCACAAGTAAGAGATAATCATCTGCAGTACCAGCTTTCTTCACCCACTTGTACTTGCCTCTGGGCTGAGGACAAAACCCAGAAACTTTACATTTTGAAAACTTCAGAAGGAAGACCTATCTCTCTCCCCCTTGGCAAATGCAAGAGCCCTAAGTGGTACTTTTAATAGAGAGCTGTGTAATACAGCACCTAAATCAGCTTATAGTCCCACTGCTATTTTAGTATGCAGGTGGAATACATGAACCATTTGCTCTTGACTTGTACCTTGCCTGTAATGATGTTATGCATAATGCAGCAAAAGGAAGTAGGAGAACAGAAGCCTTCTTTACAAGGTGTCTCTTAGAGATCAAAGCAAACCTGAAACTTGCCTTATCATCTAAGTGAGGTTTGTGTCCTTGAGGTCTTGGTTGCAACGGCATAGATTATCCAACATTCTTTCTGCCATGTTTGGGTTAACTAAACTCCCTTTTTCTTCTTGTACAGTTTAAAACTGTGTGGAAGTCAATGCATGAACGAGGGTGCTTTTACCAAGCTCTGCTTTAAAATTAGCAAGATGATTATGATGATGTATGGTTTATTGCTGAGTCCTTAGTGAAGACTGTGTGAGTGAGGTGTGGGCCCTGAATGCCCAAATTGTGGCCTTCTAAGTGCTGTTGGCCTCCAATTCCCATCAGCCAAGACCATTAATATTGCCAGTGGTTAAGGATGATGGGAGCTGTGATCCTTCAAAATCAGAGAAACCACAAGTTCCCTTACTCATGCAGTGTAGAATATGTCTTGAGAGTTGATTATATGGTAAAAATACTCCTCACAGAATTCAAGGAGAATAAATTTGTCTTAATGAGATCCTGCATCAATCTGCCATATTTGGAAGGAGCCCCCCCCCCCAAATGCTAAATACTCTTCAGAGAAAGCCTTTGTGGCTTTTCCTGCATTAAAAAAACACACAGAAGGAAATGCACATTCCCGCTTGTTGGGACAACTGATTTCCTTTGATGCGCATTCCCCATAAGAGCAGAACTAGAAAGCTGATTGGTCAGATGTGTGAGGAGGCGGAGCTTGCTGGCAAGTCAAATGCCCCGAACTGCCATGTTGGATTTTCACCATAGCAATTTTGTGCTGACATGATGAAACAGTCTTCCCCCTTTATCTATTTATTTAAGCGGAATGTCACACTTCTGCACCCTGGATATGCTTTTTCTTAAAAATATCTTTTTCAGCAGTGGCAACTGGTGGGAGTAAAAATGCCAGTTATTCACTCATGCCTGCCATCTTGATTCACAGGCATGCCTGTTTGAACAACAAACACAGATAGCTTCCCATGCCTGCAATCTTGCCAAAAAATTGTTGAGACAAATGAAAGCTGCTGCGAATTGGCATTAGTGTGCATCAGTCCACATTTATAACCTCATATAGTCAAACCCTTAGTGACTAGCCCCATGATCTGCTTAAGCAGTCACACTTAACTTGGGAAAAGCTGGAGAAATGTCTACAACAAGACTGTGCTCTATTAAAGCAGAAGAATCCTAAAGGAAGAATCAAGACATTTTGGAAATTGAAGTTGCATTTGTGCCTAGAATGCTGGCATTCTTGCAGTTTCTTCTTTTATTTTATTCCCATGGTGGCTGGATTCATCTTCTCCCATTCTATGTTGCCATGTCACCTCATTCTTGTTCCTCTGTGGTTTCCCTTCTGATTCTTTTTAGATTGGAAGCTTTTTGGAGTAGGAGCTTTTAAACCCCACTGTTCTTTGCAATCTCCCATGTTCACGGCTGGCAGTGTATTCAATGATAGCAGCAACAATACATTCTCAAGAGGGACCTACTGGATTCCTCATGATAGAGAGCAAATTAGCCACTTCATATCCACAAAAGGCCTCCTGAGCCCTTGTATGTCTGTATTGTGTTACAAGGTATGCCAACCATTAGCTCATTGGTGTGAGGGCAGGGCAGTGGGGATGGTGGAGAGCAGAGTTGTATATTCAGGAACATCATTGCAATTAGAGCTAGAGTTTTCCCTGTTGGCTCCAGCTGCTTGGTGGTGATGGTGGGGTACAAGCATTCTCATTCTCAGCTGTCATTTTGCTGGACCAAGGGACCTGCTAAGACCTGTGCCAGACTCTCTCTGAGTAGGCCCACCCCTTCTTCTGTATCACTCTCCTCTTAGTTTGGTTTCTTGGTCACAGAGGAATTTTCAGTGGAATCTCATCCATCACCCACTTTGGTTCACCAGGTTTATTCTGAGTCCAAGGAGCAAATTCACAGAGACTCTGCAAGTTGTAGTCCAAAAAAATATCTTTTGCAAGATTGTAACCTTATGCTTAGAAAAATAATATATTGTCTGTAAACCATGATGGGCTAATGTTGAATATTCAACTGTTCAGGTTTTTTCCCCACAAGGAGGATTTTTTTTTAACTTGAGTCAGTTTGTTTAAGGCACCATCCCCCAAGGATAGATCTCATGCAGACCTCACTAAAATGAATAGCAGACAGTTACAACAGAACACAACTTGGTGCATCATAAGTAAACGCTTCATTGTTCTGCCAGACCTTCTGATTTTTTTGTTGCACTGGGGGGGGTATGGTTTATTACATTCACACAGTATAAATTCAAACACAGCAAAATAGCTTTGAGGTATATACTGAAGCTTGGCAAATGATGAATCCGTAACATGGCCATGTCATTAAAATGCATGAGGCATTATTGTTTATTAGATACACATTTTTATTGAGTTGTGCAAGATCCTTTAAAAGTGAGCAAAGGGCAAGACTACATGTACACTAGGATCTCTGCCAGATTAAAACTTCTAAAGGACATTGGGTTTGTTGTGCTTGTTCTTTTGAGTTGTGGTGCCCTGAAAGAAAGATGATTCTCTTAAAATTGAGGAACATCTGGTGGTACTCCTCCTTGCCACTCTTTCCCATTCATCAACAGAAATGAAAATAACTAGTTTGGAGCAACTTTGACTCAAGATTCAGTGGTTACTGGCTAGCAATCCAGTACATTTGCCGACAATATGGTGGCTTGTGCTACAAATCACTCTTATGAGGCAACCCATCTTTCTGTTCACCTAGTTTCTATCAGCTCAGGATGGATCAACAGCCTGTACATTTATTCAGAACTAAGTGCCATTACTCAGATCAACAGCCTGTACAATTAACTCAGAATTAAATGTCTGAATGGCAAAAATACTGCTCACAAAATGCTAGGAGAATACAATCTTTCCCAATGGAGCCCACATCTAATTGCTGTATTGTGAAGGAGCTCCCCCACCCCCAATGCCATATACTTCACAGGAAAAGCCTTCGTGGCTTTCCCTGTATCTTTTTGAAAAACAGCAAGGTTGTTGAGACAAGTGACCAAATTGGTTTGCTTTCCCAACACGAGAAGATGATCAGTCGAACATGTGCAGGGGGTGGATCTTGCTAACAAGTCAAGTGCCCAGAGCCACCAAGCTGGATTTTCACCTTAGCAAATGAGTGCTAAGGTGATAAAACAGCTTTTTTTGTTTGCTTTTTTGTTAAAGCAAATGATTGCTCTTTTGCACATTGGATATGGGTTTTTTTTTAAAAAAATGCTGTCTGGTGGTGGCAAATTGAGGTAAGTAAAAACTTAAGTAATTTACTTGTGGCTGCCATCTTGATTCACAGGCATGCCTGTTTGCACAGCAAATGCTGATAGCTTTGCATGCCTGCAATCTACCAAAAAATCCTAACACATTAAGACAAATAGCAGCTGCTGTGACTGGCCATTAGTGCAGAGCAATCCACATTTTTTTTTGTGTGCCTCATATAGACAAGTCCTAAGTGCTTTGAGTTCAGTGGTAGTTGTGGTGGTGTGCCTTCAAGTCATTTCTGAGTTATGGCAACTCTAAGGTGAACCTATCACAGGGTTTTCTGAGACTGAGAGTATGTGATTTGCCCAAAGTCACCCAGTACGTTTGCATGACCAAGCAGGGATTCAAACTCTGGTCTCCAGAGTCATAGTCCAATGCTCAAACCACTACATCATACTGGCTCCTTCAGTGGTAAATACTTGTAAGTAAAAGTCTGCATAAGATTGCACAGATCACATACCTTACTTTTGCTGAACTGTGTGCAATGGAGTTTAAGGGGAAAAAGTGAAAGAGATGATAACCAACCACAGTATTCTATGGTGAGCCCTAGGATGGGACAGACTTCTGATGAACAGCAACTAGCTCAACCAATCAAAAAGCACTTTTCCTATTTCATGGATTTTATATGGTAAGAAAAAACCTGGTAGAAGTAGAGGGTAAAAAAAATCCTTAGATGGCTACAAATGGAAGACTAGGGACTTTATCAGACACAATAAATACGGCATCATAATGACGCCATATAAACACGAAAGGGTGCACATATCAGATGACATTGCCTTTTCACGTTTATGTACTGGCCAAAACCCACACTTTTTAATCGATGGCTGAAGTTGTCAATTGATCCCCCATGCCGTTTTAGTGTCAGCATTGCCAGTGTGTGAAACCTAGTGCCATTGTACTCATGTGAAAGCAGCGTGAATGGCCAGTCCAGCACAAACACTTCCAAGTGAGATTGTGACATCCTTGTAAGTAACACACTTCTTATGACCCTTCCTGGGTTACTTGTAAGTTTTTACATGTGTGTATGTGCTTTTAAAAACCTTTTCTGCATTCTTTTTGTTTTGTTTTTTGAATTTCCCACATGAGGGTCTTCTCATGAGAATCCATGGGATTTTGAATGAGGAAGGGAATGGCGCTCCCTTTGCTGGGAAAGCAAGGTAGGTGCAGCATGGGGAGTTCTTTTGCCTGAATAAAAATGGAACTGTTATGCCAGCAAAAGAATGGGCTTTGGGGGCTGGTGTGATAAAGTTCTATGTCTGGACATCCTATAAAATTCCATGAATGAAGCAGAGTGAATGTGAAATCTTAGGATCTTAATATGGGAGTTCCTACAGAGCAGAAATCTGTAAAGTTACTTTTTGGACTCCATCTCCCACTAGCATAGGGATCTTAGGAGTTACAGTCCAAAATGTAACTTTTCTGAATTCTGTCCTAGAGGCCAAATGTACACCCAAAATTAGGATGGAGCAATGACATCCAGTTGTGTCACTATTATATACAATGTTTCTGTCCTGCCTTTGTGACCCAAGCAACCCAGATGATCCCCTTTCATTCCCCATTTTTCTTATTTATGACAGTGGAGATTTTTTCCCAGAGTGAGAATTGAACTCTGCCAACACCACTGCATTCCCACGGCTGCAAGTGCAACGAAGTGCCATGTGTCTGAAACTCACAAAGTGCACACACTCTGAACAACTGCAAAAGCTGGAGCTTTGAAAGAACGTAAGATAAGACCTTCTAAAAAGTTGCTGAATCCAATTTATCACACAGAGGCTTGTAGGCATGAAGTCCCTGTGTGAAATGTTCAATACTAATTTTACTGGCAGGGCTGACTTATTTAACCATTCATGAGCAATCCAGCCTATTTTTATAGTCTAAAACTTTGCAAAGAGGGCAGGGAAGACAATCCATTTCTGCTCATCATCAAAACAAAATAAAATCTGGCCTAAAAGCATCTGTAACTTTTATAGGGAAGTCAGAGTTGCGCAGGGAACAACATACTGTGCTAATTTCTGTGATGGCCTCAAACTTCCAAGAGAAATGAGTCACTGAAGCATGAGAAATTCATATCATGCACATGTGATCTATTCTAAACCAGGCTTAAACCTTTATACAAAGGGGTTGTCTAAACAGTAAAAATAATCCTCGTAGAATTTGATAGGAATAGATCTGTCTAAATGGGATCCTGCATCAATCTGCTGTATTCAGAAGAAGGAGGGCCCCAAACATCAAAAACTCTGCAGAAAAAGCCTTCACAACTTTTCCTGCATTAAAAAAAAAAATAGTGAGGAGAATGGACATTCTTGCTTGTTGAGACAAGCAATTTGATATGAATCACTTTATAATAATAATAATAATAATAAAATTGTATTTCTATCCCGCCCCTCTGCAACGCAATCGGGGCGGCTTACAATATAAAAACTCCATAGTCCCAGTACCCTAGCCCACCCCCCCTTTCCCATAGCAGAGGAAGCACAATGCTGATTGTTCAGGCAAGTGTGGGGGCAGAGCTTGCTAACAAGGTGCCATGTTGCCGCCATGTTGAATTTTTGCCTTATCAAGTGATAAAATGGAGTTGGGTTTTTGTTTTTTGCTCTCCTGTTAAATTGAATTTGTTTTAAAGTTCAGCAGCAGCAAACTGAGGTAAGTACAACTGTGAGTAAATCACTCGCAGCTGCCATCTTGCATGTGAAGCTTATGGGGGCAAAAACATGATCAAGACAAGTCACAGCTGCTGTGAAATGCCATTACTGCAAGGCACTCGGTTTTGTTTTGTTTTTGACTCGTATAGAAAACCCCAAAGACTGGCATTCTGCTAGTCAGTTACACTGTCCTAAGTTAGATCATCGTAACTGCTTTGTATTCTCATTTGTGATCAAGGCACTATTGCTAGGACTATAAACAACCCTTAACCCACCCACCCCCATTAGAAGCCATTCGGCCATCTGGAGCGATGGAGGTCTGTGCTGTTGCTGAGTGAGGCGCTGCAAGATCACATGACCAGCCTCCTCTAATCAGTGAACAATGCTGCCAGGAGCAGAAGCAAGGACCCTGTGGGGCCCTGTTGCAAGACATCATGGCAGCATCGCTTGTTGGGAGGAGGTTCATCGCATCAGCCTGCATTCCCCCACTTGGCAATAGCACAGACCCCCACTGCTTGGGACAGCTGAGTGGCTTTTAAAATATGTGTCAAGAGTTGGAGGAGAAGTTAAAATGTAGCTACAACATCATGGCTATGTGTCTGAAGCAGGATCCTGGTCTACGTAATTAAATACAAAGTATGAAATACCTCCATGGTTTCAGTGATATGCTTACATTTACAAACCACAAGTTCAACCTAAACGTGCTGAGGCAGGGCAGCTCTTCCATCAGGCAGAGCAAAGCAGTCACCTCAGGTAGCAGATGCTGGGGGGAAAGTGGTGGTGTCTTCCAAAAGGTTTTCCCCATTCTATTCTTGATGGGACTTCCTGTTTCCCTCAGCTGGAGGACAGAGCTATGTATGCCTTACAACCTGCCTTCACCCACAAATGAGCCAGCTCCCTTAGGTGTGGTGGAGGGTACCATTCTATTTGCCAGAACTGAAAGTTTTGTCAGCCACTTCAGCTAGCTTCAGCCTGCAGAATGGGGATGGGGCACCATTTTATCCTTTGCTGCAAACAGCAAAATGTCTCAGGATAGCCCTGAGCTGATGAGTTAAAGTGTGTACTAGATGATCTACTGGGAATTGACCCATGCACAATAGGCCATGTCTTCTGCTTATCCCAGCTCTAGAAAGTCTGAAATGTTTCCCAGAGCATTGAATGATTTCCCCCCTAACTCTTTTAACTGAAAATCAATTATAACAGGAATCAGATGTGCCATTTGCACAGCAGCTGTTCTTCCCATTATGTCATATCCCCCCCTACTTTTAAAAATTGCATTTAAACGATTGTCAATGATTAGTTGCATGCACCTCTGTTATTGATTAAGATATTTCTGTGGTGAAATTTGCTGAGTTCCTGAGAAGACCAAACCTATGGAGGTCAGTGGGGATGTGTGGAAGCTCTGTAGAGGCAGGCACAATCTCCTAATCTCATTTCATGAGCTGATTGCTGAGTTTCAGTGGATAAGTGGAGAATATTAGGTGTCAATTCATCTGAAGTAATGAACAGATGGACTGAAGTCTGTTTCCCAGGGTTTTTAATATCTTTTTTTCTTTTTTGAAGGGAGAAAAGGATCTAAAGCACAATCAGCATCCAAGCTGCTTTTGTTAGCACCTTAAAACATTTCACAACTGGCAGGAATGATTTTCCTCTTCTAGTCAGAACTCTGGGCACCCTCTTAATCCAAGGGTTTGCAAACTATGGCCTTTAGTCACTCCACGTGGAGCTCCAAAGGTGTAACAACCTCACCCATTTCAGAGTTTAGGGAAGTTTTGTTTTGTTTTCTTGTTGCCATGCTGTCTGGGGAATTCTGGGAAAAAGTGTAGCCTTCCAAGGTTATCCGTTTTCTGCAATAGCCCACTGGGAGAGGCCTTGACCTCTAGCCCTCATGCCAGTAATGCCTAGATCCCTGCAAGCAGGGCGGGAAAACTTAATCCTGCCAATCCTATGCACTGAATGTTTCTGTGTGGGAAAATTTTGGTGCATATTAAATCTCATCATCATGCATCTGTGGCCCCCAACCAACACAGGAAGCAATCCTGCAGGCCAAATGGTTGTGTTCCTATGACAATTAGGAGGGCTGTGCATGCCCTCCAAATGTTCCCATTTGGCAGGGACAGCTCTGATTAAACCCCTGTTGCCCCAACTTTTTGGCACCTTTAAAAATATCCCAGCTTCTCTCTCTGTCTCCCACTTCTCCCTTTGTCCCTCTGCTCACTTCAGTTGTTGCAGATGGAATTCAAAGTGCTTAAGTAGCTGGGACTCTGTTAACTCAACAGGGCAGAGAAGAAAGGAGGGCAGGGAAGAGATATCTTGTCCTTCCTAGTAGCCCCCAGATGAAAGCAAACTGCCACTCCCACTTCTAGCTTGTTCATTCTTCCTCATTAATAACTTTTCGCATCTTGATCACACTCTGATGTTGCTTGGCTATAAAGTCAGCCCTCCATTTCCATGGGAGTTACAGACAAATGACCCCCATGAAAGTGGGGGAAAAAACCACAAATTAAAATGTATGGGGGAAAAAAAAGGACCTAAAAGCCTGGGACGACTTACACCTACCTGGTCAGTATGATATCTCTGCCCACCATGCCACTACTTCTGGCCTTTTGTAATAACTGCTCAAAAAAATGGTGGCAGTGGTGGCTGTTTGATGCTTGGCCATCAGCATGGGGAAATTAGAAGGAACTGAGAGAACCTGGAAAAAACCTGGATTTCCTGTGCTTTTCCTACCCCAATAGCAACTCTTTGGGGGCTTCCCTGGCATGGTGGAGAGAATATGGCGGGGGACAGGTCTTCTTTCAGGATCTCACAGCATGGACTGAAGTCTTAGAACTTATTGTAATACCAAGAGCCTGCAGGGAATAGCCCTGCTGTCTCTTCAGAAGAGCTTTGGGGGCTTCTCTGCCAAGGTGTGTGTGTGGGAGGAGGGGGTAAGCAGGGCTTTTTCCAGGCTGTCCCAGCATGGACTAAGCTTTCAGAGCTTATTGCGTGCCATGAGCACTCCTCCTCCTCTCCCCTCCCCCACTTCCACCCTTGGTTTCCATTGCAAAGGAGGCAGCATCAGTGGTTGTTAGGTTTGTATCATGGTTGTGGAGGTCAGGAAGGCAGTGGCACCCTGGAGCCAAGTGGGGTGAGGTCTTTAACAGGTGCTTCTGAAGGAGCAGGGAGGGATCCCCGGAGCCCCCTGGGCTCTGAGAAACAGAGAGCCAGCAAGTGAGGAAGTAAGCGAGGGAATAAGCAAGTGAAGGAAAAGAAAAAGACCCAGAGCAAGGGACTAGCCTGATGGTTGCCATGCTGCATTTGGTGATAGTTAGGGGAAGGAATGAGCAGAGTTGGGAGCTCAACAAGCTGACTCTTTCCCTCAAGGTATGGTTAGCTCCAGTCAGTGGGTGCTGTCGCACAAAGCACTTCCCTCTTATCTACAGAGTGCTGTGGGAGCACCAGCTCGTGAGCCGATACATTTTTTTCATGTGGCCACTGCCTGCTGGGAAGTAGTTAACAAGGACAGAGGAGGTGAAACTGAATGGCAGGTTGGAGAGAGGTGGAGAAAATGAGAAAATGAAGGAGCATAGATGGGGCAAGGAAGGCAGCCCAGAATGAAGGGTGTAGGGTTAGTGTAGCCAGGTTTTCAAATGAGTGTGGCTGGGGCTGGAATGGCACCCCCTCTTCCAGCTGCTCTCCACTCCTGATATACTTTTTCAGATGGGGGGGGGGAAACCCCTGAGGAGGTCAGGAGAAGAACAGGGCTGTTGCGCTTACAGAGCCCCATTTCAGACAACCTCATCCTCCTCCGTCCTCCTCCCGACATCATCCTAAACTTCCCCCGTGCTGCAGGCACCACTTTTTATTGACAGAGGTTTTCAGTCAATAAAAAGTAATGCCCACAGCTCAGGGGAAGTTTGGGAGAAGGTTGGGAGGAGGACGGAGGGGGACTGTGTCGTCTGAAAAGGCGCTCTGTAAGTGCAACAGCCCCATTCTTCTCCTGACCTCTTCAGGGGCTTTCCCCCCCCCCATCTGAAAAAGTCCAGTGTCTGAGGCTGTTCTGTGCACTTTCACACAGCTGCCTTGGGCTTTCTCACCATCACCATCTGTTCTCCCTGCCATGGCAGAAAGCCCCAATAGTCCCACCAAAGAGAAAGCAGGGGCTGTTTCTTCCTGCAGGTTCTCCTGGCACAGAATAAGCTCTGAGAGCCTAGACCATGCTGGGACAGCTGGAAAGAAACCCCGTTTCCCTCCCTCCCCACTTTGGTAGGGAAGCCACAAAAGAGCCACCACCACAGTAGTGAGAATGGAAGGAATCGGGGCTTTCTTTACTCTTCCTACCCCAGTAGGCAAGCACCAACAACCACAGAATCATGGTGGAAGACCTACAAATGCCTAGAGAGAACATACTGTATTAATCAAATCCATGAATAGTCAAATCCGTGAATACTGAACCTGTGAAAGTAGAGGTCTAACTGTACATGTCCCAGTTTTTATCTGCAAAACATTGGAGGGTATGCCATGAGCAGCATACAATCCCATGTCCACCCTCTGCTTGTCTAGGGCCTAAACAGGGCCTAGGTAGGGCCTAGCGGCAACATGGTACTAAAAACACCACTAATTCCTACTGTCTCCATTGTAGTCTGATTATGATATCAGGACACTGGAAATTACCCAAGGGATGTTTTCTGTTCAGGCTGAATATGGATGTCCTCTTCTTTGTAACGCACAACCCTGAATGTAACTTGGGGAGAAGAATATGCTTTGTATGCAACAAGTCCTGCTCAGCATCTTTGCTGAGGTCCCATTGCTGGCATCTGATGGGAAACAGGAGACCTGTTCCTAGAACAGACAATGCTGAGCTAGAAGAATAAATGGTTTTGCCTGGTGTGTAGCCTTAGGGGTTTTATCTACTTGGAGAAGGTTTGCTTCACAATGGAACTGACCCAAGACAGTTTGTTGCTTGAAGTACAGCAGCAGCAGGTGCCATTTGTCCTACAAGCCAAGAAACATAGTATCCCGGCAAAGTCAGTCATCTGAGGCAGAAGCCCCCGCAAGCACCACTCCCTCCCTTTGCAGACTTAGGCTGTGCCTGCCAATGCTTCACTGAAGAAACCTGGCACTTTCTTTGATATACTTGTAATGGTTATATCTCTGTAATAGAGCTCTTCATTCACACCATGATTCACTGTTTTACAATTACACTTTATATGTGTCTATTCAGTAGTAAGCCCCACTGAGTTCAAAGGGCTTATTCCCAGGTAAGGAGGTAAGGCTGCAGCTTTAATCTGCTCATAAGTCTACATGAGTATGTACAGAGAAGGTGGAGAGTACACACATATTGCTAAAACCATTGCTTGCCTACTGTGTGATGCATTATTTCCCTCTGAAAATGGTCTATCCTGTATTGCCTTTTAAAGAGAAAGACCTGAGCAAATATCCCATAAGTTTCCTATATTTAAAGCCTTTACAAATGCATAATAAAATATCCTTGTAATAGCTCTAGATTGCACTACAAATACAAGCCTATATGTATCTGAGAGCCAGGATGGTGTAGTGGTTTGAAGAACTCTGGGAGACTAGGGTTCAAAGTCAGCCATGGACAACTACTGGGTGAGCTTGGACAAATCACACTCTCTCAGCCTCAGAGAAAGGCAAAGACAAACCCCCTCTGAACAAATCTTGCCTAGAAGACCCTAGGACAGAGCCAACACAAACTGGAGTTGACTTGAAGGCACATAACAACAACAATATGTATCTAACCAGAAGTACTGATTTGATGGAGATTAACCCTCCCAGATTAAGTGGACCCATTCACTATTTTTGACAGAAGTCATTAAATGTTTCTGAAAGGAAAAGTAGTGATGAAAGAAAAGCAACATTTTATTAAGGATAGATTCCCCCCAAAATTGAAAGTGTCCCTGGTAAGTAGGGGAGCTGGAAGGTACAATGGGCCCTTCGGATCTGTGGGGGGTTTGGTTCCAGGACCCATTGCAGATAAAAAACAACAACCCATGGATGAATACATATTATTAAATGGCAGTGTGTTGAACATGGATGATTCAGCATGTCCATGTTCATGTCAATGCTATTTTAGAATATGGGATGTGATGATCCTCAGTTAGCTGAGTTCATGCATCTGGAACCCGTGGATCTGGAGGGTCCACTGTATATATGGTTGAAATTCTTGGCCTGCTTATTTGTAAATCTTAAATATTTTCAAACACTCATCTGGATATACTGTAGGTAAACAGGAAATCATTGGAGGTCTTTAAACAGAGGCTGGATTGCCATCTGTCGGGGATGCTTTGATCAAGATTTCCTGCATGGCAGGGGGTTGGACTGGATGGCCCTCGTGGTCTCTTCCAACTCTGCAATTCTATGATTCTATGAAAGAGAAGGTCTTGGGAGATTATCAGATGCATTAAAAGTAGTATTGCAGGAACACCAGGAGATCGCAAAAGGGCTCCCTTTTCAGAAAATGTCGTGCCCCCTCGTTATGCTGCTGTTCCTCCGGTGCTGCTTTTTACTGACGGGAGAAGCCGTCAATAGATTCCCCATTCTGTTCCTGTCACAGATTTTTCTATGTGTGACAAGGTGCCCCGTTTAGTTGGTGAGATCCCAGTGTCAATGGGGGAATCCCTGACAGAACACTTTTGGGTGAGATCGAGGCATCCAGGTTAGTAACACACTTTTTATGAACCTCCCTGGGTTACCTCTACCTTTTAAAAAGGTGTTTTTATGCTTGCTGTAATTTTTTTGGTGTTCTTTTTATTTTTAATTTTTTAATTTCCCATGCTTGCGTCTTCTCACGAGAATCCATGGGATTTCACTCCAGGAAGTGAACGGAGCTCTGTTAGAGCTCTGTTCACTCCTGGGCTGCTGGAATGACAGGAGAGGAGGTAAGTGTGATGGGGAGGGTGATTGTTGCAGGACTGGGATGGGACAGGGGCAGGAGTGGAGATTGTGGGACAGGAACACTTTTTTCATTCCTGTCTGATAATCTCTTGGTTTTAAGTTACCGTTTTTTGGTATAAATATGCTGAAATGGCTGTCAAATAGCTGTCTTTCAGGTGCTTCCCCTCATACTTAACAATCTCCAGATGTTGATAATTTTGGATGGACAAGTTCTTTCCTAAACATTGAATTGGTATCCATTCTGCCCTCCAGTTTTACTTTAATAGGATACATGACTGTGTAAAATTATGTGGAGCTTGTTTTTGTTTTGCCTTCAGGCCTGGCACCAGGAGTTGGAATATGTCCATATTTGTCCTAGAAACTCATTGGAACAAGGTTCAGAGATCTATTAGTTTATACATTTGAGAAAAAAGCCACATTCAAACAGCAGTATTCTTCACCACAAGAGATCTGCAGGACAAGTGTAGATACCTTTCTTCATACATCCAAAAGGCCAAATTGATTTTTTCTCCAAAGAGTGTATTACACCTTGAAAAACAATAGATTATCATATATTGAGTACCTTCTCTCTGAGAGAGAACGGCTTTTTCACACACAAGTGGTGATCTTATCTGTTTATGACATTTCATTCTATTTAGAGGATGAACAGCAGTCAGACTAAATCTGTTTAGTTTCTGTCTTTTTTCACTGCACTATGCATAGATTCTGATGATTTGGCTCTTCAGGCATTTCCTTGCCCATTCTTCTTGATATGATTGTATTCTTTAATTTCTTTTCTTTCTTTTTTACTCTTTTATCCTGCTACCACAACGTTTCCCCCTTTCCTCCCAAATCTTCCTCCCACTCTTTGATTCATGTCTCTTTCAATATGGCAGACAGAGACCTGGGTTCTTGCAATGGCAGTTCATGGACTGAGCTGAGTGGCACTTTGTGGATCAACCAGAGTGGAAGGTGCCTTACCCTCAGTTTGGTCCACTAGCTGCCTGTTAGTTCTCCCATAGTTGAGTAGCTCTTATGGTATATTAGGGTATTTTATATAATAATAATGAATTATATGAGGTCTATTTATTAAATAATGAGATTGTATTTCTACCTTTCAGACAAATCAGGGAGAACTAATTGTGAACACCTTGAACATGTCTGAACCTGCATGACAAACATCTTGGCCATTCAGTTAATTGTCAGTCATCATTTAAAGCAGCTGTGTTGTCTGTTGTGTGCTTGCAAAATGCTAAGTTTAAAAGTCAAGCAATGTGTTAATTTAAATTTTTAGTTAAATTGAACAAAATGCCAACAGAATCTTTTCAAATGCTTACTGAGGCCTACAGAGAAGACTGCATGTCTCATGTGCATGTGTTTGAGTGGCACAAAAGATTCAGAGAAGGACGTGAGAATGTGGAAGACAATGAACGCCCTGGATGACCTTCTACTTCAAAAACTGAAGAAATTGTGGAAAAAATCAGCCAGATTCTTCGAGGAGACCACCGACTGAGTGTCTGAATGATAGCTGAAGCTGTGAACATTGACAAAGTTTCAATGTGTGGAAAATTTTGCATGAGGATCTCAACATGAGAAAAGTTTGTGCCAAGATGGTCCCTAGGGCTCTTAAACCAGGGCAAAAAGAGTGCCTCAAGGAAATTTGCATTGACATTCTGCAGCAACTTGAGGCAGACCCCCCAAAAATTCAAAAAAATCATCACTTGTGATGAAATCTGGATCTTCCAGTATGACCCTAAGACAAAACGACAGTCAATTCACAGGAAAACACCATCATCACCAAGAATGAAAAAGGCATGTCAAAGCAAGTCCTCATTCAAAGCCTTGCTTATTTTTCTGTTGACATCAAGGCTGTAATTTTGGCAGGATGGGTTCCAGAAGTCAGAACAGTAAACCAGCATTATTATAAGGAAGTTTTGACAAAGCTGAAAGAGTCAGGAAAAAGAGGCCAGAACTGTAGAAAAATTATTTCTTTCTTCATCAAGACAATGTACCTGCTCACACAACACTTTCTGAGAAGCAGTTTTTGGCCTATAAATGCATTGCTACACGTGAACATCCTCAATATTCATCAGATCTGTGTGACCATGTGACTTTTTTTCTTTTCCCTAAAGTGAAATTGGTGCTTAAAGAAACATGTTTTGAGTCAAAGAAGAAAATGGCAGATGTGTTGACACAGCTGACAGAAATTGATCTGTTCCATGCCTTTGACCAGTGGAAAACAAGACTGCATTGGTGTGTGAGTGTGAACAGGGAGAATATTGAAGGGGACAAGCATTAGAGTTGTAATACATATAAATAAAGATGGGTTATTGTATCACTCTCATTATTTAATAGACAGACCTTGTATTATACACAGCACCACCAGGGCTCTGTTGTTTGACACAGCAATGTGAACAGTAGCAGCAGAAGCAGTAATAATAGTACTAAATAAATGGTAATAATTGTAGTAAATGGTTGTCCACAATAACTTGCTGTTCATTGTTTTTTTTTTACTGAAATATTGATCTTCACATAACTAGAGAGCCAAGTATCATTGGCTGAATATCTGCTGTGAAGTTCACTTTGTTCCAGTCTATTTTATATAGAAGCCTTCTTGCTGTCCCGTTCCAGGATGCTATCTTTGTTAAATGTTTTTTACAAAAAAAATAATGACCACAGATGATTTACGTAACTTTAAAATAGATGATGAAGACATTTAAATAGTTCAAGATTTTCCATACCTTGGCTCAATCATTAAAGAAAACAGAGACTGCAGGCAAGAAATCAGAAGACTAGGGTGCCGTTTACACGATGAAAATGTCCTGGGAAGAATTCGTGTCGATCCCCGGCAGTTTACACGTACATCGGGTCAGACACGTGATTTTCGGAAGGGGGGGCACCTTTTGTCGCTCAACCTGCGGGACTTTCAATCCCGCGGGTTGTGCCGAATTTTAAAAAAAGCTCGGGGGGAAGCGGAAAATCGAATATGTAAACAGCCAGTGACAATTTATCTCGGGTACAGGAGATGCCCGGAAATTGCCCTACCCGTGGGCGGGCTCTGACCAGTTAGTAGGTGGTGTACCTGCCCCCTTTTTGTTCATCCCTAAAATTTCAAGTTGATGCTTCTCCATTTTGCTGCTGCACGTTTACCTGTTAGCAGTTGCGGCCATGGACGGCGAAAACGCACCTCGTCCCAGAAAAGGTGGTCATGGGATCTCGTGGTCCTACAATGAAACAGTTGATCTTTTGGCTATATGGGGCGAAGAAAAGGTGCAGGAGCAGCTGAGGGGATCACACAGAAATATAGATTTGTTTGAAAAGATTGCTGAGGAAATGAAAAAGAAAGGGCATGACCGTACCGCAGAAGAGTGCCGCACGAAGACGAAACTGATGCGTAAAAATTACCGCCAGGTAACTGACCACAATTCAAAAAGTGGAAACAACGCGGCTACAATGCCCTTTTATAAAGAACTGCATGCTATTCTTGGCGGGGATGCCAACTACCACCCGAAGCGGCTAGGAAGCACCACCGACATTGTGCGGGTTCCGTGAGGGTCAGCAGTTCCACATCACGCCCCCATCATCTCTGAAGAAGAGGGATTCCCTCCATCCTCCCAAGAGATGCTACAGGGTTTCTCTGAGGAACTGTTTTCGCAACCCCTGGGTGAGTTTTTTTTCTCTATGTACAATGCATGTGAAAAATCGATTAATCTATTACGCGAATTTCATATCTGTGCAATTTTTTTTTTTCAAACTGGGCAATGCAAACCTGATGCTGCTATCCCCTTTTTGGGCCTCTAATATGCAGCCCGAGTATTTCATTGCTGGTTTTTCAATGTAAAACTGATTGGTGAGGTTTGGGAATAAATGTGCAAACACGGCTGCTTAATTGTTCGATTAAACATCTTCTAACAAATACTTGTTTAATGTTTCTTGCTACTTTGATTAACAGTACCTGTACATATTTTTATGTTAGCAAACGTACCCTTACTTCTCCATGTTTACAACATTGAGTTTCGGATGTGCTGTGTTGTGGTTTCAACTTTGTGTTATGCTAATGAGGGCTGTAAAAGCCAAATGGCGCTCTTTTGTTTCTGTGTCCTGGGACTAAAAAGGGATGCGTGCACCTTTGCACGTTTGCAATGGCGCCTCCAGTACTTGACATAAAGAAGGATGTAAACTATCTGTCCCCCTCTTACACTGTGGCATACCCACAGCTACATGTTATCTACACAGCATAACTGCATCAATAGGAATAACGCAGTTTTTTTTCCTGTGTTCTACTTTTAAACCAGAAATATCTCCCACCCAGAACTCTGAAGATGCAACTGTGGCTCTAACCCTAACTGAGGAGGGAGAGGAAAACGGGGTGGTAAATGAAACCCAGGAAAACACTACTGTTGTTGTGGAGGAAATTGACACTGTGTGGTCAACAACACCTGCAAGAAACGGTACGTGTCCAAGCAGTATTGGGCTGGGAATTACGTACACCTTCCACTGCTGTGGCCCAAAAAAATACAATGACTTAATTTTTTATGTTCTCCAACAGCCGCGGACTTGAGTAACCCGACTGCCACTTTATCCCCCGCTGAGAGGTTGGCATTATTTCGGAGAAAAAAACGTTCTTCAGATGTTGAACAGATGATGGCGAATACAAGATCTGTGGCAGATTTGTTTGCTTCCCGGATAGAAAAAGTTTCCAAAGAGCAAACACAGTCTTTGCATGGTTACCTACAAAAATTTTATGAGCATTCTGTTGATGAATCAGAGAGGATGTTAAAAGAAATTCAACGACAGAATGACCTTTTTGGTGAATTAGTATCTCATATTAGATCATTTGGTAGTGTGAAGAAATGTGCCGTTGAAAGGAGAAATAACACCACTAACAATGTTTCTGATGCTGAAAAGGAAAATTCTGTTGTAGGAAAGGGTGATACACCCACAAAGAAAAAAATTCCTAGTACTTTAAATGCGCTCAGACCGACAAGGGTGATTAAGAAAAAAATTCCCTTGTCACTGTAGGGGCACTATTAAACAATAAGATATGTCTGGAAGTTTTGAGTTGGAGGGAATGCATGGTTTTAATAATTAGTTTTAAGTTTAACAGCAGTTATCTACCTCAAAAATGAAAGTATTTTTACACTAATTATTTTCCTTGATTGTCCTAACTCTGTGTTACTGTGTACTTTACGGTAATAAAAAAAAAAAGGTTTTATGTTGTGCAAACAATAAACAGTTTATGTTTTTCAATAAACTTTTTTTTTACTATTTACACACACACACACACATATATATACATTATTTACAGTTTGAAGGGATGTTCATCAAGGGAAGGGCATATTTACAAGGATGTGGGTATTTAAATACTTTACAGTGGAATAGGGCTATGTACAATGATGATATATACAATATTTACATCATCAAAACAATTATACATGTTGTTTGCCAACCATATTTACAATACTACAATTTACAATATTTACATTATTTACAGTGCAAGCCTTTCCTCGATCGCTTGCACCCTCCTTCCAAGGTCCCTTATCTCCTCCCTTAGTGTGCGCCCTGCAATGTTAAAGAAAGGTAATGTATTAGTGTGCTGCAACAGATTTATGTGAATACTAATTAGCTTCAATTTTCACTAAATAAGAACTATTTACCTAGTTCCTCAATTCTTGCGATAATATTGAGGCCTGCCAGCTGAGCAGCTGCCTCCTGCGCATCTTGGGGACCTTTAAAGACAATGCAGCAGCACTTAACATCACACAGATATAGACGGTCCTACACATTATTCACATTACATTATTAGTAGGGCAGTTTTTTATTTCTGCAAACGTTACCTTGGGGGGGTGCAACAGGTGCCGGGCCTGCCTGCTCCTCTCCTGAGGATGACTCCGATACAGGCTCCCCAGCGGCCCGTCTCTGGATCCGAACCACTGTATAAACATGTAGAAGGGGAAGTTATTACTTTAGCATAACAAGAACTAACACCCATACACACAGATGCCCATTATTGCAATTTATGTCTGGGATGTGCTTACCTCTGGGGAGCCTGTCGCGCCAGCTTGGCCGCCCTGCACGGACCCACATGTCGTGCAGGACGGCATAAAACGGCGGGCGCCTACGGGGGGGTGGGCTACCGTCACTGGCCTCCAATGCCGCAAAGAACTTGCCCTTAAGGGTCTTAAATTTTGAGCGGCATTGGAGGCCAGTACGCAAGTAGCCCCTCGACCGGAGGAACCGCGCTGCCTCTAAAAAGAAGTTGCGGTTCCTCCGGTTTGAGGACCGCATCAGCCGGCCCGGCACACCGACCTGCTGGGCCAGGGACTCCAACATCAAGTTGGTCTCCCTGGTGCCCCAGTAGGCGATGCGCCCTTCCGGCCGGATACGTCCTCTCCCCCCTTCGGCCATCGTAACGCCATGTGGCGGGGTGCGAAAACTCGAGTTTATAACTTACCGCGTTGACCGTTACATTTCTGCCATAAGCCTATAGAGTTTTGAGCTTTCAAAACCGTTCAAAATTTAAGTAGTTTGTGCTAATCGATTGGTTTATTTGCGGAGGATACTCTTTGAGGCTATAAGGCAGTGTCTGGATCCTTTACCAGAAAGAGTAATCCCTTCCAAAAGCCCACCAATTCCTTCAACCGCCAAAGCCGCAACAATGTATCAGTTCTGGTTGCTTGCCTAACAATTCATTTGTATCAAGTTTGGCCTACTTTTCAGAGACAATTTCCACTCCTATTGTCTTGCATGCTCTATATATACCATAACAGAAACCTGCAAAGGCAATGCCTTTTCAGCTTTTAAAAAGGGTATTAAGAACATGCTGCCATGCAAAGAAAAAGCAGGAACATAAAATGATGAATTAACTTTATTGGTCATAACAAGAAGTTATCAATTACATGTAGCAAATTGAGAATCATGCATACACTTACTCCCCGTCCACACTGTGATTTTCCCGCCAAAAATATTCTTTTAAAGCGTTACGTACCGCCTCCCCCCGCTCCTTCTCCCTAGCATCATTATTGACCATTGGGGCTCCAAGCGTGTCAAGGACAAACCTCTGCACACGCCGGTTAGGATCGTCTAGTATACTGCCCTTGGTTTCACATATATTGTGTAGAATAATGCATACACATATTACAGAACATACATTCTCCTCTGCAACCTCAATACAGTATTTCAATGCTCTCCATCTTGCCTTCAAACGGCCGAAACTTCTCTCCACCGTTGATCTTATCTTGTTATGGTACTTATTGTACAGTCTCTGTTTGGGATTTGTAGTCCCCCTATACGGTGTCAACAGCCAATTTCTTATTGGATATGCCCCATCTACAAGAGTAAGTGGTACAACCCGCTTCCCCATAATTGTCAGAGTTGGATTCCCAGGTACAAATATCCCTGCTTCCATAGCCTCAAAAAACCCAGAGTTCCTTAACATTCGGGCATCGTGATTCTTCCCGCTCCAACCGATCTCCGCGTCAATAAATACCCCACGGTGGTCACAAGTCCCTTGAAGAAGAACGCTGTACCTATTCTTTCTGTTTATAAATTCGTCCCCTTGGCGTATTGGGGGGATTATATTAACATGGCACCCATCCAGGCAAGCAACAACTTGAGGATATCCCATTGCTGCAAAGGAATCCATAACCTAAGGAAAGAACAAATAACAGAAATTAAGATGGTGAAAATTCGGAATAAGGATTTTTCGAATAAACATTACTGTTAAGGGAAAAAAAATTCCTTTATGTTTTTCCATAGTATACATGTCAAGTGCATAATCACTACGGGTGAACCTTCAAGAACTTACATTACAGTATTATACATGGGTACTCCCTAATAATTACTTTTAAAGTATTACAGAAAAACCGATTAAACGATTACTCATTAAAAAAATTTACCTTTCGGTGGTCTCCAAGGAACACTGTTCGCTTAAGAAGTAACTTCTCCATTGCAAGCACGACCTCCACAAAAATCTTGCACACAGTAGATCTCCCAATCCCAAACAACTGGGAAACTGCTCCATACGAGCATCGGTGGGCGAGAAGAAAAACAGCAACAGCGAATCTCTTCTCCACAGTAATGGCTTTTCTCATGTTAGTGTCCGACTTTGCTATCTCAGGACGTAGTAGCTCGGCAAGGTGCATAAATAGGAACCTTGGCATCCTGAACAGTATCTAACGTTCATCCGACCAGATGTTCATCACAAATTTCTCCCACCACTCGTCCGTTGTCGGGTACACCCACCAACGTTGCTTCCTCCGGTCTGGGCGAACAAATCTCAAAACCTCTGGGGAATCGATGGCAGCAAAGTACATGACCTGTGGACTTGAAAGTGTTACTTCCATAGATTGGGAATGGAGAAGAAGAAGGAAAATAAGGACCATCCTTCTTCTATGCATGAGGATTACACGCCTCTTAAGAGCTAAAAGAGATAAGCGCAAACGGGCAGCGGTAGACAGAGCTGCCGAAGTTGCCACCTCCATGTTGCCATTCAGGAATGATGAGGTGCATGAAAAGCGCATGTGACGTCATTCTTTGTTTAAAGTTTGGCCAATCGCTGCATCCGTGGCGGGAAAAGGGAACGGAAACACGTAGGCCAAATTTTGAAAAAACGAGTAATCGCATCTTTGATTGACAGACAAAAAAAAAATTCATGGGACATCCAGTACGTGTAAACAATAAAATCACGGGATAAACCATCTCGGAATCTAAAATTAAAAACGGAACCTTGTACGTGTAAATATCAGTCATGGGACCAAACGGGATATCCTTATCAGTGACAAAAATCGTATAAACAGCGAGGGACGGATTCGTGATCACTTTGTCCCGGTAGGCAACGCGACAATTTCTGCCGTGTGACTGGCACCTAGGACTTGGAAGGGCACCTATGAAGGAACTAGACAAGATCCTGAAATGTAAAGATATATCATTGAATCCTAAAATAAAGATGGCCGCTGCCATCACATTTCCCATTTCAATGTATGGTTGTGAAAGATGGGATAGGAAGAAAAGCAACTCATTTATAGATGTGGTTCCAGAGAAGAGTTCTGAGAATACTGTGGAATACTGTGGACTGCTAAAAAGACATGCAAATGGATCCTAGATCAAATCAGTCCTGAACTCTCCTTAGAAGCCAAGATGACTAAATTGAGGCTGTTGTATTTTGACCATATCATGAGAAGACATGACTCACTAGAAAAGACAATGATGATTGGAAAGGCTGAGGGCAGTAGGAAAAGAGGAAGACCACATTTCAGATGGATAGATGCAATCAGGCATCAGGGAAGCCATGGCTCTGAGTTTGCAAGACCTGAACAGGGCTGTTGAGGATAGGGTGAGTTGGAGGTCTCTCACTCATACGGCTGCTATAAGTTGAAGTTGACTAAAAGGCATCTAATAACAACAACAAAGCTTTTAATCAAAATCTTTGGGAACTAATTTTCATTAAATATACACATTTGCACTTTTAAATTGTTGTAGCCTTTTAAGCTAGTTTAACAGAGGGGTTGTATAAATGGTGAAATAAATCCTCATAGAATTTGTATGGAATGCTACCTGTCTTAATGGTAACCAGCATCAAGGCGCCTTATTCGGAAGTGGTGGGAGGGACAAAAATACTCCAAAATCAACACTGGGAAAGCCTTTGCAGTTTTCCCCAGAGTTTTTGAAAAACAGCGAGGGGATGCACATTCCCTCTCATTAGGACAGCAATTCAAAAGGAAGCATGACCCTGATTGGCTGAACGAGTTCAGGGGGTGGGGCTTGCTAACAGGTCAAGTGCCTGCAGCTGCCATTTTTTTCCAGTTTAGCAAATGATTGGGGATTGGGGAAGGGAGGAGGGCAGCTGTCATCTTCTCCCCCTTCCCTGGTTCCCCACCCCCCGTTACCACCATCACTGGGACTGGGAAAGGGAGGAGGTCTCTCTCATCCTCCTCCCCCTTCTCCTGGTTCCCCCTGCCACTGCTGTGGGGATCGGGAAAGGGAGGATGGCTCTCTCTCATCCTCTTATCCCTTCCCCCGGTTCCCTTCTGCCATTGCCACCAGGACTAGGGAAGGGAGGAGGGCTCTCACATTCTCGTACCCCTTCCCCCAGTTCCCCTGCCACTGCTGCTGCCACAGGGGTTGGGGAAGGGGGGAGGGCACTCTCATCCTCTTCCCCCTTCCCTCAGATGGTAGCTCTCATCTTGGATACGAAGCTTATGTGGGCTGCCGGGGGCAAAAACACCATTTGACAAGTTGCAGCTGCTGCAACTTGCTATTAATGTGGGGCACTACGTTTTCTCCCCTTGTATAGATGAGTCCTTAGAATCAAAAAGTTGGAAGAGATCAGGAGGGTCATACAATCCAACCTCCTATCTTGCAGGAATATACAATCAAAGCATTCCCAACAGATGGCCATCCAGCCTCCAAAGAAGGAGACTCCACCACATTCCAAGGCAGTGTATTCCTCTGTCAAAAAGCTCTTACCATCAGGAAGTTCTTTCTAATGTTCAGGTGGAATCTCTTTTCTTCTAGTTTGAGCCCATTGTTGATTTATTTAATAATTTTTTATCATGTTCAAATTATTTTGTGATTTTCATCTGGAATTGTTTAAAGTGTTGACAGTTGTCCTGCCATATCCATGGATTTGGTATCCATGGATTTAAGTATTCATGGCTTGAAAATTTTCTTTAAAAAATAATAATCCAAAAAGCAAACCTTGATTTTGCCATCTTATATAAGGGACACCATTTTGCTATGCCATTGCATATAGTGGGACTTGAGTGTTCACGGATTTTGGTATTCGCAGGGATCCTGGAACCAAACCCCAGCAAATATTGAAGGACAACTGTATATTGTTTTACTTATATGCCACCCTGAGGTGCCATGATGAAGGGTGGGACAGAAATATTTAAATAAATAAATAAATAAGGTATTGGTAATCTGTTTTCTGAGTGTTGTAGTTCTGTTTTCATAGTAGGCCATCTGCAGTTTTGTAACAATATTCAATCCTTACCCTTAAGATTTTTCTTCAACAAGAAACAAATATCTGATATTCTGACATGCACATTTTGTGGTTAATGAATGGCCTGTCTAAACAGCAAAAGTACTTCTCATAGAATGTGAGGAGAATACCTTTTGTCTTAATGGGATCCCACAGTAATGGAACATATTGTAAAGGAAGGGGACAAAAACTCCAGCTACATCACAGAAAAAGTCTTCATGGCTTTTTCCATTTTTAAAAAAAGCCTTGCAGGAAATGCACATTCTTGCTTGTCTGGATACCCATGTGAATTTTTGTACAGTCCAGAGAGGGTAGAACTCTTCATCCAATTGGCTGGAAGTGCACAGGTGCAGGCTTGCTGTCAAGTGCCAGAAGCACTAGCAATCATGGGCTTTTAAAAGCTTTCCTTTTTCAAACCCGTCAAAAGGGAACCAGGAAGGCAAGATGGACCTCTTCTACCTTCCTGTGCTGGCTGCATCTTCTCGTGGGGTCACAGGTCAGGCATGACAGAAAAAGCAGCCCAGCCCATGAAGGTGGAAGAGGTTCATCTCCCCTTCAAGGCTGCAATTAAAGGGATGGACGAGGTTCATTTCACCTTCCAGGTTGCAGTTAAAGAGACAGAAGAGGTTCATCTTGCTTTCCCAGGTGGACTGGCATGAGCATGGAGGGCAGCCCTGGGGAGGAGGAATAGGAGGAGGGAGCCATCCTCCCATCACTGATCCTGGCAGTGGGGGCAGCAAGGAGAGCAGCCACAGGGAGGGGGAAGAGGAGGAGAATGCTGTCCCCCAATCACTGATCTTACCAGCAGTGGCGGCAACAGCATGAAGGGCAGTCATGGGGAGGGGGAAGAGGAGGAATCGGTGAAAAGATCAGTGAAGGGATGATGGCTCTCTCCTCCTCTTCCCACACCATGGCTGCATTGCACGCTACTGCCACCACAAGGATCAGTGAAGGGAGGTCAGCACTGTCCCCTTTCCCCTCCCCAGCTGCCCTCCATGCTGCCATTGCTGGTGCCACCAGGATCAGTGAAGGGAGGATAGCTCTCTCCTCCTCTTCCTCCATGGGTGCCCTCCACACAGCCGCCACCATGGTCCCATTCACCATCCTTTCCCCCCACTGTGCAAAACATGGCCACCATCTTGATTGGCAGCTGTGTGGACATCAAATCAGAGAGCCTCACACGCACTCAATATTGCTAAAATGCTACTGAGAAAGGAAAGCTGCAGTGAATTGCCTATAATGCATAGGTACATGCATTATTTTTTCTTGTATAGACGACCTGTAAGTCTTCTGTGGGAACTTGTCCATGTCTTCTTTTAGTGATCCAATGCTACTCCAGATCTAGTTCAAACATTTCAATATTATAGGTACCATTATTCCAGTGAATGTGAAAAGCCTAAGGGTACAATCCTGTTCACAAGCTCTTGAATGTCAGAAATAACACTGACAGTATGTGTTATGGTGAGAGTCTGCGTTTATGGACAATAATAATTTCAAAATGCTTATGTTTGTTATTAACATGGCAGTTTCATTCTTTCTTTTTGTTATAGCCCTCTTGGGATTGGTAATATAGGACAGATAATTTTTTTAAAAAGGTTATTCAAATTTCTTATTATGGGTTTGAAACTCAGACTTAACGCAAATAATTAACAACTTAACTTCTGCACTATTCAAAGAGGTTTCTTACTTCTGAATGGGATGAAATGGGTATAATATAACATAATATCATAAGCATAATTCCCCTTTGGCAGTCTTGCATAATGTTAAAATCAAGTTAGAGTATTTGCTTAAAAAAAAAGAAGGCCATCTATTGTATAGCTCATAAAAACAAGTCACTGTTCTAAAGAATCATCCATTGTTGAAGCACATTACAATACTGGAAGGATATAGATATGGAGGCTAAAAGATGACTCTTGGTTAAAATCCCCACTCAGACATGAAGTTTATCTGGTGACTGTGGACCAGTCACTATCCTTTCACCTATATTACCTCTCAAATAAAATAAGCTACCTCTCAAATAAAATCATTGGTTCTGGAGGCATGAGGAGAGACAGTGACTGGTGCTAGTGCATGGTGCTGTGAACATGGGATGCAGCAATGAGAGCAAATTCATATGTTATCAGAGTGGCACAAGGGCATTTTTAACAGCTAGATTCCATGCTGCCCCATTAATGCCAGTGTGAAGGAATGCTCAAATTAGGCAAAGGATGCAGCTCCTTCGATACCAACAGTAATTATGTGGCTACTTTATAGATTTTATGAACTGGATCTGAGGGGCTCACCAGAAGTTTAAGTATTAAAAGTGTGTTTTGGTTTTTCTGCTTCATGTGTAGCTGGGTTGCAATAACTTATGTGTAAAGGACAGCACAGTTTTCTCCTTGATTTGCTGTTATCTGCCCTGACACCCCACCACACACACTTTTATTAATTCATCAATTGGCTAAATTTC
This sequence comes from Gambelia wislizenii, assembly GCA_030847615.1. Lineage (NCBI taxonomy): Eukaryota > Metazoa > Chordata > Lepidosauria > Squamata > Crotaphytidae > Gambelia > Gambelia wislizenii. Next base: position 224,342,915 of record JAUMIR010000003.1, on the reverse strand, counting down.
ATATATTGGCTTATTACTGGCACTCCACATGGTTTGGTAGTAAACCAGGAGCTCCCAAGTACAAGGAACCAAGGTTTGCTCAGAAAACCCAAGGAAGTAGCCTGCTAAAATTCCTAACAGACATGCTCAGTTAAGGATTAAGCAATCCCCCCTGGAACGGATAATTTAGGGAGGAAATGGGCTAATTCTCCTGGATGTACATAGAAATGAGTCATGCAATGATCCCATCAAGGTAGCTGGACACTCTTTGCTTGCAAAACTGGTCTTGCCTCTCACCTGTCCTAAAACAATAGAGGTTTGCCTGAGACCCATCAGTTTTAATGTTTCAACTATTAGCAATCATTAGCACATCCATAGAATCCATTGTTTAACCTTGGGAAACTCTGGCAGACATTGTATTTCAACAGCATAGCATTTATAGCAGTAGCATTTATATTTTATATACTGCTTATCAGTGCAAAGCACTCCCTAAGCGGCTTACAATGTGTTAGCTAATTGGCCCCAACAAGCTGAGTACTCATTTTACTAACCTTGGAAGGATGGAAGGCTGAGTCAACCTAGAGCCCTGTAAGATTGAACTCACAGCGTTGTGGCTGTAGTACAGGCATTTAACCACTGTGCCACCAGGGCGAATTCCATTCAAACTCACCCCTTCAGGGGAAATATCAAATATAAATATGACCCCAAAACACAGCCAAAGTGTGCACAGATCCCCTTTCTCCTGTCACTCCATCAGTCTGTGTTACCAGGGTTGCAGCTTCTACACGAATCTAAGCTCATCAGAGAGGTATAGTATAGCCTGTCATCCCAAACTCTATCCCTCTATCCCAATACTTCCTACTTTTTTCAATAGCCTTGTGTGAGTGCTTGAAGCCTGAGTGTATGTGTGCGTATGTTTTCCCTTGATTATTTTCCACTAAAAAACATTTTATTTCATCCCCTGACTTGGAGTCTCATCAGTGGGTACTGGTATACACAGATCCAAAGCTTCCATCATTACCTGGCCTCTTGCTGCCCTATTGAGCTAATTAAAAATCCCATATTAGAATTCAGATGCTAGTGGAATCCCCATGGACCCCACACAATTTGGGTAACATTGCTGTTCTTCCATGGGGTAACATTCAACTACCCACCACATCTGTGGTGCAATTGCAATTGTCCCCTGTGATCTGGTGGACAACACAATATTTCTGGTTTTGCCTGATGACGTTTGAACAATTCTATTAGTGTGAGATGCTATGATTGCCTTCCCTCAGGAATCAAATTCTTTTCCTGAGCCTGAGAACAGGGAAAAGCAAGCTTGGATGGCCCAGGAGCCATTTTCGCCTTCCCCTGAGCTTTACTGTGCTAGCCTGCCCATTTTAAGAAACTTAAATAACTAGAATGCCACTTCTACTTTTTAAAAAGTTTCAGTCCTATAACATCTCTAGTCAGGGACTGTGAGAGGAATAGCCTTTAAATGGCCAATCATCTATCCTGAAGTGTTCTAGGGGCATGGTTATTAATTTATATGACATTTTCTCCCAACAGGGGATATTAGGGGGTCTGGTAGAAGTGCACTAGGGGCCCTGGGGGGGGCACTGAGACACTTTGTCTGGAATCCCTTTGCTGACTTATGCCAATATAACTAGGCATTATCCCATTTCAATACTTGTGCAATACATTATACAAGGATGTATGCAAGGAAGTAGTTTCCCAGTACCTCCTTGTGCAACATCTTTTGCCTGGCTGTGCAACAGTTTTTGCCCAGCTGCACAACAGTGGTCAGACAGCACTGGGAGCCCAAATGGCCACTGATTTTCTAGGGTAGCCTTTTTCAACCTTTTTACCCTGGAGGAACCCTTGAAATAATTTTCAGGTCTCAGGGAACCCCTACATAAAAATTATACCTACAGCTCCCTTTTAAAAAAATTATAGAAACAGTGAAAAAATAGATGCTTATTATATTCTGCATTGCTAACAATACATATTTGATACTTGCAGGGTCAGAAATTTCCATAATATAATATAAATATAATATAAATATAAATACATCTCTCCAAAGTAAGATAGTATCAGTTTAATCATCTCGGCTTCTAGGGAGAGTTCAGGTTACCATGATCTGCTGCCTGAGGCAGCAACATAGAATCATAGAATCATAGAGTTGGAAGAGACCACAAGGGCCATCTAATCTAACCCCCTGCCATGCAGGAATACACAATCAAATCATTCCTGACAGGTGGCCTTCCAACCTCTGTTTAAAAATCTCCAAAGAAGGAGGCTCCACCACACTCAGAGGCAGTATATTCCAGTTCTGAACAGGTTTCACTGTCAGAAAGTTCTTCCTAGTTTTTAGGTGGAATCTCTTTTCCTGTAGTTTGAACCCATTGCTTCGTGTCCTAATCTCTGGAGTAGCAGAAAACAAGCTTGCTCAATCCTCACTGAGGACTTTTTCAGACAGGACTTACCACGCAAGAAGACTCCGGAACAGTGATGACACTGTCGTGCGGCAGGGTGTCCGTTTCGGACAACGCCGTCCCTCTCTCCTCAACGGCGTCGTCTGTGACTGTTCCAGGTATGATTAAAGGCAGCCGCACCATTTTTTACTCACAGAAGTATAACATCCCTTCAAATATTTAAACATGGCTATCATGTCCCGTCCTAACCTTCTCTTCTCCAGACTAAACATGCCCAGCTCCCTAAGCTGCTTCTCATAGGACATGGCTTCCAGACCTCCCACCATCCTGGTCACCCTCCTCTGGACATGTTCCAGCTTGTCAATGTCCTTCCTGAATTGTGGTGCCCACAACTGGACACAGTGTTCCAGGTGAGGTCTGACCAAAGCGGAATACAGTGGCACTATTACTTCCCTTCATCGAGACACTATACTCCTATTAATGCAGCCTAGAATCGTATTGGCTTTTTTGCTGCTGCATCACACTGCTGACTCATGTTCAGCTTGTGGTCCACTAAGACTGCTAGATCCCTTTCGCATGTACTGCCATCGAGTCAGGTGTCACCCATCCTGTATCTGTGCTTTTCATTTTTACTGTCCAAGTGGAGTATCCTACATTTCTCCCTGTTGAAATTCATTTTGTTAGTTTTGGCCCAGATTTCTAATCTGTTGAGGTCATTTTGGATTCTGATCCTGTCCTGGGGTATTAGCTACCCATCCTAATTTGGTGTCATCTGCAAACTTGATAAGCATACCCTCTATTACCTCATCCAAGTCATTGATAAAGGTGATGAATAACACTGGGCCCAGGACAGAACCTTGTGGCCCCCCACTAGTCACTTCTCTCCAGGATGAAGAGGAGCCATTGGTGACTACCCTTTGGGTTTGGTCAGTCAACTAATTATAAATCCACCTAACAGTTGCATTGTCTAGCCCACAGGTTACTAACTTTTTTGCAAGAATATCATAGGGGACCTTGTCAAAAGCCTTACTGAAATCAAGATACACTACATCCGCTGCATTCCCTTCATCTATCAAGTTTGTAACTCTATCAAAAAAGGAGATATGATTAGTCCGGCATGACTTGTTTTTGAGAAATCCATGTTGGACGTGTTGTTATCACGGCTTTCCTTTGTAAGTGGTTACATAGGGCATGTCTACATGATGGAAAAAATCCATTTTGGGGGTAAAAAATTCAAAAAAGCAGTTGTATGAAAGCATACGATCTGCCTACACAATTTTTGCCCCCCCTAAACTCCGTATGACCCCCCCTTGCCCAGCTGGCTGGAGCAAGCGATCCAAGCAGTGGTTTTAAATCTCCCACCCCTTTTTTTAATTTAAAAAGGTGCCTGTTATGTGGACAGTTGGTTTTCCGTATTTACAATATAAAATAAATGTAATTTTCTCCATTTCATGGCCTTACCAGACTGTCGCTTAACCGGGAATCCAACATGGTGGCTGCTCCCAATTCCCCTCTTTGCTAGCCCCACCCCCTCTGCTTGGCCAGCCAATCAGATTACACAGCCTGTTTGTATGTGTGTGAACGGGGGTACAGACGATCAACAATTCGAATGGCTGTACGGATTTTAGGTTGAGATCTGCTAATCCTCCCAAACGCCGAATCCACATAGTTTACGGGGGATTTGCTAGCCCCCCTTCCGAAAGACACGTATGCATCTGTATGGTCGTGTGTACACATGATTGATCTTTCGAACGCCGTACGTATTTTTTTCATTGTGTAGACCCCCCCCCCATACTGTCTGTTTAATGATGTCAGCTATGATGTCAGGCTGACTGGGCGGTAATTATTTGGGTCTTCTTTTTCCCCCTTTTAAAAGATGGAAACAACATTTGCCCTCTTCCAATCTGCTGAGACCTCTCCTGTTCTCCAGGAATTCATATTGACATTGGTTCTGAGATTACTTCTGCCAGTTCTTTTAATACCCTTGGATGAAGTTCATCTGGCCCTGGAGACCTGAACTCATTTATACTGGCCAGGTATTCCTGAACTACCTCTTTACCAGTTCTGTGCTGTATTTCCCCTACTGTATCATCTGCTCCATTTTCCCCAAGTTGAGAACTGTTCCTCCTTTTGGAGAAGACTGGAGCAAAGAAGGTGTTGAGTAGTTCTGCCTTTTCTCTGTCCCCTGTTAGCCTTTTGCCATCTTCTCCATGCAGCAGCCCTACCATTTCCTTTTTCTTCCTTTTGCTATGGACATAACAAAAAACCCCCCACCCTTTTTATTGTTTTTAACCTCTCTAGGTAAGTACACTGATGGAATTTTACACTTGGCCAGACCTCAGCCCAAATCGTTAGTGCATGTGAACACTAAGGCACCTTACAATGTGCAGCCTGCCACTTCATGCTCAACAATTTTTTAAATGGTTGACTGTACATGACACATAATTATCAGGCAGTGATCCTACAGATGAAAAAAAAAGTTACTAGTTGTGTCTCCTGATTTTCTTCTGTGAAAGGTTGAAAGACATGCTGGTACTTGGATCAATAAAAAAGTGTTACCATTTGATGCTGATGTGTGTATATACACTGTCCAAGCCACTACACATACCCTTATTTACTGTTTCAGTCACATATCAAAAAGTCTGACTGATCATGGTGAATACATGCAACAGGTATTTTGCAACTTTTAGGCTGTGAACTGAAGCCACTCTCTTGTCTTGTCTTCTCTGTTCTAGTAAATGCTTGTGTGCTGTTAAAATATCATCTTTCACCTTGGCTCCAATCCTGTTTTCAATGTGTGTTTTTATTTTAACTCTTCCCTCTCCCACTCCAACCCTCCTTTTAGTTTTGATATACAATATCCATCCTAAGCAAGTTGGTGGGGGGGACCTATGAAGTACAGTTTCATGCTGAAGGCAATGCTTTTAATAAAGCCAAGCTACAAAGGCTGTGCAGGAAGAGAGAAAAAGAGCATACTATATCTTGGAGCACTGTGTGAGAAATTTGCTTCTGTCTCCTGATAGTGGCTGTTCTTGCACATCATTGAACACCATCTTTTACAGTATGTTTAACTATCATTTGGTGATGGTTAATCAGTTATCCTGCTGACAGCCAAACAAACCAGTTTGTTCCCCCTATTTCTAATCTGTTTCTTTCTCACTGCTTTGGTCAGCTCCTGTTTTATGCTGGGGCAGCTGAGGAAAAAACTAGGCACAAGTTATGGGTTCAGGTGGAATGAGAGGCCATGGATTAAACAAGCCAGGGTTTATAAACCAGTAACAAAACATGGCTGCTAACTGTGGTTTGTGATCCATGGTTTGTTTGTAGGGGTGAGTTCATATACCACAAGAAGTCAGAATCTGTTAAAGCTCATTTTAATGTACAGTTGTCCCTTCATATTCGCTGGGGTTTGGTTCCAGTGGATACCAAAATCTGTGAATACTCAAGTCCCATTATATGCAATGGCATAGCAAAATGGTGTCCCTTATATAAGATAGCAAAGTCAAGGTTTGCTTTTTGGATTATTTTTTTTAAAAGAATATTTTCGAGCCATGAATACTTAAATCAGTGGATACCAAATCCAGGAATATGGACGGAGAACTATATCTTTATTTGTAAACCTCCCCAGTGTGAAGTTGCTTCTTTCCCAGTGTTCTTCCTTTTGGAAGCAATAACATCTCAAATATGTGAATTCCAGATGCAGATTGTGGTAAAACATAAATCTCCCCCACCCAGAAAAAAGATGTTGGGATCTGTACATAATATAATGTGAATCATATTGGAATGGATACCTTTTATTGTAGTCAAGAAGTGGATGTGAGACCTGAAAATAGGTCTGCAGTCTAATGGTAACAAGAAAAATGATCTCCATTATCTAGGATTACTTGTCTAATTCAGTATGTGTTCTACTGGCATTGTATAATGTATATCATTTGGTCACGGTGCATTCTGATGAAGGGTTTCACTGACTGGATATCTGTGTTCGGCACTTACCAAAAAGCGTGCTTTTATTGGGGAGATTTGATATGACTTCTCTCATGCTTCATGCTCTTGGTAACAAGCATATGGAACAACTTACTAGACAAAAAAAATGAGGCAAAGAAGAAATGATCTCAAGCAGCTTCAGAATGTGTTTCTGCAAGAGATGGTTGAGGAATAACGATGGAAACAGCTGGGAGATGGTGGTCTTGTTGGCTTTCCATTAATCCAAAGTGTCCAAATGCTTTGTGTGTGTATTTTACATTAGGGACCAGCTTCATGATTGCAACAACTTACCTCTGTCATTTTTATTACTACGTCTTTGTTCAAAACTCACAAGCGTTTCAAAATGCACTGAAGCAACTGAAGACTCTGACAAATTGCCTCCAGTCCTTGCTCCTAGTTAGGATGGAACAAGAGCAAACTCATTTTATAACAGTGATTTTCTAAACTCCTGTCCCAATGTCACTGTGCCATCTGTTTTGCCGTAGACTAAGCTTACTTTGTTATAGGGGTTGACTACACTGGTGGGAAACCCCTACCTACCTTGCAGCCAGAGTGGATTTCTTTGATCCGCAGCATCCCCGTCAACACCACACACACTGGGTTTTGTCCAATTGCATCAGAATTGGAAAAAAGGGTGGCCCTACACTGATCACATGTCCTATGTATCGTATTACTTTCAGCTGCACAGCTAGGGCTGTTCTCTCTTTCTCCCCCGTTTACTTGCACATGTGAATACATGAATACATGTGGTCCAAGAACACTGTATTACTGGATAGGTAGAGATACACCTATCCAGATATGTGCACAATTGAAAAATATAAAATATTATATATTTTTAAAAGCATCAGAATGGAGTCCTGCCCTGGCTTTGCTACAAAGCCAATCCTCGGCCGCCACATGGCCAAAAATCCACGTTTCCTCCTCAAATCAGGAGCAAACTGTGAATCTTACAGATCCAAGGTTTCCTGCAGAAACCCCAGAGAAAATGTGCATAGTTGAAAATGTTGTGTGTCAACTGTGCTGCAAATATGGGGTGAGTACAGGTTTTATTGGCCTTGTAGACAAGTCCATAGTCATGGACAAACTCCCATCAGCTTGCCTTGAAAAAAAAAGTATGTGTGTGTAACTTTAGGAACCTGAGGAAACTACAAATGATGTTCCTAAGAATGTTCCATTGAGTAAGAAGAGGCCAAAAAAGCCTCTTCCTATGGCTAGCAGGACCTCCCATTGCTAGTTGCCTAGCAGTCCCCCTCAAAGCTAAGTTTTATTGGAGGGAGGATACATGAGAAGTGGTGGGATGGCTGGTAGTGTGGACAAATCTCTTTTTGAGCCCAAAGCAGACTTTTACATGTTTATAACCCACATGTGGCCCTCGGTGACCTTGGTTGTAGCCCATTGTAGACACACACACAAGCCTACCGCTAAGATTTTGGGGTAGGGGCTTTGGGAAATGCAATTTTGTTGGGGAGGAAGATGTTTGAGGAGAGTTTTTCCCCACTAGAGCACTGTGGGTTTATTCACAAATATCCAGTCCATAGTCTTGCTGATAAGCTTTCTGATAGTTAGAGAACTATTAACTCCTTATTTTGTGCTTCTTAATTACAAGGCTAAGAGAGCCAATATGGTTTCTGGTTTGAGAAATGGACTACAACACTGGGATACCAGGGTTTGAATTTCCGCTTCGTCATGGAAACTCACTGGGTGACCTCGGGCAAGTCACACTCTTTCAGCCTCAGAGGAAGGAGAGGACAAACCCCCTCTGAAGGAATCTTGGCATGCTATGTTCGCCTTAGGGTTACCGTAAGTTGGAAATGACTTGAAGGTACATAACAACAGCACATTACAAGGTTAGTCCCATGCAATATGGCCTGTCCCCATTAGAACTGCAGTTTCAACAGAAACCTGAAAACAAGAATCTCACAGCTAGTACTCAACCAATAGCAACTTACTGATATGATATGTCAGAGTAGGGGCATGGGAGGCCTTAGTATCACACCATGTGGTTCCATGTCAAGTGACTAGGCCACAAGGATGACTATCAGATAGAACAGAAAACACATCAGAACATGTCAAGATGGCAAAAGTTACTAATGAGGAAGAACACACAAGCTAGGAGAGGCTGCAGCAGTTTGCTTTTGCCAGAGCCTACTGGGAAGGACAAGATTCCCCCCTCCCCTCCCCTCCCCTCCCCTCCCCTCCCCTCCCCTCCCCTCCCATTGAGTTAGCTGAATGCAAACTACTTTTGTACTTTGAACTTACATTGCAGCAATGGAAATAAGCTGGGGACAGAGTGGGAAAGTGGGATGAGAAGAGAGAAACTGGGGCATTTTAAAAATAGCTGAAAAATGGGATGACAGAGGATTTATCAGGACCATCACTGTCAAATCAGGACAGTTGGAGGGTATGGAAATCCAACAGAACTAGAAAGAAGGCAGACAAATTAACTGAAAATGGTTAAATGAAACAGCATCCTCTATGTTTGCATCATCATGAACTTTTGTTATCATTGCTGTCTTCATTAAAATTTTCTTTACAAAAAAAGAAAAGGATGTTGAGCAACCTCTTTAAGGAACTGCTACATCATAGATGGAAACAAACTGGGAGGTCAATAAAGGCAAGCAGAGCTGGGACAAGAGACAGAGAGAAGGAAGAGAGCAGAAGGTGTATGGGTGAGATGCCTGGATAAGCGATCTCAGAGACTACGGACATTATCAGACTAGCATCTAAAGATACTGTAATTCCATGAATGAAGATAGAGGGAACATTGTGGCATTATAACACATTATTGCATTTAGCATTAATCACACAAAAGAAGCACCATGGAATGATCACACAATGACCACTAGCGCTTTAAAAACAGGAGTTTACTTTCACAATTTGGCATGGGTGAGATTTCAGCTGTTCTCACGAGAAGACACGAGCATGCTTAATATTCCAAAACCCATTAATTAACAAAGTAAATGAACACACAAACACTGAAACAAACCTAAAAACGTGAAAACTAAATGTGACAGTTCATAAAAAGAGCACCTCGTGCTTTGTTTTCGCATTCTTATCTGGAAGATTTCTCACTGGCAATGGGGAGGGGGGGAAGGGGACTGCCTAGTCACAATGTAAACTTGGGATTACAACAGGAAGTGGTTTCACACGCCAGCAATAGCATGAAAAAGCATTATTGATGATCCATTGACGGCTTCTCCCATGAATTGTAAATAATGCCTTTTCTGTGGCTGGAGAATGGTGTAAGAACGTGAAGATAAGGACATTGTGCTATAGTGGGGCCCATTCGTGCTACCCTAACATCATAATCCCACAATTTTTGCTGCACCTGATAACGTCTTATGTTAAAGTTTAGCACATACATCAAACATTAGGCGACCCAAAACTAAGTTAATGCTTAATATGTAATGCATACATTGAAGCAGATACTATTTTATCACGTGTTTGTAACACTTTGTTAAAACATTGCACTCTTATGAGTATAAAAAGGAAAAAAGGGCAGAGGGGGAGAGGAGGAATCCAGTGGCACCTTTAAGACTACTTCATTTTAGCATGATGTCCAAGGCTTCTAGTACTCAGAAGCAGGGTATACTGCCACTATATGTGGAAGTTCTGTTCAGCTGCCATAGCTTATAGCTATTAGATACTGAAATAAAGGATCAGCACTAACTCAGAGAAAAAATATGAAGGGGTGTATATGAAAGCCATTTATGCTGTAGAGTAGCTGACCTTTCAAAAAATCACTCATGTTTCAAGCTTGCTTCTCCCTTTTGAAGGAGCATTGTGGTACAAAAATATGTACACTTTGTCATATGAAATCCATCAGATGGGCATGTTTAACCAATATATCTGAATAAGCTTCTAAAAAGGTTCCTTGCAGATTAAAGAGGTCTATTTTATTCATTATGTTTCAAAGAAGATCACCATACACAACTGATAGTAAGGGTGCCAGGTCAGCAACTTCCCAATTCCTGAGATTTCAGGGTTATAACCTGAAACCAGAGGGTGGGGGCCCTTGTGACATCACAGCAAGAACACCTTCAGTAACAATTACACAATAACACATGTTCCTCTCTTGCCTGTGTGTCTGAAGATTGAAGTAGACTATGTGGTTTTCCTGCACTACCTTTTCAACAAATATTATGCATGGGGGGCAGGAGGTGAGGCACACCACTTTCGGTTGCCTCTTGGGCTGTTTGGGGGGACCAAATAGCATTAAATAACTACATAGAGGCATTTTTTCAACCATAGATTTTCCCCCGCAGCTGAAATATTTTGGGGTGGTGCCATAAGCTTGGAGGGGGCATGTGAGGAGCTATGGGGGTGGGTGGAAGTCATGTGGAGCATATGCTTCCCAGCCCTGATATAGGTGGTCAGGGGGCCTTGCCTATATAAGTTAATACACTACTACTATGTATTAATTTTAGTGTTTCCACAAAATTGTGCCTCAAATATATAGCCATTTCCCAAATATGGTCATCTAAAAATAATTGAATACAGCTTAGAAAATGTGGAGGAGGAGAGAGTACAATCAGAAGGCAAGGGATAGACTGTGGAAGGAACAATTTCTAGGCCAAAGTGAATGGACCAAGAAATGGTCTCAGAAACCAGATATAACCTTGCTAGCTGAATAATATAGCAACCCTAGTACAGAACTGAAAAGAAAACCCTTCATTTCGGGGAGCAAGCATGAAGACCAGCAGCTGCAGTGGCCAGTGTAGCATTAAAGTAGAGCCTTACCTACAGCACATGATCTCATGTGCATGCATCTACCAGCAATTTCTCCCCAGTCTCCTTTGCTCCCCTTTCCCCTGGCTTTTTGGCATGCCAACGTTGTGCTAGTACAATGCACATTCAAATACCACCTTGCTGAGCCAGTGAGCTCTAATGCCAGTGGGGAGGAGATAGTTGCCCACCCAAGCTTTAAAGATTGCTCAGAAATAAAACCAAACCTTCCCAAAGTATTGCTCACTTTGATATTTATCTTCCCACCTGGAGAACCATAGAAACACATCAAGTCGTCGAGGTTTCAGCTAGTGCCCTGAGACCTGGAAACCCTGCTTATAGTACGTACCAGTCTCGCTCCATACAGGATTGTCTGTAATTGAAAAACAAAACTAAACTGCTTCATCTTTATTCTTTAGATTATAAGGTTTCCCATTTCAAATGAACCATTAGATGCAAACTTTTATTTCAGACTCTTGAAGTGGTTTTTAAAAGAGATTACTATGTTAGCTCATTTCAGCATAAAATGGAAAGGGTGGGGAACAAAAGGAACCCAGAAGTGCCTTTGAGATTTAGGACATTATCAGATGGGGCAAATAAATAAATAAATCACACAATTACAAAAATTGCAAATGATTTCAATTATCGCATGAAGTTGTCATGTTCACGCAGTCAATCTGTGCTCCAGCCGCATGCAAAAAAACATATCCCACTGTAATTGTGAGATTACAGTGTGAATAGGCAGTCCTCTTTCCCCCCTCACCGTTCCTGGTGAGAAAACCTCCGGGTGATAACATGAAAACTATCCACAGGACACTCTTTTTATGAACTGTCACAGTTTGTTTTGCACATTTTAAAGTTTGTTTAAGTGTTTGTGTGTTCATTTACTTTGCAAATTAAGGTGGGTTTTTTTTTTTTGGTGTTTTAAGCACGCTCACATCTTCTCACGAGAGCCACCGAAATCACACCCATGCTAAATCACAGAAGTAAAGTCCCATTCTTAAAGTGTTAATGGTGGCCGTGCAATAATTCCATGGTGGTTCTTTCACACAATTACAGCGATGTGTGATAATAAGTGTAATAATGCCACTATGTTTCTGCTTTCCTCATTTGTGGAATTACAGCGTTTTTAGATGCTCTGCTAGTATGATAAAGTCCTAACTGCTTTATTTTAGCAGGGTGATTCTAAAGAAGTGCATGAATATCCATGAAAGCTCATGCTAAAGAATCCAGTTAGTTTTAAAGGTGCTATGTTGCTGGATTCCTTCATCTCACTCTTCTTTTACATTTCTTTAAGAATCTTGAGCTGTATTTCTGTTATCACTTCTAAAATATAAATTAACTGCTTGCAGGAAATATAATTAGCTGGCTTCCTCTCAGCTCTTTTCCTGGACCCATCACTAACCACTCTAACAGGAACACTGTTAAGGTATCTGGCTTCCATGTGATCCCAAAGCAGAGCCATGGAGGTTAGGCAAGTAGGGAGCCCCTGCTGTAGGGGGCAGGACCTGCACCTTGCAAAGAGCCTACCTGTGCAGAAACAATCCCTGCTTCATATCTTCTGTGTCCAACACCATGGGCCAGGCAATGGGGTTATGACAGAGGAGGAGGCAAGTTTGGCCCCACTCTCCTCCTGACCATGTGGGTCACTGAATACCCGAATCCAGTACTATTAAGGGAGGAGGACAAAAGTGTCCATAACTCTTGAACTTAAACTGAAGAGGATTACAAATAAACATTCTTCTGCTTTTCTAGTGTACTGTAAAGCTTCCAGCTGTGGGTTTTATGTACATCTCCTGTGATTCAAGTTCTCTGGGGATTTATTTTGATACTTTTTGGACTGCCCAAGACAAATTAGAAGCCTCTCTTTTTGAACTGAAAGTTGAAAACATATGGATTTTGTTGGCTTAACATCTGGTCTGAATTTATCTCTCTCTCAGAGATAGGAACTGATGAGTTAAAATAAATTAAGTTATCACTTAAGTAGGAAATTTTATAAAAGAAAGAGGTCGACACAATTAGATTTTTAAAAAACAACCCTAAAGAGATTAATTTAAGTTGGAAATTTCAACACAAACACGTCTCCAGAATTAAGTTATTAATTAAATGAGCTAAAGTTATTAATTAAATGAGCTAAAGAACCAAAGAACCAACATATTTTACACTTCTCCAGTTGGTCCTTTACCCAAAGACTGGTTTTCAAGTGTGTTTATTTTTTGTAAAATAAAAATATGCTTAAAGAATTGGGTGGGGATTTGGAGGATAACAGGTTCAAATCTTCCTAGAAGTATGAACTTCTATTTTATTAAATGCAAATGATTTAGTGAATCTTTGCTTATTTAAAGTTATTAGGTAATGAAAGTTAATTCCAGAAATGAAATATTTTAAACCAGCAAGTGGTAAGTGCAATTTGATATGTGTGCTGGGATGAAATTTGAAGTTTGCAACCCAGACCAGTGGCTTTCATTGACTTCCACATGGAAGAAAGAGGGAGGACATGTAAACTGAATTATAATAGGGGGAGAAAATGAAAGCAAAAGAAAGGGTTTGGTGAGGTGGATGAAAATTTGGTGTTGTGGATGTGATTATCAAAAATGTGTGCAGCTATTACCTTCTCTCCCAAGTTCAGACCAGGGATGGATGTGTATGTAAAATTATGGATATTTTTTTAAAAAAGTTTCATTCTGGTAAAGTTTTTAGTGCAAGTATTTAACCTACATTTAAATGGCAATTTAAGATAAACTAGTCACATTTTTCCACATTCCAACATAAATGTAACTGAATTAGATTTTGTTTAGCTTATTAGGTAGCAATTAAATATATTTGCCTTTTCATCCCAACCCAATTTCACACATATAAACAAGAAGTTTGCAAGTCTATCTTCTGTCCAAGCTGGGATATGAGAAAAATGGGTCTCTAATGACAAAGTTTCTAAAATTAGATGTGTTCCCATCTAGGACTCTGAGGGCTCATCTACACTGGCTGCTTAAATCTGGGGTCGGTCTGGAGCATTAAGCTCTGAACTGACCCTGGACCTACCTACCATGATGGCAGCCACACGCACTGGGCTGAAATATGTTGTGATGGATGTTGTTGTCCACATGGGCCAGCTGGGCATCAGCCCCTCTGGCCTGTTCCCTGTTTTCAGAGCTGCTGCTTCCTTGCTGGCTGAGGAGCTCTGTGGAAAGCCTGCCTGATGCACTGTTGCTTCTGTTGAGGTCAGAACAGGTGCCTGGACATGTGATCAACAAGGAAGAGGTCACTCTACTCTCTCTTAGTTGATCACACAGGTGCCTCATTCTGACCTCAGCAGAAGTGACATTCTGTGGAGCTCCTCTGGACTACCAGTGTTGGATTTGTTGGCTGGACTGCCAGTGATGGATTTGGGGCGAGTCTTCATTTTTTTGATGGTGTAGACAAGCTCTGAGACTTAATTTTTTAAAATTGGTGTTGGCCTAACTGGCCTGAATTGATTCTGTCTTGTCCATAGGAGAGGTTGTGTTTTAAACTTGCAAAAGAGGTTTCTTCTGATTTTTATTGGAAGCCATTTCATCAATGGTTTCAAAGGTTTTAATTAAACATGAAGATTATGATTTTTTTTTACAAGATCTTGACAGATGAGCGCACTGTGCTTTTGATTAAATAGCTTCTGTTGGCAGTTAGCACACTATAACTTGTAATCTATTTTAATGTGAATTGTTATAATAGGTAGCAATTCTAATACGGACTTGCCATGACTGAGCTTCCATCTAATGGAGGACTATTAGCATCCTATTAATGTTTACTATCATTCTGTGAGTCATAAAGCGTGATGTTTGTGTCTTGATTGGAACTCCCATTTTAAATTCTCTTTATGTCATTTGATTTGCAAAGAAAACAATACATTTCCCTCGTTTCAAATTATTAATTTCTGGGGGCTTGGGTCATTTTTCTATTTTTAAGTTCCTTGCTAGAAATGCAGTTAAAAAGTCACACATTACTCTTGTGGTACAAACAAGTAATAGAATGCAGTACTCTGAGTAGCAAATAATATAGCCCATTTCCAGTTCTGCTTTTCAGCATGAAATGCCAGCCAGTACCATAAGAGCTGCAGACCTGGCTCCTCAGGGCCTAACAGTCTTAGGACTTGTCTACACGAAGGGGGAAAAAAACCCCAGACTGCTCCACAGTAATAGCAAGTCACAGCAGCTGTGACCTGTCTTAATGGTTTTCCAGCTCCTATAAACTTTGCATGGCTGTAGCTGAGATGGAGGCACCGAGTGGATTACTCTCATTTTTAAATCTGCTGCCACTGACCTTTAAAAAAACACACAATTTCTATGGTGCACACAAGTGATATTCCATCTTTAACCTCCATTTTATTGCCTTAGCGATCACTCACTTAGGTGAAAATCCAACATGGTGGCAGCAGGTGCTTGCCCTGTAAGCCAGCCCCACCCCCTGTGCTCATCTAGCCAATCAGGTTTGCACTTTGTCCATAATGGGGAAGTGATTCGTGTCTAATCGCTTTTCTTAATGAGCGAAAATGCGCATATCACTGAGGCTTTTAAAAAAGTCGGGTAAAGCTGGGAGTAGCTTTTCCTCTTTTTGTCCTCCCTCCTTCCCAATACAACAAGCTAATGTGGGATCCCATCCAATAGCTCATTTTCTCAGCGAATTCTGTGAGGGGTATTTTCACCATTTGAACAACCCCTTGATGGTGAAACCTTGATATGGAGCCCTCTCCTGAAGAATCTTGTCCTACCACCCTAACTAAGACACTGGTAACGTTTAGATGCTTATCAAAAAAACAGTGATGTGTAAGATAGGCTTTGGAAGATCCTCTGATTTCTTCAACTGCTAGATTCCACAACTTTTGGAACTCCCTTCCACAGGAGGGTAGACTGGCCTACTTTCTGCTCTCCTTTCAATAACAGCTAAAGACCTTTTTTGTTTGAACAGGAATTTGATGACAAAAAGGTTGCCAAAGGGTCTATTTTATGGTGTGTGCGCGCTGTATTTTTATCTTTATTGTTTTTGTTAAATGATTTTATACTTCTTAAAAATCAATAATGCTTTAATATAATAGCTTGTTTAATTGTGTTTTAACTTTTTTTTTTATAATCTAGTTTTTAGCTCTGTCTTCTTTTAACTTTGTTGTAAGCCACCTCGGCTTCCACACTGAAAGAACAGCAGGATATAAATAAATAAATAAATAAATAAATAACTTTGTTAATTGTTTTTGTTGTGATTACATTGTGTTTTCTAAAAAAAGTATTAAGCACCCTTGGAAGATATGCTTAATTCATACAAGACCAAACCCAAGACTTTGCCTTTGTATGAAAAAAAAAAAAAGTATTTACAGAGCAGCAGGGCAGAACTTGGCCAAGCTAGATATGATCTAGGCAATGTATGAAATGTCAGATGCTGAGAAAGACTCTCCCTGTGGTCCTTGCTTAGTTGGTGAAATAGCAGGTGAGACATAACTGAATATGTATGGAGCTTCTATATATGACTTTGTACATAACTGAGTGCACTCCATGTCAAGACTCTCACTTTGATTTTGATACCTCAGACATTTAAAAACAAATTACTAGGATATAAGAATTGGCCAAGTGGCATTTCATTGGCAGGTCATGTGGAGGATTCTGTGAGCTGTTGATTTAATAATCTCTAGCAGGACCAACATGAGCAGCACACAACTGTGGTACAGATTCAGTAATGGTAGTTAGTACCAAGTTGCCTTGCTTATTGATGCTCTTTCATTTGCAATACAGGTTGACCTCCATATCCACAGGACCGGTATCAGCAGTTTCACTTATTCGCATCCAAAAAATATGTCTTCTCTAGCCATTTTCTAGGTCCTCCAGTGTAATTCTGTGGTATGCTTCTGCTGGAAGTTGGGCCAGAAGTCATTCATTTCAATAGAGTATCTATTATCCATGGTTTTATGATATGTAGATATGTGTGTGTGGGGGTCTATTTCCTGTATTTAAAGGGAGAGAGCATGGTCTTCTAGTACTCCAGGAAACGAGAATTCAAATTTCTACTCAGCCATCAGTTGACCCATGGGCAAGTCATACTCTAAGCCTCTGCACAATAAATCCTGCTGAGAAACCTTGTGATAGGGTTACCATAACTTGGAGTCCACTTGAAGGCACATAACAAATTTCCCATGTTCAGCCTAGAAGTTATGTTTTTCTACCAACAGTTATGTAATTAAACTGAAATAGGTTGAAATAGGTAATGTGGTGGAGTCTCCTTCTTTGAAGGTTTTTAAACAGAGGCTGGATGGCCATCTGTCGGGAATGATTTGATTGTGTATTTCTGCATGGCATGGGGTTGGACTGGATGGCCCCTGTGGTCTCTTCCAACTCTATGATTCTAATAATAATAATAACATTTATTTATATCCCGCCCCTCTGCGAACAATCGAGGCAGCTTACAACAGTAAAGATACTATGATTGACATGTTCACAAATTCTGGGTAAATCTGTTTTGAATGTTATATTTCCGGGTGCAACATTGGATGCACAGTCTTGGAAATATCAGCATTTCATGAAGTATTATAAAGCCATTTATAATTTGCCTTTGTCACTGTGGAAGAAGTATTATTTTTCCTCACCTCTGGTTCCTTTATGAAAATGTTGTGATTTGGGTCTATGGAATTCCCTGCTCCAAGGATGTCTCATTTCTAGAAACTTTTACGAGCTGCCTCCTGAAATAAATGTCTCTGTAACTTTTGGAAACTCGGTTGCCTCTCCCCTATGGTGTAGGCATGGAACTAATGCCTTCGTTATCACCAATGTGATAACAAAACTAAGAAGGGAGGGAAGAATGCATCTTTTGGAACAATAGATTAAGTTTGCTTATATGTACTTAGAATAAAATATCCTTATTTTTGGTTATGAAGAGTCCCCACCACCACCACCATAAAGGATTTTTCTGTAAGCAGTAAGGCAGTGCTAGACAAAGTGTGATCTTCAAAGCTGCCCTCCCCCAATTCCACTGGATCACCTTTTTGCTGGTGGGAGCAAGAATAAATTTCTCCTGGAAGCTTCCTAGAGAAGCAATACAGCAATTGAATTGAAACCTTATTGCACAAAGCAAGTAAAGCAGAAGTGCAGCTGGATAGTGGCACCTTCCGTAAAGTTTTCAGGACTTTATGACACTACACTTTCACAGTGCTATTATTCCACTTTAACTACTATGGCTGCCTCCTGTGGATTCTGGGGTTTGTAGTTTTGGGGTTTGTAGTTTTGTGAGGCTTCAGAGCTCTGTGGCTGAGCGTTCTAAATACCCCCTAAACTGAAAATCCCAGAATTGAACAGAAGGCAGCCATAGCAGTTAAAGTGGAATAATAGTGCTATATCAATGAAGGATTTTATTAGACACAGCAAATATGGCATCCTAATGATGCCTAATTAATGTGAAAGGGCAAGCATATCAAATGACATCGTCCTTTCACAATTTTGTATTGTTAAAAAGCTGTTTTTTTTTAATTGACTAGCCAAGCCGTCAATAGACCTCCCTTGGTGCTTTTTTGCCAGTATTGCCAGCGTTTGAAACTTTGTACTATTGTGTTCATGTGAATACAGCATCAAGGACAGAACACTTTTGGGTGAGATTGCAACAGCCAGATAGGGGATGCTCTTTTCTAAATCCCTGGTTCACTTGGGATTTAGAAGATTTTCAGATGCTATAAAAGACCTCCGGGGAGGTTGGAAGAGATACGCAGCTATCCTGCAGCAGGGGGTCAGTTTCGGATGACTCCGTCCCCCTCCTGTCATCATTCATGTTGCTTCTGTGCTCAATCAAAGGAAAAGGCACCACTTTTTACTCAAGGAAGTTTTTCGTGAGTAAAACCTAGCACCTTTCCCTTCAATCGAGCACGGAAGCAACACGAAGGATGACAGGAGGGGGACGTCATCGTCCAAAACTGACCCCCTGCTGTGGGATAGCCGTGTACCTCTCCCGACCTCCCCAGAGGTCTTTTATAGCATCTGAAAATCTCCTTTGTGGGTGTGTTTCTATGCTTGTGCATACTTTTTGTGTGCTTTTGGTGTGTATTTTTGAATTTACCCGTGCTCACATCTTCTCACAAGAATCGCCGAGATATTGAACCAGGAGGTAAATGGAGCTACATCCCTGCTCTGTTTGTGCTTTCATGCTGCTTAAGGCAAGATCTGGTAGGGGGGTTCTTTTGCCAGTAGAAAAACACCACAAAATATGCCAGCAAAAGAATGTTTATGGAAGGGTGGTGCAGTGGTTAAATGCCAGTACTGCAAGCCACCACGTTGCAAGTTCAATTCCAGCAGGCTCCAAGGTTCACTCAGCCTTCCATCCTTTCGGAGGTCAGTAAATTGAGTACCCAGCTTGTGGGGGGCAATCAGCTAACACACATTGGAAACTGTTTAATGCAATGTAGATGTGTAAATAGCTATTGCTTAAAACAATTTGCAAGCTGCTCTGATAGCCTTGTGGCTGAAGAGTGGAGTATAACTAACTAACTAACTAACTAACTAACTAAAGTCTGTAGTGTGATAATCCCCTTACTGCATTATATTGTTCTTCAGTTCTTATCCCATGGGAGATGGCTGTAAAAGTGATACTTTTTTCTACCTGGAAAAATCCATTAATGACCTCCTTTCCTACCTACATCATGCTGTGAAACTTCAGTGCGAAACTTCAATTGAGCTTTTACCTTGATTCTGGGTGGTCAGGGGAGGGTCTAGTGGGCATGCTTTGGGTGGGGAAACAAACTCAACCCCAGGATTCTGAAAAATCAAGGCAAATTTTCCCGCTGTTGGACCAGGGAGAGGGAAGGAGGCAGGCAGGCGAACTTGCTAGTTGCTCTTCTCACTCATGAGGTACAAAGGGGCAAAGAGAGAGAGAAACTAAGAAGTCCCTCGTGGCTTTACAGTGCACTGGCTAACTAAAAGTCCCACTTTGTCCACTGCTTGGCAGCTATTGCTGCCTTGGGGGCTGTACCGTGTTTTCTCAAGCCATCTCTGGATCAGCCCACAGTGGTGGCTCTCAGACACTCAGCCCTGAAGGCAGGTCCTAGCTCAGCATAAGCTCTGGTGGCCAGGGGTTGTGTGTGTGTGTGGGTCACATTAAAAGTTCAGGGGGAAATGTTATAATGCTGTAACACTATACAACCCTCCCAACACTACCTTAACAACAGTTCTGGGTGTCCTGCCTAATGTGGAAAGAGGGCAGGAGGTGTGTTAACTGGGATGGCATGTATCTTGGGGTGTGTGTGTATGCAACACGATATAGCACTGACCATGTCTAGCAAGCACCCTTTCATTCCCTGATATGTTTCTGTCTGGCTGCCCCTCTCCCCTGTGTCTCCTGGTTTTGTACTTGCTAAGCCTGATGGACAGTAATCTTTTCCAATGGGGCTGGACATGCTGGCTGGTCTTCTGTGGCTGCGAGAGCCAAATCCAGCTGTGGTTTCTAACACCTGCCTTTCATTGCTCCCCAGGGGAAGACAAAAATCACCCTGGTACTTTGGAGGCTATTGACTTACAGTGTGTGTTGCTTTGGCAGACAAAAAAAGAGTTTTTCAGAAGTGGGAAATGGCCTGAGAGGAAGGTCATCTCAGCAGAAACTTGGCCCTACCCCTACCCCTACCCCCAAAGCATTAATAATAATAATAATAATAATAATAATAATTTATTTATTTATTTATACCCAGCCCCTCTGTTAAAACAATCGGGGTGGCTTACAAAAATTAAAATACAATACAGATAAAAATCCCTAAACACCCCCACCCCACCCTCCCCATAAAAAATATTAAACAAATATAAATTAAAAGCAACTGTCTAAAATCACATTTAAAAACAATAAATACAATAAATAGCCAGTGGACTAAAAGAGGCCAGGATCCCCTGAGGTCGGGATCTAATTAGGAAAGGCCTGCCGAAAGAGATCCATCTTTAGTGCTTTTTAAAAGCTGCTCAGGCTTGTCATCTGACGGATCTCATTTGGCAGGTCATTCCACAATTTGGGGGCGATTACCGAAAAGGGCCTCTGGGAGGTTGCAGACAGCCTAGTTTTTTGTGGCTGAAGCAAATTCCTCCCAGAGGACCAGAGTGCGCGGGGAGGATTGTATGGGAGGAGGCAGTTCCGGAGATAAGTTGGACCCAAGCCATTTAGGGCTTTTTTAAAGGTAATAACCAACACCTTATACTGGGCCTGGAAACTGATAGGTAGCCAGTGGAGAGATTTTAATACTGGAGTTATATGGTCTCTCCGAGATGTTCCCGAGACCACTCTGGCTGCCATATTTTGTACCAACTGAAGTTTCCGGACCAAGCATGAGGGCAGCCCCATGTAGAGCACATTGCAGAAATCTAGACGAGAGGTTACCAGCGCGTGCACTACAGTCTCGAGGTCCCTTACTTCCAGGAAAGGGCGCAGCTGGCGTATCAGCCGAAGCTGATAACAGGCGCTCCTGACTGTCACATTCACCTGACTAGTCATCTGAAGCAATGAATCAAGGAGCACCCCCAGACTGCAAACACAGTCCTTAACGGAGAGCGTGACCCCGTCCAGGACTGGAGGTTGCAACCCAACTCCTGGTTTTGGGGCTGCTATTGTGAGCACCTCTGTTTTGTGTGGATTTAATCTCAATCTGTTTTTCCTCATCCAGCCCATTACTGCTTTAAGACAGTCATTAAGAAGAGAGACGCCATCGGAATTTGAGGCCGATGATCGGGACAACGAAAAATAGATCTGGGTGTCATCAGCGTACTGATAACACCCAGCTCCATAACTCCGAATAATCTCACCCAGCAGCTTCATATAGATGTTAAACAGCATTGGGGACAGGATGGTGCCCTGCGGAACACCACAAGTAAGCTCCTTTCTGCTGGAGCAACTGTCCCCAAGCAACACCCTCTGGGACCTGCCCGAGAGGAAGGACCGGAACCACTGGAGCGCAGTACCTCCGATTCCTAACCCACGCAAGTGATCCAAGAGGATGCTATGATCTATCGTATCGAAAGCTGCTGAGATGTCTAAAAGCACCAACAGGGTCACACTACCCCTGTCGATGCTTAGACGCAGGTCATCGGTTAAGGCAACCATGGCATTAACTTTTCAACATTCCACCAATCACAGAGCTTTTAAAAAGCAATTGAATCCCAATGCTACAATGTGTATGCCAAACAATGAAAAGGGATGGAGAGCCCAAAGTGCTGTGTATGATAGGGCTTTAGTGCTATCAGATGCTGTAAGCCCTTGATGGTTATGAAGGTGCAGTAGGAAAGAAAGCAATCCCACTTGAACAGCATTTTTAAAGACAATACAGTTGAAGAAGGAGAGGTGGCTCATGCGGTAAGGCTCTTGGTCACAGAGCCCACTGTTCTATTATTATTATTATTATTATTTAAAAAACCACTAGAAGTGGATTTTTGGCCAGTTCTATTTTTAATTTTGGAGAGTGGCCTTTATGCAAGTCCCTTTGGCTCCACAGGGCAGAAAGTTGCTCCCCAGACCCATTAAGTTACCCACCCCTGGCAACTTCATAAGAGGAGTGTTTTCTTCTGTATAAAGTTCAAAGCCAACCCGAGTGGGTAAGAAATAAAGCATTCATTTCAGCATGTAAAATGAAACTTCCAATCTCCTTCCATATATCACAGAGATGGACAAGTTCCTACACATTTCTAGAATGCCAAAGAACAATTTTATAACACAGAGTTTCAAAATGTCAGTGACTGAAGCTGTCTAGAGCCATTCAACCATTTTTCATGTGGATGGCCTAACTGCTGAAATCACTCCCTAGGCGCTGCAACATTCAAAGTCCATATATAGAACAGGAATACTAGTATTTGATTTACCCCTACATTGTGGTCCAGATTTTTTATTTTTTTAAAAAAAATAGAACAAAATAATATTGTTACATTTCTGATTTAAGAAAAATGTGTATGATCCCTAGGCATAATTAAATGTGGTGTAAGGATCAGAAAATCCTGCCATGGCCATGCTTTTTAACTTGCTTTTGCTTAGACTGTATAATGCTGGAGGATAGGAGTTGCAACACAGGTGGTGCTGCTGCCGGGTGAAAGGAATTGTTTATCTCTCAAGGTTTGAGTTAATGAGCAGATGTCTGGGAAAGTAAAGGGACTGCAACTTGTCAAGGTCAATCTTGTGGGAAAGCCTGGTATGGGAGGAAAGGAGGGGTTTGCTTGGGAAGGCAGGGTGTTTTGGCTGTTTGAGGAATGGGATGTAAGACCAGGAAAACTGCCTGTATTGCTCTGTACTTTTAATATATAGTGTAACTTAAAAAAAAAAAGCCCCAAAACATTTAGTCCTGACAATGATTGTGTGCTGTGATCAGTTTTGCTTGCTGAATAAAGCTTTTCGGTATTCTCTGAAAGCTTGTGTTCATCAAATAGAGTTAGCTTTTAAATTATATTTGGGGATTTCCTCCATAGGGTAATGAAAAACAAGAATCTAGTAAGACAAAATATATCAACTTACTGTGCAAAGTAAAAGTTCCAAATTAGTTGTGATGAGGCACACACACACACATATTTTATTCATGGGCTTGCCATCTTCACACTTAAAAAGAGGACTGGGGTCCATTTTGTACATTAGGAGTGAGAACTATATAGTTGGCCCTCTGTAACCCTGGATTCAACCAGCTATGGCTTGCAGGGGAAAAAAATCCAAAAAGCAAATCTTGCTGTTCACTATTTTATATAAGGGATGCCATTTTACTATGCTACTGTGCATAATGGGACTTAAGCATCCATAGGGGGTCCTGGAACCAAACCCAGAAAATACTGAGGACACACTGCACAACTTCCAGATGTTGGTGAACTGCAATTCTTAGTGTTCTTCACCACAGGCTAGGGCTAGGCCTGCTGGGAGTTCCAGTTCTACAACATGTGGAGGGTTACATGATTCCTACTCATAGAAACCTAGAATCATAGAGTTGGAAGAGACCACAAGGGACATCCAGTCCAACCCCCTGCCACGCAGGAATACACAATCAAATAATTCCTGACAGATGGCCATCCAGCCTCTGTTTAAAAACCTCCAAAGAAGGAGACTCCATCACACTACGAGGCAGTATATTCCACTTCTGAACAGCTCTTACTGTCAGGAAGTCCTTCCTAATGTTTAGGTGGAATCTCTTTTCCTGTAGTTTGAACCCATTGCTCCATGTCCTAGTCTTCGGAGCAGCAGAAAACAAGCTTGCTCCATCTCAGTATGACATCCCTTCAAATATTTAAACATGGCTATCATGTCCCCTCTCATGATGCACATGAAAAAAAAATGCAGAAGGCAGAAGAATGCAATCCAGAATCATCCAGTGTTGTCATCCCTGCTTGAAGTACGAACAGGGCAAACATGGGCAACAGACACCACAGAGGTGAGAATCATTCCAGTCCCCCAGAAGTTGTTTGACTGTAATTCTCAGCTTTTCTCACCATAGGCTATGGTGGCTAGGGGTGCTGGGAGGTGAGGTCCAGCGACATCTAGTGGGCTATATGATTCTCCCCCCCCCCCAAAAAAAAATGCTATAAGCATCAGTCAATCCTTGGATGACATGATTTGTATGGACCCAAGGCTAACTCCTGCTCAGGGCACAAAGATATGGGGAACTGGTACAAAGTTATCAGGCGTTGGGGTACCATGTCTCTGTGACATGTTATTGTTGTGTGTCTTCAAGGCACTTATGGCAATGTTAAGGTGAACCTATTTATTTATTTATTGAATTTATATCCCACCTTTCTCCCAGCTAAGTTATGGCAGCTAAATTATGGGGTTTTCTTGGCAGGATTTATTCAGAGGGGGTTTGCCTTTGTCTGTCTCTGAGGCTGAGAGAGTGTGATTTGCTCAAGGTCACCCAGAGGGTTTTCATGGCTGATCAGGGTTTAAACCCTGGTCTCCAGAGTCACAGTCCAATGCTCAAACCACTATACCACGTTTGTTCTCCTCTCTAGCATATGTAGGCATTTAGCATATGCTCACTTGTGGTTCAAAAATTGTGGGTATTATAGGGAACATCACGTGTTATTCAAGATGGGTCCACCATTTGACACAACTCTGAACTATCTGTAACAGTGATGACCAAGTTAGACATATGGTAGAAGAAGATCATTCCCTTTTCAAAACTTGTTCTAAGAAAGAGCCCATCCATATGGCTTTGTTTTCATATAGTAAGAATAGCCATGTGAACCTGCCTTTCAGCTATTCATATCCAAGTCTGCAGAGATATTGCTTTCCTTATCATATCAGTTCTCTCGACAAAAGCATGCATGGAATCAGACATCCTTCCCCTTTGAAGACTGATCTTGTGTTTGTCACCAGTACTGTGAAGAAGTGATCTGCACAATGCTCTTACATCATATACAATGTCTGTAATAGACAGAATAACATGCAGAGACAAACACAACAGTGCCTTTCACTACAGGATACTGTCATAGAATGAAAACAAGTGCTTTAGCAATGCTGTGATGTTTCTCATTATTTAAAGTAAGTACTGTATACCCTCTGCTTTTCAATCTTTGATTCCTAAGTTGATTTACAAAACTATCGAAAATAACATAATATGGAATAAAAATCCTTGACAAAAATGGTTTTTATGTTTGTGTCCCCCAGCCCAAATGCTGCTTGGAGATTTACTCATGATTTACTGAATCTTTAGTTTTATGCATGCCAGGTCATCTATGAAAAGAGGGTTGGGATGCGGGATGCTACTGAACTGTATTAGAAATTATGTGCCTGGACAGCATGGGCTTAGGAAGTTCTTTTTGTTGTGGTGGTGTGCCTTCAAGTCTTGGCTATCATGGGGTTTTCTGAGGCTGAGAGTGGGTGATGGCCGAGTGGGGATTTGAACTCTGGTCTCCAGAGTCATAGTCTCAGACTCAAACCACTACACTATGACAACTCCAGGAAGTTATTTTAGGGATAACAAATGTCTGAACACCTCTTTTAAAAACAAACAAACAAACACCAACCTACATCTTTCCATAACTTAGGACCTGGTAGACTGTAGTTTCAGAGACTGAACTGTAAATCAGTAGATTCTCCTGATCAATTCCTCCCTTTTTAGCTTCCCTCCTCTATGATTAGCATATACTCAGGCATTTCACCGATGAAAACCAGGACAAGCCAAGCAACATCGGAGTGTGGTCAAGATGGCAAAAATTACTAATGAGGAAGAACACACAAACTAGCAGAGGCTGCAGCAGTTTGCTTTTGCCTGAGCCTACTGGGAAGGGCAAGACTTTGCCACCTCCTCTCCTCTCTCCCTTGTTGAAATTGCAATTGAAGTAAGCTGAGGGCAAAGGAGGAAAACTGAAGGAGGAGAGAGAAACCAGGACATTTTTTAAAAGCAGCTGAAAAAGTAGGATGGCAGAGGATTGTTCCTACCAAAATGGGACAGTTGAAAGGTATCAATTAGATATTGCAAGCTGGCCCTGTTGGGCACTGTCCATTGTCTCTTATAGGGATTTGGCACTACTGATTTTTGTTGTTTGCTTTTCTTTTAGTTCAAAACAAGCCATTTTTAGTTACAGTCTTGTACCCTGTTTTTCCTCTGGTGAGGTCAAGTTGATGCATGTGGCTACATGTACAACAACCCTGCAAAGGAGGTCTAAGAAGTATCAAATGGTTTAAGACATCTTTAAGTCTTCCTGTTGAACTTTTGACAAGGAATGCCACTCTTTGTCCCCACGAGAGCAAATAATGCCCAAGTAAAATAGCAAGCCTTTGAAGCTATGGGAAATGTGCAGTTATTTGGAAGCTTTTATTCTACAATATGACTCCTCCAGTACATTTTTGTGCAGTTCAATACATGATGATATCATAGCTTGTCTTCTCTTTCTGTTTGATCACAGCTTCAAGCCAAAATGCCTTATTGGACCACATGAAATATGATAGACCTTTTAAAATGTTTTACTTTCTTTTCTTTCTTTTTTGCTTCAGTGAACTACAAGTCCAGCCTGTTGCCAAACAGTGACTTTTGCCAAGAACCTTTGCCAATGTACACTTTGGTTACGGTAATAAATATGAGTAACTTATATTACAGCTGCAAAACGGATACCAGAACATGGATTTCTTTAAGAAACAAGTGATGTTCAAAAGAAAGAAGAAAATCTTGTATTATTCGTGTATGTCTCTCTCTGTGTGTCCCAGGCATCCTCAAATCCACTCACAAGGTCACCTACATTTATATTCCAATGTAGTGATCTGGATCAAGTATATATCTTTTATTAATGTACAAAATGAAGCAGTGTTGGAAATGTGAAATGCCTTGTCTCATTCTAATGTATTAACCTACAAAGTGTCTAGACAGGGTTTTTGGTGGGTGGAGGGATGTTGCAGAACTTCACTGATGTAGAGGTTCTGGACATCCATGATTGTGGCACACCTTCTCAACCATCTACTTTCTATAATCATACAATTTGTAAGCTACTATGGGCAGGGACATGTAATCTTCTGCCTGTGTAAAAGTGCCAGGGACATTGATTACGTATTAGCTCCTTGACAGAAGCTGATGGTCACCCCTGAATTAGAATCCTGGGTGTGGAGATTCTTGAATTTAAGAAGATAACCCAGATAAATACCAGGAAATTAATACAATGGACAAGAAAAGCTCTTGTGAACTGCAAATGGAACTCCCCCCCCCCACACAGACACATTGAAAGAAAGGGGGGGGGGAGAACTCCCTGCTCATAGAAAAGATGTTAACTGGGGAAAGGGTTGATTGGGCAATGGTCATGATTCCATGTGATTTCAAGTGAAAGCCATATTGAAATTCTTCAGTCATAAATCCATGTAAATCAGGAGAGGGGAACCTTTTTCTATTGAGGACTACACAATAATGAAGAAATGTGTTTGGTGCCGGATACCACCATTAGGTGGGGCTGAAGCCAGAGGTCTGTGGGGCCATCTCCTCTAACTCTCTCCTTCTGCCTGCCCTTTTGCAATCTCTCTCTCTCCCTCCCCTGCCCCTCTTTTTGCTATCTCCCTGTATCACACATCTCCCCTCACTTCCCTCCACTTGCTCTGACTGTATCTATACTGCACTGCTAAAGGAGTTTGGTTCCATCTTGTGGAATCCTGGGATTTGTAGTTTTTGGGATGGCATTTAGAGATCCTAAGGAGAGTCAGTATGGGGCTGAGGTCTGACTGCTGGGTTAGGACCCTGGGAGACAAGGGTTTGAATCCCCACTTTGCCATGGAAACCGTTTGGGAGACCTTAGGCAAGTTATACTATTTCAGCCTAAGAGGAAGGCAATGACTAACCCATTCTGAACAAAACTTGCCAAGAAAACTGTATGATAGGTTTGCCTTAGGGTTGCCATAAGTTGGAAACAGCTTGAAAGAACACAACAACATTTAGAATTCTCTGCCAGACAGCTTTAGTGCTGCAGTTCGGAGGAGTGCACTAGAGCTCTCCAACAGAGAATCTAAACTACCCAACATCAGATTGCAGATCCTTGGATTCTAAAGGTTGGAGCCATGACAATTAAAGTGGGGTCAGACTATACTAACTGTATTGTGTACATACATTATTAGGAGATAGGCTAATCACACTAGTGTAGAAAACTGGAATTAAAGCAGGATAATAGTGTCTCTTGCTGAATCTTATCACAAAATGTCATGACTGAACTGTAGGTGGTGTATATTAAAACCATTACTGTGGCATCCCTTTTAATCAACGGGAAAAGCCATCAATAACTATACATGTCAGTATTATTCTACTGCTGGCGCTGGTGCAATAAGGTCCCTTCACTTCAATTCCAGCATTACAGCAGTCAGTGTCATGAGGGGGCCTTAATCTCTCCAAAGCAGGTTAAATCAGTGCCTGTCGGGGTTTTTTATTTTTTATCTTTGCCGTGTTTGCATAATTATGGCAAACACCATTAAAATTATTTTTTATCTTATTGTTTTGCAGTAAGTACGTAAACACAGCAAAAATAAAAAATAAAAAAATCCCAACAGACATGGAGTTAGCCTGCTTTGGAATAGCGAATGGTAGGGGGACAGGCAGGAGAGGAGGAGATTAAGGCCCATGGACTGATTGATGTAATGCCAGAACAGCAGCAAAGAGACTTATCACGCCAAGGGTTTTTTTTTTTTTTCAAAGCAGAGCAGTCATGCAAAGGAAGAGAAGTGTGATAAGGAATGCTTTCAAAGCGCTATGTTTCTGGTTCCTTTCAAAATGTGATTGCCCTGAGATACTAGCCTTCTGTGATAATCACCTTAGTCTTTCTTCAACTTTCCCGCTTTGCCCAACATGTTATTAGAGGAGAGATAGACATATAGAGGGCTTTCCCCTGTCCCCTTTCTCTTCTCCTGGGCTCCCACTACATCTAGAAAAATAAATGAAGGCCACATGTGACTTTTGGACTTCAATTTGGCCACTCTGAAGTAAATATGCCTGGCTTAAGACAGTACTAGGAGCCTTATTCAGGCATTATAAATGTGGTGAAAATAAACACGCAAACATTCTAGCTATTGTTCAGTTATTGTTCTCCTTGAGAATGGTGACTTTCTAAAGAGGAGAGCCTCTTCTGTCCTTGAAGACTCTCTAGTTATCCTGAATTCTGTTTTATCCTCTGCCAGCTATGTGTCCTTGAGAATGTTGTGTGGCTTGAAATGTGAATGCATTTGGAAGCAGGTCTTCTGTTGCTGTCAGTAGCAGGACGTTTGTTTTAAAGTAGAAATTAGAGCATATACTCTCCACCACCCTATGTAATTAAGAAAAACCACAACAACAACCCCCCCCCCCCGTTATTTACTAATCAACAGGTAATGTAACAGGCAAAACACTGTTTATTGTACACACAAAATGTGGACTTTGCAAGTTTATTGTGTCAATTAAAACAGGAACATTCAGGTAACATTGTTGCTTGTGACATGCTACTTTCATCAGCAGACATCAATGTGCTTCATTGCCTGCAGTGAATAAGCTTTGGTTCCAAAGGCAAGATGGTTGTAAGAAGGCACAACAGTTGTCATACCCTTCAGCATTTGACAGATAAAAACTGGGACTAAAATATACCATGTTGCCACTCTTAGGCACATTTCAGTGTACAGTTGTCCCTTCATATTAGCTGAGATTTGGTTCCAGGACACCCCCCCCCAAACCCCCGTGGATACCAAAATCCATGAATACTCAAGTCCCATTATATGCAATGGCATAGCGAAATGGAGGGAAAGTTCACTCCTTCCTCTCCTCTCTGTGGGTTAATGGAGTACAAACTACTTTTGCACTTTGAACTCAATTTGCTGCAATGGAGGTAACCCAGGGACAAAGAAGGGAAGTGGGAAGATGAGAATGAAGCAGCTGAGAAAGTGGGACAAATGAGGATTCATTGGGACAGTCAGAGGGTATGAGTTGTTTTTTGTTTGCTTTCAAAATTTGTTCACCATAGATAGGTAATGCAAGCATGGAAATTGGCAGGCTTGTAGCAATTCGTGAAGGGTGGGTGACTCTTAAAATTCACTGCAAACTGATGTTTATCCACAAATTTCTACTGCTTTCTTTGACATAATGCTTGCAGAGGGATTGAGTTGGGCCCTTTCATTTGACCTTAGGCGTACCCAACCTTCCTTCAAACACAACACTTTGCTTGTAGGAATGCACACAATAGGGAGGGAAGCAGGTGGCTCAAAACTACCACATATGAGGAACAGTAGGCAGGTGGCAATGGGGCATTGGTACACATTAATCTCCAATTTCTTATCTTTTGACATGTCAGTCATTTTATTACCCGAGTGCAACACATACCCAACTAGGGCTGTTTAAAAACACCACCATTCACCACCCTATATTTGGCAAGTGTCTAAAAGAATTCTTTCAATATTTGTTTGATTAAGAACAAAGGATGAAGAATGCCATGCCCTCCATGTAAAGGCAAAGTTAATCTTCCTTCACATTGATACAGCATTCAAAGGAGAAGCTGTGTCAGTGTATTAAGAGGTAAGACAGTATGTGTTCCAGGCCTGTAACTTAAACAAACAAACAAACAAAGAATAGCAAGATGTGTGACTTCATGTGGCCTTGTATTTGTTTGCTAAAATGCATACATATCTTAAGTGTCAACTACGGTATTTCTGCCTCATGGTTAAAATAGAAAAATCCAAGTTCTTCAAGTCACTGAGACATGACAAAGCTCTGGACTTTCAGAAGAATTTCTCAACCACTGCCAACCTTATAAAGAAGGCAGGTTGACACAGAAAAACATTAGGTGAACATTAGTACTGACTTTTTGTTTTTAATCCAAATTCTCATCTAGGACTCGGAATAGATGAATCATCCCTTTTAATGGCTGCCTTGTTTTCACAACTACAAAAATGTAAAATATAATAATTAGGTTTTTTTTTAAAGTATTGTTCCCCTTCCTTGAAGAGGAGTGCTAGCCTGCCTTCTATTTTAAGCATGTGTGTGTGTGTGTGTGTGTGTGTGTGTTATCCAATGGTGTAAGACTTACCAGGAACTCTTCTATTGTGTGGAATTAAACATGAAAGGTTTACACTGAGGCCTACTCTCTCTACAACCAAATTGTTCTTGAACTGTTTCACTTTGGACTCCAAGGCAGTGGTGGCACTAGGGGGTGCTGAGAGGCCGAACCATACCAGGTAACACAGTTGGGGGGGGGTGTTAGCATATCTTCCTACCCCCTCACTACGATATCTCATAATTGGAAATATTGGACAATTTTCAGGGTTAGGTTGGCCAGGGTGAACAAAAAAGAGATCAGGTGGCAGTCGCATTGAATTGAGATGCACCTTAGAAATATTTTGGAAAGCAAGCCCATATTAGGATTGTATGGAAGTCCCTTATAGTAAACAAAGTCCTTAAGGAGGGATGGGCTAATCCCTTCTTGGGCACCTCAGCAATGAGTCATCCAATCAAACAATTAGGTGATCATTCCCAACCTCACTCCTAAGGAAATCTCACCTTAGAATGCCCTCCTGTCCTGCAGTATGAGGTTGTTGTACACCCATCAATTTCTATCTCCCAGCCATTAACGTAATCAGTCAAGTTTCGGTTTCCTTTGTTTACCCAGTTGGGAAAACCATCCAGGCTTTGTCCTAGCCAGAGTACTCATTCAGGATATGAAGCAGGGTATAAATATTAGTTCCTGAACAATAGAAAGATGTGCCACACTGGATGGGCCTGGTCATTGTCTTTCTTGGCATGCCCCTGGATAAGAACCTCCTGTGCCACCCTCAGTCTGAGTATTTTCAACTCTTCAAGACTGGTAACTATCACCCTATTTTCCCAGAATCTTTTCCTCTATCTCGTCTTTCTGCCTTACTCCTCTATAGCCTTGTGTGGTTCTTAGGAACACATGTTTCATGTGTGAATGCAATTTGTGTTATTTCCGATAAAATACTTTATTTCACTTTAAACTGGAGTTCTCTGCAGTTAGTACTGCTATACATAGGTGAAAAGGTCCCCAAGGTTATCTCCTCTTGCAGGCATATTGTTTGAGCTAACAATTTCCCCAGCTAATAATAATTCATGTAATTAATTGGAAACCTTGCAAAGAAGTACTGAATGTTCTCATACCTGGTACCTCTTGGCTGAGTTCTCCCTCTGATGTACTCCTCTCTGAAGTGTTGTTCTCCTCCCTATATCTTCATGTATCAAGTAGAAAGAAGAGTTGAAATCTTTGGTGTTCTTTCAGTAGAAACTATTTCTGGTCTTAAGGGCTGGAAAATGAAGCAGTCTTATTTGAGGGGGCAGGAAATCAAAGCTATGTCAAGAAGATCAAACTGTTTGTTGAAGCACAGAATACTGTTTTTGGAGATGTGGAAAAACTTTAGAAGCTGTTGAAATCAATGCGGGTCATGTCTTTCTTTCACTGCTATATGACGATACATGTTTTCATTTCCATCTAACTAGCTAAGTTGCCCACATATATTGCTATGACTGACAGTTCTGCAGACATTTCTTACACTCCATATGAATCCTTGGGAGCATGAAACATACACACACACACACACACACACACACACCTTGTAGCTTCAAATAGAAATATGTTTGAATTTTCACACTCATCTTGTGGCAAAAAGGCAAGTGAAATTCCATACATAATGTTGGTTACCACTGTTGGATAGAAGAGTTTTTTCATGCTATGAGGCACACCTTACTAAACATATCCCAAATAGTGCATTCTAATAAGCTTGGTGTTGATTTACACTGGGGGAAATGTCTGACCTGGGGGGGGGCAGTGAAGCCCTTGAGGTCCCCAGTGACCTCAGGCCCCATTTTCATTTTCAGCCCCTCCTCCTAAATTTGGGCCTCAAATTCTTTTCAATAGATTTATTACACCTAGACATATTGGATTTTTTTTTGGGGGGGGTTCCCCCCAAATGGCATGAACTCCCACAGAACAGTCCAAAGGGCAACCAGGAATGACATAACATCACTTCCTGATGCACAAAATGGTTGACCCACCAACAAGCTGTGGTGGGAGTGGCCCGTCTGGACTCCAGAGTGAGCCCACTCCTAATTTAGAGAGCCTCCTTTTTTCCTGGCCTTTACTTTGAAGTGAATTTTCTTTGGAAAAGGCAAGATTAATTATTAAACAAGGTAAAACAACTCACTTCCACTGATAAGTTTCAGGTCAGCATGAGACAATGGCAAGTTTCCAGTTATATAACTTTATTCTTTTACTGCCATGAGGTGAGGGGATGGCAATCACCTTGTCTTTCCCAGCTCTGCAGTGAGTCATAGCTGTGTATTTTCCCTTAGTCACTTGCATCTCATCCATCTCTCTCATTGCTCTTCCTTTTGTAGATCATAAACTTTTGTAAGGCATTTGTCTCATTCATCTTGAAAAATGCCCCGTGTGTCAGTAGTGAAGTTTAATTTGACCACAGTGACATACTACTGTTTTAGCAAGTGAAATGTTCTGTTTATTTCCTAAAATATATGCCTTCCTAAAAGAAGAAATTAAAACTGAATTTGTCTAAGAGCCATGTTAACCAAATAAAATAAAATAAAGTGATATAATAAAAACTGTGTAAACACAGACCATTCAGACTCCAGTCAGTATCATTAATTATTAATACTAGTAATAATTTTAATGTCTTGTGTTATGAAACTCTAATTACATCTGCAGTTTCTACTATCTCTACCTTTCTTAAATGGCTGCTGCTTAATTTCAGTTTTCTCTTGAAAAGCTACTGGATACTTTATTAGTAAATATTGTTAAGAGTTGTCATCCAGTTAAAGAAATAGACATTTAATTTTATAGACATTAAGGGGTTGCTTATATTTGCAGTCCTTTCATACATATAAAATAATGGCCTAAATTCCTAGTACCAAAGAGAGGAGACCTACTGAATTAATGAGTTCTACACAAGTGTTACTTTATTCTTCAGCAATTGATTGAGTGGGTCTGCTCTAGGTGGAACTAGCATTTGGATTTGAGCCAAT
This sequence comes from Gambelia wislizenii, assembly GCA_030847615.1. NCBI lineage: Eukaryota > Metazoa > Chordata > Lepidosauria > Squamata > Crotaphytidae > Gambelia > Gambelia wislizenii. The sequence continues at coordinate 224,308,403 of JAUMIR010000003.1, read as the reverse complement.
TGTTTTGAAGGTTAAAACCAACTCTCTCCTCCCATTAGGCATTTGTATCACTTTACCATTCAAGGACCATGTTTACACCCTGGAAAGAGGTTTTCTCTCTTCCTTGAGTTCCCACCCTGAAACTCACTAAACTAATTTTGCCTGGGTAACTTGTTATACATTTGATACATCAGGAGTGTGTTATATCAGCCATAGTTTTTCTTCACAATCTATACTAAAAATGTTTCTATTTGTTTGTTACCACATCATGTGAAAACAACAAGATGGATTTTCACCAGAGTTGAAAGCTATGTTTCAAGTGGGTTGATTTAAATTATAAACTATGTGGTGTACATAAAATACATCTGGAGTGACTGGAGGCACCCCAATTATTTTTCATACATTCAGAATAGTGTGGCACATCATTTGAAGGATTTTGATGAGTTAATTTTTTTTAAAGTTTTGCTACAATATATGTAAACTGTGTTCTGTCTGTTAGTTACCACACTACAATAAAGGTCTGTGTATTTGTGCGCCACATTTGAATGGGATAGTTGGTATGGTCTAAATTCACGGTGTACGTGAAATTCACTTTGAGGGACCCTGGGGATACCTCAATTACTTTATCAGACTAGTGTCTTAAAATGCTGTAATCCCACAAGTAAGGAAAGTAGAAACATTGTGGCATTGCAACAGAAATTATCAAATGACCATCACTAGCATTTTAAGAATGACATTAAAGGTCCCGCTACAGTAGCACTTGTCATCACATTACCTCTTATTATTAAAGCTTTGCACTGGCCTGCATATGCCCCTTTAAGGAATATGTCCACTTAGTTCCATGTTAGCATGGGAGTGTGAACTCAAGCGGTTCTCGTGAGAAGATGCAGGTTCACATAAAAGTGTGCGCGTGCACACACACACACACACACACACACTGTAAAACACAAGTGAAATAAACACATAAGCATAGAAACAAACATAAAAACTTGCTAGCAAAATGGGATAGTTCATAAAAAGAGCATCCTGTAGATCATCTTCATGTTCTCACCTGGAAGTTTTCTTGCTGGGAACAGGGAGTGGGGGGAAAGCCCATTCACACTGTAATCTCATGATTACAGCAGGATGTGGTTTCATATGCCTTCAACACCACAAAAACAGTGATATTGAAGATTTATTGACAGCTTAACCTTTCAATTAAAAATGATATGTTATTGGCAGTAGGAGTATGGACTGGACACAGGAGGAGAACAATGTCATGCAATAGTGGGAACCCATTCCCACTAATATCATGTCATAATTGTGCGATTGCAGCCCCATCTGATAAAGTTCTTTGTTGGCTAATCAGAAGAAGCCTATTGTCTCAAGGGCAACTGAAACTGAAACTGCCATGTGAGGAATGTGTGAGCACCCAATGAAATAGGCATATCTACGGGTAGTTGTGATACCTTTATTGGGACAACCAAAAATGCACAAAATACATCATGCAAGTTTTCAAAGCTCCACTGGCTTCGTAATCAGGCAAAGGTGTTAACAATCATATAGGAGAAGAAGAAAAAAATGACAACATTAGAGGACTTTATCAGACAAGCCTTTAAAACAATCTTTTGCCACCATGTTGTTGTTGTTGTTATTATTATTATTATTATTATTGGTATTTATTCCCTGCTCTTCAGCCACAAAGTCTCTCAGAGTGGCTTACAAATTGTTAAGCAATAGCAATTTACACATCTACACTGCATTAAGTGGCTTCCAATGTCTGTTAGCTAATTGCCCCCACACACCAGGTACTCATTTTACCAACCTACGAAAGAATGGAAGGCTGAGTGAACCTTGGAGCCTTTGGGATGGAACTTGTGCCACCAGGGCTCCCTTTTACACATTTGTGTGCCAGCAAAAGAACCCTTATGTCAAACATTGCCATGATAGCGTGAAAAAGCAGTCTCATGTTTCTGCGTTAATGGGCAAGTGTGATCTCAGTGGCTCTCATGAGAAGATATGAGTGCGCTTAAAAGTTTAAAAAAAAACTAAATTAAAAACAAACAAACAAAATGAACACACAAGCACTGAAACACACTTAAAAACTTGCCTGCAACACGTGAAGGTTCATAAAAAGAGTGTCCCATGGCTAATTTTTGCATTCCCACCCAGAAGTGTTCTGGCGAGGACCACCCATTGACACTGGAATCATGCCAACAGAATGAAGCACAGTTTTGGATGCTCACAATCACAACAAAAAACAAAGCAAAAACAAAAACAAAACCTCCATTGCTGATCTATTGACAGCTTGGCCCAACAATAAAACAGAATACCTTACTGACCACACAAAAGCACAATGTCGTGCGAAAAGGCCAACCTTTCATGTTCATTAGGCATCGTTATGACACCATATTTGCCACGTCTGATAAAGTCCAGAGTTACAGGCCTACATTTTGTTGTTTTTGTTGTTGTTAGTTAAGATGGTGTGGAGGGTTATCAGTGCAGGTGGAGGCCACTCTCCTCTTTGATCATGTGGGAGACAAAGAGACATAAAATCCAGGAAATAAAATTTAAACTCCATTAGCAACAGAAAAAGTAACTTCCCTTGAGATCCAGGCTGTTTCTGTCCTGTGTAAGAAACCCACCCCTCTCTTAGACAGGTAACACTAAATTTCTCAAGAAGCCTCTGTACTGTTGCATCTGGGGGAAAAAAAACCTCGTAGGTGCTTTATAGCTTAAATGCACTCCTAATGAAAAAGTTTTACCTTTGTTGGAGGTAGAGACCTCAAAGAGAGGATTTTATCAGATGTGGCAAAAATTGCATCATAAAGATGCTAAATTAACAGGGTGTGCATACCAGACAATTGTCAGGAGTTAGAACTCCATTTTAAAATGGCCAAACAAACTGCAGAGTCATGCCTAGTCAAAATGGCTGACTCCATGAACTGCCTAGTCTTCCTTAGCTACAGAAGGAGGGTTCTTATTGGTGTGTAAGATCATGTGATTGAGTAAGCCATTGCCCTGTAACTGTGTATATAAGAGAGCTCAGAGCAAAGCTCACCCTTCTTCCTGTGAGTGCTGAGGCCTGGTGAAGCGGTTTCTTCTGGAATTGTAAGTACTTGTATATATTGCGACTGAGTTTGAAGATAAAAGTGCCTCCTGCTTATTTGGACATCGAACACTCTGTGTGTGAATATTCTTGGGAGCCGGTTGCTACTGAGTCTACTGAGACAGACTTTTGGGGCTTCTGCTGGGGATTGAGTGGCCTATCATCCCCTGACAACAACAAAATGCTTTCGCATTTTCATCTGGTCAAAAACCTGTTCTTTTTTATTGACTGGCCAAGCTGTCAATAGATCTGCCATAGTGTTTTTTATTTATTTTATTTATATCCCGCTCTTCAGCCACAAGGCTATCAGAGCAGCTTACAAATTGTTTTAAGCAATAGCAATTTACACATCTATACCGCATTAAGCAGTTTCCAATGTGTGTTAGCTAATTGCCCCCACAAGCCGAGTACTCATTTTACCGACCTACGAAAGGATGGAAGGCTGAGTGAACCTTGGAGCCCGCTGGAATCGAACTTGCAATGTGGTGACTTTCAGTATTGGCATTTAACCACTGCGCCACCAGGGCAGTACTGCCTGCGTTTGAAACCGCGTGGCATTGTCCTCTCGTGATTACAGCACCTATAGGCAGAACACTTCCGAGTGAGAACGTGAAAGCCAGGTAGAGGATGCTCTTTTTATGGACCTCCCTGGTTTACGGTGAACTTTTTAAGTGTGTTTCTGTGCTTGTGTGCACTTTTTGTGTGCTTATTTTGCTGTATTTTTAATTTAAACCACACTCACGTCTTCTTGTAAGAATCACTGAGATCACAAACACAGAAGTAAACAGAGCTAGTGTTCATGCTCTGATAATGCTGGGACTGCTTTTTCTCGCTACTACAGATAAGTTTCATGAAAGAGGGCTATTGTGTTGGGACACGTACGCTGCAAAATATGGTGCTAAAGAGACATTTTTGGAAATTTGTTTGATAACATCCTTAGGCAATCATCCTCTAGAACAGTTGAATCTAACAGTAGTTAAAAATTCTCCATAGCAATGTTAATACAACTAGTAATGAATAAAAATAACAAGCAGTTAATAAAAGAAGGAACAACTTTGCAATAGTAAATAACAATTCCTCTCCCCACTGTCCAGATGACCCACTGCCTAACAGAGGAGACCTACTGAATTAATGGTGTGTTATTGCTGTGTTTCTTGCAAATGAATATCTGTAGCAAGCTAGGTAGAAGCTTAGCAACCACTTGGGTACTCTTACCCTCAAAATGTCAACCAGGAACATGTGTGAGAGTACACAACCCAGAACTGTAATCTGGAGCATTAGGAATGTTGGAGGGTCAGTATTTCTTTCATAAAGAGGTAGCTCCACTTCACTGTCCTGCCCTCATTTTGGCTGCTGACACACTGAAGAAATAATGCAGTTTGACACCACTTTAGCTGCCATGGCTCAATGCTATGGAATTCTGGGATTTATAGTCTTGTGAGATATTTAGCCTTCTCTGTCAGAGACCTCTGGTGTCACAACAAACAACAAATCCCAGGATTTCATATTATGGAGCCATGATAGTTAAAGTAGTGGCAAACTGCATTAATTCTGCAGTGTGGTAGCAGCCAGTACCTTCTCTTTTCAGGTAGTTGTTTGCCCAGTTTTCATTATTGGTTCTTGATTATCACTGTATCCCCCTTTAGATTACTCAGTGCAGCCCCATCTCTGCTGGCACTGTTAGATAATATTACCAGACAAGTTTCAAGTCTTATTTGAAGGGTGATCATTTCTTTAGCCAAGCAGTTATTTTAGCCTTTTTTTTTTTTTTTGGTACTTCTGTGATTTTAGCTGGTAACAAGGAAGAAATTTTTTCAGGGTCCCCAGACCCTTTCTTCTATAGGGTTAGTTTTGTTATAAAAAGTTGTGTGGGCCTTCTTCAGGCAGATACCTCTGTAGAAAGCTGACTAACATTTGAAACATCTATGTTTGATTTCATTAAACTAAAATTGCAATCAGCTATGAAACAGGCAGCTTTCTACTTCCCAATCTGATTTCTTAGTAAACTGATTGTTTTTATGCTAATAAACACCAGAGTGCAGGTACAGTATTTTAATGCTGCTAAGAATGGGAACATGTATCCTTTTAGATGTTGTTGGTTTATAACTTCCCTTAATCAAATCCAGCATAGCCAATTATGTGGGAGGGTGGGTATTGCCGTTCAACGGAATTTGGAGGGCAAAACATTCCCTAATCCCTACTCTCCGTGGCTGCTACTCAGGCTGTTTCTTCCATCAATGGAGATTACCAGACATGGCAAATATGGCATGATAACGAAGACAGGATAATGTGAAAGGGCTGCCCTATCACACAACGTCGTGCTCCTCACGTTATGCTGTTGTGAATAAGGCATTCTTTTTTATTAATGGCCCAAGCCGTCAATTGATCTCCCATAGCAGTTTTGTTGCGGTATTGCGCGGGTGACAACACAAAAACTTGATATGGGATACTCTTCTTATGAACCTCCCCTTTTTGCTGGCAAATTGTAAAGAATGTTTCAATGCTTGTGTTTTCTTTTTCTTTGTTAATTTAGCTGTTTTAAAACTTTTAAGTGCACTTGTGTCTTCTCATGAGAACTGCCAAGATCATGTGCCCCGGGGAATGCAGAAGTCAACAATGGTAGCAGTCGTGCTCCGATAATGCTGGGGCTGCTCTTTCGCATTATTACAGCAACATGTGATAAAAAGGGTTATTATGCTGGGACACACACACTTTTAAATATAGTCGTATAAAAACATTTTTAGAGGGTCATCTGATAATCTCTAATGTCTTTGGGGCATTGCTTTCCATCTAAGAACGTGAAGTGAAAACTAACAATAACAAATGTTCCCTGGTTATTTGAGGGAAACTTTCTAGTCTAATGATCAATAAACCAATATACTATAGCCCTAAATATTGCTGCTTGATTTTTGGGAATAGAGAGCCAGCATGGTGTAGTTGTTTGAGTATTGGTTTATGACTCTGGACACCAGGGTTCGAATACCTACTCGGGCATGGAAACCCACCGGGTGACCTTGGGAAAGTCACACTTTCTCAGTCTCAGAGGAAGGCAAAGGCAAACCCTGTCTGAACAAATCTTACTAAAGAAAACCCTGTAATAGGTTTCCTTTAGGGTCACCTATGTCAGAAATTACGTGAAGGCACACAACAACAATAACAGCAGCAGCAGCAACTAAATTGTATGAACTGGCATCCATACAAGATGCAAGATGTGCCATCTTGAAATGCTTAACCATGTTAATTATATATTAAACCTTTTAAATGCAAGTATGATGCTACTATAAATCTAGTACAGTAGCACCCCCATATCCATGGGGTATTGATTCTGCCCCCCGGTGGATGATGAATTCTGTGGATAATAGTGAACACCATCCTGGGGGGGGCATACCAGAGGAAAGGGGGGAGGTGAGTTCACACCTCCCCCTCCCTTTCCCCTTCGCCCCCACCATGGCCCACAGTGGTGATGATCGCAGGGGAGAAGGGGGAAGGGGAGGAGGCAAGATAGCTCCTCTGTCTCTTTCGCCCCTGCTATGGTCCCACTGCGGCAGTGATCACAGGGGAGAAGAGGGAAGGGGAGGAGATGAAATTGCTCTTCCCCCTCCCTTTCCCTTCACCCCTGCGATTGCCGCCATAGTGACAGGAGCCCTCCCAGGGGAAGGGATGGGGGAAGTGAGATCCCCTCCTCCTCCCTTTCCACCTCCATCGCCAACCATGGATAATTGAATCCACAGTTGGCGAATCAGTGGATATGGGGTGCTACTGTATTTTTTTATGGTGCTATAAGACTTGCTTCTGTTGTGAAAGACTCCTCTTACTTGCTCCTCTGGAAAATGATGCTTTGAAGAAGTGAAGTAGGTACATTGAAAGCTTTGTAAACCTCGTGTAAAGATTATATTGAGTTAAGGTAACAGTTAAAATGTCACTAATAATTTTTTTTAGTCCCACCACCATCACTGATGAACACATTGGAAAGGCACTTCTTGGTCGCTTCTCCCAGGCTGTGTAACCGGCTCACATAGGAGGCTAGTTTGCCCCCTTCTCTGTTCTATCTCCGCTGGCACACAAGGACCTTTTCATTTAGAGTTGCTATTTATTGGTTGTTCCAGAGGTATCTTTTAATGTGGGATGCTGTACTTTTATTTGCATGGTCATTGTTTAAATGCCTTTACACTGTTTTAAATTAGTGTAAATTTTAATAGGATAGTTTTTAAAATGTTTTGTTGTTTTATTATTATGATTTTTTTTTTACAAGATGCATTTTTGTTTTAATCTGTTATGGGTCACCTTGGGTCTCACATTGGGAGGAATGTGGGATAATACATAAATACATACATATTTATTCCTAATGTGATGTAGCTCTTGTCAGTTTAGGCATTTCAAAATATACACTTGAATACACAGAGGGGGGCGATACATTTAAATGCCTATTACTAAACTTATTTAAATGAATATTTTGAGATGATTTTTAAAGATCCTTGATTAATTAAGAAAAGGAAAGTACATCTAGTAAAAATATGGAAGAGTAACATGGACTAGGAATAGCCATCCATATGTGTGCACAACTGAGAAACATCAAAGGAATATTGACAGATGCCTGGCAGGAAACCATATAAGAAATGATGGGCTCACATAAAGAAAGGTCTGTAAATATTTTGGTGTGTGTTTAGATGTAAATAAACTGAGAGAGAGAGAGAGAGAGACTGCTTCCATCTGAACAGTCTGGTCTTTTAAACATTAGGTAGTTACTGCTTCAAGATGTCTACAGAAGTTACTAATGGCCATACTTGACATAATTACTGAGACGCAATGAAAATCTGAGACTAATGTATTACTTTCCACTGGTAAGCATTCTAAAGTTGCTGAATCTTCATGTCTCAACATGACATCCACTATATTGCCTTTTTGATTAATTAGAAACAATTTTTGGTCACCTTTTCTCCCCTTCCTTTCTCTCCCCTGCCTCCCCAGCAAATTCATTTTTAAGTTTTACGAGATGTCACATGTCCTCAGGCAGTACAAAAAAAAAAAAACACCTCTAAGGAGAAGCTTTGGGGCTCTGATTGACAAAACGTGGCTGAGCATGCACCTCCCTGACAAGCCGTAAATTCTGACTGCATTAAAATATACAGGTGTTTTCAAAGAGAGATTCTGCTAGATAATTTGTGAACAGCAGCCTATATATCAACTGTGTCTGAACATAAATGCCTTTGGCAGTAGAAGCAGGGGCATCCTTCTTTGTGAGAAGTGTGATTTCTTGTCAGAGCGAGGGAAAGCAGGGCCAAGCATTTGTGTCAGTGAATTCCATCCAGTGCAAATGGGGATTATGGGTTAGGCTTCCGAAAAGTGCAGCCGTCACTCAGAATTTGACAGGCCCTTCCAATCAAGGCTCCACTTCTTGGAGAGGGTGTATAGGCTTCACAGAAAATGATGTGAACGATTTCGGAGTAACCCTTTCATCTACGGTACATCTCAAGCCTACGTTTGGGAGCCACTGTACTAAAAGCTTCCTCTTTTTAAGACGGAAAAGTCAAGGAACACACAGCTTTTAAAGTAAGGGCTTTTAACAGCGTTTCCTTTAACTGCTATTTTCTTTTTTTAAAATGTATGTTTTTAATGTTATTGATAGTTTAATTACATTTTAATGATTATCTTTTATTATTTTTTTTGTCTATATTGTTTTTAAGCCACCTCAAGCTCCTGTTCTGAGGGTTGGGGGGAAAAGTGTACTATCAATACAGTGGATGATAATAATGTAAACAGCAGCAGCAACAATTACATGATAATAGTATCATTTCTTCTTTAGAAAAATCTACAGAATTTGTCCAGTTATGGGGTCACTTCTGAAGCATGGCAGAGGCCATATCTACACTAGTGAAAAACCTCAAATTCCCTTTCCCCCCAAATCTGGCCTGATAATGCCACATGACTTGCAGCCTTATCCCTGAATCTGGTGTGATAATGCCAAATGATGTAGGGCCTTATCTGCACCAGACTCAGGGTATACCACCTAAATAGGGGTTAAAGAAAACGTGCAGTTTTCTCCAGAGTTTGCTGTAAACTCTGGAGAAAACTGTAACGTGAACACCCCTCACTGGATTTGGGGTGGGTGGGCAGGACATTTGCTGCTTGACAGGTGCCACCATTCCCCCCCCTCCTTGGTGCTGCCACCATTTGCTCTGCCTTCCTGGTGTGTGGCCACTTGTTCTGAACTCAGGATGCTGGGAAGGTAGAGCTCTCTGATGTCAGAGCAAGCAAGTGAACCAGGTACAGCTGCTCGTTCTGCCCTCAGGATGAGTGGCCACATGCCAAAAAGGCAGAATCCTGCTTGTAACTGCTTATTCTGAGGTCACAGTGAGTGAGTGTACCTGGTGGAGCACTTATTCTGCCCTTAGGATGAGCGGCTGTGTGCTGGGAAGGCAGAGTCCTGCATGCAGCTGCCCACTGCGAGGGCGGAGTGAGCAGCTGCACACCAGCGGCAGTGGCACCGAGGACCTGCAGCCTTGGGCTTATCTAACTGGGGCTAAAAATCTGGATGAATCAAATTTGGGCTTTGGCCAAGGTTAAATCTGGACCAGAGTAGTCTGAATTTTATCCGGCACAGCTCCAGGCCAAAGTAGTCCAAATTTCAATTGGATTTTTACCCCAGTGCAGACAAGCCCAGAAAGGGGCTTCCATGTGTCTAACATATCCCTAGTCCCAGGTCTAGCTCTTCTGACTGGTGGATATTAAGCCACTCAAGAAAACTTGCTTCCTGAAGCAAAGGGCAAGATGATACACACCCCTTTGCATAAATAGAAGATGGCTGCATCTTCTGATGAATCTTCCTTCAACAATTGTGGCAGGAAAGCATCCATCCTGAGCTTCTCCCAAGAGCAACAGAACATGTTTCATGGCACATACAGCTCTGACCTTCCACACCTTTCATGGCTCTGCACCCTCCCTTATCTTCTACCTGGCTTCTTCATGCTGCCTAATTGTTGAGCTGGATCTGGCTATTAGCCATCAACAAAAGTAAGTCAAATTTAGGTCAAGTTTGAAACATTGTTATTTCAGGATCACAATGATATCAATGGCGGCAGGAGAATTCCATGCCAGGAAGGTGGCAAATATGCTCTGGACTTAAGTCACAACTTTGAAGGAGCTATCTAAGGTGCTGGATCCTAGCCCCCAAAGAGGGTCATTTCTTGCATAGCTCCTTTACAATTGCAATCAAGTGAAACTGATGATGATGATGATGATGTCCAGGCTTGTTTACTCTCACATTCCTTCCTACTCTGTCTCTTTTTCCCCTGCCATGCTAATGTTTCTTTAACATGGAGCAGGAGTTTATGCACTGTAAACTTCATTCAGAATGGCAAGTATACCAGTTCCATTGTGTAAATAAATTCAAAACCTGAATTGAAAAACCATTATCCTTATTACTGTTAATGCACAAGTATGCCCTTATGACAAAACCATTTTGAAGATGGCTGCATTTGAATCTAACAAAGTCCCCAGAGGAAAAGGCTTTCAGGACAGTATTGCATTTCATGATCATGAACAAACGACTCAATATTTCCCTCACAGTCTTAACTGGTTTTTGTCATTTGGTTTTATAATAAAATAGTGGAAAGTGAAGAAAGAGCTAAGAGTGAAAACCCCTTCCATGATGAATAAATCATGGCATGGAAAGCATTGTTTTTAACCATAATACCTTTCTCTTCTAGGGTTTCTGCTCCTTCCTCTCCACGTTTTACCGTCCCCCTTTTATATAATGAGGAATATTTGCATGAAAATAACCTCTTTTGAAATACATGTGATCCTGCTGTTTGCTCCTCCCACAAAATCATAATCCCTGATGACATCATAAATTTGCTGCAGCAGCTAATTACTGTTTCTAGAGAGGGGAAGGAAAGTGCATTTTGTTTCCTATTGCCTAGACCTGAAAGATGCTGAGCACCACTGCTTTTGTCAGGGCTCATCATGAGCAGCTCTCAGCCTCAAGAGGACCTGCACCACCTTCCTTTTGAACTGGGTAACAAAATTCTCATTCATATGAACAGAGGAAGGATAGAGGCCTAAAGTGAAGAAGGAGATAAATACTTGAGAAACAAAGGTTCTGTTCTGATGCTAATCTCCCCATTCAGAAGTACACTAAAAAGAGGAATTGAAACCAGGAGACAGCAGCTGCATGGACAAAAAATGAACTGCTTGCTAAAGTAGAAGCTTCTAGATTGCCCACTGTAATGTTAGCTGATCTGTATATGGTTGCTGCTTAGAATGATTTGGATGATGATAGAGAGATTTTTGTGATGGTTGATGTGCCATGTCTCCCCTTCTAATGAAGAAGCACTTTTTAAAAAACACTGCATTATCTGAGTTGTTTTCTGATGCCAGTAAAAATTCACATGCACAGAATTCAAGTGTTTTCCATCTAAATACCACAAGTCATTAAAACAAACAAACAAACAAACAAACAAGGTAGAATAAAAGAGAAATGAAATCAGATAAAACAAAACATACAATTCTTGTACTGTGGGATACCTCCTGACCCCAGGAATTCTAACCCCTGTTTTCCCCCATGGAAGAAATTTTGTTTCCTCCAAATGCAGCTAACTTACCAATAACCAAAAACATCATTTCTGTGTCACTTCATTATAGTTTTGTTGTAAAATGGCATGGAATATTCTTTGTCCCAATCTGTCACATTGGCTGGAACAAAAAGTACCCCAATGATGCTCAATCAATTTTTGTCCCATCCATTTCCCCTCCAGAAAATAATTGTACACATGACATATGGCTAGCATTTTCAGATAGAGGCCTAAATCCTGTTAGTCCTCAGTAGAGTAGACCCATTGAATCAATTGGATTTACCTACAAATAGACTCTCCATTTAACAATTGATTGCATGAGTCTAATTGAACTGAGACTAAACAACGGATGCCAGCTGTTGTTTACAATTGCGCAGGTGGCAATTGGTGGAGAATGCCTACATTGCAGGTATAGTTCTGTTTGGATTTGCAAGCCAATGTGACCCCGAGGGACTAAAATGTCCCATCTTAGTGCATGAGGGTTAAAATAAGTGCCGGTCTACATGAGGGAATAAAATGTGGATTGGTACGCAGTAACGCCAATTCACAGCAGCTTTCATTTGTCTCCATGTTTTTTTTACTAGATCGCTGGTGTGCAAAGCTATCCATGTTTGCTGTTCACATAGAGGCATGCCAGTCAATCCAGATGGCAGGCATGAGTAAATTACTCATGGTTTTATTCTCCCCAACTTGCCCCTAACAAACAGTATTTAAAAACAAAAAAACATTAATTCCAAGTTACAAAAGAGTGATCTGCTTAAATAAAAAAAAGGGGGGGCAGCTTCATCATGTCAGTGCACAATCACTACTGTAAAAATCAAACATGGCGGTTCCAGGCTGCCTTGTTAGCAAGCTCCACCCCTGCGCACTGCTGACCAATCAGCTACCTGCTTCAGGAATGCACTGTGATGGAATTTGATTGTCCTAATGAGCAGAACTGCACATTTCCCCTGCAGTATTTTTGTTAAAAAGTGAAGGCTTTTCCTGTGTAGTTTCCCCAAATTTCCCCACTTTCTTTGCTGGCAAATTTAGTAGCATCTGCAGATAGAATTAGGAAGAGCTCAGTGATCTGATTAGGTAGAGGAAGGTTTTTAAGTAAATTTCTTTTTTTTTTCTCTCTTTTTTTTAGAAGGAGAAATTGAAAATCAACATCAATGGAAAGCATGACTAATTGTGAGAAATAATGGGTATAGATTCAAATGTGTACAATTAGAGTTATTCTATATAGATAGTTTATTTGTTTTAAACCAGGGGCATAGAGAAAATGTGTATACAAATTTTTTACAACATTTACTTCACTGCCCAAGACTATTGCCCAAGATAATGTATAAGCAAGTATAATTCTTAAGTAAATTTCAAATGTGAACCAAAGCAAAATTTTTAAAAAGCCCTTTGCAAACTAAAAGTATATTTTCCAACTCTGTGACATCTCCAGTTGCTGTAGTGAGGTAATTTTTGTGACAAAGAGATGGTCTGCTGTTAATACAAGCTACAAGAAAGAATTGGCCATAATTTTTTTTTAAAAGCCCTAACCTATAAATATGCAAAGAAATATATTATTCTGATGAGTGTTTTCTTTCTCCCATTAATTTGTTCAGAGCATTTATTAAGAGTGTACCTCTTTTTGTTTCCACTTGACCCAGTCAAAGCAGTTTGGAGACATTTACAATGATGAAGAGAGAGCTTCAATTAACCTCCTTGGCTGAGATATTTGATATGCATGAGTTAGTATATAACAGCCTAATTATCTATACTTTTTCTAAAGGATTTCTAATAAAGAGTGGAATTGATTTATAAATTATAAGATCATAATCACTTATTTAATTCCTCGTCATAATTTCCTGGTAGTGCAATGCATGCTAACTAAATTTCAAATCTAAGGGGCTAAAACTAGAAAAGGAACTCATTCTTCTTATCTTATCTTCCCTTGTTCTGATATCTTCTGCTGCAGTTCCGGCCTACTGAAGCTAATGGTTTGGACAAGACTGCCATGTAAATATGTCTCGAGGGTGTTCAGTAGTGCTGCACCAAGTTTTCATGATCTTTCAATTTCAATGTAGAAACTACTGTTTCACAGGATGTGAGAAACCCTTTGGGTGGGAGGGAAGACGTCACTGCCCTCCCATCTATTGTTCCACTTTTCTTTTCTTTTCTTCTTTTAGAAGGCATCCTCCCAGACTGTTCCTCCAATCAGCTGTTGTTGCTACCGGTTTAGTCTTATTTCATCCCTAGTGCCATGAGCTGATGCACATAAATGTTTACCTGTAAAAACAATTGTAGAATTAAGATTTCTTCTTTCTTTTTTTATGAAAGCTGAGCCAGCATGGTGTAGTGGTTTGAGCACTTGGACCACAAATCTGGGGACCAGGGTTCGAATCCCCCCTGCTTAGCTATGAAAACCCACTGGGTGATGTTGAGCAAAGTCACGCTCTCTCAGCCTCAGAGGAAGGCAAGAGCAACCCCCCTCTGAACAAATCTTGCCAAGAAAACCCCATGATAGGTTTGCCTTAGGGTTGCCATAAGTCAGAAATGACTTGAAGGCACACAACGATTACAGTGTGATGGCGTGAAAACAACTCACTTGGGATTTATAATTTACTTTTGAAATTCTACAGCCTTCTACCCCAACATAACCTTTAGTGTTTCTCTAAAAAAAAATTCTTAAAATGAGGATTACCTTTTCTGGATTCTGGATTGGGGCAGATGGGTTTTGTTTGCAGCACTGAAGCAATATTGTTTGACAACACCTGCTTGTCCCAATGCTGAAGAAATGTTTCTAATCTCCTAGTCTGTAGGAATGTGTCATGAATTTGAATATTCCCATCTGCTCTCATTTGTGCAAATCTTCCTCCCCACCTTTGATTTTGCACATAACTGTCTGGGGCATTACTCATGTACTGATCTTAAGGCATTACATTTGTATCTATCTTAGCGTGGCTAGCTCAAGCCTGTACATTTATTCTGAGGATGGGGAAAGGGGGATTTGCATGGAGAGAGGGCAGGAGGGAGTGTGAGAGCCTGTGGAAAACTTGTAAATATGGCCAGGAGGTCGGGAGTATTATGTCAGACCTGTGAAACAGGTGGCTTATTCCACTTTTATAGGTAGGAACTTCAGGTTTATAAATACTGTAGTGGTTTGTGCACTGGCTGGAGATTTAGTGAATTATATTGTACTCTACTCTGGGCATCTGGAAACAAAATAGACACATACTGTGCCAGTAACAAAGGCTACATAGCTATTTTAAAAGTAGTCTTTCCCATTTAACAATTATAACGTTCAAAGAAATTCTTTAAAGATAGTAGGGTCCATCTTTTCTGGCTTATCTGTTCCTTGCATTTATCAGGAGAACGAAGTGCTCTAAACATATGTAATGCATATATGTTGTGTTTAACTATCTAGGAACATCAGAAACTATCAGGTGAGACTGCCCATCCAGCCAACCCATATTGCCTACTGTAGTGAGCAGTGGCTCTCTGGTATCTTTCATGTCACCTGTTGTCCCTGCTCTTTTTACAGTAAATGGATATCCCAGCATTTAAATCTGGGACTTTGTCCATTGCAAAGAATGTGCTTTAATACTGCAAAATACAAACTATTTCATAAAATGCATGCTAGGAACACTAGGGGCGTTTTTGGGTTATGTGGTCTTTGGCATGAGTTTCAGAATGGGTCTCCCATCTAGGCAGTACCTTGTTCAATCTAGGCAGTACCTTGTTTTAATTCCAGGTTTTATGAGATGGTGGGATCTTCCTGACAATGCATAGAAACTCCTATTCTGATCTTACCAGAGTAGAATCCTGCAAGCTAGCCAATGCCTGAATAGGCTCTTAATGAATCCATCCAGGCTCTTAAGAGTTCAGGTTATCAATCTGTACTAGCTATACCCGATGTAACATACACCTTCAAACAAGGCTTACCTTTTGTATTGATGGGGACAAGCCGCTAATAGAAAGGGACGCCTTACTCATGGCTGCGCTATAACCCAGGGATGCTGGAGGATGTCATCATCTGATAATCTTGCCTGTTCCGGTTCTCATTGCGATCTTCTGATGCAGTATTTGCAGCATCTGATAATCTCCTTTGTTGACATGCTTTCCCATGACTTAACATAACAATATGATGCATTTTATTGGACTTCCAGAAAAGAAATCAAGCTGCATTTGATTAGGCACAGATAAGTTTCTCCTATTGCACCAGGGTCTAAAAGAGCCCTGCCATTCTATTGCCTCCCTCTCTCCAATCCACTTTACCTCCTTCCCTATGCCAATGTTCTTCTTACCACCTTACTTCATTTTGTCTTCCCCTGTTCAAGTGTGAGAATGTGAGGTGAGAGGGAATGGATTTGTAAAAACTATGAACAGTTATTAGTACTTTAACTGGTCATTAACAAACAATAGTTGGATGGTAGCACAGATATCCTATCACAGAAGAGCTGATAAGCATGTGTATATTATGAAAAATTAAATAAGATAAAGGCAGCTCAACTAGAATGTTCTAGTTATACTAATAAAGTATTTAGTCTGTATCTATGAAGGAAATCATTGCTTTCCCCTGCTTTCAATTATTCCTGTTTGTTCTTACTTTCCTCTGTATTATACCTTGTGAATCAGATGGCAGTTACTTTCAGAGACTTTGGAGATTTTCAGACGCCTCTTGGCACTCTTGCCGCGCAAGCAGCCTCCGGAGCAGTAATGAGGCTGCTGCGTGGCAAGGGGTCCATTTTGGACGATGCCGTTTCTCTCTCGGCGTCGTCCGTGACTGTTGCGGCTAGCATTGAAGGCAGCCATGCTGTTTTTTACTCACGGACAACTTCTATGAGTGAAAAACAGTGCGGCCACCTCCAATGCTAGCTACAACAGTCACGGACGACGCTGAGAGAGAAACGGCGTCGTCCAAAATGGACCCCTTGCTGCGCAGCAGCCTCGTTACTGCTCCGGAGGCTGCTTGTACGTCAAGAGGCGTCTGAAAATCTCCTTTGTTATTTTCATGGATCTGTAGCTTGTTAGCAACAGCAGACAACTGATGGCAAAAAATAAAATGTAGTGATCTCATCACCACTGGAAATGTCCCTGCATTACAAAATGTCATTACTACTACTATTACAACTGCAAATGCAACTAATAGTGTACCAGGAATGTACATGGCCACTTTATATGGTTCCCTCGGCCTTGTCCCTTAACCATCCTGTAAGCAAGCTTGCACCCTACTTCTTAACCATCCTGTAAGCAAGCTTGCATCCTGTAAGCAAGCTTGCACCCTACATTTTAACATTCTGGAATGTTAGCATTGGCTATAGGCCTCAGAAACTGGCCAATTTAGTTCATTAATGTGGCATTTTACAAGGGAAAAGACAGGATGGTCTCAGAAAAGGTCATTTTTGTTTTTTCCCTGGAAAGGAAGGCCTGGGGCTGTGAAGGGCCAAAAAAAAAAAAAAAGACACATTCCACATAAATGGGAGGTTAATGGATGGAGAAACCCTTTTGCATTTGCTGATTATGAAATTTCCTCTCCTCAGCTCCCAACCTAAAAGAAGTTGCTCAAAGCTGTTAAAATTCAATCATTGGACATTAAGAAACACATTTAGCATCTTCCTCACCTTTTGTCAAGACCAGGAAACTCATTGTGCAATCCATGAAGGCTCATGGAATCCATTGTTTCAACCCATGAAGCAACCAATCCCCTCAAGTGTATTTGGAGGTATAAAAGACCCCCCAAAATATGCCTCTTTGCGCACAGTTAGTAACAGGGGGAAACTCTGTTGCTTTTTGTAGCCAGCACAGCGCTCAGCCAGTAACAGGGGACACTCTGTTGCTATGTGTTGCCACATCCAGTTTCCTCCATCCACTCTGCCAGATTGACTATAGGACAGGTCTGTATCACCTCAAGATTCTCTTGCTAACCCTCTATCCCAAGTTTTCCTACTGTTTCTTTCTATAGACTTGAGTGAATGCTTCTTCTGGGTGAATGTGTTATGTGTTTGGTGATATTTTTGAACTCCTTAATAAAAAAAAAAACAT
Organism: Gambelia wislizenii; assembly: GCA_030847615.1. Lineage (NCBI taxonomy): Eukaryota > Metazoa > Chordata > Lepidosauria > Squamata > Crotaphytidae > Gambelia > Gambelia wislizenii. The sequence goes on along the minus strand of JAUMIR010000003.1, from coordinate 224,290,748 downwards.
ACTTAATTTTAAATGTGTACGTATTGCATCCAGACTAGTACTGGTATAATTGGTTTTCAGATTCCATTGTTACCCCCTCTTGGATAGCTAAAGTCGAGTTGCTGCTAATTTCCCCAACATATTAGAAACTCAATATTTTCTTGGAGTTTTCCAAGGAGCATTTTGGGTAACAATCCTGTAAGGTAGGTTTGCTGAGAGCAGGGCCGGTTTAAGGAATTTTGGGGCCCCCTGCAATGCTTTATTTTGGGGCCCCCATATGTTTATCTCAGGTCAATGTAATCTAACCTATTCACAATACAGGATGCTCAGATTACAGTAGGACCCCCATAACCATGGATTCATTATCCATGGGACACAAAACAGCACAACTACCATAGAGTCTTCCTAGAAAACCTTTGTCAGATAAGGAGGTCATCAGGCCCCCCCCTTGACCTTGGAGCCCCCTGCCAATGCTGATTTGGCAGACTGGTTAAACCGGCCCTGGCTGAGAGGTACTGATGGCTCTAAGTCACATAGGAAATTCCATGACCAACCAGTGACTTAAAATTTGTGTCTCCCTATTCCACGTTCCAAACATCACTCTATACTGAGTCTATCAGATTAAAGGTTACTATAAAAATGATACCAACATAGTGGTAGAAAAATGAAACTATCGGTGTGGTGAATTTGCATAATTAAAATGCAAATTAGAATAATGCATAGAATAATGCATTCCTATTATTGTTTTATTTTATTTTAATTTGTGGGCTTAAGTTTAATTTGTCTTAAAAGGTATCTTAGAAGTCTTCTGGATAATAAATAAATACTACTGTATTTTCATATAATAGGCAGAAGTAAGAACTCCAAGAAATTTCTTTCTTTCTTTCTTTCTTTCTTTCTTTCTTTCTTTCTTTCTTTCTTTCTTTCTTTCTTTTAATATTTAGTGGAAGGACATGAAGGAACATTATTATCTAAGTACAGGGCGGGTTGAAGGGGGTGGAATCTGGCTTTGAAGCTGTAGCAGAATGTACTCAGTGCTCAGATTGTACCTGTCAGCATACCAATGAAGGGGCCCTTCAGAAAATGGAATGACTTTTCTTTTGTTGTATATTTTTCCTTTCTGGCCAAATCTATGCAGCATCATGAGGTTCACACAATAGTGATACAGTTCCTCTTGTAGTGTAGTTAGACATGCAAAGATCACTTGGCAATGCTGACTTATAGGACTATCAAAAGGTCTTTGTTCAGTGATAGTTAACTTTCCCTTCAGCCACTGTGTAGTGCAGGAATGCAGGCGTGGAGGGAGAAAAGTGCAGTTGGGACATGAAATTGAAGTCAAGACGCACACACAGGTATGTGTCTGATGTGGAAATGTTGGAGAGATCGTTCTGACTCCAGCACTTTTCTTTTGGTCTGCTGCACCCTCTTCCTTTTCGTGTCTGCTGAAGTCATTTGGTTTGATCACTCTTGGTATGAACTGACAGTGTTAACAATCTGTGCTGGAATTTGGAGCTGGCCTGCAAAATGTGTCACATCCTGTAGCTCCACAACAGTTGCTCTCCAAAGAAGCAGAAAACAATGGTCCGGAGGTGCCATTTAGTCGTACACAGATAACAGATCCATTGTGGGCCTGGCAGTGAGAGAAGGGGCTTTGCTTGGCATGGAATGAACAACAGGCAATGTTGTTGGAATGAACAGGCCACAGCTTTATTGGTTACAACTAAAGAGGCTTACCCTAACATGGCTCCACATCTAGATGTCAGTTCACTGTCTCGATTTGGCATCCCAATTTTTTCAGCTGCTTTTAAAATGTCCTAGTTTCCCCCCTCCTTCCACTTCAGCCTTTTGTCCTCAGCTTAGCTCAGTTGTTGTAAACTGATTTCAAAGTGCACTCAGTTAACTCAGCAGGGGAGTTGGGGAGGAGAGGAGAGGAATCTTCCCTTTTCCAGTAGCCTCAGGCAAAACCAAAGTGCTGCAACCTCTTCTAGCTTCTGTGTTCTTCCTCAATATCTTTTGCCTTCTTGACCACACTCTGCTTGGCCACATGCATCCCAGTTTCTACCTGTGAAATGTTGGAGGGTGTGTTGATTATCACACTAGACTGTTATAACACTATTATTCCACGTTAACTGCTCTGGCTGCCTCCTGTGGAATCCTGGGATTTGCAGTTTAGGGAGGGGCACCTAGCATTCTCAGCCAGAGAGCTCTTAAGCCTCACTAAACTACAAACCCCAGAATTTCACAGGAGGCAGCCATAGCAGTTAAATAGCACTACAACAAAAGCAGTGGAATAATAGCACTACAACAGTCTAGTGTGATATGTGTTGGCCAATGAAATCTTATTCTCCTGACCCAACTGGGAGTGAGGCAGGATTATCTGCCCCTAAGCTGAGTGTAACCATGGTTTTCTACAAGGTCTTTTAAGGAGACCTCCAGATTGGGTCAGAGAGGCACACGGGCTCTGTCCCTTGTCAAATGGATTCATCCCCTGGCAAAACCCAGTGAAGTTGTGCCAGAATAAAAATTCTGAAATGCATTATGCAAACATATCCCTTGATACTATAACCAGCTAAAGTCTCAGAACCAAGGAAGTGTGGGAAGGGGCCCAGGAGCTGAATGCCAGTTTGTACTCCACGTAGCTGCCTTTTATGCTCCCAGATTAGACTGGAGTAAAGTTCCCAATAAACCTGGGAGCCTACCCTCTCTGGCCAACCCAAGTGCCTCTGACTGGCTGGTTCTCCCACCCTTTCACAGAGCCTGGGAAAACTGCAGGCTCCTGTGAAAATGACAACTGCTGTGCGATGGGAGGTGCTCACCTGCCACTGCTCACCTCTGTTACACACAGATGGGCTCCCTGGTACATCAGGGGACTTTTCATTATATTTGTGCTTTTTTTTTGGGGGGGGGTGGATTTTAAGGAAATGCTTCAGTGTCATTGCTCAGAACTTGGAAAAATATTTTTTTTTGAATATAATTCCCAGAACACCCCTCTGCCAACAGTGGGGGCAGTGGCCATGGTGGATGGGGGATTCTGGGAGTTGTAGTCCAAACAAACAACTTCTCCTAACTCTTGATTTCCTAAACTGCATAGCAGTTGAGGTTCCCAAACTGAACTGCCAAATCATCTGAAGAATTTTGGCACTTGCCTTTTTCTGATTCTCTGTTCTGTTTGTTCTCCTCCATTAAAAAAAAAAAAAATTAACAAGATAATGGGTATCATGAGAAACAAGCCATGTCATACAAGGACCAACTTTGTTCCCCAAGGAAATCTTCAGCTAACCCTTTTAAAAATCAATAGCATGCATTAAAGGTGGGATGAGTATAGTAATTGAAAAAATGAATGTGCCTTCTAAGACCAATATGAGCAGAAATCTGTCATCAAACATAGACTGAATTGAGCTTTCCAAATCCTTTGGGGCGGCAAGGTTTTTTTTTTTTTTTTGTATTTTCCCCCATTAACATTCTCATATCTATATATACTTTGTGTAATGCACAAAGGGATGCCAGTGTGTTACAGTGTGCTTTGAAAGCTCTGCCATTGACTGGCTAGCAGACAAGAAGTTTCCAGTGGTGATCCGCTGACGTGCTGTTATCTAAGAGAGGGGCAGGGCATGTGGAGTCTGAAGGATGGGGAGGAACCGGCTTTGCAGAAGTTGTAGGACTACACCTCCATTTGTTTAATGGTGGCAGTGAGCGGCAGGTTGGTTTTTTTGTCTGCACTTTAGAAGGAGTTATCCCAGTGACTGAACCCTATTTCTAAAATAGGCACAACTGTTCCTTTAACAATTGAGCTAAAATTCAGAGCAGGTTCACTGCCCTACTGAGTGGTAGCAACCTGCTGCCACCATAGGTGGGAGTTGATGAAAGTTGGCAATCTAATAACATGTAGAAAGCCACCAGTTCCATACCCATGCAATGAGAATGGGAAAAGTAGAATCAGGTCATGGTAAAACAGGGAGAAAGAGGGTTGATGGAGAGTGATCTAGAGGAATCATAGGACAAATAGACATCTGCAGGCAGGAGAATCTGCACAAAACAGAACCATGTTATCTCAGCAAATGGATTTTCCCAAATCCATATTTGCCAAGGGAACAGAGTTATAACAGGGTAAAAAAAATAGTGGCAAGCAATCCTGTATCCATGGGGGATACGTTCCAAGACTCTCGATGGATACCTGAAATTGTGGATAATAGGGAACCTTCTCATTTTCAAAGAGATAAACACCAGGAGTTGACCATAGAGTTGGAGGACCTAGAAATGCCTAGAGAGAACATATTTTTTTCAGATATGGATAAGTGAAACAGTGCATACCAAATCTGTGGATATGGGGGTTAGCCTGTACTCACTTTTCCTCTCTTAAAATGCTTCCATTCCACCTGAAAGACAGACACAAACCCACCTCAGAAATAAAGAACACCACCACCAGGATAAAGGGAAGCAAAAAAAGCAAATAACTTTGAGGCATTTTGCAGGTGAACATCCAAGGGTGGGGAAAGATGAGGCAAGTGTGCCTGGGACCCCAAACCCCACTTCTGCATGAGCATTACAAGGCAAAACAAAACAGGTTTGGCAATTCCATAATTGCCCATAGAGCATACAGCTTCCCTTTGGGAGGGGGGGGGGGAGAGAAAGCTTAGAAGAGAGGTGCAAAAAGAAAAGGGGGTATTCATAGCCTAGAAAAGGAAAGAGCTGAGGAAAGCTGAATTTCTCTATTGATCTGAAAGCCAAACCATAACAGACATTACTGATGTCAAGCTGCATAGCCTTCAGGGAACTACTGTGCTATATTAATGTTCATATGGGCCATGTAATCCTGCAGCACATGAGAGCTAGCAGACAAGAGAACCAGTAGACAAGGGAATTTGGTGACAAATTAGTTTAGAGCTTTGTCTCTGCAGAATCTGCTGCTGTTTGCAGAATCGCAAGAGCTGTGACATTTTGCAATTCGTTTTGCAGGCAATTTTGTTAACCCTTGGCATAAATTTGGATGTACAGCACAGCATATTCATTGGAGAAGAGACCATAGAGGGTAGGAAGCATGGCATTAAGGCAGCACAAAAGTACAAAACTGCAATTGAGCATTAAAATGGATAACCCTTTCTTTCTCAAAGGGACGTCTTTGTTCCTGGCATCAATTGCAATTCCTGGCATTGTTGCATCAATTGGTTGGGGCTTTCCAGCTCTGAAATAAAGTGAAGTAAATAGATATTCTTAGTCAGCATCTAGTGTGATTTTTAGCTCTCATGTGTTTAAAGTAGATAGACTGAATGTATGCTGGTGGGAGTAGAATCATAGTAGCCAGCTTTACCCCAACCCCAACTTACCTACATTTCCTTTAAGTCCAGAATAAAGCCCCAGAGAGAGAGTAGTTTATGCATACAGGTTTCAATCACAAACCCTAGGAGATTATCAGATAGGAATGCAAAAAGTGTTCCTGTCCCACAATCTCCACTCCTGTCCCTGTCCCGCCCCTGTCCAGCCACAATCACCCTCCCCACCATGCTTACCTTCTCTTCTGACGACAGGGCAGCCCAAGAGTGAATAGAACTCTAACGGAGATCTGTTCATGTCGTGGAGTGAAATCCCATGGATTCTTGCGAGAAGACATGAGTACGGGAAATTCAAAAATAAAAACCAAAATACAACCAAAAAAAGTTACAAAAAGCACACATACACACTTTAAAACTTCCAAGTAAACCAGGGAAGTTTTAAAAAAGCGTGTTACTTACCTGGATGTCCCAATCTCACCCCGAAATGTTCTAGCAGGAACTGCCCTTTAAACAGGGCACCTTGTAGCACTCACAGAAATTTGGGACAGAAATGGAACAACAGATCTATTGACAGCTTCTCCCCTCAATAAAAAGCAGTGCCGGTGTAACGGCAGCAGAATGGGTGCATAGCGATGACTTATGAATCTGCAATTGCTCTGTATTCACATATGCTGCATATTCATGAACATAGCACTATTACCATGATCGTAAATACCCCTTAAAACCTACCTTAAACTCAAGCTAGCTGCCCGGAGCAATGGAGGCCTGTGCTGCAGGTGAGTGGGGCACTTCAGGACGACACAGCTAGCCCCCTCCCTCCCCTGAACCACAGTGTGATAAACAGAGGCTTTGTTGAGCCATGGTTCCAGGGGTGGGAGGGGGCATAGTTATGTAGTAGTTACAAATTCAGTGTAACATCTCCACCTAATTTTTTTTTTTAAAAAGTAATTTTCAAACTTTATGTAATATGTATTTTGAGAATGCTATGGGGCCTCACAACCTTGACCCAGCTTAGGATTTCAGCGTGTCTAAATGTGGCCTTGAATGCATTACAACACCTTTCAGTTCAGAGTGGCATTTGGTGGCTAAAGGGCACATTAGCTAGAGAAATGAAGCTGTATCTGTGCAGTGCAGTTTTTTCCTGGATCACAGCCATCTTCCTGCCATCATTTCATTTGATAGGAATTTAGCTCACACTTCAGACACAGAGCAATTTCAGAGAGGTTTGATTGCACCATTGTCCTGCCCCACTCATTAGATTTTAAGGCGGTGGGGGTGTTTCGCATAATGCTGTTCTCCACCCATTTTTCCATTACTTCTTCCATCTTTATCCATACCACAGAAAATCTTTTCAGGATAAAAACTTGAAAGATAAAAAGATGGAATAGCTGCACCGAGCCTTCTAACACCTAACATAAGGAACTCTGTCTAGAAATGCCCACCAACCTCAGGTTGTTCACACTTCCACTTTCATATCAACAGTGTGGACTTGGATACCAGGAATCTGGTCTTTGTCCTAAATTTCATTCTCTTGGGCAACAATGAATAATTTAACCATTTTTTCTCCCCACTGCAAAAGGCTTGCAAAAGTGCACTTTTTTCAAGGCATATTCACAGTTCAGGGGATTTGTGCTGTAAAGAATCCATGCAAGATCTTTTTTGGCATAGTAAACAGCGTTTTCTATGCAGAAATGTTAGTTAGTTAGTTAGTTATTTATTTAGTTAGTTAGTTAGTTATACCCCGCTCTTCAGCTTATCAGAGTCTATCAGAGCGGCTTACAAATTGTTTTTAAGCAATAACTATTTACACATCTACACTACATTAAACAGTTTCCAATGTGTGTTAGCTAATTGCCCCCACAAGCTGGGTACTCAATTTACCCACCTACGAAAGGATGGAAGGCTGAGTGAACCTTGGAGCCCGCTGGAATCGAACTTGTAACGTGGTGGCTTGCAGGATTGGCATTTAATGACCACATAAGCTTTTCATACAGAATCAGTTCTAAACTGGGAAGATTCTGGTCTGTCCACGATACTCTTTGTTTTCTGGGATTCAAATATTTATGCACACCCCATCCCTACAGGATACAACAGTCCACCAGTCATTGGACTGACCACATGGTCAGTCATTCAAGGTACCCTGAAGTCTCAAGGACTTGCTGAGCTTCTCCAGGCCTGCAGATGGGGAGACAGGGAGACAAATCTCAGGGTAATTGGCACTGGAGGAAGAGAAAATTTTATTCTTGTATATGACATTAAAACCTAGATACCCATCTCTAGCTGATGCCAAGGCTGTCTGCCTCAGCATGAAAGTATCTGTCTGTCTGCCCCACTTGTACAGCATGGGTCTACCAAAAAGGAGAGGACTAGAATAAGGATTGGGAGATATGGTGAGCACATGCATTTGGATCCATCATGGTACAAAGCAGAGACCGGTATATTTAATGTCATGCCTGGTGAACCTTCTTGTTGTACAAGGCCTAGCAGCAGCAGCAGCAGGTGATGATGATGACGACAACAATGATGATGAAGATGAGGAGTAAATAATAATATTTATCTCCGAAGATCAGGAGATAATAATAATAATCCTGAGAGTTGGCAGTAAGCCTTCCACAAACCCCCGCAGATTCCAATGTATGCTGCCAGTAAGGCCTTGTGGAATGCAAACCCTAGTATTGGCAGCTGTTAAACTCCTAGGCACATTTTGCCACCTGTCCAAAAAGGTTTTGACATTTCTCCTAGTTTTGCTATATTACTTTTTTTTTCTTGTAATATTACTTGCTTAGCTGGCTTTTACCCAATTTTTTCGTCTATTTACTTAGATTGCTTTCAAGCTCATTCCACAATCGGCTGCCCAAGAAGCAGTTCTGACCCACCTTCCAACCTTTGCCTGTTCCTTCTCTGTGATATATAAGGACCCACTCCTATGACCACAAGGGCCACCTGTGATGCCACAACCAGCCACAACTTTGTCCTAATGCTGCTGACCTTGCAGACCTAAGCAGTCATCGCAGATCAGTCAACCTTCACCACCTTGCAGAAGCAGTTTTTCAAAATGGAGGAGCCTTTTGCCAGCTATGGACACCCTGTCCATTGCCATGGATTCTGGCCAGAATTCTTGTTACATAAACTTGTTCAAGTAACTGGAGCATGTTAGTAAACTGCACTATTACTCTTCACAGCTCAAGGTGCAACTAAGGTTGGTTCTTGGAAACAAAGTTCAGGGCTGTATTATCCAGTCAGGGGCAGATGGGAGATGACCACCAAAGTGCAGAAGGAGATAGGAAAAGTGGGAGACAGGCATGGCCCCCCCATCCTGAAGTGGGCCCCCAAGCCAAGATCTTTGGCAGGCCCCCTCCCTGCTACTACAAGATGCTGTACAGGATTTGGGATAAAAGATGCTGTACAGGATTTGGGATAAAAATTAAAAATAAGCCCATTTAAATGATGACACCAAAATAATATTTATATTTATTTTTTTTAAAAAAAAACCAATGGATTTACATAATTAAAACTTTCAATAATATCACTCTGGTCTCCCCTCCTAATCCCAGGCCCGAGCCCTGTCAGCCCCCGCTTTGTGGGGGGCATGGAGACAGGCCTAGTGCAAGGGTCCATCACTGCTAATGTGGCTCGCTTCAGCACCCCTTCTTCTTATTAAAAGCATCTAACATTTTATAGCCAAGAAGGAGAAAAAGTAGTTGCCTGCAGCATAGAAAAGGTGACCACTTCAAGGGAAAGACTGTTCTAATATTACCTACTGGAACCAGCCACTGCAGCAATACTATGGAGGAGAACAATGGTGGGTATTCTGTCTTTCATGGAAGAATCATCATAAAATCATAGAGTTGGAAGGGATCCTCAAAGGCCGTCTAGTCCAACCCCCTGCTGTGCAGGAATCCACAGTTAAAATACTCCTGAAAGATGACCATCCAACCTCTGTTTAAAGACCTCCAAAGGAAAAGAGTTTGTAACAGTCCAGCATTCCCTACTGAAACACCCAGCATCCCCTAACTTGGTTCACCTTTTAATTGGCAACAGTATTTGATTTCAATTAGGCCAAATCTGGGCCTTCCACTGGCTGACAGGAAATCAAAGGTACTCTCAGGCATCAAGGAGCCAAGCTGAGATTAGCATGCATCAAGCCACAGAAAGGAGCCCCATAAATTATCAAACATTCACACCACAACACAGACAACCAGCATCTTCTTTGAAATAGAGAAGGTCCTTCCTGCTTCATGTCTGGGAAAAGCAGACATCCATCTGTACAGTAGGTAGCTTCATTTCTTTGCAAATCATGCTGTCACCCACGCATCTGCAAGACAAACGAGTGTTGCCTGTCAGTCTTCTAATACCAGATCATCCTTATTTTTCAGTTCCTGGCTAGTCCAGAATTCCTTTGTTCATGTCATTGGAAACTATATGGAGACAAATGTTTCTTTTATTTGAATTGCACCTTCAAAAGGGCATTTTCCTATAAAAACCCCTGGAAAAATCAGTTCTTTGGGTTTGGCTCTCCATTCCACCTGAATCCATATTACTCCATCCCATCTCTACCTATCCCCCTCTCTGAACTTTGCCCCCTTCTCAAACACCCTCTTATACCTCCCAGACACCTGGATGGCTTCTAAGCTGAAGTGGGCACTCTCATACCAGCTCCTTTAACCCTAACCTTCCTCTACCCCACTTTTCATTGCAACTGTTTGCTGCTGCTTGGGAGTAATTCTGCTCCTCTTAAGGAGGACCTAGCTTCAGGATCAGGAGCAGTATCACCTCAAAGCCTTAGGACTTTTTCAGATGCCTTAAAATCTGTGAGGAGAGGGTGGGAGAGGTATGTGGCTATCGTGTGGCAGAGGTCCATTTCAGATGATGCTGTCCCTCTCCCATTGTAGTCTATGTTGCTTCCGTGTTCGCTTGAAGGCAACCATGCCATTTTTTACTCACTGAAATTTTTCGTGAGTAAAAAATGGTGTGGTTGCCTTCAATCGAACAAGGAAGCAACACGGACAATGACAGGAGAGGGATGGCGTCATCCAAAACGGACCCCCTGCCACATGATAACCGCGTACCTTGTCAGGAAATGACATGGATGTGACCACAAGATGGAGCTGTAAGCTTAGAAATGAAAGAAGTTAAGCTCCAGTGGCAGGTGTGTGTGTGTGTTAGCATTTGAGAGTATGCACACCTAAGATGCCTGATGTAACAGGCATTGTTTAACTGCCTATAAAAAGGAGATGGGAATTATATCCAGTGTGGGTTTGTTGTGGATGGTGGGTGGCGAAGCAGTTTGTTGGTTTGGGAGAGATTCATGAGTATTAGAGACACCTGTTCTATACTCTGTGTATATATTGTAAATATACTGCAAACAAAGATTAAAGCCCTCAAGTTGAGTGAAGGCTGGCCTTGTTGCTGTCTTTATTTGACAAGCCAGAGTTCAAGGCAGTGTGCTGGGGTGAAGGAATTTTTCCTTCTCAGCCTGAAGTCTTTTGCAGAAGTCTCTCCAGAAACCTTCTCCTTGGTGTCCTGTCGACATGGAACAACTCTGCAGGTGGTCGTGGTGGACACAGCATGTCTTTCTATGCCCCAACAAGGGTTATGGGCCCAGTGACCACGTGGACAATGCTTGAGAAGCTGTGGGAGATATAGTTCTGCAATTGGTGAGCTGTTTTGTGTTCCTGGAGGGCTGAAGAGAAAAGTCCTGGAAAGGAGTGAGTTGAGTGTGTCTACTCATGGACTCTGCTCTTATCTGTTTGCTTTGGGAAGCTAATTGTTTTTGGCAACCTGCCTGGACTGTTATCAGTGTGTTTGTTTGCATCTGTTTAAGTTGCAGACTCAGTGCAAACATGGAAACAGCAGTCAGGTTTGAAAAGCTGTCTGAGAAGAACTATGCTTCCTGGAAAATTTACATGCAGGCTATGCTAATAAAGCAGGACTTATGGGACTATGTAAAGAAACAGCCTGACCCTGCTAATGAAGATGAATTAATAGGTGATGAAAAAGCTAGAACAACAATTGTTTTGGCTTTAGAACCGAATCAGCTGAATAATATAAGAGATAAGAGGTCAGCCTTTGAAGCCTGGAAAGCTCTTGAGAATGTCAACCAACCAGCTGGAGCCTTGTCAAAAATGCCGTGTAGAAGAAAGCTGTATTGTTGTAAACAGCAGGAAGGTGAATCCATGCTTGTGCATTTAAAAAGGATGCAGGATAATTTTGCAGAGTTCAGCGAGCATGGCATCCAAATAGAAAAAAAACCAAAAACCTTTTATACTCCTGAGTAGTCTAAACAGTGAATGGGAGTTTCTAATGTACAACCTCCCAGGAGTAGCTGAAGCTAATTTAAATGTCAACCTCGTGGTATCCAGAATATTGGAAGAGGCACAGAGGAGAGACTCAGAGGAGAGCTTCAAGGGAGTGACCAGCTGGAGGAGACAACCAACCAACCAATCCACATCCTTGTTTGAGGAAGGGAGTGCTGCTGTCTGCAGAACACGGAGATGTTTTTCCTGTGGAGAGACTGGACATTTGATAAAGAACTGTCCTATGCAGCAAAGAAAGGACAGAACTCACAAAGAAAAAGAAAAGACAAGCCCCAAGATGGGAGGGGGTTTGCTACTACTGTAGAGGGACTTGTAAATGAGAAAAAGGACCAGTCTGTCTGGATTTTGGACAGTGGGTGTTCTCACCATATGGTCCCTGATAGGGAAAAACTACAGAGCCCAAAGCCAGCACCAGTGGACACTGTGGTATTTGCAGATGGTGAATCTGGCCGTGTAGAGATTCAAGGGTCTGTATTAATTCCTGGTTTAAACAAGGTATTTCCTAATGTACTGTGTGCACCAAAACTACAAAATAACCTTGTAAGTGTGGCATCCATAACCAGTGATGGATATGAAATCCTTTTCAAAGGAGATGAGGGGATTGTGTTCAAGGAGGGAGTAGTATATGGTAAAGCCATAAAGCAAAATCACATTTATCAAATGGTAGCACAGGTGCAGTGTGGGAATGTAACAAATAAGTCACTGCATGACGGGTGTGCTCATTACCTTCATAGAGTTATGGGCCATATAAGCTTCAAAGGTTTGAGAAACCTAGAGAAGGTTTGCCCAGAGTTCAAGGTAGAGAACTGTAAAAGTTACCTGGACTGTGCTAATTGCAAAAAGGTAAAGGTCAAGGCTTACCCTGTAGCAAAGGTGAGCAAATGCATAACGCAGAGGCCTTTTCAGGTTGTACATGTAGATTTATCAGGGCCGCATCAAGTAAAAAGTATAGGGGGATGCAGATTTACCCTATTGATAATAGATAGGCATCCCAGATTTACCTATGTGGCAATGCTCAAAACCAAAAGTGAGGCTGCTGATATGATCAAAAAATGGGTCAATTCTGTTGAAAGGGAGTTTCCCTACAAAGTTGGCCCTTTTGTGACAGACAGAGGTAGGGAATTCTTAAGTAGCAATTTGCAGCAGTGGTTTGGGCGGAAAGGGATCCAACATAAAACTACAAATCCCGGATGTCCAGCTGAGGATGGTTTGGCTGAACGTAGGATTGGGATGATAAACCAAATAAGGGATTGTATGTTAGAGGATTCTGGAGCGCCAGCTAATCTGTAGGGAGAAGCAACAAGAACCGCTTGTCATATTGTAAATAGGTCATGGTGCAGTGCGATAAACCAAACACCATACTAATTATTGTATGGAAGACCACCAAACCTAAAGTACTTAAGAGTGTTTGGACAATTTGCATCAGTGTACATTCCTCCTCAGTTCAGGAAAAAGAATCAGCCCAAAAGCCAAAGGTTGCGTTTTGTAGGCTATGAGGGGAACAAGTATAGGTTCCTGATGGATGGGAATAGGATTTTGTATTCAAGGAGTGCTAAGTTTGAGACTCATGCAGGGTGGAAGAGAGTGTACCCTGACCAGAATGTTGATGTAAAACAAAAAGCCAGTGTGGTAGATAAGAACAAAAGAAATGGAGGAGTACATGCATCCAGGGATGTCTTAGATGAGAAACCAGGTGTGTCACAACAGCCTGGAAACAGGGCACTTTGAAGGTGCCTGGTACTGTAGAAGAGCCTAGCACTTCATTAGACTTGCAACCAAATCCAGAGATAGTGACTGTGAAACAAGAACAAGTTGAGACTCATGGGCAAGACACTCAGGCCATTTGTTAGTAGCAGTGACACTGAGGGTGGTCAAGGTACATTCCTGATTCCCATGAGGTCTCAGAAAGGAAAGTTCTTCGTAGAAAAGCAAGGACAAGCCTCTTCTGTGGCAGCAGTAAAAAGAACTGAAAACACTCCAGAAAGATCCAGGAGAACATGCACTAAGCAGGAGGGGTGGAAGAAAAACAAAGCTCTGGTGTGTGGGGGGGAGTATAGCAAGGATATGTTTGGTGGGATGGTCAGGCCTGTAAGTAAAAGGAAATTGACTAACAGGTTAGGTATCAGTGAATAAGGTGACAGGATATAAAAGGATAGGTGTAAATGACACATGGGACACACCACATGTCATTTGGAGGGGAATGGTAGCAGAGGATGGTTACGATCCTGCCCTCTCCTCACAGATTTTGAGGCATCTGAAAAAGTCTAATCCTCTTCTAAGTATTTTCTGCCTTACTCTGATAGTCTTGTTTGCTTGGTAATGAATGTGAGTTATTTGTAATAAATGCTTTTAATTCAGTTTAATAAAGTTTCATCAGTTGTTTTGGATCTCTGATTCCGTGTCCTTCCTGGCTCCATCCACATACATATGGGACAAGATTCTGAAAGTGACACAGCCTCTTGCTTTGCCATTTGAGATGCTTTATTCCCCAATATAGATTAATATACACACTTGGGTTTTTCTACGGACACGGGAGTTTTTCGTAACAAGTCCACCACCCTCTGAGGCAGTCCATATTCCACTGTTGTACAGCGCTTACACAGAGGTCTAAATAGCCTAAAGGCACCAGATCTGATCTTGGAAGCTAAGCAGGGTCAGCCCTGGTTAATACATGGATGGGAGATCATCAACAAACACCAGGTGCTGTAGGCTACATTTCAGAGGAAGGCAATGGCAAACCACCTTTGAGTATTTCTTGCCTAAGAAAACTATGAAATGCATGGGGTTGCCATAAGGCAGCTGCGGGACTCCCCCCCCCCCGACGGCTGGATTTGTGGGGCTGGTCGGGTCCTCCGGCCTTCAGCCCTCCTGTGTGATTGGGAGGGAGTGGCCTGGGTGCCGCCATACTGCTCGTCCTCTTCCCGGCATGTTTGGCTGGCCGGGAAAGAGGATTGGGCAGTAGTCAATCAGGAGGAGGCTCTCTCTTCCTGACTGGCTGTTTCTAGCATCAGGTGGCCAATCAGGGGCAAGAAGGTGCCTGGCCTCTGATTGGCTGTGGGGGCGGGGCCTGCTGCTCTCTGCAACAGGTTTCCCCTCTGGTCCGGTGGTCGGGTATAAATTTCTGACTGCACCGCCGGACCAGGCAGTGGCTCTCAGGGAGCTGTAGACCCACCAACCCACCCTTTGTTGTTTAAGTTCAGTATGCAGTATCTTTGTTCTTTGTCACAGCTTTTAGGGGGGGTTGGCACGGGTTCTGCTCATAACTTATTGGTAAGGGGTCTCCAACAAGTTCTAGGTCTAGGTCAAGTTGAAGTTCAAGGCTACGGAGACCCCAGGGAAGTCAGGACATGACTACATGTCAATCTGGGGCATGGCATCAGGGAGAACCCCCCCCCGGGGATGGCCAACCCGGATCACATGGGAGGGAGGGGAGGATACAGGGCTGGCCAACAGGTTGAGGCCTGCCAAAACTCCTCCCCTTTTACAGGCTGGTGATTGTTGGCAGTCGGGCTGACAATGGTGGCATCGACCAGATAAGCAGGTTGGTTGATCCAGATGTGAACCCATGTGTATGTGCCAACCTAAGCAACTGTCATCGAAAAGTTGAGGCCTTTATTGACAATTTTGACTACATCATCTTTCAGTGTTTATTTCCTGTTACAATATAAGATGTTTTCAAGCAATTGTGTCTGTGTTTATTTGGGGAGGGGTGAAGGGAAGAGGGGACCACGTCCCACATTGACATGAATGTCGATAGGTGACTTGAAGGCACACACACAGACACACACACACACCTGTTACAGCCAAGACGTTCTTGCTAATGTTTAGGTGGAATCTCTTCTCTTGCAATTTGAGCCCACTGCTTCATGTCTTAATCTCTGAAGCAGCAGAAAACAAGCACTGATTGCATGGGGATAGATGAAAATGATACATCATGTTTGATTATGCTGTTTGGACTCAATGGCCAAGTCTACATGAAGCAAAGAAAAATGGACTGCTCCACAGTAATAGCAAGTCGCAGCAGCTGCGACCTGTCTTAATGGTTTTACAGTTCCCATAAACCCCACATGCATGTAGCTGAGATGGTAGCTGTGAGTGGATTACTCTAATTTTTAAATCTGCCACCGCCAAACTTTTTAAAAACCCATTTCTATGGTACGCAGAAGTGATATTTCACCTTTCCCCAAAAACAAAGAGAAAAAAGATAGCATAAACCTCCTTTTTATTGCCTTAGTGATCACTCACTTAAGCGAAAATCCAACATGGCAGCAGCGGGTGCTTGCCATATAACTCAGCTGTGCCCCCTGCACTTGTCCAGCCAATCAGATTTGCACTGTGTCCTGCATGGGGAAATAACTGATGTCAAATCACTTGTCTTAACAAGTGAAAATGCACATATCTCTGGAGTTTTTTCTTAAAATGTTGGGAAAAGCTGCGAATGCTTTTCTTGTGTAGTTTTCCCTCTTTTTGCCCCCCTCCTTCATAATACGATGAGACAATGTAGGATCCCATTAAGAGAGCTCGTTTTCTGAGCAAATTCTGTGAGGGGTATTTTCACCATGTAGACAACCCCATAAAATCCTCAATCTGGAAAGAACCCAAGGGTCATCTAGTCCAACCCCATTCTGCCACACAGAAATCTACAGCGAACACACTCCCAGGAGAAAGCCATCCAACCTCTGTTTAGACCATTGTGTTTTTGAAAATACACCTCTTATCACCTTAAACAAATGGCAAAAGAACTTTTATAGGGAGCCCATTGAGTGTTCCTGTTATAAATGCTTGACCAGCAAATGTTCATCTCCTCTTTCTTTCCATTTGAAGGGAATGGAAGGGCCATCTAGTCCAACCCCCTTCTGCCGACAGAGATCTTTTTGATCAGTATACTGATCTTCTTCTTCAGGAAATACTGACACAAAGCATTGTTTGAAAATGACTGTTCTATACAGCACACTCCATTTCATTATTAATCTACTGCTGCAGATTCCAATGAGCCAGCTAGTCATGCATGGCTACCTCATAGCATCAGCCAAGAGCACTATGCCAGTATGAAAACATGAGGTTAGTCTATCAAGATTGAGGTGTGAGTGCATATTTTTTGAGAAAAAAAGATAATCTTGTTAAAAAACACTCAAGTGCAGTTGAAATACTCCTTTCTGTTTAGCACAGCCAAGCTTTTAATCTGGTCTTTGTCCTGTCCCTGTCTTCCAGCCTAAATGGTAACTATTTTGGCAAACTTCTACTATTGGCAATACTTAGGATGGTTTCTATGATGCCAGTTTAAGCGGCTGCTGCACACAAAAGCAAGAATAGTAGGTTAAAAATGGCAGCAGCTCAAAATGTATTCCAAAAACTATCAATAACAACAGAGGATAATTCAGTGGTGGATTCCCGCCCCCCCCCGCCAATTATTGTTTCTCGCAGCATTCTTTAGTAACACAGCTCCTTCCAAATACTTGTATTTCTGAGTGGACATTGACAAAAATAGATATGATGGACATGGCAACAGCAAAAATGCATTGCATTGCTTAGTGACAATGGCTATATTGAGATCAATGGATTCCCAGGGTAATTAGTATACTATGTGATGGTTTCTTACTCTGTTAATGTACAGTGCAATTAATCTATACATTCAATCGTATTAAAACCCAGGCACACAGTTTGGGTTGTTCACAAGCAGAACATAAACTGTTATGTTTAAACAGTAACACTTCAGACGTTACTTATTACTTTAAGAGTACTGTAATTTGTTAGAAACAGGTTACTTTCTTTAGTTACCTGGTGGCGCAGTGGTTAAATTCCAGTATGCAAGTCATCATGTGGCAAGTTGGTTTCCAGAGGGTTCCAAGGTTCACTCAGCCTTCCATCCTTTCATAGGTTGGTAAAATGAGTACCCAGCTTGTGGGGGCAATTAGCTAACACACATTGGAATCTGCTTAATGCAGTGTAGATGTGTAAATTGCTATTGCTTAAAACAAATTGTAAGCTGCTCTGATAGTCTTTGTGGCTGAAGAGTGGGGTATAAATACCTACTTAATTAAATAAAAATAAATAAAATCATCATATTTTAAGAAAAATACACTACCCCCCCAAAATGGCTCAAATGGCCCCCAATATGACACCCCAAAATGTTTTAGATGTATCAAAGAAATGCTACTTTTCACACAAAAAAAGAATGATATTGTCAACGGTTGTGTTATTTTGCTAAAATTAAGTACAGGCCGACCCCTGTATCCATGGGATTGGTATCCATGGTTTCACTTATCCATGTCTGAAAAGCATTTTCTAGGTGCTCCAGTGAGTTTCTATGGTATGCTTCCACTGGAAATTGGGCTGGAAGTAATTCATTTCAATAGGATTTGCTGTTGTCCAAAATTTCACATATCCATGGCAATTCTGGGAAACTATCCCCTGTGGATATGGGGGCCGACCTGTAGTTATGTCCTGGTTAACATGATCCAAATACCCTAGTTACTTATAATGAATTATTTCCAAGATGTGCTCACCAAAATATTATTAAATAATTTAAGCTGCATTTTAAAACAAACTTACAAAAGAGAACTTCCCTGAAACCAATGGGACTGGCTTAGACTGCACATTTTAATTGTTTTCGGTCTGAAGTGTGTAAAGTGGAGGAAGCTTCCAATTTTATATGATATGACTAGCATCCTTCACCTGTTTCACTTCTCTCACTCTGTCAAATGGTTGGACTAGTTCACTCTGCTATGGGGATAGCTTAAAGAGGACAGGTAGGACTTTGGAGATTATCAGACACCCTTAATAAGGTGTTACACGAATGCCAGGAGGTCTCCAGGAGATCGCCAAAGGGCTTACCTCTGAGATGTCGTCATCCTCATCCCATGCTGGTTCTGTGCTACCCTTGTTTCTTCTTATTCGTGGCTTAAGCTGTGAATAGATTGCCCATTCCATTCCTGTCATGGAATGATGGGTGAGTGAAAAGGAGCCCCGTTATGCTGGTATGATGCCAGCTACAGTGGGAAGTCCCTGACAAACACTTTTGGGTGCAATCAGGACAAGGAGGTAAGTAACAGCCTTTTTTGTACCCTCCCCGGGTTACTTGGGATTTTTAAAGGTTTTTTTTTTTAAGTGCTTGCTTTACTTTTTTACCTTGTGTTTTCTTTTTTTATTTTAGAATTCCCTGTGTGCTCATTCTCTTGTGGGAATGGCCTGGAACTCAAGCCAGGAAGTGAATGGGGCTCTGTTCAAGCTCCATTCACTCCTGGCTGCTGAGGGGAGGGGGTGGTTGTGTGATTAAGGTAAGTGTGAAATGCGTGGTTATCGTGCCAGGACGGGGACAGGAGGGGGTGGGATATAATATAACGAGACGGGGACACTTTTTTTGGTCTGATATCACACTACACTCTTATAGTGCTATTTGTCATGGCCAGCCAGGCTGAAGAGGACTCAGAGGACGAGGAGGCTGAGCCAGCTCCAGCAGAGCTGGCTGAGCAAGAACCTAGCTCTACTATGCCAAATGCAGCAGAGCCCATGACTCAGCAGCCTAGCCTCCCCCCAGCAGAGGTTCCAGGCCTGGGAGACATAGAGGAGCAGGATGAGGAGGTACCTTCAGCCAGAGAAGGAGAGAAAGGGTGTGCCTCCAGCAATCCTGGAGATTATATGAGAAATGCTCAGCAGTCACCAAACGGCTGTGATTAGGAGCTTGGCCAATATAAACAACTGTGAGACACCGAGCTTCTTGGTCAGTCTATCTGCATTCCCTGGTGAAAGCATCTGACTCAGACTCCCTTGTTGCCTGAAACCTTGTCTCCTAGACTTCGGATTGATCTGGAACTCTTGACCTTGGACTGTACTCGCTGACCTGCTTTCTGGAACTCTTGACCCTGGACTGGACTCACTGGCTTGCTCTCTGGACTCCTGGACCTTTGATTTGCCCCTGGTTTTGCTAATTAGACATTGAACTGGTACGGTGCTTCAGAATTATTTTCATGTTGCTGCAAAACCTTGCATTTTGCGTGTATCATTCTTATAAGCCCTTCGGTTGGCTGCTTTCCCAGACACTATTATTCTACTTTAACTGCTCTGGCTGCCTCTTATAGAATCCTAGGATTTGCAGTTTATATGATATAACAGTTTAGGGAGGGGCATTTAACATTGTCAGCCAGAGAGCCCTTAGGCCTCACTAAACTACAAACCCCAGAATTCCACAGGAGGCAGCCATAGCAGTGAAAGTGGAATAATAGCACTATAACAGGGTAGTGTGATAAACTAAGCCTCAGCTTCATCTTATGTCCAGCTAGGGCCATCTCTGAGAAGAGTCATAGACAATAAAATCATTTCCTATGCTTAATGTTGTAAGCCGCTCGGATTGCATTTTGTAGAGGGGCAGGATACAAATTATTATTATTATTATTATTATTATTATTATTATTTCTGAGAGACAATGAGCCTAGTTATTCTCACATAGCCAAACATGTAGCACCAAGAGAACTGAAACTGGTTGATGTTTATGGGAATTAGTAAGAGCCTTAAGGCAAATGTGCTGGACTCAAAGCAAACCAAATCAGCATATAACAAGAAAATGCCTCAGATGTGGTTGCCTGTTTTTCTGTACCTTCCTCTTGCGATGGAACTCTTCACTGCAGATACATTAGCCCTAAAGGTCACCCTGTAGGCTTTAAAAAGCTGCGTTGAAGGAAATGCTCACCCCACTCGGAAAACATTCCTCAGACAGTTATTTTCAGAATTGTTTGTAATGTATGATTTAGTTTGGGATCCTTGGTGCTGCCGGTAAAATGTCAATATCTTTTCTTCCATCTGACTTGTTTGCAGTCAAGGAAAGACTGTTTGACTTGTTTGCAGTCAAGGAAAGGAAGCAGCAAATATGAAATGAAGATATGTACTTGCAAAAGTGAGCCATCTTTTCTTCTAACCATAATGTTTACTTTTAGACAGAAGTTGTGTGTAACTGGGTGGAGGGATTGTAGTCACCTTCTGTTCATCCCCTTCCTTCAGACTCAGCATCACACTGAGTTTGAGTCTGTGTCTGAATGTCCCCCCATCTTTCTATCTTTTTTTTTTTTTTGAATCATTTGGATGCAGCAAAATTACTTGGTGTGGGATTGCTACTTCTTATTCTTTTGCACTGTCCTTAAACAATAGAACTTTTGGTTAAATCCTTCTCGGCCTTTTGTCTAAGATCAGCAAACTTTCTGTTGTTCTCACAGATGTGAAGGCTCAGGGGAAAAATGTGAAAAAAATGTGGGAAAACATGTTTCCCCTCATTTTCTCCTGAAGCCCTTTTTCTTGAAAAATTGGAAACAACAACAACAAAAGAAATAAAAGAACAAGGGGGATTGTACAGTGAATAAATGTTTATAGCATGATCGTTGTTGATTTACTCCTCCAAATTATTTCCAAAAAACATGCAACAGGGAGATTCTTTTTTTCTTTTTTTTTAAATGCCAGGCTATGTACAGTATCGGATCATTACAATTCCTGGTCTTGGTTTCCTTTTCACAGTTCTTTTTATGGGAATGAGCATTTTATGTCTGCTACATACCCTGGAGAACTAGAGGAGATGTCTCCCCCCCTTTTTTTTCCTGTTCTATTTGTTTTTGCCTGCTCTTCATAACCAGAAAAAAGCAAAAAAAGTTCTTTTACAGTTCAGGACTTTGTAGCTGCATTTGTAACAACAACAACAACAACAATTAAAAAAAGGAAATCCAGTTTGTATTTACTGTATGAATAAAGGCTGGAAATACAACACTACATTGCTAGATAACCACGGTAGTTATATAGCTATGTAGTGAAGCCCGCCTCCCCAGTCCCCACTTATTGATCAGCAGCTGCTGCAATTGACAAGGGTCTGTTTGCCTGTCACTCGGGAAGTGACTGACTAATGTTCCCACTCTCTTGCATGAGCAAACTTCATCATGACAGGCAGAACAGGGCTCCTATTGTAATCCCTCCTCACAGCAGAGCCCACTTGCATGAAGGGAGTGGAGAATGTCAGTTAACTGCTTCCCGAGTGACAGGGGAACAGACCCTCATCAACTGCAGCAGCTGCTGACTGGCAATTGGGGACTGGGGGACTTTCACAGTTCCTTTGTATCCCCTAAATAAGGGGATACTTAGGGATCATGAATATGACGCAGTCACGAATGTGTAACTCTTGTTTACACATTCATAACTATCCAATATGATTCCAGCCTATGTGTACTTTTAATATAACAAATCTGAAAATTTTATGCCAAACAAAATGATACATAACACATATTATGTTCCTAAAGTTAACAAGTGGCTTTTAGCCAGTGAAAGATGCTAATATCACATTTTTAAATTTTTCAAAATTTTCATCCCCCCTGCAAAAAAGCAAGATTTTTTTCCTTGAAAAAGCTGAAAAAACATTGTTCTCTCTTTAGTTTTGAAATTTCCAGAAATTTTACATTTCTAGTTGGTCTATGAGATGGAAGATCCCACTCTCCTTCTCAGAGGAGAAATTTCTCCTTGGTGTATAATCCCAGAAAGGCCCACCTGGCACCTTCTTTATGTTCATTTCAATGCTGGGTGATTTTTAAAAAGTATTCCAAACCATTTAAGAATATGTGAACTTCACATTTTAAATGATGTTCCAAAATCCATATTAGGAGAATACCTCTATAAGTCCAGCCTTTATAAGGCTCACAAAGGAGTGTTAGCTTCCACATTTTCTCAAATTATTCTTCATTAGGCTAGAACAAGGATAGGGAAAATGTGGACCTGGGGTTGCATGTGACCCCTAAGACAGTCTGTGTGGCTCTTGACTTCTCAGGACTTTCCCAAACACTCTAAAAAAACCCCAAGGAGGTTGGGAGGAGGACGGCGCCATCCCGCTTCTGGCGATCAATTTTGCACAACACCGTCCTCCTCCCATCCTTTGTTCGTGCTTCCTCCATGCTGGAGGGATGAGAAAAGTGCCGCTTTTCATTGATGGAAACTTTGCCACCCTTTTACCTCTGAAGGTTTTTGGTGTTTTTTTTTTTTTTTTTAAAGAATGTCTGAAAATCTCCTCAGGCTACAAATTTTTCTACACCAAAAAAGGGTGAGTTTCCTCTTAGGGAAACCTTCAAGAGTAGCAATCCATCTGCATTATTTGACATAAAAAATTACTAGTTGTTCAAATCCAGAAGTGGACTTCTGACTTTCTTCATTTGGGGGAGGCATTTTTGGAAGTCTATCTGTGACCCCTGAAGTCCAAAGGATAGAAAATTGACCCACAGATCCATTGAGTTTTATTATCTATGTTTAGGTTTGGTGCTAAAAATAAAAGTGGTGGGAAGGAGTAGAAAGGTGTACAGGTCTCTCGCCCCACCGTATGCATGGAACCAATATCCCTTGTTCCAGTTATCTGTGGGACACAAACATAGGGACACATACCATAGAGTCCTACTGGAAAATGCCTAGAGAGGCATCCTCTCTAGGCATCTTCTAGGTCCCCCAACACAACTCTATGGTATGTTTGTACAGGAAGGCTTTTATTTTAGTAGGGTTTGCTATTCTCCATGGTTTCACTTGTACATAATAAGTCCAGGATCATATCCCCCATGGATATTGGGGGGGGGTGACCTGTGTTTTTAAAAAAGAGATGCTGAAGCTGTGGAGTCTGAATTTAGTTACAGTCTCCAGATTGCACCTCTGACAGCAGTTAGAGTGGGGGAGGGGGGAGCAAACAATGTTTGATTTGCCATTTTTGAAAATCTCATATCCAGTGGGTACCATAGTATGTTTTCATCCTCAGGAAAACATGTAGGTTCCCTGGCAAATTGGAGGCAGAAATAGGAGAAAACAAAATATATTTTTGTATTAACAAAGCTGGGGATAAATTTAAGGTGATGCACCTTAAGTAAGCAGAAGCTATGTTGAGTATCTTTATAGCAGTTTGAGGGAATAAAGTTTCATCTTCAGGTGATATGCAGGTGATATCTCTTCTTTCTGTGTAGGCTGCTTCTGTTTAATGGCTGCATTCAGTACAGAATTCTCCAAGACAGACAAAAAGGTGCCTGTGTTTATATGCTTTATATCTCCCTTTGCCTTCTTTTAGTCATGCCATCAAAATGGTTACATTTTTCTCTTTGCTAGAAATATTTTAGTTATAAGCTAAGATTTTATTATATTGTATTTTAATATCATATTTAAGTTATAAGTCATCCAGAAAACAGTGGTACTGAGCAATTGGTGTAGGTGCCATAAATAGCATGAGTCAATGTATGGGGATTGTGCATGATTTACTAGGATGTGCATTATTTAGTACGTGTAAGGGGTTTCTAGGTAGGGAAAAAAGAACTAAGAAAATGGCCTTTAGCGAACTAAGTGCCTGGCCTTTGCTTCAGGCACTTGCTGTGCCCAGAACTATTTCCTACGTCACCAAACTTGAAGCACAAGTACCGGCTGTCTGGTAATGTTTACAGAGATGTGTCTGAGGAAGTCTGACTTTGCTGACAGTGATGTGACACCATAAAAACCAATCTTTAGTAGACTCTTGAACTTTATTATATATGCACCTTTCCTTTTTAAAGAAAAAAATACTGGCATCTTTCCCTCTTTTTCATATTGAGACAAATGCATGGTGAGGGTTGGTCTTGACATCAGGGATGTTGAAGTAGTTGCCTCAGGCAGGGCCAGTTTAACCATACTGCCAAATCAGCATCTGCGGGGGGCCTCACAGCCAGGGCCCCCACCACCCCACCACCCCTGTCCTAACCTTCCTTCTGCAAAAACCTCCTGCTGGCTTTAAAAAAAAAAAACACAGCATCTGGTCTTCCAAACTGGAAAAAGAAAGAGAAGGAGAAAGAGTGAGCTGCCCTCCATGTGGCTGAAGCTAGAGAGAGTTTGTGCTCCCTCTCCCCCTCCTCCCAGGATTGTCAAAATGCAAGCCAGCCAGGCATGTGTCAGAGAGGGGTGTGAGTGTGTGTATGTGTGTGTGGGGGGGAGGGAGGGAAGTGTGAGGCTTATCTCTTTCCTTCTCTTTCTCCCCTGACCTCTCTTCAGAAAGGGCTTCTTTCCTTTCCTTTCCTTCCTTCCAGAGATCCCCTCCACCGTATCTTTCCAGCTGCACTTAACATGTCCTGGGGCTGGTTTACATGGAAGGTTTTATTGCATTAAGTTGCGCTGTAGTGCTTTCACGCATCAGTGGTGGGTAGTTTATACGGTAATTGTTTACACAGCTATATTTTGTGGCGTTCCCACAGCCAAATGTGGTGGGGGCATGGCCAAGCATTGGAGAGGGAAAGGAATGCCATAGGAATGCCTGCCCTGGCCCCAACTCCGTGCTGAACAGCTTAGAAAGTTTTATTCCTTGCTTGAAACAGCATTTTCTTCCAAATACAGGAAAGCCAGAGAGGGGGGGGGGAAAGAGCAGTTCAGCTTGCTACAGCCCTTCGTGAAATCGTTTCTCTCCCTCCCCCATGCACAGGAAAAAAGTTGACGAACTGTTTTACATACTTTTGAAACAGCAGAGAAGGTGAGAAGGAATGCTCCCTGAATGAAAATTGTTGGGAATCCTTTTTGTTTGCAAACTGGCTTGCAAAATAGCAGACAGGATTTTTTGCAAGTTTCCTCTAAATGCTACAGTCTTTCCTCCCTCCCTGCCCCTCTTTTGAGCCCACCCCTGCATCATCAACCAATCACAATGCAGCTCTACTTTAACCCTTAGCGGAATGCTAGTTTACACTGCAAATAAAGCACTACATTGCAAATATACCGGCAAAAATAGCGACATGCCCTGCCACGCTATATTTGGGTGTTTTACCTTCCCCCCTTCTGAATGAGGCGATGCTGTGCTGCGATCCGTGGGAACTATGAGCTATCTTAGCGGTATATTTAGGGGAATATTTGCCCGTGTAAACCACCCCCTGGTTTCTCTCCCCTCCTTCCCTTTTCCCCTTTCTCCTCAGCTTCCTCCCCTTGCTGCCAACTGAGTTCAACCTGCATAAGGAATTTGTGTGTTTGCCTATGTGCCTTCAAGTCATTTCTGACTAAGGCGAACCTACCATGGGGTTTTCTAGGTGAGGTTTGTTCAAAGGGGGTGTGTCTTTGCCTTCCTTTGAGGCTGAGAGAGTGTGACTTGCCCAAGGTCACCCGGTGGGTATTCATGGCTGACTAAGAATTAAAACTCTGGTCTCCATAGTCATAATGCAGTCTAGCTCTTTTAACAGAAGAATATAAAGAATACAAATAAAAAATTGGAGTAATATTACTGGGAACAATGGTTTTATTGCTGTCACTAAAATACCCCAGTATCCCATTAGTGTTATGTGGGAGCCATTTGGTAGAGCAGTGGTTTGTAACCTTTTCTTTACCAGGGACCGCCTTTAAATATCTTCTGTTGTCCCAAGACTTAACTCAAGATTTAAAACTCTAATAATAATAGCTAACAACAACAACAACAACACAATTATACCATCCATTAAACTTTCCCTCAGAGCCAGAGGCACTCTTGCTTCTTCCTACAAGTTTGTGGCTGGAGTGGATTGAATGGCAATGTAAAGGCCAGAATAGAGTGGTACTATTACTTCCCTTGATCTAGGCACTATACTCCTATTAATGCAGCCCAGAATCACATTGGCTTTTTTTGCTGCTGCATCACACTGCTAACTCATGTTCAGCTTGTAGTCCACTCTTTCTTTTCTTTGAGGAAATCTACACTACTGTATTATATTAATTGCTAAACTAAATTATTGGTGGCAAATTATGTAATACAGTAGGACCCCCTTATCCACTAGGGATTGGTTCGGGGGGGGGCGTGGATACTGAAAACCATGGATAATAGTGAACACCATTGAAAACAATGGGATTTCTGGTTTAAGATACCACAGAGTTGCCTTGGAGGATCTAGAAAATGGCTAGAGAGGACACATTTTCTAGTAAGACTCTATGGTAGGTGTGCCGTTTTGTGTCCCATGGATAATGAATCTGTGGATACTGGAGTCTTACTGTAATCTGAACATCCTGTACTGTGAGTAGGTTAGGTTACATTGACCTGAGATAAACATATGGGGCCCCTAAAATAAAGCATTGCAGGGGCCCCCCAAATTCCTTAAACCAGCCCTGGCCTCAGGCACCAGATTTTGGGTGTGTCATGAAAGGGTGGCAAATTGTTAGGTCTTTAATATTTTATCATTGTATTTTTACTACAGGGAATGTGGGGAAAATACTGGTGAGCATTTTCTTGCCTCAAGTGCCAGAATAACTTGGTGGGCTTTGGCTGTTTGACTTGTGTATGTGTGTATTTGTGTGTGTGTGTAGGGGGGTATAATTTGCTGCTCTGCTTCAGGCTGTTACATTTCTTGGATTGGGCCTGAGCAAGGTTCTGATACTCTTTTCTAACTAAAGAAGTAAATACCATTGGGAAGACAAGAACTGATCCCTCCCAGCAAACTTGGATCAAAGGCTGAAGTTATCTGCCAGCTGACTGACAGCTTCCTTCAGAAAAATTGATATCTTGCTGGGGAAATGACATGCAGTTCGCTTTCTGATAGTTTTAATGAAGTAAAGGCTAGCATTGTGCTTCCCCCTGCCCCAAGTTATAATGGAGGTAACATTGTAAATGAAATCTGAGTAGTCAGTATTCAGATTTGCTTTGTGAGAGGCAATGTCTAATATACGTGTGATTTAGGTGTTGTTATTTAACTCCTAAGATCCTGTCTCATTCCAGCTCCACCAATTAACTCTGAGAAACCTGAGAGGGAACCTGGCTCTGTAGCCAAGCCTGTCCTTCTGGCTTCCTTGTCACAATTATCACCCCCAAGGAGTGTTTAAGACAGAAGTGTGTTGCTGAGGAGCTCAGCCTCAGTTATCTCCTTAGCATCTTGACTCCAGACTTCCAGTTTGTCTGGGAAGTCAAATTAAGCATAGGATAAGTGATAGCCAGAACAAAGAAATGTCACTTTGTGTGTGCTGACCTTTGAATAAATGAATAAAAAGGCAAGACTGTTATCAGATATGCATAGTGGTATGGAATCTCTAGATATATGCAGGTGCCTTCTTCCTGTTCATTTGATATCTTAATCAACCCATCCAGGTCACACCCTGAACTAGCCATTCCAGTTGCCTAATCAGAGAAAACACAGCTTAGAAAAGAAAAGTTAATTTTTTGGACTCCAACTCCCAGAACCTTGCAGGCAATATGACCTGTAGCAGCCATGCTGACTGCCAGGGGTATGTTGTTCTGAAAAACTCCATGCTTTAAATTTTGCCATTGCCAGCAAATACAATTACATCCATTGAAAATAGATACTTACACCCAATATGCACACACATAATTCCATTTTGCACACCATCTCTCCCACTGCGCACCTGTTAGCTGTCAATACCCCCACCCGTATTGTTCATTGGGCTTCACCTTTTCCCAAGAATTAACTAAAGGATTGGTGGCTCAAACTGAATGCTGCTTCTGTAACTAACCTTTTATTTTCATAATAGTCTTGCATATTAATCAAATGTTGCTCTTTTGTAGTAAAACTATACTTTCTAGATTTTAAACTCTTATTTCACTATCCAGTTGGTAATTCCTCATATACGTACTCATGGTGCTTTGTCACGCTTCATTTAAAACCTGAAGAACACACATTGTTTTTGTAGGCATGGGTATAGGCAAAGGCCTGAAGGGACAGATAATATTGGCCAACCTCTGTTCAGTATAGGATACTGTCAGTCATAGTTGGCTGGCTTGTAGACAGTCATCCATGGTTTCTGCTGAGTTAGCAGCGATGTTCTGTTCAGATCCAAAAAGAGAGACAACTTGTGTCTGGGAAGACTAGAAAGCTGAGCCAATTTATTGCTCAAACCAAATAATTGTCTACATCAGCCCCTAGGAGTATGGGGCAAGCCTCATTATTTTACCTGCTCTGGCCCATTGGATATCCAGGTGACTTTTGCAGACTCTGTGGGTCTTTTTGTAATTACTTCCTTTGGCTGGAAGTCACTGGAAATAACTCATAGGCTGAATTTTCACCTCAGCACCCCTGAGGCTAAGGGTTTGCTGTTTATTTGAGTAATGGCATGTATATGTGGTGAAACATGGGATAGAATCTGTTTTCTTTCAGAAGAGAAATCTGACTCTTCATCCTCTAAGTGACTCTCCCCAAATCATGCCTCATGCTTCACATGACCCTGACAGCCTTCCAGGGAGATTGTGGACAAAACCCCTTTCAACATCTGTCTCACAATGGTGTCATTCCAGTTTCCAAGTCTAATTTGCCAGCCTTTTCCCAAGCTGAGTCATAGTTAGGTGTTTGTCTCAGTGTGATTTATGCAAGCAGACTACTGTTGATGTGATCAGCATAACCTGGGAGGACTTTATTCGTGGAAGAGGAGCAAAAACCTCAGCAGGTAGGAATGTCTGATCCTTAGTCACATGCCTTGCTGTTTCATTTACTGTGGTTTTCCCTTATTCCACATCACACCACTCACACAAATAGAAAACTTGCACAAGCTGTTACTTGTGCGATCCAGGGCTCTTTTCATAAAGTATGAATCAGCTGTTTTTGACAGATGTTCCTTTGCCATTCTCTCGCTCAGTTTGAGGGACTAACTCCCTTGTCTCAGCACTGTAATGGTTAAATTTCATTTTGCCTCTTGAGGTTTACTATTCTTCAATTGTGGCTGAGAGAAAATTGATATATCTCCTGTAGTTAAACCCTGCTGTCCTCTGTGTCTCTACACAGTTGCAAAGAATGATTGATTACGATGTGGTTCTTCATGCCCTTTACCATCAGGAAAAGACACTGAGCAAGGATATAGACCAGACAGTCATCTCTTTTTCTCCTCTTTTATACAGGTGATACATGATTATTTGCTCTGTCATCCTAACTTCACCAACATTTAGCTGATTTTCAGGTTCAGCTGAAGTCTACAGTTAAGATTCCATTCTCAGAATACCAGAAATGAGGGGTTCAGGAAAAGGGGAAAATGTGTATGCCCATCTAAAACTAAATGGAAAGACTGCCTGGAAAGTGGTTTTGCCTTCTGCCTGTTTTCATCTTCCTTTGGCAACTTGAGACCTTGGAGAAAGCCTGGCTATTTGGCCAAAGCTTAAGACATGGAGGGAATGGGCCAAGAGGTGTTTTTTTTTTTTTTAAATGTATTTAATTGGGTTGTGCAACTGATTAAAATGAATCCCAAACCAAATTGGGGCAATTTGGACTGATCTAGTTTGGGTCTAAATTGGCTTGGCTTGGTCCCAGATTGGGTCTGATTCAGAGTGATTCAATGAGCTGGCCTTCAAACTGGTATAAAAGAAAGCTAGATAGCATGTCTCCAGAATTTTGCAAAATAGTATCTTACACACAATCACTAAGTCTTATTTTTTTATTTAATTTATATCCTACCTTTCTCCCAACATAGTACCCAAGGCAGCTCACAAAGTCTGAATGCACAAGCCACACACATATTACAGACAGCAGCAAACATGTCAGGAATATCTCCAAACATACTAGGGCAAATTTTAATAGTGACTAGGACTATCTTCCCTCAGCCAAAAAACCCCAAAACAAAACCCACATTGGATTTACCTCTCTGCAATTTGGGAATAGATGTCGTGTTTCCAAATTTTATGGGAAAAAAAAGAGAAATAAATAGTTTCCCAGTGGAAATCAATGAGAGGTGCAAGCATTCAACTCATGGACTTTCAATTTGATTCGGTTCTCAATTTGGTCTGCTCAAGTCAGAACCAAATGGGGCCCAATTTGCACCATCAAATTGAGTCCCAACTCAAATCTGGGGACCATTGCACAGCCATAATATTTTGTGTTTCAACCTGAGTCTAGACCAAGGGTGGGCAACTGCACCAGGGTGGAGGCCAGTTCTCACCCCCACAGCTGTGGAGGCCTGTACCAGTTTTGCTTTATCATTATTCTTGTCACTTCTGGTTGTGATTTAGCTTTGTTTTCTGCAAGTTTTGTGCATTTTTTACACAATTTGAGAACTTACAGGAGGAAATAAAGCTAAACTGTCACATTTGGGTGCATCTTTGTGTGTGTGTGTGTTTGTGTTTTGATGATTTCAGGCAATTTTTCACCTGAACATTTCCTAAATTTTAGGGGGAGAGTTGAGTTGGGCAGTGTTAGGGGAGTTAGGGGCCTACAAAATGGGCCCATGAGCATTGCATTGCCCTCTCCTTATCTACATTTTCACATTTTCTTATCTGTACCCCAAATATTATTCCACTTAATACTTAATTGGGCAAATATTCAAACAAACACTAGGGATTTTATCAGACACACTAATTACGGGGTCAAAAGGATGCCACATAACTGCAAAAGGGCGCGTGGATCAGATGGCATTGCCCTTTCATGGTTAAAAACACCCCCAAACCTGTACCTTTTAATTGACAGCTTATGCTGTCAATAGATCCCCCTGCCAATTTTTTGCTGGCTTTGCCGGCATGCGAAGCCTCTGTCACTTTAAATCTCGTACTTACTCCAACAATGGCTGGACTGGCCAGAACACTTCCGGGTCAGATCGGGACATCCAGGAAAGTGACAAATTTTTTTTGACCCTCCCTGGGTTGCTTTGAGATTTTTTAGTCTCTGTGTGTGCTTAGTTTACTTTCTGTCATTTATTTTTGAATTTCCCGCACGATGAAATCGCAAAAGATTTCAAACGAGGACATGAACAGGGCTCCATTCACTTCCTCTTTATTGCCAGGAGCCTTTGCTGGGATTAGAAGGTAAGAGTGTGTGTGTGTGTGTGTGTGTGTGTGTGGACATTATTTTGCCAGCATAAAAATGCTTTTTTTAAATGCTGGCAAAAGAACGTTTTGGGACTGTGTCTGATAAAGTCCTAAATCAAGTTCCAGGTCACTTCCTATTGAAAAAAGTCTTCTCTGGAACCCAAAATGTTGCATCTCCTTTCCTCCAACATGGTGAAATTGGCTTCACATTGCCTAAGCGTCACTGAGGGACATTTCGGAGGGGGGATTAGGAAATTTTTATTTAAATGAAAGCATTCTACTGAAAAATACACCCGACTGCAAAAGGCCATAACAACAATGCAAATTCCCCCCATCTCTTTTCTTACTAATACAAAAATAAAACTATATATCCTAACACTAATACATTTTTCCTCTTAATCTAAGCACACTATAACCACCCTCTTTTCTTTTCCAATAAACATTATATTTACTCCTTTATACTAAAATTGGAAGTTACACATTACAATTATACATATTTGTAAAAGAAAAATAATAATAAACAATTAATAAAATAATAATACAAAAATACAACAACAATAATAAAATATTTATTTAAAGATATCCCTTAAGTTTTTATTTTGAGAGAGGCTAGAGAACCATGGGGGGGCATGAAGACAGTGAGGTGCACTTTCCCCACCTCTGCCTTACATACCACATCTATCAAGGCCCTACATTGCTGCTGGACTGGCAGACAGCTCACCAATAGCCCACAGGGAGTTTCCCCCTGCTCAGGCTTTGTGCTGCTATTAAGCCTTAAATAAGAAGGCTCATGAATCATGATGCTACCATTCCTCTTGCTGCCTTCTTTTTCTCCTCTGGCATGATGAGCCCAAGAGCATGCACTCACTGGCTCTTTCACCAGCCCACTATCCTGACCTTCTGGCTTTTTTCTGTACTAGTGTTGTATGAGCACTGCACATGTACAAAGACATTCAGGTGCATAGGCCATCTCTCACACAAACATCAAACTTACTTCTTCTCTGGCATTGCTTACCCTTAGACTTTTCTTCAGTGGAAGCATAGCTGTTCATTGACACTTCAGCTGGGTCCGTGAGACCTTGCAAAACCTAAATAACCAAATAAGTCCAAAAACCATTTGTCAACTTGCTTCTTCATTTCTATTGCAATTTTTGATCACTTTATATAAGACACGTTGATATTCCTGAGTATTCCTGAAAAAGTGAAGTAGATAAAAAGGAAACCCAAACCTGAAAGTACACTGCCAGATTCAAATGCACAGAAAAGGCATTGAGTCAAAGATTATCCATTCTAGTGAAATATGTAATTTTCAACTCATTCTGATTTCAATAATTGCACATCATTTTTCTTCCCTTTTGGCATAAAGGCAATGAACAAATGATATAAATAATGGGACAAAATCCATCACAAGCAACCTCTTCTGAAAGGTTCAGTGGACAAAAGTCCATGGATTCTTACAGTTCTTTGTTGTTGTCTCAACGCTGTTTCTCTACTCGGATGACTCCACACATCATAGGGCAGGAAAGATTAGTCTGTGGGCCATAGCATAGTGACAAATATATTTGGTACTGAAACCTAGATGATGTAGCTGCATAATGCATGGTGGGTTTGAATGTGAACTTTGTATTTATAGTCATATTTATAGGACATATCTAAAACATTTTGCATATACACTTAAAAATGTAAACTATGTAGCAGGTTTATTATATTAGTACAAAGGCTAATGTCTAATCTGTGCTGCTGAAGTTGCATCCTCTACAATGAGATGACGATAATACTTTTAAAATAAAATAAAAAAACAACAACACAATTTTATTGCACGGGAGATAAAGCACAGCAGATTGAATTCAAGAGCTGGCTGATACCATAGATAGAATTTGTATCTCTCTTATTCTTGCCAGGCATAGATAACATTGCTGACAGTACTTTACAGACAGTACCATATTGACAACCTCCTCCTCTTAATCCAGGTTTTCTCAAAGCTGCATTTACATAGAATGTTCAACTTTTTATTGTATTATCCTCAGGGTGTAATCCAATTACTAGTTCTAACTAGAGTAGATGCACTGAACCAATTCCTGAATATTAAGTCCACACTTGTGTAGGTTCCATTGATTTAGTGAGCCTACTAGGGGCTGGCAATTGGCTTTAGGCTTCAATTTCCCAAGAGCTTTGTCTCCCTTCATATATGCCACTCCATTCCATGTTCCAAGTACTTACCATGCTCTTTGCTGCATGGAGTCATTAGTAAATAGGTCCCCAGAGGCCTCAGATTGATGTGCTCCAGATGCTCAACAGAGGCCATTAGCAAAGTACCAAAAATAATAACATAATGCCAATATATAAATTAAGGCAGTCATCTCTGTTGGGAGATGTAGTGTTGTCCTTTTAAAAGCTTTTTGGCAGATGACACCTGCTGATCCCAGAGGTGGTAATTGTTCATAATTTCTGTAGCTCTTGTTATACAAAGTGGTTTGTGGTCCCTTTACAACAGAAATCCTTGCAGTTCGTGTTTGAAAGAAGTCACTGATGTTTTTCACTTCGAAGAGTGAGAAATGCATTTGAAAAGATGGCAACTTATCCAGAGTTACCTGCTACATTTGGTTTATTTGAACAAGGGTTTGAACCCATACATTCTAGCATTTTAATAGATATGGCAAAGTTAGATAAAAGGGCAAAACACAAGTTCAGAGGCATGGACCTGAAACATGCAAGATGTCATTCTAATAAGCTCCTAGGAGACATTGGAACAATTACTTATGATAGCTTTCAGAATCCCTTATTCAGCAAGGCCAGTTTTGAGGGGTCTGGAAGCTGAGGTCCAGAAACAGAACGTTTCTAAAGTTCTGGTTCCCAGGATTACCTATCAAAAGATATTGCCCAACTATTCCAGTTTTTTCCTCCTTCAGGGATTTTCTGTGATATGGGGGGGGGGGGAAAAACGGCAGAAGGATGCGATAGTTACAAATGGAAGATGATGTTGTCTGGACTGTCTGTAAAATTCTGCAAACAAGGCAGGGCAGTTGCACAGGAAAAGTCTTTTCTGAAAACACTCTGCGTTTCTAAAATGTGACTTATCATTTTGGTCTCTTATTCTTTTTTTCTCTCTCAAGATGTTCAGGATACCCAGGATAGCCATCACCACATTTATTCCCATTCCTGCAAGATCTGTGGATGACCAGAGATTTACAGTAAATCCAGCTTTTCTCAGCCAGTTGTTTATTGGACACTTACTGGGCATTTTACAATAGCAGCTTTCATTCAATATGCCTTTTCCAGTTTTCTAGCAGTTCTGTAATGTAACACTGTTCTTTTTTCCTAGCATGTTTCAGCAATAATTTTGTAAAACCTTTTTGTCTTATGATAAGATACTTACTAATCAGCTTAAGAATGTATGAAGTTTTTTGCATAAATAATTAGACAGGATTCCTATTAATAAAATAAAATAACATTCTAAGTAAAATTGTTTTTATTTTTTTATTTTTTTACCCTCAGGAGTTTGACAAAAGGAGTACTGTTTGCATACTAAAAATTTTAGTTTGTCACATGTGGAGAAGGAGGAAAACTTTTAAATTTAAAATTAAATCGTAGGTGGCAAGGAGGCCATCAAAAGAGTTTCATTATATGTTGTTCTTTCCTTTCGGCCTCACAATTTGTCTATGAGTGGCAGACAACACAGTATATAGTGACTGCACTCTGCTGGAATAGATGCATTTTATGGAAATTCAATATTTTATGGGAAATCAGTATTTCAGGATGTGAACCAAGAAGAAATATTGTTGTGGATGGGTTGGAATTATTCTTGCTTTGTCATAAAATAGCTTCTAAATAGAACCTATGAGAAGAAACATGCACATTATAGCAGGAATGGAAAGAAAAGGGGAAAGTACTCTCCTCATTTTGTTGACTGCAGTTCCTATCATCCCCCAAAATTGGCAATGAGAGCTAGGTTGAGGGAAGGGCACATGTTCCCCACCCTGATCTACAGGGACAGGCCTTAGCTCAATTGTAGGAAAACTTGCTTTGTCTGCTTCCAATCTCCAAGGACTGAGAACAGCTAAAAAAGCATGGGATACTTTGAAAAATCTCTGTAGTGTTCAATCTTTGGAAAGTAAGGTTTCATTAATAATGAAGTTGCTTAATATGAAGATATCAAATCCCAAATTTTTGAATGAGCACATTAATGATTTTAGAGCCACATCGGCAGACTTGCAAACTCCTCAAGAGGAAATCCCCAAAACTATGCAAGTGGAAATCTTCCTGGCAAGTTTACCAAAATACAATCCCTAAATGGAGAGCAATTAACACTTCAAAGCAAAGCAGTCATTCTCACAGCAGGAGGAAGGATCTGCTGTGGAAACTGCCCAGGGAATTTAACACTTCAAACACAAGGCAGTCATTCTCACAGCAGGGGAAAAGATCTGCAGGGCATATAAGACGACCCTCCACTTTTGAGGAGATTTTCAAGTGTTAAAAAGCAGTCTTATACGCAGGAATATACGGTAAGTATGTTTCAGTTCTTAGTTTAACCTTTTGTCTTATATTTTGCTTTTACAGTTTGAATTTCCTGTACTCTCGTCTTCTCGTGAGAACAGCCGGGATTTCCATT
Source organism: Gambelia wislizenii (assembly GCA_030847615.1). NCBI lineage: Eukaryota > Metazoa > Chordata > Lepidosauria > Squamata > Crotaphytidae > Gambelia > Gambelia wislizenii. Next base: position 224,254,883 of record JAUMIR010000003.1, on the reverse strand, counting down.
CAGGAAGTGAAAGGAGTTCCATTCGAGCTCCTTTCACTCCTGGGCTGCCCTGCCGAGGGAATGAGGCATGGAAAAGGTAGGTCTGAAAACTTTTCCTTTTTTCGCATGACAGGGATGGGAGGGGGCATGCGAGGAGATTTCGAGATGGGAACTTTTTTTTCCGTTCCTGTCTGAAAATCTCCAGAGTGAGGACAGAGTCTGGATTAGTTTAGCTTTTGAGATGCCAGGTAGAATATTTTACTTGTCAGGCCATTAAAAACACTAGGTGATTAATATATACACAAAGAGAAACGTCTCTGAACTAGGGATGGATGAGAATTTAATTTCAATTTGGTTTTGATGAGAATTAGCTAAAATTAGCCAAATTCAAATCTGAGAGATTTTCCCCATCCCTACTATGACCAGTCCAATGTATCCTAAACAGGTTATCTTCTCAGTAGGTTTTACATTTTTGTTATACTATAATTTTAACTGGATGGCTATGGCTGCTGACACACTGCTGAAATGATGCAGTTTGACACCACTTTAACTATAATGGTTCAATCCTATGGAATCCTGGGGGTTGTAGTTTGTTGTGGCACCAGAGCGCTCTGACAGAGAAGGCAAAATATCTCACAAAACTACATATCCTAGAATTCCATAGCATTGAGCCATCACATTTAAAGCAATGTCAAACTGCACTATTTCTGCACAAAAGTAGCAGACTTAGTCCCTGTCTAGATGTGCTCTTAGTGGGTTGCTTGTACTTTCATTTTAGGAAAGAGATGGTCTCTAGAACAAATTCAAACATTTTGAGACTGTCCAAAAGAAAGAATGAAGTGGCTTCTAAGGCAAGTATCAGAAATAAGCACCGAAAAAGACTATCTGAAATGAACAAAATGTTAGAAAGATGAGCTACTATACCTGGTAATTTGGGGGGGTGGGGGTGGGGAGACACACATTTTGACTAAAGGGAACAGCTGTACAAATTCAACAATTGGTTATAATCTACTGAGCTTCAAATAATCAACGCATTGACTTTTAAAAGAAGCATAAACAATTTAACTGAAGAATTGTTTCCCTGGGACTTGTCTATATGAGGCTATAAAATGTGGATTGACCCCAATTCGCAGCAGCTTTCATTTGTCTTCACTTTTTTTTCAAGATTGCAGGCATGTGTTGCCATAAGTGTTTGATGTTCAAACAGGCATGCCTGTGAATCAAGATGGTGGGCACAAGTTAATTACTCACATTTTTATTGTCACCAGTTGCTGCTGCTGAACAGTATTTTTTTAAAGAATATCCAAGGTATGGAAGTGCATGTTTTGCTTAAATAAACAGAAAAAAAGAGTAAAAAGGCTGTTTCCTCACCTCAGCCCAAAATGCTATGGCAAAAATCCAACATGGTGGTTCTGGGTTCTTGCCTTGCCAGCAAGCTCTGCCCCCTGTGTATGTCCAACCAGTCAGCTTTCCACTTCCGCTCTTATCAGGAATGTGCAGCAAAGTGAATTGATTGTCCCAACAAGCAGGAATGGCATTTCCTTTGTTTTGTTTTGTTTTTTTAAAGAAGGGGAAAGCTGCAAAGCCTTCTCCCACATAAGTTTTGGAGTTTTTGACCCCTCCCCTTCTGAATGTGGTGAAATGATGTGGGATCCCATTGGGACAAAAGATATTCTCCTCGAATTCTATGAGGAGTATTTTTGCTGCATGGACAAGCGATATGGGTACCGCCACATAGGCCTAAGATTATTGTGGCCTCTAAGTAGGTGATGCAATGCCCAGCTGCTCCTACTGGCTTCTGCTGCAAATGGAACACATTCTCTTCTGTGCTTGCAACAAGGTCTGCTAACACTAAGCCTTCTAGACTTGCTTGTTAAACAGTACAACAGAGAGTTTCATGTTCAAAAGACTCCATGGTGTGGAATTCTACACTTATCTATGACTATTTCTTCCACATTCATCCTTAACAATGAGAAAGGCGAATTTACCTTCAAGAGAATGTGTCACTAGATGTCAACCAAGGGAATACTATTTCATAATTTTTAGACTGGAGATTGATAATAATTTTTGACTGGTCCCAATCATCTGGTCCCCTGTGGTCCAAACAGGGGGAGGGATGCTTCACTCTGATGTGGTGGTTTAAGATCCTCTCTCCTCATCTGCTCTACACAAATTTATAGCTGTAAAACTGTGGATTAGGCTTGTGCATAAAATCTTTTAGATGATCTATCTGTGTACTTTTGTGTGATGTATCCATGTGATTCTTTCATCTAATTTTTCACAGAGATTGGAATGTTAGTAACAAATGCATTTTAGTAGCCATTAATGAGGTTAAAAATCTTATATTAAACATTTGATGGAAAATATTTTTGCACTTTAAATTGCTATCATCATAATAATTACAGTAGGACCCCCCTTTCCACTGATTAATTATTCACTGATTCAATTAACCACGGGACACAAAACAGCACACCTACCATAGAGTCTTCCTAGAAAATATGTCCTCTCTAGCCATTTTCTAGGTCCTCCAAGGCAACTCTGTGGTATTTTAAACCAGAGGTCCCATTATTTTAATTGGTGTTTGCTATTATCCACTGCTTTCAGTATCCATGCCCCCCCCGAACCAATCCCCAATGGATAAAGGGGTTCTACTACAATATTAATGTGAGAAACTATAGGATTGGTATAGAAAATATTGTAAAATCCTTTAGTTGCCAAAGATGCTGGCAGGTGGTACTTTTTGTTATTGGTTCCTTCAAAAGGTCTCTTTGGGGAATTTACACCATGTCCCCATATTTGGCAATATTGAAATGTGTATATATTTCACAATCCAATTATTGGGATGAGGATGGGGAGATCTGTAATTCAGAACACCCGGAGTGTGACAAACTGGGGACAGTTGTTCTTCAAGCTCTCTTAAAACCTATGAACTTAAGTTTTGGCACTGATCTTTTGCATCCCTTCTCTTCTTTTCACCTCCCATGCTGCCCCCTATGCTGTTCACTAACGCCACAAACACATGGATTGCATAAGAGAGAATAGCATAAAACCTGAACAAATTCTGTAAAAATGCTCTATACATGCCTTAAAATGCAAGCAGTGTCACAGAGAAGAAGGCTTAGACAACTGAAGACTTCCTAAAAATGGCCAGGCACATAGAAAATGAGGTGGAGGACAACATAGCAAAATATCATCCTGTTATTGTTTTCCAGAAAATGCCATAAAAATTACACTAACTTTTGTTGGTAGAATAGTTATGGTATGTTCTGGTTCAGTCCTGTCCCCACCCCTGACCCTCCCATAATGTTAATGCATAGGTTCTGAGATTTAGTTGCTTGTAACTACCTTAATTCAACATATTACTTCTTAGCCCTGCTTATTCAGCAGAGTGTTTGCATGGATGGACACCGTACGTCAGTTCATAGAAAGCTGGAGTGGGAAACCCTAGGACTTGGGGCTAAACTGGACTTCCTGTAATGTGGTTCTCTGGGGATTCCTCAGATGGGACAGTATGGCTTGAGCCTGTGTGGTGTACCGGTTTGAGTCTGAAGAGATTATCAGACAGGAATGAAAGAAGTGCCCCTGTCCCAGCACAACAAGAAAACTTTTCAGACCTACCTTATTAGCATCTTCAGGGCAGTCCAGGAATGAATGGAGCTCTAATAGAGCCCCATTCACTTCCTGGAGTGAAAGCCCACCCATTCTCACGAGAAGACGCAAGCATAGAAAATTCAAAGTTTAAAAGCAAAATACAAGAGAAAAAGTGACAGCAAGCCCAAAAACACACTTGAAAACTTCCAAGTAAACCAGCAAGATTTTAAAAATGTGTGTCACTTACCTTGCTGTCCCAATCTCACCAAGAAGTGTTCTGGCAGGGACCTCCCATTGATTCTGGGTTCTCGCCAGCGAAACGGGGCACCTTTTCAGTCGCTGTCAAATCCATGACAGGAATGGAACAGTGGACGTACTGATGGCTTCTCCCATCAATAAAATGCAGCACCAGTGGAACAGCAGCAGAACAGGTGCATTACGAGAGGGGCATGACATAATCTGAAAAGGAAGCCCTTTAGCGATCTCCTGGCATTGTTATAACACTGTATTTAGCGCATCTGAAAATCTCCTAAAACACCAGGGTTCAAATCCCTGCTGAAGTCATGAAAACCCACTGTGGGCAAGTCACACTCTTTCAGCCTTAGAGGAAGGCAAACTTCTGAATAAATCTTGCCAAGCAAAACTTATAATAGGGTCATCATAAGTAACAACAACAATAACAACAAAAATGTTCTTCCCTAAAATGCATTTACTATGACCTGGTACAAAAATGACTAAAATGTCCTGGTATTTTTTGCCCCCCGAGCCAGCATGGTATAGCGGTTTGATCAGTGGACTATGACTCTGGAGACCAGGGTTCAAATTACCACTCAGCCATGGAAATCTTCTGGGTGACCATGAGCAGGTTACATTCTCTCAGCTTCAGAGGAAGTCAATGGCAACTCCCCCGCTGAACAAATCTTGTGACGAAAACCCCATGTTAGCTTCCCCTTAGGGTCACCATAAGTCAGAAATGAGTTGAAGGCACACAACAAGAACAACATTTTTTTTTTTGTCCCACTCTTCTATTTTTGGACATGTCCACTGCTGGCATGTACCCCCTCCCAAAATTCTCTGAAATTTCATTCATGCTAAAAGCGGTTCCCCACCCTTGATATAAAGTAATTTATCAGTTGTGTGTGAGTGGGTGGAGAAATGATTCCACAGCTTACTCTCATACCTATATGGTATGATAAATGTGAAGGAGAGGGAGGCAAATGAATGGACAGGATACAGAGTAGGGAGTGCAGTAAATTACCATATAAAGGCCAAACAACACATTATATTAATCGTGCTTTCAACAACAAAAAGATATACCATGTTCCAAAATAGTAAGTAAACAAGAGCCCAACACAAGCCAGCTAAAAAGGCCTTCTTCATGGGTAAAGATGCTACTTCTTTGCTAATTTGGCTCTGGAAGAAAGCAATGAGTAATTCCCTTCCTACAATTTTTTAGAGACAAGTAATTATAGTATTTTCCTTCCTGCAGTTTTCAAAGACTATTCACAGTTTGGGACTTATTCCATGCAAAATTTGCACATGGTATTTTGCACAGAAAACAGCATTTTTTTAAAATCCAGGAAACTGCTGAAAATGCTGTTCTGTGCATAGAAATCCCATCTAAAACGCTTACTAAATAAAAAAAAAATACTGCACTCCAAAGAAAAATGGCAAGATAGCAGGAACGTTTCATCTTCCCGGCTGCCTTACTGCATGACATCATCGTTTTTCCGGCGTTCTTTCATTCCGGTCCTGTGGGGGACCGTGGTAAAACCACATCTTTTTGCTAATGTTCTTTTCCAGATAGCAAAAAGACACAGTTTTACCTCGGTCCCCCATGGGACTGGAATGAACAAACGATGACATCATGTGGTAAGGCAGCAGGGAATATAGAATGCTCTTGCTGCCTTGCTGCTTTGCTTTGGAGTGCACTAAACTCCTAAGAATTGTACACAGAATAAATCCCAAACTGCAAAGAATTAATCAATCCAGGATTCGCTTTGTCAGGGTTTCCTAACACCTAGCAGACAAATTTTTGACCATTTTTGTATATTTTTTCCATCCCTTTTCAAGGACTATCTACAAAAAAAACCAGACAATGTATTTTTAAGTGTGTGTTTTACTAATTTTAAAGCTTGATTTAAAAATTCTGCCATGTTATACTTTTTTCTACCTAGTGGTTATGGTTTAATATTGTTCCTATAGTTTTTAAAAGATAAATCATGTATGCTGTTTCCTTTTTTGTTTTTATCCTTTGTGTGTAGTGGGTTTTCTTTAACAATGGCTCTCACTCTTGTTCAGTATGCCATGTCGCAACTACTGGGGATACCTGAAATTAGAACAGCACCTAGAGCTGGAAACTATTATAATTTTGTGGTAGCTAATGGCTGGTAATTATGGACTTCCTCTTACACGTAATCTTAATGGCAGTTAGTTTGAGTTAAACTGAAGACTGGCCAGATGGCAGGCTTTGATGACTGCACTCCTAATTGCTATTTTTGCTTCATATGGAGAAAATGACACCGACTGTGTTTTATTAATGCACACAGTGATTGACATGGGTTTTAAAGTCTCTGAGCCACATCTTCAGCCTTTCCTAAAAATGTCTTCCCATGTTGTTTCCACACGTCATGAGCAGCATAGTTATTGTAACAACAGTTCTAGACTGTTTTCTTTCTTTGTCTTGCTGGATTCCTATCTTAGTTGAGCAAATGACAAGGTCATTTCCCACTCCCACCAAGCTGGTAGAGGATTCTGGCATGAAAGGTGAACAAGCAAATGACATTGTTTCTGTGTTCACCACTGATTCCAACTGCAGTAACACTAGTGAACCTGAACATGTAGAAGTGCCGGCACTCTCTGGCATTGTATGCAATCTTTAAGAAGCCTTAAGGACAGCAGGGTGGGTGGTGGTGATCTATTATGGATTTCAGGTGTAAAGGCTTCAGAGTTCCAGATGCAGAAGGAATTAGTGTGCACAACATCAATATACTAGAGCCTAAATCCAATTGCTAATCTGAATTAGAGTACACCCATAGAATCAATTGCAGAATGGTAACTCATCTCCTACATAAGTTGCACTGATTCAATAGGTCTCTTCTAGATGGAACTAGCAGTTGTATCTGGTTAACAAAAAATTAAGTCAATTCTCTCAAAAGTACTTAAGGGTTACACAAAAACAGAATAGCTCAAGTTCAGCTAGACTGTGTACCACAGATCAATCAGGAAACAAGGTACAAATTCCAAGAATTCATCACCATGGCTAACAAGCAGTACAAATAAAAGTCTTCCTTTAGAAACTGGAAGAAGTTGAATATCTTTCTCATAATACTCAAACCTGGTTTATGGCAGAAAACTGAAGAGAGACAAAAATAAGACACAATGGCTTACTACCACACAATAATGGCTGCCAAACTGGACAACTTTGAAAGGAAGTTGGACAAATCAGTTGCACGCACACACGCACGCACACGCACACACACACACACACACACACAGAGAGAATTCTACTCAGTACCAGAAGGAGTGTGCGTCTGTGTATCAGAGAACAAGCAGAATGGTGACATTCCTCTCAAGGCCTGCTTATGGTCTTCCCATACACCATACCCATTGGCTTATTTCTAATGGTGCAGTCAAGTTCTTTTTTAAAACATTTTATTTTTATCACACTCATTACACACTACAAAAACATAATACAAAACAAAATGAAACATAATACAAAACACAACAAATCACAAACGGAACACCACATTATAACAATTTCCTAATCTAAAACTACATATAACAACTAATTAACTGTCTACCTCTCAGTTGTTGGTTATACTTATTGATAATTCTTACTTTCATATTAGTTTCTTCACAATTCTGCCATTAATAGTCTTAATTCTCAAAGCCAAATGTTACTAAATTTCCCCACTTAGGTTGTTGCAACATTTCTGTGTTTCTTAAAATTGGAAATGGATCCATTTTTTTATTAAACTTGTTAATTTGTCCATTTCTGCAAAATCATATAGCTTTATCCACCAGTCTTCTTGTATTGGAATTGAGCAGTTTTTCCAATACAATGGTGCAAACTGAGTTCAAAGCACAAAGTATTTTGCACTCAATTAATTCAGTAATGAGGAGAGGAAAGGAAGGGCAGGGTCTTGGGAATTTTATCATATGAGGCTGCTAAAGAGGAATTTCAGCTGGGGATAGTAATGAATTTGGCCAGTACTTATCAGATGACGTCATGGCTCTCCACTTGCTATTTCACATTCTAGTTGTTACTGCTGTGCCCCTTTCATTTGATGGGAAAATCCCATCAGTACCTACCAACGTTGCTATTGTTACACTGCCACCCCTGGTGTGATAGGTCCCTTTACTTCAGTTCTGGGATTACTGCAGCCACAAGGCATGAGGGGGCTTGGTTCTCCTCCTCTCCTCCCTCTCTTGCTATTCCAAAGAAGCACGGAGTCAGTCTGCTTTGGCAAAGTGAAGGAGAGGGCAAAGAGAGGAGAGTGGAGGAGAACCAGGCCCCCTCATGCCATGTGACTGCAGTCATCCCAGAACTGAAGCAAAGTGACCTATTGCACCAGGAGGTTGCCAAGGAGCACAGTCACACAAATGAGGAGAGGTGTGATAATAAATGTTTTACAACCAGTATGTTCCCATTTCCTCTAACAACATGATTGTCATGAGACATGAGGCTGGTGTGATAAGGTCCTTGCTCTTCCTAGTAGGCTCATGCGAAAGCAAACTGCTGCAGCCTCTCCTAGAGTATTTGTTCTTCCTCATTAATCATTTTTTGCCATCTTGACCATACTCTGATATTGCTTAGTCACATGTGTCCTGGAGGGCATGATACACAACTGGTTGGCCACTTTGGGAGTCCAGTGATGGATTAGTTAGGCCTTTGGGCAGAACCAGCACGCCTCTTCTTCTGATCTTATATTTTTTACAGACCAGGGCATGGACCTCCTCCTCCTCATTTAGCTCAGAGTCTCTGTGTCATGAGTTAGGTAAGGCCAACCTGGCTAGGCCCTGACAGGAAGCAGCAAATCTGCTGTGGAGGTTCCCATGCATTAGTTAATGGGCTTAATGGGATTTTCAGGAGAAAGTGCCCAGCCTGTAACACACAGTAACAATAACACTCTTCTTCAGCCTGGGGTTGGGAGGAGGTCAGAAAAATAATATTACAATGAAATTGCATGACCATATAAATCTGTCAACTGTAGGATGCAGCTGCAAGTGCTGTGTCTGTTGCTTGTTCTCTCCATGAAAAATTAATGATTCCTTATGAGTGGACCCAAAGCCAATGCTTGTGAAATTAGCAGGCAGCAGTAGTATTAATGTGTGGGTGGGACCTCTGCTTTCTTTAGGTATCACGCCCAGTTTCCAAGTGAATTCCTCCCTGCACCTTTGACGAGCCATTCCTCTTTGTTCTCTCCTATTGTTCATTAGTCTACTTGTGTTTGACTAGTTTCAGTCACTTGGATGTGCTTATTAATCTCATCCTGAGGTTGAAAGGAGTTGTACAGAAGTGCTGCATGGTAATTTTAATTAAGTAATGGTGACTAAGGAGAAAAGTATTTTCCGGAGATTAAATGATCAGCTGGAAGAGGTGGATGGCTCTTGATTGTCCCCCAGGCCATGGGCCCAGTCTGTCATTAAACTTCAGGAGATTTCCTGCTGTAATATTAGTTCACATATACGATTCATATGTAAGAGTAGTACCATGCAAATAAAGATGGTGAGAGCAAAAGAGCAGAAGTTGCTCCCTCATAGCAAATGTTCACTCAATGGCCCTTTCAGAATATTGTGACATAGTATGTATGTGCCTTCCTGGATCTTTTTCATGGAAACAGAAAACAGGAGAGAGATGCTATGTGGCATATATGGTTTATGGTATACCACCACCATGTTGAATAAGGTAGAAGTAAATATGAAGTGACAAGAATAGTTTCAGGGCTCATGGTGGAGCAAGATTGCTAAAATGAACTTAGTCTGGGAGTGGTTAGTTCATGGATGAAATACTGACTGGAAACCTTATCTAAGTTACCCTCAATTCCATGTTAGAATAATTTCAATGAAAGAATGCAATAAAAAAAAATATATTCTGGTTTTGCCTGTGTTTTTCTTTCCCCCTCCAGACACCTTAGTCCCTGGGAAGGAACTCTATACCACCTCTCCTCTTGCTTCTGATCCAAAATTTGGAAGAGTGGAGCCTCTTTGAAACTACAGGGAAGGGATGGGATAATCAGAGCATCTCCCTTTCCCCATCTTGAAAAAGCAGGGCTGCTAGTGCTGTAAGAGCTGCTTCTTTCTGTTGAAAAGTGCTGTGAGAAATAAGTGAGGGCTTATCTAAATGGTGAAAATACTCCTCATAGAAGTTGAGGAGAATACATTTTGTACCAATGGGACCCCACATCATTTCACTCTATTCAGAAAGGGGGGGGGCAAAAACACTATATACTCCACGGTTCCCAGAGTTTAAAAAAACTGTGAGGGAACTGCACAGTCCTGCTCATTTGGAAAACCAATTCACTTTGCTGTGCTTTCTCAATAATAGCGGAAGTGGGAAGCTAGATTGTTCAGACATAGACAGGGGGCATAGCTTTCCAACAAGGCAGTGCCCAGAAACACCATGTTGGGTTTCTCCATAGTGATCGTGTGCTGAGGTGACAAAACAGCTTCCCCCACCCTGTTTATTTAAGCGAAGGTCCCACTTCCGCACCTTGGATTTGCTTTTTTTTTTTTAAAAAAAATACTGTTGATCAGCAACAACTAGTGAGACTAAAAACATGAGTAATTCACTCGCATCCACCATCTTGATTCGCAGGCATGCCCATTTGAACATCAAATGCAGATAGCTTCGTATAACTGTGATCTTGAAAGAAACCTGTGGATACAAATGAAAGCTGCTGAGAATTGGCATTACTGTGCACCAATCTACATTTTATTACCTTGTATAGACAAGCCCTGAGTTAATACTGTAGAAATTAGCATGTTGTCTGTGATGACTGAGGACACCAATATAAAAAAAGTTTGTTTTTTTATAGGATTTCTGTATCACCTCCCATCCCACAAGGGCTTTTGAGGCAGTGAATAAATAAAAACCAATTAAAACAATACAAAGGTAAAATATGTTTAAAACATATTAAAATGCTCTTTAAAACTCCTAAAAAGCAGTCTAAAAACAATCCTAGATGTTTTGAAACAGTTAAAACAGCAGTTTTAAACATTGAATGCCATATTGAAAACACTCTTTTGGCTGCCTGCTGGAAGCTTAAAAGAGGTGGGGCCAGCCTAACCTCCTGGGTAGCGAGTTCCACAGTCAAGGTACTGTTTCAGAGAAAGCCCTGTTATGTGTATCCATCAACTTAACTTCATGAGGTGTATTACACATTGCTCCTCGAGGAACACACACACACACACACACACACACACACGAATAAAATTAGGATGACTGTTTTTCTGCACAAAGCTATGCGGAGAGTTGTGGGCCAAAAAAATATCCAGTTGCCCACACCTGCTGATAGGCTTACTCTGACCAATCAATATCCTGCTTTTTTAAAAAATATGATATAGATAATCTCTATGACTTGTATGTGGGTGCTATTCTGAAACATGAGAGAAGACGTGATGATCAGTTATGCCACCATAACACCCTGAACACCATAATATCTTGAACACATCTGAGGCCCTTTCACACTGCACAATTATAGTACTATGATTCCACTTTAAATGCCATGGCAACAACCTACAGAATACTGAGGTTTGCAGTTTGGTGAGGCACCAGGGTTCTCTGGCTGAAAGTTGTAAGTACCCCTTGCTAAACTGTAAATCCCAGGATTTCATAGAATGTTGTCATGCCCATTAAGGTGGAATCACACTTTATAGTTGTGCTATAGTTGTGTAGTGTGCAAGGGCTCAATATCTCATCTAGTTTCAGAAACTAAGCAAGGGTTAGCAGCTGCATGGGAGACTGCAATATAATACTAAAAATCTCCAGCTATGGCCTGGAAACAATCCTGCTTGAGTTTCTGAATAGCTCCTGCCAGAGCTGACAGCACTGGCGAGATAGACTATTGGATAATAACTCAGTGATGTAATGGTTTGAGTATTCAACTATGACTCTGGAGACCAGGGGTTGAATCCCTGGTCAGCCATTTAAACCCACTGGGTAACCATAGGTAAAACAATCTCTTAGCCTCAGAAGAGGGGCAAAAGCAAACCCGCTTTGAACAAACCTTGCCGAAAAAACCCTGTGATAAGTTCGCCTTAGGGTCACCATAAGCTGGAAATGACTCAAAGCCATACAACAACAACATAAGGTAACTTCCTATATTTCTATGATGGACAGGGTCAGCAGGTTCAGTCCTACTTGCCCTCTATGAGTTGATTATCTCCAAAATTTAGGTCTCGGCATAGTCCGACAGAGGATCACTTACCACAATAACTGTACATGAATATGGTGAGCGAGTCATTTGTCAGTTGGTATTTGATCGTACTTGAGGAACTGAGCAGAAATTTGGAGAAGACATGACAAAACTCTCAGTGAATTACATTCTGGTATCTGTCTCAGATTGTCATCTTGGGAAAAGGTAATCTGTTTCCCTCAGTTTGGGGCAGATTTGGTACGGAAACATGTTTGAATGTCAACTCACCAGTTGGCAGCACAGTATAACACCCAGTCACCCCATGTTTCCATATGTATCACACGAAACTACCATTTGGTAAAATGATTCTCTGTGACCACACAGAATTACATTCAAAATAGGACAAGATTCTTCTCACTTAGATCAATATGTGTTGCTGACCTTATCCCTGGAGTTGAGGGTTAAGGCTGCAATCCTGTGACACTTATCTGGAAAGGAGTGAGTCCCATTGGACTTTCTTCTGGGCTGATATGGGTAAGATGGCACTGTCAACGAAATGCAGAAGTGCCTGATCAAAGGCAACAAAGTAAATCTACAGTACTTCCAATCTATCTTCCATTTCATTGCTCTGTGTTCTTTTTAAAACTTTGCCCTTCATGATTGCAAAAGATAATCAGCCTGGTGGCATAAGTTATTGCTACTCATCCTGGAGCAGGGCATTTGTCATTGCCCAACAGAGTTCATGTGAAGTTTTTGTTCCCATGTTCTCAACTAAAACCTGCCCTGATGTAAGTTTTCTTCATTTCATGAACCTTTAATACACTGGGAATCCCAGTGGCTTTGTGAAGAACTGCCATCTTGGCTTAAGAACTCTGATTATGAAGTTGAATCTATAGTTCCCTTTATTTTAGTGGGATATTTGCTGCATCTAATCTTCATCTAATATCTTAGAGTGAAGAAATCTTTATAACTGGAAATCATCTGGAGATATTTTCCCCCATCCTTTTTCTCTCTGTCCCGCCCCCCTAGATGTTGCGTAATCTTTGGGGAGTTGTAGTGATGTGATCTGTAAATAGGCAGTACTGTGTATGTGCTTAAGTCCATTCAGCAGTTCACCTATCTGGGAAGCATCATCTCTTCAGATGCCAAGGTTGACAAAGAGATTTATCACAGATTAGCAAAGGCATATAGCGCATTTGGAAGACATTACAAAAGTCTGGAGTAATAAACACCAGAGGCGAAGCACAAAAACCAGTGTGTATAGAGCCATTGTACTGTCTATTCTCCTTTACGGATCTGAAACATGGGTCACCTATCGCCAACACTTACAACTCCTCGAATGCTTTCATCAGCGCTTTATATGCACAATCCTAAATATACACTGGGCTGACTATGTGACGAATGTTGCTGTCCTTGAGCAAGCAGGGACCACCAACATTGAGGTCATGATATTGAGAACACAGCTGCACTGGGCAGGGCACGTTTCTAGGATGGAGGACCATCGCCTCCCAAAAATAGTATTCTACAGTGAACTCACCACGGGTCAGCATAAGAGGGACACTCCAAACAAGCAATACAAGGACTCTCTGAAACAACATCTCAGGCTCAGCCAAATTGATCACTAACAATGGTCTGCCATGGCCTCACATCGGGAGGCTTGGAGACGCACTACCCACAATGCTGCAGCCTTATTTGAGAGCTCATGCCAAACAAGTCTTGAAGAGAAACGACAATGCAGAAAGAATCACAACCAAGAATCATCACTCAAGGAGACCTTTTGCTGTGCTTTCTGCAACTGGACATGTTTATCTTGGATTGGCCTTTTCAGTCATCAGCTTACTTGCAGAAAGCGTGGGATGAGTCCTTCCTGAATCTTCGTTTGCAAAGAAAAGCCAGAGTATGTACTGTACATACTGTACAGCAACTGTGTATCACTCTGTTATTGCCGTTGTGATGAAGATGATTACCATCATCATCTCAACCACCTCCACTATATTGCAATAAAAATTTTAATACCTCTAGTTCCTTTCTTGCACACCTTTGAATTTTGACTGTAACCTGGCTGTAGAAAGAGACAATGAAATGCTGAGAACCCTGGGGGTTTAGGGAATGTCAGCATATAATACAGAAGAGGGCCATCATAGCCTTAGAACACATACTGATTATCCTGAAGATCAACTGAATCAGATGGAAATGCCTCCCCAACCTACTGCAGCTGTCTTTGCAGGAATGGAATTTGATGGCTTCAAACCTGTATGAACATACTTTAGGGTTGTCTGGAGCCTAAAACTGCCTTCATGCTATCTGCTGTAATTTTTGTGTGTGTGGTTAACTCCTTTGATGCCACTGATTGTCTTAAAGCAAGGTGGTTATTTTGATCACTGAGAGAGCTTTGTTTGCTTTTGCATTTTTATCATTTCATCTTGACACTTTGCACAAAGATTTAACACAATTTTACCAGATATAAAATTTCTTTAAAATGTGCTAATAAACTCCAGGTGCAGCCATTGCTAATCTGAGGGAATTTGGATTAATGGACTAGTAGTTTTCAGCATGGTTGCATTCAGTGTCTGCAAAAACTGACCTATTCAGCTTTTTGCTACATTAAGAACAATATAATTAATATCCTCTGCCAGCCTTCCTTAACCTGCAGTTTTCCAGAGGTGTTGGATCACAACTTCCATCATCCTGTTCTAGTGTGGTCTGCTGGAGGTGGCTGTCGTATGCAGTGAGGGGACTCACATCTTTGACCCTCACATCCCAAACACTGTAAAGGTAATAGGTATGTAATGTAAATTTTAAAGCAGAATGAGTTAGATATCATCATCATTATTATTACTATTACTATTACTATTATTCCCACCTTAGTCCCCATCTGAGACTCAAGGTAGTTTCTTCCTGAGCTGTCAGCCCTCAAAGGCCTGCTGAAACAAAAAGGCCTTCAGGTGCCTATGAAAGTATAGCAAGGAGGGTGCCAGTCTGACCTTTCAAGGAAGCGAGTTCCTGAGCCAGGGAGCAGCCACTGAGAAGGCCCTCTTTTGTGTGTCCCACCAGATGTACTGTGAGAATGGTTGGACAGTGAGATGAGTGTCTCCAGAAAATCTCAAGACACAGGCAGGCGGGCTCCTATAGAGAGATTCTTCAATATAAATTTTAATACTGGTATATAACAAATGATATACAGTCAGACCCCCACATCCACAGAGCCAATATCCATGGTTTCAGTTATCTGTGGGACCCAAAACAAGGACACATACCATAGAGCCAGCCTAGAAAATGCCTAGAGAGGCATCTCTCTAGATATCTTCTAAGTCCTCCAAGCAACTCTATGGTATTTTGTACTGGAAGTCCATTACTTTTAATAGGGTTCACTGTTATCCGTGGCTTCTGGTATCCATGGTAAGTCCAGGAACAGAACCCCTGCAGATACGGGGGTATGACTGTACTTCAATATAAATTTTAAAATGTTACAAATTTTAACATATTAAAATTATTTTAACTAAGTTTTTCACTCAGTTATTTCATGTTTAATACAATCAACTTGATTTGTGTAATTTTGACATTTTGGATCATTCCACAGTTCATTGCAACATGCCAGGTTATATGTGCAGGATACTCTGTGTGTGTGTGTATGTGTGTGTGTGTGTGTGTGTGTGTGAGAGAGAGAGAGAGAGAGAGAGAGATCTTGCAGAAAATTGCATGATGAGTATGATTTCATCCACTTTGCTCATTGTGATTTTGACACTCTGTGCTAGATGTCATGTGCCAAAGGTTAGGCCTTGTTAAACAAGTGCAGCACTTGCATGATTGGTCATGAGTGGTATCTTTTCTTCTTTTCTTCCTATATTATCTTATTTTCCCCTCCTTCTTTCCAGTGGAAAATTTGTGTAATACATTCACCTTGTAACTTATTTTTTAAAAAAGAAAGTCTGTTAATTTTTCAACTGATCTTTGAAACATTGGACTTGACAACATTGCAGTCTAAGTACCCTCCCTTGCAACTGTGTAAGTTCAGCTGTTATTAAGAGAAACATTTTTTTTTAATGAGACTGCAATTTTCAGGAGGAGGAGATATAGCCAAATGTGAAGACTGATCCTGGCAAAATGAAGGAGGGTGGGGGAGATGGAGTTAAATGAAATTATGTGATAAGAAAACCTATGTGTTTAATTTTCTCCCATTCAGATGTGGAATGTTGGCCTGATAGCTCCTTGTTTCTTGAATATAGGCGCGGAGAGACAGAAGGCATTTAAGTAACCCCACATTGCAATGGTCCTTACAGCTGTTCAGAGCATAAATTGCTTCATTGAAAACAACAAAGAAGCATTGGACTGGATCCCAAGACTGATATTCAGATTTTTATGCACGTTTTACAGCCTTCCCTTTGATTACCATTAAAAGTCCCTATGAGTAAGAATGTGCATCAAATGAGGAAAGTGATACCAATACATTGAATGATAGTAGTTTTTAAATAGAAATACACACACACCTTTCTCTCTGGCTTTTCTTTGCAAAAGAAGATTCAGGAAGGACTCATCCTGCACTTTCTGCAAGTGCGCTGATGGCTGAAAAGGCCAATCCATGATAAATAAGAGTGCCCCTCTTATGCTGACCTGTGGCAAGTTCGCTGTAGAGTACTATTTTTGGGAGGTGATGGTCCTCCATCCTAGAAATGTGCCCTGCCCAGTGCAGCTGTGTTCTCAATATCATGGCCTCAATGCTGGTGATCCCTGCTTGCTCACCTCTCTCTCTCTGGCTTTTCTTCACAAACGAAGATTCTGCAAAGATGCCTTTGCTAATCTGTGACCAATCTCTTTGTCAATCTTGGCATCTGAGGAGATGATGCTTCCCAGGTAGGTGAACTGCTGAAGGGACTTAAGCATAGATTTGCCTATGGCAATGTTGGGAGTGGGGTGTTCATCCTGCAGTGCAGGCTGGTAGAGAACTTCCATTTTCTTCAGGTTGACTTCCAGCCCAAACAGCTCTGCAGCTGTTGCAAAGCAGGATGTTAGGGGCTGCAGAGCTGCTTCTTTGTGGGCAACAAGGGTGGCAGCAGCGAAGAGCAGCTCATGGGCTAGATAATTTGGAGTCTTAGTGCGAGCCCTCAGATGGCTTATGTTAAACAAGCTACCATCAATACGGTAACGTATTTAGATGCTGTCTTCTTCTTCAAGCTCTGCCATAGCCCTTTGGAGCATCATACTGAAGGAGATTGTAAATAAAGTTGGAGCAAGAACACAACCTGGCTTCACTCCATTAGTTATTAGAAAGGGCTCTGAAAGAGCATTGCCATATCTGACTTGATCGTGCTGGCCCTCATGTAGCAAGATAAGCATTTTAAGCAATTGGGGGGGGGGCATCCTAGTCTTTCCAGGATCTGCCACAGAACTTTTCTACTCACAGTGTCGAAGGTTTTGGTGAGGTTGACAAATGTTACATAGAGTCTCTTGTTCTGCTCTCTACATTTCTCTTGCAGTTGTCTAAGGGCAAATACCATATCCGTAGTACTCCTATTGGCTCTGAAGCCACATTGGCTTTCAGGAAGAAGTTCTTCTGCAATAGCAGGAACTAATCTGTTCAGGAGTATCCTTGCAAGGATTTTTCCAGCAATAGAGAGCAGTGTTATACCTTGATAGTTTGAGCAATTGGATTTTGCTCCTTTTTTCTTGTACAAGGTGATGATGACTGCATCTCGGAGATCTGATGGCAGTTCCCCTTTTCCCCAGCAATTCACAAGGAGTTAGTGGAATTTAACATGGAGTACATGACCTCCGTGTTTCCAAACTTCAGGTAGGATTCCATCAATCCCAGCTGCCTTACTGTTTTTCATCTGTTGTATGGCCTTAAGGGTCTCTTCCAAAGTGGGAGCTATATCCAGTTCATTTTTCATTAGTTTTTGTATCATATGTTGGATAGCTGAGCCTTAGACTACTCGGTTGGCACTGAAGAGGCTTTGAAAATGTTCAGGATGGAGGCTTTATCAGTAATTAATGTTTGACCATCTGTACTGTATAAGGAGCTTTGGACCTGATAAGTAGGTCCATACACTGCTTTTAGAGCTTCGTAAAATCCTCTATGATCACCCAGATCTGCACAGCACTGTGTATTTTCTGCTATATTGCCCCACCACTTGTTCTGTATGTCTCGGAGTTTTTGTTGAAGTTTACTACATGTGAGGCGGAAAGCTGCTTTTCTTACATGGCAAGTTGGCTGGGCGAGGTATGCCGTCTTCTTCGCCAACAGCTCCTGGATCTCAAAGAGCTGTCTTCTTCGCCAACAGCTCCTGGATCTCTTGGTTGTTTTCATCAAACCAGTCTTGATTTTTCTTGTGGGAGAACCCGAGGGATTCTTCCACAGACTGGAGGATACTGTTTTTGATATGTTGCCAAAACACTGTAGGAGAAGGATCTGTAGGGTGATCTTCAAGTTTTCTTTGCAGATTTACCTCGAAGTTGTCTCTCATGGTAGCTTGGTGAACATTGTTGACTTGGAGTCTCCTCTTTAAGATGCCACCCTCTTAGTTTTGAGCTTAAGATGAAGATTTAGTTTACATCTTATGAGGAAATGATCTGTTTGGCATTCTGCACTGGGCATCACTCGAGTATGATGGACACCACAAATGTTTCTCTGACAGACTAGAACATAATCAATGAGGTGCCAGTGTTTGGATCGGGGATGCATCCAGGTTGTCTTCAAGCTATCTTTCTGCTGAAAGATTGTGTTTGTAATAGTCAGCTGGTGTCCTTCACAGAACTCTAGGAAGAACTGTCCATTATCATTGCAATTTCCAACCCCATGCTTGCCTAAAACTCCTTTCTAGGCTTCGGAGTTCTTTCCTACTCTGGCATTGAAGTCACCAAGGATAATAATTTTATCTTCTACAGGGGCTTTTTGTATGAGGTGGCGTAGGTCTGTGTAGAATTTGTCTTTCTCTACCAGGTCAGCTTGCATAGTTGGGGTATATATACTGAAGAGAACAACATGTAGGAGGCGTAAGGAAATAATGCAATCAGAGTGTCCTGTTGGCAAGATTTCGAGTTTGGAGGCAATGGAGTTTTTAATCATAAAGCCTATTCCTGAAGGATGTTTTTCAGTTTTGGGTTTACCAGACCAGTAAAGTGTTTAGCTCGTGCCATGTTCTTTAAGGCTGCCTTCCTCATGGAGACGAACTTCACTAAGAGCAGCGATGTCAATATTAAGTCGTAATAGTTCGTGGGCTATTACAGCAGAGCAATGCTCAGGCCGTCCACTATCTGCACACCCCTATACCAGCCACAAATTACAGGGTACAAATATCAGTGGGGTGAAGTACTGTGATTTCTGGGTCAGATTATTCAATTTGTATCATCATCATCAACATAACATCATCATCTTAACTTCATAGGAACAATGAGATCTCGGTACTAGCCTGACAGTAATAAAGATCTATGCATTTGATGGAAGTGCATAGAGATCTAAAGCACTTTAGTGATGACATTACAAATAGCCTTTAAAAGGGATGCATTTCCTGGTTCCGCACTGGAGAAAATGGAGAACTAGAAATAAGATTAATGTTATATGAAACTAGATTATTTGTTTATCTTGATGGATTTTGTGCTTTTGGTCCTTCCCTTATGGTTATTCCCATACAAATCTCAGTGAGTTAACTTCCTATTCAGTCTGTGCTGCTATTTTTATGCAAATAGTTACCCAATAATGACTTGCTACTTAAGAAATGATCTCCATTGTTGCTGGATACCCTGTTCAATAATTGACTGTGACTCAAGCTGTACGTCTGTGTAGCAGGGACTGTAGTCAATTACTGGATGTGTAAAGCCCACAGTAGAGCAGAGCAAACAATGACTTCTAGCAGGAAATATGAACTCTGAATATAGCCTTTTAAACAATGAATCTATTTGACACTGAGTTTTTGTTGTCACCCATCCGATACGTAACCTGAGGAAAGGCATCAGCATTTAATAAGAAATGCTGTTCATATTAGTGTTGCAGATGGATGGGTGGGATTAAATAAGAGGTGCAGCGCTGCTGAAAACAATGTAAAATGATCTGTGAATTAGGAGAACAAATCCCCCTTTTCCAACATTGGCTTAGCACTATGTTGAAAGTGATTTTGAGAGTCATTTTCTTTCTTCTGCATGCTTGAATAATCTGCTCTGATTGGCTACTCCTCTATTGCATTCACTATTGTCTCCCTGCCACTTGTCTCCCCACATCTACCTATTGCATAAAGAAATTCTATTCCAAAAATCTGTGTTGTCATCCCTCCCTCCCCCTCTCTCTGACAATTAGTTTTTTTCTTTGTGTGCACTAGTATCACTTTCTCTTCTATGGCACACCCCTGCATAATCAGTTAGTTACTCTATAATTATATTGAAAACACTATGTAAATACCAAATTATTTTCATGCAGATTTCTTGTTAATTATACCTCAAGTTACCAAGGACTAATTACGATGTAACTTCCACTTTTTAGATGTAAGGATAAGGCTTTGTTTTATTTTATTATCATTTTTTTTAAAAAAAGGATAGAGGGAACTAGATAATTACTCTGGAGTTACATAGCACTTACTTTGTCACCAGTCATGTATTTATCTAGCATTACTCTGTGGTTAATTGTCACCTTTAATGGAAACCAACACCAGAGTTTTTGGCTTGCCTTCTTCTGAAACTGACTTTCAGAAGTTGGTTGTGTTGAACTAATTTAGCTTTCATGCCAATTGCATCATGGATTAATAATATCCAACAAGAAGGCTGGGAATATTACTAGTCCTCATTTTGTCTCATTAATTACTGAGGTACTAATGAGACATGCAGCACAAGCCTACTTTTTTGACCTATAGTTCCTCATGCTGGCTGAAGGATCCTGAGATGTGTAGTCCAAAAAGTAACATTTCCAGGCTCTGGTACTATGCATGTTTACTTAGAAAGAAGTCATACTGTACTCCATTAGGTTTACTCTCAAACAAGTATGATCAGGATCACAACTTTAATTGCAGCCCTTGAGTAATTCTCTTAGAAATGCCTGTAAGGGTATGGCAGTTCCTCACACTGATATCTAGCCATCCTCCCAAGGATCTCAGGCAGCATACATGTTCCTCCATTTTTCCTTCTGAGAAATGATTCTATAAAGCAGCGGTGGAGAACCTGCAACCCTCCAGAGTTTGTTGGACTCTAATTTCCATCTGTTATAGAAATATAATAATACAATCTGAGAGCTGGAAGGGGCTGCAAGGACCATCTAGTCCAACCGTCTGCTTTCAGAATATCCAACTAAAACACTCCTGAAAAATGTCCATCTAACCTCTGTTTAAAGACTTCCAAAGATGGAAAGTCCACTACTCTCTGAGGCAATCTATTTCACTGTTGAACAGCTCTTACACCAAAGAAGTTCTTCCTAATATTTAGGTGGAATCTCTTTTCTTGTAATTTGAATCCCTTGGTTCACGGTCTAGTCTCTGGAGCAACAGAAAACAAGCTGACTCCATCATCTACTTCCCTTCCCTTCAGATATTTAAAGACAGCTATCACGTCACTTCTCAGTCTTCTCTTCTGCAAGCTAAATATATCTTGTTCTCTAAGTCATTCCTCATAAGGATTTGGTTTCTAGACCATTGATCATTTGGTTCCCCTTCTCTGGACATGTTCCAGCTTGTCAGAGCACTTATCACACGACAGTGTTATAGCACTATTATTATACTTTAACTGTTATGGTTGTTTCCTGTGGAATTCTTGGATTTGTAGTTTAATGAAGCCTAAGAGCTCTGTGGTCAGAATGCTAAATGCCCCTCCCTAACCTGCAAATCCCAGGATTCCACAGGAGGTAGCTATAGCAGTTAAAGCAGAATAATAGTGCTATAACACTGTCGTGTGATATATCCTGGTCAATGGCGCCATAGTCCAAGAATATCTAGAGAACCAGACAGTCCTCAGCACCAGATATTAAGAACCTTTGTCTGAGGGTGTGTGATTGGCCCCAAAACATGCAGTCAATTGCAGAGCTGAACCCAGGTCTCTCTGTTTCAAGATGAACCATAGCATCACTGTAACTTTCTCCTTCAAAAAGCCATTAGTGTTATTGTTTCAGTTTTCAGTTGAATCAGTTACTGAATGTAATTACTTAATGGAACTAGTAACCGGTTTTAGGACTGTTAGCAAAAACAGTAAATCCAGAGACACTTGCATGTAATAGTTTTATGTTCTATCAAGGGATATTAAATTGGAGGGGATTCTTTCTTAAACCACGTCTCAATGTTTAAGAACTTTTTATTGTGTAATGTGTTTGGCTGATGGATAATTAGGATAATAGTCTGAGGTGTAACATGATGAATATTACAACAGATCACTTCTTTCAGGGATGATATACAACTTAGAGACCACATTTGACACCCCACAGTAATGTGTCATAAAATATTGTCTGTAGTACTAAATGTTTTGCAAATTATTCTTAATTGGCGCATCTGAGAGAGAAATTCTGAATGGTGGAGTCCACATTTTTATCCAAGATTTATTAGGATATCCAAGATAGACTGGGTTTAGAACACCTCTTTCAGTACACTTGTGCATTAAAAACTCTCACCCAGAAGCACACTGAGAGTGCAGTACCATGTTATTGCCTCTATAAAACAAAAGTGCTTAAAGTAAATACTACTCTCAAAGAAGTGAAATGACCTAAAATCTAAAAATAAATTTTGAAAAGAGGTGCAAGGGGAAAGCTCTATGTTTATTTAATGAATTTATAGTTATAACCCGTCACACAGTCCAACAGCCCCTCAGGGCAGCTAACAGAAAAATAACAAACAGGAAGCAAATAAAAAGCAACAGTAAAAATGCATTGGAAATAGAATCAATATGTTATTCACTTAAAAAAAAACATGTTTGAAAAAATAGGAGACAGACTAACACCTGTCAGTTAAAAACAGTAATCACCTTGACTTCCAAGGCCAGGATCTAACTGGTTTTTGCTCTGGTGGAAGAAGTCCAGTGGTGAATTTTGGAGGATGTAATTTCTTCCTTCCTCCCACTCAGCCTCACATGTTCAGAAGGGGATGTTCTCCTGCTCTTTCTCTCCCAGCTTTCTGTACAACTTCAAATTCTGCTCTACAGGCTTTCCCAGCCCACTAAGGCAGTTCTTGACAATGTGCAGGGTCTCCATGAGGAGGGGAAATTTGCTTCCTCTGAGATTTACTGATAACTTCTTCCATCAGCAGAAGGATCCTGCCCCAAATATAAATAAGAACATCTTTACTGATTTCAGAGGGTGAGAACAGAACCAGGCTTTTGAATTTCTATGGAAGGGCAATTTGTGGCTGCTTGTTGTTGTTGTTGTTGTTGTTGTTGTGTGCCTTCAAGTCATTTCTGACTTATGGCAACCCCAAAGTGAACCTATCATGGAATTTCTTGGCAAATTTATTCAGAGGAGGTTTGCTTTTGCCTTCTGCTGAAAAAGTAATGGCTAGAATTAATGACTGCAGTTACAAATGCACATTCATAATTGGTTCTTAGTCACGATCTTTATGTAAGCAGTTACATTTTGCCACTGACCTGTTGCATCCCTTCTCTTCTTTTGACCTCCCACCCTACCCCTGCAACATATATACTGCTCACTAACCCTTCAAATGTATGAATTAGGAAGAGAAAATGAGATAAATCCTGAAAAAGTTCTGTCAAGTCCTCTTAAAAATGCCTTAAACTGCCAGCAGTGTCATACGGAAGAATGCTTAGCCACCTGAGGAATCCCTTCAGAGCCAGATTGGCATCCCAGGAGGGCTGGTGAAAATGGGAAGGCATGTGGTAAACAAGGTTGGGTAGACAACACAACAAAAACACTGTAACCTTATTGTTTTCCAGAATATGCCATAAAATTACACAACATTTTGTTGGTAGACAAGGTATGGCATGTTCTGATTCAGTCTCCCCTCTTGCCCCCCAAAACATAACAGGTATAGTTCGCAATAACAGGCATGAATGCATAACCTAGAGTTATGCAGTTATAGTTGATTTGTATTGAACAGTGGAGGGAATATGTAGAGTTCATAAAAGTCCTCCAGTCCTGACTTACTGGGCATCAGCCACTACAAGTGATGAGGGTCTGTTCTCCTGTTGATTGGGACTGACGTTTCTACCACCCTCCTACCAGTGATCTCCAGTGCAAGGAATCCCCTTCTGACTGTCACATTGGAGATCACACACAGGAGGGGGATGGAAATATCACTCTGCTGCATCCTGATTGACAGGAGAGCAGACAACTATCACTTGCAGTGGCTACTGCCTGGTAAATCAGAATTGGGGGTGGGGGGGGAAGTCAGGCTGGGAGATTTCACTCAGCTTCATAACTGAGGTTGTTATATAGAGTAACTAAGTAGCTGATCTAGAATCTCAGCTCCTTTACTTATATCCACCAGTTTGGTCTTGGACAAAGAAGTATATCAGGATCCATTGGAAGAATTCCTGCTTTTCAGTTTGTGAAGTTATCTAAATCCTTGTTGTTTTAGTGGGAGTTTTGGAGAAAGCCCAAATGAACAAGAATGCCTCTTCAACTAGACAAGAGGTTGGACTCTTCTAAAAAGAGAGGGGACTCAAAGTCTTAACATGAAGCTCTTAACATGAAACTGTTAACATACCTTTAGTATCTTGAGGATAGTCTCATGTGAAGTTTCTACTATGAGATGACCTTTTAAAACTGTTCTGAAGCAGTGGATGTTAGGACAGATATGGGGTACCTCACAATTTTTGTTTTATTTTATTTGCTTTCAAAATAGCCTAACCCATTATGGTCAATGAATAGGGTTTGTGGATGTTGTAAGCTGAAACATTGGAAGGGACAGAGGTTCCCATTCTTGTGATAGAAGAATATGACAGATCAAATCATAGCTACTAAAAGAAAGGTAATACTCTTGTCAGATCCCACTGGCTTCTAAGTACTGTATAACTCTGCCCCCTGTACAGGTGATTGTGAACTAGTAGATCCAGGACAGGATTAGCCAGTTTGGAAAAAAATGCCTGTTTGGTCTTTATAATGAGCATGCCTTCACCTGCCCAGATTGCTGCATGGGAATTTGTGCCCTTGCCTGTATGCAGTTCCTGGTTGCCTTCAGTGACTGGGTAAAAGATGCCCTTTATACCTTTGCAGCATGATCAATGTTCCCATTCTCTTCCTTGTATGCATAAAGCATTATTACAAAGCTGGTTTGTCTCTATGTGCATACTGGGGAGGGGGAAGGATTTATTTAGTGGTCACAGTCATACAAACATACCAACAAAAGTTTGGAAATCCAGCCCAACAGGATCAACTGATTCCTTTTCCTTCCTTCCTTCCTTTCTCTGGAAATTATAGAAACTGACGGAGCTGAATGTTGAGAATAAAAGAATAAAATTTTTTAACAGGGCCTTGCAGTTCAAAAGAATATAACAATACAGTATAATAATTCCTAGAGGTATTAGCATGCCCTACTACCCCCTCCCCATGATATCTCATAATCAGAAATATTGGACACTTTTAGGGGTCAGGTTGGCTGGGGTAACCCAAAAAGGTCAGTTGGAGGTCACAATGACCTGGGATGTGTCTTAGAAATATTTTGGCAAGCAAGCCAATGCAGTATTAGGATTTTGTGGAAGCCTCTTAGTAAACACAGTCATTAAGGAGGTATGTGCTAATCCTTTCTTCCAGCCTTGTGTGCATCAACCATGATTCATTCAACCAAACAATTAAGTGACCATTCCCAAATCTATTCTTACGAAAGTCACCTCTAAACCCCCTCCTGATTAATCTTGTGAGATTGTCATAAACCTATCAACTCCTGTCTCCCAGCCATTGACACAATCTGTGGAGTTTTCTTTCTCTACCTGATGGAAAAGCCATCCAGGCTTTGTCCTAACCAGAGTACCCCTTCAGGATATGAAATAGGGTATAAATATTAGTCTCCTCACAATAGAAAGGTGTGCCATGGTGGATGAACCCAGCCACTCTCTTTCTTGTTGCGCCCTCGGATTGGAACCTCCTGTGCCACCCTCAAATGCCTGTCTGAGTACCTTTGCTGCATGAAACTCTACTCTTCAAGACTGGTAACTATTGCCATATTTCCCCATATTTCTCCCTCTATCCACTCTTTCTGCCTTACTCCTCGATAGCCTTGTATGGTTCTTAGGAACATGTGTGGTGTGTGTGAGTTCACTAGGTGTTATTTCCAATAAAATACTTTATTTCACTTTAAGTTGGAGTGCTCTCTACAGTTAGTACTGGTATATGTAGGTGAAAAGATCCTGAAGTTATCTGCCTTTTGCAGGCTTCCGTTTGAGCTAATAATTTCCCCAGACAGATTTTGTCATCACAGATGGGTCTTAGGGTATCTGACACAGCAGACCTTTCAAAACAAAATTCAGAGATGTCTGCTATTGTTGTCTAAGGCTTTTTAAAAATAAAAATACAATAGGGTCTGCAAAGCAACAGTGAACAATAATCCCATTTTTACACCTGTGCCATGTTATCTTCATGCTGTAAGAACACTAATATCCTTTAATTCTCAGCTAGGAAAAAGACTTTCTGCTCCAAGGCTTGCCCATCCATCCATCTATCTATCTATCTATCTATCTATCTATCTATCTATCTATCTATCATCTGCATTAAGTTATCTTCAATTCCTCTCTTATATGAGTACTAGTATTTTGGTTTTCTTTGGTGCCTTGGTAAATTTATTCTGTCTACTTTAATTGGACTTCCAGATCTTTTGCTATTTGAATTTTCATTTACTTAGGAGAAAAGGGGACAGAAATATGTGCTATTCCTATTATGATTTAATAATAAATAAAATAATAATAATATAAAATTAATAATAAAAATTACTTGCAAAGATTAATTTAAAATGCCACAGTGGAACTTGACAGTTTGTGCTGGTTATTTTCATTTCCTTGCCAATTATTTATGCTATTTACATGAATTGGTCTTGGGCTCTAGGTTTTGTTCTCTTGATTGTTATTCTGAATGAAATAAATATTGCAGTGGATGGACAGTCACCCCATGCTGAAAAATAAATTATTATGCTAGTAAACAATTACTGAAGGAGAATCAAGTGCTATGCTAAGGCAAACGATGGAGCATTTAGACAGTGAGCACATCACATTCTCTGGCAACAGAAGGCTTCATTTGTAAGATGACTGGCAGTGTTGGATTCAAGATTTGGATGGGTTTAGGAAATATATGGTAGAGGTCCCCTCATCCCAATTTAGATGAGGGCAGAGGTACAAAGTGATAACTCTTAGAGGCTGAAACTGATGTTTCAGCCTCTAAGATACAGAACTTTTAGTATTGCAGGCTCTCTGATGGTTTTGAAGGCCTGATATTTGCCACCCCTGGCTACCCTCTGGAGATGTCCCAGATAACTGAGCATCCCACTTTGTATAGGGGGCACTTTCAGACTACAGTAGCACCCCCATATCCACTGATTCACCAACCTCAGATTCAATTATCCGTGGTTGGTGGTGGCAGGGAGAAGGGATTTTGGGGGCCCCATATGTTTATCTCAGGTCAATGTAACCTCAACTAGCACCCCCGTATCCTCTGATTCTGGGAGTTGCATGCCTGCATTGCTGGTTCCGTCTGCAGAGCCTGCCTGGAATGTCACATCACATGGATGGCATTGATTCGGAACAACAACAATGCTACTACCCAGGGAGAGGGGGTGTTGTTTGACATCACAGTCACTTAGCAACTGACCCCCCCCCAAATCCCTGTGTTTTGCTTTTTATTCTCTCCTTTCCGTTAGCCAAGGAACTATTTCTCCATTTTTTGGAGGTGTTTTCCAACAGAAGCTTGGATTGTGGATCCCTGCAGAGCAGAAGTGGGTTGGACTGGATGGCCTTTGGGGGTACCTTCCAATTCAAGCTGTTCAGCAGTGGAATATGCTGCTGCCTGGGACTGCAGTGGTCTCCATCTTTGGAGGTTTTAAAACAGAGGCTGGACAGACTGTTTTGATTGTGTAGTATTCCTGCTTGGCAGAATGTGATTGGACTAGCTGGCCCTTGGGGTCCCTTCCAGTTCTGTGATTCTATGGAATACACTGCCTCACAGTGTGGTGGAGTCTCCTTCTTTGGGGGTGTTTAAACAGAAACTGGATGGCCATCCATGGTTGGGCTGTGCTTGGATCGTATCTTCCTGCAGAGCAGAATGGGATCAAACTAGATGGCCCTTGGGGGTCCCTTCTAATTCTTCTATGATTCTTTGAAACCATGGATTGAAATGACAGGAAGAGAGATTCCACCTAAACATTAGGAAAGAACATCTTTAGTTCCTTAATTATGGCTTCTTGCATGGCAGAATGGGGTTGGATTAGAGATTCCATCTAAACATTAGGAAGAACTTCCTGACAGTAAGAGCTGTTTGGAAGTGGAATACACTGCCTTGGAGTGTGGTGGAGTCTCCTTCTTTGGAGGTTTTTAAACAGAGGCTGGATGGCCATCTGTTGGGAATGATTTGATTGTGTATTCCTGCATGGCAGGGGGTTGGACTGGATGGCCCTTGTGGTCTCTTCCAACTCTATGATTCTATGATTCTGTAAAGAATGTTACCTGCCCAGCCCCCCTTCCAAAATTCATCAATTGGCTATATTTCATAAATCAGCTTATTTATTGCTGCTTCAGAAGTTTAGCAGTAGAGCTGGACTTCTCCAAAAGAAGGGACTTAGTGAGGGTTTGTTCAGAACCTAACAAAGAGGTATTTCTGAATTCCCTAAAGACATGACCGGGTAGTAATTATGCGAACCCCCCTTGGACAGTGAGTTAGAATGGAAATGTGCTAATTCTCCTGGACATACCTGGAAATGAGCCAATCAAGTGGCCAGAAAACTCATTACTCTGAAAACTAGTTTTCCTTTGTTCTCCTCTCCTCAACAATAGAAGGTTGCCTTACGCTCATCAGTCTTAATGTTTCATCCATTAGCAATCATTAACATAGCCGGAGCTTCCATTGTCTAACTGTGGGAAACTTCATCTAAGATTTTATTCTACTCATAACACTCCTTCAGGGGGAATGTCGAATATAAATATCACTCCAAAATACAGCCAAAGTGTGCTCAGTTTCTGAGAGGCTGACACTCTGTTGTTTTGCTGTGTCACTGGCATGCATAGCTGTACTTCTTCTCTGCACAAAACTCTGCTCTTCAGACAGGAATATTATAGCCCATCATCCCAAATTCTATTTGCTGTGTCACCGGCATGCATAGCTGTACTTCTTCTCTGCACAAAACTCTGCTCTTCAGACAGGAATATTATAGCCCATCATCCCAAATTCTATTTGCTGTGTCACCGGCATGCATAGCTGTACTTCTTCTCTGCACAAAACTCTGCTCTTCAGACAGGACTATTATAGCCCATCATCCCGAATTCTATTCCTATATCCCAATACTTCCTCCTATTCTTTGCTAGCCTTGTGTGATTGCTTGAAGCCTGAGTGTTGGTGTGAATGGTTCTGAGATTATTTTTCAATTAATTTTTTTTAAAATTTTATTTCCTGACTGTGAGTTTTGTCAGTTAGTACTGGTATACATAGGTCAAAAGATCCTGTAGTTATCCAGCCTCTCACTGCCATATTGAGCTAATTAAAATTCCCCATATTAATATCTCATGTGAGTGGGGTTCCCACAGACCCCCAGTAATTTGGGTAGCAAGTTGGAACTATAAAATAAACTCCGTATCTAAGCTTGGTATGACTAAGGTATTCCAACTCTTGTAAAGGAAGCAACCATAAGACTTCTGTAGAAGGGACCTTCACTTGACTTTGTCACCCTAGATAATTATCATCCAGTTTCCAATCTCTCTTTTTAAGTAAGGCCTTAGAATGAGCACAGGCAGCACAACTCTAAACTTTATTGGATGATGCCAATAACCTGTGATCCATTCCAATCTGGGTTGAGAGGTGTTATGGGGCAGAAACAGCCTTGGTCACCTTGGTGGATCACCTGAACAGGGAGCTGGATAGGAGAGTTTGTCCCTGTTGCTCCTGCTTGATATTTTAGTGGCATTTGATACCATGAATTATGGCATCATTCTGGGCAGTTCAATTGATAAGGAACTTAGGGTCATTGTTTTGCAGTGGTTCTGGTCCTTCTTGGCTGGACATTCGGAGAAGATAGTGCTGGGATACTGTTTTTCAGCCTCCTGGCCATTAGCCTATTGGGTCCCAAGGGTTCAATACTGTCCCCTAAGTTTTTAAATGTCTACATGAAGCTGAGGGGTGAGGTCATTCATAGTCAATATGATGATGATACCCAGTTTTATCTCTCTTTTACAACTATTGCCAAGGAGGTGTGGAAGTCTTGAATCATTTTCTGGATGCAGTAAAGGTTGGGTGTGAAAAAACTGAGGCTCAATCTAGACAAGATGGAAATTCTGTTGATCAGTAAGAAAGCTAACCTGGGGTTAGGATTACAAACTGATTCTGGATGAGGTTGTACTCTCACTGAAAGAAAGACCAGGTCCATAGCTTGGGGGTGCTTTTGGGC
This sequence comes from Gambelia wislizenii, assembly GCA_030847615.1. Lineage (NCBI taxonomy): Eukaryota > Metazoa > Chordata > Lepidosauria > Squamata > Crotaphytidae > Gambelia > Gambelia wislizenii. Next base: position 224,224,465 of record JAUMIR010000003.1, on the reverse strand, counting down.
CCAGCATTGCTGCTGGAAAGCCAGGTGGCTGCTGTGTCCAGGAATGTCTTTGCCAAGTTTTGGTTGGCTCTCCAGCTAGTGTCTTTCCTAGGGAGAACAGATGGCCACAACAGTTCTTAACTTTATGCACTCAACTTGAGGATGCCCTTGAAAAGTGTTCCAAAGCTACAGCTAATGAAAAATGCAGAAGCCAGAGTGTTGTCAGGTGTGCACTTTAGGCATCATATATCACCAGTCTTGCACAGTCTCTGACTTCCAATTTGCTTCTGAACTCTATTCAAGGTGCTGGTTTTGACCTGCAAAGCCCTAAAAGGCTTGGGGCCAGGATACATGCAAATCAATCTTCTCCCATATCACCCTGTCTGAGAATCCTTAGAGGAGGCCCTGTTGTATGTCCCATCATCCCATGAGGCTAGATTTATAGATACACATGACAGCGCTTGCTCTGTAGCAGCCCCTTCCACTATGGGCCTCCCTCTCAAGAGAGGTCAGGTTGGCTCCATTCCTGTTGAGTTTTAGCTAGGCAGCTAAGACTGTGTTGTTTTGTACGCCCCTCAGTCCTTAAAAACAGGGGCAGCTGCTCTGGCTCTTTTTTTTTATCTATTCGTGTGTTTGATTGTTTATGTAAAGACCTTTATTTAGTTTTTATTTGTGTATTTAATGTTTTAGATGTTTTTAAATTTTGTATATTCCCTTGTGGGTGTTGGATGTTAAGAGGTGAAAGATAAATGCTTCGCACCACCCAACAAATGAACCAACCAACCAGCAAACAAACATTTCCAAGAGTCCTAGGCTTCTGAAAGGAACAACTCTATTTATTTACATGATAAATATGGGCTTGTGCATAAACAGAAGCATTTCAAATATAAACAGAGCTTGGGAGTAATGTATTAAAGCAGGGATAGACCACTGCTAGTGGTTGGAAGGCTACATTGGCTGTCCATGGAAACTGGGGCTCATCTATATGAGCCAGAATATGCTGGCTCTCCACTGGTATATCCTGGCAACAGATTTGGCCTGTTCTTCCCCTATTCCCTGCATGGAATAGGAAGAAGTCCTGATGGGCAGTCCAGCCTGCCACTGCAGCCACCACTGCCGCCATTTTTTCTGCTGACTCAGAAGGCAGAAAGGGGGAATGCAACATATGACCAAGGCCCCCTGCATGTGACCAGCCTTGTTCACATGCTTTGGGACTCTCTCCTGCCCTCCAGGAGATCCAGGGAAACTGCAGCAGCAGTGAGGGCTGGCCTGCAGGGATGGGCTCCTGCAAATATGTGGGGCCAGGTCTGTTATTTGCTGGTGGTAACAAAGTAAACTGGATATTTTTATAAACCCTTCTATTGAGCCCTACCCCACCTTCCCCCTGCTTCAGCCCTATATCTGCCCCTGGGGTGATGAGGACTGCTTGGGATAGAATGGGGCAAATGCCCTGCATCATATAGACTGTTGGGCTCTGAGATGGGAGCAAGGTGGGAAATTTAGCTCATTTAGACACAAAGGGCTTCTCTACATGAAGGGGGAACAAACTGGATAGCAAGTCACTACCCACAGTAATAGCAAGTCATAGCAGCTGCTACCTGTCTTAATGGTTTTACAGCCCCCTTAAATCTTGGATGCCTGTAGCCAAGATGGTGGTTGCAAGTGAATTACTCATGTTTTTAAATCTGATGCCACCAATCTTTTTTTTTTTTTAACCTGTTTCTATTGTGTGCACAAGCGATATTTCACCTTTCTGGAAAAAAAAAGAAGAGAGAAATATAACACAAACCCCTGTTTTATCACCTTAGCGATCACTCCCTAAGGTGAAACTCCAACATGGCAGCAACATGTGCTTGCCCTGTAACCCAGCCCCTCCCCCTGCAATTGTCTGGCCTTTGTGCTTCCTCTTGTATAGGGAAGCGATACATGGCTTGTCTTAATGAGCGAGAATGCACATACCACACGGGGTTTTTTTAAACAAGTCAGGAAAAGCTGCAAATGTTTTTTTCACTTAATTTTTGCTATTTTTGGCCCTTCTCCTTCACAATACGATGAGACAATGTGGGATCCCATTAAGATAGCTTGTTTTCTGAGCAAATTCTGTGAGGAGTATTTTCACCATATAGACAACCTTACAGTTTAGCAGAGAGAGAAACAACCTTATTCTTCTTTGTAAAACACAGAATGTAGTTTACTTGCGCATAATCAAGCACAGGGTCTTATGGAGGAGAGAGAGGAAAGAAGAAAAAGGGTGCAGGTAGAGTGAGGAAGAAAGTACGTGTATGTTGAAACAAACAAGAAGTCACAGTAAATATGTGTTGTTCCTAACTCCTATAGAGTAATATGCAAAATAGAAATTTGTTCACATAGGCATGCAAAGGTTGGCAATGATAACAATCTTTTTGTGCAGAAACCAACACATTTTTCACAGAAGAGCCCTAGAACATGAACTATTATTGAGAAATGTGCAAAAACACACCCAGCAGGGAGAAACTTTCAAATTACTCACTTGTGCATGCAACAATGAAATAGACGAAGATTTGGATCACTTAAAGAATAAGTTCTGGACACAAATGTTCTTTCTTTCACCTTCTTAAAATTAAAAAAGGAGAACTCTTTGTTCGTTAAATGAGATGTAAATAAACATTCTGGAAACTATTTGTACACAGTGTGATGGCAACAGGCAATCATGATGCCAGTAAATAAATGTTACTTCTTACTGCAAAGTGGTTGTCCCAGGGTTCATAAATATTTTACAGCAGTTATATTAAATACTTTCCCCTTGTTTGCTTGTTTGTTTGTTTGGTCTGGTTTTTAATAGAACTGCTGCCAAGCGGTGTTACAAGTACTATAACGCGTTAAAATTTATTAACTATCTTTTTTGTGAGTGTTGCTTTCTAAGTCCCATGAACTAGCTTAGCCTCCTCCAATCTGGTTCTTCTCAGATGGGCTAGACTACAAACTCCAGCACCCCAGCCAGCATGACCATTAAAGTCATCTAATGCAACTGGAGAGCACTTGCTGGGATAAGGCTGGGCTAGATGGAAAATAAATTGGAGGAATCATAGTTGGTACCTTTGTATATGAACACACACAGGTTTACTATCATCTGTATATCTTTGCATATTTTAATAACGAGGCAGGGACTACTCAGAATGCTCACAGCTGGATGTGTCATATTGGCAGGTGATGGAGTTAAGGTGAGGTTTCTACTCATGCATATCTTATATAAGGATGTAATGTTAAGGTGTTCTACTTCATGATAATTTCAAGGGTATCTCCCAACATTGGTAGTGTCAGAACTATGTGAATTGCACCTGTTTGTTAATCCATGGTACTTAAGGGAATGGTCTAACCCCAGACTGTTCGGGGCTACAATTCGCAGCAGCCTATAACCCATACTGAGGGATCATGGAGCTACAGTTCAAAAACATTTGGAGGAACACAGCTGCCACCCTGATTTTTCTCCTGTTAAACTAAATGGGCAAGAGGAACCAGCCTGGTCTATGCTACCCCCTCCCCTGGCTTATTGTGATGAGATTTCCATGATTTTCTTTAGATTCCACAGTACTCACTCTAGACGTTGTCTCTGGATGTGCAATAACTTAGAAGCCAAAAATGTTCCAATTGTGCTTACTTCACAGGGTGGCTAGAAATTTGTTGCGGTGTGCCTTCAAGTCATTTCTGACTTATGGCAACCTTAAGGTGAGGCTATGATAGGTTTTCTTGGCAGAATTTCTTCAGAGAGGGTTTGCTTTTGCCTTCCTCTGAGACTGAGAAAGTATGACTTGCCCAACATCAGCCAGTGGGTTTCCATGACCAAGCAGGGATTTGAACCCTGGTCTCCAGAGTCATAGTCATTCCCTTAAGTACCATGCTCAAACCACTACACCATACTGGCTCTGGCTGAACATAACCAGTTGAAAATGATGCAGTGGGAGGCAACTGTACAGACAAGCTGTCATTGATTATTATCCTAACTGAAAACTTCCACACAGCTGGCTTTTGGTTGGTAAGACCTGCAGAGCTCTAGGGTAAAATTACATGAATGTTCTTTTTTAGAAATTATTTTTATAATGACTAGGGTAAAAAAAAGATATCGACAAGCTCAAGTTACACCAAAGAATAAACATTAGAAATCCTATGAGAACAATTGAAGACTTAAACTTTGGGGTATTTTACCATTAGTTAATACAAACTAAACCTCATTTCCCCTGCGTTTTCATTTTATCTCTAAACTTAAAGCAGGAAAGCTTCCTGTATTCATCAAACATTTCCTTACGCAATCCAATGAAACAGGTGCTGCTTCTTTTTACAAAACATAATAATACTAATGGCTTCAATTCTTCAGGAAAGCTTTTAAAAGGTTGTTCAGATAACTGTTTCTTTCAATTCAATTAAGTAGTTGTATTGTCCACTTGGTTGCATGTTGGCTGATCAGATGAGGGGTTAGAGAAAATGTTGCTTTTAGAAACAAGGTGCTTTTAAATCAACAAAAGAGTGATTTTTCATGAATGTAAAAGCAGAGCATTTGCTGTTTCCTCTACTTTCAGTACTACCTTGGGCTTGTCTACACTATAAAAAAAAATCCTGTTTTGCATCACATTTTCCTGGTATGCAGTGACCCCGTTAACACCACACATATCAAAGTGAGATTGGCATAACTGGTTACACATTCTCTCCTGGTGAACTCACTTTGGTGCAAGGGAGCAGTCTGCGTCTCCAATCCTTCAGATTATTTGCAGCCACACAGCTGTGTCCAATCCCTTCCCTGTGTCCGATCCCGATCCCCAATCCCTTTTCCCTTCCCATCATTCATGTGTATATATGTATTTCTGCATTAAGTGTAAGGAGCCAATCATCTTTCTCATCCCACACATGTGTATTCCCAAAGGATATCTTGTACAACTGGGCAGGCAAATTGTGATTTAAGTTAGTCTGCATACATTTTCCAGCCTACCTGGTCATTGTCATGGACAGTCCCAGCTTAGGGGGTTACTGATATGAAGTCTACGTTGGAGGTGTGCCTGGCAGTGTTTACATTGCTGCAAACCACTCTCATGACATTTGATGCACTAGACATGTACCTTCACAGATGCATAGCACAATGAAAAAGAGAAGCAGCAGAAGAGAGAGAGTTCTTGTGCTGCCATGCCTGTATTTTGCTGTGGGTTTCTGCAATGGATTTGCATGCTCTAAGCACAGCCTTGACCATTCCTTGTGGGCCGAGACAGACTCATTGTTGGTGGGTGTTCCCAAGCAGCAAGGAGTATTGGAACCATTTTGTCATGCTGGTGTGGTCAAACGTACAGTGGGCTTCAATTTGTTTGTTCAAATTGTTCAAATGAACAATTTCTGAATGCCCCACTGCACTTTTTTCTAAATAGTGAGTGGGCTTCATCCAGAAGTTCAGAAGAAAGACACCATCATGAGGAGGGTCATTCCCATGGAGGGAAGAGTTGCTATTACTCTTTGGCTGCTCGCTAACCACTGTTCTTATCACCTAGTAGCTCATGACTTTGGTATTGGCCAGTCTACACTTGCAGAAATGTTTGTTAAAATAATACTGGCAAAGGAATTGGTTCTTCTGCCTTGAACCATTTTCCTATGAAATACTCGGGAGGTATGTATTGTAAGACCAACATTTCCATATAGTTCTTTGTTAGCATTACTGATATCCTGATATGCACATTAATTGTCATTCTATCCCCCCTTTTTAAATGCAGCGTTCGCTATAGATTGTCTAATATTTTGATATTCTTATATTCACATTTGCTGTCACAGTTCCCCATTTGCAATATCTGTATAGTCTTTGGATGTACCTATAATCGTACATACGCTTTGTCATTTTTCTTTCTTCCCTGTTCCCACTTTGCTTTCTGCAGATAATGGATGGGTTGTCTAAATGGGGATTCCCACAGGTGGTGAGGACAGTGGATGGATGCCATTCCCAGATCATTTTGCTGGTGAGACACTGGGGAGAATTCATTAATAGGAAGCACATGTATTCCATCCAGCTACAGAGAACTGCTGACCACAGTTTCATGGACATGGAAACTGGGTGAGGTTGTCAGAATCATGATTTACACATGATAAGGAACTTGGCAATTTATGTACTCTGTCACTCTGTGTGTGCATGCGCAAAACTGTGGAGAGTGGCTTTTTTGTGAAAAACATTTTTTAAAGCAAAACCTACCTTTTTGTTGGAAAAAATGCACACACCCTACATGCTGTTTTGCACAGAATAATTTCCTGAAACATTTGGGATGTGTGAATACCAGGGGAAAAATGCACAGAAATATTCATTTTCTCCTGTAGTGGGGCAAACAAACAAACAAACAAACAAAACAAAACAAACAAACAAACAAAAAACAACCACTACAGAAATTATTTGTCCTCACATAAAAGTTGAAGAGTTACATGCCTAATGAGCACCATGTTTTCCTTCCCTAGGGAAAGCTTTGCTGCTTAATTCTGCTGAAAGTATAAGCTTGTGATTCATCCATCATGTAGCTTTTCCCATGAGTTCAACTGGATTGACATGTAATGTACCATTCTAAAATCACATGCATCTTTCTGATACTGGGTCCCTGTTCTGACAGAAAAGAGTTTGGGGAATGCCATCAAGCATGAATTCATTGCTGATTTGCTATGAGATGAATGTGGCTTTTGAAAGTAATGCTAGTGCTATGAAAGACTGGGGGCTTTATCAGTGTCTTCTTTTTGAGAGCAGCACTTTGTGGTACTTCACACCCACTAGATTTACAAAACTATACCACTTTTAGTGTGTGGTGCACTTGTCTCTTATTTGAGGGGTTGGGAATCAAGTGTCCCTCTAGACACTTGTTGGACTGTAGCTCCCAGCATTATTTACCATTGGCTATGCTGACTATGGCTGATGGTAATTGCAATCCAACATCACCTGAAGGGCTGCATGATTCCTGTTTTATCCCATTCATCCCTTTTATTTTTTTAAAAAAAATTAAGTTATGAATGCAATATAAAAGCAATTTAACAAATTGCAAGGAGTCTTTGAAGTAGGACCATAAATATGCTTATGATACATACATGTGAAGAAGTGAGACCAGAAGATGACGGTGATCTTTCCCAATGCATCCACAGTAGATTTCCATGGGGCCTTGCTCACATTTTCAAAGGATATTAAACAAACATTTTGATTCACTGAAGTCAGTGGGAATTTTTTGTAGCCAGCGGTTGCAATCTAAGCCACTGTTGTATGCATTTAAATCCAATTGATTATTAGGGAGCTTTAGTGTCCAGAAGTGTGGACTGGATTGTAGCCAGAGTTGGATTTCCCTGGATTTGTGTATTGTGTATGTTTAAATCACACCACGCACAGTTTGTTTTTTAAAAAAACCCTTTTGGTTTCTGTTTGTGTGTAATTTGAAATGCTTGTTGTCTTAGAAACTTGATTTTTAAGCATGGAATCGACAACTGGGGGGCTTTGAAAATGTTGTCTTCAGTAGATGAGCTGTGTGTGCTCATTTCCTTTCTTTTCTTAAGTCCCAGCTTGGCAAGAGTAGACATAAAATGACGACTGCAAAGTGAGGTCATGAAACTGTGGTTCAAGATTTGCCATAAGGGATTTCTAGAAGATGAAAAGACTAGACTTCTGATGTGACCTGATGCAGCTGAGTAACTCCCAAAGTCACCAGCCAGTTTCTAACTATAAAAGAGACATCTGATCAGATTGTCATGCTTTATGTTTAATGAAGTGTTACAAGGACTTTGACACAAGCCATTACCCACTATTTACTTATTCAGGACAGAAACCTACTGGAAAATTGAGTGAAATTATCCATAGTTTAACAGCTTCAAGCAGATTGCAGTATGATCAAAATTTCTGAAACAAGCCCCTTTAAGTTCATTGGTGTTACATGCTGTTGAGCTCTAGCATTGTGCATTAATAACCATGTTTTACTAGTTCTTTTTTTTAAACTTCAGAATGCTTAATGGAAAAAAAACTTTTTCAGCGTGGTGTTAACAACAACAGTGTCTGATCTTGTTTCAAAAAATCCAGTCTTTTATTTGACTTGGCTAATGAGTTGTGGTTCCAAAACTTAATCAAATTCAAATTTGCTCTCAGCCTGACTGCTTTTGACTGAAAGCCATTTCAACTGTGACCAATTTTGTACATGGAAAGCATTTAGATGGTTGGAATATGCATGCTGAACTTACGTAAATGGTCATGATGGGTGATAATAATGCTCAAATGTGGGGGGGGGGTTGGTACCCAAGTATTAGTATGAATGCGGAAAAATGTGGAAGAGAAACATTCACCTATGAATACAAACAATCCCAGATGAATGTGTGAATGTCTGGATATAGATCTATATTCTTCCACGTTGTCAGCATTCAATGGCATATGGCCCAAAAGCAGAGAAATGTAAATCCATTTTTGGAAATTCACCTTTAAAAAAAAAAAAACCTTGGGAAGGGTAACATTTATCGGTATATATCCCAAATAATAATAGAGGAACTATTAGTATTTATCACTAGATCTCCAAGTTTTGCAAGTTTTTTCGGGGATGGTCAATATTCTCATGGAAAAATAGGTTGACCCCCATATATACGGATTTGGTATCCATGGTTTCACTTATTTACATCCCAAAAAAATCTGTTCTCTCTAGCCATTTCTAAGTTCTCCAATGTGATTCTATGGTCAACTTCTAGTGTTTGTCTCCTTGAAAACAACAGGGTTTCCTATTATCTATGGGGAGTCTTAGAACGTATCGGGGGGTTGACCTGTACTGAAATGTGCCAAATTTTAGATTTTCACAGTAACATGGCCACAAGGAAACAGATATCCATAGAACCATAGAAGGGCCATCTAGTCCAACCCCCAGCTATGCAGGAATACACAATCAAAGCACTCCCGACAGGTGGCCATCCAGCCTCTGTTTAAAAACTTCCAAAGAAGAAGACTCCACCACATTCCAGTATGTTCCACCGTTGAACAGCTCTTACTGTCAGGAAGTTCCTCCTAATGTTTAGGTGGAATCTCTTTTCCTGTAGTTTGAGTCCATTGCTCTGTGTCCTAGTCTCTGGAGAAGCAGAAAACAAGTTTGCTCCATCCTCTGTATGACAACCCTTCAAAGATTTAAATATGGCTATCATGTCACCTCTTAACTTTCTCTTCTCCAGGCTAAACATACCCAGCTCCCTAATTCCTCATAGGGCTTCCAGACCTCCCACCATATATGATGGTTGTACACTTTTGTCCTTTGGTTCCAATGCTGTTGAACAATATCTGTGCCTGCTTAGAGAGTGCATGGCTGTAGTTCTGAGGACCATGTTGTGCAACATCTGAAGACCAGCCCAGGACATGTTTTCTTGGACAGTAAGGCTGGATAGTAATGTCTTTTTCATGGTTCAGAGACTGGGGTGTGCTAATGATGATGAGCCTGTGGTAACATGAATAACCCAATTCACATTTGATTACTTTATGTGGCTCTGGGTATGCACATGCAATAACTAGCCCTGCTCTCCATCACAGAAAGAAGATGTTGCCACCATGCCATATAAGTGATTGATCCAATTCCAGGAAGGTTGCTTGCTGGTCGGGCTAAGCTGGAAGTTTTTCTCTCTGACATAACAGTTAATGGTACTGAAAATGGGGAAACATAGCTTGGAATAATTACTTTTTAGACTACAACTAGGACAAAATGTAATTTTCCTGAGCTCTGTATACAACTCTCAGTTTCTTCATTGATGATAGCACTGCACATGTGTCCAATTGCATGAGGGGAAAAGTAGACATGAGTTGGTTAAGTCTGCCCACTCTATAGAAATCACACACGTGAGGATGAGCATTCTAGAACCCTGAACAATCAGATTCTCTTCTGCACACCTTCACCCTTTAACACCTTGGGATGTAGCTAGTGGGGTGGTGGTGGTGAGGGCAATGCCCTCAAATAAGAATTGTGCCCACAATGAATTTTTCCTTCAGTCTCCTAATTTATAGCATCTCAGAGTGAGACACTGAAAATGATTCACACAGAGAACACTCATTTTGCCCCCAAACAACTACACCCCTGAAAAGGGAGATGGCTGGTTGGCTTTAAATCCTGGTGGAGATTTTTTTTTTTAACCCCTGCCCCTCAGAAGCACCGTAGCTCTCACAGTCATTGTATAGGTATACCTCAGAACAAAGTAGATGTGTTCCTGGTCATTATTTCTTTAACAGAATATTTGGTGCCAGTTTGATTTCCTTGAGGAGGGAGTTCAACAGTTAGGGTGCTGCTGCAGAGAAAGCCACCAGCATGCATTCACCAGGTGGTGTGACACACAACAAGGCATCTGCAAATGAATTAACTGGTTTTTGTTAATGATGTTGCCTTATGCATTTTAATGAAATTCTTACCGTTTGCCTTAACTGGAAATTAAATTTTTGTTTGGTTTTAATGTGACTAGCTGCCAGCATATTGTTTGTAAATGATGGTGTACAATTAAAGTGACTGATTGATTATTGATAGTTGAAACTCTTTAGACAGTTTCAGACTTTCAGTTAGTATAGTAATCATTATTCCTATGATACACTGAACACAATTATGTGGAAAAAGTGCACATGAATGAATGAATGAAATTATATCATTATAGAGCTTGAAGGGACTCCAAAGGGTGTCTAGACCATTCCATTGTTCGGCAGTGGAATGCATTGCCTCGGAGTGTGGTGGAGTCTTCTTCTTCGGAAATTTTTAAGCAGAGGCTGGATGGCCATCTGTCATGAATGCTTCGATTGTTTATTCCTGCATGATAAGAGGTAGGACTGGATGGCTCTTGTGGTCTCTTCCAACTCGATGATTCTATTATTCTTATTGGGATGCATGTTTTATGTATTTTTAAAAAACTTTTTATCTCTTCTATATGATTTTATGCTGTTTAAGGGTGGGGATTTTTTACAAAAAGTTTTTTAAAAATTGATTGTTATTATTATTTCTTTTTATAAAAAAAATTTGATTCTGTTTGGGAGTTCCCTTGGGTCCCACTCTGGGAGAAAGGCAGCATACAGATAAATAAATAGTCCAGAGTTTAAAAGATTAGGGCTCCTCAGAAGAGGTTTCGAACCTTAGATACAGTTTACACTAAAACCTGGAGCAGATTCACTATTCCATTGACATCAGAGACACCAACTGTCAGAGGCCCTAATATGTATTATCCCCTCAGATAATAACAATGTGCATAATATTGTCTGTACATATAGTTTTATGTAACTAATGTATGGAAGAGTGGGGTGGACATCACAATCCAATTTATATCTACACAGAAGTCAGAACGATACTGTTCAATCAGGCTGCTTCTTAGGTCTGTACCCTAAATGCCTTTCAGAAACAGTGCCTGACAATTACATTTCTATCCTTTGCCATTTCCCCCCTCTGCTCCCAGTCCTTTACAATCTGATGTGAACCATACTTCTACCTTCCATGATAAAGGCTGGGGAGTGGGGGAGGAAAGTTGTTAAATTTCATCTTAAAAATTGGCATTTAAGTCTGGCCAATTACTTCAAATGTCAGTGCAGATGTTCTGAGAGTTTTCCAGTTGACCCTTTCCCTCTCAGTGTTTGGATACTGTTGATATGATTAACCTCCAGGTCTCATCTCAGTGCTGCTATATTATACGATGAAAAACAAGTCTGATCTTTGACTTTGTCCTCAGGCTTTATCTGATGAGGTGACCTAGAATTACAGGCCTCGTTAGGATGCAGCCTTTAAGATGCAAGCTGGTTTTATCTTTGCTCAGCCTTCTGGTAGTAAATCATAGCATACATGCTTGGTCCAAAAGACTAGGGAAGGAAGATATATGAAATTTCTATGTGACAGTCTTTGTATCCCATCTCTTCCATCACAAGGTGTTGTTTTGGTTTCTTGCACTGGATAACAGTTGCTTGTCAGGAGGCTTGCACTATCCAAGGTCCAAACTGGATGTGACAATTAATCCTCATCCTAACAGACAAGGTAATTTGGTATCCCAGAATAATTCCCCCCCACCCCGAATTTAAACAAAACTACACCAACACAGGCCTACCATTTTGTGACATGGTCATCTTATGATATTGGCACCAGAGGAGTTGTAAACATAGTCTGCCATTTTCAGCCACTTGCCAGGTACAGTTGTTTTTAAACAGACAAAATATAGGTGAGTAAAAATTTCCTAACTTTTTTTTTGTATTGTCCTAACAAAATGTTGCATTTTGATAAAATAAGCTACACCCACTCCCCAGTTGCTTCTGAAACAGGATTTATGAAAGCCCTCTCATAAGTCTAGGGGGACTGAAATTGAAGCGACCAAATTGCCTGCATGCCTTCTAGGGTAGGGACGGGCAAAGTGCAGCCTGCAGGACATTTCTGTGACTCCCCCAAGCCACAGAGGCCTTTATTTATTTATTTATTTATTTATTTATTTATTTATTTATCTATCTATCTCCCCCACCCCCAATGCCCACAGACACCTTTTTAATGGTGTGCTTTGCCATGTTTTTTGCCACATGCTTTCCATTTAGGCCCAGCAGAGGCCTTTAAAAAAACAGGAAATGAACAGGATATGACAGTTACTTCCTGTTTTTTAAGGAGCCTAAAAACATGATGAAAATGTCCCCATGATCCTCGAGCACAATTGGGGCAATTTGTGGGAAGGGGGTGTCATGGGGGTCACAGCCCTCCAAAGTCCTTTGGAGCTAACGTTGGGCCCTAACCTCCAACCATTTCCTACACCTACTGTAGATGGTTTTGGTGGCATTTTGAGCAATTTCTTTGAAAGAAATGTGCGGCCCTTTTCAAGAGCAATCGATGTGCTGTGGGGAGCCCTCCAAGGGTTAGTGAGCATGTTAGGCCGCAGAACTTGGCAAGTTTCTCACTCCTGTAGATATGAGATATTTTTGTCCTTTGAAATACATTGAAATTCCACATGCAGTTAGGAACTTGTTCAATGCAAGTTTTTTTCCCCATCTAGACAGATGAAGGTTAATCATCTTAGTGTCATTAATATGCATGTGGTTTGTTGTGTCAATAGCAACTGCAGGCAAGCCTGACTTCTTGGGACTAAGAGGGATGAGGAGGCAATGTTTATCTTTCTTTCCCGTCTTGGTCGTAACTAAAGATGCTTCTGAAACACCCATTAGTTCATTCCCAAATGTGGAACAAGCTCTGACTTTGATCCACCAAACTTAACTTTTCATAATTCATGGATTGGTTATGAGTTAATTAGTATTTCTGCACCTGTAGAACCAATCTGCCAAACCATCTTTACACATGTTCAGCTACTTATTTTCCAAAGAAAATGAAAAATATCAACTGGCTACGTGCATGTGCATTGCTTCAACCTGTTAGTAATCCTCTTGCCAAAAGAACCACTAAGTGCCATGTTATGGGTCCTACCCTGATAAAACAGCCATTGTTGTTGGTACTCCATAGCAACTGTCTCCACCCATGCATCTGTGTTGATTTGCTACTAAACAAAGAAGAGCCAATCAGAGAAGGATGTGTCATGACACATTATGCATGGGGTTGGAATATATTCTCAAAATAGATTATGGTGATGCACATACACAAAGGAACTATGACGTTTTATAATTATACAAACTATACAAACTTCAGATTATATTATGCTGTATTCCTAATAAGTGCATAAATAAATTACAAGAAGTAAGTTCACAAATCCCTGGTCCTCATAGAACTTGTAAATCACTGTTTGCATTTTAAGGGAGGTTCCCACTGGTGTCAATGGTGGCCTACCCACCCCCACTCCCATCCCGTGGCATACTCCCCAAGGGTCCAAATTTGGCAAGGGCATTCCCTAACTTCTGCCATCCAACTTTTCCAAATTGTTTTAAAATGTTCCAGTTTTTCTGTCCTTTTCCACTTCCCTCTTTTGTCCTCACATTACTTCAATTGCTGCAAACTGATTTCAGAGAGCACAAGTAGTTTTTCACTCAATTAACTCAGCAGGGAGAGAGGAGAAGAGGGGGTAGAATTTAGCCCTTCTCAGAAGCCTCAGGCAAAAGCAAACTGTTGCAGCCTCTCCTAGCCTGTGTGTCCTTCCTAATTAATAACTTTTGCTATCCTGACCATACTCTAATCTTGCTTGGCCACATATGTCCTGGTTTTCATCTGTTAAATGTTGGAGTGTTCATGGTGGTTATCCCTTAAAACGCAAATGCAAATAGCCTCTTTGGAGAAGTTATTTTTGTCAGGATTGTGGCAGGGAAAGAAAGTGCTAAATGTAGCTTTCCCCCATTTAGAACATAAGATCAGATCAAAGGTCAATCTGGCCTGCATTCTCTTCCCATAGAATGTGGTCAAGGAGATGCCTAACAGTGAGCAACCAGATGCCTACAGGAAGCCACAGGCAGTACATGGGCACAAGGGCATTCTCTCAGCAACTGATGTTCAGATATATTACTGCCTCTGGTACTGGAGGGAATAGAACTAGTAGCTATTTTCCTTGCCTGGTTCTGAGGCTGTTCAGGCTTTCTGTGGCTCCTATTTACCTTTTTAAAAAAATGTTTATTGTATTAATTAGGGATGTAATTCTTCACTAATTTTCTAATTGAGGGAAGCTATGATTAATTTTAGCAATTTTCTTTCTGGTGAGAGAAAGGGGTTGTCTAAATGGCAAAAATACTCCTTATGGAATGTGAGGAGAAGAAGAAGACCTGTCCTAATGGCAATCTGTGTTGTTTCACCATATTGTGAAGGAGGGGGCAGCCAAAAATGACAAAAACTCTACAGGAAAAGTCTTTGCTGCTTTTCCCGGAGTTTTTTAAAAAACAACAATATGAATCGCTTTCCCATACGAGAGGATGCAAACCTGATTGGCCAGGTGAGCACGGGGGGAGGGGCTTGCTAACAGGGCAAGTGTCCACTGCCACCATGTTTGATTTTTGCCTTAGCAAGCGATCACTAAGGTGATAAAATGGGGTTTTGTTTTATCTTTCCCTCCCTCTTTTTTTAAAAGGTGAATTATTGCTTATGCGTGCCATGGAAATAGGTGTTTTATTTTTTTTAAGAAAAGAAAAAGTTTGGTGGCAGCAGATTTAAAAATGCGAGTAATTCATTTGTGGCCACCATCTTGACTAGAGGACATGTGAAGTTTATGGAGGCTGTTAAACCATTCAGATAAGTCACAGCTGTGGAGCAATCAATTTCTTTTGGCCTCATATAGACAGTCCCAAAGACTATTAGCAATTCAGGACTTACCGGAACTTCAAGCAAAATATGCACGTGGTATCTGGGCAGAAAAGGTTGCTTCCTGAACAGAAAATGCTGTTTTCTGCACAAAATAACCACGTGTGAATTTTGCATAAAATAAGTCCTGGACTGTGGAGAGTCTTGTTGGTCCAGGATTTCATCAGGGTTTCTTGACACTCAAAAATAAATAAATGTATTTCATCCATAGGGGGGTATTTTCAAATATTATTTCCATCCCTAGTTCTCAGTTAGTTAATGCTGAGTCTAGTTAGCTCTAAGAATGCAAGTTAGGATTTCTCTTCTCCTGTTGCAAGCCTGGGAAAATTACTTTTTTTGACCATGCTGTTTGGGAGATTCAAAAGATAACATTCCCAAGCTCTGGTTGTATCCAATAACTGGGCAAGCAGAAAGCCATTGCAACAAATGGGACTTTTCTTCCTGCCCCATGCTCCATGTTATGGCTTTCCCTGAAAAGTCATACCTCAGCCCTCAGGTAAGGCCTGTGATAATGATGTGGGGGACTCCAGGGTGTGTGTGTATGTATGCATGAGGGTAATCTGATACAGATACATGAAGGCATTTTTTGCCAGCAGGAAATTCTTTTATAATTGCCATGAAACAGATATAAACAGAACTACTGTAGCTGCGGGCCAGGCAACCTCAGACTACAATTTCTAGAGTAGCCGAGGTAGCCTGTGCATAGCATAAGGCAAACACAAGATTTACATTCGAATGACCATCTTGGTTTCCTTTGGAAGTAGCTTATCCTGACGCACAGCTGCAGTGGTTTCACATCCAACATCCCTCTTCCCCCATACACTTTTTTTTTTTTTTTTTTGAGGGGGAAAGAACACTCATCGTTCATCAGGTTCTGGTTTCTGTCTTGGGTTTTAAGTTCTGATTTTGTTACAGGGCGTTCAGCTAACAATAGTGGCTGAGGTCTTTCTACGAAATCATTTGGCTTTGTCTAAATTCACCAGGACTAAATAAGTATAACAAGCACCCAGGACAAGTTCTTGTGGTTTAGCAAAGAGTGTAGTTGATTAATCATAGAATCATAGAATTGCAGAGTTGGAAGAGACCACGAGGGCCATCCAGTCCAACCCCCTGCCATGTAGGAAATCACGATCAAAGCATCCCCGACAGATGGCCATCCAGCCTCTGTTTAAAGACCTCCAAGGAAGGAGACCCCACCACACTCCAAAGGAGTGTGTTCCACTGCCGAACAGCTCTGATTAGACCATATTGACGTGTGTGTGTGTGTGTGAGAGAGAGAGAGAGAGAGAGAGAGAGAGAGAGAGAGAGGTGTGAAATATGGTGGAGGAGGGGTGTTGGCAAGAGAAATAAAGATTATAATCCATGCAACATTTTACAACAGACCCAGACTGGTTGCGTTGCTTCCAGAAATTGGTTTGAAACATGCTAAGTAAATGTATAGCTGTCACCATGAATATAGCTTACATTCCTGCTGTCCTAACCCCAGGCAGCAAAAACTCCCTTTAAAATTAATGCTTATTGGCATAACACTTTTTTTTTTTTTAACAAAATCAGGCACCTAAATTAGTGTCCTAGGAGGAAGGGGGGAAATATTCTGAAAAGATAATTGTTCACTAGGGCAGTAGGCTTGCAGCATGGAAAGAATGTTCTTGAAACAGCCTATTTTTTTCTTCTTCCAATTAAGTAGTTATTCTTTTCTCCCAAGAGACAGTTGTTTGAAACCAGTTTAACATGTGTTCCTCATCTGTGTAGTGAAAATGTGAGCACAAAGGCAATTTTGGCAATGCTCTCCTGATGAGACAAGGATGTAGCAAAAGAGTTGTAATAGTATCTGTTGTAAAAGCTGAGTCTTTAAAAAAAAACCAAACATAGCTACAGCACTCTCTGCTTAATTCTGTACTAATACAACACACTCTGTAAAATAGCAGAAGTCAAAATATTTTGTACAGTATGCACATTGAGGAACCATGTGCATTTCTTTGACACGTTAAGGGTGAGTCGCTCTGTTGCCCTGCCCCCGTTGCTGCCACCACCTCCATCAGTTGACCCATGGCAGCAGGGGTGGTGGGGCAATCGTGTGACCCCCTGGGCACCCGGGCGATATTAAACCCCATATCAAAAGGTGGTCTAGTTCTATAACAGAGTAAATAATGTCTACTATTACAAAAAATCAATTAATTAGTTGGGAGGTCCATCGTCACTGACTCAATTCTTACAAAATAAACCAACCAACCAACCAACCAACTATCTATCTATCTATCTACCTACCTATCTATTGCTTGGGTATGTTTCCTTTCCCAGTGTGCTGATTGGCAGCATAGGAAACATACTCAACCAATCCCCTCACTCCCTCAGGCAATCACCACCCACATGCAAATTCCCTCTCTACCTCACAATCCACTTCTGCTACTCAATCTGTATCTATACCTCTAGCCTCACAAGGGCCCCTCCCTCTTCTCAGTCCCTCAGCCAATCAACACCCACATGTAAAAAAATGCATTCTCCCCCTAAAATAATACAATGTAGCTGAACCGTGTGAAAGGAACACTGCCACTTCAAGCTCCACGCTGCAACCACTGCTTGAAATCCCAGCAGGGCACATCATCATCATCATCACAATAATAATAATAATAATAATAATATTAATAATGTATTTATATCCCACTCCTCTACAAAACGCAATCAGGGCGGCTTACAACAATTAAAATATACATCCAAACCCTCAATCCCACTGCCCCTTAAAATACAATTAAATAATTTAGGAATTAAAACATACTTTAAAAAAACAAAAAAATAAAATAAAAATAAAAATAAAGAATAAAAATGAGCAATGGACAGTGGATGTGGTGAGATTGGGACAAGCTAGATTTCCTTTTTTGATGGCCGGGTATCTATTCAGGAAAGGCCTGCCAGTAGTATGTATGTTATGGAGGGCACACCTATACTACTAATAATACAGTTATGCCAGTGGCTCTTAACCTTTTCTTTACCAGGACCCTCTTTAAATATCTTTTGTTGCCATGGGCTCCCAAGATTTAACTCAAGATTTAAAACTCTAACAACAATAGTAACAATAATACCTGATAACAACAATAATAATACAATTACAACAATGCCTTTTAACGTTTGCTTTACCAGTGGCCCCTTTAAATATCTTTTGTTGCCATGGTCCCCCAAGACTTCATAATAATAATAATAATAATAATAATAATAATAATACAATTAAACCATCCATGAAATCTTCCCTCAGAGTCACTGGAGTGGGAAGGAAGACTTTTCTCCTGCTTCTTCCTGCAAGTTTGTGGCTGGAGTGGATTAAATGGCAATGTGCAGGCTAAGCCAGCCAGCCAGCCTTTGCCTTGGCTCCTGTCACATGGCCACTCGACTGCAGGCAGAATGTGATCTGAGCAGTCTCCAAGCCTTCACAGACCCCCTGTGAGGACATCGAGGACCCCTGGGAGTCCCCAGACCCCAGGTTAAGAACCACTGGTCTAGATACTTGGTGAAAGTAGTATGCAAAAGCTCTGCCTCAATTAGAAAAGAAGGGATCTAGGAACCCTTCTCTACTGCTTGTTAAAATAGAAATGAATAGAAAAGGGAGCACAGGAGCCTCTCCAGCAAGGGGTGGAATGGTCACCGCTAACTTTTTCGTGACTCTTTGGGCTTGCCTTTGTCCCACCCACAGAGCCTCAGCCTTCAGTTCTGATGCCAGCTGGCCTTCTAGGGCAGTATGCTGGATTTCCATGGGGGGAGGCTGGCAGCCAATGAGAGCTCACTTTGCTCCAGTCTATCTCCCCCCCCCCCGCCATGGCTTTGACTCCTCTCACCAGCCAGAGGGTTTTTTTTTTAGCATGCCTGTCTGGTGCAGCATTTGCAAAGAAAGCATTTATCCCCACAGGAAGCAGAACCGGTGGTGGCCAGAGAACCCCAAGGGGTCCCCTAAGGAGGAAAAACAGGGCCTGTAACCCCAGGGCAGCCTCCCACCTCCTTCCCACCCCTTTCCAGGTGTTTTTGTTTGTTTTTGCAGCCTTAAGTTCCTCTGGGCAGAAGGTGTCCACTCAGTATAGGCTCACTGAGAGGCACCTGACACATCTTGGGGACAAACTAACCCAGGAGTAGCCAAAACAGCAGAACTGCACAGCAGAAAGGGCACAAAAACAAAGGCTTCAGCTAGCAGCTGTTCCATAGCTCCGACCCACTTTCACACAAAAAAAGACTTACACACAGTGAGGTTAATCCAAAAATATCTGGAGATCTTTATCTTCAGTTTCAGTATAAGCATATAGAGTATACAAACAGTATATATAGAGCATATACACAGCAAACTTCATTAACAATCTCAACAGCAATTTCTCCAATGTTCATCAACATTCCTCTTTCTCCATGACATCACCCCCCACACACAATGCATTGTGTGCTTTGGCTATATAGGAGTGTTTGTTAGTCATCCCACACCTATGAACAAACCCAGTTCAGCTGTGATAGTCTGTGGTCTGTTACTCCAACATTTTTCCTTTTGCAGTTAAAGCAATATTACCCTGACTGAAGGAAGGGGGAAAGGGCTCAGGTTTTTGGATGCTGAAGGGGTGAAGAGCAGAGGAAGGGGAAAAAATCTACCCTGCAAGGTAGGACATGAGGAAAAAGAAGAAAGAAGAGGTTGGGGTGCATATAGAAAGCAACATTATTTTTCTCCATGCATGCATATTAAAACAGCAAGGGGAGCTGGGTGAGTATTTAGTTACTGCAGCTCAATGGGAAAAGATGTGGCTGTAGGCCAAGAAGGTGGTGTTGAAAAATGCCCTCAAGCTGCAGATTGGCCGGCCAACAGAGCACTACGATTGGTTGGGTATGTTTCCTAAGCGGCCAATCAGCACACTGGGAATGGCAACATACTCAAGAGAAATAAATATATGGTTTGTTGAGATGTGCGTGTATATTTGTCTGCCATGTTCATCTGTAAAATCTGTAAATCAGAGTTGGATTGGGCTTACTCCTTGCATGAGGGTGTATGCATGGGTTGGGGGTGGGCGAAGGAAACACAGGCTCATTTTCTGCCTGACTGTGCAACTTTTCCCTTTAGATAATTTTCTCTCAGCAGTCTTGCCACTGGGTAGCCAACATTGGATACACTTTTCTGTAAAGCATCCTCCCCCAATTCCTTCCCATATTCCCTCAATATTGGCCAGTTTAGCTGGGTCTGATGGGAATTTCAGTTGAAAACATCTGCAAAATAGCAGACTTTTCATTTATTATTTTAAAATAGCTGAATGAACTGTGAAACATAAACATTTTGCTATAGGTGGTCAAATTGTTACCTGCCTCTATGCATGAACTATGTGGTCTCCACATGGCCAGTTCAGGGTTCTCTCTGGCCCTGAGGTTTCTGAGCTAAAACTTGGGAACAGCCTGGTGGTGTCATTAAGCATATTCATTAAGTACCAAACACAGGTGCTCACAGCTTATCATTCAAAAACCATACCTACACACAGAGAGCATATTTTCCTGTTTGGAAATTAAGACATGAATCTTAGGGGCTTACCACACTCCAAAGTAAAGTGGTAGTGCAGCAGGAAGAACCATAGAATCATAGAGTTGGAAGAGACCACAAGGGCCATCCAGTCCAACCCCCTGCCGTGCAGGAACACACAATCAAATCATTCCTGATAGATAGCCATCCAGCCTCTGTTTGAAAACCTCCAAAGAAGGAGACTGCACCACACTCCGAGGCAGTGCATTCCACTTTTGAACAGCTCTTACTGTTCTTCCTAATGTTTAGGTAGAATCTCTTTTCCTGTTGTTTGAACCCATTGCTCTGTGTCTCTAGTCTCTGGGGCAGCAGAAAACAAGCTTGCCCCATCCTCGGTATGACTTCCCTTCAAATATTTAAACATGGCCATCATGTCACTTCTCAACCATCTCTTCTCAGACTAAACATACCTAGCTCCCTAAGCCACTCCTCATAGGGCATGGCCTCCAGACCTTTAACCATTTTGGTCGCCCTCCTCCGGACACGTTCCAGCTTCTGGTTCCGTCTTCTGTGTTGCCTTACCGTGTGATGTTGTTAATTGTCCCAGCATTCTTTCATTCTGGTCCCATGGGAAACCGAGGTAAAACCATGTTTTTTTGTTTGTTTGTTTTTGCTAATGGGCTTTTTGGGTTAGCAAAAAGATGTGGTTTTACCTCGGTCTCCCATGGGACCAGAATGAAAGAATGACAATGTCATACCGTAAGGCAGCACAGAAGACGGAACGATGGTGCTGCACGGCTGCTTTTCTTTGGAGTCTAGTAAGCCTATTAGCTAAAGAAGCTGTTCCCTGATCAAGGGGAAATCAGGGGATTATTCCTTCTCACTTACTTAGCTGCCTTGGGTCCCAGTTTGGGAGAAAGGCAGCATATAAATTGCACAATTAATAAAATTGCACAAAAAAGATAAGGGACATTTAACCTAGCCTCTTTACTTCTAGTCAGATGGTGGATACAGTGCAGAGCTGAGGCTGAGCTCTGGCACCACAGCGACTGAGAGGGAAGGAGGAAGTGAACCAATTAAACTTAGAGATCCTGCTCCAGAGTGTCTGCAAAATTGTAGCAACACATCAAATAAGTCTTGCAAATTGTAGCATGTTCCTGCTCTATTAGATCTGCTGGGAATTTGCACACAGCCCTTCCCTCTTGCCCAGAGCTGAGACCACTAAAACTGGAGATAACCCACAAACACTGGAGACTCAGGACCAGGCCCTGAGATCTAGCAACTCTAAGTCTATATGATCTGGAACCCTGCGTGAGCTGATTTCTGCTTCCCAAGGAAAACAATGTGCATAGGTCTCCCTGGCTCAGACACCAGATATTTGATGAAGAGCCAGGGGGAAGTCATGAAATATAGGGTAGGGCCAGTAGAAATCCCCCCCCATGTCTTTCTACATGCGTAGTCCCTTCACCGAATTAACACATGAAAGAGGGTGTTTCTTTTTTGAGAAGCCCACTCACTATGCCTTCAGAATCTGTCTCTGTACATCTCTCTTTCAGTTTTTGACCCTGTCAGCCATGTCCAGCTGTTCGTCTAGTAAGGGAAAAAAAAAGGGGGGGGGATAGTGAGCCCTCCTGATCCGTGTGCTCTGGATCCATGATTTCAAGCAACTGTGGATCATCACATCCTTTATTTAAAATGGTGGTGAAATGAATGTGGACACACTGAAGCATCCATGCACATGTTACCATTTAATAACGGGATGCAATCATCTGCATTTTTTGTCATTTGTGTGAGGAGGTCTCAGAATCAACCCCCCCCCTTGGATCTGGAAGGCTCACTGTAGTTAATGTTCTTTGAAAGTCTTCGTATAGCTTCCCCATTTACAGCTCTGGGAATAGAGTTGTCCTTGTTTCTCTTGTGGAATGAAGTCATGAGTTGTACTTCTCTCTCTCTTTCTCTGGATAATTTGCACCTTTTGTTGTCCATTTACCATGAAGATGAAGGGGAGACATAATTGCATTAGTTCATCCCTATTAGTCTGTTTGATTTACTAAATACCCAGGTACAGAAGACAGAGCTCATCAGTTGCTAGTTCTTGATATTCTTGTTCACACTATGATATCCTGTTCTACTCAAGCCTGGCCTCTGTTGCAAACTCTTGAGAAGTGGTTCATCTGAAAGTGAGAGAGGAAATTAACAAATCTATTATCTAAGCATTGGACATATCAGGCCTAAACTATACTGTAAAATACTAAGGTGTTTTGCTTCCGGTACTGAAGATCAAAAGCCCTGACCTCATGCATTCATCTGGGAGAATGGGGAGTCTGTCTTTTGGCAGCTGGTGCAGTAGCTTGATTGCCACCCCAGAACCTAGAATGGAATTGAGCTGAGAGAGTCCTTAAACACACTCTACTACATAGAATAATAAAACTGAAAACAACAGAGAAGGTGGTTCCAAGCTTTTGGCAAAGCTACTAGCTTCATACTACGCAGGGATCCTTGGTTATTTGCCTGTGAGTACTGATCTTCAGAAAGGATGTGAAAATCTTAAAAACCACCATCACAAATAATCTTCTGTCCTCCTATTGGGGAATGCTTAAGCATTCTCTTGAGGTATGAGCATCTCTTTAAAATCTCCATTCCTTATTGAAGTCACAGCAGGTAGGATAAACTTTTGAAAGAAGCATGAATAAACCAGCCCAAAGAAAACAGAACTTCTCTGCCAAATCATAAAATGCTATGATGTTCAGGCGTACTAGAGCCTCTATATTATAATTATGTGTCCATGCTTTATGTATGATAAAGCCTCCTACAGGAATAGCTGGTAAAGAAATGAACTCGCTAAGGAAGAAGATATATAGTTTGGATGAAAAAATGAACTAAAAGGTCACCACCACATTAAGTTCCTTCTTTTTATGACTCTTCTGTTCAGGTATGAAAATATGTAGACTGGTGATAGCTAGTAAAATTATTATTGCTTGGAGAATGCCTTGAAATTAGGCATACTAGTTTGCAGGGATGGAATGACTTTCAAACGATAGGCTGGGGGCCATTTTGCACATAACATAATTTAGGCATTCACCTAAGTTGTGCTAAGTGCACTTGAAGTGGGTTGTTCATTTGTTTGTTCTTTAGTTGTTGATAATAAAAGCATATCAGTTTAAGTGAGATAAAGAATGATTCAGAGTTCGCTATTTTTATCACAGCCTTCAAGCTTAGACTAAGAATACTGACTTGTTTCCATAATAATCCACATAATCATATCTGTAGAGTGGGAAGATTAACTACTTGTCCTCCTTCCATCACATCCCACTCATATGGCCATTCCCATGTTGATTTTTTTACATATTTTCTTCTATATGGATATTAATACACTACTCATATAATGAAACTTAACAAATCCAATTGACTGAAAAACAAGCAAGCAAGCAAGCAAGCAAACCAACCACCATGTTTTCCATTAAGGTATTATATTAAGGAAATTCCATCTTTGTTCAGATTTCAAAATGTCCAGAAACTGCATCTGTTAAGGACTATATCTTTATCACCCTCCATGGCAATATGACACATTATAGTCTGGAATCCTGTTGGTGTCTTATAGCTATTTGGAAGTGGTTGAATTTTTTTGTCTGATAGGGCAAAAACTCAGTTTGAGTTGTGGAAGCAAGTTGCACATATGGTGCTATTTGACATGTGGATGGGCATAGGGTTGCCATTCAACACGAGGGTTGTTTAGCCCAATCAATATGTAATTTGGCATGTGGAAGTTTTGATTGCAGAATTCTGATGTCGAATCTTGGTTTCAGTGTCATTTTATATGGATGGTATTGGTTTGCTAGATGGGCATTTGGATTATGAGTTGTTTGCTTCAATGACATGATAGCTTCAGCTGCATTGACTCCATGCATTTATTCCAGTGAACAGGCAAAAGACCCATTCTTCCCCTGTTACCTCAACCAAATGGGCTGGAGTCCAATCAGGGATGCTGGCCCATCACTGCAGCTGCTGCCATTTTCCTTGCTCTGCTGGGTGCAGAAAGCCAGCCCACACCATTTGACAAGGCCCCCTGCATGTGTAAGGGTGACTGGCAGCCAGAGAGATGGGCCGGCCTGCAGGGATGGGCTCCCATGGACATGCAGGGCCCAATCCATTTCCTCCCAGGAGAAATGGAGTAAACTGGGTATTTTTAAAAACCCCTGTATTGGGCCCTCCCCCAGCTTGCTCCCGTCTGAGGCCCATTTCTTCCCCAGGGGAAGAATGGGGCAAATGCCCTGTATTGTTTGGACTGCAGGGCTCTCAGATGGGGGTAAAACAGGGTAAATAGCCCATGTAGATAAGGCCCTTGACTCATCACTGTACCCACTGACAGTCACCTGATAGCAAGGCAGTAGTAAAGCTAGATATAACCACAGTATACAAAAATTAAAATTTAGCCACATTTCCTCAGTAATACATCTGTTAAAGGCAAGGCCATGGTGTTCTGCAAAAGTCATTACTGTAGGTCTGGGTGTTTCTTTTGGAAAAAAATATATGAGAGAAAGTCATGTCATGTATTGAGCTTATAGTTCTAATTCTATAGGTACGTACAAAGCTGTCTCAGTGAGAAAGTGAGAGTAAGTGCAGATAAAAAGAAACAGGCCTCTTAAAGTGAAGTGGAAATGGTTGTAACACATTTGCAGAATTTCAAGTTCTGGAGGTAGAGTGTTAATTTTTTCACCCACAAGAAATGTTATTTCAACACACCAGGATACCATGTTGAAAAATCTCCAACTATAGTAAAGTCCCCCCCCCATTTCTGTGCATGGGCGAAATGAATTGTTGATTTTAAAAAGAAATAAACAACCCACCCAATTGTTGTTCTTTTCTTTTAAAAGTCCACACAACAAGGCAGGAACATTTGCAATTTTCATGAAAATACTGTGGCATTTGAACAAAATTTACTTCATAAATGTTCTTTCTCAAATGTGTAGAAACACCTCATTTCTTGCACAGCAAGTGGGGGGGGTCACTCTTGATTTGCGAGGCATTTGCTGTCAAACAATGGAATGTGTGCTCAAGTCATATTGACATCTACCATGCTTAAAATACAGTGGGCCCTTGGTATTGGTTCAGGTTTGGTTCCAGGACCCCCCATGGATACCAAAATCCGTGGATGCTAACGTACCATTATATACAATGGCATAGTAAAATGGAGTCCCTTATATAAAATGGAAAAATTAAGGTTTGCTTTTTGGATTATTATTATTATTATTATTAAGCCGTGGATAGTTAAATCTGTGGATACAGAATCCATGGATATGGAGGGCCGACTGCATGAAGCTCCCAGGGACATCCCTTTCATGCTCCAAGGGTTCCTTCACACTATGCAGTTATAGCACTGTGATTCTACATTAATTGCCATGACTGCATCATTTGGAATCCAGGGATTTGTAGTTCGGTGAGGCACTGGGGTCCTCTAGCTGAGAATTAGAAATACTTGAGCTGCAAATCCCAGATTTGATGGACAAAACCATAAAACACCAACGTTTAGTGAACTGCAGATTGTGAAATATATTATAGACTCCAACCTGATATGGAGCTATGGATGTTCCTAGCATGCCTGTGTAGAGTCCTTTGACAGTGCTATTATAAATGATGCTATCAGCCTTGTGATATACCAGAAGTCTTGGGACATGCATGCTCAGATCTAGTAACATAGAATATCAAGAAATCCCTCTGCCTCTGGTAAGTCAGTTCCATTTTGATCATAGTTCCACTCCAAATGGAATGTTAAAAAACCCTCCCAAAAACTAAGGTCACAAAATTTCTGGACATCTCTATTTCAGAAGTATAGAATAGGAGCTATATAATCATAGGAATCATAATATTTCGGAATACAGGTTGTTCCCTTTATCCACAGAACCAATATTCATAGTTTCAGTTATCTTGTGGCTGAAAAAATAGGGACACACATCATAGAGTTGTTGTGTAAAATGCCCAGAGAAGTGTCCTCTCTAAGAACAGCGAGGTCCTCCAACACAACTCTGTGGTATGTTTGTATGGCAGTCTTTTATTTTAAAAGGGCTCACTATTGCCCATAGTTTTATATATAAATGGTAAATCCAGGACCATATCTCTCATGGATATGGCAGGGGCAGAGGGAAGACCTGCAATACATAATACTTAGGAACCCTAGTCATCCCAGCCCATGGTAAGGTATGATAGATTCTCCCCCAGATACAGACACTGCTTAATATTATCATTTTGTTAATTGTGTATACATGGACACATTTTTTTTTAAAAAAATGTAAGCTTGTACTGTTTAGTTGCACCTTAAAAGCTGAAATGAAATGTTTGTTTAGGCACAGGTGATTGCCCTTGAATTTCTTTGCCTTTGATGTGTCTAGGACATAACCTAACCTTTGTCTTTCTATCACGCCCCACATTGTCTTCTTGTTTTGATACATTAGGGCAGAGGCTGATCTGATTTCCATTAAAACCAGCTTATCACTGATGTCAGCCACAGAAATTTGGGACAACAGAGAAAGAGCTACCTAAGGCTAGCCAAGAGAAACTCTTTTTAAAGGCCTTTCCAGGAGAAACTTATGTGTTACATTCCTATAAAAGAGGAAAAGATAAAGACCTGAAATAATAATGAAATGACCATTAACTGCTGCATCAGCAGTTTATGCCTTTCCATAGCCTTTGCTATCAACAGATGACAGGTTATGCTCACAGACTCTGAAGTGTTGCATTTAACTCGTTGTTTGTGCCTTAGGCAAAGCTTAGAAATGTTCTTTTTTTTTGGACTACAGCTGTGGTAAAGAAGGAGTTGAATATTGGCTAAAATGCAGCAAAGGGTGAAAAGGCAGGCAGGCACGCAAAGGGTTTTTCAAAATACAGCACCCTTTCTCGGTCTCACACTCCTTGTATGTATTTGAGTTTAAGGCAGCTGCTGAGCCATTTCTACATGAAGGCACTGTTGTTGTGTGCCTTCAAGTCATTTCTGATTTATGGCGACCCGGAGGCAAAGTTATCACAAGGTTTTCTTGGCATGAGTTTTCAGTGGGTCTTTGCCTTTGCCTTTCCTCTGAGGCTGTGAGAGTGTGATTTGCCCAAGTTCACCCAGTGGGTTTCCATGGCTGAGCGGGGATTCAAACCATGATCTCCAGAGTTATAGTCCAACGCTGAAACCAGTATACCACACTGGCTCTCAAAAGAGAACACAGATATGTTTAAAACACAATTATGTTAAGTTATATATATGGACAGAAATTTAGAAATAAGTATTTCTAATATGATGATACATTTTAGCATTATGATCTCTGCAGCTGACCGGTGCCTGCTCAGTTTGCTCTGCAGGTCCTAACTGTTGACAGACAATCTCAAAGCACCTGGACTTCTTCAGAGCTTTTTCAATGACAACGGCTAGTATGCTCCAGCTGGCATGACCAAGCCCCACTCTTCTTTCTGATGGCTCATTATTTTTAAACCAGACTTGGACTGGCCAGCCTAGCGTGTTGTTCTCTGTACAGTGGCACGTACGGCTACCCACCTTCCAATTCTGAAATAGTCTTCTTGTCTTCCTATTGAATGATACTGTAATACCAAGTTGTGCTGTATCAAGTGAGATCATAAGCATGTTTTTATATCACCAACAGTTCAAGATGTTTCTTCAGTGGGCACTAATGGCAGCAATTTTGATTCCCCATGATTACAAGCCACATGGGGTAGAGCCTGGCTTGAAAGTCAGACAGTAGGAATGAGATCAACAAAGGAGACAGGAACTTCAAGGGGGAGGAGTGGATGGCAAGAAGCTACATTTGTGGCGAGGCTACAAGGACTGTTCTGCTCACATTTTTGTTAGAATTAGAAACCCTTTCATGCCTTTACATATAGTTTGCATGTTACTTTCTAGCAGTTTGGGTACAGGATATATTTATGGTGATTTCCTGTTTATTTGTTTTACTACACCTACTCCCTTTCTGCATCACTCTAAATTTCAGTCATCTTTTTCCCTTCTCTCCTCCATTAGCTCATGTGTTTTATTATGGATAGGAATAGTAAGCTAAGCAACTTTTATATATTTTGCAAAGAAATCTAAGCTTATTTCTTTTCTCTGTTAGGCCCTCTGTGGGGATGGGGTAGGGGTTGGATGGGACTGGTTGTTGTTCAGCTTCTGTTTTTCCAGTTTGATTATTCTCCCTGAGAGATCTGCTATTGTCTCTCACATTTGCCAAGAGTTTCTTTTTGGAGATTTATGCTATTTTTCAAAGACTACTACTTCTGCAGGCTGGCACACCAGCCTATGGACACTGTTTGTTTGTTTGTAAATGCACCAGATCTTATCTGATATTGGAAGCTAAGCTGGGTTAGTCCTGGATTAGTACTTGTATGGGAGATCACCAACAAATGTCAAGGGATATAGATTACATTTCAGAGGAAGAAACTGGCAAAACCACCTCTGAGTGTTCCTCACCTAAGAAAACCCTATGAAATTCATGGGGTGGCCAAAAGTTGACAAGTGACTTGGAGGCATACATACACACATACACAGAAATAAAAAAAAAATGCTGCAAGTCTACACCCATCTAGTACTCTTCTTTACCATTGTGAAAGAACTCCTCAGGTTTCCCCAGAAGACTGAAATGACTTCTTGGAAAAATAGTACTGTAACACTGTATTCAATTAGGACAAACAAGTTGAGTCCCAAACTCTGCACACATCCAAGAAGGAGTGTTAGAATACAGATGCCCCCAACTTTTTAAAGTATTCATGTTTTCACAGGTACCTAATCTCATAAAGGGTGTAGAAAATTCCTTGCTCTTTGGGGAAATTTAACAAGATTTTTATTGTGGGGCTGACATTTTTGGTAACACACATATTCTAATCTCCCCCCACCTTTCATTACTACTGCATTTCTACATTAACATACACCAGGGGAGCCCATGGTTAAATCCCAGTACTGCAAGTCACCACATTGCAAGTTTGATTCTAGAGGGCTCCAAGGTTCACTCAGCCTTCCATCCTTTTGTAGGTTAGTAAAATGAGTACCTGGCTTGTGGGGGCAATTAGCTAACACACACTGGAAACTGCTTAATGCAGTATAGGTGTGTAAATTGCTATTGCTTAAAACAAACTGTAAGCCACTCTGATAGCCTTTGTGGCTGAAGAGTGGGGTATAAATACCTAATTAAATTAATTAAATTTAAAAAAAACTGCAGGCACCAATACACTTTACAAATTATTCAGAACGCCATTCCCTCCTACCCCCTCCACCTCTTGAAGCCGGCTGAAGCCATCAATAGATCCCCCATGGTGCTTTAGTGCCAACATTGCTGGTGTGTGAAACCTCTGGCCTTTTAACTCTCGTAACTGCAGCAAGAATGGCTGGTCTGGTGCGAATATTCCAGGTGAGATTGGGACATCTAGGTAAGTTTTGCTCTTTTTATGACACTACCCAGGTTACTTGGGACTTCTAAGGTGTGTCTGTGTGCTTTTTAAAACTTTTTATGCTTTATTTTGGTTTTCATTTTTAAATTTCCTGCACAACAAAGTCTTGCAGGATTTTGAACAAGGAAGTGAACGGGGCTTCATTCGCTTCCTTATTTTTATTTATTTTATTTTGTTATTTATACCCCCCTCTTCAGCCACAAGACTATCAGAGCAGCTTACAAATTGTTTTAAGCAATAGCTATTTATACATCTACACTGCATTAAGCAGTTTCCAATGTGTGTTAGCTAATTGCCCCCACAAGCTGGGTACTCATTTTACCGACCTACAAAAGGATGGAAGGCTGAGTGAACCCTGGAGCCAGCTGGAATCGAACTTGCAACGTGATGACTTGCAGTACTGGCAATGCTTTGATCATGATTTCCTGCATGGCAGGGGGTTGGACTGGATGGCCCTCGTGGTCTCTTCCAACTCTGCAATTCTATGATTCTATGATTCCACCTCAACATTAGGAGGAACTTTTTGACAGTAAGAGCTGTTCGGCAGTGGAACACACTCCCTCGGAGCGTGGTGGGGTCTCCTTCCTTGGAGGTCTTTAAACAGAGGCTGGATTGCCATCTGTCGGGGATGCTTCGATCAAGATTTCCTGCGTGGCAGGGGGTTGGACTGGATGGCCCTCGTGGTCTCTTCCAACTCTGCAATTCTATGATTCTATGATTTAACCACTACGCCACCAGGGCTCCTCTTCATTGCTGGGGCTGCCTTTGCCAGGAAAGGAAGGTAAATGCAGAGGGATGGGACATTTTTTTTTCCGGCATATATATATATATATATATATATATATAAAATGCTGGCAAAAGAACATTTTAAGGGGCTAGTCTGAATGTCCACAGTCAATCTCATTTCTACCATAGGCAGAACCTAAGAAGGGCTTCTTCCTTGACCAATTTCCTTGCAGCTGCATTGTGGACCATTTGAAATTTGTAAAGAGCCTTCCAAGGTTCTCCAAAGAGAGCACATGTCAAGAATCCAGTCTAGATGTTACTGAGGTGTGTGTTACTACAGACAGATCTATGGTCTCTTCAGAAGAAAAGGAGCCATTCCTACACTACCTTGAACTGGAAAAGGCACCCTTGGATACCATCAGCACCTGCGCATCCAGACGTAAAACTATACCAGGATCACACTTCTCCCTCAGTGGCAAACCTGATTTTTCCAGCCAAGTACAAAACCATTCCAAACAGGTTGACTATCTAGTCCAGAGACCATCTCTTTCCTCTCTAATGTACAGAAGCATATGGTTCCCCCCCCCGCTACGTTAAGGATCCATTATTAGGTTTTATCCATCCATTAGCATCTCTGGGTACTTATACAGATCCCTCAGCTCAAAGTAAATACCCAAGCAGATAAATATATGGTTTAGGCTCCACAGAATGCAATGAAAAGTTTGTAAAACTTCCCCCTAAAATAAAATAATACAAAAAATAAAAATACAAAACCTGTGCAAATGTGAATGGTCACATTTTGTCAGAGAAGCACTTCCCATGTTTGCTGCTTCATAACAAGTTCTTCAACTTTTGAAGCTTCTCCTCTATTAAAACACTCTCTTTTGAAGATACTGTGATCATGTTAGAATTTTTACTTTCTAGTCGTCATGGCTTTAGAGAAAAGATTGGTAAGTGCCTCTAGCAAAGAGAACTAGATTTTTTAAAAAAAGGGATAATCCTAGAGCCTTTTTTTTTCCTTTTCATATTTTTTTTAATAGCATCTGTTCAGGAAAAGCCCTATATGGTAGGGGTAACATTTATACCATAGACTTTTTAGTTCTGCTTTGGTTACTTAACCACTATTCTACAGCTGCAGCTACATTATGATGTAGGGGTGAAAACCTCTGTAGATTCTGTTGAAATAGTTTCAGATCCTTATTGGGCTCCATACTGGCCAGAGCAAAAGGTGATGGAGATGTAGCAGGGAAAATAAGTAGACACATTTAGGGCTAGTAGATTTTTAGCCACCATAGAGGTTGGAGTGCTGCACTCAGGGCTTGTCTACACTGGCCACTTAATCTGAAGCCAGTCCAGAGCATTATACCCCTGGACTGGACCTGGATCCACCATGATATTGGCCACATGCACCGGGCTGAATCTGATGTGACATGTGTCATTGTCCACACAGGCCAGCTGGGCTGATACGGCATCAACCCTGCTGGCCTGTCCCCTGTTTTTGGAGCCACCACCACTGCTTCCTCACCAGCCAGGGAGCTACGTGGAAGGCCTGCCTGGCATGCCGGCACTTCTGCTGAGGTCAGAACAGGTACCCAGACGTGTTAACAGAACACATTTTTATTACAGTCATAGACTAGCACAAGAGACTGGGGTACATTCAATTTAAAAAATAGAAAATAAAATATACAAATGTTTAGATTATAAAATAACTTCAATTAAAAAATTAAAAGCATGCAATTAAAAGCATAGAAATTAAATTACATGTGTTTAGAGTATGAAATGGGTATAGAAAAACATTAATAGTATATGGAGTACCCTATCCAGGAATTTACAAAGCAATATTCATTGAGTCTAGTCTGTGGCACCGGTTATCATCTGACAAATTTTAAGTGCTGCTGCACAAAATCTAGCAACATTACATGTTGTATGGGAGTTAGTATCTGCAAACAATAGGGAAATATATAATCATCTTGTGCATCCTGGATATTTATATAGTAAAAGTAACATAAGTCTAGTACAGATGTCTCTATAATACAAACTTTAGAGTAACGCATGCTCTGAGTCTATATGACCAGACTCACAGGGATATAGTGTTTCTGAATAGAGCCAGAGGCCCATGGTTAACAGACATGCGACGTGGAGAGACGATATTTGAAATAGATCCACACCTGCAAGTATGTGTTTAACTACTCAAGTTTGTTGTTCTTTTATGATAGCTGATGGTTCTTCTCTTTGTTGTGCTGAACAGCTCAATCCTCCTACCTGAATGTTCTTGGAAAAGTAATAGACTTCCTGGCCTTATTGGCATCTTCTAGGGCTTGATTTAAGAATTTTTGGGTTCATATGTCTGGAGCTAAGCTTTTAAACAACTGAGGGCCCTGTTTAGAATTGTGCTTGGCTTCACTAAACATGCTGCAACAGCTTACATTAGGCACATTGTAACCAGGGCCGGTTTAACCAGTCTGTCAAATCAGCATTGGCGGGGGGTCCCCAAGGTCAAGAGAGGGCCCCATACTAGCCTCCTTAATCTGATGAAGGAGACAGCCAGTAGGAGCCCCCTCCTACCCTCCTCCTCCAAAAACCTCCGCTGGCTTTTTTTTTTTTTAAAAAAAACCAGCGTCTCACAAACCCAAAGAGAAAGCGAAAGAAACAGCAGTCCTCCATGGCAGAAGCTGGAGGGAGAGGCATGGAGAAGGTGAGTGTGTGTGTGTGTGAGAGAGAGGGGGGGGAATTTGAGTGTTGTCTCCCCCAGAAAGGATTTCTTTCTTTCTTTCTCTTCCCTTCCCTTCCTGTCTTGGTTTCTCTCCCCTCCCTTTACCCCTTGGTCTTCTTCAGCTTCCTCTCCTTGCTGCCAACTGAGTTCAGCCTGCAAAAGGAATTTGTGTGTTTGCCCATGTGCCTTCAAGTCATTTCTGACTAAGGCCAACCTACCATGGGGTTTTCTAGGCAAGGTTTGTTCAAAGGGGGTGTGCCTTTGGCTACCTTTGAGGCTGAGAGAGTGTGACTTGCCCAAGGTCACCCAGTGGGCATTCATGGCTGAGTAAGGATTCAAACCCTGGTCTCCACAGTCATAGGGCAATGCTGAAACTTCTACAACACTCTGGTTCTTTTAACAGAAGAATATAAAGAATATAAATAAAAATTGGAGTAATATTACTGGGAACAATGGTTTTATTGTTGTCACTAAAACACCAGTATCCCATTAGTGTTATGTGAGAGGCATTGGCCTAGAGCAGTGGTTCTTAACCTTTTCTTTAGCAGGGACCCCCTTTAAATATCTTTTGTTGCCCCAAGACTTAACTCAAGATTTAAAACCCTAATAATAATAGCTAACAACAACAACAATACAATTACACCATCCATTAAACTTTCCCTCAGAGCCAGAGGCACTCTTGCTTCTTCCTGCAAGTTTGTGGCTGGAATGGATTGAATGGCAATGTGCAAGCCAAGCCAGCCTTTCCCTTGGTTCCTGTCACGTGGCTACTCCACTACAGGGAGGAGGTGGGCCAAGCAGCCTTCAAGCCTTTGTGGACTCCCTGTGAGGACATTGGCTTCTGCCCTGCAGGAACACACAATAAAAGCATTCCTGACAGATGGCCATCCAACCTATGTTTAAAAAAAACCAAAGAAGGAGACCCCACCACACTCCAAGGCAGCAGTGTATTCCACTTCCAAACAGCACTTTCTGTCAGGAGGTTCTTCCTAATATTCAGGTGGAATCTCTTTTCCTGTAGTTTGAACCCATGGCTCCGTGTCCTAGTCTCTGGAGTGGCAGAAAACAAGCTTGCTCCTTCCTCAATATGACATCCTTTAAATATTTAAACATGGCTATCATGTCACCTCTCAACCTTCTCTTCTCCAGGCTAAGCATACCCAGCTCCCTAAGCCGTTCCTCATAGGGCGTAATGGCTTCCAGACCTCCCACCATCCTTCTCAGTATCTTTCTTGAATCGTTGTGCCCAGAACTGGAAACAGTATTCCAGGTGAGGTCTGACCAAAGCAGGATGGAGTGATACTATTACTTCCTTTGATCTAGATACTACTCCTATTAATGCAGCCTAGAATCGCATTGGCATTTTTTGCTGCTGCATCACACTACTAACTCATGTTTAGCTTGTAGTCCACTCTTTCTTTTCTTTGAGGAAATCTACACCATTGTGTTAATTGCTAATAAACAAAAAATATTATGTTAGTGCATATAATATAGTTTTTAAACTAAATTATTGGTGGCAAATTATGTAATACAGTAGGCCCCTCTTATCCACTGGGGATTCGTTCGGGGGTGGGGGGGCGTGGATTCCAAAAACCATGAATAATAGTGAATGCCATTGAAAATAATGGGACTGCTGGTTTAAAATACCATAGAGTTGCCTTGGAGGGCCTAGAAAACAACTAGGGAGGACACATTTTCTAGGAAGAATCTATGGTAGGTATGCTGTTTTGTGTCCCATGGATAAAGAATCCATGGATGTGGGGGTCCTACTGTAATCTGAACATCCTGTATGGTGAATAGGTTAGGTTACATTGACCTGAGATAAACATATGGGGCCCCCAAAATAAAGCATTGCAGGGCCCCCCCAAATTCCTTAAATCGGCCTTGATTGTAACAACTATGGAACATGTCCAGAGGAGGGTGACCAAAATGGTGGGAGGTCTGGAAGTCATGCCCTATGAGGAGCGGCTTAGGGAGCTGGGTATGTTTAGCCTGGGGAAGAGATGGCTAAGAGGCGACATGATAGCCACGTTTAAATATGT
Organism: Gambelia wislizenii; assembly: GCA_030847615.1. NCBI lineage: Eukaryota > Metazoa > Chordata > Lepidosauria > Squamata > Crotaphytidae > Gambelia > Gambelia wislizenii. Next base: position 224,188,903 of record JAUMIR010000003.1, on the reverse strand, counting down.
GAAGGGACATCATACTGAGGATGGACCAAAATTGTTTTCTGCTGCTCTAGGGACTAGGACATGGAGCAATGGATCAAATCACAGGAAAAGAGATTCCACCTAAACATTAGGAAGAACTTTCTGACTGCCTGGGAGTGTGGTGTAGTCTCCTTCTTTGGAGGTTTTTAAACAGAGGCTGGATGGCCATCTGTTGGAAATGCTTTGATTGTTTATTTCTGCATGACAGGGGGTTGGACTAGATGGCCCTTGTGGTTTTAAGGGGTCTTCCTATATCGGCCTTCAAGGACAGCTGAGGGGAGAGCATGGCATCATGCCAAAGTAAATGCCCTCCTATGTTTAGGCACTTCTAGATTAATAAGCTATGCCACAGGGGAGGGAAAGTACCTATTAGATTCACTAGCAATAAAAATTATAGTCCGAGCTAGATCTGACTGCTGTTCTGTATCTACTATATGTTGTTTAATTGCTGCTTTGGCTTCACCCAGACATGTGATTAACAAGAAGGGGGTCGTTCGAGCCCAAATCTGGGTTGCTAAGGGTGGCCTTTCCCCCAAATCTGTTGTGATCAGTCTACACACCATACAGCCTTATCCACACCAAACTCAGTGAATACACCTTACTTAGTCCATGTTTTAGAAACTCAGTTTTCTCTGGAGTTTGCTTGAAACTCTAGAGAAAATTGTTAGTGTGAACAATGCATTTTTCCTGGATTTGGGGAGGATGGACGAGCACTGCCAGAGGCACCACCATTTCCCCCGACTCCTCGGTGCGACTTCCTCATTCCTAAGGTAGAGCCCTGACCCCTCTTTGAGGTCAGAACGAGTGGCCAGCCTTACCTTTGTGAGGCTTGCTGCTCGTTCTGACCTCAGTGAGAACAATTTGTGCCAGGGCTCTGCTTTCCTGGTGCACAATCACTCTCTCTGAGGTTAGAACAAGTGGCCAGCTGGCTAGCCACTCCTTCTGACCACAGAGAGAGGATTATACACTGGGAAAGCCGAGTACTGGCACATAGTTTTGCTCTATGAGGGCAGAAGGGGCAGCCAGCCTCGTGATGGTGGAGATGACCACTAGTTTTGACCTCAGATATTGTGATTGTGCACCAGGGAAGCAGAGCCTTGGTGAGCAGCCAGCCATGCAATCAATCATGCTCTAGGAAGGCAGAGTCCTGATGCTCTTCTGGCAAATGTCTGCGATGTGAATTGGTTGTCCAAATGAGCGGTAATGTGCATTTTCGCATATATTTTTTCAAAAAAAAAAAAAACTTGGGAAAAATCACAAAGGCTTTCCCCCTGTAGTTTTTGGTCTCTTTCTTTCCGAATACGGCAAATCACTGTGGGGTCTCGTGGGACAAAAGGAATTCTATGAACAGTATTTCTACCATCTAGACAACCCCATGGATTTTTTGTGGCAAGATTTATTCAGAAGTTTGCCATTGTCTTCATCTGAGGGAGGTTTTGTGACTTGTCCAAGGTCACCCAATAGGTTTCCATGGCCAAATGGGGATTTGAACCATGGTCTCCAGAGACTTAATCCAAAACTCAAACCACTACACCATGCTGGCTCTTTTATGCTTCCTTAGGGAACTGGATTGTGTCATTAACAGTTCTGTTTATATTGACTTCTCATTGACCACCAATATTGGTAATTTGTAAATGTTACCCTGCAGACAATTTTACTGAATGGAATCCAAAGAAAATTATGGCCTCAATCCCATTGGGTAGTCCCAATTAGAGTAACCCCCCTGAGCCTATTGCTGAATGGTGCCAAGGTAAACCCCATTATTTAAATGGGTCTCTTCTAATTGGGTGTACAAATATGATTTAGGTGTTCCAAAGGTAGGATTTATACTGCAATCCCACATATGCTTTTCAGGGAGTAAGTTATGTTGAAGTCTTTGAGACTTATATCTAACTATTCAAAGGACTACACTGTTACACTCACAGTAAACTAGTTCAATCCCATGGATATGGTAGACTCCCCCTCCAAAAAAAATGGTGGGGAGAAAGAGGGTAAAATCTAAACAGATTTGCCCAAACAGTTAAGAATATTTTAAACCTGGCAAAAGATAGTAAATACTGGCTTGCCTCATTCTCACATGTGAAAGAAGGGTAACCTGGCTGTGGAGGTGGCTTGTCCACCCCCACCCCCACCTGTTATCTGGAGAAGAGAGGCTGGAGTCCAAATAGGATGCCGGCCTGTTGTTGAAGTCACCACCACCATTTTCTCCACTGATGTGGAAGTCAGGCAGAGGCACCACAACATGGGACTTCAGGCTCTCTGCATGTGACCTGCCTCAGTCACCTGCTGAGGGATCGCTACCTGGCTTCGGAGAAAGCCAGGAATCTAGTGGCAATAGTGAGTGACAGCATTTTGGGACCGGCTCCCATGGACATGTGAGGCCCATTCAAGTGGTACACAATTAAATTGGGTATTTTTTAAAAAATGCAGTAAAGAGCCTTATCCCAGCTTGCCCCATATCTGCCAAGGGAGTTGTTTGAACGGCCTGTGGGAAGATCAGGGTAAACCCCCACATCATTTGGACTGCAGGGATCTGGAATGGTGGCAAGCCGGAGAATTTGGCCTGTGTAAACAAGCCCTAAGAAGCTATCCCTCCCCTCCAGAAAAAAAAAGTCACTGGTGAGATGGCAAATTTTTTTTCTTAGTCTTTGGAAGATTTTTATTTGCAGGAACATTTTCTGTACAAATTGTATAGATTGTCTAAACTGCATAGCTAAATTTTGACAGCTTCCATCTTGTTGCACCAACTTTTAAAAAGCAGAAACATCAGATGGGTTGTTTGCATCTTTTAAAAAAACAAAACAACAAAACCAATCAGCCAGTTTTTCTGTGCTTGTTCTCTGTCTGTGCCTTGTTTCAGAAATGGTAAAAGAGAGTGAATTGGTGCAGAGATATTTTAACACAAATTGTAGAAAACTAGTTTTCTTTTGTTTTTAAAGATCTTGCCTCATTCTCATGCTGGGGATGAGAAATCTTAGAGAGATTAGTGAACTCTTTGACAGGCTGTTTCCATGTATCAAAAAGCTTGTCTAGTCAAGAATGTGTAATTTGTGGGCCCATTAGTGAGAAAGGGCATTTCTTGATGGTGGTGGTAGTGGTGAAGGAATGTAAGCAACATTATTTTGGAATGCAAAAGAGCACAAATCTCTTAGTTATAGCTGTGGAGGCTTGACTTAAATGAGGCTGGATCCATGTCCACCTGCTGACCAATGGAACTGGTTCTCCTGCCTCTCTTGGTGGATGAAAATTGAATGATGGAAATCAGATTCCATATGAGTGAAACTTACTGCATGTCTCCATGCCATCTGGGAGTAAAGTAGGGCCAACTGACTCGCTTGATGTCACCCTGTCACCTACAGCCCCACGGTCCCTTAAGGGGAGCCTGGCTACATGCATATCCCCCATCTCTCCCCCTCCCCACTGGATCTAACCCCACACAAAATGCCAAAAGTATGCGACAAAAGAAACTGTTCAGCGCAAGACTGAAGCCCAAAACACAACTAAACTATAGGAAACACCAGATCAGAGGATGAGTTGGAGAAGTCCAAATCCCAAACGTAGGAATGTTTTTATGCTTCCCTGGCAGATTGACTGAAGATTTCCTCCAGCACATCCATTTGAGAAAGCCCACCCCTCCAGTCATCCAGCCAGGATCCTGACCAACCAGTGTTTCCACCTTCCAAAACTCCAAGGGCTCCTGGCAAATGAATGCTGGCATGCTGAGAGGAATCAGGTACTCTGCCATTGCTTGGCTTCCCAGTGTGGACGACAGAGTGCCTCCCTGATAAATCACATTCCCTACAGCTGACCCAACATCAGATAGCAAAGTTTGTTTTTGACACTTCAGTGATAAGACTTGTCTTCTTAAAAAGTGTAAAGCATGAATATGAAAAACAGACTTGAAAAGAGACACTCATCAGACAGGGGGAATTAGCTGTTGTTTCTTATTGATCATGGTGGTAACCTTGAACTTTTTAGTATGCAAGGTGTGAAAATGTTCTGAGATGGAATATAGGAAATAGTGCATCAGTTATTTGCCAATGTATAAATAGTGGGGCCTTTGGCCCTCCATTCTAAAAGAGTGTGTTTTAAGCACTAGAATTTCCTCCTATTTTCCCCTCCCCATCTTGGATTCTTATTCTTACCCCTACATACCCCTCAGTAAATCTCAGACCTTCAAGGTTCCTCTTGAAAGTTCTCATTTACTAGAACAACTCACTGATGTGTCAGCAAAATTCTGTATGTCATCATTTTGCTTACATTTAAGCTTTTTCCCCAGCTTGACATTGAGAAAGGTAGATACCACTGGAATTATACTGCTGCCTTGTTGTTATTTATATCCCTATGACAGGAGGCAAATTGTGTTCAACTTATTTCACCTGGCATTGCAATTACATATTGCTGAAAAATTAGTTTACTGTATAAATAGATGTGGTTATGTGACTTTGTAAAACTATAATGCACCATTAACATTAGTATTCCAGAGTTTATAAATGAAGCACTAATGTTATTTTGGTCAAAATGGTTATATTAAGACTCTGTCCAAGAAGCATTTAATGCCATTTCCTACACTATACTCTGCAAGGTGACTTTGAAGCATTTTTATTGGCTGAAGACTTTGCATTTTTAGAGCATAAGGCTTACAATCAGGAGATGTATTTCACATTTTTATGTGAGAGCTGAATTCTTAATCTACCACCAACTATCACAGGTAAATGATTTGTTCCTGTGTACTTGCCATACTATAGAAATATAAATGCAAAGTGTGTATACATTTTGTTAAACCCCTTTTCATTACGGAATGTAAATTGTATTATTTTCCCCCATTTCTTACACTTTAGTATTTAGAGAAGGAAACATTAACATGTCTACCCCCAATTTTTTTTCCCCAGTGGATCCATTTTCTAAAGTACTGTATATAACTCAAAGCATTTTAATTCTCTCCCCCCACGTTTTAATAAAATAAAATAAAATAAAAATAATGCTGTCTATCTTCAGGTAAAACTGTAATGTTACCAAGTTCTGAAATAGTTGACTGCAGATGATATGATATAGAAGGTAGTTCACACTGCTTAGAGCCTGTCATTTGTAGCTTACTTTATTGCAAATCCTTAAGGGTCTCTTTTCATGTGGTACACTGTACCTGGGGAAAATTATGGTGGTACAATAATATGATTGTGGATGCTGTCAGAAGTTCAGGGGGTTTCTGTTGTTTGGTGGGCAAATATTAAGACTCACCTTACGCACAAATTGCAGTGATTTTATCTGCCAGCAGCCAAAGGATGTCCCCCCTCCTAATTTGGTGTCATCTGCAAACCAAAGGATGCTACAGACAAACTTGAAGGGAAAGATCTCTCAGGCCAGGGTGTCTGTGTTGTCAGTGGGACAGCAAATCCTTTGCAGGTTGTTGTCAGAACTTCCAAGGATCTAGCCAAGGCGCTGAACCCTACCCCTCGAAATAGGTTCCTTACAGTTCAGCCTAAAATCTGACCTCAGTGACATCAAAGTCACCAGTCACCACTGCTTCCAGGAAAATCCACAAGGCCTTGACCATTGTCAAAACCTGTTCTTCCATGGTACCTGACAAATCCAACCTTCTTTGAGCCATTAACTGGGGAGTGTTAGAGAAGAGAGAAATTGAAAGTAACATAGCTCACATAAAATATTTAATCATCTCTGAGGGGAGGAATTTAAAAGGAGCCCTTTCATATGCCACAGATATAACGCTATGATTCCACTGTAATGCTCATGGCAACATCCTATGGAATCCTGGGATTTGCAGTTTAGGGAAAGGAATTTAGAATTCTCCTCCAGAAGGTCCTACTGCCTCATAAAACTACAAATCCCAGGATTCCATAGGCTGCTTCCATGACAGATAAAGTGGAATCTGTTAGGGTTTTGAATGTGTAGCCCTTGGAAATGTATGTCATAAAGAGATTCCATATATCCCATTTATCTGTAGAGGACACAGCTACTCAGTTAGCTAGGCAGCTGATGTTTTTCTGCCCTCTTATCTCAGTATGACTAATAGAAGGGGAGATAACATGCTAGGGATGATGCCAGATGATGTCACCAGTCACCAACTGAATGAAGGGGAGTTGCTAGAACTTGCTAGAACAGCTCGGAAACCTTATATAAGTCATGGTGCAAGGCAGCCCACTTCACTTCTTCAACTGAGTTCTTTGACTGACTGCTAACTGTAAGCTTACCTATTAGAGCAATGATTTTGTTTGTAGTTTAGGATGTAAACAAGAAAGACTGTTAGTTTTTAGACACTAAGTGTGTCTATCTACTCATTGAACATTGAACATGCTGGAAGCATCTGGACCAAGCTTTTGTTACTCTGCTAACCTGACTGCTGGCTGGACTCCTGAGCATAGACAGACTCCAGCAGGCTGTGGTGCGACACCATTAAAGTGCTATAATGGTGTAGTGTGAAAGGGCCAAAGTTGAACATATTGCCATTCTCAGACACTTTAAGAGGCTACAATAACCACTTATGCAACACCTTTGAGGAGACCTTCAAACAGAGGACTATTCTGTGTAAATTAAGAAAGCTGACCTGAGCTCCTATGTAATGCTGGAGAGTGTAAAGCTCTATCAGCATAGTTATGCAGGAGGTCCATGAAGAAAGGCACAGCTAAAAGAGTTTTCCCAGAAGAGCCCCCAGTCAATTAGTGGCTATTTTGGTTGGAAGTCTAGAACTGCAGTCTGGATACCATTAGAATCATAGAATCATAGAGTTGGAAGAGACCACAAGGGCCATCCAGTCCAACCCCCTGCCATGCAGGAATACACAATTAAATCATTCCCGACAGATGGCCATCCAGCCTCTGTTTAAAAACCTCCAAAAAGGAGACTCCACCACCCTATGAGGCAGTGTATTCCATTTCCTAACAGCTCTTACTGTCAGGAAGTTCTTCCTAATGTTTAGGTGGAATCTCTTTACCTGTAGTTTGAACCTATTGCTCTATGTCCTAGTCTCTGGAGCAGCAGAAAACAAGCTTGCCCCATTGTCAGTATGACATCCCTTCAAATATTTAAACATGGCTATCATGCCCCTTTTCAACCTTCTCTTCTCCAGACGTAACATTCCCAGCTCCCTAAGTAAGCCTCTCCTCATAGGGCATGGCTTCCAGACCACCCACCATCCTGGTCGCCCTCCTCTGAACACATTCCAGCTTCTCAATATCCTTCTTGAATTGTGGTGCCCAGAACTGGACACAGTATTCCAGGTGAGGTGTGACCAAAGCAGAATACAGTGGCACTATTACTTCCCTTGATCTTGACACTATACTTGTATTAATGCAGCCTAGAATCACATTGGCTTTTTTAGCTGCTGCATCACATTGCTGACTCATGTTCAGCTTGTGGTCCATTAAGACTCCTAGATCCTTTTTGCATGTACTTCTCTCAAGCCATGTGTCACCCATCCTATATCTGTGCATTTCATTTTTACTGCCCAAATGTAGTATCCTACATTTCTCCCTGTTGAAATTCATTTTGTTAATATTGGCCCAGCTTTCTAATCTGTCAAAGTCTCCAGGATTCTGATCCTGTCCTTAGCTACCCCTCCTAATTTGGTGTCATCTGCAAACTTGATGAACATACCCTCTATTCCCTCATCCAAATCATTGATAAAGATATTGAATAGCACTGGGCCCAGGACAGAATGCTGTGGCACCCAACTAGTCACTTCTCTGCAGGATGAAGAGGAGCCATTGGTGACTACCCTTTGGGTTTGTTCAGTCAACCAATTACAAATCCACCTAACAGTTATCTAGCATTATCTAGCCCACAGGTTACTAACTTTTTTTGCAAGAATATCATGGGGGACCTTGTCAAAAGCCTTACTGAAATCAAGATACACTACATCCACTGCATTCCCTTCATCTATCAAGTTTGAAACTCTATCAGAAAAAGAGATGAGATTAGTCTGGCATGACTTGTTTTTGAGAAATCCATGTTGACTTTTTGTGATCACTGCATTTCTTTCAAAGTGCTTACAGATTGTCTGTTTGATGATCTTTTCTAAAATCTTTCCTGGTGTTCATGTGAGACTGACTGGGTGGTAATTATTTGGGTCTTCTCCCCCCCCCTTTTTAAAGATGGGGACAACATTTGCCCTCCTCCAGTCTGCTGGGACCTCTCCTGTTCTCCAGGAATTCTCAAAGACTATTGACAGTGCTTCTGAGATTACTTCTGCCAGTTCTTTTAATACCCTTGGATGAAGTTCATCTGGCCCTGGAGACTTGAACTCATTTATACTGGCCAGGTATACTTGAACTACCTCTTTACAAATTCTGTGCTGTATTTCTCCTATTGTATCATCTGCTCCATCTTCCCCAGGTTGAGTCCTGTTCCCCCTTTGGGAGAAGACTGAAGCAAAGAAGGTGTTAAGTAGTTCTACCTTTTCTCTGTCCCCTGTTAGCCTTTTGCCATCTTCTCCACACATCAGCCCAACCATTTCCTTTTTCTTCCTTTTGCTACAGACATAACAAAAAAATCCCTTTTTATTGTCTTTAACCTCTCTATCAAGCCTGAGCTCCAGCTGAAATTTGGCTTTTCTGACTTTCCCCCTACAAGAGCTTGCTATTTGTTTGAATTCTTATTTGGTGATTCCCCCCACCCCCTGGGGAAAGGCATTGCATAAAGACTTCCTAGCGCCTGTCTATACATGGGGCAAAAACTCTGAATTGAGTTTCTGTCCACATACTCCCAAATTCTCCCCAAAGCTCTGCTTGTTATTATTCTCTACAGGGACGTGGTGTACCTTGTCTTCACTGTCCCTGCAGAGTTTTGACCACTTCCACCACCACCACCGCTACCTTGAACATAATTTAAAGCTCATGATGCAGTTCCTGGCTGAAGGGAGAGGTTTTCTCCCTTCCACTGGCTTGACAGTGCTGCCTCCACCCACTCTCCTGCTTGCTCATCACAGGAAGAGGCACTTGAACAAAATGACAGAAGCACTTGAAGGAAGTGATGGGCGAGTGGAGAGCAGGTAGAGGCAGTGCTGCCAAGCCCGAGGAAAGGAGAAAACCTGTCCCTTTGGCTGGGAATTGCCTCCTGAGCTTTAAAATGTTCATGGTGGCAGCAGCAGATGAGAATGCAGAGAAAACCCCAAATCATCAAAACTCCACATCTAGGTAAAATACCCCGAATGCCTCGAATCTGGGCATGCAACATGTGGCCTGATTGCCCCAGATTCGGGGGAAAGACCATACATCATGTGACCCAATAGCTGCAGATTCCGGGGGAATTCACAGGGGATTTGGGGTTTTTAATAGTGTAGATAAACCCTTAGATACTGCCTTGGGCAGCATCCAAAAAAAGTATCTCTACTGACATAACCCTCTCATATACCAGCATAATTTACCAAGATACAGCAATGTCCTGTCTCTAAGAGGCTTCTGTGTCAAGAACTTGCAAATTCTGAGCGGCATTGCTATGGTAAACACGATGTAGCAGTCCTAGTCATGAATGTTGGCTTGCTTTCCTTTTGAGAATATAAGTAAAGTGAAAGAGAATTTCACATCCCACCTGGAGGACAGAAGGTCATTGCTACCCTATTCATTTCAACTATCCAGAAATTATCATACTGGTTAAAATATTTTAAAATGTGTGGCAACAATTGTGCAGCTTTCTGTGTATGTACTTGCAAGACAAATGTATTTTATAGAGCATCTGCATTACATTTATCACACTTGCATAAGCCATGGAAGGTTACCATCTTGGCACACATGGAGACATCATGAAATCACTCCTGGCCAGATTTTTGTAGGGCCATCAGGTGGTGAGTGTATGGTATTGGTTGCTCCTATATATTTTATATCCAAGTTGCCGTATGTACAGTTGAACCAACCATATCACAAAAAGGTTATTAGAGCAACTCCATGAGGAGCCAATGCTATTGCTTCTACCTTCATTTTTTTTTTTTGGCAGTAATGTCTGTAATTATTATTATTTAAAGTTATATCCAGCTACATGGCCAAATATGCTCTCAGGTCAGCTCATAACAATAAAATATGCACTGTATTTAAAAACCAGCTGAACAATTCTAATTAACTTCAATACAAAATGGCCAAAGAGGTTAAAAAAAAATCTACAGATTACAAAACTAGGCAAAAAGAACTATTTCCTGAAGGACTGATTGAAAAAGAAGGCCTTTAGCAGCCTCTGAAATTGAACAGGAAAGTTACCTGTTTTTATCTTATGCCTGTTTGTTCTATCCATCTATAGCCACATTCAGGTATTTTCTTTTTGGTCTAAGAAAACATGTGAAGAAAGGGAGCATTGTAGTTCAACACCCCTCCCTGGCTGGTTCCATGGACAGTTTGAAGAGGAGATATTCTTTTATCTAGGAAGGCCCTCCATAGGTGTTTTCACATGACACAATTACAGCACCATGATTCTATTTTAACTGGCATGCCAACATCCTATGGAATCCCAGGGTTTGCATTTTAGTGAGGCACTAGAACTCTCTGGCTAGGATTCTAAATAACCTTCCTTGAATTACCACAACCCCCCCCCCCCCCAGATTTCATAGATTGGAACCATGGCAGTTAAAGTGGAATCACAGCTGTAGAACTGTGTATTGTGGATAAGCACCAGATGTCTGTATTTCAGGCTTCTGTAGACTGCTGCCTTATGTACAGTTACAGAACTGGCGATGGGCAGGGGGAGGGGCAGAGCTAGTGCACTTCCCCTCCTTAATGTGCATTGATAATCCACAATAGATGATCATTGTTCACTCATAAGTACCATTTGGCAAATTGACTACTGTTGTATAGTGATCCCTGGCTATGTGAGAGGCCCAGTCATGTAGTCTATTTGGTAAGATGGCTAATGATGCAATCCTAGGATGATTTGCGTGGGAGATAGTTCCACTGGTTACAATACAACACAATGTTGTTTATTTCTCAGTATCCAGGAAGCTCAAAATACACATTTTGGAACTCTGTGAACTCAGTAGGAAGTGTTAACTGTTATTGCCTAAGAGTTGTGGTTAATCAGAAATAAATAGTAGGAATTATCTCTCAGCTTCAGTCCTTCCCCTTGTGTCGGGCACAAAAAAGAGACATACCTTATAGGGTTATTGTGGAGACTGCAGAGATGATGACTGGAATTCATATGGGGCCTTTGTTTTCATAAGTGGACTTACATTTGAGTGGTATAGAATCAAGCGGTATCACAATATCTGTATTCAGCAAGTGGCTACTGTTACATTACTATGTAGGGAAGCAACTGTTGTGCATTGGGACCTGATGAACAACGGGACCAATGTGGATCAGGACAATGGCAAGGGAGTGCCAGTGCACATGGATAGGGCCCAGTATGCATCAGAACAGTCTTGCTTGTGTCTCTTTACACAACTTTGCAATCCACTAATAGGGTTCTTTAGCCCCTCTGCTATGTAGCTAAGTATGTGTGAAGTTATGCAATGTAGACAGCAGTACAAATTCCAGCCAATGGATACAAAAAGCTCTGCATGCTCAAGTGGTATATAAATGCAGATAGTCCCCTTCATTCTTCATTTGGGTGAAGGGGCATCAGGGCATGATTGCTGGCATGATTGCTGGTCCTGTCCCCGTTGTTGGATATATTTGTGGGCTTTTCTCCACAAAGGTTTTCTCTATGTAGACCATCTGCGGTATGTGGCCATCTGTAGGTGGAGCCAGCAGAGGTTCTGTATTGCCAGCAATCAAGTCATAGCCCCTTCATATAATTCATGACTGTAAGGGACTCTTGCTGTTATAAAGCCTCTGCACTTTAACCTGAAGGAATGCACAAAAAAGAATACAATTTGGCAAAGTTGTGTGTCATGTACTTGCATTCCCAGACACAGTGACCAGCAGTTTCAGAGTTAAACAGAAAACTTGATTGGCACAGTAATCCAGAAAGCATATCATATAAGGTTGTTGTTTAGAATTGAAACTCAGAAGGCAGACAATTTACTAAATGCATTTGCGATCATGGCCCCTACAGGGCTCTAGCCTGCGGAACTGGGGGCTTGGGATTAGGAGGGCCCCCTGTGTGATATCATTTTATGTTTTTGTTATGTAAATCCATTTACTTGTTTTAAACATAAATATAAATATTACTTTGGCACCACCATTTGAACTGATTTATTTTAATTTTTATCCTAAATCCTGTAGAGGATCTCGCTGCCCTTAACCTTAGCAGTAGGTAGGGAGCCCACCAAAAATCCTGGCCTGGGTGACCTCTCTAGGATGTCGGGGACATGTTTGCAATCTATGAAATCTGGCAGACTACAAAGCTATTGGCTATCCATTATCCCCTGACCCTTCCTTCCCAGACAATTGTATCTCATCATTCCACAGTGACTATTATACTCTCCCTTTCCTACAGTCCTCATTAGCAGTACAGAGAAATGAAAACATAATTAACAGCAAGGTTAAAAGAAACAGTGAACTTGGAAGGATTAGGTCACATCCAGGACTGATCCTGACACTGGGAAAAATTACTTTTTCGGTGCACAACTCCCAGAGTCCCCCAGCCAGCATGCCCACTAGCCATGCTGTCTAGGTGATTTTGAGAGTTGTGGTCCAACAACATTATACGAGCAAGCTCTTCAGTTTTAGGTACAATAGGTGAAAATTCCTCCTCAGTGGGCAACTTGGAGGAGCCATTTTGTTTCTGCCCTGATTTAATGTTTTCTTATCACCTTGCCTTCGCTTTGTACAGCTGCCGCTGAAAACAGGTATACAGGGAGAAATCTCTGTGCAGACTGCTGGGCTGTGAGCAGGTTATTATTAGTTAGAAATAATTTAAACTGCACTCTTTGAACCACTGAACTAGCTTATTGCAGCGAGTTATTATTTTGATCAGGCTGTTCGTTTCTGAAGTCTCTTGGCAACCGCACTAAAATAGCTATCCATTGGAAATAAAGACCCATCTGCACTAACAAATTAGAAATGTGTTAAAAGGCAAAATAAACATATGTTTTGGGGGCTAGACCTTCCTCTTTGCAACAATGTTGTAAAGCATTTTTAAAAAACCTGCTTAAATTTGCTAGTAAGGAAAATACAAAGAAGAATATATGTTCAGTTCTTTGTTGTTTGTAATTTGGTGAGTTTCTTTTTGGTTAAATGCCACTAAGCCAAACCATTTCCCAGGCTGCTGAGTGAACAGTTGCCATCAACAATGTACAGTAATAACCGAGTTTTGCTAGAAGAACTCAGCTGAGTTTTCATGCTGGTTCATTGATGCAAATTTGCCACATGACGATATGGTTAATGTGGAAGCCATTTAAAAGGAACTATGACTATGGAATTGATTGAGGACTGAATCTGTCCTTGCAAATGGTGTAGATCAGGACAAAGACCCTGTTTGTTTTAGTTACTGGGAGTCCCAGTTCCATTTAGCTGAAAGAAATGGACTTGATACAAATTGAGTATCCCTTATCTGAAATGCCTGGGACCAGAAGTGGTTTTTTTGGCTTTCAGATTCTTTTTGGATTTTGGAATACTTGCATATACATAATGAGATATTTGGAGATGGGGCCCAAGTCTAAAAACAAAATTTATTGATGTTTCATATACACCTTATACGTTTAGCCTGAAGATAATTTTATACACAATATTTTAAATAATTTTGTGCAAGAAACAAAGTGTGTGTACATTGAACCATCAGAAAGGAATAGTATTGCTATCTCAGCCACCCATGTAGACAAGTTTGGATTTGGGAGTATTGTGGATTCTGAATTCTGAATAAGGGATCCCCAACCTGTACCTGAAATATTTCTTGAAATTTTTACAGACAATTAAAAGGATCAGTACAGCAAGCCTCTGGCTCCAAAGATTCTATCATCACTAAACTGGATTCTTGGAAGCCAAGTTCCTTTCAATCTTATTTGGTCATTATTCAAACTCATCAAGCTCGCCATATGAGAAGGGATGGGACCATGACAAGTAGCTTTGCCTCTGACATGATATCACTGCATAGCTCCATCCCTTGCAGATGTCTCCATGCTTGAAAAGTGAATGCCTATAGCAGGGTGGCTCCACATGATTCAAAACCCTGCATGATCAGGATCTGAAATCACATGGAAACTGTGATGTCCAGCCAGGACTGTTTGAATCTCCCCTGCATTTTCCTTTGTTTTAGTTCAGGCCTTAGTATGTCTGAGCATAGGAATATTTCATTGTATTAGAGTTGTGGGAAGAGCTGAAGAATTCCCCTGCATTTTTCCAGGTTTGGTTTGTCCCTTCCCAGCAAGCTCTGTTCTAGCTAGAAGTTTTTAGTTTTGCTTAGTCTTTGCTGTGAGCTTGTAGGGAACTGTTTTATTGGTGGCAAACAGGCCCAGACAGCCGGGAAGGGCATTTCTTACACCATTTAGCCAAATTAGTTCCCAACAACCAAAAGGTCAAAGGAATCAGGAGCTGAAAGACCCTGCACCAGCTCCATTGAGTGAGGAGATCAAACCAAGATCAAACCCAGAGAGATGACACCCTGAAGATTGCTGAAACTCAAACTGTAAAGTACCTTTTATTTCAAGCTTTTTAGAGTTAGGGAGGAGAAAGCCCTTTACTTTTGCTCTTTAAAATAAACTTCCTCCTTTTTTGAACTTTATATTCAGCATCAGAGCCTTTTTGGGTAAAAGAGTTTGATCTCACCAGGGTGCTTGCGTTGCACACCCAAACCTGCCACCACCTTTAGTTGGGTGTGTCTGCACAGAAACCTGTGTGCATTCAGCAGAAAATGTGAAGGCCTCCCTGGGCATGGATTCCTGGGATGTTGGGGTTATGTGATGGCATAAGGGGCAGGGCTATTTGGCACAGCCTCATCCCTGCTTGTTGGATGAGTTTGGTGAGTTCTAACAATGCTTGCATAGGTCTTTGATGGTGACCTAGGAAATAATTGAGGCAGTGTTCAGAGGAAGCACTCCAACTCACCCTCCCATCATTTGATCCCCATGTTTTCTTGAAAGGAAGCATACTTTTCAGATGCCTCCCACCCCAAAAATGTACAGGTATTTTGATCACTCAGCCCACCCACCCCCAATTTATTTATGTACTTAATTTATGCCATGGCTTTCTCCTGGCAAGAGACCCTGGTGCTGCCACTGATTGTATGAATTCAAGGCATTTCTTTTGACATTTTCTATAAGAATTTTTTAAAAAAAAGATTTATGACCCCATCCCCTAAGAATATCCATATCAACATCAATTATATTTTATTGGCAGTTCCAAAATGCACATTAGCACAATCTTTTCTGTCATACTAGTTGACAGTAATTCTGCCACTATAAGAAATATTCATGACACATGTTTTCATGTCACTTCTACATCAACCTGACTATGTACCGAGATAGTCTTCAGAACTGCTGTCTTTTTCAAAAAAGCAGGCAAACAGGGAGAAGGAGGAATTTCTCTCTTGTGATTTGAAGCTTGTTCATACTGCAGAATGATAATGCTATGATTCCATTTTAGATTCCCTGGTTCCATTCTATGGAATCCCGGGATTTTCAGTTTAGGGAGGAATATTTAAAATTCTCAGTCAGAGCTCTTCTTTCTCTCTGTGTCTGCGTGTGTGTGTGCGTGCGAGCATGTGCTTGTGCCTGTGCTTTCCAGTCAACTGTAGAATTATGGCACCCCATGAATTTCATAGGGGTTTTTTAAGGCAAGGAATAATTAGAGCTGGTTTTGCCAGTTCCTGCCTCTGAAATACAGTTGTCCCTTCACATTCGCTGGGGTTTGGTTCCAGGACCCCCCGTGAATACCCAAATCCATGAATACTCAAGTCCCATTATATGCAATGGCATAGCAAAATGGTGCCCCTTATATAAGATAGCAAAATCAAGGTTTGCTTTTGGAATTATTCTTTTTTTAAGAATATTTTAAGACTGTGAATGCTTAAAACCGTGAATGCCAAATCCGTGAATGTGGAGGGACAACTGTATAGCCTACAGCACCTGGTATTCATTGGTGGTCTCTCATCCAAATACTAACTGGGAGTGAACCTACTTAGCTTCAAAGATCAGATGGGATCTGGTGCCTTTAGGGTATTTAGGCCTCTCCCAAGAGCTTTCTCTCTCTCTCTCTCTCTCTCTCTCTCTCTCTCTCTCTCTCTCTCAGGCTAGCTTTTCTTCGCAAACAAAGATTCAGGAAGGACTCATCCCGTGCTTTCTGCAAGTGCGCTGATGACTGAAAAGGCCAATCCGAGATAAACAAGTCCGGTTGCAGAAAGCACAGCAGAAAGTCTCCTTGGGTGATGTTTCTGGGTTGTGATTTTTTTCTGCGTTGTCGTTTCTCTTCAAGACTTGTTCGGCATGAGTTCTCAAATAAGGCTGCAGCCCAAGAGGTTTAGTCCCTTACCAAACTACAAACTCCCAGATTCTATAGGATTCAGCAGTGGTAAAGTAGTATCATTGTGCTATAACTACGTACATAGTGTGGAAGGGCCCATGCTATTTGTGGACCATTTACCTGGTACTTTCCTCCCACAGATTTTTATATTATTTTTTCCCAGTGTTATTAGTGTTTTAAATACATTTTTCTTTACCACATTTTTTCTTTTACTCTTGTTTTTATGTTGTTTTATTCCAGGGGTGGGGAATCTTTAGTCCTCCTGATGTTTTAGACACCAATTCTCTTAATCTCTTTCTACTGATCATATTGGCTGGGACTTTTGAAGGTAAAGTACAAAAGATCTGGGGGTTCAGAAGTCCCCCGCCTGTGCTTTATTATGGTTTCATTCCATGTTTAACTTTTGTGAAGTACCCTGATAATCCTATAAGGAAACGTTTTATTAAAAGAACATTAGGGCTGCTGCCACACTGCAGAAATAATGCAGTTTGACAGTGCTTTAAGTGCCATGGCTCAATGCAATGGAATTCTGGGATTTGTAGTTTTGTGAGATATTATAGTCTTCTCTGTCAGAGAGCTCTGGTGCCACTACAAATTGCAAATCCCAGGATTCCATAGAATGGAGCCATGATAGTTAAAGCGCTGTCAATACTTCATTATTTCTGCAGTGTGGCAGCAGCCTAAAGCTTCTCATTTGCTCCTCCATTGAGGTGAAGGAGCAATTTCCACAAAATTGGAAATTCCATCTCTTTCCAGTCTTACATACCCTATCATTCTGAAGGGTATCCAAGGCCCAGGGGCACATTTGGGGAGAAGGATGAGAAACAGGGAGCTCCAGAAGGGAGAGAGAGCCAAGAAAGGCCTGTTCTGTGACAATGAATGTTGATTCATTCCTTCATTTCATTAAAAAAAAAAACAGCCCTTGTAAATATATATATTGACAAATATTAAAATCTGACTAAGTATTGATTACATAAACAAATGAATGCCTATGCAATCTGCTTGCTTAGTCAGAATAAAGACTAAGGACATTATCACATGAATCTTGTATTCCAGAATTACAGCAAGATAGTAGCAGAGATGGCCCTTGCTTGTCGCACGACGTTGTTTCTATCCCATTGCTGTCTCGGCGTTCATCTGCTCCTGTAGCACATTTTATCCTTGAAGAGGGAAACCCATCAATAGCTCCCAATATCACTGATATGGCAGCATCCCCCCCCATGTGATACTTCTTTGGAAGTAGCAATATGAAGGAAGTCACATGGCATAAGAGGGCCACATGATTACCTCTCCCCCCTCACACTCACTAGTCCAAGCTGATGGAAATTGATTTTTCTCTATGCCTTTTTTTCTTTTTCTTTTTGCTGTACTTGTGTACTTATGGGGAAATGATAACATTAAAATATTTTTTATCGTACCCCCTTAATTATGCAATCATGGCAAAAAGAAAAAAGAAGAAAAGAAAGGCACACATGCACTGAGCAGCACAGATCTGGTGTGAAATGATGGGAACTGCCAAACCAGCATAATCCCAACACACTCATGCAAGTGAAGACGAGGTGCAATAGTTTTGGCTTCAATACCAATATGTTCCTGTTTGCTTCACTAATGTGATTGCTGAGAGAAAGGAGACTGTTGTGATAATGTCCTCTTTCTGTTCCAGACATAGGCTGGCATCCTGTTAGTGACATATGTGTGAGTGAAAGTCTCTCTTATGTTTGTTTATTATTTCTTTTCTTTTCTTATTGAGGATATTGTTATCCTCTTTCTTCCTCTGCAATGTCCACAGCCCTCCAGTACTCAATGCTGGGCTGTGATCGTTTCTCCTTCATGCCTATCCTGTTGCTTGTGGAGGGTAGGAGGAATGAAGCAGTATCTGGCTATATCCCCATAGTCAGACTGATGCCATTATCTGCAGAGATCTCTGGAAGGCCCTAGCAAATCTTGGCAGAAGATGTCCTTGGTCTGAGTCTGGCTATGGGGACATAGCCAGCTGCTGCTCTGATTTCCCCCCTGCTTTTCACTAGCAATGTAATGGTCATTGTGGGGAGAGGCTATTGCAGGGCAACAGTGAGTCTTAAGGGTGGTGACAGGAGAATTGTAGTGGAGTTCTGCATGTGAAATTCATATGCTACACTTAACTATGTAGATTCTCGGCCATAGATGCACAGCCATTGTGCTGTATGCAAGTAGTATCTCAAGAGGATCATAGAATCATAGAATTGTAGGTTGGAAGAGACCACGAGGGCCATCAGTCCAACCCCCTGCCATGCAAGAAATCTTGATCAAAGCATCCCCACAGATGGCCATCCAGCCTCTGTTTAAAGACCTCCAAGGAAGGAGACCCCACCACGTTCCAAGGGAGCGTGTTCCACTACCAAACAGCTCTTACTGTCAAAAAGTTCCTCCTAATGTTGAGGTGGAATCTCTGTTCCTGGAGCTTGCATCCATTGCTCTGTGTTCCAGTATCTAGAGCAGCAGAAAACAAGCCTGTTCCATCCTCAACGTGACACCCCTTCAAATACTTAAACAGGGCTATCATATCGCCTCTTAACCATCTTTTTTCCAGGCTAAACATACCCAGCTCCATAAGTCTCTCCTCATAAGGCATGGTTTCCAGACCTTTCACCATTTTAGTTGCCCTTCTCTGGACATGCTCCAATTTGTCAATATCCTTTTTGAATTGTGGTGCCCAGAACTGGACACAGTATTCTAGGTGAGGTCTGACCAAGGCAGAATAGATTGGCACTATTACTTCCCTTGATCTAGACATTATACTTCTATTGATACAGCCCAAAATCGCATTGGCCTTTTTAGCTGCTGCATCACATTGTTGACTCATGTTCAACTTGTGGTCTACTAGGACTCCTAGATCCTTTCGCATGTAGTCTCGTTCAGCCAGGTCTCTCCCATCCTATATCTATGCATTTCATTTTTCCGCCCTAAGTGCAGTACTTTACATTTCTCCGTATTGAATTTCATTTTGTTAGCTTTGGCACAGCTCTCCAGTCTATCCAGGTCATTCTGAATTTTGATCCTGTCCTCTAGGGTATTACCTACTCCTCCTAATTTGGTGTCATCTGCAAATTTGATAAGCACGCCCCTAATTCCCTCATCCAAGTCATTGATAAAGATGTTGAATAGCACTGAGCCCAGGACAGAACCCTGTGGCACCCCACTGGTCACATCTTTCCAAGATGAAGAGGAGCCACTGCTGAGCACCCTTTGGGTTCGGCCAGTCAACCAATTACAAATCCATTGAACAGTTAACTTGTCTAGCCCACGTTTTACAAGCTTGTTTGCAAGAATGTCATGGGGAACCTTGTCAAAGGCCTTACTGAAATCAAGGTATGCGATGTCCCCAGTATTCCCTTCATCTACCAAGCTGGTAACTTTATCAAAAAAAGAGATCAGATTAGTCTGGCATGACTTGTTTCTTGGCTGGTATACTCAGGTGGGGGGGGGGCAGAATACAAAAATGTAACATTTTCTACCTCTAGTTATATTACCAAATAGCATCTTTATGTTCAAATAACTCCCCCCTCCCCCCCGTGTGGTTAGGTATAACCCAAATCCTTTAACTTACAGTCTATATGCCAAGTAAACATCTTGATTGACCAATTCACCTCTTGTGTCAAACATGGCCTGGATTTTCTGTGAGCCTTAATTTCAGTTTCCTAATGATACAACTGCAGCCTATTCATCACTCTTAACACTGAAACCCACACACAAGTATATTTTTAGATTGTCTAAGTATAATTGTAAAAGCACCACTTTGCTTTTGATTTCAGGTTATGCTTGGGGACATAAACAGAGTAGTCAGCATATGCCTGATTTCCCACAGTGTTTCTCCCCCTCTTTATTTTATTTTATTTTAAACCAGAGAAGCAAACTATTTACATGTCAGGCTCCAGCATCTGAGAGAAAGTTAATAGTCCCCCTGTGATGAGATCATCCGTGGAGCTGACTGCAACAGCTTTCCTCCACCGTGAATGGTTAAAACTGAGAAGACATTACTCACAGTAAGAAATGTTATGGTGGGGGTAAGGTGGAGGAATAAGCTTTCCCCAAGGGTAATGCTACATTTCAAACATCATTATAGGAATATTGAAAACTTTATAGCCTTGGTGTAATGTTTAGGCCAAACCTTGCAAACCTTCATTCATACTGTCCTCACTAGCATTAAAAAGCAAGCAAGGAAGAAGAACACACACATGCGCACATGCACACACACACACCAAACACATACATTGTATTGGCCAGAAATACATTTCCAGACATTGTTCTTTTTATCCAAAGCTGTCTCTTTATAGTAAAGAGGGAATTCTCCTGGGCTCCCTGCTGCTGCCAGCTTTGTTGCCTTTTTATACAACCGCAGCATTGAAAACGAGCTGTTTCATGACAACTGCTCTGACTCACTACCTTCCTCCCCGTTTTCTGTGTTGGAGGTGGGGTGATTGCATGGATCATCTTTCCCCCTGTTCACAACTATGGGACATTCCTGTGGTAACTGCTGCAATTCTGACAAGGAAAATAAATGATAGGTGGAAAGGGCTTAACGTCTGTGTCCCTTAGGGTTGATCTTATGAAATCTTAACAGTAGGAAGGACAGGAGAAGAATGTTCTGTGCAGAGACTGGAAATGTTACTTTTTTGACTACAAAACCAAAATTCTTCAGAGATCATGGATACTGGGAGATGTGGACTAACAACTGTGTCCAAGCTCTTGTTCTGTGATTGATATAATCTATCAGAAACTTTTCTCAAGAGATTTCATGATCTGTGTTCAGAGGGCATGGACCAACTAATAGCCAGTTAGCTCATTTTAGCCCTTGGAGTATTTTTATCTCACTTTTTTTCACCCCAATCAAGGAGTGGAGAGCTAATGTGGTAAAGGTGTTTGAATGCTGGACTGGGGATATTTTCAAACAGGGACACCACCACCCCCAGAGGTTGGGAGGAGGACGGTGCTGTCCTGCTTATAGCGCACCTTTTGGGATGATGCCATTCTCCTCCTGACCTTTCCCCATGCTTCCTCTGTGCTGCAGGCATGAGAAAAACACTACTTTTTATTGATGGGGTTTTTCCGTTATTAAAAGCTGCATGTTTCTTGCGCCTGCAGCATGGAGGAAGCATGGGTCAGGAGGAGGACAGCATTGTCTGAAATGGAGCACTGTAAATGGGACAGTGCCGTCCTCCTCCTGACATCCATGGGATTTTTTCCCTTGTTTGAAAAAGTCCTAGGACTCTGGAAGACCAGGCTTCCAATCCTTGCTTGGCCATGAAAACTTATTGGGTGACCTTGAGCAAGTCACAGTCTCTCAGCCTCAGAGAAAGGCAATAGCTAACCCACTCTGAATAAATTTTGACAAGAAAATGCTCTGACAAGTTCATCTTAGGGTAAACATAAGTCACAAATGACTTGAAGGCACACAACAACAAATCAAGAAATACTAAGACCTTTGCTTACAAGCTTTGGAGGCTGGTGAGTGCATTTGGATTTTGGAGGGAATGTCAGAGTGTCTTGAGTACTCTCTCAAAATGGCTGCCCTGGAGGAAGGGATAGTGAACTCATAAAATGACAGGCACAGTGAGTGTGGCCAGCTACAAAACACACGTTTTCCAGAAAGCAAACTGGTGAGGCTCAAAGAAAAATAATGTCTAACAATGTAAGTACAAGGCAGGGGCAAGGTCTGGATTCCAAAGTACAACAATATTCTTTTGAATCCACAGCTTTGTGTTCCAATATGCATTTCACATAAAGCAAATGGATGAAGCCCAGAGGAAAGTAATGTGCCCAAGAAACTTTGAGTACAAAGCAGAGACTGGGTCTCTGTTCCAAATGGTACATTGTGCATTTGCTCCCCCCCCCTCCACTGCCACAAAGCACAGCAAAATACCAATTTCACAGAAGGTGGATGGGCTCAGAGAAGTACACAGAGAGAGACAAGGCCTCATAGCAGAACTTGTGTACACCCTTGTACACATATGCAAAAACAGATGTGTGCACACATATATGCACATATGCAATTCCAGGTAAAAACAAGCAAACATATCATACCAAGAGAGAGAGAGCTTAAACAGATAGATATCAAGAGGGAGTCTTCAGAAGCATATTCCCACAGCATGTACACAGGTCTACAAAGCTTCCATTGGCTTTACATTGCTTAATAAAAAGATCAACTTGACATTTCTCATGGTTCACTGTGGGACAAAGTGTACTGTACCTACTATTTACAAAGTTTGTGTTAGCGGGCAATAAAATACCAATAGCATTAGTAATAGCATGGATGTTTCTATACTGCTTATCAGCGCCAAAGCATTCCCTAAGTGGTTGACAATGAGTTAGCTAATTTCCCCCAACAAGGTGGGTACTCATTTTACCAACCTATGGAAGGATTGAAGGCTGAGTCAACCTTGGAGCCCTCTGGGATCAATCTCATAACGTTGTGGCTGCAGTACAGGCATTTAACCACTGCACCACCAGGGCTAGGGAGGATCTTCCAGTGGTAATTGCAACATGAAAGACCATGTGTTATGGAGCTCATGTAGACATGATCGCTCAACGTGGTGAGAGCCCATCTGGCATGGACAAGATGGAATGAAAATTTGCTTTTGGGAAAAGGCAATTGGAGGTGGCTTGAAGCGGACCCAATTTCCAGTTCCAGTGCCTGGAGAAGCAAGAACAAAGATCGTTCCAGCCAAGGATGGAGCTGAGTGGTTTGTAAAGCCAGTCACAGCCATGTTGAAGCAGCTGGCTGCAGCATAAGTGTCGCCACCACTTTTAAAGTGAGACTGGACATTTAAGCTTTACAGCAAGTTCATCTTTTTATAAGGACTTTATCAGATGAACCCCTTAAAATGTTCTTTTGCTGGCATTAAAAAATCAATTTTTATGCCAGTAAAAGGACGCCCCCCACCACACTTACTTTGCTTTCCCGGCAAAGGCTTCCCAGCAATGAAAGAGGAAGTGAACGGAGCTCTGTTCACTTCCTTGTTCAAAATCCCATGGATTCTCATGAGAAGATGCTTGTGCAGAAAATTTAAAACCAACAACAAAAAGGACAAAGAAAAAGTAAAACAAAGCACAGGAACACACTTTAAAAGTCCCAAGTAATCCAGGGAGGATCATAAAAAGTGTGTCACTTACCTGCATGTGGCGATCTCACCCGGAAGTGTTTGCGCTGGACCGGTCATTCTTGCTGCATTCCCGCGAGTACAATAGCATGACTGTTTCACATGCTGGCAATGCTGGAACTAAAGCACCACAGGGAGCAATTGATGGCTTCAGCCATCAATTAAAAAGTACAGGTTTGGGCAGCAACATAAACGTGAAAGGGTGATGTCATGTGGTACATGTGGCCTTTTACATTTATGTGGTGTTGTTATGATGCATGTGAAAAAGTCCTAAGTTATGAGATTTCAGTGCCTGTGCAATCAACTCCGCCCAATTCTAGACTGCATAAATTAAGGTGAATGGCTGAACCCAGAAGACATAATTAATCAGTTACAAAAGGGGGAGAGACTGACAAAAGCTCAAACATAAAAGAAAAGGGCATCAAGCTGCATGAGATGCTATAGCAATCAGAAAGCAAGGAAAAAATCCATATACATCATTTGAAGACTGAAGGGTAAATGAGAAAGTTTAAAGTACTTGAAGAATTTTTGTGCATGTGAAGAAGGAAAGAAAGAAAGATGAGGGAGGGAGGGAGGAAGGAAGGAAGGAAAGGCAAAATAGAGTTAAAGAGGCAGATAGAAAGAAAAAGTGATCAGAGAACAGGCAATAAAATATACACAAAACCATTCAAATGGGCACAGCTGAAAAAGTACACACATACATGTTTTACTACAGGCTGGGCAACTTTACTGGGTACAAGGGCCAATTTTATGGCCCCAGGATGCTCCAGGGCCAAATGGACTGTGAAAAATCCCTCCCTCACTGAAAACAACTCAAAACTGTAAGTGTCCAGAAGTCCACATCTGTTTTTTTTAAATGGGTATTTTTGATGTTGAACAGTGCAGGGGAAGGTGAGGTTATGACCTTTTCAAAGTTACTGCTTCTGGAAGTTTCTAGGGGAGGCAGTTTACCATTTCTGTATGTGAAGAAAAAGGTGGCTTGTGTAAGTCTTGAGGGCACAGATCCCCTCTCCCCAATGTGCACACACACACACACACACACACAAGCTTTGGAATGGGTATTTAATTAATGACAAAATGGAAATATGGCAAAGCCTGTAAAATTCATACAAAAATGTAGACTGTTTTGTTAATGTGAAAAAATATATATGCACAAATTCCCTTGCAAGAACAACAGAATTAAAGCAAAAAATTAATTACTAGAGATAAGCCATTGACAGGGTGGGAATGCAGGCTGGTTTCATAGAAATTCAACTAAAATACAGACAGAGAGATTTTCACACCCCTGTTACATTGGTAGTTTGATGATGAAGCTAATAATCTGATCTGAGGACTGCATTGAGTCTTCTGAAGGAGGCCAGTGACACTGTGCATCAGAAGTGTTGAGGGCAACCCTCAACAACACATTTTCTTTTTTTGCAAAGATCTTCTCACAAACAGAGAAATATGGTCAACTACTTTTCTTGTCTGAGAGTTGCCATTAAGTCAGGCCACCTGCTAAGGTGAGGGTGCAGGTCGCTTGCAAACATATGCCGAGGCAATAAGGGTGGGCCATGACCCCAAACAACCAGTCCAGCAGGTTTTGCACAAAATAAGAACCATGATCAAAGGACCAGTTTTTCTTCACCACAAGAAAAGTTTTAATTAGAAAAAAAAATGTTTAAATAGCCAGATTTGTAAAGGGATTTTTTAAAAAAATCTGCTGTTGAGCCCTGATCCTAGATTGTTTGTATATTTAGCTGCTTTGGCTCCAAATTCACCCTTTGAGCAAAAAACAAAAGAAGACCAAAAAGAAAAAAATACTATGAAAAACTGAGCATAGTTAATAACTGAGAAACATATTCCAGCAGGATTCATAAGACATTTGATGCAAAACTTTCATAGTCTCACCCACCCAACTGTTGCATTTGATACTACTGTATCTGTCAATAGAGGGTTATTTCTCCACTAAGATTTGACTAAACTACAAGGCACTAATATCACCATGATCCCAAGTAGGAAAAAGAACCTCCTGGCTATTCTAGATGTTATATAGGTTGAGCAACTGTGATTTTCTTTTGGACTTTGCTAATTAGCCTGATCCATTGATAAAAACCTTTGAAAATGGCTATCCTTTATGTTGTTGTTATGGCTCTATGTCTTGAAGTTAATGTTGACTTTTGGCAACCCTATAGTAGGGTTCTCTTGACAAGATTTATTCAGAGGTTTGCCATTGCCTTCCTCTTAGGCTGAGAAAGTGTGACTTGTCAAATACTCAAATGCAGTATTACCCAAATGTGACAGAGTCAAACAAAAACCAACCCAAAACCTTCTCTGGCCTATGAAGAATGAGGAGCTGTGGATGAAAACTAGAAAGGGAGAAGAAATCAACAGATATTGTAACTCTGCAGACATGACATGAGTCACATGTTGTGAGCTATTTCTGTAGCCACTTTGGATGATAGCCACTGAAAAGTTGTAGAATTTTATTCTGTCATCAATATTTGATCCAAATTAACAAATCCCATCATATTGTCACTCCTGCCCCAGTTTGTTTTCTATATAAATACATGACATATTTATGTTGTTTTACTTTAATTCTTTCTTCTTTCCCAAGTTCAGTATAGAAGAGATTCTCCTCTTTGACTGCCTAGAGAAAAATAATTTGCTCTTGTTTCTCTATGTTTCCGCTTCCACTCTACCACATGGATTGATTAGGACATGCTCAAAACCGAGGAAAGAGAAGGTTTCAGTATTAATGTTCCCAAGGAGCAGTTAAACATCTCTCTACCTGGCACATTAACACACACAGTATGTTAAATTATACAAGGTACACATTGGAGCAAATCTTTAGATTTAAGGAAGCCAGATCCCCATTTGGCTTGGTGTTCCAGCAAAGACTTAACCAATAAAGACACGAAATGACCACACAGGCAGAAATACAATAAGTGCACTACTTGGCAGGATGAAAGCTACAGACTGAAATGTTAAACATAAGTGATGTAGCTTGCATGGACACATGTATAGCTCCCTTCCAGAACTTGACATAGTACATAATTTGATTTTGCCTTTAATTAGTTGTTTTTGAAACAAGAAGGGTAGGTGGATATCTTGGGCTACATGATGCGCCTATGCGCGATTCAGTCCCATTGAACTGAATAGAAATGGTGGGCAGGATACACAGAAGTAAACAAATAAATATGAGGACCAGAATTTCAGTCAGATGTATATGTTTATGTACACTTTAATTATGTCTTATAAAGATATAGTAGGAATATATAACTTTCCTATAAAATATTATCATTAATTGTTTTTGATAGGCTAGATGAACATCTTGGGGAAGAAGGCTAGATGAACATCTTGGGGAAGAAGGCTAGATGAACATCTTGGGCTATATGATGCACCTATAAGGGATTCAGTCCCATTGAACTGATCTGGTCAAAACAGGCACAATTCACTGGATGTTCCACCACAGCAACCAACAGTAAAAAGGATGAAGGGGGGGGGACTCTGTGGGCACAAGTGGGGCAGGTTGCACAAAATACTGTAGGCAGGAGTATCAGCAGGTGGGGGTGAGCTCACCCAGGTTCCTGTCCAGCTAGCTGCCTTGCTTCCTCTGCTGGAGCAATACACTAATAGGAAAGCTGCCAGATTCATCAGGGATAGTTTCCTCTATGGGGTTTAGGATACCTGTTCAGAGACCATGTGTAGTGTTTGAATTGGACAATCTCAGGTCAGCTAGGAAGTTACCAGAGGTGGTGGCTTTGAAAATGGAAAAGGAGTGCAAGGCTGGGTGGGTGGCAGGACCATTTCTTGAGCGTCCTATGAGTAATTTGAAGGTATCACCATTGGGGGTAGTCCCTAAGAAAGCCCTGGGGGAGTTTAGGCTTACCCACTACCTCTTGTACCCTCCAGAGTACTGTTGAGTTTGCTAGGCCTGCTTTGACCAAGCAGTTTGCCTGGTTTGACTAGGGTCTCTCATAGCAAAATGTGATATCCAATTGGCATTTAGGCTCCTGCCTGTCCATCCAGGCGACTTCTGTTTATTAGGGTTTAAGTTGCAAGATCAGTGGTATTATGACAAGGCCATGCCTATGGGATGCTCTGTTAGTTGTGCAACCTTTGATACTTGCAGCTCATTCCTTGAGTAGACAGTAAAGTTCAGGGCTGGGTCACTTTACCTGGATGATTTTTTTATGACAGGCAGGGCCAGGAGGGAGGGCCATGGCAACTTGTTGTATATATTCCAGGCTTTGGCTGGAGAGCTGGGTATATCATTGGTACAGGAGAAGACTGAGGGGCCCACCAGTCTTAGATATCCTGTTAGATTCAGGGGTGTTTTGCATGCCTAGGGAGAAGCTGGAGGCATTGAGGGAATGGCTTCATGCCTTGCTACACCTCAAAAAGTTTACCTTTATACTCAAGGAGGTGCAGGCACTGTTGGGACACCTCAATTTTGCATGCAAGGGAGTATCCTCAGTATCCTTTTTGCACATGAATTTTGAATTTTGTCAAGGCCCTGCAGGCCAGATTTGGATCACTCAGAGTGTGAAGGAGGATCTGGAGCTCTGGTTAAGGTTTCTAGATTACTTTAATGGGGTTTCTCTGTGGCAGGAGGCCTGGGAGCTGGGTGCAGGGTAAGTGGTGCACTCAGATATGGTGGGAGCACTGAGTTCAGGGTTTACTTTTAAGGGCACTGGTGAGCATAATGGTGGCTGGAGGGCTAGCTAGAATGTGACATAGTTCGAGACCTTACTTTCCTTGAATTGTTCCATATTCTGGTGGCTGTATACATATGGATGGACATAAGAGGGAGTATTTCTGGTGTGACAACCAGGTAGTAGTTAGCATCATCAATAGGTAGTCATCTCAGTTGGGGAGGGTCATGAGGTTAGTGAGGAGGTTTGTACTGGTTTGTTTGTCTGTTAACATAATGTTTGCAGCTTATTATATTCCAGGACTGGATAATGGAATTGCAGATTCATTGTCTCAACTTTAGGAGAACAGGTTTCATGCACTGGCACTGAACACAGATCCACTCCCCATAGCATTCCCAGTCAAGCTATGGCAGCTTGGGAGCACAACATGATTCAGGGAGTTCTGAACCCAGTGACTAATGCCACAGGGCTTTGTCTAAGTTCTTCACCTTTAAAAGGTGGGAGGGAAGTTCTGGGTGCAAATACACATAGCAATTGAGAAAATACCACAGATTCAATTTCCTATGAAGCTGGTGTTATACTTATTAAATATGACACATGTATTAAAAAAGAAGACAAAAAAGCAAACTGGAGAGAACTACTGTACATGATAACAGTGGCAAGACTAATGATTGCCCAGAAATGGAAGGCAAAAGAAATCCCCTCTTTGGATGAGTGGTCATTAAAACTGGCTGATATGGCTTGCTTGTATGGATAAGCTTACACTTAAATTAAAACAAAAACATACTTCAAAAGATGACAAAGAATGGGAACCTATTATAGAAATCTGTAAAAACAGATGTACATCTTGAATTAAAAAACAAATTAATTTTTTATAATCAATTTTACAAGTAGAATAGAGGGAAGAAATAGTGGGGCAAATGAACAGATTTGATCTAGGAGGGACATTAATTAAAAACCGAGGATGTTATCTGTCGGGCCATCAAAATCTGATATTACTATGAGGTAAATACAAAGAAACAAGGGTCCTTACTTTATATAGTGGGGTAATATTTTATTTAATACAAAGTCAGTTTATAGACTCAATGTGATAAATTTTCAAGATCTGATGTACGTATGGAAGTCAATTAGAAGTGAAGATACAAAGATATTATTCCAAAGGGAAACAAGAGACTATTTATTATATTAGAGAAAATATGGACATCTATTATGAACAATCTTATTTATTCTGTACTTATAAATGTTCACTATTTGATTCTGATAAAAAATAATTTAAAAAGTGGGAGGGAGTCTTGGCTCACCTCTGATTGTCAGGTCCTACACTACTTGACTTATTTAAAAGAGCAGGGCATGGCTCCGAGGTCCATGTCCCCCACCCACACACACTTGGCTAGCATATCATTTTTTTTTAGCAAGATGAGAGGATTTGGGGGCCCTTGTGCCACTTTCTTGGTAAAGAGGGCTGTGGAAGGATGGAAGCTGTCAGCATTGTGGAAGGTCAGATGGCAGAAGGCCTATCAGTTTCCAGCTGCGTAGGGAACTGGTGGGTTCAACTATAGGACGTTTGCCATTTAGAGATCAAGAGCTGTTTAGGGCAGCACTTACTGTTACATTTTTGGGGGTGCTGAGGGTGGGGGAACTGGTGTGAACAAGCACTGCAGGTAGGGGATGTCTAAGGAGAACACTGTTAGCATTACTGTAAGTTCTCCAAGTATGATCAGCTGGGGCAGAGGACCGTTTCTGACTTCATGGCATCAAGGGAATGAGCCCTTGTATGAAGAACTAGGTTTGAAAGCATGCATGAGAGGGAGCTAATCCAGCACAGGAAGCTTTGATGGGAGGGGCTTCTGTGTGAGTGAGGTGAGAGAATGTCAGTTGAAAGAAAACCGTTGGATGAGTCAGGTGTGGGAAAGAGGTTATCTTTTATCTGTTATGAGAAAAAGGTGTGTGAAACAGTTGAGAGACTAAAGAGAGAAAGTGGATGCTTAAATATAAGTACCGGTAGATCTGTCACTGAAGGAACACTAAAGAAAAACTAAAGGGAAGAGCAATGCAATATATACCTAGTTATCATGCAGTTTGAATTTGTAACCTCATTGATATAAATAACCAAATAAGTGTGTTTGTTAACTGTTCCACTGACTCATCTTGCATTTTCTCCCTTGTAACAGAGAGGGATGTCATGCTAACAAAAAAAAAAAAATACACACTAGTAAGTAAATCTATCCACTGAGAGGGTCACCTGGAGACCAGGCCCCAGTCCAGAAAAGGAATCAATAAAGGTGGACCTGGAGTAGGGTGGCAGTGACAGGCAGCCAGTGCTGAGGAACTGACGGCAGCTTGGTTGGCAATATGTCACACCTTGTATTATTTATTTATTTATTTATTTATTTATTGGATGTCTATCCCGCCTTTCTCCCAGGATGGGATACTTGACCAGGAGGCTTCAAGGGTGCAGTCCCCTTTTTTCCAATGTTGACAGGTCACCCCTTACATGGCTCTAGCTAATATTGCTCATGACATCAGCTCTGGGGTGGCTGGGGCTCTTGGCTTCTGAATGTGGGAATTACTCATTTAGAATAGGGGTGGCTATGGTGGCTGCGGAATGTAGTCTGCTGGTTATGATGATCAAGATGCTGGGTAGATGGAAATCCAGGGCATATTTGGGGTATATTCAGCCTGGGTTAGGTATGGACATGCAGTAATTTTTTCCTTTATTCAGTTGCAGAGCAACATGGAAAGAGGTTATGGTCTAATGCAGGATTGGAAGCTGGCATTCCGGGGGTCCAAGGGACAAGGCAAAGATGATGGCTGGAGAGTCTGTGCCAGTGGAATGCATTGGAGGACAAGGCCAGGGATGGTGGCTTGGATGGCGGACTGCCTTGAGAAAGAGTTTCTGGTGGAGGTGACAATTTGGGAGAGTGGACTTCCAGGACTGCAGGCATCTATTGGAGGCTAATGAGTGGTGCTGAGAGAGAGGGCTGCACAGTGCTATAAAATGGTCAAGGCTGTTGGGACTTGTCTGTTAGCATGGGGGATATGATGATGGGCCTGGGGTTGAGGGCACTGGGATTGGAGATTGCTAGTTGCAATTGAAATGTGTTGGCAGAAGGAAGGCTTTGGGACAGTGGTGCTCTCCCCTGCCCACCTTTTGTGGTGGCTGGGATGGGTCTGGATCCAGCACATCTATTGCCAGTGTCTCTTTAGCATTGGTAATATAGTGGTCCCCTCCTGGGACTTGGAGGGTGTGGGACATAATTGGTCTTGCCCAGCTTGGGGGCTGTCATCTTTCCTGCACCCCTTTGTGGCAGGACATTTGCCCACGTGGATTCCCTCCTGCCATACTAAGGTTTCCACCAGCAGGCTGGAGGACTGGGCTCATCAAGCAACAGGTGGGCCTGAATCCAGATCTATGCAGATGTCAGTCGTATCTACAGCTGCAATCAATAAAAGTTGCCACCTACCTCTTCCAATCATATTGTGTGTGTTGTGTTAGTTTGTGAGGAGCAAAACTTGCCCTGGACCATGCAAATGGAGGCACAATACACCGAAGTAAACAGATATCAGGGTACTATTGCTTTAAGGACAAAGTAAAATATTGAAGCAACAGACCACATACTAGCACAGCTGGGGTGGATTTGGTCACAACTGTGGCTAAGCGGAGGGCTGACAGGCAAACACTCCTATACAGTTGAACCAGGGGATGCACAGTGTTTGGGTTGGTGTTGTAGTGAAGAGGAGTGTCAGTGTATGTTGGAGATACTGCTATTAAGACAATGAGGTGTGTTGTTTATATACGTTGTTTCTACTGCAACTGAAGATAAAGGTCTCCAGATATATTTGGATGAACCTTGCAGCCTGTAAGTCTTTTTCTTGTGTGTGAAAGTGGGTCAGAGCTGTTAAACATCAGCTAGCTGAAGCCTTTTTTCTTGAGTTACCCTTTTTGCCCATTCTGCTGTGCAGTCCTGCTGTTTGGCTACACCTCGGTTAGTTCATCCCCAGGCTGTGCCAAGTGTCTCTCAGTGGGCCACCAGTGAGTGTACAATAAATAAATATGAGGACCAGAATCCCAGTCAGATGTATATGTTTAGGCATACTTCATTTATGTCTTACAAAGATATAGTAGGAAAATATAATTATCATATAGCATATTATCATTTAGCCTTACCTAACATGCCTTTTCAACTGCACCATTTGAAGTGGCAGGATATGCACAACAAATGCCTAAACATTTATACAGTGGTATACTTCAACAGGCATGAGGAACATGCCCCCCAGCCAATTCTGCTGGCCTGAAACTCCCACCATTCCTTGTCATTGGCTATGCAGCCTGAGAACATATGCAGGGCAACAGATTATCATCTTTTGCATTAGGATAAATCTTTTTAGAGGCCTTTCTCCAAATGTGCTGCAAGAGGTGGCTGCCAGGGACAGGGGCCAGTGGCCTACACCAGCTACTTACATAAGTATTACATAAGATTATAACTCCCCCTCCAACCTACTTTACTGGGCATCCGCTGCATGGAGAGAATGAGGTCCATTCTTCTGGTGATTGGAACATGGGTGAATGAGGTTTCCATCAGGTTTGGAGAAGTCAGACCAGGAGAGGTTACTTAGTTAAGTATAATTCAAAGACATAATATGCAAAGGGATTTTGTAGCACCTTTGAGACCAAATAGCTGGTGTAGAATACTGCTGAGAGTCTTTTAGGTGGCAGCATGCTAGTTATGAAATGCTGTCCTCAGAATATCTTACCAGGCAGCTTTCTGTCACAAAGACATTCTGGCACTATTATTTGACCAGGCTTTTTAGAATTCTGCACTTTTAATTCATTGCTTTTATTTATTTATTTCTAGATCTGCTTTAGGAAAAAAACAACAATAACAGAAACAAGTGAAATTATCAGATGATGTCATCCTTTAGCCATTCCAGGGGAATAGCATGGTGTGAATAAGGCATCCCTTTTTGTTGATGGCTTAGCTGCCGATAAAAAAAAGTGATGCCTCATCCGTGCCGGCGCTATACCCCGGGAATGGCTGAGGACATGGGAGTCTGATAATGTTGCCCTTTCTGTTATCATTGTGTTCTTCTGACACAGTGTTTTGCCACATTTCCCTATGTCTGATAAAGTCCTTAGAGTCATGTTGTCTTTTTTCATGCTGCTGTTGATATTGTATATTGTGGGTGGGTGGGTTCTGGCATTGGTAACTGAAGGCTGTTATTGTCTTCTAATGTTTCATTTTTGTAAGCTACCAGAGGACAGTACTATTAGCATATTACTACCAATAAGTGAATAGGTTTCAGAGATTTTACATATAAGAGCTATGGGAGAAATTTGACATTGCCAAAGAAACAACTACCCGTATATTCCGCCGTATAAGATGACTGGGCATATAAGACGACCCCATCCAATTTTTAAGTTAAAATATAGAGTTTTGGGATATACTCACTGTATAAGACTACCCCTCCTTCTCTACCTCTCAGATCCCATAATAAATACCTTGCAATTAAAGAATGATTTAACTCTACCAGTTAAGAGAATTTCACCATAGACAAAACTTGATGCTAACTTGGATGAAACAAACCTCATTTAAACTGCATTTTAGACTGCTACCCTCTTCTTTTCTTCCTCTCCTAAGCTAAATGGAGGGTGATTTAACACACAGCAGGGGAAAGGATCTGCTGGGAAAAATCTCTGTGGTGTTCAATCTTTGGGAAGTAAGGTTGCATTAATAATGAAGTTGATTAATATGAAGCTATCAAATCCCAAATTTTTGAATGAGCACATTAATGATTTTACAGCCACATTGATAGACCTGCAAACTCCTGGAGAAAAAATTCCAAAAGCTATGAAAATGAGAATCTTCCTGGCAAGTTTACCAAAGTTTTACAATCCCATAATAAATACCTTGCAATTAAAGAATGATTTAACTCTACCAGAAGCTTTTATTCAGATAAGAGAATTTCACCATAGACAAAACTTGATGCAAAATGATAAGTTTGAATATAGAAATTCTAATTTTAAGCAACAAGCTAACTTGGATGAAACAAACCTCATTTTAAACTGCATTTTAGACTGCTACCCCTCCTTTTCTTCCTCTCCTGAGCTAAATGGAAGGCAATTTAACACTTCAAAGGCAAGGCAGTCATTCTCGCAGCAGGGGAAAGGATCTGCTGGGAAAACTTCCCCGGCGTATAAGACCACCACCCTGACTTTTGAGGAGATTTTCAAGGGTTAAAAAGTAGTCTTATACGCCAAAATATAAGGTAGTTAACACATATTCCAAGTCCCCCTAAATACAAAATACAATGGGCCCTTGGCATCTGCTGGGATTTGATTCCAGAGACCACCCCATGGATACCAAAGTCCAAGTATATTCAAGCCCCATGAAATACAATGCATAGTAAAATGGTGCCCCTTATATAAAATGGCAAAATCAGTGTTTGCTTTTTGGATTCCCCCTCACTGGAATATTTTCAAGTCATGGATGTGAATGCAGAATCTGTGGATACGGAGGGCCGATTGTATGAAAATGGTTTAATAGTGGTGCTTAAAATTGGGATTGTCCTAGAAAATATTGTCTTTTGTTTTGTCATAGACTTTATTTCATGCTGGGCAGTTGAGGCACTTCCAAAGATCTATATATTAGATAATAATAGGCCACTGCTCTTCATATGATGGTAAGTTGTCCAGTTAGCTTCTTTGGCCCATGTATCTGAAATCCCTGGTGTTTGAATTCTCTTTCTATTATTTAACAGCCAGGATCAGTTTTAGCTAAGGATTGCATGTTTTAAGAACAGTTTCCAAATGGGTTGGAGAACCTGAAACCCTTTCACACAGCAGTTTAAGGAGAGGCATTCACATCTGTGTAAAGGGAAGCAATGAACTTAGAAAGTTGTTCCCATCTGCTTCTAGCAGTGGTTCTTCTGGATTAATACAGTAAGAGCCATTCTCTTAAAAGTAATTTTTCATTTTTAAAATGTAAAAAAAAATAACAACCTGAAATGCTTATAATGATCATCAAGATTATTCCTTTCAATGGGAGACAGATGGTTGCTCTCCATATTTCTAAAAATAACTTCCTAAGAAAGAAAATTCTGTAATAATATTAATATTATCCCTTTCCTCCTTTTTCTGTTAGCCACATTGATAGTGTCTCTAAACAGTCTTGTAAAAGGAGTAACTTTTTCATGTCAACTAAGGTGACAATAGATCAGTTCCACAACAGCCTGGCTTCAATGAGGCAGAGCCATTCAATCTGCTGGGGTCATGGGAGTAGTATGAAAAGAGGAAATTAAATGTACTCACCCAAAAGATACATTAAGATACTTAATAATGTAACAGCCACTAATAATAAGGAAATTCACAGTTCACACTGACCTTCAGCATATAGTCACAACGTAGCCCAATAAGGAAATGGTTAAGGAGAAACCCTGTTGTGCCAAGATATTACAAGTCACCCTTAACTATAAATTTCCTTGTTTTTACTAGCTTAGGTTACAACTGAAGCATTCTCTGAACAGTCTGTTTAGTTAGTGAATATCCTTTGTTTCTATTGCTTATTTGAGAAAGGGCTTCTAGGGGGAAGCAAAATGGTCAAGATGATTCCATAGCTGTTAGTTATTAATTACATCCCATTTTAAAAATGTGTACACAATGATAACATGAACATCTGTTCTACATGCATTTTCATTAATGTAATACTATCTTATCTCTTCTAGAAGAGCTGTTTTATACTGGTGTAGTTGTGATGAAACTATGGTGCATCTACACTGTAGAAATAAGGCAGTTTGACACCACTTTAACTGCCACGGCTCCATCCTACAGAATCCTAGGATTTGTAGTTTTGTGAGGTACCAGCACTCTTTGGCAGAGAAGGGTAAAGACTCTGTAAAACTACAAACCCCAGGTTTCTATTGGTTGGAGCTATAGCACTTAAACTGGTGTCAAACTGCATTATTTCTACAGTGTAGATGCACCCTTCATTCAATTTGGGGGGATTCTCTCTGTCCAGCAGGCCCCTGAACCGGGTCTCAGCTTGTTCAATTGTTGGGCCCTGTCCTTTTGTCATGCCATTTTGGAAAGTGTGAATGACTGCTGGAAAGGACATGTGGAAATATCTCCCACGAACATCCTTAATTTATTTCAGGATCTGAGACAATGGCTATAGTTGCCAACATTATGCATGCTAGATCCATGTAGCTGGAAGCAGTGATGGACTGCAGGATGGTTAACCAATGAAATAAAACCCAGATAAGACAGAAGTGTTAGAAAGTTTACCAGTCCAAGGTAGGATGGGTTGCAGTTTGCTCCCTTATAATCAGCTGCTCTATCCTTCTTGTATGTCCTGTTGCCTTCAGGTGGTTGACAAAAATGCACAATGGGCTTCTTTAGTGGCCGTGTCCATGGAGCTCTCTGTCCTGTGAATTAGGTGGTCTCTTCCTCCTTCTCCTGCCTCTCTGTTTTGCATACTTATCTTTGAACAACCTTTTGACTGCTGTTGTTTAATTTTCCTTATTGGTCACAACTTGTGGATGCTGTTGTGTTTTTGGCACTGTGTTTAGCTTGTTGGAAATATGTTTTAATAGCTGCACCACCCTGGGGACAGATACAGTTCTCAGATGGGAGGAAAGGTGGGGTAGGGCCCAGTACATCATTTTAAAATAATACCTGGTTTACTCCATTTCTGCCAGGAGGAAATGGATTGGGTGCTGCTAGACTGCAGGAGCCTGTCCCAGTAGACCAGCCCTTGCTGCAGCTGCCAGTCTCCCTGGCTCTCCTGGAAGGCAGGAAGGAGTCTTGCAGCATGTGACCAAGGCTGCTCACATGCAGGAGGGCTTGGTCACATGTTGCAAGCTGGCTTCCTGTCTTCTGAGACAGTGAGTGAGATGGAGGTTGCTGCAATGACAGGCTGGTGTGCCCGTCTGGAGTCCAGCCCATTTGGAGGCAGTAATGGCAGAAAAGCAAGCCTGATCCATGGCCAGGATACGTCGGTGTGGAAGTGGTGCATCCTGGCTCATGTAGATGAGCCCTCAGAGAAAAAAGTCAATAGCATAAGCTTTTGTAGACTTGAGTCTATGAAAGCTTATGTTACTAACATCCTTCTCTCAGTTAGGACTTTATCCGACTACCACCACCCCTTAACGTTCTTTTGCCAGCATAAATTGTGTCATTTTTATGCCAGCAAAAGAACCACCACTACCAGGCCTCCCTTTTCCAGCATAAATGAGGCTTCCCCAGCAGTAAACACAGACAAAGAGCCCAACAAAGAGCACAAACAGAACTCCATTTACATCTGGGGTTGAAATCTTACCAATTCTCACAAGAAGACACTAGTGCAGAAAATGGAAAAATAAATGCAAAATAAAGTCACAAAAAGTACAGTAAAGCACTAAAACAAACTTTAAAAGTCCAGAGTACATGGGGGGGGTCATAAAAAAAGAGTACCCCCACCTGGTGGTCATGATCTCACCCTGAAGTGTTTGCCCATTGATGCTGCATTCATGTGAGTACAGTGGCGTGAGGATTCAAATGCCGGCAGTGCTGACAGAAAAGCGGAATGGGAGATCTATTGATAGCTTGGCCCATCAATAAAAAAGTCCACCTCATTTATAGTACAGGATCATGAAAGGACAATGTCATCTGGTATGCACACCCTTTCATGATCATTAGGCATCCTTATGACACCATATTTACCTGGTTTGATAAAGTCCTTTGTCTCAAAGGTGCTGCAAGATCAATTTGTGTGCTAATTATGTGGAACAAATTTTCTAACAAAAGCAATAGGAGTTACCTCCAAGTAAATAAATTTTGAAATTTGGATGCTAATATTTGTTTATATGTCTTACTTCAACAAAACAACTCAAAAGGCTGTTTTTGTGTTAGCTTTAAGCCAGCATCCTTTTAATGACCACATTCAATCAAGACTGAAAGTGCTGTTTATTTGTTAAAGCTAAACTACAGCTGGACTAGACTGAAAAACAATATCATATTTAGCTCATTGCTATTGGGATCCTAAAATTATCTGCATTTCTGATTACAAGAAAGGTAGGAAAATGTAGTAAAATCAACCATTTAAAAATGTTTTGCCCTACTTTTCAATAAAGTCTGGCAGTGTGTTTGAAATGCAATAGACACAACCTGTAGATACTTGTATATAACTCTCTAAAGTAGTTTGATGTGGATATGGATCTCTGTCTAGTATGTACTGATATAAATTCTTGCTTATCTAGTTACTCAAAATGAAACAAAAAATCTTCTTCCTAGATGAGAACTTGAGAACATTTTGGACATATTTCAGAGTATATCCACACTGGCAAGATCATTTTCACATTGCAACTTGTATTTCCACAAATCACCTGAGGGTTTCTGCATTTTTAAAAACACAAATGACGATTACTGCTTCCTTGTGGCACAGACTTGTAAAAATTAGAAGCACTGTTGGTATTTGTTGGTGTCTTTTTGATCAACAATCCCATCCTTTGTCTCTTTCTCTGGGCATCTGCTTTAAGAAAGTAGACAGAGGCTAATTTAGCACAGAGATGTCTTGCACAAATTGTCAAGTCCTCAATGGGGAAAATGTGCTTGTTATTTTGTTCTCATATGAGTAGACAAAAAAATTCACAATGGTTTTGCTTCTTTGCAAAAGACCCCATTTTATAGGGAATAGGGAGTTTTGCTACTATTCTTTACATCCCTACTAGTAGGACAGACTAGGCAATCTCACTTCATCACTTTGGTGCCTGCATTCACATGTGCAACACCTTGGACCAGTGGGAATGGGCCTGTAGGTCTGCCTTAGTCACCTTGAATGAGAAAATTTCACTATCTGTGAGGTTCATGCACAGATTTGTAACTTTATTTATCTTGATTTTGCTTGATACTTTGGTAAAGACAATGAGAAGGGAGAAGAAAGGCCTTGAGGTTGTACATAACCAGTTCACAGCTGGATAGCAAGTTAAGCAAGTATTTGGTCATGTGATAATGGAAAGGCTAGGGCTGCCAAGTGAAATAAAGGACAGGGCTCCTGTACTTTTAATGGTTGTGTAGAAGAGGGAATTTCAGTAGGGGTGACAAGCAACACCTGCTGAAATTTCTTCTTCTGTGCAACTATTTAAAGGTATAGGAGCCCTGTCTCTTATTTCACCTGACAACTCTAGGTCACAGTCTTCCCCATAATGATGAGAAGTATTCTTTTTCTATTTAAAGTATAGTAATTATTTCTACATTTCCATTTATTTTTTAAAAAAACCTGCACTCCCTTGTCCTCCTTTTTGATTATGTCTTTCCTCTTTTTTCTTTTTGGTTATATGTAAGTGACTACCTTTTTGAGGGAGCACATCAAGAACCTAAATGTGTAGGTAGGCCTTGAGAATGATGTCAAAGACCTAGGAGATTTTCAGATGGGGGAAATAACCCCCACAGAGATCAGGAGAGAAACAGGGCTGTTCTGCTGCCAGCACTCCATTTTGTACACCCCCTTCCTTCTCCTGATCTCCCATTGTCCTCCCCCTGTCCTGCTTCCATTTTCCTCCCAATATTTTTTTACTAACGAAAGTTCTTAGTTAGTAAAAAATAGTGGAGCATAGTCAGAGGGAAATGTAAGTACCACAGAGGGAGGACAACGGGAGATCAGGAGAAGGAAGGGGGGGTGCAAAATGGAGTGCTGGAACCGGAACAGCCCCGTTTCTCTCCCGATCTCCACAGGGGTTATTTCCCCCGTGTGAAAATCTCCCTAGTGTATAGCCCTTCTCTCCCCAATATCTTTCTTTACTATTAGTACAGAAGGGCTCTTTTTATGTTCCTGAGAAATTTATTGAATAAATTGCTTGACCCACTCCCATCTGAAGTCCACCTTTGGCTTATGTGTTTCCCCAAGAAAGTCAATTTACCTGTAAAATACATACTACAGTTCTATCAAATCTTCCAAAAGGACAACTCATGCTTGTTGGTTAATTTTTCAGCAGGGGCAGGTAGGAGATTCACAAAGTGAAATGTTCTGGTCCAGGCTGGCTCACCTAATGGCTTGAACAGTTGTCAACTCCCCAGAAATGTACCTACATAGTCTTGAAACTGATGCAAACAGAAACATTCCATAGATGAATAGCTATAATGAATTGTCAAATTCTGAGGCTCTCCTCTCATAGAATCATAGAATTATAGAGTTGGAAGAGACCACGAGGGCCATCCAGTCCAACCCCCTGCCACGCCAACCCCCTGCCACCCAGTAATGATCAAAGCATCCCCGACAGATGGCCATCCAGCCTCTGTTTAAAGACCTCCAAGGAAGGAGACCCCACCATGCTCCGAGGGAGTGTGTTCCACTGCCAAACAGCTCTTACTGTCAAAAAGTTCCTCCTAATGTTGAGGTGGAATCTCTGTTCCTGGAGCTTGCATCCATTGCTCCATGTTCCAGTCTCTGGAGCAGTCTTCTCCTCTCAGTCTTCTCCTCTCAAAGGAGAAGAGGATAAAAACCTTCAAAAGTTAAGTGCATTCTCCCCATTCCCTGAAGTATATTTTGAATTAAATTAAATAAGAAAGGGACCTGTATAAAACAAATGGATTTAGTGGGTAATAGCTGGCCTATTTTATTTTCACAGTATGAAGAAAGATAGGGTAAGTCTTAGTATTAATTACCATTTACTACAAATACAGTTGAGCAGGTGGGGAGTGTTATTTAGATGAGCCATTACAAATTTGCTACGTATTTGGAGCTTATTGCTATAAATCACTCATTCAGAAAGGAGGAAATAATTCTCCACTGCAAATGAAACAATATAAAATCACAGCCTTGGGATTTTGTACAGTTAGATGGGGCCA
Source organism: Gambelia wislizenii (assembly GCA_030847615.1). Taxonomy (NCBI): domain Eukaryota; kingdom Metazoa; phylum Chordata; class Lepidosauria; order Squamata; family Crotaphytidae; genus Gambelia; species Gambelia wislizenii. The sequence continues at coordinate 224,147,961 of JAUMIR010000003.1, read as the reverse complement.
AGATGGAGAAGCATTTAAGTTGAATTATACACAAGTGCGCACACGCACACACGGAAATAAAGAATTCAAGAAACCTCTTCTACAGCACCTTTCTTGTACAAGTGCTATTAATAAGCACTTGGAAAAGTTACTTTCTGGACAACAGCTCCCAGAATTCCCTAGCTAGCAAGGGCATTAATATTAAATCATGTTAAAGAGGTGGGGTGGGGTAAGGCCACTTGGTGAAGGGAACTGGGTTTTTCTTCCACATGCAAGGGCAATTAGCTATTGTTAATAATAATAAAAAAAATCATCTGAGATGGATGTTCTTTCTTGTTTCCTACACCAATTCTCTGAGTCATGATAATGGGGGGGGGCACGGATTTGGTATCCACGATTTAAGTATTCACGGCTTGAAAATATTCTTAAAAAAATAATAATCCAGAAAGGAAACATTGATTTTGCCATCTTATATCAGGGACACCATTTTGCTATGCCATTGCATATAATAGGACTTGAGTATTCACAGATTTTGGTATCCACAGGGGATCCTGGAACCAAACCCCAGCGAATATGAAGCGACAACTGTACTAACATTCCAACAGATAGTTGTTGTTTGCCTTCAAGTTGACTTTGACTTCTGGTGACCCCATGAATGAGAGGCCTCCAAGTCACCCTATCCTCAACAGCCTTGCTCAAGTCTTGCGGACGCAGGGCCATGGTTTCCTTGATTATCTTGAATGCAGTCTTCCTCTTTTTCGACTGTCTTCTACCTTACCAAGCTTTATTGTCTTTTCTAGTGAGTCATGCCTTCTCATGATGTTGCCAAAGTGATGGCCTCAGTTTAGTCATTTTGGCTTTTAGGGAGAGGTCAGGCATGACTTGTTCTAGGACCCATTTATTTGTCTTTTTAGCCATCCACAATATCCGCAGAACTCTTCTCCAGCACAATTCAAATGATTTTCTTTTTTTTTTCTGTCAGCTTTCTTTACCATCCAGCTCTCACAACCATACATAGTGATGGGCAAAGCAGTGGCATGGACAATTCTAACTTGAGCATTCATTGATATGTCACTTCAGCATATCACTTTAGCATTCATTGATTGCACTTCAGGATCTTGTCTAGTTCTTTCATAGCTGCCCGTCCAAGTGCTAGTCTTCTGATTTTTTTGACTGCAATATCCCTTCTGATGAATGAACGAACCAAGGGGTGGAAAATCTTTGACTATTTCAATTTCTTTGTCATCTAGATTAAATGTATGTAAATCATCCGTGGTCATTTTTGTTTTCTTAATGTTCAGCAGTAAACCTGACTTACCACTCTATTTCTTGACTGGGTATCAACAGTCAGCACAAGCTGTAGTACATCATGTATAAAACGGTCCTATTCTGATTCAGCAATATTTTTAGTGTATAGAGCAAAGCAATGCAAGTTTACTTGGATGTAATTCCAATTGAACTGAATGGGTCTTGTTCCTGGGTAAATTAATATCAAATTTCATTCTAAAACACTTGGGTGTGTATTCCTGTTACCAAAGCAATCATAGCCTTTTTCTTATTACAGTACTACAAGTGTATTTAAGACATATATTACCCATTACAACATGGTTGATTTCCAAAGAGGTGCTATTTTCCGAGCATGGATGCCAGAAGGCAGGCATACAGTGTGCTGATGCATCACTCCTGTGGCCACTGTGGAGCATGTATAGCTGAAGGCGTGACCTTTCCTTAACCCCTGTATATCTTATCGCTTAGAGGCATCCACTGGTTCTCTTTTGTCCAAGACTAGAGTTCCTACACATCCATAAATTTGAAGGATTGTTGTTATTTTGGGAGGTTCATCCATAGTATTGATGAAAGAACATATTATGGACAAGGCTTGCCATATTTTTCTGCAAGCAAAAGACCGAAACAAACTCACACAGATCTTTTCCTTTCCAGAAACTGAGGGTGAGGAGGACAGAGAACCTTCTGTTAGCAGCAAACAAGTAAGCATTTTTTCCTGCACAGATAAAAGATAGTGCATCTTATACCAACAAAATGAGTTATGTTTTGTCAGCATTCTAAACACTGGATTTTATGTATACAATAGTGGGCCATTTCTGATTTAGTTCTCACACTCATAATTAATTTTTAAAAACCCATATAGGCCTATATTCAATTGTTTGCCTTAACTGGGATAGAAATATTGAACCAATGGAACTTATATAACTGCTTACTTACTAAGCTCTCATTGGAAAAGTTTTCTACTGTCATTGGAAAAAGAAAGCAAAAACTGGAGGGCAACAAATGATGTCCACAAAGAAAAAGAAATCACATCTCTGGATGCTAAAAAGTCTGGAATGCTCTAGCCTGCAGCTGTTCTTAAGCCTTCAGGGAGGCTTTCAAAAATCGCAAAATGACATAACATAGGATTTTATCAGACGCAGCAAAAATCACATGATTATGACATCGCAGTAGCACAAACACATCCTACTATCCCACAATGTTGTTGTCCTTGCATGGTCAATCTGTGCTCCAAACACAAATAAGGCATCACTTTTCATTGATGGGACAAGCCGTCAATAGCTCTCAATATCACTTTTTTCATGATATTGCTCTCTCTTCTCTCTCTCTCCTCTCTCGCTTTTCTTCGCAAACGAAGATTCAGGAAGGACTTATCCTGCGTTTTCTGCAAGCGCGCTGATGACTAAAAAGGCCAATCCGAGATAGACAAGTCCGGTTGCAGAAAGCACAGCAGAAGGTTTCCTTGGGTGATGTCACCGGGTTGTGATTCTTTCTGTGTTGCCATTTGTTCGGTGTGAGTTCTCAAATAAGGCTGCAGCATTGTGGATAGTGTGTCTCCAAGCCTCCCGATTTGAGGCCAGGGTGGACCATTGTTGGTGATCAATTTGGCCAAGCCTGAGATGTTATTTCAGGGAGTCCTTGTATCACTTTTTTGGAGCGCCCCTCTTACGGTGACCCGTGGCGAGTTCACTGTAGAGTACTATTTTGGGGAGGCGATGGTCCTCCATCCTAGACATATGCCCTGCCCAGTGCAGCTGTGTTCTCAATATCATGGCCTCAATGCTGGTGATCCCTGCTTGCTCAAGGACAGCAACATTCGTCACATAGTCAGTCCAGTGTATATTTAGGATTGTGCGTAAACAGTGCTGGTGGAAGCGTTCGAGGACTCGTAAGTGGTGGTGATAGGTGACCCATGTTTCAGATCCATAAAGGAGAATAGACAGTACAATGGCTCTATACACACTGATTTTTGTGTTTTGCCTCAGGTGTTTATTACTCCAGACTCTTTTGTAAAGTCTTCCAAATGCGCTATGTGCCTTTGCTAATCTGTGATCGATCTCTTTGTCAATCTTGGCATCTGAGGAGATGATGCTTCCCAGGTAGGTGAACTGCTGAACGGACTTAGAATCATAGAATCATAGAATTGCAGAGTTGGAAGAGACCACGAGGGCCATCCAGTCCAACCCCCCTGCCACGCAGGAAATCACAATCAAAGCATCCCCAACAGATGGCCATCCAGCCTCTGTTTAAAGACCTCCAAGGAAGGAGACCCCACCACGCTCCGAGGGAATGTGTTCCACTGCCGAACAGCTCTCACTGTCAAAAAGTTCCTCCTCATGTTGAGGTGGAATCTCTGTTCCTGGAGCTTGCATCCATTGCTCCATGTTCCAGTCTCTGGAGCAGCAGAAAACAAGCCTGCTCCATCCTCAGCGTGACATCCCTTCAAATACTTAAACAGGGCTATCATATCGCCTCTAAACCGTCTTTTTTCCAGGCTAAACATACCCAGCTCCCTAAGTCTCTCCTCATAAGGCATGGTTTCCAGACCTTTCACCATTTTAGTTGCCCTTCTCTGGACACGCTCCAATTTGTCAATATCCTTTTTGAATTGTGGTGCCCAGAACTGGACACAGTATTCTAGGTGAGGTCTGACCAAGGCAGAATAGATTGGCACTATTACTTCCCTTGATCTAGACACTATACTTCTATTGATACAGCCCAAAATCGCATTGGCCTTTTTAGCTGCCGCATCACACTGTTGGCTCATGTTCAACTTGTGGTCTACTAGGACTCCTAGATCCCTTTCGCACGTAGTCTCATTCAGCCAGGTCTCTCCCATCCTATATTTATGCATTTCATTTTTCCACCCTAAATGCAGTACTTTACATTTCTCCGTATTGAATTTCATTTTGTTCGCTTTGGCCCAGCTCTCCAGTCTATCCAGGTCATCTTGAATTTTGATCCTGTCCTCTAGGGTATTAGCTACTCCTCCCAATTTGGTGTCATCTGCAAATTTGATACGTATGCCCCTAAGTCCCTCATCCAAGTCATTGATAAAGATGTTGAATAGCACTGGGCCCAGGACAGAACCCTGTGGCACCCCACTGGTCACATCTTTCCAAGACGAAGAGGAGCCACTGCTGAGCACCCTTTGGGTTCGACCGGTCAACCAATTACAAATCTATTGAACAGTTAACTTGTCTAGCCCACATTCTACAAGCTTGTTTGCAAGAATGTCATGGGGAACCTTGTCAAAGGCCTTACTGAAATCAAGGTATGCAATGTCCACAGCATTCCCTTCATCTACCAAGCTGGTAACTTTATCAAAAAAAGAGATCAGATTAGTCTGGCATGACTTGTTTCTCTGAAACCCATGCTGACTTTTTGTGATTATGGCATTGCCTTCTAAATGTTCACAGACTCTCTGTTTAATGATCTGTTCTAGAATCTTCCCTGGTATTGATGTCAGACTAACTGGACGATAGTTGTTGGGATCCTCTTTTTCCCCCTTTTTGAAGATGGGAACAACGTTTGCCCTCCTCCAGTCTGCTGGGACTTCTCCTGTTCTCCAGGAGTTCTCAAATATTATTGCCAATGGCTCTGAGATTATATTTGCCAGCTCTTTTAATACTCTTGGATGTAGTTCATCTGGTCCTGGAGATTTAAATTCATTTAGATTAAGAAGGTATTCCTGTACTACCTCTTTACTTATTTTGAGCTGGATTTCCCCTATTGTGTCCTCTGTTCCATTCTCCTCAGGTTGGTCCTCCTTTTCCCTTTCTGAAAACACTGAGGCAAAGAAGGTGTTGAGTAATTCTGCCTTTTCTCTGTCCCCTGTTAGCATTTTGCCATCTTCTCCACGTAGTGGCCCTATCATTTCCTTCTTCCTCCTTTTGCTGCAGACATTTTTCCTGCCAGAGAGAAGGAGAGCAGCTTCTGGACAGCAAGTTTCCTGCCAGGGAGAAGAAGGAAGCAACTTCTGGACAGCCATTCTGACTGGGGAGATTGAATTTTTTTAAAAAACTGTTGGGAGAGGCTGCATGTTGCTGAGGGGCTTGAACTTCTGACCTTGCCCTTTTACCCTCAAGAGCCTTCCTGTGAGTCACACCTGTGAGTCATTAGGGGGTGGAGCTGGGAGCCTAGCTCTATATAAGTCCTTGCAGAGGCTTTCCAGGCCAGTTTCCTGCCAGAGAGAAGGAGAGCAGCACAGAACTTAAGCACAGAATTGCCAACGGCATTGTGGGGATGGTGGTGTTTGTCCTGTGGTGCAGGCTGGTAAAGAGTGTACGAAAACACATACCACTATAATCATGAGATTACAGCATGAATGGGCAGTCCTCTTTCCCCTCACCCCATTTCCAGCAAGAATACTTCTGGGCAAGAATGTGAAAACTATCCACAGGATACTCTTTTTATGAACTGTCCCATTTTGTTTGCATGTTTTAAAGTTTAAGTGTTTGTATGTTCATTTACTTTGTAAATTCAGGGGTGGTGGTGGATTTTTTAAGCGTGTTCACATCTTTGAGCAAGAACTGCCAAAATCTTACCCATGTTAAATTGCAGAAGTAAAATCCCATTGTTTAAGTGCTAGTGGTGCTCATGCTATAATTCCATGGTGGTTGTATCATGCGATTACAGCGACGTGCGATAAGTGTAATAAAGCCACAATGTTTCTGCTTTCCTCAATAGTGGAATTATAGCATTTTTAGCCACTACACTGATAAAGCCTATAAACACATGATATCTATTTGCATAAGAACTTTAATTAATAGATTTGCTGGGCATTACTTGCTTAAGAAATCCCCATGAAATTCATGGGGTTGCCATATGTCAAGAAGTGACCTGAAGGTGTAAACATACACATGCACATTGCCTACAGACTGTACAGACCAGCTTCAAATCAAAGCTCCACGCATTTCTGAGCCAGGAATTCCCAAACCAGTTACTGGCAGAATGAAAGCATGTTTATAAAAGCTGAAGGTATATATTCTTGTAAGTAGATGGTAGAGCAAACAGAGATAGCATTCAAAGGCACATAAAATGAGTACCCAGCTTGTGGGGGCAATTAGCAAACACACATTGGAAACTGCTTAATGCAGTGTAGATGTGTAAATTGCTGTTGCTTAAAATAATTTGTAAGCCGCTCTGATAGCCTTCTGGCTGAAGAGCGGGGTATAAATAAATAAATAAATAAATAATAAAAAATAAAGTGAAAGAAATTCTTTGAAAATTCAAAGGGATTTTATTAGTGTGTGAGATGGTCAGCTTCCTCCTTTAAAGTCTGTTTTTTTAGAAAGTATTTTTAAAAGTATATTTTTGTAAACTCTGAAAATTTTGTAAGAGTAAGAGATATTCTGTTTCCTCATTTAAGTCTGAAGTGGACAATAATTTTAATTTTAATATCCATTCCCCCTCATTTTTCAACAGAATTCTTTTCTCAGAAGAGTTTATTTATTTATTTATTTATTTATACCCTGCTCTTCAGCCACAAGGCTATCAGAGTGGCTTACAAATTGTTTTAAGCAATAGCAATTTACACATCTACACTGCATTAAGCAGTTTCCAATGTGTGTTAGCTAATTACTCCCACAAGCTGGGTAATCATTTTACCGACCTACGAAAGGACAGAAGGCTGAGTGACCTTGGAGTCCACTGGAATCGAACTTGCAATGTGGTGACTTGCAGTATTGGCATTTAACCACTGTCCCACTAGGGCTCCTTTTTTTTTTTTTTTTAACCTTCTCTGTTTTCCCAAATCTGAATTTTTTTGCAGAACGGTGTTACTCCAGGAGGTGGTTCACCAAATGTTGTTGTTTCTTGTATTGCAATGCTGTTTCCCCATACATTTCTTAAGAGGCGGGGTTGTTTCCCCTACATAAACCTTTTGGCATGTGCATTGCACAGCATAAACAACAAAATTGCTGTTGCAGATGGTAAAATGATGCAGACTGTCTTTTTTTTTGTCTACAAATTCTGTTACTTTGCAGTTATATCTGTGACAGACACAATGGCCACAAGAATCACGCCATTTGGGTCTGTTTACACCCATAAGAATATTACATGAAGCTTGTTTGTGATCCTTGCATATGTTCCTCATTAGGATGTACTTAACATTGCTAGTTCTTTTGGATGAAATCTGGGGCTTATCCTGACAGACTGGTAGATACTGGACTAAAGATCTATATTTCTTTATGAAACTCTTTAAATTATTGGTAGTGTGATTAAAAGTAAGGCTACAATTAAGTTGGTTGGACTGTGAGCTATCTTGTTTTCTTAAAAGATCAGAATGTACTGTTCGGAAAGCTTTTCATAAGCTCTGAAACACTACTTTAGATTTGATAAGTAATTATAGACTACTTTAGCTAGTTCACATTAAGAAGGAAAGACAAATAATGGACAAGCAGCTGGGAAAAAAATAGGATGACTATATGTGTCTGAACCTGAGCTTGGGAAAGGGCTTTTTGGGGGACTCCCAGAAATCTCTCTTACCATCATTCTGGGAACTATAGACCAAAAAAGTAACTTTTCCATGCTCTTGTCTTAAGCAGGTATTTGGATGTGCAGTGTGTGTGTGTGGGTGGCGGAGGGATGAGTTATGTGTCTATTTCATCCCAGTGACAGAACAAGAAATTGATACTTGCAGCTTGCAGGGCCTAAGGAGTATTGCAGAGAGAAGCAAACAAGATCAAGAAGTAAACAAGATCAGGAAGGCATAAGAGAGAAGAAAATACTTAACAATGAAAAGAGAGGGAAACCTGTGGAGTACTATGATTTGAACCATTAACAGGAAATATTGAAGAAGTGGCAGTAGCACTTCTGAGCCCCTACTGGGAAGACACAGAAGAGTGTTACAAGGCTCAATGTTAAGAGATGATAACAAGAGGAACTAAAACTTTGATAGTGTCTGAAGAAAGAAACCTGTGACTTCTACATGCATTAATCAACTGAAAAGGATAATATTCCTTGAACATTGGAAATTGGTAGGAAAAGCGGGGGGTGGGGGAGTGCAATCAAAGAACTCCAAAGTTCTGAACTTCTATACTTGAAGTGCCAAGGGAAGTCAGGCTCTAGTAGGGTCAAGGAATCACAGGAGAGTCAGGTCAGTCCAGATCATACATGTCCCATTTAGAAGATTATCCAAGGATAAGGGGGGGCATAGTGACATGGCCTTGAACGTTCCAAAATTATTCACAGGAAACAAGCAGTCATGAAAAACAAAACCAAAGAAGGAAAAAGACAAAATGTATACCTTATAGTCAATTGAAAGGATCTGGAATTGTAGAAATCCAAATGCACAAGAGAGTTCATCAGGATGTAGATCAGTTGTCTGCAACCAAAATATTCCTCCATCTCTGGGAAATTTATACCTGCCTGACCTTGACTGGCAGGTGGCTAACTGCTTAACATCTGATATTTAAACCTGTACAAGGGGTGTTGGCTCTTCCTTTGTTCTGTTTGGATGGCCATTGCTATACAAAAGGAACCAGGTCTCTCCTCAGCATCTACCTGCTCTGGCTGAAGTGGGGCTTGTATTCTTTGGATTCCATGGGTGAATTATGACGTTTAATCTAAAATCAAGATGACCAAGGTGCCAAATCCTATCTTCAAAACCAGTGCAGCACCTTGATGGTTCCTTTAATGTCTGGACTTAATCCTGGAACAGATTCACCTCCCCAGTTACATTGGAATAATCAACTATCACTGCCAAGGAGAATAACAAACAAGGATAATAAGACCAAGAGAAAATGACACTGAAAAACAACCAATTCTGTCCATAATCTGCTAGGTTATAAAGTGACAACTGTGTATGCATCTACACTATAGAAATAATGCAGTTTGATACCACTTTAACTGCCATGGCTCCATCCTACAGAATCCTGTGATTTGTCATTTCATGAGACACCAGCACTCTTTGGCAGAGAAGGAAAAACTACAAATCCCATGAATCCATAGGATGGAAATACAGCACTTAAAGTGGTATCAAACCACATTATTTCTACAGTGCAGATGCCCCTCCCCCCATGTTTGAGGCCCCAAGATGATACCATATCTTTCCGTGATGATGGAAGACTGATGCATGCACATTAGGCAGTGTTATGGAAGAGACAGTCCTTTTCCTGCAGCACCCTAGTGGGGGATAGCACACCCCATTCAGTTTATTCCTAATCCATTAGGGGATTTATTCAGGTTAAGCACTTGGAAAGGTGAGCCTACAGTTTTAAGGGCAAGTCCAAGAGTAGGAAGGGAAGGGAGAGTTGAACAGGAAACGATGTGCTGAAAGCCAAGCCACGCACAGGTGAATTAATGGAAAGTGACTTCTTGTTTAAACCCCCAGCCTAAATCCATTTCCTCAGTCACAACTCCCATCCTGCAACACCTTTCCACCCATTAAAAGCAAGTCAGCAAAAAATAAAATAAAATAAAAAATCTGCCTCTTATGCATTTTAGCAATTGTGTCTTACCTCAGCTTTAGCATTAAAAAAAAAAACTTTTAAAGTCAGGGTTTTTTTTTCTGTTGACACTTGACAAAATTGTGGTTTTGGCTTTTGAATATTAAATAGGTGGGGGAGAAGATCTGCAGCAAAGTTGTCACTGAGTATGAGCCAGGAGGACTGAGAGCCCAGTTTGTTTTTTGAATCCTTCTTCTTGGCATCATGGAAAGATATGTGTCCTGTAAGGACACCACAGGTGGCACGTAATGTTAAAATGCTTTGTTTTCCCCATGAAAAATAAGCAAAGATAGTTTTAGGAATTCAGCCCAGACAGTAACTTCCTGCACTGGCAAGCTGAGCAACTTTTAATTGCACATGTTTTATTGTAGGAACCAATTCAGAAAGGAAGTCCAGGCATGTGACTCTCAACCTAAAAGGAGGGACAGAATGTGGGAGCTCAAGTGTAAAGAAAGGGAAATGTGAGTACTATTTGTTGCAATGTAACCAATACAGTTCACATTCTGACTCTTTCACATCCCTACATTCTCTGCATCTTTCTTTGTTTCTGTTTCTACAAAATGAGGCAAACTTACATTATTACATTGTAAGGAGTCTCAATCACCATAACAGCAATTTCACCAGAGTTTTTGCCATCTTTCTTTCTTTGACAAAAATTGACAAGATGTGGTGGTGGTGGTGGTGGTGGGGAATAAAAAGAACAGACTGTGCTCAATAGCTATTCTATTTAGTTTTTGACATCCTGGTTCGAGTCACTGGTTTTTAAACTGTATACCTTCAAGGGATGCTTCCCAGATTGCAGAATATTCCTGAGGCTCTTCCAAGGGGTATACTGAATTCACTGAAGGCTGCTGGACAGGCTTACTCTCAGGTCCAGCCGTGGGCAACAGTCCAGCGAGCAAAGTGCTGGAAACCAAGCCTAAGACATTTGGGTTCCTGAGATGGGGTAGCAAGTGATGACACCCATACAAGTCAAGGTGAATGCTACCCAAGCCAGGTAAATTATTATAGCACATGAAAGCCGAAAAGCTCATAAGCACCTCTCTCACAAACTTGGCATTACAATAATGACACATAATTAACAATTTGCAAATATTGAGGCAGCTGCTTCAGTTTTCCTAATGGTAGGCCCTGCCCTAGCTATAGGGCAGGCCAGCAGTCAGGACTAAAGTACAAACTAGGAAGGAGCAAGAAGTAAGCAAGCATCATAGAATTATAGAATCATTGAGTCTGAAGAGACCACAAGGGCCATCCAGTCCAACCCCTTCCCATTCAGGAATACACAATCAAATCATTCCCAACAGATGGCCATCCAGCCTCTGTTTAAAAACCTCCAAAGAACGAGACTCCACCACAATCCGAGGCAGCTCATTCCACTGCAAAACAGCTCTTATTGTCAGAATTGTTATTCTTATTGTCAGAATCTTATTGTTAGGAAGTTCTTCCTAAAGTTTAGGTGGAATCTCTTTTCCTGTAGTTTGAACCCATTGCTCCATGTCCTAGTCTCTGGAGCAGCAGAAAACAAATTTGCCTCGTCCTCAGTATGACATCCCTTCAAATATTTAAACATGGCTATCATGTCCTCTCTCAACCTTCTCTTCTCCAGGCTAAACATACACAGCTCCCTAAGCATACCCTCTATTCTATGGAATACTGTGTCCAGTTCTGGGCACCACAATTCAAGAAGGATATTGAGAAGCTGGAACATGTCCAGAGGAGGGTGAACAGGATGGTGGGTGGTCTGGAAGCCATGCCCTATGAGGAGAGGCTTACGGAGGCTTAGGGAGCTGGATATATTTAGTCTGGAGAAGAGAAGGTTGAGAGGGGACATGATAGCCATGTTTAAACATTTGAAGGGCTGTCATACTGAGGATGGAACAGGCTTGTTTTCTACTGCTCCAGAGACAAGGACACAGAGCAATGGGTTCAAACTACAGGAAAAGAGATTCCACCTAAACATTAGGAAGAACTTCCTGAGAGTAAGAGCTGTTTGGAAGTAGAATACACTGCCTCGTAGTGTGGTGGAGTCTCCTCCTTTGGAGGTTTTTAAGCAGAGTCTGGATGGCCATCTGTCGGGAATGATTTGATTGTGTATTCCTGCATGGCAGGGGGTTGGACTGGATGGCCCTTCTCTCTTCCAACTCTATGATTCTATGATTCCTCGGATTCCCATTTTCCTTAGCTTTTGTCAGTTGCAAATGTGTAATGGAGGCCCTCTTATGGTGCCCACAGTGAATCCTTCCAGTTGCTGAATTCTAGTAAGTGATGGGAAATAGGCATGCCAATTGGTGCCTGCTCTTTTGGGGGGTTCTATTCTGGAAGCAGATGAAATTGTCAAACATCTGGAGGGAATTCACCATAAACCCCGAGACCTGCAACTCCCTGTCAGTGGTTTGACAGATCTTTTCTCAGCCTCTCCAGCAAATTATGATACCCTACATTCTTTGGGGGGACTTTCCACTTTAGTAACTTCCTGAATGTGAGCTATCCTAGCTCAGGGTGTCCTTGTGTTTTCTGTTTCATGTTCCAAACAAAACAAAACAAAACAAAAAAGGCAGCTTCCACAAATATGGCATTACAGGTGATCCATAGAATAGCAATCAGTTTTCCTTCAGTATTAGTGGCATAATGAGATTGGGGTCGTTCACTCAATTTGGATGTACTTTGAAGAACACAACAGCTTTCCAGCCATTAAGAGGAAGGAAAAGGTACTTGCACTTTGATTTGCCCTCATAAAATGTAAAATCAGCCTGCCTTAGATTCAATTTCAGTGACATAAAATCTCTGCCCCAATTAGAAGATGGTAATGAGAGGTGGAAAGTGGTTTGTTTGTATCATAAACCAACTGCCTTTTTTTTTTTTAAAGAAAAAAAGACAGAGCTGTTAAAAGGAGGGATTATATTTCTGGAAATTGCTTTTTGTTTTGTTCTGTGTTTTGCTTGCTTTAGATTCCCTTACAAAAACAATGATACATTGTATTTAACACTGAAACAACACAACATCTCTATAATGGTCAGGAGGGAAAGTCATATTGTGGTCCTTAGTCAGTGTGAAAAGTCCTAGGAGAGGAGCTGAATCCTTATTACTTCCAGATATCTCAAAGCATGTGGTGAATAGTGGCTGGAGAAGCCTCCCCCAACCTGCTACCCTAAATATGTTTTGGACTCCAGCTCCTCAAATCATAACTTTTAAAAAGATGGAGTCTTTTCATGACATCCCAAACCTGCTGTTGGAAGTGGCCAACTCACTTTGCCTAATGGGAGGACCAGCCCTTGACTTAACCATACCATAGAGTGGAAATTGATATGAGTTATCTTCTTTCCAAATAACTAGGACCTTCTTTATTATTGGCTGTGATAGTCAGAGGATTTCTCTTAAGGTTCACTTGCACTCACATGGCTATTATTGCTTCACCCCAGCTAGAGTAAACCTGTTGTTCAATAGTAAGTCAACATGTAGATAAATGGATTTACTCTGGTTGGACTAACAATAGGATTCAACACACTGTCTGTATATTCTTGTTTGTGAGATGAAGCCTGTTTTTCATAAGAAGTATGCAGCTATCAATATGGTGTATTCAAATGGCCTGCATCCATCAAATTTCTTGCCATGTCAACAGAACAGAGGATTTGGGCTATTTTGCCATCTGCGTAAATTGTCTTCTCTGAAATATAGGAACAGCAGAAACCCCCACTGCAGAAATAATTACATCATTGCACAACATCCGCAATTTATTTCCACCGCTTAAGCTCCCACATGTTGTTCTGATTTCCACTCTTCAGAAGGTATTTGTTCTTTTCAGTGCTCTATGCTTTAAGTGGATGAGGGTCAGCTGGTTTGTTGATGTTATATAATATGGAATTCTCGTATTAAGGTTTCCAAAATCATATGGGAATATTTTGCACCATGTCTTTGTCATGATGCAGTGTTACCTGGTATCATACCCAATGGCTTAACAAGATATTAAATTACTGCTTGCTTATGTCATTCTCTAAAGCCCTTATTTTCACATTGTGCTGTATTTATGAAGTGTGTAAATGTGATCGGAAAAAACAACAACTGGGAGAGAGCTATTTATTTTAGGCCTGACCTTTATTTAGCTATATTTAAATCAACCTATTTACCTTGAGGCTTTTGGAAACCAGCTCTGTATAAATGGCATTTTACAATGAGTATAAAAATAGACTTAATAAAGCCATATCAGTCTGAATCAGTAAATCAGGGCATGCTGAGGCACAGAATAGGTGCATAAAGTAAAATTTGGCAGAGCTATTCTGAAGCTTGGTTCATGTCCAAGCAAAAGTGCAGGTAACACCAAAAAGCCCTGTCCAGGAGTGAGTGTTTCACACACTCATAGTAATGAAGATAGTGCTGACCATCAGGTCAGATGGTAGGAGTAGCAATCTATAAAAGCCCTATATGTAGTGGCATCATTAAGCCAGTTCTCACCAGCTTACTGGAACTGGTTGTTAAAATTGTTAAAAGATACAGAGGCAGGGGAGGTTAAAAGGAGAGCCAAGGGCAGGGGCAGTAGCAAAGGGCAGGGGGAGAAGATAGAGACTGGAGGGGATGAGTAGGATGTAGAGGTGAGAAGGTCAGAGCAAGGGAGGGAAGAACTGGATCCTCAGAAGCCATGAAGGAGACCCCTGCCTGGAACTGGTTTCTAACTATTTTGAATGACATCGCTGCCTATAGGGTTAGCTGACAGACCATATCTCCCTGTGTGAGCCCACCTGGGCCCTGAGGCTAGAATGATCCCCTCCTGGCTATCCTTCTATTGGCATGCAATTCCCTTCTTAATCTCACTTGCTTTGAAAACAGAAAGTTTTGAAAGAATAGGCTGAGGGGGTTGTTTTATTTTAAACTGCATTGTTTTAACCTAAACTGTTTTTAAGTGCTTTTTATTTTTTAAGTGCTTTTTTTAAAGTGCTTTTTATTGCATTTTGTCTATTTAAGTGCAGATTTAAATAGTTTTGAATATTTATCTCTTTATTAAACTAATCAAGATGAAGGTGCTGGCAATAACATTTAAAGCCCTAAGTGGTTTGAGATCTCAGTACTTGAGAGAGTGCCCCCCTCTCTCTATGCCTGCCTGAGAATTGAATTTAATAGTTTCTCAATTAAAAGCAGATAATTTAAAACTAGTTAAAGCAATCTTGAACAATAAATCATAACATGTGTAGCCTAGATAAAATCAGTTTGACCTGAAGGATTTAATAAAATGCCAGATTTTAATTTGGTGCCAAAATAATCCCAGTGTTGCCACCAATCAGGCCTCCAGCAGGAGGGAATTACACAACCAGGGTGCCACTGCAGAAAAGACCCTCTCCCATGTTCTCCCATAATGTATTTCCCCTACTGATGGGACGTGGAGGAGAATGTGTCCAATAGATCTCAATTCTCAGGCAGGAATAGAAAGAGAGAGGCACTCCCTCAAGTATTGAGGACTCAAACCATTAGGGCTTTAAATATTATTGCCAGCACCTTGAGTTCAGAACTGAAACATATTGGCAGCCAGTGCAATTCCTTCAGAACAGGTGTTATATATTGAAAGGCCTTCCAGCGAGCAGTTTAGCTGCTGCATTTTGCACTAGCTGCAGTTTCTGAGGCATCTTCAAGGTCAGCCCCACGTAGAGTGCATTGCAGTAGTCTAATCAAGACATTACCAGAAAGACTGTAGCTGGTGGACCAGTCAAATGATTAGGAGTTGTGAATAGTTTAATTCTATTTTAATGCTCGCTTTTTCAAAGCTTTTAGCTGTATTGTTCTTTATAACCTGAGAGCTGCCTTGGAGTTCCAGTTTGGGAGAAAGATGGGGATATAGACATAAATATAAATATAAATATAATAATGATGATGATGATGATACAATCACAGATAATATGGGTGGTCTGTATTTGTGCAGTTCTAGGATGCAGCTCACAAAGCAGGTGTCTGTACACACACCTTCTTTTAGCAGCTTCTCCATTGCATGTGACCCTATATTGGATCAGTGGCTTGATATTAAATGTTGGATAGTCAGCATCAGGATGAATTATCTCTGCCTCCCCCAACCCAGTGTCCTTGGGATGTGTTTGACTGAAATTCCCATCACCCCAGGCAGGATGATAGGAGCTGTAGCTAGGTTGGAGAAGGATGAGCTTACTTACTTTGTCTATAGTGTGGACCTCTCTGAGGATGGACTTAATTGGTTGTTTAATCTGTTGCCAGGAAGGAGACCACATGTCAGCTGACATGCTAGCAAACATGCTTTCTTTTTGTACAAATGAAGAGTTTATGTTGTGTGAAATGTTTATATAGTTATAAACTGTTGTTACCCAAACGCTCAGGGTCTGTCGGGAGCCTATAATGCCTAATATTAAGCTGGGGAATTAATATACTTGGCTTAGCAATATGAGAGGCGAGCAATGAGCAGGACCTTGACACCTATTTATACTGGTACTAAAGAGGAGATTCTAAGCCAATAGGTACAATTAAATGATCTCTATTGAGAAAATAGCAATAATGACATTCATACACACATTCAGGCATCAAGCACTCATGCAAGGCTAACAAAATAAGTAGGAAATATTTGGATAGAGGAACAGAGTAAGGGGAGTTTTTGGGTGATACTGTACAGATCAGAGGAGTCACAGTTGTGGACAAAGCCAGCAGAATGTGGGGTCCTGAAGCAGGAATGGCTACACAGTCTGACATGGAGTCAAGAGGAAGATGAGCTGTGCACAGTTGAGTGGAGTTTTGAAGGGTTTTTATACCTAATATTTCCCTTCAGGAGATGGGGCTTAGAGCGAAGTACAATGCTTCTTGGAGTCTCCCAGCCTAAAACAATGGATGATCCAGAGATGCTAACAATTGTTAATATGTAATTACTTTGAAAGTGAATGAAGCAAGCAACCCTCTTTGTTTGCGGTGGGGGAGAGGTTTTAGCTGTACTTGATATGATTAGCCAGGTGTTCAGATAAGGAGTTGCTGTTCAGGTCACATTTCTTTGCAATTTGGAATGGCCACTCCCTAGGGTGTATATTACTAAGGAGATTATCACACTACACTGTTGTAGCACTATTATTGAACTTTAACTGCTATGGCTGCCTCCTGTGGAATCCTGGGATTTGTAGTTTAGGGAGGGCATTTAGAACTCTCAGTCAGAGAGCTCTTAGGCCTCTCCAAACTACAAACCCCAGAATTCCACAGAAGACAGCCATAGCAGTTAAAGTGGAATAATAACACTATAACACTGTTGTGTGATAAAGTCCTTAGTCTCAGCACTAGTCCTTGGGATTCCCTGGTTTCTGGGGTCCCTGGTTTACTTACTACACTCGTGGAAGGCCACAGTTATCCAGATTATTAAGTATTGCCAATTATGATATGGAAAAGGGGTTGGGAGCTGTCAGGGCTGGGAACACTGCAAGTTGGGTACAGCCCTATCATTAGGCAGAATGAGGCAGTTTATTCAAGCATAGAACCACCTGTGTGCATCCCTAAGCTATGTTACTGCCCTGCTTTTTGGGGGCAGGGGGGAGATGCTGACTCATCACCCATCTGTCAGATTCTGAGTGGACAAGTAAGGTGGGATCGTCACCTTTGCTCTGGTAATGAAGTGTTCTGGGCTGGCCCCATTGAGTATATTACCCAGAGGGTTCAAAGGCAAATGAGGTGATTCAGAGTAGGAACAAGTTGTATCCAAAACAGCAGCTGAGAAAGGAAAAGGCCAGAAACAGGTAAAGTGGCCCAAGACAGAAGTTGTGGGGTTCCTGAGTAGGTGTCCAAAAAACTTCAGCAGCCAGAGGCAAGTGAACAAATCTCAGAGAGCCAAACAGTTCAGTTCCAAAGATAGCAAAGATATTCAAGGCAAACACATAGTGGCTGGTGATGGCTTCCATGTCAGTGGGGTGGTTAATTTGTTCAGGATCCTACTCCAAACTCTAAAGCTGAAATTTATCTCTATCTGGACACAAAGTTCAGCACTCTGGAGGGCTCCTTTAATGTTCAATGTTGAACCCAATGTTCATCACCCCAAGATGTAGAAGCCACCAGTATCTATTGCAAGCACAGAAGTTGGTATAGTAACTATTAAGGACATATTTGCCAGCCGAAGAAGCTGAGTTCTCTGTAGTTCTCATGGCTGCTCATGGCTACATCCATGGCTTCAACCAACCACAGTTTAGTAGGACCTGGAACCAAACCTCAGAGGATACTGAGGGCTGACTGTATTATAGTGCAATTTCATTTTTCTGTTACTGATAATAATTATTAGCATCATTTTCATAAATAAAATCCTGACATTCAGATGAGTAAGCCTGAGAGGAATACGTGACAATCCCTGGTAGTTCACACACATCATGGGCTATTCAGAAGGAGGGGTTAGCATAAAGCCCAGTTAACCCATGACATCCCACCCCTCTAATTTTCAGGACTTTCCAGGGAAAGTCCGAGACAGCCCGTGCTATTGGTTGTCTGAACAACCAGGAACCATCCCAGGACATGGGATTGTTTCTCATTGGTTGGACATTGAAGGGGGTGGACTTACAAGGGAAGCCTTGCTGTTGCTATTTTCTTAGGGTCCCTCCCACAGTCCTCCGCTGGCTCCAAACAGCCAGCTGGGTACTAGGCAAGGTCTCTCCCATTTCCACACCCTTGCCGCTGCACAGGGTGGGGCTGGGGGTTCTTCGTGATTTCCAGTCACTAAGAACACCCCCTGCCCCAGACAGCTTTCCCCCCCGCCCTTGCAGCCATGTGGGGAATTCCCCCCATGCAGCCGTGCTGGGTGGGGGGATCTTCTCCATGACTCTCAGTCACAGAGAAGACCCCCTCCTGCCCAGTGTGGCTTCCCCCCCGTGCAGCCATGCTGGGTGGGTGGGGATTTTCCCCGTGACTCTCAGTCATGGAGAAGACCCCTCCCACCCAGCGTGGCTTCAACCCGTGCAGCTGTGCTGGGTGGGAGGGGTCTTCTCCGTGACTAAGAGTCACAGAGAAGACCCCCCCATCCAGCATGGCTGCACGGGGTGTGTGAAAGCCACACTGGGCAGGAAGGGTCTTCTTTGTGACTGAGACTCATGGAGAAGATCCCCCCACCCAGCACAGCTGCATGAGGGGGGAAGCCATGCTGGGTGGGAGGGGGTCTTATTTGTGACAGAGAGTCACAGAGAATATCCCACTGCCCAGCGCAGCTGCATGAGGGGAGCCATGTTGGGCAGGAGGGGTCTTCTCCATGACTGGCAGTCATGGAGAAGATCCCCCCCCCACGGCTGCAAGGGAGGAGGGGAGAAAGCTGTCAGGGGTGGGGGTTGGATCTGTACCTGGCAGGGGTGGTTCTGACTATTCTCAAAATGGTGGATCCAGGCAAATGGGGGCTTCCGGTTTCCGCTCTGTGAGGCGACGAGCGCTTGGGGAGCAATTGCGACCAAACGCCTTATTACTGTGAAGGGTTTACCCCTTTGGAAGATCTTGAAGGCTCTCAATTCAGGAAGAAGAGAGAGCAGGGTGGGCTTGTAGTTTGTCCCTAGGAGTCCGGCGTTCCCTCGGAGGGGCTTCGGGGCGGAAGCTACCGAAAAACCCCAAGGGAGTTGCGAGAAGCGGGGCGAAGAGCCATTCCCACTTCACTGTAGAAGACTCATGAGGAGTCAGTAGCCGGCCAGAGCGGACATAACATGGGACATTAAAACAAGAAGAAAACAGGAGAGAATCTTTGGAAACGACAAAGGGAACTGTGTTACCTCTACAACGTGATCCTGCAGCAGAAAAGGGAGAAGGTAGCTAAAAAAAAAAAAAAATTCCTCCCGACGGACAGAACCCCTGTTTACTGAAATCGTTGTCGACCCTTCACTTGTCTGCCCCACCCTTTGTGGAAGAAACAGTTCGTGTTTTGTGAAAATGCCGAGGGGTTAAAGCTGTGGGGCTTGATTTTGAAAAAAAGCAAAGGGAATAAGGAAACAAGGGGAGGTTAAGCATTTATAAGTACTCAGAAAGAGGAGAACTTTTTGTTTCATTTGAACTAAAACTAAGACTACGAGATTTTTTTTTCCTCAACGGAATTAAAGAAGGACAAATACGAAAGAAGGAGGGAGTATCCTAATAGTAAGCGGACTGCAAATTTCACCAGCAAACTGCTCTTCCTCTAATGCATACAAAAATTTTCTTTTGGCTTTTGGCTTTGTAGAAAATATTTATCTCATTTGAAACAGGAGAACGTATATATGTGTTGGAAAACCTATGGTTTTATATGGATGAATTCATTTGAAGATGTGGTAATCTAACTAAGTTGGAATTGTATTAACTATTAGGTATGTGAAGGCTTGATAGATTATATCATTATATTGTATACTGTATATACAGTAGTAAAATAAGCAACAGCAACTTTGGCTGCTTGGGAATTAGAAAAGCTACTATTAGTTTATACATACTGCTTAATCACTATTATATAATTTATAATTTATAATTATAATTTATAATTATAATTAGATAAGGAGTAAGCAGTTGCTATACCAAACAGAGGAATGAGAAGAGATATTTAGGGGACCCAAGACTGACATCGGTATTTAAAGTGTGTGTCAGAAGACACTCAGCAGAGAGAAGGCAAAGAGGAGGTGAAGAAAGCAAGATTTAAACCGAAAGATAGATCTAGACAGGAAAGACAAGAAAAACGTGAAGGGGAAGAAAAAGAAAGGTCTTTTTAAACAATTTGGGCTTTGTTATAGAGAAGATAACATTACTCATTTCATTAAGGAGATCAATATATTTGGTTTTATAGAATCTGGAAAATTTATGATTGAGGTATTTGGATACTGAGATTGATTTATGAAAAGCAAACTAACTGGAATTCTTTCATGATAAAGTTTCAGAAAATATGATACAATAGTGGATATATATAGATAGATATATAAACAAATAATACACATAAATATATAAGTTCATTAGTAGATATATACACAGTGGATGTATACATCTACCTATATGTACACACATTTATATTGATACATATAATTTCTATTCAGGAGAACATTTGTAGAAATATATTTACATATCTATATATCTATACATATCCAATTTGATTTAACTTCATTGAGTACTTTTTCAAAAAGCTTAGAGCTACACGGAAGTATATTAGTTGTTTAGTTGTTTGCCACTGACTGTAATATTTGCGTTGGGGGTCTTGGGTAAAGGAAACTAAAGAGCAATATTAAAACAAAAGAACAATATTATAATACAGACTAACTTTGAGATAACCTAGACATATTAAACAATAAAGATGGCATCAGGAATTAAAAAGACAGTAACACAAATGCAAATATTAACAAGAAGAGGCTCTATAGAAGCAGTGAAGTTATCAGAACTACACACCCTAATAATTGATGACTTAAAATCAGAACTTAAAAATTTTAAACAAGAAATAAGGGCTGAACTTAAAGACTTAAGGAAAGAAATAAAGATGGATAACAAGAAGGAAACAGACCAACTGGGGAAAAAATTGATAAGATCTGTAAAGATATAGACGAAATGAAAGGCAAAGTTTCTAAAATAAAAGGAAGTGCTAAAGAGTCTGAGGAGAAGATAAAAATATCACAAAAAATTAGAAATGGATGAAATACAAATGTTGAATCAAGAATTACGTTTCAGGGAAATAAGCATCAAATTAAGAGGAATCTCATAGAGACAAAATGAAAATTTGGTAGAAAGATTGATAACCCCTTTAGCCAAATTTATTGGTTATACAGAGGAAAATTTGGAAAAGGAATTGGACAGAATTTTTAGGGTTTAAATCTTCAGTGGCTAAAGATAAAAAATTGCCTAGAGACATTGTATTATCTTTTACTAGGACAAAAACAAGAGATATGGTTATCCAACAAAGCTACAAAAATAAACTGTTTATAAATTGAGATGAAGCAAAAATATTCAAAGACATACCACCACAAATACTAAAAAAAAGACAAGATTACAATTTCATCACTCAATTACTGTTTAAAAATGGAATATATTATAAATGGGAAAGAATAGAAGGAATCTCCTTTACCTACAAACAAAAAAGATATAAAATCAACTCAACTCTTAAAGCCAAAGATTTTTGTAAAAAGTTTGAAAGAGAATTGGAAAGGGAGAAAACCAGAAAGAAACAATTCGAGGAGAAAAGAACTAAGCTATGGTCAGAAGAAGCAATAGAACAGGATAAAAGAGAAGATCAGGGCAAGAAATATTCAGAAGATGGTTCTGAAGAACAAGAAGAGCAAGAAAAAAGTGACCAAGAAGAAGAGGACTTAGAAGGAGAAGAAGGAAAGGTAGGAAAAGAAGGAGAAGAGGAAGAAGAAGAAGAAGAAAGGGAACAAGGAGTGGATAGTCACAGTGAATCAGAAAAAGAAGATGAACCTTAAGATTATAACCTGGAATGTGAAAGGACTGAATTCAGAGTATAAAAGAAGACAGGTTTTGCATCATCTCGAAAGACTGAAAGCGGATATCATCTGTATCCAAGAAACGAGAGTAAAAGAGAAAGATATCTGATTCTTAAAAAATGTAAAATTGGGTAACTTGTTCTATTCCACATCAGGTAACAAGAAGAAGAGAGGAGTGGCGCTCTACATAAACAAAAACCTTAAAGTGAAAGAACTATTTAAGGCAATGGACAACTAATAGGAGTAGAAATTTGTGATTTGGATAAGAAATTGGTAATCATAGGAATTTATGCTCCATATAATAACCAAGAAGCCTTTTATAGAGAATTGTATAAAAGAACAGAAATTTATGATAATGAAAATTTGTTGATAATTGGTGATTTCAATGGAGTTATTAACCCTGATAAGGACAGAACAACTAATAAAAATTCAAAATTCAAAGGAAAACTACCTAAGAGCTTTTTTGAACTGAAAATGGAACTTAATCTAGAAGATCTTTGGACAGTGATGAAGGGAGAAGAAAAGGGATTTACCTTCTTCTCGGATAGATTTAAGATAATGTCTAGGATTGACCTGATTTTAGCCTCGAAAAATATTATTCGAACTATAACAGAGATGGAGATCCTAACAAAACATGTCTCAGACCATAATCCTCTACAAATTAGAATGGGAGCATTTAAAAAATCTTTTTGTTGGAGATTAAATGAAAATTTACTACGTGATGGGTCCTTCTTGAAATCATTGAAAAAGGAAATAATAATAATAATAATAATAATAATAACAACATTTATTTATACCCCGCCCCTCTGTTAAAACAATTGGGGCAGCTTACAAAAATTAAAATACAATACAGATAAAATCCCCAAACACCCCCACCCCACCCTCCCCCATAAAAATTATTAAACAATTATAAATTAAAACCAATTGATCTAAAATCACAATTAAAAATAATAAATACAATAAAATACTATAAATGGCCAGTGGACTAAAAGAAGCCAGGATCCCCTGAGGCTGGGATCTAATTAGGAAAGGCCTGCCGAAAGAGATCCATCTTTAGTGCTTTTTAAAATCTACTCAGGGTTGTTATCTGACGGATCTCGTTCGGCAGGTCATTCCACAATTTGGGGGCGATTACCGAAAAGGCCCTCGGGGAGTTTGCAGACAGCCTAGATTTTTGTGGCTGAAGCAAATTCCTCCCAGAGGACCGGAGTGCGCGGGGAGGATTGTATGGGAGGAGGCGGTTCCGGAGATAAGTTGGACCCAAGACATTTAGGGCTTTAAAGGTAATAGCCAACACCTTATACTGGGCCCGGAACTGATAGGCAGCCAGTGGAGAGATCTTAACACTGGAGTTATATGGTCTCTCCGAGATGTTCCCGAGACCACTCTGGCTGCCATATTTTGTACCAACTGAAGTTTCTGGACCAAGCATGAGGGCAGCCCCATGTAGAGCGCATTGCAGAAATCTAGATGAGAGGTTTCCAGCGCTTGCACCACAGTCTCGAGGTCCTTTACTTCCAGGAAATGGCGCAGCTGGCGTATCAGCCGAAGCTGATAACAGGCACTCCTGACTGTCGCATTCACCTGACTCATCATCTGAAGCAATGAATCAAGGAGCACCCCCAGACTGCTAACACAGTCCTTAATGGAGAGCGTGACCCCATCCAGGACTGGAGGTTGCAACCCAACTCCTGGTTTTGGGGCCGCTACCATGAGCACCTCCGTTTTGTCTGGATTTAATCTCAATCTGTTTTTCCTCATCCAGCCCATTACTGCTTTAAGACAGTCATTAAGAGGAGAGACACCATCGGAATTCGAGGCTGACGATCAGGACAAGGAGAAATAGATCTGGGTGTCATCAGCGTACTGATAACACCCAGCCCCATAACTCCGAATAATCTCACCCAGCAGCTTCATATAGATGTTAAACAGCATCGGGGACAGGATGGCACCCTGCGGAACACCACAAGTAAGCTCCTTTCTGTTGGAGCAACTGTCCCCAAGCAACACCTGCCCGAGAGGAAGGACCGGAACCACTGGAGCACAGTGCCTCCGATTCCTAACCCTCTCAGGCGATCCAAGAGGATGCTATGATCTATTGTATCGAAAGCCGCTGAGATGTCCAAAAGCACCAACAGGGTCACGCTACCCCTGTCGATGCTTAGACGCAGGTCGTCGGTTAAGGCAACCATGGCAGTCTCTACTCCAAATCCCATCCTAAAGCCAGTTTGAAATGGGTCTAGATAATCGGTTTCATCCAAGACCACTTGGAGTTGAAGCGCAACTGCCCTCTCGATCACTTTGCTCAAGAATGGTAACATAGAAACTGGCCTATAGTTGTTCATGTCCAGGGGGTCAAGGGAAGATTTTTTTCAGGAGCGGCCTAATGGCTGCTTCCTTTAAACAAGATGGAACACACCCTTCTCTGAGGGATGCATTGATGATGTCCTTAAGGAACACCATCAAGGCAGTCCCCCCCTGGATGGCCAGCCATGAAGGGCAAGGATCGAGAGGGCAGGTCGTCTTCTTCACCCTACCAAGTAGCTTGTCCACGTCCTCGGTAATCATGGGTTGAAATTCATCCAGTAAACTTACATCAACGGAGTTGCTGGACACCTCGTCAATTGTTTCTGTCAAATTACTGGCATCTAAGTCGGCTCTTATCCGAGAGATTTTATCTGCAAAGAAATTGTTAAATGCGTCACAGCAGGCTGTCGTTGGGTTAAGCAACGGGTTCTACGCAGGAATAACCTGTGTCAGCTCCCTTACCACCCTAAACAGCTCTGCTGGACGGGACTCTGCAGACACAATACGTGCAGAGGAGAAGCATCTCTGCGCTGCACGTATTGCCTCTCGATAGGACCAAAGAAAGTTCCTATGACGAGTCCTGTCGGATAAGAGTCGAGTTTTCCGCCAGTTGCGCTCTAGTCGTTGTCCAACCCGCTTCATTTCCCTAAGCTCTGTTGTATACCATGGCTTACAGTTTGGAGCGGGTTGGAAAGGACGCTTGGGAGCGATCGTGTCAATAGCCTTGGTAAGATTGGTGTTCCAGGTGTTAACCAAACCTTCGACAGGGTCACCGGCGTTACCAACCATTAAACCCTCCAAGGCTTTCTGGAATCCTCTTGGTTCCATTAGCCTTCGAGGGCGGACCATTGTAATGGGTCCATCCCCCCCGGTGGGGTGGGAAGAGACTCTTAGTTCAGTCTTGACCAGGAAATGATCCATCCATGACAATGCGGTGGTTTTTATAACCTCCACCCACGGATATTCCTGCTCCATACTAAAGACCGCATCGAGGGTATGACCCGCACAATGTGTGGGCCCGACGACCATTTGGGATAGGCCCATGTTTGTCATGGTTTCCATGAACTCCTGAGCCGCACCAGTCAGATTTGTCAAGCTGGTCTCGAGTGGAATGTTGAAGTCACCCAAAACTAAAAGTCTGGGTGACTCCAACAGCAGCTCTGAGACCAGCTGTGTCAGCTCAGTTAGGGAGTCTGCTAGACAACGGGGTGGTCGGTATACTAGCAGAATCCCCAAACTATCCCTGGTCCTCAGGCTAAGGTACATACACTCAAAGTGGACTGTGTTTCGGACAGGTATCCTGGTCAAGGTCAGATTGTTCTTATAAACCAGAGCCACTCCCACTCACTTCCCCTCACCTGCTCACTGACAGAATACCCGGCTGGGAGGGCCTGTGCCCAGGTGACAGCACTATCCTCTCCCAGCCAGGTTTCTGTGAAGCAAGCCAGGTCGGCATCCTCATCCAAGAGAAGATCGTATATAATATGAGTTTTATTCTTAACCGACCTGGCATTGCAGAGGAGTAAAGTAAGGTTTTGTGGAATGGTTGGTATGCTCTCCAATCCATTCCAGGAAACAGGGTCAACTGAAGGTGGGCTAGCTAACAAACAGCGATCCAGCCTTCTTTCGTAACATCTGTTCACTCTGTTCCGACCATACCTCCCTTTCCCCAGCACAACTCCAATTTCTGCCCCCACTCCATTCCCGGCCTCAGCTGACTCTAATTGCAGGCTTAGAGTCCTTCTGGCTGCTGGCTGGTGTTCCTGAGGGGTGTGGACCACTGCCCCGCCCGCTGCTGCCTCGCTGCCCAGAAGTCCTCAGGGCCCCACTACAGCCTCCTGGCCCGGTGGAATGGGGTGAAAGGCTGCTGCAGGCTGGAGAACCCCTGGCTTGCTGGGTGGTGTTCCTGAGGGGTGTGGGAGTGGCTTAAAATGCCAGCCACTCCTGGCCACGCTCCCTCCTGCTGCTGCCTCGCTGCCCAGAAGTCCTCAGGGTTCCACTACAGCCTCCTGGCCCGGTGGAATGGGGTGAAAGGCTGCTGCAGGGTGGAGAACCCCTGGCTTGCTGGCTGGTGTTCCTGAGGGGGTGGGAGTGGCTTAAGATGCCAGCCACTCCTGGCCATGCCCCTCCCATGGGCATCCCACACCATTCTAGTTTGTAGAATTTATGGGCATCCCATACCATTCTAGTTTGGGACTCTTTTGTCATATTCTCTTTGAAATAGAAGCCTATTTGAAATAGAAATAGGCTTCTATTTCAAAGAGAATATGACAAAAGAGTCGCAAACTAGAATGGTGTGGGATGCCCATAAAGCAGTAATTCGTGGAATACTAATTAAAAGAGGCGCAGAATTTTAAAAAGCCAAATCAGAAAGATATAACTTCTTAATTAAACAATTAGTATCTAAAGAAAAAATATTGAGAGAACAGCCAAATAATGTAGAAACTATTCAACAAATCAAACTGATACAAAAACAGCTGAATTTAGAAGATTTAAACCAGATAGAGAAGAGAATAAAAAGAATGAGACAGAAGAATTTTTAATATGGACAGAAATCTGGAAGATGGCTCTCATACAAACTAAAAAAAGAATTAGAAAAGAAGCTAATTTTACAATTAACAAACAAGGGTAAAACAACTACAAATCAAGAGGAGATAATGAATGCCTTCTATAAAAAAAGATATCTAAACCAGAAAGACAAGATGAAGAAGCTGAGAAGTACATAAGAAGATATTTAGATCAACATAACCTACCAAAATTGACTAAAGAGCAAAAGAAAAAAATGGATGACCCTATCACAATAGCAGAAATATCGACAACTATAAGAAGACTAAAATCAAACAAAGCCCCAGGTCCGGATGGATTTACTTCATTATATTACAAATTGCTAGAAGATGAAATAATATTACCTCTTCATAGAACATTTAAAGAAGTTGAAGAGAAAGGAATACCAGATTCATGGACAATGGCATATGTCACATTAATCCCAAAAGAAGGTAAAGATAATAGGATGTCTCCAATTATAGACCTATCTCACTGCTTAATCAAGATTATAAAATTTACACAGCAATTATAGCCAAAAGATTAAAAAATATCATAGCAGAGATAATACATGACAATCAGAATGGGTTTATCCTGGGTAGACAGATTAAAAACAACACAAGAATTATATTGGATATCATTGAATATTTTGAAAAAAACAACCAAAAAAACCTGGCAATGCTATTTGTCGACGCAGAAAAAGCTTTCGACAATGTAAGATGGGATTGCCTATTAAAAGTGATCAAAAGAATGGAAGGAGGAGATAACTTTTACAAAAGAATTGAAAATATATATAAAAGGCAGACAGCAAACTTAATTATAAACGGAGAGAAGTCAGAGCTAATAGAAGTAACGAAGGGCACAAGACAAGGGTGCCCTTTGTCGCCGTTACTCTTCATATTGGTACTGGAAATCTTGAATAGGAAAATAAGAGGGGATAAAGATCTACCTGGAATAAAAATCAGAGGACACAGCTTTAAACTGCGTGAATACGCAGATGATTTAGTAATATTTTTTGGAAACCCGATAGATAAAATAGAGAACTTGTTTGAAACCATCACAGAATTTGGACCACATATAGGATTCAAAATCAATAGAGAAAAATCAACAATATTAACAAAAAATATGAATGAAAATGAAGAGAACTTAATTGTTGGAAAATCTGGTTGCAAAATTGGGAAAAAAGTGAAGTATCTAGGTATTTGGATAACAAAAAGGAATATAGATGTCTTTGAAAACAATTACAAAAAAACCTGGAAAGAGATTAAAGCAGACATGGTAAGATGGGCTCAATTAGCTAACACACATTGGAAACTGTTTAATGCAGTGTAGATGTGTAAATAGCTATTGCTTAAAACAATTTGTAAGCTGCTCTGATAGCCTTGTGGCTGAAGAGCGGGGTATAAATAAATAAATAATAAAATAAAATAAATTAGACCTAACGATCTCAGGAAAGATAGCAGCTTGTAAGATGTCCATACTTCCTAAAACACTATTTTTGTTTCTAAATGCACCAGTTGTTATAAAAGATAAATACTGGACAGAATGGGGGAAAGACTTGAAGAATTTCATTTGGGGTAACAAAAAAGCTAGGATTAAATGGAAACACCTTATTGAGTCAATAAAAAGAGGAGGATGGGGCATGCCAGACCTCAAAATGTATTACTATGCAGCTTCACTTACATGGATACAGGAGTGGGTGAAACTTGAAAACGAAAAATTGTTAGCCATTGAAGGCTATGATAATCATTACGGATGGCATGCCTATCTATGCTATGGTAAAGAAAAAGTGAATAGAGATTTTCAAAATCACTTCGTAAGGAGAGCGTTATTACAAGTTTGGAAAAAAGTTAAAAAGCTTTTCTATTTCAATTTACCATATTGGACCTCCCCTCAGGAGGCTTTCCAAAATAAGTGGAAAACTACTAAAGATTGGTTGCAATATAAAAACTTGCTGAAAGAAAATAGAGAGGGAGAAACAATTTTGAAATCTATAGAAGAGCTAGAAGAAAAAGGTAAAATCAATTGGTTTACCTACCTCCAATTAAAAACGAGATTTTTGGAGGATATGAAAACAGATAAGATTGAAAGGGAAGAAAACGATTTAGATAAATTGTTATGGGGAGAAAAAGAAAAAGGAACAATTGCTAAATTATATAACCTACTATTAAGTAGGAGTTTAGAAACTGATAACATCAAAGATTACATGACATCGTGGGCTAAAGACTTTGGATACTCGCTAGACTTAGAAGCTAGAAATAGAAAGAGCTAGAAATAGAACGTACAGATTTACTAACTGTCAGAATTTGAAAGAGAACTACCAAAAAGTAGCTCATAGATGGTATTTTTTTTAGACTTAACAAGATCAACAACTCTATCAGCAATAGCTGTTGGAAATGCAGAGTGAATGTGGGTACTCTATTACACATGTGGTGGAGTTGTAAAATAGTTAAGAAATTCTGGGGTAAAATACATAAAATACTGGAAGAAATTTTTCAACTTCATTTTGAACTAAAGCCAGAAATATTTCTGTTAAATATGATTGATGGAATAGGAAAGGAAATGGTGGAGAAAAATTGGAAAATTATATTGTACTTAATTACAGCAGCTAGACTGACAGTAGCACAGGTGTGGAAAACACACAAAGCCCCCACGGTGCAGGAATGGATTAAGAAATCTCAAGACTTCCTAGAAATGGACATACTGACATCAAGAATTCACAACCTCCCTAAGAAGAATTCACTGGAGAAATGGTCTTCGGTTTTAAGATATTGGGAAACAAGAGGGCTGTATTACGATGAAGAAAATTTGTTGTTAATGGGATAAATAATAAGAAGGGAAGGATAAAGGAATATAGCTTAGATGGTAAAAAGTCAGAGAAACTGTTGTGATCCAATATTAATTTAGAATTATATGAAGTTGTTAGAACATTAGTATGATCATCCTGCCGATTCCAAATGTATTATGATACAGGAAGCTAAAATTGTACAGTTTCCCCTCCACATTCACGAACTCGACATTCACGGTTTCAGTTATTCGCGGTTTTGGGAGGGCCCCCCCGGGGCCCCCCCAAAACCACGAGACGGGCCTCTGGAGGCCCTGTAAAAGCCCTTGGAGGGAGCGGAGAGGGCCGGGGAGGCCTTCACGGGGCCCTCGGAGACCCTCCGGAGGCGCCGTGAAGGCCCTGGGAGGGAGGGGGGAGGGCCGCGGAGGCCTTCACGGAGCCTTCCAAGGCTCTGTGAAGGCCCCAGGGAGGGTGGGGGGAGGTGCTGGGGAAGGTGGGGGGAGGCTGCGGAGGCCTTCATGGAGCCCTCCAAGGCTCCGTTAATGCTCCGGGGAGGGTGGGGGAGGGCGCTGGGGAGGGTGGGAGAAGGCCGCGGAGGCCTTCACGGAGCCCTCTAAGGCTCCATGAAGGCCCCGGGGAGGGTGGGGGACAGCCGCGGAGTCCTTCACGGAGCCTTGGAAGGCTCCGTGATGGCCCTGGGGAGGGTGGGGGAGGCGCTGGGGAGGGTGGGGTGAGGCCACGGAGGCCTTCACGGAGTCCTCCAAGGCTCCGTGAAGGCCCCAGGGAGGGTGGGGTGAGGCCGCGGAGGCCTTCACAGAGCCCTCCAAGGCTTCATGAAGGCCCCGGGGAGGGTGGGGGGAGGCGCTGGGAGGGTGGGGGGAGGCCGCGGAGGCCTTCACGGAGCCCGGGGAGGGTGGGGGAGGCCACGGAGGCCTTCACTGGAGCCTTGGAAGGCACCGTGAAGGCCCCGGGGAGGGTGCGGGGAGCCCCCGGGGAGGGTGGGGGACAGCTGCAGAGGCCTTCACGGAGCCCTCCAAGGCTCCGTGAAGGCCCCGGGGCGGGTGGGGGGAGGTCCTGGGGAGGGTGGGGGGAGGCCGCGGAGAGTCTCCGGAGGCCCCATGATGGCCTTGGGAGGGAGTGGGGAGCCTGGGAAAAGCGAGTATGGGGCCTCCGGTGGCCCCATGGTCGCTTTAGTGGGGGAGGGGAGGGCAATCAATATTTGCGGTTTTTTGACATTCGCGGGGGTCCGTGGAACCTAACCCCCGCGAATGTGAAGGGACAACTGTATTCGGTTTGTTACCTTGTTATTGTTTAATCGCTGACCAATGAGAATGCTGGAATAAGATTATAGACATTACTAACCAATTATAATTTAAAGTAAAAATGTAATATGTTGTAGAAATATGCACTGTAAGAATGGGAACTGAATAAAAATATATTTAAAAAATGGTGGATCCAGTCTTGCTAGGCTTCTGTTGTAAGTCCGTCCCCTCAAAAGACCGACCAATCAAAATACTGCTCTGAGGTGTAACCCTATCCCAGGATGGAGGCACTCAAGAAGAAGAACTTTTAAAAACCGAGACTTATGCTACCGTGACAAATTATGCAAGCAAGAAGGGAGGAACTTGGGATGAGGGAATCCCATTTCTCCATGTGATAAAAAATCTCATGTAACTATCACTGAATGTTATTTTACACATATCATTTGAAAGGATGTTCCAAACTAGGCAGGGCAACATTTCTACTTGATGCAGTTCATACAGGCTTCTTCCTTCTAGTCTTCAACTAATATTTTTAAACCCCCCCCCCCCAGTAAGTAATAAATGTGGGATCTAGGAAGCTAGAATCATAGGATTTTATCAGACTCAAGGGAACGCAGCACAAACCTGTGTCCCCAACTGCATCAGAAGAACACTACAAGAACAGAAAAAGTGACATTACCAGATGCCCACATCCTTCAGCTGTTGCATGGGCATAGCATGGGCATGAATAAAATGTCATTAAAAAAAAAATTGATGGGCTAAACCGTCAATTACAAATGACCAAACTTCAGAGGAGTTATTCGTGCCCACACTATGCCCCTGGAACGGCTGAAGGACGTAATGTCACCTATTTTTGTTCTTGTAGCATTCTCCTGTCATGGTTTTTGCCATGTCTGATAAAGTCCATAGACAGGGTTAGGTGATCACTAGCACTAGATAAGACATTGCTTTTTAAAAAAGAATGGCTAAAGGTCAGCATGATTTCTGCTCATGTTCCCTTTGTCCCATCAGAGTTGGCTTAGTAATAACAAAATACAGAATTCAAAGATGTTATTTAATTCCTTTTTCCTCCCTAAGAACTTTCCAAAAGCAATACAACCCTGTATAAATTAGAAAGAAAACATTTGCCTGTCTCTAGGATAGAAGGGTACTATCACATCTTCCCTTTCCACATGTCAAATGATTTTACTGAAGATGAGAGGTGGGCCCCAATGTAAATAAACCCTTTTTATTTAAAGGGTTCTTTTGCTTTCTTTTGACTTTAAAAAGTCTCACTGACAGCGGACCTGAAGAGTTTTATTTGGAACGGGAGAAGGCCAAGAATCAAATGGTCAACTTTGACAGTGAACAAAAACTCAGGAGGTGCATCATTACCGAATTTGAAATTATATTACCTGGCTTGTGGAATGAGTTGGTTGCAGAGTTGGTTCAAACTTAGCGATGACCGTACCTTGACTTAGGAGGGATTTTCACTGAGATATGGCTGGCATGTGTACTTAGCATATGGTAAAGTGGAAGTTAATAAAGACTTCAGTAATCATGTGGTGAGAAAAGCCCTTTTGAGGATTTGGTTGAAAATAAAAGAGAAATTTTATGTTAAACTGCATAATTGGATGTCGCCGCATGAAGCTATGCTTGGAAGATGGGATGAGTCCAAGATATTGATAAGATACAAAGACTTAATAGATCAAGACAACTGGAAGAGAGGTGGAGGTACAAATATGAAAACACGAGAAGATCTGGAAAAAATGGGCATTCCGATGAATTGGTTTAAGTACCTACAGCTTAAAAATAAATTTCAAGAAGACCAAAAGAATTATGATTTTGAAACCCAAGAAAATGATTTGGACAAGATAATTTGGGGTGTGCAAGAGAAAACTATAGCCTGAATATATAATTTGCTTTTATCGAGAGAGCTGGAATCTGAGACAGTGACTGATGCAATGACTAAATGGGCTATAGACTTAGGAAAAGCAATAGACATAGAGGAATGGGAGAGATCATGGAAGGACACGAATAAATTTACTGCTTGCTTAGCATTAAAAGAAAACCATTTAAAAATAGTTAATAGATGGTACTTAACTCAATCTAGAATCAGTAAAATGTATAAAATAAAAGACAAGCAGTGCTGGAAATGTGGGAAAGATCTAGGCACACTCTATCACATGTGGTGGGGTTGCCCACTTGTCAAAAAATTCTAGGGAAAAATACACAAAATGATACAAGAAATTTATAATGTCCAATTTGAAATGTGCCCAAAATTGTACCTCTTAAATATCACCACGGCCATTGGAAAAACAATACTAAGAAGTCATTGGAGGACCGTGCTCTATCTTGTAACGGCGGCTAGGTTAATAATTGCTACAAAATGGAAGCAGAAGGATATGCCCTGGTGGATGACTGGCTAGTTAAGACTATGGAGATGTATGAAAATGACAAACTAACATATATTTTGAATGAGAGAAATGCAACTAAAGTTAAGGAGGAGTGGTCTCTGGTGCAAAAATTCTGGATGAAAAAATGGAACATCAAGGAAGATTTAAATATGCTGCTTAAATAGTAGACTGTGAGTGGATAAAGGAGGGAGGAGAGGAATGGTAGGTCAAGCGCAAATATATAATGGAGAAAAATAAAAGTTAAAAAGACACTGTGATATGATAGCAAAATCTTATCATGTATCATGTTTTTTTTAATACCCGAATGAGCAATGTGTATTAGACATGAGAAATATTTATACAACTAAAAGTTATCTGGAAGTGATCATATTTAATAGAGGAACACTAGGAAATTAAACAAGAAGCATCCTATTCCGAGATGTAGGTAGGCGGAAGTTAATGCAGGTTGCGAGTCTATTTGTGTGTATAAGTGAAAGTCTGTTTGTACCAGTGGAAGAAAGGAAATTAATTGAGGGTATCGCAAGTGAGAAGGTATGAGGAAGTAGGAAAGAGAAGTAAAGATGGAAAGGAGGAAGTAGGGATGGAGTAAGAAGTAGAAAGGGGAAGAATGGAAGGAGTGAAAGAGGAAGAGTGGTAGGACGAAGAATTGTACAATGAGTATATGTAATTGGGATGTTTATGTATGTTATGTGTTATGTATACTTTTTTCTTATTTACCATACTTACTTCAAGCAAGTTTTCTTATGAATGTATGTATATTTATGTATGTGTGTGGGCTTATATATTTGTAAAGCTAAAAATAAAATTAAAAAAAAAAGTCTCACCAACCCTTCCCCAGCTATTTTAAAACATTTCTTCCCATTTCCAGGTCTAGTGTGGCCTGCAGTAGGTGCTGGGCATGAACCTTCTGTCCCAGCTCTGCTAAATTTGTTCGTCTTCTGGTGAAGATCCACCAACTGAAGGTTAATAGAATTTTCTAGAAGCTCTGCTGCGCATGGCCAGAATACTCTGCTGTTCTGACAGAATGAATGAAAGGGGCAGAAATGGGGTTGGAAACATGGAAAACTGGCAATGGGCACATTTATGCCATAGAGTACTATTTGGGGGAGGTGATGGTCCTCCACCCTAGAAACATGCCCTGCCCAGCGCAGCTGTGTTCTGATTCCTGCTCCTACTCCGCCTTTGCTGTTACAAAGTATATGCCTTACTGCTATCTTTTTCACAGCAGTGTGGATTATGTTAGATATTTTTGGGGCCAATCTAAGCCAATTTTGTGTTTTTTTTAAAAAAATAAATTATCAATGAAAAAATAACAGAAAAGCAAATCATAATAGCTACAAGCTTCTTTTTAAAAACAACAAACAAGAGATTATTTCAAAAAGCAACATGCCAAGCCAAGGGGATCTGAGCCTTCTTTCTCCAGAACTGCTGGGTGTGGGACAGACATGCAATAATTGATGGAGTTGTCGCTGTGTTGGTGGCACTGGAGGGGAAAATGTCAGGAAGCTTTGTTCTGCATGCTGTGTGGGTATGAGGATGGAGAGTGGTGTGGCAAGTGGGTGTGCCACCATTTTGGTGAGGTCACTTGCTCCTTCTATATCTGGTCTAAGTAATAACTATTAATATAAGGTTATGAAGAATGAATGGTGTCACCAGTAATTTTAATTTTTTATCATCTGTCTGAAAGAAACAACTTTGTTTGATCACAGCCTCTGTTGTCAACTGCACAAATGCCTACTTCCAACTGCACATTTTATTTATTTATTTATTTATTATTTATATTCTGCCCCTCTACGAAATGCAATCAGGACAGCTTATTTTTCTATTGCATACAATGTGTCCAGCTATACATTAGAATAATACCTGATCTCTAGGTCACTATGGAGCTTGTCTGTTGTTTTTAAACTGTTTTAAAACTGTATTTCCAACTAGTGAGTTTTCAGCTAGTGAGTGTCCTCGATATAGTTGGTGCTCTGCTGGTATAGGCTGTGCTGTATTTCC
The DNA here is from genome assembly GCA_030847615.1 of Gambelia wislizenii. Lineage (NCBI taxonomy): Eukaryota > Metazoa > Chordata > Lepidosauria > Squamata > Crotaphytidae > Gambelia > Gambelia wislizenii. The sequence goes on along the minus strand of JAUMIR010000003.1, from coordinate 224,112,570 downwards.
TTTCCTCTGATATGATATGATTTTTTTTCCTATCAGAAAAGCTTGGCACTGATCATAAAACTTGCATTTCTACCATAGCTTGGAAAGGTTTTTTTAAAGAATAATCAATATAATGATATACAAAAATCATCCATAATTGAGTAATAGATGGCAGGATTTAGAGCATCATTTTTCCACTTCTCAGAAATGAAAGTAATGAAAGATGATACCATTTTGTGCAACAGTTTGGAGCCTCATTTAAACTGATTGAAAGGCAGGATACACGTTTATTATAAATAATTTCTAATGTTAGGTACTAACCTTATAGCAGTGGTTCTTAACCTTTGGTCCAGATGTTTTGGACTTCAACTAGGACAAGAAGTCCTAGCCAGTGTGGTCAGTGCTCAGGGATTCTGGGAGTTAAAATCTATCTGGGGGATCAAAGCCTGAGAGTCAAAGCCTTAAAGCTATTGACATACTATCAAGGTCAGGACACATTGAAATGTTCCCTTGGTTAGCACATTTGTCTCTCAGTCATGCTATTCTAAAAGATCAAAATATGTAAAAGCACATCATGGACTTCCCTTTATATTATAAAAAAAGTGCATGTTGACTCAACCGTGTAAATTGATGGAACTTTTCCCCAAGCAGTGCCTCCCAACCCCATGACACACACACAGTTTCATGGACCTGTACTATCTCAATGCTTTAATATCCCAGCAATTCAAGCCTTTACTATCTCAGTTCTTCCTGACACTTTATGTTGAATGTTTTTGACATAAAACCTGAGATGTTTTATCAAATATGTCCCAAGCGCTAAAATTTCTTTTTGACAAAATTACCATTCAAAGCTTGTCACCCCTACTCGTTAAGTATGTCATCTTAATGATGCATATCTCGGTGTGGCCCTCCCTCTGCTTCCAACCTTTCACTGCACCATTGGCAGGAAGTAGGAGCACAATTGCTTTGTGATATAAATATAATGTGCACTTGAATGCAGAGTCATGCTGCTCCAGAAAATATATGTGGTGTCTAAAATTAATAAATCTATTGAATTATTTATGTGGCTGGAGCTTGCCAAATATTCAATAGTAATCATGGAACTGGACAGAATGGGTGTTTCAGTTTAATTACTGCTGGTTTTGAGTATCCATATTTCCTTGTCAGATGTTGTGCACACATGCACACACACGCACGCACACATACACACAGTTAATGAAGTGATAACCTGTTAGTGAGAATAGATAATGAATTTTTAGGATAGGAATACACCAGGCTATCATTTCTCAAAATGGAAATTTCAATCAGTAATATATATGAAGCATCACTTCACCTACTCTCCTAGAAAGAAATATATTGAGATTACTGTATAGTTTATTGCTATATTGGGACAGAATAGGATATTACTATTTGTCTGTGGCATCTTTCCCCTAAACTCCTCATTTCCCATATTAGTATCTTGATTTAACCTGAAGATAAAATGCAGCAGCCCTATCAATTGCAATATTGTTTCATCTTAGGTTATGAGCCTGCTGGCATGGTCTGTTTCAAATGGTAGATGACAGATGATGGATGGATGGATAGATATTGTTATATAGTGGTTTGTTTTTAAATAACTTTATGACATAATAATAATAATAACAACAGTAAAAGCAGTAACAGTGTCCATCTATCTATCTATCTATCTATCTATCTATGTTTAATCAGACATAGTAGATTATCAGATGCATTAAAAGTGGTGTTACACAAATGCCAGGACATTGCTAAAGGGCTCCCCTTTCAGATGACATTGTTCCCCCCTCGTAATGCGCCTGTTCTACTGCTGTTCTTCCGGAGCTGCTTTTTATTGATGGGAGAAGCCATCAACACATACTCCATTCCATTTCTGTCACAGATTTGGCAGTGACTGAAAAGGTGCCCCGTTTCACTGGTGTCAATGGGAGGTCCCTGCCAGAACACTTCCTGGTGAGATCAGGATATTAAGGTAAGTGACAACTTTTTTAAAACTTCCCTGGTTTACTTGGAAGTTTTTAAGTGTGTTTTTGTGCTTGGTGTCACTTTTTTGGGGGGCTATATTTGGCTCTTTATTTTTGAATTTCCTGTGATTGTGTCTTCTTGCAAGAAACCGTGGGATTTCACTCCAGGAAGTGAGGAAGACGACCTGTCCTCTTGATCCTTGCCCTTCATGGCTGGCCAGCCAGAGGGGGAGTGCCCTGATGGTGTTCCTTAAGGATATCATCAATGCATCCCTCAGGGAAGGGTGTGTTCCATCCTGTTTAAAGGAAGCGGCGGTTAGGCCGCTCCTGAAAAAACCTTCCCTGGACCCCCTGGACATGAACAACTATAGCCCGGTTTCTATGTTTCCATTCTTGAGCAAAGTGATCGAGAGGGCAGTTGCTCCTCAACTCCAAGTGGTCTTGGATGAAACTGATTATCTAGACCCATTTCAAACTGGCTTCAAGATGGGATTTGGAGTTGAGACTGTGTCATGATGGCCTGCTCTGCCATCATGGGAGCTCACCTCAACAACCTACATTTTACTAGGGGAGTTCACTTCAACAACCTACATTTTACTATATGGGAAACTTCCACTTCTTATTTGGAAATGGGTGGGAGAACCTCATTGAATAAACATGACGTCACATCACTTGATTAGGATAGTCACTCTGATTGGGCAATGGCAGAGCCAATAGAGATCAACAAGAAGGACTTTTAAAAGTTCTGATTTTTCCTTTGTTCTGAGTCAGACTGGTGGAGCACATGGCTAGCTGAAATGGACTCTGATCCACATGGATAGCTGTGGGGCCAGATGGCCTACATAGCCATGAAATACCCAACAAGATACAAACTGTGATATAAAAAGGGTTGGGGGGAGTTAATCCTATCCAAAGGCCTTAAAAAGGATCCAAAAAGAACTCTGAATTCCATCTACAGAGACTATAAGTTACTCTGCATGTAATAGTTAGGGAATATGTAGTTAGATTGCATTAGATTTATGTTTTTATTTGTAAGTGCTCTGAATGAATGCATATGTATAAGCCTTAAGCTGAACCTGGGAATGTTTTACCTTCTCAAGTAACCTAGACTCCTAGAGTGGAATAAAAGCTTCTGTTATTTTCTAACCTGCCTCGAATTGCCTGTTTCTGGTCAGCTATCAAGAACCTTCTTTAGATTAGAGAAAAGGAATATTATTATTCTCATAACCGGTCTGGCTTCCTGTTACTCTAGACAAGGAAAGAAACCCCTTACTTAACTCAATGGGTGGTGGCATCGAAGAGCGTTTCTTAGGGTTTTTTAGGATGTAAAAACGTATGGCCAACTTTGGACTCAGGCAGCATAGATCCTTGGGTGGCCATTATGACAGACTGCCATGGTTGCCTTGACCGATGATCTGTGTTTAAGCATCGACAGGGGTAATGTGTCCCTGTTGGTGCTTCTGGACCTCTCAGCAGCTTTTGATATGATAGATCATAGCATCCTCCTGGATCGCCTGAGTGGGTTAGGAATCAGAGGCACTGCGCTTCAGTGGTTCCAGTCCTTCCCCTCGGGCAGGTCCCAGAGGGTGCGGCTTGGGAACAGCTGCTCCGGCAGAAAGGAGCTTACTTGTGGTGTTCTACAGGGCGCCATCCTGTCCCCGATGCTGTTTAATATCTATATGAAGCCGCTGGGTGAGATTATTCGGAGTTATGGGGCTGGGTGTTATCAGTACACTATTTCTCCTTGTCCCGATCATCGCCCTCAAATTCTGATGGTGTCTCTCCTCTTAATGATTGTCTTGAAGCAGTAATTGGCTGGATGAGGAAAAACAGATTTAGATGAAATCCGGAAAAAACAGAGGTGCTCATGGTAGCGGCCCCAAAACCAGGAGTTGGTTGCAACCTCCAGTCCTGGATGGGGTCACACTATCCGTTAAGGACTGTGTTCGTAGTCTGGGGGTGCTCCTTGATTCATCACTTCAGATGACGAGTCAGGTGAATGCGGCGGTCAGGAGCACTTGTTATGCATGCACTGGTAACCTCTCATCTAGATTTCTGCAATGCGCTCTACATGGGGCTACCCTCGTGCTTGGTCTGGAAACTTCAGTTGGTACAAAATATGGCAGCCAGAGTGGTCTTGGGAACATCTCAGAGAGACCATATAACTCCAGTATTGAAATCTCTCCACTGGCTGCCTATCAGTTTCCAGGTCCAGTATAAGGTGTTGGTTATTACCTTTAAAGCCCTAAATGGCTTGGGTCCAACTTATCTTCGGAACCGCCTCCTTCCATACAATCCCCCCTGCGCACTCCAGTCCTCTGGGAGGAATTTGCTTAAGCCACAAAAATCTAGGCTGTCTGCAACCTCCCAGAGGGCCTTTTCGGTTATCGCCCCCAATTTATGGAATGGCCTGCCAAACGAGATCTCTCAGATGACAAGCTTGAGTAGATTTAAAAATGCACTAAAGACACATCTCTTTCGCCAGGCCTTTTCTGATTAAATCCCGGCCTCAAGAGCTGCGTCTCCTGGCTTTTTAAATCATGTGTGTATTTGTTTTAATTTGATTTTAGTTAGATGATTTTAATTTTGTATTGTTTAATGTCTTTTTATGGGGGAGGGTGGGTGTGGGTGGTGTTTTTAGTCGTTATTATAATGTTTTAAGGCAAAAGATTTATACGATCTGAAGAGAAACCAGAGTTTTAATTGTTGGAAGCTGCCCTAATTGTTTTTAGCAGAGGGGCGGGGTATAAATAAATTTTATTATTAATATTATTAGGAAGTGAATGGAGCTCCATTAGAGTTTCATTCACTCCTGGGCTGCTCTGTCGATGCTACTAAATGTAGTTCTGAAAAGTTTTGATGATGTTCTAGGACAGGGGCGGGACAGGGGTGGGAGAGGAGATTGTGGGGCAGGAATGCCTTTTTTGTTTCTGTTTGATATCTCCATATACTAAGCAGTGGCTACTTGGATTCTGGTTCCCACTATTCAGAAAAAGACTGAGGTCACATACTTTACACAAGATGGGACATTTTAGGATTACTGCATGCAAATTAGAATTGCAGTTGAATTAGACTAGGGTGGAGCAAAGGTGATTTTTGCAACTCCTCAACCCCTCAGCTGCTCTTTTTTCTGGCATAAAGGGATATATTGCCTTTCCTATAAGCCTTTTAAATAATTGACAGCATTACAAAGCAGGTTTAAAATCATTCCTAGGAACAGAAGGCTTTTCTGTCTTACTACAAGGAGCTTGTTTTGCTCCCTTACTTGCCTTAGAGTCTAGACACAGGAAGACATGTATTGGCCTCAGAACTCTCATGGTTAGAAGCCTATACACCAGGGGTGGGGAACCTTTTTGCTATAAAAGGGCATTGACCCAAAGGAAGTATTGATCAGGCTCATGAGCCAGAACTGATGGTGAAAATAACATTTTCCCCTATATCTTTCTACACACACCCTTTCTTCTCTCTCTTTCTCTCTCTCTCTCTCTCTGTGTGTGTGTCTCACTTTCATTCTCTGCCACTAACTGGATGGATGAATCCAGCCCAACAGTATTAAAAAAAGAAGAGAGCTCATCAGTATGAGATAGACCACATAAAGAGGTATGCACATGGTTTGAGTTTCCAGTGGATGACACTTGGATGAGATACCATGTGAAAGGAGACTGAAGGTTGGAAGGCAGACTTTGAAGACTAGACCTATTTGTTGCCTCTGGCCTTGTTTGCATTCTTCCCACACCTAACCTGGACGAGTCTACCAGCATCTTCTGATTCCACCCACCCACCCACCCCCACTTGGATCTGATTACAATCTCACAGCTTGTTTCAACACAGTTGCTGTAGCTCCTGACATACCTCAGATCCTTATGGCTGTGTGTCTTGTCTGCTGCCATTAATCTTGCTTTGGTTTCAGATTACTTTACCCTGCTCTTGGACTGAGAATTGCTGGTTTCTACAAACTTTGTTCAATGGCCCCAAAATATGAAAATAATAAAGTGTCCAGACAGGCTCAGTTCTTCCTGATATCACATGATACCAGACAGTCAGGAAATGACAAGCAGTGTCTCTTTCCTCGTTGGCCCCAACTAACCTGAATAGTTAGGATGAACTGTTGTTATTGTTAACAAGCCAAAGGATTGGGAAGAGAAGCCACAGATTAGTTACTTATATGGGTGTAGTAATTATTTATCATTTTGGGTACTGTACTATACAGAACTGTTGCAGAACATTTGATAGAAGTCCCAAAATGGTAGGAAGGAATGTGAAGCAGTTCTACTGCTGAATTTTAGAGCTTGGAAAAGTTTGGACTACAGCTCCCATAATTTCCTCACCAGTGGCCACACTGCCTGTGGGATTCTGGAAGTTGCTATCCAAAAAGTAACTTTATCAGGCTCTGAGTTTAACAGTCATATTCTGTGAACTAACTTGCTGGGAGACTAGGATTAGGAACATGAAAACATGCATGCCAAGCTATTTGACTGGCCACTTTATAGCGTCTACTCCAGCCTTCCACATTTTGGCACCCTCCAGATGTGTGAGGCAACAACTCCCAATGTCCTGAACCAAGATTCCCATTTTCCATCATGGCAGAGGATGATGGGAATGATCACTCAACATATCTAGGAAGTTAGGGAAGGGCAGTCTACTCTGCTCTCCAAGGTCTCAGATAAAAAGTATTTTGCATTATTTACTATCAATTTTATTTAAACTAGAAATACTATGGATTGAACCTGGGACTTTTTGTATGGCATTCTACAGCATGTAATCTATGACTGAACTATGGTCCCTCCCTGAGCTATGTAAGCAGCTCTGTGCTCCTTAGAGGAAGTGTAATGAAATAAGTGTAATAAATAAACATTTCTGATTTTGGTGCTGGATCAGATTTGTAAGCTTCCTTTCTCCTATCTTACCTAGGAAAATATTTCGCCTCCTCCAGCATAGTTACAGTGATCTGAGGAAATGAGGACCCCCTACCTAAGAGGAATGTTCTTCACTACGATTTTCTGAAACACCCCACCTTCCAAAGGGTCAGAGATCATGCCAGCCAACTGTTAAGTGGTATACTGTTCTGGCACATGTGCTAGCTTGTAGAAAATGGACTCTGGAGGAAAGCCATAGGGGTTCAGTTGCTTTGTCACACATGTCAGAGAAATGAAAAGGCTCACTGAGCATCTGCTTTTTTCTGTTTACTGGTGCCGAAGTATGTGCTGATACAGGTGCATTATTCATTGCCTCTATTTCTATGAAGAATTCGGGATTGACAACCACAGGCAGTAAAGGTCTATGTTTTATGAAAACAGGTACCACAGAGATCTGTAATTCAACTTATTTGTGCTGCTCCATAGAAAACAAATGTTTCATGGTATCAAATTGTAATGGACTTCTCCAGACTAGTCTTTTGTAGTTGTTTGTATCTAGTGATGTCACCAAGGTTCATACTTACCAGTTATTCAGATTTGTTTAGCTTCTAACATTTGATTACAAATTGAATGGTATTTCCTTCAAAGCTCTTCCCAGGCACTGAAACGAAGATTAGATTCTCTATATCTCTGGTTAGAGTTCAGCCAGCTATAGACGCCTCAAGACATTTGTTTTGTGAGAACTTGTGAAAACGTTCTTAGCTGTTAAGTCCTTACTATTCCTGAAATGGCCTCTTACTGTAAACTAGGGATGGATTAATCTGTCATTTGTGATTTCTCTCAGTTTCTTATTTAACCAATCTTACGTCTGATTCATATGAAAATTAGTACACATTATAAGTATTTATAACCACCAAAAGGAAGATTTTTTTTTTAAAGATCCCTTTCTGTTTCTGTTGCTCTCTCTCTTTTCTTCACTATTTCTCACTCTTTTCTTTGGTTATGTAGTTCTTCTCTTTTTTTATTTCTTTAATAGTTGTTAAGTTTTATTGTATTTTAAAATGTTTAATAAAAAAGAAAATTAGGACACATTATTGTGTGCATTTCTCCTAATACATGCTTGCACATTTTCCCTATCTTTGCATGCAATTTTACCTTATACACATTTTTGGGGGGCAAGGAATTCTCCTAATATAATAGATTTTCAAATGTTATTTTCACTATGCATTATATGCATTATTTTGCCTACTTTCTCCCAATATACACATTTTTGTATTCATTAAAAATAATTTATAGTTCTGTACAGTATATATTGCAACATGGGAATCAGCAAGGGGGAAATCAACTGTGCCTTACAGAAGAAACTACTTTGGTTAAAGTAGCTTTTATCCATTAAAAAGCAAGACTAAATAAGTGCTCAAGAGGTGTTTTTAGTAGTCCTGCATCATTCCTATCCCCCTGGACTTTAAAGCCTTATTTGCAATCCATCAAAAATCCCATCTTCAGGCCCCAGGGGGACCTGGAAACAGGTACAAAGTTTATCCATCTCAGGAAAACAGTGATGACCATTAAGATGAGGGGGAAAAAATTACCACTGCAGAGTGCTGATCAGCTACATCTGAGGTGGGAAAACATTTTTTTAGCCCAAAGACCAAATTTCGATCCGGAAGTGGGGCCTACACCCCACCTGTGGCTTTCAAATGTGTGCTGTTGTCTAGACAATGAAAAAACTCCTCACAGAATGTGAGGGGATACCTTTTGTCCTGATGAGATTCTGTGGGGATTCACCATATTCAAAATAAAGGGGTGGGGGGAATTGCATGTACTCTGTGATAAAAGCCTTCCGTGTTTCTCGCAAAGTTTTTTTTTTAAAAAAACAAAACATGTAGAAATGCACATTCCAGCTCTTTTGAACAACCAATTCAAATTGGGGCACATCACAGATGTCAAAACATGATTGGTCAGACATGCACAGGGGTTAGGATGCTGGCAACGAAGTGGCCGGAGCCACCATTGTTCATTTTCACAGACGCAAATGTGTCAAACCATAGATAGCTTCCCATACCAGTGATCTTGCAACTATATTGTGGAGACAAATGGGCACTGCTGCAATGGTGAGTTAATGTGTTATTTTCTGCAATTAATCCTCCCATCTAGCTGAGCCCCTGGTATCCTAGATTTCTTACTTAGTTATATCCTTGTAACTACATAATATCTCCTGCCCTGGACCTGCCAGCCCACATGAAAAGCCAGGTGCTGAATGGGGGTGAAGAAGGTTTGTTCAACTTCCAATCACAGTGCAGGGAAGAGGATATTTACATCCCCTCCCACCAATGAGCAAACCTGGGGCAAGGACTTCTCATGGGGTCCTGCTTCTGGTTGCCACCACAGCCTCACTCACTTTTGAGAGTGTGTGTATGTAAATGTCATCCTCCTTGGGGCCCAGTTGGAAGCTGAGCACACCTTCTTCACTCTTCTTTTGCCTGAGCCCTCTCTATTCAAACTACCCCCCTCCCCGCCGGCAAAACCTGTGAACAGTAATGCTAGATATATTATTCATTATATGGACAGCCATTTGTTCATCATGCCTTCTGATTCTGCATTGTTTCTTTTCCCTGCTTTCTGAAAAACAGTTGCTGTGCAAAGGGGGAGGAGGAATGCAAAATCCATTGTTTTCTCTTGTCTCCCGCCATGATATGTTGTCAAAACTGATCCTCCTTATAATACTGATTGCTATATACAAACTGGCTCTGTTAACAATCAGTTCCCCTTTGTGGATTGCCTTCACTTGACCAGGGCATTTTAGTATGGACTGGTTAACTTAGGTGCTTTCCATGTTGTGATTAACATTCATAGGAAAGCTCAAGCAAATCACTCCTGTGATAAAAATTGTAGCATAGGAAAGATTTATATATGCATAAAACAATAGATTTACTGAAAAGAAATACAGGGCACAAAGGTTTTAATAAATAAAGAGCTATGCAGAACTCCTCCTGAATTCCACCCATATCTATCCTTAATCCATGAGGCTACGTGGGTATAAATCCTTCCCATTTTGTTATCATAGGAATGACAATCTGGAGCACACCCATGAACAAAAAGCATAATGCAGGATGACACCTGAATGCCACTAAGATTCATAATACAGAAGATAAAATCTTTAGATGCTTTGAATTTCTTTTACAGAAGGAAAACCTACACAGAATTAAGTGTATATGAATGAGATTTTTTTTCTAGTTCTATTTCAGTGTAACTCTTCTACTGTTGTGAACATAAATATTGGCTGCTATCCTACATAAAGGTGCATGGAACATAGCACATTACGTGTACAGCTCTGTGGTGCTTCTTCCCCCAGAAGGCAGTTTCCAAGCCCAGTTCTCTTCTGCCAGCTGCAGAGCTTCAGTCATGTGCTTCCTGGTCTCCTCATGCCTCACTCTGCTTGTACAGGAAATTGCAGGGGGTGGGATGTTAGAACATTGCAGAAAGAGGTGGTGAATACTTCCTTGTACAATGTCCAAAAAACATACAGAGTCATCTTCCCCCAGTATCGGTAACCGTAGTTTCATTTAATCATGGCTGGGGGGGGGAGGTCTCCCTAGGCATCTGGAGGTCCTCCAGCCTGACTCTATGGTCAGCTTCCACTGGACGTTGGCCACAAAGTCATGCTGGAGGACCGCCAGATACCTAAAGAAGCAACTTCTCTAGGCAATTTCTAGGCCCTGTAGCACAATTCTATGGTATTCTATAGCAGTTTGCTATTATCCACAGGTTTAGTTATAAACAGGGAACATATCTCCTGTGGATACAGGTGTGTGTGTGTGACCTGTACATGTATGTGTGGCCTCAAGTGTACATCATTAAAACAGGATTCCAGTCATTGATAGTGCTTGGGAAGATCTTATTTCAAAATATATATGGATATAATTTAGGATTATTTCATACTGATTTTCTATTTTTAGTTCAAAAATGATCACAAAGATTTGGAGGATTAGTTAAAAATTCTCCATCAAATGTCCGAAATGTTCATTTGACACTAATTTTAAATTTGTTTTCCTTCCACTTTTAAAATTTTGAACTTGAAAAAGTAAAAGCATTAAACATAAAATAAGTGGGAGTTTGAAGTCCTGAAGCTGTCAGGGGACAGCTGCAGGAACGCTATAGTGTACTGGCATTTACCTGACAAACAGAGGAAATTTTTATGAATACTGTATGTGATCATATATAAGAAGGAGCGCTTTTGCATAGTTAGAGCTCATACACCAACTGGGCCTGTTCCTGGAGAAGTCGGATCTGGCCATGGTGGTACATGCTTTGGTTACATCCCATTTGGATTACTATAATGCACTCTACATGGGAATCCCTTTGAAAAGTGCTCAGAAACCTCAGCTGGCCCAAAGAGCTGTAGCCAGGTTCTTAATTGGGGCTAGCTACAGGGAATACACAACTCCCTTGTTGCAACAGCTCCATTGGCTGCCAGTCCATTTCTGGGCACAATTCAAAGTGCTGGTTCTGACCTATACAGGCCTATATGGCTTTGGTCCAAGTTATTTGAAGCACTGTCTCTTCCTTTATGATCACATTAGAGCCCTTAGATAATCTGGAGAGGCTCTTCAGGAGAGGTCCCCCCACCTTCTCCACTTGTTTGGTGAAAACATGAGAGAGGGCCTTCTCAGTGGCTGCTCCCAGACTTTGGAATTCCCTCCCTAGAGAGGCCAGGATGGGACCATCCTTGCTCTCCCTCTGTAGGCAGGTGAAAACATATCTGTGCCATCAAGTTTTTAAAAACTGACTAGGGTTGGGCTTTTAATGCTGAGTGGTTCTGCTTTTAAGGTCTGTATACAGTCTTTTTATGCATTTCAATATTTTTAATGTTTACTGTTTTTACCTCATAAGTTGTTTATTTAAAAACATTTATACTTTCATTCTGGCTTTTATATTGTTTTTAATTTGTCTTGTTTTAAATATGTTGTTAGCTTTCTTGAGTTCCATTATGAGGAAAAAGGTGGGATATAAAAGAATAAAATAGTAATCATCATCATCATTGAGCAATAAGTAACACTGTACCAAGGGGTTGATATTAAAAAAGAAAACATATGAACCCATTGGTGTACAAACTCACCTGGGTTAGAATTACTGATAGTTACACAAATCTATTGTATTGTTTGTTTTCATTAGAACTAAGTTCTAAACCCTCTGGTAAGAAGAGGCAGAAGCAGAAATTCCATAATAAGTTATATCAATTCCTTAGTTGTTTATCAAATTGTTTCTTTCTTTTTAATTTGCCACTTTCCCTGGTTTATTACTTCTAACAATAGAAATAATAATTTCAAGTATAACTTTGTTATATGGTGGGCTATAACCAGCTTTTGTTTTTCTCTAGGCAATGTTAGGGTTCCCTGCTTGTTATAGCATACTTGTTCTTTCTGTTGCTTATCCCTCTGCTGCTGACTTTCATTCTGTTAACTCTCCTTCTCTAATGGCTCCTGTTCACCATTCTAATCTAATATCTATTAGATGTCATCCTCCCTCTCAACTTCCTTTTGCCTTTTCCCTTTGGAATTGCTGATCAGCTGCCCCTAAGGCGGAAGCAATCCATGATTTATTTATTTCTAGATTCCTTAATCTCCTTGCAGTTACAAAAACCTGGATTTCCTCCCAGGACACTGTTACATCGGCTGTCCTCTTGTTTGGCAACCTTTCTTTTGTCCATTCTAGTCGCCAAGAGGGTAAAGGCAGGGGAGTTGGCATTTTGTTATCTAGTCAATGCCAGTTTCAAGTTTTATCGTTTCCTCAAACTTACTCCTCCTTTTCATTTGCGTTTCCTGCTATTAAACTTTTCTCGCCTCTTCAACTGCGTGTTGTAGTCATCTATCGTCCACCTGGACCATCAGCCAAGTTCCTTTCTGACTTTGATTCTTGGCTGATGTATTTCTTGTCAGATGATGTCCCAAACTTAATCATGGATGACTTTAATATTCACATGGATGATCTTAATAATCCTATAGCCATTAGTTTTAGTGTTCTGCTATCTTCTTTTGGTTTGGAACTCTGCTCTAGGTCACCTACTCACTCTCTTGGACATTGCCTTGATTTAGTTTTGACTAAAAAAATGTGTACTTTCTAAATATTCAGTTACTGAATTTCTGTTATCAGGTCATTACCTTATTTCTTTTTCTCTCACTCATTGCCCTCCCCCTCGCTGGATTATTTGGCGTTCTTTTTGTAACCTCTGCTCTGTGAATCCTGAGGCATTAGGCCATGCATTAGACTCTTCTTTATCTTCTTTAAGTCTTGGCAGCTCTGAATTTAGCTGTCTCTTTATCCTTATCCCATACTCTTGACTGTTTTGCCCTGCATTGACTCGCACAATTTCTTCAATTAAGCTACAGCTCTGGCTTACTCCAGTTGTTCAGTATCTCTGATCTTGTTCTCGAGCAGCTGAGCATCTATGGAAAAAGTCCAGGGACTTGGCCAACTTTATTCATTATAAATTTGTTCTTTTTTCTTATTCATGTGCTATTTCTCTGACAAAACAGAATTATTATGCATCACTGATTAGCGCTAATGAGCGAGGGTCTCAGCGTCTTTTCTCAACTTTTAATTCTCTGTTAAAACCCTCATCTCCATCAGGTCCTCCTTCATTTTCTCCTAACGATTTTGCTTCTCATTTCACTGCTAAGATTGATTTAATTTGCTCTTCTATGGAAGTCCCTGACTCGTCCCTTGTTCCAGTACCTCAGCCACTCATATTGGTAAAATTTTCCACCTTCTCCCCAGTCTCTCTAGTTGAACTAGATAAACTGGTGAAATCATTTAACTCATCTACTTTTTCTCTTGATCCCATTCCTTCTCACTTATTAAGTTTGGTTGCTCCTTCTATTATCCCTTCTCTTCTTTCTATCATTAATATTTCTCTCTTTCTACTGGTCACTTTCCTTCTGATTTCAAACATGCTTTGGTTTCTCCTATTCTCAAGAAGCCCTCACTTGACCTGCTCTCCCTCTCTAATTATCGGCCAATCTCACTCTTGCCTTTCTTCTCTAAGGTTCTGGAATGTGCTGTTCATTCTCATCTAGATTTTATCTCCACCAACTCTCTAATGGATACTTTCCGGTCTGGCTTTCACCCATTACACTCGCCTGAGACAGCTCTTGCCAAGATTACTGATGATCTTTTCTTGGCCAAATCGAAAAGTCTTGGTATTGATTCTTCTTGATCTTTCCGCTGCCTTCAATACAGTTGATCATGGTCTTATGGTGGATCTGCTCCAGGATCTTGGATTTTCTGATTCCATCCTTAACTGGTTCAGATCCTACCTTTCTGATAGGTCATTTGCTGTGATTGCTGGTGGCCAAGTCTCTGCTCCTGTGTTGCTGTCCGTTGGAGTTCCACAGGGCTCTGTTTTGAGCCCATTGTTATTTTCTCTTTATACTTTGTCCCTAGGTAACCTTATTGGCTCCTACAGTTTTCAGTATCATTTATACACTGATGACACCCAACTGTATTTTTCCACTCTGGAACTCTCTCCGGATGTTGAACAGCAAGTGTCATCATGTCTATCTGCTATTTCTGCTTGAATGCTCCATCGGTGGCTTAAGCCCAATATGGACAAGATTGAGCTACTTGTCTTCCTGCCAAAGCCAACTCTACATCATTCATTTTCAATCACAGTTAGTGGCACTAATATTCCACCTGTGAAGGAAGTGCATAGTCTTGGTGTCATTTTCGATTCTTTTTCATTTGTTCCTCAAATTCAGGCCATGGTAAAGTCATGTCATTTCTTTCTTTATAATCTAGTGAGAATCAGGCCTTTTCTTTCAGTTTTTAGTGCTAAGACTTTGCTTCATGTATTGGTCATTTCTCGCCTGGATTACTGTAATTCTTTGCTAACTGGGCTCACTCTTTCCCATCTTGCCCCCTTGATCTTGGTACAATACTCTGCTGCTAGGATAATTTTTTCTGTCCACCATTATGATCATGTCACTGTATTATTGTCATCCCTTCACTGGCTCCCAATCCCATTTAGAATTTGTTATAAGCTGTTATTATTAACTTTCAAAGCCCTTCATGGTTTGGCCCCCACCTACTTGTCAGCACTTGTTTCCCCCTATCTTCCTGTTTGTGCTCTGCACTCTAGTGATTCAGGGCTGCTGATTCACCAAGGATTTCCTCTGCCCCTACTCGGATGCGACCTTCTCCCACGCTGCCCCCTATTTTTGGAATCTCCTTCCCATGAATTTGCGTACCACCAGCTCTTTAGATTACTTTAACTCTAAATTAAAGACTATTCTATTCAGGGGAGCCTTCCAGCTTTCATCTTGATTTTATGTTCATATTACTTGTATTAATTTACAGTTTTATAGTATTGTTTTAATCCTGTTATAGTAATCTTTTATTAATTTTATAATCTTTTTTGTGGTTTTAGATTGTGTGCCGTGGGCAGGTTTTTGTGTTTATTTTGGATTGTCGTTTTTCTCCTCTGTAAAACACTATGTAAAGCCTATGGTGCTATATAAATAAATGTAAATAATAATAATAATAATAATAATATCCCTTAGTCACCTACAGTATCTTAAAACAATAATGAAAAAGCAACACATTATTTTTTAAAACTTGACCATGAATTAATAATTCAGTATCTAATAAGAGGAAACCCAGAGTCTAATAAGAGGAAAACTTGGTGTAACTGTCAATGATATTTGCCACAGAAATTTTAGGTTAACTTTGACTTAGATTTTATAACCATAATAGTGAACTTGGCTGTTTGGAGGGTAACAACATTTTATCAACCATATTTCCTCAACTGGACAGGCATCTTTCTTACCTGGCAGCAAACAGTAACCAAGAGATAAGTTCCTTCTGTGTCACTTCTTCAAGGACTCCATCAAAGATATTTAATTTTCATTTGCTCTCTTGCAATCTCTTGCTCTCGGCTTTGCCCTGCTAGGCTGCCGTTCTGACTGCTATGACCAATCTACATCTTCTGCTGACCTTATCACTTTCACTCTCCTCCATCTCTTTGGTTAAAAGAAGGTGGACTGTACTATGTATCATTGTTGAATACTTATGAGTAGAAATTCATTTATAAGTGGGTGGACCATTTTTAATGATGAAAGGGAACTTTGGATGGTCATAGTAAAGCCATTCTCTCTCTCTCTCTCTCTCTCTCTCTATATATATATATATATATATATATTCCTGGCTGATACCACTGCCTTGATGGCAGCATTAAAACATGCTGGTAGCCACAGTGACATCCTTTAAGAAATTCTGTAATACAGTGATTATTTATTTATTTATTTATACCCTGCTCTTCAGCCACAAGGCTATCAGAGTGGCTTACAAATTGTTTTAAGCAATAGCTATTTACACACCTATACTGCATTAAACAGTTTCCAATGTGTGTTAGCTAATTGTCCCCACAAGCTGGGTACTCATTTTACCGACCTACGAAAGGATGGAAGGCTGAGTGAACCTTGGAGCCGGCTGGAATCGAACTTGCAACGTGGTGACTTGCAGTACTGGCATTTAACCACTGTGCCACCAGTGCAGTAATACAGTAATACAGTAATACAGTATATATATATATATATATATATATACACACACACACACACTGTATTATAGAATTTCTTAAAGGATGTCACAGTGGCTACCAGCATGTTTTAATGCAGCCATCAAGGTGGTGGTATCAGCCAGGAATCTAGTGAGTCAAAGAGCTCACACAGACTCTAGTAGGAGCAGTTTGACATTTTTGCAGCTCATGAAATGAGGCATCAGGACTTCCTTGTTGAAGTGGAAGTCCTATCTTGCCAATGATGATTGCTCCATTGGCATTGCCAAGTGTAGCAATCCCTCATTACTACACTGGTGGGGCTTTCCACTCTGCCAGTGTTCAATAAATTATTGGCCTAAGTCTTCTTACAGTTATGGGGTGTGGGTATTCTATAGCTTAACTTTGTGAATGTCAGCAGCTAATGACTTGTTAGAGAACAACTAATTAGATATCATATTTATTTATTTATTTATTTGCCACCCTATAGCAAATTATCTCAGTACAGACACAACATATTAAACAAGCTAAAACAATTTAAAGCACCTTAAAAGCATGTAAAACTGGTTACAACAATTTAAGGCAATTTAAGACAAATTAAAACAGTTCATAAATTAATACTGTCTGACTCAGATGTAAATCTTCAGGGAAATGTTAGTTTTAATTGGCATTATCAAGCATGTGTTTTTTAAACTATTTTTATTATAGTTTAACATGTGGTACTGAGAAAAAAGCAGAATGTACTTGGAGGAAATTACATAGGAGACACAGGAAGCTGCCTTTTACCTATTCAGACTGCTGTCAAGTTAAATTCAACTTATGGTGACCCAATGAATGAGAGACCTCCAAGTCACTCTGTCATCAAAAGTCCTACACAGGTCTTGCAGACTCAGGGCTGTAGCTTCCTTGATTAAGTCTATCCATCTGGGATGTGGTCTTACTCTTGTCGTATTGCCTTCTACCTTGCCAAACATCATTGTTTTTTCTAGTGAGTCATGTCTTCTCATGATTTATCAAAAATACAACAGTCTCAGTTTAATTAATTATTTTTGCTTCTGCGAAGAGTTCATGCTTGATTTGCTCTAGGACCCATTTATTTGTCTTTTTTGATGGTCCATGGTATCCACAGAACTTTCTTCCAGTACCACATTTCAGATGAGATAATTATTAGCTTTTTTTCACTGTCTAGCTTTCATAACCATACATTGAAAATAGAATGGCATGGACAATCCTGACTTTGGTATTCAGTGGTATATCTTTACATTTGAGGATCTTGTCTTGTTCCTTCATATCTGACTAGGGATTGCATATGAGGACTTCTGCCTAAGGATGTGATCTGCCACTGAACTAAGACAGCAACTGTATTTTTAATCATTTGTTCTTATTAATTTGTAAAAATTTAATTAGGTATTTATAACCTGTTCTTCAGCCACAAGGCTATCAGAGCAGCTTACAATTTGTTTTTAAGCAATAGCAATTTACTCATCTACACCCCATTAAGTGGTTTCCAATGTGTGTTAGCTAATTGCCCCCACAAGCCAGGTACTCATTTTACCGACCTAGGAAAGGATGGAAGGCTGAGTGAACATTGGAGCCCGCTGGAATCAAACTTGCAATGTGGTGGCTTGCAGTACTGGCATTTAACTACTGATTAAAATTCAACATTTTTTAAAAAAATGGATCTTCCATTCAGCTCTACATATGAACAGATTTTAGCTAGTTGCACTCTTATGAGACAAACACAGTTCAGACAAAATAAAACACAATTAAATAAAAGACAAAGGATAAAATCCAAGCCTGTACTGGGAGTTGTTTAAAATTTCATTGATTTCACAAAAAATCAATTACTCATGATGTCTTTATAAAGTATTTTCCCATAACTGCAGTACCTTGACCTTTGTGAGAAAAATACAAAGAAACCTTGACTCTCTTTAAAATTCCTTCTGTATAAACTACTTTATGTTATGAAGAACTTTCTTCTACTTTATTAACTTAAATAAGGTGCCCCTCTGCGGCCCAGTAAGCAATGTTAGAAAATTTAGAACAGGTTGTCAGTATAGAAAAACCCCTTTCTGTAGAGTGGGGATAAAAAACTTGCATCCCATGGTTTGAATCCAGATTCTGAGGCATTAGGTGGTCTTATTTGTCATAGACCTGCAGATGTTTAGTCATGGTGCTCTGAAAATGTTTGCTTACAACATTTTAGCCTGAGGTTGTAGACAGGATTCTTAGAGAGTTGGGAGCCACCACATGCGTGTTAGATCCTTGCCATTCCTGGGTTACTAAAAACACCAGAGGGGGACCAACCAAGTGTGGAGAGGGAATAGTTAGTGCCTCACTACAACTAGGAAAGGTTAAATATGCCTAAAGAAGCCATTGTTTCAAAAGCCCTGAATCCCATTGTACTGGATAACTACCAGCCAGTCTCCAGCCATTTTGTGGCAAGGCAATGGGGTATGTTATGGCTTCCCAGCTCCATATGTTCCTGGTTGAAATGGATTATCTAGATCCATTTCAGTCTGACTGCAAGACAGATGCAGCTTTGGGACCTGTCTACACTGCAGAAATACAGCAGTTTGACACCACTTTACCCACCATAGTTCTGTCCTATAGATCCTGGTATTTGTAGTTTTGTGAGGTATTTAGCCTTTTCTTTCAGAGAACTCTGGTGCCTCACAAAACTACAAATACCAGCATGCCACAGGATGCCTGAAGTGTAGACAGGTCTTGGTCACCTTGTTGAATAACATGTCAGGAACTGGACAAGGGGAGTGCATCTCTGTTTGTTCTGCTGGACCTCACAGCAGACTTTGAACTGTCAGCCATGGTATCCTTCTGGCCCGGCTTTGCTGGGAAGTAACTTGGAGGCACTGTACTATGATGGCAAGGTAAGCCCAGATGTTGGTGCTGGAATCATAGAATCATAGAATTGTAGAGTTGGAAGAGACCACAAAGGCCACCCAGTCCAACCCCCTGCCATGCAGGAAAATCCCTGTTCAGTCTGTAGTCTGTTGTCTTGTGGGATGCCAGGTTCAGTTTTCTCTGCTACCTCCTAGGAGAGTTCTGGAGTTCTGGTATTAGCCGTATACAGAGGACATCCATCTAATTCCAAGGAAGCAGTTTTGATTCTAAACCAGTGCCTGCATGAGGGTTAACAAACTGAAGCTTAATTCAGATAAGACAGGGGTGCTCCTGGCCAATCAAAGGGCAGGTTACAGAAAAGGGCATGTATTGGATGGAGTTACATTCTCAACAAAGACACAGGTTCCATAGTTTGGTTGTATTCTTGGATTCGGTGCAGGCTTGAAGCTGAGGTTTCTGTAGTGGGCAGGAGTGCATTTGCACTATTGAACACATGTGCCTGTTAGCTGTGGTATTACTTATGCTGGTGTCACCACTCCCTCCGAAGGTGTTGCCTGGTGTGGTTTGGTCTCTCTACACCCCCTACTGCCTGTTAGTAGAGATATCTGACTTGTAAAAACTGAGACATGCCTTAGTTACAGCATGCTTAGACTACTGTAGCACACAATGAGACTGTGTCCTGGTGGTGAAGTGGTTAAATGCCGGTACTGCAGCCACAACATTGTGAGTTCAATCCTACAGGGCTCCAAGGTTGACTCAGTCTTCCATCCTTCTGTAGGTTGATAAAATGAGTACCCAGCTTGTTGTGGGAAATTAGCTAACACATTGTAAACCGCTTAGGGAGTGCTTTGCGCTGATAAGTGGTATAGAAATATAAATGCCTCTAGCTGTACCCAACATAACATACATCATTAAAATACTCCCCCAAAATGCCTGGTAGACCTCATGACAACCCTGTAAGTTAGGCCGTAGTCCAGTGGATTTTTAAATTCCTCCTCCCCCTTCTCAACGTTCCACACTTTCCTCAGAATTGCTGAGGGTGACTCACTCTGTTGCCCTGCCACTGTAGCCGCCACCAGTTGACTGCCTAGGTCCTGTCACAGGTAGCCTGTCACCGCGGCTGCCACCAGTTGACTGCCTGGGTCTTGTTTCAGCCCATGACTGGTGAGTGGCTGAGGGAATGAGAGGAGGGAGGAGCCCTTGTGAGGCTGGGGGTGTAGATGCAGGTTGAGTGGTAGGAGTGGATTGTGAGGTGGAGAGGGAATTTACATGTGGATAGTGATTTGTTGGGTGTGTTTCCTGAGCAGCCAAGAAGCATACTGGGAAAGGCAACATACCCAAGAGTTTATATATATATATATATATATATATATATATATACACACACACATATTGCTGTTGCTTTGGACACTTCAGTTGGTCCAGAGAGCTCAACAAAAGTGATCACAGGGACAGTATAGAAAGCAACCTGAGTTCCAGGTCATCTGGGAGAGTGTGTTCTCCCATAAGAGAATGCTAAGGTTTTGAAATCTTTGGGGGAGGCCCTTTTCTCTGTCTTACTACTCCCACATGTGCATTTTGTGGGAAAGAGCCTTCATAGCAGCTGTTCCCAGGCCCTGAGGCTGAATTGGTTCCTTCTTTGTTACTGCTGCATTGGCAGATGAAGACTTTCTAATTTTTACAGGCCTTTGAAAACTGACAATTTATGGCAGGGGAAGGGAAAGTGTAGCCCACAAGCCACATGCATCCCCTAAGTCCCAATTGTGTGGCTCTTAGTCTCCCTGGAGCCCTCAATAATAAAAAAAACCAAAACATTTTGAGCTGATTTCAGAATGATTTTTCAACATAAAATAGCTCACAAACACTCCAAACTCCCCCAGTTTCATTTGCCCCACCCATAAGTCCCCAAGGCCACCAAAATGGCCAGAAACAAGCCAAAAATGAAACACAGTGTTGGCCAGAAGTGATGTTGCTCCACTTCTGGTGGGCTCAAGAGGCAAGGGTGTGGCTTGCTGTGGGGCAGGGGGGCTGAGAATTGATTTCGGCCCTCCACAACTGTTGCCCACCCCTGGTTTGGGAAAAAGGGCTTTAATAATGTGCCGTATTACTAATATTTATTGCTGCTCAAAGCCTAGGTTTTTAATTGCTTTTAATTCTGATAGTTCAATTTTTTAAAAAAAATGTATGTATGTAGTGATGAGTGTTTTTATTTGTATCTGTTTTAATATTTGTAAGATACCTTGAGCCCCAGGGCTAGAGGAAAGGCATGAATAATTGGCAACAATGACAATAATAAAATGTCTGGCATCTTGATAGGCAGTTAAGATGTCATAAGCTAGATTTACAACCTCACAACTGTTTTGTATTTACATTTACAAATACCACTGCCATGGGGATAAATGCCCATAAAATCCACCTTAATAGTCAGGTAGTGAAAGAGTTCAATGGCACTAGCAAGTGGGGCACTGAAGTATGATGTCTGCAGCCACCCCCACCAGCAAGCCACAGTGCAAGAAGGAGCTGTGATAAGATCCCAGAGAATTCCTTACTTCTGCTTATTATACCTTGGCTTGCTGGCAGGAGGAGGCTGGATGCATTTCCTTGTCTGATTTTTAAAGATGGGTTTTAGGGGGTCAGATCAGGAGATGGAGCATAGCTATGACAGTGTAGCTACATCTCCTATCCTGGATCTCAGCATCATTACATTACACCATTACATTCTCAGAACTCTCACAGTCCTACTTTACTTAGCAGTCTCATGTCTCCCAGGTTCACCTTATTTATACCTATGAAGACATTTTTACTGCTAGGTTCTGCAAGCATGAAGACTACAACATGGGCGGCTGTTTAACTAAGCATCAGAATAGGCCTCCAGCTTCTAATCTGGAAGGTTGTGTGGCCCATAGGAATTGACCTTCTTTGCTACAGAAAGTGTAGAGGAGGAAGTTGGGAGTGTTTCATTGGGAATCTTCCCATCCTAATGGTGGTGATTTTACCTGTAAGTAAAATGTGAGAAACATAAAGGTCATTCGGATAGAGCAAATCAAAGCATTCTCATCATCTCTCTAGATACTAGAAGCTGGTGAAGTGCCCATATTCCACTTACATGTTCAACAACCTGGCCACTTAAAAGAGTACTATTGAGCAAAGCTGGAGTAAAGAAAGCTAGCTTTTAGAGTAGAGGTAAACCAAACAGAGAAAGCTGATAGGCTAAGCCAGGGGTGGGCAAATTCCATGGAGGTGCACCTTCTTGTCAGGTTGTGCAAGTGCTTTGGGGCTGCATAGCTTAAGGGAAAGGGATGGGCTTTTTAAATGAAACACACACATACACACATGTTCGGAATTAGCACTTCCCAAACTGCTAGCCCCTTTTTTGAAAAATATGAAAGCTAAAACTGTTAGGAATCAGTCTTCTTTTAGCAAGTAGCAGATAAGCATGCCTCAATCTCACTTTGCTTCCCTGAACTGAAATTGACTCAAAATAAACAAGGCAGGCAGTTTCGGGTTACAAATTTAGCTCTCATCTAAATGAGAAAAAATAATCCACTTAGCTATGCAATATTCCCAACACACAGCAGCATTGATACGTTCCCACGATGTTTTGCATGGGTGTCTTTACGATCAGGGCGATCGGAGGAGAAGGCTGGCACTATCTGTCATGAGCAATCCTTGTACAAGCCACCAATCAATTTTACAAAATTTTACAAAATCATTGTTAAGAGAAAATGTTTGAGACCTTCCTTGCAGCAGAACCGACTGCAAAGGGACGTGAAGAACTGTCCTCTTGTTCCTTTTCCCACTGCCGCCACCACCAGGATGGGCAAAGGGATGGCATCTCTCTCCTCCTCTTCCTGCTGATTCTCACTTGCTATGTTTCCACCACTGCCCCCCCTGCACAAAACCTAGTCATCTCTGGGCACTGCCTTTTTTTTTGGACTTTTATTTTTTAAAAAAGTTTGAAAGTGTACAGTCAGGCACCCTTTCCAGAGCTTGATGGGAAGCCCACCCCAATCAGATGTCACCTCTGCCCTCTCCGGACTGCACAACTAAATCATGTTGCTTGCCCTGATAAGCAGGAATGCACATTTTCTGCGGGGTATTTTAAAAAGTTTGGGGAAAGCAGCAAAGGCTTTCCCCATGGAGTATTAGGTGGTTCCCTCCTGCCTCCTTTTGAATACATTGATTCATGGTGGGATTCCGTAGGGACAAAAGGTATTCCCCTCACATTGCATTGAGGTTTTTGCATTGTCTAGACAACCCCTTAGAAAAAGTTTACTAAAGGCTGTTACATTTACATATGCACAGAGAGCCTACATCCTAACTAGCTAGTGAAAACATTAGGTAAAAGAAAGATCTTCATTCTTAACTCACCATTTTGTTGATGGAGAAGCGGAGCATGGCTGAAGGAGAGGAGAGATAGAGGGGTAGGAATTGGAAGCAGAAGCAGAATAGTAGAAGCTGAGAAGGGGGCAAGGCCGGTTTAAGGAATTTTTGGGGGCCCTGCAATTCTTTATTTTGGGGAGCCCATTATGTTTATCTCAGGTCAATGTAACCTAACCTATTCGCAGTAGAGGATGTTCAGATTACAGTAGGACCCCCATATCCATGGATTCATTATCCATGGGACACAAAACAGCATACCTACCATAGAGTCTTCCTAGAAAATGTGTCCTCTCTAGCCATTTTCTAGGTCCTCCAAGGCAACTCTATGGCATTTTAGACCAGGAGTCCCATTATTTTCAAAGGTGTTCACTATTATCCACAGTTCCCCCGCCCCCCCGAACCAATCCCCAGCGGATACAGGGGTCCTATTGTATTACATAATTTGCCACCAATAATTTAGTTTAAAAACTATATTATATGCACTAACATAATATTTTTTGTCTATTAGCAATTAACGTAATGTTGTAAATTTCCTCAAAGAAAATAAAGAGTAGACTACAAGCTAAACATGAGTTAGCAGTGTGATGCAGCAGCAAAAAAAGCCAATGTGATTCTAGGCTGCATTCACAGGAGTATAGTGCCTAGATCAAGGGAAGTAATATTGCCACTGTAGGCTGCTCTGGTCAGACCTCACCTAGAATACTGTTTCCAGTTCTTTGGGCACAACAATTCAAGAAAGATACTGAGAAGGATGGTGGGAGGTCTGGAAGCCATGATGCCCTATGAGGAGTGGCTTACGGAGCTGGGTATGCTTAGCCTGGAGAAGAGAAGGTTGAGAGGTGACATGATAGCCATGTTTAACTATTTGAAGGGATGTCATACTGAGGATGGAGCAGGCTTGTTTTCTGCTGCTCCAGAGACCAGGACACGGAGCAATGGGTTCAAATGATAGGAAAAGAGATTCCACCTGAATATTAGGAAGAATCTCCTGACAGGAAGAGGTGTTTGGAAGTGGAATACACTGCCTCAGAGTGTGGTGGAGTCTCCTGCTTTGGGTTTTTTAAAACATAGGTTGGATGGTCATCTGTCAGGAATGCTTGGATTGTGTGTTCCTGCAGGGCAGAAGCCGATTGGATGGGATGGCTGTTGAGGTCCCTTTCAGCCCTATGATTCTAGGCTGCATTCAGAGCCTGGGAAAGTTACTTTTGGATTACACCTCCCAGAATCCCCCTGCCAGCACCCTTCTCAAGGTCTGGTTGCATTGTTCCTTTTTCAGCATTCTCTAGCCCAGTGGTTCTTAACCTGGGGTTCGCGATGTCCTCACTGGGGGTCCACAAAGGCTTGAAGGCTGCTTGGCCCACCTCCTCCCTGTAGTGGAGTAGCCACATGACAGGAACCAAGGCAAAGGCTGGCTGGCTTGGCCTGTACATTGCCATTCAATCCACTCCAGCCAGAAACTTGCAGGAAAAAGCAAGAATGCCTCTGAGGGAAAGTTTAATAGATGGTGTAATTGCATTATTATTATTATTGTTGTTGTTGTTGTTGTTGTTAGCTATTATTATTAACTATATCATTAGGGTTTTAAATCTTTAGTTAAGTCTTGGGGCAACAAAAGATATCTAAAGGGGGTCCCTGGTAAAGAAAAGGTTAAGAACTACTGCTCTAGGCCAATGCTGCTCACATAACACTAATGGGATACTGATTTCTTTTAGTGACAACAATAAAACCATTGTTCCTAGTAATATTACTCCAATTTTTTATTTATATTCTTTATATTCTTCTGTTAAAAGAGCCAGAGTGTTGTAGAAGTTTCAGTATTACACTATGACTGTGGGGACCTGGGTTTGGATCCTTACTCAGCCATGAATACCCACTGGGTGACCTTGGGCAAGTCACACTCTCTCAGCCTCAAAGGAAGGCAAAGGCACACCCCCATTGAACAAATCTTGCCTAGAAAACCCAATTATAGGTTCACCTTAGTCAGAAATGACTTGAAGGCACATAGGCAAACACACACAAATTCCTTTTGCAGATTGAACTTAGTTGGCAGCAAGGGGAGGAAGCTGAAGACAAAGTGTGAAAGGGAAGGAGGGGAGAGAAACCAGGACATTTTAACAGCAGCTGGAAAGATGGATGGAGGGGATCTATGTAGAGTGTGGCTGCCCAATGGGGACCCTTGGAGGAGGGCAGAAGAGGGGGGCACCTTTCTTCCCAGTAGAGGCAGGAGAAGGAGACAAGAGTGATCAGACAAGAGAGAGACAAGAAGGAAAGGAAAGGAAAGGAAAGGAAAGGAAAGGAAAGGAAAGGAAAGGAAGAAGCCCTTTCTGAAGAGAGAACAGGGGAGAAAGAGAGGGAAAGAGATGACCCTCACACTTCCCTCCCCCTTTCTCTCTCACACACTCAACCCTCTCTGACACAAATAGGAGCACACACCTTGCTTGCATTTTTGATGATCCCCTGGGAGGAGGGGTCGAGGGAGCAGCAATGGGAGGGCAGCTCAGTGGGGGCTCGCTTGTTCTCTTTCCCTCTCCTGTTTTTGCAGGAGGCCCCCCCCTGCAGCTTGTCCTGCTCATGAAGGAAGGAGACAGGACACACTGCTTTTTAAAAAAAAGACCAGCAGGAGGTTTTTGGCTGATCTCTTGCTTGTGCTCTCTTCTCCCCTGTTTTTTTTTTTTTTTTTTTTTTTGCAAGAGGAGGGTTATGATGGGGCCCCCTGTGGCTGTGGAGCCCCACACAGATGTGGATTTGGTGGTATGCTTAAACCAGCCCTGGAAGGGGGAACTCATTATATGACTGATGTCCCTAGGAACTTTCCTGGGTCACATGATCTAGTTAGTTGGATACACAAAAGTTATTTATGACCATGCATTTCAATGGATAGGAAGAGCAAATGGTGAGACTTTAGTTGAAAAACCAAAGGGTTTCACATGCAGGAAATTATCTCCTGTCTAAATTCCAATTGCTCTGACAGCAAGAGAAGAGAGGGATTGAGAGAGAATGCTGGAATTTTCCAACAAAATGAAAGTAGTATATAGTTTAATATCCCTCCCTCCCTCCCTCCATCCCTCTCACTCATACACATACACACACACACACACACAAATTATTACTTAAAATACAATTCCCTTTTCATTGTTGTCAAATAACCCCCACACCACTTGATTAATTACTATTTAGAAATTTTCTCTCTACTCATTATTAACAAATACCATATAAAATTCCCCACTCATATTTGATTACTATTATATATTTATAAAAATGAATCTTAAATGTATATATTTTATATAATTTATATAAATTTAAGCTAAACATACACAACACTACATTTAAATGTGAGCCCTGGTGGTGCAGTGGTTAAATGCCAGTACTGCAAGCCACAAAGTTGCAAGTTCAATCCCAAGGGCTTCAAGGCTCACCCAGCCTTCCATCCTTTCGTAGGTCAGCAAAATGAGTACCTACCTTTTATTTATTTATTTATTTTATTATGCACACATTGGAAACCACTTAATGGGGTGTAGATGAGTAAATTGCTATTACTTAAACAATTTGTAAGCTGCTCTGAGAGCCTTTGTGGCTGAAGAGTAGGGTATAAATACCTAAATAAATAAATAATGACTATTGATAAATAATGATAAATAAATGATAAATAATGACTATTGGTATTGACTGTCCTATTGACATTCAGTACCTTTCACTATTGGATGTATTGCATTTAGTGATGTAAGTTCCTGATATGAAGTTCTGAGGAGCACTGGAGGGATCGAGAGGCAGCAAGAAAAGAGCTTGAGGACCATGTAATGGTCTATGGGCCACAGTTTGCCCACTACTGTAACAAGCCTTACTTCCTTAGTATTGACCTTTAGAGAAAAATATGCACCATCTTTCCCTGGCAGTGCCAATTTATTTATTTTATTGTTTATTTATTTAATTTATTGGCTTTATAGTCAACTTTTCATTCAATATGGAACCCAAAGAAGCCCATATTGCCAATCTGGTATTGGAACCTCGACTACTGAGACTTGATGTAGTCCAAGCAAATGCCATGTATGTCTGCTTCAAGTCTGCAGGGACATATGTCTCACAATTGGCAAAGATGAATATGGTAGGGATGAGGAACCTGTGAGCCTCTCAATGTTGATAAATGACAACTCCTATCATGTCTAACCTAACCATGCTAGAACTGATGGCAGTTGAAGCACAAGTTCCCCATTCCTGCTACATGGGGTGTCAGCCATATCCTTATTGTAAATTGTAAATACTATCGAGCTTACATTTTTATCTTCCTAGGGAAAAGAATGCTTAAACATGTCTGGAATTTTTCCTTTCTTGATGACATTTTCCCTTATTTAGGACTCAGAGCAAACTGAGCACTCTCCTTTGTCTTTCTTCTTTGCTTACATTTTATGGCTCATGATCAGCTGCCTGAATGTTTCAAGCCATCTAATCAAAATATTTTGAGTTTCCTTATCTTGGACATCTTTATACTTCAGTGCTCATACCCAGACAGTTGTCAACCTATCTTGCTTTGTTGTTTGGGCTGCTCTTGCTTTTCTTCTTTTCTGGTGTTTCACCTTGATACATTGTTCCTACTTGCTCTGTGTCTCTGCAGCTGTAATTCTTCAGACCACCCACATTGCTTTTAAGTGAGACTCCCTGGCACCCGTTTCTCATGGGTTGGGCAATCCAGATAATTTGCTTAAATAGTTTCAAGTGTATTAACCTACCAATAAGGCAACACATTTCAAACTATTTAAGTATTTTAAAAACAATAATAAGAATGGACCCACTTTTGTGTAAGGCCATAGTCCTTTTCCCCATTTGTCTAAACCATTTGAAGTTTGTTAAGATCTTCTGTCTAGTGAAAGTTTGATTTTTGAAAACCTTCAATACTATAATGACTAGCATTATGTACTGGGAAGATCTTATTGCCTGTTATCTAACTGCATTCCATCCATTCCTACCTTTTGCTACTGACTTCTGTCAGAGACTTATTTATTTATTTGTTTAGAGTATTTGTATCCTGCTGTTCAGCCACAAAGGCTTTCAGAGCTACGTTGTTGCTGTGTGCCTTCAAGTCATTTTTTACTTATGGTGACCCTAAGGTGAACCTATTAGGTGGTTTTCTTAGCAGAATTTGTTCAGATGAGGTTTAACCTGCCTTTCTCTGAGGCTGAGAGAGTGTGACTTACCCAAGGTCATGCAGTGGGTTTTCATGGTTGAGTGGGCATTCAAACCCTGGTTGTTAATTTGACAGTTCCATGCTCTCAGTCTTACAGTCTAAATAAGATATGAAAGGAAAGGGGATGGCAGTATGGGAGGGCTTAAGTCCAGCAGATATTGCCTCTTCTTCTCCCCCTCAGCCAGGGCAGTGGCAGCTGGGATGGAGGGAGGGCCTTGCATCTCCTTCTGGGCCTAAGCATGATAGCTGATGTAGCATTTTTAAGCATGGTTGCAGTGGCTTGCAAAATGGGGAGTGAATAGAGACCACAAGTCCTTCATATGTAGCCCTTATGACCCTGAGGTCATACATTGTTCTGCCTCATCCCAGTATCTTCATATTGAGCATGGATGTCTGAAGAAGGGATGCCTATGTGAGCAGACTTCTGTGCAGTCTAGAACTCTGTGCCATCTGGATTTTGGAGAAGCATACTCTCATAGGTTTTCCAACTTCTGAGATCCATGTTCAATGCACAGATGTCACTGGGCATGGAGGTGCACAATACTCAGGGACAGGACGGATGGCACAGTCCACTTTCCCCTGAGAGCATGTAACACCCTTCAGAATTGGGCAGAATATGTGAAATGGCTGTTTTGAAGCTAATATAATAATCATAACATTGGTCAGCTAGCCCACTACTTTGGGACAAGCAGAGCTCCTGTAGTAGAGATTTCTCTTACTTCTTTTACCTGAAACCCTTTGAACAGAAAAATAATGGAAGCAAAAGTGGAGCCTTTTGTATGCAAAATTGGTCACTGAGCTATATCCTCTCTCCTGAATCATGGCCACAATTCACCTGGGATTGGATATAGATGTATGAATGTTGCAAGTTGTGAAAGGAGTGATGTGTTTGCTAGGTGACACCAGTGGGTTTCTTTTGTTCCAATTTCTTGAAAAAATGCTTTCTGGTGTACAGTTAACATATGGAGGCTTTATATATTCCCTTAATGTGGGACATTTGAATGGGGGGTTGCTATACAGAATATGGTGCATTAGAAACTCTTATGTTAAAAATATTCAAGATTTAAGGTGTCAGTGCATACATGGTGATAGAGAGGTCCAGAAGAATCAACAGGGACACACATCCTTTGTCCAGAAGAAGATCAACCAGCAAGGTGACCACAGCTTTCTTTGGGCTTATCTACAGCAATATACGCTGGCTCTCTGCTGATATATTCTAGCTGCAGAGCTGGCCTGTTCTGCCCCCCTTACCTTGATGAGCCCCAACAGAATGCCAGCCCATCACTACAGCCCCCGCCCTCATCCCCATTTTCTCTGCTGATGTGGAGGCCAGGAATGGGGCCCACAACATGTGACTAAAGGCCACCCGCATGTGACCAACTTTGGTCACATGCGGAGGGATACCTGGTTGGCTTCTGGGAGAGCCAGAGAGCTGGCAGCAGGAGCAAGGGCCAAAATGCTAGCCAGACTCCTGTAGACACAGAGCCCGATTCGGTTTTGGCTGCCAGTACCAGATTAACCTGAGTATTATATTCTAACAGTTTATCGGGCCCTATCCTTACTTGTTCCTGTTCCAGCCCCATATCTGCCCCAGGTTTGGTGAGGACTACCTGGGGGCAGAATGAAACAAAAGCCCTGCATCATATGGATTGTGGGGCTTTGGATCAGGGAAAAGCCCAGGTATTTAGCCCATGTAGATAAACCCTCTGTCAGATCATTTGTCTTGAAGTTCGATTGAAATGGATCTAGATAATCTGTTTTATTCAGGAACCCCTAGAACTGAGACACCACCGATGAAATGTACTTTCAGATCATTTAACTTCACTTCAAGCATTTAAATTATGTTAATATAACCCCAGCTTCTGTAACATTTATCCAGTTTATATAAATAAACCTAAGCTCTTGTTGTATATGGACGTTTTCAGATGCAAAAAAGTCATCCTGAGGGATCAGGAGAGCTACGCGGCTGTTCCGCGGTAGGGGGCCAGTTTCAGACTACGCCATCCGTCTCCTGTCATCGTCCGTGTTCCTTCCGTGTTTGGTTGAAGGAAAAGGTGCCACTTTTTACTCACAAAGGACTTCTGTGAGTAAAAAGTGGCACCTTTTCCTTCAATCGAACACGGGCGACGACGGGAGAGGGACGACATAGTCTGATATGGGCCCCCTGCTGCAGAACAGCCACGTACCTCTCCCAATCCCTCAGGATGACTTTTTTGCATCTGAAAAAGTCCCAAGTCTACAGTAGGGATGCAATTCTTTGCTTATTTTATTCTCAAAGAAAGCAACAAGAGCTTTTAGCAGTTTTCTTTCTTTCTTTCTTTCTTTCTTTGCCTTTGGAAATGGTACATTTTTTGAAGGCTATTCTTAGTCCAGGACTTATTCTGTTCAAAATTCGCACATGGTATTTTGTGCATAAAATGCCATTTTCTACACAGAAAACAGCATTTTCAGAAATATTTTCTGCATAGGAAATTTCCTGTGTAAAAAATGATGTTTCCTGCACAAAACATTAACATGCAAATTGTGTGCAGAACAATTGCTGAATTGCCAAGATTTTTTGCCAGAGTCCTCTTGTCACAGTTCCTTGGCACTGGAGAAACCTGTTTTTGGCCATTTTTTCCAAATATGTTTGCACATCATTGCCATCCCTAATCTGCAGAGGCAGAGTTCCTATAAAACAAGCTCTTGGGAGACTGCAAAGCATTAATTCAGAATTTTAGAAAACTAGTCTTTAATTGACCAATGGTGCTACCTATCTATGGTTGGTTAAAGCAGTGAGACCATCACAATGTTGTTGTTTTTAAGGCAAAGATAGAAAAAGAGAGCAAAGTAGGAAAACAGGAAAAGATGTAGAGGGATAGATACAGTATACACATAGAGGAAAAAACTATGCAGGTAGAAATATATAAGAAGCACCATGGTTTATTCTGGGTTCAAAGAAAAGGGTGAAGAAGATACATGATCTAGAACATCTATTAAATAAAATCATTCTTTTAGAAAGCCTCTGGCTATTTGAGGTTTCCATTTTGGCAGAACTAATTATTCTATAAGTGAAACAGGCAGGAGAAAACTAGTGGTATTCTCAGGACCATCGAGCTGCTTCAGGCAGAATATTGCACCTACTTCTCCAAATCAAGTTGCAGAACACCAAAAGGCAGCCAAGTAATTTGGGGCATATAAGGTGGAATATCCCGTAAGCCCCTTTTCTTCTCTGCCAGGAAAAATACAATATTACAGTAGATAACAATAAGCTGCCCTTTAATGACACCCTAAACTTGATGCTGGTGGTAGCCACCTCACCCTTCCTTATAGTTGGGCTGGCTCTGTATTATGGAATTCTGACATATTCCTTAAATCCAACTGCTTTCTTTCCCACCTGTGTTCCAGGCGTATTAAAAACAACAGAATTAAATACTTTGGAATGTAACCTATTATCTTACTCTGGTTCAAAATGTCCCACAAAAGCTGCATTTACAACAGCGTGGGAGCAAGTAAAGGATATAATTGAAGGAGGTGTGATTACTGGGTCAATATCTTTAATGGTGCAGTGTTGGTTCTATTTTTAAAAAAATACCTGCTGTGTTGTCAGATGTTTTTGTATCAATAGGTTTAAAGAAGTCAGCAGGTGAATGAACATCTGCACTCCTCATTAGGAATAATACATCTAATTTACAAGCAGCTGCAGGTCAAGATAATTACTGCCAATGTATTTGGAGACCTTAGCTTCTTTTAATAATATCCATTTACTCTTTTCTGGCTGAGGGATGTAGCTCATGACAGTTATCACTTTTACAAACTATGGGAAGACAATGTCACATATAGGGAACCATATGGGTGGGCATATTAGCCCTTTTTGTAGGTGTGCTAAGGAGCAGGTGTTCAATTAAATTTTTGTTCCACACAAAACATGCCCGTGATTTCAGAAGGATTGGGAGGGTAGGACTGTATGTAGAGAGTTGTGCACCAATAAAGTCCTCCCAATAACTTGGTCTTCCCCTATATCTGGCATTCATCTAGCAGTTCTGCTGTGACTATCCTTACCACTGCCTTCTTCCAAGGCACAGAGAAGTCACTAAGAGCAAAGATAATTCAGAGTTAAGTGTAACTCCTATTTGAGAAGCATTGCTCTTCTCCGCGTTAGTTTCTCTTCCCTTTCCCCATCTAATACTCTGCAACAAAGATATCACTATCAAACTGGGCTATATGCCAATAGCACTGAAAATTGATTCAGAGTAAGAACCATGGTTCCTGAAAGGCATTGCTCTTCCTTTGAATTAGCTTTGACCTTGGTGATGAGGTTATGTAGCCATTACTGCTCTTACAACAGTATTTTTTTAAGGTGCCAAAGTAGCCTTCAGTTGTGGCTATAAACATCAATGACCAAGCTGCTCTAATCTTTCAGAAGACATTTTGACTTCCCTGAACACCCCCTTGTGTTGCCATCATCAATCATCATCATCATCATCGTCATCATCATCGCTGTGATTTCTGACTCTGCACCTGAGGAGCCCACCCCCCTGGCCTCAAGGCAATGTCAAATAGCATGTTCTCTCCCTCTGAATGATTTGTTCTGTACTCTTTGTCAGACTTGGCCTCAGACTGATTCAGTCCCTATTTTTAAATTTGTTGCCTCAAGTAAGTTCCTTCTTCCTCCCAGTGACTTCATGGCAGTGTACATGGCTTCCCACCTTCCCATTACATGGTCTTCACAACAATCTTGTGAGGTAATTTGATCTGGGAGAAGTGATTGCTTTAGGGTCACCCAGTGAGTTTATGGCACAGTTGGGACTTGAAACTGAAGCTCTCATGCCTCACTCTAATATTCTAAACATTACACCATGCTCACTTTGTTACAAACTTTTTGTACGTACGTTGCTCCTGCCAAAAAGGGAGACAGTGTACAAGCAAGCTTTTTCTTCTTTCACCTTTTCTTTGCTACAATTTCTGTCTCCTTTCTCTCTTCCTTTCATTTTGCTCCATTTTCTGTGTCACAGTGAGCAGGAAGGAACCATACTCACAACAACAACAACAACAACAACAACAACCCTAGGTTAACAACAACTTTGCAAGGAAAGAACTGCTGCCACGCTATAATGTCCTGAGCCAGAGGAAATCATTTTGTTGCTGTGAAGTCTAAGGCTTTCACAGCTGGCATCCATAGGTTTTTTGTGGGTTTTTTTTCCCCAGGCTGTGAGGCTGTGTTCTAGAAGAGTTTATTCCTGACATTTCGCCTGCATCTGTGGCTGGCATCTTCCGAGAATGGTGGTGTAGTGGTGTGTGGGGTTTATATACTGTGAGTCCCTGTTGGAGAGGATATGTAAACAGACACTAATCCTCCTTGCATATCCTCCCACCCTAGGAACTAGCCATTCAAATACACAAATTTACATATCCTCTCCAACAGGGACTCACAGTATATAAACCCCACACACCCCTACACCACCATTCTCTGAAGATGCCAGCCACAGATGCAGGCAAAATATCAGGAATAAACTCTTCCAGAACACAACCTCACAGCCTAAAACAAAACAAAACAAAACAAAAATTGTTGCTGGTTTTTGTTTTTCATTTATTTAGGATTTCCAAATATATAAAATAAAACAACAATGCATAAGACAAAAAGATAAAAGTGACTCCCAATTTTCTCTTCAGTGGTTATTAAACCAAAACAAACTATAAGATCTATCAATACCTCTCTCTTACCCTAATTTTCACCTCCTTTCTATAAGCCATAATTACTGATAATCCAAATCAAATCTTATACCCTTGTAAGTGTATTCCCCAGAAAAAGTCCATCAATTATTAATATATATGCAATATTAAACAAAATCCTCACCACATATTTCTAATTCTGCTCCTCATCCCCTAATTTAGGAGATTATCAGATGCAGCAAAAACCATCCCAGGAGCATGCAAGGACAATGTTACTGTCGTGCAAATGGGTTCCGGTTACAGATGACATTGTTGCCCTTGCATACTCCTGTTCTGCAGCCATGAGCAAGGTGCTGCTTTTCATTGATGGGACCTCCCCATAAATGAAAAGTGATGCCTTACTCGTGGCTGCAGCACAGGAGGGGCACACAAGGGTGACAAGGATGTGTGAAACCAGTTTGTGCAACAGTAACATCATCCTTGCATGCTCCTAGGGTTGTTTTTGCAGGCATCTGATAATCTACTAATTTGAACAGAATTATAACATTTTGCCTCTTAAGTATAACTACTTCTATTAAAATAATCGGTAAACCAGGTTTTCCTGTTGGTGTAAATGAGCCTTGGATAAGCCATTAGTCAGATTTTTCCCCAAGTTTATTTCAATTGTTTTCAGTAGGTTTCAGTGTAACCTAATCATGACTAAGGCTTGGACTGTAACTATTATATCACCTGGACTGACTTCTATGTACAATAGTTAAGACCTTTGTGGTTAGCCACTCTTCAAATAGGCATCATCAAAATGAACAAAGTGTAACACTCAAATATATGAGGACATGAAATAATTGTCAGAAAAGACTGGGATGGCTGAAGCACTTTTTTTTTAATCATTGGAATTTTAACAAGATTTGTTTCAAAGGCCTGACCTCTTATCCTTGACCCATGGCTAGTTTATTAATTCTGTCCCTGTACAATTCTCTGTAGAAGACAGCTATACTCTGAGGCACTGCTTGAGGGCAGTTGAATTAATCCAGTAACATAATAGCCATAGTAACCTAGCTGCGGCTTCTTCTAGTGTTTTCTTTTTTTAATTGGTAATTAAAGTTGTTTCCAGTGAGACATAGTTCCTTCAGATGAGATATATGCATGAAATTTGATTAATATTTTAGTTAGGAGAGCTTCAGTTTTTGTAATCATCTTGTTATGTGTGTTGCTTTATAAATATTTTCCTGCCCTCATTTTCCCTTTGAAATGAGACCATAGTCAGCAGGAGTCGAAAATGCATATTCATTGCAGAGTTTGTAATGTGTGTTGTGCATATGTGGCTAGTCCAAAAGGCCTCAGTTCAGATATGACACTCCCTCTAACTGTGTTAGTAAAACTTTCTCATTTAATGAATGAGAGCCTGAATCCAATTGATAGTCCCCTCTAGAGTAGACACACTGAATCAATTGCTGGATGGTAAATCAACACTTATGTAAGTTCCATTGATCCACTGGACAAACAATAATTGGGATTAGCAATTGGATTTAGGTTGAGCTGTCCAATTGAACAAAACATTGAAAAACACCTTATGATTTCTTGACACTTCATGTGGTCAATTCAAGAAGATAAAGGACCTGAAAGGAAGCAGAGTGAACAAACTGTACTTAATAATAGTAATAAAAATTATTTATACCCCGCCCCTCTGCTAAAAACAATCAGGGCGGCTACTTGTCCTTTCTATGCACTGGCTGCCCATAGGGGCAATACAATTGAAGATTATGCTATTTTGGTGTGAGGCAACCACATTTGGGCACTTTGGACTCCCATAATTTTGAATTGGAAGTCTATCTATTTTATTTACTTTGAAAATGTATAAACTGCTCCTTTCAGCAGTTTGCTGAAATCACATCTGCAAGGGATTCTCAGGGTGGAGAACATGAAATTTTAAATGAATACAGTATAAAAACAGCAATAAAAGTTACACCGATTATCATAACATTGACACAATGGGGGATCAAGCTGATTTGCTGTAGAAGGTGCCCTCTTATGGAATATGAAACTTGAAATTTTCATCTTCCCCTTTTGTTTCCCAACACCCAAAATGAATATAGTTTCTAGGAGTTCCTGGGGAATTTTTTTTGTATATTTCCTTTGAATGTATTTTTCTTTGCCTTCAAAAATGTGGGCTAATGTTCATAAGCTAGTTTGTCATTTTATGAAGCACTCAATGTATTGTTAGGTATGTTGTTGACTACAGAACTGGAAATTTATCAAAGGTTAATGAAAACAATTTCTATAAACTAATTCAATTCATGTCAACTCAGCTGTATCCTAAGACATGGTAATAAACTGAAGGAAAATTTACAGAGTAAGTACACTTTATATTCCCTTTACTTGGACAGAATTGAGCTAATGCCTGAGGATTTAATCTGCAATTTACATACTCCTAAATTAATTGTATTATATCCAAAGGAGCAGGTTTGGAAGAAAGTCATCTGCATCATGGCTAAATGTACATACCTCTGTGAGCTACTTCTGCCTAGTTAGGACAGTTTTTACTTCATGCTGTGATTTCTATAGTAGCTACTTCTATAAAAACCCCATTGACTTTACTGCAACTTAATACACATGCTACCTTATCTTGTAATGTCTTCAATATTTCTGTTTCAGACTACAGAAACCACTGATGTTGGGGTGGTGGAGTTGGATTATGAGCTGATGTGGCATAGCTGCAATCAGGGAATGGTAAAATACTTTTGTTTTGGTTTTTTCTATACTTTTTTAAAAAAATATGACTAGGTAGTCCAATGTGAAAAAATAATCATTTGATTATTACTTCTTAGCTGTGTTCACAGATCATTTGCTCTTAGACTTATTATTTTTTCGTGTGTGTGTGTGTGTGTGTGTGTGTGTATCAGCCCCCCTCCAAAAAAACAACCCATCAGCCCTCATGAAATGAAGGAAACAAATCCCACTTGCCAAATATTAGAGAAAAGGAGGAGATACCGGTAAGTATACCTCAGGATATGCAAGGGAACCATAAAGATATATGCAGGGATTGGGGTGGGGAAGCATACCAGCTGACTGCCTCCAGGAGTGCCCCTTGTGCTCTCCCACATGGCATGGAGGCAGTTGTAGAAAGGCAACTGCCTACTTTTTGGGGGGGTGGGTGGGGTGTCCTCCATCAGGGCCTCTAGGGCCTTGAAGAATTTGGCCTTCAAGGCCTTGAATTTAGAGCAGCACTAGAGGCCCATCTACTGAAACCCCTCTCCTGTAGGGCATGGGAAGTTGCAGTTCCTCCTGTTGGAGGACTGCATAATGTGTGCAGGAGCACCTACCTGTTGTGACAAATTGTCCAGCAACAGGTTTGTCTCCTGCATCTGCCAGTATGCGATCCTCCTGGCCACCTGTGCCCCTCAGGAATCTTTGTAGACATATGTGTACTTTAAAACTAGAAGAAACATTGAGCCAGCACAGGTGTAGCCTTCTGACAGTGTAGGTAAACTTTGCAACTGTTTTAAAGGAAATGGTACTAATTCCCTTCAATTTGCAGGTCACTTGGCATGGTGCTTGCAAATTATTTTTTGAATGGGCAACACTGCTTGTCCAGCCAGCTGCTAGTGTCTCTCCATGTCCTTCCATCCAATGTACCATCGCCAAAGGAACACATAGGTGCGCCTGCAGTGTAGACCAATTACACACTGAAACACTAAAATGGTATCCCACATTTCCTGTCATGCCCTCCATTTCTGCCCTCACATGTGACTTTCTTGTTATGATTGTGACAATGGTAGTTGTGTTTGCTCCACCTCAGAACCTATTGTTGTATCTTTGGGTCGAGGGGTATTGCATGCCCTCTGTGCATGTACTGTTTATCTTTTGCATTTAGGCTGGTGCTGAGGTTTGAGGCACTCAAACAAGGGGTCATTTCCAGCAGCGGGGGTGAGAACATCCACCAAACCCGCCTAATATCCAAAGTGTATTTTTAGAGGAGACAGCCCAATGACACTTGATATGTGTAGTGCTGGCATTGAATGCCTCCCCCCCCCAGGGTTGGGGGAGGCAGAAAACATGCACTCCTATGATGGTTTCATACAGGAGTAACCCTCTATTGACTAATGCCTTTGGTGCTGTATGTGGAAGAAGATTATATTTTGTGCACCAGGGGGGTAATCCCTCTTCAGCAATGGAGGGAGACATTCCACGTGGAAGAAATTGGAAGTGTATCCTATGCAAGACCCATGTAGACCTGTGTTATACCACTTTGCACCTAATGGTGTGATATGCTGCGCAATGTGTTTTATAGTTTCATTGCCAGGCCCTCCATAACTGCATTGGTGTAAGAGAAAAATAAATTGTGCACAAGGACTTGGAAACACAAGCACAGCTGTGTCATTTTTATGGCTGTGTGGGTCCTCATCCAGCACCTTCCCCCTTGTTTCGCAGATGTTATGCAGTACAACATGGGAAGAGATGACCAAGGGCACATTTTCCTCAGCCACCTCTAAGGAAGCAGTCAAGCACTGCCAACAGGCCTTCAGTCATCCAAAAGTCCTCTCTACAATGTTTCTTACAAGGTTGATGTGCTTATTGAAAATGGTCTTCCTGGGTGTCATGGAACCACAGTAGGGAGTTATGAGCCACTTCTTTATTGGGAAGACATGGTCTGCTAACACAAGTGGCCCAATCTGATTGCCACACAAAGTGATGGTTGGGTTCCCAGCGAGAAAGCCCCCACCTCCATGGTTTTGTACAAGGCAGAGTTTCTAATCACCCTCGTGTCGTGGTTCTTCCCACTCCATTCTATCTCTGCATCCACAAATTGGCTGGTGTCACATGTGCCCCTAAGGAGGATGTTCTAGCCATTCCTCCTACTGATCAACTTGCCACTCTGATATACCAGGGACATGATTTCCACATGGCAGCCATCCACAGCACCAACCACTTGTGGAAAGCCCAGCTCTGTGAAGGCATCCATAATCTGAAAAGAGAGGAAAGCGGGGAGGAGAGAATACTAGCCAATGTTAATTTGTGACAACAGGACACACACAGAGACACATACATGTATATACATATATATATATATATATATGTTCATCCATATTTAAAGCTATATAGCCAAATGTACATATAAATACACACACACAAACACACATACCAACACACTCACAGCAATCTGCATTACACAGGGTGCTGGCTACACATACTGACAACCAATGTGCACAGTTGGAGTACTGCTGAAGCTGTGCACCCAAATGGTAATTTCTAAACAATATGTTTTGACAATAGATGCACACAACCAATATCATGCATACCTTCTGAGGAACTCCAAGGTAAGTTGTCTGTGGCAGAAGAACTTTTTCCATGACCTCCATGAAGATGACTTCAATGGTAGAGTGCCTGACCCCAAAGAGGTTGCAAGTAGCTGCATAGGAGCCATGATGCCCAAGGAGCCAGACGGCAATGGTGACATGCTTCTCCACAGGGATGGCCCTCATCCTGTTGGTGTCTTGCTTGTCAATCTCTGGGTGAAAAGCTTCAACCAGCTTGAGGAAGATGGTCCAGATCATCCTGAAGTACATTTGCCACGTCTCATTCATGCGGACATCATGGACCACTCCCACCACTCTTTGCTGGACGGGTAAACCTACCAATCACAGTCATGTACAGGCACCACCCTCATGGTTCACCTCTGCCCAAAAAGTGCTTCTTGGACCCTGTTGAGCTACCTGTTTCAGATTCTGAAGTATTTGTCCAGGTCCTCAGATTCCTCTGTGTTCATCTGCATCTGTTACTCTCTCACTCTCTCAAGTGCATGAAGGTGATGTGCTCATCTTCAGCAGTGAATAAGATCAAGTTACTCATGAGCTGCAATAGTTGTTTGCAGCAGAGCCAAAGTGGCCATGTAGCCCTCCAAAACTCCCTCCATGGCAAGTGAGCTTAACCGCAAAAAAGATTAGTTTTAAAAAAGCAAGACCAAATGGACCCGGAAAAGAAGAATACAAAAGTAGCTTTTAAAAAGCTCTTGGGTCAAGTTAGCTTTCAAAAAAGCTGTTGGGTACCAAAAGAAGAAGAAGAAGAAGAAGAAGAAGAAGAAGAAGAAGAAGCAGCAGAAGCAGCAGCAGCAGCTGAGAACAGCTGTGTGTTTGCCACCCAGAGACTGTTGGTGACAATGACCAGATAGGAGCAATGGTGGCTGTGAGTATGGGCTCACAGATCACCTGTCACCTCCCTCCCCATGCCTGCAACCAATGACAGCATGCCACCACAACAGGAAGTACATGACAACAGAAGTGGAAAGTCACATGTGCACAACTTCGATTGACAGAAAAAAAAATACTGTGCATCTGTCACATCGTGTGGACAATAATACAGCACTGTAATTTACTCCTGGCCACCATTTTGATTTGCTGCCATGGATCCGTGTGCACTTCAAACACAGTTAGCTTTGCATACAATTGATTTTGCCCAAAGGACCATGGAGACAAATGAACGCTGCTGCAAATTTGAGATCATGCACATCAATCCGTAATATACCTTCTTGTCTAGACAAGCCCCAAGCCAATTCTGTCCCATTCTCTTCTATTCAAATCCAACTCATCCCTGTAAAGAGTAGGAAACCAGGGGAGGACTTATAGGGAATGCCCTGTGAAACATAGCCTGAGGGCCTGAATTCAACATGTGTAATTTCTTCCCAAGGTGCATGGATTTGGTCGTATCATATGTTGCCTCCCAGACAATGCATTGAGTGGCAAGCACAAGAAATATGTGGTCCCTTAAAGGAAATAATGTTTCTGCTGTGGACTCTTCTCCAGACTATATAGGCCTTTGGAATGAGGCCTAGAAGATATCTTCATTAAATTCTCCCTACTGCCAGTTCTCCAGCTTTACAAGGATATTTTTACTTATTAGGTCAGACGGAAAGGACTGTTGTTGAAACCCTTATTACAAGGATAGTGGGGGCCAGAGGTAGCTTGGGCTTTGCTTTTTATTATTTTATTTAATTTCATTTACAGTATATGCTGTCTTTCTC
The DNA here is from genome assembly GCA_030847615.1 of Gambelia wislizenii. Taxonomy (NCBI): domain Eukaryota; kingdom Metazoa; phylum Chordata; class Lepidosauria; order Squamata; family Crotaphytidae; genus Gambelia; species Gambelia wislizenii. The sequence goes on along the minus strand of JAUMIR010000003.1, from coordinate 224,071,115 downwards.
CCAAAGTGGGACCCAAGGTGCTTGTAATGGCTCGTGGATTTCTGAATTTGGGAAGTTCATATTCTAGATTCCCTGTTACTGACATTTGCTATCATCCCTAATGCCAAGTATTTGTGTCAGATTTGGCATTTTACTTTCCTTCTCACTTTCAAATGCTACTGTCAGTATTTTCAGAAATTCCTGATTCTTGCACTCTCTGTTACTTGGGCTCATTCATTTTCTCACAGTATATACAACTGAATAGTTTTTAAAGATCAGGCTGTACTCATTCATTTTCACACAGCATATACAACTGGATAGTTTTTTAAGGATCAGGCTACTTGGTGTATATTTTTAGAACAGCTCACAGTTTCAAATGGACATTTAGTTTAAACCAGAAGATTAATAGGTGGTTCAGAGTTTGTTTGTGTAGTTTGAACTTAAGTATATTTTTCAAAGGGTGGAGAAAGCTATCATTAATTGTATGATAAGACTTTGTGCCAGGTCAAGCTTTAAATAAAAAATTACTTAAACATGTCACATTTATCTATGAGATATTTACAGCCTTTTTTGGTTGTTTACTCCCATTGGACATTATTTGAGATAACTGTATATAAACAGGAAATGTCGCCTATAAATTTCTGTCTAGGATGTCACACTATAATGGCTGCATTCCAACCTGGAGTTACATGTCATTTAAATCTTGCTGAAGTCCATCCCAAGCATGCAACAGTGGTGTGCCCTTTCTGTTTGGCATGTAATGACCTGAAATCACTATTCAAATTAACTGACAGGACTTTGGTCCAAAATCTTGAAGTGTACATAGGGATATCACAGAGGAGTTGTTCTAACATGCAGCTACAATGCAGTTACCGTACTCTGGTTCTGAAAAGAATTCAAGGACGGCCTCTATTGGTGTTGGACTGAGTTTTAAGTTTCATATATAATTATCTTGCCCTTGAGATAAAATTTATTAGTCTGGCTTATGTACAATACAATTACTGTAAAATATAATATAAGGATAATATCACAGATGTTTTAACAAAAAAAGAGAGAGTAAAACCAACATAAAACCCAATCAGGATTAACAGTTCTTAAGAGGCCTAGGGGAAAAAAATCTGTTAATGCCCCAAAGAGAACGGCACAGACACCAGGGAAACCTCTCTGAGAAGGGGCTTATATAGAGTGGGCACCTCCACTGAAAAGTATATTTTCCCAGTTGCTATGTGCCAGTCTCAGAATTCTGAAAAGTTGCTTTTTTGGACTAAAATGGCCAGAATCCTTAACAGTGTGACTACTGGTCATGTTGGCTATGGGATTCTGGGAGTTATATCCCTTTCCCCCCCAAAAAAACCATTTTCTAAGTCCTGACAATCTGTTTCAGAGTACACCTGGACAACAAGCTTCATCTGAGGAAATCAGAGGCTGATCATAAAGAGAGATATCATTCTTGAGATACTGTCATCTTGAGTCATATAGTGCTTTAAAGATCAATATTAGCACTTTGAATTGAACTGCTGTAGATGATTTCCACATGCATGTTCTTCACTTGATTGCTGCAACCTCCAGGGAGATTTAAAAGTCCGAATGAGTCAAGACCATGAAACTATAGACATAACTTCACCCATCACCTCAGTGCTTTTCTTCAGTAGGCTTTTCACATAGTCCAGCTGTTGCTCATCAAACCCACAGAAATAAAGTGGTATAAGGATACATTTGAACCAGGCTTAGGCTATACAATTATAGCACTACACAATTATAAACTACACAATTATCCACACTGCACAGTTATAGCACTGTGGTTCCACTTTAACTGCCATGGCTCTCTCCTATGGAATCCTGAGTTTTACAGTCTGGTGAAGGTATTAGAATTCTCTAGTTCACTCCTTTGAACTGAAGAATTGGAGCTCTCTTGCAGAAAATTCTGATTCTCTCACAAAACTACAAATCCCAGACCTCTATAGCATGAAGACAGGACAATTATAAAGTGGTCTGACACTGTGTTGTGTGAATACACCATAGATTGCAGTCCTGAAAATGCCTTTTAAAAACTTGACCCATTGAGTGCATTTAGTCAAGTGGCTTGAGTCAAAAAGTAGTCATTGCTAGCGCTACAATAGGTACATACATCCAAAATGCAAAGACAGAACTGTTAGGAATTCTGGCTTAGCAGTAAGAAGTAGTATGCTAGTATATGCTGCCTGGTTGTTGGCCCTTGGCTCCTTGCATGACTGGGAGTTTCTAAAGTAGCCAGAAATTTATGATGGTAGAAAAACTGAGTACTACCGTATATTCCGGCATATAAGACGACTGGGCGTATAAGACCCCCCCCCAATTTCCAGCCAAAAATCTAGGCTTAGGCATATATTCGCCATATAAGACCACCACCACCACCCCAATTTGGCTGGCTGACTGACTGGCTGGGGGAGTCTTGCCAGCTGATCCTCTTTGTTTCCCAACTCACGAGGATTTCGTGAGTTGGGAAAGCAAATAGGATCAGCTGGCAGGGCTCTCCCAGCCAGCCAGCCTCTACATTCACCCCTGTCTTCAACCTTCCAGTCAAACTTGACTCAAAGGTGGAGGAAAGGGGCGAAAATGCCCAGTTTGCCTCAGCAGCCCCCTTCCCTCCGTCTTGGCTCTTCCGAAAGGGACCAAGGTGGGGGAAGTGGGCGCAGCCACCAGAAACCCCTAGATTCGCCCCCTCTCCCCACCTTCAATGAACCTTCAAGTAAGGTGGGGAGAAGGGGCGAACATGCCCCGTTTGGCTCCACAGCCCTGATTCCTCCTTCTGGGCTCCCTTTCGAAGGGAGCTCAGAAGGAAGACGCGGGGCTGTGGAGCCAAACCCCAGGATTTGCCCCCTCTCCCTACCTTCAAGAAAGAGGGAGCGAATCTAGGGGTTTAACTCCGCAGCCCGATCCCTCCTTCTGGGCTCCCAGAAGAAGGCATCGGGGCTGCAGAGTTAAATGGGGCATCTTCACTCCCTCTCCCCACCTTCAAGGAATGTGGGGAGAAGGGGCGACAATGCCCCGTTTGGCTGCACAGCCCCGATCCCTCCTTCTGGGAGCCTAGAAGGAGGGATCGGGACTGTGCAGCCAAATGAGGCATCGTTGCCCCTTCTCCCCACCTTCCTTGAAGTTGGGGAGAGGGGGTGAATCCTGGGTTTGGCTGAACAGCCTCCACATCCTCCTCATGGGCTCACTTCCAGGAGGGAGCCCAGAAGGAGGGATCAGGGCTATGCAGCCAAACGGGGCATCGTCGCCCCTTCTCCCCACATTCTTTGAAGGTGGGGAGAGGTGGCAAATCCCAGGGTTTGGCTCCATGGCCCCACATCCTCCTTCTGGGCTCCCTTCGGAAGGGAGCCCAGAAGGAGGGATCTGGGCTGTGGAGCAAAATGGGGCATTTTCGCCCTTTTCCTCCACCTTCAAGGAAGGTGGGGGAAAAGGGTGAATCTAGCAGTTTGCCTCAGCCGCTGTAGAGGCGATCAAGCGGCTGCTGCGGCAAACCTCAATGTTCGCCCCTCTCCTCTGTCTTCCGTTGCTCCTCAAAGAGGGAGAAGGCAGAGGAGGGGGGCGAATGAACTGCAAAACACTTTGCTTCACCCCCCTGCCCCATCTCCTGCCTCTTCGCTCTGTTTGTGAAGAGGCAGGAGATAGGCAGGCAAGCGAAGCAAAAAGTATATCTGGCATATAAGACAACTCTCGATTTTGGAGGGCACTTTTGAGTGCTCAAAAGTCGTCTTATACGCCGGAATATACGGTATGTCCAAACTCAGAATGTGACTTTTTCTACCAAGCCTGGCTTTGTAAGCCAACTTCAAACCCTCTGGCCAGGAATCTAGGTTCACCTGTAACACTAAACTTTTCTTCTCTAGTACATTTCTGGGTATTTTAGCCATTCTCACATTGTGACAGGAGTGAAGTGTGAGTGACTGAGGAATGAGCACCAGCTTATTACTCTTTACAAATAAATTAGAAATACCTGCAATTCTGGATTGTTTTCAACAAATACAGCCACTTAAGCTGCTAAAGGCTTTATGATTCAATTTTATTATCTCATTACTGCTATTTGTAGGTTTTTAATACTTTTGTACAACTTTAGATTTTCACAAATATGCATTTGGATTTGTATGCTGTAAAATGTGTTTTTTTAAAAATGATCTGTAAGGAAAACAAATTGCCTGAAATATATCTCTTCCATGTGTGTAAAGTATGAGAGGCATGAGAAACATTTTCAAACCAAAATGTACTCGTATTCATTATCGATCTAATGAAATAATGAAAAGCTGCTTCTTAAATATTAACCTCAGTGGGGACAATGTGTTCTAGTAATTCTTTGTTGTTCTGTGTTATATCAGCTAAGGGGTTGCTGTCTGAATTTGTTTGGTAGAACAGAATATAAATCTTTTTATTAAACTTGTGTACGTCCACTAATGACAACTTGAAATGTTCCCTGAAACTTATAATATCTAGTCTGAAAAATTTTGTGGTCCCAAAAAAAAAAAAAAAAAAAAAAAAAAAAAAAAAAAAAGAGAGAGAGAGAGAGAGAGAGAGAGAGAGAGAGAGAGAGACTTTATTATAATTTATCTATAGTGAAATATTTTCATGGTAAAATAACTAATGTTCCTGGAAAAAATTGTGGCAGCAAACGAAGGGAGATAAAATGGTACTATCTATAAATGATACATATACATGCTTTTCCTGGACACTGGAGATTGGATCCAGGTTCTGCCTTCTGTGGATGAAAGGAATCTCTTTGTTGAAGATGCCTTTGCCCAATTTTTCAGAAATCACCCCTTTCCTTCTCACCACAGCTCACCCTATTCAGCAAGGTCCCCTCCCCCTCTGTGTTGTATTTCCAAATAGTTGGAGGATCTGTTGGTGAGGGGGAAGTGAAGCCTACTTCCATCAGTCCACTTGTATGGATCCAAACCTAGGTTGAACTATGACACACACACACACACACACACACACACACACTGTGATATAGGAAAACCATCTCAAATTCTCTATCAGCTACTTAGCTACGTAACCATAATTATGTAGCTACATAGTGACTCCTGGACTGACCCCTCCCCAACCCCCACTGCAAGGACAGACTGTTCCCCTTTTGATCAGACAACATCTGATTGACATTCCCACCCTCTCCTGTGAGTTAACTCCAGTGTGGCAGGGTACCTGTTATAATTTCCTTTTGCATCAAGAAGACTTTATCAGACAAGGGAAACCACAGCAAAAAAGCTGTGTCCAAAACCGCCTCATAAGGACAGGACGATAGCCCAAAAGGGCAAAATTATCAGACACCCATGTCCTCACCCATTCCCACTGTGTGGTGCAGGTGTGAAAAAGGTGTCACCTTTTTATTGATGGGAAAAACCATCAATAAAAAGTGACACCTTATTCATGCCCACACCACACAGCGGGAACAGGTGAGTAACAACATCATCTGATAGATAATTTTAGCCCTTTGGGTAATCATCCTGTTTTATGACACTTTTTTTTATGTGTCTGATGAAGTCCAGAGATTGCTTATGTGATGATTTGGCAGGAATGTCAGTCAGCCGCTTCCCCATCGATCACAGTAGCTGCTGACCAGTAAGAGGGAATTGGAAGCCTTTCGTGGTTCCTGTGTATTCCATAAAGCAGTGAATACATAGGGATTGTAAATATGAACCAGTCATGCATGCATAACTCTAGGCTATGCATTTGTAACTGCCCTAGTGAATTCAAGCCACTATTTTTAAACATGGGACTCACATTGTGGTCATGCCTATATATAAAATTAATATAAGAAGACTGAAAGTGTGCCTTTTTGGTAAAAGTGACAAATAGATTGTAAACCTGTCAATCAGATATTTGAAAGAGATAACTGGGTTGTTGTTAACTGGGGCTAGGTACAGAGAGCACACAACTCCCTTGTTGCAACAGCTCCATTGGCTGATGGTCCATAACTGGGTTGTTGTTAACTGCAGCTAGGAACAGGGATCACACAACTCCCCTGTTGCAGCAGCTCCATTGGCTGATGGTCCATTTCCAGGCATAATTCAAAGTACTGGTTTTGACCTGTACAGTCCTATATGGCTTGGGTCCAAACTATCTGAAAGACCGTATCTCCCTGCATGAGCCCAGTAGAGCTCTAAGATCACATAGAGAAGCCATACTCTCTGTCCCACCACCTTCTCAGGCTCATTTGTGGGAACAAGGGAGAGGGCCTTCTTGGTGGCTGCTCCCAGACATCAAATCTTCCTCTCCAGAGAGGCCAGGATTGTCCATCCTTGATGTCCTTCTGGCAGTAGGTTAAAATATTTTTGTGCTGCCAAGTGTTTACAAACTGACAAGGGCTGGAACTTTAAGGCTGTGTGGTGCTCTTTCAAAGATTTTGCAGTGTTTTTTAATAGGGTTTTTAAATGCATTTTAATGTTTTTAATGTTTTAACTTATAGATTGTTTAATTGGTTTTTAAATTTTATATTTTGATTATTATTTTAATTTTGTATCATTTTTAACTTGTATTGTTTTAAATATGTTGTTAGCCACCTTGAGTTCCATTATTGGTGGAAAGGTAAATGGATAATAATATGGCAGGACAAAGTTAGATGAATGGAATTGTGCAAAATTGCCCATCTGACTTGGTGACTTCATAGTTCCTATTTTCTGAGATTCTTCTTTTATTTAAAAAAAACACAAAAACCTGCAATAGAGTGCAAATAAGGATAGTGCAGCCACCCTGATGGCTCAGCCTTAGATGTCATAAGTGCTGCCAGTCCTCTGAAATGATTTGACAATGCTAGGGGCAAAGTCTGAAAGAAGTGATGGGATGGTTTCCCAAAGTATATATTAACAAGGAGCCTGGCCATATGCCTGGAATCTACCCAAGCAGACAAGCTAATTTTGGATTTTCCCCACTGGATGAAGATCATGTAGCAGAAAGCAAGATGCTGGGGGGGGGTGTGTCTCTGGATATGTGGGTAAATGTGCTGGATGGCTGACATCCCTAACATTGTTTCAGAGCTTGGAAAAATTATAGTTGGACAACAGCACCCAGATGTCATGACCATGTTGTTGTTGGTGGGGATTCTGAGAGCTGTAGTACAAAAAACTCTGGCTGGCTGAGCTCAACAACCAGGCATATTTGAAGGGCCTACTGAGACAACCATCAGATCTGCACAATGACTAGGTCCATTCTCAACAATCATTCTCAACAACATTCTCGGGTACATCCAGAAGAGACCATATAACACCGATCTTAAGATCACTCCATTGGCTGCCCATTAGTTTCCGGGCCCAGTACAAGGTGTTGGTTATCACCTTTAAAGCCCTAAATGGCTTGGATCCAACTTATCTTTGGAACCGCCTCCTTCCATATAATTCTCCCAATGTACTCTTGGAAGGAATTTTTTTACAACCTTTAAAAATTAGGCTTCTTTCGACCTCCCGGAGGGCCTTTTCGGCTATTGCTCCCAGATTATGGAATGGCCTGCCGGATGAGATCCATCATATCATCACTCTAAATAGCTTTAAAAAAGCTCTTAAAATGGATCTCTTCTGGCAGGCCTTTCCTGAATAGATACCCGGCCATGAAAAAAAGGAAATCTAGCTTGTTCCTATCTCGCCACGTCCACTGTTCATTGTTCATTTTTATTCTTTTTTTTTTTGTATTTTTAAAGTATGTTTTAATTCCTAAATTATTTAATTGTATTTTAAGGGGTGGGTGGGTGGGATTGAGGGTTTGGGTGTATATTTTAATTGTTGTAAGCTGCCCCGATTGCGTTTTGTAGAGAGGCGGGATATAAATAAATATTATTATTATTGTTCTTGTTATTATTATTAACAATCACTATAAGGAATGGAGTGCTGCACCTTCACTGAGGGAGGGGGTCCACTAACAGGATTTAACACCCCATTTTTTCTTGCTCCTTCCTCAGCAAGACTGGACCTTCACATCACATTATTTCCCTGAAGGAAAGGACAAGACAGCAGTCCTCCCTGACCACTTCATATACAGAAGCTAACAGGGAGACGGGAAGCTGAATCTTACTTTAATAGTGGGAATGGGCTAGAGTTCTTCCCTACACCTGACAAGAGGGCAGCTGGCTAGTTTAGGAGTGTCAGATGGCTCTGTAGCTTGTACATAGAGAGAGGAATGGGTGAAGGCCCAGCAGAAATGGCTGGAAGACATTATTGCCCCCTTAATTATCTGGGGAGTGGCCTCATTGTACTTAATGGAAAGGAAAGCCCAGTTTTGGACATTTTATATTGTGCATGTGTGTGTAATAAGTGTCAGTAGAGGAAAGCTTGCCTTGAATTATGCTGTGGTGTGATGTCTTCAATATCCCCTAAGTATGCGTGTGACAGCTCAGTCAACTCTTTAATCCTAATTCTGCTTATTATACCCACACTACAAAGTTGTAGCAGATTGATAGCACTTTAATGACCATGGTTCCATCCTATAGAATCCTGAGGATTTCCTTTTCATGAGGTACTTGGACATCTCTGCCATAGAGCAATACCGCTGTACCTCAAAAGGAGTGGACTAGCTAGGATGGGTGGAGGTAGTGGGGGGAGTTGTTATTTGTCAGGTTGTTTGTAGTTGTAGTTGTGTGATGTGTTGTAATGTTGTTATTATGATTTAAAATTAATAAAAATTTTTAAAAAGGAGTGGACTAGGGAATTCAAAGTACTTTACAAGCTACACCTTCCAGGATTTCATAGGATAGAGCCAAGGTAGTTAAAATGATATCAAACTGCTTTTAACTGTGCAGTGCAGATACACCCTGTACCATTCCCTTCACCCTGTGGTACAAATGTGGAGGCCCATGTGTATGTGCTTATGTGCATCAAGGTTCTTTGTCACAGTCTCAGACCCAGTGGTCTTGCCTGCCTTGCTAAGAGCACTGTCTGTTACATTTTGACTGCTTCTGCCAAGGCTGAACTTGTCTGTCTGGGATTGCTCAGTAAATGCAGTACACGTCTGCACATGTACCATCTTCCTTTACCTCTTCTCACAGAAAAATGTGCCAAAGGTGTGAACTGTACACTTCTCTTCTTGTGTGGAAATGTATTATGCCTTCTGGGATGATTTCCACATTTTGTACTGCTGCCAGGGTTGTGTTCTTGTCTTTTCCAAATATATGGATGACCTTAAACTGAATTTGCATTGTCAGTAACATTTATCCATTCAGCAGGGATAGACATGCAGTGGGCTCAAGCAGTCATTCAGTCCACAAAGCCTGGACATGGAGGCTTCTGGAGTAAGGTGGACAAAGACTGTAATAGATATCGATATATAAATTTGGGAACTGTCTTTGAAGGCTAAAGGAGAATGATATTCTTGGCTTTTTTTAAAATCCCCCCCACCCCGCCAATGCTCAGCTTTTTAAAAATAAAGAACCAATATAGGGTTTTGGTCCAGATGCAGGTTCCAGCCCACAAGGAGCTATACCATTCACTAGGTGAGCTGAGGACCTAAATGTAGGATTCTTTCTCAGACTGATCTACCTTATAGGATTGTTGTAACAATAAAGTAGGGAGATGGAGAGTCACAAACACTGTGTTGAGCTGCTTGGAGGAAAGGTGGAATAAAAATGGAACCACTAAGTTTTTAAAAGGGAGGATGAGAGCTGAATATCAAGCCTACTTGGAAACCACAGTCACAGAGGGATAGCTATATGTGTGTGTCATGGTGGGGGTCATTAATTGTGGAAGAATTCATCTACACATGTCTGTGTGTAAGATTTTAGCCTTTTGGAAAGAGAACACCATTTCTTTCCTTTCCAGGCTTTTCAGACATAATTGTTTAAAACCATTCTTTAAAATAATAATAGTAATAATTATGGAATGGCCTGCCGGAAGAGATCCATCATATCACCACCCTAAATAGCTTTTAAAAAGCTCTTAAGACGGATCTCTTCCAGCAGATATTCTTTATTTTTATTTTTATTTTTATTTCTTTAAAGTATGTTTTAATTCCTAAATTATTTAATTGTATTTTAAGGGGGGTGGGTGGGATTGAGGGTTTGAATGTATATTTTAATTGTTGTAAGCCGCCCCGATTCGTTTTGTAGAGAGGCGGGATATAAATAAATGTTGTTGTTATTATTATTATTATTATAGAAGATAAAAACATTAATGCTATTCGTTTTCAGGACCAACAGCCCTCATCACTATCATTATCTGTCTTGATAAAGTTGCCAAAGGCAAGTGTGTTTCTGATACTGAAGACTTCATCTTTTTTCTCCTTACAATGAGTGTGGTGCAGTGGATAGTCCAGGGAGACTTAAATGCTTGTTTGGTCAAGCTGGCTTTGGACAACTCTCCTTTTAAAGAGCTTAATCTACCTTACAGGGTTGCAGTGAAACTGAAACTGAAAAAGCCTATTGTGTTTCCCTGAGCTTTTAAGAGGGAAGGGTGATGATGATGATGATGATGATGTGTAAATGTGATGATACAGACATCTATAATTGTGTGGATAGATTGCATTATATATCTATATGTATTTCCACATCTAATTTTCTCATCTTTATAATTTTTCTTTCTTCTCCTTCGGTCACTTTTTACTGTCTGTGTCCAAAAATTATATCGTGATAGAAAATGACTCTTTATTTAAGTCATGATTACTAGGTTTCCTTTGCTCTCCCTTTTGTCACTTAGTACTTTTAGTATCAGATGCAGGCATAAGGCACCCATCAATTCTATACAAGTTGGTTGGTTATGACAACAGCTCTACCTAGGTAATTTTTCACAAATTAGAATTCCTTGCAGCAAGTATAAATTTGTTTCAGTAAATTACAATCTACAGAGTTCCATAATAAACTGCTAATTGTACGTTGGCTTTAAATGTTACATTTTGTATGCAGATTGGCCTGTGGGGAGTTATTATTTAGTATAACGTTGTTAGGAATACTAAGATTACTTTGTAATTTGTTTGAAGTGGAATACCATTATTACTAATGCGGCATGGGCAGTTTACAGAGGAAATGTTGCTTTCCCCAAGGAAGGTAATAGTGTTTTATCAGCCTGATTTGTTTAATGTTTCTTTCTTCTCCAGAGGAAAACAAAGCAAATTCTGAGTTCTAAAATTTGAAAACACTTTTATTTTTAGGTTATATAAACCAAACAAGTGCTAGTCAAAGTGGTGGTCCGTTGGCTGCTGGCCCCTGGTGACTTTGAAGAAAAGAAAGAAATATCTGTAGCTAATGGATAAAAATATGGTACTGTTCCTTGGCACATTGGGGAAAAAATTGCTGTTATGTTTATCAGATAGCCTGTGAAGCACTGAATTAAACAATGTTTTCCTTTTAAATTTTTTAAAAGTATGTATGAATTTGAACAAGGTCCTTCATCACAGGCTATATAATGTATACCTCCGTAACTTCATGATGATGGAGCTACATCACTGATGCAAGAGAACTGTGATGCTGTGCACTAGGACACAATGCAGGATTCCCCATTATACAATGGGGGTCCCACCACACAATAGGTCAATGTGAAATGTGGGGACATATTTCCTGCAGGGAACAGGGTACTCCTAACTTTCCACAGCTTTCTGTTCTGAATTAGCAGTGCCCTGGGGGACAGTGCTATACTGTCATACATCATGATTGCCATGCAGTAGTCATGCGGCATACTCCACTTGTGCAATTGTCTCAGTGGCAGAGCTATGACAACACTACACTCCTGGGAATACAAACATTGCACAATGCTGCAGTTCTAAACTGCACAATCATAACATGGTTTACAACATTGCACATTCCCAACAGGATGCCAGCCATTGTATCCTTATTCTGTTGATTCGATGCAAAGCCACAGCCATGTCATCTCTTTATAGGAGATGTAACCTTAACAATGATATCAATAGTGACAACAATGGTTCTTCAATTATGGCTACAGAACGTATTGAGCTGCAGTTCTTTTTCCCTCTCAGGTCAGCAGGAGAGCTCTGACTTTGACTTCTCCTGTGGAAAAATCTGTACCCCTTACCTTCCCAGTGTTGAAGATCCATCATGGAGAGGAATATAAGTTGGAAGAGAGGAGCATGGATAGATCCAGAGAGGCCTTGGATTTTAGTCCCTAGTTATACACCAAACTATATGGTGTTGATTTATGCTAGTTCTGGGACTGGCATTAATATGTTTGCTCCTATTGCTTCTAAAAGCAGAGATACAGTAGGGATCTGATTGGTAAAGCATTTGCTGGAGGTTCCAAGTTCATAGAATTCCAGTTTTAAAGTAGGGTTGCCTATTGATATGTGTGTATGTGTGCGTGTGCATGCATGCAACCAGCCGATGGATCCATCGTGCTTTTGTTCGTTTGTGCTTCCCTTCACTCCCATATTCAAGGCTTTCAGGGCAGGGAAGACAATTGGGAATGTGGCTAGCCCCTGCTTGGGTGGTGTGTGTGCATATGTGTGTGCGTGCAACCAGCCGATCGTTCCATCATGCTTTTGTTTGTTTGTGCTTCCCTTTACTCCTTTGTCTTTATTCAAGGCTTTTGGAGCAGGGAAGTCAATCAGGAACTTGACAGATCACTCTGTCTTTCTTTTGTTTGTTTGTGCTTTTCTTCCCTCTCATTATTTACGGTCTCCGTGACCCCCTCCTTGCTCCCTCCCCGCCTCCTGCCTGGCTTTAATCATCTGGAAGCCATGCCCTCCCCACCTTTGCCTGTGTAAACTAATGAAAACCGAAACTTGCCGCATCTTACAAATAAGCAAGAATTTGTGTGAATTATGCACTCATTATGCAAAAGAACGGTAATCCAGAATTTAGTGAACTTTATTCTGTCGTGGAACTGGCACCCTAGAGTTACAGATCTATAACAGCCCCATTATCAACTATGCTATGCTTTCACAATCATGGCACTATTACGATGGTCATAATGTCCCCCTGAATCCCACCTTAAACTTTTTGGGAGGCACTCCATGTGAAAGAAGTCTGTGGCACAGTCAAGTGCTTCGGGATGATGTGGCCAGTCCCCTCCCACCCCCAAGCCATGGTGTGACAAGGATCTCTTTGTTGCACTGTGGCTCAGGGGTGTGAAGGGGCTCGCCACATCATCCTGAAGCACCCCACTTGACTTTGCTGCCAACCTCTGTCACACAGAACCTGGAGTTCCCTGGAGTTTAAGGTGGGATGGGGGGGGACACTTCTCAGGTCACTTGTAGCTGTTTTTACATAGTTACAAATGAGATGCAGAATCTCAGCTGTTGTTATATGTAACTAGTCACTTTTGGGGATAATGAGGTTGCAGTGTAACAAGCAAGAGCAAAGTCACACTGCTGATGTAATGTATAACTGCTTCTAGTTATTTTCAAAGATTATTTTAAAAAGCATTATTTTTCAGGCATATTTCTAAGTTTCATGCTATTCTTCATCAGCTAGCAGAAGAGGGTACTGCCTGCAGAAGGGCATTCTTCCTGGCAAAAGAAGTGTGTGTCAAATCCTTACCCTCTTCCAGCCAGCTCAGCTTGAGTCAAGACTGTGCTCTTGTTTGTTACCTTTATATTATGTCTTTTCCTCAAGGAGCTCAAGGCAGTCTACATGGTTCTTTCCCTCTTGATCACACTGTGAGGTAGGTTACTGAAAGACTGTAATAGACCTAAGTTAGGGTTGCCCAATGAGTTTCATGGCTGAATAAAGATTTGATTGCTCCATTCCTAGTACCTCAGAGCACTATACCTACCACACTGGTTCTGCCTGAGGTCTCCTGAAGTGTAAATTTTAAAATCAGCTCCATAAAGTTTACTCCACTGTGCTCCTTTGGTCATTTCAGTGTTCAAGTCTGTGTACCCCCATGCTTGGGACTCATGATTCCCTGCCAACTTTCCACATGGCTGTTTTGCCTATTTTCTTTTGAATGTAGACCAGGGGGTGTATACCATGAGAGAGGACTGCAGGAAGAGCCTTCTGTTTTTATATCATAGAGTTGATAAGCATGACTACGTTCATTATGTGCCAACTAGAACTATTGTAAGATTGGCTTATTTATATGAAATGAATATTTCACCAATCAGCCATGCTACTCAATGACTGGTTTTCAGATAGATTCCCTCTCCCTCTAATCTGCCTAGAACATTTATAAAGGGAAGGAATGGAATGGGGATTTAGAAGTTTTAAGTCAAAAAAATAACCAAACCTGTGTACTTTTTAGGTTTTTTTGTGAGGGCAAAACAGGATGAAGCTCATTCTGAGTATCATGGATATAATCAATAGGATAAATAGTAAAGATATTACATGATGGAATTATCCTGTAACTGAAGCACATCAAGTGTTATGCTTGCGATCCACTTGTGGACAGAGCCCCAGGTTGAATTTCTAGTTCTGATGGGAAAGGGCCACAGCATTTTTCTGAATTGTCAAAGGCTGTTAATTTACAATTCATTATCATTTGATCTCTAGCAAAAAAATATCCTTCTCTTTCTTGTAAACAAATGACCAAACATTGCTGTTATCCATAAAATGTTGCCTTTTTGGTGAACTGTACAGTCAGCCCTCTATATCCACGGATTTGTTATCCATAGATTCCACCATCCATGGCTTGAAAATATTTTTTTAATTTTTTTCCCATAAAAAGCAAACCTTGCTGTTTGTAATTTTATATAAGGAACACCATTTTAGCATGTCATTGTATGTAATGGGACTTGAGCATCCACGGATTTCGCTGTCCATGGAACCAAACCCTAGTGGATACTAAGGGCCCAATGTATTATGTAGTGGTAAGAATGACTAGATTGCTTAACTGGAGACCCTTGGGTTTGAAATTCCAGTTTAGGCCACAAAGGTGTGACCTTGGGCCAATCTTTCTAGTTCAAAAGACAGGAAAAGTTTCTGTTTTGATGGTTATGTGGCTGGGGAATTCTGGGAGTTGTAGCCCAAACGAGCAACATTTCCAAGCTCCCAGTAACAATTCCTATCTTGCAGGGTAGTAATGAAAATAAAAGGGAGTATCCCTTGCCAGAAGTGGAATATAAATGAAATTAATAAATATATCTAATGTAGCCATCTTAAAATATTAAAACATAGAGGCTTACTACACCCTGAAGTAAAACAGCAAGGCAGCAGGAAGGTTCCACTTTCTGTGCTGCCTTACCGCATGATGTCATTCTTCTGGTGTTCTGCCGTTCTGTTCCCATGGGAGACCAAGGTAAAACTGTGTCTTTTTGCTAGCAGACTTTTCTGATTAGCAAAAAGATGTGGTTTTACCTCAGTTTCCCATGGGACTTGAATGGAAGAATGACGATGTTGTGCAGTAAGGCAGCATGGAAGTCAGAACCTTCCGGCTGCCCTGCTGCTTTACTTTTATGTGTTAAGCTCCTAGAGAGGAAACATTTGTGAAGCTTCTGTACCTGGTCACCTTTAGGGAATCCACAAAGCCAGCCAAGAAAGTGTCTATTGGTATTTACAAGTCTCTGGCAGTCACAGGTCAGTTTTCAGTTACCTGTAAATTGTACCTATTAGAAAGGAAGCTGAAAGGGGAGCTGAAGTAAAAAAAAATATCCAAAATTTCTTCTCCTCTTAGTTTATGAAGCAAAAGTGGAATTATCACACTGTGTTTTAGATCATTGTGAGTCATGGGCCTGCCTTGAAATAGTGATCATAAAAGTAAAGTTGTTAAAGCTTCTGTTTAAATGGCTTAACAGAAACAATGGGAACCTGAGAGAACACTTGATTAGAACCTTGGCAAGGTCATGAGGTTTATATTGGAACACAGCTGGTTTGAGACCCTCTTGCAAAACAACAGGGTTAAATCTGCCCAGAGCCATTGCTTCACTCTTTTGAGCTGTGCCATTTAAGATGAATGGCTAATTTTGTTGTACTTGATGTACTTTTTTTTTAAAAGTACACTGGCTGCCATTTTGTCATCTGTAATGAAATATAGCATTATTTCTGCAACCAGATGTGAAACCAAGTTTTTCTTTAAATGAGACAAGCAAATTACATAATGTGGTATTATAGTCAAAATTAATATGACCTGAGAAGGGCAAACAAAGTCAATGTATACAGTATTACAATTGCTACTGTCAGGCTTAGGAAGTTTTATGTCTTTAAAGCAGTGTGGCACTCTCTCTTCCCTTTCTCTTGAGTATTGCCAGAGTGTTGTGACTATGTTTGCAACACTGGTATGGTTTGTGTCTGGCCTTTAGATGGTTTCGGAAGTCCAACAGATCTGTCACTCTCAGAACAGTTCTGGGTGATTTAATACACACAGATGAAACCCAGGCCCTTTCACCCAACACCGTTACATCAATATAATTCCGCTTTAACTGCCATGGGTCCACGCTATGGAATCCTGGAATTTGCAGTTTAGGAAGGGCATTTAGAATTCATAGCCAGAGAGCTCCTCTAGTGCCTCAACAAACTCCAAACCCAAGAAATCTATTAGTATGCGCTACTACCCCTCCCCACAGTATTTCATAACTGGAAATATTGGACATCAATCAATCAATCTTTATTATGGTCATCGAACAGAATGAAATATTGGACATTTTTTCAGGTTCAGGTTGGCTGAGGCAGACTAGAGGTCAGTTGAAGGTCACAGTGACCTGAGATGTGTCTAGAAATAAAATGGTGAGAAAATCCACATTAGGATTGAGCAAGAAGCACCATAATGGGTTTATGCTAACAACCCTGTCATTAGAGAGATATGTGCTAATCCTTTCTACCAGCCCTGGGCAATCCCAGCAATAATTCAAGCAATTAAGTGACCATTGCTTAATCTATTCCCTATGGAAATCCTTCCCCATACATTCACCTGTCCAACCTTAAGAGGTTGTTCCAAAACCATCAATGGTTTACCTCTCTGCAATTAAAGCAGTCTGTTGAGTTTCAGTGTCCTTTGTCTATTCCATGGGAGAGTTATTCAAGCTATGTTATTGCTAAACTTGCCCCTCCAAGGCACGGAATAGGATATAAATAGTAGATCCCTAACAATAGTAAAGTGTGGATGAACACGGCCACTCTCTTTCTCAGTGCACCACAGATCAGAACCTCCTGTGCCACCCTCAGACACCTGTCTGAGTATCTTCGCTGCACAGAATTCTCCTCTTCAAGACTGGGAACTATCACCCTATATTCCCAGATCTCTCTCCCTCTACCCAATCTTTCTGTCTTACTTTGCTATAGCCTTGTGTGGTTCTTAAGCATTTGTGTTGTGTATGTTAGTTCACTTTTGTGTTGTTCCAGTAAAATACTTTATTTCACTTTAACAGGAGTGCTCTCTACAGTTAATACTGGTATACTTAGGTGAGAAGATCCCCAAAGTTACCCTCCTCTTACAGGCCTCCTTTTGAGCTAATAATTTCCCCAAATATTAAAGGAGATTTTGGCATCACAGGTGGGACTCTAAAATACCTCCCACTCCTTAGGGTAACAAGTCCATGAAATGCAACCATGACAGTTAAAGAAGTATCATAGCACTATAGTAATATAATATGAAAGGGTCCTGGGTCAACCAGTTTTCAGTTCACACTGGAACCCAACTCTGAATAACCTCCACCACACCTTCCCCACCCCCACACTGAGGTATGTTAAGCTTCCTGGGAATCCATAGTTAGGAGCTGAGGTTCTACAGGAAACTGGTCATTCAAGGTGATGCCATAATCCCAAGCCCTTTTCTTCTCAAGGAGAGGTAATCTTTTAGATAACATGATGATGTAACTGTTTGTTAATCAGAAACCTTTTAAAACTCTTACCTAACACTGGATAGGATACAGGAGGCTAGTTGAGGCTGGGAAAGGAGATAAAAGGAAACACATTGCAGGTTACAGATGGTTCTGCATTTTTTCTTCTCTGTATATTGCTATAGGACAGAAGAAGAGTTCTTGTAATACAGTGGTCCAGAGAGGACACATGCTGGGCAAAGAACGCCAACATTTAGCCACAGATAACATAATTGGTTGATCATTGACTGGTCATTGTCTCCAGATGTTCTCCTGAAGGATACAAGAGCTGTGACTAAGCAACAGATAGAAGGATGTAGCTGTACTAGCACATATCAATAATAGATGTTTAACATATAGGCATTAAATATGTGAGTTTTGAAGCATGTACTGTTTCTGACCCCTAAAAGTTTTATTGTATAATTAGTATAGTCAGCCCTCAGTATCCACGGATTTGGTATCCACAGATTCAACCATCCATAGCTTGAAAATATCCCCCCCCACCAAAAAAAAATCAAAAAAATCCAAGAAGCAAACTTTGATTTTCCTATTTTATAGGAAAAAGGGACGCCATTTTACAATGCATTATATTATAATGGAACTTGAACATCCATGGATTTTGGTATCCACAGGGGGTCCCGGAACCAAACCCCAGTGGATACCAAGGGCCCACTGTATTAGTGTTTGCATACATTATAATATAATAAGATCTTAGGAAAAGTAACTAGAATTGGTAATTATTTTTACCTGCAGTAAGAATAATCAATGCTCTTGCTCTCTGAGATGTCCATTAGTGTTACAGACTCTTCTTGACAAGAAATGTGTCTGAAATTCCAGAGTTTTGAGAAGTTACCTTTTTGGATTACTACTCCCAGATAGGATTATTACTGGCACAGTCACAATGGGAAAATAAAATAAAATAAAATAATAAAATAAAGTAACATTTTCAAGCTCTTAATTAGCCAAACATCTTCTTTCTTTTCATGTTTGCACCATCATCTTTGCTTCTTCTTCTTCTTATTATTATTATGAATATAATCCCTTTTCTTTCACTCACTCCCTATATGAGTAAAAGTATAAATTCTTCAGCAACTGATGAGGGCACCTCAAAATTTACTGCTAACACATTCAGCTGCTCACTAGTTCAATCTGTCTCCTGCAGAACACAATATAATAGGATGAAAATTGCCTTTTAGCTGTTGGCTACCTGAAAATTGCCTCCTTAGCTGATGCTTCATGGAAGCTTCATCAGCTTCCTGTTCTTCAGAAGCTAATTGAAATTCTTTGAGGAAATAAACCCTACTTGAGTAGGCAGTAGAATCTCTAATAGAGCATGGCAAGCTATCCCTGTCCCAGAGAAGAGTTATTGACTCTGCCCAACCCGAGTGATAGATAGCAATCACTCTTTGGAAAATGATGTTGTACAGAAGGAATCATAGTCACTGAAGACTTATAGCTGCTGCTGCTGCTGCTGAAGTGTGCCACGGCTCTACAAATGTGCAGCTTCTTTCTCATAGAATTTTCTGGGAAGGTCGTTGCAGATATTTTACTACAAAATTTGTCTTAATTACATTAAACTGTGGGATTTTCAACCTTTCTCAATGAAAGGTTTTATAGAACCCAACTAAACGTTACACCTAAACTGTAGTGTGTAGCTATGTGCAGTGGGGTAATGTTTCTTCTGACAATGCTGGGAGGCAGTAGCAGCCATAATATCAGTGAGAGCAGGGAAGGTTGGCCTTCAGTGATGGGATGTGACACCTTCCTGCTCAGACAACAGACCACCATTGCTCAGAAGGAATATGGGAGCTTTGTCTACTTGCAACCTACATATCCCTCAATATGTCCTAATTTGATAGAGATAAACCTAATTAATTCTCTGTCATCCCACATTTCCAGAGGCTTTTAAACTGTCCCAATTATCCCTCTGTCTTCATTTTGCTTCAGTTTTTGCAAACCACATTCAAAGTTTGCACCCAACAGTGGGGAGAGATGAGGTGAGGTGGAATCTTGCCCTTGCCAGTAGTAGCCTCAGGCAAAGGCAAACTGCTGCAGCCTTGTGTAGCTTATCTGTTCTCCTTCAATAACTTTTGCCGTCTTGATGATGCTCTGATGCTTCTTGGCTTCATGTGTCCCAGTTTTTAATCCGTGAAATGTTGGAAGGTATGCTGCTGCATTTCTGGTAAGTATCACATTCCTTCCCAAATGTATCTTTTTTTAGTAAAAAAAATATATGCAGATGTAGCTACAGGTTACACATTAAAACAAAATTATTTATCTCAATTGCAATTAAAAACCCAAATGTTACAGCCACTCCTGAATGACAAAGGGCCTCAGACTGGCCAAATGTGCCCACACATGGTGATTTTCCATGCTGTATTTACTGCTTTTACTTCTGAGATCAAAACAATGATTTTCTCCTATGGCATTACTAAAGCTGGTGTCACCCCTCCCTCCAATGGTGTCACCTGGTACGGTTTGGCCTCTCCCTATCCTCCCAATGCTGCTACTGATTCTGTTGTCCTGGTGCATTTCCCAATAATTCCTGTTGATTACTGCAATGTTTTATTCCTTAGTTGAATGCAGCACTTTTCCCTATCCCAGTGTATTTTAAATTCCAAACTGATGTGAGCATGTATTATTACATTTCATTTTATTTTGGTTTTGGCCAGTGCAATGATGTGGGCCATGGTTGTTAACTTGCAGCTACTTGCAGCTACATTCTAGAATGGGAAGGTGAGGGAAATTTGGTCTTTCTAGAGCACAGAGACAGCTGGCAAGTACTGCTAACCAACCAACCAACCAACCAACCAAACAAAACGAAGCAAAACCTGGAGCAACTGAGCCAGGGACCACCCCATCCATACCTCATCAAAAAGCTGTTGCAAATGGAAAGCAATCACAGTAAGGGCATATGCACGTACATATATGTCACATCCCTAGCTTGTTATTTCAATGCTTTGACATCTGCTTTTGCACTTGGCAATTGCTGCAAATGCTTTTGTAGCCTCCTGCCCACCTCCACTTCATTTCCTCCTTATAACTTTAGCACTATTCCTATAAAGTGGTATTATAGTGGCACAACAGAGGGCAAGTGTACATGTGTCTGACCAAGGAAAAACATGGCAATAGGACAACAGCATCTTATAGTGCTAAAAGTCTAGTGAGTTTTTTTTTTTAATTGTACGGAGGGTTTTTTTTTTTTTTTTTTGGCAGGGGAAGGGGAGATTTTTCAAAAAACCAAGAGAGTCTTTAGGTGGAGAAAGTGACAAGAAACAAAAAAAGAAACATTAAATAGTGCAGCACAAATCAGTACAAACTACCAGCCTAAATGAGCCCAAATTCTGGTTTTCCACTGAGAATATACACAACACTGGAGCTGGTTCTTGGCCACTATATTATAACTTGCTGGGGGTTTTGCTATCAGATTGGCTTCAACTTAAATGTGACCATATGAATGAGAGTTCTCTACTTATCAGCAGTCTGGTTCAGATCTTACAAACTCAATGCCTTGTCTCCCTTGATAGAGTCAATCCATCTTTAATGTTATTTTCCTCTACTCCTACTGCCTTCTGCTTTACTAACATTATTGTCTTTTCCAATGAGTCATGTTGTCTCATGATGTGTCCAAATTACGATAGTTTCCCTTTAATCATTTTAGCTTCTAGAAAGAGTTTAGGCTTGATTTCCTCTTGGATCCATTTATCCCCCCCCCCCATTTTTTTATTTTTGCAGTCCTTGGGATCTGTAGAACTCTCCTTCAGCACAACATTTCAAACGAGTTGATTTTCTTCCTGTCAGCTTTCCTAACTGTCCAGCTTTCTCACCCATACATACAAATCAAAAATACCATTGTGTGAATGATTATGACTTTGTGATTTAATTATTTATCTTACCACTTGAGGATCTTATCTAGTTCCTTCATAGATGCCCTTCCAAGTCCTATTCATCTTCCAATTTCTTGACTCTGAGGTAAAAAGCAGGGATGTGTATTCAAAAGCTGCTCTTTACTTTTCCTAAATGATTCCTTTCAAACAACATTAAAAGTGTACATATTGCTAGGAACAAACTATATTTTGTGCTATTCCCATGAATGCACTTAAATCTGCATAATCCAGGTCCCATCTGATCTTGGAACCTAAGCAGGGTCAGCCCTTGTTAGTACTTGGATGGGAGAGGGCCAATGACTACCAGGTGCTATAGGCTATATTTCAGAGGAAAGCACTGGCAAAACCTCTTCTGAGTATTCCTTTCCTAAGAAAACCCCATGAAATTCATAGGGTTGCAATAAGTCAACAGGCGACTTGAAGGTGTGTGCACACACACAATCTACAGCAACTGTAGAAAGAGGATCTGAGTAGTCTGGGCACTATGTGTGGGAGAAAGAAGTAGAAATTTAACCCTTTCTCTCCCTTCCATGATACTGAAAAAAAAAGCCTTTCCAAAGCCGCTGTTTGTATAGGTCAACCCCCTATATCCGCAAGGGTTATGTTCCAAGATCCCCTATGGATACTTGAAACCATAGGGAACCTTATGAGAAGAATGCCAGAAGCTGAGCATAGTATCACATTGGAGGACCTAGAAATGGCTAGAGAAAACATACATTTTTGTATGTGGATAGGTGAACCCATGGATACCAAATCTGTGGATATGGGGATATGATGTCTGTGACTGTCCTTTCTGGAGAAAGCCATTGAGCCTGTCCCATTAATTCAGCTTGGTTAACTCTGATAAGTATTTAGGATGCACAGGGAAAATGCTTTGGTTTCCAGAAGAGGAAGCATTATTGCATTCAAGGCCAGGTGCCTTAACAATGCAGGCTTCCTTGGTTTGCCACCTACGCTATCCTTCACTCCCTAACCATTAAAACATGGGCACTACCTAGAAACATCAGACTTTCAAAATGTAAGACAAAGTTATGTTCAGAGTAATTTCCTTTTATTTAGTGTCTGATCCTCAATTTTATATGCCTTTCTCCATCTGGCAGTTGTCACTAAGGCAGATGGCCACCAGCTGGGAGGGCAACATGTGCATGTCTGCAGAATCTGAAGCCAGAGTTGTTCAGCTAATGCGTTCTGATAGAACACTTCACAATGTGATAAACACCAAAGCTGGCCTTTCACCACTTTCAGCCTGGTACCAGAATTTCCCTCCCAAATAGATGCTGTGGCTTGAATATTATAGTTTGGCACTAAAAGGTTTATTTGGCATAATGATGGCTTTCTAGGTGGATTTATTTATTTATTTATTTATTAAAAATTCCTCTGTGTCTGTATTTTCTATAAGAAGAACATACACATATAGCAGGAGGAGAGATTTATTTTAAATTACTATGTCAACCAGATTACCATTAAAAATACACATATCAGAGCACATACTTATTATTTGTATCTTATTTTTGTTTTAAGAAGCTGCCTAATATATGTGTGCCTTTTATTTTTAAATTAGGCTAGCTAAATGAAAGGAAATGAGTTTTCAGATGTAATTGAATATCCATAAATCCTTTTAAAGTTAATGGAAACTCTAAACTTTTGAAATGTTTAAAAAATTAAGTGACTTTTAGCTCAGCCTTTACATCTGGACGTCTTTCCTTCCTACTCACATACATCCCGTAAGTTATATTTTATTTTGTAGGGGCATGAGCCAGCCTCAGTTGTTAAATACCATTGATTTCAGTGAGAGTACTAAGCACATACAGTTTTACCCACTTGCAGGTAAACTGGACAGCAGTGTCTCTCCCAGGGTAAGCAAATTGGATTCAGACTAAAACATATTTTTTTAGAGTATATTTTGGTCTTGAAAACTGAGTCTCACCAAACACAGATACACAATATGCAAGAACTTGAAGTATGGATACTGAACTTTCCTCCATGCAATATTCTTCTCTGACTCTTCCCCTCCCCCAAAGGTGGCACTAAGGGGGTGCAGAGAGGCCGAACTGCACCAGGTGACACCATCAGAGGGAAGGGTGACACCGGCCTTAGTAACACCACAGTCCCCCTCTCCCCAATGTGGCAAATTCATGATTAGAACCATAGTTTCTGGTGGTGTTGAAGAGGTAGTAGACAACAGGGGAAGACTGGCTTGTACCAGTTATACTATAACTTTCACCTTGGTTACCAGGGGAAAAAGAAGGTGGAGAGAAAGAGTTAAACATCTAGATATCACAGTTTGAATATTCTTCTCTTTGATCCTGGGGCACTGATAGCTGGAAGATTAGGATATTTCAGAGTACATGTTGCCCTAGTAGATTGCCATTCACTGGACTCACATATACATGCAAACTGTTGATCTTGCATATTATAAAAATTTATTACATATACAAGTTATCTGGAGCTCTTTGTATCACGACATAACTTCCAACAATGCCTTCTGCGCCCATCAACAAACTCTGTATTATTATGATTTACACCAAGTCCATTACTCTGAATAAAACTAATTGGATTACAGTTTGCATATTTGAAAGCTGAATCTGCTTTGCATTGTGGAATAGATTTGTGCCAGTTTTACAGGGAGCGAGACTAATACTTTCAAACTAAATTAGTCACTGAGAGAGCAAAAGCCCAAACAAAAACATTTTTAAAAGGCACAAATAAAAAGATCTGTGAATGCAAATCACTTCCAATTTTACTCTTCGCTTTATTGGCTTGGACATCTCTCCATGCCCCACCCCAACCTTTTCTTTTTAGTTAGGTGTATTTTGGGGAGTGACATATATTTAAGTTTTTTTTAATCGGGGGGAAGATTTAGGATGAAACTTGTACTGCTTGTATCTGTGGCTTCAAATCATCTGTCAACTTATGGTGACCCCATGAATTTCATACGGTTTTCTTAGGCAAGGGATACGTAAAGGTGGTTTTGCCAGTTCCTGCCTCTGAAATATAGCCTACAGCACCTGGTATTTGTTGTACTGCATATTAACATTTTCATCATTTTTAAACAGTTATTATACCCATCTTCCATAACAGCATATACCTTATACTGTATACCCTCCCTGCCAATCATTACTTTGCTTCTAACCCTTTGAACTTGAAATCTTATATTACAGAAAAGACCAGAGGAGCTGAAATCTATTTATAGCAGAGAAAACCAAAAAAAGGATATACAGAGGAAACTGTCTGATCAGCTAGATCTATCTGCTGGATCTGATAGTGTCTGGAGATGGTTAGATGCCTTGATGCACTGCCATTCAGTATATAACTCATGTACTGGGTATTTTGAGGATTTCCTTCAGATTGCCAAAATAAACATCAAGGCACATTTTTGGATTTGAAGAACAACTACCTTTAAAACTTTAATTGGAGATCATTATAACTGAGAGATCCTGCTGATACCTTTTGAATGCCTAATTTAAGGTTTGGGGGATATTTAAAAATATCTCTGTTGTTTAGGAACTGTTGTGTGTAAGTTTGGGCACCAAAGAAAGGAAGAGAAGAGAGTTGGGTTTCTGTAAGAAAATGGATTCTGGGTGCGGGGGAGGGGGGATAAGGAAGGAGAATAATAAGATTTTGTGAAAATAATAGCCAAGGCTTCAGAGAAATTTAAATTCCTTATCTTCAGTTTTAGGTTAAGTCAGGAAGATGTCTAAAGTGTGTGTAACGGGAGACTGGTATCAGGGCCTTATGCCACTCTGCACATGTTTCATATAACTGTGCTGCCTCTGCAAACAACCTATATAAAGGATATTTCTAAAGGAGAATTTCTTATATCAGCTGTCTTATATATTAAGATAGGAAGGAAGCCCTTGTCCAAATGTCTTTCATACTAGAACAGTATTATATGGTTACAAAGGGAAAAGACTTTGACAGTTTAGGAATGTGAAGAATACGAAGTAATATTCCTTGAAAAATAAGCATGCTTCGACACCCAAAACACCCCACCAAGGAAGGGGACAGCCAGCTTCAATATTATTCAGACTTTGCGAATGAGTTGGAAAAAAATCATTAGGGCAAAAGTGCATGTGGTTTCCTTGTGCAGAGAACATGTTTTTGGGGAGAAGATATATATTTTAAACAAAATATACAGAGATTCATGTACATTATTTTTGTGCAGAAAGCACACACAGGATAACTACAGCTGGGTGGTGGGTGGTTTACTTTGAGCCCATCTATATGAACTCCCCCAAAATGTATTGCTCTGCAGTAATGTCAAATTGCAGCAGCTGTGATTTGTCTTAATGGTTTTTTTGGGCCCCCATAAGCTTCACTGTGGTGGTGGCTGCAGTGGCACAGAGGACACCAATGGGGGGGCAGAGGAAGAGGGAGCCCAATCCCTGCGGTGGCGGCAGGGAGGGCACCCAAATGGAGAGGGAAGAGTAGGAGAGAGAGCTATCCTCCCTTCCCCGGTTCTTCCTCTTCCTCCTTCCCGTGGCTGCCCTTTGCACTGTCAAATAAAAGGTAAAGTGCAGGATCACTAGACTGCACAACAATTCACATGGTTTTCTTAATGGTCAGGGGTGCACATTTCCCTCAGAGTTTTTTTTAAAACTCCTGAGGAGTTTTGACATTTTGCCCCCCCCCCTTCATATAGTGAAATAACATAGATTGCCATTAGGACATGTCGCCTTCTCCTCGCTTTCCGTGAGGAGGTTTTCTGTTTTGTTTTGTTTTGTTTTGTTTTGTTGCCATTTGGACAACCTCATGGATTCCTGCATAAAGAAACCACATGTTGTTTTCCTGAATGTCTTTTCATAGAATCATAGAATCATAGAATCATAGAATTGCAGACAAACAGACAAAACAAAACAAAGCACCACAAAATGAACAAAATCCAATGGACAAAATTCTGTATGAAAGACCTGTCTGTAGGTAGCATTAGCTATGATATACTTCACAGTGCACCCCCCAACCTACCTTCTTTGGCAGCCCCCACAAGGTGATTGTTTTCATGTTAGTGGAAAGAAAGGAGTGCAGCAAAGGAGTATCCTGCTATTTTCTTGTAGCTGGATGCACTGCAACAGGCATCCTTGTGGATCTCCCAGTGGTCCTCAGAGTCCTATGCACTAAGTAAAGGAAAATAGGTGGACTCATCTCTGCTGCTCCCCCTGATCTCCACCAACATGGAAACTGCTGTCTTTAGGGGCTGCCACACCAAAAAGGTGAGTTTTGTGCAGATTTGCATTATTGCACAGTGAGAACAGAATTCTGACCTACACAATCACCAAAAAGTGGGTAATGATTGTGCCAGCTATACTTGTACCATTGTAACTCACAAACAGGATGCCAGCCAACATTTGTGTGCAGAAACCAGTATACTTTCTGCAAAATGCACACTTTCCACTGAGAGACATATTTTCTGTGCAGGAAAATCATGGGTATTTTTGTGCAGCTAAATTTTCCCAAGGAAAGTCCCAAAGTACAAATGGTAGCCCCAAATTGCGCCAAAACTCTTGGACTCTTGCAGAAATTATTCATTATGACATGTGGGAATGAAATAATTAATATTTACATTGCTCTATCACAGCTTTGAATTGCCCTCCTTAAACAAGGAAACCTGTTTTTTTTTTGGCACAAGGTTAAGGCAAGGTTTTTATTTGCCCTGGAATTTTAATTTGTGTAATCACAGACTGCCCCATAAACATTCCTTTACTGTCTTTTATTACAGCTAATTGATGTTAGTGTAAGGTTTTAAATATGATTGTATATTGCCCTGGAATATGGTTTGATGAAGAGTGCTGCAAAAAGGCAATATATTGATAAAGTACATATGTAATGAGTATTGTGCCTAGGCCCAAATGGAGCAGTTGTTGGGACACTTAATATCCAGGAGAAGACTGTGCTTAAGGAAAGACACCCATCAAACTATGATGCAAAATGATGCTAAGTAAAAGTTTCACCTAATAAATGAGCCTTAAGATGGGAGAGGCTAAATGGAGGTGGGACAGAGATATTCAGCCACATTCACATTTCCCCCATACATACAGGCTGTGCATATTTAGAGGGAAAGATGCACAGTACCTGCATTTTTTGTCTGGTAAGTCAAGTGCAGGTTTGTATAGGCATATTTTTCATCAGAAAGACAGTGTGGAGGAAAAGGTTTAACCTTCCTCTAGTTCTACAAACCCCCATTGTATTCTCCCCTCCTCTTCCTGCTGCTCTTAAATCCAATCTTAAATCTCAGTCTGATAGATCTGGTTGCATTCTTCGTGCTGCAAATTGTCACTGGTGTTCTTTTCTTTTAAAACTTACAGTTTCTAATTTGTTTGGTTTTGGACCAGTAGAATATTGGTAATGTTATCCTTGACAGGTTTGTCTGGATGCAAGGCCCATTGATGCCATCTTTTTCTAGTTCCAAGTACATGAGTTTAGGATCACAACCAAACAGGTTGTATCAACAACTGTACAAGTTAGGAATCTGGTCCAGTTTGTGTGCAGCTTTGTGTGTGTTCATTCTTGTACTTAAAAAAAGAAAAAGCCGATAGCAACCCATCGATCAAACAAGAAACCACCAGCAAATCCAAGTGTAGTATCTTAAAAACATTATTTTGTAAAATCAGTTGGAGCAATAACCTGTTCCCTTGTGCCCCATCTGAAACTGGAGGGTCATGCCAGGCTGTCTCATCTGCATTAAATATGTATTTGGGTTTCATGAGATCACAAATGGACATTCATTTTCCTGTGCTCAGCAGCCAATGCATCAATGTCATGTTTTCCCCTGCTGTGCTGTTACTTAGATTGTAACAAATCATGGTCTTTCTGCCTTTTAAGTCATTTATTTGATAGGGAGAAATTGGAACATGCAAATATTTGTACGAAACGTCTAGCCAACTATAGAATTCATTGTAGGCTTTATTTAGATTAGGGCCTCAGAGTAGTAACAATGGTTCACTCTCTTCTGTCATATGCAAGATGGTGAGCCCTTTCACTTATGTACTTTTTGGCTGCTAGGAGTCTTATTTTTTTGCTTTAAAGAAACTTAAAATTTTAAAAATCAGGATTACACTTAAGTTTACATACTTCCCTCCCTATCTCCTGTTGCCTGCTCACTCCATTGCACCCCGCCTTCAAAGGAGAATGTAACAACTGCATTTATTTAGAAGAAAGATGTCTGTTTCACTTCTTACTTTCACTTGTTACTTGGAAAAGGAGCAAGATAAGAACTATTCAAGTCCAGGACTTACACTTAAGCTGCATCTGCACTGCAGAAATAATGCAGTTTGACACCTCTTTAACTGCCATGGCTCAATGCTATGGAGTTCTGGGATTTGCAGTTTTGTGAGATATTTAGCCTTCTCTGTCAGAGAGCTCTGGTGCCACAACAAACTACAAATCCCAGGATTCCATAGCATTGAGCCATGGCAGTTAAAGCGGTGTCAAACTGCATTAGATGCAGCCTTAGTCTTACCTCAGATAAAATCAAGCAAAATTTGCCTAAGCATGACATCATTTTTCTTCACATATTGAAGCTTTTATGAAAGTTTTATATTCTTGAGAGAGACCAAGTTTTTGGGTTGTATCAATTGTGTCCTTTTCTTTGGTTTCTGATTTTATTTGTTCATTTCCTACACATAGCTAAGCTCACTACTCTTTCACTTAACTTAAATACTATACTTGTTCGGTGGGATCCAAAAAAGGGGTGAAGTGTTGACCGCTGTGGTGAAAAAGCCTACCAGGGTGATTGATGTTATTGATATGGTAGTCAATCTATTGTAGGCTTTGATGCCTTGTAGACATGTGGAAAGTTCACCACTGAAGAAGGCTGCAATATGACAACATCTCTAGGGACCATCTTTTTTAGTAATGGTTAGGTATGTAGACTGTTTCATTCTCTCATGCGGAGATGATTAATTGAAATAGCTGCTTCTCCAGTGCAGAAAATATATATATTATTCTGCAGAATTCTCCCTGTATTTGAATGTCCTGAAATGCAGAGCAGGAATTATTTGGCATAGAAAAGCACTTTTATTTTCTTTTTTGCAGAAAAGCCCATTTTCACACACACACACACAAACTGTTTTCTGCCAAAAAAAAGTGTTTCATGGAAAAGAAAACAGTGTTTTCTGCACAGAAAACACATCTTCTGCATAGAAGGTGTTGCACACATGCACAAAAATATGTTTTTCTCTGTAGAAGAATTCCTGCACAACACTTTAGGACATTGAATATCAGGAGAAACTTGCACAAAATTCTCACTGGTCTATTATCCTTTCTGATGAAGTTTCCCAACCATTGGGGAAACCTGCTTTTTGACCTGGGAACAAAGAATGAAAAATATTCTTTCCATCCCTAGTAATGGGTGAACTCTCTTCAGCTCAGTTCAAAATCAGTTTGGGATTTGAATGTTCTTGGCTAGCAGTTGGAAATAAAACCTTGTCAATTTCTGAATGTTCTCTCCTGGCTTGTAATGTTGGCACACTTTAGCTAGTAATAGTGCTGGCATTCATGGGTTTTATTACACTGTTCCACAGGAATGATCCAATTCCCAGGTCAAAAATTGTTAGTTCCAACTATGATAGATCCTTGAATCTGTGAGAAATTGTGTAAATTCTATTGTTTCAGTAAGTATACGCTAGTTGGGAGAAATGATTACATTTGGGTTGTACTGTACTTCTTTATCACTAGCCATGGAAGTGAGGAAATTCAGATCCCAAATCTCTTATCTTAAGCATGTCCAGGCAAAAGAGTCAGGTGTCTGAACTGAACGGCATTGCTATTTATAAAATGTTTGCAAAGAACCATTATGAAATTTCCCCAGATGCTCACCATATAGTAAGATAGCTTGACTTACATATCTCATAGAAGTCAATCAACCTGCGTAGACTTGGGCTCAAACTGTATGTTGTTTTAATATATATCTTACCAATTGCTTATTTTCCCCTCCTAAAAAACATACAGAAGCTGACATGGATCACTATGATAAGTGGGCGGGAGTAGGGGACTCTACACCTTAGCAGATATAAACTGGACTCTACAAGCTGCCCTGAAGTCCCGATTTGGAATGGGATGAAAAGGGATCCATTTGTTTGGTGTCATGTTTCCTTTCATCTGGACCAGAAACTGAGGGGGACAAATGATTAATGCACCCCTATTTCTCATGTTAGCGCTCCTACTTCAGATCTAGGAATAAGGCTTCAGCCTGTGTTAGACAGGGTTAGTTAACACACATTGGAAGCTACTTAATGCAGTGTAGATGAGTAAATTGCTATTGCTTAAAACAGTTTGTAAGCCATTCTGATAGCCTTGTGGCTGAAGAGCGGGGTATAAATAAATAAATAAATAAAGGGTTACACTCCCCCTGAAAACACAGGTTCACAGTTTGGAGGTACTCCTGGATTCAGCTCCAAGCCTGGAGGCCCAGGTTTCAATGGTGACCAGGAGCACTTTCACACAGTTGCGCCAACTGTGCTCGTTCCCTGCGAAGTCGGATCTGGCCTTGCCTTGGTTACATCCCATTTGGATTACTGTAATATACTGTACAGTACATGGAGCTGCCTTTGTAAAGTGTTCAGCAACTTCAGTTGTCCCAAAGAGCTGCAGCCAGGTTGTTAACTGGGGCTAGCAACTGGGAGCACACAACTCCCTTGTTGCAACAGCTCCATTGGCTGATGGTCTGTTTCCAAGCATAATTCAAAGTGTTGGCTTTGACCTATAAAACCCTATATGGCTTAGGTCCAGATTTTTTTGAAGGAACATATCTCCCTGTATGAGCCCAGAACAACTCTAAGGTCATCTGGAGAAGCCCTACTCTTTATCCTACCACTGTCTCAGGCTTTTTTGGTGGGAACAAGGGAGAAAGCCTCCTTGGCAGCTGCTCCCAGACTTTGAAACTTCCTCCCCAGAGAAACCAGGATGGTCCCATCCTTGCTCTCCTGGCGGTAGGTGAAAACATTTTTGTGCTGCCAGGTTCTTATAAACTGACAAGGGTTGGACCTCTAAGGCTGTTTGGTGATGTTTTCAAGATTTTAAAGGTTTTTTTTTTTTCAGAGTTTAAAAATACATTTTAATGTTTTTAATGTTTAATGTTTTAACTTTTAAATTGTTTTTTTAAATTTTATATTTCAATTGTTATTTTTTACTTTTGTATTGTTTTTAACTTGTATTGTTTTAAATATGTTGTTAGTTGCCTTGAGTCCCATTATCAGGAGAGAGGCAGGATATAAATGAATATAATAATAATAATAATAATAATAATATGCATTTTTAAATATACTGTCCAAATGAACATTTCAAAAGGCTCGGCTACATGGGCCAGAATACGGCAGTTCCCTACTGGCGTATTCCGCCCATAGATCTGGCACATTCCTCCCCTGCTACCAGCACGTCTGGAGTCCAGACGAGCATGCCAGCCCATCCTTGCAGCCACTGCCACTACCCTTCGTAGCATACTCCTTGGCATCAGAAAGTGGCCCTGCAGCACATGAGCAAGGCCCCCTGCTTATGATCGGCCCTGGTCACATGCAGCAGGCCTCCTTCCTGGCTATGGAAGAGTGAGGCAGAGGACAACTGCAGTAGTGGGCCAGCATGTCAGAATGGGCTCTTGCAGTCACATAGGGCCCGATCTGTTTTTTGCTGGCTGGAATGGATTTTACCAGGTATTTAAAAAACAACAACACTGTAATGGCCCTTACCTTGTCTTCCCCCCTTCTTAGCACCATCTTTGACCCAGGGGTTGTGAGGACTGCCCAGGGGCAAAAGAGGAAAAAAACCCTGCATCATCAGGACCACAGGGCTTCAAGACAGGAACGAGACAGGTTAAATAGCCTGTGTAGACAAGCCCTAAGTAAAATTTTCTCTTGGTATACTAATTTCAGTGAATTTTGTTAGTTTGTTTTTGCTGAATAACACTCTGCATTTGATATGGAAATCCAGAGATGTTTTAATGGTAACATAAGACTGTTTCCACATTAGAATATGGGATATTAAGTGCAGTGCATTCTTTCAATGAGATTGTTTTTAGCGTAATGAAATAAGCCCACTGTTACTCATGCATCCTAAATTGTGCATATGCATAGTGGACAAGTCCACTGTGTCCCTAGCTTCTATCAAAGAATTGTGTTTACATGTATTACTCAGAAACACACATACACAAAGCCCTTAAGTAACATTCATCTTCTCTCTAGGGGACAGCATAGCAGAATGCTAACTTCTTAAAATGGAATAAAATACCTTCACTCTACACTCTCTTGAATGGTTGTTCTATGTCCTGGGTTCACAAAAGTTTCAGGGGAAGAGAATTAATTTTAGAAGGATATTGTCAATTCTGGCTTGCAAGTTTTCTTGAGTCAGCTTCCCGAAGGCTGCTAGAACTTTCTGCCTGCTGTGCACTGAATGTGTGGCCTTGCTTTAGGCTTTGAAAAATACCTTAGGATGAAGAAGAAAAATGGTTTCATCATCTCTTAGCATTTATTTCCTGATGTAAGCTGGATTCAGTTCCCAGATACTGAGATACATTCTTTAAGTCTTGTTTGTGATAATTATTTGGAAGCAAATTTAAGATGAGTCACCTGAAGCATTTTAAAATCATGTTGGCAAAATGAAGGCTTAAAAGGACGCTTTATGATTTATTTTTATGAAACAAATTACAGTTTAATTTGTGGGTTTCTAAAAAATGGGTCGGTTGAGCATTGCAGGAAATAGCAGTGAAGAAACAAGGTATAACAATGCTTGGCAGCTTTAAGCACAGTTCTACTGAGATTTTGGTGATGGCTACAATACTGTATATCGCACATTGGATAAAAGCTAGTGATAGTGACATCACCCTTTGACTTTTAGCAAACTATTTCAGGATCCTATGTCTGTATACATGTTGGAAATCTATTCTTCCATTTGAAAGGAATAATCCTTTCTGGAACATGGATACCAGAGGGAGACATAGCTGTAGTTATTGTGTGCCTTCAAGTTATTTCCAACTCATTATGGCCCTAAGATGGGGCTTTCTTGGCAAGATTTGTTCAGAAGGGGTTTGTCATTGCCTTCCTCTGAGGCTGAGAGTGTGTGACTTCCCATGGTCACCAAATGGGTCTCCATGGCTGAGCGATGATTTGAACCCTGGTTTCCCAGAGTACCAGTACAACACTCAAACCACTACACCATGATGGCTCTTCAGTGGTCTAGTGCTAGGACAATTTTTCCTTCTGTATTCTTGGATCTATTCTGCTCTTGGTCTAGAGAAGCTTCTTCAGAAACTATTACATTTATTGAAATACACAGGGATACAGGGTGTATAACTTTAGAAAACTTTAGTCCAAGGCTGCTGACACACTGCAGAAATAATGCAGTTTGACACTGCTTTAACTGCCATGGCTCCATCCTATGAAATCCTGGGATGTGTAGTTTGTTGTGGCACCAGAGTGCTCTGACAGAGGCAGCTGAATATCTCATAAAACTACAAATCCCAGAATTCCATAGCATTGAGCCATGGCAGCTAAAGCAGTGTCAAACTGCATTATTTCTGCAATGTGTCAGCAGCCTAAGTGCTCCTTTAAGTTCCTGGGATGGGGAGCAACAAAGACAAGATCAAAGCTTTTTTTTTTTCTTTAAAGGAGCATGCAAAGATTTAAATGGATGGATAAATATGGAGCAAAGTGTGAGACTTCATGAGGACCTTATGGCGGAGGAAAAAGCAAGAGGAATAGTAGAAGCTGGCAAGAGAGAATAGTTTAAGAAGAGAAAGCACTATATATTTATACCTTTCCTTCTTCTTTTTTTTTTTTTTTTAAAATCTGTCATGCCAAGGTGCTGGAGACAGGTGAAGCTGGTAAAAAGGTTGCCCTGTAGGTCTCTAAGTTCTACTGGATGCTTAAAAAACAAACAAACCCAGATACAAACCCCTTCTGCTATCCCCTCTTGGTGACAAGAAAAGATGCCTCTGTTCTTTCTACCATCATTTCCTGGTACTCGGACCAATGCTATATATAGCATTGTCCTGGACACCAGAAATTCTGGGAAATGCAATATTACCAGGGTACAACAGCATATCAGGTGCCTCAGGAAACTGCATTTTCCAGGATCCGTGCTATAGTAGCGTTCAGGATGGGATGAAGGGCAATTTCCAATATTCTTGCAACTATAAGTGTTACAGAGGAACTATGGGGGAAAGGGGCAGTTTGGAATATAGAGTAGTTCTATATTCTGAGCACACCAAATTAACATTCCTAAAGGGAGGGTTTTGTTTTTGTTTTTTGCAAACTTGCTGATTCATAGTTGGTATGTGTAGGAGTGTGCACATCTTCCATGTTGCAAATCTGCCTTGCTCTGACTACAAGATCCCAGGTAGAGCATAATGTAATGATGTCATAAGGTACTTTGGGGGCTACTTTTATTGAACAAACTATTGACCTAGACAGAATACTGCTTTAAGCAGCATGCTGTAACTGGCATTTTAAAAGACCTCAGGCCAGAATTCTGAAACACTGCAGCACATGCATGAAATGAAGACCATTAAAGCAGAATTTTAGAATTGGGGCAATTTGGGGTAATTTGAACTCAACTAATTAGGAGCCAGAACTGCTATATGATCAGCAATTGCTGTTATAAATTTGTAGCTTCTTTAAGGGCAGCAATAAATGGAGGACTCTCTCTCCCTCCACTTTTCTCCAAGTATCAGAGAAAGTAATTCAGCACCTCTGAAACTGGGAAATCACACAGTGACTAGGTTGATCGAAATTTGCTGATGGATACATAGATCTAGTAATGGTGCTAGCATTCATATGTTTTATTATAATGTTCCACAGGAATGATCCAATTGTTAGTCCCAACTACAGTAGATTCTTGAATCGGTGAGAAATTTTGTAAGTTCTATTGCTTCAGGACCTTATCAGACCGTACAAATATGGCATCATAAGGATGCCTAATGATTGCGAAAGGGCATGTGTACCAGATGACATCGCCCTTTTGCAATCATGTCCACTCCAAAAACATTCCCATTTTATTGGCGGCCAAAGCCTTGGGCTGTCAATAAAAAGGAACACTTTATTCACCTCTTAAAATTACACAACATCATGGAGTACAGGCGCCCTTTCGTGTTCATTACACATCATTATGATACCATATTTGTCGTGTCTGATAAAATCCTACACAGGGGTGGTGGTGGTAAAAATCCAGATGAGATTCAAACTACTTTGGTCCAGAGTGGCAGTGCATGAAATTCAGAGTATTCTGGTCCAGATTTCAATGTTACATCTACCAAAACCAGAACTTGCATTGGGTTTTTACAGCAGCACCCCCATATTTGCTCATTCACCATCCGCTGATTCAATTATCCATGGATGGCAACAGCAGGGGGGTGGGTGGATGGGGGAGGGAGGGGAGGAGAAGAGATCTCGCCTCCCTTCTCCCACCTCCCCTGGGATCACCCCCGTGGCAAGAATGGCGATGAGGGCATTCACTATTATCCATGGATTTCATTATCCATGGGTCCCCTGGAACTAATTCCCCACTGATACGGGGGTCCTACTGTACTTTTCCACTCATTCAAAGATTTTACTCATGCTTGACTCTGTGCCCTTTCTGAAGACAGATCAGGCTGCTGCCTCACAATGGTGGGGTGGGAACCCATTCTGGCTTCAGAGAGGGCAACTACTGCTGTTGCTTTGCTTTTCCTGGAGCTCTGAGGGGTGATTGTGTGCCAGAAAACCAAGGTCTCAGTGGTATTCAGCCTCTCTGAAGCCAGATCAGGTGGCTAGCCTCATGTTGGTGGGATGAGCACCTGTTCTGACTTAAAGAAGGGACTACCACTGGTGCTTTGCTTTACCCATAACGCAGTTGATTATTGTGTTCTTGAAAAGCAACCCCCCCAGTGGTAGTTGCCCTCTCTGAACCCAGATGGCAACAGCTGGCAGGGCTCACCAGGGGTTCTGATCTCAGAGAGAGTGACCACCACTTGGGCTGTGCCTTTGGAATGAAAAGTGGTGCTGGGGAAGAGAAAACATTGCATTGCCTCAGACAGCCCTTGTCTCCTCCCCACCCTTCCCTGAATCTAGTGTGGAGGGATTGTTCACATGGCAGTTTTCTTCAGAGTTTCCAGCAATCTGTGGAGAAAATGGTGAGAAAATGGTAAAACCTGGATTAGGAGGGTATTCCCTGAGTCTGGTGTGAATAGGCCTATACATCATGTGTTACTCTTGGATCGCCTGAGAGAGTTAGGAATTGGATGCACTGCTCTGCGATGGTTCCATTCCTTTCTCTCGGGCAGATCCCAGAGGGTGAGACTCGGGGACAGCTGCTCCTCCAGAATTGAGCTCAATTGTGGCGTCCCTCAGGGTGCCATACTGTCCCCGATGCTATTTAACATTTATATGAAGCCGCTGGGAGAGATCATCCGGAGGCATGGAGCTTGGTGTCATCAGTATGCTGATGACACTCAGATATATTTCTCCATGACCAGATCATCGGCTCAGACTTCAGATGGTGTCTCTCCTCTCAATGACTGTCTTAGAGCGGTAATGGATTGGATGAGGAAAAACAGATTGAGACTAAATCCAGACAAAACGGTGGTACCGACAGTCACAGGCCCGAAACCAGGTCTGGGAATACAACTTCCAGTCCTGGATGGACTCACACTCTCCTCTAAGAACTGTGTTCGCAGTCTGGGGGTACTCCTGGATTTGTCGCTTCACATGACTAGTCAGGTGAATGCAACGGCCAGAAGTGCCTGTTATCAGCTTCGGCTGATACGCCAACTGTGCCCTTACCTGGATACAAGGGATCTGGAAACTGTGGTACATGCTTTGGTAACCTCACGTTTGGATTACTCTACATGGGGCTACCCTTGTGCCTAACCCAGAAACTTCAGCTGGTACAAAATATGGCAGCCAGGTTAATTACGGGTACATCTAGGAGAGAGCACATAACACCTGTGCTTAAATCTCTCCATTGGCTGCCGATTAGTTTCCGGGTGCAGTACAAGGTGTTGGTTTTAACCTTTAAAGCCCTACATGGCTTGGGTCCATCTTATCTCTGGGACCGCCTCATCCCATATGATCCCCCCCCGCGCACTTCGGTCCTCTGGGAGGAACCTGCTGCAGCCTATGAAAACTAGGCTGTCGCAGACCTCCCAGAGGGCCTTCTTTTCTACGGCTCCCAGACTTTGGAATGGCCTGCTGGATGAGATCCGTCTTATCACTACTCTTGATAACTTCAAGAAAGCGCTAAAGACGGATCTCTTCCAGCAGGCCTTCCCAGAATAACTTCCCGGTTCAAGTGGACTGATTGCTACCCACCCCCTTGCCATCGTTGCCTTTATTTATTTATTTATTTACTGTATTTTATCTTTGTTTTACCTCTCCATTAGTTTAATTTAGTTTTAAGGGGTGGGAGGGTTAGGATGGGGAAGGATTGTTTTAACTTGATGTTGTTTTAATCTTGCTGTACGCCACCCCGGTTGCCGAGCAG
Source organism: Gambelia wislizenii (assembly GCA_030847615.1). Lineage (NCBI taxonomy): Eukaryota > Metazoa > Chordata > Lepidosauria > Squamata > Crotaphytidae > Gambelia > Gambelia wislizenii. Next base: position 224,033,157 of record JAUMIR010000003.1, on the reverse strand, counting down.
AGGGGCGGGTTAAAAATAAAAAATTATTATTATTATTATTATTACTATTGCACCAGATTTGGGGAAAAGGCCATATATCATGTGGCATTATCAAGCCAAATTCAGAGGGGATTTGGGGTTTGTGACTGGTGTAGACAAGCCCACAGTCACAAAGAATAGCAGAATTCCTGGGGTGCTGAAGCTCCTTGTATTTCTTTCTACAGGCCCCCTTTTCATAATTTCAGCTACATTTTGGAACTATTTGCTAATCAGCCATTTGGAAACTACTGCCTTGCAGTTTAAAGCAGCAATCTCCAATCCTCTGATCTCAGATTTGTCCTGATTCCATTATAGTTACTAGCCTGCAGTATGTGATCTGAAAGTTAATATTTAAAGGACAAAAATCTATTGTCTGTGAGTGCAGTGGCCATGAACAATGGGAGGAAGACACTGGGGGATCAGGGTGCTTGATGTTAGAGGTAGCAACCTTATCACGTCTGTAGTCGGTAGTTGCTAATTTGCATGTCTCTCTAACACTTAGACACTGTAGAAATAATGCAGTTTGACACCACTTTAACTGCCTTGGCTCCATCCTACAGAATCCTGGGATGTGTTGTTTTGTCCAGCACTAGCACTCTTTGGCAGAGGAGGCTAAAGAGCTTGTAAAACTAAAAATCCCAGGATTCCATAGGATGGAACTACAGCACTTAAAGTGGAGTAAAACTGCATTATTTCTAGAGTGCAGACACACCCTAAGAGATTGGGCATAGCAAGAATTGTAATGTTGTTTCGTCTTTGTTGGTTTTAGCCACACTGTCTATCTTTCTGCATAGTTTAGTCTGCAGTTATTCTGAATCTCTCTTATTTCCATTTTTGCAGCCTGTAGTTCTCTCAGTCCTCCATATATGAAGAGCACATGTTGCAGAATGTTTCACCATGAGAAGTTATGAAACCTTTAATATTTATAAGTAAACCAACTTCATTTATTTACCAAAGAAGACTAGGAGCTTATCTACATGGGCCACAATATGCTGGCTCCTTGCAAGCATATTCCACCTACAGATCTGGGCTAGTCTTCTCCTCTAACCAGCACAAAACAGGCTGGAGTCCAGTGAGCATGCTGTCCCATCCCTGCAGCCACTGTGGCTGCATTCTGCATTCCACTCTTTGATGTCAGGAAGCAGGCCTGCAGCATGTGAGCAATTCCCCCTGCTTGTGAGCAGCCTTGGCTACAGAAAAGCAAGGCAAAGAGCAGCTGCAGCAATGGGCCAGTGTGCTTGAATGGGCTTCTGAGGTCATGCAGAGCCCGATCTGTTTTTTGCCAGTTGAAGTGGATTTTAACAGGTATTATTTTTAAATGTTTTATTGGGCCCTACTCCATCTTCCCCCATCATGGCCCTGTCTTTGCCCCAGGGGTTGTGAGTATTTCCCATGGCCAAAATGGGGCAAAAGCCCTGTGTCATCAGAACTGCAGGGCTCAAATATGGAGCCAAGATGGGGTAAATTGCCCATTTAGACAAGCCCTAAGACTGCTTTATTTCTCTTTCAGACCCTGTGTGCAGTTGGTTGTCATGGTGTGAGACTGGTTGTAGCTCGAAAACAAATTACTTTGTTTGTTGGATACACTAATGTCATATTCCCCAGCACTTGAAGCTGGGAGATTTTGTCTGACTTCCCTCAGTAGTACCATACAACCTTGGAAAAAAGTCAAGTGCTGGTATGGTACACCAACAGGATTTTAGCCTAAGATCTTTACTCATCATTGTCTATCATAGTTTTTATTTAGTTATAGAAGAACCCTGTCTGTTTCTGTTACCTCTTTTTCTACGTGCCAGCATTTGAAATTGCTTAAATAACAATATTAAGCATCTAGGTGAGAGATTTGTTGGGCTGATAAAATGCCAGCTGGGTTTGGCATGAAAAACTTATATATTATGAATGTGCATAAAGATAGAATTCTATTTGTACATATTCTGGCTTCAGATCAGAGAGGACTTGAAGCATATACTTAGCAGCAACAGCACCACACCTCCTCAGAAAAAGAGCTCCAGCCAAGAGATAGGAACGGTTGTCCTTAGTTCCCATTTTGTCTTTATCACCACCTAAAGTGAAATCCTCCCAAGCTTTCTTCCCCACCCTAGTGATTTCCCTTGCTTTTTAAATTCCTAGGTGACACATATCATATACAACATGTTAACTCTCTCCTATCTGAAGACTTTATCAGATTAGTGTCTAAAAATGCTGTAATTCCATGATTGAGGAAAGCAGAAACATAGTGGCATGATTATAGTAATTATTGCCCCTCATTTTAATCACGCAATACTACCACCATGGAATTATTCTATGATCACCACTAGCAGTTTAAAAAGGGGATTTCAGCTAGCGCTATAGTAACACTTGTCTTCACATTGCCGTCTAATGACAGACTATTAATGCCTCCTGCTGGCCATCATATGTGGCTTTAATAAAAAGATTCTCTTCCATGATTTTGCATGGGCAAGATTTCAGCTATTCTTGCAAGAAGATGCAACATTGCTCTAAAACACTAAAAACAAATAAATAACCAAAGAAGTTCACAAATAAACCCTTAAACAACCAAAGGTACCAAGAAATGCCAATGGTTGATTAAAAGAACACACTGTAGGCCCTCTTCACATTCTCCCCCAGAAGTGTAATTCTGTATTCTCATTGAGAAAGGGGAGGGGAAGAAAAGGACCACCCATTCACACTGGAATTGCACAATTACAGCAAGATGTGATTATTGCACACTTGTCAAAACTGCAAAAAGAGCAATATTGAGGGCTATTGAGGGCTTTGCCCATCATTTAAAAGTTACACCTAATTAACAGGTGTAGCACACATAGACTATGGAGGATGGTGATGTTGTGCTATAACGGGAACCCATTCATGATACTATGGTGTCATAACTCTGCTATTACAGTCCCATCTGATAAAGTCATAATAGTGATTTTATTCTTCCCACCTGAGGGGGGAATCTACCTGGAACCAAGGCAACAGAGAAAGGACTTTTTCAAATGGGGGGGGGGAAAACCCTGCCAAGGTCGGGAGGAGGATGGTGCTGTCTTGCTTACAGCTCCCCATTTCAGATGGCTCCATCCTCCTCCCAACCTTCTCCCTTGCTTCCTGTGTCTGGGGGAGTGAGAAACATGCCACTTTTTATTGACAGGAGTTCTCTGTTAATACAAGCGGCACATTCTCATGCCTGCAACACAGAGGAAGCATGGGGGAAGGTTGGGGGGAGGACAGCGTCATCCAAAATGGAGTGCTGTAAGCGAGACAGCGCCATCCTAGTCCTGACCTCAGCGGTCCCCCCCCCCTTATGAAAAAGTCCAAAGTGCACAGTTTTTGAAGACTATTCAAAGTTCGGGACTTATTCTGTGCAAAACCTATACATAGCATGCTTGTGCAGAACACAGCATTTTCTGTATAAGAAACAGTGTTTTCTGCACAGAAAATAAAATAATACCACACAAAGGTTTGAGAATGTCTTCCCCTGAAGATTAAAGTTGTTTTGGACTACAACTCTGACACACATTTTTGGATTAAAACACCCATCTTCCCCACCCATTGGCCATGCTCATATGTGTGCATAGGGAGATGGAGTTATGGTTGAAAACAACATCAAAAACTTACGGGATGGCTGGCTGTTAATGTTCAGTGCCTGACTGGCACTGACATTACCCTTATTTAAGTACTAAGTTAAAACCTGGTTTTTCATCCAGACTTACAGGGCCTCATGAGATCAGGGCGTGTTTTTCATTCTTTCCCTGACTGCACATGTTGCTTTCTTTGAATCTGTAAATTGATTTAAAGAGTTTTAATTGTTTTAGATTTAAAGTGATTCTGTTGGTCGTTCCCTGTCATAAGATCTGTTGATACTTTAATCAAACAACATTTGTTTGTGTCCTGCTTTTAAAGTGTCACATTTTTAGGGGAACAGAAAGTAGTTTGGTGTTTGTTTGACCATGTAGAGCCTTGTCTTCTTACATTCTTGCAGTTTTAATAACTAGTATTTCCATCTGGGTCTTTTTAAATACAAGTAGTGACTGGATTCAGCCCTGCATGTTTTTTTTTTTTAACCAAAACGAAATTCTTCATGTTGGTGTAGCATGGGCTGAGTCAGTGTAAGAGATCTCTGTGGGACTAGGGGCTTGTGTAGACATGATGTCTCCACCCTTGTCTGGCTCCTGGAAATGAGCATAAAGAAAAAGACAAAAAGGAGAATCTTCACATCTCCATTTTTAGGTGAATAGTTCACTTTGACATAAGCAAATTTAAAATCTGAATAGCACACAGTCTGAATAGCACACAGGGGAGAACATTTCCCAAAGCATACACACCACATCTTTGATGTAACATGGACACACTGGTGTCATTGATAAAGCCCTCCTAGTGCAGAGTTTTGGCTATGCATTTTGCCCAACCATGTTCATTTTGCAGTAATCCATTCTCGAGGCAAAAATAAATTGGGCTTGTAAGTGTGCCTGTTTCTCTATAATTATGATGAATAGGAACTTATGCAACTATTCCAAGAGATTTTGTTTTGCATTCTCCTCACGTAAACTTTGTATAGAAATCCTGGTTAATTCAGCCTTTGTATTAAGGCTGTGGTATGTGCAAAGTCAGCTTGAGGTAGCTGAAGCTAGCTCTAAAAAGTAGGTGCAGGTATGCTGACCTCAACAATCACCCACCTTCTAAACACAGAATATTTATGGTCATCTTGTTTAGGCATATTTACTTGTTTACATACTATATATTGCATCAGATAGACAAACAAGCAGGCAACAAGTTTCCAGTACAATCCCAATGACCATAACTTAGTTTGAGCTCTTTGTTGAGATATGGATAGCAACTTGGAGCTATACGGTAGGGCTTGAAGTCAGAAACCCCTACCTCATGCCATGGCCCTAGTTCAAATTGGGGACCCCCTCTGATTCAGTTGGGCCTGAAAGCAGATGAGAAATTGGAAATAATTAATTAGTTACTTTCAATCATTCACAGTTTCAACAGTGATTATAGAATTTGTCATTTTAACTCTAAATGCAAACATTACTTCTGAATAATTCCTGATCTCGTTACTTTAAATTCATTAGCAGTCATTTTAGTTATGTTAAGTGACACACACACACACACACACATTTTTATTGATTAGGAGTCTGCAATCAATTTGGCCAAATCCTGATCCAAATTAACCAGATGCAGGTTGATTGATATTGGATCCAGATCCAGTCAGGTTGTCCTAATTCAGTTCCAGAGTGTAATGGCACAGTTTGAATGGATCTGGAGAGATTATGGAGATTTGAACATTAGAAACAAAACTACGGAAGGGCCAGATGGTGTGTTTGCACCATGACCAAGCATCCATCTCCTTTGGAAGTGGCCGTGCCATATTTTTTTGGAAGCGGCTGTGCCATATTAAGCAACTTCTGTGCTTAAAATATGGTGCGGCCGCTTCCCAAGTTGCACGGACGTGCCACAAATGATCCCGGAAGAGGGACGCCGTCATCCAAAAAGGGCCCCCTGCCGCGCAAGAGCACCGTTCCTCTCCTAGGACCTGATATCGTGGTAAGCACCATCTGAAAATGTCCTGTCTCTGAGTCAGAACCCATTTCCAGGTCCTGGTAGCAGGGAAAGACACTGCCCCATCCCAATTGGCCCTAATTGCATATATTTATTTGTTTATTTAAATATTTCTACTGCCCTCTCACCCTCTCTCTCTCTCTCTCTCTCTCAATATATATATATATATATATATTTATCAGGATAGCTTACAAGTAAAATTAAAACAAACAAATTAAAATAATTTAAAATAATAATAAAGAATTTAAATATAATGAGAAAGTATTGACCATAATATCAAGTTAAAACAGATTTAAAAGATTAAAATAATTTTAAACTATGTGAATCAATATTTGAGATGAATCAATATGGCCCACTTTGTGCGTAAATGAAAGTGGGCCTCCAAGGGGAGGGCATTACACAATTAAGGTGCCATGGCTGAGAAAGCCCTTCCCAAGTGCCAAAACTGTGTATTGACCTCACTTGTGGGACATAGAGGAGTTCCCCCCATGCCAGATTTGCTTTCTCAGTGTGATTCATATTTTTTTAAAATTAGGAATACAAATCTTATTTCATTCTTCAGTTAGGAATGTCAAATCTCTCTTATTTCAATGCTGCATGAAATAATGAAAGATTTCTTTTTTCTCTCTCTCTCTCTCTCCACTGGTGGCATTTCTGAGAGTTTCTGCACATTTTTAATGCTTTTCCCCTTTGGGGACCTTTTAAACAAATTTTCTTTCTGTAAAAACATTGTGTTCAAAATTTGTATTTTGTGCAAAACACAGCTTTTTTGTGCCAAAATATTGGATCCCCACACACACACATAAAAAACCCTAAACAAACAAACAAACAAGAACACTAGCCTTATCAGTCTTGCTCAAGGACAAGACAAATGTGTGGTGGCTGACACTGTTTTTGATGTTTTCTTGACTTGTTGAGACATCCAGTCAGGAACTCAGGATGAGAAAACTGGAGCATATTCTTTCCATCCAGACTATCTTCAACAAGTTGTTTGGCCTTTAGCAGATATGCTACATAAATCCTTGACCATGTTTTTTTTTTTTTAAGAGAGATTACACTAAATTCCCACCAATCCCACCCCACCCACCGCACACATATTTTTGGTGCAAGGTTTGTGACAAACCTAGTTGTACCAATCATATCTACACTACATGTTTTCTGTGATACAGCTAGCAGGTGCCCTAGCTAGCACACTGACCAGTACTGTTGCTTACAATAATCAATGGATATCATCCCATGGTAAAAAGGGCCCCTTTAAACTACCATGAAGCAAATAATTCAGGTACTCCAAGGACAGTCAGTGCTTGCAAAGTGCCAGGAACATCCTCCTGGAACTATGTCAGGAACAGCGTTGTGGTTCTTCCAGTATGCATGCCTGGATTTACTTCCCCAAAGATAGTACACCCTCTGTGAATTTATATAATTACCCTTCCCCGCTTTATGCTGCCCAATTATCACTCCCACACACTTTTTGCAGCTGTATTTTTTGAATTACAAATATATATTTTCACATTGTTTCTCAAGGACTGCAAAGGAATAATTGTATAATAAGCTACACAAAGGTGTTGCATACAGTACGTCATGCTACAGAGCTGTGGTGGGTTTGTAGACCTGTAATTCAGCGTGAAGCTTGTTTTGAATCACTTCTTTGAGACTTGCATTCATTTGCCACCTTGCTTCCAGCAGTGCAATGTATAAATCTAAATAAATACATTGCAAAGATTAGTGATCCAGAGCCTAATATAAAAAGTACTACATAAGAGCTGTGTGTTTTCTAGTTGACAGTTTTAATCTCATGGGTGCAGCTTATTGCTGTCGGAAAATTACATGTAAAATTTACGTTGGTTTTGGCAATGGGACAAAAAGCATCAAGCTGTACAGAACTATATTCTTATGCTAGTCTCCTGTTAAGGAAAAATATTTATTAAGTTTAGTGTACGGGAGATTGAAGATGATTTAGATGAAAAGCCTAATTTTACAGCAGAATGCTTGATGGGCTGGTATGTTGTGGTCAGGAAATGGTCTACAGCATGTGAGGGTCTTATAATCCATGTTTCAATGTGCCAATAATTTATTGTCAGGATAGTGATGCTTGAAAGAATGTGATCTTTCCAAATTCTGATAGAAACTGATCAGAATTGGCACTTGGACTAAAGTGTGGATTAGATTATAGTTAACTATCAGTATTTGCCCTTCCTGAATTTTCTGGCATAATTCTTAAGGGGACAAAAAGAGAGGAACATATCAAAAATGCACTTGGAAATTCTTATTGTTAAAGAAAATACATTCATATATGCATATCTGGAGAGTTTAAATTACTTACTTAAACATGTATTTATATGGAAATATTTATGTAGGTTTAATGCCACATTAATGTGGAAAGAGATAAAAAAAGGTGGCCAGAACTGGGTTTGAACAGTTCATACTAATGTGCCAGCTATGGCTGTTCCTTGAGATGTCATATTTGGCCACAGTAACACATGCCTTCATTAAATCCTATTTGGATTACTGTAATGCATTCTGTGTGGGGCTGCCTTTGGAAACTCTTTGGAAACTTCATCAGATCCAAAACGCTGCGGCTAGAATGCTGACTTGGGATTGTGGTGGTTATCGGAAACATATACCTTGCTTGCTGAGACAGCTTCACTCGCTATCGGTCCATTTCCAGGCAGAATTTAAAGTTGTTGTTACTGTTGTGTGCTTTCAAGTTGTTTCTGAGTTATGACAACCCTAAGGTGACCCTATCATGAGGTTTTCTTGTCAAGATTTGTTCAGAGGATGTTTGCCTTTGCCTTCCTTTGAGACTGAGAGAAAGTGACTTGCCAAAGGTTGCCTAGTGGGTTTCCATGGCTGAGTGAGGCTTTGAACCCCAGTCTCCATAGTCCAACACTCAAACCACTACACCATGCTGACTCTTTGGGAATTTAAAGTACTGGTTATGAACTATAAAGCCCTATATGGCTTACGTACAGACTATCTGGAAGACTGTATATTCCTCTGTGAGATAGAGGGAGGTTCAATTGGCCCTCTCTCTGATCTCTTTTTGCTGGCAGGAAAAAACCTTATTATTTATATAGGCCTTCAGCTTTTAACTGGTTGGGATAATGTAGCACGTGTGCTGGTTCTTAATATGTAGTAGGTGTAAAGTGTTTTTTAACTGTTTTTAAGTGGATTGTTGTTTAATGTTTTTTAAGCTTTTGTATTACAGATTGTTCTAGCTATTTTGCTTTAACTTGCAATGTAAACAGCTTTAGGTCCCATATGGGAGAAAAGCAAGCTATAAATCAAATAAATAAATAAATAAAATGACCCCATGCAAAATGATGCAGATCAGAAAAAGACCAATTTGCCTATCCCTAGCTCAGACATGCCAGGAACTTTCTTCATGTATTCTGGGTTTCTGAGTCCTTCTCATCATTACTTCTCATTTGAGGGACCACTTTATCATCTCAACACTGGGGGGAAAATGGAAATATTCTCTTTCAGATAACTACAGAGACAGGAAGCATAGTGTACACATGTTTCCTGTCCCTTCCCCAAGTGATTTGAGCAGGATTGTTAATACACAGGGTCTCTTGGAGTGTTGTTAAGAGGACATGTTTTGCCATAAGTTGAAGCCCACTTGACAGTACTGTATGTAACAATAACAACAACCACCCCTCAATGTAACTGATACAATACATTATGTTAAATTTTCTTAACAGTGCAGAGCCTGAGGCAGAAAATAACCTTTTTGTTCCATGTTGAGACGTTCCAGTCACCGTGCAGGTGGAACAGCTTCTTGCTGAGCCTGTTCCTTCTCACATACAGCTGCACATACAAAAGTTCTCACAGGAACTTCTCACATATAGCTGCGAAGAATAGAGGTAATGTGAAATGGCTGGAGTGAAACTGTCCTCAATAAAGAGAAAGTGACTAGGGGCTTGTCTACATGGGCAATTTACCCTGCCTTGGAGCCCTGCAGTCCTAATGATGCAGGACTTTTGTTCCATTTTCCCCCCAGGCAGTCCTCATGACCCTGGGGGCAAAGTCAGGGCTAAGATGGGGGAAAGATAGGGTAGGGCCTGTTATAGCATTTTTTTTTAAAAAAAATACCCAGTAAAAGCTGTTCCAGCTGGCAAAAAACCAACAAACAAATGGATCAGGTCTCATATGACTGTAGGAGCCCATTCATGCATGCTGGCCCATCGCTGCAGCTTGGTCTGCCTTGGTCTTCCATAGCCAGAAAGGGGGCCTGCAGCATGTAACCAAGGCTGGTGACATGCAGGAGGCCTTGCTCACATGCTGAGTGTACGCATCCTGACGTCAGAGAGTGTGACACAGAGGGCAGTAGCGGCAGCTGCTACAGCGATGACCATTTCATACAGGTAACATGGGGGGATGGGCATGATCTATAGGCAGGATATGCCAGCAGGGAGCTGGTGTATTCTGGCAGTGTAGACGAGTCCTAAGTTGGGTTTGGTTTTAGAGGACAAGCAACACAAAATGTATAAAGATCCATTTTACATTTTTTCTTTCTTTTTGTTCAAAGGGAGTTGGTATAGGGAGTGGCAGAAAGATACAAATTACATCAAGGGAGGAGGGCCATTGGATATAGCTTTTGCTTATCAGCCATTTTCTTGCTCTAAATTGCCTCTCAAAAGTTGTTACTTTCCTTAAAAGGGAAAAAAAAATCATAAGGAGTAAAGTCAGAAAGTGTTCATAATGCCTGAATGACGTAGAGTCATATTGAAGACACAGAAAACCTTGAAGTTCCTAGAGATTTCAAGTACAGGTAAGCATGTGCAAAACATTCTGAGCCATATTCCAGAACATCATAATGTATTCTGCTGATATGATAACAGCAGGACACGCCATGGAATAAGAGAACAAAGAACAAATGTGACATACATTGTTTGAAATCATGCTTGCTTCTTATTGGTGACTATGAATGTATGCCATAGCTGTTGATCAGTTGCTGCCACTGCAACATTTTTGTTGATCAGTTGCTGCCACTGCACATTTTTGTAAGAATGCTATATAACATTAGATTAATTGCTTGTTTGGGTGGAACCGTGGACTACCAAACTAGAGTCCACCTGTGTGGTTAGATACACTGCCGAGTTCAGTCTACTATTAGTCCGTATATAAACCTTAAAGTGTTAAAAACAAAACCCTCGTTCGGGGGAGTCATATTTCTCCCAACGTCTCAGCTATTCTGGCCCTTTTTCTTTTTTTAAAACTTTATTATCCTTAAAACATTCCATCACTACACATTCATATTTACCTACATAACAATATATAACTATCACAATATGTTAATAGTCTTGTGTCTTCTCTTACAAAGTAACCATATAACACATAACACACACACACAAACCTCACATATCGCTCACCCATTCTTCTGCTAACTTCCTATCTAAACCTTCTCATGCTATAATATAGTCTTCTACATAAGTCTTCTTTCTCTTCTCTTTCTTACATGTTTATTTTGCTATTACAATGTAATTATTCTATATTTCCTTTACCCTGTTATCACTCTTGTTCTTCTATCTCTTCCTTTTTTCTTCCCCCCTCTTTTTTTTCTGTCTAGAATGCTATTTAATTATTTATTGTTTGTCCTTTTCCTTTTGTTTATACTTTCAATATTTAGAGGATCATGTTCCGTAACTTATTAGTTTAATCTTAATTGTTTCAATTTAATTCGTTAATTAAGACTTAGGGATTGCTGCAAATTTTCCCCTTTTATTTTCTAGATATTCAGATAGTTTCTTCCAGTCCGTCCAGTGTTTTTCTATATACTTACCTTTCAAGAGTAAGTATATAACGATCCACTTCAATGGTTTCATATGTCTTAAGCAACCATTGGTCTACTATAGGAGCATTCTTGTCTTTCCACATTGACACATATGTAATTCTTGCCACCGCTAACATGTAAAACAATATTTTCCCGTTATCTTGTTCTATATTTGGAAATATGGAAATATAGGAAATTTTTCTTTTTCTTTTTTACAGAATACCCTTCCATGCCAAATATCCCATATGCAAGGAAAGCTAGAACTTCAGGGGGAAAGGCTAGTTTTCTTCATACAGGAGGAGATTGATAATTTTGTACAGAGGTATATTCAATCAGCATGTCTGAAACTGAAATGTATACAGTTACAGTCCAGATAAAAGTTTACTTTCTCTATGAATTACTAGGCCCATAAGGGGAAAAATCCATGCAAATTACTAAATTCATGCAGATAAGTTAACATTTATGTTTTAACTACTCTTTCATTTTTGATTGCACATTTCTGTGGGTGGGGATCTTCTAGGCCAATTTTGCCAGTTAAGAATATAAAAATTTTATTTATTCATTTATTTATTTATTTATACCCCACTCTTCAGCCACAAGGCTATCAGAGCGGCTTACAAATTGTTTTAAGCAATAGCAATTTACACATCTACACTGCATTAAGCAGTTTCCAATGTGTGTTAGCTAATTGCCCCCACAAGCCGGGTACTCATTTTACCGATCTACGAAAGGATGGAAGGCTGAATGAACCTTGGAGCCCTCTGGAATCGAACTTGCAACATGATGACTTGCAGTACTGGCATTTAACCACTGCACCAGATTTTAAAATCCAGATTGATGGAATGGTGGGGGCTGGAAAGTGACCCGCAGGTTCCTTTTGAAAGTCATCCACAAATTATCAGTTCACCTCTGGCAAGAGAAATCAATCTCTTCCTCAGCAGACTGCTGGGTAAAGAGAAAGTTATGGAATGGCCAAGAGAAAGAGAGATAACAGTTGGTGGGCCTAGCAGTTGTCCCACTAGCCCTGCCCAGAGCTGTTTCAACTCTATTTCCTACCAGTAGGTGGCTTGTAAGGGATTACTGCTCTCCCCACCCACCCCAATGTGGCACTTCACAGAAAATATATATTTTCATACCACCTTCGATATGGAAAAGTTAGATTTCTGAGCTGTTTAAGGAGAACTGAAGTAGGAGTTAGAATCTAATCTAATCCCCCTGCACTTCCTTTTGATTAACAAGGTAGAAAGATTTTTAAAATAAAGACATTGAAAGGGAAGATTTTATAGAAGATATTATAGAAGATTGAAAACAAATATAACCAGCTAATAATCCAAAGTCTCTTTAAACCTTCCAATATTTTCCGATGACAAAAAAAAAATCTAGCAGTTTTCCCAGAAGTGTACCTTCTGCATTCAAAAAAGGCACAAGAGACTGTGTGGGAGAGATCAGAAAGACTAACTGGAGAAACAGATGCAGGGAAAAAGTCTGTGAACAGTGAACCCTTCTGTAGTCATCTCAGCAGGCAGAGCATCACTTAATCAAATGTCTTCCCCATCTTTGAGATTCTTCTTCTGAGAGAGGTTGCAGTTAAAAGCCTCAAAGAAAGCTGGTTGTTTCCTGGCAGCACATTCACAATGTTTTATTTATGGTGGGACAAAAAGAAAATGTGGCATGTTACCGTCACTCCAGGAGGTTGGCTAGAAGAACTGTAACTGGGAATCTGTGAAACTGACCATTGTCAGAGAGATGAGGACACCAAACCACCTGAACATGCAGCTGCTTGGCTTTTTGGCTGCCCCTTCAGCACCGGGATCATAACTAAAGAGGAAACTTGGAAAGGGGAGTGTTGCAGAGCCCTGACAGACTTTTTTTCACACTGCAGACAGATCTTTCAGAGATCCTTTTGGCGATGTGAAGGCAAAAGCCAACATGAATTTAACTATCTCTATAGGACTGCAAGTAGGGGCTGAAGCTGCCCTGAAAACAAAAGTACACTACAGATGTAATTATTTTCTCTTTTGTTCTTGAAAGCAACAAGTAATTTTAGCAGCTTTCTTCCTGCTGCACAGTTTTCAATTATTATTCACAGCACAGTACTTATTCTGTGCAAAATTCACCTTTTTAAACTGTATTTCACAGTATATGTACAGTTTTTGTCACCAAATTATCTTGTTTCCAGCAAAGAAAATGCTATAGTAAGGGTTTTATTCCATGCAAAATGCAATCTTTATTTTTTTTTCCAAAGAAACCAGCACTTTTTGCACAGGAAACTGATTTTTCTGCACAGAAATTACTATTTCGGCATGTAAATATTATTTTCTGTGCAAAAATTCTGTTTTCTCCATGGAAAATGCTGTTTCCTGTGCAAAAAATGTACAAATTTTGTGCAGAATGAAGATTCTCATCACAGGTCTGCCCTTGCCAGAGTTTCCTGAAACTTGAGAAACTGAACATTTTCAGTTATTCTTTCCACCTCTAGATTGCATACACAATGAGCTACTTTAAGCAATTCATTTTTTGTTTTGTTTTATTTTATGGAATACATTTTAACACCAAATGCTTGTCTCACAAAGGATCAAATGGCATGTCAAAGATTAACATGTTTTATATGGCATAAAGTTTGGGGGGCTGCCGCATACTTTATCAGATGCATCAGATGAAATGGGCTGTAGGCCACAAAATCTTATGTCAAATAAAACTTGTTAATATTTATTGTTTTTGTTAGATCAGACTACCATGGTTACCTGCCTGGAACTTTTCACAAAACGGACCAAATCATCTATTTCCATTCAATATATGGATTAAATGCATGTACAGCCATCCCTCCACATTTGCAGGTTTACCTTTTGTGGATTTGATTATTTGTGAATTTATCTTGGAGGGGGGTAGGAAGAAAAGGGAAAGAGAAAGAACAAAAGAGTGAGGAATGGAAGCCATTTGGCATGAGGAATGCAGAGCAAGCAGGCGGCTGAATGGTTGGATGCAGGAGATGACCCCGTGGGCCCTCCATCACTGTCCCTACCCCTGCTGCTGCTAAATGGGACCTTGCTGGATAACACTCCTGGCTGGTCTCTTCCTCTTCCAGATTGCCACCCTCCTGCCAGGCAAGCCTGCATCCTAAACACTTGCTAGCCAGCCCACCCATCCAGCCCTGCTCCCTCCCTCCTGGCAGCTGAACTGGAGGTGGCAGAGGAGGAAGGGAAAGGGATCTGCTCCCAGTGCCTCCCTCATGGCTTCCCTACCACTCACCCAAGCTGCCCTCCAGAATGCCTTCTCTCCATTCACCCAGGGTCTCCACATGTACCCCAGCTATGGAAGAAAGATACAGGTAGGAAGGATGGACAGAGAAAGAGGCAGGAATGGTGAGCGAGCCCTTGGGGAATATGGTGGCAGTAGTGGTGACACTTGGCAGAGGGAGAGAGGGAAGAGGCTCTGCTACCCCATTCTTCTTGTAGCCTCCCAACCTTTTTCCCCAGGCCCCTCCTATGCCCCTTCTCTCCACTGTGCCCAGTGTCTCCACGTGTGCCCTGGTTGTAGGACAAAGAGACAGGGAGGCTGGATGGCTAGAGAAAGAGGCAGGGATGATGAGCCCCCCGGAGACTATGGTGACATCACCCTGACTCCCTTCTCTAACTCCTTGCCACCCCGAGAGGGTCCCAGAGATATTTGTGGGTTTTTTTCACTTTCATGGGGGTGCTTCTAAACCAACCCCCATGAATGTGGAGGGCCAACTGTATTACATTTTATCAGTTGTTAAGAGCGTGCCAAAACCTGAGAAGCATGGTGTATAGCGGGGGATGTGTTGTTTTTTTGCTTGGGTTCATACAGGTTGCCCACACTCAATGGGTCATAGAAGGTTTCTACAACAGGCCAGGATTTTACTTGAGCATACTGTTGTGCTACCTGCTTTTGAAAGTATGATGGCAATGTGCCCAGCCCAGGGTAATTACAACTTGGAGGCATGTAAATACATGCCATTCAGATAGGTCACCTTTCATTTAAAATATTCATATCCCCTTATCTATAACCTGGCTTATAACAAACTAAAATATTGCCCTCAAACCCACACCCTTACTTGTTAGCCTGATAAATCTTCTTCTTATGCCACTTTCACAGGGATGCAGAAGTAGAGGAATTATCAGACACTTGCAGGCCAACATATACAGCTGATACTGTGTTGTGTTATTTTGGGTTTTGATGGAGGATCTTGTACATTGCAGTGGTCGTACAACAGCTGCAATTTGTTAAGCTAGAACTTGCCCTTCATAATATGATGTTGAATGTCTGCCCTTTAATAGACTTAACAGGATGATCCTTCAGTGTGTATCTTAATAAACACTGTTATTACTTTGCAAAGTCATGATTGCAACAAATTACTGGAATAACCCACCCGAAGGACAGAATAGCAACAGCTATATCAATTCTAATTCCCTTAACAGACTACACCCAAAGCAGACCCTGAAGTCACCTCTTGAGAATGCTGCTCTACTTCCCACATGTTATTAACAATACCTCTAATTTATCAAGTGACTCATTGGATTCTTTGGAGGAAACACGTACAGCAGCAAGGCCAGTGGGTGAAAGTGACATTGTGGACTTTTACTGTCTGACATTACAATGAGTTTGCAAAGGGTGGGGGAGAAATGAGAGTGTTTGCAAAGGGTAAATATAAGCTAAGGTTAGAGGATGCCTCACCAGGGCTAACTTTGTTACAGGCTGGTTACACTTTCAGGCAGGAGAAGCAGTATGAAACAAGACGTTAATTTTTTACCTGTAGTATCTTCACCAACATAGTTGCAAATGTAAATAACACCTGTTACCTGTAAACTAAGAGCATAGGTTATAGACACACTAAAGTAAGAATCAGGGAAACAGAAGCCCCATTTGCATGGTGAGTCATAAGAGACTGTTTTCTAAGCACTGAACTTTCTTTAACTTCTCTGATTCCAGAATCTTTCTGAAGCAGCTTGGCTTTCTATAACTCATTTCCAGATTGCCTCAGAGCCAATGCAAGCCCTCTTCTCAGGTTCAGCCAGTTAAGTTCCTTGAAATCCTATGGAATCCTAGTATTTGTAGTTTGGTGAGACAGCAGAGTTCTCTGATAGAAAAGGCTAAATAGCTCACAAAACTAAAAATACCAGGATTCCATAGGTAGGCCTATTGTGGAAAAAGTGGTGCCAAACTGTTGTATTTCTGAAGTGTAGACAGGCAGCTCATCTGGTGTTCAGACTGCAGGCGTGAAGGCCAAAACAGTCATGGTAGTGAGGGTGTGTACCAAAGACCCATCCCCAATCTATTTACAAAAATTGGCTCTCTCTCTCTGATGTTAATCTTGCCATATTGAGCAAGGTCTGGAAGAAGCGTCTACTCATTTGGTCACTTACCTAGCAGAATGTGGTAGATCAAAGCTCTAGCCACTGCTACTACTCACCCCACCCACCCCTGTCCTAAGGATTTTTAGGGCAGTAGAAGGAAAGAACGTACGAGAGCAGACAGTGGAGATAAGTTTACATTTAAAAAAGGAAAATAAAATATTTAAAATAGGTCTCCAGGTTAGAAACCTGGATGTGGAGGTGTTGGAGTCCCATTGATCTAAGGTTGAGAGATACTCTTACTCAGTGTCTTTTAAATAGCTTTATATACATATTTTATTCATGTTTTTGTATATTTTAAAATATGTATTGTTTTTAATATGTTGTAAGATACCTTGGGTCCCATTGTTGGGAGAAAGGTGGGATATAAACAATGATTATGGGGATGATCCAATTGTAGATATTCCTGTCTATCATATTGGTACCAGTGCTTTGTTATAGACCTGATTGCCACAACAGTATGCATGAAAACTTTTTTTCTTTGCTTTGCTACCAAATGCATACTTTACACCAATGCATTTCTAAATGAAAGAAGCCCTGAAGCTATCAAGATGATTTGGGACTCTACATACTTTTACCTTTCCCTGTGCACATAAAAACTTGCATTAAATTTAATAGGAGTTGTGCTTTGGTGGGCAAGGAATACTTTTCTTTGGGGACACATCTGATTGCCTTATATGGCTCCTGAGAGCTCTCACATTTGACAAGCAAATGGAATAGTACTTCCCTCATGTTGCTTAATAAACTGGGATGACCTCTTCTAATGGGATACAGGGGGGCTATCAGATTGAAAAGGAAGCAGAAACAGGCATTTCAAGAGTATCCACCTATGCAGTTTCTCACAGGTGGAAGTAAACTCGACTTGAATCTTGCTTGAATTGTCCTTTCTATAGTGCCTCCCAGAGCATGGAAAAGTTTTCCCTGTTTAACGACAACAGCCAGAATCCACAGGCAACATGGCCACTGGGCAGTCTGGTTGTAGAACTGTGGGAGTTGTAGTCCAAATGCTTGGATACCAACAACACATCCCACTTTCAGCCCAGAACACAGGAATCTAAGTTCATGGTAGTTCAATGGGAGCATCATGAACCCTAGGGAAGTTAAGGTTGTCACTGTCCACTCAGTATAAGCTCACTGAGAGGTACCTGGCACAGCCTGGGGATGAACTAACCCAGGAGTAGCCAAACAGCAGAAAGGGCAAAAAGCAAAGGCTTCAGCTAGCAGCCATTCCACTGCTCTGACCCACTTTCACACACAAAAAGACAGACAGCAAGGTTCATCCAAAGACATCTGAAGGTCTTTATCTTCAGTTGCAGTATAAACAAACACAATATATACATAGCAAACCTAATTAACAAACTCAAGAGCAATTTCTCCAACATCCTCCACCACTCATCTATCTCTACAACACCAACCCACACACAATGCATCTTGTTGTTTGACTATATAGGAGTGTTTGATTGTTGGCCTTCTGCATAGCAACAGCTGTGATCAAACTCACCTCAGCTGTGCTATTAAGTGGTCTGTTGTTCCAACATTTTTCCTTTTTGCACTTAAAGCAATATTACCCTGACAGGTACCCTCCTTGCTATTCTCCAATAGGCAGGTGAAGATGTTTTGTTTCAGCAGGCCTTTGGGCTTTTCAGAATGCACTGCACTGTATATTTATTTTATTTTTTTAATGGTCATGCTTTTAACTGCTTTGAATTCTGCTGTTAGTTAATTATGTTTTTAACTTTTGGTTGATGTTATTTTTTTACCTATATAGATTTTAAACATTTGTCAGCTGCTTTATGTCTCACGACCCTTTCACACTACACAATTATGTAGCTATGATTCCACTTTAACTACCATGGCAATATCCTATGGAATCTTGGGATTTTCAGTTTAGGGAGGGTTCTTAGCCAGAGATTTTGAGTGCCTCACCAAACTACAAACCCCAGGATTCCATAGGATGATGATTAAAATACAATAATAGTGCTAATAATTGTGTCGTGTGAGGACTTTATCAGACCTTCCCACTAAACCCTGTTCTTTTGCCGGCATAACTGCCATTTTTATGCCGGCAAAAGAACTCCCCATGCCAAACTTACCTCTAATCCTGGCAAAAGGCTTCCTGACATGAACGAGGAATGGACCTCTGTTCACTTCCTCATTCAAAATCCCGCATATTCTCACGAGAATATATAGTGTGGAAATTCAAAAATAAAAACAAAAATAAGACAGTAAAAGTTACAAAATACACCTAAACACACTAAAAAAGTCCCAAGTAAACTGGAGAAGGTCATAAAAAGTGTGTTACCTACCCAGATGTCACAATCTCATCTGGAAGTATTCTCGCCAGATGGGCCATTGACACTGCATTCACATGAGTACAATGGTGCGAAGTTTCAAGTCCCGGCAGTGCTGGCACAAAAGTAACATAGGGATAAATTGATAGCTTGAGCCATCAATAAAATGTAGGGTTTTTTTAACAGGGCATGATTGCAAAAGAGTGCCATTGTGTGGTACGCATGCCCTTTTGCAATCATTAGGCATACATATGATGCCTTATTTGCCTTGTCTGATAATGTCCTTTTCTACTCACAGTGTCAAAGGCTTTGGTGAGACTGACAAATGTTACATAGAGACCCTTGTTCTTCCGAATGTTGCTGTCCTTGAGCAAGCAGGGATCACCAGCATTGAGGCCATGATATTGAGAACACAGCTGTGCTGGGCAGGGCACGTTTCTAGATGGAGGACCATCACCTCCCAAAAATAGTACTCTATGGTGAATTTGCCATGGGTTAGCGTAAGAGGGGCGCTCCAAAAATAGCGATACAAGGACTCCATGAAGCAACATCTCAGGCTCAGCCAAATTGATCATCAACAGTAGTCTGCCCTGGCCTCACATCGGGAGGCATGGAGATGCACTATCCACAATGCTGCAGCCTTATTTGAGAACTCACGCTGAACAAGTCTTGAAGAGAAACGACAACGCAGAAAGAATCACAGCCCAGAAACATCACCCAAGGAGACCTTCTGCTGTGCTTTCTGCAACCGGACTTGTTTGTCTTGGATTGGCTTTTTTAGTCATCAGCGCGCTTGCAGAAAGTGTGGGACGAGTCCTTCCTGAATCTTCATTTGCGAGGAAAAGCCGGGGGGGGGGGTAATGTCCTGAGTCTCTGGACTATGAAAAAGAGGGGTGCTGGTGGTGGTGATATATAACTAGCCTTATTGTATTAAATTGGCAGAGTCTTAAGATCCACTTCAGAGTGTCATAAGACCTCTGCAGTCATCACTTTCCTCCTGTAATGAGGGTATGGAGCACTGACAGCACTGGGGAGAGGGCGGTACAGAGAGGCTGAACCTCACCAAGTGACACAGTCAAGAGGAGGAGTGACACTAGCTTTAGCAACACCACAGATCTGCATCTGTAATGTGGTTCTCCATCTGCAGCTCCCAGCAGCCCAAGACAGCACTCTATGTGGTATTGATTGCCACTATAAATCAAGCAGGTGTTATATGAAATTAAGAACCTAATTTACACATGTTTGTATTCAACTTCTGACACTCTGTCCCTCTTGTTCTCTGGCAGTATTGTTGAAATAAGTCACTCTCTTGTAGCTGTTCTCTTAGGGCTTATCTAAACAAGGAGATATAATGCAGATTGAAGCGCATTATCACAAATTTGCAGCAGCGTTCATATGTCTTCACTTTTTTTTTTTTTTTTTTTGCAAGATCACTGGTATGCAAAGCTATCCATGTTTGGTGTTCACATGAAGGCATTCCTGTGAATCAAGATGGTGACTGCAAGTTGATTATTGCATTAATATTCTCCACAGGTTGCCGCCACTGAACAGTATTTTTTTAACAGTAGATCTAAGGTGTGCATGTGCAAGCTTCCACCCAATTTTTTTAAAGCTGTTTCTGTCAAGTGTTAGTGCATACTGAGAACCTAAACAGGTCCCCGGCAGCATAAAATAGACAGCAGAGTGTTGTTCCTTCAGGTGTAAGATTAAAGGCACAGACACAGGCTTTGTGTCTAGAATAGACAGCTTCTCTTTACTTTGGCATAATAAAGAATACATTTACAGTTATATACAGGATTCAGAAGAAAACATCTTCACATTGTGAAATCCAAAGCAGAACTGCTTAGTTCAGCTGTGTAGGACAAAACTAAAAACCCAGCTCTGCAGAGTTCCCAGCACCTCCCCCAGTCAGCTCTGCACCAAAGCTAGATCTCCTGGGCTCAGTCAATACTGATACATTTGCAACTGCCACTAGCTCTCCAGATCTGTGCAGACTGTTTGCTACATCACAGCTCTTTATAAAATAAACCTAAGTATTGTATGTCCCAATATCCTGACAGTGTCATCATCTCAGCACTGGGGAAAAGTGCACAATCACTACCAGAAAAATCCAAAATGGTAGTTCTGGTCACTTCGTTGCTGGCACGTCCTCCCCCCACGTATATCCGACCAATCAGCTATCCACTTCCATTCCTACCTACCTACCTATCTCTCTATCATCATCATCACCATCATGGAATATGCTACAATGTGATTTGATTATCCACTGGGGGGTGCACTGGGGGGTGTAGAGAGGTCGAACCACACCAGATGACACTGTCAGGGGGGAGGGGTAATACCAGCCTTAGTGACGTCACAACACCCCGCACTATAATTCCCATATACACCTGCATAGATGTTATCTTTATCTAAAACAGAATGATGATGCTAAGAAACTGGGGGATGAAGGTGGAAGTTTCCCATTTGAATTTTGCCTTTCCCATGAAGTCATCCGGTGGCAAGCTTTCTGATCTGTTTAAAATTCTTTGAGCATTCATGTCTACACAAATGCTGAGTATTATTATGATTACAAAGGCTAATTCAATATTCATTCAGTTTACAGAGTAATATAATCACATAAAGATCCTTGTCCCAAAGAGCATGCCATTTAAATGTGCAATCCATGTGGGAAATCACCAAAGGGATCCTTCTCAGCCTTCCTAGGTGTAGAGGTTGTAACAACTAGGTAATTCTACACTAGATGTATGAGTGGGCAGTGAGACCAAACTGGGTGTTAGTACTAGTAGGCTCTGTTGGGACACTTAAGCCACAGTAGGTATCCAAGATTACCTGTATACTTGTACTGACTTTTGAGTTTGGCTCAATATATGGGGCCAATAGAGGCATGGACAAAATGGCCGTTCCCAGCTTCCTCAGTACAGTGTACAGAAGTTGACTGGATTGGCAGCTAAGCTGTACTTCAACTCTTACAATATCAAATAATATTTACCAATAAATATTTAATAATGTTATATAATTAATATTAATATTAAATATTAAAATAACTCCACTGACCGCCAATTAGTTTCAGGGCAAGGTACAAAGTGTTGGTGGTTACCTTTGAAGCCCTACATGGTTTGGGTCCAGGCTACCTATGGGATGGCCTTATCCCATATAATCTGTCCCATATGCTCAGATCTTCTGGGGAATAGTCAGCCAGGACTAGTTTGGCAGCTCTCACCCAGAGGACTTTTACTTCATCTTCCCCTAGACTATGGAACCACCTGCTGGAGGATATTCGGCAGCTGAATACGCTGTCTGAATTTGAAATAGAATTAAAGACCAATCTCTTTTGGCATGATTTTATCCCCATGATTTTTAAATTGTTTCAATATGTATTGTTTTTATTTGTTAGTTTAAATTGATATTATATGTTTTAATGGGTTTATGTGATTTTTTTTCATTTATTTTTTATAGATATTTACATAATTTACATAATTCAGATGTATATCTAATAAAGCAGTAGCATATAATATTGACACTTTTAACTTTGGTCATGTCATTACTTACATATTATTCGATATAAACTTAATATAAACTAAAATACAGTTAGACTTCCCAAAAGTTTGGTATTATTGGAACAAATATTTTGTATAAATCTCTCCTTTCTGACTTTTGATATCTTTCCCCCCTTAGCTAGCAAAACTCTACATATTTCCTGTTATATCCTTATGTATATCTTCCTCCTCCTCATCCCTTTTAATCCCATTAATAATACATTTTCCTCATCGTATCCTAATCCTCTGGTTTCCCAGTATTTTAGAATAGGCTTCCATTTTTCCAACGATTTCTTCTTAGGGATGTTATGGATTCTGGCCGTCAGTATGCCTAGTTCTAATAGCTCTTGTGATTTCATAAGCCATTCATCTATTGTGGGGGCCTTATGTGATTTCTATTTCTGGGCTATTACTATTCTTGCTGCCGAAATCAAGTATAATATAATTCTCCAATTCTTTGTCTCTGCTTCCTTTCCCAATCTCCCCATCATGTTTAACAAGAACAATTCAGGTCTCATTTCGAATTTGATTTGCAGCATTTCTCCCAGTATTTTGTAAATCTTAGCCCAAAATTCCTTCACCACCTTACAGCTCCATCACATATGCAATAGAGAGCCTTTTGACATTTCCAACAAGTGGTGCTTATAGATTTGTTAATTATGTTCAATCTAGCTGGAATATAATACCATCTGTGGGCAATTTTTAAGTAGTTTTCCTTCAAGTTTTGGCAAATAGTGAATTTATTAGTCTTGTTCCTAGCTTTTTCCCACTCGTCAATCTCTAAATTGTATCCAAAATCCCTTGCCCACTTAATCATGTAATCTTTAGTGTAGTCCAATTCTAAATTCCTGCTTAATAATAAGTTATACAACTTACTGATCTTTTTTTTGTTTATCCCATAATTTTCTTCCTTCCCTATATTTCCTTCTTTCATATCCTCCATAAATCTTGATTTTATTTGATAGTAATTAAACCAATTGATTTTGCATATTTCCTCCACTTCTTCTTTAGACTTCATTCTAATTATATCCCCTCTGGTTTCTTCTATTAAATCTTTATAGCTCAACCATTGTGTCACTGTTTTCCATTTATTTTGGAAAGCCTCTTGAGGTGAGGTCCAGTGGTAGTTTATAATCAAACATTTTCTTGACCCTTTTCCATACTAACAGCAGAGCTCTCCTAATGAAGTGATTATTGAAGTAATTATTTACTTTGTCCTTATCATAGCAGAGGTAGGCGTGCCGCCCGTAATGATTATTGTATCCTTCTAAAGCCAGTATCTTTTAATTTTCTAACTTTATCCAATCTTGCAGCCATACCAAAACTGCCGCTTCATAATATACTCTGAGATCAGGCATATCCCAATCTCCTCTAGTTTTTGTGTTTATGAGGTATTTCCATTTTATTCTGGGTTTCTTGTTATCCCAGATGAAATTTTTCAAATCTCTTTCCCATTCTGTCCAGCATTTATGATTGATTATAATTGGTGCGTTTTGAAATAGAAATAACATTCTTGGTAGTATACTCATTTTACAGGCAGCTATCTTTCCTGATATTGTCAAATTTAGGTTCTTCCATTTTTCCATATCCATTTTGATTTCTTTCCATGCTTTTTTAAAATTATTTTCAAACAAATCCGAGTTTCTTTTTGTAATCCATAATCGTAAATATCTCACTTTCTTTCCTGTTTTACATCCTGATTTTTTGGACAGTGCCTGTTCTTCATAATCTTTCATGTTTTTTGTTAGAATAATCGATTTTTCTTTGTTCATTTTGAAACCTGCGTGATGTCCGAATTCCGTGATCATTCTTACCACTTCTATGTTTTCGATTGGATTTTCTAAAAATATCACAAGATCATCAGCAAATGCTCGCAGTTTAAACAGTTGTCCTTTTATTTTGACCCCGGATATATTTGGATTGTCTCTTATATTTCTGTTCAAGACCTCTAGTCCCAAGATGAAGAGTAGTGGTGACAGGGGGCACCCCTGTCTAGTTCCTTTACCCACTTTAATCCTTTCTGATCTCTCGCCATTAATGATCAAGTGTGCATATTGTTTGTCATATATCTTTTCTATTCTTTTCCTGAATTTATCTCCAAATTCCGTCATTCCCAAGACTTCTAGTAAAAAATCCCATCGGACATTATCGAAAGCCTTCTCGGCATCGACAAATATCATTGCTAACTTTTTCTCATTGTTTGTTTCAAAGTAGTCTATAATGTCAAGAACCAGTCTTGTGTTGTTCATGATTTGTCTTCCTGGGATAAAGCCATTTTGATCTTCATGTATTATGTCTAATAAGATATTTTTCAGCCTCTCTGCAATTATAGATGTATATATTTTATAATCAAGGTTCAAAAGTGAGATGGGTCTATAGTTCCCAATTTCTTTTGTGTCTTTCCCTTCTTTCGGTATTAGAGATATATTCGCCATAGTCCATGTTTCTGGGATTCCATTTTCCTCAATGTCATTAAACGTTCTATATAATGGTATAATTATTTCATCTTCCAGTAGTTTATAATATAATGCTGAGAATCCATCCGGTCCAGGGGCTTTATTTAATTTCAGTTGTCTTATTGCAATTGAGATTTCTGCTGCCGAGATGGGTTCATCAAGTTTCTTCCTTTGTTCCACTGTTAATTTTAATAAATTTTGTTGGTCTATATAACTTCTCATTTTCTCTCTCTCTCTTCATTCTCAGTCTTTTTTTCTTCAAATAAGTATTTTTAATATTTGTGGAAAGCTTCCATTATCTCTTTTTGGTTTGTTATTGTCTTTTTATTCCTGTCAATTTGCAAGATCATTTTTTTTTCTATTTCTTTTTTTAATTTGTAAGCGAGCCATTTCCCTGATTTATTCGCCTGCTCAAAATTTCTCTGTCCCGTTCTTTTCATTTTCCTTTCTATTATACTTAAATTTTCCAGGTTGATCTGATTTTGTATCAATTTAATTTGTCGAATTATATCTTTCCTATTTCGATTTCTCCTGAATTCCTTTTCTCTAATTTCTAGTTGTTTGGTCAAAAATCTATATCTTTCTGAGTTTGCTTATTTGACTTCCAATCCTCTTTTAATTAGTATTCCACAAATTACTGCCTTACTGGCATCCCATACTAATCTTGTTTTTAATTCTCCCGTCATGTTTCTTTAAAGTAGAAACTTATTTCTTTTTTTAGTTTGTTTAAAAAGTTCTCATCCCACGGTAGATCTTCATTAAGTCTCCAAGAAGATGATTTTTTGTATGCCTCCATCCAGATCTGAATTGGGTTATGATCAAAAATTCTTTTTGTTAATATTTCCATCTTTGTAATGCTTGGGATGAGACTTTTTAAAGCTAAAATCAAATCTATCACTGAAAGTGTTTTAAATCTTTCTGAGAAAAAGGTGAAACCGTTTTCTTGCTCCTTCTTGATTGACCATACATCTTCTAAGTTTAATTCTTTTTTCAACTCAAAGAAACTCTTAGGTAGTTTTCCTTGAAACTTTGATTTTTTGTTAGTGATTTTTGTAGTTCTATCTATTTTGGGGTTTATAACCCCATTAAAGTCTCCAATAATGAATATATTTTCTTTATCGTAATTTTCTATTCTTTTATGTAATTCTCTGTAGTATGATTCTTGGTTATTGTTAGGTGCATAAATTCCTACTACTATCAATTTTCTATCCTGAAGAGATATTTCAGTTCCTATTATTTGTCTGTTTTCATCTCTAAATAATTCTTTTGTTCCATAGTTCTTATTCACATAAAGGTCTATCCCCCTTTTTTTCTTGTTATTAGTAGCAGAGTAAAATAAATTGCCCAATTTTGAACTTCTCAAGAATCTAATATCTGATTCTTTGATTCTCGTCTCTTCGATACAGACTATGTCCGATTTCAATCTTTCCAGTTGGTGTAAGACTTGTCGATGTTTAAATTCAGAGTTAAGTCCTTCACATTCCATGTTGTTATTTTAAGATTCATCTTCCTCTTCGTTGTTATTTAAGTTGTCCTCTTCTTCTTCTGATTCTCCCATTTCCTCTTCTTCCTGATTACTCCTTCTTCTTTTCTTATCTCTTCTTCTTCATCTTCTCCTTGTTTTTCCTTATTCTGCTTGTCCTTTTTCCCTTCTTCATTATTTTCTTCTTTCTCTTGATCTGTTTTTTCTCTTTTGTTTGTTTTCCCCTCCTTCTATCTCTGTCTAATTCTCTTTCAAGTTTTTTTTGCAAAATTCCTTGGTTTTTGTAGTTGAATTGATTTTATATCTTTTTTGCTTATATGTAAATGAAATTCCTTCTATCCTTGCCCATTTGTAGTTTATACCGTTCTTCATTAATAGTTGCATAATTTGTTTATAGTCCTGTCTCTTCTTCAATATTGATGGAGGTATGTCCTTGAAATTTTTTACCTCATCTCCATTTACAACCAATTTTTCTTTATAACTTTGTTGAATTATCGTGTCTCTTGTTTTCATTCTGGTGAATGAGATGACTATGTCTCTGGGCAGTCTTTTATCTCTAGTGGTTGGTGAGTTGATACTAAATACTCTATCTAATTCGCTTTCCAGATTTTCTGCTGTGTACCCTATAAATTTTGCTAGGGGTGCTGTTAATCTTTCCACCAGGTTTTCATTTAGTTTTTCTGACAACCCTCTTAGCTTAATGCATTTTTCTCTATAATGTAGTTCTTGATTTATGATTTAAAATTCTTCCAATTTTTGTTTTTCTCTTAAATCCTTTATAGTTTCCTGTGATTCGTTAGTAGTTTCTTTCAATTTGCTAATTTCTCCTTTCATTTCTTCCATATCTTTACAAATCTTGTCAATTTCCCCCCCTAACATTTCAGTTTC
Source organism: Gambelia wislizenii (assembly GCA_030847615.1). Classification (NCBI taxonomy): domain Eukaryota; kingdom Metazoa; phylum Chordata; class Lepidosauria; order Squamata; family Crotaphytidae; genus Gambelia; species Gambelia wislizenii. Next base: position 224,005,775 of record JAUMIR010000003.1, on the reverse strand, counting down.
TTTCTTATTGTCCATTTTTATTTCCTTCCTAAGGTCTTTCATTTCTGCCCTTATCTCCTGTTTAAAATGTTTTTTAAAAAATAAAATGTTTTAATTCTGTTTTTAAACCATCAATTATCAATGTATGCAATTCTGATAATTTCATTGCTTCTATAGACCCTCTTCTTGTTAGTACCTGTGTTTGTGTTGTTGTTTTCTTTATTCCTGAGGCCATCTTTATTCAGTTAACCCTGGCCCAGTGTTCCCTCCACCACCAATATAAAGGTGAATCAAACCTTATCAATTCCAAGTTATAGCTTAAATTTCTATTATTTGTGTATTTGTATATATATGTGTGTGTGTGTGTATCTATATATGTATCTATATTTGTGTGTGTGTGTGTGTATATATATATATATGTTTGATGTATTCAACAAATATGAATTCTGTATTATAGAAATCAATTGTTAAATATTATTGTGTTGTTATTGTATTCATATACTGTATTTAAGTAATGTATAAATCAAATATACAGGTTGATATGTAAATCGTCTTATATTAAACCTCTTACCAACAAATGGTTAATGAAATTGTTGCCTTCTATGTTATGATCCCTGATTTGATATAACTCATCAAATTCTCTCTCCTCTCTCCTCCCTCTCCTTCACTTACTTTCCGCAGCTTACATTAATTCCTTTTTATTACCTTACTTCTTTTTATTACACTTGCTTTGAGTTCAAATGATATAAATTTACGCTGTAAAGTTGTCCAGTAAAATAAACTCCAATACCATTAGTTAAGACATTTCCATTAACTAATAGAAATCATTAAACAGGTTATCCCTTGTATTAATCCAATCAAATGGCTGTTAATTTTGAACAATTAAGCAACTACGTTACAATATTAAGCTAATATGTAATCCAATAAACGGGACATGTGTAAATCATAATTTACAAGTCTTTGTTTCCTTATCTCTCAATCTTCCAGCTCTCCTACAGCGCTCTTTCCACTCCCTCGAAGTCTGGCTTCCAATCTTCTCTAAATCTTTCCAAAAACCCTTATTTTCTTGATTGCTCTCAGTCAACCTAACCCCTTGTATTTTCTTAATAGTTCTTAATAGTTCTCAATGCTTCTTATTAGTTCATGTATAAGTGTCCCAAAATTGTTATTTTTAAGTCCAAGACTGCTCTGTCCTATACTTTCCGTTCCTTCTTAGACTGAGTCAACGTGGTGTAGGGTAAAGTAGGTCACTGTTTCCCCCCGCAGAATGTTAATCTGTTGCAGCTGAGACCTTCCTTTGTTCTGGTTTTCGTTACTCTCTTTAAATGCCACAAAGTCTCAAACAGTCAACTTTAAGTTTCATGAAGCAACAAAGAGCAAAAAAGAATGAAAAAATAACAGCTAATAATCAGTAACCCACAAGTCAATCTTCTAAGTTATCTTTCTGACTTTGGCACCAACAATCCAATAAGCACTTCTCTCACAGTTTAACTTGAATCTAGAGAAGTCAAAATTTAAGCTGCTCCAAGACTGTGGAGGAAAGGTAACTCTAAAGGGTGATTATTCCCCAGTTCAGTATCACTCCCTCTCTTCGTTCCGCTTGTAGAGCTAATTCCGTTAAAGTATTAATCCAGGTATTTGTTCCGCATATTTGTTTCTTAAGGTTCTTGAGGATCTTCACCCCTTGGGCTCCCCTAATCTGTTGTTATTCAGCTTTGCGTTCTGCCACCAGCTCTTGACTCACCCTTGCAGTCTTCTATAGCAGAGTTGGTTGGCTCTCCGCCCCTGTTACCTTCGAGGCTCTGAAGACCTCCATCTCACTGAGTCTCCAAATTCTACAGGGGCAAACTTAGAGCCCCACTCTCCTTTTCTTCTCCTGAAGAAAGGGTCCTCCTGCTGTTATGGAGGTTTGAAGGGAAAAGACCCCCACTATAGTCGGCTCTAGGAGCACTCGAAACGGAGCTTGCTCCTAGACGTCTCTCCCCAGGCAGAGCAAATCCGGAAGTCCAAATCATTTATGTGATTTTAACTGATATTATTTTAACTGACATTAGGTGTTGCATGTTAATCTGTTGTCCCCTGCTTCAGTCCATGGGGAGAGGCAGGTAAGAAATAACAGCAGCAGCAGTGACAACAACAGAACATGGTTCCCCCGCTACATCGAGAGAGCAGCAGACCAGTTTAAGGGATGGGAGTTAGGAGGGATGGGAATCAGGGATGCTCAGTGACACTGTTGTTCTTTGGCATCTGCCTACCTATTACCTTTATTTATTTATACCCCGCTCTTCAGCCACATGGCTATCAGAGCAGCTTACAAATTGTTTTAAGCAATAGCTATTTACACATCTAACTGCATTAAACAGCATCCAATGTGTGTTAGCTAACTGCCCCCACTGCCCTGCTGACCCCTCATTGAAACAAGCTTTGGTTACTGATACACTGCAGGAATAATGCTGTTTGACACCACTTTAACTATAATGGTGCCATCCTATGGAATCCTGGGATTTGTAGTTTGTTGTGGCATCAGAGCTCTCTGACAGAGAAGGCTAAATATCTCACAAACCTACAAATATTTATTTATTTATTTATTCATACCCCGCTCTTTAGCCACAAGGCTATCAGAGCGGCTTACAAATTGTTTTAAGCAATAGTATTTACACATCTACACTGCATTAAACAGTTTCCAATGTGTGTTAGCTAATTGCCCCCACAAGCTGGGTACTCAGTTTACTGACCTACAAAAGGATGGAAGGCTGAGTGAACCTTGGAGCTGGCTGGAATCAAACTTGCAACGTGGTGACTTGCAGTACTGGCATTTAACCATAGCATTGACAGATGGCAGTTAAAGCGGTGTCAAACTGTATGATTTCTGCAGTGTGGCAGCAGCCTTCTTTTGAGTTTCTGTATGTTGTGAGTCTTCCAACACTTTCTCAAGGTATGTGCTTGTCTTCCTTCTCTCAGCCTTCTCAGAGGAACTTCAGTATGATGACACTGTGTTCATCAGCAGCCTTTGCAATGTGAAGGAACAGGCTGCAATTCCTGAAGAAATTAGCATGCTGTCATTTGACAGTGAGAATCTTTATCCACCCCCATCCTTTTGAACAAATTTCACTGTTGGGCAGAGTGGCTGCAATTTGAGCTAAACCTGAAACAGATCCCTCCAGAAAAACATTGTGAAAATAATTGAAATTGTTTCCTTCAACCTGAGGCCAAAAACTGGAGCATAAAAGGAAGGCAGGTGGGTGGGGCAGCAGGAGGGAGGGAATGTAAAACTGTTTGGGGTCATTTCTGTAATAAAAATGGCAGAGAAATGCAGAGTCATTACTCATTTTGGAAATACAGATTAAGCTGCCTTTCAAACTGTTCTTGCAGTACAAGGCATAAATAAATGAGGATGCCAAGCTCATTTTAAATCTTGATTTTCATATTAATTTCCCACACAGAATAGTTCATCAGAGTCAATAGCTTTCCTCAGAATAGGGCCTTTAGCATTTGGTGTCCTCACTTTCCTAAATTAACTATTCTCCAGTCTCCCCAAGCAATGCAGGGTTAGAAAGGGCACCCAATTAAATGTTCAACCAGAATTTAAAGGTAAGTAATTTAATTTTGGATCTTTGCTGGCACATAGAACCAATATTTAAAAAGAATGTTCCTGTGTAATGGGATGAACAGAATCACTACTCACTTAACTAAGTATGCATTCGAAAGGGCCCAACATTTGGCAGGATCAGTCTTATATACTATGGTCCAGGCTTGGAAAAGTTTGTTCAATTTATACCCAGTTTTTCTCCCAGCACAGAACTCAAGCTGGCTTACAAGATGTTAAAACAAAATACAGCTAAAAAAACACTTCATTAGTACAAAGGCCTTTTTTCAAAAAGAAACAACAGTTCTGTTACAAGCTCAAAGTTAAAAAATGTTTAAAACTCATTTAAAAAATAACAAAAAGACAAAGCACAACCCACCCCATTAAAAAGCTCTTTCTGCTAGAACAAATTAAGAACCAAAAGTCTTTGCCTGCCAGCAGAAAGAGAACAGAGACAAGGAAGTTCCACAGCCTGGGAGCAGCCAGTTAGAAGGCTCTCTCCTTCATCCTTACCAACTGTGTCTGTAATGATGGTGCAACTGAGACATATCCATCCCACATATATCTTAGAACTCAGGCAGGCTCATGTATGGAGATACAGTCTTTCAGATAGTCTGGAATCAAGCAGTATAGTTCCTTTTGGGGCTGTAACTCTGAGGTTCCCCAGGAACCATGCTGGCTAGGAATTCTGGGAGTTATAGTCTTTAAAAAGTAATTTTCCCCAGTTTTGTGCAGTTTATTGTGGCTTTTGACATGAGGAGAGGACTGTTTATCATATTTCATTATTTAAATTGTCTCATGTGATACCCATAACAGCATGGAGATATAATTGTTGGGTAGGATTCAGATCATCTCCTCAGATGCCAAGATTGACAAAGAGATCGATCACAGATTAGCAAAGGCATATAGTGCATTTGGAAGACTTCACAAAAGAGTCTGGAGCAATAAACACCTGAGGCAAAGCACAAAAATCAGTGTGTATAGAGCCATCGTACTGTCTATCCTCCTTTATGGATCTGAAACATGGGTCACCTATCGCCACCACCTACGACTCCTCGAGCGCTTTCACCAGCGCTGTCTACGCACAATCCTAAATATACACTGGACTGACTATGTGACTAATGTTGCTGTCCTTGAGCAAGCAGGGATCACCAGCATTGAGGCCATGATATTGAGAACACAGCTGCGCTGGGCAGGGCACGTTGCTAGGATGGAGGACCATCGCCTCCCAAAAATACTACTCTACGGTGAACTCGCCACGGGTCAGCGTAAGAGGGGCGCTCCAAAAAAGCGATACAAAGACTCCCTGAAACAACATCTCAGGCTTGGCCAAATTGATCACCAACAGTGGTCCGCCCTGGCCTCACATCGGGAGGCATGGAGACGCACTATCCACAATGCTGCAGCCTTATTTGAGAACTCATGACGAACAAGTCTTGAAGAGAAACGACAACGCAGAAAGAATCACAACCCAAAAACATCACCCAAGAAGACCTTCTGCTGTGCTTTTTGCAACCGGACTTGTTTATCTCGGATTGGCCTTTTTAGTCATCAGCGCGCTTGCAGAAAGCGCAGGATGAGTCCTTCCTGAATCTTCGTTTGCGAAGAAAAGCCAGAGAAAGGATTCAGATCTGCATTTGCTGGTATAGTACAATCTTGTCATGCAATTGTGCTTTCTTCAAATTTATATGGAGGCTAGTTCTTGATTGAAAGTTATTTCAGGTAAGAAGCATCCCCACAAATTTCAGTGGCACCATACTTTATACACCAGTAATGTTTTCTGTGAAACACTTGTGTTTCCTGCAGGAAATATCTGATGTATTAATATCCTTAATTTAATTCACTATTAAAATACTAGAGAATGAATGTTATGGAGCCACGACCTAATCACTTTCCCTGTTTGCTACCATAAAAGGTAGAGCTGCTGTTAATGTTATCATATTAAAGGGAAAGTATTTGGCTTGATAGCATTGACTGAAATTAAATTTGCAATATAATATATTTAAAGCATTTCTTTACCACCCTCCTAGGTCTTTAGAACATATATTCTCTCTCTCTCTCTCTTTCACACACACACACACAACACACACACACACACACACAGAGAGAGAAAATACATATATTTTCCTCCTGAACTATCCCTAAGAAAAACATATATTTATGTAGGCAGGACTAGAGTTAGCATGTTAGCAACTTTTTAGTATCTTTCTCCTCCTGCCTTCTAAATAATGTAAGGGATGCATACTATAGAGTTGTTATGTCTTAAAATATTTACAAGTTTCCCTTTAAACACAGTTTTCAAATAAAGCTTCGAATTTCCTTGAATATGACATTAAACTATACTTTGTGATGACCTATTGACTCCCCTTCCAATCAAATATATCAGTTCAACTACTTTTAATACTTTGACAGTTTAATATATTAAATAAAAATTGAAACTTTAAAAATCAGATGACAATTGATTTATGTAAGTGGAAAATGTTCTGACAGAAACTTTTCCGGAAAACCCATATTATTATGTTCCAACAGCTAGATCAGGAGTAAGGAATATATGGCTCTCCAGATTATGTTAAACTGCAGCTCCTATATTAATCCTTTGTTATTAGCCGTATTGGGTAGGGCTGAAGGGATCTGTAGTCTAACAGCAATGGAAAGGCTGCATATTACCCACCACTGAACTGGAGCCACCACTTTGAATGTCTTTAACATAACCACCTACAAGGAGCAGAACTAATGCGACGTTAAAGAAGTCTATCTCTATGTCTTCAGCAGGGACTGTAGTTGCTGTATCAAACTCCTTTCTGTATGCAGTTCAGATGGGAGAGAGACTTGCCCGAGCAGCATCAAAGCCCTGTGTGAGCAAGACATGAAATCAACATCTAGCCTAGCTTGTGAAAATGATGGTGCAGAACGAAGAGCAAGCACACTTTTTATTGTAGAATATACATCTGTTTCCATGCTGTTCACCAAAACGGTCGTGGGAGTTAGTCAAGCTTTATTTCTTGGCATGAGGATTCTACTGTAGTATGTTTAGAGCATACTCTTGGAAAATTGAAACAAATGATTCAAAGTCAAGCACAAGGCATTCAGTCCTAAAATCAATACCTGTAGTAAGGGATTGCTGACTGAACATATCATTCCCCCCCCCTTTCTGTTATGCAGGTCCAGATTTATTGAAAGGAAGGCTAAATAAGCAACAGCAGTACCATGAAATCATAACCCATTGCATTTCACTGGACTTTGCAAGTTCAGCATTGTCCCCCTCACCCAACCACTACGATTGGAGAGAGTGCTGATGAAATTCTTGCCCTGGAGCTGTCATTGGGCAAGCCCAATTCCACTCCTTCCCCTTCTGTCTCCCTATCCTGGTATTTTCCTTTTAAGGCATTGTTTTGCAACATTTTGGAAAAATATTATCTGGCTCTCCTTTCCTGCAGTTTAATGTCCAGATTACTGTATTGGTCTGAACTGCTTCAGATCAATCCAGTTTGGGGCCCAATCCAGACCAATATAATTTGGACCTAATCCAGGACACCCAATTTGGACCCAAGCTGGATCAGTCTTCTCTGATTTGGTTTGGGATTTGGCCAGATCAGTCACACAACTCTCACATTTGATATCCACAAAACACACACATTGTTGTCGTGGTGAGATTAATAATGGGTGCAATTATGATAGGAAGATGGCTGAAGACATAGCATCATGTAAATAATAAAGGATGTTTTGTTTTGAGTTGATCATGCCGAAGAGAGGGTGAGGGAGGGAGAGAGAATGTAATAATATCCCCACATAACAGCTCTAGGATTTCTTTTAACTAGAAGACAATTGTGCTGTTTGACCTATTGGCAGGGCCACCTAGTTAGGCTGCCAGAATCTGTGGCTTTAACAGAAGAGCCTATGTTCAGTAATTCTGGAGGCTTTGTTACAAATTCTCTGATTATTCAAGCAACTCTTAGTTTTGTAGTATAGCCAGAGCAGCTATATTCAGAAGGGATATTGGAAACCGCCATGGTACAGAGTCAAATCAAACAGCTGGATCTAGTTAGCTAGCCGAAATCTGCAGGTAGGCCAAAAGGGGGGGAAATGTAGCTTATAGTGTATATTTTTCTTCTTGTAATGAGCTCATCTTTCAGCTCTCACACACAGGTGTTTCTGGACTAGAAAGTATTTGGCTGCTACTGGGTGGGAAAGAGAATAGATTGTAGGGTTTCCAGGTTTCAGCCAGGCACCTCTCTCATTACTTTTGAATCCTGACAAAGCAGCTGAGCTTTCTCCTGCCCAGTTCTTCTCAAAATTATTTCACCCTATCCCCTTCCCTAAGTCTTGTCCAACACAAATGAAGCAGACAAAGATAGGCTGGTGCATGAAAATAGGTTAAAGGAAGAAGCTGCTTAATATCCCTTTCTGTTGGTTAATATCCTGAACAAATCACTTGGCCACAACTTGGCATGGAGAAGACTTCTTGATTAGGGATGGGAAGAATTTGTGTAAATATTTGAAAAATTTTCAAAAAACAGTGTTTCCCAAGTGTCAAGAAATCCTGAAGAATCCTTGACTGATTAGCATCTTTGCAGTTCAGAACTAATTTTAAGCAACATTTGCATATATTTGTTTAGCACATAAAACAGCATTTTCTATTAAGGAAACAGTATTTTCTGTGCAGAATAACAAAACAGAAATATTCTTTTGTGCATAGAAAATGCCGACAGTCTTAATGTCAAAAATAGGGAGGTCATTCTTCATTAATTTTCTTCTTTCGGGAAGCAGAAAGTAATTTCAGAAATTTTCAGACAATGCTTTTTTTTCTGTGCAAAACAACCACATGCAATTTTTTTGGCAGAGAATGAATCCTAAACTGCAAAGAATGTTTGAAAACTGCACAGTTTTTAAATACTTTTTTGCAGTAAGAAGGAAATTTCTGAAATTACTTTTTGCTTCCTTCAAGAAGAAAATTAGTGAAGAATTCTATCACCTTTCTAACATTAAGATTTTCATCATGGGATTCTCTTCCTTAAACAATATAGACAACAGGGGTAGAGAACAGGTAGCCCTCCAGGTATTGATAGACTGCAAACCCCATCAGCCCTTGCTAGCAGATCGAAATGTGAAGGAAAATGGGAGTTGCAGTCTAAGAACATCTGAAGGATCACCTGCCCCTTGTCCTTAATGTATAGAGCATGACAAAGTCTCTTAAGCCACTGCTCTTCCCTACAAGTTTTCCACACTGATCTCCTCAATCCATTTTACTGCTGAAGTCAAACAGGCTGTAGAGATATTAGATATAAGTATCTCCAAGCTTCTACTTGGAGTCCTGGTGGTGTAGTGGTTAAATGCTGGTACCACAAGCCATAACATTGTGAGTTTGATCCTACAGGGCTCCAAGGTTGACTCAGCCTTCCTCCCTTCCATAAGTTGGTAATGTGAGTACCCAGCTTATTGGGGGTGATTAACTAACACACATTGGAAATTGCTTAGAGTTCTTTGCACTGATCAGTGGTATAGAAAGGTGTCCATAAAAAGTGCAACTCTTGTGACGAGACTGAAGCAATTTCACATTTTCAGTTAGCTTTCCCCTCTTGATTTGGTCAATAACTTGATTGTAAAACTCAGGTTGGTTATCTTTCTTTCATCCAGTGTGCCCTGCATTAATATGCATATGTGATAGAAGAAGCACAACAGACATTTTGGTTTTCTGCATGAAAATATTATTAATCCCTCTGCAGATAAGGACCTGTGCGCATTTTTTCTTCAGGCTAGTAATGGACATATAGGGAACTTGATTTCATTTTATGAGCCTGAAGAGTTGATGACTCTAACTTTAAGAGCTTAATCTTATCAGACTACCAAATTGCTCCCTTCACTCCAGTAACAGTAGATCAAGATCAAATTTTGTCCGTGGCACAACATCCATTACAAAACATTCTGATAATACAGTGTAGTAATACAGCATACTTACATTAAACAAAGTAAAAGTAAAAGTAGCTTTTCTTCTCACAGCACACACGTTGTTGTTTGTTGTGAGAAGCTGCTGATTACAGTAAAAATGTATTGGTTAGCATTAGGAACATCACCAATGTATACCTGTCTAATTTCAGAAGCATTTTTGTAATTTTTTTAAAAAAACTTTTCAAATATCCATAGACAACTAATGATGCACACACAGAATTCCAAGACTGATGAATGATCCAGTGCTTGCTGGCACTGTGAACCCAACTACAGGGGAGGAACAATTCTAAAATTCAATGTCTTTCTTCAACTCTCACTCACAGCCATCTGCAAGCTTTCACATTTGCAGTCCTAATGTTTTGTGGAAACAGGGGTGGGGAAATCTAAAGGTCAAAACCAATTCCCAGGGATAACTGAGATTAATGTGTGACTCTCTGTTGGAAAAATTAGATGCATTAGTTTAAGAACGTATTTAATGAAACTATATAACTTCCATCCCCCCACCCCAGTTTGAAAATTTACAGCAAATTAGATATGTAATGACTGCTGCTCTCCTCAAGCTCTTCACGTAAAGGTGCAAATTAAGTTTCATACCAGCCAACTATAGATGTCATCACATAGTTCAGACTGCAGTTAACAGATCTATATATACACTGCTTATGTTGTTCACTAAATTAGATAAAATGTGGTAGTTTGGTTTCTTTTTTAAAAAACTTTTTTGTCTGATATCAAGAAGAAGGAACGATGATGGACCAAGTAAAGCACCAGGACTGGCTATAAATCTGCAGCCCTCCTGGGGGGTCGTTTACACGGGCAAATATTCCTCTAAATATACCACTAAGATAGCTCATAGTTCCCATGGATTGCAGCACAGCATCGCCTCATTCAGAAGGGGGGAAGTTAAAACACCCAAATATAGCGTGCCAAGGGATGTCGCTACTTTTGCCGGTATATTTGCAATGTAGTGCATTATTGGCAGTGTAAACTACCATTCCGCTAAGGGTTAAAGCAAAGCTGCATTGTGATTGGTTGATGATGCAGGGGTGGGCTTAAAAGAGGCACAGGGAGGGAGAGAAAGACAGTAGTGATTAGATTAGCGATTAGAGGAATCCTGTCTGCTATTTTGCAAGCCAGTTTGCAAACAAAAAGGATTCCCAACAATTTTCATTCAGGGAGCATTCCTTCTCATCCTCTCTGCTGTTTTGAAAGTATGTAAAAGCTCGTTCATCAGCTTTTATCCTGTGCATGGGGGAGGGAGATAAACCATTTCACGAAGGGCTGTAGCAGAGCTGAACTGCTATTCCCCCCCCTCTCTCTCGGCTTTCCTCTACTTGGCAGAAAATGCTGTTTTAAGCAAGGAGGAACACCTTCCGTTTGACTTGTGGAAAGGGAGTGGGGGGAGGGGGACTGCCTCTAAACTGTTCAGTATGGAGTTCGGGCCAGGGCAGACATTCCTATGGCATTCCTTTCTCTCTCCAATGCTTGGCCATGCCCCCAGCACTTTTGGCTGTGTGAACCTCAAAGCGGAAAAAATCAAAGAGCCACAAAATATAGCTGTGTAAACATATACCGTGTAAACTACCCACCACTGATGTGGGAAAGTGCTAAAGCACAACTTAACGCAATAAAACCTGCCGTGTAAACCAGCCCCTGCTCACCTAATACCAAACCAGCAGGGCTGGTGTGGATCATCAGTCAGACATGAAGCATGTTTTTGAAAGCTTTTAATGTAATGTTTTAAAACTGAAATAACAAACCTATATACCACTGGCATCATGAATGAACAATCCAAAGAGGACTTCTAACACAGAAGATACAAAATATCTTTTCAGAACATTGCATGCATTTTGCAAAACTCTGCTGCAGTAAATTGTATGTGTACAGTTTAGAACATAAGCATTAGTTGAGCAACCCAGTTTCCATGAGTCATAGCAATTATAATATCATCCTGGCCAGGATGATATTAAATGCTCTTAAATGCTCTTAAACACAATTGATTGAGGCAGATAGAGGTTTGCATGCATTCTTGGAACTGAAGAGTGAAATGTGTATACACACACATACACACTTTTATAATAGTATGCATAAAGAGCTGTCACGTCCATTGACACACTGCAGTCTAAGAAGCATACATGCAGGATGCTTTATGCAAGTCTGGATGATCAATGATGGAACTGGAACACATTTTCTAGAGGTCTTACTACCTACTCTGGTCCTATTCCCCCATTGCACACAGAGAGAAGAGGGGTAAAGTGCATTGGAATCACTGCAACTGAGACATTGCCCCTAGTCATGCTAGCTGAGACTCAAGCATAAGGGCTTGTCTCTCCCTTGGGCCTGAAAAGGATTGTCTCTCCCTTGGGCCTGAAACTGCCTGTCTAGCAGTCCACCAGGCCTGTTCCACTGCAGCACAAGGCCAACTTTGTATACAAAGGGAAGGGGTTGGTTAGGGAACTGCTCCAGGCCCCAAGCCACCTTAATCCACCTTTGCTTTTATGTAGAGATGGTATGTTTTGCTAAGTGAAGGTGTGAGACCATTTGTGTGAACTCTAAGGTAATATGGAGAGGCCCTTCTCTCTGTCCCATCACCTTCTCAGGCTTGTTTGGTGTGGAAAATGGATAGGGCCTTCTTGGTGGCTGCTCCCAGACTTTGGAACTCACTCCCTAGAAAGGCCAGGATGGCCCTGTCTTGCTCTCCTTCCGTTAGCAGATCAAAACATTTTTGTGCCATCAGACTTTTAATGCTGTGTGGTGCTGTTTTTAAGGTTTGTATATAGTCTTTTAATGAACTGTAATGTTTTTTATGTTTAATGTTTTAACTTTATACATTATTTAATTGTCTTTTAAATCTTATATTTATACTTTTATATTTTTTTGTATTGGTTTTAATTTGTATTATTTCAAATATGTTGTTAGCCGCCTTGAGTCACATTATTTGGAGAAAGGTGAGATATCAATGAATAAAATAAATAAATAAAATGAATAGTGGTGCCACCAGGGTTGGACTTCAGGGTAAATGTCAAGAGTTAAACTCAACAGAATGAGTGGTACAGCCTCCAGTGCAGTTGGACTTGCTTTCCACTTTTTACAGCAATGGAAATAATATACATTACTTCCTTAAAAAGTTTCTCTCTCTCTCTCTGTGTGTGTGTGTGTGTGTGTGTGTGTGTGAGAGAGAGAGAGAGAGAGAGAGAGAGAGAGAGAGAGAGAGAGAGAGTTAGTTATTATTTCCATATCTAAAATTATCACACTATACCATGAATCAATAACCAACTGTGGGTGCAGTTTTGTTTATGGAAACTACTGTACTACGATGGAAATGTGACTCTGTGTGCTGCAATATACATTGTTGTCTTGCACTATTGTCCGTGCTCTAACACATACCTACACAGGCTTCTTCCCACATGGGAATTATCTAAGATTGTTTCGACAGCTATTGAAGGGGAAAAAATGCATCTGCTTCTTTGACTTGTGTTTAGAGCCTTAGATATGATTCTGATATACCTTTTTCAAGAAAGATGAGCTGGTTATACTTTTAGGATTTAGAAGTGGAAGGGTGTTAATTACACCATGATATCTTTATTACCATTATACATGTGTAATGTTATGGTATTGTATTAAAAAATAATAGGGACTGGATTTGACCTGCGAGCTGGTGGTTGGCCAACCCTGATATGGACAATGGAATCTCCTACTTTTACAGAGAACCTTCTTCTGCATCAAGAGCTGTCAGAGGTCCCAGTCTTTTGTGTGAAGATCTGTTAGGGTCACAGTCTTCTATTTTCCCATGTGGGAAATAGCCCACTTGAAGAACAGTCCAGTCCAGTCCAAATATATTTTAAAGATGAAGAGTCATAAGAAGTTGCTCACAATAGTTAGCACCTGCACAGCAGACTGGGTGTGCACAAAGGTCACATGTATTGTATTCTTATTTCAATTACATTAATTATTTCTAAATTGGCATTTGTACATAGAAGTTACTATATGCCTCTATTATGAAAATCTGCTCCTGCTTTTATCCACAAGACATTTCCTTCCTTCTTCCCACTGTTCCTCCCTCCCTTCCTTGACTATTTCAGTTGCCACCCTAGCCCATTCTAGCGAGTGCCTATACAGGTTCAGTTTCTGAGTGCAAATTTGAGATATTGGCAAGTGTTGAGTACCCACCAAAATGATTTAGGTCCAAAGCCCTAGTTCAGAAGTGTTCTAGGTGTGTGTCAGGAGCAAGCTGGTGCCTTTCAGCTTCATCTGTTTCATGTGATTTTTGTGTAGGTAAACAAGAACTATAAAGCACACTGAACTGATATTGAAAAAAACCCTCAGTAATAATTACCACATACATTTTGTAGCCATGAGTTTTATCTGTAATCAGATCAGTATATTTAGCAGATGTAATTCTAGACTAGTAGCAATTGTCACAATGTAGGTTAAAAAATATAGTAATGCAGATAAATCTGCTTCTATAAATTTTTTAGGCATGAAGCAAAACTTAATTATAGGACTGATTTCCCACAATTTAATGGAAAAAAGGGCTTTGGCAGCAATCAACAACTGCAAATGTTATGTTTGTTCAAAGTATGGAGTGAGAACACATTTTTGGGCTAAATCTTTCCATTCTTACTTGGAGGTAATTCTCACTCAAGTTTTTGCCTATGATCCAAGGAGTGCATTATTGGGTTTGCAGCAAATAAAGGATTTGAACCTTAAGGGAATTGTAGTGCCGGAAGGCAGGAGAACATTTACGTCGAGCAAGAAGTTTACAGTGCTTTTGTATTCATTCCAACAGCAGAAACTGTAGCAATTTAGGGGAACCAGTGAAGAAAGACTGGGGACTTGTTTCTCTTAATAATGCAGAATCATTAAGCTGACCACTTTAGGAGCTTTGTAGAGCAGTTTGCTGTTGGAAATATCAAACATCTGCCTGAGATGAATAACTAACTAGCTTGATACCTTTCTATCCTGTTCTTGTTTTTTGGCACTGAAGCTAGCAGCACATGAACACCCATCTTGAGAGTCTGGGTTCATTGGGAGGCTTGGAAATGGTGTAAGAGCAATTGCTCTTGGCAGTTTAAAGGGCTAGTAAAAACAAGTTTATAATGTTTACATGGCTTTTTATGGGTCAGAGTTTATTACAACTGTGCTCTGTGGCCTACAGTAGAGGAGAGCTTTACAAGGTCTGGGGTGAATTTCCCAGTTAATGTTTCAGTGTAAGAAAAGTATTTTAATGAGGGTTTCAAAGTGAGGGGAGAACAGACACGTTCCAAGCCAATTTGGGGGCTGATTTTAGGGATTAGTGATTGCTAGCATTGCAAATTCAAAAGGAGGCAGATAAAAAATTGGTGCACAAATTGAGTATTATTTTCAGTTGCTCTTTGTACCGAGTGGCTCATCACCATATGGATGTAATGACCTTCTCTATGTGACCAAACACCTTTCCCTCTACCTTTCTGTTACTTGCATTGTGGTGAAAATGCTCCAGTTAGTGTGGCAAACCCCATTGTGCAAACACGAAGGACGTTATCACATGATGTTATAATTGTGCGATTATGACAGGATTGTAACATGAATGGGCTCCTGTTATTGCATACTCAGTCCATGCTTCACTTGTTAATTAGGCATCACTTTTCATTAATGGGCAAAACCTGTCAATATCCTTCAATATTGCTCTTTTTGTAGTATTGACAAGTGTGTAATAATCACGTTCCTCTGTAACTGCATGATTCCAGCATGAATAGGTGGTCCTCTTCTCCCCCTCCCCTTTTCCAATGAGAATACATAATTAAACTTCCAGGGGAGAACATGAAGAGAACCTACAGGGTGCTCTTTTAATTAATTATTGCCTTTTCTTGCTTTTTATGTTTAAGTTATTTGGTTATTTATTTGTTTGTTTGTTTGTTTTTAGTGTTTTAGAGCAAAGTTGCATCTTCTCACAATAACAGCCAAAATCTCGGCCAAGCAAAATCGTGGAAGTAAGAGAAAAATTTCCTAAAGGAACATGCACCAGCCAGAAGGATACATTAGTACTCTGTCATTAGAGGGCAATGTGATGACAAGTATTACTGTAGCACGAGCTTCAATTCTGTTCTTAAATTGCTAGTGGTGGTCATGCAACAATTCCGTGCCACTAATATCATGTGAGTACAACAACTTACAATAATTACTGTGATCATGCAGCTATGTTTCTGCTTTCCTCAATCGCAGAATTACACAATTTTTAGACATTAGACTGATAATGTCCTTAGTCAGCTACCTGTGAAGCAATGTACACCAAGCCTGTGGTAAACCACCACTGTCTTCCCGACTATTTCTCTTTAAAATCTTAAGTGACTGGCTTCTTCTTGGCACTTGTCACCTCCCTGTCAATAACCTACTGATAACGCAATAGTAGCGGTTTTCAAATACTAACTCAAATGCCAATATAGGTTTTAATAAAACAGTAGAATGGTGTGTGTGTGTGTGTGTGTGTGTGTATATATATATATATATATATATATATATATGAGCAAGCAGGGATCACCAGCATTGAGGCCATGATATTGAGAACGCAGCTGTGCTGGGCAGGGCACGTTTCTAGGATGGAGGACCATCACCTCCCAAAAATAGTACTCTACGGTGAACTCACCACGGGTCAGCGTAAGAGGGGCGCTCTAAAAAAGCGATACAAAGACTCCCTGAAACAACATTTCAGGCTCGGCCAAATTGGTCACCAACAATGGTCTGCCCTGGTCTCACATCGGGAGGCATGGAGACGCACTATCCACAATGCTGCAGCCTTATTTGAGAACTCACACCGAACAAGTCTTGAAGAGAAACGACAATGCAGAAAGAATCACAACCCAAAAACATCACCCAAGGAGACCCTCTGCTGTGCATTCTGCAACCGGACTTGTTTATCTTGGATTGGCCTTTTTAGTCATCAGCGCGCTTGCAGAAAGCGTGGGATGAGTCCTTCCTGAATCTTCGTTTGTGAAGAAAAGCCAGAGATATTGTAATATACATGCAGGCATGTCTTTTTGTTCTTAAAACTTGGTAATAACAGTTCTGAGTTACAGGTTCGTATCCAATGTAGCTATTTCATATACAATACTTCATCTCTTCTGACTGTTGCAAACAAACAACACAGACCCTCTCTCTACTAGAGTTCTGTAAATAGTAACAGTTATCCTTTCTTCCCCTCTTATCCTTTTAAAACTTAGTTCCCTCAGGAACTCTAACCAATTGATTCTTCACTGAACTCTCTCGGTTCCTATCTCTTCTAAGAACCATCACTAGCCTCTCTACAAACGTTCCCTAACTCTCTCTCCCTCCCTCACAGCCTGGGCTATTTATCTGCTCCCAGCTGCTCTCTCGTTGGCTAGCTCCAGCTATCTTAGGATTGGTCAGCTGCCTTCTGGTCTTCTCAGCTCACAAGGCCCACCCCAACCCACAGTGCATCTGTAAATTTGGCACTTCCTTTGAGTCTCTTTCTCATAAATTTGTGCCATTGTCTGCCCCTTTCCCAGAACATAAATTGAAAAATAAAATCAATAAATGTAAAGGCTAGTCTCTACATTTAGCAAAAACATTACCACCATTATGCACATTTCCACCTCTCTGTTCTATCGGCAGCATTTCCTAGGAAGCCAGCAAAATCAAAACCAAACACCCAACAAAACAGTAGGCCTTTTACAATATACAATTATAGCATATGATTTCACTTTTAACTGCCATGGCTGTATCCTATGGAATCTTGGGTTTTGTACTTTTGTGTGGCACTGGAGTAGCTCTCCGGCTGAGAATTCTAAATGCCCCTCCCTAAACTAAATGCCCCTCCCTATTCAACATCTTTATCAATGACTCGGATGAGGGAATAGAGGTCATGATTATCAAGCTTACAGATGACACCAAATTAGGAGGGGTAGCTAATACCCCAGAGAACAGGATCAGCATCCAAAATGACCTTAACTGATTAGAATGCTGGGCCAAAACTAACAAAATGAATTTCAACAGGGAGTACATGCAAAAAGGATCTAGGAGTCTTAGTGGACCACAAACTGAACATGCAGCTAAAAAAGCCAATGCGATTCTAGGCTGCATTAATAGCAGTATAGTGTCTAGATCAAGGGAAATAATAGTGCCGCTCTATTCTGTTTTGGCCAGACCTCACCTGGGCACCACAATTCAGGAAGGATATCGAGAAGCTGGAACATGTCTAGAGGAGGGTGACCAGGATGGTGGGAGGTCTGGAAGCCATGCCCTATGAGGAGCAACTTTTAGGGAGCTGGGTATGTTTAGTCTGGAGAAGAGAAGGTTAAGAGGTGATGTGATAGCCATGTTTAAATATTTGAAGAGCTGTCATACTGAGGATTGATCAAGCTTGTTTTATGCTGCTCCAGAAACTAGGACATGGAGCAATGGGTTCAAACTACAGGAAAAGAGTTTCCATCTAAACATTAGGAAGAACTTCCTAACAGTATGAGCTGTTGGCAGTGGAATACATTGCCTTGTAATATGGTAGATTCTCCTCCTTTGGAGGTTTTTAAACAGAGGCTGGATGGCCATCTGTTGGGAATGATTTAATTGGCATTCCTGCATGGCAGGGGGTTGGACTGGATGGCCCTTGTAGTCTCTTCCAACTCTTTGATTCTATGATTCTATTATAAACTGCTTATACTGTATCAGGATTCCATAAGATGCTTCCATGTCAATTAATGTAGAATATAGAGCTATAAATATTTAGCACTGAAAGAGCCCCTAGGATGTATGCAGTCTCCAAAGCTTTTTATGTGGCCTTCAGATACCCCAGATTTTTGCTGACTTGCCAAAATGGTATATTGACTCTCCTGGAAGCAGTATTTCACCTTTTAAATAGATTGCAGGCCTCTGCACCCTTTTCCATTTAGTGTGTGTTTGTGTGTGTATTCAAAACCAGAAGTAGGTTTCTGGCCACTTCCAATTATTTTCTGTAGCATTTTGGTATTTTTGGAAATGGTGTAATCTGACAAGGACTCTACCATGTGATTTATTAAATGCATAGCTACTCTGAGCTATTATGAAAAAGTTTGTAGTAAAAGCTAAATTATTACTATTGCTGCTAATCTTCCTTGGTCTTCAGTCAGGAGTTCCAATGTTTTGATTATTAACAACAAAAACATGAAAATTCACATTTCAACCATTAATTTTGCAACAATTCACAGTAATAAATTTTAAGAATCAATATTCTTTGAACATTTTGTATTAAGACAGTTCATGCTACACAGTATCTCAATAATCCTTTTGCTGATATCTTAAAGTGGGGCTGTGTTTTCATTTCCGCATCTTATACAAAACAGATTGTTGAAGGCCACTGAATTCATAGTTGATCTCAGGGGTGAACAGAGGCCACCTGAGATCTTGATGTGGAAAAATTTCAGTGAAAATCTTTAAGTAGACACAAGATGTGATCTTTCCGATTAGAACAGTAAATTCCCATCTTAATCCTGTAAGCATTATCATTTTCATGGCCCTGTTCATCAGTGTGTACAAGAAAGTTTCACTTTTTTGTTATCTTGCATCTTTATTTAAGTTATTCCTAGATTCAAAAAAGCCCATTGTTCTTCTACCAGCTTGGTACTGACTTTCTGAGGAACCTCAACAGTGGCTTCCTCAGTCACGGACTTGGGGAAGATGTTATGGTTTAGATCCTGCATAATTTGGCAGAATATAAAATTTTGTTCAATGGAACTGCACCCACACATACACACACCCCACCGCCCACACAGAGAACTCAACTTCATCTTGCACTTCCTTTCCAACACAGCAATTTAATGGTGTGAGGAGGGAGTGGGCATCCAAGGAACATCCACATAAGTTCCTACAGTTAGACAAATCTTACAAAGGCATCTTCTAGGACAACCCAGGAATCCTGTGGAGGTCCCAGAGCATGATGTCATTGTTGTGCATCAAACAGTAGGACTATAGCCAAATGTTCCTTGGCACCCCCAGGACACTAAATGGCCATGTCAGGGGATCACCACAGAAAGAAGGTGGATTTTCTATTTGGGAGAATGGCACAGAGGATATACTGAATACCTCCTCCTGCAATTACCCCAAATGATAAACATAAATGTAATTCAATATTACTCTGGCATGTGTTACCAACAGGATGCTGGCCTACATTTTTCTTTCAAAATGGAAAGCTTCTATAATATTAGGCATTCAAGAAGTCAGGTAAAAACAGCTTGATTAAAAGACATTAAATTTTTTGTTGTTGTTTTGTCTTTTGCTCTGCTCTGTTTGTTTTAATGAGTCTGCTCAGCTTATCTTAGGTTAATTAATACATGCTAATTAACCTGAAGAGGAGATGGGGTCTGATATGATCTAGTTGCTCACCTATTGCAAAAGCCCTTCTTGCTAAATATGAATGCAGTTAACAACCTCAGTGAAAATGTACACTTCATAATATTTTATATTAAAACTAATCTCAGCAAAAAGCAAGCCATAAGGCAGTTGGTAAGATCCAACATTAACAGAAAGATACAACATTCCCTTATGGTATAACTGTGAAAAGATGGGAGTACTGGACTGGAGATTTCAAGGGGACTGTATTTATTTTTTGAGAATTCATTTATTTGAATTATACCCCACCTTTCTCCCAGAACTGAAGCACAACGTGGTTCATTAGAAGATTAATAGCTGGTAGATATAAAGATGGGTTTTGAAAAACAAATAAACAATAAAAAGTATAATATTAAGTCCAATAAATCATACAGTTGAAAAACTATGGACTTCTAAAGAAACATCAATGAAAAATAAGCACCAATCCTTTACAATCACTTAAGAGCCCCACTCTCTGTGGCCAGTCAATACTGAAAGCCTGCCTCACCCTCATGGCAGCTGTTGTGATGTGTAAGATCTTGAATGAGTGGCAGTATTTTGCTATATGGTTTTTCTGGAACAATGCAGGCATCCATCAGTGACCAGCCATGCAATTTATCAATGTTTATTATTGTTTTTTGTCAATCAGGACATTGGGTTTCTTTTCTACTGCAAATATTAAATTATCATAGCATAGCTAGGAGAATAGTATGACTACAGTGACTTCTGTTGTGAATAGAACACTGTCTTCTTATCTTGCTTACATTTTGAATTGCCATAGAAATACAACAGACCAAAAGGCATTCCTTTGACCTTTGGGCTCCACTAGTCACATTTTTTCTTTTCCATCACCATGGAAAAATAAATCTGTGGACCATGTATAACTCTTCATGCAGTTGATAAAATAGGCTCAAGTCCAAAAAAGCTTATGGCACAATAAATCTCTTAGTCTTTATGGTGCCCAAAGACCTCTGGGATTTATCAGGTTGATGCCATTTTCCACAATCTGTGAGCATCTACAAATTAGTTTAGAAGTGCTCTATGACAACCAATCCACCAAGAGGAACACAGTCCACCAGACATGTTTTTGTGATAAACAACTCTCCTTTGCAGCGGATAGCAAATGCAGAAGGTATCTTCAAGTCACTGCTGATCAAACATCATACATGGCTACCATATTCAGGCCTGATCTATGGAATTAGGATACTGTACTCATATGTGCCCTTGCACTATAAAATGAACCCCTGGCTATGCAATATAAACCATACAGTGGTAATACTGTAATATGATAGTAAAACCATAATGTACCTGAAAATCATCCAGTCTAACTTCCAGAAGCAGATGCTCTTAAAATACATTAGGTCATATTATCTACACTAAATACCTGAGAGAACAGTGGGGATGGAAAGTTTAATTCATTATCAATCAATTTGACAGATCCCTTTTCGTACATTTCCTGTGCCTCCAATCCCCTTTCCTGCTTCTCCGATGCTGGTCTATGGGGCCGCTTTCCAAAGTGACTTCAAAGTAGAATAGACAATCTCTGGTAAGTTTCAATTTACAGTTAAAAGGAACAGTTAGTTAACATGACATTTACCAGATAGTTAAGATTTTTGTTGTTCTGCATGAAAATGCAGGCTTTAGATATGGGATGTGACTTACTTGGGAAGGTCTGTACAGGTGAGCTTGGGAGTTTTGATGGACAACAGGAATATATAACCTCAGTGCACAGAATTTTGCCTCAGGTAGGACTCTCAATTTAGTCTGGCTCATTCTGAATAAGATCTGCTAATTAGCTGAGATCATTCTTGATCTTTTACATATCTGTAGAACATTAAGACTGTACTGGGACTCGCGTTTTTAGCTAATTTCAGGAAAATTAACATGGTCAGTTTAACATCTAAGAGGATGTCATCTCCCATCCAGGGGTATGTGTTGAAAGCCATTGAATCTAACAATACAAAGAACTTTATCAGAATATCTGTTTAAAGCGTTCTTTTGCTGGCATTAAAAAAAAATATTACGGCAGCAAAAGAATGCCCCCCCTGCACTTACCTCCAGTCTCGGCAAAGGCAGCTCAAGCAAAGGCAGCTCCTTTGAAATCCCACGAAATATCGCGAGACTTCATAGTGCAGGAAATATTAAAAAAAACACTTTAAAAGTTTTTAAAAGCACAGAAACACACTTTAAAACTTACAAGTAACCTGGGGAAGGACATAAAAAGTGTATCACTTACCTGGATGTCACTATCTCACCCAGAAGTGTTCGCACCAGATCAGCCACTGATGAGGGAAGTACAGGAGTGGGGGTGGGGAGGACAGGAGGTTTCACATGGCAGGAGGATCAATTGACAGCTTAAGCCATCAATTAAAATGTACAGGTTTTAAAGGGAACATAACTGTGAAAGGGCAACACTCTCTAATATGTGTGCCCTTTCGCAGTTATGTGGTGCTGTTATGATGCCTTATTTGATGTGTCTGATAAAGTCCAAAGAATCAATATAACTGGGCCAGGATCAGGTTTACACTTATGTTAACATTCTTTTTCATGTCATTTTATTTGTGTTTACTGTCAAGCCGCCTGTCTACTTATGGCTACCCCATGAATGTCATAGGGTTGGTGTTTTTTGTTTGTTTGTTTGTTTTGTTTGCAAGAAATACTCCATGGTGGTTTTACCAGTCCCTTCCTCTGAAATATAGCCTACAGCCCCTATATTCATTGGTGATCTTCCATCCCAAATACTAACCAGGGCTGACCCTGCTTAGCTTCCAAGGTCAGATGGGACCTGGTGCCTTTAGGTAACTATGCCAGGATTTTGTTGTTGTTGTGTGCCTTCAAGTCATTTCTGACTTATGACAACCCTAAGGTGAAACTCTCACAGCGTTTTCTGGGGCTGGAAGAGTGTAATTTGCCCAAGGTCACCCAGAGGGTTTTCATGGCTGAGCAGGGATTCAAACCCTGGTCTCCAGAGCTGTAGTTCAACATTGAACCCACACTGGCAGCCCAGGATTACCACAACTTAATTATGAATCTACTGACTGTTCTTGTTTGCCTTGCTTCTCTTTTTTACCTACTCTTCTCACCCCATTTCACACAAGTCAATAATTTGTTTAGATACATTTATTTACTACTCACACTATATTCTTTCTTCCAGGGACTCCACCTCCCAGGCAGTAATGATGTTTCAATCTGCCAGACTTCAGATTCTCTCATTTTCCTCTCTAAATTAATTCCAATTCAGGTCTGTATCAGATTGCAGGTCCTCAGAGCTTGCCCTGCATCCTCTAAGCTTCCCTACTACTTTCGGCAGTGGTAGGGGACACTATCCAGTTGTCAGTATTAATATAAAATTCTGCTGCCTGTTCAGTAGAATGTGGACAGGTGCCATTTTGTCTTTTGCATCAGGCAGCATAATGTTTTGGGCTGACCCTGAGCTTAAGGGAAAGAAAACCATTGCTGGATACATTCTAAATGGACCACAGGATTCTTGACCCCCCCTCCCAATTAGTAATTACTTTTCAAGATTAGTCACACCGCAGCATGGGAAAAGCTCTGCATACTCTTTTGGGTTAGAATTTCTATTACTTCAAGGAAGTTCTGACAGTTTAAATGGTTAGCAGGCAGGGAGCAAGCATGCACTAGAAAGAAACTGCTGCTGCAAGCTGCACAGTAGCACTTTTATTGGAATTGAAGTGCCTGGCTTGTTAACTTCTACACAAGTAGCTGCTGTCTCAATTCAGGCTGATCACAAGGCTATTTGGAAATGAAAAGAAATCTGGCTTTGTTTGCAGATCTCTTTTAACTAGCAGGAATCAAAAAATGCTTGGTCTTTCCTGACAGCAACAACAGCCTGCGTTTGCATTCTGTTTTCACCAACATAAATGCTTTTGATATTCTTCTAGCTTTTGCTTTCTTCTCCGTTAAATGTTACGCTAGCATTATGAAACAAGCTTTTCTGTCGCTTAATTCCATTGTGTATGTATAATATTTAAAGGCCTGCAACTATGTACACCTTTAAATGTTGAGTTTCTGTTTGTTGTGTAGCTAATACAGGGGCACAGGAGCCCTTCCAGATTTTAAAAAGGGGTCTTTCTCTCCTTCTCTCTTTTTCTCTAGGATTGCTCATTGTGTGGCAAAGATCCAAGTAATTAGTCTATGGCAGTAGTTTCAGGCCTTTAAATGTATCCCCCTGACTACCATGAGACAAATGTATTTAAAAATACCTTCCATGATGCTAGCAAAAGAGCATCTTAGATTGTAACCCTCTTCAACTGTCTATAAATGTGTGAAGGATAGCCCCTACCACTGTGTAGGGTTGCACTGTGTCCTACTTTACAAAGAACTGTGCTGTGTTAATTGTGTATAGGAGAACAATCAAATATCCTCTGATTGAAGGGTTGTCCAGTCCAAGGACATGATCACATCAGTCTTGTGTCTAGCAGCAATCACATTATTAAAGGAAACAGGAGCATACCAACTGTAAAATGTTTATTAACATACCTCTCTTCATTTGCATGATTGTGCTCCTTTGGCACCCCCTGGTGTGATAGGTCCCTTTGCTTCAGTTCTGGGATAACTGCAGTCACATGGCATGATGGGGGCTGATTCTCCTCTTCTCCTCAACTCTCTCCCCCTGCCCCTTGCTATTTCAAAGCAGACCAACTCTGTGCTGCTTTGGAATAATGAGAAGAAGGGGAGAGAGGAGGAGAATTAGGTCCCCTCATGCCACTAACTGCAGTCATTCTGGAACTGAAGTGAAGGGACCTATCGCACAAGGGCAGAAGTGGAACAATAGTGATATTGGCAGGTATTGATGGGGTTTTCCTGTCAACTGAAAGGGATGCAACAGTAACAACTAGAATGTGAAGCAGCAACAGGATAGTCACAATATCATCTGATAAGTACTGGCCAAATTCATTACTATCCTGCTGAAATTCCACTTTAGTAGAGTCCTGTAATAAAATCCCAAATCAGGGTGAAGGGTCATAAAGTATTAACACTTTATGCTAACACCACCTTGGCTCTTACACTGAGGTAAATAAATAAATCTAAAATCTAAAATAAATAAATACATGGGGCAATCACTTATATTTCAATTTAAATTATAGCAATTATTTCAAAATGTGCATCTACAATACATATAAATTGCAAATATCTTTTATTGTCCTCTTTTTGGTGATTCACATCAGTTTGAAGACAATGTATAAGTGACCATGCTACAATTACATTCCCCATCCTGACCCCCAATCTATGTATTGAAGAGAAAGTCTAAAGAAAAGAACCTGGTCTATGAATGATTGGGGTTATTAGCTACAAAGGAAACCTGCATGCATAGGACAGGATCCTATTGTTAGGCTCCTCCCACACACATACAATAAGTAACTGGAAGAGTAACATGACTGACTTAGACTCTACTGGCACTGGTAGTGCAGCCTAGTTCATTTACTTCACACAGTTAGTGGAGAGTAGAAGATAATACCCAAAGGATGCTTCTCTCTCTTAAAATGACACAATAAATCCATCAAGAATTTCTTTTTCCTTAGTCTACCAGACAGTATCATTGAGCCATTTTGGAACCAGTCTTCTTTCATGTTTCATTGCATAGATATGTCAGACCCCTGTTTTCTGCTATTGATCCAAAGAGGCAAGCTGGCCACCATCTAGTTTCGTAGAACTCCTAATCATTTAAGAGCTGCCCAGCAGGTAGACAGTAAAAAAACAAAGCACAGAAATAAAATTATTGTAGATGTTTCAGCAGGTGATTCCTTCCTTCCTTCCTTCCTTCCTTCCTTCTTTTTCTTCTTTTTCTTTTTTCTTTTTGCAGCTGATACAAAAAGGTTTTGCAAAGGTTTTGCCACTAATGGAGTGGTGTTTGCTCTTCAAAAAGGACTTTAGGGTCATTGACAAAAACATTATAGTGGAATGATCTGGCACTACAGTTCCCATTGCAGCCTGTGGTATTATAGCCAGAATCCTGCCTCTCAGACAGGCAGGTCTCCTTTAATGCTATGGTGAGAAACCCTAAAATGTGAGCCAGCGTGGTGTAGTGAGTTAAGTGTTGGACTACAGCTCTGGGAGACCAGGGTTTGAATCATCACTCAGCCACAGAAATCCACTGGGTGACGTTAGGCAAATCATACTCTCTCTGTATAAGAGGAAGACAATGGCAAATCTCATCTGAATAAATTGGGCCAACAAGCCTATGATAGGGCCACCATATGTTGGAGTTGGTTTGAAGGCACATAATAAGAACAATTAGGATAGATAGACCATATAGATAGATAGACTATATTCCAGATAGACCATAACTCAAACAATCATTATTTCAGGGATGAGCAAATTATGGCCTTTCAGATGTTGTTGAACTGCACTTCCTGTCCGCCCTAGCCAGGATACGCTGAATTGGAGCCCCCAAGGTGTCAAGTACAAACATTGGGATTGCATCAGCTTGTTTTTGTAGAATTTTCCCGTGAGTCTCACAAACATTATGGAGAACAACACATGCTGTAATGACAGAAGGCAGGTTCTCCTCTGCCATCTCAAGAGTTGCTGTGAGGAGCCTCCATCTCACCCGGAGGTGACCAAAGGCCCTCTTCACCACATTCCTGACCTTGTTCAGGTGTTTGTTGAACAGGGCCTGTTGTGGTGTTAATGTCCCCTTGTAGGGGGGCATGAGCCATCTCCTAACAGGTTATGCAGAGTCTGTCACAGATCTGTGCAGAGCGCAGTCACTCCCTGTTCATCCGAACAGGGGATAAGCAACGAAAACGTGTGCTTTGTGAGCAAACAAATACTCCTTTGGTGCAAAAGTAAGTCCATGCCAAAATTCTTTTAGGCTTTTATTAATAACAATTAAATAAAAAGGAAAACAATAACAGAAAGCATTTAACCATGTTTTCTAGGTTCTCTCTAAGCAAGAGAGGTACACACAAGCTTGAAGCTCTCTTCTATCTCAGGAACAAAACAATGTAACCCCTCCCAGTTATATAGGCCATAACATTTAGTCCTTGGGAGAACCGAAAGTAATCCAATCTTAAGTTTCGTTTCTCACATACAAGCCCAAAAAACAGAATAACAAAAACAGACAGATTTATTACCTTCTGATAACTAAAGATGGCGCCAGGCATGTCTGGCTAAAAAATTATTCAGGGAGGGGGAGACAAACTCCTGATCTCAAAAACTATTTTCCCTGACACCCCTCTAATTTTTCATCCAGACATCGACATATCATACCCAGTCTGTCACACAAAAGATCATGTTTAATATTACCCAACGCTTTAGTAAATAAATCTGCTATATTTTCTTCACTGGGACAATACACCAAATCAATTAAACCATTTTGAACAGCTTCCCTAACATTCTGAAATTTTACAGCCACATGTTTTGTTCTACTTTTAACACCTTGTGCTGTAGCCATGGCTATACATGCTTGAGAGTCTTCAAAAACTTTAACAGCTTCTGAAATTGGCATACCTAAATCACTAAAAATTTGTTTTAGATAAATCAGCTCATTTACCACGCTTGACAACGCGGCAAATTCTGCCTCTGCCGAGCTTAAAGCAATAGTGGATTGCTTTTTTGACCCCCAGTGTATGGCAGTGCCAGCATAAAAAATTATCATCCCTGAATCAGAATATCTATTTTGGATTTCGCTGGCAAAACTGGCATCGCAAAAAGCTTCCAACTCATGAGAACCTTGTGAACTTATTTTTACGCCATAATTCAAAGTTCCACGCAAATATCTTAATACGCGTTTCAAACCTTGCCAATCATGTTGAGTTGGTTTTGACACTTTTCTAGACAAAACATTTACAGCATATTGTATATCTGGACGTGACCATCTTGCAATATACAATAAACTTCCAATTACAGAATGAAAAAGTTCAGGATGTTCAAATGGCCTAGAATCTGTGACATTTATGAAATCACAACACATAGGAGTTCGAGCAGGTTTACATTGAGACATGTTACAAAGATCCAAAACTCTTTCAATCTTTTGAACTTGACTCATTTTAAAATCACCATTTTCAAACCTCTGGAAATCTACTCCCAAATAGTTTCTAATTTGACCAAGGTCCTTCAATTTGAATTTTGAACCCAATTCCTGTTTAAACCTTTGCACCTGAACATCAGTTTGTGTAATCAGGCAGAAATCATCCACAAAAGCGACGACGATTTCATAATTCTGATTAACACCCCTTGTATACAAACATGGATCAGCAATGCTGTTCTGAAAACCAACATTTTTCAGCTGTTCATCCAAACAAAGGTACCAACATCGGCCACTTTGCTTGAGACCATACAAGGCTTTATTGAGGCAATAAACCTGGTCTGCTCCCCCACTGTGAAACCCAGGGGCTTGCTCCATATAGATGCACTCATCCAATGGAGCATTTAAATATGCAGTCTCTACATCAAAGTGATTGACTTTAAGTTGGTTTAAACTTGCAATAGATAAAGCAATCTTTACACTTTGTACTTTAACAGTGGGTGCAAAAACCTGATCATAATTTTGATACTGTATCTGTGAATACCCCTTTGCAACCAAACGTGCTTTGTATTTGACACCCCCATCCTGCAATTGCTTTCTCTTATATACCCAACGGCAACCTACAGCCTTTTCTCCCTGTGGCAATGCCACAATACGGAAAACATCATGGCCTTTGATGGACTCCATTTCATTTTCCATTGCCTCTTGCCACTTTTGTTGTTCTTCTTTTGGCAACTTTAAAACATCAGTATAATTATCAGGTTCAAAAGTCACCTGGCAAACTTTTACATTCTGTGCTGTGAATCTTAAAGGAGGCACTCCCTTTGTCTCTCTGTTAGAGCGACGGGGGACAACAGGCTGAGCCTGATCATTGTCAGAATCTGCATTTGAATCACTTTCCACATCAAAGGATTCATGCTTGGAACCCTCTCCTCTCAAGTCTGGGGAAATACCAGTGCCTGACTCAGCAGCCTGCTGCTGCTGCTCAGGCTGATTTTCACCAACAAATGAAGGCAAAACCACATCTAAATTAGCATGGACATGAGACCAGTTGGCCTGCTCCTCAAATTCAGCATTCCTGGAAATCAAAACTCTCCCATCCCCAAATGCAAACCGCCAGCCCTTTGATGATTGGTCGTACCCGACAAATCTGAGCCTCCTAGCCTTGGGTTCCCCCTTTTTTCTGTTTGCCTTAGGGATATTCACCCATGCATAGGACCCAAAGGTCCTAATGTGCCTCACAGATGGCTTTTTGCCATAAAACATGAAAAAGGGTGTATTTGAAACCACAGAACTGGGTACACGGTTACTTAAATAAGCAGCTGTTAACATAGCTTCTCCCCAGTACTTCTGCTCAATGTTTGCATCAAACATCAGGCTATCTTTAATTGTTTGCAAAACACCAATTTTTCTCTCAGAAATCCCATTCTCATTAGGACTATAAGGGGTTGTGAGTCTGTGAAAAATTCCTTTTTGTTTTAGCCAATTTTGGAACTCATTTGACATGAATTCCCCTCCCCTATCTGACTGGAGAGATGACACCTTCTGGGGAAAATGTCTCTCAACATAAGCCACCCAATTTTTAAAAGTCTGAAATGTCTCATCCTTACTCTTGAGTAAGAATAGGAAACAATAACGACTGAAATCATCGACCAAGACCAGGATGTACTTGGCTCCTCCCAGGGAAGGTGGATAGGGGCCAGACAGGTCCATATGAACCAATTCTAGAATTCTTTTTGACTTTCTCTCACTATGCTTGGGAAAAGGATGGACCTTGGATTTCGATTTTTTACAAATTTTACAATCCAGGTACTTCTGACAAGCCCTCAAACTTAACCCATCCACCATGTCAGGCATCTGCCTGAGGACCTTAAAACTAGCATGGCCAAATCTCCTATGCAACAGATGTACACAATTATCATGCAAAGGAGAGTTTGCCATTATAGTACTGGTTTGAGGCTCCTGTACACTATTATACATATAATACAGTTGGTCATGAAAAACCCCTTCAGCCATAACAGTACCATCCTTTAAAATATAACATTTGTTCCCTTTAAATTGTATTTCATAGCCCTCCTGTGTCAATTTAACAACAGAGAGTAAACACATTTTTAAATCAGGAACATACTGAACATTTTTTACATCCATGTTCAAACATTGTACAAAACATGTACCTTTACCCAAACATTTTGACTTGGATCCATCAGCCAAACTCACACTTGAGGGGCTAGTCTCTTTAAAGTCCTTAAAGAGTTCTTTATTATTGGAGATAAAAGCATTGCAGCCGCTATCCAAACACCATTGAGATAAATCTCTATTTTGCTCCTTTACAGCTTGCAAAACAACTGCAGAAACAGTCATACTAGATGAAGCAGGCTTTTTTTTTGCTTTCTTTGCTCTTTTTTGCTTTGCACTGTTTTGCAAAATGTCCATCTTTGCCACAGTTCCAGCAAAGCTTAGATTTCACAGCAAAAGCGGGGACCATACCCTTACTGGAGTCTTTAGAGCCATCTACTGAATCATTTGTAGAATTGCGGGTCTTCGCCTGTACAGCCTTTTGAGCAGAACTTTTCCTCTCCAACCACTTAGCCTCTTCTTCCAACAAACGACCAGTAATAAAATTAATGGTCATATTTGCTGCTGCCATATTTTCGAAGGAGAATATTAAGGCATCAAATTTTTCTGATAAGCTTGATAAGAGGATATGAACTTTTTCTTGTTCAGTAAAATGGACATTAATCTCCTGCAACTGATGGAAATATTGCCGGATAGTTGAAATGTGTGTGGCCACATCGCCATCTGGCTGCAGCTTTAGTCTATACAGCTTCCTTGTTAACATAAGCTGTGAACCAGTCCCAGCATGGACATAAACCTGCCGCAGTGCTTGCCAAATGTCCCTGGCCGTGGCACAGCCTCGCACATACATCAACTGACTGTCCTCAATTGCCAAAATGAGAGACGCTCGAGCGCGTTCCTCAGACTGCTGTTGCAATACAGAAGCGCCTTGGGCAGGGGGGGCTAAAATGGGAGCGTGTATCAATTGTTGATGCAAATAAGCCTCCATCTTCACAGCCCACAAATGATAATTCTTATCATTTAACTTTTGGAAGGGAAAAACTGCCATACTCTGAGCCATTGTCCATAAACTCTTTAGCCCCTCTCAACTGATTATCTGCTTCCCTCACACAGGGGTTGCTTACCAGCAGGGCGTTGTAAATGGTTCGGTCTCAGCAGTCCTCACAGCAGGCTTTCTCACCTTCCAGTCCCCTCCTTGCTGGGGTTGTAAGCTCTTGCCAGGCGTAAACAAAAGCAAGCTCCAACAGCTTCAAAGGAAAAAGACTTCACACCAAAGGGACAAGTTGCCCAACTTGCCGCTTGTTCAAAGCCCCTCTCAGCTCAGGCTTAAACAATTTGCAGCATAAGAGCTTCACGGCTCATAAACTCTTGAGCCAGCAATCCTGGGCATCCCATAACCTGTCACAGATCTGTGCAGAGCGCAGTCACTCCCTGTTCATCCGAACAGGGGATAAGCAACGAAAACGTGTGCTTTGTGAGCAAACAAATACTCCTTTGGTGCAAAAGTAAGTCCATGCCAAAATTCTTTTAGGCTTTTATTAATAACAATTAAATAAAAAGGAAAACAATAACAGAAAGCATTTAACCATGTTTTCTAGGTTCTCTCTAAGCAAGAGAGGTACACACAAGCTTGAAGCTCTCTTCTATCTCAGGAACAAAACAATGTAACCCCTCCCAGTTATATAGGCCATAACATTTAGTCCTTGGGAGAACCGAAAGTAATCCAATCTTAAGTTTCGTTTCTCACATACAAGCCCAAAAAACAGAATAACAAAAACAGACAGATTTATTACCTTCTGATAACTAAAGATGGCGCCAGGCATGTCTGGCTAAAAAATTATTCAGGGAGGGGGAGACAAACTCCTGATCTCAAAAACTATTTTCCCTGACAGAGTCCGCAACCAGGAGTGGCCCAACCTGAGCACCAGAAATGGTGAGGGTTGGGTTCCCCAGGACAAAGACACCTGCCTCTATTGTCTCAAACAGGGCAGAGTTACATAGTACCTGAGAGTCATGATTCCAACCATCCAACCGATCTCCACATCCACGAACCTCCCAGTGTGGTCACACGTGCCCTGTAGAAGCATGGAGTAGGTACCTTTGTGATTCACAAAATCAGCCGTCTGACGGACTGGTGAAATAATCAAGATATGGCATCAGTCAACAGCTCCAATCACTTGTGGGAAACCAAGTGTTTCAAATCCATCCATCACCTGTATTTGATAAAGAAATATATTTATTAGAAACTACAAGCTAATATCCACTCATTCCCATTATAGGAAGCATGCATCCATTAGTGTAAACACCCATGCACATTCAGCTGCATTTAGTAATAACTGTCTGTAATTACTGGAATCTAGAACTCCCAGGAACACAGGGAACAGTTATGACAGGGCAATGTGGCCCCTGTGTGGAGGCAAGTGCATTCAGCCATTCATTCCTATTCATAAGTATAACCCTTCATAATAAAAAAAATTCTTCTTCCAAAGCACCAAATAAACTGTAACCCATGCAGAGATATGCAAAGGTATGGCACGTCTTCTTGATGCATCCAGTACCACGAACACCCAAGCATGCCCTGGCACAGACAAACAGAAGTATCCTCAAAATAATGTATTTTCTGTACTTGTTAATTTTTCTGGTTTGAAATTTAATAAAAATATAATAATAAAAAAAGAAGTATCCCAAAATGAGCCCCTTTTTTTTCAAAAGTAAGAATCCTAAGGACACACATAAAAAAGTAATACAGCAAATACTACTGCACATAATAAAATAAATGTTTAAAAAACCAACCTTGCGATGATCACCAAGATGTATGACTCAAGGTAAGAGTATCTTCTCAATTGCCAGAATTACCTCTAAAAACACAGCCGCCACAGTTGACTTCTCCATCCAAACTGGAAATAGCAGTTTTCCAGTAGGAGCCTCTGTTTGCAAGAGTCCATAGTGTAACAGCAACCCTCTTGTCTGGAGAAATAGCCCTCCTCATATTGGTATCCTGCTTCAGGATCTCATGATGAAGGGCCTCAAGAAGGAGCTCAAACACAGGTCTGGTCATGAGAAAATTTGCTTTCCAGACTTCGTCAGACCAAACAGTCCACACAAATACCTCATAAAATTCTGTGGACCTTGGGTAGATCCACCACCGACGATCTCTGACCAATTGCTCTTGGGACAACTGAATGTACGTAAAAGCACATTCAAGAAAGGCATCCTGGTCACGAGCATGTCTAGCAGCTGTCCGTCACCTTTTCTGTCTAAACATCCGAGCAGTAGAAAGTGGGAAAAGTCAATGCTCCCGCAACTCGGATCTCTGCCTATCAAGCAGATCCAGTAGCTGCATAGTAGTTTGAATCATCCCAAGCAAAAATAACCACAGCCCTGGCATCTTTGCTACCATTTAGCGATCACCATAAGGAATTCAGGCACGGAACTCCGAACAGTCAGCCAGGAACTGCAAACAGCTGCTTCTCCCACTTCTCCTACAACCAATCAGATTGCTTCCCGTCAGGAAGTGGAAACTACGGAGGCAGTCATTCTTCTATTTTACACGTTGATTGACTGACACTTTTACTATCATTCATATGAGTTCGTCTGTACTGATCGAAAATACATATATTTGTATTATTCAGTGGGTGCCCCCCTCCTCGGTCGTATGGTTTATTTCTCGTGTGTACGGTTTGTTCATAATTCGCATGATCGATCTTCCGAATTTGCTCGGATTTTTCCCCTCATATGGACGTACCCTCAGTGGTGAGCCATGATGGTAGTTGCCATCCAACAATACAAATGACCTCAAAATGGTTCCCCTCTATCTTACTGAGTTGTCCTGACAGGGGTTGGAGTTCAAACTTAATGCAAGGCCAACATTTCTTCACTCTGCAGAGCATCCTTTGTGACATCAAAATATCTGGGACTTTCCCCACCTAACTGCTCTGTACTTTATTTTGTACGTTTTCATTAGTAGGAACCAAGGTTGTAAAACAATTATTGGCTTATATGAGTCTGTTTATTTGTTAAAATTACAATAATATTTTAAGTGTTTTAGGCTTTTTAGCACAGAAGTGAATGAGCGAAGTATGTTAGGCATGGGGGCAAAGAGTTGCATGATTTACACTGGTTCATTCATATTTTCTCAATATAAATATGTGTAGACCTTTGCTATGTGTGAATTGGCCCTTGCTTCATGGCTACAGAAGTTGAACTTTTTTGGACTATAGTTCAAAATCATGTGTTTACTTGCAGGCATGGATAAGCCATGAGTGTCATTATATATTCTTATTATGTACCTTTCTCAGTCATTTTAAACCAAGTGCTTTTTAAATGAGTAAATTCATAGATCCAGCCCTGTCCTGAATGTAGAAAAAAAGTGCTTTTCATGCATATATGAATTTATCTTCAGTTCATTGAGAATCATATAATAGTAGACATTTAAGCGGATTCTAGCCCCACCCTGTGCTCTCCTGGCAACAGCCCAAGGGCTGAGGCAAAGTTACAGGCCTCCATCCTGCACTCCCTCAAAAGGGGTTCCTACAGCACAGTCGTGACTGTGCTGGGAATCCTATTGTAATCCTTGTCAAGCCCTTTCACTTCTACATAAGTATATGTTGAGTTCCATCTCTTGGTCATATCTACAGTGGGACAGAATCATCGGAAAGTTGGATGAAATGCTGGGACCTGCCTTTAAAATAGATGATCCTGCTAACGTGTCTCTCTAATAGTAAGGATGAGTGAGATATTTGTTCTCTTGACGTTTCATCCAGTTCACCACTGCTAGAACTGAATGCAGAACCAAAAACCAATTTGTGGTTGGAAATCCACCTGTTTCTCACCTTATGAGGAGTTCCAATGAAGAAGTAAAAAATTAAAATAAATGCTTGACAGGATACACACATTTGAAAACTCTGCAAAGAAAACTGCATGTCATTCGAAGAACAACATTCTAAAAAATCTGCATAGAAATGTATACAAGTGAACAGAATTGTGAAATTCTGTATAAAGGAAAAACAAAAATTTTGTACATAACCATGGTGGAGCACACTTGGCAATGGAAAAGGAAAAACCTCAATGAAATTGAGGGTAATAGTTTCACCCACTCCTATGCAATAGACATTCTGGAAAAAAATCCGATAATGGCTGTGCAGTGGTTACTTACAAGAGAAGCAGAACTCGTTGTTTAATGTTTAGACAACTGTATTTTCTTTCTTCCTGGCTTTACTGGCACTGCCAGTCAGTCAAGGGAATCTTTCCTGCTTAGTGTGAAATTTTGCTCAGACATGATGTCATCTCCTAACTTGCCTTGGCTGAATAATGTAAATATGAACTATAATGACGTTATACTAAAGATTAATTAGGTTCTAATTTTTAATTTCAGAAACTTTCTTTTCCTCTTGAAATCCTGAGTGACACCTCAGATCAAGTTTAAGCTTATATTGAAATAATTACCCATGAGAATATATCAGTAAATTAAAAATATTAATATAAATGTAATTTGTGCATAAGCTGATAAATTTATTACACATGTGGTAGAGTTTTTCAGAATTATTCCTGGTGATGTTTGGTGGTAGAATAAATAAAAGAGGATTTAGCCATAATGATTAAGTAGAACTCAATGGCTCTATAATGTTAACGCAGAATCACTGACAGGTCCTTAAAAAAAAAAAAGCTGCATTAAAGATTGCTATATAGTGCAATCTTATGGACTGTAGGATGATGTTCCAGGGACCATAAGAAAGTCTACCTCCCAGTCTGAAGTCATAGAGAGAAATCCTACTTAAGAAAGCT
The DNA here is from genome assembly GCA_030847615.1 of Gambelia wislizenii. NCBI lineage: Eukaryota > Metazoa > Chordata > Lepidosauria > Squamata > Crotaphytidae > Gambelia > Gambelia wislizenii. Next base: position 223,970,079 of record JAUMIR010000003.1, on the reverse strand, counting down.
AGATCTGATCTTGAATCCATCTCCCTGCTCCCATGGAAGGATGTTCGTTTCTTTGACATCAGAAGTCAACAGTAGAGAGGAAGAAAAGGACAGATTACATGGGGACATAGCATTTTTCCTGCCTGGGAGAAGCTATGCCAACAATAGAGGGCCAACAGTTCAAAACATTTATTTATTTATTTGTTTATTTATTTATTTATCCTCCAACCTTTCCCCCACTAATGGGATTCAAATTGGCTTACAAAATAATTAACACCAATGCGTTAACACCTACCAGCCAGCAAGCCAGCCAGAGAACTCTAGAGGACTGCAAAGAAGCCTTCCTTCCCCCATTACACCAGGGCAAAAAGCAACTGAGACAGCTGAGCAGGGAGCTGGGGCATGGCTAGGAGTGGCTGGCTTTAAAAGTCACTCCACCACCACCACCCCAGGAACACCTACCAGCCAGCCAGCCAGCCAGAGGACTCTAGAGGACTGCAAAGAAGCCTTCCTTCCCCCCATTACACCGGGGCAAAAGGCAGAAATGCAGTGGCAGCGGCAGCAACTGGGCCGCAGGGAGGACAGGTGGAGGCCCAAACCACCCAGAGAAACATCATCCAAAGTGTTGCATTGGCAGTCATGGCAGCAGCGAAGCCAGGGAGAACCTCGGCGGGTATAAAACCCCGCCCAGGAACACCTTCTCCCAGCAATACGGCAGTGGCGGCAGTGATTAGGCCGCAGAGAGGACAGGCGGAGGCCCAAACCACCCAGAGAAATACCATCTAAAGCGCCATCAAAGTCCTTTGTTGAAGTGGCCATGAGAATGTAGGGTGGGAATACAGCTGGAGCCTCTGCCATTCTTATTATGTATAGGGGCCGGGAATGATCTGGGAGTGGGAATTGAGGTTGTGTGGGGGAAGGGAAGGTATAGTGGCAACAGAGTGAAGAGTTGTTACAAAAGAAGGCGGGATCGATGTTTAATATCTATCCTGCCTTCAGTTCACTCTGTTTCCTGGAATAAATTGGAGAGCACACCAACCATTCCACAGACTCTTACTCTGCTCCTTTGCAATGCCATTTCGGTTAAAAACAAGACTCATATCATCCATGACCTTTTATTGGATGAGGCTGCTGACCTGGCATGCTTTACGGAGACCTGGCTGGGAGAGGCCAGTGCTGTGACTTGGGTGCAGGGACTCTAGCCGGGTACTCAGTGTGCAGGTAAGGAAAAGTGGGTGGGGTCGTGGTGGTAGAGTGGCTCTGGTTCATAAAAAACAATCTAACTTTGACCAGAAAGCCTATCCAGAACACAGTCCACATCAGGTGTATGTACCTAAGCTTGTGGACCAGGGATAGCTTAGGGATTCTGTTAGTATACTGGCCACCCCGTTGTTTAACAGACTCTAACTGAGCTGACACAGCTGGTCTCAGAGTTGCTGCTGAAGTCACCTAGACTTTTAGTTCTCGGTGACTTCAACATCCCACTCGAGACCAGCTTGCTAAATCTAACTGGTGCAGCTCGGGAGTTCATGGAATCCATGACAAACATGGGCCTATCCCAATTGGTTGTCGGGCCTACTCACTGTGCAGGTCATACTCTCAATGCGACCTTTAGTACGGAACAGGAATATCCGTGGGCGGAAGTTATTAAAACCTCAGCATTGTCATGGATGGATCATTTCTTGGTCAAGATGGAGCTAAGAGCCACTGTCTGCCCCAACGGGGGTGGTGGACCCATTAGAATGGTCCACCCTCAAAGGCTAATGGAACCAACTGGATTCCAGAAAGCCTTTGAGGGTTTAATGGTAGGTAATGCCAATGATTCTGTCGAAGCTTTGGTTAATACTTGGAACACCGACCTCACCAAGGCTATTGACACAATCGCCCCCAAGCGTCCTTTCCAGCCTGCTCCTAACCGTAAGCCCTGGTGTTCAGAGGAGCTTAGGAAGATGAAGTGGGCTGGACAACGATTAGAGCACACCTGGCGGAAGACTTGACTTATCCAACAAGACTCATCATAGGAATTTCTTGATTCCTATCGAGAGGCAATACATGCAGCGCAGAAGTCTTTCTCCTCTGCACGTATTGCGTCTGCAGAGTCCCATCCAGTGGAACTGTTTAGGGTGTGTGTGTGTGGGGGAGCTGATGCAGGTTCCACCTGCGCAGAACCCCTTACTTAACCTGACAACGGCCTGCTGTGATGCGTTTAACATCCACATTGGAGATAAAATCTCTCGGATAAAAGCCAAATTAGATGCCAGTGTTATGACAGAATCTATAGATGAGGCGTCCAGTAACTCCGTTGATGAAATCTTATTGGATCAGCTTCGATCTGTGAGTACCAATGACGTGGACAAGCTCCTTGGTAGAGTAAGGAAGACGACCTGTCCCCTTGATCCTTGTCCATCATGGCTGGCCATCCAAGGGGACAACGCATTGAGAGTATTCCTTAGGGATATTATCACTGCGTCCTTCTGGGAGGGGTCCGTTCCATCGTGTCTGAAGGAAGCGGCAGTTAAGCTGCTCCTGAAAAAGCCTTCCCTGGACCCCTTGAACAGGAACAACTATAGGCCAGTCTCCTTGCTGCCTTTTTTAAGCAAGGGGATTGAGAGGGCGGTTGCTTCCCAACTCCAAGTTGTCTTGGATAAAACCAGTTATCTAGATCCGTTCCAAACTGGCTTTAGGACAGGATATGGAGTTGAGACTGCCATGGTTGCTCTGGCTGACAACCTCCGCTTGGGTATCGACAGGGGTAGTGTAACCATGTTGGTGCTCTTGGACCTCTCAGTGGCCTTTGATACAATAGATCATTCCATCCTCTTGGATCGCCTGAGAGGGTTAGGAATTGGAGGCACTGCCTTGCAGTGGTTCCGTTCCTTCCTCTCAGGCAGATCCCAGAGGGTGAGGCTTGGGGACAGTTGATCTACTAGAATAGAGCTTAATTGTGGCATCCCTCAGGGCGCCATCCTGTCCCCAATGCTATTTAACATCTATATGAAGCTGCTGGGAGAGATCATTCAGAGGCATGGAGCATGGTGTCACCAGTATGCTGATGACACCCAGATATAAGTCTCCATGTCTTGGTCATCAGCTTTGACTTCAGATGGCGTCTCTCCACTCAATGATTGTCTTAAGGCAGTAATGGACTGGATGAGGAAAAACAAATTGAGACTGAATCCAGACAAAATGGAGGTACTAACAGTTACGGGCCCGAAACCAGGTCCAGGAATACAACTTCCAGTCCTGGATGGAGTCACTCTCCTCCAAGGACTGTGTTCGCAGTCTGGGGGTGCTCCTGGACCGGATGCTCCAGATGTCTAATCAGGTAAATGCGACGGTCAGGAGTGCCTGTTATCAACATCAGCTGATACTCCAGCTGCACCCTTTCCTGGAAATCAGGGACCTTAAAACTGTGGTACATGCGCTGGTAACCTCCCATCTCGACTTCTGTAATGCGCTCTACATGGGGCTATCCTTGTGCTTGACTCAAAAACTTCAGTTAGTTCAGAACATGGCAGCCAGGTTGGCTTCTGGTATTTCCAGAAGAGAGCATATAACACCTGTGCTTTCCACTGGCTGCCTATTAGTTTCCAGGCACAGTACAAGGTGTTGGTTATGACCTTTAAAGCCCTACATGGCTTGGATCCAACTTACCTCCGGGACCGCCTCTTCCCCTACGACCCTCCCTGTGCACTTTGGTCTTCTGGGAGGAATCTGTTACATCCTATGAAAACAAGGCTGTCGGTGACCTTCCAGAGGGCCTTCTCTGCAACCGCTCCCAGATTATGGAATGGCCTGCCAGACGAGATCTGTCTTATTACCACCCTAGACAGCCTCAAAAAAGCTGTCAAGATAGATCTTTTTCGGTAGGCCTTTCCTGAATAGCTATCCCGGCCTGAAGATGCGACTGTTTTTCCCCCCTTTGAGCTGCCATTGAATTATTCTATGCTGCTGTGATTAGTTGCTGTATTGTTTTTTAAAAAAATATTGTATGTTTTTAATTTTTTCTAGTTTAATATTATTTTAAGGGGGGTTGGGTTAGGGTATTGAGGTAATTATGGAGTTTTTATACTGTAAGCCGCCCTGATTGCATTGCAGAGGGGCAGGATAGAAATAAATTTTATTAGTATTATTTATTAATGCTGATTAAAACATACAAAAATAAAATATTTTTTTAAAAAATGTAAAATTAAAAGCATTTAAAAATCATTTAAAAACAGAATATAAAAATCAGTGAAATGCCACATCACTTAAAAAAAAACATTGTGGCACTACACTCTTATGGCACTATTATTCCACTTTAAATGCTCTGGCTGCCCCCTGTGGAATCCTGGGATTAGCAGTTTAGGGGGGAGCATTTAGCATTCTCAGCCAGAGAGTTTTTAGGCTTCACTAAACTACAAACCCAGAACTCCACAAGAGGCAGCCATAGGAGTTAAAGTGGAATAATTGTGCTATAACAGTGTAGGGTGATAAGGTTCGTAGAAAGTTTTCACTTGTTAATGGAATGAGTGCAAGGATGGAGTCATCCTAGCCTCATTAAGGAGGAGTTCCAAAGCTCGTGAACAGCCAATGAGCAAGGTCTCTCCTTTGTTCAAACATGGCAGTGAAGAGGGTAGGGCTGAGAGAAATCCTTCCACCAAAGATCTTAGAGCTCAGGCATGCTCATATAGGAAGCTATGGTCTTGTACAAGCAAAACAGAACAAAAGCCAACCAAATAAAACCCAACAACCTCCCAAATGCAGAATGAACCCTGCACACTGTGCTTGTCTCGTTTCTTCCCTGCCAGCAGGATATATTGAATATATTGAGCACATTTTGATTGAAAATAAAATTCAAATCCATTTCAAGTATATTACATTTGTAGCCCAGATATGCTCTGTGGGTTAAATCTAGATTGAGGACTTTTTCTGACAATGTTTTCCATGCTAGAAGCTTGTGAGAGAGATACGGCGCTGTCGCGCGGCAGGGGGTCCATTTTGGACAACACCGTCCCTCTTGTGGAATCATCCGTGTCACTTCCATGCATGATTGAAGGTAGCCGGGCCATATTTTACTCATGGACAACTTCCATGAATAAAATATGGTGCGGCTGCCTTCAGTCATACACAGAAGTGATACGGATGATTCTGCGAGAGGCACGGCATCATCCGAAATGGATCCCCTGCCACACAACAGTGCTGTACCTGTCCCGCAAGCTTCTAGCATGATAAACATTGTCTGAAAAAGTCCATAATCATGTATCAAGTAGTCATGACCAATGTGTTTCATTAATTTCAGTTGTTATTGGATCCAGAATCAGCCTTCTATGGGATAGAAAGGTTCCACTCATGGAAGATGTGTCTGCTTGATTTTGTCTCCTCCATCTGCAACAAAGCACACCCTATTCATTAGGTTTTTCTTACTCATGGTGTAGCATTTTACAGGTAGTGGAGTGGCTGTTGTGTGGAGAAGGGGGAAAGTCTGCTTTCACCAGCCCAGTGGTACAGATCTAGATCTCAACTGGGTTCTTTTTATGCTTGATTAAATCAGGATACATCTAACCCTATGTTTGCAAGTATCTAAGGTTAGAATTTCTCCCCTCAAACTTTAGGTTAGTAGAAGATCTCCAGGAATAGCACTGCTACCATGTCTTTCATTAAACCTCAAAAGTGTGTGATGCGCAAGCACTCCAGCTGAGTTTACGTCACTGTTTAGCTTGGCCACCTCGTCACTTATGCTGCCACCAAATAAATATCTGTGGAGACCGCACTTCCACAGTGGCCACCTTTATGTCAAACTTCTCCCTTATCCCTTCCTTGGATTGGGGTTTGACTTAATCTGGATAGTACTTATATTGCTGTGTGTTTACTCACAGGGCTAGTGTGCCAAATAAATATCAGTAAGGGAAAATAGATTCATGAGGAGACTGGATTTGGTAAACAAAACCTAAAGATTGCTTTATTGGGTGAACAATATAACAGAAATGCCTTGGTCTTTATTTCCAACTTGATTAACTTTAAACTGGCTGCTACTCCCACTCAGTGGTGACCATATAACTTCAGAATCTGCCAGACTCAATAACAACTTGTGAGGTTCTCTCTTTCGTCTCACTCTGTATTCCAATCAGCCTCTATTGCTCTTAACACTTATTCTCACTGCACATGCATTCTCTCAGCTCCACTCACAGCTATACACACATTCCAGCCCTCTCTTCATCACACCACATCTTCAACTCTTAGTCATCTCATTTCTCTCTCTGCCAACTGTCATAGACCTCTTTTCACTCTAGGAGACCCCTCCCATATGAGTTTCCTGCCACAGTATTGACTCCTTCATGGTCTCTTCCCATTCCCTCATCAACATTCCATCAGCTGCCCATCACATGCTCTCCACACAGTGTTCTTTATACTTATATTCCTCATTGAGCCTCTACATTTCAGGCTTCTTGGTTTTCATGAATTAAACCCAGGAAGGAGGGTCTTTTATGCCAAACAATACAATGTATATTCTTGGTTTTAATTAAGGGATAAGCTCATGGCAGAAAATTATCAATGTGGCAATAAATAGCTTTTACAGGTAATTAAATGCCATAGTGAAACCAGGTTTTTTGATAACCTTAGAAGTTATTTGGAACTGGTAATGAGACTTACAAGTGACAGAATCACAAAAGTGGGATAAAGCTTAGAGTACAGCTTAATGGAAAAGCAAGAGAAATTTAACCCAGCCTAAAATCAGGTTGCATTTTTTTAAGGCTTTGTATTTACCAGGAACACATCAGTTTTTGCTCTAAAAGTTCAGAGTCTGATCATGAAACATAACCTTTTTCTATATCAAAATCTTTTAATATTGTATCTGTTAATATTTGTACCCAAGTCTTCCTTCAAAAAATTGCAAAGACAAGCAGCATGGGATTCTCCATTTTGTCCCACAACAACCTTCTAAAAAAAACAGAGTACTTTGTTCATGACCATATTTTAAAGGTAGTTATAGCTATCTGGGGATCTGAGTCCCTAATTGTTCCTTTAGTAGTTGAGGAAAGATATCAAACTGATTCATTATCTTTCTTGTAGCATGAAATATTGAAATGTGTATATTTTTGATATGTTTTTTGATAAGTGGTCAAAACCTGCAGTCATTTTCATGGAATAAAAGGAAGATTCAAAAATAAATGATAACACAGTATCTGAAGGAAGACCTCTGAAGCTCTGTGCATTACTCATTGTGATTAAACATTTATACACAATTTAAAAGTGTCAGTCCAAATATTTTTGGTAGAGTGTGCTAAAGCCTTTGATGAGACACGAATCCAAGATTCCACAGTACAAGATCCCTGTGCACTCAGGGTCCTTCTAAATGGTCAAAATAACCCTCATGGAATTTGCTGGGAATCCTACCTGTCTAAAGGGGATTCTGCACCAATCCACACAATTCAGAAGGAGTGGGGGCAAAACAGCAAAAACAATGCGGGAAAAGCCTTTGTGTCCAAGTATCCACCAGCAACAAAAACAGCACAAAACCAGAGAGAGGACGGATAAATCCCAAACTGGTCCATGTGCCTGGGTACTGATAAGGCCAAGTTGACAAACATGAGCAAGGTTCCTGAATGAGTGCAGCTGAAGGCACTTATGATTTTCTTTCAGATCATCATTCTAAATGTCAAGACTTTGAATAATGCTACAAAGACTTTGAAAGAAGCTACCCATGCAGGGATGTTCAGGGTGAGATTTCTGTGTCCATCTATTCATAGAATCATAGAATCATAGAATTGCAGAGTTCTGGTGGCGCAGTGGTTAAATGCCAGTACTGCAAGCCACCACGTTGCAAGTTCAATTCCAGCAGGCTCCAAGGTTCACTCAGCCTTCCATCCTTTCGTAGGTCAGTAAATTGAGTACCCAGCTTGTGGGGGCAATTAGCTAACACACATTGGAAACTGTTTAATGCAGTGTAGATGTGTAAATAACTATTGCTTAAAACAATTTGTAAGCCGCTCTGATAGCCTTGTGGCTGAAGAGCGGGGTATAAATAACTAACTAAATAAAAAATAAAAAAAATTAAAAAGTTGGAAGAGACCACAAGGGCCATCCAGTCTAACCCCCTGCCATGCAGGAATACACAATCAAAGCATCCCTGACAGATGGCCATCCAGCCTCTGTTTAAAGACCTCCAAAGAAGGAGATCCCACCATGCTCCGAGGGAGTGTGTTCCACTGCCAAACTGCTCTTACTGTCAGAAAGTCCCTCCTAATGTTGAGATGGAATCTCTGTTCCTGGAGCTTGCATCCATTGTTCCGTGGTCTAGACTCTGGAGCAGCAGAAGAAGCTTGCTCCATCCTCAATGTGACACCCCTTCAAATACTTAAACAGGGCTATCATATCGCCCTTTAACCATCTTTCTTCATCCTATGTCAGCCATACCTTTATTGCAAACAAATGCCTGCACAGAGCTGATGCATTTCCACCTATGTCACTTCTGAATACTGTTAACGTGGTATATGGGAGGAAAACCAGAGCCATGTTAAATGTACCTTCTTGCACAAAGTTCTTCTTCTTCTTCTTCTTCTTCTTCTTAATTTTGACTGTCACTTGTGAAAGTGGCTAGTGACTGAAATGACAGGACTTCTTTAAGAAAAACTGTTGAATAGACTCTGTAAGACCAGTTCCTAACAAGATTGTCATTCATCACTGAAGAAAGAGTAAATGTAAAATGATACAATAGAAGAATTGTGAAGATTATGGAAGGTGTTTCTATACAGAAATTGTTTTTTAAAACTACTGAAGTGATTATTTTAAAAGCTTCCTCCAAAGTGTGCTTTTTAGTGCATAAATTAAAGGGAAAAATCTACATAAACAGAAAGATTTTGCGCATGGTGAGTCCATGAGTATATACCCTCCCCTTTGAGGTACAGCAAAGAGGAAGTCATTAGTTTTTTAATGTCTCAGCATCTGAAATGTGCTCATTGGTAATATGTGCTGCTGTTCCTCAAATGTGTTTCATTCAAAATGTTGAAAACCAGACAGCCTTAGTTTTTTTAAAAAAATCAGTAGACTTATTCACATTCCAGTGAAGTTCTTGGTTCTATTCTATACCTTAGAAACCCAGTTCACACTACCACCATCCCACCCCCTCAACTTAGCTTTCTACAGTACAATTGTGAAACCGTTTCATTGCCTGCTGAACTAATTATGCATAACGATATGCAAATCTCAATAGATACAATGTACTTGTATCAGACCACTGGGACAGCACCACTGAAATGAATGCACACCACTGACTAGGGTTTTTGTTGAATTAAATCTCAATGTATTTAGCTGATACAGAGGGCACTTAATATAACAACTAGCCCTGTATGACACATATGCTAGCAGCTTGCTTTTGAAGACTGGCTCTTTAGTTGTTACTGGTATTCAATAAATACATTCATATTATTTCTGCTTTTTGGATCATTTCTCTGTGTCCAGGAGTGCCAAGGGTCTGCCTTGATGTTTTAGATGTGCAGGGTTCCCTCTGTGTAAAAGCAGGAACAATAGTCCTTTCCATGCTGGGCTTCAAAAGCCTGACCAGTGATATAGAACCTTAAACTTACCCAGCATGTGAGTTCAATTATTGGCTTCAGAATCTAAATTTAGAGCAGGGTTTGACTGCTTATTATGCTCTAGATATTTTTGATCTGCAACTATTATCAGTCCTAGCTAGCAGAGCTAACGTGGGGGATCATAGGAGCTGCAGTCCAAGAACATTTGGAAATCCACAAATGGTCCACCCTTTATCTAGAGGAAGCTTAGACACAAACAGACAGAGACCTAACCTGTTGTCCTTTTTGATGTTACCTTGTGTGGTGGAAGATCAACTGTGGTATGGTTCTGCGTTGTTGTCCTAAGGGTGGAAAGAAATTTCATTCAGACTCTACAATCTCACCCTCAGCAGCATTTTTGCATCTCCAGAGGCTTGTAACAACAAAAAGTGTGCTGTGCCTCAAGTTTTCAGACATTTGCTACCCTTATAAGGCATTTCTGAAAAATTAATTGAGAACAAACTAGTTCTTGTATTTGAAACTATAAATGGCTGAAATGCACATAATTGATTTTTAAAAGTACACAAGTGTACTTTGCCAATGGGGGAAAGTAGTATAAATGAAGTAACTTGGACAAATAAATGAACACATTAGGAATATCTGTGAAGAGACAACACCTTCCTGACTGATATACAACTAAGGATCCATATACACTACAAAATTGTAGCACCATAGTCCATTGTAACTGCCATGATTCCATCCAATGGCATACTAAGAGTTGCAGTTGAGGGAGGGGCATTAAGAATTCTCAGCCTGGAGCTCCTGTAATGCCTCACCAGATTACAAAACCCAGGATCCCATAGGGTGCAACCATGGCAGTTAAAGTGAAATATTCATGCTAAAATTCTGTAGTGTGAACAGACTTTTTGAAAGGAAGACTGTGAAGGTGGGATTTGGTGTAGATTAAGGTCAGTCTACCATGATCTTTTAAGGGGAGTGCACACCATAGGTCCTTCATATGCTAGTGCTGGATCCCATCAACTTCGGTCTCTTTTTATGTATAAGTTGTACAAAAATGAGAATATTGAAAGGTACAGTTTTTCACACCTTGGCATAATAAGGCATACTTGCCACAATTTCATTTTCTTTTTTTTTTAATTTTATTTTTATTCAAACTTATTTTCCAACATAAAAAAGAAGAAAAATTCCATATTCACATACTTAAATATCATATATGCATACACATAGTTTATCACATTTTCCATTTTCATTTTCAATGGGACATTTAAATCTGGCCACCTTATCTATACTGAGTGGTTTATGTTCAATCAATATTGTATGCTAACTAAAAGACAAGGTGTAATTTTACTTTGTAACCATTTGTTGGTTCTATTCCCCCTGTTGGAAGACAATGGATGTGGTAAATAAATGCTAGCTGGTTTTAATTGTTTTCACTTCACTCCTTTTTGCCCTTTTATTTAGATGTTCAGTTAATGTGTTCCTCCTATCATCTACTTTGTCAGTTTGATAACATTATTGTATGACATTATGATATTATATAATCTGAAGGGAAAATAGAAATTACATACAGCTTATAATACAGTTCACAGAGTGACAAATATTAGGAATTTGCACAATACTTTTAATTTTTTTTTCCAAAAAACAAAGCATTTATTTATTTTTTGCCTTTCAGCTGTTGCAAAAATGAAACTGAAAATATATTAAGGAAAAACTAATTTGTGGGAAAAACAAAAACTTGAAAAGACTAAAATTACTATTTAGAAAGTAGAAATCATGTAACAAACTCTCCTGGATAATTAGTAATCTTTGAAGTTCATGTGTGTGTGTGTGTGAAAGTTACACAGTGGACAATGAAAGCTATGATTGTACAAAGTAAACCAGTTTGCATGACCAGGTAAATGTGCACTGTTAATTCAAACAGAGATGTAAACTAGACTAAAAAGGTCAATCAGAAATTGACCAAAATAACAGTGCCACGTCCATGTTTAATAATGCATAGTCAGAGTAAAACTTGCCTAGCGACTCCAACAATTTGCCCTGCTCCATGATTTCCCATCTCATCCAAGATCTAACAGAAGTAGTGTACATAGCTGAAGAAAGACATTTAAAGGGAAAGGAAAGGGAAGGGAAGAAGCAGCCGGCCTGAGATGTGCGTTCTAAACTCCTTAGCCATGCATAGCTTTGACTCAGAGCTTGGGGGAAAAAAAATACTTCTAAGAAGAAAGCATGGAATGGCTTGCTACATCAGTCTATATACAACCAAACTGGTAGGATGATGTTCTTCATCTCAGTTGCATGTCATTATATTTGGTCCAATTAAAAGTGACACTCTAAGCTTTTTTCTTGATGTTAAAATGCACCCTCCCCACTCATCTCTTTCCATATGTTTGGGACAGACCTATATGTTTAAATATTGATCTGCCATTTTTGTGTCTAGATGGATCCCTAAGTCAAATAAGGGAATTTGTCTGGGCTTGAGCCTAGTCTTGCAAAGGGTCAGTTGAATTAGCATTGTTAAAAAGCTGCAGCATTGTTTAAACATGTGCAGGAATACCTGTCTATAGATAGCAGCTCTGTAGGCTTGTGTCTATAGTTGATGATGAAATTGTAGAGATCAGAGATATCGCCAGTTCCTCCTCCATGTGTTCAATTGATACATTTTGATTGTGTGAATAAGGTCATGGGTTCAATAGAGGACAGGACCCAAAGCAGAGTTCCTTTAGAAATTCAGTTATTTTCTTAAAAAAAGTTTAAATTCAGGTTTGAGTATAAATTACAGCATCCCAGTAGTGAAGGAGAAGATGAAGACACTGAAATAATGAAAGGTTTTCCATATTTTGGTTCAATTTTTAATCAGAATGGAGACTTGTTGTCAAGAAATCAAAAGAAGACTAAGACTTAGATGGGCAGCTATGAAATAACAAGACAAAATCCTCAAATGTAAAGATATGTCACTGAATAATCAGGAGATTATCAGACTGGCTTAATACCCCGTTTCAGTCACAGAACAGGCTCAGGAAAAGTTTTCCCTTTCGTACGTTGTCATCCCCGTCTCATGCTCCCCCCTGATTCCCCCATGCTGCCTCTGCCTTTTTTTTTAATTCACTGGGAAAGGTCGTTAATGGACCTCTTCTTGCATTTCTGTTACATGATCACAGGAGTACAAATTGATGCCCTATGATGCTCACGCGATCAGGTAGGTCCATTCAGAACACTTCCGGGTGCAATTGGGACATCCAGGTAAGTGGCATCCTTTGTTTTACCCTCCCCAGGTTTCTTGTTAAATTTAAAGTGTGTTCGGGTGCTTAGTTTTGCTGTTTGACTTTTGGTTTGGTTTGGCAAGAATGGGTGGGATTTGGTTTCCCTGTAGTAAATGCAGCTTTACGATGCCTGCATTTACTGCAGGGAATCTGAGGGGAGGGGGAGCAGTTTCTCTCCCGCAAGAAGGTAGGTGTGTGAACATTTTTAATTTATTCCATGTCAGGGACCGGAGTTCCTGCTAGCGAGGCAGGAACGGGGTATTTTAAAGTAGTCTGAAAATCTCCTAAAATCAGGATTGTTTATAATATTGATTTCTGATTTCTGTGCATTGTTGTGAAAACTGGACAGTGAAGAAAGCTGATAGGAAGAGAATAAACTCATTTGAAATATGGTGCTGGATAAGAGTTCTGCGGATACCATGGACTGCCCAAAAGACAAAGAAATGGGTCTAAGAGCAAAGTAAGCCTGCAAGTAAGCCTCCCTAGAAGCCAAGATGACTAAATTGAGATTGTCATATTTTTGACAAATGAGAAGACGTGACTGATTATTAAAAAAAAATAACACTTGGAAAAGTGAAAGGCTATATTACAGGTGGATAGATTTAATCAAGGAAGCCACAGCCCTGAGTAGGGCTCTTGGTAACAAGGTGACTTGGAGATCTCTCATTCATAGGGTCCACATAAGTCCACATCAACTTGATGGCAATTAACAACAAATGGTTCCCAGGCTCTGCAGAGTGAGGAAATGGGAAGTAAAGACTGCCAACAGAAGGAAAGGATGCCCCCCTCTCTATTGTCCTGCCAGCAGGCAAAGACCTTTTTATTCAGTCATTTTTTTGTTACTTAAACTGGTTATAGCTGAAGGGGCCTGCTTATTTTGGGTGTGCTTGTGTTTAATTGGCTTTCTACCCTATTTTTAATTGAACATCTCAGAATTAGTTGCTTTGAGTGCCATTTTTGATAGAAAGTCAGAATAAACATTTAACTTAGAAATAAAAATAAAAATAAAAATAAGGATGATACCTTAACAGACATAGCTCTTGATCAGTAATGATGCCATGTATTTTCAGACATTTTGCTTGCTCGCCACTTATTCTCCACGAATCCCCACTTTTTTGTTGTGAGAACTTCACCAAACCAATGAAGGACAACCTTCTATAAATTTGAATGATGTGTATTGATTTTTTCAACAATGTGAAGTTGAAGGCTTTCACGGCTGGCATCCATAGATTTTCCTTGTTTTTTTCCAGGCTGTGACGAAGAAAGAAACTATTCCAGAACACAACCTCACAGCCTGGAAAAAAACCCAAGGAAAATCTATATTTTTCAACAATGTTTGAAAAGAATATGTGCCTGTTCAAAATATTGTGCAAAATGAGAAGATTTGTCACTTTGTCACACCTATTAACTTGCTTGTGACAATTTTTAACAGATCAGTGTGAAATTAGGCACATTTTTAGTGCTGATCATGTATGCCAGCAATGTAAAAATTCAGGTTATTAGCACACTCGGAATCACTTTTATAAGTAATAAATTGCTGAGGCTTATAATGGCAAAATCTTTTGGAAAGGAAAATAACTTTTAACTAAAAGGCACTCCCATACACTCACTAGTGCTTGCTGTGTTTTGTGCAACCTATAGATTTTGTATGGAAAACAAGGGGGGGGGGATAATGTAGTAAGTATCAATTCCCCTGAGACTTAAAACTATGCTCCAACTCAATAAATTAGTTTGTGAATCCTTATAACTGTTAGATTTTTTTACCAGAATGCTGAACGAGTCTAAAAATTAAACTGAAGCCACATTAGATGAAGGAACTACAGTTTGTGATAGGTTGAAAATCAAACTACAGTAATTCTTTTTGTACATTTTTACATTCCTTTTACTGTATGAAGCAATTTTCCTTAATTTTCATCTGTAAAGTGCTCCAGATGTTCTGTCTTTGTGTGGGTGTGCAAATTTGGATTTGATGAAGTCAGCTCTTACTTACAAATGCCACTTATAGCTACTTACAGACCAAGTCTAAGTGTGTTTACTCAAATGTCAGTCCCATTGAGTTCAGGGGTATTTACTCCCCAGTAGGAGTGTTTACGACTGTAGCCCAATCCTTTAAAGTGACAAATGTTCTTTTGTCTTTTTCATATACAGTTGTTCCTTCATATTTGCTGGGGTTTGGTTCCAGAACCCCCCGTGGATACCAAAATCCATGAATACTCAGGTCTCATTATATGCAATGGCATAGCAAAATGGTGTCCCTTATATAAGATGGCAAAATCAAGGTTTCCTTTTTGGATTATTTTTTTTTAAAGAATATTTCAAGCTGTGAATACTTAAATCTGTGGATACCAAGTCCATGGATATGGAGGGACAACTGTATAGATTTTGTAATATAAATCTGGAACTTAAAATATCACATTTTATTTCAAAATAAAATTCCCATTTGCTTTAGTAGTTTATGCAGCCTGGTCCTATGCATACTTACTCAGAATTGAACTGTGGTCATTGAAATATAGGATGATAAAAACAGAAGGCACTGAATCACCAAGAAAAAATAGTTTTCAGAAGTGCCTAAAAGTACTATATTAATTAATGCCTAGGTGTGGGCCAAGCCATAAACTTTTTATCTCAAGACTTCCTCCACAATTGGTTTGATTCATCAAGTTTATGGGATTGAAATACATTTTACAAATTTTTGGCCTCATGTCTGTGGTTAATTATATAGAGGAGATTTTCAGAGGGGAACAAAAAAAGCATTCCTGTCCTTCAATCTTCTCTCCTACCCCTCTCCTATCCCCATCCCATCATGGTAACCAAAAGTTTCAAACCTACCTTTGCGGCAGCGCTGGAGTGAATGGAGCCCAAACAGAGCTCCATTCACTTCCTGATTTGAAATCCCGGCCATTCTTGCAAGAGGACAAACGTGAGGAAAATTCAAAAAGTAAAATTCAAAAAGTAAAAGTAAAACACACATCCAAAACTGACAGCAAGCACAAAAACACACTAAAAACATCCCAAGTAACCCAGGGAGGGCACAAAAAAGTAAGTCACTTACCTGGATGTCTCGATCTCACCTGGAAACATCATGGCATGGACCTCCCATTGACGCTGGCATTGCGACAGCATAACGGGGCACCTTTTCAGAAGCATGTCATTCCATTACATAAACAGAACGGGGGATCTATTCATGGCTTAGGCCATGAATAAAAAGCAGTACCAGCAGAGTGGAAGTAGGATGGGTGCATGATGACATGAGAAAGCCTGATTCCACTGACTGAAACAGAGTACTTTGTTCATGACCATATTTTAAAGGTAGTTATTTTAAAGGTAGAAAGGCAGAAAGTTATTTTAAAGGTAGAAAGACTGATTCCACTGATTGAAATAGGTCTACTTTAGCATAACCTTCACCTGTCCCACTTTGGTAGGGACAATCCCAATGAATTGTCATCCCTCTCTTTTCAGCTGCTTTTAAAATGCCTCCCACTTTCTCTCACCTCTTCCCAATTTCCCCCCTTTATCTTCAGCTTACTTCAATTGCTGCAACCTGAGTTCAAAGTACAAAAGCAGCTTACACTTAATTAACTGAGGGTGGGGGGAGAAGAGGGGGCAGAATCTTGCCTTCCCCAGTAGGCAAAAGCAAACTGGCAAAAGCAAACTGCTACAGCCTCTCCTAGCTTGTGTGTTCTTCCTCATTAATGAAATTTCCAATCTTGACCACACTCTGTTTTATCTGTGAAATGTTAGAGGGTATGCTTTATTAGGACTGCCAATGGGGTAGAGGTCTTGGTGGGCATTTTTTTTTCAAATTGAACACATTGCTTGAACACATCCTTTCCCCAACTAAAGCACATTTAAGAGGTGATTTCTGCTTATTTGAAATGTGCATATTTTTCTATGTGTACTTTTTATTCACTTTTGGGGTTGGGGGTATCCACAGCTATCCCCCAACATGATGGTTCCAAAATATGAATTGCATTTGGCCTGTGGATGGTTTAGAAAGTGTGAAGTATGTGAAGTCTGCAAATTAATAATAATAATTCAACACATTTGCGAAAACAAGTTTCACTTCCAAGGAACATTTGAGAAACTGCAAAATTAATCTCCTTAGCTCATGGGTTTTCCAAAATGTGCAACACCTTAATAAATTTAGGCACTTCTGAAAACTTTTTCTCTTCTGGTTATTTACTCAGTAAGACTTAAGGCAAATACTGTGTGGAATGTGATTTCTTGCACATGTGGGGTTATGTGCATTTAAAATTAACAAACAAATCCCTTTTCTCCCTTCACCTCACTCCTGATGATAATGCCATACCCCTGAAGCTGCTATTTGCCATGAACGGAAAACTGATGTGAAATCCAATAAGACCTTCCTTTCTGTTACGAATAGCAGCTAGGGTGGATAGCATTTATCAAGATAGGAAAGGCTTTAAAACGCCACTCCTCTAGTCACATCTATGATTCTGATTTCCCTTCTTCAGTAGCTCCTGTTTGAAACACAGGGAAACAAATATAAAATATGAAGACCCTATGCTGTTGCTTGCCTGCATATATGCAAGATAAAACTGTGTATATGGGTGTGGGGGGGGGAGGAAAATGCATCTTTAATTATTGCTTCCAATATTTGCAGGTGCATCTACAAAGACCATGACCCATTCAGAACAGAGGGTTGAAAGGGGGTTTCTGAGTGTGCTCAGCTGGCTGGGCTTAGAAGCCTTCCCACAATTGGGAATCCTGATGAGGTAGTGTTCTGCATGGCAAAGAAACATTTAAGTGTTTCCATCTCATCGCATACAGAAACTTATTCAGATCTTTGCCCTGAATACAGAAAGGTTTTCTTTTTTTTTTTTTTAGAGCATCCCATATTCCTCTGGATATTATGGATGGAGCTTAAATGTTTACTTCACTATCTTACACAGTTTTAGCGTTCACATAAACAGGCAACCATCTACACAGGACTAGTGCATAGTATAACAACTCTTCTGTCCTTTCCTTCTAGGTGTGCATGTGTGAATTGCAACCTTTTTTCTTTCTTTCTCTTTGGCTCTTTGGCTCTGTCTTATGGTAGCAACAGTGTACATCTGGCCTAAAGGAAAAGGCTGACCTCCCAAAAGGTCTGTTGGAATGTATGGGTGATCCTATGAAACTTGAGAAATGGAACATTGGGATGATGGCATGAGCTCTTTCTCCACAATGTTTCTGCAAATGATCCCGTGAGCAGAATTCTACCCTCCTTGGACAGAACTGTTGGCATTTGATTTCAAAATATTGGTGGGCCAGGAGGACCTGAGCTACTCTTGATGAAAGCATGACAAATTCTGGTGGGTTCAAAGTGGAGCACAGTGATGAAGCTAAGATGGAATGCAGCAGAACTTAGACACCTGTCTCTAATGAATAATTAGAAACCATTCGAAGATTTCCAAAGTAGTTACTGTTATAGTTAGTTTACAAAAAGTAATGTTTTGCTTTCTCATTGTTTCGATGTAACTAGCACAGTTACCCTTTAATAGTTTTTTACTCAGCATTAATAAGAAAGTATGCCTCATTTACAGTACATGATTGCAAAAGGACGACATCATCTTGTATGCGCACCCTTTCGTGATCATTAGGCATTCTTGCAACATCATATTTGCCTGGTCTGATAAAGTCCTAGATGTCCATTTGACAATTTCAAGAGGTCATGCAGGTGCTGAGGAAGCATCTACTGTACCCTTTTAGAACATTAGCTGGTAAGTGGGTTGCTAGAAAAGATGGGAAGGAGGGAAAGTTGCATAGCTTGGTTGTTAAAGAGTTTGAGCACTTACCTTCTCCCTCTGAGGGAAAAATGCATAGAGTTGATGGATATTTGGTGGAAATTAAGTGCTAATTCCACTAGATTAGTCTTTTAAATATAATATTATAACCACTATTGAGAGAGGTACTTTGCAGCTTTATGACCAAAGATAGAGTATGGTGTGGTAAGAAAATCACAAGCTGAACCAAACTATAATGTTGGAACTAAAAGGCTAATTATGTTCCAGCCAATACCATCCAGTTCCAGCTGGACCACTTGTCATTTCTTTCCACTAAAAGGACCCCTCTCCCCACGCTTTATTGCAGGCTCATAATGACTAATGCTCACTGTTCTGGGATTTATTTTTCTTGCTTTGATAGGAGTAATGTAACTCTTCCTTTCTTTTGGTCTTTTGGAGTGGGATTGACCACCACTCACCCAGGTATGTGAGATGACAAAATGTCAGCATTATAAACCAGTGCTTTTAGATTTATGGAACATCTTCGGTTGGCTCTGTGGGAACCGATCATGCTTCATTGGCATTGATGCAGCCTAGGCTGCCAGCAAACATTTTAAGGATCGCATCTGTAGAGATGAGAGAAGTCCACATGTGCCGAATAAGCAGGGAACCTGAGAGATCAGTTCACAAGAGCTGGCAAGAGACCAGGAAGTCAGTGACTTGTCGGTTTCAGTTCTTTAGATCTTGTAAATTAAAAAACTAGTTAGTCTTGCCAAGTATTATATTATTTCCCCTCAAAAAACTTTGAATGATGATGTACATTTTCTTCAAAATATTGGATGAGGGAAAAAGGCATTACATACCCAACAGCCTGTGGCTCTTTCGTTAACTTCAAAGTTTTACTTTATGCAGTTAAACTGTCTTTACCTCATACACTTTAATCATGTTTTAATTTAACATGGATTAAATCTCCTACTGAAATTTGTGAATGAATATTGAGAGTTGTCCAATTATTATAAGCTATGGAATTCATGGGGTCACCATAAGTTGAAGGCACATGCATACACAGAATGATTAATGATTTATGCAAACCCCACAGTTATTCTCCATTATGTTTAGTGAACAAGTTGTCCCCTTCCATTCATTCCAACCCTCAGGTTGCTCTCTTTCCTCTAATAAGCAGTGCTGACTGGATTGAGATTTAAGGCAGAAAAGATTATGTATGCTGCTTACCGGGATGTATCTTCATCAAGCTGAAATCTACGCAAGGCAACATAACTGTAGGAACTGAACAGCTTTCAATTAGACCTGTGCAACTAATTCAAGTCCAATCCCAAAGAATGAAGTGTATCAGGCTACTATACACTGATCTGGAACATACTGTATTGACTCCATTAAGTTCTGGACTAATAGAGCGTTAGTGCAAAATGCTTCAAACCAATCTGGCAATTTCTATGTCAAAAATGAGTAGGGGAGAAGCTAGACAGTGTGCCTCTGACATGACAGTATATGAAAAATGCCAAGAGAGTGTGGGGAGGAAAGCTGAGCTGAGCTCATTGACAAATGTATTGTGAAATGTGAGGCATGAATATCACACAGTAGGTATAGGGAGGGACTATGTGAATCTATTGAAGTGGATTTCTTCATTCTGTGTTTAGCAGCAGATTGTGAAAGATCTACAGAGAAGAGTGGTTGTTGGTTTCTCAGAGTCTTCTTTTCCTTTCCTTTTGTCTTGCTGAATAGGCTAGGTTAATCTTTGTTTTTCCTGTTAATTTGTCTGTTTAATGAGTTTCTCTCTTTGTGGCAAAATGTACTCCCTCACCCAATTGCCCCTAGCTGTTGTTGTTATTATTTAGGTGTTAGATGGAAGGCAGTCACCACATAGAAATACTCTTGGAGCATTTTGAAGTGGGTGATGATCCCTGCATTGTTATTTGTCCACACTGTAAGCAGCACATGAACTGACACACAAAAAAATTTACAGTTCCAGCAGTCTGCTGCAGCACCTTATAAAGACAGCACCAAGATGTCATCCTCAGGGCAAAGGCAGAAAAAGAATCCAAACAGCCAGGCAGCAGTGGCAAGACTTGAAGGACAGGAATAAAGGGTAATGTAGGAGTTTTTAGTTTTCTCCTTCAACAGCAGCTCAGAAAGGTAACTCTGGAACAGATGAGGTAGGGAAGTATGGGCCATAAGAGGGATATTTCTAGTGCCAGATTTGATCACCAAGTCCTTTAAGAGGGAATAGCATTTCATTAGCCAAACAGACACTAATGAGCCTTGCATTTCTATACCCAGAAACTAACCATTCAGTCCCCAACAGGGGTTCACAGCATATAAACTCCACACACACTCCTACCCAACCATTCTCTGAAGATGCCAGCCACAGATGCAGGTGAAATGTCAGAAAGAAACTATTTCAGAACACGACCTCACAGCCCATAAAAAACCCAAGAAAAATCAATAGGAGAAGAGGGCTTGCCGCTGGCCGGCGGGCTGTTTTGCAGCCCAGCCACCCGCCCTCTCCTCAAGCCCTCCTTCCCTCCCCTTCCCTCGCGCTGCCCAGCCTCGCTGGGGTGGAGGGAGGGGGAGTGGGGGCTGCATGGCAGGCCCATGGGGGCTGCCATTTTCGTCATCTCCTTCCCAGCGGCTTTTGCTGCTGGGAGGGAGGAGACAGGTGAGGGCCAATAGGGGTGAGCCAGCCTCACCCTGATTGGCTAGGGGGAGGGGCGCGGACCGGGGCTATGTAAGCTGAAGCACGGCTGCACCCCTTCCAGTGAGTGGCCTGCGACGGAGGCGGCAAGGCGCTCCGTCGCGTCCGAAGAAAAGCCCACCCACCCTCCCTTGAGGGGTTGCATTTAGTCACAATTTTGCGGGCGGATGTACTGGGTCGTGATAAGGTGGGACAAAGGGGGGGGGCTCCAGCAAGGACAAGTTCAAGTTCAAGAGAGGGCCCCCTGATTTGCTAACATGTACTTGTTTACAGGGGAGGAGAGAGAGTCGGGCGGTTAGCCCGGCCATTGGCTCTCTCCTCCAGGAGGCGGGGCGGCATGGTCCAGCCCGCCTCCTGGCCCACATAGATGGGCCTTGAGGAAGTCATGACCCATATATTGCCGCCAACCATTCAGTTGCAAATTGCGGCCATTTTATTGCCAAAAAACATATACTACAACATGTATCTACCTCAACTTGTAATCATTTTACTAAGCTGTATCTAACCTTATATTCAGAATATGTAACCAATACAATGTTAGAAAAAATGTTGTGTCTCCGTGCCTTATTGAGGGGGGCAGAGAGTGGTACGGCCTGGGTTCGCAGTTGTCAGAGGGATATCACCACTTGAACCACTGATTATAATAAATACTGCAAACCTTCACAATTCCCTGCTTCTTTATACTGCAGCATTGAATCTCATCAGTTAGTTTGCTGGTATAATAAATCAAAAAAGCATTATCTCTTCAAGTATCTGGTTATTTTTATTGTCATTATTGTATATGTTAGTTAAACTTTAAGACACTTATCTGACTGATGTTCTGGGGCCCAGTGCCACAAGGAAATGAATTGCCAAGATTTGGCAACCAACTAGACCCACCTGTTTAGTAGGAGATTTATTTATTTTTTTGAAAAGCAGCAAAATTTATTTATAGCACTAAACCCCTAGAGTTGCACATGAGAAATTGGGTTAGTTTAATTCCCTTTTTAGGGCCCAGTGATTGGTCTGCATGTCAAAGATTCACCGAGTGAGGCCTAAGAGGAACCTCAAAAATAAGGCACAATTTGGGTAGAGTATACATAGTCAAAAAGTTTGAGGATGGATTTACTTTGATTGTGGCAATGAGGCCCCCTTTATCGCTCCCTACACCCTACAATCTTCAGTTGCCATCACTTAATCCAACACAGGCAGAGCTCTTGCCATAAGTTTCTTCCTGGCAGCCACAATTCAACCACCTGTACCCCAAGAAGCCCTGTCCTAATGATCACTATGTCTTGATATTATGTTGCAGCATTTCCTGATAGAGGTTTCCTCACACTAGCAAGGAGAACTCACTGCACAGTTAATTGTTCTGTTTTTATGTTAATGAATTTTCTGAGGTGAAAGATGGACACAGTGATGGAAAAAGAGGCATTGAGTGGAGAATAATGTTATCAGGAGCAAAACTTGGCAAAATTTTGTTTTGGGGGGTTTGCAACTCCAAAGGACTGCTGGTTGCTATACACTCTGGGGGATTCTGGGAGTTGCAATTCAAACTTTGCCAAGTTCTGACCTGGCTCCTCACTGAAATTCAGTGAATGAGGAGGGATGATGAGGTGATAAAACCTCATCTATACCCCCTTTAACCCAGAGATCAGTGAGTGCCTAGTGAAGCTTTTCTTCCTTTTGTGAAGAGAGCAAAATGAAGGCAGGCAGTGGACAAAAAAATGATGTATCTGTAAAAGACCTGTTACATTCAATATAAGCCTGTTCACATATTTTACACACACAATGCCACCAAAATAGCCTAATCATCATCATGATGTATATATACCCCACCTTTTCCACAAGATTGGGATTCAAGACAGCTTACAAATTGAAATAATTGAATAATTGAAATATTTCCAGTATGATTACAAAAAAGTCAACAATAAAATAGAATTAAACTATTAACAATATCAAAACCATTTAAAGTATAAACTTTAAAAATGATAAACGCAAGTTAAAAAGCAGCCCAATTTAAACCAACAGAGAACCATTTTAAAGCCTTTAAAAAAATTTTTTAATGATGCAGCTATAAAAACCCTGTTACTTCACTTTGTGCATTTACAGTGGTGATTTCATTCAACTCTCTATGGAAACCCCATATCAGCTATTTAGAGAATCTTTCCTAGTGAAAGGGAGTGTTGGTTCAGTGGAACAATTTAGTTATATAGTGTGCAGGTTTGTCCACCACTCTATACAAATTGAACATACAGATTAGAACAAGGCCATGAAAACAAATCTGCCCCCCTCCTGGTCCCACCTTGGTCCTTTGGGACCACACACATTCCATGCCTCCTTTCCCATAATACCATAATTTGCTGGGTTCCCAGGTTTGGTATAACACACACACCCCCGCCGCCAATTCTGTAAAGCAGAAATGTCTCTCCTAAGTCTTAATTATTATCAGTTAGAGTTTTAAACCATGCTGATATTTTGGCCCTACCCTTTTGCTTTCAGTCCCTGTCCATCTCTTGAATGTGCCCCCCCCTCAAAAAACAAAACAAAAACCCTTCACTGAAAATAAATTTGGGTCTCAGGTTGAAAGAGGTCCCCAACCTTTGCCTTAGAAAATGATCATGAATCTTCTTCAGTATGCTAGCATTCCATGCTAAGTGTCAGGGAAAGGCTGGCAGAGGACAATTTCTCTGTGGCAGAGGGAAAAGAATTCAAAACCTGACTTGTTTCAGAGTGTTGTGTTTTACCCTGCTCCCATTTTTTTTTTTTTTTTTTTTTTTGCAAGTGGAATGTTGAGCTGCATAAGTCTTTTCTTCTGGATTGTGTCTGCTGTTCTGGCCTTGGAGATGTCTCTTCTGTCTCTTCATTCTTGTCAACAAAACCAAAGAATTTCAAATAATTTCTCCCTACTGAGCAAGGCTATGCACTTTTGTGCATTTTAATTTTTTTCACATTTCAAAAATCAGTTGATATCTGGGGGATGGCTGGCATCCTGTTTAGCAGTTACTAGATCATGAAATGGACTTACAGTTTTATAACTGCTGGGGATTTATGGTCATGAACAACCAAAAGTGTTCCCTTGGAAGAGTAGGACTCACCACAGGCACTGCCTTACCTGTCCCCAACTCGCTGGCCACAGGAGAAAAGGAGAACGATCTGCTGCCCTCAGTTAAAGCCTCTGCAGTTGGGAGTGAATAGAAGAACACTTAAGAGCTCTGAGGGGAAGGAGCTGGAAGGTAGAACCTGCATGAGAGAAGGGTTGCAAGTGTCTCCTTTAGACCTGAGCACTGGTGGAGTAAAGAGTGGTGGGAAAAGACTTGAGCAATAGCTGGACTGAGGCCTTTCTTAGCTGCTTGACTGGTGAGAACATCCAAGAGTGGTGGTAGCCCAGTGAGACTTGGAGGGACCTGGGACAAGCCTTTCTACAAATGGGAAAGCCAGGTAAGGTGGCCAGGTAAATAGGGGACTTGGGTGGCTGAAGTGAATCATCCTTTGTATCTTAGCAGATACATTCTTCTTATTGGTTTGTTTGTGGTGCTGCCTGCTCCTTGAGTCTCTAACACACCCAACCTATCCCTGCTTGGGCTCCTCATCCAGTAACCACTTGCTAGAATCCTACCAAGGCCTGTATCCTGAAGTCACTTACTGAGTGCTTGTGCTGCAACCATGTTTCTTAGCTTAGGACTCTTCAGCCGTAAAATAAGGACCTTTCTCCCTACCTGAGAAGCTCTTAGTGTGCTTGAGAGGACATGGAAGTGGGGGCATTTGATATACCCCTTCCCATGGAGGATACTACTTCCATGACAGTCCCTCCCAAACTGACCTTTGCAGCCTTCTAGCACTTGGACAGAAGCATTTCCAAAGCACTGTAGATTGGGGCGCTGGGGAATGATATCTGCAGTGCTTTTCCAGTCACAGAACACATTGAGACAAGCAGTTGTGGCAGGACCCTGAGAGGTCTCTCCAGATGCCTGTTCTCAATACCTTTTGTAACCAGGAAAGGACTGCATATGTCATTGGCTGGTCCCCTGATCTGCAGTGCCTTAGAAATGATTTTGTTGGGATACTGCCAGAAGGCAAAGGTAGCATTTTTGTGTGGGGGCGGGGTGGTGGTGGTTGCATCATCAGGTACAACTATAATGATGGAGTTCTATTGTTATAGTTACATTGACAGTGCAGGATCCTGGTTGTTTTGTACAAAACAATTTTGCACAGAAGATAATAATAATAATAATAATAATAATAATAATAATAATATTTATTTATATCCCACCCCTCTGCGAGCAATTGGGGTGGCTTACAACGATAAAATAGTACACAGTATAAAACAACTCAAAATCCCTCCCCCCCCTTAAAACATTATTAAATTAATACAAATTAAAATCAATATATAATACAATTTATTAAAAACCCTTTCGAGCAAGCAGCATCAGTTTGGAGGTCCAGAAGCAACCTCCAGAGGGGGTTCCTGAGGCCGGGGTTAGCTATTCTGGAAAAACCTGCCTGAAGAGAACTGTCTTGACAGCCTTTTTAAAGCTGTCTAATGATGTCAATAGGTGGATCTCATCCAGCAGGCCGTTCCACAATTTGGGGGCGACAGCCGAGAAAGCCCTCTGGGAGGTGGTCACCAGCCTAGGTCTTTGTGGCTGCAACAAATTCCTCCCAGAGGACCGGAGAGCGCGGGGAGGATTATAAGGGAGAAGGCGGTCCCTGAGATAGCTTGGGCCCAAGCCACTTAGGGCTTTAAAGGTGATAACCAACACCTTGTACTGGGCCCAGAAGCTGATAGGCAGCCAGTGGAGGGACCTCAGAACCGGAGTAATGTGGTCCCTCCTAGATGTCCCAGAAACTAGCCTGGCTGCCATATTTTGTACCAGCTGTAATTTCCGAACTAAGCACAAGGGTAGCCCCATGTAGAGTGCATTACAGAAATCAAGACGTGAGGTTACCAGCGCGTGCACAACGGTCTCAAGATCCCTTACTTCCAGAAAAGGGTGCAGCTGGTGTATCAGCCGAAGCTGATAGCAAGCGCTCCTGACTGTCGCATTTACCTGATTTGTCATCAGGAGTGACGAGTCAAGGAGCACCCCTAGACTGCGAACACAGTCACTGGAGGAGAGTGTGACCCCATCCAGGACTGGAGATTGCAACCGATTCTTGGTTTCGGGGCCACTACCGTGAGCACCTCCGTCTTGTCTGGATTCAGTCTCAATCTGTTTTTCCTCATCCAGCCCACTGGGCCACTTTGTGTGTGTGTGTGTTTTCTGGAGAGAAAAAAAACATTCTTTTTTATTTGTTTTAATTGGTTTGTTTTTGAGGAAAAACTAGCCAAGATTTTGTTTGAAACTGATGGAACATAAAAGTGCTGCCAGCTTTGTTATGCTGAAGCGTGGGTGCCACAGAAGGAGGACAATGGCAGATAGCCTGGCAGTGGCACAAGGGAACTTTCCCAGCATGTTCCAGTGTCCAAGTAATGACTTGTAGGAGGAGAACTGCATCTGGATGCCATTTACATTGCATTGCATTGCTGAGCAAAACTGTTGCCTAAGAGTCTTGGATATCCCCTTATGTAAGATGTGAAACAGTAAATGTTAGCATAACCCTTGGTGTCACCAGCATAAATCTCCAAGAGGACTCTGGCCAACACATTTTGCACAAATGAATTTTTCACTAAAATTCCTGAAATGCCAGAAAACATATATATTGGGATTGATGGATTGATTATTTGATGGCGTACTTCATTCTTTCTTATTAACAGCAAGAAAATCTTTGAATATTATTTGATAATCTAAAGATCTAAGCCAGAGAATGCATATTGAACAGTAAATAAAATAGGCTTACTGTATGTAAAACATTCACAACCGCAAGTGCTTTAAGACACCCTTCCTCTGGTCATCCTGGCAGAGTCATCCTAGCTGAAAATTTGTAGGCCAACACATCTGAATGGCAGACAGTTGAGGAAGGCTGTTTTGGGAGGTCAGTTGTTTTTTTTAACTATCTGGATCATGAGATACAAGAATTGAAAGAGCATAAAAGCCCCAGTTTCTCCTCCTTGTGGTCAGTGCATATTCCAGATTTTATATCCAAATGGTGACTGACCTTTCATTGGATACTCTCAGACCAAAGCTTAGTTGGAAAGCTGTTCAGGGTTTGCAGTCTTCTGTTTCTGGAATGCCTCTCTGAAAGTTCCTTCTTTCACTTGTTTGCCTTGGCTTCAGTGTTGGGAGAACACCATGTGTGGTTTTGATGCAGAAATCATGGAACAGCAGACCCACGGATTGGAAAGTGAATTTTATTACACCGGTGGGCCTGATTGGAATATCTTCCAAAGAGTCAGAACCCCGAGTCATGACTACAGAAAACCTTTATACAGTTTAATGACCATATGCAAAAACAATTCCCTCCTCCTTCTCTTTGTTGTCAGCAATTTCTCTGCAACAATTGTTGATAGTTCAGAAAGTACAAGGCAAAATAGCTTAGGAACATTTAGGTACAGTTCAACCGCTATTAGAGAAAGAATTTGTTTACCTCAGTTTATCATGTTTCTGGAACATAGAGTTGATTAGTAAGGAACATTGAAAAGACTTTGCAGACTTCTAGAGTCTCATGGGCTATCTAGTCTGACCCCAAATAGTAATTGTAAGTAACAGCATTCAGCAAATAGACATTAGAATGCAAATGGCTACCACAGTTTGGCAGGGCTTCAGCAGCAACTCCTTCTGTGGAGTGGAGCTTGCTGTTCTCTTTGCTGCAGCAGCATGGAGCGGTCAGTGGCAGAGTATCCAAAAGCTTCCGCCTTCTCCACCTTAACCTTTGCTCTGCTCTCCTTTAGCTAGTCCTTATTGTATCCCTGCAGCTACCCAAGTGTTTGTAGCAAAAGTTATCTCTCAGCTTTTATATGGCTCACGGGTGTGTGCTTATAAAAACGTTACTCCTTTTGAAATTCTCTTAACCAAATTCTTACGCACATTGCTGGGGGTACCTTCTTGTGTACCTAATGTAGCAGTCTGACTAGAGGTGAGGCTAATTTCGATAGAGGCTCGGGTGTGGGTTCTTAAGATTCTTTATTGGTTAAAATGGTCTTTTCCTCCAGTGGGCCTGGCCCCTCTAACTTTAATAGACGCGTGTCAGACAAAATGGAAATCCATGCTGCAGGAGAAGCTGAGAAGACTGGGGTTCACATCTCAGGAGATTTTCACAATGGGGCCAAATGCCCCATTTCTGCTCTGCAAGCCCCTCTCCTGTCCCTGCTATGGGATTAAGGAAAATGTTTGCACACTTACCTTAATCCTGCAGCAGGCACATCCTCCCTCTCCCCTCAGCTTCACTGCTGTAAATGAAGCTGCTGTAAAGCTGCTTTTTACACCAGTGAAGCCAAATCCTGCTCGTTCTTGTGAGAGAACGGCCACACAGGAAATTCAAAAATAATCCCCCCAACTGTCAAAACCAAAAACAAAGTACATTTTTTTAAAAAATACAAGTAACCCGGGGAGCAGGGGGAAGGGTGCCACTTACCTGGGTCTCCCATTCGTGTCCAGAAGTGTCAGAACAGACATCCCCCCCCCCCGCAGCTGTCATTGCAAGAGAGGAACAGGACACCTTTCAGACCACCCGTGATTCCATTACTACAACAGAACGGGTGGTCATTAACGACTTCTCCCCATGATTGAAATATCATGGGGAGAAAACAGAATAGCTATGTTGAGGGCATGGAAGGGTTGAACGTCGTCTGAAAGAAAAATCTTTCAGCGACCCTTTTCCATGCCTGCAATGGAACATATAGCTTGTGTGAAAATCTCCTCAGGCTTTAATAGCACTTGGCTATGAGAAAGCTAAACTTACAATTAAGCAGTGAATATAGGATGTAGATTTGCAATGGCATCTGAGTGAAATGGCCAGGTACGCAGAAATCAAGGATAATGGGAGGTTGTTCACTCTAGTGAGGTATCTATTCAAAATCTTTCACCCTACCCAGATTTAATGTCCTACCATCAGCACTTCTTCAGGGTAGATTTGGAGGCATACTCTTTTCAGAACGAATATGCCCTTGTGGTCTGAATGAAACTGTTAGTCATGTCCTAGTATATTGTAATTTCTACAGAGACATTCATTTTGCATACATTGCTCCCATTATACAATGAATGCCAGGCAGAGGTGATGCTTATTAGTTAAAAATTCTAACAGAGGATAGGGAATCATGGATCAGGCTAAGTTTTGTGCTAAGCTTATAAAACTAAGGGAACAAGTTGTGAATGATCTTAGTGGATAATGTTTTATCTTATATATTTTAATTATTCTTATTTATATTTACCACATACCATGTTTTAGTTTATAGACTTTAAATATGTTTTTATTTCTGTTTTGATCTCTGACTGATCCCATGCTTAAGTGCAGGTCTTGGAAAGTTACAGTTAAATTTCCAAGGACAAACAGTAGCTAGTTATTTTTACAGATCTTCTTTCTCCCTTCTCTTTGCCTTCTTCGGTCGAGTGTTACTGACAGTGACATAAAAATGATTCAGCACTGCAAGCCCTTACTCTCTTTGCAAGATTATCCTGCCTACAACAGTAGCACAAAGTGTTTGTTTCTGGGTCTGTCACGTTGGCATTGCCTTATAATGATAATTAAATTAGACTCTGGAATTGGGTGGAATAACATTAATAACATTAACATTGGCTGTGGGTGTTCAGACTTTATCAGACAGGGGAAATACGATGCCACATAACTGTAAAAGGGTGCACGGATCAGACGACGTCGCCCTCTGTTCCTTTAAATCTTGTACTTATCCCAACAATGCACTGGTGTGAACACTTCCAGGTCAGATTGGGACATCCAGGTAGGGTTTGCTCTTTTATGCCCCTCCCTTACTTGGAACGTTAAAAGTGTGTATATGTGCTTTGCTTCACTTTTTAATGTTTATTTTGATTTTTATGTTTAAATTTCCCACGTGATGAAATCGTGTTGAAAGATTTTTCCTTCAGACGACGTTCAACCCTTCCTCTTTATTGCTGGGAGCCTTTGCCACGATTAGAAGGTAAGTGCGGGGGGGGGGGGACATTCTTTTGCCAGCATAAAAATGCTGGCAAAAGAACGTTTAAAAGGGATGTGTCTGATAAAGTCCTTCATTGAATGAGCAATTCACCTGCAGGGCCAGCTCTACAGAATAGTAAGAATCAAAGGAGTGCCTCAGGCCACCGATTCTGGATTTTGTGAAAAAGGATTACAGATTGTTATTATATAATTTATTAATTTATTGCCATGAATGGGGAGGCATACCTGTTGGAATTGTTTCTACACACATCCCAAAATCACTTGTTTGCCTTAGGGCACCACACTTTGACTTGGGTGAGTGGTGGGCTCCATTTGCTCCTTTGCTTCAAACAGCAAAATATCTTAACCCTGGTCTGGGTTAACCCCTTGAGAGGGGGCACTTGGGATATGTATGAAGAGAATCAGAGAAAAAGCTGCACAATTGTTGGAGCTGAAGTGAATTCAGGTGCAAGATTTCTCTCTTGAGAGCTCAAGTGACACCCCAGGTTTGCTGCTTTATTGGAGTGTTTGTGCCTCCACTTATGTTCTTTCATGCTTGAGAAATAAAAGGAAATATTAGAAAGGCGTGATGAGTCTGTAATGCAATATCATTCAAAGGAAACTAATCTAAGCTAGATAGGGCTGGTCCGGCAGTTTCTTATCCTTAGGGAATACAAAGAGCCCATTACAAAACATGCCATATGGAATAGATGAATCATAGAATCAAATAGTTGGAAGATTAAGCCAGCTAGTCCAATCCATGTGCTGAATGTAGGAAATCCAGATCTATAGCATCTCCAAGAAATAGCTGTCTACCCTCTTCTTGAAAATCTCCAGTGAGGGAGAGCTGGCCAACTTTCAAGGTTATTGCTCTTATTGCCATACTCCTATTACCATCAAGGCATTTCCCCAAACACTCAGATGTAGCCATGGTCAATTAGATCTGATCTAGGCCAAGTTTTTGTGTGTAATGTATGTATGTGTGCGCCAATGTTGTTGTGGTATACCAGTGGTGTAGATGAGTGAAGTGCAGGTACTCATCATGAGAATCTCCATAGACACAACTTCAAGGAGAGTCTCAATTTTTTTTATGCTTATGAGCAAACCAGTTCCAGCAGTTTTGATGCCTTCCCATGAACAAATAATTTCTATTTTACACAGGGATAGCTCACAACAATATAAGGTTGCTGGGAAAGCCCACCCCGCCTCCAACTGTTGTGAGGACTGCAGCTAAGCTAAACTCAGAATGAACAAGGAAACCTTAGGGAGATGGTAGAATGGGAAAAAAAATAAAGATTTTTTTTTTTGAAAGAAATATAAATAAAATTCCAGCAGTTCTTCCCTTCATCACTGATGTGTGTGATTGGGATTGTGGAGGATTGTCCTTGTTCATCTATTTTTAATGCAAGTGGTGCCTCTAATTTACAATTACAGATTGTACAGATTAGTATGTTGAAACTAATGCAGTTCCAGAAAATAAACTTAATTAAAGTGAATGTAAGCAAGTTGTATGATATTTGCTTTTAAGCTGAGTATGTTACTGCAGTATTACCCAACAAATAATTGTCCTGTTGTGTGTAGAGTATACCTGTGTGACCCTGGGGAATACCTGTTTCTTTCTGCTTCCCATACTAGTTGTTTCATTTGTTTTCCCATGTCTAACATGTTTTGCTGCAAAAGTTTGTCTTGCCTCTTATTTAGGCTTTTTTTTTTTTTTTTGGTAGTGGTACAGAAGGCAGAAGAAAAGAAATTTCCAAGCTGCTATATCTGGACCATGTGACCTTTTTGTTGCCAAGGTGAACTATAATTATGGGTTACTTCACTAGTTGCCTAATACAGGGCAGGTAAGGCGATACTATTCAAAAGCACCATAGCCTACACCTCCCAGTACAAAGCACAACAATGAGGCATTATTGTTGCCCTGTAATTACACAGTACTTTCTACAGTTGGATTTCTGACACATTTTTGGATGAGTCATTGGTTTATATTTCAAGGGTGATTTGTTCACACATTTAAAAAAGTTCTGTTTGGCATAATAATATCTGTGTCATGTCACCAGGCCATCTCTACTGCAACAAAACTTTGACCATAGCAGGGGAAATGTTGTGTAAAATTATGTGACACAGAACCTGGGCAAGAACTTCTAAATATAACACACCCATGTGCATTCCCCATCTCAGCCCAGATTTGAAATGTGACCCTGTGATAATGGGCTCTTTCATTATCTGGGCAGCACAGCCAAGGGGGTAAATGAAGGGTTAAGAATGTATCAGGTTATGTTACAGTTTATTGGGGGGGGGTCAGCATCATGAAGTAGTCACAGATCATGAAAGATAGCTGACCAACGAAGATGACCAGTGTGACGAACTTATAAATAATGCATCAGGGCCATGAGGCAGCAGAGACAAAGAGAAACAAAAGCCAGGGGTACTCACATCCCATCTAAAGCAGCCGAAGAGCCCAGAATTCCAGCTCGCTTGAACATCCAGAGACTCAGAACTGCATCTCCTCATAAGTAGCTAGGGACAGTTTAGTTTAGCCACATTATTTTTTTGTAACGTTGGCTGAATATGACTTAAGAGTATTCTGTAACTTGTCACTCCAAGTGTGCCTGAAGGGAAGGTGCCTTTCATGGAAACAGATACTCTTTTGCTGTATAGATACTGCTTAGAACAAACTTCCTTTAAAATTCTTCTTCCACACCCTCATTACATTCCTTGCTCAGCTTCATTCTCCACCGGGAGGGGAAGCTCTTCAGCAACAGTGTGGACCTCACCACTTCCCATTGGGTTACACTGCAAGGGGATGAAAGTCAAGTAAAGTATCAGAGTAAAGTATCAGGTAAAGTATCAGAGTAAATCTGTCTAACTTTGTCAAGGCTGATGGCCATGGATGGGTACTGGAACTTGTTTAAGGGCTGCACACATAAACTACATGACTTA
Organism: Gambelia wislizenii; assembly: GCA_030847615.1. NCBI lineage: Eukaryota > Metazoa > Chordata > Lepidosauria > Squamata > Crotaphytidae > Gambelia > Gambelia wislizenii. The sequence continues at coordinate 223,936,934 of JAUMIR010000003.1, read as the reverse complement.
GCCTTAATTGCCTAAACTGGAATAATCCATTATGGTATTTTTTAAAAGTAAAACACTTACATGCATGCATACATAATTGCCTGGAGCTCTTAAGCAGGAAATTAAGCGTAACCAAGAAGCTGTTTCTATCTCAATGGATAGTTATTATAAACATATATAATTTAAATAAGTTTATGAACCTGAGTGGGAGATATATTCATTCTGTATATTTCAAACCTTTTCCTGGATTTAGAATGAGCCTTTTAAAAAAATCATCTATAGAAATACCCGAGAATCCCAAAGTTTCTAACCAGAATATGTTCTGCTGTGTGTCACTGCAATTGTGTTATATTTAGTTTTATGGCACTAGCGACATCATTTCAGATTAAAGCAAAGGGAAAGGGAGGGTTTTTTTTGGGGGGGGGAGGGGAAAGACGTAACATGCAGCAATATGAAAAAAGGCTCACTCTTGGTATGCTGAAAGATGAATTGTGGAAGAAGAGTATACAGTGGGCCCTTGTTATCTGCTGGGGTTTGGTTCCAGGACCCCCCCCCGATAGCAAAATCTGTGGGTGCTCAAGTCGCATTATGTACAATAGCAATAGCATTGATTTTTATATACTGCTTACCAGTGCTAAATCACTCCCTAAGTGATTTACAATGTTTTTTTTTTAGCTAACTGCCCCCCAACAAGCTGGGTATTCATTTTACCGACCTACAGAGGGATAGAAGGCTGAGTCAACCTTGGAGCCCTCTGGGATTGAACTCATAACCTTGTGGCTTGCAGTACTGGCATTTAACCACTATGCCACCAGGACTTCCTGGCATAATAAAATTGTGTCCCTTTTGTAAAATGGCAAACAACAAGGTTTGCTTTTTGCCTTTTAAATAAAATAATTTCAAGCTGTGGATGGTGGAATCCATGGATACAGAATCTGTAGATATGGAGAGCCAACTCTACTTTAAGAAAAATTGATAATGGTGCTCTTTTCATATCTCATCAAACTTTTTTAATTTTATTAATGACAATGTTTAATTCTATTAATGACAGTTTTTTGGTTCCACATTAGAAGAAAAGCAGGATAAAAATGAAATCAATATTTAAACATTTAAGAAACTTCACAAGCTTCCCCTCTGTTTCTGAGTGTCTTTTCTGCACTAGACAAAATAAAATATTTTTAAAAATAATAGTTATCTCAGGCTTTTTAACTTACTTATTGATTTGCAGCTTTTATGTGCCACCAAATAACATTATTTTACACACAGTTAAAACATTAACATGCAGTAATAATCACTGACTGAAAACAGAAGAAAAAGGCAACTTATATATGCATCTCAGGCAGGTCAATGGCAAAGAGCAACACACTGTAGAACCAGAGCTATGGAATAGGTGGCCCTTGTGATATGGCTGAATTCTATATCTATCATCGATGCTAGACTGGCCAGTGATGGGGCATGATGGGATTAGTAATTTGTCCACATCTGGAGGGCCACACGGTTTCTCCAGTGTATACATAAAAAAACAAAAACATAACACACAACATAACTAAGCACAAACAACAGATCTAATATTCAGTAGATTTAAAGTTCACAAATTAAAATGTAGGGGAAATATCACAGTGTAGACACCAGGTGAGTTTCTGGAGAGGCTACTCCATAATCAGGATGTCTCCAATGAGAGGACCCTTTCTCCATTAGCCACACATTGTAGCCTAGTTAATGGGAAACCCAAAGAATGAACTGTTATGGCTGCATCCTATGGAATCCTGGGTTTGTAGTTTGGTCAAGCACTAGAGCTCCATGGATGAGAATTCTAAATATCACTCCCTAAACTGCCAGTCCCAGGATTCCATAGGATGGAGCCATGGCAGTTAAAACTTTATAATAATGCTATAATTCTGTAGTGTGAATGCACCCCTAGTCTTGTGCCATTTAGGTCATAAAAGTTAACAGTCTGAATTGGGCCTAGGGATGGACTGGAAGCCAATGGAGGAATTAAAGCTCTCATGTGGTACAATTAAATCATTCAGAACCTATTGACAAGCTTGATAGAATGCCATCCTATTTAGACTAACTAAACTTTCCCAGATGCTTTGCAAGGGAAGTCCAGATAGAATGCATTGCAGTAATCAGATGCACTGATTTACTTTATCTACTTTATGGCTACTGAGAAACGACAATGCAGAAAGAATCACAACCCAGAAACATCACCCAAGGAGACCTTCTGCTGTGCTTTCTGCAACTGGACCTGTTTATCTTGGATTGTCCTTTTCAGTCATCAGCGTGCTTGCAGAAAGCGCGGGATGAGTCCTTCCTGAATCTTTGTTTGCAAAGAAAAACCAGAGAAAGAGAGAGAGAGAGAGAGAGAGAGAATTATGACTGATCTGCACTATATTGATTTGATTACATTGTTGTTTTTTAAATCCTTGCTTGCATTTTATTGTGAACCACCTACCGAGCCTTTTGGTGGAAGGGCAATGCACAAATGTTAACCCAAGTCAAGTCAATATTATTGCAATATAGCAATCAGTGATTATACACTGATAAAATATACATACCTAGTGGCACTTTGGGAGGAGAATATCATAAATGTTAATTTGTATTTGTCCCTTTAGTGCTTGAGCACAACTGTAGTTCTAATAGAAGAAATTTAGCTGTTCTAAAAATTAGGTCTAAATCCAGTCGATCAATAGGACATGTTAAATCAACCTTATTTAAGTCCCATTCATTCAGTGGATCTACTAATGTTGGGACTAACAATTGGGTTTAGCCCAATTATTAACACCATTCCACAAAACACAGCGTTACAGTGGAAGATCTTTGTTTCACCAAATCCAGCAAGTGGAAAATGTAACTTGCTCTGAAGCAGAGGTGAGAAACATTTGGGGCAGAATGCTAACATGCCCCTCATGTATACACTGCCCTATGTGTGTTGGTATACTGGTGAAGAAGTACTAAATTTGCCTTAAAACATGATGTGCAGGTAATGTGCACCTTGTTTTCAAGTTGATTAGTGTTTCTGGGAAGCTTCAGGAAGCACTCACTAATCAACATGGTGTGTCCTCCTCATGTACTCAATTTTAGGACTGAGGACTTTATCAGATGCAGCAAATACGGTGTCATAAGGACACCTAATGATTGTGAAAGGGTGCACATACCAGACAATGTCACCCTTTCGCGATCATGTCCAGTCCAAAACACATACTATTTTATTGATGACTCAAGCTGTCAATTGATCCTCCATGGCACTTTTCTGTCAACATTGCCGGCGTTTGTATCCATATGCCATTGCATGCACATGAATGCAACGTCAGTGGGCAAACATTTCCAGTTGAGGTCATAACAGCCAGGTAGGGTATGCTCTTTTTATGCCCCCCCCCCATTTACTTGGGACTTTTTACATGCATTTTAGTGCTTTGATGTACTTTTTGTGTGTTTTTCCCCTTTTATTTTTACATTTCCCACGTGAGCATCTTCTTGCGAGAATCCGGGAGATTTCAACACTGTAAGTAAACAGAGTTCCATTTGAGCTCTATTACTGTGGGAAAAGCCTCATGGATGCTGCTCAAGGTAAGTGTGGTAGGGGGTTCTTTTGCAACCATAAAAACACCACAATTTATGCTGGCAAAAGAACTTTTCTGGGGGTGGTCTGCTAAAGTCCTAACTGTAGATATTTTGGCATCACTGTACTGCTGGAATTTGTCAGAGATGCATTTGTACATATGTAAAACAGGCAGGATTACATTTGGCCTATAGGCCATGTTCTAATGTTCAGCTTTCTCTGTTAGAGAGCTCTCGTGCCACAACAAACTACAAATCCCAGGATTCCATAGCATTGAGACATGATAGTTAAGTTGATGTCAAGTGTGGCAGCAGCCTTAGGCTTTCCAGACCACTGCATTAATATAAACCTTTCTATATCGAATCATAGAATCATAGAATCATAGAACTGTAGGGTTGGAAGAGATCACAAGGGCCATCCAGTCCAACCTCCTGCCATGCAGGAAATCACAATCAAAACATCCCTGACAGATGGCCATCCAGCCTCTGTTTAAAGACCTCCAAGGAAGGAGACCCTATCAAACTCTGAGGGAGTGTGTTCCACTGCCGAACAGCTCTTACTGTCAGAAGGTTCCTCCTAATGTTGAGGTGGAATCTCTGTTCCTGGAGCTTGCATCCATTGTTCCATGTTCTAGTCTCTGGAGCAGCAGAAAACAAGCTTGCTCCATCCTCAATGTGACACTCCTTCAAATACTTAAACAGGGCTATCTTATCACCCCTTAACCATCTTTTTTCCAGGCTAAACATACCCAGCTCCATAAATCTTCCCTCATAAGTCATGGTTTCCAGACCTGTCACCATTTCAGTTGCCCTCCTCTGGACACTCTCCAATTTGTCAATATCCTTTTTGAATTGTGGTGCCCAGAAGTGGACACAGTATTCCAGGTGAAGTCTAGCCAAAGCAGAATAGAGCAGCACTATTACTTCCCTTGATCTAGACACCACACTACTATTGATGCAGCCCAAAATTGCATTGGCCTTTTTAGCTGCCTCATCACACTGTTGACTCATGTTCAACTTGTGGTCTACTAGGACTCCTAGATCTCTTTCGCACGTAGTTTCATTCAGCCAGGTCTCCCCCATCCTGTATCTATGTGTTTTGTTTTTCCGCCCTAAGTGCAGTACTTTACATTTCTCCGTATTGAATTTCATTTTGTTAGCTTTGGCCCAGCTCTCCTGTCTATCCAGGTCATTTTGAATTTTGACCCTGTCCTCTAGGGTATTAGCTACTCCTCCTAATTTGGTGTCATCTGCAAATTTGATAAGTATGCCCCTAATTCCCTCATCCAAGTCATTGACAAAGATGTTGAATAGCACTGGGCCCAGGATAGAATCCCATGGCACCCCACTGGTCACATCTTTCCAAGACGAAGAGGAGCCACTGCTGAGCACCCTTTGGGTTTGGCCGGTCAACCAATTACAAATCCATTTAACAGTTAACTTGTCTAGCCCACATTTTACAAGCTTGTTTGCAAGAATGTCACGGGGAACCTTGTCAAAGGCCTTACTGAAATCAAGGTATGCGATGTCCACAGCGCTCCCTTCATCTACCAAGCTGGTAATTTTATCCCCCCCCCCACAAAAAAAAAAAAAGAGAGAGAGAGAGATCAGATTAGTCTGGCATGACTTGTTTCTCTGAAACCCATGTTGACTTTTTGTGATTATGGCATTGCCTACTAAATGTTCACAGACTCTCTGTTTAATGATCTGCTCTAGAATCTTCCCTGGTATTGATGTCAGACTAACTGGACAATAATTGTTGGGATCCTATTTTTCCCCCTTTTTGAAGATGGGGACAATGTTTGCCCTCCTCCAATCTGCTGGGACGTCTGTTCTCCAGGAGTTCTCAAAGATTATTGCCAATGGCTCTGAAATTACATTTGCCAGCTCTTTTAATACCCTTGGATGTAGTTCATATGGTCCTGGAGATTTAAATTCATTTAGATTAAGAAGGTATTCCTGTAGTACCTCTTTGCTTATTCTGTGCTGGATTTCCCCTATTGTGTCCTCTGTTCCCTTATCCTCAGGTTGATCACCCTTTTCCTTTTCTGAAAATACTGAGGCAAAGAAGGTGTTGAGTAATTCTGCCTTTTCTCTGTCCCCTGTTAGCATTTTGCCATCTTCTCCATGTAGTGTCCCTACCATTTCCTTCTTCTTCCTTTTTCTGTGGACATACCCCCAAAACCCCTTTTTATTGTTCTTAACCTCTCTAGCAAGCCTGAGCTCATTCTGCGCTTTAGCTTTTCTGACTTTACTCCTACATGTGTTCGCTATCTGTTTGAATTCTTCTTTGGTGATTTCTCCCGTTTTCCATTTCCTGTACATGTTCCATTTAAAACTTAGCTCTGTTGAAAGTTCTTTAGTTATACATCCTGATTTCTAAAGATGTAGAAAACAAAATGTCCAAAATAATATAAAAGTATCCTTTGATTCCATGAAGTTGAGCCTCTCTCTTGAATTGCAGCTGGCACAGTGACAGCTTAACAAACAAGGGGGGAGAAGACTAATTTTCAGACTTTGTTAACAATGCACCTAATTCAGAGTGAATTATTTCAAATTTAGCAGCAAATGGAGCTAAAAAGGAATTATGTAAAAAAAAAATAATCTAGACCCATTCTAAGAATCTAAATTGTCCACTGCTTATAAAGGGCACTATATTAATATATTTAATAAAACAAGAAGTCTATTTGATTTTATGTGAAGGCATTTGTGCCTTTGCCCTTCATGGGGCATACACCAGTTTAATTGTTTTGAACAATTGTCCCTTTGCCATAGAGCCAGTGAGCTCTCTCAAGTTATAGGTGTTCCTCAGAAGTACACACTCACGCCCTGAAACATTCAAGAAAAGACAGAATGAGCTACTTCCCTGCTGTTCAGAAATTATGTCCTCCAGTCTGGATAAAATGTAAATGATGGTGCCCATTTCTGTTATGTGGTGCTCCAAGATATTGAATAGGAAAACAAGCTGGCTGAGTAATATAGACTGAATGTCAGTAGGTCAAGTGTGCCTGAGATGTTCAACATTTATAGCTGTTATGATGTACATCATTGAAACTTGTTGGTTTCAGGTGGTTGATCATCATGTTGCATCACTTGATCTCAACGTATATTTCTTTATGTTTTAATTTCACCTTCCACACTAATCTTTCCCACCTTCTCCATGACCCCATTGTCTATGTGTGTTTGTTGTGGTTCAGACCTTCACCAGTTACTCCAGCCATTGGGTGAAGACCATTCTGGCTTATGAAAGTTCATGCTGCATTAGTTAGTGGCCAGAAGAGTCTTTCTTATTGTGACCCTAAAATGTGATTGTCCTCCCCCCCACCCACACACAAAGTCACCTTGTATAAAAGAGAAACTGTATTTTTTTCATCAGAGCCCCTTCCTGTATTACGTACTTCTCTGGAAAAGGAAATCTTGTAGAATTTTTCTTTCCACAGTGCTCACATAACACCAGAAGCCCACTGGGGACAGCTCACTGGAAAGTCCCTTGCTTTTCCAGTGTCACCTTCCCTGGATCCTGAGACATGACGGATTGGTGTGGTGAGAAGACACAGACTGAGATTTTTCCATCTGGGCCATGGCTTTTATGTTATTTCAGTAGCATTTGAAAGAGCCATGATGCAGGAGTTCCCAGATCATGAATATAATGAATAAAAGGTCGCTAACTTGGAATCCATGGGAGGCATTCACCTATAACCTGAGGGAGCTATATGCCTCTCTTAAAGTGCATTTAACAATTGCTGCTTAAGCTAGCCACAGCACTGTGCAAATGAAAGATAATATGTTCCAAGTTGTCAAGGTCACGTAGCATATAAAACACTCAGAATTATTTAATGCAGGGGTGGGATTTTGGGTTGGAACTGTAAATCCCATCAGTCTTATCCAGCAAAGCCAATGGTAAGAGAGAATGGGAACTGCAGTCTAGCAATATCTTGAAGGCCATACATTCCTCATCCCTAATATAATACATATGTATAGAGAGAAACAGAGATAAAGATGATATAGGTGTCTTACAAGCTTGGGAAGTAACCTCGTTCTTGAGAAAGAGAGTGAGAGAAAGAAAGAGAGAGAAAGAAAGGATGTTTGAAGGAGAGGTATTTGTATTGCTTAAATTCAAAGATCTACAGAAAGCCAATATGAAACCCCAAGGCACTCTCAAAACTAGATGAACTTGTAATTGTAAACAGTGTTACCCTGCCCTCCAATTAATTAACTTAATCAGCCTATATATCCAGAGGAAAACATTCCTTGACTCAGTTCATAAGAAACTTTAGCACACCATGCTTGAATATTCCCAGATGTCACAAAGGTTAGTGTTAATCACTTCTATATATGTTCAATTTATCTTTGCAGGTGACCTGTTCCATGTCCATAGCTATATTTATTACAATAAGGGTCACCTCTTTTGTGGGAATTCACTGGCTTCCTTCCACTGATTTACAGAACTTCCCTGGCATTATAGCAACAAACCTCAGCAGAAAGTTTGAGCTGTGTAGTTCTAACAAGAATTTCCACCCACTGTTACAGACAGTGAGTCAAAACCTAAGGTTTTAAACTATTTCTCTAATGCTTTGCTCCCATGAAATTCCATTTCCTGGGAGTAAGTTCTGCTGAATCCAGTGGAGGTTCCTTTTGAGTAGGCATGCATAAGATTGTTCTGTCAGAGATCTGTTTATAGAATCAGCCATTTCTAGTCTTGGCAAGACTAATCATGCTTGTTTTCTTTTGCCTTTTTAAAAATGTCTAGGTCACCCATTTGACTCTGAAAGCTGGTATGCTGCCAAATGGTATACATGGGAGATGAAAATCTTAAAATGGAATGATATTCTTTCCCACCATCATAAACATATTGAACAGCTAGTCAACTCAGCAGCATTAGTTGATTCTGAGTTTTTATTGATTGATCCAGTTGTTTTTTTTTTTGTTTTTGTTTTTTTACTGAATTATAGGGATGGAAAGATTTATTTGAAAATATTTTTTTTAATGGTGGAAGGACATGTTTTTTCAAGTGCTGGGCAACCCTGCAGAGAACAATCTTAGACTCATAGGAATTTTCAGAGCTTGGTTGTTCTGCACAAAATTTATACATGGTGATTTTGTGCAGAAAACAACCATGTGTGAATTTTAGGTGGAATAATTACTGAATTGCAGATAAACTTTTTTGAAAAATTTCTTGTACAGTTACAGGACTTTTACACAGTGGAAGTACATTTTCAGACCTGGAGGTGCACATAAGATATGATTTAAGATATGATTTTAAGATGTTGAAGATATGATTTAAGATATGAATGTAAACATAATGTAATGTTATACCCATTCAAGTCAATTGCAACTTATGATAAACCTATCATGGGGTTTTCTTAACAAGATTGATTCAGAGGAGATTTGCCATTGCCTTCTTCCAATGATGACAGAATGAAACTTGCCCAAGGTTACCCAGTGGCTTTCCAAGGCTGAGCAAGGATTTGAATCCTGGTCACCCCCATGCCTGGACTCTACTACTTCAGCCTGCAGGTAGAAGAATCACATGGTCCAAAAATTTCCAATTTAAAAAACATGGCAGTACACACAAAAGGTAGCCATCAGGTATTCTCAGTGTTGCTCTAACCATGTCAAGTTGAAACACACACACACACACACCCATTTTATTCTGGAAAAAAACACATATTATTCAGGAATCAGGTAGAGCAGCATTTTGGGAATGCCTGCTCTCTATCCCTTTAGGTTCACAACATGATTATTTCCTGTATCTTAACCAGAGTTTACTTGTGAAGTCTGAAAGAAATTGCATGCAAATGCCATTGGATAAACAAAAGTAAAGAAATCTGTGGAGATAATCTTCAGTTTTTTTGTAGAGCTGGGTTATCAAGGACTAGGTGTGAATATTCATTTGTCTAAAATAAGATAGAAATTAGAGCAAGAAACACATGTACTGGCCTGATGCCCGTCTGAAAGCAGCAGAGACAAAACTGTGAATAAGTAAAAAAAAACTACTACTTTGAAATAGGTAATTATCTTTCCTCCTTTCCTAGGGCCAGAATTCCAGCCTTCTGTAGTAATAAACATCTGGCTAACTTCCTAGAAGAGGATTCCAAGGTAAATAATACTAATTTCCTTTAAAAAAATACTCTGTAAATTCTCAACTGACGAGAGAGAGAGAGAGAGAGAGAGAGAGAGAGAGAGAGAGAGAGAGAGAGTCTTAGTTTTAACAGTATCCTTACATTCTCTTTTTTGACTATTATGAAATTATGACAAATTAGAACTTTCCAGTTCAGGCAGAAATCTGAAACAGAGCAATGTAATTGATTGCTAGTTTTGATGTTGCAAGCAGATGGTCTACTTATATCCTCCTCCTTCCCAGACTATTCACTGAAGAGGACTATTCACATGGTGGACTATTACTCCAATTTAAGGTGAAAACAAGTCGCATTGCATCTGGCTACATGGGGGAGTGGTTATTATAACATCTTCAATAAATCATCACTGTAGGGTAACAGCATGGTGGGTAGGGAACAATATACATTCTTGCTCACAATCTAGCCAGAAAGCACAGAACAGTAGTTTCCCAGAAGGACAAAGATGTCTGTATTAAAATAACATTTTTTTTCATAAAGTGTGCCCCCCCCCATGTGTGCCATTAATGCCACCAAGATGTCATGATATCAGTATAATAGTACTGTGTGTACCATTGCACTGGTTAAAAAAGCAGAATCTCACATACCTTAAAGGCTGGCTCATATTACTATATTCAAGACAGAATAGCCACTATGAAATGACCTTTACCTCAGTTTTTTACTATATACTAGAATTAAAAGGTTTGAGCTTTTTGGAATATGGCAAAATTGAGATTGCTTCTGGAAAATTTTATCAGAGAATTCTTGCAGCCATGGCAAAAACTGTTGGCTTTCAGCACTTTGAAGTTATGGCAATCTTGTCAGCTTTCCAAAGGTTAGGATGGGGACCTCAGCAGTTCAGCTTCTTCCCAAAGTGCTTGATAATGTTGCAACCCTGCACTTGTGCTGGAGAAGTCCACACTGCAGCATCTTCCCAGTAAGTATGATGCTCTTGTGGGAAGAAACTGCAGCTTGTATTCCTGACATGAGACCATCAGCTCATGACATTGCCAATTGGTGCAGGTAGGACACATGGTACAGTGACTCCCATGTAACCAAAGGGCATCTTGAGAAACACCCTTAGGTTACCTTTCTGAAAGAAGTGAGGGAATGTCCTAGCGTTGAGGCATTGCTTGAGCTTGGGAAAGTTGTTGTTGTTATTTGGAATACAACTCCTAGAATCTGGAAGCTATACTACAAAAAGGAACATTGCCAAGCTTTGAGTATCACTAATACTGCGGATCTCTCTAGTTATTTCATGTCCCCATCAAGCCATTACTCTGACAAAGACATCGGGGTTCCTTGTGCACTACACCAGGGGCTCTTAACTTTTTCTATACCAGGGACCTCCCTTAAATATCTTTTGTTATATAAATACCTCCTTTAAATATCTTTTGTGGTTGTGGGCCCCCAAGACTTAACTCAAGATTTAAAATGAAACAATATAGCAACACAACAATTGCACCATCCAATTAAACCTTCCCTCAGAGGCACTGGAGGGAGAGGGAAGACTTTTATCCTGTTTCTTCCTGCAAGTTTGTGGCTGGAGCGGATTGAATGGCAATGTGCAGGCCAAGCTAGCCAGCCATTGCCTTTGCTCCTGTCACGTGGCTGCTCCACTGTGGGGAGGAGGTGGGCCAAGCAGTCTTCAAGCCTTTGCGAACCCCCTGTGAGGACATTGCAGCCCCCTGGGGGTCTGCAGGCCACAGTACACAATTGTAGCACTATGAGTCCACATGTAACTATTATGGCTTCATCCTATGGAATTCTGGGGTTTATAGTTTGGTGAGGCAAACTGCAAAACACCTGGTTTCATAAGACTGGGATCTCTATACTGCAAAATACATGATTCCATAGGATTGGACCATGGCAGTTTAAGTGGAGTCACAGTACTAAAGGTTTGTAGTATGAACAGCACTGATAAAAGTGGTTTTACTGCCATCATTCCTTTTGTTTCCTTTAGGAGCCTGAGAAGTTTTGCCTCAGCTAAGCAGTCATTCCAATTTTACTGCTTCTACTGAATTATGTATGCATATCGCGCTCTCTTATACTGCCATCATATGTAAAGATAAGCTGGATAGTGGTGGCTGCTTCAAATCGCATACCTCCACATGGTTAAATAATCCAGTCTCTCTCCCTTGGGACATGGCAGATCAGGATTTTTGGAAGGGATCTAGCCATAGTAGAACACAGCTCCTCAGTGCAGTTGTGCTAGTTAGTTGATTTATAAACTCTCATAATAAGTATGATTGAGGTTTTCTTTTTCTTTTTTTCTCCTGCTGAGAGTTCCCCCACCCTAGCCTAGAGGCATTACTGTCAGTTTTAAAAATCTGTCAGTATATAAACTATATGGATATAGTCACAACTTGTTGTCCCAGACCTTATTAATCCTCAAGCTGTTTAAATTTAAAAGCTGCATTTTGACATAAAATCCACTGTAAATCTGTACTCCCTGAATTTCTTCTGACACATCAGGGTGACAGTTTGATATTTTTGTTTTAAGGAAGTCCCTGTGCTCTAACTTAATCTCATTACCTGTTACACAGACATTCATTTTTTGCTTCTCCTTCGGACCAGGGATGGTGTGCACTACAAATTATGGTGTCATTGATCTGCCAAAGCCATCATCCAGAAGGATTTTCCTAGCAAGCCAATATCAAACTCGAGACAAGAGTACCATAATTTTAAAGTTGGCATCTCATCAGCCTCAGGGGTCCTTTGGATAATACTTTGTTTTGTAAAGCAGCTAGGTTTAAGTTAACAAAACTGGCCTTTCTGTTTAAGGGAAGATTCCCACTTGGCTAGCCCCACTCCCTGAAAGCCTGGAAGTTACACTTTACGAATATATACATTATTCATGATGTATTACTTGGGGATGTAATGAGGGGATGACAATATTACTTTGAAAAAAGCAATCTAACTATAACAATATCAGGTTTTTAGTGTAGTGAGTAACATTTATTTGTTGCTTCATAAAATTTATGAGGGTATTTGCATGTTATTTTGGGCCCTTTTGTATGTTATTTTTTAAATTAAAAATGATGCATTAGTAAGATGTTAGTAACAAGTAATCTTATTTATGAAAAACAAAAACAAATGGCTTTTAAAGAAATGCTAACATAGTTTCTCAGCTCTCAGCTCCTTCTCTCTTCCTTAGCAGAGACCTGTACCATTTCATAGAATCATAGAATTGCAGAGTTGGAAGAGACCACGAGGGCCATCCAGTTCAACCCCCCTGCCACGCAGGAAATCTTGATCAAAGCATCCCCGACAGATGGCCATCCAGCCTCTGTTTAAAGACCTCCAAGGAAGGAGACCCCACCACGCTCCGAGGGAGTGTGTTCCACTGCCGAACGGCTCTGACTGTCAAAAAGTTCCTCCTCATGTTGAGGTGGAATCTCTGTTCCTGGAGCTTGCATCCATTGCTCCGTGTTCCAGTCTCTGGAGCAGCAGAAAACAAGCCTGCTCCATCCTCAGTGTGACATCCCTTCAAATACTTAAACAGGGCTATCATATCGCCTCTTAACCGTCTTTTTTCCAGGCTAAACATACCCAGCTCCCTAAGTCTCTCCTCATAAGGCATCATTTCCAGACCTTTCACCATTTTAGTTGCCCTTCTCTGGACACGCTCCAATTTGTCAATATCCTTTCTGAACTGTGGTGCCCAGAACTGGACACAGTATTCTAAGTGAGGTCTGACCAAGGCAGAATAGAGTGGCACTATTACTTCCCTTGATCTAGACACTATACTTCTATTGATACAGCCCAAAATCGCATTGGCCTTTTTAGCTGCCGCATCACACTGTTGGCTCATGTTCAACTTGTGGTCTACTAGGACTCCTAGATCCCTTTCGCACGTAGTCTCATTCAGCCAGGTCTCTCCCATCCTATATTTATGCATTTCATTTTTCCGCCCTAAGTGCAGTACTTTACATTTCTCCGTATTGAATTTCATTTTGTTCGCTTTGGCCCAGCTCTCCAGTCTATCCAGGTCATCTTGAATTTTGATCCTGTCCTCTAGGGTATTAGCTACTCCTCCCAATTTGGTGTCATCTGCAAATTTGATACGTATGCCCCTAAGTCCCTCATCCAAGTCATTGATAAAGATGTTGAATAGCACTGGGCTCAGGACGGAACCCTGTGGCACCCCACTGGTCACATCTTTCCAAGACGAAGAGGAGCCACTGCTGAGCACCCTTTGGGTTCGGCCGGTCAACCAATTACAAATCCATTGAACAGTTAACTTGTCTAGCCCACATTTTACAAGCTTGTTTGCAAGAATGTCATGGGGAACCTTGTCAAAGGCCTTACTGAAATCAAGGTATGCGATGTCCACAGCATTCCCTTCATCTACCAAGCTGGTAACTTTATCAAAAAAAGAGATCAGATTAGTCTGGCATGACTTGTTTCTCTGAAACCCATGTTGACTTTTTGTGATTATGGCATTGCCTTCTAAATGTTCACAGACTCTTTGTTTAATGATCTGCTCTAGAATTTTCCCTGGTATTGATGTCAGACTAACTGGACGATAATTGTTGGGATCCTCTTTTTCCCCCTTTTTGAAGATGGGAACAACGTTTGCCCTCCTCCAGTCTGCTGGGACTTCTCCTGTTCTCCAGGAGTTCTCAAATATTATTGCCAATGGCTCTGAGATAATATTTGCCAGCTCTTTTAATAGTCTTGGATGTAGTTCATCTGGTCCTGGAGATTTAAATTCATTTAGATTAAGAAGGTGTTCCTGTACTACCTCTTTACTTATTTTGAGCTGGATTTCCCCTATTGTGTCCTCTGTTCCATTATCCTCAGGTTGGTCCTCCTTTTCCTTTTCTGAAAACACTGAGGCGAAGAAGGTGTTGAGTAATTCTGCCTTTTCTCTGTCCCCTGTTAGCATTTTGCCATCTTCTCCTCATAGTGGCCCTATCATTTCCTTCTTCCTCCTTTTGTTGCGGACATACCCCAAAAAACCCTTTTTATTGTTCTTAACCTCCCTAGCAAGCCTGAGCTCATTCTGCGCTTTAGCTTTTCTGACTTTACTCCTACACGTGTTCGCTATCTGTTTGAATTCTTCTTTGGTGATTTCCCCCCTTTTCCATTTCCTATACATGTTCCGTTAAAACTTAGCTCCATTGAAAGTTCTTTAGTCATCCATCCTGGTTTCTTGAGATACCTCCCATTTTTCTTCCTCAATGGTACTGTTTGAAATTGTGCCTTCAGTATCTCCCTTTTGAGAAAGTCCCATCCATCTTGAGGTCTCTTCTCTTTTAGTATTCCTGACCATGGGATCACCCCCAGTATTTCCCTGAGTTTATTGAAATCAGCTCTCCTAAAGTCAAGAATGCGTGTCTGACTATGCCTGGCTTCTCCTTTCCATTGTATAACAAACTCCAGGAGAACATGATCACTCTCACCTAAGGATCCCACCACTTGCACCCCATTAATCAGGTCATCTCTGTTGGTTAGGATCAGATCTAAAATAGCTGACCCCCTTGTTGCCTCTTCCACCTTTTGGACCATGAAATTGTCTTCCAGGCATGTAAGGAATTTGCTAGACCTTGTAGTTTTGGCTGAGTTAGATTGCCAGCATATATCAGGATAGTTGAAGTCACCCATCACTACTACATCTCTCCTTTCTGCATGTGTGTTCATCTGTTCTGGAAAGGCAACATCCAATTCCTCCGTCTGATTTGGGGGTCTGTAGTAGAGTCCCATAATAACATCCCTGTTGTTTCCCTCCCCTTTAATTTTTATCCAGATGCTCTCCACCTGGCTTCCAGTATTGATGTTGTGGATCACTTCACTGGTGTAAATATCCCTGACATATAATGCTATTCCTCCTCCTTTCCTGCTTGGCCTGTTTCTCCTATAAAGGTTATACCCCTCTATTCCTACATTCCAATCATGAGACTCGTCCCACCAGGTTTCAGTAATGCCTATTATATCATATTTGTTTTGTAGTGCGAGGAGTACAAGTTCATCTTGCTTATTTCCCATGCTCTGTGCATTAGTGTAGAGACATCTGAGACCATGTGTTCCCTTTACTTGCTTCCTGTGCAAGCTTTTTTGCCTCCCACTGTTGGATCCTTGTGCTGTTTGCCTTGTTCCCTCTATGACAGTTTGATTATTTTCTCCAGCCTTTTTGCCTTCCAGAATACTGTCTCCCTCTCCCATTTGACTCAGTTTAAAGCCCTCCTGATCAAATTCTTGAGACTGTTGGCAAAAATGTTTCTTCCAGCTGTTGTAAGATGCACCCCATCTCTTGCCAGAAGTCCCCCCGCATGGAAGCGCAGTCCATGATCCAAGAATCCAATTTGTTCTCGGCGACACCATCTACGGAGCCAGTTGTTTACGTTGGCTATTTTCCTCTCCCTTCTTGGACCATGCCCTTCAACTGGCAGAAGAGACGAGATGACCACCTGTGCGTCCATTTCTTTCAGCTTCCTCCCCAGGGCCTCATAATCTCTTCTGATCTTGGGAAAGCTGTGCCTTGCAGTATCATTGGTTCCCACATGGACCAAAAGGAAGGGGTAATGATCCGTAGGCTTGACGAGTCTTGTTAGCCGCTCCGTCACATCACGGATCTTTGCCCCAGGGAGACAACACACCTCCCGAGTCATCTTGTCAGGCCCACATACCACTGCTTCTGTACCCCGCAGCAAGGAGTCCCCCCCCCACCACACGCCTCCGCTGAGGCTTCGCAGCTGCTGTTCCTTGTGGTGGTCCTCTCAAGTTCCCCTGCTCTACCCCTGAAGTCTGTCCATGCTGTTCTTCCTCGTTGTCCTTGATAAGGGAAAGGGCTTCGAATCGATTCTGTAGCTGCAAGCTGCTGGAAGAATCCCTGGATTTTCTTGTTCTGTGTGTGACATTCCTCCAGCTGTCTACTTCCTGTGTCTGTGAAGTGACCCTCTCCTCCACAGCCACTTCCTCTGTGCGGTCCCCATCCAAGAGTGTTCATTCTGTTCTGTCCAGGAAAACCTCTTGCTCGCGAATCTGTTGAAGTGTAGCTACCCATGTCTCCAGCTGCTGTACTTTCTCCTCCAAGAGGGCTACCAGCTTGCACTTGGTGCATGTGAAGTTCTCCACGTCTGTAGACAAGAAGACAAACATCGCACAAGTGTTGCAAGTGACTGCCGCAGTCCCCTCAGTGTCCATGGTGAGAGCTTTTAGGTAATCTAGGAACTCTTAGGTAATGCTGAGAATGCTAAGCTGTACTTTTAGGTCTGCTGCGCGCGCCTCAGCTACAAGCAGCCTCTCCCAACAGTTTTAAAAAAAAATTCAATCTCCCCAGTCAGAATGGCTGTCCGGAAGCTGCTCTCCTTCTTCTCCCTGGCAGGAAACTGGCCTGGAAACTGGCAGGAAACTTGCTGTCCAGAAGCTGCTCTCCTCTCTGGCAGGAAACAGTCCATCTTCTTGTGTTCAAAGCTAAGAGCAGTTGAGGCTGGTGACTCCCATTTCAGAGGGTATTGACTCCACTTGGGGTTTCAGCCATAACTTAACAGGAGCTGTCCAAAGTGTTTCATCCATTTGGGGGATAGGGTTCAGCACCTTCGATAGCTGCTGCAAAGCTGAGAGTGAAGCCAAGAGCAGATTCATTGCCCCACCCTCAACTGGCTAAGAGCATATGCTTCCTCTCTGAACCTTGAAAGGAGGTGACATCAGTTTTTATTTTATCTGTGAAGGGGGAATTTTGTTGCATAAATGTGTTTCTCCCTTCAGATAATTTAGACTGATTTCAGTCTTTTTCAAAGGGATCTCCTTAGCATCACCCCCCTAAATCATCCTACAGAAAAAGAGAGACTAAATGAAAGAGTCAGATAAAAAAGTTGTATCAGACTGTGTTTTTTACAGTAATTACAAGGTTACAGCATTATGTAACACTCTCTCACCTTTATCCCTCACTGTGTTAGCATTACTTTCCATGCTGCAAATCCCAGGAGTCCATAGTATGTCTCCATGGTGATTAAAATAGAATCATAGTGTTATAGTTATGAAGTATGAAAGGGCTCCTGATTGTTTCTACAACCAAAAAGTATCAACTTATTTCACAACTGCTGGCCAGTTGTGTATGGCTCTTGTACCTTCACAGATTAGAGTTGAAAATTGTCTACACTGAAAACTTGGTTATGTTTGGGCCTTGAGTTTTTACACCATCAGCATAATTTTCTGGAGCGTGACTGTATTTAAAACCATAGCAACCATATACATAACCTGTTGTGCCAGCTAGTCAAGTCTTAAGATGGTGTGCATTCATTACTGTTTTGCCAGACTGAAATCAGCCAAGCCATTGTGACAGTGTGCTGGTGGCACTGTCCCATGTTGCAAGCAGTCTTGCCAGCACAGATGCTTGCACAATGGATGCCAGTAGCACCACACACTCATCTGAAAGTAGTCCCAAGTGTTCTAAAAAAGTGAAATAAAAATAAACCCAGATACATTATGAATATGCTGAGTAGATATCATAATCTTGTTTTAAGTGGTCTAACCAAATGAAGCCCATAAGAAGATGCTTAACCTTCATTTAAAAAAAGAAAAAAAATAAGAAGATACTTAACTTTCATGTAGTCTGATTAAAACAACTTACATTATGTGAATAGGTGTGTTTCTCACACCCAATTAAAATTCCACTTTATACATAGTATAAAAATTCCTGAATGGCCAAAACAGTGCTTGCACATAAAGAATTAAGTGTGTTAACCCAAGCACTCACATCCAGAAACTCCAGATCAAAGAATAGTAAAATGAAATAATAAAATAAAATAAAGTTTATTTTACTATGGGATAGTGACTGCCCCCAACATAAAATATAAACAATCATAATTCATTGCTTTCAGGAGTGTTGGAAAACCTCTCAAGGGTTCATGCTCTAAATTGACCAACTAATTTTGTTAGAAGTTGTTATTAACTAGAATAGCATTTGAACATTTTTCTGGATCAAGGCCATAATTGTTGTCATGTACCTTCAAGTCAACTCCAACTTATGGTAGCCCTATCACAGGGCTTTCTTGGCAAGATTTATTCAGGGGAGGTTTGCCATTGCCTTCTTCTAAAGATGATAGACTTTGACTTGCCCAAGGTCACCCAGCAGGTTTCCATGAGGATTTATACCTAGTCTCTCAAAATCCTAATCCAACACTCCAACCACCACAACAAACTGGCTCAAGGCCATAGGCAGATATAGAATTCAATACTTCCTTAAGTGCAATTTAATCCCTCCATTTTAAAATTGAAAGAACAGGGAAGTGCAAGAACTCCATTGCATCTCTGGTGAATTTGTCAGAATGACAGTTGACATATGACATTATATGCAACACACCAATGCAGGTGTCCTTTTAAATTAAAAGAGAGAGAGAAAGAAAGAAGAAATGACTATACAAACAAGCATGTTTGCTATTTGAGATGACTTCAGGGACTATAAAGTAAAGACCTGATGACAGACAAATGGGGGAAAAATATTATTTACATGTATGAATTAATAATGGTGCCTGAAAAGGAGGACTGCAGAAAAGAATGTTGGGAAGTCCTAAGAGGGCATTTCTGTGGTATTTGAAAAATATATTGTGAAAGCCTCGCAGAAGTTTGAAAAGGAGGGAGAAGGCATACGAAAAGATAGTGCGTCAATCATACCTCAAGCAATATTTTGTCACTATTCTCCATGGCATTTATTCTGCCGCGAAATGTATGCAAGAAGAATGGAGGCCATGATATCTGTTCTTACAATATTACATGAGAGACCAGTTGATCATAGTACAAGATTGTCTGCAACTGTCCAAACTGCTCTCATGGCACTGTGCTTACAAGATAAACTCCTACATTCAAAACATTAACACCTGTTCTTTCAGAATGCACTCTTTCAGTGCAAGAATAGGGAACATATGGCCCTCCAGAAGTTCATGGCATGCAGCTCCCATCATCCTCAACCAATGACTCTGTTGGCAAGGGTGGATGTGTTGTAGTTGAAAACTATCAGAAGGGTCACATGTCACCCACCACTGTTTTAGTTACTGAGTTATTTTCTGCAGATTAAGAAAAGCAGAAAACAATCTGATAACCCACCTTAGTCCTCATTAATAGGGTGGCTATATCTGGTTTAGGGCTTAACCAAAACTATTTCCCATTTCCTCTGTGGCACCAAAAATATCTTCCCTTCTCAGCTATTTTTTTTTTTGCATTGCTTGAAAAAGTCTGTTTTTATTCAGCTAAATTGTTCTCACTTACCCTTATTTATCTTCCATGACATCAACATGTAGCCAAATCTAATTAACTGTATCAATCTGAGCTTGATTTAGTTTACTGCCATCCAGTGACTCATCATTTCACTTACAATCTCCTAACTGAATCCCATTCATTAGGGGGTTCTCACTAGGTCAGATATGCCTTGTAAGGGAGGCTTGCAAGAGAGGCTAAAAATAATGAAAAGGGACTTTCCGGCTACATAAGAGGAAAAGCAAGTGATCAGTAGGTCTGCTTCATGGAAAAGATGGAGAAATGCTAATGTGGTATGCAGCCACACAAGAATGCTAATGCAATTCTGAGCTGCAGCAACGGAAGTATATTATTTGTATCTATGCAAGTAACAGTACCACTCTGTCCTGCTTTAGTCAGATCTCATCTGGAGCATTGTGTCTGGTTCTGGGCATCAGAGTTTAAGAAGAGTATCAGCAAGGTGGAACATGACATGAGGGGGCAACCAATATTGCAATGGTAATGGAAACCAAGGTTATGAGGGGTGGTTGAGGGAGTTGGATATGTCTAGCCTGGCTAAGAGAAGACTGAGAAGTGACTGATATCCTCAGATATATGAAGGGCTGTGACATGACAGATCAAGGACACTGGTTTCCTGCTTTTCCAGAGTATAAAACCCAAACCAATGGATCTAAATTACATACCAAATCTCTTACCAAGATTCAGAAAAGAGATTCCAAACTTCCTGATGGAAATAGTTGTTCAACAGTAGAATGGACTATTTAGAATCTGGTAGACTCAACTTTCTTGGAGGCTTTTGAAGAAAGTTTGGATGGCTTTCCAAGAGTCATCCCTCAGGAATGCTTTAGTTTTTCATTCCTTGACTGACAAGGGGTTGGACTAGATGACCCAGAGGTACCTTGCAGCAATTCTTTTAATATTGTGTGTTCATCTCACTTCATGTGTTCAGTAGCTGTGTACTCTAAACATGCAAGTAAGGGGAGCACCGTAGGCCTACTACCTTCACATCTATTTCTTTTGCACTCTGCACATGGAGGATGACTTGCTGAAAATAAAAGCCATTTCTGTCCATGAATGCTGTCCATGCGATCTGCAATACTGGAAAATCAACACATTAAATCATGTGGACAGCTTCCATGGATTTGTTTCCCATGTGAACAGAGTGATGGAAGTGGTGGCACAGAGTATGATGGATTTAAAATCCCGGGGCTCAGTCAGACGGGAGAATTAATTGTGGAAAATAGCACATTACCTTACTGACGCAGCAGTGTTCATTTGTCCCCACAATTCATTTGCAAGATCACTGGCATGGAAAGCTATCCAAGTTTGAAGTTCACATGGAGCATGCTCACGAGAAAAGATTGTGGTCACAAGTGAATTACCTGCCTTATTATTCCCCCAAACCTCTCTCCATCCCCCCCTTCTTCTTTTTTTGCCTTGTTAAATGAGAGATGTGGAAAAGCTATCTTCCACTTTAACCCCCCCCCTTTTTTTTTTTTGCTCGGCCACTCAAAAATAGCACTCGATCGTGTCCACAAAAACAACAATGGTGGCTCCGGCCACTTTGTCACCAGCAAGCCCGCCCAGCACACATCCGACCAATCATGTTTTGACTTCCTGGATGTGCCCCAATTTGAATTGGTTGTTCAGACAGGCTGTTATGCACATTCTTGTGTATATTTTTTTTAAGAAAGATCATGAGAAACAGCGAAAGCTGTTATCCTGAACTACTTGGAGTTTTCCGCCCCCCTCCTTCTAAATATGGTGAATCCCAGCAGGAGCTCATCTGGACAAAAAGTATTCTGCCCTCACTCCTTGAGGATATTTTTTCATCATCTAAACAACCCCCTGTACTCTGTTCTTCTTACAACTATATGATGTATGTAGTCAACTCCTGAATAGCCAAAGGACAGGACAAGCCTAACTGCTTTCTCAGAGAGTTTCAACAAATGGAAAGGCCTGTTCATGTGAGTCCAAAAGGTGAAAAAATGGGAAGTGAAGTGACATTACTGTGTTTCCCATCCTCCCCAGGGCATTTTTTAAAAATAATTTCCCTCATGCTGAAACCAGCTGCAGGGCTGGTGTGGATCATTAGTCAGACAGGCAACATGTTTGGTGACAAAGAGGGCTGCAGAGTTATGTATAGCCAGTACTGGTGCTTTACTTGGTTAATCCTCACTCCTTGATAGCAAAAAGGAACTGATACCAAGGGATGAGGGCTTCTGCCTTGAGTGGTGAGATAGTTTTTCACTGCCACAGGATAGAATCTCACTGGTTGCAAGAAGGAATGAGGGATAGAAAAAACCTTATTTTGAAACCATATTCTGTACATGGGGTTGGGTTTCAAGTCTTCCTGATATGAAATGCATTTAAAAGGGAATAAAAGTGACAGTCATCCCAAATGGGAAAAATAAATTGTGAGGTTATCAGGGGAGAGATTTTGCCATATACTGTACTGATTACATCCCTTTTTGACAATTACTCTGAACATAAAAAAAGACTCATTGCATGTGTGGGCAACTGTCTAGGTAAGGACGATACCTCCTAGTATGTTTGATGTTGGATGGCCCAGCATTCACTAATGAAGATCCCATGGGGGTGCAATATATTTCCTTCCCACAACATATAGGCCTCTTGTTACAGCAACTTGCCCATTTCAAATGCGCCAGAGTTAGGATTCCCTTATTATAGTTCCACAAGTCTGGGTAGTCTTATCTACATATCATGCCCATTGGTGAAATATGCAAACCAAGTATAGTATGCAGTTTTTAAATTATTATTCAAATTAAGCACATCAATTGTTGCATTATTTTTCTTTTAGTGTAATGTCAAGTGTGCTGTAGAAAAAACTAAGAGAACTCATGATACCAGAGATATTAAAAATGTGTTATGGTATAATAACACATTATCCTATTTTGTCCAAAAACTTTGTTTGGTCAAATCCTCTCTGCATGATTTCTGTGGCTTGACTTTCTATGCACTATCTGCAGACAAATGTGTAAATGTGAACTATGAAAGTCCACCAGGTAGCATGCCTGGAATGTGGGGGAAAATCTGTTGGTACTGACAACTAACTTGAATTCCTGATTAGAGATAATAAGGATAGTAGAAAGTCATGGAAAACAGAAAGTGTGGGGGTGGGAGTAATTGCTGTTGTTTCTATCTAATATCCCATCACAGTTTCTACTCCATAAAAGAGCCATACAGTATATTTATAGACGGGCTTGTCTGTGAAAAAGATGTCTTCTTCCCTACCTACACTAGTATTGCACTGAGAAAAACACAGAATGTGATGTGAGTAAAATAAAGCATGTCTAGCCTCCCTTAGGGAGATTCCTAAATGCCACTCTGCTTGCATGTTCTGCAAGGCTGAGAACAACAAGTCCCAAGGCTTGTCCAAGGCTTGGTGTATTCTTCAGTACAAGCATGTTTCCATGTTCTGTTAACTTTGGATGCAATAAACCAAACATGTGGAGGTTAAAATGTGTTTTGAAAGAAATAACAGCTGGTTTTTATTTGCTTGGCTTGGGATGGTTTGCTAGAGACGTATAATCCTGTTGCATTTCACTCTACTCAGTAATATTATTCTATCAGGAGGATTCCCTAGTCTTCTACAATTGATTGCTTAACTAGGGGAAGAATACAGAAGTATAGTAGGCCAGCTGGAACCAAATTCCTGATGCAACCAAAGTTAAATACTTAACACACACATATGCACACACACACACACACACACACACACACGACATGTAGATAACTATTTATTAAGAGCTATGACAGCTCAATCATTACAAGATAGCCACATCCATGGAGGAAAGAGGACACAGTTCCCACTCTTGGATCAAATCTAATGTAGTGGGTTTGGGGTTGCATCCAAATAGCTTCCAACTTCCTTCTAACTCAGTGATTCTCTCAGTGTGAGATTGGCGTTTGTTGAAGAAAATGTTAGTGAAATCACTAGAACTGCTGCTGGATGTAACCATGATGGCTCTGGCAGAGTAGTCAATTACACTGTTTCAGTTAAGGAGAGGTATCTCAGAGGAATGCTGGGATTTACATTTCAACAATATCTATAGGGCTGCAAAATTCCCATCCCTGTTTGTCACCTACAAGCCAGATATAACATACCAGTCTGGCTTCAGTAACTTATTTGGAAGTACCAGAATCATGAGTACAATGCTTCCACTCCTACAGCTGTTGCCACTGTCACAGAGATGGTCTCTTTGCCTCCTTGGGTAGGAGGAGATGACGTACATAAACTGCTATGAATAAATTAAAAATTAACTACAGTCATCCCTGCATATTTGCAGGGGTTAGAGGCACAAGACCCCATGAAAATGAAAAAAAAAAATCCACAAATAGGCCGCCTAAAACTCCGCTGTTGCCGCCACCACCACCACCACCTTCACTTGCCCTGTCACCGCCACCATGCAGCTGCTGCTGCTGCCACCCCCCCCCATGCCCCAGCCACCGAGCACCATGCCTCAGCAGCCGCCGCCACCCCAAATGGAGCAAAGACCCAGGAAAGTGGGGAGTTTGGGTCTAAAGCACCCAACTCCCTGCTCTCCTGGGGCTTGGCTCCGTTTGATGTGGGGAGCCAAGCCTTGGGAGAGCAGGAAGTTAGGGTTTAAAGCATCCAACTCCCCACTCTCCCAAGGCTTGGCTCCCCTCATCAAACTGTGCCAGAGCCATCAAATTAGCTAACATATTTACAATGTGTTAGCTAATTGCCCCTAACAAGCTGGGTACTCATTTTACTGACCTATGGGAGGCTGAGTCAACCTTGGAGCCCTCTGGGATTGAATTCATAACATTGTGGCTTGCAGTACCAGCATTTAACTACTAGATAATTTAACCACCAGGGCTCCCTACTAGATAACTTGTAGTTGGATGTATGAACTGATCTCACATCAAACACTTGAATCTAGCCCTTAGAGAAAATACATGTGGCCTTAAGAGTGCCTCCGTATGGGAGGCATGCACCGACCAATGAAAATTCCTGTGGGCAGTGGCTCCATTTCAGACTGTTGCTCAGTTAGCATAAATGCTAGAAGAGAATTTCTAAGCACTTTATACTGAACATGCATATAAGTCTCCCTGTAATTATACATTTTCAAAACACTGGGTGGCCATCTGTGGGAAGTCTTCAGCCAAACATACTTGAGAAAAGTTCCTTCTAGCTTTCACACTGAAAATGCAAAGCTCTGATGTTGCACCAATGAGCGCCGAGTTGTTTCTGGTTCTGTGCATGTCCTTGCCCCCCATCCCTTTTTTTAAAAAATATATTTTTATTAATTTTATAATCATACATTATATTATCCAATCAATACTAAGTTAGTATAACACATAAAATTACTATAAACATTGCAATTTTTCTATTAACTAATTTCAAAAATTAACATAGATTCTTTACTATAATTCTATTCAAAAATATTAATTCCCCTACCCCCCCCACCTCAGTGCTCCCCTTCACCAGAGCCATTATCCCTTACCTAATCTTTCCAGAATCTCATTTCTTCTCGTGGAGGTAACCTCCCATCTTTTGTCTGTAATACTTTTTTAACAAATACTTTCCAAATTTTATCAAAATCACTTTCTTTCAAACTTCCTCTTCTTACTTTAATTTTACATGTTAACTTATCATTTATTGCCATCTTCCAAACTTCTTTATACCACTCCTCCACTTGTACATTTATTTGCACTTTCCAATGTCTTGCTATAATTAATCTTGCTCCCGTTAATAAATTTGTTATTAAATCCTTTTCTGCTTGGTTCCCATTCTCTCCATTATAAATTGACATCAATGCTATACTCGGTTTCCTTTCTATATTTCTATTCAGAATATTCTCTATTTCTATGAAAACCATTTCCCAAAACTGCTATACAAATTTACAATTCCACCACATATGCATATATGTACCTATTTCTTGACAACCTCTCCAACATTATTTAGAGTTATTCTTATCTATATTATGCAATCTTGCTGGTGTCAAATACCATCTCCATATTATTTTATAATAATTTTCTTTTATCTGTATCGACATATTTTTTAGATGTCTTTGGAGATTTTCAGGCAGCGTTTTAGAGAGCCTACCACGGGAATGAGGTCCCAGGAGAGGAACGGCGGTCTTGCGTGGCAGGAGGTCGTTTTCGGATGCCGCCATCCCTCTCCCGAAATCATCAGTGTCACTTCCGTGAAGCTTCAGAAGCGGCCGAGCCATATTTTAAGGACGGAACTCTTCCATGATTAAATTATGGCACGGCCGTTTCCAAAGCTTCACGGAAGTGACACTGATGATTTCGGGAGAGGGACGGAGGCATCCAAAAATGACCCCCTGCCACGCAAGACCGCCGTTCCTCTCCCGGGACCTCATCCCACGGTAGGCTCTCTAAAACGCTGTCTGAAAATCTCCTTAGTTTCCACATCTTATCCCATTCATGATCTCCAATTTTTTGTTTCAAATCTTCCTTCCATATTCTTCTTAAATATTCCCCTTTGTCTTTTTTTCCTTATTTTTTATCAATATTTTATATAATTCACTTGTAATACCTTTCATACTTTCATTATGTTCCCTCTTTTCACCTTTTTTCACCAAATTTTCAAATTTTGTAAATTCCCTTGTTTCTTTATGATTCTTTTTCCAATTTTTAATCCATTGTTCTAACTGTATGCAATTAAACCATGAAATTTTCATTCCACATAATTTCTCTCTTATATTCCCTTTCTCATTCATCCATCCTATCCATCCCTCTATTTTATCTTGTCCTCTTTTCTTTAATTCCTTTCCCATTTTTTCCTTCAAATTATTTGGGAATTTTTTCCCATTATAACCGGTGTTAATACTGAATCAATAAGCAAAAATTCTCTCTTATATTTATACCATATTTCCCATATATTTTGCAGAAATGGGTTCTCAATTCCTTTAATTTCCTTTTTTGTAAAATTATCAAAAAATATGTTCCATATTCTCTTTTCTATTCTCCCTGTTTCTATCTCTAACCATTCTAAATCCCCCTGTCCTACAATTCCTTCTATAACATATCTCAATTGATTAGCTTCATAATATCCTTTTATTTTGGGAAGACCAAGTCCTCCCTCCTTCTGTGATATATACCAAAATAATTTATTTAATCTTCTCCTTTTCCCTCCATTACAATATTTATTCAACATATTTTGCCATTTTTTCAGTTCTACTTCTGATACTTTTATTGGTAACATTCTAAACAAAAAATTTAGTTTAGGTAATATTTTCATTTTAACTAAAGCTACTCTTCCAAACCATGATAGTTGAATATTTTTATATTCTTCCAACTTCTTTTCCATTTCTTTCCTTAGTACCATAATATTTGTCTCTTCTAGTTCTTTTAAATATTTTGTAATATTTATTCCTAAATACTTAATATTACTTTTTAATCTTACTTCTAATTTTTTCTCTTTTACAAATATATTTTCTTCTTCCTTAGTATAGTTAAACAACATCATATCTGATTTGTTCCAATTAACCTGTAAGCCTATCATCTCCCCAAATAATTTTAAATGTTCTTCAATTTTTTCTCTTCCTTTAATCAGTTCCTTAATTGTTAGCAATGTATCGTCAGCAAACAAGCTTATCTTATGTTTTGTTTCTACTCCAGTTCCTTCTATACTATTATCATTTCTTATCACATTTGCTAGAATTTCTATTACCATTGCAAACAATATTGGAGAAAGTGGGCAACCTTGTTTTGTTCCTCTCGTTATTTTTATTTCTCTTGCTATTCCATCATTAACCATCACTATAGCTGTGTTATGGGAATACAATTGATCTATTAATCCTCTAAACCTCTTCCCCATTCCAAATTCTTACAATATTATTTTGAATGTTGGCCATTCCACACAGTCAAATGCTTTAAATATATCTAATGCTAATATCCCTGCTTTTACTTTTGTTTTGCCAGTTATATGTATTTTATTTAACACACTTCCTATTAAATTTGACATTTGGCTTCCTTTCACAAATCCACATTGGTCTTTTAGTATATATTTATACATACAACTATTCATTCTCTTTGCCATTATTGCTGGTAATCACTTTGCATCTTGATTTGTCAATGATATAGGCCTGTATGATCCAGGGTCCAACAAATTCTTATCTGGCTTTGGTATCAATATTATCAATGATTGTTGCCATGATGGAGGGTCTTTGTCTCCCATTATTATATTATTATATAATTCTAATAATTTAGGTATCAACTTCTTTTTAAATACTTTATAATAATCTGGTCCTAACCCATCCATTCCTGGAGCTTTCCCACTTTTTAAATTGTTTATTGCTTCCTCTATTTCCATTTTCCATTTATTTATTAGTAATTGGTTTTTCTAATAAATCCCTATCTTCCTCTTCTATTTTAATCTTCCAATTTTCCCCTACATATTTTTGTATTTGTTCCACTGATTTATTCCCTGACTGGTACAGGTCTTTATAAAACTCCTCAAAAATTGTTAGTTTTTCCTTCATTGTTCTACACATTTTACCTGCTTTATCTCTAATCCCATTTATCATATTTTCCATTTTCTTCTTCTGTGTGGATCTAGCCAACATTTTTGAATTTTTATTACTAAATTCAAAATACTGCCTTCTTAAATAAATTAAATTTTCCTGTACTTCATCTACTTCCATTTTATCCAATTCCTCCCTCTTTGATTGTAACTCAATATAAGTTTGTTTTCCCTTGTTTAATATATGTTTATTTTCCAATAATTCTATTTCCCTTTCTAATTTCCCTTTTCTTTCTTCTTGCCTTTTTTTTAAGTTAAAGGTCTCTTTTATGCATATCCCCCTTGTCACAGCTTTCATAGTATCCCACAAAATTCCTTTTGATACTTCTTTATCATTTAATTCCCATAATTCTTGCATTCATGCTCAATTTTTTCTACTATTTCTCTATAATTTAAAATCTTTGTATTCAACCTCCACCTTTTCACATTGACCATGGCATGGTCTGTTACTTTTATATTTTCTATCTCTGAATTTATGATTTTTATCAATCAAATTTTTTGATACAAAAATATAATCAATTCTTGAATAACTCTTATGTACCATTGAAAAGTATGTATATTTCCTTTCATCTCCCTTTACCAATCTCCACACATCTTTCAACCGCTTTCTTTTTATTATTTTATTTAAATTTGTAATATTATCATATTTATCCCTTAATGAATAATTTGATTTGTCTTATATTCTTCCATTTGCATATTAAAATCTCCTGCTACAACAATATTTTGTTCTTGCATATTCTCCATTTCTTTAAATACTTTCTCATAAAATTCCTCTTGTTTTTCCTTTGGAGCATATACATTCATTAGAACATATTTATCTTCTCCCATTTCACCTTGCATTATAATATATCTACCATTTTCATCTTTGTTCACCTTTTTAACGACAAAATTACATTTTTTTGCTATTAATATTGCTACCCCTCTAGCTTTTGAATTCCCATATGCTTTTTCATAAACTCTTACCCAATTCAATTTCAATTCATTTAGTCTTTCCCTTTTTTGATGTGTCTCTTGCAAAAATATTATATCCGCTTGATCCTTCTTCAATAGTGCTTTAATCCTTTTTCGTTTTATTACCGTGCCAAGGCCATGAACATTTAAGGTTGATATCTTTAATTTATTAACCATTAGATTCCTTATTACATTTTCTATAAGACCTTCTGGCTCCAAAAAGTGACCTCCCTTCCCCATACCCACCCCTTCCCAATTCTTCCCCATTCCCTTCCCCCTCCCCCCTTTCCCTTCTTTACCTGCCCACCTTGTCTTCCCAAGGCAAATTGCCTTGCTCATGACCCCCCAGATCTTCCAGGTGAGGAGTGGTGAAGAGATCTTCCAATGGCCCAGAACAACTCCCTCCCCCCGAGTGCTCATAAAAATAAAAAATAAAAACATTTTCCCTCTTTTTTCCCCCTGTAATTTTTTTCTTCTTCCTTCTGCTTTCTTCATCTGTCTAAACTTTTCCTCCTCTGCTGTCCACTCCTCCATCAGCTCCATACTCCTTCTTATGTACTCCCAACTCCTTCAACAATTGCAGTCCTTCTTCTGGTGTTTCCATTCTATATTTTTTCCCTGCCCATTCAAATTTCAAAAACACTGGGTATCCCCAAGGATATTTTATACCAGCTTTCAAAAGAGTAGCAATATAAGGCTTCATTGATTTTTCTCCAAACTACTGTTTGTGGACAGTAGTCATTATATAATTCCACCCTTACATCTCCATACTTCAGTCTCTCTGGATGTTTCTTGACTGTTCTCATCAATTCCTCCTTGTTATTGTAATTAATAACTCTAACAATAACATCTCTTGGCAAAATACTTCTCCTTCCTGTCAGTTCTCTATGTCTTCTCCTTCCTGTCAGTTCTCCTTCCTGTCAGTTCTCTGCTCAATGTCCTCATCCCTCCATTTCACAGTTGGGGTCACTTGCTGTAGCCATTTCAACACTTCAGATTTCAGATTAGATCCTTGATCTTTCCCCACAGATTCTGGCAGGAACCTTATTCTAAAGTTATTCCTGCGTTGATAATCTTGCATGTATATCAATTTTTCCCCCATATCTGTGATTTTCTTCATATTGTCCTGGATCTGCCTGCTTTGAAGTGTTTGGGTTTTAATTATTTCTTTGTTCTCTTTTACTATATTAAGAATATCTCCTTGTATTGCTCGTATTTTTGTACTCATTTCCACAAATCTTTCTTCAGATCTTTTCCTCTCCTTCTGCATTTCTTCTCTTATACTTGCAAACTCTGAAAACATTCTCTTTTTGTCTTCTCTAAATTCTGTCATCATTTTTGTAAAGAGAGAATCCATATGACTTTTAATATCCTCTGTGCTTTCTCCCCTTCTTTCCCTCCCCCTTGGGGTAGAGGATCTGGGGCAGAGGCACTTGAAAGACCACTCTTTTGGGGGCTTGTTTCCTTTTCCATACTTAGCCCTTCTGGTTCACCCTTGTTATTCTGTACTTCCGGAGATATTTTTTCTAATCTTTTATGAGATCTATCCGATGGCTTATCTAATGTTTGTGGCCTCAACCAACTTTTTCCTGCAATATTTCATAAGAAAATCAAAACACTCCAAACTTTCATTCCTCCCCTTCTGTATATGGCTCCTCCTTCCTCCACCACTTATTATTTTTAAAAATCTTTCCACTTATTCTCCAGTTAAATCAATTATTCCTTCTCCTGTTAAATCATCCTTTTCATTTGCCTACAGTTGTTCGCTGCTTCCTCCAACCTTAGTGATTTATTAGCAAAATGTTCTTTTTAGTTAGGCAGCTCCAATATCAGGCAAAACTGAAAGTAATTATTTGTTTATTTTAGGCTTCTTTGAGCTGCAGTTTTCTCTTCCATTAACATTCCTTAGTGATTCACAGCCATAAATCTTCCCTCAAAGCTCTCCTCATGCCTTTTTGAGGGGAAATTATTCATTTAATTCCATAACCTTGAGCACCCATCCTGGGGATTTCTTCCTACGCCATTGAAGCTTGGCTCCTCCCCCGCCCCCCATCCCACATTTAAGTACTTACACATCTTTGTTCCAGTGCCTGAACAGGGGATATTGTGTTTAATGTGAAGTTCTCTCCATGATGGCATATTCACACATAAATAATCATTTGAGTTTTTAATTAACAAATGATGGATCTGCTTGTGTGACTCTGTCAGTTTAGTGTGTGGTGGCAATTATGTCACTTGAACAGAAAACCCTTGTTTATGATCCCAGAACAATAAATAAATATGTAAAGTCATCAAAGCCAAGGAGAACCACAATAATGATATCATAGGTTAGACACTGAAGCCAGCCCTTTGCATGCAGGAGGAACTCACTTATCAGTTGTTTGAGGTTTGTACAGTGCTATCAAATACAGCTTATGACCTGATAAGGAATGGCATTTGGTGTGTGGCTCAGCCTCAAGAACCAAGTTTGAGTTAGGCAAGCAAAAACCTGACCTGGCAATCTCTGCCAGGGAGCAGCAGATCTTTATGTTCAGCCCAAAGAACTAGGCTTGACTTGGAAATTCATATTGTATTTTTTTCCCAAGGGGAAGGATGGGAGCTCATCACATGACCTGGTCTACCTCTTGATGTTCAGGAAGCCCATTCATCTTGCTAATCATCTTGATGGAGTTCTTTAGTCTGGATTCAGCTGTATCATGCAGCACCAACATTGAGGATGCTCAAAAAGAACTTCTCCCATGTGTTTGCAAGTGAACACTGAGGCAGGCTCATTACAGTCAGTTTTTGCAACCAAACAAAATCATTCTTCTTATCCAACCTCTGAGGTTTTTCATAATATAACAGTAAAAGCATAACAGCCACTATCAAAAAGATAAAGAATTGTTCAAAAACAATTAAGAACAGACGAATCTTTTCTGATAGCAAGATGAAACACATTAATTACTTGATGTCTGAAATTTGTTAGGATATTCTTACAGGATGCACCTTGGAGTGAAGCCAAGAGAGAGATGTGTAAGATTTGGGGAATTCAGCTCACTTTGGAGCTGAAAGTGAAGCCTAGCCCCAACCACAAAATTCAATCTGTCCACCTTGATCTGGCCACCAGATGCTAATAATGCTGGCGACGAAAAGAGACTGAGAGAAATTTCCTCACAGAACTTTTCCTTAATTTAAAACCCATGGTTCAGACAGACATTTTACTGACCAAAAGATGTTGGTAAGTAAGATCACTTATCTTAAATTTTAAAATATAGAGTACTAAAAGGAATCATTTGTCTCAAAGCCTCCTGAATTCTCACATGTGTTTCTTTTAGCTCATCTCTAGTGCAGGCCTCTGGATTTGTTTTAAATACAGTAAAGATCCTGAGGTCCAGATGCTAATTACAATTCCAAAAGGCATTCATTACAGATTTTGGAGTTGTTTTTACACATTTCTCAAGAGACATGTGTTTGCTAGAATGATGGCATACAGCTGACAAGTAATTGATTTGCTGCCATAGCTACTGATCCCTTACGAATATTTTAAACATGGCTGCCAAACATCTCCACTACAACAGTTACAATGTAGCAATGTAGCAGCAAACTATCTAGAAGTATGCATATCAATGTTGTCAAAATCATTTAATCCATAATTTTCAATTTATTTAATTTTGACATTTATGTACTGCCTTCCAACAGAATTATCCATTCAGTGAAGAGGGTAACTACCTCCAACATGAAAAGTTTTTAAAAACAAAATACAACAATGAAACATTCATTTGTGCAGATCAGCAGTGAAACTGTAACCGGCAGGACCACACTTTATGGAAAGCCTATGTTAAAAGATAAGACTTCAGGGAGACATCTGAAAGTCAGCACATTATATACTTGCCTGATGTCAATTGGCAGCTAATGCCAGAGGTGGGTATGGCAACTCTAAATACTTTATTGCTGGTACTCACAAGGCAAACACAGGGACACATGGAATAATCAAATGTCCTCTCCTGAAATGACTGGGCATAGACTAGCACCCAGAAACATGATTTTTTATTCATTATAGCTCCTGGAACCCTTCAACCAGAGTGGCTATTAGTCACACTTAGGAATACCAGGAGGTGTAGTCCAAAAAAAGTAGTGGCTAGAATTCACAATCACAGTTATAAATATGTAACCTAGAGTAATTCATCTGTAATTGATTCGTAATCATGATCTCTGCATATTCAGTACTGTAGGGAATACATAGGGATTGTAAAAGTCCCCCAATTCTGACTTACTGGGCACCAGCCACTGTGAGCGATGGGGGTCTGTTCTTCAGACAGATAATTTCACACACGCCCTCCCACCAGCAATCTCCGGTGTGAGAAGGAATTGCAACAGAGATCCTGCTTCTGACTGTTGCACTGGAGATCATTTGTGGGTGTGATGTGTGGAAACACCAGTCTGCTGCACCTTGATCAACAGGGGAACAGACCTCCATGCTCACAGCAGCTGATGCCCCATAAGTCAAGAGTCTATTTAATTAAGTCTATTCAACTAAGTAGCTGATCTAGAATTTCAGCCAATTTTTCCATGCTCCAGCAGAAAAATAAAGGTGATGTGTTATGTCAACCTATTCCCAAGTTTTTAAAGGTTTCATGTTAACAGTAAACCCCTGGCTCAGTCGCTTATCAGTAGCCTATGCAATTCTTTCAGCAAAAGTGTAACATGTTGTTGAAGGGAGACCTCTGTCAGCAGCCTTGCAGCTACATTCTTCACCAGCTGCAGCTGCCAGACCGAGCCTAAGGGTGGTTGTTATGCAATTGATAAGGGGATTGGTTCATAAGTAGACAATGCTGTTACATGCTTGCTTACTATGGCCAAAACAAAGCTCATAGTCTTACAGGATTTTTCAAGACATTAAGCAATATGATGTATGATTTATATCCAAGCCATCATTTGTATATATTTTTGAGAGCAGCTCACTACTCCATCCTTACATGCTGGTAGATGCCTGAAAGTTAAATATATATAACATACAATAGTTGGCTCATGCTATTTCCTTAATTATTTCTATATATATACCCCACCACTCTGTACATAAAAGTGTTGTGTAAAATTGCAATGATCTAAACAAATAACATTGAATGTCTCTCTCTCTTTTTTATCTTTCCATGCAAAAACAGCTGGATAGTTTTTCACCAAATTCAGAAGG
Source organism: Gambelia wislizenii (assembly GCA_030847615.1). Lineage (NCBI taxonomy): Eukaryota > Metazoa > Chordata > Lepidosauria > Squamata > Crotaphytidae > Gambelia > Gambelia wislizenii. The sequence continues at coordinate 223,902,418 of JAUMIR010000003.1, read as the reverse complement.
TATGTTTGACATGGTCTGATTAAAAACCCAGGTTATTTACTCATCTACATGAGCCAGGTTATTCCCTACTAGTGTATCCTGGCCATGGATCAAGCCTGTTGTCCCCCTGTTCGCTCCATGGAATAGGAGGAAGTCCTGGCGGGCATGCTGGGCCATTGCTGCAGCTGCTGCCACCACCACCATTTTCCTTGCTGTCTTGGAAAGCAGGAAGGGGCCCTGCAACATGTGAGTGAGGCCCCCTTCATGTGACCAGCTTGATCACATGTTGCAGGACTCCTTCCTGTCTTCCAGGACAGCCAGGGAGGTGATGGTGGTAGTGAGGTCTGGCCTGCCAGGATGGGCTTCTGTAGACCGATCTGTTTTGGTTTTTTTTTTGCCAGGGGTAATGGAGTAAAGCAAGTAGGGGCAGAACAGAGCAAATGCCCTGTGTCCTCAGGACTGCAGGGCTCTAAGACGGAGTGTATTGCCCATGTATCAAGCCCTGTATGGCATACACAGAATCCACTTTTGAGAGGCCAGTGCTGGGTACCCCAATAATTTCCTCAAAACTGGCAAGATAATTTTGCACCAAATTTGGAGGACATGTTTATGATAGTATCACTTAAATATAGAACATATGGCATATGAATAATTTACTTGCACGTGCAGAGTCTCTAAAAGGATTTTGTTCAAAACAGTAGGATAAATTTGGACTAACTTTGGGAGGCATGTTTGGAATTGGCTGATATACAATACAGGCTATGTGAATTTCATGCAATCTACTTTGGGGGAATTATTGGCACACTGCATTAATTACCTAGAAAATGGTTGGGAAGATTTACCCAGATTTGAAGGGTGGGTTTCTGTACGATTTGTCTCAAAATGTAGGTTATGTGGCATATGTGAAATCAACTTTAAGTGGGGTTCTGGTGGATAACCCCCAAATTTATTTGGAGAAACTAACCAGAAATTAACTGCAGTGATACTGAGCATTTTTTCCTACTCTATATAAATAAAAGTGAATTTCTATTTGTCTGTACTATTCTCATGCATAAAACAGCTGGGTGGATTTTTCACCAAATTCTGAGGATATATTTTGAGTGGTCATACTTATAATATAGACTCTCCAGTGGTCCTGAAATTCACTTTAGGTGGGCCCTTGGTATACCCCAAATATTTTTTTTAGATTTTAACAAAAATTGGAGAGTAGGCTTGGGATGGTTATAGGCTATGTTGCATACCTGGGCGGGCACTTATTTTTTCATTCATACAATGTAATGTGGCACATCATTTCACTACCATTCAAAATGGCAAACATGAGCTATTTCTATTGAAAAGTTTTGTGTTTTTGGTTCATGTTAGGCAATATGAAAGGTGTTTCTGTTGTTAGTGATAGCATATTTACATGTGCTGCTAAACAAAGGGTAGGCAATTGCAGTGGGCCTAATGGGATCCTCCAAGACAGCCAAAAATGCCAAAAACAAACAAACAAAGACACAAAAGTGGCTAGAAATCTACTTCTGCTATTGAAAAATGTGTGTTCCTATGTCAAATAGTGCCACTCTCCAGGGCTTTTAGGGATTTAAAAATATGGGTGGAAAGAATATTCAAAAATGTTTAAAACAATGGTTGAAAAACATGTTTCTCAAGTGTCAGAAAATCTGAATAAGAAGAATCCTGGACCAAAGAGCATCATTATAGTTTGAGGTTGATTCTGCACAAAATTAACATTTTTAATTTTTTTAATTTGTCTTATATTTATATATTTATTTGTTTATTTGCTCAGAAAAGAGCATTTTCTGTGCAGGAACAGCAATGTTCTGCACAGAGCATAATATTTATGTGCAGAAATTTTTTTTTTACATAGAAAATGCTCTTTCCTGTGTAAATATACTTTTTTTCCTGCAGAAACCCACAGACAAATTTTGTACAAAATAAGCCTCAAACTAAGCATCTTCTGTGCAGAAAATAACATTTCTGCACACAATATTATCTTCTGCATAGAAAATGATGCTTCTTAAGCACACATGCTGTTTTCTGTGCAAAATAAAATGCATCTGAATTTTGTGCAGACCAAGTCCTGAACTGAAAATGATATTCAAAAACTGTGGAAGTTTCAAAGACAGGAAATTTTCAGATGGCCCTTACCGTGCAAGCAGCCTCCGGGGCAGTAACGAGGCTTCTGCGCAGCAGGGGGTCCTTTTCGGATGCCGCCATCCCTCTTCTGTGACCATTCGTGGCACGTACATGAAGGTTTGGAAGCGGCCGTATCATATTTCAATTGCAGAAGTTGCCCATGATTGAAATATGATGTGGCTGCTTCCAAAGCTTCACGTACATGCCACGAATGGTCATGGAAAAGGGACAGCGGCATCCGAAAAGGACCCCATGCTGCGCAGCAGCCTTGTTTCTGCTCCGGAGGCTGCTTGCGTGGTAAGGGTTGTCTGAAAATGTCCTTCCTATCAGAGAATTGCTAAAATTACTTACTGCTTTCTTTGAGAATGAAATTAGCATGGAATTGCACCCTTAAAATCAACCCTTTTTGAGCCAAGAAAAGGGTGGCCCAGGGAGCATAGAGAGGTTGAGAACCACAGGATGAAAGGGAGGGGGAATGAATGTGGGTTGAGGACCACACTTTGACAATCATTGATACTGCAACACAATAAGCGTAGAGTATGAATATACAAACTGGCCTAATGTTTAGCACAGTCAGACAGAAATATCCTTAATGCTCTTGCCTCTGGCCAGTCACTGTCATTGCTTATTTCCTCTTCATGCCTCATGGTGCTTCACTATTCCCTACATAGCATTTGCTATACCTCTTTGCAACACACCCAGGGTTAGAGGCTTTGGCAAAAGGCCTGAAAACTCTTCTAAAACTGAGACATATCTCAGTGGATTCCACAAGGAGCTGCAGGGAAAAGAAATGTTATGTTGGAATGGATTGATTCCCAAAATCAAACTGTTAGTTTTGCCTTTCTTGAGTTCCAGATGTCTAAACAGAAGAAGCCCCATCCCTAAGCACTGTGTTTCATTCTCACATTCCATTCATACTTGCTATTTGTGCCAGTCATATCAGAGCTTTTTCTGCTCCTATTTTGTCTTTTCATGATCTTTATTTTATATAAAAAAGTATGTGAATGTGCCCAGTTAGGACCACATAGAGTGTGTGTTTATTGTGTTTAATCAGTGTTGCCTCATATGTATGATTCTGTACATAATTTTGAATATATGAATATATATGAATATCATTTCATTAATTTGTCAGTGTTGAGAAACAAACAATTATTTTGAAGTACATTGGACTATTTCAATACTAAGGAGATTTTCACACGGACTATATATCCCATGGCAGGAACAGAACAGGGTCGGGAAAGGTTTTCCCTTTCGGACGATGTTGACCCCGTTCTGACCTGCATCCATCCTACTCCCATGACTGTTCCAGAACAATGTAATCATGATTTTTCATCATGAATAAACCTCCCATTCCGTCGCTATAATGCAATCACAGGTGTGCGAACAGGAGCCCCGTTCCTGTTCCAAAATGACAGCTGTGGAGGGGAGGTCCATTCAGAGCACTTCCTGGTATAATCTGGACATCCAGGTAAGTGGCACCCTTTATTTTACACTCCCTGTTTTGATTATGTGATTTAAAGAGTGTTTTTGTGCTTGGTGAACTGATTTTATGTTTGGGGGAGCTTTATTTTTTAAATTTACTGTCCGGAGTTATCACGTGATAACGTGATAATGTTTCAGATGGCCGGTCGTAAAAGCAGTCTTACGACGGCTGCATTTACGGCCGGCCAGCAAGGGGAGGGGGAGCCCGTTCCTGCTGCAGAATTAAGGTGAGTGTGTGAAAGATTTATGTTATTCTGTGACAGGAATGGGAGAGGAGGTAGCGGGGCAGTAATGGGGCATTTTGGCCCTGTGTGAAAATCTCCTAAATGTGGCAAGAACGAAGAAAGGTCTATCAAAGCACTATGCAAACAAGCAAGCTGCAAAATATAGCATCTTCCTTACCATGGAACAAAAAAGGGGGGAATTAAAATAAGGAGGGGAGAAAGGCATCCCAGTGTTTTGAGTGGTAGATCTATTGTACTGGCCTGTGTTCATTTTGTTTTTTAATTGAAGGTATTCTAGTTCTGAAGTTCCTTGAATACCTCTGAGAACTTGCAAAAAACCCCAAAGTGGGCTGCAAGAGGAAAGAAAAAACAATTACCATACTCAGATTTTGCAAACTGATGAACTGAACCCCCTCCTGAATGTAAAGCAAAACTTTTAGCAATACACAGCAAACTCTTGAGGGATATGTGCAGTCTGCTTTTCTCTTTGCTGCATGTTGCTAAAAGTTTTGCTTTATATGTTGGATGAGTGTAAAAAGTTGCCATATATAGTCTCATTTTAAAAGTCCTGAACAGGCACAAAAAGTAACTTGGCAGGATGGGGATTAAGGGAGTGTAATTTGTCAGTGAACCAGAAATCAGTGCAGGGGTTGTGGTTCAAGCTGATAAGACCTTGGAGGAAATTCCCTCCTACTGCTAGGAAAACTGGAAAGCGGAAACCTAACGTAACAGTGTTTTGGCTGATAACAGACAAATAAAATTATCTTAAACTAAGTGGGTTTTCTCCTCCTCCCCCCCCCTTTTGATTGACAGTGAGGGGGAAAATATCGATAGAAATTCTCATTATGCTGAAAGTTAACTATATGCAAAACATTTATGCTGTGCAGGGCTGGCTGCAATAACCTGTTGCTAAGATTATGAAATACTCTACTGCTAAACAACCGGATTACAAAGCAAGAGTGGTGAACTAGAGGAAAAACTAAGTAATAATACACTCTCCCCAATACTCACATCCCTTTTAGATTGCACTATACAATAAAATTGTTTAGCTAAGACTAATGTGGTCTTGGACTGAAGGGGAAGTTTCACTACAGAATATAGATATGAGAACCAAACACAGCTTTGGAATCAGGAACTGCAAGCTAGTGAAGCTCTTGAGTAGTAATGCAGAATAAGTTTCTCAGTATTCTTTTTAAACTTAAGAATTTATCAAACTATATAAAAGACAAAAATAATTTTATTTAAAAAAATAAAAGAAAGAAAGTGCATGGGAAAACCCTAAACTTACTGATTTTTTCATCTGGACTCAGAATTTGAAATTTTAACTTCTAAAAATCTAGCTTTGAATCCCTTGTGCCTCAGGTATTGTACCTTAAATACAAAGCAAATTAAAAGCATATTTGTTTGTATATTTTAGCAATGAGTAGAGTTCCCACTTCTTTCTTCTTTTATTATTATTTCTATTGAAAATTTCCAAGTATACTAAAAAACTACTTCTATTTAAAAGAAATACTAATGTACATGAAAAAAAGAAGAGACTTTAAAAAAATCCAAGACAGAAATAGTAAAAGCACTTGAAATATAGAAAGAAATACATAAGAAAAGAAAAATGACTTCTGATTTTCTTTTCAGTGATTGTAAACATATATAATATAGTCTTATCTCTCCATCTAAAAATTGCCTCCTACACTTCTTCTGATAACCCAGACTTACTGTAAAGATCTTGGTGGGAGAGTATGCATGCCTGGGAGCTAATTCCAGCACAGGAAACTGTGATGGGAGGGGCCTCTGTGAAAGTGATCTGAGAGAATCAGTAGAGAGTGCCAGTTGAGAAGAAAGCAGTTGGATGAGTCAGATATATGAGAGATAGTGGGAGTGCACGGTATGAAAGGAAGTTGTGTGAAGCAGTTGAGAGACTGAGGATGTTGAATATAAATAGTCTGTCACTAAAAGGAACACTTAGTAGAACTAAATGAAAGAACCATTTGTTATATACTAGCTGGGCCTGGTGTACCATACGCCATTAAAAAACTCTCCCCAAACACCCACTAGACCTCGCAACAACCCTGTACAGTAGGCCGGTGGATTTAAATTCTTCCTTCCCCTTCTCAGCATTCCACACATTTCCTGGAACTGCTGAGGGTGACTCAGTCTGTACCCTGCTACTGCCACCGCCAGTTGACTGACTGTCTAGGTCCCATCGCAGGTGTCCTGTTGCCACCACCAGTTTATTGTCTGGATCCCAGATTGTGAAGTGGAAAGGGAATTTGCATGTGGGTGGCAATTGGTTGGGTGTGTTTCCTGAGCAGCCAATCAGCAATCAGCACACTGGGAAAGGCAACATACTCAAGAAAATTATATATATATATATATATATATATATATATAGAGAGAGAGAGAGAGAGAGAGAGTTATCATACTGTTTTGAAGTTGTAACGTCTGTGCTATAGTAAACCAAATAAGTTTGTTTGTTGTCTGTTCCACTTACTCATCTTGCCTTATTTCCCTCATAATAAAAGGGAAAGGTCACACTAATGAAAAACAAAAACAAAACACCAGTATATAGATCTATCCACAGAAAGGGTCACCTAGAGACTCAGGCCCCAGTCCAGACAAGGGATTAATAAAAGGGGACATGGAGTAGGGTGGCAGGACAGGCAGCCAGTCCTGCCACCCTACTCCACACTTAGAAATTACCAAACCCCACAGTTATCAAATTATTTTCTTTCTTTTTGCAAAAAATCAATCAGGAGTTCCCAATCCTTAAAAAAATATCACTAATAGTTTTTCTCTAATCAAAGCAGATAGTTTATCCATTTCTGCTAAATTGTTCACTTTTAACATCCAGTCCTTTTTTTGTCAATAATGTTGAATTCTGCCATCTTTGTGCATATAATAGTGTTGCTTTGTGCATATAAGAATGCAGTCATATATTGTAGTATGCTTCCTTTCCATGCTTCCTTTCCAATTGCTCATCCATAAGTTCCAAAATAAAAACTTCCAGTTTTGATTGGATGTTAACCTTTAAATTTCTCTGCATTAAATTATGTATTTGAACCCAAAACTTTTTGGCTTTTTCACATGTGATATAACATCCCTTCATGTTTTTCACACTTCCAACATACATTTGAAACATCTTTATGCATTCTAGCCAGTTTCTCTGGCATCATATACCAGTGATTTTACAAAAAATATCTTTAGGATCATAACATAAAGTTCAACCCTTTTGACCATATTTTCCCCATTGTTCCATCTTTATGTTATATCCAAAATTCTGAGTCCATTTTATCATAGAATCTTTTATTTGTTCTTCTTCCATGTCAAATTTTAACAAAACTTTATACATGTTCACCATCCGTACATAACTATAACTCAGATTAGATTTATTTTGTTTAAAACCATAACTCCTTTTATCTATCTTAAATCTCTCAAATATTTGCAAATGAGAATACCATTGAAAACTATATCCCTCTGAAAGTAATTTCTTACACAATTTGATTTTAAATTCTTCCTGACAATACTCCAAAAAGTCATGATAAGATAGACATCTTTCTTTTGCTTTTCTTTCCTTTCTCTAAAAAGCTTCATGTGTTGAGACCCATAAAGGTATTTGTGCACACAACCTGGGTTTGTACCAATTCCATATACTTAACAAGGTACGTCTCACAAAATGATTATTAAAATCTACATTCACTTTAAATTTATAGTAAAGTATATATCCATGCCACACAAACCTCACGTTATGCCCTTCTAATTCTAATAGCCTTTTATTAGTCAACACAATCTATTCCTTCAACCAAACCAAACAACATGCAGCAAAATATAGTTTCAAGTCAGGTAAATCCAAACCTCATCTTTGTTTTGTGTCTTGTAGCACTTTATATTCAAGTCTTGGGTTTTTCTGTTGCCATATGAACTTTGACAAATCCTTCTGCCATTACTTAAATGGCACATCATTAGTAAAAACTAGTATTATCCAGAATAAAAACAACATTCTAGGCAAAACATTCATCTCTATTACTGAAATTCTCCTCAATAATGGCAGATTTAATTTCTCCCATCTTTGTAAATCCTTCTTGATTTCATTCCATGTCTTAACATAGTTGTTCTGAAATAACATACAACCCATATGTATCATTGTAATGCCTAGATATTTAACCCTTTAAAACCCAACTTATCTACCAACTTTATTTGATCATCTTTTTCATATTTTTTGTCAACTTCATTGTCTTTTGTTTGTTAGTCTCTCTCTCTCTCTCTCTGGCTTTTCTTTGCAAGCGAAGATTAAGGAAGGACTCATCCCGTGCTTTCTGCAAGTGCGCTGATGACTGAAAAGGCCAATCCGAGATAAACATGTCCGGTTGCAGAAAGCACAGCAGAAGGTCTTCTTGGGTGATGTTTCCGGGTTGTGATTCTTTCTGTGTTGTCGTTTCTCTTCAAGACTTGTTTGGCGTGAGTTCTCAAATAAGACTGCAGCATTGTGAATAGTGTGTCTCCATGCCTCCCGATGTGAGGCTGATGTTAATCTAAACACCTGCTAATTCGCCAAATTCATAAACCTCTCCAATAATGGATCCATACATTCCAAAGGTTTTTTTTCTTTCTTCCAAAAGGCTCCTCATCTTTAAGACACGACAAGCACAGAGCTCACCCCATTCCTCAGGAATTCCTATATTTGCAAGGGGATGCCATAGGGGAGAAGGGGGGAAATCTACTTCCACATGCCAAGTTGCCTTAAATCTGAATTCAACCCTAATTTTGTTTTTGTTGGCCTATGGAAATCAGTCAGTGTAACTGTACAGAAAATGTAGGTCTTTCTTATTGAAACGTCTTTAGCATATGATAGCATGCAATCTATTTTGATGTAATTATTATGCAATATCTTTGCAGATCCATCAAAGCTTTAAAAACTTTATCCCTAGCAATAAATATATTGTCATTTGTTTGTTATATATTTTTAGAATGATTGTTCTGGCAATTCCAGAAGGACATCTACGGATGTTCTGTTCATCACAGAATCATAGAATTGCAGAGTTGGAAGAGACCACGAGGGCCATCCAGTCCATCCCCCCTGCCACGCAGGAAATCTTGATCAAAGCATCCCCGACAGATGGCAATCCAGCCTCTGTTTAAAGACCTCCAAGGAAGGAGACCCCACCATGCTCTGAGGGAGTGTGTTCCACTGCCGAACAGCTCTTACTATCAAAAAGTTCCTCCTCGTGTTGAGGTGGAATCTCTGTTCCTGGAGCTTGCATCCATTGCTCCGTGTTCCAGTCTCTGGAGCAGCAGAAAACAAGCCTGCTCCATCCTCAGCGTGACATCCCTTCAAATACTTAAACAGGGCTATCATATCGCCTCTTAACCATCTTTTTTCCAGGCTAAACATACCCAGCTCCCTAAGTCTCTCCTCATAAGGCATCGTTTCCAGACCTTTCACCATTTTAGTTGCCCTTCTCTGGACATGCTCCAATTTGTCAATATCCTTTTTGAATTGTGGTGCCCAGAACTGGACATAGTATTCTAAGTGAGGTCTGACCAAGGCAGAATAGAGTGGCACTATTACTTCCCTTGATCTAGACACTATACTTCTATTGATACAGCCCAAAATCGCATTGGCCTTTTTAGATGCCGCATCACACTGTTGGCTCATGTTCAACTTGTGGTCCACTAGGACTCCTAGATCCCTTTCGCACGTAGTCTCATTCAGCCAGGTCTCTCCCATCCTATATTTATGCATTTCATTTTTCCGCCCTAAATGCGGTACCTTACATTTCTCCGTATTGAATTTCATTTTGTTAGCTTTGGCCCAGCTCTCCAGTCTATCCAGGTCATTCTGAATTTTGATCCTGTCCTCTAGGGTATTAGCCACTCCTCCTAATTTGGTGTCATCTGCAAATTTGATAAGTATGCCCTTAATTCCCTCATCCAAGTCATTGATAAAGATGTTGAATAGCACTGGGCCCAGGACAGAACCCTGTGGCACTCCACTGGTCACATCTTTCCAAGACGAAGAGGAGCCACTGCTGAGCACCCTTTGGGTTCGGCCGGTCAACCAATTACAAATCCATTGAACAGTTAACTTGTCTAGCCCACATTTTACAAGCTTGTTTGCAAGAATGTCATGGGGAACCTTGTCAAAGGCCTTACTGAAATCAAGGTATGCGATGTCCACAGCATTCCCTTCATCTACCAAGCTGGTAACTTTATCAAAAAAAGAGATCAGATTAGTCTGGCATGACTTGTTTCTCTGAAACCCATGTTGACTTTTTGCGATTATGGCATTGCCTTCTAAATGTTCACAGACTCTCTGTTTAATGATCTGCTCTAGAATCTTCCCTGGTATTGATGTCAGACTAACTGGACGATAATTGTTGGGATCCTCTTTTTTCCCCTTTTTGAAGATGGGAACAACGTTTGCCCTCCTCCAGTCTGCTGGGACTTCTCCTGTTCTCCAGGAGTTCTCAAATATTATTGCCAATGGCTCTGAGATTATATTTGCCAGCTCTTTTAATACTCTTGGATGTATTAAACTATGTGTGTGTGTGTATGTGTGTGTGTAAATAACATTACATATGGCACCTGGTTTAATATGGCATGAAAATTTGGCAGGCTGTCCAATGCATTTTGCTGCCTGAGGAAGGACCTCAAATGGTGCTCCCTTTCCTACCCAAGTCAAGGTACATAGTATCCAAACACAGCCATACTGTTCTTCCCCTTGAGGCAGAAAATCCCTATCACAGGAAGTAAAACAGTAAATTAGCTGAAATTTACTGCCTTAGGCAGCCACATCACTTTGTCTAATTCTAGGGACTGCCAAGGAATTGATAGGCTGTAATTGTTTGTTTGTTGAATTTATACCCTGCCTTTTTCCCAGGATGGGATCTAAGGTAGCTAGAATAAAGATTATGTATACACTTGGGCTGAGCTATTGGAAAAATAACAAAGGCTCTTGTGGTATTTAGATAATGTAAAAAGAAAAGATGCACATATACATTTGCTTTGAGTATTCTATTTGTGTTTGTTAGGCTAGTAATTATGGTGTTGTTTTTTAAATCCATTATCTTGAGATCTTACCTTGTTCATTTCAGGTGAGATTTCTGCATGGCCATTAAGCAGCAAACGAGGGTATAGCCAGATGCTGAATACAGAGTTCAAAGCCAGAAAATACATCAGAGAGATATGGGCAGAGATGTGCTTCTTAATAAGGAAGAAAGGGATTGCCAGCAGTGGTGCATAAACTTTCCACGTTGGGATGCAGATGAGGAAGGCAGGTACAAGCATTCATTCCCTGGTAAGAGTTACATACAACATCAGCCTTTGGATGGCCTGTTGAAAATACAGCGTGGGCCTCGTATCCACTGCTTCATTATCCATTGATTCAGTTATCCATGGACACAAAACAGCACACATACCATAGAGTCTTCCTAGAAACATTGTCCCGGCATTTTGATAAGGTGCTTTTTGCTGCATCTGATAATTTCCATACAGTCTAGATTAGATAAACCTTAACACAGGGTTGTAACACTGAATCTTAGATGTTTTCTAGGTCCTCCAAGGCAAACTCTATGGTATTTAAAACCGGAAGTCCCATTATTTTCAATGGTGTTCACGGTTATCCACAGTTTTCAATATCCACTGGGACCCCTGGAACCAATCCTCTGTAGATATGGGGGTCCTACTGTAGTATCAAACTGCCTCTCATATACCCAGTTACTTGAACATTAAGCTAGGGGTGTAAAGAATGTTTGGAAATGTTGTCAACCTTGACAAGATAGGCTATCTTGATACATCAGTACTTATTGTTTTAAAAATGGCCAGCTGCCACAAAATGTTTTGACCATGAGCTGCAGGCCAAAACTTTGCAAATTTTTATTGGCTATTTGTGCAGAAAACGTTATACTTTGCTCAAAACCCCAACATTTTTGTGCAATAGTGTTGGCTAGCACCCTGTTCAGTATTTATAATCTTGTAAACTAGACTTATGACATTGTAATTTTTTAAAAGTTCACTTTTATGGTCTCTTCACTATGGCAATATGAATGATAGTATTCCTCCAAACCCACTTTAGAAGCCAGGTAGTGCAACCAACCCAGAAATGTCTGAGGCGCTGAGGAGAGGGAGAAGCAGTTGTGACAGGACCCCACAGGGAGACCCCTACTGGGAGAGGGCTGGAAGCATTTTCATTCACTGACCCACTCCCCAGCACCTTGGAAATCCCTATGTTGATGGTCCTGCTTGGCTTCTAAGGTGGGCTTTTCCATTGTTGTACTTGTATCTCCTTATGCAGATTCTTCACCATTGTGTTTTATGTACAACACAATGCTTTTGCACCAAACATTGGTTTTGGCACAAAACACAATAAGATCCCCCCCACACACACACACAAAGTTCAGAAATGAAAAAAAGTCCTCAGACCCTCACACCCTTGTTCATCAGTGGAATTTTTTTTTTAAAAAAAGTTTATTGTTTTTGAGAATGAAATACATGAAGACTTACCTTCCTAGAGTAAGACCCACTGAAGTCACTGAATGTCTGATTAGGCATTTATAGGAGGACTACATTGTCCTATTGCCTATGAAAAACCCCAACCCCAAACCAAACCAAAACCTAGAGTCAATTAGTATAGTGGTGAGAATTCAGCATCTTATGGCCATAGTGGTAATTTTTATACTATAATAGTACCGTAAATGTGCTTAAAATGTAATACTATTTCTCCATTATCATAGTGTTTCTGTTCCATATTGCTCAGTAGTCTATGTGCAGGCTTAACATGTCTTCTCAGTGGGATTTACTCTCAGGAGAGAGTGAACAGGATTGCAGCCTAAGGTTCCAACTCTGTACCAGTTGTAATAACATCTATTGACTTTACCTCTGAATAGATGAGTATAGGTTGTGCTGTTAAAGCAATGGTGGGAAACCTGTGCCCCAAGATGTTATTGGATCATTCTGATCAGTCCCAGTCATCATGATCAAAGCTCATGGATCATAGAATCATAGTGTTGGAAGAGACCACAAGGGCCATCCAGTCCAACCCCCTGCCATGCAGGAATACACAATCAAATCATACCCAACAGATGGCCATCCAGCCTCTGTTTAAAAACCTGAAAGAAGTGGGAGTTGTAATCCAACAACCCTGTGTTAAGGTTTATCTAATCTAGACTGTATGGAAATTATCAGATGCAGCAAAAAGCACCTTATCAGAATGCCGGGACACTGTTTCTATCCCATGAATGGGACCCAGTTTCAGACATTGTTGTCCTTGTTGTGTTCTGCTCCTGTGTTTCAGCAGTTAGTAAGGTAGCACTTTTCATTGACGGGACCTCCCCGTCAATGAAAAGTGCCACCTTACTTACTGCTGCAGCACAGGAGCAGAACACAACAAGGAGAACAATGTCTGAAACTGGGTCCCGTTCGCGGGACAGAAATGTCATCCGATAAGGTACTTTTTGGATACATCGGATAATCTCCTATGTTAGTTTTACACAGTGGTCCCACCATATTCACAGACTCAGGATCCATGAATTCAACCAACTGAGGAATCTAGTTACAGTACATAACAATAAATTCCAATTAAAAAATATTTATAAAATGATGTAGGACAGCAGTAGAGACAGCTGTAAGCCCCAGCCACCAAGTATACATTCTTTGTTCTCCTCCACCTCCAGGGAGTCTCCAGCTGCCTTCTTCTGCCTTGTGAACAAATGAGCAGAAGTTCCAGAGCTGCTACCTCAAAGGCAGAAGCAGGTGGTTTGCATGCTCCACAGAGGCAGGGGACCCTGAAGAATGTGAGCCTGGTGTCTGGGGCTTGCCACCACCTCCACGGCTGCCCTGCACAATTTTATTAAAAGGGATGACCGTGTTTTTTGCCATGAGGTCGTGGAACTAAAGCCCAGTGGATAAGGTGAAACCACTGTACCTGTTTAACTGTCAGGGTGTGCCTCAAGGAATCCTGGGAATTCTAGTTTGGAGAAGGTGCTGAAAATCTACAATAGAGCAGTAGTTTCCAACTTTAGATCTTTCAATGTTGTTGGGACTTCAACTCCAAGAAACCTTGGCCAATAAGGCCAAAGGTCATGGTTTGTGAGAGCTGTAACCCAACCCCATCACAGTTTAGCAAAGGCATATAGCACATTTGGAAGACTTTACAAAAGAGTCTGGAGTAATAAACACCTGAGGCGAAGTACAAAAAGCAGTGTGTATAGAGCCATTGTACTGTCTATTCTCCTTTATAGGTCTGAAACATGGGTCACCTATCATCACCACTTACGACTCCTTGAACACTTTCATCAGCGCTGTATAACACAATCCTAAATATACACTGGACTGATTATGTGACAAATGTTGCTGTCCTTGAGCAAGCAGGGATCACCAGCATTGAGGCCATGATATTGAGAACACAGCTGCACTGGACAGGGCACGTTTCTAGGATGGAGAACCATCGCCTCCCAAAAATAGTACTCTACGGTGAACTCACCATGGGTCAGCATAAGAGGGGCGCTCCAAAAAAGCAATACAAGGACTCCCTGAAGCAACATCTCAGGCTCGGCCAAATTGATCACCAACAATGGTCCACCATGGCATCACATCCAATCCCATCCAGGGATCCAGATTTGGTAACCGCTGTACTGGAACTGGATTCCTATCCTTGTGAAAAGTTGCAGTTTCCAGGGCTCACTGCAGAAAAAAAAATCACTACTGCTCTACTAGTTCATGTCTGTTGTATAAAATGTAAATATGTTCTAAGTGTTTTCTAGTTTCTAGCCATGAACTTTGTACACTGTTTATTTTTCCACAGATGGCAAGCAGCTTTAGCTAGACTATGATGATAGGTCAAACTAACCTGATGTGCATATCTGCATAAGAAATGCTATGAACAATAGGCTCTTGGTGTGCTTGTCTCTGTGCTGGCATGGCTTTGCACACATAATATGAGCAGCATTTTGAAGCTGTAAGGAAAAGCCTTTGGTTTCTGCAAAATGATTACCCATGCTTTGCCATGGAAACAAGAAGGCTTAATGAAAATGAACTCGGCTGATTTCCACAGTGAGCTAAAATTATTCTATAAATAGGACTTATTCTTCTCATCAGATGGCCAGAGTACACAAAAGTTGTTTGGAAAAGGTGTTCAACACAGAGGAAAAGCAAAGGGGGGGGGGGGAGAAGAAGCAAGAAATGATATTTAAAAGCAGCTCTATTTACTGGAACTATAGTTTTTAAGAATCTTAATTGCCCTCTAATGACTCTCCAGAACTTGGAAAAGTTATTTTGGTGGATTACAGTACTACTCTCAGTCTTTCAGGCACCATGGTTGGGGGAATGCTGGCTTCCATGCTGGTAACTGTAGTCCAAAAAGGTAACTTTTCCAAGCTTTGGCTTCTCTCTAATTCCATACCAACTCTCTTTCAGTATCTTTGGGACAAGATATGAGCACAGATCTTACTTTCATGTTGACATTCACAGTCTGTGCCACTTATCAAGAACTACTGTGCTAGTTAGGTCTGAGATACTGCTTCTATCTAATGTTAATATCTCAAAATTTAGCAACAAAACTGTCACATGTGCCTTTAAAGTTATTGAGAGTGGATCAAACAGCAGTCCTGTTAAAATGCCTGCATGGAGCAAGACGTTATAGAGAAATAGAAGGCAGCAATTTCTATTTTTCAAAGTGCTGTTCTATGCCTAGAGCATGACCAGAGCAGACCTCATCACCGATGTCTCTGGAATCATTGCCTCAGCTATCAGAAGGGGGATGAGGGCTTTTCCCTTTTGTCAGGCCGATGCTGTGCAGAAGTAACCAGCTGCTTATCGCAACACGTACCAGGTGCTCCTCTGTATCCCAAATGCCTTAGCTGCCTTCGCCTGTGGGATCTGAAGTGCTGTAACAGACATTCCATTAGTATGCTGTACTTTCTCAAATGGTAATTGAAGTGCTCCTGGGGCATGTTCCTTGCAACTGGATTACAGCTTTGTGCCAGTAACAGGAGTTGAGATTGTTATGTATCTGTGAAGGTATGGGTTAATCTCCATCATGAAAGACCAGTGATTAGGATGGTGGAAGTCCTTTAGAGCAGAATCAGAACAAAATGGAAAATGCACTGAACAGGAGAAAGAGAAATCGACAAATAGTGTGTGTGCCTGTGTTCATGCATGCATGCTGTGTGTGTGTCTTCAAGTTGCCTGTCAACTTAAGGCACCCCTGAATTTTATAGGGTTTTCTTAAACAAGGAATATTCAGAGTTGGTTTTGCCAATCCCTTTCTCTGAAATACAGTTGTCCCTCGAGATCCATGGATTTAAGTAGTCACAGCTTGAAAATATTCTTTAAAAAATAATAATCCAAAAAGCAAAGTTGATTTTGCCATCTCATAAAAGGGACACCATTTTGCTATGCCGTTGCATATAGTGGGATGTGAGTATTCACAGATTTTGGTATCCACGGGGGGTCCTGGAACCAAACCCCAGCAAATATGAAGGGACAACTATATAGACTATAGCAGCTGATATTCATTGGTGGTGTCCCATCCAAGTGTTAACAAGAACTGACCCTGCTTAGCTTCCAAGAGCAGATGGGATCTGGTGCCTTTAGCTGGCTCTGCAAATCATGTTTCCAGTGCTTATTGTTTAAAATACAACATTAGGGCTGAATCAATAGGAAAATGATGTACCCAGTGTTTATTGATTCAGCCCTCATGTAGTATTTTAAACAAAAGCTTGGGAAAAGTTACATACCCTTTTGGAGTACAACCCCTAGGATGACCACTATTGTAATGGAACAGTTACCAAGAAGCTGCTTTTCCCAGCTCTGTATTGAACATGCCTCTTACCTTTAGGAGAAATTGTTTGTACTACTCTTGGGTGGGTCTTTTGCATGTATTTGGGTCACAATAACTTCACTAAGAGAATACTACACTTCCGCTACAAAGGATGAAAACAGTCCTCATAGGGGCAAAAAATAATGTGGGACACTGAAGAAGATAGCATTTGCTGCTACAATTGAATGAAATTAAATCTGAAGATTGTCAGTATGCACTATACTGTCAATCCCTTATATGGGGTGAAATCCCTGCCTCAGGGGAGAGTGAAATGCACCCCACTCATTGTTTGGATCCAAATGTCTTGCTCTGATAGGTCTTTTCTATAAATGGGTCGTTACAAGAGAGGTGTCCCAGGGACTATCTGTACGGTGATTTCCGAGGACATGTTTCTCATAATATCGCCCATGTGAAAGAAGATGCCCTAAGAGCAATGAATTTGGGCTTTGATAGCTCTCCAGGATGTCTGGGCAGAGGGATGGCAACAGCTGGGCTAGTGTTTCTATCATCACCATCTCAGGAGGTGGGACATCTCATGCTACTACAGATACCATCAATTCAAGGTTTTTCTTCCTTAAGTGAAAGAAAGAAGAAAGATACACAAAATATTTGGTGAGAAAATATAGGGAGACTGCAAATTGAAGACATTGGCTGCTGAGACACTGCAGAAATAATGCAGTTTGACACTGCTTTGACTGCCATGGCACAATGCTATGAAATTCTGGGATTTGCAGTTTTGTGAGATATTTAGCCTTCTCTGTTAAAGATCTCTGGTGCCACAACAGATTACAAATTCCAGGATTCCATAGGATGGAGCCATGATAGCTAAAGTGGTGTCAAACTGCATTATTTCTGAAGTGTGTCAGCAGCCATCATCTTCTGACAACTCATCCCTTATAGAATTCTCTGAATGAGATTACCCAACAAAAAACCTTTTCTAGATGTGCCATGAGCAGAATAGGAGCTCATTTATTGTTGGAAGTTAAAGAGCAAACTCTATAGCCTGGGCAGTGAGTGGTGGGCAGCCTAAGGCATCTCCTGCCTTAACCTTTCTTAGGGCTTGTCTAGATGAGAAGATATAATGTGGATTGCTGTGCATTAATGCAAATTCGCAGCAGCATTCATTTGTCTCCATGGTTTTTTTGGCAAAATTGCTGGTATGCAAAGCTATCCATGTTTGAAGTTCACACACAGCCACGCCTGCGAATCAAACTGGTGGCTGCGAGTGAATTACTTATGCTATTATTCTCCACAAGTTGTTGCTGCTGCACAGTAATTTTTTTAACTGTAAATCTAAGGTGTGCAAGTGCGACATTCTGCTTAAAAAAAGCTGTTTGGTCACATCAGCACAGGGAAAAAGTGCACAATTGATACCACAACACTCTAAAATGGTGCTTCTGACCACTTTGTTGCTGGCAAGCCTGCTCCCCGCTCATGTACAACCAATCAGCTTTCCACTTTTGCTCTTATCCAGGACTGCAGTGCGCTGCAACTCGGTTGTCCAAAAGAGCATTTACACACATATATATATTTAAAAAAACCTCGTGAAAAGTCACAAAGGCTTTTCCCCTGCAGTTTTTGGAGTTTTTGCCCCCCCCCTACTGAAAACAGTGAATCACCATAGGATCTCATTGGAACAAATGGTATTCTCCTCCAATTCTATGAGGAGTTTTTTCACCATCTAGACAATGCCTAAGTAAGCACTCATTTTGGTCTGTAGATGGCTACTATCTGGCCTTATTCCTCCTTCTGCTCAGAAGTCACTATGTTTGCTGCTGCTGCTGTTGTTATTGTTAGAGAAGTAGTCACATAAGAGGTCACTTCCATGATGGCTACCAGCATACTTGTATCCTCTTTTAATATATTTGCTGAAATGTATGATTTTCCTTTTTTGTTGTTGTTGTGAGGGGTGCTTTATTATGAACACCTATAGTAGTTTTAAATAGTTTGCCACTGGCCTGCTGTACTCTGCTAGCATAAAATACCAATGAATCCTAAAATTATATAGTGGCATGAAAGGTTTCACCACATTGTACTTTGTAATATGTATGATAAGGACAGAGTACACAATAATCAAGCAGAATTAGCCCTTCTTGACCAGATCCGTCCTTCGTAGTTCACAATTCTTGAAATTACCTTGGGCTACAAATTATTTGAGAAGAAATTTGGATCAGTTTAAAAAGGGAACCACCTGAAGAGTTGTTTTTTGGGAAACTACTCTGTCGCCTGGCTTAATCTTGAGACATGAAGGCCCCCTGTGGGTTCAGTCCTTTGTTGTTGCTGCTCTGCTTACAGCAATAGGATCAGCCCTTCAAATATACCCCCTTAGATGACTCTTGTTATTTGCCATAAAATCAACTTTGACCTGTGTTGATCCTATGAATGAGAGACCTACACAAAGGTCATCAGTTGCCCTGCTCCGGTCTTACAAATTCAGGGCCATGGCTTCCTTGGTTGAAACAAGCCACCTGTAGTGCAGTCTTAATCTTTCCCCACCACCTTCCAGTTTATCAAGCATTATCATATTTTCCAGTTTACATGTATTCATCAGTAGGAGTATAGTGTCTAGATCAAGGGATATAATAGTACCATTCTATTCTGCTTTGATCAGACCTCACGTGGAAAACTGTTTCCAGTTCTGGGTATCTCTGTTCAAAAAGGATATTGACAAGCTGGAATGTGTCCAGAGGAGGGTGACCCAAATGGTGAAAGGTCTGGAAACCATGCCTTATGAGGAGCAGCTTAGGGAGCTGGGTATGTTTAGCTTGGAGAAGATATGGTTAAGAGGTGGCATGATAGCCATGTTTAAATACTTGAAAGGATGCCATATTGAAGGAAGCTTGTTTCTGCTACTCGAGAGACTAGAACATGGAGCAATGAACTCAAACTACAGGAAAAGCAATTCCACCTAAATATTAGGAAGAATCTCCCGACAGTAAGAGCTGTTTAACAGTGGGATGCGCTGCCTTGGAGTGCAGTAGAATCTCCTTCTTTGAAGGTCTTTAAACAGAGGCTAGATGCCCGTCTGTCAGTCGTGCTTTGATTGTGTGTTCCTGCATGGCAGGGGGTTGGGACTGGGTGACCCTCATGGTCTTTTCCAGCTCTATGATTCTGTGATCACCAGTACACAAAATGAAGGATCATTTCTGAAAACTAGCCTCTAGTAAGACATAGCAGTTCCAAACTGAAAAACCCAGAGTTAGCAACATTACTTATCAAGAATGATAGTATTTTCCTGAAGAATATCTAAAATATCAGAAGAGCAATCTGGTAACCAAGCTGTGTTCATTGTCACCCCCCCACCAATCTATTGAAAATGTTAAGAGTTTTTAGGGGAAAAAAAAAACAGGCATACCAATCTGTATATCAGGTATTTAAAATCAAAAGAAATGTATATTTAGAAATGTAAGTTCAGACCAAATCCATTTTAGCAATGTTCACTTTAAGCAAGAGTTTTAGCTTTATGAATATGTTGCTATCTAAAGACTAATGCTGGGAAATGAAAGTAGAGAATTTTATTGGATGCTACAAAACTGTTAATTATGATGAAATGCTATAATTGCACACATTTTTAGTTTAAAAAAATACACTTGTCCAGTGCCAACACATTTATTCAGTTCTTTTGAAAGGGTGTTTTTTTAAAAAAATATTTTTCTATTTTTTAAAATAATTTTAAACACAAACAATCTGATTTACATTCAGAGTAATATACATTCAAATATAAAGAAACAGAAAGAAGAAAAAGAGAAAAAAAGAAGTAGAAAAGGAGAAAAAGAAAGGAGAAAAAAAAAGACACATAACAAATACACAGTAGGGCTCTATCCCCCGAATCCTGACTATAATAAAAAGAAAAGAAAAAAAGGGGGGAAATCTACCATTACAGATTCAGAATCCATAAATGGTTTCCAGTCATTCAAAAAAAGTCTTCATTTGGCGTAACCTTTTGGCTCATCCATTTTAGCCAACTCAGCAGCCTAAACAAGCCATCTTCCATCAGTAGTCCTTCAGTCTGTTTCCAAATTTGAGCAAACAATATTTTTGTTACTGTTGTCATATATCAAAGAAATAATCCATATTTACTCTCCAGTTCTTTATCCATGATGCCAACAAAAAATTCTGGGAATAATAATAATAATTATAATCTCTGGCTTTTCTTCGCAAACGAAGATTCAGGAAGGACTCATCCCGCGCTTTCTGCAAGCGCGCTGATGACTAAAAAGGCCAATCCGAGATAAACAAGTCCGGTTGCAAAAAGCACAGCAGAAGGTCTCCTTGGGTGATGTTTTTGGGTTTTGATTCTTTCTGCGTTGTCGTTGCTCTTCAAGACTTGTTTGTCATGAGTTCTCAAATAAGGCTGCAGCATTGTGGATAGTGCGTCTCCAAGCCTCCCGATGTGAGGCCACAGCGGACCATTGTTGGTGATCAATTTGGCCGAGCCTGAGATGTTGTTTCAGGGAGTCTTTGTATCGCTTTTTTGGAGTGCCCCTCTTACGCTGACCCGTGGCGATTTCACTGTAGACTAGTATTTTTGGGAGGCGATGGTCCTCCATCCTAGAAACGTGCCCTGCCCAGCGCAGCTGTGTTCTCAATATCATGGCCTCAATGCTGGTGATCCCTGCTTGCTCGAGGACAGCAACATTCGTCACATAGTCAGTCCAGTGTATATTTAGGATTGTGCGTAGACAGCGCTGATGAAAGCGCTCGAAGAGTCGTAGGTGGTGGTGATAGGTGACCCATGTTTCAGACCCGTAAAGGAGGATAGACAGTACGGTGGCTCTATACACATATCAAAGAAATAATCCATATTTACTCTCCAGTTCTTTATCCATGATGCCAACAAAAAATTCTGGGAATAATAATAATAATTATAATAATAATTGATTAACATATAAATCTTAGACCAGCAAGTTTTCACCTTCTTACAAGTCTACCACATGTAAAAAAGGGAGCCCTCTTTATCTTGACATCCCCAACATTGGTTTGAATCATTCTGAGACATGTTCTACAGGTTGTAGATACCATCTATACATCATCTTATACAGGTTTTCTTTTAAATTACTGCACAAAATAAATTTTATATCTTTGGACCACATTTCCCCCTATACATCCATATGGAGATTATGCCACAAATTTTGGGCCCAGAAAGTTGGGGTGTTTTTCTTTGTTTTTGCTGTTTGTTAGATTGAGAATTAATGATGAACCTGGGTGCAGAGGTGTATATCCATGTACATTAAAGATAAGTTTATCCAGTTCAGGAAGGCCTGTAAAAGAGCAGAGGCATGAACTGGATGTGTGTTTCACTCACTGGGTTTGTAGTGTAAGTATTATGACAGTGGTGAGGAAAATGAAGCTGGCCCTTCTATACTTCCAATTTGGTCCTCTGGGCTACAGCCATTTACCCGTAACATCACTGTTTGGTGCCTTAGCATGTTGTATGGTGCATGTTGACTCCCCTAAGACTTAGTTACTGGCAATAATGTCAGGGGATGACAGGACATTCAATCCCCAGCAGAAGCCAAAAAACTGTCTCAGCAGACTCAGTAGCAACCTGTTCCCAAGAATACCCACACACAGAGTGTTTTGATGCCCAGAAAACAGGAGGTACTTTATCTTCAAGTACTTGCAGATATTCACAATATTTACAATCTCATCAGTCAAAGTGCTATGTCAGACATCACAGAATCGCAAGAAGAGAATGATCTCTGTCTAGCTCACTTATATACACATCAGCAGAACATTGGCTTATTTAACCAGATCGGTACATTGCATCAGATCTTGTACTACACGACTTTGCCCTCTAGTAACCCTTATTTTGCAGCTGTGGCATGACTAGGCATGACTTGCCAGTTCATGAAGTCAGCCATCATGACTCAGCATGGTTTCTGCAGTTGTTTGGCCATTTTATAATGGAGTTCAGTCTCTAACTCCTGACAAATAAGATGCTAATGTATTTTGAGGGGATGTTTCCAATGTTTTGCTCTTCCTAACACTGGGATGCACCCTCCCCAAGAGCTTCTCTGAAGACCTTGATCTCAAAATGATTTATGACTTCAATCCTTTACATTCTCGCAACAAATTGGAGCCATAGTCCATCAGCTGAGAGCATACAATAATGCTTCTGAGCCGCTCTTTTGCAGAAGCAGCTCCTTACATGTCTAGACAAGTGACATCTGAGAACAGGGACAACTTCAGAAGCAGCTCAAGGAACTGATAACTGGTAGGAAATGATGTCGAAACACCAGGAAGCATCCCCCCCAAGTCCTTATGCCTGCCTAATGGGGATCTTTGGAAAGTAGCCCAGTAATTACATTCATTACAGTCTTCTAATGTAACTATTCAAGAGAGATTTGGATATAATTATATTTTAGTCCCTGACTTTACACCTCTTGGGAACCAGAAATCAATGTATGGTAAGCCTGACAACAGTTATTCTAATCAAAGAGAAGGCATACACGTAAAAGTTCATTGATTTTTTTCTTTGTAAGCTAAGGTTGTCTGTCGTTCCCACACATTCACTAAGGTCTGCCATGTTTTTTTATTTGGCACGTTCTGCACCTCTGAGACAGAAGCCTAAATTAACTTCAGCAGAGAAATACAGTCTTAAGAGCAGAGAGCTGGAAGAGTCAATTTGCATTGTGCCTGAATAAAACTTGCTCTTTGGAGAACCAGACTCCTCCATTAGTGCCACTGACCACTTTCGATTTTTATTCTTTGCAACTGAATCCTGAACTGGTTAAGTCAGGTGCACATGTATGTGTGTTTTAAAACTTAAAGAAAGCACCAAATGTATATTGAAAAATATCAAATGGGAGCAGGGGGGACTCTAAATAATTATACAAAGAGATAATTTCCTTTTCATAGAATCATAGAATTGCAGAGTTGGAAGAGATCATGAGGGCCATCCAGTCCAACCCCCTGCCATGCAGGAAATCACGATCAAAGCATCCCCGACAGATGGCCATCCAGCCTCTGTTTAAAGACCTCCAAGGAAGGAGACCCCACCACGCTCCGAGGGAGTGTGTTCCACTGCCGAACAGCTCTTACTGTCAAAAAGTTCCTCCTCATGTTGAGGTGGAATCTCTGTTCCTGGAGCTTGCACCCATTGCTCCGTGTTCCAGTCTCTGGAGCAGCAGAAAACAAGCCTGCTCCATCCTCAGCGTGACATCCCTTCAAATACTTAAACAGGACTATCATATTGCCTCTTAACCGTCTTTTTTCCAGGCTAAACATACCCAGCTCCCTAAGTCTCTCCTCATAAGGCATCGTTTCCAGACCTTTCACCATTTTAGTTGCCCTTCTCTGGACACGCTCCAATTTGTCAATATCCGTTTTGAATTGTGGTGCCCAGAAATGAGAAATGTGGTTCTCATTTCTATTGTCATTTGTTCAAATGAATAATTGAGTTTCACTCACTGAAAAAAATAATAAAATAAAAATAAAAATAAAAATAAAAATAAAAATAAAATATGTAGATGAAATTCTGAGTCATGGATCCAGGATTCAGTATCTATGCACAAATTGGCCAGAATCCTGTTGGTTAGTTGTAACTAGAGTAGACCCATTGAACCAAGTATCAAATGTTGAGTCAACACAAAAGCAAATCCAATGGATTCAACAGATCTATTCTAGTCAGGTCTGACAACAGGATTTAGGCCAAAGGCTCCATGTGTGGATGTTCCCTCTTCCTGGTGTTCAGGGATTTCTCTTCCTCCACAGTATTGTTCATCTATTCTGCAGAGTCCCCCAAAAATATGTGTAGCATTTCCAGGGACTGATAGGGGTTGCTGTGGTATTATGATTGCAGAACTCTGAAGAACTGAATCACATAATGTATTTGTCTAGTGAAGTTGTATATCTACTTTCCTGGTGGGTTATGAGGAATGAACTGGCCAGGTGTCACTTGGGAATTGTTTTTCTTGTTTGTTGCTTAGAGTATCATATTAGTGAAGGCAGGACTGGCTCCACCATTATGCAGATTGAGACTGCTAACTTTGATTAGCAGTTTCACCTCTTGTCTTTCCTCCACATTGGAAAACAAAGCTATTGCTGACTGCTTTCAAGAATGCTAGAGGATCTGTCCAATTATCACTGTTGAAGGAATGTTCAACTGGGAGTATAAGCAAGTTCTGTACATAAAATGGAGAGACATGGCATTTCGGCCTTTGCTCCAGGCACCAGTGTGTCCTGGAATATTTAGGGTTTGATTAGATTAGGGACTTTTTCGGATGCATGAAATATAACGCAAGCAGCCTCATCGCATTGTGAGGCTGCTGCGCTGCAGAGCGTCAGTTTCGGATGACGCTCGCCCCTGCCGGTACTGTTGCGGTACCGCGGGGAGAGTTGAGCGTCATATTTCATTGATTTTTAAGCACGAAAGTTGATCGTGATTAAAAATCGATGAAATAATGACGCTCAACTCTCCCCGAGGTACCGCAACAGTACTGGCAGGGGCAAGAGTCATCTGAAACCGACGCTCTGCAGCGCAGCAGCCTCGCAACGTGACGAGGCTGCTTGCGTTATATTTCATGCATCCGAAAAAGTCCTAGGAGTGGGAAACTGCACAGGTCTCAGGGCCAGTTTTCTGCCTCTGGGCCTTCTGTGGCCACACAGACTGTCAAAAATGCCACGAAATGAAATGAAACCAGCCCAGACCAGAAGGGGAAAGAATTCTATTTCTGATTTTGAAAAAAAAAAATATGTGGGGGTGATCTCCTTAGGAAATGGCCAGACAACTACCAAGTCTGCCAGCCTAGCCAAGGTTTCAAACCTGGAGGCCAGAGCTGCACAGTCAGGAGATTACAGGGCATTGCATCAGGCTGAAGTGTGGGGTGCACAGTAGTGTGTAGTGTGCAAAGCACAGTACAGTGTGTAAAAGGCTGATGTAAGGTACCCATGTGTTTGGGGGAGCCAATACCCCGAGGGACTGTATAAAAGAAGGCTTCATCCAGAGCACATTCTCTCTTGAGCAAATTCAGTACCTGGCATAGCAGTTTGTCCATCTACTTTGTGAATACCTGTACATATTGTAACTGCTTTGAGCTTCATGATAAAGTATCTTCTGTTTATTTGGAAGACAATCTCTCTCTGTGTGAGTATCCTCCTTAGGATCGGGTTGCTGCTGACTTATACTGAGATGTTTTTGCTTCCTCTGGGGATTGAGTTTCCTATCATCCCCAACAATGGGTTGTGGGCCCAGCTGATTCATCTCAGATAAGATAAGGTACACCCACAATGTTCCCGGATACTAGGACTCTTTTGCCTATTTTCAGTGTTTTGGCAAATTGGCTGTGAAACTATTAAGTTCCAGTCAGGTGTCTCTGCAGTAGACGTTATCTCACAGAGAGCATTGAAGAGCTGCCAGCTGCAAATTTTGTTTAGGTTTTCTGGCTGGAAGGTTTTTGCACGATGGCTGAGACAAGCGCTGTTCACTTTGACAAGCTAGCAGATGACAATTATCAGTCTTAGAGTGTTTATATGCAGGCTTCATTAATTAGACACAATTTGTGGTTTGTCTTGGAAAATGAAGGTGTGAACCCGGAGGGGTTGGAGAATGAGATAGCGGCCTTTCGTTTAGCTAGCCAGAGAGTTAAAGCTGCTATACTTCTCTCTTGTGAGCCCATCCCAGCTGATCCATGCTGCCGAAGCACAGACTGCTTATCAGCTGTGGGAGGCATTAAGAATAGTGGACCAGAGTTCTTCATGCCTGTCTAAGATGTTATGGACAAAGAGACTGTATAATATGAAGCTGTGTACTGGGGGCTGTGTAAAAGCCCATTTGATGGAAATGAGGCAGCTGTTTCAAGAGGTTGGTAATAGAGGGGTGAATATCCCAGAAGCCCATGAATGTTACATACTCCTGGGAAGTTTAACCAAGGATTGGGACTGCCTCATGTACAGTTTGCAGGCTATCAATGAGTGTGCCTTGTCTGGGGAGCTGGTGGCCAAGCGGATTCTAGAAGAGGTCTAACATAAGCAGTTTGGTTTCAAACTACAGACTGTTTCAGAGGGAAGGACACATCCAGCCAGGCACAATCAAGAGAGCAAAGCACCTCCAGAGGGACCTGACATGGAGGAAGGAATCTACAGCTCTGTGAGACACTGCTTCAGATGCAAGAAGGTCGATCATCTCCAGAAAGACTGTAAAATGCCTGCACCAAACAGGAGGGGTGGCACAGCCACAAGGCAAAGGACTGCCCAGAACTGGGGGGTGCATCCTCACAGGCTGCTTGCCATGCTTATGGGGCAAAAACAACATGCTGAAGTTGCTGAGGGGGTGGTGTGGTTGCTAGACAGCAGTGTAACCCATAACATGGTAAATGACTTGAGACTGTTAAGGGATGTTACAAAATGCTTCCATAACAAATATTTCCCTTGCAGATGGAGTCCCCAGCAAGGTGCAAAAGATGGGCACTGCGTATGTGCCAGCCTTTGGTAAAGAGTTCAAAAATGTATTGTGTGCCACTAATCTGGAGAACTGTCTATTAAGTGTGTCCCAAATGACTATTGATGGTTACAAGGTATTATTTGAGGGGGAACACTATACAGTAACAGACAAACATAATGTCTGTGCCAAAGGGTTGAAGAAACAGGGATTGTACCACATGTTGCCCAAAGGAAAAGTAGCAAATGTGAACCCTGCAAATAATATGCCCGTGCATGACAAGTGTGTCCACTGTTATCACAGAGTAATAGGCCATACTAGCTATAAAGGGTTGAAAGAGCTGGCAAGTCTGCCCTGGTTTGAACATGAAAAATTGCCCAAGGTGTCTGGAATGTGCATTGTGCAGGAAGGTAAAAGTGAAATCTTTCCCAATTGCAAAAAGAAGCCAGTGTGTTACTCAGAGACCTTTTAAGGTCATCCACATGGATTTAGGTTCCTACAAGCCCACTGATGAAGGAAACTGCTACTTCCTAGTGATTGTGGACAGACACACCAGGTATACCTATGTATACCTGCTTAAAGAGAAAAGTCAGGCTGGAGACAGGTTCCGTGAGTGGGTGAACTCTGTTGAAAGGGAATTCCCCTACAAGGTTGCCAGCTTGGTAACAGACAGGGCAGGTGAATTTTTGTCTAATAGTTTGCAGACTTGGATGCGTAGAAGGGGCTTTAGGCACAAAACCACGAACCCCACATCCCCTGGGGAAGATGGCCTTGCAGAGAGAAAAGTGTAAGGTGGGGGCATAATAAGGGAAAGTCGACCGAAAGACCATTGATGTCTTACAATGTATGTAATGTATACAATGTACTGTAAACATGGGTCACCTATCGCCACCACTTACAACTCCTCGAGCGCTTTCATCAGCGCTGTTTACGCACAATCCTAAATATACACTGGACTGACTATGTGACTAATGTTGCTGTCCTTGAGCAAGCAGGGATCACCAGCATTGAGGCCATGATATTGAGAACACAGCTGTGCTGGGCAGGGCATGTTTCTAGAATGGAAATCGCCTCCGAAAAATAGTACTCTACGGTGAACTCGTCACGGGTCAGCGTAAGAGGGGTGCTCCAAAAAAGCGATACAAGGACTCCCTGAAACAACATCTCAGGCTCGGCCAAATTGATCACCAACAATGGTCCGCCCTAGCCTCACATCGGGAGGCATGGAGACGCACTATCCACAATGCTGCAGCCTTATTTGAGAACTCATGCTGAAAAAGTCTTGAAGAGAAACAGCAACACAGAAAGAATCACAACCCAGAAACATCACTGTGCTTTCTGCAACCAGACTTGAAAGCACATTGCTGTGCTTTCTGCAACCGGACTTGTTTATCTTAGATTGGCCTTTTTAGTCATCAGTGCACTTGCAGAAAGCATGGGATGAGTCCTTCCTGAATCTTCATTTGCGGAGAAAGCCAGAGAGAGAGAGACCATAAGTCAGAGATGACTTGAAGGCACACAACCACAAGCACCACCACCACCACAACAACAACCACATCTGATTTTAATATCCTTCAGACACACATCTTTCCAGGATCCCTTTCATACATATGTCAAGTTTCAGGTGCCTAGGTTTCATGGTCTTGAATCTGTAAAAGAGGTAGACAACACTTCGACCAACACTACCCACACAGACCTTTATTATTTACAGGAAGTTTTTAAGGATAAAAATTCCAGTAATAATGTTAGGAGTAGACACTAACAAGCAATGGCTGGAATCCTATTGGGCAGTTACAAATTTGCAGACTTTATCAGACACAGAAAATATGGTTTCATTACGATGCCACATAACTGCAAAAGGGCACGCGGATCAGACAATATCACCCTTTCACGGTTAAAAACAGACCAAAAACCATAGATTTTAATTCACGGCTTAAGCAGTCAATAGTTCCCCTGCCGCTTTTTTGCCGGCATTGCTGGTATGCGATACCTCTGTCCCTTTAAATCTCGGCCTTACCCCAACAATGGACAGACCGGCGCAACCACTTCCATGACAGATTTGGACATCCAGGTAAGTGAAAACCTTTTTTTGACCCTCCTTGTGTGTGTCTGGTTAGTTTAACTTTTTGATGTTTCTTTATTTTTTTATTTTTTTAATTTGATTTCATTGCATGGGATTTCAAAAGAGGAAGTGAATGGAGGTCCATTCACTTCCTCTTTATTACCGGAGGAGCCTTTGCCGGGAAAGAAGGTAAGTGTGTTGGGGGGTAATGTTCTTTTGCCAGCATAAAAAAAAAAGAACGTAATGATAAAGTCCTGTAACTACCATAGTTAGGGAGCAACTCAGTGAATTCCAGAACAGCTCACCTCAATCCCCACGTACCAGCAAGCAGCCACTGTGACCCTGTGGCTCAGGAAGCAGCTGACTGGTGTACCCACCCCTTTCCCATGCACAATCTCTGTGGCAACAGGCATAAACAGGGTCCCTTTTGCAACGTCCCTTTGCACTACAGATCACTCAGGCAAGGGAGTGGGAATATTAGTCAGTGGCTTCCTGATCAACAGTGGAAGAGACCCCATTGGTTGCAGTGTCTACTTCCTGATAAGCAGGGTTTGGGGTAATTTCATAGTCCCCATGTTAACTAGTGAGTTTGTAGGATTAATGCATCACACACAGTTACAAATATGTCACTCCAGGTTACATATTTACTCCCCAGCAGGATTCTGGCCATTGATTAGCAGTGTAAAATTGAAACAATACAGTTGTTGAGCATGAACTTTACTGCTACTGCTAAAACACAAAGCATATAAATAAAGAATTGCAACAGTATTGTGAGTACTTTTTTCTATGACTCATACCCTTGCATACCACCTAGACCACTTCTGTGTTCCAACAGTGATAAATTAGAGAATTGTCTTCTGGAAAGTAAGACACAAGGCCAGCCTAGGAGTGGACTTTGACATCATGTCTATTATCAAAAGTGCCCTTATCTTTGACAGCCAAATACATATATCTAACAAAAAGAACGGCACTTTAAACAAAAAGAAGATCATTTCTATGCAGAAGGAGTTCTGTAGCCTTACAGAGAGAGGAACATTCTGGCCACTGAGTAATAATAATCTACTTTAAAGCTGTAAATGTTTAAAAGCTGGCAACAATAAGAAGTTAACATAAAATCAATGATGTACAGTACAAGACAGAAATACATTTTTGTGAACAAATAAAGGCATGGATCTTGTCTAGGGCTACCACTAGCTTTTCCTCAACAGAAAATTTCAAAGATTTTCCTTGGGTTTTTTATGGGCTGTGAGGCTGTGTTCTGGAATAGTTTCTTTCCGACGTTTCGCCTGCATCTGTGGCTGGCATCTTCAGAGAATGGTTGGGTAGGATTGTGTCTGGGGTTTATATGCTGTGAAGCCCTTTGGGGGATTATATGTAAATTTGTGTGATTGAATGGTTAGTTTCTGAGTATAGAAATGGAAGGCTCATTAGTGTCTGTTTGCCTAATGGTTGGTTGATGTGCCATCATCTGCTGGGAATCCCCCTGTCCCTGCATGGAATTCTTTTGTAAGTGTTGAGTTTTAATTCTATTGTATTTCAAAACTAGGAGCCAGATTTTGTTTACTTTTAATGTTTTTTCTTTCCGGTTGAAGTTGTCCAGGTGTTTGTGGATTTCAATAGCTTCTCTGTGCATTCTGACATGGTAGTTGTTGGCCTGGTCCAGAATTTCTGTGTTTTTAAATAAATATTTTTAAAATATTTAAAGGACACACTCCTACCCAACCATTCTCTGAAGATGCCAGCCACAGACGCAGGCAAAACATCAGAAAGAAACTATTCCAGAACACGGCCTCACAGCCCAGAAAAAAACCAAGGGCTGGTTTACATGGAAGGTTTTATTGCGTTAAGTTGCGCTGTAGTGCTTTCACGCATCAGTGGTGGGTAGTTTATACGGTAATTGTTTACACAGCTATATTTTGTGGCGTTCCCACAGCCAAATGTGGTGGGGGCATGGCCAAGCATTGGAGAGGGAAAGGAATGCCATAGGAATGCCTGCCCTGGCCCCAACTCCGTGCTGAACAGCTTAAAAAGTTTTATTCCTTGCTTGAAATAGCATTTTCTTCCAAATACAGGAAAGCCAGAGAGAGAGGGGGGGGGAGAGCAGTTCAGCTTGCTACAGCCCTTCATGAAATCGTTTCTCTCCCTCCCCCATGCACAGGAAAAAAGTTGAACTGAGGTTTTACATACTTTTGAAACAGCAGAGAAGGTGAGAAGGAATGCTCCCTGAATGAAAATAGTTGGGAATCCTTTTTGTTTGCAAACTGGCTTGCAAAATAGCAGACAGGATTTTTGCAAGTTTCCTCTAAATGCTACAGTCTTTCCTCCCTCCCTGCCCCTCTTTTGAGCCCACCCCTGCATCATCAACCAATCACAATGCAGCTCTGCTTTAACCCTTAGCGGAATGCTAGTTTACACTGCAAATAAAGCACTACATTGCAAATATACCGGCAAAAATAGCAACATGCCCTGCCACGCTATATTTGGGTGTTTTACCTTCCCCCCTTCTGAATGAGGCGATGCTGTGCTGCGATCCGTGGGAACTATGAGCTATCTTAGCGGTATATTTAGGGGAATATTTGCCCGTGTAAACCACCCCCAAGCAAAATCTATGGATGCTGGCCGTGAAAGCCTTCGGCTTCACAGAAAATTTCAACATGAGCTGAAACTACTGTGGGGTGGGAATAATATTTTTGACAAAATGGTAATGTTTCTCTGTGGTTTCTCATCCATTCATAAACTTCTCATTGTTTGAGCATAGTTTAAAGAGAATGTGCAGCTACAATGGTATGGATTGATTGTATCCATGTTGTGAAATGCTTTCCCTAATTGGCCTTAAAACAACTCCCTTTCTTCCATTTTGATGTCTATACTCTGTACAAATGGTTCTGCATCTTCACTTTATCTTGTTCAATTGAATCTTTTCTTTCTCATCCAGGTTACTGATGGACTCAGAAAGCCAGATGACACTAGTGCAAAAATGGACTATCACACGCAGTATTTATAATGACATCAAGATTTCCTCCCACTGATTTCTCAGTGAGCACAAGTATCTGTGCATAATGTAAATATGAACGAGGCAGAGGGAATTGCAGAGGAGTGAATACAAGGCTTTAGGATTCTCCACACGTACAAAAATTATGGATCTGTAATTGTACACAATGTTCAACTTCTTCTGACTACCTTCTGAATGACTTTTGACTGTGTATGTTACTAGATAACACCAAAAATATAGAAGAGCTGATGCGAAGGCCTGGAGGGGGAGCAGATGGAATGGGGTTTTTTTTGGGGGGGGGGATAACATTTCCCCATTTTTTCAAAGAATAATTTTTCAGCTTTTTCCAGTAAAAAAAAAAACCTGGAAACTTTGGGGATTATGGGGGGTGGGCTCATAAGACATTTCCTCTTTTGAAATAAGTAAAACACTTTTTATGACAAGGTTTTATTCACTTTAAGTTCAGGAGCTATTTAGTATGAAGATTTGTATGCAAGATTATTGCAATACTAGCATAAAGATTGGGTACAATTACAGAACCGTAATTCTTGTGCATACAATACTAAAATGTATTTCCGCCCTAGTGGGTTTCTCCCATCTTCATGAAAGGAGTATACAGAGATGGGAAGCATCATTGTCTGTAAGGAGTTTGGTTGAAGAGTTCATTTTTTTCAATTCTGATGAGTTTATCCAACAGGAATGAGAAAAGTGTTCCTGTCCCACAGTCTCCACACTTGCCCTTGTCCCATCCCCGTCACACCACAATCACCCTCCCCACCACAGTAACCTCCTCTCCTGTCATTCCTGCAGCCAAGGAGTGAATGGCACTCCCTTCACTTCCTGGATCAAAATCCCATGGATTCTTGTGAGAGGATGAAAGCACAGGAACTTCAAAAATAAAAAGAACATGAAAAAAATTACAGCAAGCACAAAAACACACTTGAAAAGGTAGAAGTAACCTGGGGAAGGTCATAAAAGTGTGTCACTTACCTGGATGTCCTGATCTCACCTGGAAGTGTTCTGCCAGGGACTACCCATTGACATTGGGATCTTACCACATAATGGGGTACCTTGTCACACACAGGAACATCCATGATAGGAACGGAATGGGGGATCTGTTGTCAGTTTCTCCCATCAATAAAAACCAGCACTGGCAGAAAAGCAGCAGAACGGGTATATAATCTCCTGTCATTTCCTGTAACACCACTTTTAATGTGTCCGATAATCTCCTGGGTTAAATTTTATGTCCAAATAGGCTACTAGCCTGTGGAGCATTATGACTGAATAAGAATGTTTCTGAGCTGAATGAGACTCTGAGGCATCGCACAAGGGGAAGACAGTGTCAGTAAAGCCCAATAATCGCACCCCCTGTCTTCCTTTATCACACGACATCAACGTACTTCAGCTGTTCTTCTATTCTGGTCCCATGGGAGATCGTGGTAAATGCAAGTCTTTTTTCTAATTGGAAAAATCCATTAGAAAAAAGACTCCCATTTACCATTGTCTCCCACAGGAACAGAAGAACAGCTGAAGAATACCAGTGTCATGAGATAAGGCAAGGCAGGAGGCGTTATTATCGGACTTTACTGCTGATTCCTTTCCCTCGTGCAATAAGCATATCTTTCTGTTCAAATAATACCATATTTTGTTTATTAAAAAAATAACTTGCTTTTTATCTCTTCTCAGATCCTGTTCAAAAGCAAGACACATATTTATATCTCTCTGTACTATTAGCCTTTTACAAGCCCATCCCTATTCCAAAATTCACCACTTGTTTTCTACCTTATGTTTACAGTTTCTTCACAGAACTAATTTGGTTTTTTAAATTGCCATGATAAATCAGAAAGAAAGGTGCAGGGAAGTCATGGAATAATTATAGGAAGAGGTAAGGGAAATCTACTCATCTGTACCTTTGCTCACTTGCTAAACAGACATAGCCAGTGTCAATAAATCTGTTCTGAATTTCAGGAGATTTTCAGACAACACTGTTATAATGTTACTATTCCACTTTATTTGCTATGGCTGCCTTCTGTTGAATCCCGGGATTTGCAGTTTAGGAAGGGGCATTTACAACTCTCAGCTAGAGTAATATTAGGCCTCAGTAAACTACAAACCCCAGAATTCCACAGC
This sequence comes from Gambelia wislizenii, assembly GCA_030847615.1. NCBI lineage: Eukaryota > Metazoa > Chordata > Lepidosauria > Squamata > Crotaphytidae > Gambelia > Gambelia wislizenii. The sequence continues at coordinate 223,868,221 of JAUMIR010000003.1, read as the reverse complement.
AGGAAGCCAGAGCAGTTAAAGTGGAATAGTAACACTATAACAGTGTAGTCTGAAAATCTCCTCAATCTGAACTTCACAGTAGCTATAAAAGTATATCCCCCAAAATTGGATTGCTTTCTCTTTGTCTGGACTTTAAGGAAGCAATCCAGGTGCAAACCCATTCACTCTTAGCCTGAAATAGTTGAAAGTTCAGATTATTTCACTCTAAGGACTTTATCAGATGGACAAAATATGGCATCATAACAATACCACATAACCACGAAAGGGTGCACAGATCAGATTACATTGCCCTTTTGTGGTTATGTCCTGGTCAAAACCCATAATTTTTAATTAATGGCTTAAGCTGTCAATTGATCCCCCTGACATTTTGGTGCCGGCATTGCTGGCATCTGAAACCTCAGGCCATTTAAATCTCATCACTTCAGTAAGAATGGCTGGTCTGGTGTGAACACATCTGGGTGAGATTGGGACATCCAGGTAAGTTTCACAATTTTTATGATCCTCCCCGAGTTACATGGGACTTTTAAAGTGTGGGTGCGTAGTTTGTGTAACCTTTTATGTCTTATTTCTGTTTTTATTTTTGAATTTCCCACAGGATGAAGTCTCGCGGGATTTCAACCGAGAAAGTGAACAGGGCTCTGTTGACTTCCTCTTTATTGACGGAGCTGTCTTTGCCAGAAGAGGAAAGTAAGTGCGGGGGAGAGTGTTCTTTTGCTGGCATAAATTCATTTATGCTGGCAAAAGAACATTTTAAGGGCAGTGTCTGATAAAGTCCTAAGAGTAGGTTCACCATCCCACTGACACAGAATCCAGCAACCTCCAATGAAACTCTTAGAAGAATGTTAAAGTCAAAACAAAACTTCAAGTGGCCTATCTGCAGTGATGGTTTAATGTATGTATTCACTGCTAACAATGGCTGGTCTTTAATATACCTAATATTCTAGGCTGCAGTTTTAATCAGAATGCTGACCACCCCCTTCCCTGACAGCCTGAAATTAAATACAAGTCTGAGTAGCTAACCTCACTGAGTAGCCACAGCCTCCCTTTCCATTTCTTTACTTTCCTACTCCCAGATCTGACCAGGTAGGGGCCTTTTGCACTACACAATTATAACTCTATGATTCTGCTTAACTGCCCTAGCAACATCTCATGGAAGCTGGTGAGGCAATAGTGGTGAGTTGGCTGACACACTAGAGCTCTCTGAGCATTCTGACTACACTTTGTTCCCTTGTAGATCCAAGCACTCATTTCATGTCCAAAGAAGCATGCCCTTTCCTAGCCATGGCTGTTCCCAAGCTTGACCATGTCTCAGTATAGGAAACTGAATCACTCACTGTAACATTTTTAGTGACATAGCCAAAGCAATACACAGTGAAGGGGGATGCACACTGTCAATACAGGATGGTGAGCAAATTGGCACATAATGCTTAAATTCCCTACAAATAGATTCAGATGTGGCCACTGGGGCTGCGTATGTCTTCGGCTAAATGAAGCCAAATGCAGGGGTCTCTCCTCCCACAGCTCTGAGCCACTGCAGGAACAGGAAAAAGCATGAAGAACAATTCTGCACTATACTTTATGCAGCAAACTCACATTTTGGCAGACCTTAAATTGGTCCACCTCTGGAGAAATGCAAAGTACACCCTTTTTGTAGAATATCTTTTTTATGGATTGATTGATCGATTTTTAACACTAACCATCTAATCTACAATCCAAATAATATAGTCAGCCATCCACATTTGTGGGAGTTTAACTTTCTCAGATTATTTGCCATCACCTCTGCTGCTGTCTCCCACCATTTTTAATAGGGACTTTGCACCGGTGTCCATTTTGAGCTGTGTTCAGTTAAGTCAGGCTTAGTAAGTGGTCAAATCTTTGAGGGCTGGGAGGAAATCAAACTGGCGAGGTGATTGGGCCCAGTCATGCACTCACTCACTCACTCAGGTGGGAGGGGGGCATAGGACAGGAGAGTGGAAGGAGAGTGGGCAGGTGATGTGCTGGTGTCCGGGGTGGAGGGAGGGAATGGGATGGGTGGAGGGGAAGAAAAGGGAGCCAGGGTGGGTGGTTAGGATGGCAATGGTAGGAGGAGGCAAAGGCAGCACGAAGGGCTACAGCATCTGCTAGTATGGTGTGGGCCTCAGTGGGTCTGGGCTTAGAGGTGAGACTTTTAAATCTTTATTAAGCCCAGACCCTCCAATGCAGATGCAGTAAGAGCAGCTGCCACTACCCCTTTTACACTGCCCTTGACCACCTCTCACCACTGCCATCCTGCCCATCCCGGCTCCCTCCTTCTCCCTTCCCCCACCCACTCCTATCATAAATCACCTTCTGGACGAGGAGGAGGAGGCAGATTTCCAGGAATCTGCAGCTTCTGATAAGGAAGGTCTCTTGGAGTCAGAGACATTGAGAGCTGAGGAAGTGGGTGGCTCTGCCCCCTGGCAGGAGGTGACAGAGGCGGAAGACGCTGAAGACATCTCACCACCTTTGTGGGACAATGAAGAGAGGCACTAATCCCAGTGGCTGTTAGATAGGTGGCACTGATTAATTGGGTAACAGCTTTGGGGAGTCAGCTGCCCATAAACCTCCTGGCAACACCTCAGTCTGAACTACCTTATCTTGGTGACTGGTGATACCCTTTGGTGTTCATGTATTTTCTGACTTTTTTTTTTTTACATTTGGACTGACTATGATTGACAACCTTGCTGGCTTTGTTTATTTCGACTACTGACTTGCTGTAATGACTCCTGGACTGCCTGATTCTTGCTTGAACAACCGGTAACTGACCTGTACTGAATTAACTACTCGACACCTCTTGCACGTCCACCACCTGGTGCCTTGGGCAACATGCTGACTGGAGCACTGGAGAGCTCCCTCCGTCCACAGCACCCTCCCTCCCTCCTCCTGCTCCCCCATCCCATCCCTTTTACCCCCTTCCACCTCAGTAAGTAAGGGAAGGTGCATGTGGCCAGCCACCTCACCAGTTTGATGTCCTCTTAGTCACCAAGGAATTGATCACTGACTAAGGGCTTGTCTACACTGGTGGCAAAGCCCACATCAGGCTTGTCCAATTGAAGATTGGAGTATCCTTCCACACTGTAATCCATGTTGGAGTAAAAGGGCAGTCCTACACTGATAACGTGTCCTATAGTTTGTACTATTTTTGGCCACATAGCTGGGGATGCTCTGGTTTTTTTCCTGTTTGTTTGTGCATGTGGATAAGTGAATAGATGTGATCCCAGAGTGCTGTATTACTGGATAAGTGGAGATACACTTATCCAGATATGCACACAATCAAAAAAAAAAATAGATAAATTTTAAATGCATCACAACAGAGACCCGTCCATTGGATGTCCCACCTTGTTTTTGCTCAGAAGCCAATCCTCAACTACCACATGATCAAAAATCCAGGTTTTCCCCTCAAATGTGGAGCAAACTAGAAATCTTGGAGATCCAAGAGATTGTCAGACAGGAATGCAAAAAGTGTTCCTGTCCCACAATCTCCACTCCCACCCCTGTCCCATCCCTGTCCCACCACAATCATTCTCCCCACTGCACTTACCTCCTCTCCCATCAACAGGGCAGCCCAGGAGTGAATGGAGCTCTAACAGAGCTCCGGTCCCTTTCTGGAGTGAAGTCCCACCCATTCTTGTGAACAGATGCACCCATTCTTGTGAACAGATGCAGTGCAGGAAATTCAAAGTTTAAAAGAAAAATAAAACACTAAAGTGACAACAAGCAAGCACAAAAACACACTTTCAAAGTCCCAAGTTATCCAGGGAGGATCATAAAAAGAGGGTAGCTTACCTGGATGTCCCAATCTCACCCACAAGTGTTTTGGAAAAGACTGCCCATTGATGTTGGGATCTCACCAGCAACAGGGGGTACATTATCACACACAGAGAAACCCAGGACAGAAACACAATGGGGGATCTATTGATGGCTTCTCCCATCAATAAAAAACAGTGCCCGCAATTTGGGAGCTGAAGAAGTGCATAACAATGTCTTCTGGTAAGGAAGCCATTTTGCAAACTTCTGGCATTGTCATAATGCCACTTTTGACACATCTGTTAATCTCCCAAGAGTTTACTGCAGAAACCCCAGTGAAAATTCAAATTATCAAAAATGTTATGTATCAACTGTGCCACGAATACAGGTGAGTACGGGTCTTTTTTTTTTTCTTGCCCATGTAGACAAGACCTAAGCCTGACTTAAGTGAACACAGCTTAAGATAGACACTGGTGTTATCGATGTCACTATTAAAAATGTAATAGGGCAGAAGTGGAGGTGGAGGCAAATAATCTGTGGATCATACAGGTACTTTTTATGTGTGAAATACATTTTGGAGGGGGTAGTGGTGGTAATGTTTTTCCTCTTTCATGGGGGTCCTGTATCTCTAACCCCCACAAATGTGGAGGGATGACTGTACATTGAAAAAAATAAAGAAGCAGAGAGATGCAAAAGAGAGAAAAAGAAGAAAAAATAATAGAAGAAAAAGGGAAAAAGACATATAACTGAAACACAGTAGAGCTCTGACCTCCATGTGTCCTGACTGTAATAAAAAGAAAAGGAAAGAGAAAAAAGTATTGTTCTACCATTACAGATCCAACTAAATAATCCTACTAAAATTACTAATAACCATAAGCACAGACTATTACACCATTAGATTTCTTATTGCTCAAAAAGTCTATAAACATCCAGTTTGTAGAGAATCTTGATAAGATACATATCCATAAACAAGGGTGATGCGTGTCGGAGAAGTGTATCCAATATATCATCCATACTAAGTCTTCTACCCATACCCTGAGTTCTATAGGTTGAAGAAGAGCTATAAATTCTTATGAATCAAACAACTCTTCCCAATCAACTCGCATGCACTTCAAAAGTCAAAAAAGCCTAATGTGAACCGGAAGCTTTTCAGAATTCTCAAAGCGGCTATCAAACTCAAGCATGTACATGTTTCAGTAGGCCTTAATGCATTGTCTACCTGGCAGGGAACCTTAATTGTGATGCCACAACCCTTGACTAATTTTTTTCTTTCTTAACATAGAAAACAGCTCTTTTGTGTTGTATGCATTAAAGTGAGTTCAATAGTTAAAAAAAATTATGTCTGTTTTCTAGTAACGCACACCATTACGATATGTATTCTGCTTTATGGCATGAATTGCTGGAAAGGGTTCTGAACCCCAAGAATAGAGGACCTGGAAAATGACGTTGTTTGGAATACAACTCCCAGAATCCTCCAGCCACAATTGCTCTGAGTAGCATTGTGGCAAGCTTTGCAAGGATCTTATAATCTAAAGTCTGACGTTGAAAACAGAGAGAAGGGAGGCCTGGGTAAGATAATATGAAATGGATGTGAACAAATGCAGGTACACATACTTAGAATTGGTTGCACAGAGGGTTCATGACATAAGCAGGTGCTTCATGGAAAACTTAAATTTACTTAATCTCCTTGTATCCAATCTCCCTTCACTTCAGCTTATTTCCTCCCCTGTCTTCTAGAAGCAGTTTTTCTCCATGTCTTTTTCTTTCCCCTCAGTAATCTGCTGATAGAACCACTTGGGAGTTCATGTGAAAAGAGGCCACACTGCAAGTGCTGGCAAAAATAGAAAAAGTATGTGTGTGAGAGGGGAAGGGGTGGGGAATGAAGCTATTGCTGAATAAGTAAACTAAAGGATCTAGCACATGCTCCATAGAAATGACACTGATGTGTTCAGCTCCTGCCCAAAAATCCATCTCTTGTCACAAAGTCCCAGTCTTCTATGAGAGCTAGGGTTTGTAAAACAATAAAGGTGTTTGCAGGACCTGAAAGAGGTGGGTAGGCTTGAAACAACAACACCCAAGCTCTCGCAGGTTTGCTTCAGGACATTAGTGATCAAATTGCCCAGTTGCTTCTCAATTTTGGGAAATCTTAGCTAATTTGAATATAGGGTGACATTTATATATAACAATTTTAAAAGAGAAAAACATTTTGAAACAGATTTGAAGTTTAATTTTTCAGCATATGTACTTGCAAAAACAACAGGGATAAATGTATCTGAAGGATCTTTTTGACTGCAACCTCTGGTCTCACTTTCATTTACCCTAGCAGGGTTTATTTATTCAGCTTAATCTCTTCTTGAGGATTTCTGAGGCCCTGTGTCTACAGCCTTATCCTCATCCTTCCAAGAAAAGCAGCCTTGATCCTCCATATTGTTGGACTGTTCCTAGTTAACTTTTTGGGGGGTGGATGGGGGATTTTTTTTGGCAATGTTCTAATTGTCTGTGTCTTTTGTTATTTTTTATTATAAAATTTTCATCATAAGATAAAAACAAATATAGACAAAAAAAGACAAGAACTTTGAATGTCAAATACACACAATGTTCTAATTGTTGCTCTCCCTCCATGGCATCAAAGGCTTTTTGGAATAGTGGGATGGCAAGTCCTTTCTGGGTTTTAATCAAAACTTACTTTAAAGAAGTTATAAAAGGAGCTGCCCTATCCACAAAATAGCTTTTTCACCTTCCATCCATCCCTCACTTTATTTATATCTCATCTTTCTCCAAGGCAGAAACTCAAGGAGGCTTACAAAAAGGCATATAGTTAAAAATATACAAAGCTAAGATTAAAACAATATTAAATAACAACAGAATTATAAGCAATTACAGTCTTACTTTAAAACAGGTTAAAAACAGTGCAACACCATAAAAAGTCCCCCCCCCTCCATTAAAATCAGTTTTGAAGCATCTTGGTTAGTGCATTTCAAGTTCAGACAAAAACACAGAGTGGGTTCATTGCTTCACTCGTATAGGAGAGTGAGGAATATGTACCACAGCAATTGATAAAAAGTAAATACAGTATAATGAATGTAAATAGATAAATCAAATGAATATACAATACAATGATATGTAAGATAGATATCCTGTAATGTACCAGTTATCCATACAATGAGCAACCTACAGCTATTGTTACCTACCCAGATAGCCCCCATCTTGGAATATCAAATAATTGGCAATATCTAATAATTTGGTTTAATGTGGCCTTCCATGTAGTTAGCAGGTAAACCAGGGACCCCCAAATACCAAGGAGATTATCATATGTGGCAAAAAACCATGTCAGAAGATCGTGACAAGAACAGGAGCTGGAGATTTTATCAGATGACAATGTCCTTCAGCATCCCGAGGACATAGTGTGAGTGTGAGTAAGGTGTCCCTGTTTATTGGCAGCTTTTCCCCCTTGATACAAAGGTGAAACCTCATCCATGGCAGCGTTACACCCTGGGAACGGCTGGGGGTGTGGGCATCTGATAGTGTCACCCTTTCTGTTCTTGTAGCATTCTTCTGACATGGATGGAGATGCAATTTTTTGCCATGTTCCTTTGCATCTGGTAATCTCCCAAGGCTGGAGTCACATATGACCAATGGAGGGGCCTTTGGAAATTCCCTAAACACTCAGGTCAGAGATTAACATATGGAGGTGAGTCATTCACTAATCCACTAAATGATAGCAGCGTCCTTAATGCTTGCAAAACAGGTCCTTCCTTCCCCTTCCCCCTTCCAACAATAAATCTTGCCTGCTCCTATTCAATTCTAAATACACTGACCATTAATTCTTCCAGTGTGTCTTTGTCTAATCCTGGAACTCCAAGAAACATGGTGTTCCACTCAAAATCCCATCCCTGCAGGGGAATTATTCCACATAAATATTCCTGTAAAACACCACCCAACTGCACACAGTTCCTCTTCTCAACTGCACATCAGACTACGTAGCCAAGTGTGCACAAATCCCCTACTTTCCAACTTCGTGTCAGTTTGTGTCACCAGTCTATTGTTCGGACCTCTTTGCTGTCAGTTTACTTTGTAATCTTAGATCTGCAAGATTGGAACAGTATAACCCACAATCTCCTTGCTCTATCTCTCTATCCAAATACTTCCTACTATCTTCAATAGCTTTGTATGAGTGCCTGAAGCCTGCAGGGTTGTCCAAATGGTGAAAAACTCTTCACAGAATGCAAGGAGAATCCTCCCTGTCCTAATGGCATTCTGTGTGATTTTGCAGTATAGCAAAGGAGGGGTGAAAGGCCAAAAACCTCACCAGAAAAGCCTTCACAGCTTTTCCCATATTTAAAAAACAAGGGGGTGTGCACTTCTGCTCATTAGGATAAGTAAGTGAATCTGATTTGCTTGCCCAGATGAGAGGAAGTACAAACCTGATTGGCCAGATGAAATCAGGGGGTGGGGCTTGCTAACAAAGTGCCTGCTGCTGCCATGTTGGATTTTCACCTTAGCAGGAAAACATTAAGGTGACAAAACAGAGTGTTTTGTTTTGTTTTGTTTTTTTGCTTTTGTGTTCAAGTGAAAAATTGTTCAATTGCACCTTGGATGTAGTTTTTTAAAAATAAGGTCAGTGGTGGCAAATTGAGGTAAATGCAAAAATGATTGTGGCCACCATGTTTACTAGCAGGCATGTGAAGTTTATGGGGGCGGGGACATTAGGACAGGTTGCAGTGCCTGCGAAATGTCATTACTGTAAGGGGCTCCATTTTTTAAGGGTTCGTATAGACAAGCCCTGAGTGTTTGCATGAATGCTGTTACTGATCATTTCCAATAAAAATTATTTAATTGTACATTTTGCCTTAGCGTCTCCTTTGTTACTACTGGTATACATAGGTTAAAAGATCCTGCCATTACCCAACCTCTCGCTGCTATAGTTGAGCTAATTAAATACTCCCCATATTAATGTCTGCCACTAGTGGGGCCCTCATGGGCCCCATACAATTTGGGTAGCAGTATCCCATGCAGTATGTTGATACCAAAATATCACTGGTATAGGAGCCACCAGCCACAACTCTTCCAAAGTTCAGCTTGACCCCACCATTTTCTTGTCATAAATACCATTTAATTTGGGCTGAATTTGGATGGTTTTTAAAAATTTATTTTCCTCTGCCTCAAATAATGGCTTATTCTTTTAAGGGTATTTTTGTGTTTAAATTTAAATGGGTATCAAACGTCCCTATGGGGAGAAAGGTAATTGATAAATATTTAAATAAACCAGGAAATAGACTCCTTACTATAATGCCAACTAAGTACTACTTAACTGTGGCACCAATAGGAATGTCATTGTCCTATGGTTCCTTGGCACAGATTTGTTGAGAATGTGGGTATGGTGAAATTCTCAATAACAAGTCAAATCCCCTCAAGAGATACCTGCATATATTGCTGTATTGGAAAGATGCCAGAAATGGGCTGAGCAGTGGAACAACAAATGCCATGTGTTAAGTAAGCACAGAACCAGTCAACTCATGCAGAGAACATGAGTCCTTCCAGGCCTCATTAACACACCAACGTATGAATGTACATAAATTGTCCCTGAGTCTTTTTCTGTTTTAGACATGTAGACTTCTGTTCAACACACACACATACACACACACACACACACACACACACAATTTTCTCTACACATTTACAGGAAATAACACGGGGGGCAGGGGGAGGCAGGAAAATGATCATGAAAAATTGCTTTCAAAACAGTATATTTTTCCAGAACTTCAGAACTCTCTATATACATATGCTCACATTTGAGATTCTGGAAATTATGCTACTAGGAAACTAAATGTGTGTGATATTGTGAAGGGAAAAAATAATTATTTGTCATATCGAATTTTGAAATATGTATTCCCTTACATAAGAGGGTAATGTACATTTTTAACTTGGACTTTTCAAAATTGCCTCTTTAGGGGAATGTGCTAATGGTTTTGTTGCACCACTTGCTTAATACCACTCTAAGAAGTCAGTTTGTTGCTTGATATAATGCAGAGGTGGCCAAAGCCCATGGGTTGCATGTGCCCCTTAGGGCAGTTTTTGTGCCCCCCCAGGGGTCAAAATGCAAGACAGAGCCAGGAAGGCGGTGGCATCCTGCAGTGGGGCAGCGTGAGGGGGTTGAAGGGTTCCTGCTGCATTGCTGCTTTTCTTTGGCATGCAGTAGGGCCCTTAATGTTTAATATTTTAACTTTGCAAATTGTATGAGTTTTAAAATCTTATATTTATAATTTTATTAATGCTTTTCTATTTAAAAATAAGTATTGTTTTAAATATAGTATGTTGTTAACCACCTTGAGTCCCATTATTGGGAGAAGAGTGGTATAGAAATGAATAAATAAAAATGCCCAAAATGATCTCTAGGGGGTGTAGAAAGCATTTCCACATGTTTGGAGCTCCCGTGAAACTGGCAGTAGTCAAAACGAAATTTTGTGATTTTTTTAAAAAATGGCTTCAAAATGTCCCAAAATACTCTCTAGGAGATCAGGGAGGCCAAAAATATTCTGCCACAGATGGTATCTTGGGGCTTTTTTCTTTCTTTCTTTCATTGGAGCACATGTGGCCCTCTGAGGTTTGTAATAGTCTGGACTTAATTGACCACAAACCAGATGAATTATGGACTGAAGCCAGGGACAACTTCAAGGAGGAATGCAGAAAGATGCTATCTGCAGCCAAAAAGAAAGAGAGGTCGCAATGGATGACAGATGAAACTCTTCAAGCAGTAACAAACAGATGAGAGGTAAATGTAAAAGGTGACAGAAATAGAACTAGAACCCTGAGTGCAACTGTTCAATGACTATCGGGATAAAGAGAACTACTATTAATAACCAATTGAGAGAGACAGAAATCTACAACAACAACAACAACAACAACAAAATGGAAAAAGAAGGGACCACTTTCACAAGATCTAAGAAATCAAAGGAAAATTTAAATCAAAGGTGGGTATGCTCTATGACCAGAAGGGGAACACAAAACATGACCAAGACGGGAAAAAAAAGACACTGGAAACAATACATGAAAGAACTATATAAAAGAGATGAAAGGGTGAAACACTCATTTGAAGAAGAATAATACAGGATGCATTAATTGTGTATTCCTGTAAGGTAGGGGGTTGGAATGGATGGCCCTCATAGGCTCTTTCAACTCTGATTCTAAGGTCTCCTGATGTGGCCCCCAATCTTCCCTAATTGCCCACCCTTGATATAATGTTTACAGTAGGCTCTCTGTATCCACAGATTCTACCACTATGGATTCAGCCAACCACAGCTTGAAAATATATTTTTTTTAAAATCCAAAAAGTAAACCTTGCTGTTTGCCATTTTATATAAGGGATGCCATTTTACTATGCCATTGTATATATGGAACTTGCACATCCACGGATTTTGGTATCCATGGGGGTCCTGGATACTGAGGGCCCACTGTAATATAATGTATAATATCAAATGTACTCATTTTCCTTGGTTTTTTTCCAGGCTGTGAGGCCATGTTCTGGAAGAGTTTCTTTCTGATGTTTCGCCTGCATCTGTGATCAGTAGAAACGTCAGAAAGAGACTCTTCCAGAACATGGCCTCACAGCCCGTAAAACACACACACACACACACACACACACACACAAAGAAAATCTATGGATGCTGGTCATGAAAACCTTCCACTTCACATTGAATGTACTCATGGTGGTATTTAAAGAATTTGTAGCCTTCCTCATTGAAAGCATAGTAGTCCATACCTCACTAATCTGTTCCCTATCCATTAGATGCATCCATAAATACTAGTTACCTCAGTAATGATGCAGTGCTTTAATTATCTCTGAACTGGATTTTCAAATTAGTGTAGTATTATTACCATTTGAAGGAAATATGATGGTATTTATCATGATGGTGAGGGAGGGGGATGAACAACATGGCAGCTTCTGCCTCATAGTTACCTTTGACAAGATTAGCTGCAACGGTTCTATTCAACAGCAGTATTTGGGGACTGCTGAAATGAAATAACTGGAAGTGAACTGTGATTGACGACACCTATTCTGCCAGTTATGAGTGCAATCCTTTTGGCATTAAAGCCCATGTAACTTCTCATTTCTCTTACAAACACTGAAAAGGGCCCTTTTATAGTAGAAACAAATAAATCCAAGCACCATCCCTGACAATATCTTGAACCAATTAAATGTTAAGATTTTACACAGGGGAAGGACAATGGCACTTTATTGTACTGAGGGAAAATAAAAAAAAAAAAGCCACAGGAAATGAACTTCAATGCTTTTGCCCTTTCTTTTCTCCAAGAAAATTAAACAAGGAACAGGAAGGAGCTCTAATTAAAGGGAGGTGAAAAGCATATTGTTTTTGTGCCATTCTTATAGCATCCGAGTCAACACAAGAGAACAGTAGCAAAACTGTTTAGCGACGTAATTAGCAACTTCTAGAACCAGCCTTTAATAGCAATGATAAGTTTTGGAAATAAACCTCCTACAGTAATTATAGAGTTCAGTCCTAGTCATCAAGGCTGCGCTCACTGTGAAAAGGCAAATACAGTGGAAAGTGTGACAAAAGAGCTTCATTCATGGGAGGGGGAAAATACTCGTATCCTTGATGCTCTTCCATCTTGTGCTCCTTCAACAGTGCAGAAGCAGATTTCTCATGGCTTCTTTCCATTCTACTCTAGTAGAATAAACCTGGGGGGGGGGAACCCTCTATGGGTGGGTCTGTCGTATGATTGATTGCATCCCGGCACTAACTCTGATTGACCTTCTAGACCATGTGGAAAGTTTCTGGTCATAGGAAGCTGCCATTCCAGGCCACACTCTTTCTCCACCTACAGTAAGCCAAGGCTGAGGGTCCTCTTTCAGCTCAAGAACTGGATTCAATTTCAGAGAAGCTCTTGGGGAAACTATGTTCCATTGGTGGGGAAGACCAAAGGCTAAAGGGCAGGACCAAACATACTACCATATTTTAACATAACATTCTAAATGCCAGTAACTAAGTTTTAGTAAAGGAATTTCTATCATTTTGGAATAGGGAGTGGGAAGATGACTACAAAAGTTAGGAACCCACCAAACAATGATGGCCTGAGTAAGAGGACATGGCCATCTGGAAATCTCTGGAGGCTAGATTCAGTCTCAGGTCCCGATTGTTGATTGACTCCCCTATTTCCATTCTGCTTTCCAAAGTGTCAGGCAGAAGGATTCTCCATGACTGTCTACCTCCCATTTTAAATTAATATTTATTTAATGAATTCCTTTAACACAAAACAAAACATCAAACAAGAAAAACGAAAGAAATAGGAAAAAGGGTAAAATAAAGAGACAAAATTTATAAACATAATAGTAAATCAATAAACTACCTCCCACTTTAAACTAGAGTTGCGTGTACTCTGCTTATGAGGTCCTGTTTCAGATATATCCTTTCTTTCATGCCTCATGTACCCTTCTGATCTGTATCTATCACACATCTGATCTGTATCTATCACACATCATTGCAACAATCAGACTCAGGTCCCCATAGGACCTGTGTATGTAATGTAGCATGAATGTTAGCCATCCTTGTAGCATGAATGTTAGCCATCCTCACCACAGTATTAAACATAACTATGGATAAGAACTAGTCAACAGACATACACCCATGCAACTAAGTAGAGAAATACTGCTTTTTATGCCTGCCCAGCCCTCCCTGTCTCCTTCTCATCCTCCCTCTAACTTGAAAAAGTTTTTAGCATTATTGGCACCAAGAGGATGGTGAAAGAAGGCTAGGAAAACATAGACTTTTTGTGTCAGGTAGCAGCATCTGTAGCATGTCTTCAATAAAAGAATGCAATAGACCAAAGTTGGACTGGGAAAGAGTGAGATTTTGCTCTACTTGATCCCTACTGAAGCTGTGTGTGCCTGCCTACAGTAGGCAAAGTAAAGATGAACTATCTCCAGAATCCCTTACTGAACATGTGCAAATGGAAAAACAGAGAGAAAATGGAAGATTCAAAATATTTTTACTTACTTCTGCAAGGCTTATCTGACCTGGTTGTTTCATTTCACATGTACATACTGTTAGTTTTGAATAAAAAGTTTAATGAAACATACTGAACTTCTCTTATATTTTGCAGTGTGGGATGCTTTCCATGTTCTTTCGGCCTCTGGTATCAAATTTTCTGACAAAGAAGTAGGGCCTAGGCATACATCTGTTCCGTTAACTGAGGTACAACTGTGCCATATTCCTAATTTGCCTGCTCATTTTTCATGGTCATGAATCTTGTGAGCAACTCCTGCTCAAATAAAATATGCATTAAAACTTACACAGGGAGTGGGAGATGGTGTGTGAACTTTAGGGTCACTACACTACTTCACTGGGTATTGCCTAAGATATGTGCAAATGAGTCTGAAGTCTTCAGATTTTATCCCTACATCCATAGAAGTCCCATACATTTTTTTACAGAGCATAGGTTGAGTTTACTGTGTGCACTGACGTAAAAATATAGTCACACATTGAATTTGATGCGCTAAGTTAATTTTGGCCACAAACTGCAGCATCATTCAAAACATATTTGTGGATGTCTTGTAGGCTGTTACTTCATTTATAGTCTTATAATTAAAAAAACATCTATAGAGCAAAACTGTGCCAATTCTCAGGGTATTTTTTTCTCACTTCCCATAATGTAAGGTGGATTAGCCTGCACTACAGGATAAACTGTAAATCATTTGGGTCTCCTCCAGTCACTGTAATGAAAATCTGGACATTGTGCCAGACTTGCAGAATAACTATCTATAGTTCTCAGTCCTTTCAAGTAACCTTGGCCGTATTCCAGGGCATTCTTAGGCAAATATCAAGCAAAACTTTGCTTGATTTCATGCTTTTAGGTGGAAACATTCCAGAAAGCTGAAGCTTTTTATATTTTTTTAAAATTGCAATATTTATTAGTTACAGCTGACTTTGTGGACCAAATAGGGCTTCAAAACTCCAAACACCACTCCAGAAAGCATCCGGTTTAGCTTTTGCAGAGTTTTATGCAAATTGTAACACCTGGAACTTCTGGCAGGCTTCTGGAACTCACAAAGAACATCTTAAAAATGCATTTGGCAAATGAGCTGGTTCAAATGTGCTTTTTATTTACTCAAACAATTCCTCCTGTTGAAAATGCCTGAGCAGAACACACACAAAAAGCAATACTTTGTCTGGGAGAAATGCAATTAGGCATCTCTAAATGAGAATGTGCATGAGAATTTCTGCAGAACAACTGTTGAGATTATCACATGAGGCTAGTGTCTTGGGGCAATCATGTCATGAAAGGAAACAGGAACATACTGCTTTGAAAATGTTTTTTATTATAACTCTCTTCTTTTGTGAGACTGTACTGCTTTACCCCCACTCCTAGTGTGATAAGTCTCTTCACTGCAATTCAAGCATTACATCAGCCAGTGCCATGAGGCAGTCTGATTCTCATCTTCATATGGCAAAACCAATTACAAATATTTTTATTTTATCATTTTGTGGTTAGTACAAAAACACAGCAAAGATTAAAAACTGACAGGCATGTAGTTAGCCTGCTTTGGAACAGCAAGTGGGAGAGTGAGAGAAAAGGAGAGGAGGACAATGAGGCCCTCTCATGGCACTGACTGCTGTAATGCCAGAATTGAAGTGAAGGGACCTATCATACCAGGGCCAGCAGCAACATTTAGAGCTATTGGAGAGCTTTTCCTGTCAATTGAATGCCACAGTAACAGTCTGAATACACGCCAGCTACAGGAAAGTCACAACATTGTGTGATAAGATTTAGCCATAGATGCTACTATCCTGCTTTAATTCCACTTTTCTACCCTTGTGTGATAATCTCCTGTGTCATGGAGAAGAAGACTGGCAAACAGGAAGAAAAAAACAATTATATTGCTGCCATACACATTGTTCCCCCAGGTACATTAGACTCATAAGACACACATTTGTGAGCTACTAGACAAGGCTGTAGCTAGCATTTCTAGATCATTTAGAAGAAACCCAAATATTTAATCCTGTTAGAGAGAGCAGCCTTAGCATGCACTCAGTAGCTGCTATTTTGCATGTCTCTAAGTTTAGGCATAGAATGTATTTATGTCATGTCCTTTCTGTTGGTCTCAGCCACACACACCTTTAGTCTTCTTTGAGTCTGAGTTTGTTCATCCTTTGTTTTATAGTCTGTAGTTATCTCTCTCTCTTCTCTGTGTCTGAAGTGCAAGTCTTAGATCTGTCATCATGAGATGTTATATCTTTAGAAAATACTAAAGTAAGTAAACTACTTTATATGTTTTTACCAAAGAAGACTGAGCCTACTTTATTTCTCTGCTAGTTCCTATGTATGTGAGACAGTGCGGTGGTACTGGTTGTTGCTCAGCTTCTGCTTGTGAATACTAATTATGCTGTTGGTGAGATCCACTACTATCTCTCACATTCCCCAACTAATCCAGAGGCGGGCAAAGTACAGTCCTGTGCTGTAAACTGCCTCCTCTCCAGATTATGTTCACTTTCAATCCTCCAGGCCTCCCGGATTGTGCTTTTAATGTCCAAAAGAGAGAGAGGGGTTGAAAAAACTATTGGGGATGATAGGAGACTCAATCCCCAGAGGAAGCAAAAAATATCTCAGTAGAAGTCAGCAGCAACCCTTTCCGAAGAAGGATACTCACACACAGAGAATTGTCTTCCAAATAAACAGGAGGTACTTTATCTTGAAGCTTAAAGCAGTTACGATACGTACAGGTATTTACAAAGTAGACGGACAAACTGCTATGCCAGGCACTGGATTTGCTCAAGAGAGAATGTGCTCTGGGTGCAGCCTTCTTTTATACAGTCCCTCAGGGCATTGGCTCCCCCAAACACATGGGTGCCTTACATCAGCCCTTTGCACACTGTACTGTGCTTTGCACACTACACTCTACTGTGCACCCCACACTTCAGCCTGATGCTATGCCCTGCAATCTCCTAACTGTGCAGCTGTGGCATCCAGGTTTGAAACCTTGGCTAGGCTGGCAGACTTAGCAGTTGTCTGGCCATTTTCTGAGGGGTTCAGACACTGACTCCTGACAATCCCCTCCAAAATGGTCAGGCTACTGTGTAGTATACATATTCAATAATACATATACAAACATAGTACAGTACAGTGGTCTCTCTCTGGCTTTTCTTCGCTAACGAAGATTTAGGAAGGACTCATCCCGTGCTATCTGCAAGCGCTCTGATGACTAAAAAGGCCAATCCGAGATAAACAAGTCCAGCTGCAGAAAGCACAGCAGAAGGTCTCCTTGGGTGATGTTTCTGGGTTGTGATTCTTTCTGCGTTGTCGTTTCTCTTCAAGACTTGTTTGGCGTGAATTCTCAAATAAGGCTGCAGCATTGTGGATAGCGCGTCTCCATGCCTCCCAATGTGAGGCTAGGGTGGACCATTGTTGATGATCAATTTGGCCGAGCCTGAGATGTTGCTTCAGGGAGTCCTTGTATCGCTTTTTTGGAGCACCCCTGTTATGCTGACCTGTGGCGAGTTCACCGTAGAGTACTATTTTTGGGAGGCGGTATTCCTCCATCCTAGAAACATGCCCTGCCCAGCGCAGCTGTGTTCTCAATATCATGGCCTCAATGCTGGTGATCCCTGCTTGCTCAAGGACAGCAACATTTGTCACATAGTCAGTCCAGTGTATATTTAGGATTGTGCATCTAAAGCGCTGATGAAAGTGTTCGAGGAGTTGTAAGTGTTGGCGATAGGTGACCCATGTTTACAGTACATTGTATACATTACATACATTGTAAGACACCAATGGTCTTTTGGTCGACTTTCCCTTATTATGCCTCCTTATTATGCTGACCTGTGGCGAGTTCACCATAGAGTACTATATTTGGGAGGCGATGGTTCTCCATCCTAGAAATGTGCCCTGCCCAGCGCAGTTGTGTTCTCAATATCATGGCCTCAATGCTGGTGATCCCTGCTTGCTCAAGGACAGCAACATTCGTCACATTATGGTAACCCTAAGGAAAACCTATCATGAGGTTATTTGCCATGCCCTTCCTCTGAGGCTGAGAGAGTGTGACTTGTCCAAGGGCATCAAATGGGTTTCCATGGCTTAACGGATTCAGACCCTGGTCTTTGAGTGTCCTAGTCCTGAACTCAAACCTCTATACCGAACTGGCTCTTAAAACCAGATTAATATTAATTAATTAAAATCTGTCTTTAGTCCCCAGTGTCACATTGAACTATTTAGTGATGCTGAAGCACTAAGCCACTGAATGGCAATCACACGATGTCTCAGGAGTAAGAGGGTTTGTCAAGAGTAAGGGGCATTCTCAGCAGAGAAAATGCTTGCAGTTAGTTTATATTTGGATAGAACTATGAAGGACCAAGATACTTTTTTTGCATGGGGGGTTGTTTTTCTACTATTTGAAAAACAC
Organism: Gambelia wislizenii; assembly: GCA_030847615.1. NCBI lineage: Eukaryota > Metazoa > Chordata > Lepidosauria > Squamata > Crotaphytidae > Gambelia > Gambelia wislizenii. Next base: position 223,850,040 of record JAUMIR010000003.1, on the reverse strand, counting down.
TGGTCCTACTTCTCTGTGACCATATGCCTGGGAAACTTTGTTCATGAATCCAAGTACAAATATTTGTGTGAATATGCATATATTAATATGTATGTGTGGTTAAGCATATGGAGAACAGGGATGAGAATTCCTGCTATCTGGGATGTACTACCTGCCTTGTCTTCCTTGGCTGAATGCTAGGAGAGGGAGGATGGTGAGAGAGAAGAAATGGGGAAGTAAGGGTCCCCTTTCATAGTCACTTTGGCTGTCAGGTTGCAACCCTTACTATATATGCTAATCCAGGTGTACAGCCCATTGAACTCAATGGTGTCTGAGTTTACATTGATAGTACTGCATTGTTAACTAAAGACATTATAACACCAGCCTTGTGTCTCAGCAATCATGTTATTAAAGGAAACAGGGACATACCAGTTGTAAAATGCTTATTATCAGACCTCTCTTCATTCATGCAACTGTGCTCCTTTGGCAACCCCCTGGTGGGATAGGTACCTTTGCCTCAGTTCCGGGATGGCTGCTGTCACATGGCATGAGGGGACCTGATTCTCCCCCTCCCCCTCACTCTCCCCCCCCCCCCACTATTCCAAAGCAGGATGACTCTTCTGTACAAAACATCTTGGGCTCTTTCTTCTGTATCCCTTCTGTGCATACAAAGAATCTAAAAAGCTCAGATCTCCTATTTTCTATCTGTAAAGCAGCTTTGAAAATAATACTTTTGAGCTGGAAATTAACTGTGAGATCATAAAAGGGCTGGCCAACCCTTTTAGGATCAATCACATTATTTTCATAATGAGCATGTCACTTACAGGACATACACATATACGCCTGGATTTGGAGAATCACAATATGACTATTCTGAATGGGAAACAGCAAGTTTTGGTGCCTAGAAAAGATGGAGAGCTGAGTTAGGAGATGGCTGAAGAAACACTAGAATGGAAGGAAAGACCAGTAAGAGAGAAAAAGGATACAGAAAAGAGAAACATCCCTGAGGGAGGGCGGGAAGCAAACTTAAGCAAAGGAGGAATAGGTCAAATGACTACTGGGGGCAGAGAGAGAAAGACTAGTGGAAAGAGTTGTGATGGGGACAAAAAAGAAAGAGCTCAAGTCTTCTTTTCTGAACCTCAACTCTTATTCTTTTTTCTCCACCAGAATGTCTGTAAACATATACTATACATGCTCATCTTAGGGGGGAAAGTGTGTGTGGGTGTTTCTATTATGGTGAGAGCCAAACTGTTTGCCAGAGTGACTGATTGTGCTTAAACAAAATATGAAAGGTTGAGAACCATTGCTTTTATTGATGGACAATATTGTCCAAGACTGATAGATGGAGAATCATAAGAGAAAGCAGAACCATGAAGTTGCCCATTAACAGTAGTGATGCAGCTATGAATGTGCCAGAGGGTCTAATTCCAAGGGACTAAAGTGCCAAGCTACCACTCATTGCCATCCAGAGACTGATGGGTATTCTAGCAATGACAAATGGGTTATTTACCAGCCTGCACCACAGGACGAACACCACCATCCCCACATTGCCATTGGCAAATCTGTGCTTAAGTCCGTTCAGAGGTTCACCTACCTGGGAAGCATCATCTCCTCAGATGCCAAGATTGACAAAGAGATCGATCACAGATTAGAAAAGGCATATGGTGCATTTGGAAGACGTTACAAAAGAGTCTGGAGTAATAAACACCTGAGGCGAAGCACAAAAATCAATGTGTATAGAGCCATTGTACTGTTATTCTCCTTTACAGGTCTGAAACATGGGTCACCTATCACCACCACTTATGACTCCTTGAACGCTTCCATCAGCGCTGTTTACACACAATCCTAAATATACTCTGGACTATGTGACAAATGTTGCTGTTCTTGAGCAAGCAGGGATCACCAGCATTGAGGCCATGATATTGAGAACACAGCTGCGCTGGGCAGGGCAAGTTTCATGAATGGAGGACCATCACCTCCCAAAAATAGTACTCCACGGTGAACTCGCCACGGGTCAGCATAAGAGGGGCGCTCCAAGAAAGCAATGCAAGGACTCCTTGAAAAAAATATCTCAGGCTTGGCCAAATTGATCACCAACTATGGTCTGCCCTAGCCTCACACCGAGAGGCATGGAGACGCACTATCCACAATGCTGCAGTCTTATTTGAGAACTCACACCGAACAAGTCTTGAAGAGAAAGGACAACGCAGAAAGAATCACAACCCAGAAACATCACCCAAGGAGACCTTCTGCTGTGCTTTCTGCAGTTGGACTTGTTTATCTCAGATTGGCCTTTTTAGTCATCAGTGCTCTTGCAGAAAGCGCAGGATGAGTCCTTCCTGAATCTTCGTTTATGAAGAAAAGCCAGAGAGAGAGAGAGAGAGAGAGAGAGAGGTCTATTGAGGCTGATGTTATTCACCACAACACCCTTTCTTTCTTCTCTACAGTAGGGAGAGTTTGAGTGGCCATCTAAATGCTAACAGGATACTGTAGTTATTTTCACTTGAAAATATATTGCCCTTTCTCTACAACAGAAAGAGTTGCATTAATAATGGTCATTACCAAGTAAACATTTCAGAAACTAATACCATTTTCTTCCAGTAGTTGGGCTTGGATATAAGTGAGTTTGTAGTAAGAAAATGTACACATTCAGAATATTTCATCTTCTTCTTTTTAAAATCAGATTTACCAAACATAATTTTCCCACACTCAAGGAGGTAGGATCACTTTTACAGCACAGAATGAGAGGCAAAGAAAAGGATAAATATTACTTGTGCTTTTCACAACTGAAATAATGTGCCTGGTTGTCTAAAGACCCTCCAAGAACATTAAGTCCAGAGTCTAAAATTACCTAGCTGCACCATTTATCAACACTCAGCACCTGGACAACAGATTGAGCAGACACAGAGGTTACCTGTATGTCTTATCTTCCACACTGTGGTAAAATGTATTGTATTTCCATTTAAAAGAGGGTTGGGGAAACCTGTGGCCCTTTCAAATATTGTTGAACTCCAGTTCCCCTCAGTCCTAGCCAGCCCGGCCAATGGTGTGGGATGATGGGAGCAGTAGTTCACCAACATCTGGAAAGTCAAAAGGTCCCTCCATACCTGTGCCAATAATTCCTTATGGGAATTATTTTAAATTGTTCATCTATATAATGAAAAAAAAAGTTGTTGCAATATTGTGTAAATCCTCATTTTGGGTGATATGTATTCCATTCACTTCACATAGTTAATTAAGTTCTAGAATGCAGAATAAGCTTGTGTTTCTTTCTTTCTTTCTTTTTTTTTTAAATTTAAGCCAAGATGGCCTAGGACTGTTTGCAAGAATCCAGAGTTACAAGTTGTGGGGATTATCAAGCCTTTGAGTTGTGCCAGCAGGAAAAGTTCCCTGTAACCTAAAAACACAGCTCCATACCATGGAGGTTTATCTGTTCATGTTAAAATAAATAAATAAACCAATAAAAATAAAACAAGGATCCAGGGGAAAAAAATCAAAATGATACATGTCTGCCTGGGAGGCCAACGTGGCAGTTCGTGGACCCACATTCCACTCCCGCCCTTCTCCCGCCTCAGTTCATATGATCCTTGATTTTATTTGCTGCTTGGGTGGTTTGGTGTCCTTAGCTCTTTTCACACTGATCTAACAGTTGTGTTTGGAAATAATTGCCAGGGGTGCAGGGTGAATAACTAAATCGGCTTTTGGATTCCTTCTGAATGTCTTTGTTGTCATGCAATTAGCTGGGAGGAGGGGAAAGAAAAGGAGTGTGAATCTCTAACTAGCTGAGACTTGCTGCCATGGTGGTTAGATTCATATTTATAGATAGCATTCTGGAAGCATACATTCACCTACTCTCCCCACCCACTAACACAAGAAGAAATAGTTCTTTTCAGAACAGAATTCACAAGTTGCCAAGCACTAAAGGAGGGCAGTTCAAATAGTTTTTAAGTTTCTTCTCCACCAACCTGTTTCAAAGAATTGTGCATGTTGCACAGACATGTTCAATGTGGACTAATAATACCAACAGTATTTTTTTTCCAGTGGTTACCTCAAGCCTCACAACATATCATTATGATTTAGGGTCACGACAGAGATTTTAGTATGACTCTTGACTATTGCTCCATTCTCTATGTGTAGTGTGTGTGTTTACTGTAAAATGTGATTTAAGACCAGAGGTTAGCAAGCACTTCTTGATTAAAAACAAGAACAGCTAATGTAAAGTTTTGGCCATAGCAGGTGAAGTGGCACATTGATGAGGTCATGAGCAAGGTATTCCCACAGCCCCCATCCAAAGTACCAGCCCCCCTATGAGGTCAGTCCTATGGGGATGGTAGTACTGAAACACCTTGGCCTGCTTTGTTTGTTTGTTTGCTTGTTTAGTGGTGGGCATGAACTGTTGTTATGTTCCTTTGAATGCTTTCCAACTTATGGCAGACCACCACAGGGTTTTCTTGGCAAGATTAGTTCAGGAGGATTTGCCTTTGCCTTCCTCTGAGGCTGAGAAAGTGTGACTTCCCTAACATCATCCAGCGGGTTTCCATAGATGAGCTGGGATTCGAAACCTGTTCTGCAAAATCATAGGAGATTATCACATGGGCCATTTTAAAATGTCCCTGTCCTGGTAAGTCTCCCACCCAAACCACTCCCACCCCACTTCTGTGCCTGTAACAGTTTTTTTAAAAAGTTTTCAAATACCTACCTTATTCCGTGATGGAAACTGCTCTCCCTCTCCTCGGCTTCCGTGCAGTAAATGCAGCCACTATAAAGCTGCTTTTACTACAGGGAAAGAAAATCCTGCTCATTCTTGCGAGAGAACGATTGCGTGGGAAATTTAATAATAAAAAATAAACCAAACGCCCCCCACAACGCACTTTAAAAACCCCAAGTAACCCGGGGGGGAGGAACAGTGTCACTTACCTCCTCATCTTGATCCTACCTGAAAGTGTTCTGAATGGACCTCTCAGTGACGTCACGTTACGTCGTCATTGTGCCAGGACAACGGGGCTCTCATTCATATGCCCGTTATTCCATTTCTGTAATGGAACGGGCTCCTTATTGATGACTTTCCCCCATCAATAAGGGAAAACGGAGGAAGCATGGAGCCAGCATGGGTGGAGAACATGACAGGGATTACATCGTCTGATAGGTAAGCTTTTTAGCATCTCGTGTTGTCCCTGTCCTGGGATATTTGGCTTGTGTGATAATCTCCATAATCCAACACTGATACTATGAACCAGATGGGAATTATGCTACAGCTGTCCCTCCCCCTTACTATCATGTTTCTGTGTTCTGCATACCCTCCAATTCTCCTGGTTTGGCAGGGACTGTCCTGATTAATCCTCTGTCGTCGATATTTTCAGATGCTTTTAAAATGCATTTTCTGCTTCTCTTTGTTTTTTATCAGATTCTGAGACTTTGGGTTGTTGTTTTTTTTCTTTGTGAGCTTTTTCACAAAGTCCATATGCACAACAGGACTGATGCACAATGAGACCCATGCGCACCAGGACACCAGCTAGGGAGTGTCAACACATATTGGTAGGGACCAACACAACACCAGGACATCTTTGGCAGTGCCTTGATATGCATCTTCACAATTCACTAGAAGGTCCCTTTGCACCTCTGCTATGCAGCTGAATATGTATAAAGTAAACTTAGATTGCAGTACAGAATTATAGTCATAGTTGGTACTCATTTCACTCAATGGAGGAAATAATACAAGGGGGGGAAATTCTTGCTCTTCCCAGTAGACTTAGGTGATAGCAAACTGCTGCAGTCTCTCCTAGCTTGTGTGTTCTTCATTAATTACTTTTGCCATCGTGACTATTCTCTGATGTTGCTTGGCCACATGTGTCCCAATTTTCATCTGTGAAATGTTGGAGTGCATGGTTCTGCCTCTAGTTGTAGCATCTTTCTGTGATGCACATTGTAGCAGTTGGGGGTTAAAACAAGAAGGCAGCTGTTGTAAACATTTCAGCCCACTGCTTCTTCACTCTGTGCTAGGCCACCTTCGCAAAGGAATCAGAAGGACACACTTATTGCTTACCACTTGGATCAGCATATGGGCAGGTGCTAGGGGCCACAGATCTAGCAGAGACCACTGTATCTGAAATTTTCAAATCCTTGGACAGTTTCTTGGGCCCCAGGTCTCTGACAGGGGACACTGCTTTGGACTGATCTTAATCCCCCCCCCCCGGGACTCAGCACTCTAAGCATTGCCATGTTTATTTATTGGATTTATATCCTGTCTTTCTCCCAAGATGGGATTCAAGATGGGATTCAAGACGGGTTACAATAATTTAAAAATACAACTAAACCCTCACAAATTACAAAAGTTAAAAAACAATTAAATTAAATTTCCATTATTAAAATATAGTTAAAAACACATAATTAAAAACATAAAATCTATAAAAAATACATTACAAAAACAGCACACCAAGTAAAATTTACATGGGAGCTCCACAGTCCGGGTGTTGGGTACTTTTTAAGTCCCCACAATCACCCTAATTCAGCTTCAATTTTGGTGCAATGTGGCAAATTAAAATATAGCTAGAAATATTTAGAGCAGCTTTATTAGCACCAAGTTGTTCAGTCTGGGCCCACTGACAGAGGAGGGGAAGAAACTTTGCCTTGATCACATGCTGAGGGCCTCCTTCCCAGCTTCAGAGTGACACCAGAAGCCGTGGTAGAGGTGTCTGGCAATACACCATGGCATGCAGGTATGGACTCCTGCGTCAGACCATCTGGGTTTTCCCAGGGTTTATTTTGAAAGGTTTTAAAAAGGCTTACCCTAGCATCCCCCCAGCTTTGCCTTGGACATCATTAGGACTGTCCAGAGGCAAATCGGGACAATAGCTCTGTGTTGTCTGGATTGCAGGGTTCCAACACAGGGGGAAGCTGGGGTAAATTATCTGTCTAGATAAGCCCTTAATCTCAGTTTTGTACCATTTCTCCAAATCTCACCAGCATTTTCTACTTCTCTTTGTTTTATAACAGATTGTGAGACTGTTGTTTTTTTTCTTGGAGAATTGTGCATATTCTGGTATGTATTTTTCCTAATGTACACATTTTTCAATACATTCTTCTTAAAATACACATTCCTATATGTGTTTTTCCCCATTGACTAGAATTGAAATATAGCTTATTTAAATTAAACACTCTCTCAGAGTGTTGTGGGGTCTCCTTCCTTGGAGGTTTTTAAACAGAGGCTGGATGGCCATCTGTCAGGGATGCTGTGATCATGATTTCCTGCGTGGCAGGGGGTTGGACTGGATGGCCCTCGTAGTCTCTTCCAACTCTACAGTTCTATGATTCTAGGATTCTATGTTTTTCAGGGATAGGTTCTGCTCATTTATTTGCCTAAAATTCAAGCTGACACTTGTGGTTCCTTGCTGATGATGGGATACCACAATATATATACATACTTCTGTTAATAGTCTTGCCAACCACAATTTGGATAAACTTTTTTTAAAGGTTAATACCTAACATTTATTTTTCATCCCTAACTGGAGACTATTAGACCTACAGCCTTAAATATAAGCCTTTCCAGCCATTTAAGATGGATTTAAGTACACAATCTTCTGTCATAAAGAAGAAAGCTGGTTAGAAAATGTATTGAGTTAAACAATTTTATTATAAAAATAAAAGAAAAATAAAAAAGAAAACAAATCAACACTTTTCAAGTTCTCTGCTACTTGGTTGCTTCTGTGTCCTTGTGTATAAATGTTGAGGATGAATAAAAACAATTCAAGGGGGTGGATAAAGATACAGTGGGCCCTCAGTATCTCCTGGGGTTTGCTCAAGTCACGTTATATACAATGGCATAGTAAAATGGTGTCCCTTATATAAAATGGTGAACAGCCAAGTTTGCTTTTTGGAATCCCCCCCCCCACACACACTCCAAAAAATATTTTCAAGCCATGATTGGTTGAATCCATGAATGCAGAACCCATAGATGCAGAAGACTGACTGTATTTGTTCTTTACTAATAGGAGTAGGACATGTAGCTTGGTAGTAAAGCATACAGCTTTCATACATAAGGATCCAGGTTTAATCTTTGGCATTTTAGCTTAGAGATTGAGAGGGGGAGGGAGAAAAGGAGATGGTAGGAAAAGAAGTTCTTACCATGAAATATTTTTAACTCAGGACAGGATGAGACAGAGCCAATATACTACCTTACTGCGACGTTGAACTTTTATCAGCATTCCCCTCCAGCCCCGAAGTAATTCTTCCAAGCCTTTTTAAAAATTTCTCATTGCCACTTCAAATAAATATCCAACTATCTCCCCGACTAGCCTGGGGACCCAAAAACCATGTATAAATACAATTCTCCTTGTAGGCTGCATGCACCCTTGATGACAATTTGCATAGTTTATGTAATAGCAGAATATATTATATATTGCTCCTGGAATATAGAACGACCTTTATTTAATGGGGCTAGCTCATAAATATGTCTTGTTCTGCAAGTGAGTTTATTTCCACCACTGGTGATTGAATGATATGGTGCTGTAAAGTATGTGTGAGTGTATTGTGTACCTATGCCTCTTAGAGTAGCTCACTGTTTTTAACCTAATTATCCTTCTGACATGCACACACTGTAGTCTTGATTTCAGTTGACAGCTAAAATGGTTAGTGTCCCCCATAGCAAAATTAGTGTTCTCACAGGAACATAAAAATATGAAAGCCTATAAATTATCTCTGCCAAACATGCCTGGGCCACAAACAAGCTCTTGAACTATCAACTCTTACCTTAAGGGTGCTTCTTTCAAGGTCAGGTTTAAGGCGTGGAAGTAGAGCAGGGCTGAAAAACGTGTGCTCCCAACATTAATTCTCCCACTGTGCGGTCCAGTCTTGTGTGTGTTTCTACACATAGAAGCCCTGTGTGGAGTCCAATCCAACTTTCTCCCAAGGATGTGAGCACAAGATTGCATTTTTAGTGCATGAGTAGGACTCTTTCAATCTGAATAATTTTAGATAGCACAGTAGTGAACTGGATGCTCTGATTTAACCTCAGAACTCATAAGAACAAAATACAGTAAATGCTTCACCAGGTCACACTAACGACCATCAAGTACAACACTGGATTTTCAGCAGTGTCCAGATGATACTCTGAAGTGCTCATAAATATGCAGAAGTTCTCTTGTTTGTCCCTAGCATTGGTGCAGAAGGGACATCCCATTTAGCTATCACAGAGCATAACCTTTTTCTCTGTAATCTTCTCCAGTCTATATTAGTGGCCATCAAAGCTGTACAGTATCTTGTAGAAGTTATTTTTTTTATATTAATTACAAGGCTTGGGAATATTATTTTTCTGTGCTATAACTGGCCATGCTGGTGGATGCTGGGTTGTGTAGTCCAAAAAAGAAACTTTTTTCAATCTCTGGTATGTTTTGCGCAAAGAAAACATTTTGTTTTCCTTTACTGGGTGTCTTATAAGGTTTTGTGAAAGAAAAACGGAGAGAAACGTTCTACTCCGTACCATTCAAAATTTTTAAAAGCTTTGTTGTACAAGCTTTTTCTTGTAGGTAAGCTATCTTTTATCCCTGTAGGAGACAATTCTGTTCTATAGGAATTATTCTAAGAATTATTTATTCTGTTCCATAATGATATCTTACAGGTGATTTAGCCTTCATTATTGTGTGCAAAAATACAGATTTCCAAAATGAAGAATAACTGTATCATTCTTTTGTATGGATGAAATTTAAATAAAACTCTGTCAGTGATTCAGGTTGTGTAGGTTCTCTACCTTCCCACTCAACAGGGGAAAATAAGATCCATGGCTGACATCCTATTAGTGACATACTGTATGCAGGCATTACTGAAAGTTACACGTGCATATATAACTATTTTAGTCATGGCAGATGGAGGAATTTTGCATTTCCATCTGCTAGCTCCCTCTCCATGCCACTTGCCTGTCTGTTTGCTGGGAACCTCTCCCTATGACCATCCTGAGGTCAAGGGAGGACAGGTGTAGACAAGGTGCAGCCAGACAACCAGACAACCCCATTCCTCTTGGGGAAAGGTGTGCTCTTGGACCTCCTTGGGGGGGGGGGAGATTCTTCTGCTGTCAGATGCAGGAATGGAGCCAGTTTACTCTTTGCTTCACTTCATTCTTACCCTATCCTCCCCTGGCCATGAAAGACCATGAAGACACTTAGCCAGAAAACAGGCAGATTGAACATACAGGGAGGAGGAAAGACACATCGATATATCTGGTGGAACTTTAAGATTGGCCAAATCAGTGCAGGATCTCGGAACATGTTTCAGGGGATAGAAGAAGTTACTAGTGTCTGATGACACTGGATTGTTTGTATTTGTACAGTCTGAACCTGCAAATGACTGTATAGATTCAACAGGAGGACAGAATGGACCTGTAGGATGTCAGGGAATGATAGGACATGCAATCCCCAGCAGAAGACAAAAACTGTCTCAGTAGCAACCCGTTCCCAAGAATACTCACAGAGAGTGCTTGACGTCCAAATAAGCAGGAGGCACTTTTATCTTCAAACTCAAACAGTTGCAATATATACAAATAGTTACAATTCAGGGAGAAACTGCTTCACCAGGCCTCAGCATTCACAGGAAGAAGGGTGAGCTCTGTTCTGAGCTCTCTTATATACACAGTCACAATGCATTGGCTTACTCTATCACATGATCTTACACACCAATAAGAACCATCCTTCTGTAGCTAAGGAAGACTAGGCAGTTCATGGAGTCAGCCATTTTTACTAGGCATGACCCTGCAGTTTGTTTGGCCATTTTATAATGGAGTTCAGTTTCTAACTCCTGACATAGGAATCCACAGGAAATATTCTAGAAAGTGTCAGGGGATGATGGGGCAATCAATCCCCAGGTGAAGCCAAAAACTGTCTCAGCAGACGTGGTAGCAACCCTTTCCCAAGAATACTCACACACAGAGAGTTTGGCGTCCAGAAAACAGGAAGTGCTTTTAATCTTCAGTAGTTTCAATATGTACAGAGACAAAGTGCTACACCAGGCATCTCAGGATCATAGGAAGAGAATGATCTCTGTTCTGTCTTGCTTTTATACACACCAATACAGCATTGGCTTTCCCAAGCACATGGTTACATTGCATCAGATTTCTACCTTCATGGTTTTGTACTGTAGTAACCCTTCTTCTGATGCAATCCTTCTCATGCAGCTGTAGCATGATTAGCATGACTGGCAGTTCATGGAGTCAGTCATCATGACTCAGCATGATTTCTGCAGTTTTTTGGCCATTTTAAAACTTAGGGTTCAGTACCCAATTCCTGACAATCCCCTCCAAAATGTTCAAACTACTGAGCAGGACACATGTTATCATTGCAACATAACATCATACACATACATTGTTAGACATCAATCGTCTGTCGGTTGACCTTTCCCTTTTTTGACACCTTTCACTTTACACAATAGTGACAAGGCCCAGCCTCTTTGCCAACTCCTCGTGGCTTCCTGCTGGAAGGGCTTTTGTGAGCGGGTCTCTGATGGACAGTACTTCAGACACAGGACACCTTCCTGTATTAACTGCCTCACATTTTGGTAACCTACCGCAATATATTTTGTCCTACATTTCAGATTTCCTGCTTCTTCCATCACTATGCAGGCTTGTGAGTCCTCATGCACCTCCACAGGCATTTGGCATGGCTCACCAATATCTGCAAGCATTTGCCTTGCCCATTGTATCTCACTTGCCATCTCAGACAATGCTATGAATTCAGCTTCTGTGGTACTAATGGCTACACAGTTCTGCTTCTTGATCTCCACAGTATGGGACTCTCTGCATACCCCGGTCACTGACTTCCAACCTGGCCACTGACTTCCTGTCTAAAGTCTCTGCAGCAAATGAACTGTCCACATAGCACTCCAGGGCCACCTGACTTCCTGTCAGCTTCAAGCTCATGTCCCTAGTTCCCTTGAGAAATCTGACCACTCTTTTCAGGGCTTCCCAATCTGCCCTCCTTGGCTTGGAGACTCTTCTGCTGAGCACCCCAACTGCAAAACTGATATCAGGCCTTGTGTTGTTTGTGATAAACAACAGACTGCCTACCACTGAGTGGTACAAGTCTGGCCTCTCAAAACCCTGTTCTGCCTCTAAGTTCACAAAATCAGTGGTCAATGGGGACCTGACCACTTTTGCCTCACTTAACCCACACTTGGCAACCAAATTGTCAATCTTCTTCTTCTGACTGAGGAAAAACTCTCCATTAATGGTTCTCTCTACCTCTATGCCAAAATAACACCTCAGGTTGCCTAAGTCCTTTAACTTGAACTGATTTTCTAACTCCACCTGCACCTTCTTGACATCTTTGGCACTCTTTGGTGGCACACAGAGGCCATCCACATAGATGACAAGCATGACAACACTATCTCCTGCCCCCCTGGTGTATACACAGGTGTCTGCAACACCCCTTGTGTACCCTAATGACACCAGAACTTGGTGTATGCACTTGTTCCAGCACCTGACGCTTTGCTTCAAGTCATAGAGTGCTTTGTGCAACAAGTACACCTTACTCTCACCTGTGCTGTCATACCCAGGGGCCTGTTCCATGAACACTGTCTCCTCAAGATCACCATTCAGGTATGCTGTCTCAAAGTCAAAGTGTTGCACAACCATTTTCCTCTTGGCTGCTACAGCTAACACTAATCTGAGACTTTCTGGCTTTGCTGTGGGTGAAAAAGTTTTGTCAAAGTTTGTGTAGCACTCCTGTGAAAAACTTTTTGCAACCAAGAATGCTTTACATTTTGTGTTCCATCAGGCATTTCCTTCAGCTTGTAGACCCACCTTCAACCAACAACCTTCTGGTCTTTGGGCCTCTCTACTACTTGGAACACTTTCCTCTCCACCAGTGACTCGAACTCAGAGTCCATGGCTGAGTTCTACTTCTCCTGCTCTTATTGGGAAAATTTTAGGAGATCCTGAAAGCTTGCAGGCTCCTCTGGTCTGACACTGCACAGCCTGGCCTCCTGAACTACAAATCTGTCAGGAAACTTTCTGACCCTCCTTGGCCTTCTGGGGATGATCACCCTAGTTCTCCCTGACTCATCTTCACTTGCACTACTGCTAGCTTCTCTCCTTGTGCCAGGTTCCCTCTTCAAGAACGTGTTGGGTTCAATGTGTTTGAGTGTGTGTTGAAGTACTAGGCTTTTCTTCCTCAGCCTCCTCTTCATCATCATCACTTTCAACCATCACTCCATTTGTGGGACTTTTGGAAGTTGTTGGCACATCCCTCCCTAAGGGAACAAAAACCTCCTGATTGCAGTGCAATCCATCCCACTCTGAATGCATTTCAAATTTTGCACTCCTGAACTATGTCACCATACCAGGAGAGAGGGAAAATATGTACTTATTACCCTCATAGCCAAGAAAACACAGCCTCCTGGTCTTAGGCTGCCCAGGTTTCTTTAGGCTAGGGTGAATAAGTACATTTGCAAATTGCCCCAAAATCCTCAGGTGCTTGAGGTTTGGTGCTCTACCATACAATAGACAATATGGGGTCTGATTGACACTGCACGTCCACAGTCTATTCATATGGTAAGCAGCAGGTCTCACTGCCTCTCCCCACAGTGCAGGTGGGGCTTGTGCATCTTCCATCTTGCCCTCCATCATACCCTTTAGCATCCCAATTTTTCTTTCAGCAAGCCCATCCTCCCCTGGAGACGCGGGGTTTGTGGTCTTGTGCCTGATGCCCCTCCTACGTAACCAATTCTGCAGATTGTTGGATAAGAATTCCCCTCCTTTATCAGTCACTAGACTGGAAACTTTAAAAGACAGGAATTCGCATTCCACCATGTTTACCCAGTCACGGAATGTCTCTGCAGCTTGACTTTTCTCCTTTAGTAAATACATGTAGGTGTACCTAGTCTGTCTTTCCACAATTACAAACAAATAACAATTACCCCCTACAGTAGGTTTATAGGGGCTAGCCAAGTCAGCATGGACAACCTCAAAGGGTCTTTGGGTGACACACCTGGTCTTTTTGGCAATTGGGAAAGCCTTCACCTTAACTTTCCTACACACGGCACATTCTAAAAAGTGTTGCATATTTTGACTAGGGCAAACTTTTGCTAGCTCCTTTAAACCTTTGAAACTAGCATGGCCCATTAGTCTGTGGTAAAAATGAACACATTTGTCATGTAGGGGCACATTGTCTGCAGGATTCACATTTGCCACCTTCCCTTTAGATAACATGTAATACAACCCATGTTTCTTTATCCCTCTTGCACAGACATTATTCATGTTATGTCTTTCTGTTATTGTACATTGATCCCCTTCAAATATCACCTTATAACCATCTGTGGTAATTTGGGATACACTCAATATGCAATTTTCCAGTTTGTTCACACATAAGACATTATCAAATTCTTTGTCAAAAGATGGGACATATGCAGTGCCCATTTTCTGCACCTTGCTGGGAGCACCATCTGCAAGTGTAATATTGGTTATAGAAGCATTTTTAACATTGCTTAACATTTTCACATCATTTATCATATTATGAGTTGCCTCACTATCTAATAACCAAGTTTTCCCCTCATTACCATCAGGATAGTGCTTTGCTATTAAGGCATGGCTTCCAGCCTGAGAGGATGCACTCCTGCGTTGCCCTTTATTTCTGCTGCTGCCCCTCATTTCTTCATGTGCAGGCATTTTACAGTCCTTTTGTGAATGTCCAGGTTGTTTACATTTGAAGCAGCGTCTGGCATAGCTGCAAGCTGCTTCCTCCACAACCTGTGGCTGATTCTCCTCCATCCTGGAATCAAACTGCTTGTGCTGAATGTCTCCCAGAATACACCCAGCCACAAGGTCTACAGATAAATCACGCTCTCTGATGCTTTGCAGACTGTAGATCAGGAAATCCCATTCATTTGGCAAACTACCCAACACTTGTGGGCTTCTGGAATCTCAACCCCCCTGTTGGCTACCTCTTGGAGAAGCCATATCATCTCCTCCAAATGTGTTTTCACACAGCTTTGTGTTATACAGTCTCTTAGACCAAATCATCTTTGAGAGGCAAGAGGAGTTCTGGTGAAGATGTTCTAATGCTGTCCAGAGCTGAAAAGCTGTAACTTTTTCTGCAGCATGAATCATTTGGGAGGTGCTTAGACATAAAAGAATCTCAGCCCTGGCTTTTTGATCAGCTAGTCTGAATGCTGCAACTTCATTTTCAGAGCCTTTTGGGATTACGCTCTCATTCTCCAAAACATGCCACAAATTGTCTTTAATTAGTAAAGCTTCCATGTACATTCTCCATACTGGGTAACTGCTATCATTCAGTTTTTCAAAGCATACAGAGCTTGCAGCCTCTGCCATGGTGCTGTTTAAAAAAAACAAAACAAAAACAAAAACAAAAAGAGCAAAAACAAAAAAACCTTCACCAACTGTAAAACTCAAACAGCAGCATCTGGCAATGCTCTAAGGTCAACTACTGATAAAACAAGCCTGGCCAAGAACAGAGCCAGTTAAAAAATAAGTGTTTCTCAGCCACCTAGCCAAAAACACTCAAAACAAAAAGAGTTTCTGGGAACTTTTCAAGGAGCACCTTATCTAATCTGAGATCAATCTACTGGGCCCATAACCATTGTCAGAGGATGATGGGACAAGCAATCCCCAGGTGAAGCCAAAAACTGTCTCAGCAGACTTGGTAGCAACCCTTTCCCAAGAATACACACACAGAGAGTGTTTGGCATCCAGAAAACAGGAGGTACTTTTAATCTTCTGTAGTTTCAATATGTACAGAGACAAAGTGCTATGCCAGGCATCTCAGGATCGAAGGAAGAGAATGATCTCTGTTCTGTCTTGCTTTTATACACACCAGTACAGCATTGACTTAGCCAAGCACATGGTTACATTGCATCAGATTTCTACCTTCTACCTTCATAGCTTTGTACTGTAGTAACCCTCGTCTGATGCAACCTTTCTCATGCAGCTGTAGCATGATTAGCATGACTGGCAGTTCATGGAGTCAGTCATCATGACTCAGCATGATTTCTGCAGTTTTTTGGCCATTTTAAAACTTAGGGTTCAGTAACCAATTCCTGACAGAAAGATGTTGAGCAGAGGCCTGTGTCTAGCATCTTCTATTTGTTTCTTCGGTTTATTTTTATATGGAAGAGACATCAAGCACAGCATCTGTGTCATACTCAGGGCAAAATATACAGACTGGTAGGAGTTTGAAAGCTAATGAATATATAGATGAATGTGAGTTTGAAGAGCACCATCCTTTTTTCCTATACTCTCTCTCTCAGGAAGAGAACATGGGAGAGATCTGGTAGGCAGCTTGGAAATCTACATCAAAAGTCATCCAGGCTAGCTAGATGTAAAATCAACTCCTGTTTCCATATGTTATGACTAGTTGTTAAAATCACTTTTGGAAGGTCTTCTTTGGGTGCTGCTGCACATGATGGTATGATGGGTGTCTACCAGAAAAGAAGACTTTTCTGTGGCATCTGTAGTATACAGATTTTCCCAAGGAATATCTGCCTAGCATCCTCATTAGTAACATTTAGATAAGCATTTAATCCTTCTTTTTTATCTTTGCATTTTATTTTTTATCTTAATGCATTTGGGCATTAAGTCTTGGGGCCAATGAATACTATCAGATCAAACTTTCATCCTTCTGCAAAGAAGGCACTAATTCCCAAGCCAATTCAGAAGAGACGACTTGAGCCTTTATATCATATCCAAGATCACCTAGAAGCAACACTATTGTGACTATGTTGCCCTTGAGAGTATAACTCACAGACCCATGAACTTTACTTGGTGTATTTTTGAAATGGTACACCATTTCAAGTGTGCATGTCCAAGACAAATGGACATGCACACTTACCAGTACAGATGTGAAGTGCTCACCCAATTTTCTGTGGGTTTTGAAGGCAAGAGGCATGCTTCTTATTCTGTGAGGGTTACACCAATGTGTTTGGCTTAATCTAGTGGGAAGAACTGAAAGGTTATCAGAATTTATATATTGGCCATTGAAGAAGACAACACAATCGAAATGTTTTGGTCATTGTTTTATTGATGGCTTGTTAAGATCCATGGTAATCAATTTTCCTTCAGTTATAGATTTGTGTACAATGAACCTTCACACTAAATTGATTTTTTTTTGTATATGGATTACTGACTGACAAATTTATTGTAACTTCCTAATATTTGTTTATTACATATATATTTACCTCCTGATTTTTTCCCTAATGTCCTTTTTACCCAATTTGATATCCATGATAGCCATATATAGCATTTGTCCTACAGGCTGATAATACCAGTTAGCTTCCAGTACACTTACTTCTGAGCAAAACAATTATTTAGTAGTTAACATATAATGTTCTTTTCTTCCCTCAATGGAGATTATCTTTGTATAGGAAAAACAGTTAAATGGCCCTGAGGGGGAACAAACCTCTCATGTATCTCTTGTAAAGTTCTTCTATCTCCATGTATTATCATTTTCTAGGAGGCTGTTGCAATGTGAGCCAGAGTTTTCCCCAGCTGCTGCTGAATATAGGGTGACAACATGTGCACTGTATTAATTATATTAATGAGAACAGGATGCAGAAATGCAAATATCTTGTCATTCACTTTGATAATCCATTAAAAATAAACAGCAAAGAGAGATTCCCTTAGGGATGGACACACCTCCTCTTATTTTAATTAGAATATGCTTTGGTTTTTTAAAAAATGCATTATATCAGAGCTGCTGTTACAGTAATCTTTTGAAGGTTTCAGTTTTCAGTCTTCCTCACCAGCTGCAGTTTGGAGGAATGCATCTGTAATGGGCACCCTGTGGTTGTCCATTATCTCTATGCATGATTTTGTCAGGAGTCCAGAAGGGCATTTTTGCATTTTTCTAATCCATATGATACTGTCCTCTTTCCACAAGAGTGAGAGTAGATGGCATTCCAGAATAAATATATTCTTCATTGCAGTTATCAGTGAGGGTGGGCCAGTTCTTTAATAAGAAAATAGATATACAGTAATTAAAAAGTGTTTGGGGGGATAGAGTCCAATATGAGTCAGCAGTGTGATGCAGCAGCTAAAAAAGGCAATGTGATTCCAGGCTGCATTAATAGGAGTACAGTATCCAGATCAAGGGAAGTAATAGTGCCACTGTATTCTGCTTTGGTCAGACCTCACCTGGAATACTGTGTCCAATGCTGGGCTCCACAATTTACGAAGGATATTAAGAAGCTGGAACATGTTCAGAGAAGGGCAACCAGAATAGTGGGAGGTCTGGAAGCCATGCCCTATGAGGAGTGGCTTAGGAAGCTGGTTGAATCTGTGGATGCAGAATCCATGGATATGGAGGACTGACTGTACACTGTACAGTCGACAGCATAATCCTGTGTGTTTAGAAAAGACTATCTCCTGGGTATAAGACCTTACCAAAAGGCAGATCAAACAGTTTAAAAAAGCACATGGTACACTGACAAGTGTCAGGAGATGATAGGACACTCAATCCCCAGCAGAAGCCAAAAACTATCTCAGCAGACTTAGTAGCAACCCGTTCCCAAGAATACTCACACACAGAGTGTTTGACGTCCAAATAAGCAGGAGGCACTTTTATCTTCAAAGTCAAACAGTTGCAATATATACAAATATTAACAATTGAAGGAGAAACTGCTTCACCAGGCCTCAGCATTCACAGGAAGAGAAGAGAGGAGGAAGTGAGCTCTGTTCTGAGCTCTCCCATATATACATCTACAGGACATTGCCCTCTAGTGGCCTGACTAGGCATGACTTGGTAATTCATGCAGTCAGCCATTATGACTCAGCATGGTTCTGCAGTTGTTTGGCCATTTTATAATGGAGTTCAGTCTTGTCAGGAGTTGTATTGTCAGGAGTTATAATGTAACTCCTGACAATACAAGATCATATAGTCCAGTGATGGAAGTATGAATAGGGACTACATATTTGCATTATTTTACAGGTTGAAAACTCCCTGACTCAGAGGCTTATAACATGAGGAAGTAAAGCGAAAGTGCAGCTGGATCATTTTGCCTTCTCTTCCGCCTTACCATATGACGTTGTAGTTCTTTCATTCTGGTCCTGTGGGACATAGTTGTAAAAGTGACTATTTTCTGTAACTGGAAAAATCTGTTAGGAAAAAGACTCACTTTTCCAGTCATCCCCCATGGGACAAGAACTGAAGCACTATGATGTCACACAGTAAGGCAGAAAGGAAGGCAAAACAATTCAGTTGCACTTCCGTTTTACTTCCTCGTGTCATAAGCCAATCAGCAAAGCCCACTCAGAAGAAGTAAAGTCTAAAGCCATTGCACAATAGCCATCTTCAGCTGTTCATTATCTCTGGGTACCAGTGATGGAAGAGGCTCTCCTAAATACAACTTTTAAGATTCTAACATGCACCTTGACAACATATGATCTGTGCAAGCCTCAAGGTTGCACACATTTGTACTCAATATGTATGTGAGTATGACTGACTTGGCATCTGTGGGAAGTCTAGTCAATCAAGGATACTGACCCTGGCAGAGACCCCTATCTGTATGAGTATATGATCCCTTCAGATTGGTGCTGATCATGGATTTGTGTCCACTGTATATCAGTATCCAGGACACAGATGGGCAACTGTGGAAGGGGTAGGGGTCAATTTTTGTCTCAACCCCCCTTCTTCACAAGCCACACAGTTACCTTTCAGGAACATCTGAAGCGATATTGTGTTACTTCTGATCACAATTTTGGATGATTTTTGGTTGTTCTTTAAATTTTACAGTGGTTTTGGGAAGCTCTGGATGGCTGAAAGATGCAAACCACCATGTTTGTGGCCAGTTTGGGGTTATTTTGACCAGTTTTCAGGTGAAGAATTATTCTCAAATCAGCAGGAAAAGTTTTATTTTATTTTTTTAAAAAATTTGGGGAATTTGAGGTTTGCCGGGGCTGCAAAGGTAGAGTTTGGGTCTACTGTTGAATTAGGATGTAGGACTAGTTGGTGCTTTCTGGAAAGCTACTTTTGCATTTGATGCTACATGCATTTGATGCAGAGTCACCTGAAGAGGGCTACTAAGATGGTTCAAATCAACCATTCCGTACCTGAGAGTGGTATGGAACTACCCAACAGACAGAAGACATAATGTCACTCTCAATCAAGTGAGGAAGAATATCATCAGAAGCTAAAGGCAGAAAATGAAATTAATTTAGTTGGATATTAGAACAGCAGGGGAAATTTTTACAAAGGAATATGACTATAGTTCAGTAGAGAAAGTGCTAATTGAAACGTCAAACTGCAAAACATACAACAAATAACAATAAAAGCAAAGTTACTGTGTAGAAATGTAAAATAAAAGAAAAAGATGCAAAACAATGCAACACAAAGAAGAAGGTGCTGCCTTGCTAGATCTGAGTCAGGCTTACATGTTTTGAGAACACCTTCTGCTGAATGAAGCTTGACAAACAAACAAAAAGCCCCACAGCATTTTTGCCTACCATAGATTGCAAAAATTAAGGTGGTTGTCAAATATCTGATAGACCACCAATTTGCATGCTGGGTTAAGCTTATTGAATTAGTAGATATTGTGCTAACTGAATCTGAAGACTGACAAATAAATACATACATATATCTACGACCCTTTTGTGCATCACAGTTTAAGTATGAGTTGGAAATGAGACTGTAAGTTACTTGAAATAAAGGATCCCTAGATTTAGCACTAAAATTTGCCTTCCATTCACAGGAGGGTAGGGGCACAGGACTCCCGTGAAAGTGGGAAAACCATGAATACATACAGTGAAGGTGGGGGCAGAGCACCCCAGAAGGGCTCGTCAGGCTTGTGAAGCAGGTGGTTGGGAGGCTCCCTGGAGTGGGGCTTAGAAACAATGTGCACCTGGCCACCAGACCTCTCAGCCACCGACCCATGTCCTGAAGCCTGGGCAGCCATGCACATTCACACAGCAGCCCCACACTGCTGTGTTAGTGCTCGCAGAAGGCAGAGCAGCAGAGATCTCAATCACCAAGCAATTCCCAAAGCCTGCAGAGCAGTCAGCTTTGGGAGGCATTTGGTGGCAGCTCTGACAAAAGCTGGTGCTTCCCCTTCCTGAATCATGAGGCTGTTGTGTGGCCTCGAGCTTTGGGGGGGAGTGGAGGCAAACCCATGAATAATCAAATCTGTGAATGTCAAACCTGCAAATGTGGGGGGCCAAGTGTAGTTAGGTATTAGCTGTTATACTGTGACTATTCGACAAAGGACGCAATAGGCCAAAGGTAGGCTATGAACCAAATACAGTTGTCAGACTTGTTCATGATCACCACAGCTCCCCCCTTTCGGTTGTATAATAATGTTATGATTGTTTTGAGACTGTGGATGGCATCTTATTCCATATGGCTGAGATTTTTTATTTTTTTAATTAATGGCTGAGATTTTTTAATTGTAAATTGTGTCTCTTGTTGATTATCTCAGTTTGGGCAGAACGAGAAAAGCATTCTATGTAGAGATCCAATACAATGTTCTGCCCTTCTGGAAGGGTCTATGTAGAGTTCTTAGCTATCATTCAATTCTTACTATTTCCATATATTACTAGTAGAGCAGTGTTTCCTTATATGTTATTGTCAACCTTGTATTTCTTTCCAAACAATGTAGACCTATTGTTTACTCAGAGGAAACATACAGGAAAAGGGGCAGGAACAAATGGAAAATGAAATATTCCTGCCTATAGGCAGGAACAAATGGAAAATGAAATATTGATTTAAATGTTGAGCTCTTTTTCTTTCTGTGTGATGTGTAGTTTCAACCTGGCAGGTTGTAGAAATGTTCTATTACTTTATGCTTTCATTTGGAAAGGTTAAAACAACATTTAAAGCAATTTAGGCAAATTTAATGCTCAGGAAAATGAGGAATTAATATTACTAACTGAAGCCAAGTATGGTTTTAGCAGGTGTTTCCACATCTCCCTACAGATTTTAGCAGTGAATATTCATTCCCATCAAGGAACCATGGTAGATCTCTTCTGAGATACTCATGAGCTATTCATGAATGGTCGAATGATTCAGCTGTGTTTCTATAGTTGACAAATACTTTGTACATTTGGTTGTACATACTTTTTAAAAATATATAAATTCTTGTCATTCTATTCACATGGAAGTCTTGCTGGAGAATTTTGATTCCATTTTTCTGGGAACTGCATTCATTACAAAAATCAAAAAATCATCCCACTTGAATATTTTATAGGTATTTCTGGTTGTGTATCAGATAATTGTTTCATTATTTTTCTTCCTTTAATAAGGCATTTTGACAAATATGAGCCATAGGTTTTGCAGTTGTTTTGCATTCTCATTCCTGTGACTAACTATTATTCATGGTTATATAGCATGGTACAGATACCCCCATGTGAAAACCATTATAAAATGAGAATGCTGATAGAAAAAAACAACAACTGATGTTAACAGACCTAACACTGCAAGATTTCATAATGTCGATATGTAAATGTATGTAAACAGGAAAAAAATTTTTAAAAAGATATTGATCTAAGGTAAAGGTGCAGTAAATTTAACAATGGAATGTGATCTCAGAGCTAGTGTGATGTAGTGGTTTTATGTATTGGACTAGGACTCCGGAGATGAGGGTTCAAATCCCCGATGGCCATGGAAAGTCAGTGGGTGATCTAGGGAAAGTCACACTCTTCTAAGCTCAGAGGAAGGCAAGGCGAAATCCCCTCTGAAGAAATCTCACCAAGAAAAAAACATGATAAGGTTATGATAAGTCTGAAATAACTTGAAGGCACCCCCCCCCCATACACACACACACACCACACACAGACAGAGGAGATTATCAGATGCAGCAAAAACCACATCAAAAGATTGCTAGAAGAACAGGAACAGGTTCCATTATCAGATGACATCATCCTCCAGCATTCTGGGGGCATTGCACAGACATCCGTAAGGCATCCCTTTTTATTGGAAGTTTGTCCCTATCAATAGAAAAGGGAAGCCTTCTCTGCTGCAGTGCTGCACCCCTGGAACAGCAGAAGGATGTGGGCATCTGGTAGGGTCATCCTTTCTGTTCTTCTAGCGATCTTATGACATGGGTGGGAACACGATGTTTTGGTGGATTCCCCCGCATCTGATAATCTCCAGAAAGAAGCAATTAACAAACAGAAATACACACACACACACACACACACATTTTAAGAACAAAATGTCTCAGCTTCCACCTCCTCCAGTCTCCAAAGGTGGAACTGAGCTTTATACAGTGTGGAACTAGGGGGACACAAGAACTGCACCAAGCGACACCATCAGAGGGAGGAGTGACACCAGCCTTAGTAACACCACATGCTGCATAGTAGCTGGCAGTTTAGAACACTATGTTTTAATCATTCTTACTCAATGAAGGTATTATTCTCTAAGCTGAGGCCGGGTGGTGCTAAAGTTTTTAGTCTATAAATTCAAAAATTTGGCACCACAATGTCAAACAGGGACAAATCTGAAAGGCTGTGATGTTCCAAGCTGAAATGCATGGCCACTTGTTGCTTCAGCTTCCTGGCTGGAAAAGGAGCAAGTTAGAGCAGTTCCTGAAGCTGGTATGCAAATCTGTGGTAGTTTTGCCCATGTATTGCAGATAGCATCCTGTATGCCTGCATGCAGTCACAAACGTAAGATTGCAGGACCTGCAGGTAATATGTCATTTAATATAGCAGGTCCTGCTAGTCACTGTGCAAAAGTGACAATTTGCTTAAGCTATTGTTACCCTAAGAGGAGGGGGGTGCTTTAGAGCCCCACCCATGGTGCCAAAATCTCTATAATTAACTGGGGGAATTATTAGCTCAAACGGAAGCCTGCAAAAGGAGGGTAACTTTGGGGATCTTTTTACCTGTGTCTACCAGTACTAACTCTAGAGAGAGCACTCCAGTTAAAGTGAAATAAAGTGCTTTATTGGAATAACACAAAATGAATTCATACACGCAACACACGTGTCTAAGAATGATATAAGGCTATAGCAGAGTAAGACAGAAAGATTTACATAGAGGAAGAGATTCAGGAATATTGGGGCAATAGTTACCAGTCTTGGAGAGAAGTGCTTTGTGCAGTGAAGAAGCTCAGACATGTGTCTGTAGGTGGCACAGGAGGTTCCAATCTGTGGTGTGCTGAGAGTGTTGGGGGACTAATATTTATACCGTATTTCATATCCTGAAGGGATAGTCTGGTTATGACAAAGCCTGCATGGCTTTCTTATGGGATAGACAAAGAAATCTGAAACTCAACTGATTACGTTAATGGTTGGGAGATAGGAATTCATGGGTTTACAACAACTTTGCAAGGTTGGACAGTAGGAGGCATAGGAAGGACTTCCATAGGAATAGATTGGGGAATGGTACATTAATTATTTGATTGAATGAATCATTGCTGAGATGCCCAGGACTAGAAGAAAGGATTGGCACATATTTTTTTAACAACTGTCTTTGCTAAGGAGCTTACGCACAATCCTAATTTGGGCTTTCTTGCCATTATATTTCTAAGACACATCCCAGGTCATTGTGACCTCCAACTGACCTTTGGTTTGCCCCAGCCAACCTGACCACGAAAAGTGCCCAATATTTCCAATTATGAGGTATTGTGGGGAAGGGTAGTAGGGCATACTAACAGTATTTTCAGGGGATGCAATGCTTTAAACCACAAAGGTGCAATCCTGGGTTGCTGATTGGTCTTTTCTGGACAGCTTTTACCAGGATTTTCCTTAGATTTGTTGGCTAGTGGAAAGCTACAGCTGGTAGCTTGTTGATTGTTGTGGCTAGATGTTCCAAGTCAGTTAGCAATGGATAGCTTTCTCTAATTGCCTTATGGTAGTTAGGAAATGATGGATGGAACTCTACTACAAATGAAACATGTTGTTGGTTGTTACCTGAGTCATGTTTTTTGCGGAGAAGATTTTCTCTCAAAATGATGGTTGCTCTCCTGATGTTGTCATCCATTATATAAAGAGGATATCCCCCTTTAAGCAGATGTTGCTTGAGTTCATTGATCATTTACAGCAGTTTTCTTCAGCTGCATCTGAATCTTAGAGCCAAGGTGTAGATAATATCTCTTTTAATGTGTGTGGGGTGGCAGGATCTCCAATCCAGAAAAGCGAAATAAAGTAGTGTGGGTTTAATGTGGAGATCTGTGACAATTTTATGATTCTCTTTGGTGAGGAGGACATCAAGGAAATGGATATGTGGATGTTCAGTTGTATTACTAGATGGAAACTTGATTGTATGATGGATAGTCGGCGTTGAAGGGTTCTTTTCTGAGGAGGAGGAGAAAACATCTCCTTGAAACTGCTTCTTATCTTGTTAATGGATGGAACTATGCTGACCTTTATTTTGACTGAACATTCTTCCTAGAAGGAAGACAGGTGTGTATGTCTGTGGTCCTTGGTCTCATGTAGGGATGAAAAGAATATTCAAACCCTTTAAAATGTCAAATATATATAACTTGAGTGTTGAGAAACCATGATGAGGAGACTCCAGGACTGACAATCTTTGCATCTGAGATCTTATTTTATACAAAATTTGCATGTGGGTTTGGGAGAGCATTTTTTTTTTTGGCCCAGAAAGATAATTTTCTGTGCAGGAAGCCACATTTTCTGTGCAGAAAATTCTGTTTTCTGGGCCTAAAGCCCCACAAAAACCCAGGCATATTTTGTACAAATGATGTCCAAAACTGTAAATAGTCCCTGAAAACTGTGCAGTTTTTAAAGACTTGCTCATAGCAGGCAGAAAACTGCTGAAATTACTCATTGCTGCCTTTGAGACTGTAGTTAGCAAAGACCTACATCCCTAGTCTCATGGCAAATAGTTATTCAACTATTTTGATTGAATAACTGAACCTATTCTGGGGATGGGGTTCATAACTTTTAAAATTCAGAAAAAAGCCCAGAGTGGACTTACCACCTTGACATGGAACCACCAGCTGCCACTGGCTTGAACTCATGAACTTGGATATACTGTGTTGTCATTCCCTACTGTACTGTTGATCTCATAACTGTTTTCAGCCAAATAGTACAATGTATTGATACTCAGATAGTGACAAAAGGTGGTAAGGCAGGGTAGTAACAAGAATGAATCTTGCAATTCTGTGGTTTGCAGGTACAAACATTTGCAGCAAATCTGAGATGCTGTGTGGAACAAGAAGGTTGCACTTCTGAAAACAAGTTGCTTCAATCTCATTTATTTTGAACATAAGCATTCAATAAGATTTAAACACCCAACTGTAGCCCATGTCAAAGTTGATCTATTATAAACCTAAAATTGGCATCTTTTCAATTCTGAGAAAAAGCAAGTCTTTCTTTGTATTCAGAGTTTCCCTGAGATGGTAAATGCATTTCAGGAGTAGCTAGCTTGGTTCCTGGAAAAAAAAATCTAGGAAGAAGCATAAATTATTTGTGGAGCTCAAGGTTTATTAGTGTTTGTTCTTTTAATCACCTTGATTCACTTTTAATCTATTTTAAATTCAATTTAACAATCTAATTAATAAAATAAAATAAAACCTGTCCTTTCTTAGCGTCTTTACATTTATAGGGGCTTTACAGTGTGAAATATAAACTACATAATAATGCGACAAAATCTGAACTTGGAAAGTTATTCTTGAAGATTGCCACTCCCAGAATTCCCTAGCTAGCATGGCCATTTTGGGGGTGGTAGTCCAAAAAAGTAACTTTTCTGGACAATGCTGAAGGTGTTACTCAGAGTGTTTTAAACTATCGGCCCTTAAATAAAAGAGGAACCTAGGTAACAAGGCTGAAAAGACTTCACAATATTCATATGTACTGATATACAAATAATGAATTAAAAGTGTGATACAGAGATTCAGAAATAAGACTCCATAGAAAGTACAGGAAGAAGGGCGTCAAAACCTGCCTACACTCAAGCTTTTACAGACCTTTGTTTTCAAATAATTGCTACAGCAATGATCAATGGAAGATATTCTCACACACCTTTGTGTATTTGTGGGGCCCCCAAAATTGAGAATTTGCCTCATTCTTTGTTCTTCTGTTCATTATATTCAGAACCAGGAATCAAAGTTCAGGGGTCTATTCTGTCTCATCTACATTCTAATACTGTTTTTGAAATAATTTCTGTCTCCTGTCTGATACTGACTCTATGGTAACCATGGTGGCGCAGTGGTTAAATGCCAGTACTGCAAGTCACCACGTTGCAAGTTCAATTCTAGCGGGCTCCAAGGTTCACTCAGCCTTCCATCCTTTTGTAGGTCGGTAAAATGAGTACCCGGCTTGTGGGGGGGGGCAGTTAGCTAACACACATTGGAAACTGTTTAATGCAGTGTAGATGTGTAAATAGCTATTGTTTAAAACAATTTGTAAGCCACTCTGATAGCCTTGTGGCTGAAGAGCGGGGTATAACTAACTAACTAAATAAAAAAAAAGTAACTCACAAAGTTTCTCTTTTTGCACTGGCACTGATGAAAATTCAGACAAGATTTATTGCTGATATTACAGTTCATTTCTGTGTGGATGCTCTTATCTAATTTTAGTATTGTTGTTTCTATTCAATGTGTTTTGACTGTAGTGAATTTTATCTTTTTTATATTACAAAAGTACTACATAAAATAAATAGCATCTAAATATTTTTAATACACAATATTTAGATGCTATTTATTTTATGTAGTACCTTTATATTGTTCTTATTTATTTTGTATGCAAATAGTCTAGGCTCTAAGCATGAATTTAGTACAATTGCCCCCCCCCCATATACATGGGACCGGTACAGTTTCAGTTATCTGTCATCTGAAAAATATGGTCTCTTTAGGCATTTCCTAGACTCTCCAGTGTGAATCTATGGTAACTTCAGCTGGAAGTCACCATAGAGTCCCACTGGATCTGTCTAGATATATGTGCTCTCTAGATATTTCCTAGGTTATCCAGTGTGATTCTATGAGGTTGGTTATTACCCTTGGTTTCATGTATTCATGGTAAATCTGAAATGTATCCCCTGTGGATACAACAGACGACCTGTATTCTCTATACTCACTGAAAGCAGCAATCTAGAATTTGAGGCAGGTGCCTTTTTCATGCCCACCTGGAGATGCCAGAGATTGAATCTGGAGACTTCTACAGTATATGCAAAGCATGTAGCCTATTCTATCTATCTATCTATCTATCTATCTATCTATCATTTGATTAAAGAACAACAAAAATCATAATACAATACATAACGTATCCACCCATACCCCATAGCGATATTAATACAAAAGAGATAATAATCACTACAGCTCAAAGTAATACCATAAATTAAAACCTCTTCTAGCTACAGTGAACTGTAGCAGTGGCATGATTACAACACAAAAAGCCACTCTCCCCTTCAGTTATTTTCTATTCTGACTCCATCTGTACAAATGGCCCTTTCATTCACCTAGAAGCCTGCTACCATGATATACATTGTTTATTTATTTATTTAATTTATAACTCAGATTTCTCTCAAGGAATAGAAGGTGAGGTGCATGATGTCCCTTCTTCATTTTATCCTCACAAAACAACAACCTTGTGAGGTTGTTTAGAGGGAGATAAATTCATCCATAAGTTACCAAATGAGCTTCCATGGCTGAATTGACATTTGAATTCTGGATTCCCAAGGCTTGTCTACACTGGGGAGGGGATGTGGACTCACCCCATATCTGGAGCTGGCAGTCCCGACAATATATGGCTACTTCTGGGGAGGAGTAGCTGTATTGCTTGTATTCCAAACAAGCAATACAAGGACTCCCTGAAACAACATCTCAAGCTCAGCCAAACTGATCATCAATAATGGTCTACCCTGGCCTCACATCGGGAGGCTTGGAGACACACTATCCACAATGCTGCAACCTTATTTGAGAGCTCACGCCAAACAAATCTTGAAGAGAAATGACAATGCAGAAAGAATCACAACCCTGAAACATCACCCAAGGAGACCTTCTGCTGTGCTTTCTGCAACCAGACTTGTTTATCTCGGATTGGCCTTTTCAGGCATCAGCACACTTGCAGAAAGCGTGGGATGAGTCCTTCCTGAATCTTTGTTTCGGAAGAAAAGCCAGAGAGAGAGAGAGAATTGATCTTTATTAAGTTTCTTCAAACAAAAACTAACGTAACAAAACAACACAAAAAGAACATAATATTGACTTCCATCACACTCAGAAGTTGATGTGTGTTGTACATTTCTGCATCTTAATTCTGTATATTATTCTTATTAATCTACTGTTATATTAATTAATTTTTTCTTCCTTTTTCACCCTTCCTTTACCAATATATCATTATTATTTCTTAATTACTTATCAATTCCACTTTTAAAAAATCTTCCAATTTTTCCCAATCTCTTTCACAACTCTGTGTAGTTTTCCCCTTCAATTAAAAGGGAGGAAGATGGGAGGAAGAGTGGCAGGAAAAAGAGAAGGAAGATGCAAAAAGTAGAATGGAAGAGGGGTGGATGGAGAGAGCAGGGGAGAAGCCAAGAACGAAGGAAGGGGGAAATGGAAAACATTTTACTGTATTATCCAAGTGAGTAGCACTGTGTGACTGAAAGAAGACTTTAAAAGGGCTTCCTTGCAGCTCAGTCCAAATAATATTATATAATAAGTGTATTCTCTACAATATTATTTTATAGAAACCAGTTAATCAATGGAGGAAGAAAAGTTACTGATGAGAGTCACAATGCACCCTCTCTCCACAGTTCAGGAAAGCAAGACTTTCTGTTTTACTGAGACTGAAAAGGGAAAGGCATCCAGCCTGACAAATTTTAATGAGCTAGCCCACTAACTCCAGTGTTAATTTAGGAAATTAGTGAGTTATGGAAAATAGCTAGAAAACTAGCAAATTAATCATGCAACAAGTGAATTAACTAATTAATTCCAAGCTCTGTTTAGAACATAAACTATGTTCGGGAACAACTGGCAGGATTTTGGCACAATTTTAGTACAATGGTTTTAGAAGTCTTCTTTCTGCTAGTGGCTATATTATGCTACATCATTCGATTTGGATAAGCTACATTGACATCGATCAGAATTAAATCTGCAACTGTGCACGTGGTTCGATCATATCAAGATTTCTTGGAGACTAATCTTCGGCACTATTTCTGTAATCATGTGCCTCCATTAATCATATGGACACTCATGTAAATGGGATTTAAAAAAAAGAAGAAGAAGGTAAAATGTTTTTATTTTCCCATACATCTGACTATTTTGTTTGAGTGGACATTTTGGAAAGCCAGGTTTTGAAAATGGCTTCTATATTTGTTTTGACTGTTTTACCTATGACTAAACATCTGGAAAGGTTTTCAATGTTTTTGTTTTATTGCTATTATTTAATTTGATTCTGAGTCTTCTAAAATGCATTAAGCTAATGAAGCAAATATTATCAGGAAATCCCGTGTGTTTCCAGATGAAGCCATGACTGAGTGTTTTAGAAAGTATATATTGTTTTAAAGGCTTAGCCTGTGGTAGTAATCTGGAGCTATGGAAATGGAAGGAATTAGAGAAAGAGAAGTATGATGTTGTTTTAGGAATTGTGCCATCTTTCTGGCTTATTATCTAATGCAAAAATGATATTAGCAGTCTTGTCTGCCGACTTCATACAGCACAAGAACCCCTCCGTTGTCAGACTGAATGTGTTGGACAGTTATGAAACTATGTACTGTATGTTGCTTCGTACTTACATAAGGAGATAATCCCCCGTAAGAACAAAATAAACACAATTCCATATTATTCCTAGGTGGGTAAGTCAATCAGTGATTATAGGAAAAACACTAAGCAATCATCCGATTATGGCAAAGGTTGTATTGCAAGACCCAGCTGTGTTAATACAAGTGACACTGACAAGCAGCTGGAATGATAATTGCACTCAAAGATCTTTTCTGCACTAGCCCACTTACCCATGACATGTTGGCAAGTGATTTGTGCACCACTTATCATGAATAACATTTTGAGGCATGTCACAGCTCTGTACTAACTACCCATTCAGCTCACATTAAAGATCTATAAGTCACAACCTTGGAATGTTACTGTTCAATTCCTTTTTGACTGATTTCAAGTAGTGCAATTCAGTCATCATGTATAGGTAGGTGCAGAGGTACATGCAAAGGATTTCACTGCACTAGCTGTTGTAAT
Source organism: Gambelia wislizenii (assembly GCA_030847615.1). NCBI lineage: Eukaryota > Metazoa > Chordata > Lepidosauria > Squamata > Crotaphytidae > Gambelia > Gambelia wislizenii. The sequence goes on along the minus strand of JAUMIR010000003.1, from coordinate 223,818,994 downwards.
ATCCCATAGGCTCAGACACAAAGGGTTTGAAACACCAGCCCACTTGACTCCCTCCCTCTCTCTCTCTCTCTCTCTCTCTCTCTCTCTCGGGCAGTGCCTTGATGCAGATTCTTGTTTATGCCTCGTGCTCCAAGTTCCCTGGTAGTTCAGGGTGACCACTGCACAGAGTTCTTTCATTGCATTGTATTTACTATGCCCAAGCAAAGAATTCTCATGCACATAGAAATCCCATTGTTACTCCTAACAAGAGCAGACCAGTTCAATCAGTGGGATTTACCTATATGCTGCATCACTCTTGATTCAATATATGTCTCCTAATAGGGACTAAGAGGCCTACTGTACACTGAAGAAAAACAGCAGTGCAGCAGGAAGGTTCCAACTTCCATTCTGCCTTACTGCACGATGTCATCATTCTCCCATTTTAGTCCCATAGGAGACTGAGGTAAAACTGCATCTTTTTGCTAACTCATTAGCAAGAAGACACAGTTTTACCGCAGTCTCCCAAAGTACCACAATGTCAGAAAACCAGAAGAATGACGACATTGTGCAATACGGCAGCACGGAAGATGGAACCTTCCTGCTGTGCTGCTGCTTTTCTTCAGAGTGTGGTAAGCCTCTCACCAATTGGATTCAGGCCCTAGGACTTTTTCAGACAGGGTTTTGTAATGCAAGCAGGCTTGTCCCTGTTGCGAGGCTGCTGCGCTGCAGGGTGTCCCTTCCAGATGACGCTCTCCCCTGCCGATACTGTTGCGGAAGTGCTGGGAGGCTGCAGCACCATATTTGGTGATTTTCTAATCATGAAAGTTGATTGTGATCAGAAAATCGCCAAATATAGCGCTGCAGCCTCCCAGCACTTCCGCAACAGTATTGCCATGGGCACAGTGTCATCTGAAAGGGACACCCTGCAGCGCAGCAGCCTTGCAATGGGGACAAGGCTGCTTGTGTTGCAAAACCCCACCTGAAAAAGTCCTTAGTGTGTCCAGGAAGTTGGCACAGATCCCGTCTATATGAGGAGGGAAAATACAGTCTCCTCCAAAGAAACAACAATTCACAGTGCTGTGTCTTATGGTCAAAAGAGTTCTCCTAAACTTTGCATGCCTCCTAGCCAAGATGGCATCTGTGAGTGATTTACTCACCATTTTAAATCTGCCATCGCCTTCTTAAAAAAAAAAAAAAAAAACTGTTTGCCATGGTGTGCACAAGTGATACTTCAGATTTACAAGATTTAAAAAGATAAGAAAAGAGAGAGAAAGATCACTGTTTTAACTCCTTACTGATCTCTCACTTAGCTGAAAATCCAACATGGCAGCAGCAGGTGCTTTACCTGTTTTCTAGACCCACCACCATGCTTGTCTGGCCAATCAGCTTACACTGTCTCATCGCAGCAACATGAATGCAACTGTACTGATGACTGCACATTCACATGCCCTCCAGAGCTTTTTAAAAATTCTGAGAAAAGCTCCGAAGGCTTCCCTTCAGCTTTACGGTGGATTTGGTGACCTCCTTCTGAATGAGACACATTGATGCAAATGGCCATTTAGACAGATTCCCTTCCATGTGACTGTCATATGGATGATTTTCACTGTTTGGATGGAACCTAAGCTATTGCCTCTTTCTCTAACATCTAGTTCTCTGGAGTTAGAGGTGAGCAGTGCAGTGGCCAGGTTTGCTAATCAAGTCATTTAAGATGGTGAAAAAAAAAAAAAAAGACAGAGATGAGCTTTGAAAGGATTTCTCCAAACCCAGGGAATGGCTACTTCATCATCTTCCACCTCTCCTATGTTCAGGGTGGCTCCTCTCATTCACCAGGAAAGAAAGCCAAACATCAAAAGCCTTAGAAACCACTGAAGAAAATGTAGAACATGTTGCACGTATGATAGGAACTTTGCAATATTTTCTCCTTCAAAAACATGTATATGGGTATTGTATAGTGAATAGTTCTTTGAGGGTCCTGTCCCATTTCCCTTCTGACATGTGCACATGTTGATGTAGCTCCACATCTCCCAGCTTGCATTTGTTCCATTTCTCTGCCAGTATACAGGAGGGAAGAAGATTCTTTGAACATGCTAAATGGTAGCAGTGATTTCATGTGTTCTTTCTAATTAAAAAAAAAGCTGTTAATCCACTGATCTATTTCTCTCCTGAGTGCTCACCTGAGAGCAGATCTTCCTTGAGTGTGAAAGACTGAATAAGTACTCCACACCTGGAATCCATGGGCAAAGAGAAAATATTAGAGGATGTGTGATACAGATCAAGGGTTAACCCCACTGTTTTCATAACAACTCTCCTCCCTGCAGCTGATATTTCCCCACTAGGGAACACTTAATAGCAGCTTCGGTATGTGATTTAAATCAGGAAATCAGCACTGCTGGAGGGGAAATGTTAACCCATTCTCTCCCATGTCACGGCCCTATTCCATGGCTCTTCTGCTTTGTTTTTCCATTCACACAATTCCACATAATCTGCACTTTGACCCTCAAAGTGCCCTTCTTCTTGCTGAGGCTGACTTAAACTTCTACCAAAAGGAAATCACACATGAGGAAGCAGTCTTGGAGAAATGTAGTACGATTCTAAATTTTCCATATAATCTATTCTTCTGGAGAACAAAATAAAGAAACCAGATGTAAAAGAGGGTATTTTTCAGATCAGAACTGGATCAGTCCCACTTCACACTGGTAGTGGAGGCTTAAACATTTCAGTTAACCCCTCCAAAGCCAATGAATTTAGTTGGAAGCAATGATGGTTTTTCTTTTCTTAGCTCCAGTGCAGAAATTTCAAAACTAGTTTCAAAAAGTGACTGGGGGAGGCTTAATCCTCCCCTCCCCAAACACAATGAGTCCAGCTCAAATCAGTCTCCCACATGCTTACTTATTAGTAAACATAATGGCTGGCATCCTGTTCAGTATTTATGAATATATAAAATAGACTTATGAACCTGTAACTTTTTCAGTTCCATATTTATGGTCTTGCTCCAGTGCAATGATTGAAAGTGCTCCCCAATGCTGGGTTTTCTGAAGTGCCAGGGAGTGGGGGTGCAAGACAAAGAAGCTGCTAGCCCACTCCCAGCAGCAAGGTGTTTTGTGACAATGGTCATTATCAGGTGCGGCAAAAATTGCAGGATTACAACATCAGGGCAGCATAAATGGGCCCCATTATCACACAACGTCATTGTCTTTGTGTTATTACTCTGTGCTGTAGCCATGAAAAAGGTGTTCTTTCTCATTCACAGGGCAAGCCATCAATAGCACTCTTCACACTATTGACTGTGTGCGAAAACGAGTCCCATTGTAATCGTGAGATTGCAGGGTGAATGGGTGGTCCTCAGCAAGAAAACCTCCAGGTGAGAATGTGAAAATGAAGCACAGGTTGCTCTTTTTGTGAACTGTCCCCTTTAGTTTGCACCTTTTAAGGTTTTTTTCAGTGCTTGTGTATTCATTTACTTTGTTAATTAAGGGGCTTTTGGAGTTTTAAGCATGCTCACGACTTCTTGCAAGAACCACTGAAATCTCACCCATGCCAAATCATGGAAGTAAACTCCCATTATTGAAGTTCTAGTGGTCTTCGTGTGATAATTCCATGGTGTTTCTTTCATGTGATTACAGCTACGTGTGGTAAGAAGTGTTATAATGCCACAACGTTCCCGCTATCTTCATTCGCAGAATTAACAGTGTTCTTAGACACTAATCTGATAATGTCCAATGACTATAATGGTCCCAAAGCCCCTTGCTGTTGCAAAGTACTTCACTTCTGGGAGAGGACACAAAGCTTCTTCACTCTGTACCCCACTCCCTAGTGTTTTGGAAAGCCCTCTGTTAGCAGAATTGTCAGGCTTATATGGCAGAGTTATTTTGTGGAGTGCGGGTGGCAGTCAGATCTATCACACTATACTGTTATAGCACTATTGCTTGCTCAAGGACAGCAACATTCGTCACATAGTCAGTCCAGTGTATATTTAGGATTGTGCATAGACAGTGCTGATGAAAGCGTTCGAGGAGACGTAGGTGGTGGCGATAGGTGACCCATGTTTCAGATCCATAAAGGAGGATAGACAGTACAATGGCTCTATACACACTGATTTTTGTGCTTTGCCTCAGGTGTTTATTGCTCCAGACTCTTTTGTGAAGTCTTTCAAATGCAGTATATGCCTTTGCTAATCTGTGATCGATCTCTTTGTCAATGTTGGCATCTGAGGAGATGATGCTTCCCAGGTAGGTGAACTGCTGAACGGACTTGAGCACAGATTTGCCAATGGCAATGTGGGGATGGTGGTGTTCGTCCTGTGGTGCAGGCTGGTGACGAATGTTGCTGTCCTTGAGCAAGCAGGGATCACCAGCATTGAGGCCATGATATTGAGAACGCAGCTGCACTGGGCAGGGCACGTTTCTAGGATGGAGGACCATTGCCTCCCAAAAATACTACTCTACGGTGAACTCGCCATGGGTCAGCGTAATAAGGGTGCTCCAAAAAGCGATATAAAGACTCCCTGAAACAACAACTCAGGCTCGGCCAAATTGACCACCAACAATGGTCCACCCTGGCCTCACATCGGGAGGCATGGAGACACACTATCCACAATGCTGCAGCCTTATTTGAGAACTCACGCTGAACAAGTCTTGAAGAGAAACGACAACGCAGAAAGAATCACAACCCAAAAACATCACCCAAGGAGGCCTTCTGCTGTGCTTTCTGCAACTGGATTTGTTTATCTCGGATTGGCCTTTTTAGTCATCAGCGCGCTTGCAGAAAGCGCGGGATGAGTCCTTCCTGAATCTTCATTTGCGAAGAGAAGCCAGAGAGAGATTCCAATTTAACTGTTATGGCTGCCTCCTGTGGAATTCTGGGGTTTGTAGTTTAGTGAAGCCTAAGACATCTCTGGCTGAGAATGCTAAATGCCCTTCCCTAAATTGCAAATCCCAGGAGTCCACAGAAGGCAGCCATAGCAGTTAGTAGAATAATAGTGCTATAGCAGTATAGTGTGGTCGGTAAGGCCTGTAGTTATGCTGATGTAGCTCATTCATCATAATTACATTTGATGATACAGGAACTTGGCCTGTGTATTTAATGTATCCTCTGCTTTGGTCATATAGATTAAAGCTCTGCTCACACATTATCAATTGTGATTAAACAAATATGCGAGTAGGAGAAGTGTGCTTGTCACAGGCAGAGGCTGCTTCCTACAAAATGGATCTAGAAGTCTTAGTGGACCACAAGCTGAACATGAGTCAGCAGTGTGATGCAGCAGCTAAAAAAGTAAATGAGATTCTAGGCTGCATCAATAGGAGTATAGTGGCTAGATTGAGGGAAGTAATAGTGCTACTCTATTCTACTTTGGTCAGGCCTCAAATTCTGTGCACCACAATTCAAGAAGGACATTGACAAGCTAGAACATGTTCAGAGGAAGGCAATCAAAATGGTAAAAGGTCTGGAAGCCATGCCCTATATGAGGAGTGGCTCAGGGAGCTGTGTATGTTTAGCCTGGAGAAGAAAAAGTTAAGAGGTGACCTGAGAGCGATTTTTAAATCTTTGAAGGAATGTCATACTGAGGATGAAGCAAGCTTGTTTTCTGCTGCTCCAGAGACTAGGACTCAAACTACAGGAAAAGAGATTCCACCTAAATATTAGGAAGAATTTCCTGACAGTAAGGACATTTTCAGACAATCCTTTCCGTGCAAGGATTGCCCGGGACAGTTTAGTCACAGCAGTGCGGCAGGGGGGTCGATTTCGGACAACGCCGTCCCTGCTGCGAGATCGTCCGTCCCTCTTGCGCTAAGGTTTGGAGCCTGCCGCACTATATTCAGCAAGATTTTATTCAGAGAGGTTGTCCATGAATAAAATCTTGCCGAATATAGCGTGGCAAGCTCCAAGCCTAAGCGCAAGAGGGACGGACGATCTTGCAGCAGGGACGGCATCATCCAAAATCGGCCCCCTGTCGCGCTGCTGTGACGAAACTATCCCTGGCAATCCTTGCGTGGCAAGGATCATCTGAAAATGTCCTAAGAGCTATTCGGCAGTGGAATGCACTAACTTGAAGTGTGGTGGAGTCTCCTTCTATGGAGGTTTTTAAACAGAGGCTGGATGGCCATCTGTTGAGAATCCTTTGATTGTGTATTCCTGCAGGGAAGGGGGTTGGACTAGATGACCCTTGTGATATCTTCCAACTCCATGATTAGCTCCCCTCATGTGAATAAGGTCTGTAGTGGAAAGGATCCATGGACAGAGAAGGCTATGTTCTTCATAACAATATTCTTCACGTGAAGAGAGCAATAGAAGTAGTGGCTGTGCAGGTGGGACAAAGACAGTGCCACTTTTCCGTCAGAAGTGCTTGGAGGGGGGAGGTCTAGTGCATTCCTCCTCCTCATGTGTTTACTTGAAGTACATTTGAGAAAGCCTGGATGTGGAGCAATTATGTCTTTATGTGAAATCCCCCATTGTAACCACTTGTGGCAGTGAAACCAGAGCCTGATTTATATATTTATTGCAGAAATGAGAACATACCACATGCCATGGCTTTGACACTTCATTTTCTTTTGTATGAAGTTGATTTACTGATGTGGTGACTTTTCATTGTTTGTTTTTTTTATTTGAAGAAAGGAGACTGTTTCACACAAAGCTTCCCATATAAAAACAGAAATTCACATATCCATTGCTTCTTTCTTTTGTTCACTTGGATGCAGACAATGAAACTGTAAATGAACATGCATCGCTAGCAAAGATTTGAAAGATATGGTGGGCAGTTTTATAATTTACCTGTGAATAAATATGCTTGGCCTTGAGTAAATAATCCTGTTGTTAGCCACAAAAGCACCACCAGGTGCTATTTAAGGGGTTCCCCCCTCCAAAGAACAGACCTCTTTGTCCAACAGTCTATGTGGTACAGAAATCTTTTATTGCTAATGACAGTTATTTGGAAGACTGAAGTAGGCAGACAGCCAAAAAGAAAGAAAAAAAGGAGAGAGAGAAATCTTTTTGATGATTATTGCTTCTTGGTATGTATGCAGCTTCTGTATATTCCTCAGGTTTCCATTCATGTTACTTATCAAACCCTCTTCAACCCAAATTTGGTCTTTTCCAGCTTCTCTGGGTGAGTTATGCACATATATGAATATTCAAAAAATGGAGGTGAGTTTTAATTATAAAACTGATGCTACTTTCCTCTTTCCTCTACTTTCCTACCCCAAAATTTCCTAGTCATAGATTCCTGTCTCAGCCTGGATAGGAATATGACAGAGATTGTCAGAAAAAAACACACTACCTTTGAAAGAGTCAAGGTTGTCAGAGCTAACTTCTCAATCTGGATCTGCAAATATCTTAGGAAAGAGAGAACTAGGTAGGATGGTGAAACTCAAAATGTGCCATGGAACAAATTACTGAATAAATAATCCAAGGATGGTTCACACAGGCAGAAGCAGTTTCCAAAAAAATGATACCTTCTGTATATGTTCAGGGTGATACATCTTTTTCCAGACTCTTGTTTGTAAAAGCATGGAGAAATGGCTTTAATGAAATCTTATTAGGGCTGCCACCTGATTAAAGACACTTTATTTAACAAATCACATCATACATGGATTAAATCTACATCCATTTGCAGATGAATAAAACAGTGCTTTCAAAGAAAAGAGCATAGTTTCCTTGTTTTTAGAAGATGTTCATGCAGCAGGTCCCATTATAGAAAGTGTTTTCTTCCTGGGTGTGAGAAAATATATGTTCTTTAGCTGATACCTGTCACCTAAAGATCTAAAACTTAATGCAGTTATTGAAAAAAATTAAAAAAATAAAAATACACTTGTTGACTGATTAATTAAGAACAACTTTTTAAAGTTGATTTGATCAGTTAAATTAATAGAATTAGGCTTCAGTCTTGTGCACATTTAACTGGTAGCTCTGCTAACCACATTAATATCATTGCACTCTTAAAACCGTTTTTGTTGTTGTTGTTGTTGTTGTTTTTGTTAAATGTAAGGCTAGAAATGGTCCCTGAGTCCTCTAGCCAGCATATAGAATTCATGGAATTTTAGTCCATAAAAGTTATTCTTCCAAAGTCTGCTTTAACAAAGCATCTTAAATTTTATGCAATATTTGTAGGTGGTAGTGTGAGCTACCATATATAGTGTGGAATTTGGATATAAATGTAAATATGAATAAAATATGTATGACTCAAGCTCTGTCCAGAGGCAGTTTTACCTTTATACCTAGATAAGGTTCAATGTACCCCCATTGTTAGTTCCCTGTTCCTTAGCTTGATCATTTATTAAGGCTTGATTTAAGGTGGTTGTTTTCTTTGAGAAGTTACGAAAGGCTCCCTTCATGTATGAGTAATTCTAGGAACGTCCATATGGAAACTGAATAAATATATGAATAAATAACAAATAAAATATAATATACATTTTAACTCAGTTATTCAAGAGACATACAATATGTTGATGATAAAGCCTTCTGCAACCTTCTCCAAAAAAAGGAGAGGATATGGAGGCATACCTGCAAAGCTGAGTGTGTGATGGTGAAAGCATTTCCAAAATCACCTATATGCATCTCTGCTCCAAAGGAAAAGTGAGAAGTAGCACAGGTATTGGCTGGCAACCTATTAGTAGTTACATACACATAAGTTCAATTGATACTTGTAACTGTTTTGGTCATTGCAAAGCTTGGAATCTTCTACCTCCATCACACAATGACCAAAACCCCATGTAAAGCCCCTTTTGCATGCTACCCATCTCAAACATGGCCATGGCCACATAGTGGCTGATGGAAAGTGGTAGACATCTGAGAAGTGCCTGGCTATATTGCTGTAGCCAGATGCACAACAATGACATCATTCTCTAGGATCTCAGAAGGACCCCTGGGAAGTCCTTCAGTGACAATCTGCTGTAGAGACACAGCCAGACACTTTTCAGATGTCTCACTATATGGCTGTGTGAGAGGCAGGAGGCATGCAAAAGAGAAGCTTACAGGGTGAGGAAACATGAACTGTGTGTAGTTCTGCCTGGAGAATGAAATCTCTGTGATGTAGGATTTTGGCTGTTATCTCTGGTTTTGCCTAGTTCTTCTTTTCTTTTGGCTGATGGTTCTAGGCTAGCTATGTTTTCTTTAAGAATATTGGCCATATGGCTAGTATGTTGCCTCTGGATTGCGAAAGCCACAGTTGTTGTGTGCCTTCAAATCATTTTTAAACTATAGTGACCCTAAGGTGAATCCATCACAGGGTTTTCTTGGCAAGATTTGATTGTGTGTGTGTGTGCCTTTGCCTTCCTCAGTGGCAGAAAGAGTGTGATTTTCCCAAGGTCACCCAGTGGATTTCCATGGTCAAGTAGGGATTCAATCGCTAGTCTCCAGAATTGTAGTCCAACACTCAAACCACTACACCACTGGCTCTCAAAAACACATGGAGAGTTGCCCCTCCACATTTGCGGCTTTAACATTTGTGGTTTTGATTATTCACAGATTTTGGGAGCCCCTCGCCATCCCAAAAGCGGCGACAGGGCTTTAGAAGCCCTGTCGCCGCTTCTGGAAGGGTGGGGGGAGGAGAGAAGCAGTGACGAGGCTTCTACAGCCCCATCACTGCTTCTGGGATGGTGGGGGAGGAGGAGAGAAGAGGCTGCTTCTGGGATGGCCGGGGGGTTGCGGGAGGGTGGTGGCATGACCTATTTTTTATTTGCGTTTTTTTTTCATATTTACGGGGGTCTTGCAGTCCTAACCCCCGCAAATGTGGAGGAAAACTGTATTTGGATAAAAATAGGGGTTGCATTTTATTATCCTATAGTTTTTGATATATTTGTATGGGTGATGTCTTTTTTTAAAAACAACAACACAGATTTGATATTTCCACAAATATTGAATTTAAGGGTTTTTTTAAGGTTTAGTGTAATGTTTATGATTTGATTCTTTTTATATTGTTTATTTTTGAAATTTTATTGTTCTTTTATCATGATGTTTGCCTTGTTCGGCTTCCTTTGGGAAGGAAATGTGAGTTACAAATGCAGGGAGTACTTGAACAGCTGTAAAGATATACAGTCATCCCTCCACATTCATAGGGGTTAGGGGCTCAAGACCCCCATGAATGTGGAAAAAACTGCAAATATAAAAGGCCTTCCCTGCCCGCCCGCAACCCCCCCTGCCCTTCCAAAGTGGCGACAGGGGTTTTCGAGTCCCATTGCCACTTGGGAAAATGCAGGGGGTGGCTAAAAAGCCGCCTGCCTGCTTGCCATCCCCCCTCTGCCTGCAGCACTTCCTGAAGTGGCTATGGGGCTCTTGATTCCCATACCAGCTTCAGGAAAGTTTGGGTGGAGGTGGCCAGGAGGTTGGCCATGCTGTGGGCATCGCTTTTTATTGATGGAAAACCTCTGTCAATAAAAAGTGTTGCCTACAGCACGGGGGAAGTTCAGGAGGAAGTTGGGAGCAGGACGGGGCTGTCTGAAATGGGGCTCTGTAAGCGCGACAGCCCCATTCTTCTCCCAAACTCCTTGGGTCCCCCTCCCTTTTGAAAAAGTCCTCAGTGTGTTCTGTGCTGGTATACTGTTCATTAGGATGAAGAAGAGAATAACCTGCTTCTGTAATTACACACACACATTTATTTCCCATGATGAAAGTGTGCAACCTATTATTAATGTGTGAAACAGAAAGATGGACAGATAGACACATATTTACCCAAGTGGATTTGGACTGTAAGATTTAATCAATGTACTCATGTGATGAAGCACATCAATGAACAGTAGATTACTAAACAGAGGCTATAATACTTTGGCCATATTATGAGACAATGAAGCTCATCGGAAAAAGAAGATAGTACTTGGTAAAATGGAAGGCAGAAAGATAAGAGGGAGACCACACTACAGGTAGATTGACTCAATCAAGGAAGCCACAGCCCTGAATCTGCAAGGCCTGAGCAGGGCAGTTGACAACCAGGGCCAGGGCCGGTTTAAGGGATTTTGGGGTCCCCTGCAATGCTTTATTTTGGGGCCCCCATATGTTTATCTCAGGTCAATGTAACCTAACCTATTCACTGTACCAGATGTTCAGATTATAGTAGGACCCCTGTATCCATGGATTCATTATCCATGGGACACAAAACAGTACACCTAGCATAGAGTCTTCCTAGAGAATGTGTCTTCCCTAGCCCTTTTCTAGGCCCTCCAAGGCAACTCTATGGTATTTTAAACCAGAAGTCCCATTATTTTCAATGGCGTCCACTATTATTCATGGTTTTCAGAATCCACGCCCCCCCAACCAATCCCCAGTGGATAAGAGGGGCCTACTATATTACATAATTTGCCACCAATAATTTAGTTTAAAAACTATATTATAGGCACTAACATAATATTTTTTGTTTATTAGCAGTTAATGTAATGGTGTAGATTTCCTCAAAGAAAATAAAGAGTAGACTACAAGCTAAACATTAGTTATCAGTGTGATGCAGCAGCAAAAAATGCCAGTGTGTTCTAGGCTGCATTAATAGGAGTAGTGTAGAGATCAAAGGAAGTAATAGTATCACTCCATTCTGCTTTGGTCAGACCTCACGTGGAATACCATTTCCAATTCTGGGCACAACAATTCAAGAAAGATACTAAGTGGGATGGTGGGAGGTCTGGAAGCCATTATGCCCTATGAGGAACGGCTTAGGGAGCTGGGTATGTTTAGCCTGGAGAAGAGAAGGTTGAGAGGGAACATGATAGCCATGTCTAAATATTTGAAGGGATGTCATACTGAGGATGGAGCAAGCTTGTTTTCTGCTGCTCCAGAGACTAGGACACAGAGCAATGGGTTCAAACTACAGGAAAAGAGATTCCACCTGAATATTGGGAAGAACCTCCTGACAGTAAGAGCTGTTTGGAAGTGGAATACAGTGCCTTGGAGTGTGGTGGAGTCTCCTTCTTTGGGTTTTTTTTAAAATATAGGTTGGATGACCATCTGTAAGGAATGCTTGGATTGTGTGTTCCTGCAGGGCAGAAGCCAATTGGATGGGGTGGCTGTTGGGGTCCCTTCCAGCCCTATGATTCTAGGCTGCATTTAGAGCCTGGGAAAGTTACTCTTGGATTACACCTCCCAGAATCCTCCTGCCAGCACCCTTCTCAAGGTCTGGTTGCATTGTTCCTTTTCCAGCATTCTCTAGCCCAGTGGTTCTTAACTTGGGGTCCGTGATGTCCTCACAGGGGGTCCACAAAGGCTTGAAGGCTGCTTGGCCCACCTCCTCCCTGTAGTGGAGCAACCACATTACAGGAACCAAGGCAAAGGCTGGCTGGCTGCCTTGGCCTGCACATTGCCATTCAATCCACTCCAGCCACAAACTTTCAAAAAGAAGCAAGAGTGCCTCTGAGGGAAAGTTTAATGAATGGTGCAATTGTATTGTTGTTGTTAGCTATTATTATTAGCTATTATTATTAGGGTTTTAAATCTTGAGTTAAGTCTTGGGGCAACAAAAGATATTTAAAGGGGGTCCCTGGTAAAGAAAAGGTTAAGAACCACTGCTCTAGGCCAATGCCTCTCACATAACACTAATGCGATACTGATTTGTTTTAGTGACAACAATAAAACCATTGTTCCCAGTAATATTACTCCAAATTTTAATTTATATTCTTTATATTCTTCTGTTAAAAGAGCTAGAGTGTTGTAGAAGTTTCAGCATTGTCCTATGACTGTGGAGACCAGGGTTTGAATCCTTACTTTGCCATGAATACCCACTGGCTGACCTTGGGCAAGTCACACTCTCTCAGCCTCAAAAGGAAGTCAAAGGCAGACCCCTTTGAACAAACCTTCCCTAGAAAACCCCATGGTAAGTTGGTCTTACTCAGAAATGACTTGAAGGCACAAAGGCAAACACGCACAAATTTCTTTTGCAGGCTGAACTCAGTTGGCAGCAAGGGGAGGAAGCTGAAGAAGACTAAGGGGGAAAGGGAGGGGAGAGGAACCAAGACTTGTTAAAAGCAACTGGAAAGATGGGCTGGAGGGGATCTATGTGCAAAGAAGGAAAGGAAAGGAAAGGAAAGGAAAGGAAAGGAAAGGAAAGGAAAGGAAAGGAAAGGAGCGGAGCCCTTTCTGAGGGAGACAACCCTCAAATTCCCTGTCTCTCTCTCACACACACACTCACCCTCTCGGACGTGCCTCTCCCTCCAGCTTCTGCCATGGAGGGCTGCTGTTTCTTTCTCTTTCTCTTTCTCTTTGGCTGTAGTTTTGGAGAGGCTGTTTTGTTTTTTTAAAAAAAGCCAGCAGGAGGTTTTTGGAGGAGGAGGGTAAGAGGGGGCTCCTCCCGGCTGTCTCCTGGCTATCTCCTTCGTCAGATTAAGGAGGACAACACGAGGCCCTCTCTTGACCTCGGGGCCCCCTCTTGACCTCGGGGCCCCCTGCCAATGCTGATTTGGCAGACAGGTTAAACCGGCCCTGACCAGGGCTCTTTGATGTCTCTCATTCACAGGGTTGCCATAAGTAAAAATCTATTTGATGACTTGGTGGCAATTGATAACAACAACCATTTATGCAGGCAAAACATGAAACACACTGTACAGGCACATTTGACAAAACCAAGTATATAGGTTGTGTGTGTGTGTGTGTGTGTTCAAAGGGAAGAATAGCAGGTTGATAATGCATCAGTGCCACTCTGGATACAAAATCAAGAGGCAAAAATCTTCCACGACAGGAAAGAAAGTCAGGTGAGGGGAAGTTTTGAGCATCCATACTCAAACAGAGGACAGTGTTTCCATACACACATTATCTTTGTCACTTAAACTAGGAGACAATGTTTCTTCCCCTTTTCTGAGTTTGTTTTTCATGCCTGCCTAAAATGTTCACAAAATGTCTCCACTTTTTAAGCACTGTTCGATGACATTTTTAAGGTTCCAAAGTACATTAAACAAAAAGAGAAAGAGGAGGCTTTATACAACTAGAGAATTGTTACCCTCTAAGCTTGGGGATCTTAAAGACCTTCAAAACAGTGACATTAATTTGGGGAATTAATGTACTCAGATTGGCTATACAAGAGGGAGCAATAGATAGCAGATCCTTTGACATTTGTATACTAGTAATCAGGAGGAGACATTAGGCTAGATTGTACAATAAATTGATCTTTATTTGAGAAAAATAACAGCATTCACACATACATTAAGGCTTCAAGCACTCATGCAAAACTAGCAAATAAAGTGGGAAATATTGAGATAGAAGAATAGAGAAGGGAGTTGGTTGTGGGTGATATGACACCTGTCCTGTAGAGATGAGGTCACAGAGGAAACTAGCAGAAAGGGGGTCCTGTAGCTGAAACAGTGACACAGTCTGACGTGGAGTAGGTAGAAGGGTGAACTGTGTGCATTTGAGTGGTGTTTGGGAAGGGTTTTTAGAGTCAATATTTGCCTTCTGGGGACAGGATAGAAGAGGAGTAGAAGACAATGTCTCTCAGAGTTGCTCAAGTTGAGACAAAAGCACTCCAGATATGTTAATGTGCAGATACTTTGTGACTGAAAGGGAGGAAGCAACTGCCTTTATTTAGGGATGGATGCAGGAATGAGGGTTGTTTACAAGGTTGAGCATCCCAGCCTTGGCTGATGGGATTAGCCAGGTGTATGTGCCTTTAGCTGCCTTGCGAATTAGCACTTTTTAAAGAATTTAGGCATTAAGAATTAAAGAATGGTCCTTGAATGCATACCTGACTGAGTCTGAATGCTAGTCTTTGCAATTTGTTGGAATTTTCCAGTTTTAATGGCTGCACTGCATGGGCAGCCCCATTTGACCTAATTATAAAATATTGGCATTTATTAATAGATATTGGGCTGGGGGTGTCAGGGTAGGTAACAGGATCAGGAAGTGCAGAGCAAGAGCAAGGCAGATGGCAGCTTCAGGGATGGGCTCGCGTGGTGGTCTGGGCTCCTGTGGTGATGGGGCCTGATCCATTTTATTTTGGCTGGAGTGGATTTCACCAGGTATTTTTTTTTAATGGTGTATCAGGCCTTACTCTGTCTTCCCCCCCATCTTGGTCCCGTCTTTGCCCCTGGGGTCAGGAGGACTGCCTGGGGGGGAAACAGGGCAAAAGCCCTGTGTCGTTGGACTGCAAGGCTCCAAGATGGGGGAAATTGCCCATCTAGACAAGCCCTAAGTGATCTCCAGCCTCCCTTCCATCTTCATCATTTATGACTCTACAATTTACTATAGAGATCTCCATTCTACTTTCCTAGCATTCACAAACTATTGTGCTTCATATAAAAAGGAAAAGATACAAGGGAAGGGTTTTGATCTTTAAGAAAACTGAAGCCACTAAGTTACATTTGTTACTAGTTTCTGCCAACTCCTCTGGCATTTCCATGCTTGTTCAGTATTTTAAAAAGTATTAGGCTTGTCACAGAGAGTGTCTCACGTATTTATCCAAATAGTTTGCTTAGGTTCCATTGTTCCTTGTTCTAAAAACAGTGAGATATATAAAGTGACAGAGTTAATCTCTACCTTTCTAGCATGCCAACACATGTGCCTATGTCACTTAAATCTCCTGTATAGAAAATTAAGTGATTTCCCACCCCCACCTTTAACAACAAAACTCCCAAAGGGTTGGAGGGGTTTGTTTTGGTGGTCATTCTAAAGGATACAGTAGTGTAACACATTCTGCTAACAAGTTAAAAAAAAATGGCAGTAGCAGTGGTGGGAAGCAGTGACTAGAGGAGGAAATCAATCACATAGCTGAATTCAGGTTTGGAATAACTGTTTCAATTCCATCAGCCTTAAATAGTGAAGAATAGGATGAGGAAGGAAACTAGAATTGGGTCACTGCTCATATACTGTAATTGAGAGCCAGTATGGTTTAAGAGTTAAGAGCAGGATAAATAAGTATTAAGCAAACAATTCCTTCCAATGTATCTCTGTAACACCAGCAGAGAGTTACTTTGACTAGGTGATTGTATTTATATTTAATCATAACTAAATGTAGTGGTTTGAGTGTTGGACTAGGACACTGGGAAAGCAGGGTTTGAATTCCCCATTCAGTCATGGAAATAATCTGTGTGACCTTGGGCGAATCTCACACCTTTAGAGGAAGACAATGGCAAAAGCTCCCATGAATAAATTTTGCCAGCAAATCAAAACAAACCCCCATGATAGGTTTTTCCTAGGGGTGCCATAAGAAATTAGTATCTTGAAGGCAGACAAAAACACACAATAACACAAATGTATATAGGATTGCAGCTGAATGCTGGGATCCTGTTTGCAACTGGTGCAGTATAATGTTCCACCAGCATACTATGCGTTGGTCCTGCAAATGTCTAGAAGGGTGAAGGTAGTCAAGAAACTGGTGGTGCAAAGGAAACTTTCTAGTGCATCCCAGAAAACTGCCATGACTAATCTGTGGCTTTCTGGGTTAGGAGTGAGGCTGCCAGTGCCACCCAGAAGTAGTTGTGCAGCTGAACAAAACTGTTGTGAAAAGGGGTTCTGTATATACCCACCTCATTCATTCACTTCTACAAGCAGCTATCTGTTAGGCTTGTTTTTCCTTCATCCCTGCCCTGGATGCAAAATGAGGATAATAATGGCAAAGGGATCTACCTTACAGGAATACTATGAGGATTACTGATGTAATGCAGTGCTAGTCAAAGTAGCGGGCTATGAAAATGTGCCTTTGTCCAAGTCATTGGCTGCTGTTCTGCAGACAGTTTTTAAGAAAGAAAGAAATAATTCTATGCAATGTACACAAATATGGTGCCACTCCTTGGCATGGGGGGGGATGACAGCTCCTGCATATATGATAGCATGAGGAGCACTGATCTAATGTATGTGAAGCTCTGTGAACACTCTAAATGCTTCACAGTATAAAGGCGGGATATTATTTTTGGCTAGTTCAATGTACTCACAAGAGTTTTTAGTCTTGTGTGTTTCAACCCTTCTTCCTGCCCTCCATGCCACATATAAGACAGCTCTTGGAATGAAGAGGTATTTCAAACTCAATTTGTGGTATGGCACAAAATCAGGTGTTCAAAGAAATCAAACCAGAGCTTTGGAAAGTTCCCTTTTTTGGATTACCACTCCCAGAATCTCCCAGCCAAGCTCTGAAACAAACCATTAAACAAACAAACAAACAGAACATCACTGGGTATGCTTAAGCCCTTGTTTATTCTCTGCTTTGCATTTAAGTTTTCCCCTTGACCCATTTTCTAGCCCCACTAGAAAGAGAATCTATGTTTTAGCCCACTTGGCCTGTGAGAATTGTAGCTTAACCAGAGGGCCTGATGCTGTTTTTTGGCCAGGGTCTGAAGAGGTCATGTATGTATCCATGTAAGTATCGGGACACACAAAGGAAAATTCAATTTGATGGGGTTCCAGAGTTGAGCCTGAGCTGAGAGGTCATTTGTCTCTTGAATTAAACTTTCACTTGAAAAAGTTCAGTGGCTGGAATACCTAGATGAACGATCTGTAGGCAAATGGTAATATTCAGGACTTGGTGCTTCAGGCAAGGCCCTTAGCTTTTACTGAATTTTTCATTTCTCTTAACTTATTCAGGAGGGACTTCAGTAGCAAATGGACCTTTTCTTTTAAACTGGCAAATAACATTCACAATTCACTTGTTGGTTGGCAAAAATGTATATTTTAAAATGCTTCTTCCCTGGTCCCTTCTTTTCCATCTGCCATAAATCCCACTCTTTTAGAGAGAGAGCTCTCTCCTGCCTACTGAAAGAATAAACTGAAGCTATGATAATGCTTAGTAGGCCAGCTGGGTAGAATCACTGCAACATAAAAGCAGCATAACCTAATGCTAAGTATAAAAATAAACAGTCAACATCTTCTATATTGTAAGCCACAAACATTCTTGCAGATACTAGATATCCCACGTGCATTTTTCCTTCAAAAGATTACAAACTTAACTTTCAAGAACCATATAATTTTTCTTCCTTAAAATGGTTCTTTTTTTATCCTACAACATCCTCATTATTCTCAAAATGTCTTGGATTTAATGGAGTGGATTATACTTAATAGTGATATCATGTTGGGAAGAAATGCTGTTCTCAGTACTTGGAGCTTCCTTGTTTGCAAAAGTCCATGACCACATTAACCACAGTAAGTTGGCTTAGAGGGACTTTGGTTCTTGTGAGGCAATGCAAAAAGACACAGAACCATTCATTCTAATCCATGGCCTTAAAATGTAATATGTGAAAGTGCTTTTCTGTCAGTGCAGATCTGAAATCTATACTAATAAAGGAGAAAGAGAAAAGGAAGGGGGGAGAGAAGGGAGAAGGGCCATCCCTGTGTGTATGCTTGCCATAGCTCCAAGAGCATGAAACTGAGGAGATTATCAGATGGGAACGAAAAAAGTGTTCCCGTCCCACAATCTCCTCTCCTGTCCCTCTCCCATCCCTGTTAGGGAACAATAACTAAAAGTTTCAGACCTACCTTTAGCAGCATCACAGGGCAGCCCAGGAGTGAACAGAACTCTAATGGAGCTCCTTTCACTTCTTGGATTGAACTCCCGGCTGTTCTCATGAGAAGATGAGGGCACAGGAAATTCAAAAATAAAAAGGAAAATACAACACTAAAAGTTACACCAAGCAAAAAAAACAAACAAACTTTAAACAATACAAGTAACCTGGGGAGGGTACAAAAAGAGTGTGTCACTTACCTGGATGTCCCAATCTCACCAGGAAGTGTTCTGGCATGGACCTCCCATTGACGATGGGATTGCACCAGCATAACGGGGCACCTTTTCACTCGCAGGACATTCCATGACAGAAACAGAACAGGGGATCCATTGATGGCTTAGCCCATCAATTAAAAGCAGTGCCGGCATAACGGCAGCTGAACAGGAACATTACGAGAGGGGAATGGCATCATGTGAAAGGTAAGCCCTTTAGTGATCTGGCGTCGTGGTAACACCATATTTAGAGCATCTGATAATCTCCTAAAACAACTCATATTTAGCATGCATTGTAAGAGAACATATTTACCTTGTCAGTGTTTGATTTTTTAATGCATTATTTAGTGTTAGCTAATTTTAATCTGCCTGTAGCCTACAATAGTATCTTCAGTCACTAGACAGAAGACTTTTCAAACCACCAACAAAGAAGATGAAGTCAGGCTGGCATATTTAGTCTCTGAAGTGGATGGGCTCCAAATATATCCACATGCAGCAGAGGTATAATAGGAAAAAACAAAAGCAACAACAACTCCAGACTATTCAAAAACTGAAAAGCAGGCAGTGAGTAAAGAAAGCTGAGAAAAATGCTGAATGTGCAGCAGGACAGATGGATAGTAAGATCAGCAGGTAAGAAAAATATCAGAAGAGGAGGAGGTAGGAAGGGCAGAGAAACAGAAGAGGGAAAGAGAAAGGGAAACAGCACAAGTGAGATGGGGGGGGGCCCTTCTGGGTGAGTGGGTGGGTGTGGGAAAAGAGCACCTTGGTGTTCCAGGAATGAAAAAGAGCATGGTTGAGTAAGTATGGACAGAAAGAAAGAGCAATAGCATAAGTAATGTGGTGGAAAAAGAAGACAGTAGGGACTTCATCAGACCACCCCTCCATTAAGGTGCTTTTGCCGGCATCTTTTAAAATGTTTTAATGCTGGCAAAAGACCGTCCCCCTCCCTGACCTACCTCCAGCAGCATCCATGAGGCTTTCCTGGCAGTAACAGAGCACAAATGGAGCTCTGTTTAATTCTGGGGTTGAAATCTTGCTGATTGTTGTGAGAAAATGCTAGCATGGGACATTTAAAAATAAATGCCAAATAAACATATAAAAAGTTCACACACTCACAAAAACACACTTAAAAAGTCCCAGGTACACGGGAGGGGAGTCATAAAAAGAGCATCCCCTACCTGTCTGTTGTGATCTCACCCAGAAGTGTTTGCACATTGATGCTGTATTCACATGAGTACAATGGCATGAGGATTCAAACATCAGCAATGCCGGCAACAAATCACCATGGGAGATCAATTGATGGCTTGGCCCATCAATAAAACAGAATGGCTTTTGGACTTTACGTGATCGCTAAAGGACAACATAATCTGGTATGTGTGCTCTTTCTCGCAATCATTAGGCATCCTTATGATGCCATATTTGCTGCATATGATAAAGTCCTAGGTGGTTGAAGGGAGAGAAAGACCAAGGGTGGGTCAGAGAGAAAGAGCATCAAGTGGAGTGAGGGACTAAAGGATTTGTAAAATATGAAAATATGCCTGCTTCTAATAATAGAAACACCTTCTAGTATCATAACTCCAAGACCATGAGACATCTGATAATTTCCATACTTTTTAAGGGGATTCTAGGTCTGTGCACCTTCAGAGTATTTGGTTTTAATATTAATTAATGTCAACTAATTTAAATGTGTCCATGTGTTGGAAGGTTGGAGTACCATCTTCACTCACTAGGTGGCAGACTTTCAAAACTAGTATATAGCTTTTCAGTAATTACAGCTGAAGCTAGGTAAGAGTAGTCTGAGAGGCAGAACTGCCATCTATTCCTTGCTCTCGGCCATCTACTTATGACTATAGGGTGTGCATACCCTTGCCACATGGGGCTGTAGGGGTTGACCATATTGGTGGCTTCACTTAGGAACGATGAGAACCATGTATGCATGTGTACAGCTAACTTTGTTTGAAGGCCCCAATGAAGGAAACTAAGGGTCACTGTAACACCTGCACAGTTGGGTACTTTTGAAGGAGACAGTAATACATATGATTTCCAATGTGTAAAATGTTTGTGAGCCAACTTAATGAAAAGTTGTAAAACCTTTACTCAAAAACTCATATTCTCAGCTTTCGAAATATGTTAGCCCTTCTAAAAGGAGAGAAAATAGGAGTGAACCAAAATTCTCAGCTTGTGTTTGTTTTCTTGGGTACTGAGAAATGTACCTGTTTTGGTGTGCAATTTTGACTACTAGCTGTAAAATGCATGTGTGTTGTTTTGTTGCTCTCCTTCTTGGTATAACTTTTCTCCTATATTTAGCTTATAGTTCTTAGTCTTATTTGCCTACCCTCTGTGTTTAATAATTTTGTTGGCTGAGGTAAGCCACAATATGCACATTACTATCCTATTCAGGAATAAGTCCTAATGCATTAATGGGACTTAACCTAAGGAA
The DNA here is from genome assembly GCA_030847615.1 of Gambelia wislizenii. Lineage (NCBI taxonomy): Eukaryota > Metazoa > Chordata > Lepidosauria > Squamata > Crotaphytidae > Gambelia > Gambelia wislizenii. The sequence goes on along the minus strand of JAUMIR010000003.1, from coordinate 223,797,974 downwards.
AGATGCACATGGTCTTAACAATATGAGAACATTATGAGTGTGAGATTTTGATTCAGGAGGTGGAGCAGATTGAAGCATAACCTCACTCAGAAGATTATCAGACGGACATCTAAAAAAGTTTTTGTCCCACTAGGGAGATGATCAGACGTGGCTAATGTGGTGCCAGAATAATGACAGCGGAACGCAAAAGGACGCTGAAATCATACAATGTTGCCCTTTTGCATTCTACTGTCATTATTCTGCTGTTTCTTTCTTTCTTTCTTTCTTTTTTTTTTTTTTTTTTTTTTTTTTTTGATGGGCTGGAGCTGTAAATGGATCACCTGTCCCTTTTTGGTGCTGGCATTGTGGGCATCTGAAACCTCATGCCATTTTTTTTTTACTTGGGATTCCAGTGTCATTGGGTGGTCCTGCCAGAACACTTCCAGGTGATATCATGAGAAACAGGTAGGTTACCCTCTTTTTTGTACCCTCCCTGGTTTACTTGTTATGTTTTTAGTGTGTTTATGTGCTTGTGTAAACTTTTTTGGGTGCATTTTTCTTTTTCTTCTTGACATTTCCGTGCTTGTGTCTTCTCATGAGAACGGGCAGGATTTGATCCAGGAGCTCCATTAAAGCTCCATTCATGCCTGGGCTGCCTTCGTATGGAAGAGAAGGTAAGTGTGATGGGGACAGTTATTCTGTTGGGGCAGAGACAGGTTGGGAGATTGTGGGACAGGAACAGTTTTTGCATTCCTGTCTGATAATCTCCTATATTTAAAAGCGTAAGTGTCTTGGCACTTTTTATCACATGTTGCTGTAATAATGAGAAAGAGCAGCCTCAGAATTATTGGAGCATGACTGTTAGCATTCTTTACTTCCGTGTTTGCTGGGACGAGTAATCTTGGCGGGTTTTGTGAAAAGATGAGAGTGTGCTTAAAAGTCTAAAAACAACTAAATTAACAAAGAAAAAGAAAACACAAGCACTGCAACACACTTTAAAAATTGCCAGCAAAATGGGGAGGTTCATAAAAACAGTGTCCCATACCTAGTTTTTGCATTTTCACCCAGAGGTGTTCTGGCAGGGATCACCCATTGATACTGTGTTTACGAGAGCATAAGGAGATGCTATTTCAGGCACTGGCAAGGTTTGGTGTGAGGGGATTCACATCCCATCTTGAGACTTCACATATTTGTGAAACTCATGGGCCATTTTGAAGACATCAAATGCACACAAAATATACACAATTTAAAATATCAATGTCTAATGCATAAAGTGTGATTCACATGATCAATCTTGAAGTCAACTCTGTTTTTAAAATGCAAAAGAGTTTCGCATGCGGGGGGGGGGAGCATCCCAGTTAGAGCACTAGGTAATACATTCCTAAAAACTGCTAGAACACCAAATTACTAAACTGAAATATGAGGAGAAATCTTGAAGTGAAAGTCCCTTAATCTGTACTTCTTGTTAGTATGACTGACTCTTCAAAGACTCACTGAAACTAATGCAGAGCTGAAGAAATTATTTTGAAAGGCCTTTTGTGCCGTTACCAATTTAAATAATGCATTATCGGTCCTAAGAGTTGGGAGAAAGTTACTCTGCCATTAGAATAATATACTAGCTACTCCTGCATCTAATGAGATAAAGCTGGAGAGTTCTGTCTGCAGAAGATAAGCTCCAGCAATATTTTTTTAAAAAAAAGAAAAGAAAACAAAGGCATTTAAATACAAAAAGTGAGACTAACATTAGACTGAAAACATCTAGATGTGATATGAGTGAGGGATGTTGTAGATCACTCAGTGTTTATGGTCTTTCTGATAGGGAAGCCCTGTTCACTTAGGCTAATGGTGTTTTATGTTTCAAATTGTATTTGTGCATTTTTTGTGGTTTTAGAAATCAGATGAGAAGATAAATTGTAAAAACTGTATCTCAGTTTTTGGCACAAGGGTTTTTGTGAATTGGTTCATCTAATGTAGAAACCAATCTGATTGCTTACTTATTTTGTTGACTTCCCTCAGCCTAGATTATAGAGAGTAGCATGTTTAGCCTAGTAACAAGAGACTGGTTTTTCATAAACATAAACACACACACATACACACCAAAAACACAGTAGGAAGTAAGTATTTGTGAATTCAGCGAGATGGATTTTTTACCAGTATATTATCAGTCCTACATTAGACATGCTTATGCATGCAGGGCTGCTACCATGCCACACGTGAGAAAACACTACAACCTGAGTTGACTTCCCCACCAATCATTGTTGTGGAATTATGGGAGCTTTAGAACTCCCCCACTCTCCTCCTCCTCTTCCTCCTGAAGGTAGATTTGGCCCTTACTAACTGTAATGATGTTTATGTACTCCTACATACTGAAGGTACCGTTGTGGTTGCTTTTCTTGACTAGGAAATTTCCCTGTAGTATTGAGAGCAACTCTCTGGCAAGCATTTTGTGGATTTGTTTGTGGGATTATTTTGCAGAGTTGATCATTACAACTTTCCAGCCTTCCTTCATCTTACCCGTAAACCTCCATTGACACTTTACTTGTGAATCCTAGGTGTGTCACTCAGTTTGTTTTGGCTAATAGTCATTATGTGTCCTTTGGGAAAGAAGAGCATAAGTTACATACATAAACTGTAACTATGAGTATGTAAGATGATAACAGAGGCAGTGGTTTTCTTGTTTAAATAAGATGCTATCTTCATTTGCAGACTTCACAAAAGAATGGAGTGATATTGTCATTCCAGTGCTAAATTTATACTCTACTTTGACCTTTGACTAAGTTTTGTAAGCAACTGAGTTTATTAAAAATTGCATCTGAGTTTTTTTAGAAATTACACAATTTGTTTTTTGAAAAACTACAGGGGGACAGCAAAACACAGTGGCCTACATTCTATTGATAGCTCCAACTAAGTACAGCCATTAAATCAATAGTTCATTGATGAATCAACACAATGTTGGAACTAATTAATAGGAGTCAGATCATTGTGTGTTCTTCCAGACTATATCTACATTTTCCATACATGGACACACACTAGGATGAGGAGGGTAAGTGCAGTGGCAGCTGTATTTAATTGAAGGCTTTTCCTGTGCATTCAGAATATTGGCTTTTCAGTATTCAAGTTTTTGGGTACAGAAAGGGTGAAGAACAGAGGAAGGGGGGAAATCTACCCTGCAAGGTAGGACAGAAGGAAAAAGTAGAAAGAAGGTGGGGGACCCATAGAAAGCAACATTATTTTCCCCCATGTATGAATATTAAGGTGGCCAGGGAAGGTGGCTGAGTATTTAGTTACTTCAGCTCAACAGGCAAAAATGTAGGCCAAGAAGGTAGTGCCGAAAAACACCCTCGAGCTGCTTTTTGACCAGCCAACAGAGCACTATCATTGGTTGGATATGTTTCTTAAGCAGCCAATCAGCACACTGGGAACAGCAACCTACCCAAGATAATTATATATAGAGATTTTTACCCCAAGTGTAGTACTGTGCTAGTATTGGACACTGCTAAGCCAACTTGTAAATACTGGATTTGGGAATACAGTTATCTATAGTTGTTTTGTTGCAGGTGTTGGAATAGCCCTAGCTGAAGTTCTGAAATGCTGCAAATGGTGCTGTCATCCTGTTAAGAACATGTGTATTTCCCTTACACATGTATATGTATTTTGTGTGTGTGCTGAAGAGTTTGTTATTCCCTTCCTCCTTCCCTAGTGCCCAAAGCCTGCCCCCAACCTTCTTAACAGCCCCTGAGGCACCCTGAACAGCCATTCCCTGCTTCATGGAGAGTAGACAGAATCACAGAAGGGTCTTTCTCATAACCAGATGTGAAATGATGACATCAGCACTGAAATCCAGTAAGTTCCTCCAGAGATCTCAGCCCTACTGTAATTATTTTGCATCTGGCTATGGGGATGTATCCAGATGATGTTGCAATCCTGCCCACTCCCTGCAAAACAGGGAATGGCTGTGCATGGGTGAAAGCTTCAGAGGCTGTTCAGTAAGTTGAGGGGTGGTATATGGATCAGCCAGCATAGTCCCACATGTGAACCTACTGTGCTGTGCTGAGCCATACAGGATTGCAGCCATTGTTAGAGACATCTTTGTCTTACATTCAGATGAACCTTGAAGGCTTTGAATTGAAAAAGAATGCTGTGCATGTTAACCAGATTACAACCATCAAATAAAAGAAATACATACTGTATTTGAAATCCACCAGTATTTTCTTCTTAATGGATACTAGAGTTTGTACAGTTAGATTTTTAATGCAGACAGATACTTATTAGTTATTTGAAGAACTCCATGATGCAGTGGCCAAATAATTCCTTTGAAAGCTCCCTACCCCATGCAAGGAGTCAAAAATCATTTTGCTTCTATGTGGGCCTTCTTTCTTTAAACACACACAGATACATGCATACATCTTAAAAGTGACAAGCACAAAAAATCACAAGTTAACAAACTCCCAGCTCTCATTATTTACAGCTGAAACTGTGGCTTCCAGTTTAATTTGTCCTGCTTCCCTGTACTGTTGCTTTTGTCTGCAGAAGAAGGAATGTCTTTCATGAGCATCTCTTTTTCAAATTTCAGTCTCAGCATGCTCCCATTAGCTTTGCTTTGGTAGTAAATCTGGATTGAATGGCACCTGTGAAGTCCTATCCTTTGTAGCAGCATAGATTTTCCACAGCAAAACGGTTCAGAATTTTACATCTTCCAGAAATGGCCCCATACCTGGCACAGAAATTTGAGAATGAAGAGCAATCCAGTAATTAAAGCTCCAGGGACAAAGTTTGAAAAGTAAGACACTGACAAAGTGTACATTACGAATGGTTTTTATCCCCCCCCCCTTATTACTATTTTAGCATTATAAGTATGGGAGCTAATCATACTTGCAGTATTATATTAATATCAAGAGTTGGCAAGTGGCAGCTGCTTTAGCTGCTGCCTCTTGAAAAGAAGACAAGAGAAAATGAACTTCACAGACTATATTATCACCTTGCTCAAACTTTTCAGACATGAAACATTGTCCAAGTAAGTGAAACTGTCCTTGATGGTCCCAATTAGGACTAACAATTTATTTGTCATCAAAGTGCATGGGCTCTTCAACACTACCTGATGTCAAGCAACAACCTTGGTGGACATGAATTATCTAGGCATTGTGACTGAGCCTGAAAACCGCCTGCCCCTGATTAGATGACAGTTTTATTATACTTGGACCTGCCTGCAGATGTGCCAAATGATACACAGGCCTTCTGTTTGTGGACTGAACTCCTCTTAAAACTTGCACTGGGGTAAATGTGGGTTATGTCACCACCTCCTATATGTAAGAAGAGGTCCAGGAAGGCAATTTTTGAGAAAACTGCATGGGGAGTTACTTTTAACATGAGTCCAACCAACAATGGGCATCCCTGAGTGAATCTGCATACAAGCACAGAGAGAGTGAGAAAAAGAGAGAGCGAGAGCATGTTGGACTTAGAACAGAGGGCTTGACTACAACTTTGGCCTGAAGCTGTGGTGCATGAAATTCAGACTACTGTGGCCTGGATTTAAGTGCCACACCTGCCAAAGCCCGAATCTACATCCGGGTTTTTACTTGGCTTCCATTCAAAGCTGTTATTCATGCTTGACTGAGCTCTGGGAAAATCAAAGCTCCAGCAGTAGTTGCCCTTTCTGAAGTCAGAACCGATGGTTAGCCTCACAATGGTAAGGCTCACCAGGCCTTATGACCTCAGAGGGAGCAACTACCATTGGGGCTCTGCCTTTGGAATGAGAAATGACACTGAGTGGGGGGAAGGTGGTGCTTCAGGCAGTGATTGTCTTTCTTCACCTCCCCCCCACAAATCCAGTGTGGATGGATTGTTCACACTGCAGTTTTCTCTGGATTTTCCAGCAAACTCTGGAGAAAACTGCAAGTTTTGTAAAACCCAGATTAAGGGAGTATTCCTTAAGTCTTGTGCAGATAGGGTCATACATCATGTGTCACTATCACACCAGATGCAGGGAAGAGGCCACATACCCTGTGGCATTATTGAGCCAGATTTTTTTTGGGGGGGGGGTCATAGGTTTTCACTGGTGTAGACAAGTCCAGAGAGACCCAAGTCCAAATCCATTTTTGGTTTGTCTTATGGGTTTCTGTTTCTGGGGATTAATAGGAAGATGGGAACTGTGCACCTGTGGTAAAAACAGCAGCTGCAGAAATGATGGCATCATCAACAACAACTGTTAATGATGCACAGGTACTTCTAATCCTTCTGTATTCTCATCAGATCACTACAGTATTTTTTACCATAACTTTTTTTTTAATTAATGGCAAAACAAGTAGGAGGGTGCAAAGACCACCCATTCACCTTCAAGGATATCCATGAAAATATCACAGGAAGCTGTTAAAAGCGACTGCCATCTGAGTCACAGGGAAAATGCAGAGCAAAATCAGGACAAACTTTCAAAGAACCACTTTTTTCTCTTGGAATTTTCTGCATCTTGTACCTATTTCTCTTATTCCTTGTACCCACCCATTCCACTACATCTTGCTCTCTCTTGCTTCTCTTTGTGCCTTCACAATGCCTCCCTCCCTTACCTTGCAGCTGACCTCCTCTCTTTCCTTGTCTCATTTTGCACCTTTGCCATGCTTCCCCCCCTTGTTGCTTGCACTCCACCACTTGCAGCTCCCACCCACCCGTAGCTCTTTGTCAAACCTTCTGCCACCATGCTTTCTTCTCTTGAATCATCTCTCTCCCTCTGGCTTTTCTTCACAAATGAAGATTCAGGAAGGACTCATTCTGCGCTTTCTGCAAGCGCGCTGATGACTAAAAAGGCCAATCCGAGATAAACAAGTCCAGTCGCAGAAAGCACAGCAGAAGATCTCCTTCGGTGATGTTTCCGGGTTGTGGTTCTTTCTGCGTTGTTGTTCCTCTTCAAGACTTGTTTGGCATGAGTTCTCAAATAAGGCTGCAGCATTGTGCATAGTGCGTCTCCATGTCTCCCAATGTGAGGCCAGGGCAGACCATTGTTGGTGATCAATTTGGCTAAGCCTGAGATGTTATTTCAGGGAGTTCTTGTATCACTTTTTTGGAGCGCCCCTCTTACGCTCTCCGTGGTGAGTTCACCGTAGAGTACTATTTTTGGGAGGTGATGGTCCTCCATCCTAGAAATGTGCCGTGCCCAGCGCAGCTGTGTTCTCAATATCACGGCCTCAGTGCTGGTGATCCCTGCTTGCTCAAGAACAGCAACATTTGTCATATAATCAGTCTGGTTGATATTTAGGATTGTGCGTATACAGCGCTGATTAAAGTCTGCGAGCAGTTGTAAGTGTTGGTGATAGGTGACCCATGTTTCAGACCCGTAAAGGAGAATAGACAGTACAATGGCTCTATACACATTGATTTTTGTGCTTCGCCTCAGGTGTTTATTACTCCAGACTCTTTTGTAAAGTCTTCCAAATGCGCTATATGCCTTTGCTAATCTGTGATCGATCTCTTTGTCAGTCTTGGCATCTGAGGAGATGATGCTTCCCTGGTAGGTAAACTGCTGAATGGACTTAAGCACAGATTTGCTGATGGCAATGTGGGAATGATGGTGTTCATCATGTGGTGCGGGCTGGTAAAGAACTTCCATTTTCTTAACGTTCACTTCCAGCCCGAACAGCTCTGCAGCTGTTGTGAAGCAGGATGTTAGGCACTGCAGAGCTGCTTCTGTGTGGGCAACAAGGGCATCATCATCATCAGTGAAGAGCTGCTCATGGACTAGATAGTTTAGAGTTTTAGTGTGAGCCCTCAGACAGCTTAAGTTAAAGAAGCTACCATCAGTACGGTAACGTATGTAGATGAGGTCTTCTTCTTCAAGCTTTGCCGTAGCCCTTTGGAGCTTCTCTCCCATGACTAGGGGGCATCAATGGAGAGGTCTTGAATCATAGTGTCATCTTGTACCTACTTCTCTTGCTTCACAGTTTGTCTCATCTTCCCTGTCCTCATCTTCCCTCCCTCCCATCCTTTCTTCTCCCTTGCTTCACCGGACACCTTCACCATCTCCCCTTCTCTTCCTTCTTGCACCACCATTTCTACCTCACACCCTCTGTTAGCTCCTTCCCATATTTTTGCTCTCTCCTTATGCTGTCACCATTCCCTTCCCTTCTCTTGCATCTTACACCCAGGTGCTACAATTCCTACTGTCCCTCCATTCTCTTCCATTGTTTTCCTTCCTTGCAGTTGTGCCTCAAACCATTTCTTCCTCCCTCCCTTGTTTCACGTCATGATGCTGCTGCCTGTCCTTTAAAGAGCTTTAAACAGAGAGCAGCTTTGAACAATGAAGGACAGCAACAAAGACCTCTGAGTAGGCAGATGAATGCAGTATTGTTGCTGTAAGACAAGAAGCAGGAAGAAATGGATATATATCTCTCAGATACACACACACATCCTACGCACTGATACACACACACACATCCTACCCTATCATGTCAATGTGGGAGGAGGTTGTAGCTGAAGCTTCAGTGGGCAGGAGGCAAGGTGGTCTGGCAAGATGGTGGCAACAAAGGGAAAAGCTCCTTTCCTCCCACAGTAAGCAGCAGAAGAACCCAAAATGTCCCTCTAAAATGGAACTTGATTTTTTTATTTTCTGGGCCCCCATTTTTTTTAAAAAAAATCATATTGGTACACCATGCAAGCCATGAAAAGCAACACTATCCATGAAATCTTAAGCATGAATAATTTTATTGCAGCTTTTACCCTGCTTTGCTGCATCCCTCCACCTTCACGCCAATATTTCCACTACTTTCTATGCAGTCTTTTCAATGAGCTCTGCAAAACAGACTTCAGCTACACTGTCCTGAAGAGTTGTGATATTGACCCAGGGAATTGAGACACAATGGTCAAAATGTCAGTCATAGGTGTGAGTCTTCACTGATTTGCTATTTATACTCAAAGGCAGAGAGGGGATATGCTTGTTCCTCAGAAAACAGAAGGGTTACTGCGCATTTTCCTCTGGAACTCTGGTCCTCCAAGTGCTAAAGACCTTTTAAAAAAATGAAAGCTTGGAAGCCAGATGAGATGATGGTCCATGTGAGTGGCATTACTAGAAAATGGCTAAAATACAGCCATCCAGGTGGTAAGGCAACTCTACACAATGATTATCACATTTATATCTCTGCTTCTCCCAAATACATAATAATTGTTATTGTTATAATTTCCATGAAATTACTGTTTCTTCTCTTGGTTTGGCAAATACTTGAGGATTTTAAAATTACTTTTTCATAATGAAATGAAGCATTTATTCCATGGAAGTCAATTTAAGCAATTTTAAGCAGTTTTAAAGATTTAAAGTAGCAAAGAACAATTTAAATTGGAGAGCCCCTTCCACAAACCTCAAGGAAATTGTATGTATAGAGAGAGACTCCTTCAGATACCAAGCTGTTTAGGGTTTTAATGTCATCACCAGTGCAGACCAGAAATGCATCAGAAGACAGCACAATTCCTTTAAGACTGCTGTTATATGTTTTCTGTATGATGTAATGGTTAGTAATCTAGATGTTACCCTTTGCACCTGCTGCAAGATCCAAATCATCTTCACGGGAAGCCCCAAGTAATGTTTTTGACAGTAATCTAATTGAGAAGTTATCAGTGGATGAACTACTGTGGCCAGGGTATTTCGGTTCAGGGAATAATGTAGTTGGTAGATCATTTTAAAGTTCTACAGATAACTGGGGATGAGGATACGATTTTGTCTTGCTGTTCCATTGCCATTCTCTTCCCCCTCTTCCCATTCTGTTGGCTATGACAGAGCAAGTGCAATGCCATCCAAGCAAACTGAAGCTACTCTAGTTCTATGAATTTCATGGGAATGTTATGTGGTGAACTCTCTTCAGTTGAAATTAAGAAGATTTAAGTGCTGAATCCTATCCCTCAGTTATTGATATTCGTGGGAAGGAGTATAAAAATCAAATCTGCTTTGTAAAGCTAAACTTTAGCTGCTAAAATAGTCTAAGTCATTGAAAGCAAGAGGGTAATACAAATGTAATTCTGTCTCCATAAATAGGTAGAAAGGGATAGTTATAGCTTCAGTGGTATCATAACATTTCCTAAGTACCCCCTTGGCCATGTTAACTTTCTCCTCTCTGAACTAAGAGCTAGACGGCTGGATTGGAGGGATTGCCTCTGCTGCTATCTCTTATGAACAAGGAAAAGTGAATGAAAGCAATAGTCAGATTCATGAGTGGGTTTGCCTCAACTATTTATTTTCCTTTCATACTTGGAAGGATGTGTGGTACAACCAAGGACATACATCTTCCTAGTTTTGTTCTAAAGTGCAAGAATGGCTAAGTTTTAACAGCCACCCCCCACCATGCAACAATATGATGGTTTCTGTACTGTTAGCACTTCAGTACTTCTTCATTAAGTCTTAGAGGACGGAAAGGTGCAAAAAAAACCCCCAACAAACCATGATTTTTTAAAAAGAAAACTTATTTCCTGCACAGAAAGCAATGTACAGTAGTTACTTTTTGTGTAAAAAATAAAATAAAATCACATTTTGCACAAAAAAGCATATCCTTCAGTGCAAATGGATTTTCTGGCAAAACAAAAGTCCCAAAGTGCAAACGGTTATCAAAAAGTGCACATTTACTCAACAGAGTTTCTTGAGGTGTTGAGTCATGCTTTCATTAAGGATGCAAAAATATGTGAGTGTTGTTTTTAAAAAACACTCCCAGGTACAACACTTGCACAATGGCAGAACTATCTTGTAATATTATAAAAAGTGCACAAAAGACACTAAAAAAAACCTGTTACTGAAAGTGTCCTATCAGGAAAGGTTATATTATTTAGGGCTTCTAATCTTAGAAAAGAGATAAACAATGGAGATGTAAGATTATGCATGGGATTAAGAATGTAGTTTATATTCTTGTAATACTGTGGTCCTCCAATGAAGAAAGTACTTCACACAACACATAGCTAAAAAGAATATGCTACCACAAGATGCAAAGATGGCTACCCATGTTAGAGGTACTGTAGTAACCTTAGCATGCTTACACTCAGTAGTTGCTAGCTTGGATATCTCTCCAAGAGTTTAGACATCACATGTATTCATATCATTTCCTTGTTATTGGGCTTAGCCACATACTCTTTGCATCAATTTCTGCATTAATTAGTCTGCATTTATTTGCTTATTCACCATTTTGCAGTTAATTAATCTCTTTCTCCTACATGTTTGAAGTGTGCATATTACAGAGCATCTCACATGAGATGTTATGAAATATTTAGTGTTTGAAAGTGAACCTTCTTAATATGTTTTTACAAAGCCTAAACCTGCTTTATTTTTCTAGTAGACCCTGTGTGTGGTGTGGTGTGGTGTGGTGGGGCGAGACTAGCTGTTGCTCACTTTCTGTTTGACCATACTAATTACTCTGCTTATGAGATACTCTTTGTATGCACATGCCTTCAAAGTCATTTGTTGACTTATGGTGACCCACTATTTTTTCATAGAGTTTTCATAGGGAAGGAATACCTAGAGGTGGTTTTCCCACTGTTGTCTCTCAAATTCCCCCACAACCATCAAGAGTGGCTTCATAAGCGCAGTGGATCAAATTATGGAAGAAATGGTCAGGAAAGCACTGTTGAGACATCTGTAGAAAGCATGGATTTGATGATCACATAGTTGGTCAGTGATGCCCTGCTATTTCACAGACAATGAATTCATATCTTGCACCATCCCTTTTTTTACGTTTTTCAGTGGAGTTTTGCAAAGATGCTGTAGACCAGGAGTTGGAATTCTGCAGCTCTTCACAAATCGTTGGACTGCAACTCACAGCACTCCTCACTGCTGGCTAGGGCTTTGTGGAGTTACAATATACTATCAGAAGAGCTACATGATTCCTACCCTTGTTACAGATGGAAAGTAGAACTATACGGTTTTGAATGGATTTTCCTTCTTTTTAAAACATCCTTCACAAGGGGAAAGAAATGTAGGATCATTTGAGCAATGAAAATCACTCTCACCCTCTCTTTTCCCAGAACAAGCTTGCAGGAGATTTTCACCTGGCTGTGAAGGCTGACTTGAGTATAAAAAGTGATTATAGGTGTATTAACAAATGCTGTGTTCTTATGCACAGTTCTGTATGATCTACCTGCATTGAATGTAGTGGGGTTTGTCTCTGGGTACATTTTCATAGGATCAGGAAGGAGAACCAGGTGGTGGCAGGGTAAGTTTCCCTTGTGAGGCAAAAAAAAAAATCTTTCCAGTATCCAGCCACACTTTTGTTGTGCACCTTCAAGTAATTTCCAACTTATGGTGACCCTAAGGCAACCCCTATCTTGGGTTTCTTGGCAAGATGTGTTCAGAGGGGGTTTGCCTTTGCTTTCCTCTGAGGTTGAGAGAGTGTGACTTGCCCAAGGTCACCCAGTGGGGGTTCCATGGCCAAGCAGGGATTCAAAGGACTTTATCAGACTTGCCAAATATAGTGCCATAATGATGCCTAATGAACATGAAAGGGCGCACATACTAAATGATGTTGTGCTTTCATGATTAAGTCTTGAAAATGAAGCATTCTTTTTTATTGACGGGCCAAGCCATCAATAGATCAGTCGTGGCATTTTTTTTGCTGATATTGATAACATTTGAAACCTCATGCCATTTTGATCTTGTGAATACACTGTCAATGGGCAGAACACTTCCAGTTGAGAATGCAAAAGTCAGGTAGGGGACACTCTTTTTATGAACCTCTCAAGTTTACTTTGACCTTTCTTTTAGTGTGTTTCTGTGCTTGTGTGTACTTTTGTGTGCTTTTTTTGCTGTATTTTAAATTTTTACCACGCTCACATCTTCGCGCAAGAATCGCTGAGATCACAAACGTGGAAGTAAACAGAGCTCCATTTGTGCCTCAGTAATGCTGAGGCTGCCTTTTCACAATATTGAAGGTAGATATTTGATAAAAAGAGTTATTTTGCTGGCAGAAAAACACTGCAAAATATGGTGCTAAAGAGACATTTTGGGAGGTTCATCTGATAAATTCCACACTCTTGTCTCCAGAGTCATAGTCCAATACTCAGACCACTATACCACACTGGCTCAGGAACAGTCCTCACATTAATTATCAAGAAATATTTACTATATAATCTCAAGCAGAAAACAACATTGTTCAGAAGTCAGTTCCTTTGCACTCATAGCTGATTTGTAATTTGTACACAGGGAAAATACAGCTAGAGCCTCAAGGATTTCAAAAGATGTTTAGCCAGTTTTAAGACAAGAAAAATAGCTATTTCAGCCAGTGCGATCCTGCCCAATACATTTCCTTTAAAAAAAGTCCCTCCAAATGAGAAAAGTATTTATTTGAGGTCTCATTTAGGGGGGAAAACTGCTAGGCAATCGGGCTTCACTTGTGACAACCAACCCCACTGCCCCCCTCCACAGTAGAGGGCCTAGGGAAAGCCCACAGAAAACTGAGCAAAGGATCAAGTTAGAAAAGCTGGAAGGAGAGAGGGGAATGGAAGAGGAAGGCAGGCACAGTAATTGGCATGAGGAAAGAGTGTGAGATATCAAAAAGAAGAAAGCTCCATTGTTCAGTTCTTCTGCCTCCTCAATATATTGTGAATGAGTAAAAGTAAAAGGCTGAAGCACATACCTTGTATGCAACAAAACAGTCTGTATAAAAGGCATGCAAAGAAGTGGAGTATATCCTGTTATTCTCTTCTTGACAAGTAGTGAAATGTATACTAGCTATCATAAAAAGAGGGCACAGAAGAAGGCATGTTCAAATATTCCCATTGTAATTGAAAAAGAAACCCAGTTTCACATCAGTGGATGTTTTCTTAAAAAGAGAAAAAAAATCTATGTTCCATAGACGTGGCATTTTCCTTTAAACAAGATATTTGTACTTGGTATGATACAGATCTCATCTGCTGGCAAAGGCACAATTTTATTTCCCGTCTGTGTCTGGAAATTAATCCAGCCCATCTGAGTTTTAGGGTTACCAATTGTTGTTTAAGTAGAAAGTGCCTTTGATTTCAAAATGACCTTTCTGGATTATATCACCCTGTCTGTACACTCTATTAGATGAAGCAAGAATTCTTACATTTCTTCAGACTTCAGTACAGTGGCTGACTAGATGCTGGCTTGTACGCACTGGTTTCATATTCTTTTTTCTTTTGTTTATTCTTCAATATAAAAACAACACTTATTGACATTCGCAGTCAATAGCTTCCATCCCAGATGTCAGAATAGATAAATAGTGCAGAGTATGGTCAGATCAGGAATTGGGACTGTTGATAGAATTCTGGCAGAATTGGGTGTACTGTCACATTGACATCAGGATATGTAAGTATTGTGGTGGGCAGGATAGAGGTCATGGTGACTTCTGCTGCTTCCTCCTCAAGCTGTAATCAAATACAATTCTGACCTCAAAGCATCAAAGGCTGCAGGAGCTGAAACACAAGAGCAAGGGCTAAAGAACAGGAAAGAGAAATTCAACTGGAAAGAGAATTCAAGGATGTTTATAGATAACTGGTATAATAGAGTTTGGAAATCAGTTCTCTTTGAGAAACTGACATACCAAATTAGACAGGTGACGTAAGAAACAGATGATGATTCTTTCAAAATGGTGTGGTTGGCCTTTATCTGCCATATGAAACACATGGAACAAGATCGGAGAGAATCATAGTTGTTGTCATTGTATGCCTTTAAGTAGTTTCTGACATATGGAAACCCTAAGGCAAACCTATCATGGGGTTTTCTTGGCAAGATTTGTTCAGAGGGGTTTGTCTTTGCCTTCCTCTGAGGCCAAGAGAGGGTGACAGTGGATTTCCATGGCTGAGCAAGGATTTGAACCCTTGTCTCCAGAATCATAGTCCAATGCTCAAACCATCACACTGTGCTGGCTTGCTAAGAATCATATTGCTATAAGCAATTTATAGACACAATCAATGCATTACATGTAATATTTACATGCTAATTTTTAAAGCCCATTCACTGATGTAACAGCTGGATATATTTGTAGTTTAATGATATTTAAATGTTATAAAGATTGACTAATAAAATTATTGGAAAAAAATAGAGCAAAGCCTGAAGTTTGGTGCAGGACTAGAGTATATTTGCAAGAAGGTCAAGAGAGAAGGAGAAGTTGTAGCAGGTCAGGCTCTGAAAATGGATAAGCAGCCCAGATCCAGCAAGAGCTGTCAGGCAGAACTTGAGCTAAGTTGCTAAACACCAGTAGGAACTGGCCTTCATTAGATTGCATTTTGTACAGAGCTATGCTGTTTCTCCTGCACCTTATTGGGAGTGGTGGTACTGCCAATGTGCTCGCTAAGAAATTGGATGGGAAGTGGGAAGTGCAGAGGGTAGAGAGGACTCAATGTCAAGGCAGTAGAAGGGTCAGCTGAAAGATGCAGAACATTTCAAAAGCATTGTAATCTTTTGCTGGAGTATTTACATAAGTTTGTGCATTAGTGTCACTGAGTATTGCCCCCCCCGCACTTGCCCACCTTCAGAATCTGTAGGCATTCATCACATCTGACACGGTGTAGTACCCCTTGTGTTAGAACATGGAAATGAAGATGTCAAACAGATTCCATTTGTATTTCTCCAAAAACCCTAGTCAACAGAGACTAGGAACTGGAGCTCAAGGCCAGGAAAGGTCTTGCCTCTAAACTGAAAGTATCAGGTCAGGTTAAGTAGGAATTCTGAGGAAGCAAGCTCATGCTTGGTAAGGTAGAAGGCTATAGGAAAAGAGGAACTCTGCATTACAAATTGATGGACTCAAGCAAGGAAGTCATGCTGCCAAACGTGTGGGACTTGAACAGGTCTGTTGGTGATAGAGTAACCTGGAGGTCTCTCATTCACAGATGCACCATAAGCTGAAGTCTATTTGATGGTAGTTAACAATAACAAAGCTTATGATAGCTCTTGTAAGATTCACTCTTCCCTACTGCTGCCAGTCATAAAGTTCAACAATCAAATTGCTTTTCTGTTTCAAGCTGGCCTCTTTGTTTAGGCAGTTGATTGTCTGTGGTGAATATTCTGTCAAGAGATCTCTTACTACCTCTCTCTTTTCTTCACACAGATCTAGAACTGCACTTTGCCTTAAATACCTGGAAGAAGAAAAAAGTTTCTGAAAGAAAGGGAACAGGGAAAAAGTTAGATATTACTGAGTCAGATGTTCTTTTTGACAAAAGCTCATTTCCATTGATTGAAGAAAAGCAATTGGGTTTGATGATTCTAAACAGGAAGGTAAACATAATTTGAAAATATAAGCATAATGTCACTGCTTAGAATGAACAGGTAGATTATGCATTTGCTCATAGCCCGAAATACATTTTTCCCCTCTGTTTTGCTGAACTAAGGATTGTTGAATGCAAGCATTTAGGAAACAAATATAATGATTTCCAAATCAAGGAGACTTTTTATGGTTGTATGGAGGATGTGTAAATATAATGCTTCAAACTTTATCTCAGAGGATGTAAACTGTAAAGTGATATAATTTACCATACACTTGTGTGTACTTCGTCAGCAGAAAAGTCTACTATTTCTATCTCTATCATTCAGGTCTGTAGGAATCAAAATTAGAGTCCTGAAAGACTTTCCAGATTTCTTTTTAAAGTGCAATTTTCTCTTGAGGTATGTCAAAGATGGCTTATTACGGCCAGAAAAATGTACCATTTCCCTTAAAGGGTCTCTTTGCTCCTTTACAAAAGCATTGCAACAGTTATGTGGAATGTTTCTTTATCTTGTTCGTCTGGGTTGTTGACCCATCTATCTTAGACTTCCACATGTCTGAGAAAATGAGAGAGTCAGAACCTGAGCACATGGAAGAGTTCTGTTTCTCCTACTGCTCTTCCTCACAAAATTCATCCAGTTGTTCTGTTTGCACATTTCTTTCTCTTTCAACCCTATGTCTTCTTTGTTCAGCTTTCAGCTCTCTTTTTTATAGTACCACCCTTACTTGATCTTTTAATCATGGAATTTATGCCTTACACATTTTCTTCAGTTTTTATACTAGGAGGAATCTCATGCAGTACTTTCAAGATGATAAGTTATGAGTGATGTGCAGATATCACTTCATTGTTCCTATCCCAGATAAATTTATCATGACTGTGAAACTGTGGTGTGGCCTTAATGCTGCAGTCAGACAGTCCCATAAATCCATACAGTCAAAAATGCACTTATTTCCTTTCACTCTGCAGTTGTAAGCCACTACAAAAATGAAAATAACATAAAAGCAGAATTCCATCCTTGAAAATTCTGCATACAATTTTCATATTTAAATGGTTGGACATTTTCAGATGTGATTTTTGGCAGCAGATATCCCAAAACAGCTCCGTTGCTGCCCCACGGCAGGCGAGCAGTTTCGGATGATGCCGTCCCTCTGCTGAAATCCTCCGTGTCACTTCCATGACAGAATGGAGGAAGCCGCATCATATTTCATTCACGAATGTTGCCCATGAGTAAAATATGACACGGCTTCCTCCATTCTTTCATGGAAGTGACATGGAGGGTTTCGGCAGAGGGACGGTGTCATCCAAAACCGCTCCCCTGCCATGCGGCATCAATGGAGCTGTTTTGGTATATTTGCTGCAGAAAATCACGTCTGAAAATGTCCACCATCTGTGCCCTCACAGGAACTGGCATAGTCTATGAGCTGAGCTATGAGCCAGGAAGTTTCTCTTAGAGATGCTTGAGGGTATTAGATTTCTACAAATTTTGATATTAATTGATTGGAGCTACATATCTTGGAGTAATCTGTGGATCAGGACTTAGTCAACCACTGGCTTTAGTATGTCCCATGCTGGTTTGGGCTCAAAAAAGTGAATACTTTTCAATTGTATTTTACTGTATTTAGTTTGAAAGCAAATAAGTTTAGAAATGTGTTTTTAAATATTATTTATGTTTGAATTTTCTCTTTAAAATGAAACATAGAATGGATACAGAAAGACGATGCAATACATGTGAAAGTGATACAAGCTAGGCAGCAATTGATTCAACTGTCCATAGGAGATTACACTGTTATAGTGTTACAATTCCACTTTATTTGCTATGGTTGCCTCCTGTTGAATCCTGGGATTTGCAGTTTAGGGAGTGGCATTGACAACTCTCAGCCAGAGAGCTCGTAGGCCTCACTAAACTACAAACCCCAGAATTCCACAGGAGGAAGCCAGAGCAGTTAAAGTGGATTAGTAGCACTATAACAGTGTAGTCTGAAAATCTCCCTAGCTGAATTTTTATTTTTATTTATTTTCTAAATTTCTATACTGCTTATCAAAGCCAAAATACTCCCTAAGCAGTTTGCAATGTAAAAACAAGTAAAAATAAGGCAATTAAAAACAATTAAAAAGTAACAAATGAAATTATTTTTAAAAACATATACAAATTAAAACCATAAAAACACATAAACACAAACACCAATAAAAGCCTCTGTGGCCACAGCTACAAATTAAAAGCTTGTGAAGTTGAAGGCTTTCATGGCTGGCATCCATAGATTTTCCTTGTTTGTTTGTTTTTTCCGGGCTGTGAAGCCATGTTCTGGAATAGTTTCTTTCTGACATTTCGCCTGCATCTGTGGCTGGCATCCTCAGAGAAACTGTTCCAGAACAGGGCCTCACAGCCTGGAAAAAAACCAAGGAAAATCAATTAAAAGCTTGCTGAAATAAAAATGTTTTGCCTGCCTGTAAAAGGCAAGCAAGGAGGGGGCTAGCCTAGCCTTCCATTGAAAGGTGTTCCAGAGGGTGGGAGAAGATGAATCAAGTTCCTAGTTCAAATCTTAGCTTATCATAAATTCATTCAGCTAAGACATCATTCACAGCTTCAGTTCTTTCATTACACAGCTGCTTAGCTTCTGGGTTTGTTGTAAGGATTACTCATAATGCCATAAATCCAATATCATGAAATGGAACCTTCTGCCTCTCTTCTCTACCCTGCCATTCTCAGCACTGCCACAAAACCAGCCACAGTGAAGAATTAAAGCAATTTGACACCACTTTAACTGCCATGGCTCAATGCTATAGAATTCTGAGATTTGTAGGTTTGTGAGCTATTTAGCCTTTTCTGTCAGAGGGCACAACAAACTATTACGATTCCATAGGATGGAGCCATGACAGTTAAAGTGGTATCAAACTGCTTTAATTCTTCAGTATGGCTACAGCCCAGGTCTCTCTCGCTCTCTAGCTCTCTTTCTGTGTGTGTGTGTGGGGAGAGGCTCACAGCCTTATAGAGCAGGTTTTTGGGATGGTCTGGGCCTACAGTGGAGAAAAGAGGTAATTTCCTTTTGGTTCCATTGACAAAATCAGGAGTATCAGAAGGTGCCCTTTTTTTTGCGGGGGGGGGAATCAACCACACATGTACAACAATTACATCCCTCCGGGGGGGGGGGCAATATAGTAGAGTCTCCTGATGTACTTTTTCTATTTTTCTGCTCTGTTTTATTTCATTACATACAGATCTGTTACCTCTGGCTACATGACTAGCTAGATTTTCAGACAACAGTTATCGTGTTACTATTCCACTTTATTTGCTATGGCTGCCTCCTGTTGAATCCTGGGATTTGCAGTTTAGGGAGGAGCATTTACAACTCTCAGCCAAGAGAGATCTTAGGCCTCACTAAACTACAAACCCCAGAATTCCACAGCAGAAAGCCAGAGCAGTTAAAGTGGAATAGTAACACTATAACAGTGTAGTCTGAAAATCTCCCAAGAGAGAGAAGAGCTGTCTGAGAGGAAGTGTAGGCAACCCTGAGAGTTCTTCACTTCCTCTCAGACACCTCTTCTTCTCTCTCCTAGTCATGTAGCCAGAGGTAACATATCACCCACCCTCTCACCTCTTAATATGTAGTTCTTTAATAAAATATTCCAACCTCTGAAAATGTGTTTTATTGATTATTTTGAATAACAGCTTTCTATAGACGACATAATCAGAATTCAAAATGATCTTAACAAGTTAGAAAGCTGGGCCAAAACTAACAAAATGAATTTCACCTGGGAGAAAAATAAGACACTACACTTGGGCAGTAAAAATGAAATGCACAGATATAGGATGGGTGACACCTGGCTTGATGGCAGTACATGCAAAAGGGATCTAGGACTCTTAGTAGATCACAAGCTGAACATGAGTCAGCAGTGTGATGCAGCAGCTAAAAAAGCCAATGCGATTCTAGGCTGCATCAATAGGAGCATAGTGTCTAGGTCGAGGGAAGTAATAGTGCCATTCTATTTTGCTATGGTCAGACCTCACCTGGAATATTGTGTCCACAATTCAAGAAGGATATTGACAAGCTGGAAATGTGTCCAGAGGAGGACAACCATAATGGTGGGAGGTCTGGAGGCCATGCCCTATGCGGAGCGGCTTTGGGAGTTGGGTATGTTTAGCCTGGGGAAGAGAAGGTTAAGAGGGGACATGATAGCCATGTTTAAATATTTGAAAGGATGTCATATTGAGAATGGAGCAAGCTTCTTTTCTGCTGCTCCAGAGACAAGGACATGGTGCAATGGACTCAAACTACAGTAAAAATATTCCACCTAAACATTAGGAAAAAAGCTTTCCTAACAGTAAGAGCTGTTTGGCAGTGGAATGTGCTGCCTTGTAGTGTGGTGGAATCTCCTTCTTTGGAGGTTTTTAAATAGAGGCTGGATGGCCATCTGTCAGGGCTGCTTTGATTGTGTATTCCTGCATAGTAGGGGGTTGAACTGCATGGCCACTGTGGTCTCTTCCAACTCTATGATTCTATGAGTCTATAGGCTAACAGTCTTCTTGTTGGGTTTGGGTCAATGAACTAAACATATATTTAATGCTTTAAAAATGTAGAATACTAGTTCAATATGGCAGTATAAGTGATTGTGTAGATGCTAAAGGCAAATTGGTTAATGCCAAAGAAAAACAAAACATATTTAGCAAAGTCATTTTCACACTCCTAATTGTTAGAATTCACCAAGGACACAGTATGTACTGTACAGCAGGTTTAACAAAAGCCCCACAAACACCATTTGCTATTTAAGTTTGAATAAACTTGTTTAGGATTTAATTGCCAAATTGTACCTATACAAAAAGCAAGATTACTGAAGGCCTTATTTGATAAAGGAACTGTTCTGTTCTATTCTATTTTTATTTTAAAACAATCAATCAGTGATTTGCTATCCTCTGTGGACAGTAGGAAGAAGACTGGCTTTGGACCAAATAATTTTCAGAATAATAAATTTTCTGTTGCTCCAGAGACTAGAACATGGAGCAATGGATGCAAGCTCCAGGAACAGAGATTCCACCTCAACATTAGGAGGAACTTTCTGACAGTAAGAGCTATTCGGCAGTGGAACACACTCCCTCGGAGCATGGTGGGGTCTCCTTCCTTTGAGGTCTTTAAACAGAGGCTGGATGGCCATCTGTCAGGGATGCTTTGATCGTGATTCCTGCGTGGCAGGGGGTTGGCCTGGATGGCCCTTGTGGTCTCTTCCAACTCTACAATTCTACGATTCTATGATTCTATGAAATACCTGCAATCGGTTCATCTCTGGTTTCTCTGCGTTGTTGGCTTTCTGTTAATTCATATTCAAAGCCAGTAGTAAGAAGCTAGAGACTTTGGTGCATATATCTTTCCCTCCCTAGCTTTCTTCTGTTGGCAGCAAGCAACATGGATTTTGCCTCACTGCTTGCAGATGGAAACCAACAATAGATATGCCAACACAGCCTCATGGCATGGCACTGTTAGCTTCCTCATTGTAAGGTCAGCAAACAGCTCTTGTGGCGCAGTGGTTAAATGCCAGTACTGCAAGTCACCATGTTGCAAGTTCGATTCCAGAAGGCTCCAAGGTTCACTCAGCCTTCCATCCTTTCGTAGGTTGGTAAAATGAATACCTGGCTTGTGGGGGCAATTAGCTAATACACATGGGAAACTGCTTAATGCAGTGTAGATGTGTAAAATGCTATTGCTTAAAACAATTTGTAAGCCACTCTGATAGCCTTTGTGGCTGAAGGGTGGGGTATAAATACCTAATTAATTAAATAAATAAGTAAGCTCTTGCTTCATTGTCCCACTCTAGGTTGATAAACCTCTTATGCCAGATATAAAATATTATCTTTAGGCAATGTTTCCAAAATGTAAGGTGAATAATGCAAATAGATCCAATTTCCATTAGGGTCAGTCTAATTATTTTTTTAAAAAAAATTAGAGTAGAAATGTATCTGAGGCACTCCTTCAAACATATCCACCTTGTAGCAGGACACTCCTCCAGCTATGGTGGATACAAAGGCATTGGGAAAAGGGAAGATGCAATTATCTTACTCAAGGCTAATTCAACCCAGTATATATATATATATATATATATATGTCATTGTC
The DNA here is from genome assembly GCA_030847615.1 of Gambelia wislizenii. NCBI lineage: Eukaryota > Metazoa > Chordata > Lepidosauria > Squamata > Crotaphytidae > Gambelia > Gambelia wislizenii. The sequence continues at coordinate 223,775,721 of JAUMIR010000003.1, read as the reverse complement.
ACCATTTCTCAATGCCAGTGGCTATTATAGAAGTGAAATAAATGCAATTATTGTTCATTTGTAATGTGTTCCTTTGTGAATCCTGACATAATATATTTGCCAGCCTTTGAATATTTTGCAGAAATCAAATGGCCTTTTCTACTATAAAGCTTCAGACTGATAGCTTCTCTCCAGCAGGTGATGGAAGCCATTGGCCCTTGCAGAATGAAGGTCCTGGAGAACAGCTAGGAAGCGAGGATATATAGGGAGCAAGGGAGAAAGGTAGAAGGGGTGAGCATGGGGCTCAGGACATTTCACATGTCTTACTGTGCTACAAGCTTGTGGGAGAGCTTCGGCACTGCCGCGCGGCAGGGACTCCATTTTGGATGATGCCGTCCCTCTGTCGAAATCGTCCGTGTCACTTCCGTGTAGGATTGGAGCCAGCTACACCATATTTTATTAATGGACAACTTTCGTGAATAAAATCTGGCGAAATATGGCACGGCCGGCTCCAATCCTACATGGAAGTGACACGGATGATTTCACCAGAGAGATGGCGTCATCTGAAATGGAGTCCCTGCCATGCGGCAGCACCGAAGCTCTCCCAGAAGCTTGTAGCACGGTAAGATTTGTCTGAAAATGTCCTCAGTGTGGAATATGAGATGTCCTCAGCTTAGTTCCCTCCCCTTTTGGGGATTCAACAAGTGACAGGCCAGATTCTTTGGAATGTAAGCATCCCTGGAAAAAAGTGTTTGGTGTTTTTTTTTTTTTTTTTAAAGGAAAAGACTGTTCCACCAATTTTCCTTCTGTACAGAGCTAATGCCCTATTATGCATTGTGATTCTGCCCCATAATTCCTCAGTGCTAGACAATGAGCTGAGCTTGTCTTAATCTGCACAAAGTTCTGAGCTGGTAAAGTTGACATTTGTTCATTCACTCATTCTATTGGATTTCTACCCCACCTTTCTCCCAAGATGGAATTCAAGGTGGTTCAAAATAGTTTACAAAATACATTATAATTAAAAAAAAGTAAAACAACAACAACAATTAAATTAATTACCATTATTAAAACATTATCGTTAAAAACACAACATGAATTAAAAACATAATATTGATAAAAATACAACATTAAAAGAAACACACCAATTAAAATTTATGTTTCAAATGCCTGGCTAAATAAAAATGTCTTCAGCTGCTGACAAAAAGAGAGCAGGGAGAGGGCCAACCTGACCTCCCACAGAAGGAAGTTCCACAGTCTAGGAGCAGCCATGGAGAAGGTTCTCTTCTGAGTCCTCACCAACTGCACTTGTGAAGGCAGTGGGACTGAGAGAAAGCCCTCCCCTGCCAACCTTAACACTTGGGCCAACTTGTATATGAAGAACAGTCTTTCAGGTAGTCTGGATCCAAGCCATATAGGGCTTTAAAGATCAGAACCAGCACTTTGAATTCTGCCCCAAAATGGACTGGTAGCCAATGAATGCAGCTGTTTGAACAAGGGGGTAACATGAGCCCTGTAGACAGCCTCACCCAAAAGCCTGGCCACAGCATTTTGGACCCACTGAAGTTTCTGAACAATTTCCAAAGGCAGCCACATGTAGAGCACATTCCAGTAGTCCAACCAGGATGTAATCAAGGCATGTGTCACTGTAGTCCGACCAACTTGTCAAGGCACAGTCACAGCTGGCACACTAGTTTTAACTGTGCAAATGCACTCCTGGATACAGCCAAAACCTGAGCATCCAGCCTCATCCAGGAGCACACCCAAGCTGTGAACCTGAGATTTCAGGGGAAGTGTGACCCCATCCAGTACAGGCTTAATTCCTATTCCCTGATTTGCCTTTCTACTGACCAAGAGCACCTCTGTCTTGTCTGGATTAAGTTTCAATTTGTTCACCCTCATCTAGTACATTACTGACAGCAGACACTGGCTTAGTACAGAAACAGCTTCCTTGGAGTCAGATGGAAAGGAGAGAATGGAGTTGTGTGTTGTCAGCATACTGATGACACCAAACCCCTAAACTCCGGATGATCTCTCCCCATGGTTTTATAGAGACATTAAACAACATGGGGGACAAAACTGAGCCCTGAGGAACACCATAGGTTAGTGGCAAGGATGTCGAACAGGCATCCCCCAGCACCATTTTCTGGCTCTGTCCCCCCAAGAAGGACTGGAACCACTGTAAGACAGTGCCAACAAGCCCCATCGCAGCAAGGTGACCTACAAGGATACCATGGATGATGGTATCAAAAGCTGCTGAAAGGTCCAGCAGAACCAACAGGGATGGACTCCCCCTGTCTAGTTCTCTGTGTTGGTCTTCCACCAAGGTGATCAAGGCTGTCTCTGTCCCATAGCCAGGCATAAAGCCAGATTGAAATAGATCTGGATAATCCATTTCATTCAGGAATGCTTGGAGCTGGGAGGCCACGACACACCCCAACAACTTGCCAAAAAGGGGACATTGGAGACTGGACAATAGTTCTCCAGTCTGGTAGGATCCAGGGAGTTTTGTTTTTTTCCCCCAATAGTGGCCTAACCACAGGATTTTTAAGGCAAGCTGGAAGCCTGCCTTGCTGTAGTGAAGCATTCACTACACCCTTTACCCAATCTGCCAGTCCCCCTTAGGCTGCTTTCAACAGGCAGGATGGGTATAGGTCCTGTATGCATGTGGTTGCTCTCCTCTCTCCAAGGATCCTGTCCACATCCTCAGGTTGCACCAACTGAAACATATCCAATAACACTGGACAAGAGGGCCCTCACCCTCACACCACCCCTAAAGCAGTTTCCCCAAATGGGCATGGGTTGGCAATGCTGTTTCAACCAACTACTGGCTCAGTACCTGGGGAGCCTGGAGCCTGCTCCTGCAAGGACACAGATGATCCTTCTCAGCAGGCAGCAGGTAGACAGGCAGCAGCATTTTGGGGGGAAAAGAGACCCCACAGTGGATGATGGAAACCACCTACAGACCTCTCTTCTTTGGAGAAGTGGTAGTAGTGCTTCTTCTCCTTGGTGTGACTTAGATTGTGTGTGGTAGGTTTCACCTAGAGGAATAGGCATTACCCATATCCTCCATAAACATGTCTAACCATGTAGAGGGTACCACTAATGATCACTTCTTTATCTGAAGGTTTAAATGTGGACCTGACAGCTTTGATGGGAAGCCAGATTGGGATTTCTCTATTTGTGATCTCTTGTTTTCTCTCTCTGGGATTCTATTATCCGGGAATATGGCCTGCTAACTCAGTGCCTGAAAAGTACCAACATTCTCTGTGTCTACCTTTTCACCCTTCTCTCAGAAATGGATGTTTCTGTTCTCTTATTTCTGTTGAGATTCTTCAACCAAATAAGGACTGTGCGTAGCCCACTGGTGTTAAAAATACTGTTGGGTCAAATCTTGGTAGCTATTTAAAATAGCTTTTCCTACTGACTCCACAACTGAAACTCTGAGATGAATAAACAATTCTCTGTTGTTGCTATGTGCTTGGGGGTGGGGGGGAATCTGAAAATGTAGAATGTATGTAAATATTTTTCTACCTCCTAGTTTGTTTAAATCTGAAATCTTGCTAGTTGAAAACTAGTACATGGCACCATCATTTACTCTCTGTTCATGGCATTAATATTTAAAAGAGTTAAAGGAATTTCTTTTTTTACTTTGAAAGATTCATGATGGCCCTTTTGTCTGGGAAACAAATTGTCAAAGGAGGCATTCTGAATTTACTTACAGGCCAATTCTCACACTGCATCTTTTCTTAGGCAGTGTGATAATTCACATATTTCCTCCAACAATGTGTAGGTTCACAAATGATAAAAGCAGTACTTGTTCACAGAACATATTCTTAGCATATAACTATTTACCATGAGGAGTGGTGGCACCTTTCAGATTAGGCGAATTCATGGAGAATAAAAAAGGACTTTATCAGATGCTCTAACACACACACCCGTGGAGGTCGGGAGGAGGACACCGCTGTCCCACTTCCAGCTGTCGATATCGCACACCCTGTCCTCCTCCTGTCTTTGTTTTGTTTTCCCTCCGTGCTGGAGGGACAGAAAAGATGCCACTTTTTATTGACGGAAACTTCTGTCAATAAAAAGCGGCACCTTCTTCATGCCTCCAGTACGGAGGAAGCATGGAGGAAGGATGGGAGGAGGACAAGGCAAGTGGTATCACCACCGGAAGTGGGACAGTGGCATCCTTCTCCCAACCTCTGTGGGTTTTTTTAAGCATGTCTGATAAAAGTTGTAAGACTAACACCTCATACCACTAGGTGTAACCATACTTATAGACAAAAAGATGGGTTTTTGACATACTCTGCTCATACACAATATGCTCAGTGCTTCAGTCAAAATTGTCTTTAGTCTAATATAAGTGTAGTTATCTGTCAGCCCATGGATTTTGATGGTGTTAAACATGTCCATTGATCAACTGATTGTGGTCCTTCAGTCACCTTTGGATTTTGATGGCATTACACATGTCCATTGATCAACTGATTGTGGTCCTTCAGTCACCTTTTTTCCTGTTGTTTCATTCTGTCCCATCAAAATGAATCTATTTGTTATCAATCTATGCATATCAGGGATGGGAATCATGCAGCCCTTCAGATGTTGTTTAACTACAACTACCAACGGCCCTAGCTTGTATAGCCCACGGTGGGGAATGCTGGGAGTTGGAGTTCAACATCTGGCAGGATTCATAATTTTCACTCTTTATCTATCTTAATGAGCTATAATGCGCAGTTAATGTTTTTGACCTTGTGCATTAAACGAGACTGCTGTAAGAACCTTAAGGATAAGAGTACTACATGAGATGCAAGTACTGTAAATGGACTGTGCTACAACTTGAATGCACAATTTTCTTTATATCCATTCCAATTCTCCTACCCCTGCCTGTTTAGGACTATTTGCCTCCTACTTAAGCCCATCTGAGATCATGGAGGAAGGGTAGAATGGTGGCTATGGATATTAATTTCTTGGAAAGAGTGAATGGAGAAGGTTTGTGGAGTTGGTGCCAGCCTCTTCCCCTCCCCCACCCACAACCCAGGGTCCCAGCAAGAAAACTTTGTGAGACAACCCCCAGGGAAGGCCAGACTTGCCACACTGGCAAGAAAAAAATGTTTTTCTATTAAAGCTTCTGGCAAATACCCACTAGCAATGAGAAGAGAAGATTTAGATTTCTGAGAGGAGAATGACAAGCTCCATAGCCTTTTCTTTATTCCTTCATTTTCACCTACTCCTCTTTATTATAAAGCGAGACCATTTCTTCCTGCAACTCCACTCCATGCCAGTATTTCTTCTACCCCCTTATTTTTCTTTTCCCACTTGCAGCTGCACAAAATGGGACTTGGGCACATATATGGGATACAGCTGCATCCTCAAAACTGATTGGATCTAGTTTGGAACATTATTATATGGCAGAAGCCTTAGGGCTTGTCTACACTGGTCAAATACCCCAGCTTGCCCCTGTTATAGAGCCCTGTAGTCCAGATGATGTAGCGCTTTTGCCTCATCCTGCCCCTGGGGCAGTCGCCACCACTCCCAGGGCAGATATAGGATTGGAATGGGGGGAAGCCAGGATAGGGCCCTTTACTATTTATTTTTTAAATTACCCAGTTTAATCTGTTCCCACCAGGCTGGGAAAAATCAGGCCCCATGTGCCTTCTGTAGCCCGTGCCAGCTGATACTGCAGGGTGCCCTTGCTCTGCCAGGTCTGAGGAATTGTCACATGGAACTGGCAGAGCAGTGGGAATGGTAGTGGTAGCAACTACAGCAACAGACCATCATTCCTGTGGACTCCGGCCTATTTTATTCGGGTAATGGGGGCAGAATGGGCCACCTCCACACTGGTGGAAAGCCAGCATGCCCTGGCTGGTATAGATGAGCCCTTAGCCTTCTTCCTTCTCCTTCTTCCTTCTTGGCAACTCTTCATCTTCTAAAACTAAAAATTCAACTACCATCACTATCACCTTGGAAATGGGATTACTTGAGAAATTCATTCTTTATTAATTTTGATATGAACTTACCTGATCCAAACCACAAAGACTAACATGTTATCCTTTGATTCTCCACTTCTCCACATCTTTCAGGACAATTCTGGTCACCAAAAAATAAAGATAATTAAGTGTGATTTAAAGAAATAAAATACATTCATACATACATATACAAAGAGAAACAATGTTTATGAATATATATTGTGTGAGAAAAAATATGTTCAAATGTGTCAGCTCAGTGTGTATCCACTATGAAAAAAGCACATTCTGTGTTGGAAATCATTAGGGAAGGAATTGAAACTAAAAGCATCAAAATTGTAAAGTCTTAATTTACAGTGTAGCTACACTTGAAATACTACGTGTAGTTTGGGCCAACACACTTTAAGGAAGGCTCTATCAGGTGAAAAGGTAAGGAAAGGGGATAACAAACAATGAAAGGGCTGAAGCAACTCCCTATGAGGAAAGAAGACATTGAACCTTTGTAGTTTAGGGGAAACAATGTTAGCTAGCAGGGACAAGGGTTTTTTATGGTGCCTCCTTCCTGGCTTCGGAAAGTGCAATGTGGATGGCAGCTGTAGAGATGGTCTGGGGTGGTGTTATGGCATCATGCAGTCCCATGGGGCCTGATCCATTTCTTCCTCAATGAGGGAGTTTTCTCCTCATATTTTACTGAAACAGTTTTACGGGCTTTACCTTGTTTTCCCCCTGTCTTTGCCCTGGGCATTGTGAGGACTGACTAGAGGCAAAATGGGGCAAGAGCCTTGCATCATATGGACTGCAGGGCTCCAAGATGGGGGAAATAGCCTAAAATGAAGTGATTTCTTGACATTCCTTGTGAGAGATTGATATCAGTTCTGCCTAAATCATTGCTTGCTTGGGCAATGGAGGAAGCAGCAGAGGTTATCTTGGACTCTGTACAACAAAGGGGCCTCCAATGCCCAAGTTGAATGTACAGTATCCCTTCTTCTACTGTGCCATTTTGACTTTGCCTCCTACCTCTTAGGCAATGCATCACTGCATTGGCCCCACGGATCAGTAAGTGCAGACGTTGCATTGGCTCTGGCTGATGCCGATGTTGCTGAAGTGAGAAAGCTCCTGTCATTGCTTAAAAAACAAACAAAAAACCCTTGAGCAAACCAGTCCTCACTCTGGCTTTTGCTTTTTGTTCTCTCTTTTGCTTGGCTACATTTCAAATGAATGTCACAGGATGCTGATGCCAATCTGTACAAGGATTCCATCCAGTAATCTAAATCGGACTCTGTAGCAGGCTCCGCAGGCAATGGGGTTGGCAGCACAAAGCCTGGCTCTAGCTCTGCCACTTAATTAACTGTTGATGGACCATCTGGGCTGCTCTGTCTTTCTACATGCTGTTTGCTTTGATTCACCTTGGGGGCTGTATAATTCAGGCATATTTGCACGCTCATGAATAAGGGCTCTGTTACATTACAAAAACACATCATGAACAATTTATAAAGAACAATTGTATGAGCACTCCTCTATCCCCCCCCACACACACTCCCCATCCTGATTATCTCTTTTTTAACATTTTTTTTTAAAAAACTTGAACACTGATGGAACCTTAAGACATTTTTTTCCTCCCGCCAACATGTTCTCTTTTTATTAGGTGTCAATGAGAGAAGTGATTATGCTATAATTTGTGTCTTTCCACATCTTCATTTTAGGATGATGCACACAATTGTATTAGTGGCACACAGAAACAGTTCTACCTTTGAATACTCAATTGGCAATAAAAGCAGAAGACTTTCACAGTTCCCACAATTAGTGAGTTCCTCCCAGGAACACATGAAGGGAACTTGAGACTCAGGGAAAGGGTTTGGTGTGATATACAGGTTTGTCCATACCCTCCAACATTTCACAGATGAAAACTGGGATACATGTGGCCAAGCAAGATCAGAGGGTGGTTAAGATAGCAAAATTACAAATGAGGAAAAACACACAGGCTGACAAAGACTGCTGCACTTTACTTTTGCCTAAACCTACTGGGAAGGACAAGAGCCAGAGTGGTGGTATGATTTGAGTGTTGGACGGGAATACTAGGAGCCTAGGGTTTGATCTCCACCCAACCATGGAAAGGGCTCTTGTAGCACCCTTGAGACTAACTGAGACCTTTATACCAATTACCATATTACCATATTTATACCAATCTATATATCCCCCTTCTTTAAACCCCTATAACATATACCCATTCTTCTTTTTTCTCTGATCCTACTTTATCCTTCTTTATTTTATTCTTTATCCATCTTTCATAGACCGAGGGGCTTGTTTAGATGGCCTATTTACCCCATCTTGCCCCTGCAGTCTGGGAGCACTGTAGTCCAGATGATCCAGGGTTTTTGCCCCATTTTGCCCCCAGGCAGTCCTCACAACTTCCAGGGCAAAGATGGGGCCAAAATGGTGAAGACGGTATAATTCCTGTTACACCATTTTAAAAAAACTGATAAAATACCAGCAAAAAACAGATTGGGCCCACTTGTCCACAGGAGCCCATTCCAGCAAACTGGCTAACCACTGCAGCTGCCATCTGCCATCACTCTTCTGGATCCAGGAAGCAGGCCTGCAACATGTGACTAGGCTGGTCACATGCAGGGGGGCTTGCTCATGTGCTGCAGGCCTCCTGCCTGGATCCGGAGAATGGAATCTGGGTAGTGGCAGCGGCAGCTGCAACAATAAACTGCAGTTTCTCCCATTTCATACTAGTACTGTGGGAGGATCAGGCTGATCCCTGGGCAAAATATGCTGGTGGGGAGCTGGTGTACTCTGGCTCATGTAGGTGAGCCCTTAGTCTTCTTCCTCAGATCTGATGAAGTAAACTTAAATCTATAAAACCTTATGCTAACAAATTCTTTCTTTCTCTCAGTTTCAAATGTGTTAGGAGATCCCTTTGTGTATTGATCCAGACTAACATGGCTATGCCTTTGAATTCTACCACACAGCAAAGACTTAATCTTCTTTTGGAGGTAGAATGAATGGGTCAGTTCTTCAAGAGTTAGGATTTTCCTTCCCTGGTATGAGAAGAGGCAGGAAGAAAGTACAGTAGCAATTCCACCATAGGCAATTCCACCTTTATATGTAAAGGAAAGGCAGGTAAAAACAACCTGTATGTGTTTTTGAGGTTCAAGTAGGGTAGCAATGCTGAGGAGATCACTGGCATCTATCTCCTGCACCATCCAACACATTTTTGATGCCACATTGCCCACTCAAATAAAGACCTGGAGGCCACAGCCCTGCAGAACTTTGGCAGTCTACTCACACTGGTCAGAGGCCATGTCCTGCTTTTGCAGAACTGAGGTATCCTGGAGGTATCTTTGCAACCCCCTAAATACTGTTGGGAGGTGATCAGACACGGGGGGACTATGCAAAATAAAATAAAATAAAATAAAAAAATTGCATTCCCAACCACGTCAGAAGATCGCTACAAGAACAGAAAGGGTAACTTTACCAGGCACCCAGGTCCTTCTGCCATTTCGGGGGCATAGAGTTGCTGCGGACGAGGCTTCCCTTTTACATTGACGGGGACAAGCTATTAATATGCCCCCAGAACACTGGTGGATGATGTCATGTGGTAAGGTCTCCTCTCCCTGTTCTTGTCATGATCTTTTGATGCGTCCCCCCCCCCGCATCTGATAATCTCCTTGGAGTTCATCTACAGCATTCTGTGAGAAATGCTGTGTTTCATCAGATTATGAGTAGGAAAGGTCTCTTATACAGGGGAACAATAGGATGGCTTCTTATATAGTGCTGAAGAAAAGGATATGCTTCCCCAAAAAGATAGGATGGAAGAGGAATTTGTATAAAATTGGTGTACGCGCAGATAGATAGATAGATACAAATATTGAATGCCTTTCTGGAGAAAATTAGACCCCCTCAAGATCGGTTTACTATTTATAGTTTTTGTTTTTAGTTGCTAAAAGTAACAATGAATATCTTGCATTATGTCTTTTTGGGGCAACCATTTGAACAGGGCACTAATTATGCCTTAGGCTTCATGACTGTCCTGAATGCAGTAGTATCCCAACTGTAGAATACCCTCCCTGAAGAGCCCAGCCTGGCCCCTGCTTTGTCATCTTTAAGCACTAGTCCAGGGCTGGGCAACTGGGGGGCTGCATTAGTCTCTTCTGAGATCTTGGAGAACCCCATCACAGAAAAGCAACATGTTTTTGCCCCCCATGCCCTGAAGGGCTGCAGGGGAATATTTGCCCCCCAAATTAGGTGCAAGATAGGCATTTTTTTCAAAATGGGGAGCGCCCAGGAGTCACTTCTGGTTTACTTCTGGTTTTTTAAAAAATGACTTTTCTGGGCTCCAAAATGTGGCAAAAATGCTCCTCGTGTCTCCTGGTCCCCTAATCTCTTGGAGTTTCCAAGGGCCACTAAAACAGCTCTGGGGGCAACATGTTGCCCATGAGTTACACTTTGCCCACTCCTACACTAGATAAAAGACTTTATGATTCTTCCAAGCTTTTTAAATTCTTTGTTTCTACTGAATACAGGTAGGCTCCGTATTTAAGCAACTTTATCTTGATCATGCATACCTTTTTAGTGGTGGCACACTGTGTAGAATGCCCTTCATAGATAGGCTCACCTTGCACTTACATTAAGGTGTCTTGGGTTCTTCTTTATTCTCACAGAAATGCCCCATGTAAGGAAATGCTTGAGGACTTTTAGTTCTTTGTACTCTTAGGACTTTATCAGACACAGAAAATATGGCATCAAAAGGACGCCACATAAGCACGAAAGGGTGTGCAGATCAGATGATGTTGCCCTTACAGCTGCATTTTATACTTTTAATATAATATGGGGTGTCATGATGGAGTTCCACCCTCCTGCTACAGAGTGGTGCAACTCCCATCATGTGCAAGAACTACATTTCCCATTATCTGCAATCAGCAAGTCTCTGATCATCAGGAACAAGTAAACAAAGGGTTAAGAGAAGTGGGAGGTGGGACTCATCTCCTGGAATGACATCATCATGACATCACTTCACCTGACTGCACTGGCCAATGAGATTTGGGCAATAGTGGTTTGAACAGTTTGTAGGCTTTTGTCTACAGCACATGGCTGGAGTCTGACCATGAGGTTAGACAAAGGAGCTCTCTGAGAGGGATGAACCTCAGAGCATGTGGCCTAGCAACCCTTAGACACTAAATCTACTCTTTATAGACTTCCAGAATATAAGTAGTCTTTCTTTTGTGCAGGGAAAGTTTTAGCTAGATCAAATTAGGGTTTTGAATTTGTTTTCCTCCTTGACTGGATGTAATTCTGTACTTACTATATCTCTGTAACTTAAGCTGAACCTGGAAAAAATGGTATTTTCTTCATGAAATAATCTCTCTTAAATGTGTTTACTTGCTTGAATAAAAAAGTCTTTTTATTTTTCCTATAAGCCAAGCTTCCACGCACCTGTGCTTTGGGTCATGCTCCATTGATTCTCCTCTGTTTCTGAAGAGAAGGGAGGGGGTTGGTAAAATCTTAGCCAGGGCTGAAAAAGCCCTAGGTGCCCCATGGTTTCCTCTTGAACCACATGAAAAAGGGGTTAATGATCAACACATGAAATAATGACACAAGACACAGAACCCACAGAAGTTGGGTTGAAATATGGGCCACTTTATTCAAGATCTGTCCTATTTATTTATTTATTTATTTCTCGAGGTATACAAACCATGGGGGAGATCCAATGCAGGATGAGCCAGAGCCAATGGTCCCCTCAGACATTCCCTGGGCAAAACACCTGAGCCCTGAGGGGGATCCCAAAACCTGGAATGCCCCCTGGGTACTATCTACTGGAAGGCGAGGCACCCAAGCCGTGTTGACTTCTACCACAGGTTCCCGCCTAGTGCCAGCCTCAAGGACAGCCCATCTCCCCGCACCCCAGCCTCATGCTGTGCAGGTGCAGTTTGACAAGGCCATCCCTCAACCCTCAACAGGGGTGCCATAGGTGAACACCAAAGTACCCCATCTCACCCATTACCTGTTAAGTGTCCACCTATTTATGACCTCACCCAGAGCCAATCTTCCAAGTCCAAAGTGACAGTATGGGGTAGGCAAAACACGCCTCAGAAAGAGTGGGTAAAAATTCCTACCCGGCCCATGAAGCAACCAGAAACAACTCATACTGTGACAGAGGCAGGAGGGTGGGTTGTCACAGCAAAAGAGGAGGTGGCCTGGGGCGGTAGGGACCTAAATAGGGTAGGCTCTGCCCCCGCCTCCTCCCAGCCATGGTGTGCCATGCCATGGCCAATCGTCTTGCTCGCTTCTTGTGCAATCATTAAAGCACCTTCCCTGCCGAAGCCTTGCATGCAGCTCCGGGATGGTGGTGGTGGTGGTCATTCTCTTAAAATCAAGAGGTGATGGTGGCAAAGAAGGCATTTTGGGGATTCCTAGGCTAGAGGAATCCCTAGGAGTGTGTTTAGAAGGATCCAGCTCAAGGGTGTTCCAGGAGGAGACTGCCTAAGTGGATCAGAAAGGTAACCTGGGTTCTAAGGTGTGTGTATGTGGGGTGTGCATATACACACAGAGGCTGTGAGCCTTTACATGGGGCATCTAGACAGCTCTGGTCAGTGGGTAGTTTAAAAATGCAGCCAACCAATCTGTCAATCAATCAGTCAATCAATATTTTTAGCTCTTCCTCTCAGGTCTGTTTTAGCTCCTGTTGTTTTTACTTGTTTTACTATGCTGTTGCTATTTTTTTAAATGAGGAATTGGAATTTTATTTGTTTTCGTTGTATGCTGCTCTGAGAGGTATAGGGTGATTAATACTGCTTAGGAATGAATGAATTGAACTCTACATGGAACACCCAACACTCCCCTGGGACTATGCCTTTTAGGGCTTTCTTGCCCATTGTTAGTGACAATGTTAGCAAGGAGACTCAAAATGATTATCTGAGCAACATTGCTGAATCCCAGAAGGAATGCATCTTTAAAACTGCTGTTATATTAAAAACAAACAAACCTTGTATTGACACAATGCTCTTTAGCAGTTTGGAAAATGACACACGAGGCATCATTTTTAGACGGCCAGATGTTGAGGATTGATGCCAGGTATGTAGAATAGAACAATAATTAGACTCGTCACTGGAAATGAATCTTACATTTTAATATTTGTTTGGGGGGGGGCATTTCTTGCTCCCTTCTTTTTCCCCCCAGCATTAAGCTGGTAAATAATGTTTGGTGTTAGTCTCATAGAGTAATTGGCTGACTCTCAGATGCTCTAGTTTAATGGAAAGTTAGCTCACTGAAAAAATCAAGGGCTCATCTGAGTAGAATATTCTACTTGAATGAACAAATTCATTTCCTGTGCATATTGTATTAGCTTACTACAGAATTTATATACTAAACTCTTTCAAACATATAAATGAACAAAAGGTTAGGCAATACAAATGGAGATTAAAATGGCAACTTTCATATTCCCCATAGATTAGAAACAAAGCATATTAATAAGAGCATAATTGTATTCTAACACATAAAATTATTGCAGCTCAAACACAGGTGTATAACTGGGATATCTAATAAAGATCTATGGGATATGGGTGCTCTGCAGTAATATGTGTGTTGTCAGTTAAAAGAGTTATGTGGATCTTTGACAGTTCAGAGCTTTCCAAAAATATGGTTGTTATCTTGAATACTATATGCTTGAGCAATGTAGTTTGAGCATGAAAAGGAATGTCCAACAGGAATCCCAGATACTGATACTGCATAGCTGTATAAAACGTCTGGACTGAAGCTGACAAAATGGTAGGTTAAGCATTCTATATCCCAATTCAGACTGTTTAAAGACTGACCTCTACCCATGGTCCTGGCCAGATCCCCACAGTCCAGCTCCCAAGCCCAGTTCATCTGCCCTAAATCCAATAAAACCACTAGCAGAAGTGAAAATCCTGCACTGGATTACACCATTGTGTAAGCATTTTTGCACAAGAGGTAATGTAAGCATGCAATTCACATTGCCCAACCATTTGTGCAGTGCAAACTGCTCTGTATTTGAAAATGGTCAATGGTGTTGGTGGATACAGGCATGTCAATACCACTGAAGCAAAGTACTGGACTTCATACTATGCAGTGGCAGCATTCAGACATCTTATGGTTTGGAAGACTGGAAATAAAACCCTTGCTTGTGAATTCACTCTTTACTTCCCATTGAGTACTCTGTCTGAGACTTTACTTCCTTGTTTGATCAAACCCTAGTTTGCCATTAGCAAACTATGACTTGCTCAAGACTCTCAAAGCAGTCTGTTAGTTTTGTAATGACATACTATGGTGTGATCAAACCAGGAAGTAATGTGTTTAATGTATGAGTGGGGAGTGTAGCAGCAGATGGCTTTAGATGTAACCTTTGCCTCTCACTGGGCCAGTGTGCCTGCAGATATCGCTGCAGGTACTAAATAGGTTTGGATCAAGGCCCAACCCTAATAAGCTATTTGAAGCGCTATTTCTTAAAACATCTACTTTGACATAAATCCCACTGAGATCAGTGGAGCCCACTCACAGGTAAAATGTGCACAGAATTTCAGTTTGATAGTGCAGATCCATGGAAGTTTATTCAGAGGTAAGTCCCAATGCAGTTCCATGGGACTTACTTCTAGGTAAGCTTGAATTGGATTGCATTTAAAGGAAATGCCAAGCTACACCATAGTTACTTTTGTCATTCTTTGCTGCCTTTGATCACTCTAAGCTGGCATTTTAAAAAGACATCAGAACACATCACACTGAATATTAAACCAACCAGTCCCAGGAAGCACTGCCCACAATAAGGATAATGCACCCTGATTTGGCACTTTGGGGCTTTAAAAACAGTGGTTCTGTTAGTATAAATCATCACTAAAATGTGCATATTCTAATGTGTGGACTACTTTAGTAAAAGAAAAAGAACAAAACCAGAGAAAATACTAACAGAATAGATATTTACTATGTCAGCTGCTTATAATAACACAATACTGGAAGGGATGTTTTATTCCTATGCTAATTGAGAATATTAATCAAAGAGTAGCCTAACCTATAATTTATTGTCATGATCCACATGTTGTTTTGAGTTCTTTGTGTGGAGTTGACAGACACCATGTGGTGTACCCAACTCATACAGAAACTGTAAGTCATTAGTAACCTGTGAATACTTTACAAATCCTTTGTTATTGTAGCCAACAAAAACAGGGGGATCAAGTGTGAGGCAGCCATGTTGAGTTGCATTCAGCTTGGTGGGTCACAGTGAATCTGATGGAAAAAAATTACTTTTGCAGCTACAAACAACCAGGCTTGCAGAATTTCAGGGAGTTGAAGTCCCAAAAAAGTTTTCCAAATTCTGGACCTGAGGTATTTTAATTCCTTTCCCAATAAATGATAATTTCCATTGTTAATATGCATGGAATAGCTGTTATAGTTGGTTGCAGCAAAACCAAGAGGGAATCTTGTGGCATCTTTATGATACTACATGCTTTGATAATTTTACTGCTGCTGTTGTTTTTCTTATGCTGACCTTGACTAAGGACATTTTCAGACAGGGCCAAATACCCCGTTCCTGTTCCTGCCACCTCCATTCCTGTTCCTGCCATGGAATAGAAGAAAAATGTTTGCACATTTACCTTCATTCCGCAGCAGGAATGTCCTCCCCCTCCCCTCACTGGTTGGTCGTAAATGCAGCCATCGTAAGGCTGCATTTATGACCGGCAAATGAAATCCCACCTGTTCTCACAAGAGAATGGTCGTGTGGGAGATTTTAAAAAAAAACACACCCCAAATGTGAAAACTGAAAACAAAGCACGAAACACATAGCAAAAAAAAAAAAAAAAAAGGTAACCTGGGTGGGGGGAAGGGTGCCACTTACCTGGATGTCTTGATCATGCCCGGAAGTGCTGGGAACAGACCTCCCACCTGCGGCTGTCATCTCGAAACAGGAACGGTGCTCCTTTTCCCACACCCATGATTCCATGGCAGACATGGAATGGGTGTTCTATTCATGATGTTTCATCGTGAATACTTTATTCCAGGAGCATCACAGGGACAGCACGGATGCAGGACGGAATGGAGTCGACATCATCCTAAAGGAAAATCCTTCCTCGACCCTGTTCCGTGCCTGCCACGGAATATTGAGCACATCTGAAAATCTCCTATATCTGTAACATAATCATTTTGTTGGCTGTGTGCTGGTAGTACTTACCAAAGTATAGGAGTATTTTTTAAAAATCCATGTTTCTAAATATACTAAAGTATTACTGGCAAGCCATTAGTCAAGGAAATTGCATATTTACTGGCATCTAACGTACTGCTATTCAAGGTAAGCATAAATATTATATGAAAGGAGAAAGTTGTAATCAAATATTTAAAGTGGACTTGGGCAACTTGTTATTGTTTCAGTGCAGGAAAGAAAACCTTCAGATTCCCTTCAGTGCAGGCCTTCAGATGTTGGACAACAAGTCCTAGAAGCCCTAGCCAGCATAGCTAATGGTTAGGAATCCTGGGATTTGCAATCCAGCACCATTTGGAGGGCACCTGTTTTACTGCCTTGATCTTTGACCAAGGCTTGTCTACATGGGTTGTTTATCCAAGGTTCTCCTCATCCTGGAGCCCTGCAAATGGTGCAGGGCTCTTGCCCCCTTTTCACCTCTGGGCAGTACAGATGATGCCTGAGGCAAAACTGGGGAGAAGCTGGGGTAAAGCCCATTACGACATTTTAATTAAACATCTAGAAAAACACACATCACACAGGAAAACCCAAATTGGATTGCCACAGGACCATAGGGTCCATACCTACATGGCGGCCCAGATAGCCTGCCGCCACTACTGGAGTCACTCTGCAGCCATGAAGGAGGCCCACAACATGTGATCATGTCCCCCTGCATGTGACCAGCCTTGATCACATAGAATCATAGAATTGCAGAGTTGGAAGAGACCACGAGGGCCATCCAGTCCAACCCCCTGCCATGCAGGAAATCATGATCAAAGCATCCACGACAGATGGCCATCCAGCCTCTGTTTAAAGACCTCCAAGGAAGGAGACCCCACCACGCTCTGAGGGAGTGCATTCCACTGCCGAACAGCTCTTCCTGTCAAAAAGTTTGTCCTAATGTTGAGGTGGAATCTCTGTTCCTGGAGCTTGCATCCATTGCTCCGTGTTCTAGTCTCTGGAGCAGCAGAAAACAAACTTGATCCATCCTCAACGTGACACCCCTTCAAATACTTAAACAAGGCTATCATATCAACTCTTAACCGTCTTTTTTCCAGGCTAAACATACCCAGCTCCCTAAGTCTCTCCTCATAAGTCATGGTTTCCAGAACTTTCACCATTTTAGTCGCCCTCCTCTGGACACACTCCAATTTGTCAATATCCTTTTTGAATTGTGGTGCACAGAACTGGACACAGTATTCTAGGTGAGGTCTGACCAAGGCAGCATAGAGCGGCACTATTACTTCCCTTGATCTGGACACTATACTTCTATTGATGCAGCCCAAAATCGCATTGGCCTTTTTAGCTGCCGCATCACACTGTTGACTCATGTTCAACTTGTGGTCTACTAGGACTCCTAGATCCCTTTTGCAAGTGGGCTCATTCAGCCAGGTCTCCCCCATCCTATATCTATGCATTTCATTTTTTCGCCCTAAGTGCAGTACCTTACATTTCTCCGTATTGAATTTCATTTTGTTAGCTTTGGCCCAGCTCTCCAGTTTATCCAGGTCATCTTGAATTTTGATCCTGTCCTCCAGGGTATTAGCTACTCCTCCTAATTTGGTGTCATCTGCAAATTTGGTAAGTATGCCCCTAATTCCCTCATCCAAGTCATTGATAAAGATGTTGAATAACACTGGGCCCAGGAGAGAATCCTGTGGCACCCCACTGGTCACATCTTTCCAAGATGAAGAGGAGCCACTGCTGAGCACCCTTTGGGTTCGGCTGGTCAACCAATTACAAATCCATTGAACTGTTAACTTGTCTAGCCCGCATTTTACAAGCTTGTTTGCAAGAATGTCATGGGGAATCTTGTCAAAGGCCTTACTGAAATCAAGCTATGCGATATCCACAGCATTCCCTTCATCTACCAAGCTGGTAATTTTATCAAAAAAAGAGATCAGATTAATCTGGCATGACTTGTTACTCTGAAACCCATGTTGACTTTTTGTGATTATGGCATTGTCTTCTAAATGTTCACAGACTCTCTGTTTAATGATCTGCTCTAGAATCTTCCCTGGTATTGATGTCAGACTAACTGGACAATAATTGTTGGGATCCTCTTTTTTCCCCTTTTTGAAGATGGGGACAATGTTTGCCCTCCTCCAGTCTGCTGGGACTTCTCCTGTTCTCCAGGAGTTCTCAAAGATTATTGCCAATGGCTCTGAGATAATATTTGCCAGCTCTTTTAATACTCTTGGATGTAGTTCATCTGGTCCTGGAGATTTAAATTCATTTAGATTAAGAAGGTATTCCTGTACTACCTCTTTGCTTATTCTGTGCTGGATTTCCCCTGTTGTGTATTCTGTACTTTTATCCTCAGGTTGGTCCCCCTTTCCTCTTCTGAAAACACTGAGGCGAAGAAGGTGTTGAGTAATTCTGCCTTTTCTCTGTCCCCTGTTAGCATTTTGCCATCTTTTCCGCGTAGTGGCCCTACCATTTCCTTCTTCCTCCTTTTGCTGCGGACATACCCAAAAACCCCCTTTTTATTGTTCTTAACCTCTCTAGCAAGCCTGAGCTCATTCTGTGCTTTAGCTTTTCTGACATTACTCCTACATGTGTTCGCTATCTGTTTGAATTCTTCTTTGGTGATTTCCCCCTTTTTCCATTTCTTATACATGTTCCGTTTGAAACTTAGCTCTGTTGATATTTCTTTAGTCATCCATCCTGGTTTCTTGAGACACCTCCCATTTTTCTTCCTCAATGGTACTGTTTGAAATTGTGCCTTCAGTATCTCCCTTTTGAGAAAGTCCCATCCGTCTTGAGGTCTCTTCTCTTTTAGTATTCCTGACCATGGGATCACTCCCAGTATTTCCCTGAGTTTATTGACATCAGCTCTCCTAAAGTCAAGAATGCGTGTCTGACTATGCCTGGCTTCTCCTTTCCATTGTATAACAAACTCCAGGAGAACATGATCACTCTCACCTAAGGATCCCACCACTTGCACCCCAATGCTGAGGGCCTTCTTCCTGGCTTCAGAGGGAGCAACACACAACACTGGGAGAGATGACTGCTAACACTGGCTGGTGTGTATGTGCAGCTGCCTGTTCATTTTGGCATGGTAGTGGGGAAGAAACAGTCCAGCTCCAGGGCCAGAATACAGTGGGCAGAAGGCAGCATATTTTAGCAGGTTTAGACAAACCCCATGACAATCCAGTTTTAGAATGAGTTCTTCCCTTACCCTTGTGATGTAGGAATTACTGCAGTGTCATTTCTATTCATGCTTCTATGGGAGTCTGGTAAACCACAAACTAGAAGGAAGAACAAATTTTGTTGCTTCCCCTGCCACAGCAGTATCAGTACTCCAGAAGGTAACGCTAGCATGGGGAAGAGACACAGTGTGGGTTGTCCCTGCATGGCTTTGGAAATCCCTTGTTAACCCAGGGTCATGGAAAGGAAGGGTGTACTACTTTGTATGTCCACTATATAGCTGATTCAAGTTTCATTTTGGGAATGGTAAATGGTTAAAAATATGACAACATTAGGTGATACATTTAATGTCACCTATAATTTGTTCTTTACTTCTTATATTTCTTACATAGGCATAGTCCTTGTCAAGGATTGTAAGACTTTCTGCAAAATCAGTATTTGGGTAGTTAAGCACTTGGATACACAGGATATCAGGTTAGATCCATACATAGGACTTTATCAGATGAGCCCCTTTAACTGTTCTTTCGCTGATATTAAAAAAATCCATTTTTATGCCTGCAAAAGAACTCTCCCCACCATACTTACCTCCTTTCCTGGCAAAGGCAATAAAGAAGATGTGAACAGAGCTCTGTTCACTTTTTCATTCAAAATCCCATGAATTCTCGGGAGAAGACACTTGTGTGGGAACTTTAAAAAAAACAAAACAAACAAAAAACCACAAAAACAAACAAACAAACAAAACAACAAAAAGAACACACAAAACATTAAACAAAGCCCAGGAACACACTTTAAAAGTCCTAAGTAACCCAGGGAGGGTCATAAAAAGTGTGTCACTTACCTGGATGTCACAATCTCACCTGGAAGCGTTTGCACCAGACTGGCCATTTACACTGCATACACATGAGCACAATTGAGCAAGGTTTCAGTGCTGGCACTAAAGCACCACAGGGGATCAATTGACAGCTTCAGCTTTCTATAAAAAGGTATGGGTTTGGGGCAGGACATAAATGGGAAAGGGAGATGTCATGTGATATGTGCATCCTTTTGCATTTATGTGGCGTCATTATGACACTGTATTTAGTATGTATGCATAAATACATACATACATACATTCAGCTCAATAGTCTACTGATCAAGTTACCTTAGATGCATTATATGAAAAGAAATTTTAAAAGAAAAAAAAACCCTAATAAATATATAATTTATAAATTGTAAAACATAAAACATTCCACCATTCCTTCCATCTTACATCCAAACATAAATTCAGCCATCTTTCCTTCCTTATCTTCTCTATGGACTTTATCAGATGCTGCCCTTAAAATGTTCTTTTGCCCCCATAAAAAGTCATTTTTATGATAACAAAAGAACACTCCCCCCACACTTACCTCCTTTCCTGGCAAAGGCAGCTCCAGCAATAAAGAGGAAGTAAATGGAGCCCCATTCACTTCCTCACTCAAAATCCTGCAAGACTTCATCGTGTGGGAAATTCAAAATTAAAAACAAAAATAAAGCATTTAAAGTTGAAAAAAGCACACACACACTTTCAAAGACCCAAGTAACCCAGGGAGGGTCATAAAAAGAGTGAAACTTACCTGGCTGTCCCAGTCTGACCTGAAAGTGTTTGTGCTGGACCGGCCATTGCTGGGGTAGGTACAAGAGTTAAATGGCCTGAGGTTTCACACGCCAGCAAAGCTGGCACAAAAGCAGCAGGGGGATCTGTTGATGGCTTAAGTCATCAATTAAAAGGTACAGGGTTTGGGCTGTTTTTAACTATGAAAGGGCGACATCTGATCCACACTCCCTTTTGCAGTTATGTGGTGTCATTATGATGCCGTATTTTTAGTGTCTGATAAAGTCCTCTTCCATCTCCCTTCTTCTTTCTCCTTTCTTGTACCTCTCTACCTTCTTCCCCAATCCTCTCTTTCTCATCTCCTTCCTCACATCCTCTCACTTACTTTTCCATACATACAGACTTCTTCCCAGAGTTGCCTTCAAAAATATCTGTTTCTCTCCACTATCTTAATATGTCATTTAAACACCACTCAATTGATAATTTGTCATTATTAGTTAATATTTTGTAATACAGTGCATTATATTTTATTATCAGTCTTAAGTTTAAACATTCCCCAGGTAGTTGTTATTAATGTTGTTATTGTTAGTGAATTTTTGGTGAATATTATTATTATTACTATTAAAGTATGTACTTAATCCATACAAGTCAAAACCTTCATAATTCTTTATAGTATATGTTTTCATCCCAATAACTGCAAGTGGTCCCCATCTCTCCTCCAAAAATTCTATCACCAGTTTCCATTCTTTATTGAAGTCTTCTAATGTTTTGTCTTTGAGGAGACTACTTAATTCATCCATTTCTATTATATCATATAATTTAATAGCTATTCTTCTTGTGTTGCAATATAGTATGAAGTAAAACTGCATTTTAAAGAAAGCTATATCAATGGGAGTGTGTGGGGGTGACAGTCTGATGGTAGGGCATACATTTTGCATAAACGGATGGCAGGAAATTTATTGACTGGCACTATCACAGGTAGGACATTTAAGAAAGCTTCTCTTTGCATTTGAAGAGGTTTGCCTGAGCTCTGAGAAAGTTGCTACCAATCAGAGCAGACAATTCTATAACTCAGTATAAGGCAGCATGTATTTCAGAGGCCCTATGGTGGTGCTGCTGTCTCTCTCATTATAGTAAGCTGTATAGATATACTGGCTTGCCATATGATCTGAACAATTCCCTTCCAGTGCTTTCTCAAAACAGAAAAGAAAAAAAAAAACCCTCTCTATGGCAATATGGATAATGTTAAGCCCAGGATACCAAGCCATTGCACTTAAATGGCTCATTTACCATATAGCACGGCTGGGAACAATGTGCGTGGTGGCAAGCTGCATGTGGACCACAAGACATTTTTGTGCCTCTAAGAGTTTCCCACTCTTCTGTTTTTAAATTTTTTTTTAAAAAAAACATCTCAAAATTATGTGGAATTTTGCCATGTTCTAGGCATTTTTTTGGACAAGGGAGACCTCCCACCCCCCACAAAAACAAAACAAAAAAACCTGGAAGTGACTCCTGTTTTTGAGGAAGGCCTCTCCTGGAAGGTCTAAAACAGCTTAAAGGAGGCATGATGAAATCCCCTCCCTCCTGCCCTTTAGGGAGCACAGAGGAGGTTCAATAAAAACAATGAACTTTTTGTGGGGGCATGCAGAGTTTGCAGTCCTCCAAGGTCCAGTGTGTGTGTGTGTGGGGGGGGTGTTTGTAGTCCTTGGATCTCAGGAAGTGGACAATCCCTGCCATGTACAGACTATGGCTACGTGGAGCAATTTAAACGTATTTTCATTTATTTATTTACTTACAGAAAGCTTACACACCTGTGATACAGCTTGTGGGGGATCTTCTGCCTGAGAACCCCTAAACTGCCCTTTTGAGACACAATCTTGGAATTCTTCTGCCTGGGAATTCCCCTAAATTGTGTCCGCTTTTGGTATCACCACCACCGCCCTTTGAATTCTACTCCCTTTTTCACATAGTCCAAAGGGAGACTGTGAGAGACCCTTTCTCTACTCCCTGCTACTTGCAGAAATGTACATCTCCCTCCCTTCTTTCCCAAAGAGAGAGAAATAACCAAACAATCAAAGCACACATACACATCAGTTAAAAAAGATTAGAAAAAGCTATTTATTCTAAGCAGACTTCATACATGCAGATAGTTCTCATGAAAAAGGCTCTACATTTTCCAGGTACATTCTTAGAGTTACAGATGTAGTTATCATTCAGCCCAAGTGGGAAAAATAAACATAAATTCCTTAACGCAAACTAGCTAATACAGTTCCTGATCTACACACTGACATGGAGTTTAGTCTGTTGGCTTCAGAGACTTGGCTGGAGCCACATGTCTGTTTCAGAAATAGTCAGATGGAGCAAGATCTGGTGAGTAGGGTGGATGGCCTATGCACTCAAACTCCAAATTCTTCACAATGTCCATTGTCTTGTCAGCCTTGTGAGCAAGTACATTGTCCTGCAAAAAGAGAACACCTTTCTGCAGCTTCCCCCACATTTTTCTTCAGTGCCTCCTTCATTGCACAGCACGTTAGAGTAGTATTCTGCTGCTCTGTTTGGCCCTTCTGAAGATAGTCAGTCATCAAAATACCTTCCTTATCCCCCAAAAGCTGTGGCCATGACCTTTCTGGCTGACTTTTGAGTCTTGAATTTCTTTGGCCATAGAGAACCTGAGTGCCGCCACTGCAAGGACTGTTGTTTGGCCACTGGATCAGAGTGGTGTAGTCATCTTTCATCAACAGTGATGAGTCTTTTAAAAAAAATCACTAGAATATTTAAAATGCTGCAAAATCAACTTGGAGGTATCCACTCAATTTTGTTTATGGTCAGCACTCAAACATTTCAGCATTCACTTGACTGACAGTTTCTGCATAGTCAACTGCTCATGAATTATAAACCCAGTGCATTCCAGGGATATCTCTAGTGTCTCAGCAATTGTTTTAGCTGAGATTCGCCAATCTGCCAAAATCAAGTCATGAACATGATCAACAATTTTAGGAGTTGACACTGTCAAAGGCCTCCCAGACCTTGCTGGACCTTCAGTCTCAAAATCTCCATGCTGAAAGTTGCCATACCACTTCTTCACAGTTGATTATGATAGGCACTTGTCACTCAATGTTTTTATCATACACTCATGGATTTCCTTTGGAGGTTTCTTCTGGAGGAACAGGAAGTTCATGATGGCCCAGAGTTCAGTGCACTTTTCTATCAATGAGCTGAGAAAATTCAGAAATTAGAGCTATGATCCTGCAAATTGGCAGTTTACAATATAAAAGAACTCTCTTTCAAGCTATAGAGACAAAATTATGCCCAGATTTTGGAAAGTGGGCCAGGCCGAGAACTTTTCAGCACCCCCCTCATAACAGCACAATCTGATATATATTTCTGCTGAGAAGTCTCTTTGGGTTCAATTCGGCCTTACTTCCAAGTAATTGGATATGAGACTGCAGCTTGAAAATTATTGCCCTTTACTTTTAAAGTCTTTTTGTGGCTCTCTATGTATTAAAGAGAGCACTAGTAACAATGCAATGCCACCTACTGATTAGGTCAGCTTCAGGGACAGTGTTCTGGATCTCCTTGGATCAGGAAAGGACATTAGTGGTAAGGAATATGCTATTCTATGTGGTGGTCAGGAAGTTAAGAAAGTTCTTCTCAAAATGTGCACTTTTTTAAAAAACTATTTATTTCAGTTGTATGCCACCTTTTTCTCAATGTGGGACCCATGGCGGTTCCCAGAGGAACCTATTAAGAGACATAAATTTTAAAACAATTAAAGTCATCACATAAACCATAAAAGTCATACAAAAGTTTAAAAAGGTAAATGAAACATCCTACTAAGAAGCTCCCCTGCTTATACTGATTATTAATAAGTTGTAATTGTATCCCAGCACACATTCAAAGAGGGAAGAACAGTAGAACGTGACTGCAGAGAAGAATGGACTGCTTTTAATTGGGTGCTGTTTTGCTGATCTTGTAATATTTTGGCTTTTAAAGATTTTTTAAAAATGGTTATAACTCTATAGATAGTTCTATGGATAAATTTTGACAATAATAATATAACTGCAAACACCTTTTGACTGTACTTGTTTTAATTTTTGCAAGCTACCTTGAGTTCTAGTATTGGGTTAAAGGTGGAATATAAATGAATTAATAATAGGAAATAACAATACGTATACCATTTCCTCACCACCTCTTTCATCCTCAACATCTCTTCTGCTGGGAGATAAGGGATTGGCTGAAGGCTACTCAGTAAAATTTCCTTGTTGATATTTTAAGGGAGACTGAAGGCTTTATCAGACTAGCCCCTTTAAGCTTTCTTTTGCCAGCATAAAAAAAAAACAAAACATTTTTATGCTGGCAAAAGAACACTCCCCCACACACACTTACCTTCCTCTCCCTGCAAAGACAGCCCCGGCAATAAAGAGGAAGTTCACTTCCTCGTTTGCAATCCTGTGAGACTTCATTGCATGGGAAATTTAAAAATAAAAACAAAACTAACACATTAGAGGTTTTAAAAAAGCACCTAAACACACTTTAGAAGCCCCAATAACCTGGGGAGGGTCATAAAAAGAGCAAAACTTACCTGGATGTCCCAATCTCACCTGGAAGTGTTCGTGCTGGACCGTCCATTCTCACTGCAGTGACAAGATTTAAATGGCCCGAGGTTTCACATGCTGACACCATGTGAGCACCATGGGGGATCTATTGATGGCTTCAGCCATCCATAAAAAGGTACGGGATTTTGACAGGACATAAACGTGAAAGGGCAACGTCGTCTGATCTGTGCCCTTTGGTATTTATGTGGCATCATTATGATGCCATATTTAGTGTGTCTGATAAAGTCCTAACACAACAGCTGTAACTATTAACCACATTGGCTCTTGTTTCTTGACTTTCAAGACAAAAGCCACTAGCTAATGAAAGTTTTTGAGTTCTAACTTAGAATTTATGTCAATATTTGATCTACTATTATGTGATAATTAGGAGACTGCTGGTCTTACTTTTATTGTTTTTGTTGTTATTGGTATTAAATTCATCTTTAGCAGTGAGTTTGGTTTTAATTTTATTTTTGAATGTCAGCCACATTCAATATCCCAGAAAGACAAGATTTATATCTTTTAAATTAATAAAATTGGAAGAAACTGTAATGTCCACAGAGTGGCTTAAGTGTGCCTAACAGTGTGCTGGATTGTTGCCAGTATTTTGAGTTCACATTTAGCCATTATTTTAAGAACTAAAGTGCCTGTATGTTTGACAAAAAAATCTTTTTAGATAACAGAGAGTTGCATTTGCTAGTGGCAATTGAAGCTTTGAGTTTTAGAGTGGTAGGAAAAGAGAGAACACTTCAACCAGCTTCATTAAAAAGTTTTATTGAGCTGCTCAGAGAAACAGCAGGAAACAAAGAGTATAAAACAGCTTTTCTAAAATAAATATTAAAAACCTCATCTCCACAGATTTGGAGTAGAAAACAACAAAAAAAGTTAACCTTCGATATAATTTAGTAAACTATGGCACAGCTGGAAGCAGCTTTTTAAAAGCCTACCCATAAACAGAAATGCTTTAAGGCAGGAATGGAGATAAATTTTCTTTTAAAAATGATTAGAACACACAGTATGAAATAATGCACACACACACACACACACATCATAAAACAATATTATGTTAAACCAGCAGGCTTAAAAGAAAATTAACAGAGAGCAGATCAAATCGTTTTTAGAACAGTGAAATAAAACATCACAGATATGAATATTTATGAATATTGATCTTGTACAAATTGTCCCTTCCCACCAAAATAATGCTCCAGTATTCCATTAATTTTCTATTCAAAGTTATTTCATAATCCTTCTGGCATCTTTGAGGTGTTACCAGTGAACTGTATCCTTCAACCCTTGTAGGAGGTTAGGCCAGGCTCTGCAAATCTGGGGCAGAGCGCAGGCATATCTGCAGAAAGCCCATCCTGACTGAAACATGCCCATTTCGCAGACATAAATTCACCTCAGTCATGAGTTGCTATGAACAGTTTCCCTCCCATTTCTTGAGATGGGAAGGAAATGATTCAAGAAATAAGGGAGTGGGTGGGAATAGAAGCTGGAATGTTAAAGTAAACCAACTCAGCACTTTTGCCTCATTTCCACCCTGGTGACATGAGCTCAGCAGGGCTTTAGATAACTGGGATCTCCAGTGATCAATCTCTCTAAGGCTACATCTATATTGCAGAAATAATCCAGTTTGACAATGATTTAACTGCCATGGTTCAATACTATGGAGTTTTGGGGGCTATAGTTTTATGAGGTGCCACAACAAACTACAAATCACAGGATTCCAAAGCACTGAGCCATGGCAGTTAAAATGGTGTTGAACTGGATTATTTCTGTAGTGCAGATGCAGCCTGAGGGCTCATCTACACCAGACAGGATACACCGGCTCTGTGCAGGCATATCCTGCCTCCGGAGCCATTTCCCCCCACCATTACCAGAAGAAAATGGGCCAGATTCCATAAAGAACGCAAGCCCATCACTGAAGCCACTGCTGCCGCCATTTTCTTACTTCTCACAACATGTGACTGAGGCCCACTTCATGTGACCAGCCTCAGTCACATGCTTCAGGAACCCTTCTGGGAGAGCCAGGGAGCTGGTGGTGGCAGTGGGGAGTGGTATTCTGGGATGGGCTCTGTGACCTGATTTGGCGGTATTGGATTAAACTGGGTATTACTGGTATCTTAAAATGTGGTAAAGGGCTCTATCCCAACTTGCCCCCATTTCACCCCTTATCTGCCCTGGAGGTTGTTTGGAAGGCAGTGCTCTAGAATAGGGCAAGCCAGGGTATTTGAATGGTGTAGACAACCACTAAGATCCATATTTGTGTTGCTCTGATAATCTACTTTTAGGTCACTTTTTTAAAAAAAGAATGTTGCAAATGCCACCTGTACTGTTTTTGAATGGTATCTTCCAAAATGATTTTTATTTGAACTATCCTTTTCTTTTAAAGCAAGGTAGACAACTGTCCTTTTCTTTTAAAGCAAGGTAGACATTGGAAACTGTTTAATGCAGTGTAGATGTGTAAATAGCTATTGCTTAAAACCAATCTGTAAGCCGCTCTGATAGCCTTGTGGCTGAAGAGCGGGGAATAAATAAATAAATAAATATTGAATGCTAGATGAATTTATTTATTTATTTATTGCCCAGGTTGTATAAAAATCTAAAACTCTAGGAAGAATCAAAATACAAATGTAAAACCTTAACATATCACAAAACTAGTAACAGCATATAACTAAAATAAAGTCAAACCAACATTGGAAAATAGCTATCCATAGAATCTTAGAAGCTCTTTATAAGCTATTCGAATATTTAGACTACATTCAAAATATATTGGCAAGCTATTAGAGTTAAAAAGCCTGAAATAATTAAAAATACAAAGGTCTTCATCTAGTGCTGAAAAGACCACATTGCCCAAAATATAGGTTTGTCCAGATTTGCAAATTTTCTTTTCCTTGTTGAGAAAGGGAGTCTCAGGAATTTTAAGGGGTTAGGAATTTTTTATTGGAATAAGACCATTCTACTGAAAAATACACCCGACCGCAAAAGGCCATAACAATAACACAAAAATAATATTAATTGTTTTCCTCTTTTCTTACTAATACAAAAATAAAACTATCTATCCTAACACTAATACATTTTTCCTCTTAATCTAAACGCACTATAATCACGTTATATTTACACAATACAATTATACTTATTTGGAAAAGAAAATAATAATAATAAAAGATTAATTAAAATATTAATTTAGAAATAATACAAAATTATATACTCAGGGGTTGTCTAGATAGTGAAAGTACTCCTCATAGAATTTGCAGGGAATACCTTTTGTCCCAACAAGAGCCAAATGAGATTTCTGGTATTTGGAAGGAATGGGGGCAAAAAAAGCCATATACTGCACAGGAAGAGCCTTCGCAGATTTTCACAATGTTCGTATTTTAAATAATGCATGGATGTGCACATTATTGTTCCTTTGGACATCCAATTCAGAACACCGTGCATTCTTGGTGAAGGTGGAAGTCGACAGCAGATTGGTCGGACTTGCAGGTGTGGGGCAAGCTATTTGGCAAGGAAGGGGCCAGAAGCACCATTTTTGTGTTTCATATTATCAAATTTTTTTTCCCCCTGCACTGAGGTGACCAAACAACATGTTATAAGTGGAAGATCACATTTGTGCACCTTTGATTTTAAAGTTTTTAAAAATATACTGTGCAGCTGTGATAACATGTGTGGAGAATAATAATGCACTGTACTCTCGGTCACCATTTTTATTTGCAGGCATGGGTCCATGTGCACTTCAAATGCAGATCACATACCCTTGATTTTGCCCCCAAACCCATGGAGACAAATTAGCACTGCTGCAAATGTGCAAGTATGGACATCAATCTGCGTTATTTTTTCTCATCTAGACAAGCCCTCATTGTACAAGTCAAAAATCTTGCAAACCACAGTGAGCTCCTCCTTCTCCTCCTCCTCCTCGTCTCTCTCTCTCTTTCTGGCTAAGGACTTTATCACATGAGGATAGTATTTCACAATTACAGCAAAATATTAACCTATTTGCCCAGTACTTATCAAACGGCGTTGCTTCTTTTCTATTATTATCATGGTGGGAGATTGTTTGGTGAGTGTTTCTTTTCATTCATGTAAAATGAATGGTCTCCTCTCCCACTTCTGTAATGCTAGCATTTGCAGTATGATAAACCAATTCTGTTTTAATTCTGATTTTGAGTGGTCAGTGGGTGGGTTTTGGGTTTTGCTTAGGTGCCCTTTGCTTGCCAGTGATCTGGGATGAAGGCCTTCCTGACTGAGCAGACTAGATTAATCAAAGGGCAGATTAATAATTTTCATCTGCCAATGATTAATCTGGTTTATATGAAATGAGGAAGTCTCATAATTTATATTTCTGGGGGTTGGGCTGTCTGTATGTGTGTGTATGTGTGCCAAACTAGGCACACACTGGGCAGTAGTGGGTGGGCAGTGCCAAATGCTGTGTGTGATAAAGTATTACTGGTGAATGATTACTGTAATGCTGGAAAGATTACAAAGGTGTGATGAAGAAGAGATTAGTCCTAATTGCATAGTGCTTTTGAAAATAATGTGATTTTAGTGAGAGAAGAGACTGGTATGATAAAGCCCAAAGTCCTAAGTCTCTGTATGAACAATAACAAAGGCATTCTACAAGGGTCCTTTACAGGTCCTGAATGCTGATGTTGTTGGACATCCAACTACAAGGACAGAGCTGGATGCTTTTTAGACACCCCTGGCCAGTACTTGGCTATGTCAGAGGGGTACCACAGGAGGACGGTGAGGTCTGAAGCAGGGGAGAGGGAGTAGAGTTCCACCTGGGAAAGACTTTTTGCTCTGTCTCTTCATACAGGAGCTCAGGCTACATTTTTTTAAAATATGAAAACAATCTTTATGGAAGAAATTCATGATTTTTCCCAAAAATGTGAAAATTGTGCTTTTCCTCAAAAAATGGGAATTTCTAGAATTTTCCAGAAATGTAAAAAAATGTAAAATATAAATTTAAAAACAAACAAACCCACAAAAATCCCAGTGTGGTATACTGCTTGGAGTGTCGGAATAGGATTCTGGGAGACCAGGGTTTGAATACTCAGCCACAGAAACCCACTGGGTGATCTTGTGCAAGTTATGTTCACAGCCTAAGAGGAAGGCAATGGCAAACTGCCTCTGAACAAATTTTACCAAGAAAACCTCTTTGCCTTAGGGTTGCCATAAGTCAGGAATGAATTGAAGGCACTTAATAAAAATATTGAAATGAAATGAAATGAATAAATCAATAAATCATCACTAAATGCATAAAAAGTTTTATAATTTGCCTGCCAAGTTGAATCCCCCCTGCAATGCAGCTTTCTTACATACAAGAAGAAAATAAGTAAAAATTCATATCCATCCCTTAGGTACTACTACTAACATGGCTTTATCTCTAATAGACAACATCAGTTTTGTTTTTTGTTTTTTTTTAAAAGTCATCTTTCTATCCCAGGAATATAGGTATATGTAACTATAAGATCTGGTCACATAGTGTCATAAGTTGGTTTGATTTCGTTCTCACTCTCACTAAATTTTAAACCCAACATCATTTTGCATCTTTTGCTGCTCTATGGAAGTGAGTTACTGCCAGACTGCTTTAGAGCAAACCTGCTCTCATGCAGAACTTTGTTACTTTACGGTGCAGTCATGGAATCCCAAACCCAGGACTGGCCAGAGTCTGCTGAATGGCCCAGGCAGAAAATTCTGATGGTGACAGGGTGTTGGAGGAAGACTTCAGTGTGCTTGATAGCCTGCCTTGCATCACTACAGCCATCTGCTATGGTGAGATATGTTGCCATGAGATTATCAGACATGGGAGAATGCACCAAAAAAATGTTCCCTGCCATGTCAGAAGATTGCTAAAAGAACAGAAAGGGATACCTTACCAGACACCTGCATCCTTCTGCTGTTCTGGGGGTGCAGTGCTGCTATAGATGAGGTTTCTCTTTTGCATTGACAGGGACAAGCCACTAATAAAAAGGAAATGCCTTACTGATGCCCGCGCTATGCCCCTGGAACACTGGAGGACATCATTGTTTGTTATGGTTCCCCCCTTCCTCTTCTTGTTGCGATCTTTTGATGTGATTTTTGCTGCATCTGATAATCTCCATGGTCACTAGTGTTAAGACTCAGTTGCCATTCTAGTTAACTTTTGCAGGTGGAAAAGGGGGGAGGGTTCGGGCATCTTGTTCTCGTCTGCTGACAAAATGCCTTGGGCTATTTACTGAAAATGGCTGTTGCATCTTATTTTTAAAATGCCTTAAGAGAAAAAGAAATAATCTGAGGAGACTGACATCCATTTCCACTTACTGAAACCACCCAGACATATGCATGAAGTTGGGTAACTTGGAATATTGAAGGAGAGACATGGAGAGCAACAATTTGGAGAAACTAAAAGTAGGACAAGAGGTAATGAAAAGGAAGGGAAAAAATGAGCACAGTAAAGTCTCAATGGGGTAGTTTACACGGGCAAATATTCCTCTAAATATACCGCTAAAATAGCTTATAGTTCCCACGGATCGCAGCACAGCATCGCCTCATTCAGAAGGGGGGAAGGTAAAACACCCAAATGTAGCGTGCCAGGGGATGTAGCTACTTTTGCTGGTATATTTGCAATGTAGCGCTTTAATGGCAGTGTAAACTACCATTCCGTTAAGGGCTGCTGCAGATCTTTACTGTGATTGGTTGCTATGATGTAAGGGGCGGGCTTAAAAGAGAGGGACTGCGTTCAGTAGCATCAGGAAACTTTGAAAAATCCTCTCTACTATTTTGCAAAACGTCTGCCAAGAAAAAGGATTCCCAAGACCTTTCAGTCATAAAGTTCCCATCTGTCAGCTCTGCTTGGGAGAGAGAGAGAGAGAGAGAGAGAGAGAGATGAGGGGAGGGGGACTGAGGGAGGGAGAATCAAAAATCCTCTGCTATTTTGCAAGTCTGTGAACCCTGACTAAACAAATTGTGCTGGAAAAACTTGATAGGTTCACCTTAGGATCCACGGCATGGCAGCAAGGTCTTTCAGCAGAGAGATTACTGTTCCTCTGCTTCAGAGAGTGAGTTCATTTACAGGCAGATTTAGAGAGAGACAGAGACAGGGTCACTTCTTTGATCTTCCCTCCTGCTATTTTGTCAGTCTGTGAGTCTTTAGCTCAGAAATGCAAGGCTTCAAAGGATGGTCTATGACCTTCCCCATATAGCCTTTGTCTGCTTGGGAGGCCATGCCCCCCACACTTTTTCAAGTCTGAGAGACAAGCGGCATAATTAGAAGAAAAAAAAACCTGACTGGCACAGCTGCGGAAAAGAATTAAAGCGAAAGTTGCCGCAATAAATCTGCTGTGTAAACCAGCCTTATGTTTTCAACTACTGGGGATTTCCAAGGAAAGATAAGAGAAAGGAGGTAATTTTTTATTAAGAAAGAATAAACCAATGGGAAAAAAGGAATAAAATATCCCTCATGTGCCAAGCAAGATACTGCAATAATGATTACTTTGAGGAAACCTCACATGGCAAAACCTGTTTTTATTTTATGGGAGCTTAATGAGGAGATGCAATTGGGAGAAGTTGCAGCAGATGAAGAAGCACCCTGAGGCCTGTAGATCTGGCCAGGAGGGAAAACGTCATCTGAATATTTTGCAAAGACAGAGTCTCAAAAATGAACTTCTAAATTTGCAGAAGTTGTCATTGGGGATATTATCATACAATTATATACACATAATTTACTTCCATTGCAAGAGAATTCATATTCTCAGTATTCCCTCCTCTTGCCACCATATTAACCAAGTTTAGGAGACTTCTTTTTTTAGTCACATTTGTTTAATTGCCTAAATCCTAGGCACAGACTTTCTGCCTTCAGGAAACATTGTCCCCATTGAATTCTTTGTTGAGGGATCATCTCTGCACTTGCAACAGCCTCAATATAGCCTTAAAATTCTGGGACATCTTCTAGGCTGTCTGTCTACAGGCTCAGAACAATATCACACTATACTGCTATAGTGCTATTATTCTACTTTAACTGCTATGGCTGCCTCCTGTGGAATCCTGGGATTTGCAGTTTAGGGAGGGGCATTTGGAGCTCTCAAAAGAGAGCTCTTTGGCCTCACTTGGGAGATTATTAGATGAAATAATCTCCCAAGTGTTCCCGTACTGCAATCTCCTGTCCTGTCTCTGTCCCCGCAGAAAAGAATAGCTTTTCAGACCTAACTTTTCACAGCTCATTGCCTCGTCGGGGCTGTTACCCAAAATGCTCCTTGGAAAATTCCAAGAAAATATCGGATTTCTAATATGTTGGACAAATTAGCAGCAACTCAACTTTAGCTATGCGAAAAGGGGTAACAAGGGAATCTTGAAAACCTTTGTCTACCAGTACTGGTCTGGATGGAATACACACACATGTAAATTTAAGTATGGTTTTTATTAAAGAGTTCAAAAATAACACCAGACATACACACATTCACCCAGAAAAAGCATTCACACAAGGCTATAGGAAAGCATTGGGGGAAAACTTAGAGGGTAGCATGAGGATTTGTTGTTGGGGTGACACAGTTTGTCCTATAGTCAATCTGGCAGAGTGGATGGAAGAACCTGGGGTGGCTAACACAGAGTGACAGGGTCTCCCCTATAACTGACTGTGCGTACTTGGGTATATTTTTAGAGGTCATTTATACCTCCAAATACACCTGAGGGGAGTGGATGCTTCATGGGTTGAAACAATAGATTCCATGAGCCTTCATGGATTGCACAATGAGTGTCCTGGTCTTGACAAAAGGTGTGGAAAATGCTAAATGTGTTTCTTAATGTCCAGTGATTGAATTTTAAAAGCTTGAGCAAGGTTCTTAAGGTTTGGGAATTAAGGAAAGGAAGTTTCAAAATCAGCAAATACAAAGGTTTCATTTCATCCATTGTCTCCCTTTCCTGGGAAATGTGTCCTTTGGGGCTTTTAGCTTTAGGCTTTCCAGGGCAAAGCATGGCATTCAGGTGTCTTCTCTTGAGCCCAATGTGCTTTTGCCCTTGTGGAAGGTCACATTGATGAACCTAAAATTCTAGAAATGGGGTGTCTGGAAGTGGGGTGTAAGCCATGCTTAATAGGGCAGTCCAGGAGTGAATGGAGCTCTAACGGAGCTCCATTAATTTCCTAGATCGAAACACCAGCTGTTCTTGCAAGAAGACAAGAGTGTGGGAAAATCAAGAATCAAAACAAAAATACACATCAAAAAGTGACAGCAAGCACGTAAACACATTTAAATCATTACAAGTAATCTGGGGAGGGTACAAAAAAGTGTGTCACTTACCTGGATATCCCAAGCTCACCCAGAAGTTTTCTGGCAGGGGCATCCCATTGATGCTGGCATTGAGCCACCTTAACGGGGCACCTTTGTCGCAGGACATTCCATGACAGAAATGGAATGGGGGCTCAATTGATAGCTTAGCTCGTCAATAAAAAGCAGCACCGGCATAACAACAGCTAAACGGGAGCATTATGAGAGGGGAATGACGTCATGTGAAAGGGAAGCCCTTTAGCGATCTCCTGGTGGCGTTATAATGCCATATTTAGAGTGTCTGATAATCTCCTAAATTACAAATCCCAGGATTCCACAGGAGGCAGCCATAGCAGTTAAAATGGAACAATAGCACTATAACAGTATAGTGTGATAATGTCCTCAGAGCTTGGAAAAAATACTTTTTTGAAATAACAGCTCTGAGAATCCTGCATTTTCAACTTCCCTACAAGATGCAGGCCAAAACTGCTCATCTTCATTGTCAATCTGCAGAGTGGTGGATCCAGATAATTTTAGAGCAAGGGCTTAAATGGTCCTAGGTGCTCCCTTGCTTGAACAATCATGTGCATTACATCAATTGTAAAGCACACAACTATTTCTTTTATACCATACTTTACAGCTGTAATATGAGCCTACCTGGGCTCTATGATATTTCAGCCCCCCCCCCATGACATTTGGTGGGAACAAGGGAGAGTACCTTCTCAGTGGTGGTTTCCCAGGATTTGAAACTCTCTCCCTAGGGAGTCTAGGATATCTCCCTCATTGCTAAAAAAACTTACCCAGGGGCAGCCGTGTTGGTCATACAAAAAACAAAACAAAACAAACAAACAAAATATCCCAAACTCACAAAACAGTGATACCTTTATTTACCATTCTGTTTTCCAGAGCTTTTGGAATTTTAGGCTGATACTGTTTTGTAATCTTGTATATTTTTATCACATGTATTGGTCAGTTTGTTTTATTCTTATATTTTCTTGCTATTTCATACTATATTGTTGTTGCGTGGTTTTGGTTTTTTTGTAGTTATTTGGATAATTTGTTTTGCAATTGTATTTTATAGTGTTATGTTTATTATTCCTTTCTCCCCTCTGTGTATGTTTATGTATACACTTATTTTAGATTGTACACCTTTGGCAGGACCCAATGTTTTGTTTTGTTGCTTGTTTTAATGTAAAGCTTGCTTTAATATAAAGTGTGGTGTACCTAGATGGGGCTATATAAATAAACAACAACAACAACAACAACAACAACACCTTTATTGGGCCAACCAAAAATGCACAAAATGAATCATGCAAGCTTTTGAAGCTCCACTGCCTTCTTCTTCAGGCAAATATGTTGAATATCTTTACAGGTGAAGAACACAGCCCATCCTGCTCTCCCCGGAAAGCCATCGCCACCGGGGAAACGAAGGGATGGGAGCTGAAGGGACACCACCGGAGGGCTGTCTCCCCCCTGACTAGCCAACCAGCTGGCAGGCCATGTGGACTACAAATGTGGGTATTTTGACAGTCACCAATTCTTCTTCTTCTTCTTCTTCTTCTTCTTCTTCTTCTTCTTCTTCTGCATGATTTTTAACACCTTTGCCTGGTGAAGAAGCCAATGGAGCTTTAAAAACTTGCATAAGGTATTTTTGTGCACCTTTCTTTGCTGTCCCTCTCTTGGCAAATGGAAATTTTTCTGTTCTACAGGCTGTTAGAAACTGACTGCCAGGGCTTTTTGATAGTATGTTGTTTTGTTGATCTGCATGGATCTTAATGTGTATAATGGATTTGCTTTAGTTGCTTTTAATTCTCTGTGTAATTTAATTACATTTTAACAATATTTTTAATGATTTTATTTATGATATAAGTGTTTTAACTGTGTTTGTTTTTACTTTTCTAAATAACATTGAGTCCCACTATTGGGGCAAA
Organism: Gambelia wislizenii; assembly: GCA_030847615.1. NCBI lineage: Eukaryota > Metazoa > Chordata > Lepidosauria > Squamata > Crotaphytidae > Gambelia > Gambelia wislizenii. The sequence continues at coordinate 223,739,102 of JAUMIR010000003.1, read as the reverse complement.
GGTAAGATATAAATGAATTAAGAACAACAACTGCTAAAACTTTCCTCATTAGTTAAAGCAAAACAGCAGCAACAGAAGCCTGTTTCCTAACACATAGAAATGAGTGTGTATCTGTGTAAAGAAATACATTTTTGCATTTTAATCTCAATCATAGCACCATCGTTACTGCAGGAATAAGATGGACTTTGGTTCAACTGCCCTAATATGAAATATATCTACTTTTCAATAAGCACCATTCTATTGTAGAAAAGGTAATATATTTTGAAAATCAAATTAACATGAATTTTATAAAGGTGCAACAGTAAACACATCCAGCTGGTTGCTCCCTGACTACAAACTAAGAAGGAAGAAAAGATACTGTGGTAACCCTGGTAGGCCATGGTAATTCCTTTACTGGCCCAGGTGTTGGGGCAAGTCCTGTTGGCCACTGCCCTCACCAGTTATAGTGCTCAGGTCAGATATTTTCTCCACCTCCAGACAGTACAACCCTAGATGTTGGCTCCAAAGACCAGTTGTCAAATTCCTGTAGCCTACAAAAGCTGGGAGTATCCTAGAAAAGGCAAAGAAAGCTCAAAAGTGGCACACATTCAGTTTAATGTCTGAAAAGCCTATGTGCATTGGCTCTCTCCATGCTACTTTTGTCAAGACCAAAGGCTTGGGGGTTCCAGGGAGGCCACATCCAACCCTTGGACTATTGCCCTGGACTAGGAGGAAACACCTATGCTTCTGCAAGCTGGGGCATCCAATTTTCACTTATCACTCCCTTCAGCCTTCTGTTTATGTACCATTCTATTCCAGAACATCTGTGAATCTTCAGGAGCATGTTTTTGGTAGTGGTGGTGGGGGCACATAGTTGGTTGCAACATGTAGGATGAGGCATTGGGTGCCCCACATTTTGTAAAGGAAATAATTTCTACTAGCATAAAGCCATCATTGGACCTAGCTTGATGAATAGTCTATCCACCTTAATATAATCTGAATCCCAGTTAGTACTTCCTGCAAACAAATCTACACTGGCTCTCCTTTAATAATCCATCTATAGGCTAGATATAAACTATTAATCTTTGTCTCTTCTGAAGTGGACAAGGCATCCAAACATAATAGATGTGTGACACAAATAGCTCTCTTACAATGGTTGAACTGCTTACTGGAAAAACAGCTGTGGTTCAATACTTCCAACTGTGAATTAGTGTAAGGAATAGTGAGGGAGCGATTGGCAACAAGGCTGTGAAAAGCCTAAGGCAGTTTCCATTAGACAGGAAATACAAGCCACACCATTTGGAGCTGGAACCTTTCATCCTATTATCCCTTTTCTTCCAAAGGCTCCTGAAATGTTAACTGTCTGTAATGTAATTATATGTGTCTTTGCCAGTTTATCTTGCCTCTTCGTGTGCATGTACACTTCTTCATAACACTCTGCCTTATGAGCATGAGAAAAATATTTCCATTAGAAATCTTCATGGGACCCATTACATAATGGACGGGGTGGGGGGGTCACTTGTGTTGTCAGAAAAATAGAAAGATTATGTTGCGATGCTCTGTATTTTGCTTTCTGTGCTTTCAAAAACAGCACTATATTTAAAATGGAGTATTTCCTCTGCTTATTTTACCATGGTGGGATTTCAGCAAGCAAGGATTAGAGTCCAGTGGTATCAGATGTTTTCTGCAGACTCCTGCCTCCATCAGACATGTGTTTTAAATAAAAATTAGCCTAGGTCTCATGATATTGCTTGCTTTTTAACACACACACAGAGACACACAGTTATACTTAATTCTGTTGTAATAGTTATACTATCCAAATTTTATCTTCAAGCAATAAATGTAAAACTTAATTTAAGCTACATCAATTAGATCTGGGGTTGTGATTTTTATCTCCTAGTTATACATTAAATAGTTGATTTAAACTATACAAATTGCTTTAGATCTCGGAGGAAGGTGTGTGTGTATGTGTGTGCGCGCGTGTGTGCGGTCGCTCGTGTATGTGCAAGAGAGGGAGAGACTGAGCTTGAGATCAAGTAGGGGTGTTTCTAATTCTGGCACCCCACCCATAGACTGCATGGTAGGAAAGTGAGAAAATAATGGCCACACATGGGCTTATTACTGATACATAAGTAGCAGGGCTAGGGAGCACTGTAGAACAATTTTACAAGAATGCCAGTTCAGATGACCAGGGACTTTATCAGACCAGGCAATTATGGTATCATTAAGACACCTAATGAATATGAAAGGGTGTGTATATCTGTCATGATGGAGTTCCATCATGTTGCCACAAGGTGCTGACAATATCAGATGACATTGTCCTTTTGAGATCATGCATTGTGAAAAAGCCATTCTATTTTATTGATGGCCAAAGCCATCAATAGATCTCCCCTGGTGCTTTATTACCAGCACTGAAACTTTGCACTATTGTACTCACAGGAATACAGCATCAATGACAGAACACTTCTGGGTGAGACAGCCAGGTGGGACATTCTTTTTATGAACCACCCCAAGTGTACTTGGAACTTTTCAAGTGTTTTTCTGTGCTTGTGTGTACTTTTTTGTGTGTGTTTATTTTGCTTTATTTTTCAAATTTGCCACGCTTGCATCTTCTCATGAGAATCAGCAAGGTTCAACCCCAGAAGTAAACGGAGCTCTGTTTGTGCTCCGTTTATGCTGGGGCTGCCTCATTGTTGCTGCTCAAGGTAGGTCTGGTGCAGGGGGGGGGGTCTTTTGCCAGCACAGAAAAGCCAAAATAAATACTGGCAAAAGAACATTAATGGGGATAATCTGATAAAGTCCTAGTTCAGTGGAAGTGAGGCTGGGTTTGAAGTGTGATTTATTTATTTATTTTTCAAATGTATGGCCTGTTCCATTTGAAGTGCTCTGAGTGCTCATGTGGGTATTTTAAATTTTACAATATAAGGGGTGGGGAATGAAAAAATGAGAAATTGTCTACAATTGTCTCAGAGCAGCTTGCTTAATTATATATAGAGCTGGTACAAGGTATTTTACTCCCTGAAATGGGAGGGGGGAGGGGAGAGATGATACTGCCTCTCCTTTCAAGTATTAAAGCCAATTGGGCTGGCAGATCAATTCCTCCACAGCACCTAAAGGGAGAAAGCATGGTTAAGGGGTGCAAATCACGCAATGCAATACTTCCTGCCATACTATGAAACCATCCAACATCTGCTACCTGAGATAGCTGCCTCCTTTTGCCTGACGGAAGCACCTGCTCTGGTTATATGAAACCAGAAGAATGTGTAAGAAAATAATAGGAGAGTTAACAAGTAGAAAACAATGTCATCTGGATCATCTATCAAATTCTTTGAAGGAGACAGGGCAATTGCAGAAAAGAACTGTCATCTGACAGTACCCTATGCCACCTTTAATGTTGTCTTTCTTTAACCATTGGAAATCTCTTTCTCACAGATTTCTCACAGATTCTCCCTTTCACTTTTTGAGAGATTTGGATACTGGGTGAAATATTCTTGTCATGTGCAGCTCCTTGTCTGTCTGTCTTAGGACTTTATCAGACCACCCTCCAGAAACGTCATTTTGCTGGCATATTTTGAAATGTTTTTATGCCAGCAAAAGAACCCCCTTTACCAGACCTAACTTGAGCAGCATTAAAGAGGCAGCCCCAGCAGAAGCAGAGCACGAATGGAGCTCTATCTTCTTCCTGCTTGGTGATCTCATAGATTCTTGCAAGAAGACATGAGAGTGGCAAATTCAAAAAATAAATCAAAATAAACATATAAAATGTTCACAAAAGCACAGAAACACACTTTAAATGTCCCAAGTACACCAGGGAGGTTCATAAAAAGAGTGACCCCTACTTGACTGTCACAATCTCACCTGGAAGTGTTCTGTCATTGACAATCTAATTATAAGAAAGAAAGAAAAAAACAGTGCAAAGTTTTAAATGCCAACAATGCTAGCAATAAAGCGCCAGGGGAGATCAATTGATGGCTTGGCCCATTAATAAAAAGGAATGGCTTTTTTGACAGGATAAGATTGCCAAAGGATGACGTCATATGATATGTGCGCCATTTTGCGTTCATTAGGCATTGTTATGATAAAGTCCTAACTGTTCTGATAAAGTCCTAACTGATTGTCTGTCTGTTTGTCTGTCTGTCTTTCTACCTATCTATCTGCATCAATGCTGCTATCTTATACCTAATTGTCTTTCTACCTATCTATCTGCATCAATGCTGCTATCTTATACCTAATTATTTGTGAATATGTCCCAGTGAATTCAGTGGGAGTTACTTCTGAGTAGATAACCATAAGATTGAAATGTGAGATACCTAAGATAGGGGTAGGGAATAATTGACATTTCAGATATTTTGGACTACAGCTCCCATAACTCCTTACCATTGACCATACTGACTGGGTTATCCTAGCCATTGTGACCATGGGAAAGGAGAGTGCTATCTTCTTAAGGAGGTACAAAAGCAAGCACTCTTTTTACATACATTATACAGGCATTGATGATGGGTTGATGAGAATCAAAATGGTCTACTTCTTATTTAGCTTTTGACAAATATTTATGTATTCCTTTGGGTAAACAGAGAGGGGGCGGTGAGAGCTTTATATCTGGTTGGAGCTCAAAATAGTCATAAGAAGGCAAAGCAGTGGGTGGGGCAGAAGGTGTAGTGTGTTCTTTTTTCTAAAATGGTTTATTTCTTCATTTCACAGACTGCTGTGAAAACAGATGGCTATATTGGCACAAAGCCTAAGTTTTATTTTGTTTTTTGTTTTTTTAAGAGAATAGCCAAATTTTAAGATGCCTTTATATTGGAGAATAGTGTCTGTCTTAATTGTTACAGTCTTAAAACTGGCATAAATTAAACACAATTGTGTCTAAAGTGTAAATCTAGTTGCATATAACTACATGTTAACTGATGCTCCTGAACGCCAACATATCACTGCCTAGATTAAGCTTTTTTAAAAAATACTATCAGTTTCAAAGACTGTTAAAATAATTTGGGGTGGTAGAAATTAATGAAATATCTTCCAAAATCTAGGATCCTCTGTTTTCATATCCTCATTTGCTGCTAACTTCTCTTAACTGCCACAGTGTTTGAATCGTAGTGGTCTCATTCACACTTGTTTGATCCTTCACATTCACTGTCACACACAGACCATTTTCATGCAATTCTACCATCACCTCAGGGTTGCTTTTTGATAATATTTCATCAATACTAAGCAATGTACACGTGTGTGTTGGTGAAACACTGCTCAAAAGTATTCTGGATATATCCCATGGTGAATTGCATTGAGATTACTTTTTGCATTGTTTTCTCAGTGTATACACTGTGATGAACCCCATCAGACTTCAGTCACTTGGGTAACAGGCATTAGTTCAAATGCTTTATTGCAAAGGCATCAAAGTGAATGGCAGCACTTCATTGACAGATCTAACAGGTTCCCACCAGAACCCCAGCTATAGTATCATGCAAAGGTTTTGATTCCCCCCTTTCACCTCACTATCCCCCCTTCCATCTACACTAATCGGGTCTTGGCTGCACCTTCTCTAGCTCCCTTTTTCTTCCCAGGTTGAAATGACCTTGAGTGTTCAAAGCAGTAGGCTAAGCATAGTCCAGGGCCAGCCAAACATCTCCCATCAGGCATCTCACTCATGTCAAGTCTCTGGCTGATACAAGCAGGCCTAACTATGGCTAACAAAACAACAGCAATCCTAACTATGTCTAACTAATAGCCAGAGACCTGACAGAGACCTGACCCGATAAAGTGGTAATGCAGATGTAGAGAAAGACATTAACCAAAAGCTGTACCAAACACATGCCTCATTTACATAGCACTCTGTATAAAATGTAGAAATATTTAATGCAACAATAGAAAATATCCAGTGCATTGTTTCTACTTCAAAACAAAATCAATAGAGGAAGTTGGACAAAGAATTCTGGAAGCATCCCTACATTCTTGACATCTGGAGCTAGGGCAGCTTTGGTGATAGATGTGAAGTATTACAGTCGTCCCTTCACATTCGCGGGGGTTCCGTTCCGCGGACCCCCGCGAATGTGAAAAAACCGCGAATAACGACACCCCTCCCCCCTCCCTCCCCAGGCCTTCGCGGGGCCTTCCTAGGCCCCGCGAAGGTCTCCCCGGCCCTCCCTCCCTCCCTCCCCAAGCCTTCGCGGGGCCTTCCTAGGCCCCGCGGAGGCCTCCCCGGCCCTCCCTCCCTCTCTCCCCAGGCCTTTGCGGGGCCTTGCTAGGCCCCGCGGAGGTCTCCCCGGCCCTCCTTCCCGCCCTCCCCAGGCCTTCCTGGGGCCTCCGGAGCGTCTCCGGAGGCCCCAGGATCGCCTCCCCAGCCCTCCCCAGGCCTTCCTGGGGCCTCCGGAGCGTCTCCGGAGGCCCCAGGATCGCCTCCCCAGCCCTCCCCAGGCCTTCCTGGGGCCTCCGGAGCGTCTCCGGAGGCCCCAGGATCGCCTCCCCAGCCCTCCCCACCGCGTCCCCAGGCCTTCTTGGGGCCTCCGGAGCATCTCCGGAGGCCCCAGGATCGCCTCCCCAGCCCTCCCCAGGCCTTCCTGGGGCCTCCGGAGCGTCTCCGGAGGCCCCAGGATCGCCTCCCCAGCCCTCCCCACCGCGTCCCCAGGCCTTCCTGGGGCCTCCGGAGCGTCTCCGGAGGCCCCAGGATCGCCTCCCCAGCCCTCCCCACCCCGTCCCCAGGCCTTTCTGGGGCCTCCGGAGATGCTCCGGAGGCCCCAGGATCGCCTCCCCAGCCCTCCCCACCCAGTCCCCAGGCCTTCCTGGGGCCTCCGGAGCGTCTCCGGAGGCCCCAGCATCGCCTCCCCAGCCCTCCTCAGCCCGTCCCCAGGCCTTCCTGGGGCCTCCGGAGCGTCTCCGGAGGCCCCAGGATCGCCTCCCCAGCCCTCCCCACCGCGTCCCCAGGCCTTCCTGGGGCCTCCGGAGATGCTCCGGAGGCACCAGGATCGCCTCCCCAGCCCTCCCCACCCCGTCCCCAGGCCTTCCTGGGGCCTCCGGAGATGCTCCGGAGGCCCCAGGATCGCCTCCCCAGCCCTCCCCACCCCGTCCCCAGGCCTTTCTGGGGCCTCCGGAGATGCTCCGGAGGCCCCAGGATCGCCTCCCCAGCCCTCCCCACCCCGTCCCCAGGCCTTCCTGGGGCCTCCGGAGCGTCTCCGGAGGCCCCAGGATCGCCTCCCCAGCCCTCCCCACCCCGTCCCCAGGCCTTTCTGGGGCCTCCGGAGATGCTCCGGAGGCCCCAGGATCGCTTCCCCAGCCCTCCCCACCGCGTCCCCAGGCCTTCCTGGGGCCTCTGGAGCGTCTCCGGAGGCCCCAGGATCGCCTCCCCAGCCCTCCCCACCCCGTCTCCAGGCCTTTCTGGGGCCTCCGGAGATGCTCCGGAGGCCCCAGGATCGCCTCCCCAGTCCTCCCCACCCCGTCTCCAGGCCTTTCTGGGGCCTCCGGAGATGCTCCGGAGGCCCCAGGATCGCCTCCCCAGCCCTCCCCACCGCGTCCCCAGGCCTTCCTGGGGCCTCCGGAGCATCTCCGGAGGCCCCAGGATCGCCTCCCCAGCCCTCCCCACCCCGTCCCCAGGCCTTCCTGGGGCCTCCGGAGCGTCTCCGGAGGCCCCAGGATCGCCTCCCCAGCCCTCCCCACCCCGTCCCCAGGCCTTCCTGGGGCCTCCGGAGCGTCTCCGGAGGCCCCAGGATCGCCTCCCCAGTCCTCCCCACCCCGTCCGCAGGCCTTCCTGGGGCCTCCGAAGATGCTCCGGAGGCCCCAGGATCGCCTCCCCAGCCCTCCCCACCCCGTCCCCAGGCCTTCCTGGGGCCTCCGGAGCGTCTCCGGAGGCCCCAGGATCGCCTCCCCAGTCCTCCCCACCCCGTCCCCAGGCCTTTCTGGGGCCTCCGGAGATGCTCCGGAGGCCCCAGGATCGCCTCCCCAGCCCTCCCCACCGCGTCCCCAGGCCTTCCTGGGGCCTCCGGAGCATCTCCGGAGGCCCCAGGATCGCCTCCCCAGCCCTCCCCACCCCGTCCCCAGGCCTTCCTGGGGCCTCCGGAGCGTCTCCGGAGGCCCCAGGATCGCCTCCCCAGCCCTCCCCACCCCGTCCCCAAGCCTTTCTGGGGCCTCCGGAGATGCTCCGGAGGCCCCAGGATCGCCTCCCCAGCCCTCCCCACCCCGTCCCCAGGCCTTCCTGGGGCCTCCGGAGCGTCTCCGGAGGCCCCAGGATCGCCTCCCCAGCCCTCCCCACCCCGTCCTCAGGCCTTTCTGGGGCCTCCGGAGATGCTCCGGAGGCCCCAGGATCGCCTCCCCAGCCCTTCCCACCCCGTCCCCAGGCCTTCCTGGGGCCTCCGGAGCGTCTCCGGAGGCCCCAGGATCGCCTCCCCAGCCCTCCCCACCCCGTCCCCAGGCCTTCCTGGGGCCTCCGGAGCGTCTCCGGAGGCCCCAGGATCGCCTCCCCAGCCCTCCCCACCCCGTCCCCAAGCCTTTCTGGGGCCTCCGGAGATGCTCCGGAGGCACCAGGATCGCCTCCCCAGCCCTCCCCACCCCGTCCCCAGGCCTTCCTGGGGCCTCCGGAGATGCTCCGGAGGCCCCAGGATCGCCTCCCCAGCCCTCCCCACCCCGTCCCCAGGCCTTTCTGGGGCCTCCGGAGATGCTCCGGAGGCCCCAGGATCGCCTCCCCAGCCCTCCCCACCCCGTCCCCAGGCCTTCCTGGGGCCTCCGGAGCGTCTCCGGAGGCCCCAGGATCGCCTCCCCAGCCCTCCCCACCCCGTCCCCAGGCCTTTCTGGGGCCTCCGGAGATGCTCCGGAGGCCCCAGGATCGCTTCCCCAGCCCTCCCCACCGCGTCCCCAGGCCTTCCTGGGGCCTCTGGAGCGTCTCCGGAGGCCCCAGGATCGCCTCCCCAGCCCTCCCCACCCCGTCTCCAGGCCTTTCTGGGGCCTCCGGAGATGCTCCGGAGGCCCCAGGATCGCCTCCCCAGTCCTCCCCACCCCGTCTCCAGGCCTTTCTGGGGCCTCCGGAGATGCTCCGGAGGCCCCAGGATCGCCTCCCCAGCCCTCCCCACCGCGTCCCCAGGCCTTCCTGGGGCCTCCGGAGCATCTCCGGAGGCCCCAGGATCGCCTCCCCAGCCCTCCCCACCCCGTCCCCAGGCCTTCCTGGGGCCTCCGGAGCGTCTCCGGAGGCCCCAGGATCGCCTCCCCAGCCCTCCCCACCCCGTCCCCAGGCCTTCCTGGGGCCTCCGGAGCGTCTCCGGAGGCCCCAGGATCGCCTCCCCAGTCCTCCCCACCCCGTCCGCAGGCCTTCCTGGGGCCTCCGAAGATGCTCCGGAGGCCCCAGGATCGCCTCCCCAGCCCTCCCCACCCCGTCCCCAGGCCTTCCTGGGGCCTCCGGAGCGTCTCCGGAGGCCCCAGGATCGCCTCCCCAGTCCTCCCCACCCCGTCCCCAGGCCTTTCTGGGGCCTCCGGAGATGCTCCGGAGGCCCCAGGATCGCCTCCCCAGCCCTCCCCACCGCGTCCCCAGGCCTTCCTGGGGCCTCCGGAGCATCTCCGGAGGCCCCAGGATCGCCTCCCCAGCCCTCCCCACCCCGTCCCCAGGCCTTCCTGGGGCCTCCGGAGCGTCTCCGGAGGCCCCAGGATCGCCTCCCCAGCCCTCCCCACCCCGTCCCCAAGCCTTTCTGGGGCCTCCGGAGATGCTCCGGAGGCCCCAGGATCGCCTCCCCAGCCCTCCCCACCCCGTCCCCAGGCCTTCCTGGGGCCTCCGGAGCGTCTCCGGAGGCCCCAGGATCGCCTCCCCAGCCCTCCCCACCCCGTCCTCAGGCCTTTCTGGGGCCTCCGGAGATGCTCCGGAGGCCCCAGGATCGCCTCCCCAGCCCTTCCCACCCCGTCCCCAGGCCTTCCTGGGGCCTCCGGAGCGTCTCCGGAGGCCCCAGGATCGCCTCCCCAGCCCTCCCCACCCCGTCCCCAAGCCTTTCTGGGGCCTCCGGAGATGCTCCGGAGGCCCCAGGATCGCCTCCCCAGCCCTCCCCACCCCGTCCCCAGGCCTTCCTGGGGCCTCCGGAGCGTCTCCGGAGGCCCCAGGATCGCCTCCCCAGCCCTCCCCACCCCGTCCTCAGGCCTTTCTGGGGCCTCCGGAGATGCTCCGGAGGCCCCAGGATCGCCTCCCCAGCCCTCCCCACCCCGTCCCCAGGCCTTCCTGGGGCCTCCGGAGCGTCTCCGGAGGCCCCAGGATCGCCTCCCCAGCCCTCCCCACCGCGTCCCTGGGCCTCCCCGCTCCCTCTATGTCTTTCACGGGGCCTCTGGAGGCCCCGTGTCGCGGTTTTGGGGGGGCCCGGGAGGGCCCTCCCAAAACCGCGAATAACCGAAACCGCGAATGTCAAGTTCGCGAATGTGGAGGGACAACTGTAATTATAAATCTGCAGGAAGCAAACATCAAAACCCCAATTTTTCCAATTTTGAATTAAGCCTTGAAGACTTTAAATGTCAGCTCTATGCACAAATTACATGAAATGCAGTTCTGTAAATGTTCTGCTCTATGTATTCATTTGCTTTGCTGTATCTGTGTCCTACCAAACAATGAAGCCTAAAGAATGAGCAGGCCCTGCAGGGAGAGATTAGCTACATGACCATAAAATTCGAGGAAGGAAGCTGGGGATGCTAAGCAAACAAGGCAAGGAAAATGGAAACATCCAAGGTAGCGAGGACTCTGTGGTGAGACGTTAAAATATTACAGTTTCTCTAGCAAAGTGAACATAGTGAACTGATTAACAGTAGTGGGGGAAATCACACACCACTAATAGGTAGAAAATACAGAGATCATTTTTTTAAATGTTACAGCTCAATTATTTTCCTTAAGGGAAAATAAAATACATAACAGCCTAAGCCAGGAACATGAAATATAGTCCATTTTATTTATGGATTACTGACAAAGCACACTTGTGGAGACTTATGATTTATGACACCTCATGATTTATGCGACATAGAAATACATTCCATATTCTAGCATCAAGCAATATCCTTTACCAAATGATGCTGGAACATATATGAAAGTTCGATGTATATAAACCTTTGCAGAAATATTGAGCATACTCAGAAGGAGTGGGGTGGGGGTGGGGGTGGAGGTGTGTGAGGGTCAAAGGCCATAATAAAGTACAGAGTTAGCTGTGTGTTCAGTCTATGACCAAAGCAATTTTCTTCTCCCATACTTTTACCTCAACTTGATAGTCAAAGTTGCTATGACTGGTGGGACAATAAGTTTGTTTAATTGCATAGATTTCTATCTCTCCCCCCCCTCCAACCCGGTAAATAAATTTAACTAAAACAATAGATTATGGTCAGAATTCTGTGTGTGCTACTTAATTATGTCACTACCTTAGTGGCCTTAGTAGTGTCTCCCAGCCAAGACACCCCAGCCCTGACTTCCTAAGCAGTAGCTACTGCAAGTGACAGGGGTCTATTCTCCTGCCAATCAGGATGCAGCAGACGTAACACTTCCATCCCATCCCACGAGCAATCTCTGGAGTGACAGTCAGAAGCAGGGTCTCCATTACCATTTCTCATCACACTGGAGGTTCTCACCGGTGGGGTGTGGAAACACCAGTCTGCTGCATTGCGCTCAACAGGAGAACAGACTCCTGTTCTCTTGTTGCTCACAGCAGCTGCTACCCAGTAAGTCAGGACTGGGAGATTTTCTTATGATTCCTACACATTCCCTACACCACTGGTTCTTAACCTGTGTTCCATGGACCCCCAGGGGGCTGTGATGTCCTCACAGGGAGTCTGTGAAGCCTTTAAGGCTGCTCAGACCACCTTCTCCCTGCAGTGGAGAGGCCAAGTGACAGGAGCCAAGGCAAAAGCTGGCTGGTTGGGCCTGTGCATTGTTATTCAATCCACTCTAGCCACAAACTTGAAAGAAGAAGTAGGAGAAAAGCCTTCCCTCCCCCTCCAGTGCCTCTGAGGGAAAGGGTAATGGGTGGTAGAATTATTATTATCAGGTGTTGTTGTTGTTAGGGTTTTTGATCTTAGAGTTAAGTCTTGGTGGTCTGCAGCAAAAAAAGATATTTAAAGGGGGTCCCTGGTAAAGAAAAGGTTAACAGCCACTACCCTACACTATTGAATACATAGGGACTGTGAATACAAATAAGTTATGAATCTGTAACTCTAGGCTATGCATTTGTAACTGTGATCATGGATCCCAGCCATTATTTATAATTTCTATAGCATTCTTCTTGTATATAGAATGTTGCAAAATCTGTTCCACAATGGCCCCCACAAGAACCCTGTAAGGTGTACTGTTGTGTGGAATGAACGTTTAAAGCACATTTCAAACCATTTAGTGAGTTCAAGTCTGAATAACTCTTAAACCAAACTTTTATGCTGGCTCTCCCAATCACTTAGAAGGTGAAAATGGAGACACACACACCCTGGCTCTTGTTGTCCATGTTTTCTTGTTTTCCAAGGATGGGTGAAATATGTGTAAAAGTTGTACAGGGTTCCTTCTCATGGGAAGTGCCTACAAACAGAGTTAGGGCTGGCTGAGGACACAACAGTGCTGGTGGTAGAGAGAGTGTGTGGGGAATGTGGCCAAGAGGCATGATATTTCTCTTCCTGTTAGCACGATTCCAATTCCCAGTGGGAATTGTGATTCAGCATATGGCCATCTTTATTCATGCATTACTTTCATGGACACCCCACTATGAATGAGGCTTTAGAGTCATGCCTCTGATATCACATGGGACCACTGTTGTAATCTCCAGCATAGGCACTGAAAAAAATCCTACAGAATCTCGTTTCTGGAACCCATTAAACACTTACAAGCATAGGAGTCCATGCGCAGAGGAGTTCCATTGAAAAAGCCCATACCTAACATATAGACGAGGGTAGGGCCCACATCTTGGGGGCTTGGCAGAGATGGAATTCCCCATCCCCATGATGCTCCTTCATAAGCTGCATGTTTGAGGGAGGCTTAGATATTCAGATCTATGAGGAACAATCATATGTTGGCATTCTGAAGAGGGGAGGGGATTCAAATCTGCTAGCATTCAAAAGTCAGCTGATGTGTCAGCCATCGGCTCTTCTGGCTGAGAGATTCTGAGGGTTACAGTGCAAAAACTAACTTTTCTAATCTCCTTTCTGAGCTGCAATCAGATTTTTTAACTATTGTATGTTTTAATTTTTTTTCTTTCTAATTTATATATTTTAATTACTGTATGTTTTAATCTTTTATAATTTAATATTATTTTAAGGGGTGGGTGGGCTAGGGCACTGTGTCTATGGAGTTTTTATATTGTAAGCCGCCCCAATTGCGTTGCAGAGGGGCGGGATAGAAATAAATTATTATTATTATTATTATTATTATTGATGAGATCTCTGAGAAAGAGGCAGATCTGATTTGTGGTCTCAATACTAGTATGATTCCAGGAGATTCAGTAGAGCCCATTAGCCCTTCCAATGCCACCGCCCTAGGAAAATACTTTGCTCAAGGAAGCTGCAGGTTGGGAAAATAATGCCATAAATTCAGGACAACCCAGTTCACCCCAGAGCATGGACAGAGGATATTGAAGGGAGACTAAATATGCAGAGGTGTGGTGCCTGTTTCGCAGTGTGAGGACAACTTACTCTTAGACCTATTATCCAGGGAAAAAATATTGTCCTATAGTTCTATGTAGCTGTAGATGTTACATGTAGGACTTTTTCGGATGTTTAAAAAGTAACGCAAGCAGCCTCGTCAGCTTGCGAGGCTGCTGCGCTGCAAAGTGTCAGTTTCGTATGATGCTCGCCCCTGGCGGTACTGTTGCAGTACCGCGGGGAGAGTTGAGCATCATATTTCCTTGATTTTTACTCACGATCAACTTTTGTGAGTAAAAATCAAGGAAATATGATGCTCAACTCTCCCCGCGGTACCGCAAGAGTACTGTCAGGGGCGAGCATCATACGAAACTGACGCTTTGCAGTGCAGCAGCCTCGCAAGCTGACGAGGCTGCTTGCATTACTTTTTAAAAGTCCGAAAAAGTCCGTAGATTTATTTCTGGAAAGAATATTATTGTCATGTATATGATTTTAAAATAAAGTATTTGACAGAAATGAATGAAACTCATTCAAAGTGGCTTGCCAAAGAATGCTGTCAGATGAAATAAAACTTTCTGAAAAGTTGCATACTGTGTATAGTCAGACTATATAGCCATGAACTGGATAGTGCAGAGATAAGACTAATGAATTTCACAGATATGTGACTGAAAAGATTATTTTTATTTTTATTTTTTAAAGTGGGACTTGAAAAAGAATATCACAGAGAGACTGATTTCTTTTTGTACTCATTTAGTATAGTATCCAAATGAATTGGCAAAGATATCCATCCCACAACTCAAAATCCACTTCAACAATGATCTAACTACTTAAGCTGCTGCCTGATACTGCATCTGCTTATTTAAAATTAATTCCAACTCTGTGCAATAGACTTAAATCTAAACTGGATAGTATGTAAGATAGGAATCTCCATGTTATCTCTGAATGCATGAAATATGACACATTTTTTAAAAACGCAACAACTTCAAAAAAACACACACCATTGATCAGGATACCACACAACACAGTGGTGCTATACAGAACAATATGCTCACAACTATGGCTTCACTAAATTGAAGCACACACAAGTATGCAAGGTGAACATCATGTCCAGTTTTCCCCTCAGATGAATTAAATATGTGTGTGCACATACATGTACAAACACAGACACACACTTAATCCCCCTCTATTTTGGCCCAGAAGTGGATGGAGGATTTCAGCCTGTGGCACACTGCTAGTTATCACTACTCCTCTACAATGCAGGGATGCCTGTGCCATTTAGAGTTATTTCTAAGCATTATTGAGAGAATATAGGTTTGTGGTGGCCATTCATTTTGGAAAGTGTTCCCACAAACCCAGGCTGCTATAGTGTTCTTTCACACTGGAATTCTCATATGCATTTGGCTCTATTGCTCCTTGGCTAATTTTGGGTAACTTGGATTATTGTGGGTAATTTGTGAAAATGTGCCATAGCTTCAGGTTCTAGTCATGCTTCAGGTTCCACTTGTGGCAACCATGTTTTGGTCACTCTGTGTATTTTAAATATTTCATACCCTTTGCATAATCATTACTATTACCATTGGAAGATGGTTTGAGGAAACTGCTGTCTCTATATATGGAAAAACAACTGCCTGAACTGGGGCTGATCAATGAAAAATTACAGTTAATTTAAAACAACAACAGGGCTAAATAAATTGTGGAAGAGTAGCTACATTCCTGGAAAGTGATTGATCTATTCTCTAGCTGTCATGCACCAATATAACATAAAAATTCTAGGCTGTAGAAGTGTGAAGTCATGGAACTGGTGGGCTCCTACCATCTCAGTTGCAGCCCTTAATTAAGAACTGGCCAGCTCTCAGCCAGAAAAACAGTAACACTTTGGAGAGAGCTCAAAACCAAATTATTAGGGAGCAAGAGATTCAGTTGTGAATTGTTACTTAAAGCAAATTACACATAATTAATTTGTAATCTTCTCTAAGAAGGGACTGCTCCTATCTACGAGGCCTTGAAACTTGTAAGTGCCAAGGATGGGCAAGTTAATTAGAGTGGCATGTGACATGCAAATCAGCATTTGGCGGTGACAGTCAGAAAGTGACACATTGGCAGAATGGCTGCAGAAATGTCTGGCAATTAGATCCTAGGGTTTCCGTGGCTGTTGCTTGCCAAGTAAAGTGGCAGATGTCAGGGTTAGCCAAAGATAATCTACATGCAAATACAGAGAAAGGACAGGAAGGAAAACATAGCAACTAGAAACAATGTTAACCCCAAGGATGGAGTCCAGCAGTATCTTCCTTCCTTCTTTGTATTATCTTGTCCAGTCCAGGGAATTGGGGAAGTGGAGAAGTGGGAAGAGTTCATAGGACAGTAATTGAGAGCTTGTGATTCTTCTAATCAAAAGCCGCTAGGTTTGGTAAACTGGTGGTGATCATGCTATTGGTAAGGAAGACCTCATGTAAATGAGAGGGAGAAGTCCTAGGTGATTTTTTTGGTGAGAGAAATGTAGCAGAGATGCTGATGAAAAACAAATCTCACCCTAAAGCATTTCTATACTCCACAGAAATGAAATTGCTGAAACTACATCCCTGAACCTCCTGTTGAGCATATCTGGGTATAGCTTTTATTTGGTTTATAGGTTGATCAATGGAACCCTTGGATGCATGTCCAAAAGCTGATGTCCAAAAGCCAACCATCTGTTTGTTTGAAAGTGTGGCAATGCACTGGAGAACAGGTGGTCAGAGGAAATAAACCTGTATGAGACAAAGCCAGCTGGAATAATGACCAGTCACACCATGACTTTAACATGAATCCTCCACAGAAATGAGAAGCCAAGAAATAATAGCAAGCACTCTGTTCTTCACAAAAATGCTCAAGTGGAATAGCCTCAGAGCTTGGGAAAACTACCCTTTGGGACTGTTACCCAAAATGCTCCTTGGAAAATTTTTCCCCAAAGGGAAAAACTACCCTTTGGGACTGTTACCCAAAATGCTCCTTGGAAAATTCCAAGAAAATATCGAGTTTCTAATATGTTGGGGAAATTAGCAGCAACTCGACTTTAGCTACGCGAAAGGATGAAACAAGGGGACCTTGAACCCTGTGTCTACCAGTACTAGTCTGTATGGAATACACACACATGTAAAATTCAGTATGGTTTTTATTAAAGAGTTCAAAGTAAAATAACACCAGGCACACACATTCATAGGAAAAGCAGTAGGAAAAACTTGGATAGATAGTAGCAAGAGGATTTGTTGGGGTGATACAACCTGTCCTGTGCTCAGTCTGGCAGAGTGGATGGAGGAATCTGCGTGGCCAACACAGAGGGACAGGGGGTCCCCTGGAACTGAAATCTGTGTGCACTTGGGCATATTTTTGGGGTGTCATTTATACCTCCAAATACACCTGAATGGAGTGGATGTCTCATGGGTTGAAACAATTGATTTCCTGAGCCTTCATGGATTGCACAATGAGTGTCCTGGGCCTGACAAAAGATGGGAAAGATGCTAATGTGTTTCTTAATGTCCAGTGATTGGATTTTAAAAGCTTGAGCAAGGGTCTTAAGGTTTTGGGGATTTAGGAAAGGAAGTTTCAAAATCAGCAAATACAAAGGTTTCATTTCATCCATTGTCTCCCTTTCCTGGAAAATGTGTCCTTTTTGGCTTTTGGCCTTAGGCTTTCCAGGGCAAAGCATGGCATTCAGCTGTCTTCACTTGAGCCCAATGTGCTTTTGCCCTTGTGGAAGGTCACATTGATGAACCAAAATTCTAGAAGTGGGGTCTCTGGAAGTGGGGTGTAAGCCATGCTTAACATTCCCCCCCAAAACCAAATTCTTGCACAGAAAGAATTTTGGTTTTGGACACATAATGGATACAAAATTCTATTTGTCTGCTCTGCATCTCAGGGTAAGAGGGAAAGGGTGAGGCAGCTCTTGCTTTTAAATGTATGCAAAGCAATTTAAATGTTCCTAACCTTGTGACAGGACAGGTGTCTCACTGAGATAGAGACAGAAACTAACTACTCTATATTCTAAGTGTGGCTGCTATCAAAAGCTCCCACAAAATATAACGTGTGTTAGAAAAAGAACAGTGAGAGAAAATAAGATCTGTTGGGAAAAATACAATCACACTACAATTTATATATTGGCAATGAGATGTGAACTTGGAGCAATATCCTACAGCATGATCTGGTTGCAGGCATGTAAACAATACAGAACAATTTCAAGTTATTGCTGGCAATGGTAGAGATTGGCATAGAGGTTTGTCAATACAAATCCTTAACTTTGCAAGTGGTCAATGAATTCTGAAGGTTAGAACAATTCTAACAATTCTAAACAATTTGACTTATAGAGAAAGCAAGAAAAAGAGAAATAGAGAGAAAAACAACTTGTAGCAATTTGGGCATTGAATAATAACAACAGTGATGGAGTGATAAGAAACAACAGTTCCAATGAACAAACAATAAACACAAAATAGACACAAAGTATATCACAAAAAGCAGTGGCAGGGGAGAAAAAAAAGCAAACAATTTACTCCTCCCCCATACCACTGAAATGGTACAAAAGACAAATTTTTTTGTTTATTTTTTTAAGGGGTACATAATCTTCTGGAACACGGTAGAGTTCAGGATTGGAAAGAATATGGGCAGTTTAAAAGCAGGCAGATCAGTTCATATTTGTTGGTAAACAGCAGGAACAGTGGTGTTTGCACAGACGAAGGTTTTCTTCTCTTCTCCCCCCCCCTTGGTATCTTCGAGGCTTCTCAGGAATGGCAATTTAAACATTTAAGAAAGGGCAGAAGAAGATAGAAATAGACAAAGAGGCAAGAGAGAAAAAGGAAGCATGTATCTAGAACAGGCCTTGTGATAATCTTTGTACCTCCCCCCCCGTTTCCAGAGATGTGGGCATCAATTTTTTTTTGTAGTAGTCATCCCCCCTTGCAGCAGTTAAGCTTAGCTAGCCATGGCACAGAAAAAAACCCTGACATCAGCTATGCTCTTCTCTTCCATCTTTAGAGGTGGTTCTTCTTAGCAAAAACCAAAACTAGTAGAGAAGAACAAAAAGACAGGAAAAAAAGGGAGAGAAAGCATGAACTGGTAGTGGGTTGTTGGTTGTTGTTGTTGTTTTTTGTTGTTGTTGTTGTTGTTGTTTGAGGCTTTTATGTGGGCAGTAAAAGAGGGAGAGGGAAAGAGGGGAAACAAAAACAAACAAACAAGGACAAACAGCAATGTTGGCAGCAGCAGCTGAGCAGTCTTCTTGGGGTTTCCCCCCCAGCTGCAGAGAGAACATCCCGAAAGCAGATAGAAGTCTGTTCCACAGTGGCATGTCAGGCTCAGTCTTCTGTCTGTACTTATGAGATGCCTATTTCTGAGAATAACTTAGAGAAATTATGCAAAACCCCAAAGCATACTCAATAAAACAACAATAACAACAACAATAAGTAAAAAGAATGGCTAAGGCTACTGTATTGACGTCCCCAAAAATCAGACAAAGGGGTTATTGACAAGCATTCCAGACAATCTGGCCAAACAACAGACTTCAAATGGAAAAATAGAGCAACTCCCTGAAAACAGTGGGATTCTCTTTCACAACAGAGATTGCTTACAAAGTGGGAAGAGTACCTAAAAGAACTATGTGGGATGCAAAAAATGTCTAAAACCCAAGCAAATAAATCAACAGAAATTGAACAGATTTTTTAAAAAAGCAAGCATGTCACCATGAGTCAATGGAGTTGAGATGCTTTGAGGTCATCTATCTCCACCTCAAACAATTTGACCAAAGGGGAAAAAAAAGGTTTTCCCAATTTAAAAATAGAATGGCAAGCCTTATGGGCAATGTGGTTAAAACTGAATCACCTCAGCTCCTCTGAATGCCCAGGGTGTTCACATGCCCAATCTGCATGATAAGAAAGAAAAGACACAAATGAAAACACAAACAACTATTTACATATGAATGGATTCACTTACTTGCTACAAAAAGGAAACAAAACTACATTCATGAGAGAAACTTGTCACCTTTCAAAAATTTTAGCATCTCTCCAGCCAAGGGAGATCAGCCAAGTCATCACAAATAGGGACAGTAGCACTGTCTCAGCCTCAGGTTTCATGTAAAAGGCTTGGGCAGTGTCACTTAGAGGTCTGCCTCTGTACTCCAATCTCTTCCTGAGAATGGCAGGGAGGAAATTAAATCTCTCTGCCTTTGTCTGCTCAGGGTTCTGAGGAACCTCTGGGGTTTCTGCCACACTTTCAAGAAGGGGGAAGCTTATGGGGGCAAAAGGTCTGGAGACAACTTGCAACACTTCACCCAAGTGGCATTTGGCACTTGAAGCCATTACTCTCAGGAAAGTGGTTAAAATTGAGCTACATGTGGTTGCTATAAGGGAGACTAGAGAAGCTACAGCCTCATGGGCATTGTAGTCCAAAAAGTTTCCACTGGGGACTTCTGCCACATTCTGAGCAAGGGTTTGGGTTCCCTTGTCCACAGTCGGGAGGGACACCATCTCAGCCTCAACAACCTTGTGTGAAGGTACCACTGTCTCAGCTTCATCTAACTTATGTAAAAGTGCCACTATCTCATCCTCATGCAGGTTACTCAAGGATATGACTTGGCCTGTGTCATCACTGCAGTTCCCATCATCCTCAGAAGATTCATCTATTTCTTCCTTAGTTGCAGGTTGGACTTAGTTGCAGGATGATCTTGAGATTCCCCAGGCAGAGCTGGTTGCTTGGGCTTCTCCTGTTTCTTCTTAGGGCCAACAATTGAATGGAAGAGGTTGAGAGCTTCTTGCCTCTCCCTCTGCTGAATCTCAGGTTCTGGGGGTCTCACTAACAATTTTAAGGACCTTTTCCTGAGTTTGGGGATAGATTTGGCAGGAATTCCTGCCCTTTCAGTCCCTATGTCCGCCTCTGACATCGGCTTCCTCACTGAGGTGTGCTCAAGTGGGGTTGCAATGGACTGTGGGCACCCATAACAGGAGTTTTCAACATTCAGGGTGTGCACAGGCTAGGCTAGCTTGGAACTGTAATTTAAACAGTGCTGCAATCAACTCAGAAGTGGGACACATATGAAACTGGCCCATGTCTATACCAGTTCTCCTTAACATTTCCCAAACTTGGCGATGCTCATCGCTGGCCTGGGTTCTGCTGTTATCAAATCCTGCAGGGGATGCAAACTGTGGATTGCCAATGTTTGCACTCTGCTATGTGCAGGAGCTATCTGGTTTTCCGGAGTCTGGTTGGGAACAGCATTGGGAAGCAAATTTCCCTTCTGGTTACACCAACCTTGGCCATTTCCATTTCCTAAACTATTCCAATTGTTCCCATTCACCCTTTGTTGACCATTTTGGTTACCAAATTTGTGATATTGGGTGTGGGGTCCATGGTTACTATAAGTGATTTGCTGAATTAGTTCATAGGATTAGCCTCCTTTCTAGGGAATTCTGGGGTTTTTAAGGGCTCCTGCCTCTCTGAGCAGATCTTAAACTGCCTTTAAGTTTTTCCACACTGTATCCCATGAGGTGCGACCTAGATCTAGGAGTCCTAACGCCATTTTGGTTTGGGCATTCAGACCTCCATAAAAGTGCTCCTTGAATTCTCCATCATTAAAATCATATAAAGGACACTAGCCATCTGACCTGGCCGCAAATTTTAACAATTTCTCTCATCCAATCAAACATGATGAGAGTAGCCAAATTTCTAGCAGCTACTGCAGATTCTAATGCTGGCAAATCTGTTGCAGATATGCACAGCTTGGCCAACTGGGTGAGATCCTGTCCATTTGCAATGGGATGTGTGTGGCTGACTGCATTCATCCACACAATGCCTGTCTCTTTGGTCAGTGGACCTAATTGCTCTGCAACAGCTTTGGCTTCTGTGGCAGACCAGGGAACCCTTTCCTCTGTGGTTTCAGAACCATGGTTTCCTCCATGAGGGCCTAACTTTGTGGTGACTCTTGTCCTAATTGGGTGAAGCTGCATGGGATCTTTCCAATGTGGGTTATAGGGGCTGGTTTGCACTGCATCCATTGGCAGAGGCGCTTCTGAAGCATGCATGGGAAGCAGGGAAAGAGGACACATGGCTGAAATAATGGCTTCCCTTTTGGTAAGTAAGCCTCTCATTCAGCTCAGTAATTTTCCTAGCACAGGCCTCATGACTTAATGCTGTGTGATTTGCCTTAGCCTGGCTGGCTAAGTACTGAGCAGTGTGCTTTGCTTTTGCACGCTCTTCCTCCAATCTAGCTATCTCACATTGGGCATTCTCCAATTTAAAATTCACATTGTCTAGTCTGGTTCTTGCTTCATGGGCAGAGGTCAAAAAAGCCACCTTGTCTGCTAACAGAGTGCTATTTTGGGCTCTGAGCTGATGCAGCTCCTTGTCCCACCTTTCAACTACCTGTCTCAATTCTAAGAGGGAGTATGTGGCTTCTCCTAATGCCTTCCATAGTCCCCATGCTGCTAATGTGTTTTTAGAGGGACCAAAAAGTGTTTTTGCTTTGCACTATGTGCGGAATGCCTCATGCAGAATGCTAAACGGGTTGGGGGTGTTAAAGGATCCTTGCTTCCAGGGGTTCTTTCCCTGACCTGCAATCCATTTCTCCAGTTTGTCCAGTTTTGAGCTGCCTTCTAACATTTTTGCCAAATTACTAAACTTCTCAAGTCAATTTTCCAATTTGGGGTCAGTTTAGATGTCCTCAAGGTGCACCAATTATGCTGAATTTCTCCAAAGCACAGGAGTGATATTAGTGCTTCAACGCATGCACTCCCACTAAATTTCTAACACACTAATGGAGTCTCAAGGTTGACAAACATGAGGAATGGCTTGCTTACTAGATCTTACTATTTTCAAAGTTTCACTCACGTTTCTCAAGGCAAAAAATGCTTTTCACTTACAAGCATTCCTGCACAGGGCACAACTAACGTTTAGGTTGCAAAGGTGTCATTTTAGACACACCTTTGCTGAGTTACCCTATGCTGAGCACCAAAGGGATAAAGTTCTGGTCTCTAGCACACCAGGATGGAATTCTAGCAAGCAAGCACAACAGTATTCCTTTAAAACACTCCCACAAATGGGCAAGCTAAGCATGGAGACACCCCTTATCTCTTTAAACACGATGTCCCCCCAAAATGGGCAAAGTGTGGACACGTTCCTGATGGCTTTAGAGCCTAAACATTTCCACAAAACTAGTTGGGTGTGGAGAAGTTTCCCTTGGCTGAGATGAAATTCCCATGCAAAATGCACAGAGATTTCCTATGGCTTGAGCTGAAATTCTTGCACCCACAAGAAATTAAAATTCCTGGCAAAGGCAAGCCTTCTCGTGCCAGGTAACTGGTTGGACCCAGGGACAGGGAGACTAAGGAAGTCCTTTTGGGGAGACCTCTGCTTCTGACCCATGGGCAGAGCTGCAAAGGGGGAACACAAACTCAAAGGAACTTGCTTTTCATCTGGCCAAATGGAAAAGGGGAAAGAGGGCTTAAAGGTTCATACTAGGTCTGGTCAGAAATGTTTTTTTGGCGCCAGGGGTACCTTCTTGAGATCTGGGGAAAGTTTTAAACCATAAACTAAAACAAACAAACTCTTGTCCTCAGGGAGCTACCCTACAAGGAACTAAAATGTGGCAAATCACAGGCCGCCTTTCCTAACAACTTTCAATGTGCCTAACTAATGTTGGGTGTGTGTAGTTTGTTTCCTAGCATGTATCACTTCAAATCCCACACCACAATAGAGTCCCAAAGAGTGGGAGAGATTCCCAGGTACAGAAAGAAAGAGGGGAAGATTTCCACCCAAGTAGCCCTGTGGCTCAAACACTCTATTTTCACTCACTCAAAGCTTTTCATACACAACTCAAAGTGTATTCCATCCAGGGGTTTTCCTGTGTCCTGCACCCCAAAACTTTGTGTGTTGAAGCTTAAGCCATGCTTAACAGGACTATAACCCCCCAGACCCCCACCAGCCAGCGAACACACTAGCTGGGGTTATCGGGGGGGGGGGTTGCAGTCTGGAAAAGTAACTTCCCTATGCTCTGGTCTTTTTTTTCTGTTACAAATGCTATACCAGATGAAGGCCAAAATACCATTAAAGCTGTATGAGTAGCTCTGTTCTTATACCACTCCCACTGACAGTTCAATTTTATGTGTTTTCACTGAGATGAAAGTCTGCCAGTGTTCATAGAGATATACTTAAATGTATGCATGTATATGATTGCAGTCACAGTCCTTTTCATGTCAAAATCCTAGTGGGTTGAGTTATAAAGCAACAACATGTTAATCATGGTCTTTGTTCAATGTGTAGCCCTGTTCAAGCATTCAGTTTCATATGTTGATGGGGAAGGAGAGTGGAACTGTATTTCCTCCTCCTTTCCCCTCCATCCCATCCCTCTTGTCATCTTTCATGTGTTGGCAGGAGAACTTCTGAAGTGGTCTGCTTTTTCTACATGTATATATGCTCTCTGCATGATTTATACATTTAACTACACAGGATTCAAAATCATGTTCAGGGCCATATAGAACCCTGTTCAGACAGGAGCGGGTGGAGTTTACACATGTACAGCGCAGCTTGGAAGTAATTCATTAAAATGAGCCTGCCTATGCTCTGAGATCTAGAGGTGATGGCTTTCTCTCAGTCCCACCTACATGTCAGGCACCTCTGGTGAAGACACAAAGAGAGAGCCTTCTTGGTGGCTGCTCCCAAGTTATGGATCTCCCTTCCCTGGGATGTCTCACTACCCTCCTCTGCTATCTTTCTGCCAGCAAGAAAAGACCTTTTTTTTTAAGGAAGCTTTTGGTTTTTAGTGTGTTGCGGCAGATTAGGCTTTTAATGCGGGGTGTAGTGATTTTATTTTATTACATTTTAAACATCTTTTAATGCTGTTATAACTCATTTTCAATGCAGTTTTTAGCTAGTTTTTAATGTTGTTTTAAACTTGATTTTAGCTTGTGTTCTTTAAATAGAAATTCAATTTAATAGTGCTGTAATTTTTGTATTAAGAGTTTTCAAATTGTATTTTGCTTTTAAAATGTTGTATGAGTATGCCACGTTGGATCTCATGCTGGGAGAAAGGCAGGATATTAAATAAATAAATAAATAAATAAATAAACGATAAAATTGTTACCACTAGTTCATGAAAATTTGACACAGCAAATTTTAAATTGGTCATTTTTCTTCTCAGAGTAACACCATTTCAACTTATTTTAGTTTAATATTTAGGGAGATATGTTGTGATGGTAGTTGCCATGTTGAATGATTTAACAGTTTTCATTAGCAACTGGCATAACCATTTCATTTATGGGTGTCCCTTAGTGCTTTCATGTTTGACATGAAAGTATGGACCCTTATGTTATTGGCTGAGATTCTACATTACGGCCAAGATTCTACATTCTACTGTGTTGTGTAACTTTACAAATCCTTAGCTATGTTGCCAGTGTGAAACAAAACTGTTAGTGAATTGCAAAGATATGTCTCAGGGCACCAATAAGAGTGTACCAATGTGCATCAGGCATGTCTAATGTGCTTTGGGCATGTCTGATGCACAATGAATTCTTCTAATGCACATTTGACACTTCTGAGGTACATAAGGCACTCCTGTTGTGCTCTAGCACTTCCTAACCAGATGTGCATTGGAGAGCACCAATGATGCACTTTGGTACCCATTGCACATTGAGTCATAGCACATCAGTCACACCACCATTGTCCAACAGATACCCCTATATAGTAATGTCTCAGCAGCCCCTAGGGGAATATGGACATTGCCAAACAGCTCATTTCTATTTCCCGCACATATAAGTCCAGGTCATGTCTACATGTATCTCAATAATTTTTTCTCTGGTTCCCAAACATGTGGAAAAATACTGCAAATACACAATTGCATGGGCATAAACACAGGATGATGCCTAACTGAAGGTTTGAAATGGATAATAGAACTGTGGGTAGTAGACACACAATCCTTCCACATCAGAATTCAACATCAGAATGAGGTTTCAGCTATTTACAATCAAATTGGAGAAGCCCAAGTAGGAATTTGAAATTTAGGGCAGCTTTGTTGCCTAAGGACCTTCACAGTTTTCTTGAGAATTAATGCACACCAAGAAATGAAACAGTTTGCTTCCTTAATGCACAGCATGAACTAGAATAACAGTTGCCACTCCTCCACCCAATACAATGAATCACTATCTATTTTATGGCATACTGTACCTGCTACTCACACTCAATCCTATGATGCTAAACAGATAGTTTTGTTTTTCAGCAGTGTAGAAGACATGCCTTTTCCCATTGTGCTTCTCACCTGAAGTTAGGCTTACAAAAGGTTTAGCTTCTGAGAAGAGTGTATTTTTGACACATGAAAGGACTTGCTTCCTTCAAAGACTCACAGTAATATGGTAGTGTCCTTGGTATCAGGTAAGAGAGGGGGAGAGAACAGCATACTCTTAATATTGGATATAATTTGATATAACTGATACATTGTTGTGGCAGTGCTAAGTTTGATGAAGATTGAGGGCTCATTTACATGGGCCAGAATATGCCAGCTCCCCCTCAACATAAATGGGCTAGAGTCCAGACAAGCATGCTGCCCTCCGTGTTGCACTCTCTGATGTCAGAAAGCAGGCCCACAGCACATGACTAGGGCCCCCTGCATGTGACAAGCCTTGGTCATGTGCTGTGGGCCCCCTTCCTGTCTGGAAGAGCGAGGCAGAGGGCAGCTGCAGTGACAGGCCAGCATGCTGGAATGGGCTCCTCTGGTCACATTGTGATCCCACCAGCAAAAACCTGATCTGGTTTTTGCTGGTGGGATCAGGGAAGGGGCCGATCTAGACTCCCATAGAAGGGAGTTCCAGAGGGTGGGAGCAGCCATTGAGAAGACTCTCTCATGTCCTCATCAAGTGAGCTTGTGATGGTGGGACTGAGAGAGCGCCTTCCCCTGATGATTTCAGAACACTTGCAGGTTCATATGAGGAGATACAATCTTTGAAATAGTCTGGACCCAAGCTGTACAGGGCTTTATTGGTCATGACCAGCACTTCGAATTGTGCCCGAAAACAAACCAGTAGCCAGTGAAGCTATTTTAACAAGGGAGTTATATGCTCCCTATAAAATATGAAGTTTTACTTTAGGAAATGAAAAATAGATTTGTATGTGTAGATCAATGAGTGCTCCACCCTTACTTGTTTAGTGATGCTGTCTGGGAATTTTACCTGAGGTGGTAAATTATCAAGTGAATAGGGATGTCATGGTTGTATCTTAGACAAGATGTGTTCCTGTGAAATAGAGTTGTGTGCCATCAAGAGAAATGGAAGATGTGAGCATTGTGGATAGCATTCAAAGCAAAAGGATTAAATGTCAGTTTTACACGCATGCCACAGGGAAATTATGAGCCTTAACATTGTTCAGAGGTTGGGTGGAGACTGGAATAAATGACAACTGTGTCAGAATGATGTATATCAAAGAAAATATATATTAAATACTTAATTTCCACCTCTACCCCCCCAACTACTTTTCAAATTAGAAACCACAAGAAACTTACATTTTTTTTTTTTAAACACCCTTAAAATCTTGACAGGCAGGAAGAATGTACCCATGCAGCTTTCCACATTACTGATTCCCTTTTGAACTGGGTCAACCTGCTAGTGTTAACCTCCAAGGGCTCTGGTACTATTTTTTTTTTTTAAATGACATCATGATTTACTGTCAAAATGCAGTGGCAAACTGCTGAATGCCCTATGGTCAGAGAGAAAATGCAGTCTAGTCAATGACACAATCATTCCTTAGTCAATAACATATTAATTAATTAATGCAACAAATGTAAGCTTGAATTACTTTGAAATAATTAGGGTGATTTTACCCTTCTAAAGCTTAAAAATTTCATCATAATAATTAAATTGAGTGGGCTTGGTTATGATTTTTTAATACTATGAAATAATGAATCTAATAATATTTAATGAAATAAAAATAAATTGTTTAAGTAGCCATGGTGGATCACTTAGGGGCACTTAATTGGTTAATGCCCAGAAATGTAATGGAAGCTTTTAGGAAGTTTCAAGTGAGTATTTCTGCTACTATTAGATCTGCCCTGGTTATATCTCCTGAAAGAAAAGATTAAGAAGATAAACACAAAAATGTGCAGCCCTTTAGCATTTGGCCAACCTGAAAAAATTGTTCCTGGCCACACAGTGGTTGTCCACTCCTGCTTCAGGGATTTCTGCCACCCCTCTGCCTAGGAAGTCCAGTGTTCAAATGCTATGTTGAAATCCACTGCCCTTGGGGTATTATCATAAAAACAGGGCAGCTGCCAGACAACCCTCTTCAAATGTCTTTGGAAGGAATAGTTGACCCTATCCTCTCATGGTTTCCATACCTGCTCAAACCTAAGAATGTGTATAGATTTTCCTTGGGTTTTTTTCCAGGCTGTGAGGCTGTGTTCTGGAAGAGTTTACTTCTGGCGTTTCACCTGCATCTGTGGCTGGCATCTTCAGAGAATGGTTCTTCATTCTTTGAAGATGCCAGCCACAGATGCAGGCAAGATGTCAGAAGTAAACTCTTCCAGAACACAGCCTCAGCCCAGAAAAAAAACAAGGAGAATCTATGGATGCCAGCCATGGAAGCCTTTAACTTCACCTAAGAGTATGTAGCTGGAACAGCTCCATTCATGAGAGAGGAAATGAAGGACAGTATTCCATCACTAGCATGTCATTACTAAGAAGGCACTTACAATTGGAGTCACTTGCTGAGAGCTTTCAGAAAAGGACCTCAGTTGAAAGTATGGTAGAAAGAAGCTATCAAGTACCAAGTTCCCAATAGTGAATTAGCCATAGTTGTAGGCTATTATTGTATTGCGTTGTTTAGAAAGAAACAGAACACATTCAAAGATTGTTTAAAAAACATGCCATTCCAACTTTGTTTCTCCACTTTTATGGAACCTACTTTCAGGAAATGTAGTTGTATTTATATACGTATATTTTGTCCTCTACTTAGCATGAACCTGTATATCTGAATAATGGGATGGGAAGTCTTGACATAATTTCAAATAATTTATTAATAACAATGCTACTTGAAACATTTTGTATACATTATTTATAAAAAGCTACAGGATGACGAAGTATAGGGTAATGGCTTTTCACAGTTTTGAAAATAGTGGTAAATGTGTTCTAAAAAGCTTTGACCAATATTAAGAGTCCCCTGCTGTGCTGAGCATGCACAGTCACTTGCAACTGTGTTCAGTTTTAAAGTGGGTTACTGGGGAAAACTAGCTAGCAGGCAGTTCAAACTTAGTAAGAATTAAAATCTATTAGTAAAGGGTTGGCCCTAGAAATGAGATAACATCCACACCATTCCATATACAGAAACCAACGGGATGGATGCTTGAACACCAGCAAAGAGATAGAATCCTCCACTACATTTAAAGGCACCCACCCAATTTAGGGCATGCAGGACCGGCTGTTGCACACACAAAGTCCTGCCTTCCAAAAGAGGAGAGGCCTGCTGCCACTGGTATTCCTCCCAGCACTGTTGTGGTTGCCTCACTATGCCTTACATAGGGCCAGCTAGGGTGTTTCACCCATTTTTGTTTTATTTTCCCAAAGATATTGGGACATATGAATAAAGCAGAAAGAAACACATTCATTCTTCATTCCCCTTCTTGAAGAGACCAGTTACAGGCTGCAATTCCAATACATCTTCAAATATACCTTTCTAGCAAGAGCCACATATTTCTGCCAAGGCAACTTTAAGTAATGGTGAGACAAGTGTTCACTCCCATTTAATTCTAGTTTCCTCTGCAGTGTTTTATGTCACCTGAAAATCTACTAAGATTCCTGCCAAATGTTGAGAATCAATATGCTACATGTGCATAGGCTCTGGCTGTCCTGATTGGCAGGGGCAATCCTGATTCTCTCTCTCTCTGGCTTTTCTTCACAAATGATGATTCAGGAAGGACCCATCCCATGCTTTCTGCAAGCATGCTGATGACTAAAAAGGCCAATCTGAGATAAACAAGTCTGGTTGCAGAAAGCACAGCAGAAGGTCTCCTTGGGTGATGTTTCCAGGTTGTGATTCTTTATGCATTGTCGTTTCTCTTCAAGATTTGTTTGGCGTGAGCTATCAAATAATCCTCTGTCATCTCACTACAGTTGTCCCTCCACATTCGTGCGGGTTAGGGTCTTGAGACCCCCATAAATGTGGAAAAAACGCGAATACCAAATACTGTCCCCGTGACCCCCCCCCCACAGTGAGGGAGGTGGTGGGAGAGTCTCTGGCCAGCCTGGCCGGCCTCTCCGCAGGCCTTCCTGAGGGGACTCTGGGCCTTAGAATCCCCAGATCCTGCTTAGGAAGGCCAGGGAGGGCAGTGGATGGGCCGGGAGGAAGCTGCCCTGCCTCTCCACAGCCTTCCTGAGGGGACTCCGGGGCTTTGGAGCCCCGGAGCCTGCTCAGGAAGGCTGGGGAAGGCAGAGGGATGGCGTGGGGAGGAGGCTGCCCTGCCTCTCCCCAGCCTTGCTCAGTGGACTCCAGGGCTTTGCTTGCCGGAGCCTGCTTAAGAAGGCCGGAGCCTGATTGCCGGAGCCTGCTTAAGAAGGCCGGAGAAGGCAGCGGGCAGGTGGGGAGGAGGCTGCCCTGCCTGTCCCTGGGCTTCCAGAGCAGACTCCGCTTAGGAAGGCCAGGGAAGGCAGCGAGCGGGCAGGGAGGAGGCTGCCCTGCCTCTCCCGGGCCTTCCTGAGTGGACTCCGGGGCTTTGTAGCCCGAGAGCCCACTTAGGAAGGCTGGGGAAGGCAGCAGGCGTGTGGGGAGGAGGCTGCCCTGCCTCTCCCTGGGCTTCCTGAGCAGACTCCACTTAGGAAGGCCGGGGAAGGCAGCGAGCGGGTGGGCGGGCGGGCAGGCAGGAGGCTGCCCTGCCTCTCCCCGGCCTTCTTGAGTGGACTCCGGGGCTTTGGAGCCCCGGAGCCCACTTAGGAAGGCTGGGGAAGGCAGCGGGCGGGCGGGAGGCTGCCCTGCTTCTCCCCGGCCTTCCTGAGCAGACTCCAGGGCTTTGGAGCCCCGTTGCATGCTTAGGAAGGCTGAGGAAGGCAGTGGGTAGGTGGAGAGGAGGCTGCGATGTCTCTCCCCAGCCTTCCTGAGTGGGCTCCGGGGCTTTGAAGCCCCGGAGCCTGCTTAGGAAGGCCGGGGAAGGCAGTGGGTGGGCTGGAAGGAGGGTGTGCTGCCTCTCGCCGGCCTTCCTGAGCAGACTCCGGGGCTTTGGGCCCCAGAGCCTGCTTAGGAAGGCCAGGGAAGGCAGCAGGCGGGAGGGAGGAGGCTGCCCTGTCTCTCCCCGGCCTTCCTGAGCAGACTGTGGGGCTTTGGAGCCCTGGAGCCCGCTTATGAAGGCTGGGGAAGGCAGCAGGTGGGTGGAAAGCAGGCTGCTTGCCTCTCCCCGGCCTTCCTGAGTGGACTCCGGGGCTTTGGAGCCCCAGAGCCCACTTAGGAAGGCCGGGGAAGGCAGCGGGAGGGAAGGAGGGAAGCTGCCTGGCCTCTCCCCGGCATTCCTGTGGGGACTCCGGGTCTTAGAAGCCTTGGAGTCCCCTCACGAATGCTGGGGAAGGCAGCGGGAGGGAGGGAGAGAGGCTGCCCGCCCCTCCGGCCTTCCTGAGCGGACTTCGGGGCTTTGAAGCCTGGAGCCGCCTCTGGAAGGCCGGGGAAGGCAGAGGCAGGAGGTTGCCCCATCTCTCGCCAGCCTTGCCAAAGAGGCTCGAGGCTAAACCGCAAATAATCAAAACCACGAGTGTGAAAGCCACGAATTTGGAGGGGCAACTGTATTTCAGTTACTTTCAAAATGTCTCTGTTTCTTCTCCTCCCTCTTTGTCCGCAGTTTATTTTAGTTTCTGCAAACTGAGTTCAAAGTGCACCAGTAGTCCATACCTCAGCAGGAGGGGGAGGAGAGAGAAAGAGTGAGATCCAATCAAATCAAATTGAACCATCTTGTCTGTCGCAATAGGTGCAGGCAAAGGCAGCCTCTCTTAGCTTGTGTGTCTTCCTCAATCATACCTTTTGCTATCATGGCTACAATGTGATGTTGCTTGGCTACATTTTGTCTAGTTTTCATCTGTGAAATTCTGGAAGATATGAATGTGTAAATTTTTCTTTGTGCAGGCAGCTCTGGACAGATCTGCATGCATTTTAAAGTGGGCCATGGAATCTGGAATGTTTTCAGGCAAAGGACCAAAGTATTTGTCACCATCTTAGCCATGTAGTTCTGGCCTTTAGTGCAGGTTATCCACCTTGCCACCTCCAGGAAGAGGTAGACATTATAACTACTAGTGTCCATCCCCAGAGAGAGAGACTTCATACACCAGGCTCATGATCTAGTGATTTATTGTGATTACTTTCAGGCACCTAGTCAGGCCTTTCCCTCTGCACAGCTGAAGAATGCAGGATCTGAGGGCATGTCTTGGTCAAGCCACTCTACTAACTCTTCCTAGAGGATCAGGCCCAATGTACCAAGGCTTCAATACCAGACGCTCAGTGGAAATTCATGCTGTAGAATCAGGGCTGAGGTTTCAGTAATTCCTTTCAGGATTGGGCTTGCAGAGGAAGTAAATGGTGTAGGATCATGTCCAGTTGCTGTAAGGCACCTCAGGATTGGGCACTCTGAGGAGGCAAGTTGTGCTGGCCTAGGTTCATGTTACAAAAAGGTCCACCGGGATCAGGCCCTGCTGTTCTCCACTAACCAGTTCAAGGTCTGATTGTCAGTTCCAACCCATTGGATATGGCAGTGGTTCCATATTTTGGTCCTCCAGGTGTTTTGGACTTCAGGTCCCAGACTTCCTGACTGTTGGCTACATTGGCTGGGGATCCTAGGAGCTGAAATCCAAAACACCTGGAAAACCAAAATTTGAGAAGCCAGGGATAGGGTCTCCTCTTACATGTAAGGAGTGGCAGGGGGGAGAGCTAGCTCCCCCTGCTGGACATGATTTTAAACAGTTCTAATATGTTTAACTTATTAAATTGTTTAATATGTTTAAGAATTTAAATTATTTTTATTGATTTATACTGCTTAAATTGATTTTACTTGTGTACACCATCCTGAGATCCCATGATATTGGGTGGGATATAAATATTTCAATAAATAAACATCTGGAGCTAAATGCATCATAACAAAGAATTATATTTTAAGGATTTACTCCAGTTTCTTTTAAAAACTAGAGAATAAACATATTGCAGAAATGGCCCTTCATGCACTAGTCTCTCCTTGGGAATCCCCCTTTCATTACAATGAATACAATTCAAGTTGCCATTACAGACCTTAAAAGTAATTTTAAAAGTTTTGACAGACAGGACTTTCTCAATGATGGAATATTCTAATCATTTGATTGATGATTCATCAAAGAAACTCACCCACAAGTATTTTTTTTTACATGTTTAAATTCCCCCCACATTCTTGATCTTCTCCTGCACATGCTATCCAAACAACAGCAATTAATACATAGATTTTCTTTGGGTTTTTTTCTGGGCTGTGAGGCCATGTTCTGGAAGAGTTTCTTTCTGATGTTTCGCCTGGATCTGTGGCTGGCATCTTCAGAGAATGGTTGGGTAGGAGTGTGTCTGGGGTTTATATGCTGTGAACCCCTATAGGGGAGTATATGCAAATTTGTGTAATTCAGTGGTTAGTTTCTGGGTATAAAAATGCAAGGCTCATTAGTGTCTGTTTGGCTGATGGTTGGTTGATGGGCCATTATCTGCGGGGAATCCCTATGTCCTGGGTAGACTTCCTTTGTAAGTGTTGAGTTTTAATTGTATTGTATTTCAAAACTGGGAGCCGGATTTTGTTTACTTTTAAGATTTCTTCTTTCCTGTTGAAGTTGTCCAGGTGTTTGTGGATTTCAATAGCTTCTCTGTGCATTCTGACATGATAGTTGTTGGCCTGGTCCAGAATTTATGTGTTTTTAAATAACATTTTGTGTTGGTTTATTACATGTTCTGCTACTGCTGATTTTTCTGGTTAGCCCAGTCTTCAGTGTCTCCCATGTTCCTTGATTCGTGTTTGCACACTGCGTTTAGTGGTCCCTATGTAAACTTGTCCACAGCTGCATGATATGCAGTAAACTCCTGCAGCTGTGAGAGGGTCTCTTTAGTCCTTTGTTGAGTATAGCATTTCTTGGATTTTTCTGGCTGGTCTATAGATTGTTTGGAGGTTGTGTTTCCTCATCAGTTTCCCTATTCTGTCTGTGACTCCTATGATGTATGGTAAAAAAATACCTTCCCTTTGGGTGGCTGTTTTTCTTCTTCATTCCTGTGGTTTTTTTTTCTGGGTCTGGCTGCTCTTGTGATGTCTGATCTGGAGTAACCATTAGCATGTATGGCCCAGTTTAGGTGTCTCGGTTCATCCTCCACGTAGTGGGGTTCGCAGATCCTTTTTGCACTGAATTGATGAGTTCTTAGAATCAAAGAATTATCGAGTTGGAAGAGACCTCAAGGGCCATCTAGTCCAACCCCCTGCCATGCAGGAATACGCAATCAAAGCATTAACAACAGATGACCATCAAGCCTCTGTTTAAAAACCTGCAAAGAAGGAGACTCCACCACACTCCCAGGTAGTATATTCCACTTCTGAACAGTTCTTACTGTCAGGAAGTTCTTCCTAATGTTTAAGTGGAATCTCTTTTCCTGTGGTTTGAACCCATTGCTCCATGTCCTTGAGCAGCAGAACACAAGTTTGCTCCATCCTCAGTATGACATCCCTTCAAATATTTAAACATGGCTATCATGTCCCCTCTCAACCTTCTCTTTTCCAGGCTAAACATGCCCAGCTCCCTAAGCCACTCCTCATAAGGCATGGCTTCCAGACCTCCTACCATTTTGGTTGCCCTCCTCTGGACACGTTCCAGCATCTCAATATCCTTCCTGAATTGTGGTGCCCAGAACTGGATACAGTATTCCAGGTGAGGTCTGACCAAAGCAGAATAGAGTGTCACTGTTACTTCCCTTGATCTAGACACTATACTCCTATTAATGGAGCCTAGAATTGCATTGGCTTTTTTAGCTGCTGCACACATTGTTGACTCACGTTCAGCTTGTGGTCCACTAAGACTCCTAGATCATGAAGGGGTGAGTTTGAGTGGAATACAGTATCTGCCAGAGTTTCCCAAGGTTGGACAATGGATTCTCTGGATGTGTTAATGATTGCTAATGATTGGGACATTAAAATAGAGTGGTCTCAGGGAAACCTCTATTGTTTTAAAACCAGGTGTGAGGGAAAAACAGTTTTGCAAGCAAAGAGTGTTCGGCTACCTTAATGGGTTTAGTGAATGACTCACTTCCAGAGCTTGTCCAGGAGGAATTAGCTCATTTCTCCCTAACTAATCCGTTCCAGGGGACTTTGCATAATCCCTTCCTAGGTGTGTCCTTTTTAGGAATTTTGGCAGGCTACTTCCATAGGTTTTCTGAGCAAATCTTGGCTCCTTTTTGATCAAGGCATTTGTTTTTCTGGTGATTTTGTTGGTCTGATCTTGTTTTAGTTTTCTGTATGTTGCAGGGTCCAAGAGTTCCCTTATTTTTTGTCTGTATTTTTCTGTTTCCATGATTACTGTGGCATTGCCTTTGTCTGCTGGGAAGATAATGATTTCTGGGTCTGCAATAAGATCCTTGATGGCCTGGAGGATGAAATGAGACACCTAAACTGGGCCCTACAGGCTAATGGTTACTCTAGATCAGACATCACAAGAGTAGCACTAACGAGCCTTGCATTTCTATACCCAGAAACTAACAATTCAATTACACAAATTTACATATACTCCCTTCTAGGGGTTCACAGCATGTAAACCCCAGACACACTCCTACCCAACCATTCTCTGAAGATGCCAGCCACAGATGGAGAAAAAACATCAGAAAGAAATTATTCCAGAACACGGCCTCACAGCCTGGAAAAAACCCAAGGAAAATCTATGGATGCCGGCTGTGAAAGCCTTCGACTTCAGCAATTAATACAGTTTTCCAATCATAGAATCATAG
The DNA here is from genome assembly GCA_030847615.1 of Gambelia wislizenii. Classification (NCBI taxonomy): domain Eukaryota; kingdom Metazoa; phylum Chordata; class Lepidosauria; order Squamata; family Crotaphytidae; genus Gambelia; species Gambelia wislizenii. The sequence continues at coordinate 223,703,624 of JAUMIR010000003.1, read as the reverse complement.
AATCATAGAATTGTAGAGTTGGAAGAGACCACGAGGGCCATCCAGTCCAACCCCCTGCCAGTTTATGTGTTACAGTAGCATCCCCGTATCTGCTGATTCACCAACTGTGGATTCAATTATCCATGGTTGGTGATGGCAGGGGGGAAGGAAGGGAGTGGAGGGGTCTCACCTCCCTTGTCCCTTCCCCTGGGAGGGCTTCTGTTGCTGTGGTGGCAATCAAGGGGTGAAGGGGAGGAGGCAAGATTGACTTTTCCCTTTCCCCCTTCACCCCTGCGATCGTCACCACATTGGGGCCATGGCGGGGGTGAAGCAGGAAGGGGATAGATGAATGATCTTATCCTCTTCACCCCCACGATTGCCACCATGGTAGGGACATGATGGGGGTTAAGGGTGAAGGGGACAGAGGAGCTATCTTGCCCTCCCTTCCCTCTTTACCCCTGCAATCGCCGCCACGGTGGGACCGAAGGGGGAAGGGAGGGGAAGGAGAAAACTCACCTCTCCCCTTTTCCCCTGGGATGCTCCACCAGGATGTTGTTTGCTATTATATGAGGAATTAACCATCTGCGGGAGGCCCCAGTACCTATCCCCCATGGATACAGGGGTGCTACTATATATAATCTATTGCTGTTTTTAAGGCAAATTTCCTAAAAGAAAATGATCTGCAATATTCTGAAACCAGCTAGACTCTAAAACAATTTTGGGGGTGGGGGGGAGCACACCATATCCATGGGTTCTGTATCCATGGATTCAACCAACCATGGCTTGAAAATATTCAGGAAAAAACATCCAAAAAGCAAACCTTGCTGTTCACCATTTTATATAAGAGGCACCATTTTATTATACCATTTTATATAATAGGACCTGAGTATCCATGGATTTTGGTACCCACAGGGGGCCAACCCAACCCCAGTGGAAACAGAGGACTTTATCAGACAAGCCTCTAAAATCATTCTTTTGCTGGCATACTTTAAAGCATTGTTCTGCCAGCAAAAACAAAAACAAAAACCCTTCCTTACCAGACCTCCCTTCCATAGCAGTCCAAGACAGCCCCTCAGCATGAACAGAGCAGGAATGGAGTTCTGTTCACTTCCAGGATCAAGATCTCGCCAATTCATGCAAGAGGATGTGAGTGCAGGAAATTTTAAAAAATAAATAAAAATAAACACACACACACACACACACACACACAATAAACACAAGCACAGACACACACTTTAAAACTAAAACATGAACCAGGGAGGTTCATAAAAAGAGCATCCCCTACCTGGCTGTCACAATCTCACCCAGAAGTGTCCTGTCCATCAATGTTGTGTTCACATGAGCACAATGGTGCACAGTTTCAATGCTGGCAAAAAAGCACCACAGGAGATCAATTGATGGCTTGGCCTGTCAATAAAAAAGTATGCCTTATTGACAAGACATTAACACGAAAGGACGACATCATCTGGTATGCGTGCCCTTTTGTGTTAATTAGGTGTTGTTATGATGCCATATTTGCTGCATCTGATTAAGTCCTGAGTGTGCACTGTACTAAAGGAAAAATATATTAGCTTTGGAGAAGCATATGAAAACTGAATTTCTCCCTGTGCTCTATTTCAGATTTTAACTTTCCTCCTCATGTTCTTTAGTTATACTGGGAAATAATACACTCAGTAAGCATCTTTAATGGAAGCAAGATTGCTCTAGAGGGAGCAGGGTCTTTGGTGGATTAAGCCAATATTGCATGCAGTTCTCAAGAGAAATGGTATTTTCAAAATGAGAGGCTACTTTCCTTTGGGATGCACAACTTACTTTCAGAGTTCTTTTTACTTTCTTATTTTTAGTTAGAAAAAACTAAGTAGGAATGTGTGAAAGGTAGAGCTAAATCTACTGACATACTGGATCTACTTAGGCCATGGCTTGATATTGACATGGATTTCTGACTTTCAGCTATTGAACACTAACATCAACAAACTGATTCCCCATCCTGCCATAGATTGCACTGCTCAAACTAAGAAAAAGATGGGATTAACAGGAATGATTTTTTTCCCTCTTCTGTGGAGCGACTGTGGACTTTTTCGGACGACAGTTTACAACGCTAGCGGCCTCGTCCCCATTGCGAGGCTGCAGCGCTGCAGAGCGTCCCTTTCAGATGATGCTCTGCCCTGCTGTCCCTCTTGCGGTACTGTTGCGAAACCGCGGGGATGCAGCAGCGTTATATTTGGCATTTTTCTACTCATGATCAACTTTCGTGAGTAGAAAAATGCCAAATATAACGCTGCTGCATCCCCGTGGTTACGCAACAGTACCGCAAGAGGAACAGCAGGGCAGAGTGTCATCCGAAAGGGACGCTCTGCAGCGCTGCAGCCTCACAATGGGGACGAGGCTGCTAGCGTTGTAAACTATCATCCGAAAAAGTCCTGTGAGTACTGTTTAGATTCTTCAGTCTACTGTAAGCACTGACAGAAGTTGGTGTAAGGCCTTGCCAGCATTGAACAGACTGTGTTCCCAGGAACAGAAATCCAAGTGGGAAAAGGTACTGTTTAGTTTAGTTTCTTCCAGTTGTAATTCATTGGTCTCCAAGTCAACCATACAAAATACCTCAATTACCCACAAAGTCCCACCTGCAACAGGAGATGTAGTTACAGAACAATGATGGTTCTCAGTAGTGTATATAAAAGAGCATGACCAGACTTCTGACCTTTGGAGCCCAAGCAAGTCCTGAACCTTCAAACTGGTTCAGAGCAATGGCTGATGGGACTGGTTTATCATGCTGGCATCAGTTGACCAAACAGACCTTTTTAAGACCATAAAACTCTTTAATCACCTCCTGGCTGAGTACTCAGAAAAGGAGGAGGAGGAAGCACACAGACAAGGTGGGGAGTATAGCTGAGTCAGAAGAAGCAGAAAGAGACAGCCTGGCTCATCCTGAAGATACAGCCAAAGCAGATAAAGAACACATACCTCACTTGAAGAATGAACAGCTGATCAGTCAGTGATGGATGATATAGACGCCATGCCATCTCCCTTATCTGAACATAGGTGGGATAAACACCATGCCCAATGCTGCCATTTAAATACCAAAAGCTGGCCTGCCCCCTCAATTAGCTCTACCTGGCCCTGAAACTCTAGCTATAAATTTAGCCACAGTATCCCTTCAAATTTCAGAGCTGACAACTGCTTATCTTGAGCTGTTGCACTCCTCCTGGATTCTTGCTTGCCTTGACTTTGACTGGACTTCTGGACTGCTGCTTTAACACTTTGCTGTCCATGGACTTGGACCAAGGACCTGACTCTAGTGAGTTCTGGACTGGTTTTTTTACTTCCCTGGCACCTGGTATGGACTCTTGGTAACTGAACTCTGGACTGGCTTTTGACTACTCTTGGAAACTGTATGGATTATTAGTGACTGATTTCTGGACTGGCTTTGGACTTTTCTTGTTTCTATTGTGGATAATTGGCAGCAGGCCAGAACTGTACCCCTTACCCTGTTGTTTGTGCATTCCTCCCTTGTTGCTCCTCAGGCACTTGCCACTGTGAGATCAGGACAGATCAGGGGTGGGAGTTGTGTGGTCCACGGTTTGCATGCTGCCCAAGGGGCTTTTGTCTGGCCCATGCCACCTCAGATCACCTGTTACCAACAAAATTAAAGAAAAAAAATTGCAAAAAGAACCAAGAAGAACATCCCCAGAGGACTCCAAGAGATGCAGTTCTCCACTGTTGTGGGGACCCTGCAAACCTCACCCCCCCTTGAAAAAAAATACTGTAGTGGTCCAAAACTGCAACCAGAAGTGACCAGAACATCACTTCTGGAGTTACATAAATATCATTGTAGCCTGTGAGGGTTTGGATGATCCCAAAATGGTCCTCCAGCCCTCCAATCCTCCATGGATGTCCCCTCCCCATTTTACAGCAAACACATTTGAATCTAATTGTGTTAAGTCTTGCTTATCCTTTTCAGCATTAATTCCTTTCCATCCTTTTTTATTTTGTAAGGTACAAGCAGAGCTGAGACAAGTGGTTTCTTGGGACTTTTTCAGACTATCCTTGCAGCACAAGGATCGAGCGGGAGAGCTTAGTAGCTGCAGTGCGGCAGGGGGTCCATTTCGGATGACGTTGTCCCTGTGGCGAAATCGTCCGTGTCTCTTCCATTTAGCATTGGAGCCTGCCACACCATATTCAGCCAGATTTTATTCACAGAGGCTCCCGTCAAACCCTGACTCAAACAGAGAACAGGGACTAGCTAAAGTAGTTTATTGAAGTTGCAGTGAGGTGTACAGGTCTCAAATGATAGTCAGGACTAAAGCACATAGAAAAATAGTTGGCAGTTTAAAGACAAACTTGAGGCTGAGCCACCCCCTTCCCTTTCATCCCCCTCAGGTGCCCTCCCTTCTTTCCCATATGCATTCACCAGCAGATATGCCTCTGACTTTGGGCACTGAGCACTGAGTGGTGTTATCTCTGGGAACCAAGAGGCCCAACTTCCATCATTTTCATCCCATCCTCCATAAACATGCCAACAATCTTAATTGGGAGGCCTTACAGGAAGGCCTCTAAAAGATGACAGAGGCTTTCATGTGAGAAATCAGTAAAGATGGCAGAAACCTGGAAGACATGCTCTGATAGACAGAGTTGCTAGGGATATCAGGGGACAGGGCTCGCATGCTTGACCCCATGAACCCATCACACACTCTTCCAATGCATGAAGAGAGTGTCCAAATCTCTCCGCCCCAGGGATTCAGTATACTCAATGGAAGATATGCCTTTTTGTGTGACAGGATATAGGACTTAATGGGATCAAGCAGCAGATCCCACTTGGGAGCAGAGTGGAGCCAAGCCCATAGAAAACAATGTGTTATTTTTGGCTGTTTGTCTTCAAGTAATTTCTGACTTATTGTTACTTTAAGGTGAGCCTATCATGAGGTTTTCTTGGCAAGATTTGATTAGAAGAGGTTTGTCATTGCCTTCCTCTGAGGCTGAGAAGTGTGACTTGTCCATGGTGACCCAATACTTATGAAAATCCCATTTATTCAGAATGCCATTTATGTGTCTACCTGATTTGGGACTTGTGGTTTAGGCCCTTTTGTTGTAAAATATGTCTTTTATCTCTACACCAGCAAAAACAAACAAACAAACAAATAAATAATGCAGATTCACTCTGAAACTAGCACTGGCAGTCCAGATGACATACAACTACTTTTGGGGAGGATTCATTTTCTTTTCTTTTTTCTTTTTCTTTTGCCCTTAACCCAACTTTTCTCTGAACTAAGCAAAGTCAGGGAAAAGCCTGGGATTTCCCAGAAACTCTGGAGTGACCTCAGGGTCTTTTGCTGCTTGGACAGCTGGATTGGTTCCTATTTGCACCCAGTTGTCCACACGTAAATGTGGCACCATCTCCCTTACCCTGGGCTGAGTAGCACAGGGAATGGGATGGATCCCTGTTCCAGCTGCTGCCACCACATCCTTACAGGCCAGGGAGCTCCATGGAAGGCCTGCCGGGCATGCTGTCACCTCTTCTGGGGTCAGAATGGGGAACACATGCAATCAACAAGAAGGGGGGTAAGGCAACCCTCCATGTTGATCACATGTCTGGGTGCCTGGCTGACCTTAGCAGAAGTGCAAACATGCTGGGCAGGCTTTTCATGGAGCTCCTCACCCAACAAGAAGGTGGTAGCAGTGGCTCTGAAAACAGGGGATGGGCCATCAGGGCTGATGCTGGCCCATGTGGGCTGCCATTGTGGTTGATCCAGAGCCAGTCACTAGCTGGATTTAAGTGGCTAGTGTATATAAGCCCTAAGAGGCTTCAGTTATCCTAGTAGCTCCTTCAGCTGCATTTTCTGCTGCTGAGACTTAAACTGGGTGATGCAAGGGGACCCCATTTAGTAGTTTGAAAGGTTTCCATTTGGGCTCCAAGTTACTTGACAGCAAAATCATCATTAGTGTTACTGCTCCAATGCACTTACTTTCTATCCAACAGAAAAATCTACTACTATGGGGAAGAGGGAGGCAAACAGAAACCTCCAACAAGTATGCAAAAAGTCCAAATATAGAAGGTTGCTTGTGTTAAATAATGTGTCTAGGAAAAGCCAATATGCTCAAACAATAAAATCACATGGTGCAGCTTTTCCTGGATTCTACCAGCTCAAAAATGTGTATATGTGTGTACGTATTTATCATCAGCAGGTTTGTGAGTGGTCAGTGATAATAATATAATTGTCCCTGTCAACACTTTCTGTGTTTAATTTCCCTCAATCTCGCAATCTTTTATTCCATCCCTAACAATTTCAATGGTGTATATACCTAAAATTATGGATAACATTTCTCGCATCTGATGAAGTGGGCTGTACACCATGAAAAGTCTTGGGGCCTGTCTAAATGGTGAAAATAATCCTCTTAGAATTCACTTAGAATCCTACCTGTCTTAATAGGATCCCACACAATTCCACTGTATTCAGAAGAAGGGGGTCCAAATCCATCATAAACCCTAAGGGAATAGCCCTTGGGGCTTTCCCTGATGTTTTCCAAAAACTCAGTGAAGAACGCACATTAGTGATCACATTTATTTGCATACCCCAGAAAAGGGGAAGTAGAAAGCTGAATGGCTGGATGGGAGCAGGAGGTGGGGCTTGCTTAAAAGGCAAGCGCCCAGAACCGCCATCTTGAATTTTTACTTTAGTGAGGGAGTGATCATGTGCTGAAACAGACTTTTTCTTTTCTTTTTAAAATTTGTTTAGGCAGAATAACACACTTTCATACCTTCAATGTTCATTTTTATAAAACTAGTTTGGCGGCGGCAAGTGGAGAAAATAAAAACATGAGTCCTGGCCGCCATCTTGAATTGCAGGCATGTCTGTTGGGACAGCAAATGCAGGTAGCTTTGCATGCCTGCAGTTTTGCCAAACACCATTAGGACAAGGTGATCCTGTTTCGAATTTGCATGAATATGCATCAGTTTACACTTTTCCCCACATACAGATGGGCCCTTTCTCTTGGGTAAGTGTGCTGTCTTCCCGTTTAAAAAAGTGTATATCAATATTTCCTCCAGTGCACTTTGTGACACATTTAAAATGCATAATGTGAAAATAGAGAAAATAGAGTCACCCTCTGTTTGAAATATTAGCTGACCCTGCATAACCTATATAGGTAGATTGATGTACCGGTATTTATTCCATCACATATTCACCAGCTCCATGATTCACAATAACTGCCAATGGTCTGTTTGGGGTGGGGGTGGGAAATACATGTTCAGGCATGGAAATTAATTCACGTAACCTTTTCTTGAATACTTTCCACAAATGAAAAAGGTTTATAAAGTCATTGTTAGCTTTTTAAAAATTTCATTAGTGGGCACAGTAAAGGCAATATGATTTTACTTTAGCTGACAGGCTGCTGACACTGTGCAAGCATTTTCATATTTTATTATATCATTGCTGTAAGTAAAAGGCACTTGTTCCAGTTGTACAGAATCTGGCCTTGTACCTTTCTCCTCCTCTGTCATTGAAGATTTTGCATGCTGTTCAGTGGTGCTTTCTTTATTTAAAAGACACTTAGGTCAAAATCCAATAGCTAATCTCAGCTAGAGTAGATTAGTTGACTCAATGGAAAATAAGTCCTACTGTTCAGAACTTGCTCCAATGGCTCTACTTTAGCTAGGCTTGTAATTGGAATTAAAATTTAGAGTGATTTATATGACATGGTCCTCATTAAACATGTTACAAACATATTATAATGAACACTGCCATTCCTAACATAATATAAATATAGCACAACACAATTTTCAGACAACAAAGTTGTTTAGACTCAGCTGAGTCTTAGAACAGACAATAAAATCAATCTATGTCAGCAAATTCTTAAGTATAATTAAATGGATCCAACCCAGTGTCTAGAAACTATGGAGCAATAACTCAATCAGTAAACCGGTTGTTCTTCAGATGTAGGAATGGGAAGAATATTCCAAACATTAAAAAAAATGGTAGAAAACATATTTCTTGATTTTTGGGACACTGATGAGGAAAATCTTGGACTGACAAAATCTTTGCAGTTTGGGACTTATTCTACACAAAACTTGCACACAGGAACATTTTTGGACCAAACCCAACATTTTCTGTGCATTAAACTCATTTTCTGTGCAGAAAACCATACTTCTGCACAGAAATATGATTTTCTGAGCAGAAAAAAATATGTATGAAAATACACAACTTTTGCTCAGAATAACCTGATTGAAATTGTCTTCAAAAACTCATTTTGAAGACTTTCTTGCCACAGTGAGAAAATTGCTAGAATTGCTCATTGAGAAGAATGACATCCTTATTCATATGTTTAAGACTTCAATTCCCAGAAGCTCCAGCTAGGATTTCCAATGGCCAGAGATTCTGAGAACTGACATTCAAAGCATCTAGAGGACCAAAGGTTGGAAGCCATTAACTCAGAGTCATCAGCAGTTAGGCCGCAAATCTATGTACATACACAAGAGAGGAAGTTCCTCTGAATCTAGTGGGGCTTACATCAGAACAGATATGCAGGACTGCATTGTGAAGAACTTTGGCAGGCATCCTGTTGGGAAGCTATGCCATTGCAAACTGACTTACAATTGTATAAAGCTGAATTGTGCCATTGTACAATGTTTGTATTCTCAAGAGGAAAGCAGAGATATAGTTATGCTATCAGGTCCATAAATTAAGCCAGCAGCGTGGCCAATGCACAATGTGTCCTGATGCACAATGTGTCCCAATACACACTGGGAGCCCCTGTTGCATAATGGGAGTTCTTATTGCACAATGGAACATTTTGTGTGGCTCCCCATTGTGCATCATCACAGTTCACTAGCATAGTTGCCTGTCATGTCAGCAATGTAACTCCGCCATTGTAAAGTTATTCATTGCAGCCTCTGATGCAGGATCTTGGCCATTATTTAGTTTAGCATAATAATAACCAAAATTCAATAATTTGCAATCTAAGCAGTATAGTAAAAACAAAAAAAAAGTACTTTCTTCATTAAACACCAGCCAAACAACCTTCGAAACAACCAGAAGAGACAGGGCCAGTCACACATTCATTGATTGGTGTAAGAGCTTGTTAGATTGCAACCTTAATTTGATTTTTATATTCTTCACAGATTTAATTCACACTGCCAGAGTGCACCTTTAAAATGGGTCTCTTCTATTTCTGGAATGTGTTAACAAAGTTCACTCATGCACAAATAGCAAGAGCCCATAGATGTGTTAATCTGCAAACATGTTCTGACTTTTTGAAAATGACTTAGAAAATACAACCTTTGGCACAATCTAGTGAAGAATATAGTATGCTCTGTAGTCCACTCCTATGCATGTTAATTCAGAAGCAAAACCTGCAGGGTTCAGTGGTGTTACTCTTGGTGTTAAATGGGGTTCATTCTCACTCTCAGTTGAGAGTGCACAGCAGTACAGCATAACTGTGTTGGAACATGGTCTTCATACACTTGGAATAGCTAAGTGTCTGAACCTCATTTTATCTGCCATTAAGCTGTTGCTTGTATAGGCTTATGGTGCTTTAATTCTGTTCTGAAAGCTAGACTACATTAATGTGCTGCCAAGATTGCATTTGTGCAATGAATGTTACTTGTCCATACCAATGAGGATCAAATGTACTTAGAAGCAGGACGTGGATGATGACAAACTTTGGCTCGGTGTGATGCATCAGCAAGCATCTTAATTTGGTTGTGCAATTTGTGTTTGAGCTGAGATGATGGGTAGAGGTAGACTTTCATAATAAGGTTAAGGAACATATCCTGACAGGGTGCATTAATTTGTCTTTAAAGCAAACCTCATATGTATTAGGTGGAAAGTACCCCAAAACTAGTTGCCCAAGAAGTGTTCTATGCCTAATGCTAAGTCCTAATGCTGCTGTTCTTAGGTTACATCTTTTACAAATTTAATTAGACTGAACTGACAGTTTTTGCAAAAGAACATGCCTGAGAAAGATCTGAATAGCAGTGCATTCCTGAACTGACTTGCAAGAAGCTCAAATGTCAGAGGTGAGTGTCTTACTTTAATAAGAAGCATTGTGCTTGAAATAAACAACAGGGGTAAAATGATGTGTTGCTCTATGAAGATTAGATATAACACTTTTCTGTAAAGATGGATGAAATGGTTTTCTTGGATACAGAATTACTCAGAGGATATCAGAAACTAAAACATAAATTGAAAATATTCAAGCCAGTCTGGGGACTAGGAAAAAAAAAATATCTCCACTCTTCATTTACCCAAAGACCTTCAGTCAATCCCACGCACCCCATGCTCCTGCCTCTTAAATTTCAAATATTGGAGGTGGCATGTCCTCTTTTTCAATTGCTCTGACAGTTATATCAGAGATGGAGAACCGCTGGCCCATCAGCCTTCTGCAACCTCTGGCAGTTTCTCTCCACAGGCTCTATTCTCTCAATAGGCCCTGCTTTCCTATTGGGGATAGGAATCTCCACCATAATCTCTGACCAATTATTGGAGCTATCAGTGTGATTTCCTAGTGCTTAGCCCACCTTGTGTCTTCTCTAACCGGGAATAATGCAAGTGCTTTCCCAACCTTGGGCCCTCATAGACTGGGAAATGCATAGTGGGAGTAAAATGGGTTCCTGAGTGATCCATGTGGGCTTTGAGAGCACTGAATCTTCCCAGCCAGAGAATGAATGAATGAAGGAGGTTTCAGCCATATGGCCTGGAACACTGTTTCTCTGTGTTCTTTGACCACCCTACATCATCCCTAATTGAAGAAAGCATTGGGATGAGTGAAGTCAGTTGCTAGCCCAGGTGGGTGGAGAATATATAGCCTGAACTTCAGCTGAGGACTAGATGATGTCAGGGGCACTCTCTAATCAATGTTCCTCACCCTCATTCTATGGGATAGAGAGCCAGCATATAATGATGAAGTGATCGTAGAAAAATTGCATCTCATGTGATTCCCTGATATTTTCTGTCCAGTCCAATCAGGATATCATAGGTGATGAAATGCAGGGAAAGGAGGGAAATGACAATATTTGATTCTCCTAGTGCACTGCATAATAGAAAGGAAAGGCTGTTTGGGATGTGGGGGCCCTGGCATGAAGGGCTTTGGGAGGCTGTAAGCTTGATGCAAATAGGGTGGTTGGGAATTCTTCTTGGGCTTGGATTTTAATCCTAGCCAGATAAGGATTGCTGGTATTTCTGAGCTTTCCTCTTTTATGAGATGCATGTTTAAGAGCATCCAGGGTTTTCCAAGCCTCCCTTCACCCTCGTCTGTGGAACAGTGCTGGTGCTAACATAAGGAGAAATTGGAATAACTTTTTATTGGTGCCAGAAACCTTGAGCTATTACATCTGTCCAGTAACTCATAGGCCCAACCTTTGAAACTATAGAGGTGCCAAGAAAATAATTGTTATAGTTATTTCAGTTTCCATACTGTTCACTTGGTTTCACTAGAAACAAAGGCCATCTGGCTCTTAACCCCAGCATGAACCTCTGCTGTTGTTACTCTTCAAATGTAGAATAAAATAGGGCTCACTTCTTAAGGCAACCAGTTGAGTCTCTCTTTGTTTCTCTCAGAGCATCTTAACATACATTCACAAGTAATCTAGGCTTCCTGTGCACTAGACCCTGAAGAAATGAGGCAACAGGACAGATCCTAACTCTATTCCCACTAGTTTTTATGAGATGATTTTTAAAAATTGTGATACTGAATTGCTACCTTTTATGATGTGAGCCACCTTGGGCACCTGGTTTCCAGCTTAAAAGCAGGGTATTAAATGTACATAGGAATCAAAAACTCTGGTGCACCCAATAAAATCTGCAAAAGAAACTGGAAACATGGTTCAAGGTATTGAGTAGATTAATGATTTATTGATAAAAAGCAGTATGCTCTCAAAGAACTTTTTCAGGGGCTATATAAAATTATACAAAGAGACAAAACCTAAACAAATAATAAAATAATGCATAATTTTACCATGTGTGAAATCATCTACGGAGACTATCAGACAGTAAAAATATCTATCCCAAGAGAGGGGTGACAGGAGATCACTAAAAGGCTTACTTTTTAGACGATGTTGTCCCTATTCTGGGATGCTCCTGTCGCTCCACTGCTTCCTCTTATTCATGGAAAAATCCGTGAATAAGAGGCCCGTTCCGATATTATAATGGAGTGACAGGTGAGTGAACAGGAGCCCCGTTTTGCTCTCGTGACAACAACTGTATGTGATGTCACCGGGAGGTCCCTGCTGGACATTTCCGGGTGCAATCAGGATGACAACGTAAGTTTTTTAAAAAATCCCCTCCCTGGGTACCTTTTTTCTCCTTTAAATGTGTTTGGGTGCTTGTTTTCTTTTTTGACAGCTGTGTGTGGGGGTTCTTTTTACATTTGCTGCCTGGCCATTCTCTCGCAAGAACAGCCGGGATTTGAGTTCCTGGTCATAAAAGCAGCCTTATGACAGCTGCATTTATGACCGGGCAGCGAAGGGAGGGGGAGCCCATTCCTGTCGTGGAATGAAGGTAGGTGTGTGAAACTTTTTTCTTTATTCCATGGCAGGAATGGGAGTGGGGTTGGTGGGGGGGTAGAGGGACAGAAACAGACTCTAAGGGTCCATCTGATAATCTCCATTATGTTTGTATGCTGCCTATGGCCTATACATTCCTATTCAAGATTTAACCAGAAATTTCTGGAGCTGAAATTCTCACATCATTTACTGGATAAAAAGATGTAGCACATGAACTAAGGCTAATGGGGGGTTTGTTATGATTGGGTGGGGGAGGAGATTGCTAGATAAAATTCAAGGATACTTGGGGCTCATCTACATGGGCCAGAATATACCAGCTTCCTGCTGGCATATTCTGACTGAAGATCTGGCCCGTTGCTCCCTTATTACCTGCATTGTATGGGATGGAGTCCAGACCAGCACGCTGGCTTGTCTCTGCAGCGATCACTGTCACCCACATCACATTCATTTTACTTTGGTTGGAGTGGATTTTACCAGGTATTTTTTAAAAAAACTATGTGACAGGCCTAACACCTGTTTTCCACTGTCTTCACCATCTTTGCCCTGGGGGTTGTGAAGGCTTCCTGGTGGCAAAAGAGGGGAAAACCCTGCATTGTCTGGACTGCAGGGCTCCAAGATGGGGGTAAGACAGGGTAAATAGACCATCTAAACAAGTCCTTAGATGTAACTGGGCTGAAGGAAAGGGGGCCATCAGAAAGTGCAGAGGAAATTTGTAAGAGTGGGAGGAGGTCAAAATCCTCATTTGGGCCTTTGAGGACTAAAAATTTTAATTTTAAAATCCAGTTTACCTCTTTTCTTATCAGTTCTTGTCAGAATTCTCTCATGATTAATTCTCACCTTTTCTGTATTCCCAAATCTATAGTCTGGTGCAGGATGATATTCTAAGAAGTGACTCACTTAGCAGTCGTTTTGTTTTTTCTGATGTTATAAAGGTGTTCCTCTATATGTTGCTTGAGAGGTCTGGTTGTTTTTCCCACATAAAATTTTAGGCATTTCCACTAAATGGGATAGATAACAAAACTTTTACAATAAATCTTTATCTATTGTGCACCTTGAGATGTGTCTCCAATTACTTCTGCATATTAGTGTCTGTGTATGTGTGTAATCTTCTAAATGGACTGTACAAGAGGTTAGCAGAGTCAGCGCCCATAACATCATCCAAATGAGAGAATATTACCTCAGGAAGCATGTTATTCCTCCTGAATGACTTTTGGTTCCCGGTATAATTCAGCAATGAAGCATGAAGCTAGTGGTGCCTAAAGTTTCAGTTTTCATGTACCTGTGGTCTCAGCACTTTTGCATGCATAGCTTTTGAGAATTAACAAACACTGTGTGGTTCTCCAGTGAGTTCAAATTATAGCCATTTCTGAAAATTCCTTTGGTACTGAGCCTGAAGAAGTACTAAATAATGTTTTCTCTGTGTGCTGACTCAAAAGCTATTCTCATCTTAATGAGAAAAAGTTATTTATTTTTAAAAGTATCTTAGGAGTGAGAATACTTATTTACAGAGACAATATCCCGATTGTAACACTTCAGAGAACTCTGAAGACTGCACAGCTCTGCCACATTTTACTTGATAAGAACTTTCATGTAAATAGGGGATGTTTATCGTTAAGCGTTGGTGCAGACACAGTATTGGTTTTGATAATCCACTCCAATTGATCCTTACTAAAGTGTCATTGAAATCTACTAAAACCAGATCCTCTGTGTGGTGTTATAAATTCTACCATATTTTATCACATTTTAGTGTTATTTCTTCTCCCAAAGCTTTCAGAGTGGCATCGCCTCAAGCCCTTATCTTTCATCCACATAATAGCCCTGTTAAATAGGTTAGGATGCTGTTCCCTAGGAAACATCACAGCTGAGTAGAGATTTAAATTCAAAATGTTTGTGTCCAACTTTATGGTCCAAACCAGTGGCAACACTAGTGTGGTACAGAAAGGCTAAACCACATCAGGTGACACTGTCAGGGGGAGGAGTGACACTAGTCTTAGTGATGTCATAGGTCCAAACTCCATTAATATACTAAGCTGCCTTCTATTGAGTTAGATCATTGGTCCATAGAGCCTAGTACTGCTCATTCTAAGTGGAACAATGGATACTGCATTGATAGTAGTTGTGATCTTTAGCTTGTTTGTTGATATCATACAACTGGTCAACGTCATTGCTTCTATATTTCCAGCAATTTGTTTTATTTTACCTTATATTGTATTAATTTTGTATTTTTACATTTGGTGAGCTGCACTGAGGAGATCAGAGGCCAAACAGCAGTCCAAGTGAGGAGGATCTTTTGCTCTCTCTCCTTCCAGTTGTCTAGCTTTTGGAAACTATATATTTTGTTGTGTTTGTAATTTATTTCACAGTTTTCACAGTAATTTATTTCACAATTTGTGCACGGGTGTTATCCTTCTCATGGAAGAGATTGTAAACTTTCATGTGAATGTTGAGAGAAAGAGAGAGAGAGAGAATGCAGGTCAATGTTGACACCTTCTATAAGTGAGATGAATGTTTGCATACTTGAACCCTATGCTGAATTTATTGTACTCCAAGCCCCGCTTTGATAACTTAGGGTTGGAGCCTGCCACTAAATATGGCCTTAACCAGAGCTTTAGAAAATGCTTGCTTGCTTTTTCCTCCTCCCCTCCTCCTCCTCCTCCTCTATTTCTTCTTCTTCTTTTTGTACTACAGTTTCTATAATTCTTCAGTCAGCATGATTAGTGGCCATACTGGCTGGACAACTCTGGAAGTAGTGGTCTAAAAAAGCAAATTCTCCAAGCTCTGGCTTGGGCTCTTGTTATCCTTTGGTAGGAAAAAAAGGGGGGCGGTAAAAATATTTTAGAACTATTCTAGTGAGGAGCAAATTGGGGAGCTGCTGAACTTGATTAAGGAATGATGAGCCTATTGCTGGCATGGCTCAGATCCAGACCACTTTGCACTTCCCAGAACAGGAGGCTAAAGTGGAATGTCTTGATATTTCCATGACTGCTTCCATTTTAGTCAAAACAGGTCATTTGAGTCCCCCTCCAGAGAGGCATGTGACTGTGGGAATATTTCTCCATCTAAAACACACATAATTTATACTATGTACTTTGACCTACTTGTAACCATCTAAAATTAACTATTAAATCAGTACAGAGGGTAATACAGAAGATTAAAAAGATATTTGCCTCTATGTGCATGTCTGTGTGCTTCTGATATTTCCCTGCATTTTATGCTGAAGGATAATTCTAATTATGGCAATAAATAGCACTTTTTATGAGTTCCCAATTTTTCTCCTTTTGAAAACAAATCTAGATTGATCTCTCCTCCCTCTTTTCTTGCTGTCATCAAATTTCAAATGATTTTCTTGTTTGTTAATAATAGAAGGGTCGGATCTTTTGGTTCCTAGCCTCATCTTTCAGCCTCATCTGCTAGCATAAATGCATTTTAAAATGCTATAAAAATTAAGTGAAAAACAAAGGTCAGCCTAAATTCCCAATGAAAGCAATGTCATATAAAATAATAAATGGAATTCTATATCTGTGCCTATATAAAAAAAGTCATTTTTAGCATCCACTCCTCCAACTTTCCTCTATGGATGCTATTTTACCCTATCAAAGTGTGTTTTCAGTCTGGCTCATTAGAATTACAATTTCTGCCTGTCAATAACTTTCAGGATTGGTGTTTTCAAGAAAAAAAAAAGATGATGAAGAAATTCTGCCTTACTCCCTCCCACTACCTAGCCAGCAAGATTATATTCCATAAACTCAAACCTGTGCAATTTATGCACCAAAGTGCCTTTATGTACTTGAATCACACTAATTCTTCAAAATCATTTTAAAGGAATTAAAGATGTGCAAATTGCTTCTACTCATAAGAGATAAATTGAGCATCTGCAGCTCAGATCAATCTTTAACCTTGAACCTCTGAGACTGGGAAAAAAGCTTTTGTCAAAACAAAAAGAACTCTCTTGGCTATTGTCAGCTTGAAGACAGCTGGTTTCAGTGTCTTCCTGTAGCTCCTCTGTGAGCCTGTTGTTGTTTTTAATAAAGCATACCTTTGATTCATATTAATCATTTATCATCAGCCATCTGTCATTTATCATCTATCATTTGTTATAAATGCTGTAATGATCACATTACTCTCAAGCAAATGGGATCAAACACAAGGACCCCAGTTGTGCACGTACTTACGTACCCTTGATTATAATAGGACTTAAGCATACAAAGCTGTGGGCTGGATTGTGGCCAAGAACAATCAGTCACAGTCTAGGAGGGAAGTTCTGCAAACATCAGAGCTTTCTCATTTTCGGGAGTGAACAGTCATGCACTGGGAGAAGAAAGTTTACAAACAGGACATAGTAAAGACAAATTAGCACCTAAATCCAATTGTTACTGGCAACTAGAGTAGATTGAATCAGTAAGATTTATATAATTCACCATTCAACAATGAGTTCAGTAAGGACTTTATCAGACCAGGCAAATATAGCATCATAAGGACACCTAATGATCCCAGAAGGGCATGTATACCAGACATCACCTTTTGTGACCATATATTGTCAACAAGCCATTCTGTTTTATTGTTGGCACAAGCTGTCAATTGATCTGCCATGGCAATTTGTTGCCAGCATTGCTGGTGTTTGAATCCATGTGCCATTACATCATTAATGACAGAACACTTCTGGGTGAGATCACAAAAGCCAGGTAGGAGATGCTTTTTTTATGACACCCCCTGTGTACTTAGGACTTTTAAAGTATGTTTTAGTGCTTTCCTGTACTTTTTGTGTGTTTATTTTTTGTTTTATTTAAATCTACCATGCTAGCATCTTCTCATGAGAATCAGTGAGATTCCAACCCTGGAAGTAAACTGAGCTCCATTTGTGCTCCGTTACTGCCAGGGAAGCCTAATTGATGCTGCTCAAGGTAAGTGTGTGTGTGTGGGTCTTTTCTGGCATAAAAGTGCCACAATTTATGCTGGCAAAAGAATGTAAAGAGAGGGGTGGTCTGATAAAGTTCTAAGTCTACCCTATTTGGAATTAAGCAATAGGACTCAGCTTGTGTGCATGTATATATATACGTGCCTTCATGTGGTCTCTATAAATTGTAACTAGGGATGTTTTGGGATGTTTTGGTCCCTATTTTAAAGCAAACTGACCTGGTTTGCACTTCTGAAATGTATCTACAGATTGGTATATTATCCTATATTTCACCCAAAACTGGGGCTCAAGGTGGCTCACAAACTTAACTGAAAAAAAAGATGCAAATACATAAATGGTTACAATACTAAAACACAATCAAGCTAATCAGAATATGAAAACAACTGAATTATCAGTAATTTAAAAACATCAATAATAAAATGACAGCCTTGCTCTTTGCACAGTTTCATGTTCAGAAAAGTGCATTCTTGCTCTCTGAAATGTTGTATACTGTGTGTGTGTGTGTGGGAACTGGTTTCCTGCATAGAAAGGTGCCCAAAACAAAACAAAACAAAACCTATGTGGGTTGCTTTGCACAAAAGCACTCATTCAGAAAAGTCCTGAACTGGCTGTGAATATTTATAAATCACAGCTGAGAACCTGCATCAGACATGTAGCCATGATGTGACTGTGATCTGTCTCCCAGTCTGTGCCCCCCCACCAACCGTAATCCACATTAAAATCCAGCCAACTGCTGCAAGGGATAAAGATTCCCATGCTGGTGAGTGGGGTGTTCAAAGAAGACATGTCCAGACCATTCCCACCAGCAAGCAGTTGTGTGCCAAGGAGGAACAGAAACCCATGCAGGTTTCTGTTACAACTCCTTGGCATGTCACACTGGCAGGAGGGGGCTATATATGTCATCCTTCAGTGCCCCACTTGCCAACACTGCAGAGCTATGTTCTGTGGTGCAGCTGGCTGGATTTTAAGATAGGTTTTAGGGGCAATTATGATCATGGCAATGGTCTCTCTCTCTCTCTCTCTGGCTTTTCTTCGCAAACGAAAATTCAGGAAGGACTCATCCCGCGCTTTCTGCAAGCGTGCTGATGACTAAAAAGGCCAATCTGAGATAAACAAGTCTGGTTGCAGAAAGCACAGCAGAAGGTCTCCTTGGGTGATGTTTCTGGGTTGTGATTTTTTCTGAGTTGTCGTTTCTCTTCAAGACTTCTTCGGCGTGAGTTCTCAAATAAGGCTGTAGCATTGTGGCATTGTGGATAGTGCGTCTCCATGCCTCCCGATGTGAGGCCAGGGCGGACCATTGTTGGTGATCAATTTGGCCGAGGCTGAGATGTTGTTTCAGGGAGTCCTTGTATCGTTTTTTTGTTTGTTTGTTTGTTTTTTGAGCACCCCTCTTACACTGACCCGTGTCAAGTTCACCGTAGAGTACTATTTTTTGGAGGTGATGGTCCTCCATCCTAGAAACGTGCCCTGCCCAGCGCAGCTGTGTTCTCAATATCATGGCCTCAGTGCTGGTGATTCCTGCTTGCTCAAGGACAGCAACATTCGTCACATAGTCAGTCCAGTGTATATTTAGGATTGTGCGTATACAGCGCTGATGAAAGCGTTCGAGGAGTTGTAGGTGGTGGCGATAGGTGATCCATGTTTCAGGCGTTTTTAGTCATCAGCGCATTTGCAGAAAGTGCGGGATGAGTCCTTCCTGAATCTTCGTTTGTGAAGAAAAGCCAGAGAGAGAGAGAGAGAGAGAGAGAGAGAGATAGGTGAAAAGACCCTGAAGTTACCCTCCTCTCGCAGGCCTCAATTTGAGCTAATAATTCCCCCAGACAATAATTTAGATTTTGGCATCATGGGTTGAGCTCTAAAGCACACACACACATCTCGTAGGGTAACAGTCTAAACAGGAGCAGCTTGTGGCTTCCATATTAGTGGGATGGTGGATCTGCTAGAGGTTTTGGTCTGAACTCTAGTGGAGCTACCCAAAAATGCTGAACTGTATCACCAGAATTCAGCATCTTGGATGTTTCTTTAAAAGTCATACTGAAATCCAGAGTAGATTCACCAACCCACTCATCTGGGAGCCACCAGTCTCCACTGGCTTTAAGTTTCTTGAAGTTGAGCTCTTGGGAAACAAACTTTAATTTAAATGGATATTATCTGTTCTGTGAGCGGTGGATACAATCTGTATTCTATATATAATTGTTTATCTGTTGTGTGATAAATAACTACACAATCACTATAAGAGAAATTGGCATCTATCACACATGCTGATATGTGTTGCCAAAATTAAACAAGTCAGCTACAGGTGTCCAGGTGTAAAGGCTGCAACCCTATGCATACTTATTTGGGAATAAATAAGCCCCATGATTAAACATAAAATGGTTCATTTCCAATTAAACATGAAAAGAAATAGATTGCATGGATTTTGCTTTTATGCAGTCTTTCAGTGTTTGCATATGTGGGTAATTTATGATTGTACAATATTTATAGATGGTTTATTATATAGGATACTTCTTTGATAGCAAGCCTATAAATACAAATAATGGATAAAATAATAAAGATTTAGTTATTGTACTTATTTCACATTTTTATATATTGCTACTTCATGGCCAGAGGTGATCCCAAGAATGGTGTGTATAAAAGTATAAAATTAAGATACCATAACTAAACAAATAATTATAGGAAAGGAAAAATCTATTCAGTCTATAAAAGATATCAAACAAAGACCACCCATAAAATCAGAAAATAATAATAGTTTTAAAAATCAGCCTAAAGTCAATTTAAACTGAAGTTAGGTCTGTTTTAATATTTCAGAATTCTTTACAAAAGTCCCATCTAGGAAGTCCCAAAGTCCCAAATTGGGAATATTTCAGTTTTAGTGGATACAGAGTCAGTGCCTCAGGAGGGTGTTCCAAAGGCAGGCTACCCCCTCAGAGAAGGTTCCTTGTTTCATAAATATATAGCACACCTCTCACAATTATGGTATCATGAAAATCTCCCTGAACAGACAGGATTTTACAGGATGAGACACTGCTTCAAACATTCCTTCTGGGACCAAGCCACTTAGTGCTTTCAAGGTACTCATCCCATATTCTCCCTGCAGTGCCTCATGCACCCGTAAAAACAGCTATCAGCAGATGGGAACCCCTTTGGAGTAGGTTTTGAGGTCCTAGTGAGGGCTGTAGAGGAGAGGGAAAGAGGGAAAAATCATGTTGCAGTAATGTTCAAGTGATAGAGTTGATACTGGATTTAAACCAAAGCTTGGAATAAACTCACCAATTAACTCAAGTTATTGCTTCATTAGGATTTTCAAGCTATTCTCCCTAACTTTCTGGATTTCCCACTCAGTGTCATAGTTAACATGATTTATTAACTTTGGTCATTAGAATTTCTTAGGGCAGGTGTCTCTTCTTCTGTCGCATTTCGTACAACATGCTAGTCTGCTGCCTCATGAGAAGAAATACTATCACATGGCTCTATTGTTAGACAGGCTAATATGTGCGATTTCATTGGGAAGCAGTAGGGATGGGGAGAGAGAAAAAGAGAGGACTTTCTGGAGCCTAGGTCACTGTAGTAGAGTGGTTTAGGGAAAGAAGAATGGAAGTGGGGTGAGCAAGTGGTTTGTTTGCTTGACAGGAGACCAAACCCTTCAAGAAGCCAGGGTCTTTTCATAATGTCAGGATTTTTAGGCCTGAAAAGTAGGTTTTCCTCTAGGCTGGTGCCAAAATGTTCTTTTTTTGGAGTGGGGAGTGCATTCTAATTTTCTTCAGTGACTTCTCCTCTTCTATTGATTATATCCTGGACTGATTTCTATTAGTCTATTATATTAATCTATAATATATAATTTTGAATATCATTTGTGGGATGATCTGCAATGAATCCTTTTGTAATCTTGTTTACACAATATTATGCATCTGCATAATTAAGTGAAATTATTTTTTCTTCAAACCCATTTCCCCTTCCCCCCGTCTTGGTTTCCTCCCCCCTCTCTCTTTTGCTCACTCTCCCCCATTCCCATTCTGCTTTTTAAACCACTCCTTTTTCTCCTCATTTTCTTTACCCACCCCATTTTAATTATACAATTAAGGTAAATGAATGCAGAAAATAGTGGGCTGGTAGATACTTGATCATGTAAATTGAAGATTCCACAGGTTTACTTGGGGAAACCTGGCTATGTATGTAAAACATGTGCTGTACCATGAGTCTTTGCAGACCACATTTCTAGATTAGGAGTAGAGATGCAAAAGGAACACTATGATTCAGTTGTGTAGAAAAAATGTTCCACATATGACCAGAAACTCTCAGAATATTCATGATGAATAATTCTCTACCCTTGATTCAGCGACTGATCTTTATAACTATCCACTTACTGCTAAAGTTGAGGCAGAACAGTGTCCTCTAAACGAAATAAATAACTCCTTATTGACCTTCAAAAGATGAGGCATTTGAAGAGTGAGTGAAGTGTATATGTTGCTGGGCATGGAAAGAAAAGAGAAATACAAATTAGTCACAAAATAGATCAAAGTAGTTGTAAGATGGGATCTCATGCTTTGGGATAGTTTTCCCCAACCTGACAGTTTCCAGGTGTGTTGGGCTCCCTCCAATCCCAGGCAATAATCATATTCTGGGATTTGTAGTCTATGTGGGAAGAAATCCTAGGCTAGAATCAGGCAACTTTGAAAGGAGAAAAAAAAGCCCATTTGGAGAAGCTAATAATAAAACATGCTTTCCTAACAGTGGCAACCTTCATGCCATCCTCTGTAAATCCCTTGACCCAGCCCAGCACTTACATTCAGTCAACAAGTTAATAATAACAACTCACCCAATTAAACAATCTCAATTATTTCTGTTTATGGTAGTGAACTGATTTTTTTCTCCAATTTCTAGTGTGTGCCATTATCGAATTAATTTTGAAATGTAACATTCCATAGAATTTGTCTTCTATAGAAATGGACATTTAGCCATTTTACCTTTATAAACCAGGAGTGCAATGGTGGACTTGCAATGCATATACTATGAGACGTGCTAAAATAATCAATTTGTGAAAGTCTTTGTGTATTTCCATGTTTTTCCCCCAAGGGCTTAATATAGGTCATGATAAAACACAGAACACTTTTAGGTACAATAATAGATTTTATAATTGCTTAATTCTTCAGAAAGAACATTTGTGTGATGTTATTTATTTATTTTTTTCACAAAATGAATGTGCCTTACAAATATTTGTTCCCTCAACTCCCAATTTAATATATTTTTTTAAAAAAGGTTTATCTCCCTTTTTTAATTATAAATGGCTGATATGGAGGTTGGGTATAAAATGTACTACCTGGAATTTCTTTAGAATTACAGAACCAGCCTGCCTTTAATCTCCATTTTATTGTGCAAGATTACTTTCTTTGACAGCTTCTGGCAACAGAGACAAATAAAAGAGCAGAGGAAAGTAAAAAGGCATAAAAAGGAGTTTTAAGGGGCCCATATAATTAGCTTTCCTTAAAGGACTGCTAAGGCTATCTTCCTGGGTCAGGCAAAAAGAAATAACAGAGGAAGAAAGCAAGCTTTTTGTTCTGTAAAGAACCAATTCTGCAGCTATTTGCACTAGCTATGTGTTAACATTCTCCTTCTCTCATCCTCAGACTCACCTGAAAACCATTAGGGGGGTTTCAAGTGTTCCTGTTGAATGCTTGAAAAATCCTAAGTTTTTCTTTTCCTTAGTACTTGACAGAAACACTCCCCCCCCCCAAAAAAAAATCCAAATAGCTAAAGTGTGCCCTCCTGTCAGTTTCTTCTCTTTTCTGCAAGAACAGAATGCACCTATGAGGGCAAGGTGTCTACGAAGAGCTCGCCATGTCACATATCTGCTAATGATTATAGGGTTGGTAGTTTATTCTACCGCTTTGCGTGAACAGGGAGGCAAGGAACACCCCAAAGACCCCTTATTTGGTGCTTCCTGCCCAGTATAGGATGTAATGAACTAAATACAATTTAAAGCACTTCCCTTTCTGAAGTACAGTTGTCCCTCCACATTTGCGGGGGTTACGTTCTTGAGGCCCCCAGGAATGTGGAAAAACTGCGAATAACAACTGCTCCCGCAACCCCCCCAGAGGGAGGGAGGCGGCGGGAGGGTGTCTGGCCAGCCTGGCTGGCCTCTCTGCAAGCCTTCCTGAGGGCACTCCGGGCCTTAGAATACCCGGAGCCCGCTTAGGAAGGCCGGGACAGCAGCGGGCAGGTGAGCAGGCGGGTGGGTGGAGAGGAGGCTGCACTGCCTTCCCCCGGCCTTCCTAAGCGAGCGCTGGGGCTTTGGAGCCCCGGCGCCCGCTTCGGAAGGCCGGGGGGAGCAACGGGCAGGCAGGTGGGTGGGTGGCCGGGCGGGTGGGGAGGAAGCTGCGCTGCCACCCCCTGGCCTTCCGAAGCAAAGAAACGGAAAGAGAAAAGGAAAAAAAGAAAAAGAAAGAAAAGAAATTCAGCTGTAGGAACAAGCAAAACTGGCAAGTGTCTCCACCCCAGTCCAAATGAACTGTATTTTGAATGTAAACTTCTGCTGCGGTGCATCCACACTACACATTAACCCAGTTTGAAACTGGATTATTTGCCAGGGCTACTTCCTATGGAATCCTGGGATCTGTAGTTTGGTGAGGCACCAGCACTCTTTGGCAGAGAAGGCTAAAGACCTTATCGCTTCGGAAGGCCGGGGGGAGCAGCGGACGGGGGGCAGTTGGGTGGCCGGGCGGGTGGGGAGGAGGCTGCGCTGCCACCCCCCGGCCTTCTGAAGTGAGCGCTGGGGCTTTGGAGCCCCGGCGCCCGCTTCGGAAGGCCAGGGAGAGCAGCGGGTGGGCGGGCAGGCGGGTGGCCAGGCAGGTGGGGAGGAGGCTGCTCTGCCACCCCCCGGCCTTCCAAAGCAAGGGCTGGGGCTTTGGAGCCCCGGCGCCCGCTTCGGAAGACCGGGGGGGAGCAGCGGGTGGGTGGGCGGGCGGGTGGCCAAGCGGGTGGGGAGGAGGCTGCGCTGCCACCCCCGGCCTTCCAAAGCAAGCGCTGGGGCTTTGGAGCCCCGGCGCCCGCTTCGGAAGGCTGGGGGGAGCAATGGGTGGGTGGCCGGGTGGCCGGGCGGGTGGGGAGGAGG
Source organism: Gambelia wislizenii (assembly GCA_030847615.1). Lineage (NCBI taxonomy): Eukaryota > Metazoa > Chordata > Lepidosauria > Squamata > Crotaphytidae > Gambelia > Gambelia wislizenii. The sequence continues at coordinate 223,679,126 of JAUMIR010000003.1, read as the reverse complement.
CTGCGCTGCCACCCCCCGGCCTTCCGAAGCGAGCGCCGGGGCTTTGGAGCCCCTGCGCCTGCTTCAGAAGGCCAGGGAGAGCAGCACGTGGGCGGGCGGGTGAGTGGGCGGGCGGGCGGGAAGGAGGCTGCGCTGCCTCTCCCCGGCCTTTCTCAGCAGGCTCCACGGCTCCAAAGCCCCGGACCCCACTGAGAAAGGCTGGGGAAGGCAGCGTGTGGGTGGGGAGGAGGCTGCACTGCCTCTCTCTGGCCTTCCGAAGCAGATCCCGGGGCTTTGGAGCCCCGGAGCCCGCTTAAAAAGGCCGGGGAAGGCAGCGGGCGGGTGTCTGCCTTCCTCTCCCCGGCCTTCCTGAGTGGACTCCGGGGCTTAGAAGCCTTGGAGTCCCCTCAGGAAAGCTGGGGAAGGCAACGGGCGGGCGGGGAGGAGGCTTTCTGAGCGGACTCCGGGGTTAAAAAACAACGACAACAACAACATTTTGATTTTTTTTTTTAAATGTTCAGGAAAACTTGAGGTTTTAGAAAGTTAAGTCCAGGAGAAACAGAAACTAACACCTTTGCCTCTCAAAAGCAGGCTTTAATAAAGAAAAGTCATGTCCCTGTCAGGTATAGCTGCACTCACTGAATTTGACCAGTATAGATGGGTGAGAATTTCCTTTAATTTGATATTGATAATAGCTTACCAAAATTTGAAAATGTCTTCATATTCAGGAAGGAAAAAACTTGAGGGTATTTTTTTAAAAAAAAGAAAAAGAAAGAAAAGAAATTCATCTGTAGGAACAAGCAAAACTGGCAAGTGTCTCCACCCCAGTGCAAATGAACTGTATTTTGAATGTAAACCTCTGCTGGGGTGCATCCACACTACACATTAACCCAGTGTGAAACTGGATTATTTGCCATGGCTACTTCCTATGGAATCCTGGGATCTGTAGTTTGGTGAGGCACCAGCACTTTTTGGCAGAGAAGGCTAAAGACCTTATAAAACTACAAATCTCATAATTCAATAGTAAGGAGCTATGGTGTGTGTGGTCTCTTTCAATTCTATGATTCTATGTTCATACCCAAGTTTTTAAAAATGACATAAATGACAGTTTGTTGCCCTTCCTTGATACTCAAAATCTGTTGTGTAAGGCAGTTGCCTTATTCTGCCTATTGGCTGGGCCAGCAGTTTTACAGACCTGGGTAGGCCATGGAGGGCCATGCAGACTACAAGTAGAATAATGCATAGTTATATTAACCCCATATGCTTCTACTATTGCAGCCCTATGCAAGAAGGGGACAGAGGGTGGTGGGGCAGCACAGACAGAGGTTTAAATCCTGAGTTGGTTAAATATCATGCCCACCCTTGCTTCTAATGAGATGGATTGAAGTTTGAGTAACATCAGATGAACATTGCATGATTAAGGATGTAATGTTCTCGTTCTTCTTTTTTCCCTCAGAAAACCTCTAACTTTTTTTTTTTGTCATTATCCATTTCTTGTGTAGTTGTTAAACATTTTGTTTTCTTCCCAAATGGAAATGCATGCATATGTGTGTGTATATTCCTTTTTAAATTTGTGATTTTTTTTGATATTTGGCCATATATGTATTTTTTGAAAATATCATTATGCATTTTCCACATTGACTAAATTCATTTGTGTGTGGCCTAAATCCTATAGTTAGTCCTCACTAAAGTAGATTCATTGAATCAGTTGGGTTTACCAACATATTGGCTGAACATTCAATGTTTGCTTTAATGGGTTTACTCTACTTGGGACTATCCACCCTGTATTTTTTAAATAAATGCTTTTTCTTTTTTTAGTTGCACACATTTTTCAGATGTATGCATGGCTTTGGGTAGGACTTTTTCTTTGTCAAAAGGTACAGCAACACTTGAAAATGTATGGATTTCCAGGGCAAGACACGTTTCATCCTGTTGCTAGCCTTGAGAGGTATGAAATCAATGCTTGGCATCATGTTCTGTTGTTAAAAGTTTGTAAATGGGACTTACAATCTTGTAGCCATTGAGGGCTCACCTTTATACTTGTTAATGACAAAATGTGACCTCCCACTAGGGTTGCCATAATTCTATGTCACAAAACTGGGACACAGACCACAGCCCTCTTCTCTCTCCCCTCTCATGAGGAGGGCACCCAGAGTACCTGTGGGGGGAGGAGGGAGCCCACTTCTCTCCCCACTCCTCGTGAGAAGGGCACCCAGAGCACCTGCGGGGGCGGGGGAGAGAAGAGGAGGAAGCCCTCTTATCTCCCCCCCATGAGGAGGGTACCCAGAATACCTGCAGGGGGAGGAGGATGGAGCCCTCTTTTCTCCCCCTGACCCCATGAGGAGGGCACCCAGAGAACCCATTGGGGTGGGGGGAGGAGGGAGCCCTTCTAACTCCTGCAAGGCGGGCACCCACAGCACCCACAGGGAGGAGGAGGGAAATCTCTCCTATCCCCATAAGGAGTGCACCCAGAGAACCTGTGTGGGTGAGGAGTAGGGAACCCTCTTCTCTCCCCCCATGAGGAGGGCACCCAGAGCACCCACAGGGGGGAGGAGGAGAGCACCCAAAGACTGACTTCAACCCCACATGGGAACCAAGCGAGCAGGCAGGGGCATGCGGGTGCATGGGGAAAGAAGCGGGTGGGTGGGGGAGTGAGGCAGAAAGGAGTGCTGGCCCCCCAAAATGGCTGCCTGGGGAGGACTGCCCTTCATCCCACCCTCACTACACCAGCCCGTCAGGCTGGGCTGCTCAAAGCAACAGACAGATCTCACATTCTTCCAGCTCTGATTTGTTTGATTCAAATTCATACAATTTTTGTTCATTATAAATCATTCAGCTGTTTGTAAGAGCACCACTGGTAGTGATAGCCCTCTGCCAATAGTTCTTCATTTGACTTAATTCAATACTGATCTTAGCTAACACATTGTAAACCACTTAGGGAGTGCTTTGGCATTGATAAGCGGTGTAGAAATAGAAGTGCTATTGCAATTGCCATTAATCAAATTCTAAAAGATCTTGGTAAACCACCAACCTTTTTTTTTTTGCTGTTATTTCTTTCCTTTAAAATGCTTCATGTGATGAAACTCATAATGACATCTTAGGGCATAAGCCTGGTTTGTATTTATTCCATAATCTTAACAAGGTATGCCTAATAAAATTATTATTGTACTCAATGTTCACTTTAACTTTATTGTACCATAAATATCTGTGAGATCCAGAACTCAGATCATGCCTTTCCAGACCCAACAATCTCTTGTTTGTCAACACAACCCACACTTTCAACCAAACCAAACAGCAAGCAGAGAAATACAATTTCATATTCAAAATTCCCAATCATCACCACTGTTTTGCATCTTGTAAAATTTTATATTTAACTCTTGGTTTCTTCCCTTGCCATAGAAACATGAAGAAGTTTCTTAACCATTGTTTAAATAACACATTGTTAAACAAAATTGGTATTGTCTGGTATTAAAAACAGCAGTTTTTGCTAGTCATCCATTTTTATCACTGATAGTCATCCCAACAATGATAGTTTAAGCTTCTCCTTTCTTTATAGAGGCATCTTAATGTATTTCCATGTTTTAACATAATTATTCTTTAATAACATACAATTCATATTTGTCATAGCAATACTCAAGTATTTCACCTTTTTCTGACTCTTTAAGTATGACTTCTCCATCAGTTTTATTTGATCCTCTTTTCTGTTTTTTGCTTATTTATCTTGAACCCCATCAACTGTCCAAATTCATTTAATATTTCCAACAAAGACTCTGTACACTCTAAGGTGTTTTCTAAGACAATCGTTAAATCATTGACAAAAGCTCTTTTTCCTTTTAAATTTGTATGCCCTTGAGTCTTTCATCTTTTCTTATTGCCTTATTCAAAACTTCAAGGGCCAATATAAATAGTAACAGGGAGAATGGACACCCTGCCTTGTATCTCTTTGTATATTACATGGTATGGTTAACTCACCATTTAACCATAATCTTTGCCATCTGCATGTCATAAATCATCTTAATATAAGTAGTAAAGTTATCTCTAAAACTCATCCCTCATAAGATTTTAAACAAAAAAAAAGTTCAAATTAACAAACGCTTTTTTGGCATCTAAAAATATAAGAACTGCCTGCTTCTCATTATGTTTTCCTAAATATTTCAAAATCTTCAACACACATCTAGTGTAATTGTCCCTTTGGTAAAAATCCCAAATGATTTTAGTGAATGAAATCTTATAGAATTTTGTACAATCTTTCTGACAAAATTGTTGTCAATATCTTATATTTATTGTTCAGTAATGAGAATAGGTTTATAATTCTTTGCCATTGTCAACCCTTGATCTTCTTTTGGGATCAAAATTATTGTTCCCTCCTTCCATGTCAGGCATTCTTCCAGGCCAAAGAACTGAGTTGAGTGCTTTCTGTTAGGGTAATAATAGCTGATATTCAAACCACTTATAATACCTAGTCTATAAACCATCTGGTCCAGGTGTTTTGCCATCCTTTATCTTCTTAATCCCTTCAGCAACCTCACTCACTGTTAGAGGAGCATTTATCATATGTTTTTATGAATCTGTAATCATTGGCAAATTTTGTTTTTCTAAAATATCCATCTTTTACAATGAAACTTTTTTTGTATAATGCTATATAATAATGGTGAAACACCTTCCAGATGTTTACACTATCACTAACTGTATTTTCCCCTTTTTGACTCTTTAAAATTTATTTTCTCTTTTTTTCCCAATTTATATGCCAACCATCTCCCTGGTTTGTTTGCAAAACTAATTCTTAATTCTAAGCTCCATTGAGTTCCATGGAACTTATTCCAGTAAGTGTATACAGGGCTGATGTTTTAAGAATGGGTCTGACAAGTTTCTTCTCAAAGATGCCAGTTGCTGAAATATTTTATTGACCCTCCACTAAGGCTGATTGTTCTACCCACTCTAAAATATTAGATAATGAACTATGGAAGGGTGTGAGAAATGTATGCTGAATAATTTTTAAGTGATGGATTTCCACTTCAGTTGTAGCACACATCGCAAGCTAAGTTGAAACTCAGTATGGAGAAATTTTTATTATTGTTTCCTGCTCTTCTTATTGAAGTATCATAGCCTACAGTCCTCGTTTAGTTTTAATAACAGATCCAGATAGAATAATCATTTGTCCATTTGCTCCCTTTTGTGTGGTGACCAACTGAGACCTTGTCCTGACCACTGCTGTGGTTATCACATCTCTTCTGATGTTATTGGGTATCTATACAAGGGTGTAATAGCTGAAATGCACACATGTAAGTTCATGTACTTCCTGTTCAGCCATCTGATCAATGGTTGGTGATATAATGCTATCGACAATGTTAATATTTTCCGTAATCACTTGATAAGTTGGTTATTTGTAGCATCCTGGTAAGCAGTCAGGCAAACTTTACTACTATCCTGTTCCCTTAGATTTCAAACCAGATTAAATTGTGGATTTTTTAAAAATGAAAACAACCTTTGTTCTTATCCCATTGCCAAGATGCTCCAGATACATCATTGTACCATTTAGTAAATAATCAAAGAGTGCAAGTATCAGCAACAAAAACACCAAGATCTCCTTTATTCTAGAATAAAGGAGACCAGTAATTATAGCGAGGAATACCATCTGCCATCTGATCTGAACTGCTCACTAAAGAGTTGATGATAACCTGAAGAATCCTAACAAACCTGTATAAAAATATCCATATTAGCACAAAGCAATGGATCATCTCCTACAACAATGCATCTGTAGGAATATGTTAGTGGTATTGCAGGCCACATACTCAGTTCATGCATTCATGAATATATACCAGCATTAAATCAACACAAAGGGTTTCATAGGAGACATTTAGGAGTTCCTTAATATAGAAAAGTTAAGATAAGCAAGATTGTCTGAAGACAAAGAATTTATCATACTTGCAGTACACCAACAGAAATTAATGGGTCTTCTGTAAGTCATTACTAAATTAAGTTTCACTAATAAGTATTTTAAGTGTTTTTTTAAAAAAACAACTATATGAGTATGTTTTTTTTAAAAAAAAACAAAGAAACAAACAAACACTGACCTTTCTGCTAAACCAAGAAAGAGTATACACTAATGCCCCCAACATTTTTTCAAATCTGTGTTGGTATTTTTCCTCCCACATTGCAACTCGAAAGTTGTACATCAATGTGTAGGGTGCACTAGTGGATGTAGTTAAACATGATCACATGCCACTAAATAATGAAGAGTATTGTAATTGAGAGAAGAGCTGAAGGGGTTTTAAAGATCTTGCAGTAGGGTTAGAAAAAATTTTCTCATCCTTGATGAGAAAAGATGCCTTAGCATGTAAAGATCCTGTCAGGAAAAATAGGTAACCAACACAAGCCTCCCCCCATATTGTGTAAAAATACTTGCAGTTTCACTCAGGCAGAAGAAAACTTTTGAAAGTCTTCATTGTTGTGTACAAAAACAAAATTAGCAAAGATGTACATACTTAACCAGGAGTTTTTGCTGCTGCTTCAATTTCCCTTTTAAAAAATCATGGGCTGATTATTATATAATTATAGCACTATCATTCCATTTTAACTGACATGGTTCCATCCTATGGAATCCTGGGATTTGCCGTTTAGGGACGAGCATTTAGAATTCTCAGTCAGAATTCATTTAGAATTCATTCAGTCAGAGTGTCTCTCTCAACTGTGAATCCTGGGATTCTATAAGTTCGGACCATGGCAGTTAAAGTGGAATCATAGAGCAGCATAGTGTGAATTAGCCCCTGGTGAATGCACATGAAGCTATGAATGAAAGATACAAAAGAAAGAGACTGTGTGGTTACATACAGGTGTACAGTTGTGGAGGTTTTCATTGAGAATTAGCCTCCCCCCACCCCAAAATGGCTGACCAACCACACCACTTGTAAGTGAAGAAAGGGAGGAGAAACTGGATTTCTCACTTACAAATCCCTTCATCCCACCAAAGACCAAAAGTGAAGGTTAGGTAATTTTTACTATTACAGCAGTCCCCCCTTATCCATGGGCATTATGTTCCAAGACCCCCCCCCCGTGGATGTCTCAAACAATGAATAGTACCAATTCCTATACCAGTAATATTTTCAGACTGCAATTGACTGTGGTAGCTGAAACCATGGAAAGCAAAACTGCTGACAAGTGGGGGCGACTTAACATTTTTGGACCATGGTTGACTACAGGTAACTGAAACAATGGAAAACGAATCCACGGGTAAGGGATTCTGTATTCTGCTACTGTATGAGCAAAATGAGCAAGAAAAATGAAACAAGGGCTTACAAAGAAGACATTTTAATAAAATAATTTAAAGTGGGGGGGGCTGATTGTGCTTTGAAGAGTCCTTAGAAAAAACACTGTTACTCTCTGTCGTGCACCATTTACATAGGTACTGGGCTCATTAACATTTTCCTTTTTTGTTCAACTTAACGTTCAAAAGATGTTCTGTTATAACTATGAAGGCAATTAAGGTCTATAATTGTAATGTGCCTATTTTCTTTAGTTAAGGTTTTATTATAAAAATGGCTGGCATGTGATGCATTGTACATGTCACATATTTGGAGACCATCTGTTGCAATAACATTCCCTACAGGAGGAATTTATCAATGTCCAACTTTTGTTCTATTTATTAGTAAAGAGATGAAATACAAAGTTTTAACTTTTGCAATACATTTTACCCAAACTGATTCCCACTGAAGATCAGCTTCCTTTTGACAGGGTTCATTAATCTTATTTTAAGGTGACTTCTGTATTTTTTAGGGACAATTACCAATGCTTCAATGTATTACATTTGATTGTGTGTATATTTGTAATGCAATATTGCTGTGCAATGTTTATCACACTTTTTCATAAAACTAATGATTTTTAAAAGGTTTGGTGACCAGAAATCAATCAATCTCCCTCCTTCCCTCTCTGTATATCATATATGCAAACATTTCAACAGCATAAACCATCCACTGGTCTCTGATAATCACTTTAAGTTGTATTCTTGCAAATGCTCAGTTAATGTCTAGATTTATTTTCCAAGGGAATTCTTCTGTAGCAGATTGGATATAAATCTGGCTCAGGTCTGGAATAAACAATATTCTATTTTTGTTTTTTTGTTGTTTTTTTTTTTTACCTCTCCATTGACGCCCCCTTGTCGTGGGAGAGAGGCTTGCGTACCCTAATGATGTTTTGAGCTATGCTGGCGGTGGCATAATAGCCACTGGTAGGGTCTCCCATGCCAGACAGGTCAAAACCGAAGGGTCTGACAAAGAGCGTCAAAGGGCAGGATGGGCTCTCCAGCCTTGTGGCAACCGTCCTAGGAGAAGGAAAACTCCAATCCCAAACCCGGGCAGATGGTGCTCGTCCAACCCTGTAAGGTCAACCATCTAAGAGAAGGAAACTCTAATCAAACCTACGGCCCGAGGACCTCACTGCCACGTCCATGCTTGCAAGGCCACGGCAGATGAATCTCTGGTTTAAAGGGTGAGGCCAGTTCTGTGCACGCTGCGCTCCACCAGAAAAATCCATTGCACAGGCTCGAAGGACAAATCCATTTCCAAAAAAGCCCTGTAGCGACTGGCGAGGGACGAAACCGGCAGGTGTAAAGATGCACTGGAAGCCGCAGCCCCAACCCTGCATGCAGGCGGTTCAGGACATTGGTCGCACAAGCCTGACCCGGGAGATTTTTGTTTTTACTACAAAGTGAAGATGCTAAAGACAGAAACATTTTATTGCATTAGGTTTTTAAAAAGTGTGTATTCTAATTGGAACCTAACCTTTTCAAAACTGTATCAAAAAATGGGAAGATGCAACTCTTTTCGGGGAAGGGTTTTGTGGCTGGGAGTTGGCTGCAATGGTATTAAGCCAGGAAGTACTTCCCTGCCCCAGTCCTTCCAGAAATGTCATTAATGGACTTTTCTAAAATAAATAAATAAATAAATAAATAAAATATCAGGTAACATTAGGATCTAATTTGTTCTATCATTCCACCATCAAACCTTTTACACAGATGATTTGCTGTTACAGAAAAGACAAGGGCTTGGATCTTATCAATAGTTTCTTGACCATTTGTACAATAACTCCTCATTGTTGAAGGAAGGTCAATATTTGAAAACAGCCTATATTATTTTCATAAAGGGGGAAAGTGGTCAGTTTCTTAAGAAGGATGGGTGTGCAAAGTGTGGGTCACAGGATTCATTCACCCCCTGGGTCAGAGTCCTGTGGCTTCTGCAGCACCTCAGCAACTCCCAAAGTCCCTCACCCCCCTTTTTTTAAAAAAAATACTGATGTATGGGGGATTTTTCATCAGTCAGTTGACCAAAGCAACTAAAAACCAACCCCAAATGCAATGGTTTACTTTTCCCACCCTGAGTTCCTTCTCTCAAGCCACCCTACAGAAAAAGATGTTCAAAGATCAGCTAAAATTGTGGTGGCCAGAAAAGATGCAGCGTCACTTCCACTACACAGAAATATGATGGGGCAACACACTGTTGAATGCAGACATGATAATTGGTACCCACTATGTCCAAAGTTCCCCACCTCTGCTTTGCAACTATTGCAGGAGGACTGTGGGTACAATATTTTCCCTTAACTTGAGGCACAGCATGCTAGTGACTACTTATGTATCTATATATTTACACTTAGCCCAAGGCATCATTCCAATTAAATATGGTATGTTGGTATAAATTCAAATGTTAGTCTCAACTAGAGTAGACCTACTGAATCAATGGAACGTACACAAGTGTTAATTTACCATGTTCCTGCTGATTCATTGGTGTGCTCTAGTAGGGACTAGGATTTTGGTTCTATCCTCCCAAATCCCTCAGTCCAAAAGATGTTGACCTTATTCCCAAATACTTCCCTCAAGCAATTTGTTTTCATTTCAGCACTTCAAATTTCAGCTTCAATGATCCTTTTTTCTCTTTTTAACATCAATATCTTTCCTCTTAAATGATTAGTAAATGTGTCTCAAATACTCCATGTACAAACACTGCTTCTAAAAAAAGGAAAAGAAAAAAGAACCCGCTATTGTTTCCTTCTCTGATTTTTTTCCCTCTAATTAAGTAAACCCAAACCTTAACTATCATAAGCTCTTTAGCCCTTTTAAAATCAATGGGAGCAACAGCAATTTGCACCAGGAAAGAGTTGCTCAGCTGAGTGGTTTGAAACTATAATGATCAGCAGTGTTCAGTGGTGATTATAGAGTAAGCTCTGTGATGTTTTATTAAATCCTGCAGAGGACTTGGCTTGATTGCTTTAATATTTTTCCATGTGTCTTCGTAGGAAAATCTTTACCATGTTTCTAATCTCCTACCCCATGTTCTCCTCCCCATTGCCTTTGGATGCTTCTCCTCTTCTTTGTTTACCCTCTTTGAGACAGAGTTGTTCAACTGAATGGACCACAGTGCGCTCAAGGTGATGATGTCCTATTGATTGTCTAATGACCTAATATTTCAAGTTGTTACACTTTCCTTTCTCTTAATTCAGTCTTAACGTTCTCCTTGGGTGTATATGTTTTAGATGGTTTCAGTACTCCAGTACATTGAGCAGATGTTCTGACTCAAATGATGTTTAGGGATTTTTTCCTTGAGTGGTTATTTAAAATTAATTTAGAACCCATCAATGTATACGACTTGCTGAAATTGCTCCCCTCAAAATACATTAGTTCTGAGTACTCAGTGGTGCATTGCCCAATTATCTGAGACTAACAGAAATACTTTTAGGTCATCCACATATTTTTTGATCCTCCTTCGCATCATTAGTAAGTACATCAATAGGAACCAGTCTTTCAACTGTGCAAGTCTTTAACTTACTTTTATGCTGAAAATTGACCAATAATTCCATGGTATTTCTTTTTAAACCAAACTGTTTATCTCCTTTGAAGTATGACAGAAAATAAGTTGCTTGACTTTATTGGAAAAACCATATGTCAAACATAAGGCTGTTGTAGAATGCCGCTGATAATTTCATTTACAGTGCAATCCAACGTCAGTGTACTCAGACGTAAGTTTCACTGAATTCAAAAGAACTTGTTCCCAGGTAAGTGTGTGCAGGATTGCAGCCTTAATTATTTTAACAAATTGCATTTAATTCATTTAACAGATTGGAGCCAGACCTGGTTTGCTATGGTCTGGATCGGTATTCATTTGGTCTGATCCACTGGGGATTATGAACACAAAATGAGTTGATTTGACTATACAACCTGCCTCACCCATAACCCCTCTGTGTTCTCCAACACTCAGCACCCACATGGCTGTCTTCTGATGTACATACTTTTAGAGCAACATTAGAAAGGTGAGGTTGCACATGTTCATCTAGATGTGCATACGCTCGCTGTCTACTTAAGAGCTCAAAACACAAAGGATTCCTAATCACATGAAACTCCACATGTACATAGCTGACAGCTCAAGAAGCTCATCCTCAGTGTTCTGCTGAAAATGTGTCAATGGTAGATGGCAGGACACTCACATGCCTTGGAGGTAGGTCACTCATACATGGTTTCACTGCCCTTCCAAGATATTGCTAGAAGCAAGGAGGAGCTTGTGAAGAATTGTGTTGATGCCACAGACAAGAGTTGTGCTTTGGATTGGACAGACAGGTTTGGAAAGATTTTGGACATCTCTGAACAAAGGTGGCGCAAACTGAATCTGAGTTAAGACACTTCTGAAAATTTTCTTAGGAACTGGGATTTGGATAGACGCAGAGACACAGACAGTTTGTCTTGATGTATTGATATTTTTCTCCCCAAGCTTTCTATACAAGACAAACACTAGGTTGGGCAGAGCAGAGAGAGGCTGAAGGCATGTACAGTTTTGTGTCTGGTAGCAGTAGCTTCCAATGTCACTGAATGGTTTCATTATGGTTCTCCAGTCCCAGTGAGATGGGGAGGATATTGAAGGAATGTGTTGCCAGACTGATCCAGTGTTCAGCGCTGTTGTTCTTCTTCTTCTCCAACACAGTGAATGCTTAAAAAAAAATGTTTTGAAAGAGTCAGCGGAATATGGAAGAGTGCAGTACTAGGTCCCTTCTTGGAACATGTTGAATCTTCAGATATTTTTGCCTCTCCCACACCACAATAAACACAGGTCATGTCACATGTTTATGGCTTTGATGCTGTCTGAGTAGAAACTCCCCACCACCACACTCATATACACACAACAGTACTTAACTCACTAGCTGCAACATCCATCCTTTTGACATTTTGAAGATATCTTGCCTATGGATGCCTCTATGACATTTGCCATTTTCGTACAAATAACTCCAAATCTCAGGCATTTGTGTGTGGGGGGGGGGTAGGAAACAAAAACATCCCCCAAACCTCTGCACTTATATTTCTGGAATTTTGTTCATTACATAACAAGACCAACCTCTATGTCATCCTCATGTCAACTGGCTGCAAAAACATCTAGGAGGATGAGTGTGTTCTTATAAAAACAAACCAGAAGACAACCCCCCCCCCCAAACTCCCTGCATTTATTCTTCTCAAATATAATGAGCTTGATTCCTTCAGAAGGACCAAGAAAATAATTCTGGCAAATGTTATCATATGTGTGTATACCTCAGTTTTAAAAAAATAAAACATTTGACACTAAAGGCACAAGTTGCATAGAAAGGATAGGAATAACTTCCTATACCACAAAAAAGAAGAGCAGAGCAATATAGCTTCAGCAAACTTTTCACTAAAAACTAGCAAATATGCACATGTGAAATGAAACAGTCATATCATGTAAATAATATATATATATATATATATATATATATTGAACCTTGTAGACACCACTAGAAGACTATTTCAAAAATTAATCCAGTGATGGCTTTTTCTTTCACCAGCCTCCACCCTTCTTATGATTTTCATTTTGGTGGCCAAATGTATAGATGCTCTATGAGGAATTATGGGGGAAGCAGCTGCTAACTTTGCCTGTTATAGCCAGGCACACATGATTATAGTAGGATTGGCTAGGATAGAATTTAACTCTTTTCCATCTAAAACTTTGTTTATCTCATTGTTTACTGCAAATAAACTGCTATAACCCTACATCAAAAATCCATGTTTCTCCAGCCATTCTTTACCATTCTTCCAATGCCAGTGCTTCTAAAACAGTTCCAACTAGACAGAAGGTGAGAAAGTGTGTGTATGTATGTGAATCCCACACACTTTTTCTCCTCACCCCAAGTGGTGAGCAGATATAAGAAGACTTTGTAAAAAGGGGCTTCTTTTTCAGAGGCTTTATTAACTAAGGTAGAGGTGTGTGTGTGTGTGTGTGTGTTCATATCTGGATTTTAAATGTCAAAATATAAGTCACTCCATTCCCCTATGCTGCATTATTTTTGTCTGAAATTTGGCCAATGTAATACCCTTACAGGGAATTACTATGCCTACATGTTTCATCCATTCCTGATAAACAATAGAAAATAGTCACAGATGCAGGCAAAACGTCAGGAATAAACTCTTCCAGAACATGGCCTCACAGCCTGGGGTGGGGGGACCCACAAAAAAACTTAACAATAGAAAAGTTACAATCTTTTGTGGATTTCAAAGGATAATAAATGGGATGTAAAAAGTCTGGATTTCCAAATCAGGATTCAGTCCCTCATTGAATCAACCAGCCTCCAAATAATTCTGAGACTAATAGAGCTGGTTTCGGAATTGTATAATAAAGCTCCATTCCAAGTCTAATGGACAGTTTACACCCTTATCAGATTCATGGAGAGGTGAGAGATACCACATGGAGGTTAGATCATTCTTATTCCTGGATTAATAAAAATGCTAGAAAGGGACTGTCTGAGTGGCTGCTGGTTCATTTCCAGGAACAATTCAAAGTTGTAGTTTTGACCTATAAAGCCCTATGTGGCTCAGGTCCAGGTTATTTAAAACCTGTATTTTCATGCATGAACCAGTCTATGCTTTGAGATCTGCTGGGGCGGGGGTCTTCTTTCTGTTCCACCACCATCCCAGGTAAATCTGGTGGGAACATGGGAGAGGGCCTTCTCAGTGGTTGCCCCCAGGCTCTGGAATTCCCTTCCCAGAGAAGTCATACTACCACCCTCCCTACTTTCATTTTGCAGACAAGTGAAGACTCCTATTTAGACAGGCATTTGATGATATAAGGCCCATCCCACCCACCCCCCAAAAGTGCCGGATCTTACTAATTATGCTGATTTGTGTAGTATTTTAATTATATATGATTTAATCTGGTTTTAATTTTTTGATTGTTTAATCTTATTTTAACTTTTGTACCTTGTGCATTTTTAACAAAATGTTTTTAAAATTGTTGTAAGCTGCTTTCAGTCCTGAACTAGAATATAAATATAATAATTTATACCAACAACAACTCATAATACAATTTTTAAGATTATATATTTTACATACATGTTTGGAAAATAGAATCATCCACACTTGGCTCTACATAGTTTGGAAGCCAGTCTTCAAAGCCTACATTATGTATTCTGTCAACCACGCCTGTCCCCTTCATGCAACTTCTGTTATAACTGACAATCCTTCTTTGCTGAGCCTGTCAGTTTTAAAGCCTTTCCCATAATTTGAAAGCTTTTTTTTCAGCCATCTGATACTATATCATGAAAGACAAAAGATATCTGACAGACATTAAATATTGCCAGTCACTTGGAGCTGAGAGGATCCTTGCTGGCCAAGGTTAAATTGTCCCAAACCTTTGAACAGATGCTGTGGATATTCCACTTATTACTGTAATTTCACTTCACAGATGAGAGCCATATAATTACCTAGAGCAGCTAAGCTATATATTAATTCCAACTGTGGGAAAGCTTCCCTGGAAGCTTGAAGGTACTGGATACAGTATAAGACTAAATACAGTACATCTCATTAAATACAAGACACTAAGAGCAGAGTAATGGCTGTAGGCTTGTGTGGATATTATAAGCTGAAGACCCTGTGTGAGTGCTGAATTTCCTGCTGGACAGGGTACACTCAAAGTCTATCCACATTAAGTCCTTTGTGTTAAATTGACAGTTATACAACCTGTTCAGCTTATGGACTTATAGAGTAGTTACTGCACCACAGGTGGTCACATGGATTGACAATAAAGGGCCATCGCATACAACTGTAAAAATAATTGCCAACACCACCTTCAAATTACATCTCCCTCATAACCCATTCATTAAATGGAATAATTACTACATTTTAGTTCAGTATCCATCATTGCTAGAGTCTTGTTGAGAAGTTCCCATCTTTCTCATGAATGATTAGAATGGCTTGCAGGGGATAGAAGAGATGAGTCCATTGGGTTTGCTCTTTGTTGCAGCTCCACAACACTCCATACATTTAGGGCCAAATGTCTCCAGTGGAGAATTGGCTTTACTTGTGAAAGCCCCTTCTAAGATTTAGAACCCCAAACAACTGTGATTCTTCAGCAAGCAGGAATCCAACCCAAGCAGAGAGGGTTCCCCACAGCAGATGTGAAGGACTGTGACAAGGGTGACAAGGATATGACAGAAGGAGTGGGGTCACTAGTTTCATCCCTGCTTGGTCTCTCAAACCCTCCTAAGCACACGGGAATAGGGCTGGATAACTTTTGACCTTTCAGGTGTAGTTGGGCTCCAGTACCTATCAGCCTTTGTCAGCCTGGCCAATGATAAGTGATGAGGAGAGAAGCAGTTCATCAGTATCTATAGGACCACAAGAACAGAAAACCTTAGCTCTATATCACTTCAATGAATGAAGAATGGTTAAACTGGAGTTCTCATTCTGCTTATAAGCATCCATAGCAATGGAATGGAGACCTCTCTACTATACTACACTATACTACACTTTAGCCAGTCCTTTTTAAGTATGATAAAGTGTCTTAAAGGACAATTAAACTTTACTAAGTGATATCAACTAGTACACTTTTATAACTAGTTTCAGAAACAGTAATTGGCAGCCTGAAGGTGTCATGGAATATTCTGACCCAAGTGCTGAGGTTGGCACCAAGAGCAAGAAATATGGAATGGCTGCTGCTCCCTTATCCTCTCTTCACATTAATTTGTGCAACACAATATGTTGTTGAATTTGCCATCTTATAAACTGCATGTCTAGTGTAACATATAAAGTTGTAACATACTTCAACCCTCTGGCATTAACCCTGCTAGTCTGAGACAGTAAATTTCATGGAAAGAACTAGTGGTCTTCCCAGTTCTAATCCTAAACTCTAAGCATTGGGCCACACTGAAACTTTCCATGATGAATCCTATGAAGGCAAGATGAACTATTGGGTGAACTATTGTTATAAGCTTCCTAGAGGACTTGTTGCAGTGAAAAGAAAGGGTAGTAATGTGTTTTTGAAAACGATGAGGTTCCTTCCCTTATTGCAAGTCCAAATGTTTCCATTAGAAAAAAATGGAAGTGCGAGACAGAGTAGCCTTGTACTTGAAAGAAGGATAATGTTCAGCCTGATTTGACCTTACATTCTTCAGCTCCAGTAAAGGGGGGCAAAATCCTTTCCTCTTTCTCTTGACTGCCCTGTTCAGTAGGTGAAACCCCATCACAACTGAAGGAGCATGAACATGCATATGAACACAAGTGTTCTTATTTCTGTGAAGTCAGGAGGTGACAAAGCTCCCTTTGTTTCTAACAAATATAACTCTTTCCTGCTTGAGTAATTGCTTAGATGTTTTTGTTTGAAATTCTATTCACATTGACACTTCGTGTATGCATGAAACTGGCTTGAATGATGTCTATATCCATTAGTTTGTCACAGTAACTATTTTCTTCTCAAGATACGTGATGCCAAAGCAAAAGGAAAAGTTAACTGTCCAAAACTCTGGCTATGTTTTCTTGGGGCTACTGGTGTTTTTTTGTTTTTTGTTTTTTTTGGTTTTGGTTTTTTTTGTAAAAGGAAAAAGTCTGTGCCACACTCTTTTCTGTCTTCATTCCTGTGATTCCTTAAGATAACACAAATTTTGTTTTGCTTTGTTTTGATTAAGATTTTCGGTATTTATAGCCTTAAAAAGCAAAAGAAAAGAGCAATTCTAGGGTTGCTTTGGAGGAAAAGGAGTAGTCCAGGTTATATGGTGAAAGACCAGATGCTAAAGCTGGAAATGGTTCCATTGACTTGCAGCCAAATGTGAGTGAATGTAATTCAGACAATTGAACTTAAGTGTTCATAAACATTTTGTGGAGTCTGGAGAAGTGTTAGGGTTGGGTTGCTACCCAAAGATGAATAGATGTGATGGATATAAATGAAGACAAGACAAAATTACCAAATAATCTAAATACTTGAAATAGAACTTGTAAGATGTAATGTACATCGATTGACACCAAAAAAAAGCTTCTATAAAAGTAGCAGAGCAATTGATATTGTGCCAAACTCATGTATGTGTATAAGAATTCCAAATGATATTAATTTGCATAACAACCCCAATGTCGTATATTTTATATCTTTCATACAATGCCTCGTCATTCATTGTTATATTGTGTATTGGCTTCCTGACAATTCAATTTCAGCATCCCCAAGCTCTAAATTACAGAAGCAAAATGGTGCAATTTCCATGACTTTCTGTATGCTGAATGTGAATGGCTGCACAAATTTGTACAAAACATTATTGCTATTTATTGATGAATGCCTAGCATTTACCAGCCCTTTATTCAACATTAGTGCAATTGACCTGCATGAAAAATTATTTGTTCTGTTCTCAGCAGGGCTAACAAACTCTTCCCTGTTGATGAAGCACAAATATATAAAAACAGAAACCTTGGCACAACTTGAGAGAATTAAATCCATTCAAGTGTGTATTCATATATTCTATCTATGTGTATCTTTCAGTTTATGTAAAAACAAAAAACCTTAGGATGGGTCACAAGAAATAGAATTTTAAGAAGTATGATTTTATTGAGAATTTTATTGGAAAAGAGACTGAGACCTGTAAAACTAAATAATCTTCTTCTCCTCCTCCTCTTCCATGCCTTCAAGTCATTTCTGACATGGTGACCCTTAGGCAAACCTATCACGGGTTTTTCCTGACAAGATTTGTTCCGAGAGGGGTTGCCTTTGCCTTCCTCTGAGGCTGAGAGTATGTAACTTATCCAAGGTCATCCAGTGGGTTTCAATGGCTGAGTGGAGATCCAAACCATTTTCTCCAGAGTCCTAGTCCAATGTTAGGACTCATCTGATTGTACTAGGGGACTTCGACATTCATGCGGAGACCACTCTGTCAGTAGTAGACTTCTCTGCCACCATTGCATCTGCATAGTGTCGTCCACCTGAACTGTTTCAAGTGGTAAGGGGCCTTTTGCATTCTGGCTCAGAAGAAGAAAATAAACACCACTCAACAGCCTGCTTTGAAGAATTTGCAAGACAGTTTGCAGACAAAATCTCTTGGATTCACTCTGACGTGGATGCTGTAGTTGAGGCAAGCCAGTGGATGCCTGTTTGTCCTATATTATTGGATAAGTTTCAATTTGTGCAGCCTGGGGATGTGGACAGGATCCTTGGAGAACTGAGAACCACCACATGTATACTGCATTCTTGCTCTTCCTGGCTTTTGAAAGCAACCAGAAGTGGGCTGGCCAAGTGGGTGAGGGGAGTGGTGGATGCCTCACTGCAGCAAAGAAAGTTTCCATCCTGCCTAAAAGAGGCTGTGGTGAGGACATTACAAAAAAACTCCTTCCTGGATCTCACCTTTATGAATAATTATCAGCCAGTCTCCAGCATTGTTGGGATATGTAGTTTGCAATCCAATACGTTGAGATGTTTGACTGTTGAAAGGATTAACTGATAGAAACAAACAGAATGCATGATGTAACTTCTTACTGAAATGTAATTGACTTTCTAGAGGAAGAGGTGTGTCCAAGTCCTTCTCTTTAGAAAGCTGCCATGAGGTTTTCCACTCGCCACAATGTTTTTTCTAGATGCAAGACCTGCTTTGCAGAGCTGCTGCATATTTTGTTTTTAACATGTAGTTTTTAGCTGTATTTTACTAGTTTAGCCTTCACCTGTTGAAATGCTGCTGATATTCTTTGAGCTATGCGCACTGACTGTTAGTTGTTTTTATACGTTTAAACTACTTTTGAGTGTTTTTGAGTCCTTTCATGCTGGAGAATATAAACTTGAGGAAATTGTGTGGATGGTTATCTTAAACTTGCATGTTGGAATCAATATGCGTCTGCTGCATATGTATTTTAAACAGAAACTCTGCTTAATTAGTTCTGTGCTTTCTAATGAAGTTAAAGCCATCAGTTTTATGGTGTCTGTTTTGTAAGGTAGTAATAGTAATAGTAATAGTAATAAAATTTATTCGGTCTTTGACCAGTATAAAAACCAAGTCATACAATCGTACAATCATACAAATGGTGTATCAATAATACAATACCAAATTAAAATATAAACTAATAATGGACTGTATATGTACAGTATTCAAACAAATCTTACTGCACAGTGATAGAATGTCCATTTGTCAATTGAGGGCGCAGTTTACAAATGATGTAACAAAATTTAGCCACCTTGTGGGATACTGTGGGGTCAATGTTATCCAATAGAAAGTGCAAATAAACAGAGTCAGTTTTACCTGGAAATTTACTCAGTAGTGGGCTAATCAGTTGGTGACGAATGTCCCTATAAAATTGACAATATAGGAGAACATGCTCATTGGTTTCCACAGCACCCGAACCACATGGGCAAAAGCAAAATTCAAAAGGTATTTTTTTTAATCTACCTTCCAGCATGGCCGTAGGCAACACATTGAACCGTGCCAAAGTTAAAGCCCTTCTAAACTTCGGGAGAGTGACATGGAATAAATATGGAGCTGGGGAGGGGACCAAGGCTTGAAAGCTAAATAAGGCATATTTTGAAAGAGAAGCAGAATCCATGTATCTTTCTGCTTCTATAATTTTTTGTTTAATAATGGATTTAGCTCTGTCGGCATCAAGCTTTAGAATTTCATTTTTATTGAGACCTAGCTCATTTATTTTCTTATAGATAGAAATTTCCCAAGAGGAAAGGTACTTCCAGTAAAGCACAGGGGGTAACATTGTTAATTTTAATAAACCCCATTAAACATTTCATTTGGGGGCAAGATTCTAGAGGGTGTGGTGGCATCCCAGCTCCAGGGGTTTCAGCATGAAACAGATTATCTAGATTCATTTCAATCTGGCTTCAGCCTGGCTATGGGATGGAGACAGCTTTGGTCATCTTGGTGGATGACTTACACAGGAAACTGGACAGGGGGAGTGTGTCCCTGTTGGTTCTGCTGGACATCTCAGCAGCTTTTAATACCACCAACCATGGAATACTTCTGGGCCATTGTTCTGGGATGGACCTTGGGGGCATTGTCATGCAATGGCTCTGGTTTTTCTTGGAGGGATGAACTCAGAAGGTGGTTCTTGGGGATCCTGTTTGACACGCTGGCCATTGGCCTGTGCAGTCCCTCAGGGTTCTGTTTTGTCCCCCATGCTATGTAACATCTTCATGAAATCACTGGGAGAGGTCATCCAGAGTTTGGGGTACAGTGTCACCTATATGCTGATGACACCCAACTCTATCTCTTCTTTCCATCTGATTCCAAGGAAGCTGTCTTGGAACTTAGCCAATGCCTGTTGTTAATAATAGACTGGATGATAGCAAACAAATCGAAACTTAATCCAGACAAGACAGAGGTGCTTCTGGTCAGTCAAAAGACAGATCAGGGGGGTGGGAGGTTTGGGGAAGGGGGGATAGGGGATAGGAGAAGGGGAGGATGTATAAGTAGCTGTAGATAGTCTGTGATGTTAAATGCTGTATGTTAAGTCATGTGTGCTTTTATGTCTACATGTAAATAAATAAAAATATTATGTGAGAAAAAAAAGAGGCAGATCAGGAAATAGGGACCCTGCCTATGCTGGATAGAGTTACACTCACACTGAAATCCCAGGTTTGCAGCTTGAGTTTTCTCCTGGACTCAGCTCTGAGCCTGGATTCAGCAGTGTCTAGGAGTACATTTACACAATTAAAACTAGTGCACCAGCTGTGCCCATTCGTTGAGACACCAGATCTAGGTGTGGTGACACATGCCTTGATTATATCCCATTTGGACTACTGTAACACATTCTATATGGGGCTGCCTTTCACAACTGTTTGCAGGTCCAGAATGCTGTGGCCAGAATACTGACTAGGACTAGTTATAGGGAGCATAACTCCCATGTTAAAATAGCTTCACTGGCTACTGGTTCATTTCCAGGTGCAATTCAAAGTGTTGGTCTTGACTTATAAAGCTCTATACAGTTTAGGTCCAGACTCTCTGAAAGATTGTATATCCCTCTATGAACCTGCAAGGGTCTTAACATCTTCAGGGAAAGGCTTTCTCTTGGTCCCACCACCATCACAGGCTCCCTTAGTGAGGATGCGAGAGGGTGGCTGCTCCCCCCTCTGGAGCCCTGGTGGCGCAGTGGTTAAATGCCAGTCCTGCAAGTCACCACATTGCAAGTTCGATTCCAGCGGGCTCCAAGGTTCACTCAGCCTTCCATCCTTTCGTAGATTGGTAAAATGAGTACCCAGCTTGTGGGGGCAATTAGCTAACACACATTGGAAACTGTTTAATGCAGTGTAGATGTGTAAATAGCTATTGCTTAAACCAATTTGTAAGCCACTCTGATAGCCTTGTGGCTGAAGAGCGGGGTATAACTAACTAACTAACTATGGGAGGCTAGGCTTGCCCCCTCCCTGCTTTTGTTTCTGCACCTGTGTGACTTTTATCAGAGTGTTTTTAATGCTGGTTTTGTCTCTGTGTTGTTGTTTTTTATTCTGTATGTTTTTGGTTTTTATTATTTATTTTTTTTACTGTGATTTTAATTGTTTTGTGAGCCACCTTGGGTCCCACAGCATATAAATCACATAAATAAATAAATAAATAAATAAAGCTGAAACCACTACGCCAAGCTGACTCTTGAACTCTAAATATATATTAAATGTCAGTACCACAAAACACCCACCCCACTCTATGCTCAAATAATCAAAAAGAGAATAAGGTCCCTGGATCTTAGGGACTGGTCTTTTTCTTTGGGCCTCAGAGTGATGGGAAGAATGCAAGGGTGACAGCACTGTCTTGAAATGTGCACTGCTGGCCCCACTGTTGCCAGTTGCTTTGGAGTCCTTGCTGTAGACTCTCCAAGGGTTCCACCTTCTTCCTTTCCTCCTCTCCCCTCTCAAAGTTTCTCAAATGACAGATGGCCTCAAGGTCCAGCCCAAAGGAGCACTGAGCATGGGGAAATAGTCAGGATTTCATACCTCACTGAATAAGGGCATAACAGAAATGCTGCTTTGTGGCTTTTCCTATTGGATTACAGTCAGCCCTCTGTATCCACAGATTCTGCATCCATGGATTCAACCACCCATGGCTTGAAACCATTAAAAAACAAACAAACAAACAAACAAACCTTGATTTTGCCATCTTTTATAAGGGACACCATTTTCCTCTGCCATTGAATATAATGGGACTTGAGCATCCATGGATTTTTGTACCACCGGGATGGGGGGGCTGGAACCAAATCCCAGTAAATAATGAGGGCCCACTATACTCACATTATCAGTTTTCTTCTCACCTTTTTCATCTACCCTAAATAGCTGAAGCCACAACACTATTTTTTTTCTTGGTTTGAAGCATTTATGGGTCCATTCTGTTTAATAAAAAGCATCTCTCACTTTCTCGTGCTCTTATTCCCTACAACTCCTGGCTAAACATCTTTTTCTTCTCCCCATACCTGTCTCCTTCCTTTGCTCCCTCCTTATCTCCCCTTCCTACATCTCCTAGTTGCAGTCATCCTTTCTTATTTTTCCAGTCTTCCACCTTCTTTCTCATTATCACTTTCCTTGTCTGTCTCCTCAATTCCCATACTAATTCTACATGTGTATGCTTTCTTCTTCATCTCTCCCTTCTTCTGTCTTGTCCTATCACCTCTTCTAACTCACTTCTAATTACACTCAACATCTACTTTTTCATTCTCCCTCTTTGGATTTTATCAGACCACCCCCTATAAACGTTCTTTTGCTAGCATATTTTGAATCGTTTTTATGTTAGTAAAAGAAACTCCTTCATCAGACCTACCTTAAGCAGCATTAAAGAGCTCTGTTTACTTCTTGGTTTGAGATCTCACCAATTCTCATGAGAAGATGCAAGCACAGGAAATTTTAAAAATAAAGAAAAATTAAGACATAAAACGTTCAAACCAGCACAGAAACACACTTTAAAATTTCAAAGTAAACAGGGGAAGTTCATAAAAAGAGCACCCTCTACCTGGCTGTAGTGATCTCACCCAGAAGTGTTCTGTCATTGATGCTGTATTCCCATGACCACAATGGCACAAAGTTTGAAACACCAGCAATGCAGGCAAAAAAGTGCCATGGCAGATCTATTGACGGTTTGGCCCGTCAATAAAAAGGGCCAGCTTTTGAACAATACGTGATCACGAAAGGATGACATCATATGATATGCATGCCCTTTCATGTTAATTAGGCATCGTTATGAGGCCATATTTGCCTGGTCTGATAAAGTCCTTTGTCTTTCCAACTCTTTGCATGCCCCTGAAAACCTTGAAACAATAACTAGAATATGTTGGGAGCCCTGGTGGTGCAGTGGTTAAATGCCAGTACTGCAAGTCACCACGTTGCAAGTTCAATTCCAGAGGGCTCCAAGTTTCACTCAGCCTTCCATCCTTTCGTAGGTCAGTAAAATGAGTACCCGGCTTGTGGGGGCAACAGCTAATACACATTGGAAATGGCTAAATCAGTGCAGATGTCTAAATTGCTATTGCTTAAAACAATTTGTAAGCTGCTCTGATAACCTTGTGGCTGAAGAGCAGGGTATAAATAACTAAAATAAATAAATAAAAAAAATGAAGCTGTAAATTTAATCAAACTCAATATGTCCTGCTTCTCCATAGACAGGATTTCCCTGAGTGTCTCTATTGCTCTCTTGGTCTGCTGCCTGTTGTCCTCCTCCCTGCCCTCTCCTCCTCCTCTTTTTACCATCTCCCAAATATTTTATGATTATTAACAACATCATAGTGGTTTTTTGTTTTGTTTTTTGATGAGGGAATGTTCTAAAATTAAAAAAAAGGAGAAAAGTTGGCTGGAAAATGGCAATGGTCAATGGAAGCAACCCATTAAAAGCCTACTTTGGAATCCTTTTGCATTGTTACCCAGATTGCATGGAGTCCATGGGGCCCACTCGTGACCTTTGAACGATGATACGGCAAAGGGTTAGGTAACCTGTGAGATCTTTGCACCTTGGTATACCATTACTCACTGAGGAGTACTGGTATAGCAAAATGAAAATAATTTTTTTATTGAAATATAATCCAGACAAAATGAAAATATTTTTTTATTGAAACATAATCCAGACAAAATGAAAATAATATTTTTATTGAAATATAATCATGGAAGGATCCACACATGTACTCATGTTCCCAAGCACTCAAACAAGGCTAACAAAGAATTAGGAGGAAGTATTTAGATAGAGGAATAGATTCGGGAATGTGTTATAATTACTTGTCCGGAGAGCAGAGATGGTTCAGACTTGGATCTGAGGATCCCACAACAGATTGACAGGGTAATGAGGTATATGGAGCTGTGTGCACATGGCTATGATTTGAGGGTAATATTTGTACCCAATATTGTATCCTTAAGGGGTGTTTTGGATGTAAAACAACGCTTGGGTGAGTTTCCAACAGTTAGACAAAGAAACTCCATCTTTGTCAATTGCTGCTAATGGTCAGAATATTGACATTGATGGGATTTTTGTTACCTTCATATTGTGGATGGGTGAAGGTGTGAAGGAAAGACATTGGCAGGGAAGAGTGGGGACAATAGGTATTCTGGTGACTGTTTATTTTTGGTGTATGACTCACTGCCAGATGTGTCCAGGGCAATTAGCACATTGTACCCTGACAAATGTCTAAAGGGGGCTTGGCTTAAACTCATCCTGGGTGTGTTTGGTTTGGGGAATTTCCAAGACAACTTCTTAGGTCTTTGGCTGACCTTTACTTGAACCCATCTGTGGCTGGTGTGGTTTACCAGAGACCTCATGAACTGTCTAATATTGCCAAATTATGAATTATTGGAGGGAGGGGGTGTAAGGGCAGGTAAAAATATTACTTGGAAAATTTTATTTGGTTGCACTAAAACTCCCTTGTGTTAAAATCAGTGCTTATGACTTTATGAAACACATATTTTGTGAAACATATAATTTCCATATAATTTTTGGTTCTTTCTGAACAAAGCAGAGCCTGAAAAACCTAATTTAGTTGGATTGCAGGTCCTATGTGCTATTAAAAGCAGTGCTTTCAAAGATGTGCTTTTCCCAGGGTGCCACTTCTTCTCCCAAAGTTTTGCCCTTCAGAAGGGAGATGGGTGTGATCATAGCTGGCAGATTCTGGGAATAATCCTCCTCCTCCCTCTCCCTCACCCCTCCTCCTCCCCTCCTGCCTTTCCCCCAGTCTAGAAGGTAGCTTACAATGGTTAAAACAAACATAGCTAAACATGCACAGCATACAAAAGTTAAAAATGTAATTAAACTATCAAAAACTAAAAACAGTTAAAAGCATAAAACATTAAAAGACCTCCCCCTAAGAAAAGAAAAGACAATCCAACACATTCTGCATTTTCCCTACACAACCAGTCTTCAAGGACTGTTGAAATAAAAAAGAGTATTCTACTGCCTTCATAAAGCTAGCAAGAAGGGTTTTTGTCTAACCTCTTTGGGAAGGGAGTCCAGAGCATTTGAGCAGCTATCAAGAATGCCCTCTCCCATGGTCTGGACCTCTCTAGAAGATCCCAAAACATGGGCAAGTTCATACAGAAGCTGCACATAAAATTCTATTTCTGATATAAAAATACCACATACAAATTTTGTGCAAAATAAATTTCAGACTGTGCATAGTCTTCAAAACAATTCTGCACATTTCTCAAAAATAATCTGACAGCAAGCAAAAAATTGCTAAAATTATTCATTGTGTCCTTCAGTAAGAAAATTAGTGTAGAATTATCTCCTGAGTAAGGATCACAACAGTGAGACCTCACTAATATGAAAACATTTTGCAGGATCTCTGTCATATACTGCCGCTTTAAGGGGTTTACCATACTCCAAAGAAAAGCAGCAGGGGAGCAGGAATATTCTGTCCTCTGCACTGGCTTACTGCATGACATTGTCATTCTTCCAGTGTTCCTTTGTCTTGTGGGGACCAAGGTAAAGCCACATCTTTTAGCTAATAGGTTTTTCTGGTAAACAAAAAGGCATGATTTTACCTCGGTCCCCCACAGGGCCAGAGCAAAAGAATGACAACCATCATGCAGTAAGGCAGTGCAGAGGACAGAACATTCCTGCTCCCCTGCTGCTTTTCTTTGGAGTGCAGCAAGGCCCTAAGAGAAAAGCTCAGAAGGCTTCAGTGCTAGCAGGTTGTGTGGGAAGAACAGAAAAGAAT
The DNA here is from genome assembly GCA_030847615.1 of Gambelia wislizenii. Taxonomy (NCBI): domain Eukaryota; kingdom Metazoa; phylum Chordata; class Lepidosauria; order Squamata; family Crotaphytidae; genus Gambelia; species Gambelia wislizenii. The sequence goes on along the minus strand of JAUMIR010000003.1, from coordinate 223,652,743 downwards.
GGGTTGGGTTCTGCAGTCAATGAGAGCAGATGGGGCTTGTATTATCTCCTCAGATGCAAAAGCAGTTGTGGGTTATCATTGGTTATGCTGTTATGTGTCATGCCCCAGTTTCAGTCCCAGGACTCAGGTTCAGACATGGACAGTGAAGAAGAAGACCAAAGTGTAATACCTGGTTCCCAAGACCTCAGTTCTGGCTGTGGTACAGGTGACTATGATACAGATGGGGAAACAGAAGGATGGGGGAAGTGCCAGAAGTTGAGACAAAAAATAACACTCCCCAGCAGTTAGAGCATTCAGACCCACCAGCACCTACCACAGTTGAACTAAGACAAGAAAAGGAGGGGCTATGATGCTCAGAGCACTTAAGAAAGAAGCACTCATTAATCAGATAACATCTGGGAGATATTGTCAGAAAATAAATATCCTCATCCAGGAAGCTGTTGCTGACAGCCAACCTTTCTGGAGGAAGCAACCATCTCATCTCTTAAATTCCTGACTTCTTTTTCTAAGACTTCTTGTACTCTGCTTTGTGGACTGACCTTGCTACTCAATACTCCCTTGGACTGATGCCTTGGATTTACAGTTGCCCCTCCACATTCACGGGGGTTAGGGGCAGACAACCCCCGCAAATGTGAAAAAAAAAACGGGCTTTCCACCCCAGTCCCTTCCCAAGGCAGTGATGGGTTTTGTGAGAAGCCCCTGGCAGCCTTGGGAAGGGACTGGGGTGGAGAGCAGGCAGGAAGGAGGCTTTCCACCCCACCTTCCCAAGGCAGCGATGAGCTTCATGAGAAGCCGCTAGCTGCCTTGAGAAAGGAGTGAGGTGGAGAGCGGGTGCGCCAGCGGCTACCCCCCCCAGTCCCTTCCCAAGGCAGCAACGGGCTTTGTGAGATGGGCTTTGCTACTCAATACTCCCTTGGACTGACGCCTTGGATTTACAGTTGCCCCTCCACATTCGCAGGGGTTAGGGGCAGACAACCCCCACAAATGTGAAAAAAATATGAATAAGAAATGAGCCTGCGGGCAAGTGGCTTTCCACCCCAGTCCCTTCCCAAGGCAGCAAGGGGCTTTGTGAGAAGCCCCTCACTGCCTTGGGAAGGCAGCGGTGTACAGAGCGAGTGCGCCAGTGGCTTTCAATCCCACCTTCCCAAGGCAGCAATGGGTTTCATGAGAAGCCCCTTGCTGCCTTGGGAAGGGACTGGGGTGGAGAGTGAGCGTGCCAGCAGCTTTCCATCCCACCTTCCCAAGGCAGTGACGGGCTTCATGAGAAGCCCCTTGCTGCCTTGAGAAGGGAGTGCAGTGGAGAGCGGGGGGGGGGGGCAGGGCTTTCCTCGAATAATCAAAACTGCGAATGTGGAAGTCGTGAATGTTGGGGGGCAACTTTACTGTTTTACCTTACTGTCCTGGGCTGCCTGGACTCTGATAATTGTACACTCTGGCTGGTAAGCTCTGTTTTGCCTGCCTGGTAGACTTTTCTGATTACTTGCCCCGCTCTGGCTCCCAAGACAGTACAGTATGGCTGGAATCCACTTGGGCAGTTACAAATGCATACCTCAGAGTTGCACACTTGTGACTGTATTGTATTCATGATCCCTACATAGACCCCAGTTTAGGGGATACACGGGCACTGTGAAAATCTCCTAATCACTATTTACTGAGCAGCAGCTGCTGGAATCAAAGGGGATCTGTTCCCTTGTCATTCAGGAAGCAACTAACTGATGGTTCTGCCCACCTTTTGCATGAACAATCTTCAGTACAAGAGGGAATTGCAACAGGGACCCTGTTTCTGACTGTTACACTGGAAAGCGCTCATGGAAGCAGGTGGGAACATTAGTTAGCTGCTTCCTGGTTGACAGGGGAACAGATTCCTTCTCAGTGGCCGGTGCCTGGTAAGTGGGGATCAGGTGTGGTGGTCGGGATGGGATTCACTGCATAGCACCATAACTATGGTTCTTACGCTTTTGTAACTCCAACAGGATTCAACCCTATGTTTCTTAAAGTTAGATATCATTGCACATTCCAGGAGGAGGCATGTGTCTAGTGCTATTTCCCGTATTCAAAATTTTAATGATATGGAAAGCTCTCATTTCAATTTCATCACCTTAAGCCACCTGCATTGTCTACCCTTGTTTCATAATGGTTTGCAGGATGGAAATTCATGCAAATTTGTTTTAAAGAGCTTTCTGAACATGTGCATTTATTTATGAGTTTTACCCAATTTAGCCATTCTCTAAAGCGTGCTTGCACATTTTCTCCAATTTTGCACAGTTTGACCATTCACATTTTAAAATATGTGCATTGCTTTTGCACACTTTATTTCTCTGAATCTCACAAAGGTGTCAGTTCAAGAGTGATGCATTTCTTCTTGCCACACCTCCTGAGAGGTGGCGAAAGCCTGCTTCTCTGGAGAATAAAATTAAATTATTTCCCAAACCTGCCCCCACCCCAATTCTCAAATCCATTGTTATAATATCACTGTTTCTATGGTGAGAAAATATAAAATATTTCAATTGATATTAAAGTTCTGAATCAGTTGCATTCATTTTGTTTTGACAATTGCTTTTTTACATTTCAAAAATTGCTCCTTGGATTTAATTTACACTTGGATGTGGTTTTAATTTTGTAGAGCTGTTTATACTTTGCCACCCAGAGGATTAGTTTTAAAATGACATCAAATGATTAATGAAAACATGTTTCTTAGTGCCATCAATTGTGACTTTTCACAAATGACTAGCAACAAGAGAAATCTAATGCTCTTAATATTAGACAGACATAAAAATCTATATTTTATGTTTAGCAACATTAACATTTCATAGAAGGCAAGACTTTCAGTGCTCAGTACTGAATATCTGACTTCATTGTTAAGATGAACTATGAATTTTCCAATATGTCAAGCTTTCCCATTTTAAAGCTCAAGTAATGTAAAAATAATTATAGGATATAACAGAATTTATTGAGTGTGTGTGTGTACACAGACTCACACATGTGCACACGCTTTCTCTAAGTGCTATCAAGAGAAGGTAAAATATGATGTAATTAAGACTGAAAGTATTCAACATACATAATACTGTCACTCAGCCTAGATTGCTGCTGGGGGAGGGGCAGACACACAACATCATCATGATGGTGCAGTCATGTGATGGGGGCACGCTCAGGGGAATATGGTCCCATCAGCAAATAAATGTTTTGTACTGCTATGTGCATCACCATCATCATAATCGTTGTCAGCAGTGTTGTCATTCCATGCAGAAGTGTGGCTATTGGAGCCTCTCAGAAAGTTTATCAGTTTTGGATTATGAAACTGGTTGGGATGAAATCAGAAAAGGTAATTTATGATTTGGAGTAGGGGGTTAGTGAATTTGACTTTCATGAATTTGACTTTGACATAAGCTAATTGGTTCTGTGTTTCCCAGACTAGTGTTTCAGCCTAGAATATAGGCTGATGTCATCCTTTTCTGAATATTGCAAAACATTCTTAAAACAAAATGAAATAATCATGAAATGCATATAAGACTGTGTGTTTTGAACAAAATATCTTCAGAAATATGTATTTTAAAACAATATAAGCCAATAAATACATTTAAATGCACATTTATGTGAGCATGTGTTTTAAATCATAGATCAATGTAGGAACAGGAGACAAAGGACTTGTAAATGAACCCTGTGTCAGGGGCAGGAAATAGACTAACCCATCCCTCTTTAATCTGGATCCTAATTTCCCCAAATCAAAAGGTTAGGAAAACCAAATAATTTTAAGTTAACTTCTGCAAGTATATAATTCATGTAGCTTGCACTTTTGGCAATACAAAGCAATGTTTTGTTTTTTTAAAAAATCTTAAAATAAAAAAATAATAATGTGATATCCATGTTGAAGTGTAACATTATACATCATTATGTATTTTGTAGCTTTCTTTTTCTGCAGTTGGTTTGATCCCAGTATCCTACCCACCTCCCGAGCAGCTTGCTGGATGCCTGTCTCTCTTGCTTTAGAATATTAAAATAGTTAATGTTCAGTGCTAAAATAAGAAGTTATTCAATCAATCAATCACTTTATTTATATCCCATCTCTCCCCCCTCCCAAAGTGGGACTTTTTTGTTGCCAAAAGTTATTGGCAACAATAGGTATCCTTGCAAGCTGAAACAAATAATTTGGAATAAAGAAAATGCAGATATTCCAGAAATACCACTTGCTTCTAAGCAATCTGGATTTTTTTGGCTAAAAATGACCATGTGGATGCCATAACAACATATTGCTATTCATTTTTAAAAAAGAGCTTATTAAAAAGAATTAAAGCAATTATTTCTGGTGATGAAAAATATTCTATGAAAACAATCTAGCTACGTGTATGACTAACAAAATCCCACCATGTCTAATGTTAATGATTACAAATAGTGCTTTATCTATCATTTGTTTTCCTATCTGCTCATCCATCCAATGATCACAACCCTAACATACTTTAAAACGATAAAACATTTGTCCTGTTCAGCTAGGGAGAATATATGTGCACAGCAGAACTTTTGAACAAGAGTTTCCCAAATTCCTCAAAAATGATTGCATTCCGCCCAAGAGTGATGGTCTGTGAAGTACCTAATGTATTCTAAGTGCATTAGAAACTGCATACACAAAGAGCAGCTGTGGAGTGAGTTCTGTTCACACTCTAAAGACCTGGAACTGGACATACATAATCTTGTTAGAAAGGGCACTGATAAGCAGTTGATCCTCCTTTCCTCCTGCTCCAAATGGTTTATTTCAATCATGACACCAATGGAGGCAGTACACAGGGCTATGTGCATGGAACCCCATCTGGGATCCTTTCACAACACAAATTCATACATTTGTATCTAGCTGTCATTGCATTATTCTATGGAATCCTAGGATTTTCAGTGCAAGGAATTGCCTGCCAGAAGGCTCTCAAGTGTCACCAAACTGCAAATCTCAGGATTGCATGGGACAAAGCCATAATACTTAGGACTTTATCAGACCAGTCAAATACAGGTGTCATAAGGACACCTAATAATTGCAAAAGGTTGCATGTACCAGACGACGTCACCCTTTCGTGATCATGTATTGTTTTAAAACCATACTTTTTTATTGATGGCCCAAGCCGTCAATTCATCCCACGTAGTGATTTTCTGCCAGCATTGCCAGTGTTTGAATCTGCGCACCATTGTACTCATATGAATGCCGCGTCAATGGGCGAACACTTTTGGGTGAGATCACGACAGCCAGGTAGGGTATGCTCTTTATATGACCCCTCCCCGCATTTACTTGAGACTTTTTAAGTGTGTTTTTGTGCTTTCCTGAACTTTTTGTGTCTTTGTTTTTTGTTTTTTAATTTACCATGTGAGCATCTTCTTGCAAGATTCAGTGAGATTTGAAACCAGGAAGTGAACGGAGCTCCATTTGCTCCCTGTTAGTGCCTGGAAAGCCTTTTTAACGCAAGCAAGGTAAGGTCTGGTGGGGAAAGTTCTTTTGCCAGCATAAAAAAACCCAGAATTTAGGCCAGCAAAAGAACTTTTGAGGAGGATGGTCTGATAAAGTCCTTAGAGTAGAATCATAGCATTATAAGTGTGTAGTATGAAAGGGCCCTGGTATGTGGTTCCTATGTAGTTTGGACCAAGTATCAATTTTGGTACAAATAGTTTTTTTCTCCTCCACTTCACTGGCAACATGTTGCCCTACGCCATGTCCTTTCGGGATTCTGTCTAAATATTCTCAACAAAAATTAAATCCAAAATAAGAAATGGAACCATGGCATGATAATTCTAGAGGCTTCCTCACTTCAATATTTTGGGCTAGAGGCAACATGCAGCCCCACTGTGCTATTTTAGATTTACCCCACCTCACAGAAGCACTCATATTCAAACCTTTTTGCATTAGGAATAAGAAATTTGTTAGGCTTTTCTGGACAGTCTAACCATGAAGTACTGCAGTTTATAGCAAGTAGTGCTAATTGCAACTGTTACAAAAATTGAGTACCACTGTTTAAAATTTCAGTACCACATACTAGTTTATGGTCATCATAATTCAAGAAGATTACATGCTCCAAATGAAGATGGTATCAGACAGTGCCATACTCTTCAGATGCTAAATGAGGTGAGCTGATATATATCCCCAGTGTTGTAGAGATTATTATTCTGGGCTAATATTCCATTGAAGTAGCAGTACTTTTATGCCAGGTGATTGGGTTAGACACTAGGGCTTATTTTGAAGTCTCTGTTATTGTGTGCATGGCTGGGATAGGCAAGACACCAACTTTGATGTGCATATACAGTTAAACATTTGGGAGATTGTCTGTCAACTGTACTAGCAAATGTAAGAAGTTCAGCTCTCAGTCTAAGTAGAGTCAATGGGTTTTACAACTGTCAGCTTTGATTGTGTATGCTGCAATATTAGCATACTTGAAAGTCAAACCCAGGTGCAGGAATTCTTAACAGGCATTTGCCACCTGCAAGACTGAATGCAAATATATGCAAAGGCATTTCTTCACATGAAATTGAAACCATTGGGTAAAGTTGCTTCCTTTATGCTTTTGGCAGCCAGAGTGAGCAATTTCTATTTAAACACTATTTATTTATATAGGGGAGGGGGAAAAAACCCATAAACCATATTTTCCCTTGCTTTGTCTTATTACACAGTGGCAACAAATCCACACCATGGAGTTTTGTCAAATGGGAACTTGAAATAAGAAAATAAGAGGAGACCTCTATGTCATAGGTAACATCAAGTCTAACAGCTCCCAACATTTGAGTTCCCAGATGCTTGGCCATAACTTCCATAATTCTTGTTGGTGGTTAGTTTGCCCACCTCAGCAACTTTGGTTTGAACAGGGTTGTACTCACTCTATGGATCATCTTTGTACCTCATTGATCCATTTGTTGTTCGGGGCTCAAGTGACTTCTGTTGCTCAAATCTTCAAGCTGCATGGGAACAATTTGGCTACAGTTAACTAGGGTTGCCAAAGTGAAAAGTGGAGAGGGCCCCTGTCCTTTAACAGCTGTGTAGAAGAGGGACTATCAGCAGATGTTGATTATCATGCAACTAAGGACTTTAGATTTTATCAGACACATCAAATACAATGTCATAACAATGCCACATAGCCATGAAAGGGTGCACATATCAGATGACGTTGCCTTTTCACAGCTATATTCTTCCTCAAACCCGTAGTTTTTAATTGGAGCTTAAGCTGTCACTTGATCCCCCCCTACCGTTTTTTTGCCGGCATAGATGGCGTGTGAAACCTTTTATCCTTTTCTTCCTGTACTTACCCCGCCAGTGGCTGGTCTGTTGCAAACATTTCTGGGTGACATTGCAACATCCAGGTAAGTGACAAACTTTTTATGAGACCCCCCCCCCATTACTTGTAAGCTTTAAAGTGTGTTCTTGTTCTTTTTTTAAAAAAATATATCATGTTATTTTTGTTTTTTGTTTTTGAGTTGCCCATGTGATGAGGTCTCGCAATATTTTGCTGGATTTCAAAGGAGGAAGTAAACAGAGCTTTTTCTTCCTCTTTCATTTCTGGAGCTGCCATTGCTGGAATTGGAGGTAAATGCGTGGGGGAGTGTTCTTTTGCTGGCATAAAAATGGATTTTTTTTTAATGCTAGCAAAAGAATGCTTTAAAGTTATAGTCTGATAAAATCTTTTATCACACTATACTGTTATAGTGCTATTATTCCACTTTAACTGCTCTGACTTCCTCCTGTGGAATTCTGGGGTTTGTAGTTTAGTGATGCGTAAGAGCCCTCTGGCTGAGAGTTCTAACTGCTTCTCCCTAAATTGCAAATCCCAGGATTCCACAGGAAGCAGCCAGAATAGTTAAAGTGGTGCTATAACAGTGTAGTCTGATATTGTCCATAACAAGCAACACCTGCTGAAATTTCCTCTTCTACATAAGCATGAAAGGTACAGGACTGTTCTCCAGTTTTCAGTCTGGCAAGACTAAGGACTTTTTCGGACGTCTCAAATACAACACAAGCAGCCTCGTCGCATTGCAAGGCTGCTGCGCTTCAGGGCGTCTCTTTTGGATGATGCTCTCCCCTGCCGGTACTGTTGCGGTACCGCGGGGACATTTGAGCATTATATTTTGCTGATTTTTACTCACGAAAGTTGATCACGATTAAAAACCGGCGAAATATAACGCTCAAATGTCCCCGCGGTACCGCAACAGTAGAGGCAGGGGAGAGTGTCATCCGAAAGGGACGCCCTGCAGCGCAGCAGCCTCACAATGCGACGAGGCTGCTTGTGTTGTATTTGAGACGTCCGAAAAAGTCCTAACAGTTGCCCATGTTCTGGCAACTGTCTGTTGGGACTATTACAAGGTGTTGTATGTGGGCCTGTGTTTGAAAAAGATCTAGAATCTTTATTTGATTTAAAAGGGAGCTGCTATCATTAGCTGTGACCAGGCATTTCAATCACATTAGACCAGTGCTTAGTCACCTCCATTGGTTTGTCTGTTCTCTGTTCAAAATGCTTGTCTCAAACTATGGAGATTATCAGACGGGAACAAAAAAGCATTCTCATCTCAAAATCTCCTCTCCCGCCCTTCTGCTGTCCCTGTAACAACATAAAATGAAAACTTTTCAGACCTACCTTAATCATGCCTCGTTCCCTCAGCAGGGCAGCCCAGGAGTGAATGGAGCTCGAATGGAGCTCCTTTCACTTCCTGGATTGAAATCCCAGCTGCTCTTGCGAGAAGACAAGAGCACAGAAAATTCAAACTGTAAAAGGAAAATAACACTAAAAAAAAAAAAAAGGTTACACTAAGCACCTAAAAACACTTAAAACTTAACAAGTAACCCAGGAACAGTACCAAAAAAAGTGTGTCACTTACCTTGATGTCCTGATCTCACCCAGAAGTGTTCTGTCATGGACCTCCCATTGACCCTGGCATTGTGCCAGCATGATGGGGCACCTTTTCAGATGCAGGACATTCTGTGACAGAAACAGAATGGAGGATTCATTGACACTTAGTCCTTCAATAAAATGCAGCACCAGAGGAATGGCAGCACCATGGGTGCATGATGAGATGGGAAGGACATTGTCTGAAAAGGAAGCCCTTTAGGGATCTCCTGGCATTGTGATAATGCCATAATTATCATGTCTGATAATCTCCTGTAAAGCTGATGTAAGAGTAAGGGGCTTATCGCACAAGGGAAAAAGTGCTGCCCCAATAATTGCGCTTCCTGCCTTGCCTTATCACATGATATTGAGGTATTTCAGCTGTCCTGTTCTAGTCCTGTGGGAGATAGTGGTAAATGCTAGTCTTTTTGCCAACTGGAAAAATCTAATAGCAAAAAGACTCACCTTTAGCACAATCTTCCACAGGACTGGAACAGGAGAACAGCTGAAACACACCGACGTCATGCAATAAGGCAAGGCAGGACATGCTACTCTTAGTCTTCACTTCTGCTTCCCTTTCCTTGTGTGCTAAGCCCCTAAGTTAGTTGAAAGACCATCTTCTTACATATGTACTAGCTAGAACCTTAAGATTATCTTCAGAACCCCTACTCCAATTGTCCCAAGCAAGTGAAGCGAAGTGAAGCAGGTGGCTATCAGGAAGAGGGGATTCTGTGTAGCAGCTATGTAGCAGCTTCCAAAGAGTGGCTTGCCTAGCACCTTCTTGAGTAACAATGATTTCAACTGGTGTTTTTTTAAAAACTCACCCAAACTAAAGTACCTGTGATCTTCACACCTGGCTTCCTAGCCTCTTCTGTGCAATTTATCACATAACTGTAATGCTAAATCCTCTTTTTCTTTACAGGACAATTAGTTTTTATACTGTTATTATTTGTTTTGTTCCTGTTTTTAATCCTGCATTTTATCCATTCATTGCTTGTGAGCTAATTAGCTAAAGCAAACAAACAAACCCCCTCTCAAAAAAAAAAAAACAACCTTATTGGATAGTGTATATTTGGTAGCTGTATTAGCAAGTATTAGCAACCAGTTAATTAGCTTACACAATAAGGATATGGGCAATATGTGCTCTGCTGTCCCCATACCCCTCCCAAACCTCTCTCCCTCCTTCCCTCCCTTCCCCCCTCTCTTTTGCAGTTCTGCTGCTACATTGCCTCTTTAAATTCTCCATTGGGGATAATACTTATCCATAACGAAAAATTCTGAGAGACATAGGTAAAATTTGTGCTATGTTTTCACCTCCCTGAGTTGTTTTAGGCCTAGAAGGTGCTTTTAGATTTGAGGAACTCTGTGCCCAAAATAACCTTGGGGGCATGGTGATTTCCCCTATGCCCCTTTTAGAGATGAAAGGTGCTCTTTGAGGGGAAAAGGTAAACATATATTGGATCAACAAGGGGAAAATGCAGCCCTCTCATATGTGGGTGATACGTGTGGTCCCTGCAATTTTCCTATCCCTGTTATATAATCTTGCCCTGACTCTGCTATGAAGTTTACTTTCCAATCTGCTTCTGGTAGGACTTTCCAAACTTTTTCCACATACCGGTAGCTTAGTCACCAAGGATGCTATCCAGAATAGAGCAAATGGTCGGGTGAAACTGGTTCCTTTGCACAAATTCATTGAGGATATAATTACATTATGTATACAGTAGGACCCCTGTATTTGTCGGAGATTGTTTCCAGGGGGGCCCATGGATACTGAAAACTGCAGACAGTGAATACCATTGAAAATAATGGAACTTCCAGTTCAAAATACCATAGAGTTACCTTGGAGGACCTAAAAAGCAAGAGGATGCCTCTCTAGGCATTTTTTACAAAGACTTAAGGTAGGTGTGCTGTTCTGTGTCCCTCAGATAACTGAATCAGTGGATAATGAATCAGCAAATATGGGGGTCCTACTGTATTTCATTCACATTGATTTCACTGCTGTATTTATGTATAACTGCATATATTTATACCAAAGTTCATTAGTGATGGGCAAATCGGACCATTTCAGCTTCCCATTCCCCCCCCCCCATTTGTAACTTCAGTTTTCCCTGAACTTTGATAATTTTTACAGTCTTAACTTTGGTATGCAAATGTCTCTTTTTGCATTTTTAGTATATTATATACATCTCTCTTAATCCCTGCCCCTTTGGACACAGATTTTATTAACTGCACATTTTTGCATGCAATTTTCCTGATATTATGCATTTTAAAGTGTTATTCCCCCAAAAGCTGCATTTTTGTATGAATTTCTCACCAATATTTTCATCTTTTCTACATATTTTTGTTTGGGGAATACTGTTGCAAATTTCAAAAAAGTGCAAATCTTGAGAATTAACTCAAGGGTTTGGGGGTATAGATTGATATGAAACTTTCAAAGTGGGTAAGAACTTACTATCCCCCAAACTTACTATTTCAAATTGAAATAGAAACCCAACAATTTTCTTCACCATCCCTACTATGACTAAGTGAAGAATGGTCTCGAATTGAGGAGAAAGCAAGACTCGGAACGTATATGGTTTCAAGTTTGTGTTTCTTGGTAATATATCTGTTGTTCAGGTGGCAAAGTTCTCAGTGTTTGTAGACAGGAAATAGATATTATGACAGGAAAAGAAGAACTTTTCAAGGCACTGCCTTACGACAACAACAACAATAACCAAAATACTCTGCTCTTCTTGTCTGAAGAAAATGGCACCAACATTGAACAGCTTCTAGAGGAATCTGAGATTCAAGCAACTAAGAAATAGGAAGCCTGCATCATTCTTGTGGCTAAATTAGCCACGCTGTAAACTGTTATAACCATTGTTATAATTATCCAGCATGGAAGGAAATATAAAATCTTTCCATACCCTTTCTGCAGCACAGAACCTCCTCGGTAGCAAAACTTGTTTTATTTCAGATGGCACCAAACAATAATGCAAACAGCAGCTTCCTATAAAAAAGAGGGGGGGGGCTGAAGGGAGGACTGTTGAGAAGAAACAAATCTTTAGAGAAAATTTAAAGGCCCACTGAGAGTGCTTCCCTGCACCAGAAAGAGGCAGCTTGTTCTATAATTGGAGAGTGTAATGTCTTCCTAGCAGACCTTATTAGTCTGCACTTGTAACAAATTGCCCAGTGCTGGTTGTTTTAATCACTGCAGTCTTTGTAGAAGAAACCTTGCCATTATTATCCCTAAAATATGGGAAGCTATTTTTTTGGTCATGTTAATTAAGCAACATGGTGTTTTGTTGCTTTATGCATCTGCCTCTTGTCCCCTTTCCCACTCTCCATTTTGGAGCTCACTCTAAATCTATTAACCATCCTCCAGTGGCTTGCATATCTTCTTTGTTTAGTGGGTCATTTGAAAAATGCAATGATTTTGTCTAAATGCAAAGCACTCAATAACACCATTTGCATTTACACTTCAGTCCTTTCCCTTAGGGCTACTATCAGCACTACTGTTAATGATCTATATTTGGGGGATAGTAAGTTTAGAGAGATAGCATTTGGGCAGGGGATCAGCCCTATTTGTTTGTCTCCCCCAGCCAGCCATCAGATCAGATATTAAGCAATCTGGTTTAATTTGAAAGGCCTGTAGAACTTCAAAGGGAATCAAATGGTTGTTTTATGCATAAGGTGAAAACAGAAATGTTACAGTATGCTCTCCTTCATGGCCTCCCCAAGCTTTTAGAAATACTGTAGCTTCTAAAAATACTTGAAAAGAAACAAGAAATTTTTGTCTGTGTCACATTTCTCCCCATATGTTATACACTGAGCTTGATAAAATTACTAGCCTAGCCTATCTGATTAACATCTTGTTATTGTTGTTGCCTTTGATGCTGTCAAAGAATATGAGAAGTGCCCTGGCAGATCCAGTGAAGTTGTCTAGTTCAGAATCCCATCTTGGACAGCAACCAATCAAGGATATCCAATGTTCACATTTAGGATACACAACTGATGGCCATCTCCCCCATCTAGTACGTAAAGGTATCATGCCATTATACATTAGGGAGCTTATCAGACAGGAACAAAAACAGTGTTCCTGTCCCACAATCTCCTCTCCTGTTCCTGTCCTGTCCCTGTCCCAACACAATAATAAAACTTTTCAGACCAACCTTCAGGAGCAAATTGACAGGGCAGCCCAGGAGTGAATGGAGATGTAACCGAGCTCTGTTCACTTCCTGGAGTGAAATCCCACCAGTTCTTGCAAGAAGATGCAGCAAGCACAAAAACACACTTTAAAACTTCCAAGTAAACCAGGGAAGTTTTTTAAAAAGTGTCTCACTTACCTTGATGTCACAATCTCACCCGGAAGTGTTCTGGCAGGGACTTCCCATTGACGCTGGGATCTCACCAGCGAAACAGGGCACCTTTTTAGTCGCAGGAACATCCATGATAAGAATGGAACAGGGGATCTATTGATGGCTTCTCCTGTCAATAAAAAGCAGCACCAGCAGAACGGGTACATTACAAGGGGGGAATGACATCATCTGAAAGGGAAGCCCTTTAGTGATCGCCTGGCATTCATGTAATGCCACTTTTAACACATCTAATAATCTCCAAAGTCTCCATTTAACTATTGTGGATCATGTAATGCACATATGAGTATCTAAGTTCTTTTAAAAAGTCATCTAAATTTGAAGCCATAATTTTGTGAAGCAATATTGTTAGGGTACTTTAGAATACTAAAGACAGCAGTAAGAAGTTTTTTCTTTTGTGTTCAGTGAAAATATTAGTGATGAAATAGGTTATGATCTTACTTACTTCACATGCTACAATTGATATGTTGAGGATGTGAGCTGAGAGTATCTGACTTTGATTTGCCATGCCCCAACTCAAAGGTCAGCTCTTTTACTGTGTTTACTATCAGTGATGCAGTGATTAATTTTGAAGTACAGGTCCCACACATCCTGATAATCCCCATAGCCATATCTGAACACAGTCTAAAAATACACATAGCTGTGTATATTGCTATACTTGTATGTAAACACTCACATGCATGAGCCAAAGAGCAGCAATACATAGCATGATACATAATTGATTAGAATTACCTAACAAAGAGCAGTACAGTGGTGACCAGGGGCTTGTTGAGATGGGCAATTTACCTCCCCGCCCCATGTTGGAACCCTGCAGTCCAAATGATGCAGGGCTCTTGCCCTGTTTTGCCTCTGGGCATTCCTGATGATACCTGAAGCAAAGCTGGGGGGAAGCTGGGGTAAACTCTTTTAAAACATTTCAAAATTATCCCTGAGAAAACCCACATTATGTGGGAAAACCTGGATGGGTCCGGTGCAGCAGTGCAGGGTCCTTACTTGCAAGCTGATCTGCATTGCCATCCGCTGCTGACACTGCTGGAGTCAATCTGAAACTGAGAAGGAGGCCCCCAGCACATGATCAAGGGCTCCTGCATGTGACCAGCCTTGATCACATGCTGAGGGCCTCCTTCATGGCTTCAGAGAGTGTGACGTGTGGCAGTGGGGGAGGTGCCCCCGATACCTTATAGTGCCAATGTATGGACTCCTGCCTATTTCATCATGGTAATGTGGGGGGACACAGGCCAGCTCTGGGACCAGAATATGCTGGCTGGAAGGTGGCATATTCTGGCCAGTGTAGGTATGCCCCTTGTTAGGCTTGCATGATAAATAGTGAAAGAAGGACATAATGCATCCTCAAACAGCATAAGACCTAGCATAAGCTCAGCTAAAGGTCCTCCATGAGTTTCTTTCATCATTATTAAGGAGGGACACTTATCTCAAAGTCAGCAAACTAGTTCTGGTAGTTTTCATGTGAACTGGTGGCAGGTGTTTTGTAGTGCTAATGGGCTTTGATTCAAGATGATGCAACCCCCAAACTTGCATTACAGTGGGGATAGCTTACAACCACACATTGTTTCTGGGAAAATCCATTTTCTCCCCAGTTACTTTGAGGATTGCAGGTAAGCCTTAAAATGATTATTGTGCTACATGAGGGCCAGCATGGTAAGGTCAGATATGGCGATGCTCTTTCAGAGCCCTTTCTAATAACCACTGGAGTGAAGCAAGGTTGTGTTCTTGCTCCAAATTTATTTACATTCTTCTTCAGCATGATGCTCCAAAGGGCTACGGCAGAGCTTGAAGAAGAAGACGGCATCTATATACATTACCGTACTGATGGTAGCTTATTTAACTTAAGCTGTCTGAGGGCTTGCTCTAAGGAGATTTTCAGACGCCTCTTTCAGCGTCTTGCCACACAAGCAGCCTCCGGAGCAGTAATGAGGCTGCTGCGCGGCAAGGGGTCCGTTTTGGACGACGCCGTTTCTCTCTCGGTGTCGTCCATGAGTGTTGCGGCTAGCATTGGAGGCGGCTGTGCTGTTTTTCACTCAAGGAAGTTGTCCGTGAGTAAAACAGGTGAAGAGCTGTTTGGGCTGGAAGTCAACCTGAAGAAAACAGAAGTTCTTTACCAGCCTGCACCACAGGACGAACTCCATCATCCCCACATTGCCGTAGGCAAATCTGTGCTTAAGTCCATTCAGCAGTTCACCTACCTGGGAAGCATCATCTCCTCAGATGCCAAGATTGACAGAGAGATCGATCACAGATTAGCAAAGGCATATAGTGCATTTGGAAGACTTTACAAAAGAGTCGGGGGGGGGGTCGTTTACACAGGCAAATATTCCTCTAAACTTCCTGGCATAATAACACTTCCTGTCACATGCTGCTGTAAAGAGCCACCCCAGCATTATCTGAGCACAACTACTAGCACTGTTTATTTCCATGTTCGCTGGGGTGCGTGTTCTCAGTGGTTTGCATGAGAAGATACAAGTACGCTTAACAGTCTAAAAACAGCTAAATAAACAAGGAAAACAAAAACACAAGCACTGAAACGCACTTAAAAACCTACCAGCAAAACAGGGAGGTTCATAAAAAAAGCATCCAGTACCTAGTTTTCACTTTCGCACCTGGAAGTGTTCTAGCGGTGACCACCCATTGAGGTTGTAATCAAGCCAGCAGAATAGGACATGACTTCACACACAAGCAGTATCACAAAAAAACAAAACAAAACAAAAAAACTTGGGAGATCAATTAGCAGCTTTCGCCTGCTTATAAAAAAGAACGCCTTCTTCATGGCAGCAGAATGCAAGAGGATAACATCATGCAATAGGGAAGCCCTTTCATGGTTTCCTGGTGTCATTATATGCCATATTTGCTGCATCTGATAATCTCTCATTATTTATGCATCTCTTAAGCGGAGAAAAACGCACCCATCACTGCTAGAATAGAGAGCAACCTCTCTATGTCGGAACAATGTGAAATGTCCATCTTCAGTTTAAGGTTGTGGAAGGTAGTGCATTGAGCATATGCAGAAGCATTGGTGGATATGGATGCACATGCATATTTGGTTGTGCATTTGGTTACACATTTGGATTTGTATTGAATTTTGTAACATTGCTATTCAAGGCAGGAGGTGCATGGCACAATCAACACTCCCTGCTGAGATTTATACTGCATAACCCTGCTGTAAAAATCTTGGCCTATAACTTCAGAGGGAGGAGCACCCAAGGCCCCAAGATGTTTCCTGTGACCCTTCTAGATCTTTGTTTCCCTATTGCAAACTAAAATCCACCCCATTTGCACATACATACCGTAAGACTCATCTTAATTGGAGGAAGAGAGGTGTGTGATCTTTCTGTATCCCAGCAGTGAGGAATGGGAAGGGTGAGTTTGCAGCCCAGAGTGCCAAATTACCATTTTGGAAGGGGTCTGATTAGGACAGATGGCCACATTTCAGAAGTGGGCATGGTTAACAGTGCAAGAAGGGAGCCCAAGTAAGTGGAGGGGCCAAGTATGATTCTTATTAATTTGGACATCCCCCCCCCCATAAAACCCACCAAAGGCAGTTTGAGTTGATGCATGTCTGCTCATGTTGAATCCCAATACTATAGCTTCTCAGGCTACAAAGAAGAGCCCAGGCATAGCTTCCTGGGCTACAAAGCACAGCACGGTTTCTATGAAACAGGTTTGTTTGTTTTTTCCAGGCTGTAAAGCACAGCTCAATACCATGCAACACCATCCAGGAATTTAAATGTTCTCTTCCATCTTTTTGCTTATCACTGAGTGGAGATAATAGCATAAAATGCTTTGAGCTGGATGGGTCACTCCTACAGACTAAAAGTTCCCCTATACTCTGCTCAGATTCCAGGAACACATCTTCCATTCTGAGCAATTAGCCAGCAATTTCACTAGCAAAAGGTTGGTATGAGCAGGAAAGGCTGCCCATAACAATGATATTTATGGCATCAAGCATGTTTTTGACTGGGACATCAATATAACTCACTGGACCAGCCTCTATAGCGCTTAAGAAAATGTCTACTTCTACTTCTATTCCTTGTGCATCAATGCTTAACTTTATAATGGTAACTTTCTATATCATTTTCATTTGGAAATTCTCCCTCCCCCTGCACCAATCCAAGGATAATATTTACTTTAAAGTATTCTTGATAAGTGTATAAAGCACCACAAAGCACAAGTAAAACAAACTCATTTAGAAAGGAACTCATCATCTGACAAAGAGATCAGCAAACCCATTATACTTTTCTCCTTTTTAAAAAATAAATATTATTAAAACAATTCCATGTGCATATATTCTTCTCACATTTAAATGGTATCTTCAGATGGTTTGTTCCCTCATTAGTTACATAATTGAAATTTATAAGCATGCATCAAGTCCTCAGCATGAGGGTGCATTTTTAAAATAGTTCAAAGGGACTGAAAGCTCTTGTAAATCAAAGGGAGGAAATCAAAATACGAAAGCAGAAAACTTGTAAAAAGTTTATAATGTCTGGAACATTGCCAGAATTACCATTAAAATTGTAAATTTTCCCACTCAATAGATAGCTATGTAAAACACTGTATAAATCAATTCATATGCTTGCATAAACCTAAGTAACAACATTCATTTACAGCTACTCATAGCATTAAGATTTTGCTTTAAAAATAATAGAAGAACCCTCTATAAGGCTTTATATAATGAATTGGTACAGGCAGATTAGGAATCCAGAGATCTCCATTGTCATGCTTTTGGTGAATTCCCAACTATTCTTTTTCTCTAGGAAACACTACTTGCTGGAAAATACTGAATTCCTTTCACTCTCTATGTGGCTGCAAGAAGATGATAACCATCCCTTTTACAGTGTTCTTCTTTAATGTTATCAGCATGGTTGGGAGAAATAAACTGCATAATGTGCCAGCAACCTGCACATACAGTCTGTGAATTCAAGACTTTTATAAGGACAGATTAAAGTGATATTCTGTCATGGTTGACAGACCCAAAATTGAAACTATCATTAAAAACAGTTTGTATGTTTACATTTCCATTGATCCTAAAGAAAGCCTGTCACCCAAGGTTGCAACATAGATAAAATGATTGCTGGTCATACAGGTGAACCATATCAGTGAGCTGTATGGGATAGCAAATTACTTACATTTGTTCATATTTTAACAATTGGGAATAGATGAATATTTTCAACCTCCCCATGTTTTGTTTGATCAGAATCAATCCACAATCCTCTGAAAACTGAGAGGTTCTTCTAAGCTGCTCTGTTGAGATTGGAACTGTACAGAATCCATCTGCTTGTTGACACTGACGATCAATTATGACAATGATGATGATGACATATTTAGCCATATTTAGAAGAGTATGGAGTAGACCCAAACTGTGAACCTATGCCTCCAGGGAGAGTGTAACTCCATCTGACACAGGCTGAATCTCTATTCCCTGATCTGACTGACCAGGAGCATCTCTGTCTTGTGTGGATTAAGTTTCAATTTGTTTGCCCTCATCCAGGCCATTGCAGATGACAGACACTAGTTTAGGACCAGGACAGCCTTCTTGGGTCAGTGTGGAAAGGAGTGGTAGAGTTTGGTGCCATCTACATATTGATGGCACTGCACCCCAAAACTCTAGATGACCTCTCCCAGTGGTTTCATGTATATGCTAAATAGCATGGGGGACAAAACAGATCCCCGAGGGACCCAGAGGCCAACAGCCAACCAACATGAATCCTCAAGAAGGATACCATGGTCAATGGTACTGAAAGCCTCTGAGAGGTCTGGCAGAACCAGCAGGGACCCTGTCCAGTTCCCTGTTTAAGTCATCCACCAATATGACCAAACCTATCTCTGTTCCATAACCAGGCCTGAAACCAGGTTGAAATTAATCTAGGTAATCCACTTCTTCCAGAAACCCCTGAAGTTGGGAGACCACAACACCCCAATATCTCTGTATTAGACATACAGAACAAGCTGTGAAGTTCATTGTATCCTAGAAAATGAAATATATGGTGTGTTCTGTGCAAAAGAAAATGGGAAGACATAGAACAATCCAAAATTCTGTGTTAAGAAAATTAGAATGTTGCATTAATGATGGAATTTAATTAAACTGACAGATACATGTATGCCTAGACACATATTGCTATTGCAGAAAACAATCCAACATGTTTCTCTTGGTAGTCTGCTTTCTGTGGTGGAACTTAAATATATGGAAAGATCATTACCCATACTAAAAGGGCAGACCATGTGTTCCCTTGGGGTTCTGCCATCAGTGTTGGGACCATCTTCTCTGCTTCATCCATTTTGGAGTTTCTTTGGAAACAAACCTAGTTCAGAGCCACTTCCAGTATGATAGTATATAAACAAGAGCACTCATTTTTGTTACTGTAATGCATGGAAACCACATGTTATTCACTGCATGCTGATAAAAAACATGCAGTACTACCTGTATACCACATGGGCTGATCCAGAATAAATGGTACTCCCTCCTCCTCTCTCAGATCCCTCTGAACACACACCATTATTTAAGAGGTCATTATGTGTGAGAGACAACATGCCACAATCAAAATCATCTTTGCCCTCCCAAATCCTGTTTCAAGTGCATTTATTGGTCTACAGATGAGATATCCAGGGAACGGAACAAAAGACATTCATCTTAATATATGCTGCCTTTTTATTCATGTGTTTGCTAATGTAACACCATTAGGGTACAGAAGTGTCCCATTTCCTTTTGACCCTTTATCTCCTTCCAGGCGTGAATACCAGCACACTATCTTCATTCGGACCACTGGCTTTGTTGCGCTATCCGGAGCATTTGATGAAGTTGGCAATGGCAAGGAATTCCTTCTCATTTTCTTTCATGTTCTCAACAGGCTTGAATCTGTTTCTTTGGCTGTTTCATGTATTCCGACACATTCATTAATCACAGAGCAAGACACTTCCCTGTTTATGTTTCCACTTTACTCCAGAGAGCACCCAGAGAGAAATATCACAAGAATGCTCTATAGTAAAGAGAGAAAAAGAAAATGAGGGATGTCCACACTTAATGTTCAATCTCTCCCTGCTGTAAGCTCATCCTGGACTATTTTATTCTTGGGAAGGAAAGTTAAAATAATAATCAGGGAGCTTAATAGTTCTTGATAATCTCAGCTCTGGTTTCCCGCTGATAATGGGTATGTGAAATATGTTCATTAGGTTAAGCCAGGAATTTGAGTGTCTTTTCCAGAGGCCAGGAACACTTGCCTATGCTATCCTCATTAAGGCCAAACACAACCACTTTCAGAAAGGTGGTATCAGAGCCTGATCCGAATCCTGCTTTTCCAATAATAGCAGCTCTCTGTATGATTTCCCATGTTTTCCCTGCTCCTTTACCTCATGACACAGGAAATGTAGAGAGAATGATACAAGTCTTTTAAGCATTTGGTAAATATGTCTATTATGCACACAAAGAGATGATCCCACTCCATCATCAATTTCCTTCCACAAAGGTTGATATCTGAAGAGATGGGTGCACTTTATCCACAGAAGTTCTCTATGCTTTCATGGAGATCCTCCGCAGATAGAAAAGGCTAACATTTTCAGACATGTTGGTTTCACATGAGGATGGTGAGTTCAGAGAATGGCAGGGCTAGCATAATTCCCACTTCCTGTAAGGAGTACTCATGTTTACTGAATGCCTGAAGAGGAGTACAGATTTATCACGTGGTCTGCAACTTCATAGATTTTGATAATGATTCATTTTAGACTTAACCCTCATGAGCCCTGTTCAGGAATTTGGTAATTGCATCTGTTAAAGGAAATGGGCATACAAACTGGCCTGCCTTCTCAAGCTACAGTGATCCTGTGTTTAATGGAAAGGTTTCACTCATCCGAATGCTTCCACAAAGCAAAACAATAGTGAACCCTGTCTTATCTGGATTCTCAGTACAGGAATCTCTATAATTGTGTTCACCCAAATGCAGTTACATTTTCTTTTCAGACCTTCCCAGTAAATATGGGAGTGTTGTAGCTGGAGTTGAGTTGGACAAAGGGGCTTCAGAATCCAAAATTAGGGATTATCCAGAAGGCAAATAAGTACCTGGAAGTATCAAGACTTTCCAGTTCTTTTTTGTTTGGATTTTACTTGTACATTCATGGTTTTGCATCCAAACCTTTTTTATTTAATATCCTGGGTTCTACTCACTTTCTCCTTCCTTATGTTTGTCCTCTTCCCCCTCCCTCTGATCATGTGTCACACACAGAATCAGGTAACATTTCTAAACTTGGCTTGCACCAATTTTCTCTAAGCCTTTTAAAAATATTTTTCAGGAGTTAAAGTGTTTTAGAAATATTACACTAATTAAGCATTAGGATATTTTTATTTTATTTTATTGTTAGCATTCCTCTTTCTCTTGCTTGATCTGAATCCACTGTCCTTGGAACAGTCACTATGTTTCTTGGTGATGGTCAGCTGAGCTAGTTCCAGGATAACACAGATAGCCCGGTCATGGGAGGAGGTAAATTTCATAGAATCATAAGAGTTGGAAGAGACCATGAGGGCCGTCCAGTCCAACCCCCTGCCATGTAGGAATACACAATCAAATCACTCTTGACAGATGGCCATCCAGCCCCTGTTTAAAAACTTTTAAAGAAGGAAACTCCACCACATGCTGAGGCAGCAGCATATTTAACTGTCAAACAGCTCTTACCATCAGGAAGTCCTACCTACTGTTTAGGTGGAATCTCTTTTCCTTTTGTTTGAATCCATTGCTTCATTCCTAGTCTCTGGAGCCGCAGAAAACAAGCTTGCTCTGTCTTCAATATGACAGCCTTTCAAATATTTAAACATGACTATCATGTCACCTCTTAACCATCTCTTCTCCAGGCTAAACATACCCAGCTCCCTAAGGTGCTCCTCATAGGGCATGGTTTCCAGACCTTTTACCATTTTGGTCGCGCTCCTCTGGACATGTTCCAGCTTGTCAATATCTTCTTGAATTGTGGTGCCCAAAACTGGACATAGTATTTCAGGTGATGTCAGACCAGAGCAGAATAGAATGGTACTATTACTTCCCTTAATCTAGACACTATATTCTATTGATGCAGCCTGGAATCATATTGGCTTTTTTAGCTGCTGCATCAGACTGTTGACTCATGTTCAACTTGTGGTCTACTAAGACTCCTAGATCCCTTTTTACATCCTATATTGGTCACCCATCTTATGTTTCTGCATTTCATTTTTGTTTCTTCCTAAGTGTAGTACCTTACATTTCTCCCTGTTGAAATTCATTTTGTTAGTTTTGGTCCAGCTCTCTAATCTGTTAAGGTCATTTTGAATTCTGTACCTGTCCTGTGAGGTATTTATTAACTACCCCTCCTAATTTGGTGTCATATGCAAATTTGATAAGCATTCATTCTATTCCTCTATTCCATCATCTAAGGCATTCGTAAAGACGTGGAATAGCACTGGCATTTCAGGAAAAAGCATTTCAGGAAATGCTGGGTTAATTTAAACTGACCTAGGGAGTGGGAATAAAAAAGTCCTTGTAAGTGTTGGGAGTTCCTAGGGAATACCTCAGGATGGTGGGGGGAAATAATGTAGATCCACATCCCACCCTACCCCTGATCAGAAAGGATAGGAATAAAATCAGGGACTTTCTGATTTTTTCACTCCATCTAAATGGATGCTTAGTTAGGTTTGCATTAGAATACGAGTTGAATAATTTTTTCCTATGTCTTTGTTTCTGATTGCCCTCAGCTGTGGCTTACAGCTCACTTTTCCTGGTGTAATTCTCTGATTTTTTTTTCTGAAGTGGGCTAGAATATCAGCAGACTTGCTAATGTTTTCACTTGCAGCTATTGACATAAGATTTTAAAACAATAAGTAGAAGTTACATTTGATCAATAGCTAGAGCAAAGAGGGGTTAATTAATAACAACAGCCTTGACTCACATAATTGATTTTCTTTCCTTTTCTTTGTTTGTACTGGAATGAGAGGATATTTAGGCCTCCAAATATTAATATACACTGCAATGTATTACAGTAAGTACTGAGAATTTGATGAATGTTGACAGTGCCAAAAATTTGGTAAATGTCAACATTTACTGGTTATTGTTAAGATTTTAACAATTAAAATCTTGAATGATATGTTGAAATATTCCAGTAAATGTAACATGCACACACATATACACACCTAAGAGAGTTCAGTAAATATTCAAATATCATATCACATGTAATTTATCAGTTTTTGTATCAAATAACTATGATACAAATATTTCTGATATTCCCCACTAGATTTCCTAAAATCTTTCTAGGAAATAACAGTAATCTCTGCATGTTTTTTTTTTGTTTTTTTAAACAACATGTAGCATATATGTCTTTTTAAACTTTATTCACACTGGGAACCAGGAGAGACAAAGCCAGGAAGGGAATAGGTGTACTTTCTTGTAACTGACTAAAGGATTTTCTTCAGCACAGTTCCTGTGATGGGTTTATACAAGTAGGTGTAGACTGTGGAAAGGGTGCATTTGGTCACTGTCTGGATAGCAAAACTCTGATTAGGTTTGCAGGCTAAATGTCCCTGTCTCGTCCTAGGGTTTAAAATTCATAGACATTGTGTGTTTTCAACTGTCAGGACCAAGATTCATTTTATAGCTTTGATGTAGGAGACTACTGGAGATGTTGGTGACCTTCCCTGTGGAAATGTATAATTTCCTGTGGCGTGTATAAGATGGTATCTCCTTTTAATTAAGGCCATTTCCAAAATTCTGCAGGAAATCCACACAGTGGGTCTTCGAACAGCCTCACATATGGATCCCTTCAAATTCACAGGAAAGTAGAAAACTGATAATATTTTCATTTGCTTGAACAACTGAAGAATATTTTCAAAAGTTTGGGGGGGGGTGTAGAGTGAAATACATTTTGAAGAAAAAATGGAGAGGATTTTAAGGGATCCTTGAACTGCATTTGTGTTGGCTTTAAAAAAGGAGAAAGCAATTACATATTATTGCCTAGTAATAATTAAGTATGAATCAATCACCAAGAAAAATAGTTCTATCATTACCCATTTGTATACATTCATATGTGTACTTTTTCAAAAGACTGGAAAAGCTTTAGAACTGAAAAAGACTCAATGATTATTAAAGCATACCTTCAGTTCAATGTGGCATATTTCCTGAAAATATTTAACAAAAATATTCTAATGTGTTAGTGGTAAATTTGAAGTGGCACACACAGTATGGGTTTAGAATGTTTATATAGTCTCTGATTGATTCTCATGGAGCTCAAACTAATTAGAAATAAGGTTTATGTGAGGTGAGTAGTGAAACGGTGATATGGTGATACTGCAAATTCTATTTCAACCTCTGGCACAGAAAAATTATTTGTACCTGCACCCCTCTGGAATAGTTGATAATTTCAGCTCATTTAACTAAGTGGAATAAATCATTCAGCAAACTTATTTGCCTTTCACTGGATTGCCAATTTGTTTTCGTTGGCTTTGTTTTTGTCTCTTAAAGAGGAAGAACTGCATGTATTCCCTCTTCTATTCCAATACCTATTGGCAGAAACATCTTTATTTAAAGTTTGCAATTAAAGGAGATACAGGTTAATCCTCTTATCCACGGATTCGGTGTCCATGTTTTCACTTATCCACATCTAAAAAACATGTTCTTTCTAGGCATTTCTAGGTCCTCCAATGTGATTCTGTACTCAATTTCCAGCATTTGCCTTATTGAAAATAAAAGGGTTTCCTATTATTCACGGTTTCAGATATCCACAGGGGAAGGGTGTCATGAAACGTATTGCTCATGGATCAGGGGTCTACCCGTACTTTATGGTCCTTCTTGCCTGACATTGTGAAACTGACGTTTGTTCATTGGAAGCAGACAATTTATCTGATTTTTTTACAGACACGTAAAGGTGGTATGATGCAACCTCAACTATACTGTCAGTTCCTGTATCTTGTTATCACTTTTAAGCAAGGAGGTATTGCATGTTTTGAAGTCCATATGACCAAGAGACTAAGGACACATCCAGACTGATTAAAAACACCAGAAATTTCCCAGATTTTGTTCCTGCTCTTTCTTTTTTCTTTTTTTCTTTTTCTTTTTCTTTTCTTTTCTTTTCTTTTTTCTTTTTTTTTTTTTGAGATCTATGCATATTTTGTTGATTCCAGAATATTTCTGGTATGAATAGAAACTTTTTATACCAGCTCCCCAGATTGGTTAATTTTAACGCAATATAAAATTGGAAAGAAGAGGAACAAAATCTGGGACTTTTCAATCAATCCAGATGTACTTTTAAGAGTGGACAGAATATGGACACCACAGACAATGGTGTTTTTCACACTACTTTCAGGACTTTATCAGATCACCCCCCCCCATAAATATTCTTTCGCTGGCATATTTTAAAATGTTTTTATGCCGGCGAAAGAAGCCCAGTAAATGTTCTTATGCCGGCAAAAGAAGCCCAGTAAGTCCCGGTAAAAGGCAGCCCAGGCACTAATGGAGAGTGAACAGAGTTTCATTCACTTCTGCGCTCGTGATCTCCATGAATCTCACAAAAAGATGTGAGCATTTGGAATTTTAAAAAATAAAGAAAAGGAAACACAAAAAATGTTTGCACAAACACAAAAACACACTAAAAATATTATAAGTATACAGGGAAGGTTAAAAAAAAGAGCAAGACAAAGACATAAAATGTATGCACAAGTTCAAAAACACACTTTAAAAGTCCCAAGTAAACTGGGGAGGTAAAAAAAAAAAGAGTGTCCCCTACCTGGCTGTCCCGATCTCACCCAGAAGTGTTCTGACATTCACACTGCATCCATGTGAGCACAATGGTGCAAAGTTTCAAACACTGGTAATGCTGGCAAAAAATGTGCCAGGGAAGATTAGTTGGTGGGATGACCTGTCAATAAAATAGAACGGGTTTTTAAAGATATGATTGCGAATGGACATCGTCGTCTGGTATGCACACACTTTTGCAATCATTAGACATCCTTATGACACCATATTTGCCACATCTGATAAACTCATCAGTGTCATTGGTACAGGCTGAGGGCCAAGGTGGCTGTGTATTAACTGAGCCATCCCACTGAAGTGGAAAAGTGATAAACCAAGCTTGAAGAGCTGCAAACACCCAGACTATGGCTAGACGCCAGACAATGAATGTAATATCAAGACAGTGACATTTTCAGTGGGGTATCAGTGAAGCAATAGTGGGCAGAGGAAGAAAGAAGGAAAAAATGCTTAGAAATTCAGAAGAGCATCTTATTCATACCGAGTAAAATGCCATAGTACTGCAACTCTCCTCCATGTTTAATATACAGTTAATTTCATCTGGTCTTTACAAAGTTGCCAACAGCAAATTACTCCAGTTTATTTCCAGAATTAGTATTGAATCAATGGTTGAATGATGAATCAATGTTCGTGATGAACCCGGATGAATGATGAATCAATATTCCCATTGATTAAATGGGTCTACTCTAGTTGCAGAGCTGTTTGGGCTGGAAGTCAGCCTGAAGAAAATGGAAGTTCTTTACCAGCCTGCACCACAGGACGAACACCACCCTCCCCACATTGCCATAGGCAAATCTGTGCTTAAGTCCATTCAGTAGTTCACCTATCTGGGAAGCATCATCTCCTCAGATGCCAAGATTGACAAAGAGATCAATCACAGATTAGCAAAGGCATATAGCGCATTTGGAAGACTTTACAAAACAGTCTGGGGGGTCATTTACATGGGCAAATATTCCTCTAAATATACCGCTAAGATAGCTCATAGTTCACATGGATTGTAGCACAGCATCGCCTCATTCAGAAGGGGGGAAGGTAAAATACCCAAATATAGTGTGGCAAGGAATGTCGCTACTTTTGCAGCTTTATTTGCAATGTAGCACTTTACTGGCAGTGTAAACTACCATTCCGTTAAGGGTTGCAGCAGATCTGCATTGTGATTGGTTGCTCTGATGCAATGGGAGGGCTTAAAAGAGGGGGACTTGAGTTCAATAGCATCCAGGAAACTTTGAAAAATCCTCTCTGCTATTTTGCAAGTCTTCCAAGAAAAAGGATTCCCAAGATCTTTCAGTCATAAAGTTCCCATCTGTCAGCTCTGCTTGGGGGAGGGAGAGAGAGTGAGAGAGAGGGGGGGGAGGGAGGGGGACTGAGGGAGGGAGAGTCAAAAATCCTCTGCTATTTTGCAAGTCTGTGAACCCTGACTAAACAAATAGTGCTGAAAAAACTTGTGATAGGTTCACCTTAGGATCCTCGGCATGGCAGCAATGCCTTTCAGCAGAGACATTGCTGTCTCTCTGCTTTGGGCAGTGACTGAGTTCATTTACAGGCAGATTTAGAGAGAGACAGAGACAGAGCCACTTCATTGATCTTCCCCCCTGGTATTTTGGCAGTCTGTGAGTCTTTCTTTAGCTCGAAAATGCAGGGCTTCAAAGGAAGGTCTATGCCCTTCCCCATAAAGCCTGCCTCTGCTTGGGAGGCCACGCCCCCCCATTTTTTCAAGTCTGAATGAAAAAGCGGCATATTTAGAAAAAAAAAACCTGACTGGCACAGCTGGGGAAAAGAATTAAAGCGCAAGTTCCCACAATAAATCTGCCATGTAAACCAGCCCTGGAGTAACAAACACCTGAGGCGAAGCACAAAAATCAGTGTGTATAGTGCATTGTACTGTCTATTCTCCTTTATGGGTCTGATACATGGGTCACCTATCGCCAACACTTACGACTCCTCGAACGCTTTCATCAGCGCTGTTTACGCACAATCCTAAATATACACTGGACTGACTATATGACGAATGTTGCTGTCCTTGAGCAAGCAGGGATCACCAGCATTGATGCCATGATATTGAGAACACAGCTGCGCTGGGCAGGGCACATTTTTAGAATGGAGGACAATCGCCTCCCCAAAATAGTACTCTATGGTGAACTCACCACGGGTCAACGTAAGAGGGGCGCTCCAAAAAAAGTGATACAAGGACTCCCTGAACCAACATCTCAGGCTCGGCCAAATTAGTCACCAACATGGTCCACCCTGGTCTCACATCAGGAGGCATGGAGACGCACTATCCACAATGCTGCAGCCTTATTTGAGAACTCATGCCGAACAAGTCTTGAAGAGAAACGACAATAGGGAAAGAATCACAACCCGGAATCATCACCCAAGGAGACCTTCTGCTGTGCTTTCTGCAACCGGACATGTTTATCTCGGATTGGCCTTTTCAGTCATCAGCACACTTGCAGAAAGCGCAGGATGAGTCCTTCCTGAATCTTTGTTTGCAAAGAAAAGCCAGAGAGAGACTCTAGTTGGGACTGCCAAAAACATTCAGGTCACTTTTTAGGTCATTCAGTGATGGATATGTAAACAAAACTGACACTAGAGATGTTTTTATGCAAGAATCTTTAGAAACATATTTTAATCATCTTTGATTTTCTTCCTACTTTAGATCAGGTTATTCCGTTGCTGTCTTTTATTATTTCACTTGTCAGTGGATAATGGTTTCAATCAAGTGTAATTACACCCTTCCTTTATTTTTCTATCCCTTCCATCCACTTCACTTCACTTTTTGCTTACTTTGCCCTTAGCTTTCTGCCTCCTACGAACCTCTGCCTTTTAAAAATGACATTTCGAAATTGTTTCTGTAACTGCCAATGGCATTCTAACTTCTGCTGATATTGGATGATTTCCTAGATGAATCTCCTTTATGTGGAACAGTTTGCAAGGTAAGAACTGTAGTTGTCATTAGGGTATGACATACAAGTACTCTAGTAGCATTACATATACTTCTTACAGGATTTTAGCATGGAAGAGCCTGTAAAATTAGAACATTGTATAAATCAGAATAAAACTATGTGAATATCTCACTTCAGCAAAGCAGGTTTCCATCCTGCCTTGAAGAAGCTGTGGTGATGCTGATGTGGGGGAGGGGGCTTAACTCCACCTTACTAGAAAATTATCAGTATCACTGTCTTGTTCAAGGTTTTGGAGTACATTAGAGCTCCCACCTTCAGGGATTCCTGGAGGAAATTGTTATCTAGATCCATTGATATGGGATGCTCTGGTCGCACTGGTGGATGACCATACTCTGGAAGCTGGACAGGGGATGTGTCCCTGATGGTTCTTCTGGGCCTATCAACAGCTTTCAATACGCTCAGCCATGGTATACTTTTGAGTCACTTCTCTGAGGTGATGCTTACGGACACTGTTTTACAGTGGCTCTGGTCCTTCTTGGAGGGTCAAACTCAAGTCTCAGTTGTGTTACCTATTTTTTTCAACGTATGCATGAATCCATTGGGTTAGGTGTAACCAACATGCTGATGGCACTCAACTCTATCTTTTCTTTCCGTCTAATTCCAAGGAAGTTGCTTCAGTCATAAAGCTATGTCTGCTCTCAGTAATGGCCTGGATGTATGGGAACAAACTTGAAGCTTAATCCTCTTTCTACTGCCCAGTCAAAATGCAGATCTGGGAATAGGGATTCAGACTGAGGTATATGAGATTACACTCCTCCAGAAATCTCAGACTCATAGCTTGGGAATACTTCTATGCTCAGCCTTGAGACTGTATGCCCAGGTTTTGGCAGTGGCCAGGAATTCAGTGTGCCAACTGCCTACATTCCTGGAGATGTTAGAACTAGTTACAGCAACACATGCATTAATTATATCCAATTTGTATTACTGCAGCACACTTCATATAGGGGCTCCCTTTAAAAAATGTTCAGAAATTTCAGCAGGTCCAAAGTGCTACGATCATACTGCTGACTAGGGCTAGTTATAGGAAACATATAATTCCCTTGCTTAAATAATTTTCACTGGCTGCACTGGCATGGTTTTTGGTGTTACCCTAAGAGGTGAGGGTATGTTGGAAATCCACTCATGATGCGAAAATCTCCTGTGATATTTGGGGGGATTATGAGCTCAACAGGAGGCTTGTGAGAGGAGGGTAACTTCGGGGATCTTTTCACCTATGTATACCAGTACTAATCGTAGAGAGCATGCCAGTTAAAGTTAAATAAAGTATTTATTTACAGGGGATATACTAACATACATGAATATACACTCTTAAGAATGATACAATGCTATTGGAAAGTAATGCATGAAAGGTTGGAAGGAGAGAAGTCAGGGGTAGAAGGGTGATAGTTACCAGTCTCAGAAAATGAGGTTTGCATGGCAAAGAGACTCAGATCGCACCTCAGGGTGGCACAGAAGAGTCTGGTAGAATGGAGGGGTCCATCAGTCTGTGGCACACTTTAGGGTTCTAATATTTATACCCTATTCCATAGCTTGGAGGGGAGAATTTGGTAATAATAAAGCTTGAATGACTCTCCCAAGGAACAGACAAAGGAAACTAACTCAACTGATTGTTTTGATTACTGGAAGATAAAAATTAATGGGTTTGTGACAACCTTGCAAGATTGGACAGGAGGGGGTATAGGGGAGATTTATGTAGGGCATTAAGGAATGGTCATTTAATTGCTTGATTTAATCATTGCTGAAACATCCAAGGCTGGAAGAGAGCATTAGTACATACCCCTCCAATGACTGGGTTGTTAACACAAACCCATTACTGGGGCTTCCTGCTCAATCCCAATATGGTATTTCTCACAATTACATTTCCAAGAATGTCTCAGGTCATTGTGACCTCCAACTGACCTCTAGTCTGCCTCAGCCAACCTGACCCTCCCTGAAAAGTGTCTATTTCCAGCTATGAGACACCATGGGGAGGGGGTAGTAGTGCATACTATCAGGGGCATAATTCATACTGTTACTTATGACCTATAAATCCCCATATGGCTTAGCTACAGGCTATTTCAAAGACTGTGTTGCTATGTGAGGCTGCCTGAGTTTTAAGATTCTTGCAGGAGGGCCCACCAATATCACAGGTATGCTTGGTCTTCTTGGTGGCTGCTCCCAGGCTATGGAATTCTCTGTCACAGGAGACTATGGGGCTTACCGCACTCCAAAGGAAAATGGCAGTACAGAAGGTCTGCTTTCTGTGCTGCCTTACCCCATGATGTTGTCATTCTTCCAGTGTTCTGCCATTCTGGTCCCATGGGAGACCAAGGAAAAAACATGTGGTTTTTGCTAACAGGTTTTTCCAGTTAGCAAAAAGACACCATCTTACCTTGGTCTCCCATGGGACTGGAACGAAAGAATGATGACATCATGCAGTAAGGCAGCACAGAAGATGGAAACTTCCTGCTGCACTGCTGCTTTACTTCAGAGTGTGGTAAGCCCCTTAGTTAACCCTCTCTCTTGCCTTCCACTCTCTGGTAAAGATCTTATGTAGAAAAGTCTATTAATGGTGTCCATCTGCACTTTTATTGTTACAAAAATGATTTCATACTGTTTTAAGGTATAGTTGTTTTAAAATGTTTTAATATTGTTTTCAACTACTGATGTTGTGTCCTTTTAAAAATAGCATTAGGGTTTTTTTTTAATGTACCCTGTGTCAAGTCCGTTTCCACAGATATTCCACAAATATTCTCCTATTTCCAGGTCACAGTCTATTTTGTACCAGTTTTCATTGAGGTTTTTTTAATGGTAAAACCCCCATTTGTGTGTGTGTGTGTGTCTTTTTCTTATGGATTGATCCATAATCGATACACAACAGTCCACTGACTTAAAGCATTATACACAGGCATTTCAGAGATGCACGCAGTGTTTTTCTGTACATATTCATAGTAGATGCATATTGCCACACACATTTTCTTTTGTAGAACATATTATAAACCTGGAAATGTCCAGGTTTCTGGCAACAAAATGTGTGTCTTTTTGTGTTCATTCTGAGAGATGCGCATCAGGTAAATCTTTTTTAAAAACTTGACAGAGTGAATTTGTCACATATACCTATGCCAGACAGGTATATATAGTGCTATATTCCACTTTAACTGTCCTGGTAACATTCTATGGAATCCTAAGATGGTGAGTTTAAGAAAGGGCATTTAGAATTTGCATCCAGAGAGCTCAAGTGCCTCAGCAAATTACAAGCTCCAGGATTCCACAGAATGTTGCCATGGCAATTAAAGTGGAACTGAAGTGCTGTAACTGTGCAGTGTGAATAGCCCCCTTGCCAAGTGAACTCTATGGTAGGGTTTCCATATCATATTGGACTCACCTTGAAGGCACACAGCAACAGCAACAGCAACAACAACAACAACAACAACAACAACAACAACAGCATGTAACACTTAAGAAATATTTTTTTCAAAATTTGCAGATACTGGGGTGTGATTTGCTTCTTTCCCGATCACCACATCTGAGCATTGAACTGAGTGAATTTTACATATTATTGTGGCCTGCCACACTCAAAGAGATATTCTGTGGTAATGTGAGACAGAATCATGGAATCATAGAATTGTAGAGTTGGAAGAGACCACGAGGGCCATCCAGTCCAAACCCCTGCCATGCAGGAAATCACGATCAAAGCATCCCCGACAGATGGCCATCCAGACACTGTTTAAAGACCTCTAAGGAAGGAGAGGGAGTGCGTTCCACTGCCAAACAGCTCTTACTGTCAAAAAGTTCCTCCTAATGTTGAGGTGGAATCTCTGTTCCTGGAGCTTGCATCCATTGCTCCGTGTTCTAGTCTCTGGAGCAGCAGAAAACAAGCTTGCTCCATCCTCCACGTGACACCCCTTCAAATATTTAAACAGGGCTATCATATCAACCTTTAACTCTCTTTTTTTTGTTTTTCAGGCTAAACATACCCAGTTCCCTAACTCTCTTCTGATAAGACATGGTTTCCAGAACTTTCACGATTTTAGTAGCCCTTCTCTGGACACGCTCCAATTTGTCAATATCCTTTTTGAATTGTGGTGCACAGAACTGGACACAGTATTCTAGTTGAGGTCTGACCAAGGCAGAATAGAGCAGCACTATTACTCCCTTGATCTAGACACTATACTTCTATTGATGCAGCCCAAAATCACATTGGCCTTTTTAGCTGCCGCATCACACTGTTGACTCATGTTCAACTTGTGATCTACTAGGACTCCTAGATCCCTTTCACACATAGTCTCATTCGCCAAGGTGTCTCCCATCCTATATCTATGCATTTCATTTTTCCACCTTGCAGTACCTTACATTTCTCCGTATTGAATTTCATTTTGTTAGCTTTGGCCCAGCTCTCCAGTCTATCCAGGTCATTCTGAATTTTGATCCTGTCCTCTAGGGTATTAGCTACTCCTCCTAATTTGGTGTCATCTGCAAATTTGATAAGTATGCCCCTAATTCCCTCATCTAAGTCATTTGATAAAGATGTTGAATAGCACTGGGCCCAGGACAGAACCCTGTGGCACCCCACTGGTCACATCTTTCCAAGACAAAGCGAAGCCATTGCTGAGCACCCTTTGGGTTTGGCCGGTCAACCAGTTACAAATCCATTTAACAGTTAACTTGTCTAGCCCACATTTTACAAGCTTGTTTGCAAGAATGTCATGGGGAACTTTGTCAAAGGCCTTACTGAAATCAAGGTATGTGATATCCACAGCATTCCCTTCATCTACCAAGCTGGTAATTTTATCGAAAAAAGAGATCAGATTAGTCTGGCATGACTTGTTTCTCTGAAACCCATGTTGACTTTTTGTGATTATGGCATTGCCTTCTAAATGTTCACAGACTCTCTGTTTAATGATATGCTCTAGAATCTTCCCTGGTATTGATGTCAGACTAACTGGATGATAATTGTTGGGATCCTCTTTTTTCCCCTTTTTGAAGATGGGGACAATGTTTGCCCTCCTCCAGTCTGCTGGGACTTCTCCTGTTCTCCAGGAGTTCTCAAAGATTATTGCCAATGGCTCTGAGATTACATTTGCCAGCTCTTTTAATACTCTTGGATGTAGTTCATCTGGTCCTGGAGATTTAAATTCATTTAGATTAAGAAGGTATTCCTGTACTACCTCTTTGCTTATTCTGTGCTGGATTTCCCCTATTGTGTCCTCTGTTCCATTCTCCTCAGGTTGGCCCCCGTTTTCCTTTTCTGAAAACACTGAGGCAAAGAAGGTGTTGAGTAATTCTGCCTTTTCTCTGTCCCCTGTTAGCATTTTGCCATCTTCTCCGTGTAGTGGCCCTATCATTTTCTTCTTCCTCCTTTTGCTGCAGACATACCCAAAACCCCCTTTTTATGATCTTATCCTCTCTAGCAAGCCTGAGTTCATTCTGCACTTTAGCTTTTCTGACTTTACTCCTGAACGTGTTCGCTATCTGCTTGAATTCTTCTTTGGTGTTTTCTCCCTTTTTCCTTTTCCTATACATGTTCCGTTTTAAACGTAGCTCTGATGAAAGTTCTTTAGTCATCCATCCTGGTTTCTTGAGACACCTCCAATTTTTCTTCCTCAATGGTACTGTTTGAAATTGTGCCTACAGTATCTCCCTTTTGAGGAAGTCCCATCTGTCTTGATGTCTCTTCTCTTTTAGTATTCCTGACCATGGGATCACCCCCAGTATTTCCCTGAGTGTATTGAATTCAGCTCTCCTAATGTCAAGAATGTGCATCTGACTATGCCTGGCTTCTCCTTTCCATTCTATATCAAATTCCAGGAGAACATGATCACTCTCACCTAAGGATCCCACCACTTGCACCCCATTAACCAGGTCATCTCCGTTGGTTAGGATCAGATCTAAAATAGCTGACCCCCTTGTTGTCTCTTCCACCTTCTGGACCATGAAATTGTCTTCCAGGCAAGTAAGGAATTTGCTAGACCTTGAAGTTTTGGTTGAGTTAGATTGCCAGCAAATATCAGGATAGTTGAAGTCACCCATCACTACTACATCTCTCCTTTCTGCGTGTGTGTTCTTCTGTTTTAGAAAGGCGTCATCCAATTCCTCTGTCTGACTTCAGGGTCTATAGTAGCGTCTCACAATAGCATCCCTGTTGTTTCCCTCCCCTTTAATTTTTATCCAGATGCTCTCCACCTGGCTTCCTGTATGGATGTCATGGATCTCTTCACTGGTGTAAATATCGCTGATATATAATGCTATTCCTCCTCCTTTCCTGTTTGGCCTGTTTCTCTTATAAAGGTTATACCCCTTTATTCCTACATTCCAATCATGCGACTCATACCACCAGGTTTCGGTAATGCCTATTATATCATATCTGTTTTGTAGTACTAGGAGTTCAAGTTCATCTTGCTTATTTCCCATGCTCTGTGCATTAGTGTAGAGACATCTAAGACCATGTGTTCCTTTTACTTGCTGGCTGTGCAAGTTTTTTTTGCCTCCCACTGTTGGGTCCTTGCACTGGTTGCCTTGTTCCCTCTATGACAGTTTGACTATTTTCTCCAGCCCTTTTGCCTTCCAGAATACTATCTCTCTCCCCCATTTGACTCAGTTTAAAGCCCTCCTGATAAAATTCTTGAGACTGTTGGCAAAAATGTTTTTGCCAACTGTTGTGAGATGAACCCCATCCCTTGCCAGAAGTCTCCCTTCATGGAAGCATAGCCCATGATCCAAGAATCCAAATTGTTCTCGGTGACACCATCTATGGAGCCAGTTGTTTACATCGGCTATTTTCCTCTCCCTTCCTGGACCATGCCCTTCAACTGGCAGAAGAGAGAAGATGACCACCTGTGCGTCCATTTCTTTCAGCTTCCTCCCCAGAGCCTCATAATCTCTTCTGATCTTCGGAAAGCTGTGCCTTGCAGTATCATTGGTTCCCACATGGACCAAAAGGGAGGGGTAATGATCCATAGGCTTGACGAGTCTTGTCAGCTTCTCGGTAACATCACGGATCTTTGCCCCAGGGAGAAAACACACCTCCTGAGACATCTTGTCAGGCCCAAAAATGACTGCTTCTGTACCCCGTAGCAAGAGGTTTTTCTCTTCAGCTGCTTCCAGGCTGTGGAATTTCTTTCCCATTCTTACTCCATCAAGGAAAGATACCTATTCAGGTGGGATTTTTTTTTTTTTTGCAACTGATTGTTGCTGAAGAAGGAGGGTGTTGATGCTTTACCTTTTTTCACTGTTGCCTTTTAAACTTGCTTTTAATTCTGTTCTGTTCAATTAATAAAATTGCTTAAATTATGTTTTAATATTATACTCCTTAATGTTTCTGTGTCCAAGATCATGTTTGCTGGCATAACTACACAATGGAAGTGGAAGAGGGAGAGGAAAATGATGTGCAGGTACTGCAGAGATGCAGGGGAGAATAGCAAAAGCCATCCCTGTGAAGAGACAAAACTGTCCTGTGCACCTCCTGAATTTTTTATTTGGGGAACCAGCAGGGCAACTATATATCCTGGTGGAATTTGCTTTCATTCCTGCCTCTCCTCGTCACCTCTAAGCCTTGGATGAACAGAGCCTTATAGAGATATATGTGAGTCTTTTGCTCATGTATAAGTCACCAAGAGGATTCCAGACCCTTTTTAATTATTCTTGTTATGAGTCTCCTTGAGTCCCAGTCTTGGAAGAAAGAAAGGAAGGATATAAATCAAATGCTTAAATAAATAAAAGTGCCACATCGGCATGTGTTGTGTACTTGGGTGACCCCAGTGGTGTAAAATATATAGATTATGAAACTGGATTATGAAATCCAGATCATCAGCTTTGCTGTGTGTTCAGAGACCAGAGAAAGAGCAGACATTTCTCTGGTAAAACCCAGTCGTTTTGGGTACGGTAGTTCTGCTTGAACTACTTTAAAGCTCCAGGTCACTTGAGATTTGCTTTGAGGTTTCTGATCAAACAAACCACAGAACTGAAGACTAAACTCTTCCTAAATGGCTTAGGTTTTTTTTTTTTTTCCCCACTCTCTCTCTCATTCTCTCTCTCTCAGCCTGATTATACATCAGGATTCTATGAAACCACAGTGTTTCCATCCAAAACCATCTATTGCCTCGGTTCACTTGAAATAGCCTAGGTTCACTGGAAAGATCTATGAACCTTGACCAGTCGTTTGGCAGAGCTCCACTGAACGGAATATCAGGACATTTATGCAACATTTATGAAATGGAACATTTATGCAACTGCTTCTCTCTCTCTCTCTCTCTCTCTTTCCCTCCTCCTCCTCCTCCTCTTGGTCTACTGTATTGGTCTCCACAGGGTACATCTGGAATTTGATTTTGTATAAAAAATAGTGATGAACACAAGGCTAATAGTCATGGGGGGATGAGAGAAGAAGAGGAAGTTGTGTAATATTTTTCCTCTTCTTTTGTCAGAAGACTGGTCACAGATTATACATATCTCAGGCAGCATCCCAGGTATAGTGAAGCCTAAACAAGAATGTATAACAGCACCAGCTCATATCTGCCTTTTCTTTTCATGCCTTCCTTCTCCTCCTCTCACTGATCCTTGTGACCATTTCAGTTGTAAGCTCCTCAGAGGTTAGAGAACTTTTGTCTTTACTTCTTCTACAAAGTGCCATGTTTATCAATTGTACTATGTACAGTAAGTAAGTAATAACTATACTGATATTTTCATGAGTTATTTGGTACCAAAGGTTTAGGGCAGAAAATGGGAACCTGTGGTCCTCCAAATGTTGTTGGATCCCAATTCCCAAGGACAATGGACAGCATTATTGGGGATTGTAATTCAGCACTATTTAGACAGTCACAGCTTTGCCGCCCCCAATTCAGGGGTCTTGATTCCTTTAAGTGTGCTGAAATCTCTTCCACCTTGGATACTGTTTGTACTGCTTTCCTGCTGCTGTCATTCTGTTTTGCTGTTATTGTTTTTCCATGTGTATAAATTTAAGGCACTCCTGATGGAATCATACCCCTTCATGTGGGCTGAGATTAAACCCCATTGAACTCAAGTTGGTTACTCTGAGTAGACATATACAGAATTGCACAGATATAGAAACTTTGTCTCAGAGGTACTTCACACTTTATTTGGACCTTCTCATTATTAAGGCTTTCAAATTATGGGATTGGTGAAGCCTGGCGATACAGGCACTTTTAAGGCCACAGAGTGATGTGGTTTCAGAGAAGCAATTCAAAGATTGGAAGCAACAAATTAGTATTGTTACCTGGAATCAGTTACCTTTCTGTAATGGAGATCTGAAAAGTAACACAATGAGTGGGAACAACATAACTTTGTTTGGATGTATCAAGTAATATACTTTCTTTTAAAAGGTGTTTTAAGAGGTATTTGAGCTGATATTTTACAGGCTGTATGCTGCTCTGTTTAAAACAGGGCTGGGAAAATGTATCTGTTTTTGTGGTCTCCAGGGCAGCCCAGGGTCCACAAACTTTGGGCCTGTCTATATGAGGTAATAAAATGTGGATTGGTGCATAGTAATGCCAATTCGCAGCAGCTTTCATTTGTCTCCACAGGTTTTTTTTTCAAGATTGCTGATGTGCAAAGCAATTTGAGTGGGCATACCAATGAATCAAGATGGTGGGTGTGGGCGAATTGTAGTTTTATTCTCCCCAAGTTGCCACTGCCAAACAGCATTTTTTTAAAAAAAATAAATAAATCTAAGGTGCTGAAGTACAATCTTCTGCTTAAATAAACAAAACAATACTAAAAATATAAAGGCTGTTTCATTGCCTCAGTGCATGCTTACAATGGCAAAAATCCAATATTGTGGTTCTGGGTGCTGCCTTGTTAGCAAGCTCTGGCCCCCATGCATGTCCAACGAATCAGCTAACCACTTCAGGAATGCATAGCAATGCAATTTGGTTGTCCTAACAAGCAGGAGTGCACATCTCCCCCACAGTTTTTTTTTTAAACTAGGGGGGAAAAAAAACCCAAACACTTTTCTGGCATAGTTTTTGCAGTTTTTGGTCCCCCTTCTTCTGAATACCATGATTCAACATGGGATCTCATTAAGACAGATGGAATTCCCCACGAATTCCATGGGGAGTTTTTTCACCATCTAGACAGGCCCTTTCCATGCATATCTATTCAAAATGACCTATTGGGGGGTGGGGGGCATTTTGCCATCTATTTGCCCCCCCCTTATTTTAGGTCCAAGGGAGGCCTTTAGTAAAACTGGAAGTAAACTGGAAGTGATTAAAATAGCCCATGGGGAAACTTAAACGTGATGAAAATGCCCTCACACTCACAAGAGGGCATTGGGAGGTATTTGGGGACCAAAAAATACCATCCCCCCACAAAGGTGAGGAGTGCAGTTGGGGTGCAGCCCTCCAAGGTCTCCTATGGGGGTTAATATGCCCCCTCACAGTTGCCCACCCTTCCTTTAAAACAATTCATGGTGCTCAAAGGGTGGGCAAACAGCATACAAGTTGCTTAAGGTGGCTGCAGCTGGAAAGAAGAGATGTGGCATAACTGAAGTGCACAGTTTATTAAATACTATGCTTTAGGACAGCTTTCTCCAACTTGAAATCTTCTTGATTTTCTTAACTACAAATCCACTATCCCCAAGTGGAAATGAGATCTGTATGCATCTAAAAAGTACTGGGAGGGGGGAAGGCAATTTTGACTTGTCAAAGAACACTTTTGAAGCCAACTGCAAAATGTGCTACTTGTAGGCAACAGTGTTGACCAAATTCTAAGCAATTTTCTCTGCTAGTCCCATTGTTTCTAATGCCAGTAAAAATTATCAGCATAAGGATAACTTCATTACTTAAATTTTTCCCTCATAATGTAAATGGATTAGACTGTCACCAATGGTTAACAAAACTTGCAGAGATATTGTAAGGAAAGCTAAAGCTCAACTTGAGTTATGACTGGCTAGGCAAGCAAGGAGCAACAAAAAGGCTTTGTTTGTTTTCGAAATATGTTTGAAGAAAGAGAGAGTGAGGAAGGAAATGATGGAACCATTGCTCAGCAAGGCTATTAAAATGCTAACAGATCACAATGAAAAGGCATAACAGTCAAATACCTATTTTGCTTCAGTTTCCTCCCCGCAAAAACGATCTGTTTGCTTCTATATATCAGAAGAGACTTTGGTAAGGAATCTGGGTTGCAAATCACGATTGATTAAAAGTTAGTCAGGAATCACCTAAATGAGTTCAAATCTGCATCCCAGAGTACTGAAGGAACTTGCTGACATACACACAAGATCCACTTGCCATCATTTTATTTTTTAGAAATCTTGGAGAATGGGTAGTTGCCAGGGGGCTTGAGATGAGCAAACATTCTCTCTCTCTTAAAAAAAAACAAAAACAAAAAAACAAAAAAAAAGAAGATCCAGGAAACTACAGGTCAGTCTGCCTGACCTCAGTACCAGGAAAAATATTAGACTGGATTATACAGGTGTCCATCTGCAAGTATTTTGATGACAATGCAGTGATAAGTAGGAGCCAGCATGGGTTTGTCAAAAACAAATCCTGCCCAACTAACCTTATATCTTTTCTTTAAAAATTAAAAAAAAATGGGCCACTAGTTTAGTACTTGGCAGGAATGCTATAGATTTCATTTATCTGGATTTCAGCAAGGCATTTGATAAGGTCCCCCATGATATTTTGATTAGCAAACTGATTAAATAGAGAATAGATGGAAACATTATTAGATGTATCCATAATTGGTTGGAAAACCATGCTCACCGAGTCATAATCAGTGATTCAAATTGGTAGGAGGCCTCAAGTGAAGTGCCGCAGGGTTCTGTCCTGGGGCTGACACTCTTCAGTATATTTTTACATTAATTAGATGATGGAGTGATGGGAAACATTATCAAATTTGCAGAGGATACAAAACTGGGATGGGTAGCTAACACACTGAAAGATAAGAACAGAACTGATAAACTACAAAACCAGGCTGAAATTAATAAAATGAAATTCAACAGAGATACATGCAAAATTCTATGTTTAAGTGACAACAACCAAGTAGCAGTCTCTCCCTCCTATATTCTGTGCTGGTCAGTCCTCATCTACAATTCTGTGTTCAGTTTTGGGTGTCTCATTTTTAAAAGGATATAGACAAGTTGGAGCAAGTTCAAAGAAGGGCAACACGGATAATAAGAACTATGAAGAACAAAATATATGAGGATAGGTTGAAGGAGCTGGACATGTTCAGCTTGGTGAACAAAAAACTGAGAGGTGACACGATACACTTTCTAAATGCCTCAAGGGCTGCCACAAAGAGGAGGGTGCAGGCTTGTTCTCTGCTGCCTCAGAATTGGTCTAATAGTTAGAAGGAACTTTTTTGACAGTGAGAGGAGTGTGGCAATGGAACCAATTGCCTAGAGAGGTGGTGGGGGTCTCCTTTTCAGGATGTCTTCAAAAAGAGGCTGGGCAGCTACCTGCTGGGGATGCTCTAGCTGGAGAACCTGCATTGAGTAGGGGGTTGGACCTGATGGCCCATCAGGGCCCTTCCAACTCTATGACTCAATGAAATCATGTTGAGGTTCTTCTACTAGTTTTACAGTCTATGGAAAGACTTGGATCAAAGAATCTGCCACCCCATAGCTCTAAGGTCAATCCTTTACATATCTACTCAAAAGTAAGTTCCACTGAATTTAGCGAGGATTTCTCCTAGGTAAATGCATATAGGGTTTCAGCCTCTGTCCTTTGCTCACACGTAAACAAATCTACAGTCATCCGTCCACATTCGTGGGGGTTAGGTTCCCAAGCCACCCGCGAATGTGAAAAAACCGTGAATAACACAAAAGCCTCTTTCAAACAGTTTCCGGCAGGGAGGGAGGGAGGAGGGAGGGAAGGAGGAGGAGAGGAGGTCCACTCACGCTGCTGCTCACTACCGAAGGGGTGTCAATGCAAGTGGCTTGCCCATCCCTGGCCACTGCAGGGAGAGAAGGAGGGAAAGAGGTGAAGACTCTGCAGCTGAAGAGAAAAAAATCCAAACACCAAGGGAAGGAGGGGTTGTGGTCAGAATGGGTTAAAAAGGGGGCTATTCAGTGAGGATACATGTGGCTTGCCCATCCCTGGATTCCTCCCCACATGCCACTGGCACCACCCCCATCAGAAAACCCCTGTTTTCGGCTGGCCACCGCAGGGAGAGATGGAGGGAAAGAGGTGAAGACTCTGCTGCCAAAGGAAAAAAAATCCAAACACCAAGGGAAGGAGGGGGGTGGTCAGAATGGGTTGGCTATTCAGTTACGATACAACTGGCTTGCCCATTCCTGGATTCCTCCCATGCCACTGACATCCTCCCCCAGAAAAGCCCCATTTTAAATCCATCCGGCTGGCCACCGCAGGGAGAGAAGGAGAGAAAGAGGTGAAGACTCTGCAGCCAAAGGAAAAAATCCAAACACCAAGGGAAGGAGGGGTGGTGGTCAGAATAAAAAGGGGGCTATTCAGTGAGGATACAAGTGGCTTGACCACCCCTGGTTCGCCCCCCCCCTCATGCTACTGACATCCTCCCTCAGAAAGCCCCGTTCCATATCCATTAGGGTGGGCACCGGCAGGGAGGGAGGGGGAGATGAAGCTCACTCAAGCCAAAATGGCGCTGAGAGTTTCAAGGCCGTCCTGCTCAAAGCATGAGGGTTTCCTTGACCTTTGCCTCCCCCCCCCACAACTAACAGAATTGCTTTTTAACTTACATTTTGCCCCATGTCTCCTCAAGGCCAAAACAAAAACCGGGCCTCAGTTCTCTACTG
Organism: Gambelia wislizenii; assembly: GCA_030847615.1. NCBI lineage: Eukaryota > Metazoa > Chordata > Lepidosauria > Squamata > Crotaphytidae > Gambelia > Gambelia wislizenii. The sequence goes on along the minus strand of JAUMIR010000003.1, from coordinate 223,610,119 downwards.
GTCATAAAACTCACTCCCCTCTCTTTCTAATGGTACATTCAGCCAGCCAAGTCGCTGGAGATTAAGCTCCTCCTCTTTCTCTCAATACCATTTCCCTCCAACATCAAGCACGAGGCAAGCTCAATCAGGAGATCTGTCTAATATCCTGAGCCACTGCGTGCTGTGTCCAACCTCACTGTGGAGATTCATCTTTCAGTGTGTTCTGTGCAGTACAATATCTCTCCAACCAAAACCAATTTGAACTGTACGAAGCTGAGGATGGGTCCAAAGTGTGCTCCTTCTACTGCCTCTAAAAGTGCACCCAAGAGGCAAAAAAAAGTGATGACCCTAGAAGAAAAGGAAAAAAATTGGACATGCTGCGTTCAGCAAAGTCAGCTGCTGAGGTTGCCCACCATTATGGTATCAATGAGTCCACAGTAAGGTACATAAAGAAAAAAGAAGGTGACATTCGTAAAGCCATTGCTACAGCTGCACCATCAAGTGCAAATATGCTGCATCAGGTAAGAGATCCTTACAACTCTCGTGTGGAGAGTGCCAGTTTCATATGGGTGCAGGATTGCAACAAAAAGGGCATTTCTGTGGACTCCAATGTGATAAGGGAAAAGGCAAAGTCCTTGTATGTTTCCCTGAGGGACAGTGAAGGCGAAGGGTCTACCTCTTCTGATTTCCAGGCCAGTAAGGGCTGGTTTGAGAATTTTAAGAAACGCTTTGGCCTACACACTATCAGAACAACAGGAGAACAGTCTTCTGCTGACCATGAGGCTGGCAGTAGGTTTCCTGGCATCTTGAGGGAACTTATTGAAGAGAAAGGGTATGAACCAGAACAGGTTTTCAATGCAGATGAAACTGCCTTGCTGTGGAAGAAAATGCCTCAGAGAACATACATCACCCAGGAAGAGAAACACGCACCAGGCTTTAAGGCAGCAAGGGATAGGCTAACCATGCTGTTTTGTGCAAGTGCAGCTGGCCATATGATAAAGCCTGCTCTAATTTATAAAGCTACTAACCCCAGAGCCTTGAAGGGGAAGGATAAGTTGCAGCTGCCAGTTTTCTGGCTGCATAACAAGAAAGCATGCACAACAAGAACCCTTTTCCTGGAGTGGTTTCACCAATGCTTTCTGCCAGAGGTGAGAAGATACCTTGCCAGTAAGGAAAAGGCTTTTAAAGTTCTCTTAGTACTGAGCAAAGCCCCTGGACACCCAGATTCCAGTGAGTTCAACACTGAAGGTGTTACTGTTTCCTATTTGCCCCCCAACACAGCATCTCTCATCCAGCCTTTCGATCAGGGGGTAATAAGGACATTTAAAGCACACTACACACGTTTCTCGATGCAGAGGATTGTGCAGGCGATGGAAGAAGACCCCAGCATGGAGAATGTTGTGAAAATATGGAAGGGGTATACAATTGCTGATGCCATAACAGTGATTGATCGAGCCAAAAAGCCATCAAGCCAGAGACAATATACTTGTGCTGGAAGAAACTTTGGCCAGAATGTGTCAATGAGATCGCTGTTTCTACAACTGAACCAATCCAGGACATTGTGGAAGATATTGTGCAGTTGGCAAAGAGGGTGCTTGGGGAAGGGTTTGAAGATATGGATCCAATGGATAATTAATACCAGCCCCACTGAGTTAACAGAGGCTCACCTAATTGAGCTGACCCTTCCAGAGGCAGAGGTGGGAACAGATGATGAAGAAGAAGAAGAAGTAGTAGAAGTGGAAGATAAGTTCACACTGGACAACATCGCACAAGGTCTCCGTATGTTCAAGTCTGCGACAGATTTCTTTTATGATATCAGCCCATCCATGATACACTCTTTGAAGTTGAAGAAAAAGGTGGAAGAGGCAACATCAACCTACATAAACATTTTCAAAGAGATGAAAAGGAAAAAGAGCCAAACAGAAATCACTATGTTTTTCAGAAGGTATCCCTGGCTTCCATTTCCAACCCTTCCACCTCTGGTATGTCTACAACCACCCTGCCACCACCTCCTTTGCATATGGGACATGTTGAAGAGATCCAGGAAGAAGACCCTGATGAGTGACTTGCAATTCTTTAAAAATTAACACTGTCAAGTTCTAATAAATATTGGTGGAATGGTTACTTGAACCTGTGTAAGTGTCATAACTGTACTGTAATAACTGTGTGTCAGGAGCAAGTTCAAGTGGGAGAGCCACAATGCCTGTGCTGGTATCTGAAAGACTCAGAGAATCATGAAAGACACCCCCAATGGCCATCCAGTCCAACCCCATGCCCAGTGCAGGAACCCACAGCTCAAAGCAGTCCTGAGAGAGAGACTCGTGGAAGAAACCCCAAAGGGACATCCAGTCCAACCCCATGCTCATTTCAAAAACTCAGACTCAGACAGTGGGAGGAGATCCCAAGAGTCATCTAGTCCAACCCCATAGAGGGTTAGATACTCCAGCAGCTTCAGCTGCTGCTAAAATCACCTTTGGTATGGAAGGGGGCAGAGTGATTTGCAAATCCCTTGGAGGAGTTGCTGACCTGAATGGGTTTAAAACGGGGCTTTTCTGAGGGGTGGTGCCAGTAGCATGGGGGGAATCCAGGGATGGGCAAGCCACTTGTCTCCTCACTGAATAGCCCCCTTTTTAACCCATTCTGACCACCACCCCTCCTTCCCTTGGTGTTTGGATTTTTTTTCCTTCGGCTGCAGAGTCTTCACCTCTTTCCCTCCTTCTCTCCCTGCAGTGGCCAGCCGAATGGGTTTAAAATGGGGCTTTTCTGAGTGAGAATGTCAGTAGCATGGGGAGGAATCCAGGAATGGGCAAACCAGTTGTATCATAACTGAATAGTTAACCCATTCTGACCACCTTCCTCATTCCCTTGGTGTTGGATTTTTTTCCTTTGGCAGCAGAGTCTTCACCTCTTTCCCTCCTTCTCTCCCTGCAGTGGCCAGCCGAATGGGTTTAAAATGGGGCTTTTCTGAGGGGGGTAGTGCCAGTGGCATGGGGGGAATCCAGGGATGGGCAAACACTTGCATTGTCACCCCTTTGGTAGTAGAGCAGCAGCCTGAGTGGACCATGTCTCCCCCTTCCTCCCTCCTTCCCTGCCTCTCTCCCCTCTTCTCCCAGGGAATGAAGAGCAGGCCAATGAGAGATGCACATTTGGGGGGGGGGGAGACTTCCTTGATCCACGAATAATGAAAACCGTGGAAGTCAAAGCCGTGAATGTGGAGGGACAACTGTAAATCAGTATATGTGCAGAAAGATAAAACTGCTCAAGTTTCAGCTAGATTAACAACGGTATAACTGCATAGAGGCTTTATTTCTCATTCTACTCCTCTATCTTCTGGATTCTTCTTTAATGTGACACACACACACAAAACACAACAAATGCCCAGCTGGGTGCTTTTAAAAAGTTCACTTTTTTGAAAATGGGCTTGTAAAAATCCACATGGTTTTCAAAGGCTAGTTTGCCAGTTCCTTTCACTTCATGGTTTAAAAAACAACAACCAACCAACCATTACTTCCCTTTGCATGAATGAATGCTTATTGCAGTCACAGGCCAATAGATGATAATAAAACAAAACTGATAAAAGCTAATACAACTAATTAATACATGATAAGAATGGAAGAGCCAAAAGGGAGTTCTTTCACATTTCTTTTGAGGATAAAATGGATTAACAGGACAATCCTGTTACTAAACCAGAGTGCTCTGAGATCAGAATGCTTCACAGTTCCAATGCACTGCTCCCGCTAGCAGGGCAGAAGGGAAGGAAGAGCAGTGTTTGATGCTCCTTTCTTCCTATAGAATCATAGAATTGCAGAGTTGGAAGAGACCATGAGGGCCATCCAGTCCAACCCCCTGCCACGCAGGAAATCATGATCAAAGCATCCTGTTTAATTTTTAAAAAATGTATGTATTTCCCATCCATTGGGAGTGTCCCCAATGCTCAAATGCTTTGCCTTCCAATCCTTCCACTTTTCATTGGAAATTAAAGCACCAACTCTATAATGAATAACCTACACCGGGGGAAGGGAAATAGTTTTTGGTGCTTCGGCTCTTGTTTCCCCCCCCCCCCCACACACACTTCTATGTGTAAATTGTTATAACAAGGCTGTAATTCTGGCTTTCTTTCTGAGGTGTCTCTTCCTACTTTTTCTTCCTTCAGCTGTAGAAAGAAGGAGAAGGGCAATAGGGTAATAGCTCTAATGGTTGTCTGAGCAAAACTGTGTCTACAGAAGCCAGGATTGTTTTGTTTTGTTTTGTTTTTTGGTGGGGGAAGTTGTAACTTAACCCAGATGCTTTTTTTTTTTTGCCCTCTCACAGATGAGCTTTCTTAAACTTTCTTAAAGCTTTTAAAACAAAAATCTTGCTATAAGCATCCACAGGAAAAGGTGAAGACCACATTACATATGGGTAGACGCAATAAAGGAGGCCACAGCCTTGACTTTGCAAGACCTGAGCAGGGGTGTGCATAATAGGAAGTCTCTCATTCTTCTGTTCAATCTGACTTCATGGCTTGATTTACAAAAAAGAAACATCCACGGTAAGGAACAGCAAGTAAACCGGGAAAGAGATCAGCACAATAAGATGGCTTCCCAGTGTAATTAGCAGAGCTTGGGAAAGTTATTTTGGTGCTGGTGGGGGGATGAAGTCTAAATGGCTATTGTAGTCCCAGTCAAATGAACTCACTGGATTTTCATAAGTGTTAATTTATCCAGTTTCCATTGATTCAGTAGATCTAATAGAACAATTTAAATCTTGGCCTACAACTCCAAGGATTCCCCCACTGACACATTACTGTCTGGAGAATTCTGGGAATTGTATGTATGTATCAAGATGGCAGCTTTGGGGTGTCTATCTTTTCAGGATAAATATTTAAACCAGGTGGTCATATATATGGCAAAAAAATGTCATGGGACTCGAGGGGAATTCCTTTTGTGTTGAATTGTGAAGATACTGTGTTGAATTGTGGTATTCGGAAGAAGGGGGCCAAAACCCACAAAAGCTCCATGATAACAGACTTCAGGAATTTTCCTGAACATTTAAAAAACTTTTGTAGGAAATGCACAGTCCTAGTCATTAAGACAATCGCACAAATTGTTGCATGGTCAGGAGGGGGAAAAACTGAACATCTGATTGTGCAGGCTTGCCATCGAGTGCCTGGAAATATTAGTAATTGTGCACTTTTAAACTTTTTTTTAAGTGTCAAAAAATAAAATAAAAGTCAGGAACGGGATACCGGCAGCAGCCAGAGATGATGAGGAGAGCAGCCATTGAGAGAAAGAGGAGGAGAGACCAAGCTGCCAGCTCTTCACCCATCCTGGCCTTGGTGTCAGTGTCTGAATCTGGTCACATGAAGGGTGGCCATGGAGAGGAAGAGGAGGAGAGAGCCACCAGCCCTTCTCCCACCGCCACCAGCAGGATGGGTGAAGTGTTGGTGACTCTCTCCTTCCTCCTCTTCCTCACCATGGCCACCTTTCATGCAGCCAGATTCAGATGTGATGCTGCTGCCACCACCGGGATGGATAAAGGGCTGGTGGTGCTCTCCTCCTTTTCCTTTCTGTGGCCGCCCTCCATGTTGTCTCTGGGCACTGCTGGGTATTTGCCTTCTAGCGAGAGTGTCTCCCCCAATCACCTTGAATTTCCCCCATGCAAAAAATAAACAAAACCAAAACCAAACATGGCTGCCATCTTTGGTTTCTGACCATGTGAACATCACAGCGCAGAGCTTTGCAGCCTATTGTTTTTGTGAAAACACCACAGAGATGAAAGAATGCTTCTGTGAATTGCCTATAATGCACAGTTATGTACATTATTTCTTCTCATATAGACAACCCCCCTGAGAGAATGGAGAGTTTTGAGGTGCTTTTTGACTTGACAAAAGTGTAAGATTCCATGGGCGAGTTGAACTGTGTGAGCGTTTCATCCCTCCTTATTTGTTCACTCTTCATCTAAGGATTTTACTGATCATTTGATAGAAAAGACTAAAGGCGGTATCATGTCAACCCAAATGCTAACCATATGGCACCTGGGAAGCTCCTTGATTTAACCTTGCCTGGCATTGTGATAAGATGGTTTCATTATGAAAATGATGGTTTTACAGGAGTAGGCAGATGATATGGAATTTCTGCTTGATTAGTTCCACACCTCTCTTGTACTCTTCATTAAAACAAGAGCAGGATGATTACTTCTGTGCTGTGAAGTGTAAGATTATCAGATAAAGTTTAAATGATCAGTGAGATACAGACATGAATTGAATATGCTTTATTTTTTTTCCTAGAGCATGAATAATATCCCACCTCCTTTTCTCTTTTGAGGGGAAGATGTTAGCAAGAATTTGAAATATGGCACATAACTCTGTTGATTTGGGTTCTTCCCCCTTTTCATGACTTGTTTAAAATTAAAATATGGGGGCTGAGGGCCTGCATCATCAACACAACTACAGTGGTGTAATTCTGTCATTGGAGATATGTCTGAAGATGCCAACACCCAAATCCACAGATTTTTCTTGTTTTTTTTCTGGGCTGTGAGGCTGTGTTCTGGAATAGTTTCTTTCTGATGTTTCACCTACATCTGTGGCTGGCATCTGCAGAGAATGGTTGGGTAGGAGTGTGTGTGGAGTTTATATGCTGTGAACCCCTGTTGGGGAGTATATGTAAATTTGTGCAACTGAATGGTTTTTCTGGGGTATAGAAATACAAGGTTGATTAGTGACTGTTAGATTAGTGGCTAATGGTCATTATTTGCTGGAAATCCTCCTGTCCCTGGGTGGAATTCCTTTGTAAGTATTGAGTTTTGATTCTATTGTTTTTCAAAACTGGGAGCCAGATTTTGTTTACTTTTAGGGTTTCTTCTTTTCTGTTGAAGTTGTCCAGGTGTTTGTGGATTTCAATAGCTTCTCTGTGCATTCTGACATGATAGTTGTTGGCCTGGTTCAGAATTTCTTTTTTTTTAAATAACATTTTGTGTCCAGGTTGGTTTATAACATGTTCTTCTACTGCTGAGTTTTCTGGCTGGCCCAGTCTGCAGTGTCTCTCTTGTTTCTTGATTCATGTTTGCACACTGCATTTAGTGGTCCCTATGTAAACTTGTCCACAGCTGCATGGTATGCGATAAACTCCTGCAGCTGTGAGAGGGTCTCTTTTGTCCTTTGCTGAGCATAGCATTTATTGGATTTTCCAAGAACTATTCCATAACACGGCCTCACAGCCCAGAAAAAAACAAGAAAAAATCTATGGATGCTGGCCGTGAAATCCTTCAACTTCACACCAAAATCCACCTTTGTAGCCTGGCAGTAACCTGGCTGAAGCCTTCCCAGGGGTGCTAGGAAATGACATCTGCAGTGTCTTCCAGTTTTGGGATGCACTAAGAGCAGGCAGCTGGAGAGACCCTTCAAGGTTCTGCCACAACGGCTTTTCCCAATGTTCCCTGTGACTTCACAACCACTGCAGATGTCCTTTCCTAGCAATCCAATCTCCAGTGTCCTCAGAAACATTTCCGTCAGTGTAATGCAGCTCCAATGTAAAGAGGTTTTTTTTGGGGGGGGGAGCCCATTCAGTTTTCCTCAACTGAAAATGTGGATTGAAATCTACGGTAACTCCCTGTATGAGCTCTAAGATAATCTAGAGAGACCCTTCTCTTTGTCCCTCCACCTTCTCAGGCTCGTTGGTGGGAACAATGGAGAGGTAACTGCTTGATAGCTGCTCCCAGACTTTGGAACTCCCTCCCTAGAGAGGACAGGGAGGCCGCATCCTGGGTCTCCTTCCATCAGTAGGTCAAAACACTTTTGTCACTAAGAAAGGTCAGCACCCACCTCAGTTGTACTAAACCAGAATACCAGAGCAACGGAGTAACAGAATAACAGAAAAATAACAATATACGACTATAAATACCATGTTGTATGCTGTATTGTTGTAACTATATAGTACTGATGTGTACAATGCAATGCTTATATACAATGCAAAAAACAAACTGGCTACAGCTGGGCTTTTAATGCTGTGTCTTGCTGTTTTTAAGGTTTTCTAGAGTTTGTAAATAGTCTTTTAATTCATGTTAACATTTTTAATGTTTAATTTCTAACTTATAAATAGTTTAATTCTTTTTTTAAACAAATCTTACATTTATAGTTGTATTTTGGCTTTCATTTGGTTTTAAATTTGCACTGTTTAAATATCATGTTAGCTGCCTTGAGTCCCATTATTGGGAGAATGGTGGGATATAAATGAATAGAAGGAGGAGGAGGGTTTTAAGTCCAGCTTGCAATCTGAACACAATACCAGCCCTTGTCTTAGGCTTTTATCACACAAAGCTGGTGTTTTGCAGTTACAGCAAAATATTAGCTATACAGTATTTGGCCAGTACTTATCACACAATGTCATGTCTATCCTGTTGCTACCTTGCATTTCATTCATTTCTGCAGCATACCTTTGATAGGGGAAACTCATCAATGGCTCCCAATATTGCTGCTATTCCATTAATGCCCCTGGTATGATAGATCCCTTCTGCTGCAGTAGCAATATGATGACAGTCACGTGACATGAGGGGGTGTAATTTTCTTCCCTTCTGCCCCCCGAGACATTTTATCAAGGGGTCTTGATTTTTTTTCCCAAAGGAGGGCGATCCTACCCTCCCAAAAAACTGGCGCCCCATAGCTCTGACCAACATAGACTACCGCATGTTGGCAAAAATACTGAACAATTGGCTGGCTAAGGTGGCTGATAAGATTGTGATGGAAGCAAAGTCCATAGCTTTGCTGGGTGGACTCTCTTTCTTTGTTTCGGGAAGTGTTCTGACTCAGCAAGGAGGGAACTTGGACTGGTCAAATCCTGCAGGTCGACCAGATGAAAGCTTTTGACAATGTAGATCATATGTTCCTATGGGAAGCCCTCAAGTGGAAAGGAGTGCCAGGGAGATTTATTGCTTTAGTTAAATTGTTTTATAGGGATGCAGAGGTAGTTTTGCAAGTCAATGGTCATAGAGGAAAGAGGATTAAGTTAAATTCTGGGGTGAGGCAAGGTTGTCCGCTAAGCCCTCTCTTGTATGTTATTGCTTTGGATGCTATCCTGTGTAAGATTAGTTTAGAAAAGAGCATCTCAGTGATCCAAATCCCATGTCCGTTGGACAGTTCGTGGTTGGTTCAGTGTGAATCTGTTAAATTTGATGCCCATGCTGATGATGTGTCCCTCTTGGTTAAGGACAAGATGGAAGTTAGAAAGATTAAAGATGCTTTTGAGGCCTACGGTTGAGTTTCTGGTGCTCGACTTAACATGGAAAAGAGTTTTTTGATCAGAATTTTTGCTGCAGAGGACAAGATGGCAGCTATTCCTCAAAAGGACGTAGTTGAAGAAAAGGAAGGGTAGCAAGCAGAGCAAGAGGCAAAGATGGATAGGGTGAAGATCCTGGGGCTGAATTTTGCAGTGGCTCCTGAGGGCTGGAAAGACAATTGGTATCTCTGGTTGGAAAAAGTGAAGGAGAGGGTGGCTCTCTGGCAGAGATGGAAGCTGGCCATTTACCAGAGAGCCGCTTTTGTAAATACCTACCTGCTTCCAGTGACAGCCAACTTGGCAGCTGTTTTCCCGCCTCCGGATTCAGTGATTAAAGAAGCCGATCAAGTTTTCTTCAAGTTCCTTTGGGGAATGGCCACGTTCCCCCTGGCAAGGGCAGTGGCTTATGGGCAGGTAGAACAAGGGGCCTGGACTTCCCAGCCCTGGGACCTAAGTTCATCACCATCTTTTCTGCCCAAAATTTTGGGAAAGTTTCTCTGTTGCAAAAGGGTCAGATTCAATCTCAGGCTTGGCTAGTTTTGTTTTGTGAGTGCTGGATGGGGACTAGATGGGGAAAGACTTGGTGGGAGGAAGGCTCATTAAGTTTTATGTTTTCTTTGCCTGAAAAATTGAAAGCACCAGATTATTTGAGATACTTTGTTTTTTACATGAAGAAATATAGAATTCATGCTGAGGAGTTGAAGGGGGAAGACAGACCAGGTCAGAGCATCAAGAGCATCAAGAGAGGTTTGTACAGTAAAATAGTGGAGGAGATTTATGTTAACCCATGTTTGCAAAAGCGTCAGGCCAAACTAGATTTATCAGAGTACCTAAATCACCAGACTAACCTAATTGAGTATTTCATGGACAAAAGGGTCCCCAAAAAGTTGTGGGACTTGAGGTGGAGGCTCTACCATCAGGTTCTTAATCTGAGGGGAAAGAGACCAGGGACCACAGAGGATGAGCAGACTTGTCCTTGTCTGAAATGTAAAAAGCCTGAGATTTTGAGTGGCGTTGCACAAAAGAAGATGATCAGACATTTTGTCCAGGACTGCCCGAGTGCCCAGGAAACATGGGAGGATGTGGCCCGGGTCCTGGATTGGCCAGATTTGGCACAGCAGGCCTGGGAGACAGTGCTTTCGGGGACTGAACCTTCAGAGGGTGTCAGGGGACCCAGAAAGTCAGTGGGCCAAAAGAGGAAGAGGAAGGAGTCTGGTTCCGTGGCTGAGAGTTTTTGGAAAGTGCCCTGGTCCATGGTGCGCCTGGTAAACCTCTATGTGATGTTAGGGTTAGTTTTCCAAAGACAAAAGGAGGTGAAAAGTCAAAATCGGCAGGATGTGAAAGGCACTGCAAATTATGTGAAGAACACAATTGAAAATTTAGTTCTGAGTGAAAAAGAGAAATTGCCAAACCTTTGTTGGAAAAAGTTTTGGACATGGTTTAGTGAGACAACCCCAGCAATAACATAAAATGATATTTTAAATAAATATTTTATTATTATTATTGTATTTTTGTATTATTTTGTATTTTTATTTTTAATTAATCTTTTATTGATTGTTTTCATTTCCAAATAGGTATAGTTATAATGTGTAAATATAATGTGATTATAGTGTGTTTAGATTAAGAGGAAAAATATATTAGTGTTAGGATAGATAGTTTTATTTTTGTATTAGTAAGAAAAGAGGAAAACAATTATTATTATTTTTGCGTTATTGTTACGGCCTTTTACGGTCGGGTGTATTTTTCAGTATAATGGTCTTATTTCAATAAAAAAATTCCTAATCCCCCACCTCACTATTCTCAAGCAGGCCAAGGTTGGTTTTACTCTATGCCTTTCAGTTTTTAAATTTTTATTTTTGCTGTATTTGCATAATTACAGCAAAACATTAAAATGGATTTTTAAAAACCATCCCCCCATGACTACAAAATCATGGAAAAAATAAAAATTTTGAAAGGCACACATGTGATTAGTAGGGCATATGGTGGGGTTACAGAGCCGGTGCAGAAGGGACTATGGATTGTTAAAGCAGCACACTCACATCACATCTGCAATCGTGCAAATGTGCTGAGAGAAAACAGGATGCTGTGATAAAGTCCTTATTTTGCACAATGTCTGGATATCAGTTAACTAGTGTTTGTACTCTGGAATTTGGTTTTGACAGGTCTGTGGATATTCAGTCTAGTACAGGCTGTGTAGAAGTGCCAGTTCTATGAACCAATGACTTTGCATACATTTACATGCCTCAATCCCAGCTTGCATCATCTGAATGGCCCATACAGTCAGGCAAGATGGTACTCATAAAGGAAGGGATGGCTGTAGTAACTGACCCACTGATAGTTTTATGAGCCCTTTAACTAATATATAGTGAGGAGACAAGAGATTGGTCAAATCCTCCTAGTTGTTTACTCTGTGTAATACCCTTTTCTGCCAGGTAAAGCACTTTATGTATGCATCAGGGGGACAGAAGAGAAATCTGTCTCTGCTGAGCCCCAAGCAGGTCAAGAACTAGTGGGACAGCTTTCTTTCTCTCCTTTTGTCATGCCTCCACCACTGCCCATAACCATTTTCCCCATTTCACTACATCACCACCTATAATGCATTGGTGTGGTAATGCTGGCCAATAGGATCATGTCCATAGCTGGTAATGGAGTGTGGAGACAGAACTATTACTGTAAGTAGTCACTGGAAACTGAGTGCATTTACACCTGGCCAGTAACAACAACCTCTTCCCTCCAGGAAGGGACCGTGTGACCACTGGGAATTGAGTCATGCCCTGAAAAAAAGAATCCCAGGAGAGCAGGGAGGTTTAATCCTTTGTGGGAGAAACAGCTATCCTCTTCCCATCTTTTTCATCTGTAGGGACAATCCAGAAAAAAAGGAGCCTCTAATAAAGGGTCAGCTCAAGATACTTTTCACCCTGATGCTAAGAATGTTCTTCACTATTTCATTCTTGAAAAAAGCAATGAGTAATTTTAGAATTTTTTTCCTGATGTGAGCAATTCCTTAGAAAGTGTGCAATTTCCAAAGTAGCAGCAGCAGCAGCAGTAGTAGTAGTTGTATGCCTTCAATTCATTTCCAGCTTATGGCAACACTAAGGTGAGCCTATCATAGAGTTTTCTTGGCAAGATCTGTTTAGAGGGGATGTGTTGATGGCAGTTCCCATCATCCTGAAGTTCAGCAATTACCTGCAAGCAACTCCAGTAAAGAAAGGGTTAACTGGAGGTGGGCTCAAAAGTGCCACCTCCAGAGTCACCTCAGTAATGATGTCACATCACCAGATACAGTACTGACCAATGAGAACTGGCAGGGGTCCAATTTGAAAAAGGATTATAGCCTGCCTCTGCCATGAGGCAAGAGAGACAAAAGGTATGTCTTGGGATAAGCATCTCATGTTCCAAGGTGAGATGGGAGGACAAAGAACTTTAAATTGGAGGATGCTGCTGAGCCAGTCTGGGATGCATAGACTATCTCCAGTTTTCCCTCTGAATCCAACAGAAAACCACATATTGTGTGATTAGTTCTAGGAAGATTGTGTTAGTTAGATTGCGTTAGGACATTATGGGTTTTATTTCCCGCTTTGGCTAGATGTAACTGAATGCTTTACTATTTCTGTAACTCCTAAGACTCAACCTGAAGAAGAAGGGCGTCTTCATGAGAGATTTGTGTGTCTTAAGCTTTGCTTGAATAAATAAGCTTTTCTCATTTCTCTTTAACTGATGCCTACATGCACCTTGTCTTTTGCTCGGTCATTCTATTCTCTTTGCTTCTGGATAGAAGGAAGGGGAAGATCATAGAATCATAGAATTGTAGAGTTGGAAGATATATCTATGCAGTGGCAGGGGGTTCCAAAGTTCTCCATTGTCTCCTCTTGGACCACATGTAAAGGGGGTGTGCAATTCGAGAAGTGGTAGCAGCGTACTTAGAATGGTGAGAAATAGTTCTGTGGGATTTCCAGGCTAGAGAAATCTCTTAAGTCCATGTCCTGAAAAAGTAACTTCTGAGGCTCCAAGCAGAGAGCCCCAGGCTAAAGTTACTCTCCTCAATGAGAGGAGAATGGCCAAGACCCTTAGGTGTAATGGTTGGAGCGTTGTTGCCACTGTCCCCCAGTGCCTTTCATTTGAGATAGTTGCCCTGCTGGTAGGCCTGTCCCTTGATGAAGTTTCCCAGATATCTGAGCTTGACAGCAGTAAGTGGCCCCATAAGAGAGGGGCATTTAGTTCTTTAGAGACATTTATTGTTCTTGACTAACTTCTAGTACTGGGCAGAAGATGGTTCTGAACAAAGAACCACAGAAAGGGTGCTTTTCAGATGTCCAGTGCAGCAATTTATTCTCTATCTATAGGGTTTAGCTGGAACACTCATTAATTTCAGACTCAGAAGAAATTCTACCACAAAATAATCTTACTGGAGCCTGAGACTTATTACATAAAATGTGTTATTAAATAATGTTTAGTTCAGATAGGAAGAAATTGTTCTACTGCTTAGGAATGATGGGCTAATTTACTACTGAGAGTTCTATTACTGCATTCCTTTCTCTGTGCTCATGTGTGCCATATTTTTGTATGTCAATCGCTTTTGCTTCTGTCACAGAATAGAATTGGTGAATAGATGGGTTTGAATTCAACAAGTATTTGTTAGTTCTGATGGATTAATATGGACTATTGAGCGTGAGGGCTTGTTCTGTCCCATTACACAGAACAGAGTTAAATCTGGGGTGCACTTCATAAACATGATATCATCTTTGTATTCAATTTATATGTCATAAGTAACCCTGCTTCCATATTCGAATTGTTCCTTATCCTTTCTCTGCTTTTTAAATCACCCTATTTATGTCTACAGCAGGCAAACTTAACTAGAGACCCTATAGATAAAGAAGGAATCAGTAGTTGGCGGAGTATGAAAATGGAAAGCATTAGCTGTTTGAGAGTAATTAATGTGGAGTATAAGATCATGATCTTATGCTTGTGATTAATTATTCTTAAAGGCATGCTCACCGCTCTTTTGTTCAGATAATATGGATGACTAAAAAACATTAAAACCTAGCGACACCTAATGTAAAAAATAGCTATCATCTGTAAAATTCTAGTTTGATTGGATTCTAAATTAGTTTGAGAAGCAGTGGTGGCACTAGGGGTGTATGGAGACACAGAACTGCACCAAGTGGCACCGTTGGGGGAAGGGTAACACCAGCCTTAGTGACACCCCAGTTGAGAAGTTTGTAAGAAATGATTTCATGCAGGTTTTCCTGAAGATGGTAGCATGCATATACATATACAGGTCGCCTCCCATATCTGTAGAGTTTTGGTTCCTGGACTTACTGGAAACTTCAGTTAATAGTGAACCCTATTAAAATAAAGGACTTCTGGTGCAAAGATATCATAGAGGTGCATTGGGGAACTTAGTGTTTCCTAGATAGAATACCTCTCTAGGCATTTTCTACTGCACCTCTATGGTATGTGCCCCTATTCTTTCAGCTGTGGATAACTGAAACCATGGATATGGGTTCTGTGGACATGGGGGCACAACCTGTATGTTCAAAAGATAAATAAATAAATAAATACAGTTTCTGAAATGTGTATAAGCACACTTTATGTTTTGTGGAACTACTCAAATTTTGGTATCTACTAGTAAAATTATGGGCCTTGATAGCATCTTTATCTTATTATTTTATTTTATTTCCCCCCAACACTATATATATATATATATATATATATATACACACACACACACACACACACGTATGTATAATATATATATATATATATATATATATATAATTACTATACATCATTTGTCAACAGCTCATTCAGTTATTTCTCATATATGTCCTTATTTAACCATAAATAATCATTGAAAGTCTGCTCAGTTACTTTCTCCTTTTAGTGTACTAACACCTCCATTGTTTTCTTCCTTTCATACATCTATCCACTTCCCTTTCTTTAAATCTCTTCTCTCACACACATATCTCTTTTTCTCCTTTTATACACCTTCCTCACTTCCTCTTGCCCTTTCATATACCTCAGCTTTCTTCTCTTACACCATAACACTAACTTCCTTTGTACTTTGTCGGTTCTTGGTGATTGATTACATATTTTCTTACTTCTTTGTAATACAGAATAATCAGGTGATATTGTCGCAGACCTGATAAAATATATTTGTTACCTAAATTTAGACCATTTGGTATTTGGGTAATTCTGCTTCCATCTCTACCTCTTATTGTTTTTATCTAGAATTTCACCTCTTATTTATTCCATTAAAATCCAACTCTAAATTTGAATATCCCATCTCCTTTCCCAATGTAACTTAACTAAATTCTAATCACACATTTGCACTTTAGTGGGTTATTGCACTAAATCTACTGAAAGTTTGTCCAGGCATGCCATGTCAGCTAATTTTACCAGCCATTCTTTTGTAGTACGGTTTCTTTGTTCTTCCATTTTTATGCCACTAGCAATCTAGCTGCAGTAACCATATAAAGAATTATTTCCCAAAATTTCTTCTCCTCCTCTTTCTTTAATATATGTGTCATATTTAACAAGTAAATTTCTGGTTTCAAAGCAAATTGTATGTTTAATATCTTTCGTATCATCATATGTATTTCTCCCCAGATATTTTTTTTTAATACAGGGACATTTCCACCACATGTGATAGAAAGTTCCCAAATGATCTTGACATTTCCAGCAACGTCTATTTTCATTTTTTTAAAAAAATATATTTATTTAGTAATTACTTCAAATTCCTCACATACAATAACGCTTAATATTAATTCAGACAATTGTTATACACTTATTTTAAACATACATTATACATTTTAACATAAATCCTAGCATGCAACATATCATACAACATCATACAATATCCTACAACATCTTACAATCTTATACTATCCATCATTTTCTGTCTCCCATATCCCTTCCATTCACCTTCCTTCATTTCCTCCTTCATTTTCTCTTCTCTATCCTTCATTTATGATTTCCCAAACTTCACTTACTCTCCCCTTTCACATGCTTTCCCCTCTTAATCACTCATCCATCCTTCTGACTCCCCAAGTCTCCCTTCCCGACAGAGTTGTTTTAAACATTATCTCATCTTCTCCTCTTAACAACTAATCTTGTTATCTATACCATTTTTCACCATTTTTAAACATTCCATTTCAAATATTTGGCTGTTTACAGATTACACTGTAGATTTTGCTCCCTTTTCTCAATGTCATCTAAACCCTCTGTAATGTATCTTCTTCCTAACCCTATTATGTCAATCATGTCAATTTTCACTGATCTATAAAGTTCCTTTTATATGCCATCTTTTTTTCCAGTATTCTCGAATCAGAAACCATTCTTCCTCCATTTTCGTTATCTTTTTCTTATTTATAATAAATGTTAATCTATCATTCTCTTGCATATCGTGGAGTTTAAGCAGCCAATCATCTATTAGAGAAATTTATTTTTTCTTCCAGTTTGCTGCTATCATCAATCTTGCAGCTGTTATTGAATAAAGTAATGTTCTCCAATGGTGTTGAGTGAGTTTCTTTTCCAAATAGTGTCATGTTTAACAAATAAAGCTTTGGGTTCATAACAAATTGTGTATTATAAATATTTTGAATTGTTTTGTGAATTTTTATCCAAAATTTAAATTTAAATTTATCCAAAATTTTATCCAAAGTCTATTTTCATTTTTAAGCATTTTTTCCTGTTTTCACCGGGGAGAAATACCATCTCTGGGCCATTTTAAAGCAATTTTCCTTTAAGTGATAGCATCTTTATCTTGTTGAACATGTTATTTAAAAATAAATTAAGCATTTCCCTCCATTTCTCTTTAATGACCCAGAAAGCTCTTTCTTGTCTATTATGGGGCAGGTGATACAGAACACACTTTATCAAGCAAACTGATTGTTCTTTCAAACTGGTTGATGGAAGATATTCCCTGTCTCTTCCCTCTGTGAGTCATTCCTTTGACTCACCAGATCCAGCACATGAATCCAAGGGTGGACAATTGTGCAAAGTCCAATTACGCACTAGTATAAGGTCCATGTCCCTCACTGGACTTCAGAGAGCCATCCCTTCCCTGAAATCCAATTCTTTGGATTCTTAAAAATAAAAACTGGCACCTTCTGAAGGCATGGCAGGCAATTTTACTATGTTTTTAGTCCATTCCTCCAGGCTGTTTATGTTTCACAAGAAGCCTTTTTCCAAACCAGGAAGTAAATTTAGAGGCAATTCCAACTTTTTAGAGAAAAAGCTTTCCTTGAGTCTAAGGAGATTACCAGACAACCTAAATATAGCAATGACAGGGATGCCAGGAGATCATGAAAGGGCTTCCCTTTCAGATGATGTTGTTTGCAGGTCATCATGCTTCCGTGCCCCTTCCGTTCCCCTGGCACTCCTTTTTGTTCACAGGCTTAGCTGTGAATTTATCTGTCATTCCATTTCTGTAACGTGAGTGAAAAGGTGCCCTGTTATGCTGGTGCGATGCCACCGCCACTGGGAAGTCTGTGCTGAACACTTCCGTGTGCGACTGGGACGAGTTAAGTGACACACTTTTTTTGTACCCTCCCCGGGTTACTTGGATTTTTGTTTTTGTGCTTGGTTTTACTTTTTGATGTTTGTTTTTCCTTTTCTTTTTAAATTTCTTGTGCAATCCTCCTCTCGCGAGAACGGCCAGGAAGTGAATGCAGCTATGTGAGAGCTGCTTTCACTCCTGCGCTGCAAAGGGGAGGAAAAGGAGTGGCACAAGAAAACTTTTATTTTTATAGTGTTACAGGGATGGGAGTGGGGTGGGAGAGGAGATAGTGAGATGGGAAGCTATTTTTGTCTGATAATCTCCTAAAAGAAGCCCATGCAGAGGTATATGGTGAAATTACCCCTCAAAAAACTGAGTAAAAAAAAAAAATCAAAACATGTTTGGAGATGAAAATCTTTGGGGAGTCTAATGTGCCCTGTAGATTATTAACCTCATCATAACCATAACCATAACCATAACCATAACCATAACCATATAAAACAACAACAATCAGCCACAGTTGTTCATAGGCTGTACTCTTTGAGTGTTGCATTTAGGCTATGAGATATAGGCCTAAACCTAGTTACTGGTCCAAGTTGCCTTGAACATTATGGGATGTAAATTAAATAAATAAATAAAACAGATAAATAAACAGTAGCAGACCTATTGAATTAATTGCTGAATGGTAAATAATTGTTTTGATTCAAGGGTTTTACTTTAGTTGGGACTAGCAATTGGATTTGGGCCTCTGTTTTTAGGCTGATTCATGTACTAATGAACACAAGTGTGTCATCTGTGAAATATTAAATGTATGTTAATACATTGGTCAGCTCTCAGTGACATGTTGTTGGACCAAATAGCCTAAATTTACCAATAGCTGAGATGGCCTGTTTTTTTTTGTTTTTTGTTTGATTGTTTTGTTTTGTTTTGTTTTTGGATGCACTGGTAAAGATTTTGGGGGGCTAGCATTTGGTGGCTTATAAGATCAGTCAAAAAGTTGTCTTTTGTGGATAACCTTGATGATCTTAAAAGCATGCTAATAATGCAAATAAATTTCTACCCTGAAGGGCATAGACTTTGCACAGACTTTTAAAACTGAGCAGGAAATGGGGGGGGGAGGGAGTCTCTGCCATCTACAAGCCTTCCAAAGCCTTTCTTTCAAACCAAACTGAAACAACAACAAAAAAAGAGAAAAGCCCTGATATTATTTACCTGAGAGACAGTTATCCTCTGTCAGGTCGATAATTTCATTTCAAGAGCGAAATTAATCCATTTGTTTCCTCTTAAGGGTCTGTATCAAGCTCAACCTTTGAAATGCTAAGCAACTTGTAGAAAAGTAATTGCAATGCAGCTACATTTTGATTATGCAGGAATAATTTTTAAATGTCCAGAGTCTTCAAGATTATTTTCTTTCACCAAAGGCAAAAAACGTTTTGCATACCTAAGTTTTCCTTCTCAACTGAAATGAATGGGGAGGGTGGTGCAGGTTGTCATTCAGCGTGTTTGTATGTGTACATCAAAGCCCCTGTTGCAGGTGTTGGAATTGGGTGCCCTTCAGATGTTGCTGAACCACAGCTCCCAACAGGCCTCACATTTCACTCTGCTGCATAAAGCTACTGGGAGGTATTATTCAACTACATTAGCAGTTGTTCCCACCTCTGCCTATTGGGATACCTGGACTATGGTACCAGTTCTTAACACTCTGTTGGATTAGGACAATATTCACACCCATTGTCTTAAGTCTTTATTGGAAAGGACAGCAAATCCTGGGCCTGAATCTCGCACTGCAGAACAGAATAATGTGGCATAGTGGTTCGAGTGTTGGACTAGAACTCTGGAAACCAGAGTTTGAATCCCTGCTTGGCTATGAAAACCCATTGGGTGACCTTAGTCAAGTCACATACTCTCAGCCTCAGAAAACCCTTTGACAAGTTTGTCAGGAGTTAGAGACTGAACTCCATTATAAAATGGATGAACAACTGCAGAACCATGCTGAATCAAAATGGCTGACTGCATGAGCTATTAAGTCATGCCTAGTCAGGCCACTAGGGGGCAATGTCCTGTGTATGTGCATATGTGCACAGAGCTCACTTCCTTCTTCCTTCTCTTCCTGTGAATGCTGAGGCCTGGTGAAGCAGTTTCTCCTTCAATTGTAAATATTTGTACATATTGCAACTGTTTGACTTTGAAGATAAAAATACTTCCTGCTTATTTGGCATGCAAACACTCTGTGTGTAAGTATTCTTGGGAAAGGGTTGCTACTGAGTTTGCTGAGATAATTTTTGGCTTCTGCTGGGGATTGAGTGTCCTATCATCCCCTGACAAAGTTTGCCTTAGGGTTGCCATAAGTCAATAGTGACTCAAAGGCACACAATATCTGGTGGTTCAGTAGAGTTTTACAGACCCTGTAGAATGCCCAAAAGTCAAATACATTGGTTTGAGAGCAAATCAGGAGAATATTGTGAAACCCTGATGGGAATAATTTTAGACAGACAAAACTCCTTGCCATTCAGGACTTGTTTCGTGTGAAAAATTTGCTTTTTCACAAAACACGACATTTTTCAGAGAAATGTGCAGAAATTGAGCTGCTGTACTCACCTGGTCCACCTGGCAGCTCCTTTGCGGCCCGGTCCAGCTTCCCTTTTCCTTGCGCCCCCCGCAGCCCATGTGGTGGCCAGAATGGGGGCCACCATTGTTGCCTTCCCCTTCCTGGCCTGCTCTTTGGACTGGGAAGTGGTCCAAAAGTGAGAACCAATCAGGGCAGGTCATCCCTGCCCTGACTGGTTGGTCCAGAGGGAGATAGGGCATTGCTGCCTTTTGCAGCAATTTTATGACAATTTTACAGCAGTTTTGCAACATTTTGCAGCAGTCCTTTGCAAATTCTGCTTTATGGCACAGAGCTGGGATGACTAAAGAGGCTGGAGCCCGAGCGGAGTGGACAGCGGAGGCCAGCAAATGGTGGTGGGTGGCAAGCAGTGGTGGTGAGCAGCAGGGTCAGCAGATGGGGGATGGGCCACTCCATAAAGGGGGTGCTGGAAGGGTCACTGCTGGGTGGGGGGTGACTGGACACTCTGCAGAACTGGGTGGGCCATGGGTGACATGGGCAGGATCCAGGAAAGGCTGAGCACATGGCTTGGACCACAGGAGGTAGTGAGAGACAAGGGCAGTGGGGGGGCTGTCTGTGGGCAAGAAGAGCTTCCAATAAGGATCTGCCTAGGCCACCAGGGGTTTCACGAAGGCCATCAGGGATCCCACGAAGGCTGCTGGATGTTCCTCGGATGCCTCTTGGGTGGTGCCATGTGGACCACCAGGGGTGCCACTAGGCCACCCAGGATAACAAATGGCAGTCAAGGGGTACCCTCCAGGGCAAATGGCCTGAGACCATTTGGGGGGAATTGGTCAGGGGGACACATCGGGTGCAGTAGGGCAGTCCATGAACCCCTCCACCATAGCAGTGCAGCACACCACTGAGGCAGGGTTTACAGTTCAGGTATTGCGGCTGAGACAGTGTTCATGCTCTCAGAAAACAAAAACAAAAAACAATAAAGCACAACCAATTCAGTCACAACAAGCAAGGGGGGGGGTTCTCCAGGTGCAGCTAGGGAAGGCTTTCATGGATGTTTGTGGGGACTCCCACAGCTTCTTAGGCATTCTGGGCAGGGCTCCTCCTCCTTCATCAGTGGTGGTATTGGTGGCTAACCAACAGTAATATCATCAACCAGCATTTGGGTTGGTCGATGTCTGGATCTGGACCCATGCAATTTGAGCCAGCCATTGCAGCTGTTATCAAAAGTTGGGACCTTTATTGCCAGTGTATATATATTATCATTTACCAATATATCTTTCCATATATAAAATGTGTCTGTCATCATTTGGGAAAAAGGGGGAGGGGGGGGACCTTTGGCCTGGGCACACAATTGAGCTGCCAGACACACCTGGCCCACCCAGCAGCTCCTTTGCAGCCTGGTCTGGCTCCCCTTCCCCTTGTGGCCCCTGCGGCCCACGTCGCAGCTGCCATGGTGGCAGCCATTTTTGCGTTCCCCTTCCTGACTTGCTCCATGGGCCAGAAAGCTGCACGAAAATGAACTAATCAGGGCATGTCATCCTTGCTCTGATTGGTTGCTCTGGAAGGAGGTGGGACATTGCTGCCTTTTGAAGCAATTTTATGACAGTTTTAGCATAGTTGTGCAGCATTTTGCAACAGTCTTTTGTGACTGCTGCTTTATGGCCTGGAGGTCGGGTATATAACCTGGCCTCCACACTGAACTGATCAGTGGATCTTTGGGAGCCAAAACCTACTATCCCTCCCTTTATTTGTTGTAGGCTTGTAGGTTATTTGTAGGATGTATTCTTTTTCTGTCACAACTTTGGGGGCAGTTGGCATGGGTACTGTTCTGAGGGCATCAGTCATGGGAGAGGGGGGGGTCTCCAACAAGTTCATGGTCAAGTTCAAGTTCACGGAGACCCACATTCCAGCGATTGGTGAATATCAGGAGGGTGAGGGGGTGTCGGGCACGCAGGGCCTGGCCAGAAATCTCCTCCTTCAGCAGTGGTGTTATCGGTGGCTAACTGACACTGATATCATCAACCAGACCCATGTAATTTGAGCCAACCATTGCAGCTGTTATCAGTAAAGTTGTGGCCTTTATTGCCAATACACGCACACACACACACACACACATTATCATTTACCAATATATCTTTCCAAATATATAACGTGTCTGTCATCATTTGGGGAAAAGGGGGAGAGGGAGAATGTTTTCCTTGGCACACAATCAAGTTTCCTGTGTAGAAAGTATGATTTTTCTGAGCAGAAAACCATATTTCTTTACAGAGCATGTTAAAAAAGAAAGAAAGAAAGCTCCAGATATAGATTTTTCACAGAATGAATCCTGAACTGTGAATTGTCCTCAACAACTTTCTTGCAGTTGGAGAGAAAAATTGTTAATATATCCAATGAGAATGAAATTTATCATCATCATCATCATCATCATCTTTTATTTCTATAGCACCATCAATGGTGCTTTACAAGAAAAAGCACAACAAAACAGTACCCTGCCCTCAAGCTTACAATCTAATTAAAACATGATACAAAAGGAAAGGGGATGGCCGTAGGGGAAGGAATTAAGGACTTTTTTGGACAAGTAAAATGCAATGGAAGAAGCCTCGCCATGTTGCGAGACTGCTGCGCTGCAGGGCGTCCCTTTCGGATGACGACCGTCCCTGCCGGTACTGTTGTGGTATCGCAGGGACATTTGAGTGTAATATTTTGGCGATTTTTACTCATGAAAGTTGATCGTGAGTAAAAATCGCCAAAATATTACACTCAAATGTCCCTGCGGTACTGCAACATTACCGGCAGGGACGGGCGTCATCCGAAAGGGATGCCCTGCAGCGCAGCAGTCTCGCAACGTGGCGAGGCTGCTTCCGTTGCATTTTACTTGTCCGAAAAAGTCCTAAGTCCAGTATTCTCTTCTCTGCCTCCTTGGTCAGGGCAATGGCAGTTGGGATGGAGGGAGGGCGGTTCTGCTTCTGGGCTGAGGCAAGATGGATTTCTGCCTGCCTTAGATTCTCTCCCTCCTTGGCCAGGACAGTGGCAGTTGGGATGGAGGGGTGGCCGTTTTGCTTCTGGGCCAAGGCATGGTGGAGCTCTGCCTACCTCTCCTTCTCTCCCTCCTTGGCCAGGGAAATGGCAGTTTACAGCCAGAATCCTGCATGGGAGTTACATCTTTGTAAGTGGAGTTACATAGGTGGGAATTACAATTGGTCATTTTAATAATGGCCATATCCAGTAGAGGGCTGTTGTTAGGTTACTACATAGCAGAACTGGCAGAGGGCCTGATGCACATTGTACACTGATGCACATCAAGCCTTCTTGCCTGATGTGACCCATTATATATCTTCGTAATTCTCTGCTGCTTAGCTAAGTATATGTAAAGTTACATTAAGTAACAGGTGGTATAGGATTCCAATGTGCATCCATAGGCAGTAGGGAATATGAAAGACCTCAGTACAGGAGGGCCACTCCATCAAGGAAGGCATGGCATTGAGTTTGCAATACCTGGGCAAGGCTGTTAATAACTAGGTCCTGTACTGAGGTCTTTTGGAGGTATCTCACCCATATTGTTCACCACATATTGAAGCTCGTTTGACAGCACATAACTACAATAGTATGGGTGTTCATTCTGGAATGTATTGTTTTGATGCTGAGACAGATGTACAAGGTCTATTAAATAACAACACTGATCCCAAACCCCATCTTTATTTAATGTATTACAATTCTAATGCTTGTCACCTTCAATATACTCCCCATTCACACTCACACACTGATGCAGTCTTGTTTTCCACTGGTCGAAGGCATGGATCAGATCAGTTTCTGTCAGCTGTGTCAACACATCTGCCATTTTCTTCGTACTGCATCAATTGACACAAAATGTGTTCCTTTAAACACCAATTTTACTTTAGGGGGGGGGAAGTTGCATGGTGCCAAATCTGGTGAATATTGAGAATGTTCAAGTGTAGTAATGTATTTATTGGCCAGAAACTGCTTAACAGAAAGTGCTGTGTGAGCAGGCACATTGTCTTGATGAAGAATGAAACCATTTCTCCACAGTTCTGGCCTTTTTCCTGCTGACTCCTTCTTTCAGCTTTGTCAAAACATTCTTATAATAATGCTGGCTCACTGTTCTGCCTTCTGTAACCCATTCTGCCACAGTAGTTGTAGTAGTAGTAGTAGTAGTAGTAGTAGTAGATTTATTTGTATCCTGCCTCTCCCATCAGGATTGGGGCAGCAACATCATATAAAACAACAATCCAACATAATGTTAAAAACAACACAAATGTTAAAATGGCACAAATGTTAAAATGACACATGTTGAAACATTACATCACTAAAACATCTCTGCAGTAGTGAATCAGTTAAGTTTTAAATATAAAATACAGATATTAAAATACACTTAAAAAATTTAAAAAGGCAGAAAATGGAGAATAAAAGTGACAAGGTGGAGAGTATTCAAGTAATGGCCAGGCATCTGACCTAACCTGGAAAGGCCTACCCAGAAGACATCAGTCTTAACAGCTTTCTTAAAAGCACCCAAATTATCAAGCTGCCGGATCTTCTCCAGCAAGCCATTCTACAGTCTTGGAGCAGTGGCGGAGAAGGTCCTCTGGGTGACCGTGGCCAGCCTAGTTCTCATCACCTGAAGTAAATTTTCCCCAGAGGACCAAAGGGTATGGGGCAGATTGTGCAGGAGAAGGTGATCCTGTAGGTAGCCTGGCCACAAGCCATAGAGGGCTTTAAAGGTAATGAGTACTTTATACCTTACCCAGAAACTGATAGGCAGCCAGTGAAGATATTTTAATATCAGTGTAATATGGTCACCCCTGGATGTTCCAGTGACCAGCCTGGCTGCCATATTTTTAACCAATTGAAGTTTCCGGAGGAGGCACAAAGGTAGCTCCATGTAGTGGGCATTACAGAAGTCAAGCCTTGAAGTTACCAGTGCATGTACTACCATCTTTAGATCTTCCAGATCCAGGAAGGGGTGGAACTGACATATCAGCCAAAGCTGATTATGCCCTTAATGTAAAAAATAAAATAAAAATGAACATGGCTTTGAATGTGGACTTGCTTTGATGTCATTATTATTATTATTATTATTATTGGTGATTATGGTGTTTGCAGTACACTGACTGGCATTTTGTCTCATGATCATACTGGAAGATCCAGGTTTCATCACAAGTGATGATTTTTTGAAAAAGATTTTGAACTGCCTCCAGTTGCTGTGGAATGTCACGCTGCTCAACTTTTAAACTTAATATTTTTTCCCACACACAAGAGAAAACACAGCTACTTTAAACAATGACTGATAATTAACTGAATGGCCGAGAGTGCTGACGTTTGTCATGAAGGTTCAGACATGTTCAAGGTCACCACTCAAGCATTCACAATCAGTTTTCCCTGATTTGTCTGAAAGGTAGAAACACAGGAGTTTTCACACTACACTGTTATAGTGTTACTATTCCACTTTAACTGCTCTGGCTTCCTCTTGTGGAATTCTGGGGTTTGTAGTTTAGAGCCTAAGAGCTCTCTGGCTGAGAGTTGTAAATGCCCCTCCCTAAACTGCAAATCCCAGGGTTCAACAGGAGGCAGCCATAGCAAATAAAGTGGAATAGTAACACTATAACAGTGTAGGAGATTTTCAGACAACACTGTTATAGTGTTACTATTCCACTTTATTTGCTATGGCTGCCTCCTGTCCAATCCTGGGATTTGCAGTTTAGGGAGGGGCATTTACAACTCTCAGCCAGAGAGATCTTAGGTCTCATTACACTACAAACCCCAGAATTCCACAGCAGGAAGCCAGAGCAGTTAAAGTGGAATAGTAACACTATAACAGTGTAGTCTGAAAATCTCCGTAATGTGAAAATCTCCACAGTTTCATTATTTAATAGACAGACCTCACACATTGGTAATTTCAGGCTAAATCCAGTGTTCCCCTAGCAGTTGAAATGGAATTGTTCTTCCCTCCCAGTTTAGCCTCTGCATCACCCAGAAACATTTCTGTAGCTTTTCCCAGCCCCTCCAGGGCAATTTGTGTGTGTGTGTGCACGCGCGTGCACGCATGCACAAGGGGCGACATTGGAAGAGGGAGTTTTCCTCCTCCTGCTTCTGTGGGATCTCCCCCATTCCTCCAGCACAAGGCCACCAATAGAAACTGCCCTCCACCACCTCCACATTGGGCTCCTGCCTGGGTACAGATATTGGGGAATCACTTTGAAAAATATTGTTATTGTCTATTATTGTTGTGTTTTTAAATCCTCAAATGTTTTCTGGGGAAGAAACCTCCTAAAAGTTTCTCTTCAAATCATTTTGAATTTGACTTACATTGCAATCCAGTGACCAACGTGGTCTGTGCAGAATTTCCTTGAAATAATTTTTATCAAGATGGTTTCCCTGTTATCCAGTTGGCTTGGTATTTTTATTTGAGAGAAATCTGACAGGGATCTAGGACAAAATGCATTCTTTCCAACGAATCCCTTCTTTGATTTAGGTTAAAATTCTTAACATTTCATTTTACATTACAGTTTGATGGTAAGTAGGACTTTAACAATGTACTTCCATGGAAAATTGTGTTCATTATTTCTTGCACACTTTTTCAAAAAAGTATCTGCAATTTCATGGACGGAAAGCTGCTTTAGCATCACACATGGTAAGATATGAATGATATAGAGTAGATTGACATGGTCCCTACGGGAAGATAACAAGCACATTCGTAAATCTTTCCATGCATGTAAGAACGTTTTAGAACCTATAATTGAGGCTGAGACAAAAGTGAAGTATCATACACTTTATGCAATACTTCAGTCAAGACTTAATTGACCAGGAGGACGGAAAAATAACAGGCTGCTTGTGACCCTCATTTGACTATGAAATTTGCAGAGAGACAAAAAGTAGGAAAAACATTTCTTCCCATCTTTTTGTAGGAGAAGAAAAGAAAGAATTGGGAGGAGGAAATGAGGGAGTTTTTCTGGACCATAGATAGACTGAATTAGTCCATCTCCCTTAGGGGAATTCTACCAGGAAATGTTCTCTCATAAAATACAGCTGCCATATGCTAACTGAAACCACACAGAATGTGCAGAATGTTTTCTTACGGGATATTATCTTTCTCTTGAAATACAAGACTTGGCAGGGAACGTGTAGGCCCTCCTGCCTAACCACTGGCAATATTGGGCCCAAATCTACAATTTACCTATTGTGAAATAGTGGAATTGGGTTGGCTTAAAGTGTCCTTTTTGTTGTGTGACTTCATATCATTTCTGACATATGGCCACCCTAAGGTGAACCTATCACAGGGTTTTCTTGGCAAGATTTGTTCAGAGGGGGTTGGCCTTTGCCTTCCTCTGAGGCTGGGAGAATGTGACTTGCCCAAGGCCACCCAGTGGGTTTTCATGGCTGAGTGGGGATTTGAACCCTGGTCTCCATAATCATAGACTAACACAAAAACCACTACCATGCTGGCCCTCTTAAAGTGTCCTAAATGATCACAATTACTCCGGTGCATTTAGATAAACAAAAGTTTCAAGACATATGCTCTGTCTAGAGGACTGACTGTTGCCAACACTCATATCATTTAGGTGCCAGATTAAAACTTGATCATTCACTAAAGCCTTTGGGCCTCATTAATTCATCCCAAACATGGTTGTACATAGTTTTAAAAACTTTAAAATCTGTTTTTAACATACTATTATTGTTCAATATATTTTAGCTTTCTGTAATTATGTTATTGTTTTAAACTGTTTAACTTGTTTTAATGCAAGTTTAATGTATTGAAGGGTTTTCAATACAGTGGTTCATTGGTTTGCATGCTAACATTTCATACTGTCATGCCTCACACAGACACAGAGCTAACAGTACCTAGTGTGGCTGAACAAAGGGAGGTGAAGGAGGGGCTACATGTTGGAATAGTAACAAGCTCTACACTTGAGTCATTATAGGGTTGGTAACCATTATAGGGTTAATGTAGAGTTTGTGAGTGTAGATGACTTTCACCTGTGTGTGTATAGCTCTAATTAAGTTTTAGCCCTTAATAAGGCTAGCCTTGTAGTGAGCTCTCTCTCTTCCTTTTGCTCACTCTATTCTTAGCTTTTCTTTCTGTTGTATTATCCTTATGTTATGTGGTTTATATTATTTGCTATTATGTATGTCATTATTATTATGCTTTATTTAGTCTCATTTGTATATGTGGGTTTAGTGTGATTTTGTTATATATATTGTTTTGTTACCCTTTTAAGTATTTAGATAAAAACATTTTAAAGTAGTTTGTCTTATTAGTCTCTTTTCAAACCATTGTTCCAACAAATTGGTAGCAGAGGATGGTTACTGAAAAGAATGGTTGCTTAAAGCAATAGTTGTTTGAGACAATGGTTTGAAAAGTGATTTTGTGTTTGGAAATACTTTTCATTGAAGCAGTGGTTTTTTGTTTTTGTTTTTTTCTTTTGGCAAATATTTTGAGAATTGTATGGTATTTGTTTTGGTTGTGGCTATTGAATAGAGTAGTTGGTTTTTGATATTAAGAAAGTTTTAGCTTGCAAAGATAATTCTTTTTACTTGGTGAAGTCTTAAAAAATTAAAGTTTATATTGGTAAGAGAGTTTACACATACAAAGTGATTTGAAAATGTCTGTAACCTCAGCTAACTCACCTGAAGCTAGCATGTCTACTTTAAAAGTTCAACAGAGTGTAAGTAACAGTAATGGCTTATTTGTAATCCCAAAGTTAAATAGGGATAATTTTCAGATGTGGGATGCAAGATTAAGAGTTTCTCTACAAGTACAAGACTGTTTGCATGTTATAGATGAAAATCAGTTAGAACAGCATGAATTTAAAATGAAAGAAGCAAAAGCTTTAATGATACTATATTCCTGTATAGAAGATCATGAAAGTCCCTTAGTGATTAAGTATAAAACAGCTAAAGAACTATATAGTGCACTTAAGAAAAAAATACTTCAATAGATCAAACAAAAATGTAGTGTTTTTGAAACAGAAACTATATAGCATGAGGATGAGAGAAGGAACTGGCATAGATATGCATTTAGATGAAATGCTGAGAATTGTTTCAGTGCTTCAGTCTGCAGGAGCAGAAATATCTGACTCTGAGTTCCATACTTGTATTTTACTCAGTTTGCCGCCGCCTTTTGCAAACCAAAAGGCTATGCTTGAATGTATTGGAGAAATAGATATTGATTATACAATTGCTTATTTAAGAGATTCTGGACTTACAAAAGCAGTAGTAGATAATACAGTTGAAAAAATGTCAGAATTAAGAACAAGACCTGACAATAAAGAAAGGAGATGCTATGTATGCTCAAGGGTTGGGCACATTGCTAAATACTGTAGATTTAAAGATACAGAAAATCAAAAGCCCAGAGAAACAAATACTTCTACTAGAAAATTACCTTTTAATAGAGACAAACATTTTAAGAGTCATAGACCAATTGGTGAAGGAGTAAATAATAAACATAAGCAGAGATTTAATAACAGTAGAAATTCTCATATGAATAATCAAGTGTTTCAAATATCTGATTACGAGGGTATAAGTAATAGACAGCATTTTCTCCTTGATAGTGGTAGCTTCATCCATATTTGCTGATACAGAGAAAGTTTTAGTGAACTTCATACAGAGAACAGACCAGAGATATTACAAGGAAACCAGCAAAGATTAAATTTGCTTGGAACTGTGCCTTTGAGAGTTCTCACTTCTAGAGGTGAAGTGGTAAATCTTACATTAACAAACGTTGCTTTTGTTCCTGAAGCCTCAAATAATTTGATTGGTACTAAAAGAATTGTAAAGAAGGACTATACTATAGTACTTAAAGGTGACTCAGGAAAAATTATCAATAACAGAACTGGCCTTGTGCTTAAAGTTGATGAAAAGGATGGGTTTCATTATATCATTGATGTTAACGATGTTATAGTACGGTAAATGAAGAAAGGGCTGTATGCCAAACTAGAGAAAATATTTGTGACCACAAGAACTGTCTTTATTCATGGCATGTAAAGTTAGGACATAGAAATATGCAAAGTATTGAAAAACTACTGACAGAATGTGGAATTAATGTTCCTAAATGTGATAAAGCAAAAGAAAGATGTGAAATCTGTGTGCAAGCAAAAGGAAGAGGTTGGTGCATTTAAGAACCAGGGAACAGTTGTGTGCTGCTTACAACGGTCTTCTCTGGTGTGTAAGCCATGTCCCTGACCTATCTTGTTGCCTGATAACCGCAGACCTTTCTCCCTTCACTG
This sequence comes from Gambelia wislizenii, assembly GCA_030847615.1. Classification (NCBI taxonomy): domain Eukaryota; kingdom Metazoa; phylum Chordata; class Lepidosauria; order Squamata; family Crotaphytidae; genus Gambelia; species Gambelia wislizenii. The sequence goes on along the minus strand of JAUMIR010000003.1, from coordinate 223,579,585 downwards.
GCTTCACTTTTGGATCTCCCTTCTGGATTTTTTAGATTTAGTGTTTGATTGTGCTTGGCTTGGACTGGCCGACCACACGGCTTCTTCATCTTTGCTGGTGATCCTATGATCCTATGATCTCTCTCGGGGATCTGCCCTCATGGTGGCACCAAAAGAGGACACATACACACTAAAAATATCACCAGGTATTGTGGCAGAGATTTAGGGGTAGTCCAGATAGTGAAATCAATCCTCATGAAATCCATGGGGAATCCCATGTGTCCAAATGGTATCCCACGGCATTCCATCATTTTTGAAAACCAATATTTAGGGAATGTCCACAGCAGATGCCTCAGGCTTTTCCTGAGTTTTTTTTTTTTTTTACAACTACGGGGGAAATGCACAGTCCCGCATGTTAGTACAATGAAATTGCAGCACAGTGCATTGCTGAAGAGGATAACTGATTGGTTGGATTGCGTGGGGGCAGAGCTTGTTAAGAAGGCAGATTCTAGAACTGCCATGTTCAGTTGTCACCGTAGCAATCATGCGCTGAGGCAATGAAACAGCCTTTCTTTCCTTCTTTTTTGCATTATTTAAGCAGAAGATCACCCTTCCACACCTTGGATTTAGTTGTTGTTGTTGTTGTTTTTTAATACTGTTTGGCAGGGGCAATTTGGGGAGTATAAAACCATGAGTAATTCACTCACACCCACCATCTTGATTCACTGGCATGCCTCTGTGTGAACAGCAAACACGGATAGCTTCTCACACCAGTTCACTGCAAAAAATGCTGATACAAATGAAAGCTGCTGTGAATTGGCGTACATGCACACCAACCCACATTTTATTCCCTCATCTAGACCAGCCCTTAGTGCTACTGAAACTGTCCTTTAGAGTGTTATTTCAGCTGAAGAAGAAAAAAGTGGAAAGGCACTATATATAGCACCATAATTCATACAAGGATGCATTCACTACATTAGAACTGTCAAATAATTTTTAAAAAGTTGATTAATCACATGCCTTTTAGTCAGTTAATTAGACTATTGCATTTAAATAAATGTGCATATTATTAAAACATCAGTAGAGATCATTTGCAATGTAAAAAACAAAAGATACCACTATTTTTAGGGAAAGGATGTTATTTCCATAACAATTCTAAAATCACCTCAGACAGAAAAAAGCTTGGAAAGTACTGTAATTGTTTTCTTTAGTGGTCTCAAGCCAATGAAAGTAGGTAGTTACCCTCATCTCTCTGGCTTTTCTTCACAAATGAAGATTCAGGAAGGACTCATCCCGCGCTTTCTGCAAGTGCGCTGATAACTAAAAAGGCCAATCTGGGATAAACAAGTCCGGTTGCTGAAAGCACAGCAGAAGGTCTCCTTGGGTGATGTTTTTGGGTTGTGATTCTTTCTGCGTTGCCGTTTCTCTTCAAGACTTGTTCAGTGTGAGTTCTCAAATAAGGCTGCAGCATTGTGGATAGTGTGTCTCCATGCCTCCCGATGTGAGGCCAGGGCGGACCACTGTTGGTGATCAATTTGGCCGAGCCTGAGATGTTGTTTCAGGGAGTCTTTGTATCGCTTTTTTTGGAGCGCCCCTCTTACGCTGACCCATGGCGAGTTCACTGTAGAGTAATATTTTTGGGAAGCAAAGGTCGTCCATCCTAGAAACGTGCCCTGCCCAGCGCAGCTGTGTTCTCAATATCATGGCCTCAATGCTGGTGGTCTCTGCTTGCTCAAGGACAGCAACATTCATCACATAGTCAGTCCAGTGTATATTTAGGATTGTGCATGGATGAAAGCATTTGAGGAGTCTTATGTGGTGGCAATAGGTGACCCATGTTTCATACCCGTAAAGGAGAATAGATAGTACAATGGCTCTATACACACTGATTTTTGTGCTTTGCCTCAGGTGTTTATTGCTCCAGACTCTTTTGTAAAGTCTTCCAAATGCACTATATGCCTTTGCTAATCTGTGATCAATCTCTTTGTCAATCTTGGCATCTGAGGAGATGATGCTTCCCAGGTAGGTGAACTGCTGAACGGACTTGAGCACAGATTTGCCGACAGCAATGTGGGGATGGTGGTGTTTGTCTTGTGGTGCAGGCTGGTAAAGAACTTCTGTTTTCTTCAGATTGACTTCCAGCCCAAACAGCTCTGCAGCTGTTGTGAAGCAGGATGTTAGGTGCTGCAGAGCTGCTTCTGTATGGGCAACAAGGGCAGCATCATCAGCGAAGAGCAGCTCACGGACTAGATAGTTTAGAATCATAATGTGAGCCCTCAGACGGTTTAAGTTAAACAAGCTACCATCAGTACGGTAACATATATAGATGCCATCATCTTCTTCAAGCTCTGCCATAGCCCTTTGGAGCATCACGCTGAAGAAGATTGTAAATAAAGTTGGCGCAAGAACACAACCTTGCTTCACTCCATTAGTTATTAGAAAGGGCTCTGAAAGAACATCGCCATATCTGACTTGACCACACTGCCCCTCGTGTAGCAAGATCATTTTAAGGAATTTGGGGGGACATCCTAGTCTTTCCAGGATCTGCCACAGACCTTTTCTACTCACGGTGTCGAAAGCTTTGGTGAGGTCGACAAATGTTACATAGAGATAAGGGCAAATACCATATCTGTAGTACTCCTATTGGCTCTGAAGCCACATTGGCTTTCAGGGAGAAGTTCTTCTGCAATAGCAGGAACTAATCTGTTCAGGAGTATCCTTGCAAGGATTTTTCCAGTAATAGAGAGCAGTGTTATGCCTCGATAGTTTGAGCAATTGGATTTTGCTCCATTTTTCTTGTACAGGGTGATGATGACTGCATCCTGGAGATCTGATGGCAGTTCCCCCTTTTCCCAGCAATTCACAAGGAATTCATAGAATTTATTGTGGAGTGCATGACCTCCGTGTTTCCAAACTTCAGGTGGGATTCCATCAATCCCATGATAGTAACCATTACCCTCATCGTAACCATTTAAAAAAGTAATTATTTACTCTTGCTTGAAAGTGACTAACATAGTATTATTGGTTAACTTAAAGAAATCAGAATGTTACTAACTGCTTGTCAGGACTGGTCCTGGAAATGACCTTCTCCTGCCAAATTTCAGTGCTCTTCTATTTCTGTTCTATCAACTTTGTGATAAATTGAGTTTGCATTCTTGTGTGTTTGCTAGCAAGCTCATAAGGTACTAGGAGAAAGGGAGGATATGTTATATGTCTACCATTGTGTGATTAGACACATTGTTTTTATTTATGTTTAACTTTTATATGCTTTATATATAATTTGAAATTGTCACAATTTTAATTGTTTTTAACTTTTAATTGTCATATTTTTAATTGTACTTTATGTGTTGTGAGCTGCCTTGGGTCCCATTCTGGGAGAAAGGTGGCATATTAATAATAATAATAATAGAATGTGCATCTGGCTTTGTCATGGGAATAATGGGCTGAGCCCACTCTTGGTGGGAACAGGGGAGTGGGAATGATGGGTGGCCAATGACTGCATAGCCCACCAGATTTGTAGATTGTAAATATTTTTTAAACTAATGCTTTGCAAATTAGTTTCATTCTGAGCAACAATATTTTAGGGATCATTCTTTAGATTATTGTACCAATAAAGTTTATTGTTCAACTCTGAAACCGCTGGTTACTGAGGACTTTATCAGACAAGCCTCTATAAATGTTTCTTTCCCACCGGCATTTTTTTGCCAGCAAAGGAACCCTTTTTACCTACCTACCTACCTACCTACCTACCTGTAACTGTGTTAAAAGGCAGACCTGGCATTGACAGAGCGTGAACAGAGCTCTGTTTACTTCTGTGTTCCTGATCTTACTGATTCACACAAGAAGACATGAGTGTAGTAAAAAAAAATGCACCAAAATGAAGACACAAACCATACACACAAGCACAGAAACACACTTTAAAACTTAAAAGTAAACTGGGGAGGTTCATAAAAAGACCATCCCCTACCTGGCTTTCATGTTCTAACCCTGGAGTGTTTTGGCAGGACTGTCCATTGGCGATGTAATCACGAGAGGACAATGGTGTGTGTTTTCAAGCACTGTCAATACTGGTTAAAATAAAAAAGGTGCCACAACTATCAAACACATGAATACATTTTCCCTATCACCAATTAAGATTAGGGATCTAGCCATAATGTGCAGGCATGCTTATGTGCATCAGCTGAGCAATGCACAAACCCAGTTTTATAAAAGCTTACATGTAGATATGAAGACTGATTCTTGTAGGGTTTTACCAATGCACATTTCTACATCAGTAACATAGATCCAGGAAATGCAAAAGAACTCAAGGAGCTGTAAGGCATGCCATGGTCCAAGGTCATCTTCATCATCATCATGTTAAATCTCTCATAGCTAAACAGGATTAAAAAGGAGCAGATAGAATGACAAAGTGAGTCAGAGAAAACTTCTCATCAGTAATTAAAACTGAGCCCCTTCAGTCAATCAGCTAAAGCTTTTGTTGATTAACCTATTAATTTAAACTGTTCAAAGCTTGTGGACCTAAAATAAATGCAGTATTGCCAATTGGTTGTAATTTCTAATTTGCTTCCAGTTTTTATTAGTGCGTGACTCTGGCAAGTAGTAATAATGGGGAAAGGTAGTCACAAAAGTGAGCCCAGGACACATGCCATTAGCAGTCTAGAAGCTGCAGACCAGCTGCAGTTTTGCTTGTGAAGGTCGTGTATGTCTTTCCTTGGTTGCAACAGGGAATGGAAGCCTGTAGCTTGACCATCTGCTAGGGAAAGAGGGGAAGAAAGAAATATTCATCCTCATCTCTTTCATACGTTCTTGGAATAGTCTCAATTGTTCCCATGAGTGCCACAGGGGCAAAAAGAGAGACATTTTGAGAATGACTACTGCTTGAAGAGGGATTTTGAAGAAACTGAAGAACAATTATGTCAACATGAAACCAATGACAGTGGCATACAAATAGCACTTTGGTACATTCCCACAGATTGAGAAACTAATTGCCTTCAGAAAAAAAAGTGAAGCTAAGCACACACTTTCATAGAAATCATTTCCAAAGAAAGCCACACAAGTTATTTCTAAGTAGACATGGTAAAGAAGTCTGGGAAGTAAATGGTCTTTCTTTTGAAATGTAAAATATCAGTGGATTCAAATTAAAAAAAAAAATAAACCCCAATATGACCCTTACTATAGTCCAAATTCACACTACAGAAATAATCCAGTTTTCCAGTAATCCTATGGAATCCTGGGATTTGTAGTTTGGCAAGGCATCAGCACTCTAGCAGATAAGGCTAAAGACCTCATAAAACTACAAATCCTGGGATTCCATAGAGAAGTGCTATGGCAAATAATCCAGTTTTAAACTGGATTATTTGTGTACTGTGGATTTATACATTGCTAGTCTGCAGGCAAGTATACTTGCATGACTGGGTTAACTGATCACCCCCTTCCCAATAGTGTGTCAGAAAGGGACAAGTATGAGCCCCAAGGGATACATAAAAGAGAAACTAGGACATTGCTGGGCATTTCTTCTATCCTTAATCCCAGAGCACTTAGACTATGAGCAGGACCAATAAATAAAAATATTTCCCCACTTCCAGCTATCCATATATTTACTCCAAAGCAGCTGCACAAAAGACAAAATGACTTGCAAATTACTTGTAAAGAGTAATGACTTGTAAATCTGTAACAAGTACAAAATATACCAGGTATTATAGGCTATATTCCAGAGGAAGGAACTGGCAAAACCACCTTTGAGTATTCCTTTCCTAAAACCCTATGAAATTCACGGGCTCTCCATAAATCAACAAGCAACTTGAAGATGCATACTGCTACTACTACTGCTACTGCTACTATGCTTTATGCTTATGAAAGAACATCAGGGCTGTGATTGCTTTCTTCAGATGTTGTTCTCTTTCTCTGTCAACATGTTACTAGCAGTGCTGCAAAGCTTTCCAGGAGACATTCCACTTCCAAAGATGGCTCTAGCTGGTTGCTTGGCTATCACATTCACCCAAAAACATAGGCTTCCCTGGTCAGCATGGATTCTTTTCTGAAGTCCCTTTTCTGACGAATCTTGAGGATTTCCTGCTGAAAACAAGGCTGTTGATATTGTACAGTTGTCACCAGTAACTCATTTAATCCATAGTATATCTGATGTCTTTCAGTCTGATATGAAATGAAGACTGAAGGAAAATACAGGTGGGATCCAGAGAAATGTAATGAAATTGTGACAGAGATTTTTTTTCATATCCAGCATAGCTAGGACAAAAAATATTCCGAAGCACTTCTGTTATAAATGCTATAACTTGGTGTGTCTTTTGAACCCAATGTTACCCTAAATGCTTGGGAGTCTTAAGGAACCTCAAAGTATTGATATTAATTTGGTGGATTAATATACTCAGTTGGCTATGTGAAAGGGGGCAACAGATAGCGGGGTCTTTTAATCTATGTATACTGGTAATCAGGAGGAGACATTAAGCTAGATAGTACAATAATTGATCTTTATTAAGGAAATAATAATAACAATGTTCACACATACATTCAGGTTTCAGACGTTCACAAAAGGCTAGTGAATAAAGTAGGAAGTATTGGGTTAGGGGGATAGAGGAGGGAGGTTGGTTTCAGGTTATACTGTATCGATCTGAGGAGATGAGGTCACAGAAGAAACCAGCAGAGTGCAGGTCCCAAAGCAGGAATGGCTACACAGTTTGATTTGGAGTCCAGAGGAAGATGTGCACACTTGAGTGGGGTTTTGGAAAGGTTTTTATAGTGAATAACTCCCTTCAAGGGATGGTATTTAGAGTGAAAGGCAATGCTTCTCGGAGTTGCTCAGGGAAAGACAATGCACACTCCAGATATGCTAATAGTTCTTAATGTGGTGATAATTGGCAATTGAATAGAGAAAGCAACCTTCTTTGTTTTAGGGAAGGTGAGAGGTATAAGTGTCCTGTTTAGAGTGTTGAGAAGCCAACTTAATAGCTGATAAGGAGCCCAGCTCGGCAACAACCCAGTTGAAAAGCACAGTACCTGGTGTTGTCAGTAGCAGTCCTACAGAGTCAGAAGTACACACACAGAAAGAGTGCAGAACGAAGAGGCAGTCCAAGGTCAAAAGGGTTCCGGCAGGTGGGTCAACAAAGGCAATCCAAGGTCAAGATATCGAAAGTCGCAAGATAGCAAGGTTCCAGGAGAGTCACAGGCAGAGGCTTCCTCCAGGTAACGCAGACTGCCTGAAACAAGGAACTCAGCCTCCCCCAGCTGCTTATGTTGGCCCAGCTCCCACTCCCAGCTGCGGGGTGATTGATGAGCTTCTGTCTCTTAATCTCTGGGAACGACGAAGCCACGCCTTCTCTGCTCTCCTTTGGCTAAAAGTAGGTACCTGCTCTTCTACCTCTTGCTCTTGCTCCATTATGTCTCCCAGGCTTGGACCCTGAGCTGGGGGAGGGCTAGGCTGCTGAGCCCTGGGTTCTTCAGGGCTAGACTCAGACTCAGCCAGCTCTTCTGCTACTGGCTCAGCCTCCTCGCCTTCTGAGTCCTCAGAGTCATGACTGACCATGACACAGAGATGAGTATATCAGCCTAGGCTGATAGGATTAGCCAGGTGTTCAGACATGTAGCTGCCTTGCAAATTGTCATTTCTTTGGAATTTGAGTTGTTCCCTCTTTAAGTGCATATCTGATTGAGAAGATTATTAGACACATCAAAAGTGATGTTACAGCAATGGCAAGAGATCATAAAAGAGCTCCCTTACCAGATGACATTGTTATGCACCCATTCTGCTGCCATTCCGTGGGTGCTGCTTTTTATTGATGGGAGAAGCCATCAATAGATCCCCCATTCTGTTTCTGTTCTGGATTTGGCTGTGTGAGACAAAGTGCCCCGTTGGTCCTAGCATCAATGGGCGGACCCTGTCAAAACACTTCCAGGTGAGATTGGGCCATCCAGGTAAGTGACACACTTTTTATGACCCTGCCCAGGTTACTTGTGCATTTTAAAGTGTGTGTTTTTTTGTGCTTTGTGTAAGTTTTTGTGTTATTTTTTATTTTTGTACTTCCCACACTCACGTCTTCTCACAAGAATCTGTGGGATTTCACTCCAGGAAGTAAATGGAGCTCCATTAGAGCTCCGTTCACTACTGGGCTGCCCTGTCATCAGAAGAGAAGGTAAGTGTGGTGAGGAGGGTGATCGTGGTGGGACAGGGACAGGAGATTGTGGGACAGGACACTTTTTGCATTCCTGCCTGATAATAGCCTGAGTCTGAATAGTAGTCTTGGGGAGTCCTGAATTTTTGGAATTTTCCAGCTTTAATGGCCACACTGCATGAAAGGCCACATTTGACCTAATTATTAAATATTACTAATTTATAATAGATATGGAGCAGGGGGTGTCAGGGTAGATAACAGCAACAAGTCATAGATAATCTTAGTTGATGAAATAAACTAATTTCAAAATAGGACTTATAAAACTGGTTTGCTTCCATTAACTATAGTTAGATTAACCAAAATGTAGTATTTGGAGAACATGCTGTGAGGTGGTCCCAACTGCCTCTTCATGGCTTCACTGGAGGAAGGCAGGGGGAAAGGAAGCATGTCATAGCTTAGCATTATATGGGAATCAGCTAATTGTCTTCAAATAACTTACTTATTGTTGTTATGTACCTTCAAGTCAATTCTGACCTCATCATAGGTTTTCCATGCTGAATCCGTGAAATGTCTTATAAATCCAAATTAGTTTTTTTTTTCCCCTGTAGTAATTCTCAGCGCAAAGTGACAAAATCTCTCTTTCTGTTAGAATACATACACACAGGTGAAGGAATGTGCTTGTTTTGGGGGGAGGAAACCCAATTTGGTAACTCAATAATGAAAGCTGATGTAAGGAAAAACTGAGTAGCAAAAAAGCTCTATTTTGCTTGCACCTGTGCTTTCAACTCCATCAACTCATTCTAGATCATGATGGTTATATACATACTGAGTATGTGATTTTCATAATCTGAAACATGGGTCACCTATCGCCACCACCTACGACTCCTTGAGCGCTTTCATCAGCGCTGTCTACGCACAATCCTAAATATACACTGGACTGACTATGTGACGAATGTTGCTGTCCTTGAGCAAGCAGGGATCACCAGCATTGAGGCCATGATATTGAGAACACAGCTGCGCTAGGCAGGGCACGTTTCTAGGATGGAGGACCATCGCCTCCCAAAAATACTACTCTACGGTGAACTCGCCACGGGTCAGCGTAAGAGGGGCGCTCCAAAAAAGCGATACAAAGACTCCCTGAAACAACATCTCAGGCTTGGCCAAATTGATCACCAACAGTGGTCCGCCCTGGCCTCACATCGGGAGGCATGGAGATGCACTATCCACAATGCTGCAGCCTTATTTGAGAACTCACGACGAACAAGTCTTGAAGAGAAACGACAACGCAGAAAGAATCACAACCCAAAAACATCACCCAAGGAGACCTTCTGCTGTGCTTTTTGCAACCGGACTTGTTTATCTCGGATTGGCCTTTTTAGTCATCAGCGCGCTTGCAGAAAGCGCGGGATGAGTCCTTCCTGAATCTTCGTTTGCGAAGAAAAGCCAGAGAGAGAGAGAGAGACACAAAGCTTAGAATTGCAGATCTTTGGTTTTCTAAAAATTCCCCTGCTTTGAATTTCCCCCCACCTTTCAAACTGGCCTACAATGAACAATTTTATGACCTATGACCAGCGAGCCTTTTCATATAATGATAACAGCTCAGAAGTTATGTTGTGATTAGTAGGACTATTATATTTGATAGAAGTGCAATAAAAATATGCAATTAACTGAAAGAAGGGCTCTCTGTGTTTCATGTTTTCTGAAAAACAAATTTTCTCCAGTGAAATCACTACAAATAAACTGACAAATGGTTGGGCAGTGGAGGCCCTTTGTTTTGCACTGCCTTTGTTTAAACCCCCTCATAATTCATCCAAAGAAATGCCCTTCTTGGTAATTAGTTACCTTTAATGTCTTCATTTTCATTTAAATGCTCAGTGATCAGGATAATTAGAATTAATTTGGCATTGTCATGTTATGTTAATGAAGCTTCTGCCACTTATCTCTAGCATCCTGCAGGCACAATGTTATCTGAGAATTATAGAACTCTTCCACTTTATCCGTCCATTTATACTCTTTGGTTAAAAAGTAATAACAGTGAAAACTGGCAGGATTCCAGCTTAAATTTATGCCATTTCTGATGAAGAACTGAAACTGTGCCTCAGCTCGTTCTGCTTGTAAATTTCTTCAGTGTCTATGAGAAGTGATTTGCATTCTTATTCATCTGTGAATGTATATCCCCCCCCACATGATGTTACATTGTGTTTGTTAGGTACAGGACCACAGGCAGAAAGAGTTGCTTCATTTATGGATTCTGATCATGCCCCTCTCCTCTTTGTGTGGGTGTGCATGCGTGTACACAGGCACATATACATACACTTGTCTCAGAAGAATGGATCCCTTGAGTGTTACCTCTGCATATTTGCCATCACCTTCTCCTACCATGTTCCCAGCAGTGAAACACTGTTTCCTCCCCTGTGAATTGATGAAAATCCATCCTCTTTGTTGAGGAGTAACAACTTCATGAAAGAGGAAGGGGATTTTGGTCCATTGCCTGGCATCTCTCGTTGAGCAAGACCAAATGATGCTCTGTTGCTCTCACTGGGCTATATTTACAGGACACAAGAACACCAGTGGCTCTTCTTCACCAAGTTTTTGGGGAAAGACTATTTTGCTTTTGGCATGGCTACTATATGTGTTTAGTAGCAGTTTCTCTGTATGGCTGCTTTTCTCACCAGGACCCACTCTATACAATTTGCTTTCTTTGTTCTTTTCCAGCTATTTATATTCTGCCCTGAGGTGGGAACAGCAATGGTAGTAAAAATTTCCTCAGTTTACTGAATGTGTTCCTGTTTATCATCTTCAAGTCCCTGCAATGCCTTCCCAGTGTTTACAATATGTTGTGTCTAGGGACAGACAAAACTGCCATTTTCATTCTCTCCCGTATTCGTGTTTTTCAAATTTCAAATTCTTTCCATCCTGTCTGTGATGAACTTTGCATATTTGTTTAAGTACTTATAAAAAATGGGGGGAGTCAGGCCAGGAGATGTTACTCGGTTACAGATTTGTAACTAAGCAGGGGAAGTATGATATTAGCAATTATTTCTTTAATTGTACTTCAGTAGAATAACTTGTCATGTTTTTATCTCTACCTCTTTAAAGTTTTTGGAGAAAGGGGAGAAACCAGTCAATCAAGCAATCAAGCAAACAAACTGGCCAGACAAAATTCTGAACCATTTGCATTTGCTAGTCAGTAGGCACAGATATTCCCAATGGAAAGGATGATGTTGTACTTGCCTGCCATGTAGTTATTAATGATGAGGAGCCTGATAGGAAAAAGAAACGAGGAATCTAATTCAGTACTACAAACATGGTTGAATATACTGGGCTTCAAAGCTAGATTTTGAAGAGTGAAGCACTCCAAGATTTCTGCCCAGTGACTTGTCTACACAGGCTATTTACTCCAGCCCACCCCCCCAACTTGGAGTCCTGCAGTCCAAACAATGCAGGGCTCTTGCCTTGATTTACCTCCAGGCAGTCCTGATGATGCTCAAGGCAAAGATAGGGTGAAGTCAAGGTAAAGCCTTGATTCAAAAACCTAGGGAAACCTGCATCATGTGGGAAAACCCAGATAGTTTCGGCATGGGAACACAGAGTCTGTACCTGCATGCCAGCCTGTATAGCCAGATGCCACCATCACTACTAGAGTCTCTCTGCAGCCAGCAAGGACACCCTCAGTTCATGATCAAGGCCTCATGCATGTAGCCAGCCTTCATCATATGCTGAGGGCCTCCTTCCTGGCTTCATAGGGAGCAACGTGAGACAGTGTGGGAGGCACCTGCTGATATCGGCTGGCGTGTGTGTGTAGCAGCCGGCATGTGCATGTGGACTTCTGCCCATTTTGGCATGGTAATGGATGGGGGGAGAGGAGATGGGCCAGCTCCAAGGCAAGAATATGCCAGCTGGAAGGTGGCATATTCTGGCCAGTCTAGACAAGTCCCAGGTGAGCAAATTGTTCGGTTTCATTTAATCCTGTATGCAAATTATTTCTACTTGAAGTTCTGTCTGTTGTTTTCTTGAAGAAACTTGTGAATTTTTCAAAGTTTATATTTTGAAAAAGAGCCAAAGAAAATTCTTGGTCATACATAATTAAACAGTGCTTGTGTTTCCCTGAAGGCATGAAACACTGTTATTAAATTTTCTTGTGTGCATGGTTTGGATGTTACACTTTTGAAATGTGTTAAACATGTTTTGATGGTCTATTTTAAGGGATTGCTTTGATGATATTTCACTAGGATTCACACTTGTAACAATGGACTTGGAAAAGTTGCTTTTGTGGACTAGAATTCATGAAATTCCCCAGACAACATGTTACATGTCCAGCCTTCTGACACCTTTGTTTACAGGGTTGGCACTGTTCTCATAGGAAAGAGAGTCAGATTCTTTCTCACTATTGTGTTCCACATAAGACTGCAATTAACAAAGCTAATTTGTAAACACACTTACATGGAATGCTCATCCTCTCACTGATACCAATGCCCAATGTTGTCAAAAAGAATGAAATTCTTCAGTTGTGAGGCAAATAAACTACCCATATGTTCAAGGACATACCTCTTGTTCATGTCATTGGTATCATGCTCTACTTTCAGGGATGTCAATTAGTACACAAATATACTAACTGCTATGTTTCAGAAAATTAGTCTCCAGATTTTGCTTGACTCTTCAAGATGATATTATGGGTTTATCACTTGAAAGTTTGAGTCAGACTCCTCCAGCAAACGTGCAGTATTTTTATGAAAGTATTTTGATATCAGGACTTAGTAAAGTGTCTTTCTATGAAAAAAGAATAAGTTGAAATTTGTCAAGAAAGGGCAAACACATGCTGAAAGTAGATGATCCATTATGATTCCAAAAACAGAAATGTTATTCAGTGGTAATGGAAAACTTTCAGCCTTCTCATGGAGAACAATTTGAATTCTTTAATAATTATCCAGTAACTTCAAGTGGACTTTGTGCCTCTTATTTTTTTTCCTTTTCCTTTTTTTTAAAAAAGTGGCAAGATGGAAGTCATCTTTCACCACAGCTGAAACAAAGTCAATCAAAATCAACTGCAGCCTACTTAAAGTTGTTTGGGAGGTCTTGCCTTAACCAGGAAAGCAAACACTGAATATTTTTAAAAGCAAGCCTACTGGGACAAGCCAGCTTTAGTCAATAATGTCAAGAAAGATGTTTCCTTCAATGGAAGACATTCATTTGTAGTTGCCAAAAATTACAGAGGTGCTGCTAATGGTTCTTCAGTCAAAATTTTTGCATTTTTAGCAATTGAATGTATAGGTACTATAAGAAGAAATATACTTGATGCTTGGTAAGATAAAATATACAGTATCTCTGTATGTTTCTCTCCACTATTACTTCTTTTTATCCAGTCTCTCTCTCTCTCTCTGGCTTTTCTTCGCAAACAAAGATTCAGGAAGGACTTATCCCGCGCTTTCTGCAAGCACGCTGATGACTAAAAAGGCCAATCCTTCTCCTACAGTGTTTTGGCAACATATCAAAAAGTATGCTCCAGTCTGTGGAAGAATCAATCAGGTTTTCCCACAAGAAAAATCAAGATTGGTTTGATGAAAACAACCAAGAGATCCAGGAGCTGTTGGCAAAGAAGAGAACTGCTCACCAGGCATACCTTGCCCAGCCAACTTGCCATGTAAGAAAAGCAGCTTTCCATCTCAAAAACTCCGAGACATGCAGAACAAATGGTGGATCAATATAGCAGAAAAGACACAATGCTGTGCCGATCTGGGTGATCTTAGAGGATTTTTATCCAGTACAGGTGTCACAAATACTCACTATGGTCGCCTGCATAAGCCATATTTAGGGTTTAAGTTAATGTTTGAGGAGAGAATGTGCTAGCTCCCTCCCTCTGCTCTCATTTTCCTCATATAGACAGTCTCCTGTACATGGGCAGAGATTACAGGCATAGAGGAGTCTTCTTCAGATTGTCACTCTTCATGTGATGAGAGTGATGGAGGAGTGGGTGGCATTAGTGCACTCTGCTCCTCATGTGTTAACTGTGAGTTAATTTCTGAAGAGGGCTTCCAACTTTCACTACAATTGAAGCATGACCTCTGGTGACATGAAAATGCCTTGTCCATTTCTCTTGCTGTGAGGGATAAATCTCCTGATGCACAAATCATTATTCTATTCAGAGCTGTCCCTGCCATTCTGTTGAGTCAGGTGGGCAGACTGTTAAAGGGCAGAATATTGAGTTTGTAATTATAATGTTTAACTAGAACATCCAAATAGCAGAGAATGCATTCTGGAGGTTCTGATGGAGGCCCCCAAATAGCTTTATGCTAAAACTGCCCTAATCAGGAGTTAATGATAAGAAAGCTCCCCCCCCCTTCAGTGAGAACAGAGATTGTTAGAGGGGAAAAGTCTCTTAAAGAGTTCATTACTAGAAAAGATAATTGAACCCAGAATCTGACACTCCCCAGAAAATCCATTGCCTATTTATTTATACTATGCTTCTTTCATGTCTCATATTACAATCTGGAATTACACTCAGTTTGTTCCTTCTCATCTGCATATGTTTAATAGTTTCTTTCAAAGGCTTTTATCCCAGGGTCTTTGAACCTGCCAATAGATATCATGTTAAATCTTTGTTTCCTTTTGGGCAATAGGTTCCAATTATTGTATTTTCATTCCATGCCTACTATTTATTTCTCATGCATTTCTTTAAAAGAGAGGATGCCCAAGGTGTCCTTATGCACTGCAAGATTTGGAATAAACTTTGACCCATGTGCTGCAGGTATACTCCAAGACCATTTTTGAGGGTCCAAGGGCCCCCAACAACTACCAAAGTTTCCATTAAAAAACAAAAACAAAACTTGGCTGCAAACCTCTACATTTCCAATTATGTGGGGTTATTTTTCCAGATTTTGTATCCTCCTGAGCTTTTGTTTGTTTGTTTAAAGAAGGTTGACTTCTTCCCACTTTTAAAGGCATCTCCTGGGGCTAGAAGAGTTTGGGTGGAGGGGTCATTAAAAACATCACAACATTTCCTCTCCAAACTCCCCTGCCCCAGGGGATAAGGAGGGCTATTTCTGCTGGGGGGAAATATGAAGAAAAAAAAATCAGAGATGGAGAAACAGCAGGGGTAGAGTCTCCCAAAATTCCATGGAGGGGCAATGTGCCCTCCACACCACAACCATTGGACCACCCTAGGTTCAGGAGGTGGCCTTGGTTAGCCTAACCTAGAATGATATTCAATGAACATTGTAAAACACTTTATAGAATGAAAAGGCTAATTAAGGGTTTTTTAAAAATGTTTTTAAGGATTTGCCTCTCATGGCTCAAAAAAAAAAAAAGCCTGACGTGACTAACAGGACACTATAAAGTAAGGGTGGGATGAAATCAGCCTTCAGGTTGTTCACATATACATCATGACAATCTTGAGCTTTTCAGAAGGGGTGCCACCATATATCCTCCAAGGAGCATGACTTTCCATCCCTCAGTTTGTCCCGTGTTTTTAAAAAAGTCTTGGGAAGTTGCGGAAAATTGGATATGTGAACAGGTCAGGACAAAATATCTCAGGAGTAGATGATGGCTGGAAATTGAGGTGGGCAGGGGCGGGCACAGAGTTCAGAGAAGGAGGGGTCAGTCACCCTTTTCAATAGATTCAGCCTCTCTAGCTGAAAGCAAAGGCTTCCCTCCCAGCTGGAAGAAGATTTGTGTGTGTGTATGCCATAAGTCACCCTGTTCAATGGATTTTTACATTGCAAATTCCTCAGCTCCAAGAAAGCCTACCCCTTCCCACTCCCCTGTATGGGGGGGTTGTCTTTTTAAAATGGAGTTTCACACTGCCAACCTCTGGGTTCCAAGATTGCCTGGCCCTTTTCTTTCCCTCCACCCTCCCCTGCATGGAGGCTTGTGTTTTTTAAAGGCTTGTGTGTGTGTGTGCCATCAATCACCCTTTAAATGGATTTTTACATTTATTTGGCATTAACCTCTGTGGCAAGCCCATCAGGGGAATTTTTTTAAAGGAATTGTGCAGAGGGGGTTGCCTTCACCTTCCTTCTCTGACCAATGCAGAAGCTTGAGCAAACATTTGTGGCAGCCAATAGCATTGCTCGTGGTGGGAAACTCCACAGGAAATACGTCACCAAGGTTGTGAAAAAAATGAGTAATCGCATCCTTGACTGACATCTAAAAAATAATATCCTGGAACCTTTTCCCATGTAAACAAAAAAACAAATCAAAACATGGGATACTATGTCTCGGGATCTTGCTTTTATCATGGAAAAGGTTGTCATGTAAACAACAATCCCAGGATATTGTTCATCCCATGACAAATCATGTAAACAACAAGGAACGAAGCCGGGATGAGGAAATCTCATTTCTCCCTGTGATAAAAAACTGTCATGTAACTGAGTCCACAGAGACAAAACTGAACACATGAAGCCACTTATAGGGAAAGGTTGTCATGTAAACAACAATCCCAGGATATTGTTCATCCCATGACAAATCATGTAAACAACAAGGAACGAAGCCGGGATGAGGAAATCTCATTTCTCCCTGTGATAAAAACTGTCATGTAACTGAGTCTACAGAGACAAAACTGAACACATGAAGCCACTTATAGGACATAAATATGCCAATGCACAAACACTGGAGTCTCTCTCAATTAATCAGTACATTCCTTCACCATTTTTGTGGCCTTCTTATGATAAATAAGAGTTCTGTAAGAGCAACCATTGAATGAGCAAATATCCCAGCTTTCCCCACCCCAAGTACTGGCAGAAAGCCAGGGAGAAATAATAAACTACATTGTTCTGTCCAGTGCACAAAAAATTAAATGAATTTGCTGAAGTATTAAATCAAATTAATGAGGCTGCTATAAATCTGATTCCTTTATGGTCCAATTCCTTTCCCTTCCCTGGGTTTTGAAGCTTAACAATACAGATGTTGTATTTTTTTTATCCCTTCCAAATTCTGTCCAATGCTCTCAGCTTTAGAAAGGAAAGTGAGAAGAGACAGAACTTTGATCATTGTAGCATTCAAAGCTGGGAGTCTCTTTGTGAGAATCAACTCAACAGATGCTTTTTTAGTTTGTTCACAATACTTTTTTAAAAAAAATATGACAACTCAAAAGCATTTGTATTATCCCTAGTAGAACACACAGAATAAGCTTGTACAGAAACAAGCCAACAAATGTAGGAGGGATTCCTATATTCCTATTCATTACATGTGCAAGATTTAACCTCTTTGTGTTGCAAACACTTTGGGCAAAAATAATTTCTTTGTGTGATATCATCTGATAAAACTTAGGAAAGCCATGCATTTCACTTGTTATGTGGAACATAATGTGATATAGGCACGAGTATGCCTGCTGTCTGATCAGTCTTAGAGAAGACTCTGTCCAGTTCTGGACACCACCATTCAAGATATTGACTGGCTGGAAGGTGGTAAGAGGAGCTGGGTATGTTTTCCCTGGAGAAGAGAAGGTTAAGAGGTGACATGACAGCCATGTTTACATGAGTTGAAAAGATGTCATATTGAAGAAGGAGCAAGCTTGTTTTTTATTTTATTTTATTTTAATTAATTTATTTATTTATACCCCGCTCTTCAGCCACAAGGCTATCAGAGTGGCTTACGAATTGTTTTAAGCAATAGCAATTTACACATCTACACTGCATTAAGCAGTTTCCAATGTGTGTTAGCTAATTGCCCCCACAAGCTGGGTATTCTGCTATTACTCTGCTATTACAGAGACTAGGGCCTGATCCACACTACACAAATGAAACTGGATTATTTACCATGTCTCCTTCCTATGGAATTCTGGATTTTGTAGTTTTACAAGGTCCAGACTAGCCTTCTCTGCCAGGACTTTTTCATACAGGCTAAAAAAAACCCTGCAGAGGTCAAGAGGAGGACAGCGCTGTCCCACTTCCAGCTATCCATTTTGCATGATCCCGTCCTCCTCCCTTCCTTCCTTCATGCTTCCTCTGTGCTGGAGGAACTAGAAAGGCATCATTTTTCATTGATGGAAACTTCCATTGATGGGAGGAGGACAGCGTTGTGCGAAATCAATCATTGGAAGCGAGACAGCACTGTCCTCCTCCTGACTGCTGCAGGCTTTTTTTAAGCTCATCTGAAAAAGTCCCCAGAGCGCTGGTGCCCCACTAAACTACAAATCCCAAGATTCCACTGAAAGGAGCCATGGTAAATAATCCAACTTCAAACTGGATTATTTGGTAGGGTGGACACACCTTAGGAGACTGAGCAACGGACCCCAAACTACAAGAAAAGATATTCCACCTAAATATTAGGAAGAACTTCCTGACAGTAAGAGCTGTTTGACAGTAGAATATGATGCTGCTTCAACATGTGGTGGATTCTCCTTTGGAGGTTTTTAAATAGAGTGTGGATGCCCATCTGCTGGGGTGCTTTAATTGTGTATTCCCACATTGCAGGGGGTTGGACTGGATGTCCCTTATGGTCTCCTCCAGTCCTATGATTCTATGATCTTCCTCCAATGTGTCTAATTTCCTTTAAAGAGTTTAGCTATATGTTTGGCCATGACTACATCCTGTACTAGATTTTCTTTTTGGGGGGCAGGGGGAGTGCTTAACTATATTCTGGAGGAGAATTCTTTTGGCTCTCCTGAATCTTTCACCATGCAGCTTCACTGATGACTCCAAAATCTATTATTCCAAGAGATGTTGTAAGTAAAATTTTAACAGAGCCAAGAATTAGAACACAGAGAAAAGGAAAAAAAAATCCCGATCTTTCTACACTCTGTATGTAAATTTACACACTTCTTTATTCCCATTCATAGGAGATTTTCAGACACGGAAAAATCGTCCCTTGCCGCGCGAGCAGCCTCCCGAAACTGCTGCGCGGCAAGGGTCTTTTTCGGACCGCGCTGTGCCTGTGGCGAAGCCGTCCGTGCCACTTCCGTGAAGCTTGGGACGGCTCCGCGTCATATTTCAATCACGGGCAGCCTCCGTGCTTGAAATATGACGCGGAGCCGTCCCAAGCTTCACGGAAGTGACACGGACGGCTTCGCCACAGGCACAGCGCGGTCCGAAAAAGACCCTTGCCGCGCAGCAGTTTCGGGAGGCTGCTCGCGCGGCAAGGGACGATTTTTCTGTGTCTGAAAATCTCCTTACTCAACTTTCTTCTAAGCAAAAGAGCCCTAAGCATTGAGACCTATTCTTCCTGAACATTTTGGTCTTACTTTTCTGCACCTCCTGCAAATGTGGTAGAGTCTCCTTCTTTGGAGGTTTTTAAACAAAGGCTGGAAGGCCATCTGTCAGGAGTGCTTTGATTGGATATTCCTGCATGCCAAAGGGCTGGACTGCATGGCCCTTGTGGTCTCTTCCAACTCTATGGACTTTATCAGACCACCCCCTAAACCCATTCTTTTACCGGCTTAATTTATGATGTTTTTATGCCTGCAAAAGAACTCCCCATACCACACTTACTTTGCATCCATGCAAAAAGGCTACCCTGGCAATGAATGAGGAGTGAACAGAGCTCTGTTCACTTCCTCTATTGAAATCTCACAGATTCTCATGAGAATACATAGTGCAGGAAATTCAAAAATAAAAACAAAAATGACAAAGTAAAAATTACACAAAGCATATAAAGCACACTATAAAAGTCCCAAGTAAATTGGGGAGGGTAAAAAAAAAGAGTCTGTCACCTACCTGTATGTCGCTTTCTTACCCAGGAGTATTCTAGCCAGACCAGCCATTGATGCTGTAATGATGAGGGTACATTGATGTGAGGTTTCAAATGCTGGCAATGCTGGCAAAAAATCACCACAGCAGATCTATTGCTGGCTTGTCCCATCAATAAAATAGGTCAGCTTTTGGCCAGTACATAAACACGAAAGGTTGACATTGTCTGATATGCGCCCCCTTTCACATTTATGTGGCATCATTATGACACCATTTTTCATGTGTCTGATAAAGTCCTATGGTTCTATGATTGTAAGACTACCCAACATTGAAATGGTACAGATGGTTGGCCTTACTAGAAAATGATGATTAGTGTCAAGCTGCCCCACCCACCCAGCACCTTTAAAGCAACCAAAAATCTGTAGCAAAATAAAAGACACAGGTGAACACTTTTCACCAGGTAGGAGCATATCTGAGATCTCACACAGTCCTGGTGGAACATAAAGTTCACAGTGTACATACGTCAATGAATGGACCAATGCAGGTACTGACGAGATTCTGGTGGCCATTCAGTTTGCTATTTTGGTTATTCATGGAGGAGAGGCAGCTTTAGTTGTGTGCCTACTAGACTTTAAGCCAGCTGTGATGGATTCCCTCTCCAGGCTGGTCTCACAGTTCCTAACCCTTGGGACCATGTTGCTCACCTTGTTCCTTTCCCCCTCAAGATTCCTCCCTTGATTGTTTACTTGGGCCTCAAGGTGATTCCTATTTGGACCAGTAGATGTGTTGTTCAGTGGTTTCGTTGTAGTAAATGTGACCAAACTCTCTATCAAAACTTAAAAGGAACAGCCAGACACAGTAGCAAAAAAGAATAAAGCAGAACTTTATTAATGCACAATTAGATCACACATTAACCTCAGAACTATTTAATCATTCACAGTTCCCCAAAATGCTATTCATTTTTTCCCCCTAGCTGACTATCTTATCTCTATGATAGCTTTTTCCTATCCCTATACCACTTTTCTCTTGTTTCTCTGCCCAGTTCCAACCTTTGCACCAGCTCATTGCATGGTGGGCGAATGAAGGGCTATTTTTTAAAATGGTTATTGGATACTGCCTTACATAATCATGTAAAAATACAACATGCCATGAAACTATGAGTTAAGCCCTGAAAGTAAGTCCTCTAAGTATGATCTCTCTCTCTCTCTCTCTCTCTCTCTCTCTCTCTCTTTCTCTGGACATTTTCAGACAGTGCTTACCACGGGATCAGGTCCCGGGAGAGGACTGGCACTCTTGCGCGGCAGGGGGTCGTTTTCGGACGCTGCTGTCCCTCTTCCAGGATCATTCGTGGCACATCTGTGAAGCTTTGGAAGCAGCCGCACCATATTTTAAGCATGAGCAACTTCCGTGCTTAAAATATGGCATGGCCGCTTCCAAAGCTTCACGGATGTGCCACGAATGATCCTGGAAGAGGGATGGCGGCATCCAAAAAGGACCCCCTGCCACGCAAGAGCGCCGTTCCTCTCCTGGGACCTGATCCTGCGGTAAGCACCGTCTGAAAATATCCTCTGTCTCTGGAGATTATCAGATGCGGCTAATGTGGCACCAGCATAACCCAAAAGGACACCAATATCAGATGACATCATCCTTTTCTGTTCCGCTGGCATTATGCTGGCATCCTTTTTTTTTTACTGATGGCTGAAGCCGTCAATAGGTCCCCCTGTTTCATTTTAGTGCTGGCACTGGTGGCATGTGAAACCTCGGGCCTTTTAAATCCTGTCATTGCAGCAGGAATGGCCGGTCTGACGCAAACACTTCCAGGTGCAACTGGGACACCCAGGTAATTTCTGTTCTTTTTATGACCCTCCCCAGGTTACTTGGGACCTTTAAATTGTGTTTAGGTGCTTTGTGTAACTTTTAATGCTTTATTTTTATTTTTATTTTTGAATTTCCCGTGCTCACATCTTCTCGCAAAAACGGGTGGGATTTCACTCCAGGAAGTGAACAGAGCTCACTTCAGAGCCCAGGAAGTGAACTGGGCTGCCTCAACGATGGGAGAGAAGGTAAGTGTGGTGAGGAGAGTGATTGTTTCAGGACAGGGGAGGGATTGGAGATTGTGGGACAGGAACGCTTTTTGCAAAAAACTGACTCATAATTTTCTCTCTCTCTCTCTCTCTCTCTCTCTCTCTCTCCCTCCCCCTCCCTCTCTCCCTGTGGTATAGGTAGTCAAGGGTGTGAAAGAGAAATTTGAGTAGTGGCACAAACCTGTGTGAATGGAACACTGTGTGTACATGTTTACCAATGGGGAAAACTACTGAATTGTATAATGTATGAATGTGTGTACCACTCAGTGTATATGTGTTGCATTTATTTGAATGGAGAAAGTATGTGTCACTGTGGAATGTGTGTGAAGAAGATACTGTACAAAGAAACCTCTGCAAATGTTTGCAGGTCTCCATTCAAACATGTGAGAAACAGTTTTCCTCATATATGCTGCTGATTTTAACTTTTATTTTTGCATAACTAGGATGACTAAATCATATTTAAGATTCAGTATCATTCACAAAAACTGTTACCAACACATTTTTAAAAAAAGAGTAAGCAGGCATCCTATATCTACTTATGCAAGATGATCTACTTATTCAGCATGATCAGGAAACCTACTTGCTTCAGAAAAAAATTACTAACTGCCCCCAGGCAGATGAGCAAATACTTAAATGCTGCATTTAATGTGTATAAAATGTAATAATAAACACTGAATATTTGAACAGTATAAAAATAAGAGTATGCAATCAATGTATCCATAAACCATGCTGTAACCAGACATTTCACAATACTGTGAAACTTTTTATTTTCCACTGGCCCTTGTCTGGGATGACATGTTGACAAACTGTACTCGTTACCTATGCCTTCTTTGATCAAAATCCTATATAGAGGTGACACTGTACAGATCATCATATGGGGTAATTGCCCTCTGCCACCCTTACAGTAAATGGTGCCATTGTGCAATCATGTGTATATCTGTAGATCATTATACATGGTCATGGCCACAATATGCAGTAGCATTCAGATGTTTAAAAAAACCCTTCCCATTTCCCAATGACACCCCCCAACGAGCCCATTTCTCCAATAATAAACAGTTACACTTTTGTGGAAAATCATTCATACAAAGGTTATGATCATGCAACTCAACTTCCATGACTATAACATGAACGCTACTGTTGAAAATTTACAACTTGTATGCATAAGGGCACTTCTGCATATGTAAGGGCTTGTCAAGATAAGACAATAAAATGTGGATTGATGCACAGTAACACCAATTCACATCAGCTTTCATTTGTTTCATTTTTTTTTTCAAGATCGTAGGCATGCGAAACCATATGCATTTGTTCTTCAAAACTGTGGGGGCGAGTGAATTACAGTTGTCCCTTCATATTTGCTGGGGTTTGGTCCCAGGACCCCCCGTGGATACCAAAATCCTTGAATACTCAAGTCCCATAATATGCAATGGCACAGCAAAGTGGTGTCCCTTATATAAGATGGCAAAATCAAGGTTTGCTTTTTGGATAATTATTTTTTAAAGAACATTTTCAAGCTGTGAATACTTAAATCCATGGATACCAAATCCATGGATAATGTCGTGCCCTCGCCGGGATTCTGGAGTCTCCTGGAATCCCGGCCAGGCCTCGACATGAGGTTGGTTTCCTCTGAAACTTTCCCAAAGGCCCCTCAGTACTGGATTCCAGCCAGCCTACCTCAAAGGCTAGGAGAGATAATTCTTTTGCCTAGCCTCAAGGTTGACCATCTGGGTTGACCTCCCCCTCCCCTTTCCTCCTACTAACTTTTCCCAGATGCCTGGGAGGAATCGTAACCTAAATACTACTCTTATCTACTGCATAGCACTAGGCTGGCCAGAACTGGCTTTGAGGTTAAACTGTATGCATATCCTTGCTCAATAAACCATGTTAAACTAACATGCATGTTGAGTTAATGTGCGTGCATGACCTGGTTCATCACAGATACATTGGGACAACTGTACTTGCATTTTTATTGTCACCAGTTGCTGCCACTGAACTGTATTTTTCAAAGCAAACCCAAGGTGCAAAGTGTAATCTTCTACTAAAAAGTGGGGGAAAGGGGGGAAGGTTATTTGTCACTTCAGCACCAATCAGCTTTCCACTTCTGCTCTTATCGGGAAAGTGCATCAAAACTAATTGGTTGTCCCAATGAATGGGAGTATGGATTTCATTTGGAGTTATTTTTTAAAAAAGCAAGGAAAAGCGGGGAGAGAGGGCATCCCTGCCGTGTACCTTTCTGTATCTGTATATCTTCTGTTCTTTCTCCGTTGATTATTAATTTTGCCCGTTGTTTGTGATAAATTGCTCTAATCCAATTTGTAAATTTATGGCCTATGTTAATTTTGTCTAAAATTTCAAATAATGTCGTCCAATTCACGTTATCAAAGGCCTTCTCAATGTCTAAAAATATCAATGTCATTTTTTTGTCTTTATGAATTTCATGGTATTCGATCAGATTTAGAACATGTCTAATGTTATCTTTTAGGTACCTTCCTGGTAGAAATCCTCTCTGATCTCCACCAATCCAATCTCCTAGAATTCTTTTTAATCTGGATGAAACAATGTATCTGGATAGATTAACAATGCTTATAAAAGGCCAAAATATAGAGAGACATATGAAGGACTGGACAAATATATCAAACTATCTTGAAAAAAGATGGGGGAAAATTGCAACAATCAGTAACGCATAAAAGAGTGTTTGGAATAAGAGACAGTTTAGAAGCAATAGAGCATTTATAAGGCGGGATAATTAATGTGATATAAAGGAACCAGGAAAGGATTTATAAAAGAAATCAAGAAAAGATGTATGCAATGCTAAAGAAAAATCAGGACGAGTCGAAAAGGAAGTTTAGAAATGTAATATACAAGAGGGGAGAGGATAATGAGGAGTAAATGAGGGCAAAAGATGCAAAATGAACAATATCCCCAAATTAATATGAGAAGATGCTATGTGAAAAGGGGTTGGGTTTTGTGTGTGTGTGTGTGTGTGTGTGTATGTCTGCCTTTTTTTTTCTTTTTCTCTCAAATAATTAATGTAATTATATGGAAGAAGACAGCTAGTTCTTAACTAGCAATTCAGGATGTAAATAGATTTTTTTCTTATATATATATATAAATATCTACCTAGCTATCTATCTATGTTATCCAACTTTTGACAATATGAAATTGTATCTGTATCTGTCTTTTAAATAACTATGGTCTTTTTTTTTTCTTGTTTCTTATTTTGGTTTTTTTTTTAATAAAAATTAATTAAAAAAAAAAAAAAGCAAGGAAAAGCCATGAAGGCTTTTCCCACAGAGTATGTAGAGTTTTTTGGCCCCCCTCCTTCCAAATATGGCAAATGATGTGGGATCCCCATTAGACAAAATGTATTCTCCTCAAATTCTATGAGGAGTATTTTCGCAGTATAGACAAGACCCCTAACAACAACAGGAATCTAGCCAATTGAGGCTTTAATAACTCTCTCACCTTCTCCCTTCCCTCCCTCCCGTATTCTAGCTAATGTGTTGTTTCCAATTTTCAGTAAGATTTAGGTCTCAACTAAAATTCCCTTTCTGACTTCACATGTTGTTCTGCAATGAGGGAGACAAAAGGAGAGTAGGAGTACAGTTGTCCCTCCATATCCATGGATTTGGTATCCATGGATTTAGGTATTCACGGCTTGAAAATATTCTTAAAAAAATAATAATCTAAAAATAATAATCCAAAAAGCAAACTTTGATTTTACCATCTTATATAAGGGACACCATTTTGCTGTGCCATTGCATAGAATGGGACTTGAGTATTCACGGATTTTAGTATCCACGTGTGTGTGTGCGTGTGTGTGTGTGTGTACTGGATGCCCCAGCGAATATGAAGGAACAACTGTACTGTAAACATACCAGGACATTGTGATGATGAGACTGATCAGAGTAAAGACAGTCCTTCCTGATCAGACTCCCGAAAGTCACAGAAAAAGGAAGCTTGCTACTGCCAGCCACAATTGGGGAGGGGGGGTCATAAAACATATGAACCAAAATTTTCTTAGTTGAAACAAATTTCATCCATAAGTGCAGGTGGGGCCCAGTTACATTTATATACCGTACTTCCTTTCCTTCAGGGAGGTGAAGGCAGCCTAAAAGGTTTACCTCTTCCACATCTTTTCTTCACAACAATCCTGTGAGGAAGGTCAGTCTGGGAAATAGTGATTGGCTAAGGTCACTGAATGAGTTTGATGGCTCAGTGGAGACTTGAATCTAGATCTCCCCAAGTCCCAGTCTGCTCTGGTTCTCTCTATTGATACTACAACTACTACTAAGACAAGAGACTGTGAGGGATGAAAAGAATATTCAAAAATAGTAAAAAAAAAAAAAAAAAAAAAAGTTTAAAAGACACCCCCCCCCAACATATTTGTTTCCTGAGTGTTGGGAAATCCTATATTGAGGAAAATCCAGAACTGATCTTTGCATTTTAGTACTTATTTTGTGAAAAACTGAGATGTGTTTTTTTTTGTTTTTGTTTTTTTGGTTGGGGGGTTGGTTTGCGCAAAATCCAGCATTTTCTGCACAGGAAACAGTATTTTCTACACAGACATTCATATTTCTACCCACAAATTTTTTATTTTCTGCACAGAAAACACTGTTTCCTGCACAAAATTTCAAGTTTTGTACAGAATAAGTCCCTAACTACAGCATTTTCTGCACAAAAATATTATTTTCTGCGCAGAAAATGCTGATTCCTGCTCATAAAATGCTGTTTACTGTGCACGCACATGTACATGCGCACACACACACACACAGACCCTTTGCAAATTTTGCACAGAATAGGTCCTAAACTGTGAACATCCATCAAAACCTACTTTTTAAAAAGTCTTTCTTGCAGTGGAAAGAAAATTGCTAGAATTACTTGTTGTTTCATTTAAGAATTAAGTGAGCAACATATTGGGGGTGTCTAAATGGTAAAAATACTCCTCACAGAACACCAGGAGAATAAGGGCTGTCTTAATAGCATCCCACATCGTTTCACCATATTCAGAAGTAGGGGTCAAAAATGTCATAAAGTGTGAAGGGGAAGCCTTTGCAGTTTTCCCCTGAGTTTTTAAAAAGCTCTGTGGGATTCCTGCTTGTTGGGAAAAGCAATTTGATTCACTTTTTAAAAAGCTGTTATATCCTTGACTAATTTCATGACCCTAAATAAAACTCAAATGCTGACTACCATTCTTTAATGCCACCTCTGGATAGTTCTCATAGATTGTCACAGAGGACAAGACTTGAAGCTCTCACTCTTGTCCTAGCCTCACTAAAAGGATACTAGGTTGAATTTAAAAATACAGCCATTTTAACCTGGGTAAGTATGCAAAGAGACCTTGCAGTACCTTTGAGACTAACTGAGAGAAAGAAGGTGGTAGCATAGGCTTTTGTAGACCAAGGAGATTTTCAGACTACACTGTTATAGTGTTACTATTCCACTTTAACTGCTCTGGCTTCCTCCTGTGGAATTCTTAGGTTTGTAGTTCAGTGAGGCCTAAGATCTCTCTGGCTGAGAGTTGTAAATGCCCCTCCCTAAACTGCAAATCCCAGGATTCGACAGGAAGCAGCCATAGCAAATAAAGTGGAATAGTAACACTATAACAGTGTTGTCTAAAAATCTAGCAAGTCTACTTCCAGCATCTTATGAAGCAGACAATCTACGAAAGCTTAAGCTATCAACTTCTTTCTCTCAAGATCCCTTTGGATACTAGGTTGAGTCATTCAGTCATCACTCAAAATGAAATGACGGCTACCTCAAGCTGGCAAATTTATGTAAACATCTCCTATGTCTTCTTTTTGATTAGGTCCTTGAGGACTAAGAAAAACCCAAGAAGAAGTCAGAGTTGCTTTCTATCTGTGCTTCTTGTGGCCAACTATCTTCTGTTATTACTCTGGACAATGGCACAAGGTTTGCAGACTAAAATGGAATGGGCAATCTATTGACAGTTCACCAATCAATAAAAAGAAATGCAAGAATAATGACAGCGGAACACAAAAGGACATGTGATATTGGCATCCTTTTGCATTCTGCTGCCATTATCCTGGTGCCACATTAGGTACGTCTGATAATCTCATCTGTCCAGAAACTAGTTTAGTTCCAGAGGTTAACCACCTCTGCTCAGAAGCTATTTACTTCTAGAGTTTTCCTGTATTGGCCATTCTTCCAGTTTCTGCCCTCAGTAATCTCTAGTCTTCTGCCTCTTCCTCAGTTCTCTTCCATCCAAAGACCACCAGACGAGAGTGATCTAATTGACTACTGAGTACTATTGGAATAAATACTTTTATATTGTTTCACTCTAGGACCTGCTAACAATAACAACCTGAAATGCTTCTCTATCTGTCAACTCATTAGCCTGAAACCATAAGCCAATGAGAATCAATAGAATGTTTGTAAATGACCTATCAAAACCTGACCTTTTCAGTCCTCCTGTCTAATATATATCCTGACAGGTCTAACTGTGAACCAATAAGGTCAATACAACTTCTTTGATAATAACAACAAAAGCTTTACCGTCAGTTGGCAGGTGACCAACAACAGGCGTCAAATGCAAATTAACTAGCCTCAGTTGGAGATAACCTTTCCACCACCTCTGGATAATCTTTACAATCATAACAGTAGACAACACATTTATAACTTTCAAACAGATCACATTTTACATTGGTATTTTTAGATTCTCCATAGAAGTAAAGATATCCATGTGATAAACAAGAATGAGGAGATGGACACTTAAAGTTGGATCACAATTTAGGCCACCACATATGGGCATTATGCTTGAGAAGAGGGGAAGAGGACATATATGTCATTGGTCCATTCCATACAATGGTCAAACAAAGCTGGAGACTGCAGTGCCAAAACCTCCCAGGGGTCATCCCTGAGCCCCAGCTGACAGACCACTCAGTGCTGAGGCCAATCAGTCACAACCTCTGCAACCTCTGCAATTGCCCCAATCTGTAGAGTAGTTCTCAATTTTCTCATTCTAGTCAATCATACCATTGTCTCCCACAAACTGAAAAGGGGTCCACTATCTGCCTTTTCACCTTCATACTTTCAAGGTGTGACAAACCAAACATTAAAGTATCAGAATATGACCAGCCAACCACAGCCCAGATGCCAAGGGCCCTTTCACACTACACAATAAGCATCACTATTATTCCATTTTAAATGCCATGACTGCATTATCTTGTTGCCTGAATTTCTGGGGGTCCATGGGATCCACTCGAGACACTAAAATTATGATATCAAATTGGGGGATTTTAATTAGCTCAAAGGTATGGCTGAGAGAGGTTGGATAACTTGTGAGATCTTTTGCACCTGTGTATTCACCAGTACTCACCAACAAGACTCCAAGTCAAAATGAAATAAAAATGTTTTTTATTGGAAAATAATCACAGAAGCATTTGTGCTTGCACTCACACACACAAGACAACCACACTAGGCTAAAAAAGAATTAGGCAGAAAGACTTGGATAGAGGAATAGATTTGGGGAGATGGGCTATAATTACCTGTCCAAGAACAGAGATTCATGCAGCAAGGAAAGACTTAGACTTGGAAGTTGACAGTGATACAGCAAAACAACAAGAGTGATGGTGTATGAAGAACTGTGCACACTGACTATTATTTGAGAGTAATATTTATGTAAAACTGTCCTTGGATGAGTTTCCCATAGTTAAACAAAGGAAGCTTCAGCTTTGCTGATTGCCATTAATGGATGAGGCATTAAGGTTGATGGGATTCCTGCAGCCTTTGTATTTGTGGAGAGAAAAAGGTGTGAAGGAAGACCTTTTCAGGATAATGGGTGTTTCGGTCACTGTTTGTTTTGGAGTGTGACTCACTGCCAGGTGTGTCCAGGGAAGATTGGCACATTCCTCCTTAATGACTCTCACTAAGGGGTTTGGCTTTTCCAAGACACCTTTGTAGGTCCTAGTGACCTTCACTTGCCCCTATTTTTGGTTGGCCCTGGTGTACCTTAAACCTTGTGAAGTGTCCAATATTCTGAATTATGAATTATTAGAGGGAGGGGGTGAAGGCTGGGTAACAGCATGGAATCCCAGGTTTTGTCATTTGGTGACGCACTACAGGTCCCAGAGGAGAATTCTAAGTACGGCTCCTTAAATTGCAAATCATAAGATTCCATAGGATGTAACCATGCCAGTTAAAGAGGGACCATAGTGCTATAATTGCACAGTGTGTGAAAGGGCCTGAGGAAAAACAGAAGCCAAGAGAATAGGTGTGGATTAACTTTAGATACAATATGGTTGAAGAAATACCCCAGTGTAAGTGAAATATGTGTCACATAGACATGGGGGGGGAATCCTTCCCAACCCCTAAACAGGCTACCAACATCCTGGTGTAACACAGCAGCTTAGGGATGGCAGGTGGATTGTGCTGTTGCCCAGCTGACAAATAGCTGGGCCACATGTTGGTAAGCCTATTTATAGGCCTGTAAAAGCTGCACAAGATCTCACATATCATGAGATCTGGAAAGAAATCTTAGGATGTATCTACACTGTAGAAATAATGCAGTTTGACACCACTTTAACTACCATGGCTCCATCCTACAGAATCCTGGGATTTGTAGTTTTGTGGGGCACCAGCACTCTTTGGCAGAGAAGGCTAAAGAGCTTATAAAACTACAAATCCCAGGAGTCCATAGGGTAGAGCTACAGCTCTTAAAATGGTGCCAAATTGCATTGTTTCTATAGTGTAGATGAACCCTTGTGTGAAATCTGTGCAGAAATCTAACAATGGCAAGGAGCTCATTTCAAGTCTGGCTACAATGGTGCTATAACAGTGCTGAGTGCCAGTGTGGTGTGGTGGTTTGAGTGTCGGACTAGTACTGGACTAAGAGACCATGATTCAAATCCTTCTCAGCTATGGCAACTCACTGGTTGACCCTGGGCAAGTCACGGTCTCTCAGCCTCAGAGGAAGGTAATGGCAAAGCCCCTCTGAACAAATCTTGCCAAGAAAATACTGTTATAGGTTTGTCTTAGGGTGGCTATATGTCAGAAATGGCTTGAAGGCACAAAAGAACAACATATAGTAGTGTTGCTTCTCTGTGCCACAACTGCCCTTACCACAGAAAGCAGTTGGGAGGCGATTTAAACCTTGGACTGATTTTTTTCAAAAAAAAATACACATTTTGCCTTAATTTAATGGTGAGACAAATTACATTGTGTGTGAGAGAGTGCACATGTGCCTCCCATTTAGTGTTTAGTAATCCCAGATTTTGAAAGAAAGAAAAACTAGAGCACCAAGGAACCATGCTTTAATTGATTTTTGTAATACCCTAACTATATGTTCTAATTTTTCTTTTAACAATTTTCCCAACTCAGGCAAAACCCCACTCAGTGATATTAAGCTCATGTTTCATCCATCAGCTATTTTAGCTTCAAGGCTCTAAAAATTATGTTTTTTTTGGGGGGGGGGTTGTTTGTTTGTTTGTTTTGTCATTTTAAAAACTTCCCATAACTGAAAAGCTTAGAGGAAGTTGCTCAAACAAAATACATATATAAATATAAAGAACCACTTTCAAAGGGTAACAAGAAAAAATGTATAATGAAATTCCCAATAACATCTACAATACCTTGCAGTGTAAGGCTTGCTTTTCTTCTGAACATCATACATTTCATTAAGCATGTTATAAATACTTTGAACAGTGTTTTCAGTGGAGCGCTGTGTCAAAATAAGACTATTGAAAATAACTTTGGCTGAATGCTTTTTGGACCATTTCTAAAGAAAAAGAAAGAAACATTCTGAGGTAAGGATTCTAGAAACACCATGGGTAATTCTGACTCCAATTGAGGATATTATTGTTTCCTGTTCTTCAACCATATCAACAGAAGCAAGGATGTGATATCTATTGCAAGATGAGTAGGGTACAACTGTGAATCTTTTGCCCATGCCTGGAAAGTCCTTGTTAAGGTCCTTCCTTGGGTTTGAAAAGCTATTTCTTTGGAGCAGAACTACCACAATCTTCATATCAACAAGCCCACTGACCAAGCTGTTAGAGGGATTCTGGGAATTATAGTCCAAAAGTAACCTTTTCAAGCTCTATTTTTTCCTATAAAAGACAGTAATGACACCATAGTGATGCTAGATGAGAAGGCCATTCTTAACAGTCTTTTAAGTCAGTGATAGGGAACCTTTGGCTTTTCAGATGTTTTTGATTTCAACTCCCAGAAGTTCCAACCAGTATGCCCAGTTGTAGCCCAAGACATCTGGATGGCAAAAGGTTCTCCAGCCCTAACTTAGGGTATTTTGTGATGCAAACAACCAATTTTTTTCATTCTGTTTTCCTCACTGAATCTCCTTACATTTGCCTCCGTGCTAACAAGAAACCAGTCAGTGTACACATTTTGACTATTAAAAGTCAACTACAATGTGTCCTCCAGTAACAAATCAGGGACAGGGTTTTATTGGGTACAACTCCTAATAAAGAGAAATGATGGGATATATGAGGTCAACTAAATATTGTAGGTACTGGACCTAATCCCATGAAAGCTGGTTACTACAAAATTTGATTTTACTGAATGGGCTATATACTACTAAATAGGAAAACATCCCAATGATTTCAGTACAACTGAATAATAAATGTGGTCTGTTTTCCTACGAAGCATTAAGCTTGGAACTATCAACATGGTATGTAACACAAAAAGTAGAAAGGTTGGGGAATTTATGATAAAGTAAGGATTGTTGATTGGTCAAAATGAGGCAAAGTATAACCAAAGCAGAAAGAATAGGGACTTTATCAGACTAGCCTTTAAATATGCTGTAGTTCCACTATTGAGGAAAGCAGAAACACAGTGGCATGATTGCATTAATTATCACACACTGCCATAATCACATGATATCGATATTGATATTGATATTCATGATAACGCCACAGAATTATTGCACAACCACCACTAGCAGTTTAAGAATGGGATTGAAGCTCTCACTATAGTATCAATTGTCTTTGCATTGCTTTCTAATGACAGAGCATTAACACTTTGTGCTGGTCCATGCATGCACCTTTAAGAAAAAAAAATCTCTTACATCTGCAATTTTGCTTGGGTGAGATTTTGGTTGTTCTCACGAGAAGACACAACTTTACTTAAAAATACCAAAAACACATAAATAAGAAATTCACAAATAAAAACTTAAACAAATATAAAAACATACCAATAAAAGGTGACAGTTCATTCGAAGAGCATCCTGTAGGTCTTCTTGATGTTCTCATCCAGAAGTTTAATTATGTGTTCTCATTGGAAAAGGGGAGGGGGGAAAAGAGGATATCTCATTCATGCTGGTAATATCACCATTACAGTGGGACGTGATTTTTACACATTCATCAGTACTACAAAAAGAGCAATATTGAGGGCTATTCATGGCTTTTGCCCATCAGTGAAAAGTGGTGTGTAATTAATGACTAAATTAATTAGTCATTAGAGAACACACTGACCATGGGAGGATGAGAACATTGTGCAATCATGGGAACCTGTTTGTGGTCTTATCACATTGTAATTGTGCTATTACAGCCCCATCTGGTAGGACTTTACCTAAAAATTAACATGTATTAGCTGTGATTTTACATGGTTGTACATAGCGCAAGAATTCCACATACAGAATTGTTGCACTACCATAACTCACCTCCCCCAGCCATTCTATGGCTGGTGGACAGGAGGTATTGTTGGAGCAGCATCTAGCTATGTCCCCATATTTAGATGCAGACTGAGGACATCCTTTACTAATATCTACTGGGGGTATCAACAGATGATGTCACTGATCTGTGTGGGTATATGAAAATAACCAGAAGCTTCTCTGCTCATTCCCTTTCTCTACAGCAATGGAATGGCCATGGCGGCAGGGGAGCAATTACAGTGACACAGTGAATCTGGGGGTGGCCTTTGGTCATTACATAAGGAGAAAGGGAATACCAACCTCCACAATGTCAAACAACAACAACAACACAAAAACAAACCCACAACAACATAAACAAACTTATTCCAGATTTTTGCTTATGTCACTAACAGGATGTTGGCCATTATGTATAGTCTTTCTAGATATTTAAGCTTAGATAACAACTTTAGAAACACACTACAGTATTTAACTGTAATGAATTGATCACTTGATTGTTTCATTTGCATCAAGTTACATTTTTAGCCCCAGTCACTACAGGTGGACCCCACCATTTTGTGTATTTTTTTTTAAATCTTAAACCTATGGCATAGGATGAACAAACTTGCTTTTTGTGAACTGTGTTGTAAGAATCCCAATCCACTGTTTGGATATCCCATGACCAAAGGAGTGTGCATGTATATGCAGATTCAAGTGTCATGCACCCAAATATCCAGAGCTAGCAATTGCAAGGTAGAATAAAATAATATAGTCGTCCCTTCACATTCGCCGGGGTTAGGTTCCCCAGACCCCCGCGAATGTGAAAAATCTGCGAATAATGATTTGCCCTCCCCCGCCAAAGCGACCATGGGGCCTCCGGAGGCCCCATAGTTGCTTTCTCCGGACTCCCCAGTCCTTTCCTAGGCCTTCACAGGGCCTCAGGAGACCCTCCCAAGGCCCCGTGGATGCCTCGCCGGCCCTCCCCCCTTCCACCCAGGGCATTCATGGGGCCTCCGGAGGGTCTCCGAAGGCCCCATGGAGACCTCCCCGCTCCCTCCCAGGGCCTTCACAGGGCCTCCAGAGGCCCCGTGTCACGGTTTTGGGAGGACGGGGGGGACCCTCCCAAAACCGCAAATATCCAAAACCACGAATGCTGAGTTCACAAATGTGGAGGGGCAACTGTATTGTTTATTTATAATAACCTTTCTACTGAAGGGAAGAACATCAAACGTATACAACCAAAGACAACAAAACATAACAATATATATATTCATAAACTTCCAACTATCCTACCAGTCACTCCCCATCTCAGCAACTGTGGGCACAAATCAGCAATTTAATCTGGTGAATCAAAGAGGAAGGTCTTCATCTGCTTACAAAAACAGGTGAAATCCTCCTCCAGCCAGCGGTCCAAAGGGAGACCTATGTGGAGTCAGATCTTGAAAAGCTTGCAACCTTGACAGGGCTGTTCACATCAATGGAACAGACAATAATCTTTGTCTGTAGATCTTAAATTCTTAGATGCTACATTCCATGCTAGCTGAGCTGCCAGGAACTTTGGAAAAGTAGAGCGCAGAGCCCTAAATACAAGAACCAACACTTTAAAATGGTCCCTGGCCCAAACTGATAGCCAGTGAAGGGACTTATGGGGAGAAGAAACATGAAAATTTAGGGTGGTTTAAAACAACTTGGACAGCATAAAAATTAAAAATAGATAATAACAAAATATCTGTTGTTGTTAACTGCCTTCAAGTTGACTTCAATTCATGGAGAGCCATGAATGAGACATCTCCAAGACCCCCTGTCTTCTACCATCCTGCTCAGGTCTTCTGGCATTATTGACTATTCTAGTGGTTTGTGTCTTCTCGTGATGTGACCAAAATATGACAGCCTCAATTTAGTCATCAATTTAGTCATTTGGGCTTCTAGTGAGAGCTCTGGCTTGATCTGTTCTAAGACCCATTTATTTGTCTTTTTGGCCATCCACAGTATCCTCAGCATTCTTCTCCAATAAACATAAATGCCAATAAACATAACCCTAAATAAAACATATACTTCTTGTATGTAGGATATTTTCTGATGCCAACGAATCACACTGTCCCTACAGTAGAAGACATACTGACTAACCTACTGAAAACTAGAAGACACCATTTCTGTTTTACTGCAGCGTTGTTTGAAAGAAAACAACAACAAAACTAACAACACACCAGCATGACATAATTTAGATGCCAATATATTACATTGGCAGGACTTATAGGCTTACCACTCTCTGAAGTAAAGCAGCAGTGTAGCTGGAAGACTCCATCCTCCATGCTGCCTTTACTGCACAATGTTGCCATTCTTTTGTTCTGGTCCTGTGAGAGACCAGATCTAGACTTAGATTTGCTTAGTTCCTTTGAAATAGATAGGGGCCCTATTACCCATGACTTTAAAAAAAAACAACAGTGTGTCTACTTGGAGGTATGAATAAGACTGAAATTCTGTACTGACTTACCTGGGAGTAAACTTGGTGAAAGTCACTGGGTCTAGCCTCTGAATAGGCATGGCAGAAGACTGTACTATCAAATTCAATTCATGACATTTAAACACCCTCATTTTTTGTAATTCATTTATAATCTTTTTTTAAAAGCATGCTTTGCAAAGGTGTTAATTGCAAATCAAAAAATCCTTAATAGCACCAAAATGTCTGATATGCCTGAAAGAGGAAAAAATGCTTTTCTTCATCCTTTTAAAAGATGTGTTTATTTTTCAATAAATCTACTGTCACAAATGTTAATACCTGAACAGATGCTCATCATATACAAAAAGACCTCACTTAGTACCACAGGGATGTGTTTTGGACTCCTTTTTCCTATTGGGATCCCTTGGATGAATATTGGCATCAGATTCAAATTTAGTCTTGTGCCAGTTAAATATGTGTAACCAGCTGTGAATTTATTTTTTACTATATTACATGAAAAAAGTTTTTCCTTCGCAGTATAGGTGTTAATTGGTATCTTTGTATCTTGTTAATTAACTTCTTGTAACACCCTTTTCCCTTCTTTATTCTGAATTTAATGAGCTCCCTTGTTGTACTATTTATATATATATATATATATAATTAGCTAAAACAAAAAAGAACACCCCCTCCCTAAAAAAAGAAGACAAGAAGATATGTTGAATATAGCTCTGGAAAGTAAACCTAGCAGGGTTTTCATTCAAAATTGTGAAGAGGGATATAAAAATAAATATGATCTTGAGTTCACAAAGAGATTTTCCCCATATTAACACATGTTCAAAAATATTTTAATTTGTCACATACAAACAAGCACAGGTAACTGAAAGATTGAGACATTATAGACAGCCCATTATGTTATATTCAGTAAAGCATTTCACGAAACACGATACAAATGTCAAAAGAGTTTAATAAAATTAGACTTCTTTTTTTTGGGGGGGGGGGTTAATTATAGCCTTTTCTCTCATCTTTCCCCAGAGATAAATTTCCATTTTTTCAAACATCCAAACACCATAGTCCAATGGTAATTATTTGTTAGTCAAAGTTGTCAGTGTAATATTGCTTTAAGTGCAAAAAAGAAAAATGTTGGAGCAACAGACCACTTACTAGCACAGCTCAAGCGGGGTTGATCACAGTTGTGGCTAGTCAGAGTGCTGACAATCAAATACTCCTCTATATAGTCAAAGCACAAAATGCATTATGTGTGGGTTGGTGTTGTGGAGAAAGAGGAATGTTGGTGGATGTTGGAGTTATTGCTGTTGTGTTTGTTAATGAGGTTTGCTGTGTATATACTGTGTTTGTTTATACTGCAACTGAAGATAAAGACCTCCAGATATCTTTGGATGAACACTTCTGCCTGTAAGAGTTTTTGTCTGTGAAAGTGGGTCAGAACAGTGAGATGGCTGCTAGCTGAAGCCTTTGTTTTTGTGCCCATTCTGCTGTGCAGTTTTGTTGTTTGTCTAGTGCTGGGTTAGTTTGTCCCCAAGCTATGCCAGGTGCCTCTCAGTGGGCCTATACTGAATGGACAAATGTTACACTGTTCTGATGGAATGAAGTACTAGAAACAGTCCAGCAAAGTGAAATATATGTCAGGAACAGCTTCCAGGTAGGAGATCCTTATTTTGCTGCATTGGGATCCACCTGTGCAGACTGGGTAATAATAATAATAATAATGATATATTTATTTATATCCCTCCCCTCTACGAAATCCAATTGGGGCGGCTTACAACAATTAAAAATATACATCCAAACCCTCAATCCCACCCCTCTTAAAATACAATTAAATAATTTAGGAATTAAAACGTACTTAAAAATACAAAAAAATAAATAAAAATAAAAGAATTGAAATGAGCAATGGACAATGGATGTGGCAAGATTGGGACAAGCTAGATTTCCTTTCTCTGATGGCCAGGTATCTATTCAGGAAAGGCCTGCTGGAAGAGATCCGTCTTAAGAGCTTTTTAAAAGCTATTTAAAGTGGTAATATGACAGATTTCATCCGGCAGGCTGTTCCAAAATCTGGGAGTGATAGCCAAAAAGGCCCTCTGGGAGGTCAAAGAAAGTCTGGTTTTTAAAGGTTGCAACAAATTTCTCCCAGAGGACCTGAGTGCATGGAGAGGATTATATGGAAGGAGGCAGTCCTGAAGATAGGTTGGACACAAGCCATTTAGGGCTCTAAAGGTGATAACCAACACCTTGTACTGGGCCTGGAAACTAATGGGCAGCCAGTGGAGTGAACTTAAGATCAGTGTTATATGGTCTTTTGTGGATATACCTGAGACCAGTCTGGCTGCCATGTTCTGTGCTAGTTGAAGTTTCTGGACCAAACATGAGGGTAGCCCCATGTAGAGTGCATTACAGAAATCAAGATGAGAGGTTTACCAGAGCATGTACCATGGTCTCAAGATCCCCGACTTCCAGGAAAGGGTACAGCTGGCATATCAGCCTAAGCTGATAACAGGCACTCCAGACCATCACATTTACCTGATTCGTCATCTAGAGCAACAGTTCCAGAAGCACCCCCAGACTGCAAACATGGTCCTTGGAGGAGAGTGTGACCCCATCCAGGAATGGAGATTGTATCCCAATGCCTGGGTTCGGGGCTGTTACCGTGAGTACCTCCATTTTATCTGGGTTCAGCTTCAACCTGTTTCCCCTCATCCAGTCCATTACTGCCTAAATGAGTATAGTATAGATGAGAATTGGGAGAAATACCTATACACTTATAATTCATATGTGTTGCTTTGCAATTCTCTTGCATTGGTTTGAGAGCATATGCAGCCTGCAAAAGTGACTGTGATTACATGAGGAAATGGACACTTCAGATGTTATTGTTGGACTACAGACCCCATATTAACAGGCCATTGGCCATGCTGGGTGGGCTAAAGGGTGCCAGAGAGTGGATTTCCCACCACAGATCTGAAAGTCAATATGATTCCCCCCCCCCAAAAAAAAAAATCACCTGGTGTTGGGGATCAGTCACAACCAGCTGAACACTCCTGACAGCAGTTTTCCAAACTCTGTACATTATAAGCAACTCTGAGCTCTGAAAGTGGGGTGGAAACAATCCACATCTGTGTCTCTACATAGATAGACTGTAGTATATAGTGAGATATGTTTGGGAGTAGGTGGTCCTTGATATCTTTAGAGAATTGTTTGGACAGCTGTGAAATGCCTACAACTTAAACACCAAGTTAGTGTTGAGCTCTGCATGCATTTCTCTCCTAAATATCCATGTCTTTAAAAAAAAAATCTTTGATAATATCTCTATATTGCTTGTTCAATGTGCCACTGCATCTGGCAAATCAAACCCAGCAGTTCTGTATTGCTCTGGGGTTTCTACTAGTCCAAATGAAGCAGATGAAGTTTCATATGGTTAATAGTACCCAAAAGAGAGATTCATACCTTCAACTCACACATGTCCAAGGAACCCAAGTCTTATTCTGTGTTGAAGTGTATCAACAAACCAGTTCTGTCAGTTTCACATTTATCGGGATGTTACCTGCCCTGGCAGCCCCCATCTTGGAATATCACATAATTGGCAACATTTAATAATTTGGTTTGATGTGGCCTTCCACTTGGTTGGCAAGTAAACCAGGGACTCCCCAGGTATTAAGGTTGGAGTCAAGTACAATTTAGGGAGGGGCCTTGGAAATTCATAAAACAGACCATACCCAGTCAGAGTTCTTCCTGAAGAACACCTGGGGATGAGTCATTCATGAATCCATTCAAAAACAGCAGAGTCCTCAATGGTTGCACAATGGGCTTTTCCTCTTCTCTTCTCCTCTACAATAGAAGTTGCCTGCTCCTATTCAATTTCAAATGTATCACCCATTAACAATCATTAACTCTTTGGGAGAATCCTTTGCCTAGTCCTGGGAAACTCTGAGAGTTATTGCATTCCACTCTAAATCCCATACCTTCAGGGAAATTATCAAATATAAAAATCACCCTAAAACACCACCAAAGTGTGCACAGACCCTCTTCCTTCTGACTCCACATCAGTCTATGTTACCATTCTGCCTTCTAGACCTTCTTGTTGCCAATTTGCTTTGAGATCTCAGCTCTACAGGATCAGTATAGTATAATCCACAATCCCCTTACTCTATTCCTCTATCCAAATACTTCCTACTTTCTCCAATAGTTTTGTGTGATTGCTTGAAGCCTGTGTGTAAAAGTGAATGCTGTTGAGATTAATTTCCAATAAAGATCATTTAATTGTACGTTCTGGCTTGGAGTCTCCTCAGTTACTTCCAGTATACATAGGTAAAAAAATCCTTCTATTACCCAGCTGCTCCCTGCAATTTTGACCTAATTAAATATTCTTCATATTAAGATTTGGAAACTAGTGGGATCCTCATGGACCACACAATTCAGGTAACACAGGGGCTGTTTAGTCCAAGTTTGGTTTTTAAAGGACCCCACACAATTCAGGTAATAAGGAACAGGACCTTTGCACAGAGAATAAGTATTATTTCCCCTTATATGTTCAGCCCACCCCCAAATACTTTGCATTATTGTTGTTAACTACCATCAAGTTAACTTCAACTTATGGCAACTCTATGAATGAGAGACCTCCAAGTCACTCTATCCTCAACAGCCCTGCTTAGGTCATCCAGACTCAGGACCATGACTTCCTTGATTGAGTCTATATGCAATGTGGTCTTCCTCTTATCCTACTACCTTCCATCTTGTCAAGCATTATTATCTTTTCTAGTGAGTCATGTCTTCTCATGATATGTCCAAAGTACAGCAGTCTCCGTTTAGTCATATTGGCTTCTAGGGAGAGTTCAGGCTTGATTTCCTCTAGGACCCATATATTTGTTTTCCCCACCCCCAGTTCACAGTAGCCATAGAACTCTTATTCAGCACCACATGTCAAATGAGTTGATTTTCTTCCAATTTTTCTTCACTCTTCAGCTTTCAGAGCCACACATAGAAATTGGGAATATGATGGCATGGACAATCTTAATTTTAGAATTCAATTATATATCTTTACACTTCAGGATCTTGTCCTGAAGTATCTTCATAGCTACCCTTCCAGGTCCTAGTCTTCTTTTGACTTTAGGAGATCAGATTTCAATAAACTCAGGGAAATACTGGGGGTGATCCCATGGTCAGGAATACTAAAAGAGAATAGACCTCAAGACGGATGGGACTTTCTCAAAAGGGAGATACTGAAGGCACAATTTCAAACAGTACCATTGAGGAAGAAAAATGGGAGGTGTCTCAAGTAACCAGGATGGATGACTAAAGAACTTTCAATGGAGCTAAGTTTTAAACAGAACATGTATAGGAAATGGAAAAGGGGGGAAATCACCAAAGAAGAATTCAAACAGATAGCGAACACGTGTAGGAGTAAAGTCAGAAAAGCTAAAGTGCAGAATGAGCTCAGGCTTGCTAGGGAGGTTAAGAACAATAAAAAGGTTTTTTTGGGGGGTATGTCCGCAGCAAAAGGAGGAAGAAGGAAATGATAGGGCCACTACGTGGACAAGATGGCAAAATGCTAACAGGGGACAGAGAAAAGGCAGAATTATTCAACACCTTCCTTGCCTCAGTGTTTTCAGAAAAGGAAAAGGAGGACCAACCTGAGGATAATGGAACAGAGGACACAATAGGGGAAATCCAGCTCAAAATAAGTGAAGAGGTAGTACAGGAATATCTTCTTAATCTAAATGAATTTAAATCTCCAGGACCAGATGAACTACATCCAAGAGTATTAAAAGAGCTGGCAAATATAATCTCAGAGCCATTGGCAATAATCTTTGAGAACTCCTGGAGAACAGGAGAAGTCCCAGCAGACTGGATGAGGGCAAACGTTGTCCCCATCTTCAAAAAGGGGGAAAAAGAGGATCCCAACAATTATCGTCCAGTTAGTCTGACATCAATACCAGGGAAGATTCTAGAGCAGATCATTAAACAGAGATTCTGTGAACATTTAGAAGGCAATGCCATAATCACAGAAAGTCAACATGGGTTTCAGAGAAACAAGTCATGGCAGACTAATCTGATCTCTTTTTTAGATAAAGTTACCAGCTTGGTAGATGAGGGGAATGCTGTGGACATCGCATACCTTGATTTCAGTAAGGCCTTTGACAAGGTTCCCCATGACATTCTTGCAAACAAGCTTGTAAAATGTGGGCTAGACAAGTTAAGAGTTCAATGGATTTGTAATTGGTTGACCGGCCGAACCCAAAGGGTGCTCAGCAATGGCTCTTCTTCGTCTTGGAAAGATGTGACCAGTGGGGTGCCACAGGGTTCTGTCCTGGGCCCAGTGCTATTCAACATCTTTATCAATGACTTGGATGAGGGAATTAGGGGCATACCTATCAAATTTGCAGATGACACCAAATTAGGAGGAGTAGCTAATACCCTAGAGGACAGGATCAAAATTCAGAATGACCTGGATAGACTGGAGAGCTGGGCCAAAGCTAACAAAATGAAATTCAATACGGAGAAATGTAAAGTACTGCATTTAGGGCAGAAAAATGAAAAGCATAGATATAGGATGGGAGAGACCTGGCTGAATGAGACTACATGTGAAAGGGATCTAGGAGTCCTAGTAGACCACAAGTTGAACATGAGCCAACAGTGTGATGCGGCAGCTAAAAAGGCCAATGCGATTTTGGGCTGTGTCAATAGAGGTATAGTGTCCAGATCAAGGGAGGTAATAGTGCCACTCTATTCTGCCTTGGTCAGACCTCACTTAGAATACTGTGTCCATTTCTGGGCACCACAATTCAAAAAGGATATTGACAAATTGGAGCGTGTCCAGAGAAGGGCAACTAAAATGGTGAAAGGTCTGGAAATGATACCTTTTGAGGAGAGACTTAGGGAGCTGGGTATGTTTAGCCTGGAAAAAAGACGGTTAAGAGGCGATATGATAGCCCTGTTTAAGTATATGAAGGGATGTCACGCTGAGGATGGAGCAGGCTTGTTTTCTGCTGCTCCAGAGACTGGAACACAGAGCAATGGGTGCAAGCTCCAGGAACAGAGATTCCACCAGAACATGAGGAGGAACTTTTTAACAGTAAGAGCTGTTTGGCAGTGGAACACACTCCCTCGGAGTGTGGTGGGGTCTCCTTCCTTGGAGGTCTTTAAACAGAGGCTGGATTGCCATCTGTCGGGGATGCTTTGATCAAGATTTCCTGCGTGGCAGGGGGTTGGACTGGATGGCCCTCGTGGTCTCTTCCAACTCTGCAATTCTATGATTCTATGATTCTTATGATTCTTTGACCGCAGTCTCCATTCTTATTCATAACTGAACCAAGATATGGAAAATCTTAAATTATTTCAATGTCTTCATCATCTCCTTTAAAGTTATGCAAATTATTTTTGGTCATTATTTTTTCGCTCTCTTCATGTTCAACTGTGAACGGGCCTTAGCACTTTCTTCCTTGACTTTCTTCAGTAATCATTCCAAGTCTTTGCTATTTTCTGCTAATAATATTGTGTCATGTGCATATCTTAAATTGTGGCTATTTCTCCATCCAATTTTGATGCCTACTTACTCAAATTCTATTCCTGCTTTATGTATGATACATTCAATAGACAAGATAAACAGATAGGGTGATAAAATGCAGGCTTGCCTGACCCTTTTGCCAGTTCGGAAACCATTCTGTTTCTTTGTATTCTGTTCTGATGGTACCCTCTTGTCATGAGTACAGGTTATGCATCACAACATTCAAATGTTGTAGCATATCCATTTCTTCAAGATCGATCCATAGATTTTCATGATTTACACAATCAAAGGCTTTACTATAATCTATAAAACACAAAGTGATTTTCTTCTGAAAGTTTTTAGTATGCTCCACTATCCAACATATGTATATTTGCAATATGATCTTTAGTGTCCCTTGTTTTCCTCTAGCTTGGACCTCTAGCATTTCTTGTCCCATATATGGTAAAAGTCATTGTTGCAGAATTTTGAACATCACTTTGTTCTCACAGGGGATGAATGCAATAGTCTTGTACTTACTACAGTCCTTGGTGTCCCTTTTCTTGGGGATTGGAATGCATATTGGGTGTTTCCAATCTGTGGGCAATTGTTTTGTTTTCCATATTTGTTGACAGATTTTAATTAGAACTAGAGTATATTATGTCTTTGTAGCTTGAAGCAACTCTATTAATATGTCACCTGTTCCTGGTGACTTAGTTCTCTCCCAAATGCACTGGATGCAACGTGTATTTACTTTCTAAAATTGTAGGTTCATCTTCAGATGGTTCTGCCTTGAATAAATTTGTCATCCTTTCATCTCTTTTATATAGTTCTTCAGTGTATTGTTTCCACTGTTTTTTTGTTGTTGTTGTTTTTTTATTTGTACTTGGTAATGTAATGTGTCCCCTTGCTGGTCATGTAGCTTTCCCACTCTTGGTTTAAATTTCCCTTTGCTTTGTTGGATCTTGTGGAAGAGGTCTTTTGTTCTTCCTTTGTTGTTGTCATCTTCTATGTCTCTGCATTAA
Organism: Gambelia wislizenii; assembly: GCA_030847615.1. Taxonomy (NCBI): domain Eukaryota; kingdom Metazoa; phylum Chordata; class Lepidosauria; order Squamata; family Crotaphytidae; genus Gambelia; species Gambelia wislizenii. Next base: position 223,535,219 of record JAUMIR010000003.1, on the reverse strand, counting down.
TTATTATAATAATTCTCTTTGTCCATGCACACAACTCACTGAACAGTTGCATTCAGGGTTCTGACCCTATTTCTGCCACCTTTTACTTTTGCTTCTCATCTGTCCTTAACTGCTTGAAGAGTTTCATCTGCCATCCATTGAGGCTCCTCTTTTAGACTGCAGATAGTGTCTTTTTGTATTCCTTCCTACAATGTCCCTGGCTTCACAGGTCTTCTGGCTCCCTGTCAGTTAGGCTCAATAGTGCAAATCTGTTTTTTGTTTTTTGCATTATCTTTAAATGATATGGGGATGTTCTTCCAGTTGTATTTTGGCATGAAAGTTAGTCTAGTCCTCTTTAGCTTCAGTCTATTTATATATATATATATATATATATATATATATCATAGAATCATAGAATCATAGAATTGCAGAGTTGGAAGAGACCACGAGGGCCATCCAGTCCAACCCCCTGCCACGCAGGAAATCACAATCAAAGCATCCCCGACAGATGGCCATCCAGCCTCTGCTTAAAGACCTCCAAGGAAGGAGACCCCACCACGCTCCGAGGGAGTGTGTTCCACTGCCGAACAGCTCTGACTGTCAAAAAGTTCCTCCTCATGTTGAGGTGGAATCTCTGTTCCTGGAGCTTGCACCCATTGCTCCGTGTTCCAGTCTCTGGAGCAGCAGAAAACAAGCCTGCTCCATCCTCAGCGTGACATCCCTTCAAATACTTAAACAGGGCTATCATATCGCCTCTAAACCGTCTTTTTTCCAGGCTAAACATACCCAGCTCCCTAAGTCTCTCCTCATAAGGCATCGTTGCCAGACCTTTCACCATTTTAGTTGCCCTTCTCTGGACACGCTCCAATTTGTCAATATCCTTTCTGAATTGTGGTGCCCAGAACTGGACACAGTATTCTAAGTGAGGTCTGACCAAGGCAGAATAGAGTGGCACTATTACTTCCCTTGATCTAGACACTATACTTCTATTGATACAGCCCAAAATTGCATTGGCCTTTTTAGCTGCCGCATCACACTGTTGGCTCATGTTCAACTTGTGGTCTACTAGGACTCCTAGATCCCTTTCGCACATAGTCTCATTCAGCCAGGTCTCTCCCATCCTATATTTATGCATTTCATTTTTCCGCCCTAAATGCAGTACTTTACATTTCTCCGTATTGAATTTCATTTTGTTAGCTTTGGCCCAGCTCTCCAGTCTATCCAGGTCATTCTGAATTTTGATCCTGTCCTCTAGGGTATTAGCTACTCCTCCCAATTTGGTGTCATCTGCAAATTTGATAGGTATGCCCCTAATTCCCTCATCTAAGTCATTGATAAAGATGTTGAATAGCACTGGGCCCAGGACAGAACCCTGTGGCACCCCACTGGTCACATCTTTCCAAGACGAAGAGGAGCCACTGCTGAGCACCCTTTGGGTTCGGCCGGTCAACCAATTACAAATCCATTGAACAGTTAACTTGTCTAGCCCACATTCTACAAGCTTGTTTGCAAGAATGTCATGGGGAACCTTGTCAAAGGCCTTACTGAAATCAAGGTATGCAATGTCCACAGCATTCCCTTCATCTACCAAGCTGGTAACTTTATCAAAAAAAGAGATCAGATTAGTCTGGCATGACTTGTTTCTCTGAAACCCATGCTGACTTTTTGTGATTATGGCATTGCCTTCTAAATGTTCACAGACTCTCTGTTTAATGATCTGTTCTAGAATCTTCCCTGGTATTGATGTCAGACTAACTGGACGATAGTTGTTGGGATCCTCTTTTTTCCCCTTTTTGAAGATGGGAACAACGTTTGCCCTCCTCCAGTCTGCTGGGACTTCTCCTGTTCTCCAGGAGTTCTCAAATATTATTGCCAATGGCTCTGAGATTATATTTGCCAGCTCTTTTAATACTCTTGGATGTAGTTCATCTGGTCCTGGAGATTTAAATTCATTTAGATTAAGAAGGTATTCCTGTACCACCTCTTTACTTATTTTCAGCTGGATTTCCCCTATTGTGTCCTCTGTTCCATTTTCCTCAGGTTGGTCCTCCTTTTCCTTTTCTGAAAACACTGAGGCAAAGAAGGTGTTGAGTAATTCTGCCTTTTCTCTGTCCCCTGTTAGCATTTTGCCATCTTCTCCACGTAGTGGCCCTATCATTTCCTTCTTCCTCCTTTTGCTGCGGACATACCCAAAAAAACCCTTTTTATTGTTCTTAACCTCCCTAGCAAGCCTGAGCTCATTCTGCACTTTAGCTTTTCTGACTTACTCCTACACGTGTTCACTATCTGTTTGAATTCTTCTTTGGTGATTTCCCCCCTTTTCCATTTCCTATACATGTTCCGTTTAAAACTTAGCTCCATTGAAAGTTCTTTAGTCATCCATCCTGGTTTCTTGAGACACCTCCCATTTTTCTTCCTCAATGGTACTGTTTGAAATTGTGCCTTCAGTATCTCCCTTTTGAGAAAGTCAAAACCGTCTTGAGGTCCCTTCTCTTTTAGTATTCTTGACCATGGGATCATCCCCAGTATTTCCCTGAGTTTATTGAAATCAGCTCTCCTAAAGTCTAGAATGCGTGTCTGACTATGCCTGGCTTCTCCTTTCCATTGTATAACAAACTCCAGGAGAACATGATCACTCTCACCTAAGGATCCCACCACTTGCACCCCATTAACCAGGTCGTCTCTGTTGGTTAGGATCAGATCTAAAATAGCTGACCCCCTTGTTGCCTCTTCCACCTTTTGGACCATGAAATTGTCTTCCAGGCATGTAAGGAATTTGCTAGACCTTGTAGTTTTGGCTGAGTTAGATTGCCAGCAAATATCAGGATAGTTGAAGTCACCCATCACTACTACATCTCTCCTTTCTGCATGTATGTTCATCTGTTCTAGAAAGGCAACATCCAATTCCTCCGTCTGATTTGGGGGTCTGTAGTAGAGTCCCACAATAACATCCCTGTTGTTTCCCTCCCCTTTAATTTTTATCCAGATGCTCTCCACCTGGCTTCCTGTATTGATGTCATGGATCACTTCACTGGTGTAAATATCCCTGACATATAATGCTATTCCTCCTCCTTTCCTGTTTGGCCTGTTTCTCCTATAAAGGTTATACCCCTCTATTCCTACATTCCAATCATGAGACTCATCCCACCAGGTTTCAGTAACGCCTATTATATCATATTTGTTTTGTAGTGCAAGGAGTTCTAGTTCATCTTGCTTATTTCCCATGCTCTGTGCATTAGTGTAGAGACATCTGAGACCATGTGTTCCCTTTACTTGCTCCCTGTGCAAGTTTTTTTGCCTCCCACTGTTGGGTCCTTGCGCTGTTTGCCTTGTTCCCTCTATGACAGTTTGACTATTTTCTCCAGCCCTTTTGCCTTCCAGAATACTGTCTCACTCCCCCATTTGACTCAGTTTAAAGCCCTCCTGATCAAATTCTTGAGAGTGTTGGCAAAAATGTTTCTTCCAACTGTTGTAAGATGCACCCCATCTCTTGCCAGAAGTCCCCCTGCATGGAAGCGCAGTCCATGATCCAAGAATCCAATTTGTTCTCGGCGACACCATCTACGGAGCCAGTTGTTTACGTCGGCTATTTTCCTCTCCCTTCTTGGACCATGCCCTTCAACTGGCAGAAGAGACGAGATGACCACCTGTGCGTTCATTTCTTTCAGCTTCCTCCCCAGGGCCTCATAATCTCTTCTGATCTTGGGAAAGCTGTGCCTTGCAGTATCATTGGTTCCCACATGGACCAAAAGGAAGGGGTAATGATCCGTAGGCTTGATGAGTCTTGTCAGCCTCTCGGTCACATCACAGATCTTTGCCCCAGGGAGACAACACACCTCCCGAGTCATCTTGTCAGGCCCACATACCACTGCTTCTGTACCCCTCAGCAAGGAGTCCCCCCCCACCACCACACGCCTCCGCTGAGGCTTCGCAGCTGCTGTTCCTTGCGGTGGTCCTCTCAAGGTCCCCTGCTCTACCCCTGAAGTCTGTCCATGCTGTTCTTCCTCGTTGTCCTTGATAAGGGAAAGGGCTTCAAATCGATTCTGTAGCTGCAAGCTGCTGGAAGAATCCCTGGATTTTCTTGTTCTGTGTGTGACATTCCTCCAGCTGTCTACTTCCTGTGTCCGTGAAGTGACCCTCTCCTCCACAGCCACTTCCTCTGTGCGGTCCCCATCCAAGAGTGTTCGTTCTGTTCTGTCCAGGAAAACCTCTTGCTCCCGAATCTGTTGAAGTGTAGCTACCCGTGTCTCCAGCTGCTGTACTTTCTCCTCCAAGAGGGCTACCAGCTTGCATTTGGTGCATGTGAAGTTCTCCACGTCTGTAGACAAGAATAGAAACATCGCACAAGTGTTGCAAGTGACTGCTGCAGTCCCCTCAGTGTCCATGATGAGAGCTTTTAGGTAATCTAAGAACTCTTAGTTAACGCTGATAATGCTAAGCTGTACTTTTAGGTCTGCTGTATTTTTGTTTGGTTAATGAAATTCGCGCGCCGTTAGGCGCGCGCCTCTGGCTCTTGAGGGTAAAAGGGGAAGTTCAGAAGTTCAAGCCCCTCAGCAACAAGCAGCCTCTCCCAACAGTTTTTTAAAAAAATTCAATCTCCCCAGTCAGAATGGCTGTTCAGAAGTTGCTTCCTTCTTCTCCCTGGCAGGAAACTGGCAGGAAACTTGCTGTCCAGAAGCTGCTCTCCTTCTCTCTGGCAGGAAACTGGCCTGGAAAGCCTCTGCAAGGACTTATATAGAGCTAGGCTCCCAGCTCCACCCCCTAATGACTCACAGGTGTGACTCACAGGTGTGACTCACAGGAAGGCCTCTGGCTCTTGAGGGTAAAAGGGGAAGTTCAGAAGTTCAAGCCCCTCAGCAACAAGCAGCCTCTCCCAACAGTTTTTTAAAAAAATTCAATCTCCCCAGTCAGAATGGCTGTTCAGAAGTTGCTTCCTTCTTCTCCCTGGCAGGAAACTGGCAGGAAACTTGCTGTCCAGAAGCTGCTCTCCTTCTCTCTGGCAGGAAACTCTATATATTAGCAGTTCATCGTCTATGCCACAATCTATTCCTGGTCTTGTTTTTATAGAGAGGAAGGAGCTTCTCCATCTTCTGCTTCCAATTATGTAATCTATTTGATTTCTATATTGGTCGTCAAGTGATGTCCATGCATACAGTTGCCTCTTTGGTTGCTTGAAGAATGTGTTTGCAATAACCACAAAGTTGGCCTCACAAAATACAATCAGTAGCTCCCCTGCTTCATTTCTTTGATCCTAGGCTAAATTTTCCCTCAATCTTTGACTCTGCTGTGTTTCCTAATTTTGCATTCCAATCACCTATGATTAACAATAAGTCCTGCTTTGGTGTGTGATTAATTTCCACCTGGACTGCAGCATAGAATTATTCAGTTTCTTCTTCTGTCTCTGTAGCTGGAACATAAACCTGGATTATGGTTATATTGATAGGTTTTCCCTGAACCCTTATCAATCTGATTTGATCAGACTTTACATTATATCCTTCAGCTGTTTTTGCTACATCTCTCTTCACTGTTAAAACCACTCCATTTTCTTCTTAAATTTTCATTTCCTGAGTAAAACACTGTGTAATTATCTGACTGAAAGTGTCCCATTCCTGTCCACTCTATCTCACTCACCCCAAGTATTGCAATATTTATAAGTTCCATTTCTTGTTTTACTGTGTCTAGCTTCCCCTGATACATGCTTCTCACAGTCCATGTTCCTATAAAATGTGTTGTGCAGCTTCAGACTTTCACCTCTGAGCACATCAACAAATGAGCATCCATTCCGATTGGGTCCAGTTGCATCATTGGCCATAGCACTACACATACCTGTCTTCTACTCTGTCCCATTTGCTCATTGTGTACCATCTGACCTGGGAGTGTCATCTTCTGGCACTACCTTTTGTTTCATTCTGGATTGTCTCCTCATAGGGTTTTAGTGGTAAAATACATTCAAAGGGGGTTTACTGTGCCTCCTTTCTGCACAGTACTTACAATCTTAGCTATGGTGCCATTGCCCTTGACTCTGAGAGATCTTACACCAGTCTCAGTCTCTCTCAATCTCAATCTCTCTCGCTCTCGCTCTCTCACACACAACTGCTGCTGCCACTGCCCAGTAGTTGTTTGGCTAGCTCCACAGCAAAAGCCTGTCTGGCATGGGAGACCCTACCCACAGCCTGCTGCCACCAGCATTGCCTCTTGCCTCACAGGAATGTAACTCCACCACCACAAAGGTAGTTCCATGGTGTTTGCATTACAACAATAATTCTCTAAGTTATCTTGTTGATAGGAAATCCAGTCTCTCTTCCTTCCCTACATTGACTGAGAGGATTGCAGCTAAATTCAGCAAGTGCAGGGAAGTCTGACGTGGTTGGCAAATGATACCATTGTCCCATACTGGCACTTCAGCCCTGAAAATCATGGCTCCAGTATGACACTAAATTTACTTTCAGGAAAGGATTAATAATTAGAAGATAATTGGTGCTCAGTATGCCTTTTCTGAACCTTTCCAGGCTTTTGCCCTATTATCCTGGAGGACGCAAGCCATGCATATATCCAAATAGTCATTCCTCCATAACGGTTTGCCCTACTTTTACTTCCCACCTTTTTTTAGAACCCTGGGGAGTCTTTCTTCAGAAACTGTACTTCTGGTTTTGACCTCCCCTCCCACATAAAATATTGGACCATTTGACAAAATGACCAAATGTACCCTTGAAGATTGTGACCAAAAAATCTGGAGAGGTACAGTGGCTAGATCCCCAGAGCCTTCCCCCCAGGGAGCTACATGAAACCCACTGCTGCTTCAAACAATATCTGAAAGACCAAAAAAGATGGCTTGACTAACCCATTAGGAACACTTAGCAAGGCACTAACATTGTACAAAAGACTGGGCAATAGCAAATAATTCTGCCTCCTGTGCTTCCTGTTTGTTGCAACATTATCAACTAGCATTTTGGGAAGCTGCCCTCTAGCAATGACTTCATTTGGCATTGTTTGATTCTGCCCCTGCTATGGATCTAGCCTATGGAGTCCACTCATTCTCGGTTAATTGGCTCTTTCTAAAATCAAACTGTAGCTAACCTTCCAGTTATTCAGTGCCTTTCAATGTTTGGTTAGTCTTTTTCTTGTGATCCTCATGATCTAATGAATGATGAATGTTTTTTTGTTCCTAGCCAGTCATTGGCAGAGATGAATGGGAAACGTGTGTATGATATGCTAATTCAGCTGGATGGAAACCAATAACAATCTTTTGCTGACACTCTTCAACTATCAGTCCATAGATTTCTTTTCCTTCTCCTGCTTGTTTTTGTGTATAGAGACATTTTGGGGAGTATGATAAGAAACATGAAAACTGACACATGGCAGGGGAGTTGACATGCCCAGCGTCATTGGAGGTCACAAAATCAGTGTCCCTATATTTTAAGCTTTTGTTTATACCAACTTTGGAATAAAAACAGAACTAAAAATTTTGCATATAATTTTGGTAGATGCACCTCAAAAGGATCCTTCAGTAAGTGCAGAAAAGCATAACCAAAATGCTCAGGAGGAAGAGGTTTCAATGCTCTGGGCTCTTTTGCTTAGAAGAAAGTTGAGTAAGAAGGGTAATAAAGAAATGTATAAATTTAGATACACAGTGTAGAAAGATGGGGAGTGTTTTTTTTTTGTTTTTTTTTAGTTTCTCTCTTTGTGTGTGCTAGTCCTTGACTCTATAAAAAATTTACTTACTTACTACTTCTCTTGGAGTAATAGGCCTTGGGGTCATCAGTGAAATCGCATGGGGAAAGATTCAGGAGAGTAAAAAAGACTTCTCCTCCACTTAAGCTGTCCATTTAAGACATAAACATAACTACTGAAAAGATAAATTTCCAGAAATGTGAAGTTGAAGGGTTTCACGGCCGGCATCCATAGATTTTCTTTGTTTTTTTTCCGGGCTGTGAGGCCGTGTAGTTTCAGAACACGGCCTCACAGCCCGGTAAAAAAAACAAGGAAATTTCTAGAAAGTTTATTCTGTAGATAAACTACATACATTAGTCCTTAGAGTATTTATATTTTTGTTTTGGTTGTTTGATGTGCAATATGTTTTTGTAACCAGGTAGAAAAATAAATAACCTTTGATCCATTGGTTGATCCTTTAAAAAAGAATTTTCCTCCAGAATATAGTTAATCCCACCCCCCCCCAAAAAAACCCTACTACAGGATGTAACCATGGCCAAACATATAGTTAAACTCTGTAAAGGGGATTAGACAAATTTGGGGAGGATCATAGAATCACAGAGTTGGAAGGAGGGACCACAAGTGCCATTCAGTCCAACCCGCTACCATGCAGGAATACACAATCAAAGCACTCAATACAGGTGGCCATCCAGCCTCTATTTAGAAACCTCCAAAGAAGGAGACTCCACCACACTCTGAGACAGCATATTCCATTGTTAAACAACTTTACCACCAGGAAGTTCTTCCTAATATTTAGGTGGAATCTAATCAGATGCACCTTGCCGCTCAAGAAGCCTCCGTAACAGCAACAAAGTTGCTGTGCGGCAGGGGGTCCGTTTCGGATGCTGCCGTCCCTCTCTTGGTGTCGTCAGTGACTGTTCCAGGTAGGATTGAGGGCAGCTGCATGATTTTTTATTCACAGAAGTTGTCCACAAATAAAAAATGGCACAGCTGCGCTCAATCCTACCCAGAACAGTCACGGAAAATGCCAAGAGAGGGATGGTGTCATCTGTAACGGACCCCGTGCTGTGCAGCAGCTTCGTTGCTGTTACGGAGGCTTCTTGCATGGTAAGGGGTGTCTGAAAAAGTCCTTAGTCTCTGGAGCAGCAGAAAATAAGCTTGCTACATCTTCAGTATAACTTCCTTTCAAATAATTAAATATGGCTATCATGTCACCTCTTAACCTTCTCTTCTCCAGGCTAAACATACTCAGCTCCTTAAGTTGCTCTTCATAGGAAAAACATTGTTTGGAGAACTTTCACCATTTTGGTCACCCTCCTCTGGACATATTCCAGCTTGTCAATATCCTTCTTAAATTGCAGCGCCCAGAACTGTACACTGTATTCCAGGTGATGTCTGAACAAAGCAGAATAGAATGGTACTACTACTTCCCTCCATTTAGACACTATACAGTTGTTCCTCTGTATCCACAGATTTGGTATCCACGGATTTAAGTATCCATGGCTTGAATATATTCTTAAAAAAATAATAATCCAAAAAGCAAACCTTGATTTTGCCATCTTATATAAGGGACACAATTTTGCTATGCCATTGCATATAATGGGACTTGAGTATTCATGGAGTATCCATGGGGGGGGGGTCCTGGAACCAAACCCCAGTGAATATGAAGGGACAACTGTACTTCTAGTGATACAGGCTAGAATCACATTGGTCTTTTTACCTACTGCACCACAGTTGACTCATGTTTCTTCTGTGGTCTACTAAGGTCCCGTCTACACGATTTAAGTAATATGTATGGTGTGCGGAAGTTTGCGCTTCGGTACACACGCCTGTTCAGATTCACACGCATCCAAAAGAGGGGGGACATTTTTCCACCCTGAAATACGCACACGCGGCGTTCGGGAGTGAAAGCGGATCGCGATGAGAAATCCGTACGTCGTTCGAATGGCTGATGGGTCTGTACGGTCCATTCACATGCATATGAACAGGCTGTGTAATCTGATTGGCTGGCTGAGTAGAGGGGGCGGGGTTAGCACAGAGGGGAATTGGGAGCGGCTGCCATGTTGGATTCTCAGCTAGCGAGAGTCCGGTAAGTCCGTGAATTATACATTTATTTATTTTTATTTTATATTGTAAATAGGGAAAACTAACTGTCCACAAAGCAGGAACCTTTAAAAAAAAAAAGCGGTGGGAGATTTTAAACTGCCGCTTGGCTTGCTCACTCCAGCCAGCTTGGAGTCATATGGAGTTTAGGGGGGTAAAAAATTGTGTGGGTGGTTCGTATGCATACGAACAGCAGCCTATTCGTATTTTTTTACCTCCAAACAGATTTTTTTATGATCTTATAGACGCACCCTAAGATTCCTAGATTTCTTTCATATGTCCTGTTGTCAAGCCAGGTGTCACCCACCCTATATCTGTGCTTGTCATTTTTACTGCCCAAGTGTAGTACCCTATATTTCTCCCTGTTGAAGTTCATTCTGTTAGTTTTGGCCCAGCTTTCTAATCTGTTAAAGTCATTTTGAATTCTGATCCTACCCTGTGGGGTATTAGCTATCCTTCCCAATGTGGTGTCATCTGCAAACTTGATAAGCATACCCTCTATTCTCTCATTCAAGTCATTGACAAAGGTGTTGAATAGCACTGGGCCCAGGACAGAACCCTGTGGCACCCCACTGGTCACTTCTCTCTAGGATGAAGAGGAGCCATTGGTGTCTACCCTGTGGATATATCCCATTAAGCAATTACAAATCCACCTAACAGTAGCATAAGTCTATCATTAACTGCTAGTCATGTTGTTGCCTACCGCCAGGATCAGAAGCAGATTGTCATTGAATATGAGTCCGGGAGATCTATTGCCTTCAAGTCTTGGCATCATTTTGCTTTGTTTGTCTGCTTGACTCCATGACATCCAGTGCCGGGGCAATAAAACACAAAGCATGTTATAATGGGCAGGCTTATTAAATGTTATGGATGGGGATAATGTGATAACCTCTGGTGGCAATTCCATGTTCCTTTGTAAAATGTAGTTTATCCTTAATACTGTTTAAGAGTAAGGCAGGCCTGGGGAAATATGTAATTTTTCAGATGTTGTTGGACCACAGTTCCCAGCAGCTCTAATCAGTACAGCATATAGTGAGGGATGATGGGAGCTGTGATTTAGTGATACTAGGAGGGCCAAAGGTTCTCAAATTCTTCAGTAAGCTATGAGTCCAATTGCCATAGGCTATCACTGAAAAATGGCCATTTAGAAAATGAGGCTATAATATATACAGAGGTAATCAGGTATTACTGGCTGACTAGATATGTAGACTTGTGCTTAAAGATACTGAAATGCTTTCAAAGGAACATATTTAAAGGTGTCTTTTAAAAAAAGTACATATACAATATCCAGTTTCACTTATCCACAGCACACAAAAAAATGTTCTCTCTAGGCATTTCTAGGTCCTCCAATGTGATTCTATAGTCAATCTCTGGTATTCATCTCAGTGAAAATAATAGGGCTCCCTATTATCCGTGGTTTCAGGTATCTACAGGGGATATTTGGAACATTTCCCCCACAGATAGAAGGGTTGACCTATATTCAGAAAAAAGAGCAACAAAAAGAGGAGATCATGACATCTTGTGAACTGTCTTTCATAAATGGTATTCCTGTGTTTGGCTTGACAAATCTTAACTTGTGTATGCTAGTGTAATAGCTCGTGGAATTTACACTGTTCATAAAGGTACATTAAAGCACCACTCAAACAACAATAAGGTGCTTAGTGCTACACAAGTGTACCAGCTATCATAAACCTCTCGTTGATGCATCTGTTTAGGTACATTCTAGAGAATGCTAAGAATGTTTACGATCAAAAGGTATCAATTGCTTTTGAGCATACACACACTCAGATCACACTAATTTCTTAAAGGCTTGAGCATTCTCACTTCCTTCAGTTTATCTCCACAGTAATTCAAGAGTGCATTTGACCCCTTCCTGTCGCAAAGCAGTTTGAGCAGGCTTCTCATACCCGACACCATCCAGATATGTTCGATTGTAACTCAACTCCCCACATCATAATGGAGTCGTATTCCATAATGGAGGGGAAGTGATGGAGGAAATATTCCTGTTGGTTGGTCTACCTGTTGCTAAAGTTATCTTTAAAAACACTAAATTAAGAAAGAAAGACACACAAACAAATATTTTATTGCTACCAAGAGTCTGGGTTATTTTATTCCAGAATGGATCACAGCGATAAACAAAGAAACAAAAAAATTTTTAGACTTGTGGTTGTATAATTTTGAGTAAAGGGTGGGAGGGAGAGTACAAGACCTTTTCTCTAGAACAGTAAGATTTATTTATTTATTTATTTTTAAAAGAAGGCATGCCCATCCCGGTCTCCAGAGCCAATAGAGCGCATTGGTCAAATATCTATAGCATTATGAAATCCATATATTTATTGGTCAAATTGCCTCCCCAGTTTCTTTCATCCTCTCTCCCCTCCCTGCTGGCTGGAGTAGTCTATATGGATAAAATATGATTTTTGAGGATGTCCCAACGGACAATAATTGAGTTTTTCTCTTATGAGAGATTGCACTTTTTTGCCGTAATTTGGACAGTCCCAAAGTGGGAGAGCATCAGCTTTAAGAAATATTTTTTAAAAATTTTCTTTATTAATATACATCATAAACAACGAAAGTACATATTCTTCAATCAATTAGCAAAACAATTATTCATTAAAACATAAAAAATAGACTTACACAATGGACTTCCTCTGGAATAAGGTAACAGCTATAATTTCCTATGTCTATAAATATACTCTCTAAATACTTCATAAAGAGAAATATCATTACTCCGTTCATATTGGCCCAAACAACCCTTTATGTATATCACCTTTTGTTATAAACACTTAATATTCCATAACCACATATTCTTTTATTATTCAAATATTCCCGTCTCCTCCAATATTTCAATTTTACTCTTTAGCTTTAGGAAATATTGATTAAACTTTTCCACACACCAGAAGAAGAGTAGCGCAATATACCTTCAATAAATAGTAAAGTATGGGCATTGTTTCTGGCACTGTCCTGTTCCACTTGCCAAGAAAAATAGGATAAGGTGATTAGCTCTAGACAGTCAAGCTAAACATACTCCATAGCCCATGTGCAATAAACGTTCCTCTCTTACTGGACTCTGACACTTTATTGTTTTGAGGTCAAAGGTTTGAATGACACACACAAATTAGTTTTACTAGGGAAAAATCTAGCTCAGTCCAGTCCAGTCCATTGACATCTGGCAACTCCCATCTCAGTGGAGTGATGACTCCACTCCAGGTTTTAGTCTAGATAGTTTTCTGCACCATAGATAGTTCTTTTAACTATCTCCAAATACATGCAGCACGTTGAACACCTCCTTTAAAGCTACTCAAATTCTGAAGTTGATTCATTGACTCCCTGACAAGGGAGCTATCAGGTGCCAATGGTTTGGTCTAGCCTGGCCTAGCCCAGCCTGGCCTAATCTAGATCCTTCTAAAGAGATTGTTTTGGATTGCCTGTTTTTTTTTTTTTTCATAATCTAGCACATCCATTCTCTTGCCTGCACTCTGAAGATGGATATTCTAGCAAAAGAATTATCATGTGACATTGCGAATAATGAGTTTTAATCGCTCTTGAATCTAAGGAGATTATCAGATGCATCAAAAGTGGCATTACAGCAACGCCAGATTGTAAAAGGGCTCCCTTATCAGATGTTGTCCCCCCTCATTATGCACCCGTTCTTCTCCCATTCTACCAGTACTGCTTTTTATTGACAGAAGAAGCCATCAGTATTTTTTTATCTATCTATCTATCTATCTATCTATCTATACCCTGCTCTTCAGACACAAGGCTATCAGAACGGCTTACAAATTGTTTTAAGCAATAGCACATTTACACATCTACACTGAATTAAGCAGTTTCCAATGTGTGTTGGCTAATTGCCCCCACAAGCTGGGTATTCATTTTACTGACCTATGAAAGGATGGAAGGCTGAGTGAACCTTGGATCCCACTGGAATCGAACTTATCCCCCTGTTCCGTTCCTGTCATGGATTTGACAGTGTGCAACAAGGTGCCCCATTATGTGGTGAGATCCCAGTGTCAATAGGCGGTCCGTGCCAGAACACGTCCAGGTTAGATTGGGACATCCAGGTAAGTGACACACTTTTTATAACCCTCCCTGGGTTACTTGAACATTTTAAAGTGTGTTTTTGTGCTTGGTGTTACTTTTCTTTTTTTGGTTATTTTTCTTTTTATTTTTGGATTTCCCACACTCGAGAGAATCCATGGGATTTCAATCCAGGAAGTGAACAGAGCTCTGTTAGAGCCCCTTTTACTCCTGGGCTGCCCTGTTGACATGAGACAAGGTAAGTGTGGTGGGGAGGGTGATTGTGTGGTAAGTGTGGTGGAGGGACTGGGATGGCACAGGGGCGGGAGTGGAGATTGTGGGACAGGAACATTTTTTGTTCCTGTCTGATAATCTCCTCAATGTTACCTTCCTCATTTTTTAAAATTTTGCCTTTGTACAAAATACAGTGAATCATTATATTCATTCAATACTTTGAAAGTGTTGGGATACCAATGAGCACACAGAAAGCACTATCAGCAAACTCACTTGTATAAAGTAGGCAAGCACAAAATGGATAAAAATTAATTAATTGATTGATTGAGTTCATTTGTATTTCACCTTTCTCCCACAGTGAGACCCAAGGTGGCTCCCAAAGAAAGTCAATTAAAAAAACCCTTAACAATAAAATTTAAAAAGCAGTTAAGCACCACATTAAACAGTATAAAATAATTTAAAAGACATTTTTTTTAAAAAAACCCCACATGCCAGTAAGAATCTTCCCTGCTTAGACATTAAAAACCTGCTTAAGCCAGTTCTTTGTCTGCTGGTAAAAGGAAAGCAGGGGGGGTGTCAGCCTAGCCTCCTGCAGAAGGGAGATCTAGGGTGAGGAGGGCAGCCATTAAAAAGTTTCTCTCCCATGTCCTCACCAAATGAGCTTGTGATGGTGGCAGACCAAGAGAAATACTTGCCCAGCAGATCTTAAAACCATGGCAGGTTTGTATGGGAAGATACAGTCTTTCAAATAGTCTGGATCTAAGCCATATAGGGCTTTATAGGTCATGACAAGCATTTTGAATTGTGGCTGGAAATGAGTTGGTAGCCAGTGAACCTATTTTAACAAGAGACTTATCTGTTACTGGTACCAGTTAGCATTCTGGCTGCAGCGTTTTGGACCCGCTGAAGTTTCTTAAGAGTTTCCAAACCACATAGAGTGTGTTACAGTAGTCCAAACAAGATGTAATCAAGGCATGCATCACCATGGGCAGATCTGATGTTTAAAGGGACAGGCATAGCTGGTGCACCAGTTTTAGCTGTGCAAATGCACCCCTGGCCACTGCTGAAACCTGGGCATCCAGGCTCAGAGTTGAGTCCAGGACAACACCCAAGCTGCGAGCCTGAGATTTCAGAGGGAGTGTAACTCCATCCAGCACAGGCAGAGTCCCTATTCTCTGATCTGCCATTTGACTGACCAGGAGCACCCCGCCTTGTTTGTATTAAGTTTCAATTTGTTTGTCCTCATCCAGTCCATTACTGACAGCAGACAATGGTTTAGTACTAAGACAGCTTCCTTGGAATCAGATGGACGGGAGAAGTACGAGAGTTGGATGTCATCAGCAAATTGGTGGCATCAAACCCCCAACCTCCAGATGATCTCTCCCCGTGGTTTCATGTTAAACAGCATGGGGACAAAATGGAACCCAAGAGTCCCCAGAACCACCTTCTGAGTTTGCCCCTCCAGAACAGACTGGAACCATTGCAGAACAGTGACCCAGGTCCCATCCCAGAGAAACAACCTAGAAGGATACCATTGTTGATGGTATGAAAAGCTTCTTGGGGTCCAGTAGAACCAACAGGGACATACTCCTAGTCCATTTCCCTGCATAGGTCATCCACCAAGGCAACCACAGCTGTCTCCATCCTATAACCAGTCGTGAAGCCAGAACGAAAATGGATCTAGATAATCTGTCTCATCCAGGACCCCTGAGTGGAAAATCTATTAATGTAATATTTTTGTTTATGCATAAATGTGGACATGGAGCTCTGTATTAATGAAACTCTTATTATTTGTGTGTTGAAAATATATTTTCGAGAATATATGCTGTAACATATAAATACTGGTGTCTTTTTAAATTTAATTCAACATTTGATAAAGACTTTGTGAAACAAGCTGTTGAATATTATGGGAGTTTTTAAAAAATATACTACTACTAATTCTCATTACCATCTTTATTATGGTGCCTTGGTGATTTTATTCTACTTCCATTTCTCATTATAGTCCCAAGGTCTGTTATAAGAATGGATTCGTTTTGGACATTTCTCATTTAGAATCTCCCCCTCCATCTCGATGAACATGGATTTATTTTGTACCACTTTCTGGTCTTATACTATTTGGCAGGGAATTGCAACATGATGGATTGAGCTTCAGAAATGTGATACTTTGAACTCATCTTGAAAGTCTAACAGGAACAGAGAACTGCAAATGAATGAATAGACATAGGTAGCAACTGAAAAGACTTCAGTGAGAACAGAGGATAAAATATATTTATTTAGCAATGTCAATTATCCTAAGACAAGACTCTTAGAGTCTTATGATTAGATGTGAGCATTATACAACTAACTACATTTGTACTTAAGCTCCAGTTTCTTCCCCCCACCCTTTTTATTAAAGCTGAACAGGGGGGAAAAACCAACCCTGCTCTGAAATGTACCTGACAAGCATATCTTTTTATTTTGTTTTGTACCCACGGTTTTTGTTCTAGAATTTAGAATAACCCAGATCTAGCACAGTTTTAGATGTGGTACTTGAATCTTTTATGTTTTATGTAGTTATGTCTTCCTTTCTACCAGAAGTTCAGTTTTATCTATTCATGTCTTTTCTTAACACTGAATCTTATTTGATTTTTTTTAAAGAAGAAATTAAGGGGAGCAGGTTGTGACCACTTTAATTCTGCTGGAACCTCTTACTCGCTGCAAGCCTACTGGGGCAGTTGAAGACAGGATTCACAATGGTAGTGGGTGATCCTAGTCCCTGGCAGAATGTCCAGTACTATTGGGAATATTTGAAAATTGTCAATCCAATGTCATAATGAACAGGACGATAATGAGCTATCCCAAACAGTGATGTGCAAAGGATTATATAACAATGGTATTAGTGGCCATACTGGACCACTAAATTTTGAGCTGCTTCCTTGCTTTTGAGTGGCTTCATAAACAAGGGATTTTGGCCGCCTTTGGTTGAACTTCTCTAAATCTAGGGCTTGTATCTCTCTCTCTCTCTGGCTTTTCTTCGCAAACGAAGATTCAGGAAGGACTCATCCCGCGCTTTCTGCAAGCGCGCTGATGACTAAAAAGGCCAATCCGAGATAAACAAGTCTGGTTGCAAAAAGCACAGCAGAAGGTCTCCTTGGGTGATGGTTTTGGGTTGTGATTCTTTCTGCGTTGTCGTTTCTCTTCAAGACTTGTTCGGTGTGAGTTCTCAAATAAGGCTGCAGCATTGTGGATAGTGCGTCTCCATGCCTCCCAATGCCTTGTATATATGAGGCTATGAAATGTGGATTGATGCACACTAACACCAATTTGCAGCAGCTTTTATTTGTCTCCATGGTCTCCCCCCCGCAAAAAAAAAAATAACATGCATGCAAAGCCATACATGTTTGATGTTCAAACAGGCATGCCTGCAAATCAAAATGAGGGCGTGAGTGAATTACTTGCTTTTTTATTTCTACCAGTTGCTGCTGCCAAACAGTATTAAAAAAAAAAAAAAAAGCAAATCCAAGGTGCAGAAGTATGATCTTCTGCTTAAATAAACAGGAAAAGAAAAAGAAAAAAAGAAGGCTGTTTTGTCATGATCACAATGGTGAAAATCCAACATAGGCAGTTCTGGGTTCTTGCCTTGCAAGCAAGTTCAACCCCCTGCGCACATCCAACCAATCAGCTTTCCACTTCTGCTCTTATCAGGAATGTGCAGCAAAGTGAATCAATTGTCCCAATGAGCAGAAATGTACATTTCCTTCAGGGTTTTCTTTAAAAAAATACAGGAAAAGCCACAAAGACTTATCCCATATAGGTTTTTTGTTTTGTTTTGTTTAGTTTAGTTTTTGCCCCCTCTGTCAAAATACAGTGAAATGATGATGGATCCCATTGGGACAAAACATATTCTACGAGGAGTATTTTACTGTATAGACAAGCTCCTAGTCAAAGGCAGGGCAGGAAATAGCTGATACAGTGGTAATAACCAGAAAAAAAAGTTCAGTGGGTAGGAGGGGAAGCAAATAATAATGGGACTGCAGGTAGACCTAAACCCCAGTACTTATTCTATAAATGAGGCACTACTTTTAAGAAACTACTTCCAAGAAACTAGGCCAAAAACACTGCTGATTTGAAAGGGGAAAAGGAGCAAAAGGAGCAACTCCCTCCCTCCACTGATTATAAGAATGCTACCATTGTTGAAACACTTTAATTTACTTGCTGTAGTATTGAGTGCTGAGTGCTCCAGAACAAGAGTGGCATGGCAGACTGCTCAAGTTCCATCATTCCACTGACCTGAAAAGACAAGCTATGAATCAGGAAAAGAATGCAAGGCCGGGCACACACTGGAGATAGTGTGGCTGGTTTTCAGTGTCTACAGCCACCATATAGCACACAAGCATGTTCAGGAAGTCCCATACATTGGCCACCCACCACTTTGTATGCATGCCTGTATAGTTTCCATTCTGGTGCATGCTTAGTAGTGAAAGTTTGTGTGTATCTATAAAGAACTAAAAGCTGTTTAAAACTAGGAATGGGAAAAACCTGTCAATTTTACCACCTTTTGCCTTGATTTCCTTTTAAAAATCCCTTATGTTCTATCTATCAAACACATGAAGAAAATTGTAAATTTTAGTAAATTCTTTAAAAAAATGACTTAAATGAAATTTGCTCCCATCCTCACTAGTTGTATTCAACAAGTTAGCTATTCCCAACAGAGGACACTGTTGTTCTTGCCAGCTGTATAAGTATTAAAGGTGAGTATCCTCTCTAGAAAAAAAGTGGCAGTTCGAATGCAACAGGAGCATGATGGAACACACAGGATTCAAACCCAGACTCTCAAGAGGTAAACACTCAAAGTCCTGTGCCTGGGTGGATGAACAAATCTTTCAAAAATTGAAAAATCAAGTGCTTTCTGTTACAAGCATGAATAATTTTACATATTCTGTAAAACATATTTAAAAATGAACAGCGGGAGGGAAGAGAAAAAGCCCTGCATCTACTCATTCCAAGAGCTAGATGTTCTCCAGAGCTGCAATATTCTCCAAAGCTGGAATAGCAGTTAGAAAATTGTGGCTGTTCTGAGTAAACTAGTACTACTGAACTGTGTGTTGCTTGGTTTCCTCCCTTACACATACTTTTAAAAAGAACACCCAAGTTCAGGATAAATAGCTCATTTGAAAAGTTCCTTCATTGTTCCTTATACAGAATTTCATTGGTAGCTTCTTCAGGCAGATGCTTCCAGCTACACACCTAGAGTGATTCTAAAACTTTCCCTAGAGCTCATCTTGATGAGGTGATAGAATGTGGATTGCTGCACATTAAAGCAAAACCACAGCAGCACTCATTTGTCTCCACATTTATTTATTCATTTTGCAAGATTGCTGGTATGCAAAGTTATCCATGTTTGAAGTTTACACAGCAGCATGCCTGTGAATCAAGATGGTGGCTGTGAATGAATTACTTGTGTTATTATTCTCCACAAGTTGCCCTGTTATGCAGGGTTTTCTTAAACTTTAAATCTAAGGTGTAGAAGTGCAACCTTCTAGTTACAAAACTGTTTGATCGCCTTCCTGCTGCAAAAATGTGCGCAATTACTACCATGAAACTAAAAAACGGTGGGTGGTTCCAGCCACTTCATTGCTGGCAAGCCTGCCCCCCCCCCCAACTAATCAGCTTTTGACTTCTGGAATGTGCTGCACTGTGAATTGGTTGTCCAAAGGGTTGGCAATGCACATTTCTGTGCATGTTTAAAAAAAACAAAACACCAAAAACAAAAATATCGGGAAGAGCTGGAAAGGCTTTTCTCGCACAGTTTTTGCAAGTTTTGACCCCCCTCCTTCTGAAAATGGGAAATCACCATGGGATCTCATTGGTACAAAAGGTATTCCCTATGAATTCTATGAGGCATTTTTTTCACCTTCTAGACAACATCCTAGTATAATCTCTGTCCTCTGGCAGAAAACAGGAAAAGAGAAGGTCAAATGAACTATTGATTCTTCTTTTCTAAAATGAAGTAAAGTTCCTTATTCAATGAAAGGGTCCTCCCTTCTTGTGCTTGAGCTTACACAAAGGAAGATCAAGTGCAGATAGGCTAGGAGAATAATTGGTGCTTGCACATGCCATTTCCACCAAACATGTAGGCCCCTGAAGCAGCAAAGACTCATCTTGAGCCATTTAAAACTTCAGGAGCATTTTGCAAGGAGTGCTCTTTGCTTGTTACCTAATTATGTATGGTTCTTTCTGAAAGCTGACATTTAGAAGCAAACATCCTTTCCACTACCCTATGATGATGCTTTGATGAAATCCAGCATATGTACCTTCCAGAACAATTTTGTTTTGTTTTCTCTTCTTCATTGAAATGGCAAGGCCACATCTATATCAACCAAACACTCCAGTTATTCTTCTTGCACCCTGTAATCTTTTAAATGGGCTCACAAGAGTAACTGGATTACACAAATGGTTTGTACTGGTAATGTATGTCATCATGCACTATTTTAATTCTTAAATTAAAATAGCAAAACAAACAAAAATAAACCCAAACATGTCAGGGTCAAAGTAGGCAATATATTGAAGTCATAGTGTCTTGTTATGAGAGAGAAGTTTTTTCTATGTTTACTCATAAGTAAGTAAGTAAGTATGTGGGTGCACTCCACATGGGTAGGGGAGTATTAAACCTCAGGGAAAAACTAGACAATGCGTTAAAGGTATATGTCTAGCTGTGAGAGAAGGGTTTTTTCCCCTATTTACTCAATAAGTAAGTAAAGGTGTGGGCCTACTTCAATTGGTAGGGAAGTATTAAACTTACTTTTCATTCCCACAATGTGGGAGGGAAAAATAAGGAAAAACAAATTTGTACCAATTGAGGGGATTTTTTATGTGTGGAAACACTCTAACTAGATAGAGACACATATGAAAATCAGTCCACTATGGCTCGTTGAGAGGTTTCACAGCATGGAACTATTCATATTCTCCCCCTTGCTGTTTCTGTCACTGAGCCTTTTAACTACTATTTAATTTGTACCAATTCATGAGCAGCTGCCAAGTAGGCAACACTAAAGTAGATGGTCACATATTACAACCTGTGGCTTCCTAGGTTTGTTTCTCATGGTGGTTCTGCCCTGACACTAATAAACATAAAGGAAATGATAAGAAAGGTCTTAAGAACATGCAGTGTGACATACTGTACTATATCTCTAATAGTGGCACAATTCCCTCTGAGAACATTAAATATTTAACTGTGAAGAAGTCACTGTTGGTTTCATTTTGCATGTGATGAATGTTGCTGTCCTTGAACAAGCAGGGATCACCAGTATTGAGGCCATGATATTGAGAATGCAGCTGCGCTGGGCAAGGCACATTTCTAGGATGGAGGACCATTGCCTCCCAAAAATACTACTCTATGGTGAACTCACCACAGGTCAGCGTAGAAGGGCACTCCAAAAAAGCAATACAAGGACTCCCTGAAACAACATCTCAGGCTCAACCAAATTTATCACCAACAATGGTCTGCCCTGGCCTCACATTGGGAGGCATGGAGACGCACGATCCATAATGCTGCAGCCTTATTTGAGAACTCACACCAAACAAGTCTTGAAGAGAAATAATGCAGAAAGAATCACAGCCCCAAAACATCACCCAAGGAGACCTTCTGCTGTGCTTTCTGCAACTGGACGTGTTTGTCTTGGTTTGGCCTTTTTAGTCATCAGCGTGCTTGCAGAAAGCGCAGGATGAGTCCTTCCTGAATCTTCATTTGCGAAGAAAAGCCAGAGAGTGTTAGACAAGCATTCACATGAAGTGCCATCAACTCAATAAGAACCATATAGAATATTTGAGTGAAAGTTAATCTATACATAAAAGCAGTTTTTATCAAGTTGAAATTGGGGGTTCTCAGATGATTATAGCAATAATCATCAGTGGACTTTTTCGGACAAAGGAAAAATAACGCTAGCAGCCTCGCCAGGTTGCGAGGCTGCAGCGCTAGAGGGCGTCAGTTTCGCATGACGCCTCTTCCCAGCTGTACTGTTGCAGTACCGCTGGGAGATTTGACCATCAGTTGACCGTCATATTTGGAAGATTTTTACTCACGATCAACGATCAACAAATATGACGGTCAACTGACGGTCAAATCTCCCAGCGGTACTGCAACAGTACCGCTGGGAGAGGCGTCATGCGAAACTGACGCTCTCTAGCGCTGCAGCCTCGCAACCTGGCAAGGCTGCTAGCGTTATTTTTCCTTTGTCCGAAAAAGTCCAGCATCCACTAATTCATTGCATTTCAAATTTGAATAAGGAGAAAAAAAATTTTAAGACAACAATTTTGGTTTGGGATAATGCTTATATGTGCTGAAGCAGGCACCACAGTGCAATGGGGACCCTACCAGGTTAGGGTTGCCAGAGTGAAAAATGGAGAGGACTTGCATTCTATAAGAGGGAATTTCAGTACTTGCTGCTTGTCATACAGGCAGGTTCAGGGACTGAAAAAAAGGCAAGGGGGAAGCCAGATGTCTGAGGACTCATCTACATAAGCCAACATATGCCGGCTCCCCACCGGCATATCCTGGTCACAGATCAGGTCCGTAGTTCCCTTGTACCCTCCACAGAATTGGACAGAAGTCCTGACAAGTATGTTTGCCCATTACTGCAGCTGCTGCCATTTCCCTCACTGTCTCAGAAGACAGGAAGGATGCCCACAACATGTGATTAAGGTTCCCAAGTCACATGCTGCAGGGCTCATTCCTGCCTTTTGGGAGAGTGAGCCAGACCAGCAGCTTCAGCTTCAGGATGGCCTCCTGCAGTCTCACAGGGCCCAATCTGTTTCCTGCTGGGAGAAACGGATTTAAACAAGCATTATTCTAAAAATTTGGGCTTGTCTACACAGGCAATATACCATATCTTGCCCCCGTCTCAGAGCCCTGCAGTCCTGATGATGCAGGGCATTTGCCCCATTCAGTGCCTGGGCAGTCCTCACCCCTCCAGCACAGATATGGGTCTAAGACAGAGGAAAGGGTGGGTAGGGCCCAATATAACATTTTAATATAATACCTGGTTTATGCAGTTTCCTCTGGGAGGAAATGGATTGGGCTCTGCAAAACTGCTAGAGCCCTTCCTGGCAGGCAGGCCCTCGCTGAATCTGCTGCTCTGCCTTGCTCTCCCAGAAGCAGGAAGAAGGCCTGCAGCATGTGACAAAGTCTGCTCACATGCAGGGGTCTTGGTCACATGTTGTGGGGCCCCTTCCTGCCTTCCAAGACAGTGAGGAAAATGGGAGCGGAAGCTGCAGCAACAGGCCATTGTGCCCGTCAGGCCTTGTTCTCATTCCCTGGAGGGAATGGGAAAACAATGGGATTGCTCCATGGCCAGGATATGCTGGCAGAGAGCTGGTGTATCCTGGCTTGTGTAGATGAGCCTATTATGTCAGGCCCTACCCCACCTCCCCCCCCCCATCTGAGCCCCGTATCTGTCCATGTGGTGGTCTGGATTGCACACCTAGTATATTGCCCGTGTAGACAATCCTTGAGTGTTTCCCTTTTTTTATTAGAAGGGAGAATATAAATGCTATATTTATATAAATATAAATAAAATTAAAATAAATGAATAGAAGACAAATTAGAAGATTCTACTCCATGAAGCTCAGACAAACCATACTTGGAGAAATTGAAATGCCAAAGTAGGAAAGATGTATATTTCACTGAACATAGGAAAGCAAACAGCTGAAAACCAAAATACCAACAGTTGTTCAAGGCAGGATCAAGAGTCAATTCAGAGTAACTGACTACAGAACCTTGAAAAACAGAGGGGGAAACAGATCTGGCTAGAAAGATGTATGACAGGATTATTAAAATTGATTTTAAAAATAAAGCAAAAACCCTGGTTAGAGAATGATTAACTTGCTGGATTCTCCAAGTACAATAATTTACTGAATGAATAAACAGAGATCTGGTAGAAGAAAAATTTAGTGTAGACTTCAGAAGTGCTGTTTAATAAAGCAGCAGGCAGAAATGACTACTTCGGTACAAAAGGTATGTCACTGGCAAGATAACTGAAAATATGGGGTTTTCTTTGAAACACTAGAGCAGTGGCTCTTAACCTTTTCTTTACCAGGGACTCCCTTTAAATATCTTTTGTTGCCATGGATCCCCTAGACTTAACTCAAGATTTAAAAACCTAACAATAATAATACAATTACACCATCCATTAAACCTTCCCTCAGAGGCACTGGAGAGGGGAAGAAGACTTTTCTCTTCCTTCTTCCTCCAAGTTTGTGGCTGGAGCAGATTGAACAGCAATGCACAGGCCAAGACAGCCAACTTTTCCATTGGCCCTTGTCACATGGGTGAGCAGACTTCAAGCCTTCACAGACCCCCCTGTGATGACATCACAGCTCCCTGGGGGTCCACAGACCACATGTTAAGGACCACTGCACTAGAAGATAGCTCCGGGGTGGACATCACAATTCAAAAAGGATATTGATAAGCTGGAACATGTCCAGAGGAGGACAAGCAAAATGGTAAAAGGTCTGGAAACCATGCCCCTATGAGGAATGGCTTAGAGAGCTGGGTATGTTTAACCTCAAAGCAGAATAGTTTAGTACTATTATTTCCCTTGATCTAGACACTATATTCCTAGTGATGCAGCCTAGAATCACATTTGCTTTTTTTAGTTTCTGCATCATGCTATTAACTCATGTTCAGCTTGTGAGCTACTAAGCAATTGGATTCCTTTCACATGTATTGCTCTCAAGCTAGGCATCACCCATCCTATACCTGTGTATTTCATTTTTTCCCCTAATTGTAGTATCTTATATTTCTCCCTGTTGAAATTCATTTTGTTAGTTTCGACCCAGTTCTCTAATCTGTTAAGGTCATTTTGAATTCTGACCGCATCCTCTGGTGTCATCTGCAAATTTGATAAGCATCCCCTCCATTTCATCATCCAAGTCACTGATAATGATGCTGAAAAGCACTAGACCCAGGACAGAAACCTATGGCACCCCACTAGTCATGTCTCTGTAGGATGAAGAGGACCCAACAGAGACTGCCTTTTTGGGTCAGTCCATCAACCAATTACAAATCCACCTAACAGTAGCATTGTTTAGCCCACATTTCACTAGCTTGTTTACAAGAATATCATGGGGGACCTGGTCAAAGACGTTCCTGAAATCAAGATGAGCTACATCCACAGCATTCCCTTCATCTACCAAGCTTCTAACTCTAACAAAAAAAAGAGGGAAGATTAATCTGGAATAACTTGTTTTTGAGAAACCCATGTTGAAGTTTAGTGATCATGGCATTCCTTTCTAAGTGCTTACAGAATGTCTGTTTAATGATCTGCTCTAGAATCTTTCCTGGTACTGCTGTCAGGCTTATTGGATAGTTTTGGTCCTCTTCGCCTCCCCTCTTTTGAAGATGGGGATAACATTTGTCCTCCTCCAATCTGCTGGGATCTCTCCTGTTCTTCTGGAATTCTCAAAGGTTACTTTCAGCGGTTCTGATATTACTTCTGCCACTTTTCTTAATACCCTTGGATGTAATTCACTTGGCCCTGGAGACTTGAATTCATTTGGAGTAGCCAGGTATTCCTATACTGTCTCGTTACTTGTTCTGTGTTGCATTTTCCCTACTCATTTGCTCAGTTTTTCTCAGGTTGAGAACTATTTTACTACTGGGAGAAGACAGAGGCAAAAATGTTACTAAGTGATTCTGTCTTTCTTCTGTCCCTTGCTAGTGTTTTGCCATGTTCTCCATGCAGTGGCTCTACCATTTTCTTGTTCTTCCTTTTGCTACAGACAAACACTCACACACAAAAAAGCCTTTTTTTGTGTTTAACCTCTCTAGCAAGTCTGAGCTAAATTCTGCCCCTTTGCTTTTCTGACTTTTCCCCTACACATTCTGGTTATTCATTTGAATTCCTCTTGATTTCCCCCCTTTTCCATTTCTTCTACATGCTCCTTTTAAATCTTAGCTCAGTTGAAAATTCTTTAGACATTCATTCTGGTTTTTTTGAACACCTCCACATTTTCTTCCTCTAAGAAACTGTTTGAAATTGTGCCTTTAGTATTTCACTTTTAAGAAACTCCCATCCATCATGAAGACCCTTCTCTTTTAGTATTCCTGACCATGCGTTCATACCCAGTATTTCCCCAAGTCTACTGAAATCAGCTTTCTGTCCATCTGACTATGCTTGGTGTCCCCTTTCTGCTGTATCACAAACTGCAGCAAAATATTATCACTCCCACCAAAAGATTCCACCACTTCCACCCCATTAACCAGGTCATCGCTGTTAGTTATGATCAGGTCTAAAATAGCTGATCCCCTTGTTGCCTTTTCCCACCTTCTGGGCTATGAAATTGTCTGCAAGACCAGTGCCAAATTTGTTGGATCATATTATTCTTGGCAGAGTTTCACTTCCAACAAATATCAGGATAGTTGAAATCTCCCATTACTACTATATCTCTTCTTTCTGAATATGTGATCATCTATTCCAGGAAGGCATCATCCAGGTCCTCTGTAGTAGATCCCCACAATGACAACCCTGTTCCCCACCCCCTCTTAATTTTTGCCCAGATGCTTTCAACCTGGCTTTCAGGATTGAAGTCATGGATTTCCTCACAGGTGTAACCACCCTTGACATATAATGCTCCTCCTCCTCCATGGTATATTTCTTTGAAATAGCTTATAGCCCTCTATTATTGCATTCCAATCATGAGACTCATCCCACCAGGTTTCAATGATGTCTATTATATCATATTGGCTTTGCTGTGTTAAGAGTTCAAATTCATCTTACTTCCCATGCTCTGTGCATTAGTGCAGAGACATTCAAGACCATGGGTCAATCTCCTAAGCTGCTTTTTTAAAGGTTTTCCTCCTCCCATTGTTGGGTTCTTGTACTGTTCACCCAGTTCTCTCTATAACATTCAGGCTATTATCTCCACTACTTGAAGAACTCCTGCCTTCAGGAATATTGTCTCCCTCCCTCATATAACTCAGTTTAAAGCCTTCCTGATCAGGTTTGTGAGATTCTTCGCAAAAATATCCCTGCCACCTGCTGGGTGGTGCAACCCATCACTTGCCAGACATTCAACTTCATGCAACTGCAGGCTATGGTCCAAGAAGCCAAACCTTCCCCAGTGGCACAATCTGTGGAACCAGTTGTTCACCTCCACTATTCTCCCTTCCTGGGCTGTGTCCTTCAACTGGGAAGAGAGGCAAAATGTGAATCAAGGTCCTTCAGCTTCCTATCCAGAGCCTTGGAATTCCTTGTGATATCCAGAAAGCTATGCCTTGCAGTATCATTGGAACCCATATGGACCACAAGGAAGGGGTGGCAGTCTCTGGGCTTGACAAGTCTTGTCAGCCTCTTTGTAACATGATGGATTTTTCCCCAATGAAGATAGCATACCTCCCGACACATTTTGTCAGGTCCACAAACCACTGCTTCTGTTCCCCTCTGTCCCCTACCGCCACCACCACACATATCCTCTTGGAATTGGCAGAGGCCATTCCATGTGTTTAAGCTTCCAAGGTCACCTGTACATTCTTTGAAGATTGATGCTGCTGTTCTTGTTCCTGTTTCTCATCATCACTAATAAGGGATAGAGCTTCAAATTGACTCTGAAGTTCCAAACGTACAAAATGATCCCTGGTACTTCTACTTGTATGTGTTACATTACTCCAAATGTCTATCTCCTGTGTTTGGGAACTGACCTTATAAACATCCCTGTGTGTTCCTCATTCAGGACAGTTTGCTCTATTCTGATCAAGAAAACGTCACGGTCTATAATGAATTGAAGAGTAGATACATGGGACTCAAGTTGCTGGACCTTCTCTTCCAACACAGCAACAAATTTGGACTTGATTCAGGTATAGCTACCCACATCTTCTGGCAAGAACAAACACAAATTTGCACAGCGGTTGCAGGTGGCTGTCTGTCTATCTTTGAAAGGTACATAATGCAAAGCATACTGCACCCAATTGCCTGAATCCTTGGCAGAGGTAATCCACACTTAAGGGTCTACAGCACTCACAGTTTTCATACTACTAGCTATATCCAGTGTAACATACACCATTATCAACATATACAAAACACTTCAGTATGTTTCCATTCCCACTCTGCTGATTGGCCATTTAGGAAACATGTCAAGAGTACAATCATTTGACACATTAATATATAGCTCTTCAAATCAAGTATAATGGCTAGTTTCATGCCAAGAACCCCTCCGCCATGCAACCATATGGACACACAGACACACACACAACACTAAACACACACACACCAGGTGTGCCAGGATGCAAGGGCCCCTCCACAACCATGGAACCACAGGTACACACACACACACCATGTGTGCCAGGATGTAAGAGCTCCTCCACAACTGCCATGCAACTGCACATACATGCACAGACCATGCTGCACACAAACACACACACCACATGTACCAGGACATGACAGCCCCTCCACTGTCACCATGCAACCTTGTGTACACACACACCACACTACACACACACACACCACACTACACACACACCATGCATGCCAGGACATGAGAGCCCCTTCACGACTGCCATGCAATCACACAATCACACAAACATCCCATGGTAGACACACACACCACACACATGCCATGCACACCAGGATACAAGAGCCCCTCCACCACTGCCACAGTACACACACCCACACACCATGCTGTACAGCCCTATAGTACACCCCCACACCACACACATACATCCCCAATGCTACACACACACCATGCTACACACACACACACACACACACACACACACAGACACCAGGGTGTGAGGGCCCCTCCACCACCATGTTTAGAAAGGACTTGAAGCTTTCCACAGGTTTCCTCCCCCAGTGTGCTGATTGGCTGCCCAATGGGAAGCTTTGATTGGTTGGGGAGTTTCCTACTGTCAGAGTCTGAGGTATCGACGGCAGGGTCTAGAAGCAGACATACTGGGGCTGTGTCAGGAACACAAGAGACAGAGTCCAAAGTCCAGGCAGGGCCAAAGATAAGCCAAAGTCCAAAAACAGTCCAAGGTCACAGTACAGACCACATATCCAGAGCAAAGGGCCAAGAGCAAAGGGCCAAGAGCAAAGGGCCAAGAGCAAAGGGCCAAGAGCAAAGGGCCAAGAGCAAAG
Source organism: Gambelia wislizenii (assembly GCA_030847615.1). NCBI lineage: Eukaryota > Metazoa > Chordata > Lepidosauria > Squamata > Crotaphytidae > Gambelia > Gambelia wislizenii. The sequence goes on along the minus strand of JAUMIR010000003.1, from coordinate 223,506,102 downwards.
GGCCAAGAGCAAAGGGCCAAGAGCAAAGGGCCAAGAGCAAAGGGCCAAGAGCAAAGGGCCAAGAGCAAAGGGCCAAGAGCAAAGGGCCAGCTATAACAGCACAGAAGACCACATTGTAGTAGCCAAGACTGAGGGCCAGATGCCACTCTTAAATAGCAGTTTTCCAGGCTTCTTCAGGTGTGCTGCATGATTACAGCAGGCTGTGTCTGATAGCTGGGCCCTAGTTCTTCCAAGACACCCACAGCCAGGGCCTGAGTCTGCAAAGAGGCTGTGCTGGCTGCTGCAGATCCTGATACCTAAGCAACCAATCAGCACATTAAAAATGGCAACATGGCCAAGAGAATTAGATAGATAGATAGATAGATTCCAATAAATATAAAAATAGCTAAAGCCATTTTGGCATTTGAATGATAGTCAATGAGAGACATGATTATTTGGATGTTAAGGAAGAACTGAGAGTTGGATTCAGATATGAGTCAAAGGAGACAGATGCCAAATCCACCTGAGATGAATTGGGCTTTTTTCTGAAGTGCTGAACTGAATCCTATGGGTAGTGCAAGACCCAAGTAAAAACCAGTCCAATAATATTAAAAGTAACACTGTCAAAGTATTTCAAAACCCAAGCTATGCTGAAGAGATAATAAGAATGGAGGAGAGCTGATTGGAGAAGCAGAAATAGAGTTCAATGAGGTATCGCAAATCCTATTAGTCCAGGTAATTTTCCCAGGCTGTAGCCTGAAATCTGACAAGACAGGCCTGTTATTAGAGCCAAGTGAATAATTCATAATAAATAATTTATTCATCTAATTTGTGCCTTTCTTTTTTTTATATACAACAGAATGTCAGCAAACAGCTATTTCTGTGGACGTATTTGCTGTAATTATTCAATTATGTTTGCATTCTTCTATCAGTATTCATATTCTATTGTTGTAGTTTACCTAGAAATGGTCAAACTAAGTGACAAAGGATTTTTCTATTATCATAACTAGATTGTTGTTCATTCTTACAATAAAATAACTTTCATGCATTGCTATGCAAAGCCAAGTTCACCATCAAAAGGTTCCATGCATATTCAAACATATTTGGATGGTCAGATGGTTGGTCATACTAACTTAGAAACCTAAGTGTGCAGATGAAATTAAATTGCCTTATTTGGGTTCTCAAAATATTATGCTAGCTGTCAAGGGAGCAACTTTTCCAAGAGAAGTTCAAATTCTAGAGTCAAACTCAAATGAGGGTGTTGGGCTGGTTGTTTGGATCAAAGACCTACAAAATCATACTCTTTCTATGAGGTTGGATTATTTAAATGTTGCACCAGTCATTTAAGGCTCAGCTGTGATGTGCTTAAGGTTTGAAGGGCTCTTCTGACACAGTGGAATATGTTTGAAAAGTTCATTCAAATATTTATTTTATTTATTAAAATATTTACATCTCATCCTTTATCTGAAGATCTCAGGGTGGCTTAATTCCTGACATAAGTCCAGGGAAATTTTCTTCACTGTTTACCCAACTTCAGCTGCTATTAACAGTGCTTGTTTCAAGTTGTAGATTTTCTTTTTCAGACATTTGTGCTTTTAATTTCAAAAATATTCACTTGTCTTTCATTGAAATAAATGAAGGGAATTTGGCTGAGGACTTTTATTTTGGTCCTTGGATCCCTCCAGTATCTGTAGCCCTGTATTGATAGACTCCTGCTAAAGATCAGAAAAATTACTTATAATCCCCTAATTTTTTTAATGAATTCTAAAGATCAAGAAACATTTTCAGACATTAATAAAATTATTTAAAATAAAAATAAAAATCCCAGGTCTGCTTACTTTTCTGCAAATTAATCTGATCAGCCATTTGAATCCTAACTATTGTGTTGATGTCTTTTCCCAGCTAATGTCTATCATAATCTCTGAAGGTTTCTTCTAATTTGTGGCATAAAAAAGAGAGAGGGAGGGGTGGGGAGAGGGAAAAAGGAATGCGGCAGCACCTTTAAGACTAACTGGCTATTATTTTCACGTGCACCTTCATGGATATAAACCCACTTCTTCAGATGCAGTACAGAGTGATAATAAAGCCTCAGGTATAAAGCATATTTATATAGTTGTTGGAGTGGGATATAATGTAATAGGATCCAGGAAGATGCAAATAATGCCCCTTGCCCTAATGGGTCTTTCAGATCTTTATAGTGGTTAGTTAGTGTTGGTGTGTGAAAACAATAAATCTGCTTACCAAATGTCAGTTTCCCTGAGTTCAAAGCTCTCTCTGAGAAGATTCCTTTTGTTACATGTGCAACACCAAGGATTCTTGCATTAATATATGTAGTGTGCCATGCAGCCATTGTCTTTGTTCATACCTCTGCTAATGGATTGGAATTTGTTAATATAATTCAGTTGTTTCTCTTTCTAGTCTTCCTTTGTAGTTCCCTTACTGTATGTCCAGAAAGGTTAAAATGTTCTGCAACAGTTTTTTGGGGTTATGCATTTCTAATGCTAGATTTGTGTCCATTAATCCTCTTGCACAGAGACTGTCCTGTTTCTCCAATGTAGAGTGTAGAGGGGCATAGCTGATATAGGATAGCATATGCATCCTGTTGGATGAAGAGCAAGTAAATGCACATCCAATGTGGGAGATATTATTGGTCTCTGTAATATTGTACCCAGAGCAGATGTGGTGACACAGTTGGCATCTGGGTTTGTGGCAGGGTCTTCTCCCTGTATTACCATCCATGATATGTAGCCTGTTTTGAGTAATTGTAGCTACTGATAATGCTGTCTCAGTTAATAAATTAACTGTTAGCTCCTTGTCAAACCTTTAACAAATGGATTTTAAAATTCATTTGTACTTATCCAAAGGTTTGTAACATATATGCTAGGTATGTGGTAGCATCATCCTAATCTTCCAGAATTCTTGGCATAGCTAGAAAATTTGGCCAGTTGAGAACCTGGCTGATGGAGAATCTAAGCAACATTATGAGAATTGGGATAATTTTGGATTGCGTATCCCCGCCCCAGAATGTTGGTGGTAGGGAGGGGACAAAGAATTGGTCCATGTTGTACAGGGGACATTTAACCCTTTGTTCTCCCAAAGTGGTCCCCATGAAAATTATCTTCTCTCCACCAGATTTTAACCATGGACTGCTGATGTGAGTTTCTCTCCTGCAGATAATGGTAGCTTTGTCATTGGGACTACAGTATGGGAGCAAAGGTATAAGCCCCTTCATACAGAATGGTACTAGAATCATAGAGTTGGAAGAGATCACAAGGGCCATCTAGTCCAACCCCCTGCCATGCAGGAATACCCAATCAAAGCAATCCCAACAGATGGCTATCAAGCCTCTGATTAAAAACATCCAAAGAAGGAGAGTCCACCACACTCTGAGGCAGTGCTTTCCACTGCCAAACAGCTCTTACTGCCAGGAAGTTATTTCTAATGTTTAAGTGGAATCTCTTTTCCTGTAGCTTGAGTCCATTGCTCTGTGTCCTAGGACATTTTCAGATGCCCCTTACCACACAAGCAGCCTCTGGAGCAGTAACGAGGCTGCTGCGTGGCAGGGGGTCGATTTCGGACGACACCATCTCTCTCTCGGTGGTGTCCGTGACTGTTCCAGCTAGCACTGAAGGCCGCCACACTATTTTTTACTCACGGACAACTTCCGTGAGTGAAAAATAGTGCGGCCGCCTTCAATGCTAACCGGAACAGTCACGGACGATGCCGAGAGAGGGATGGCGTCGTCCGAAATCGACCCCCTGCCACGCAGCAGCCTCGTTACTGCTCCGGAGGCTGCTTGCGTGGTAAGGGGCATCTGAAAATGTCCCTAGTCTCTGGAGCCACAGAAAACAAGCTTGCTCCATCCTCGGTATGACAACCCTTCAAATATTTAAACATGGCTATCATGTTATTTCTCAGACTTGTCTTCTCCAGGCTAAACATACCCAGGTCCTTAAGCCACATAGAGCATGATAATACTGACCACTGCCCTCTTCAGATCTTCTATGTGGATTTTTTTTTGAAGTTGCATGGTACTTGCCATGATGTGTTTAGTGTTACATGTGACTCCTTTCCTTTTGCCAGCAAGCAAATACCTTTTTATTCAGGCAGGCCTGAATATTTGACTGAAATCATGTACAGAAAGGAATCTTGATGTTATCATACAATTGCTTCAAGATGCCTTTTGGTGCAGGGTTATAGTCAATGCAGACCTGTGTCCATGCTCATCAGTAACTACTATGATTGTGGGAAGAGAGAAGCTTAAAACCATGGCAGACTACAAGTGCATTAATTGTGAAATTAATTCTATAAATTCTGGAAGTTGGGCAGGGCAGAATATGAAGCAGAGTTCAGCTATGGAACAATAGAGAAAAAGAACTTGAGCCTTTTTTGGTGATCTTTATTGGAGCGTGAAACAAAAACAGTCATTATTCTTAGCAAAAGTACAAACAGCTGAACTAGCTTTGAGAAGCAGATATTTTCACACCCCTTGTGATATTCATATCAATTGAGATTAACTTTGCTGATGCCCAAAATGGCATTTGGCATTGTTAAATGAAAACTGGATTTGGAAGCCTATTAGCAATGAGTGAATAGGTTCACAACATGTATTTCATACTCCAACCGAAACCCCAAAATATATACTTGACTATAAAGGAGGAGTTTTATGATGTTTCTAACACGCAATCATTCTTTCAACCAGAGGTGGGATTTGAATCTTTTACTCTAATATTATAATACCCCTCTCCCGATGTTATCATGTCAGCATGCCAGTATGCTCGATGTCATACAGCAACTCTGTATCCTCTGTTGTCCTCTGCCTATAGTCAGCAAGTGCCAGCAGAAGCAATTACAAGTGAGTCAAGCCCGTCCAGGTCTCACACAAGTAGTCAAGGGAGTTTACCAGGGTTGAAGAGAGATGCAGTAGCGAGGCCTCAGCCATTACAGAATCCAGCAGTCACAATAAATGCTGCCACAAGGAGACATACTCCATAAGCCAGCCCAGAAGTCTAAAATTCAAATAAACCCATGAGTAGAAAGCAGACAAGAAACAGGGAGAACAAACAGTTGTGAACAACAGAAGCTCCCAGCTGCTATTCTTGGATATAAAAGCAGCTGCCTTGACCTTGAGACATATTACATTTCCTTGCTAAGCATTTCTTATTGAAGAAGTGTTGGCCCTTCTCAACTGCTCTTTGTCATGACAATGTTCTACAAATGATGGTTCTCCTCAATGTCCCTCAACTCCAGGCTGAGGTGGAGTCCACCTTGCTGAGGTTCCTCATCATGGATGCATTGGCAATAGTGGCTCAGATTTGATGGGAGAACCATGAGTCCAATCCAGCCTTTCTGTATCCAACCCCTCTGCATCAGATTTCTTGGTGTTACTTGAATTACTGGGAGTTCATGGGAGCCCCACTCATGTCAGATATTAATATGAGAAATTTTAATTAGCTCAATATGGCAGCGAGAGGCCTGAAAACTGCAGGACCTTTTGATCTATGTATACCAGTACTAACTAATAAGATGTTTCGAGAGGTGTGCTGTCTCCCAGGTGCAAAAATCTGGAATGTAACGGAGAGGCTGGCAAGACTCATGAATGCTTCTGACCGTTATCCCTTCCTTTTGGTCCATGTGGGAACCAATGATACTGCAAGGCATAGCCTTCAGAAAATCAAAAGGGATTATGAGATTCTGGGTAGGAAGCTGAAGGACTTGTTGCACAGGTAGTCATTTCATCTGTCCTTCTAGTGGAAGGGCTTGGCCCAGGAAAGGAGAGAAGGATAGTGGAGGTGAACAACTGGCTGCACAAATGGTGCCGTCAGGAACGGTTTGGCTTGCTGGACCATGGGGTGCAGTTTCATGGAGGTAGAATACTGGCAAAGGATGGGTTACACTTCACAGCAGTTGGCAGGAATGTTTTTCCTAAGAGTCTGAAAGATCTGATCAGGAGGGCTTTAAACTGAGTTGTGTGTGGGAGGGAGACAGTATTTATGAGGACAGCAATCCATCAAGTGCTGGAGATAATAACCAGAATGTTATACAGACAACAAGGCAAATAGTAGGAGAACCCAACAGTGGGAGGAATAAAACCTTTAAAAGGCAGATAGGGGGAATGACCCATGGTCTTAGATATTTCTATACTAATGCACAGAGCATGGGGGGAAAACAGGATGAAATTGAACTCTTAGCACATCACAACAAATATGATATATTAGGCATCACTGAAACCTGGTGGGATGAATCTCATGATTGGAATGTAGTAATAGAGGGGTATAATCTATTTCAGAGTAATAGATGAAATAGAAAGGGTGGTGGAGTAGCGTTATATGTTAAGGATGTGTGCACCTTTGAACAGAACCATGACTTAAATCCTGGAAGCCTGGTTGAGGGCATCTGGGTAAAAATCAAGGGAGAAGAGAGACAGCAGGGTCATTGTTGTGGGGGTCTACTACAGACCTCCAAGCCAAACTGAGGACATGGATGATGCCTTCCTAGAAGTGATGACCTCACATTCAGGAAGGAGAGATGTAGTAATAATGGGGGGGGTATAACAATCCTCGTGTTAGTTTGAAGTCCAACTCTGCCAAGAATTAAAGGTCCAACAAATTCCTCACTTGCCTTGCAGAAAATTTCATTGTCCAGAAGGTGGAAGAGGCAACAAGGGGATCAGGTATTTTAGATCTGATCCTAACCAACAAAGATGATCTGGTTAATGGGATAGAAGTGAAGGAATCCTTAGGAGGAGTAACCATGTTCTGCTGGAGTTTGTTATACAAAGGAAAGTGGAAGCCAAAAGCGTAGTCAAACATGATTTCTAGACTTTAAGACAGCTGATTTCAGAAAACTTAGGGAATTACTGGGGTTGATTCCATGGTCAGGAATACTAAAAGAGAAGGGAGTACATGATGGATGGGAGTTTCCAAAAAGTGAGATACTGAAGGCACAACTTCAAACAGTTCCAATAAGGAGGAAAAATGGCAGGTATCTAAAGAAACCAAGATGGATGTCTAAAGAACTTTCAACTGAGCTAAGACTTAAAAGGAACATGTACAAGAAATGGAAAAAGGGAGAAATCACCTAAGAAGCATTCAAACAAATAGCCAGCTTATGTAGAGGGGGAATCAGAAAAGCGAAAGCACAGATGGAGCTCAGCCTTGCTAGAGAGGTTAAAAACAATAAAAAGGGCTTTTTTATATAGGTACGTAGCCAAAAAAAAAAAAAAAGTGGTAGGACCACTGCGGGGAGAAGGTGATGAAATGATAAGAGGGGAAAGAGAAAAGACAGGGCTACTCAACACCTTTTTTGCCTCAGTCTTCTCCCAAAAAAGAGAACAGTGCTCAACCTGGATAAAATGGACCAGATGATGCAGTAGAGGAAATGCAGCATAGAATAGGTAAAGAGGTTGTTTAGGAATATCTGGCCAGTACAAATGAACTCCAATCTCCAGGGTAAGATGAACTACAGTTGGCCCTTCTGATTCACATATTTCCCATTCACGTTTTTGTGTATTCATAGAATCATAGAAATCATAGAATCATAGAAATCATACAGTTGGAAGAGACCACAAGGGCCATCCAGTCCAAACCCCTGCCATGCAGGAATACACAATCAAATTATTCCCGACAGATGGTCATCCAACCTCTGTTTAAAAACCTCCAAAGAAGGAGACTCCACCACACTCCCAGGCAGTGTATTCCACTTCCAAACAGCTCTTACTGTCAGGAAGTTCTTCCTAATGTTTAGGTGGAATCTCTTTTCCTGTAGTTTGAATTCATTGCTCTGTGTCCTAGTCTGTGGAGCAGCAGAAAACAAGCTTGCCCCATCCTCAGTATGACATCCCTTCAAATATTTAAACATGGCTATAATGTCACCTCTTAACATTCTTTGGGTTAGCCCTCCACATGCTTGACCTACAACTGTCATCAATTCTACTGAACAATGGCTCAACCATTGTAGTCAAAGCCTGTTCTAACTCTATAATCCTTTTCTATTCATAGAATCATAGAATTGTAGAGTTGGAAGAGATCACAAGGGCCATCCAGTTCAACACCCTGCCACGCAGGAATCACGATCAAAGCATCCCTGACAGATGGCCATCCAGCCTCTGTCCAAAGACCTCCAGGGAAGGAATCAAAGTCATTGAAAGGCATCGCCTAGCTGGCTCTGCCTTAGTGGGTTGCCTCATTTGCAGCTCCATGGAGGGAGGGAGGAGCATCCAAAGCCATACTTGAGGGGGTGGCAGAGGCAGCATCACCACAAGCCACCCCATCATCCACTCACTGCGGCGCTTGCTTAGACAGGCAAACGGGCAGGCAGGGCTGTGCAGCAATAGTGGCGGGGCTGATGGTGGTTCTCCTGCCCCTGCTGCAGCTTTGGCCAGGCTCCCCCTCCCCAATACTGCAGCCGATGGGCTCTGCCAAAGGCTCATCTTGGCGGGAAGCCCAGAGAGGTGAGAGGTCCAGAGAGGTGAGTGAGTGAGGCAGTGCCTAGATCCTGGTAGGCCCAGTGGATGTGTCCTCAGCTGCAGCAGTGGAACGGACTGGCCCAGCCATGGCCCAAGAGGAGAGGAGATGCAACAGCCACAGCGCCTACAGCAGGTGGGTAAGAAGTTGAGGTGAGCAGTACTGGATCCAGAGTGGCGGACAAGGGAGGGAGGCCTATCTGGGCTGGGCTCGACTAGGGGCCCGGTAGATGAGCAGGATGCAGCGGGGATCTTGCAGTGGTCACATTAGGTGCTACGTGTGCTTCCCAACCATCCCTGCCAAAGGGGGGGAGGAGGAGGAGAAGGAAGAAGAAGCACGACCTCTCACCACTTGTTCCTGGGGGGGAGGCCAAAGACTGGGCAAACCCCCACACTTGCCGCTCGTTCCCTGGAGGGGGATGGGGGAGTCAAACACCTCTGTAAGATTTTACACACATTTTAATATGGATTTTTTCATTTTCGCTATGGTGCTGCACTCCTAACCCCCACAAATAGGAAAGGGGTGACAGTACATCCACACATACTAAAAGATCTGGCAGAAGTAATCTCAGAACTACTGGCAATGATCTTTGAGAAATCCTGGAGAACAGGAGAGGTCCCAGCAGACTGGAGGAGGGGAAATGTTGTCTCCATCTTTTAAAAGGGGAGAAAAGACGACCCAAATAATTACCGCCCAGTCAGCCTGACATCAATACTAGGAAAGATTCTAGAGCAGATCATTAAAGAGATAGTCTGTAAGCACTTAGAAAGGAATGCTGAGATCACTAAAAGTCAACATGGATTTCTCAAAAACAAGTCATGCCAGACTAATCTTATCTCATTTTTATAGAGTTACATACTTGGTAGATCAAGGGAATGCTGTGGATGTAGTATAGCTTGATTTCTGTAAGGTCTTTGACAAAGTCCCCCATGATACTCTTTCAAAAAAGTTAGTAACATGCAGGCTAGACAATGCAACTGTTAGGTGGATTTGTAATTGGTTGATGGGCCGAATCCAAATGGTAGTCACCAATGGCTCCTGTTCATCCTGGAGAGAAGTGACCTGTGGGATGCCGCAGGGTTCTGTCCTGGGCCCAGTGCTATTCAACACCTTTGTCAATGACTGGGATAGTGAATAGAGGGCATGCTTATCAAATTTGCAGATGAGACCACATTGGGGAGGATAGATAATACCCCACAGGATAGGATCGGGGGGGGGGGGAAGCAAAAAAGTGCAATCTCTCATAAGAGAAAAACTCAATTAGTTGGGACTTCCTCAAAAATCATATTTTATCTGTATAGACCACTCCAGCCAGCAGGGAGGGAAGAGAGGATGAAAGAAACTGGGGAGGCAATTTGACCAATAAATATTCAGATTTCATAATGCTATAGACAATTGACCATTTTAGATTACTTCTGTGCCTTTGCTCTCTATTGGCTCTGGAGACCGGTAGGGGCATGTCTTCTTTTTTTAAAAAAAATCTTACTGTTCTAGAGGAAAGGTGTTATACTCTCCCTCCCACCCTTTAATCAAAATTATACAACAACATGTCTAAAAAAAAATGTTTCTTTGTTTTTATCGCTGTGATGCATTCTGGAATAAAATAACCCAGACTCTTGGTAGCAATAAAATATTTGTTTGTGCGTCTTTCTTTCTTAATTTAGTGTTTTTAAAGATAACTTTAGCAACAGGTAGAGCAACCAACAGGAATATTTCCTCCATCACTTCCCCTCCATTATGGACTATGACTCCATTATAATGTGGGGAGTTGAGTTACAATCCAACATATCTGAATGGCATCGGGCATGGGAAGCCTGCTCAAACTGCTTTGCGTCTCTCTCTCTGCATCCCACTCTCTTCTTGATGTGTTGGGTTGAATAACTGAAGGACAATGTGTTTGACATGATCTCAGGCTAATGAAGATGTAACAACTCTGATAATGGCTGTAAGATAATAAGGGACCATTTGGTATTGCTGACAATTTTGTATAACACCAGTTGTATAGTACCCATTGCATTGTACTCATTGCACTCTACTTGATTATTCCTGGAATGGCAGTCTATTGGATATGAATAGAAGACAGGAAGGGGTCAAATGCACTCTTGAAGTACTGTGGAGATAAACTGAAGGAAGTGAGAATGCTCAAGCCTTTAAGAAATTAGTGTGATCTGAGTGTGTGTATGCTCAAAAGCAATTGATACCTTTCAATCATAAACATTCTTAGCATTCTCTAGAATGTACCTAAACAGATGCATCAACAACCAGAGGTTCATGATAGCTGGTACACTTGTGTAGCACTAAGCATCTTATTGTTGTTTAAGTGGTGCTTTAATGTACCTTTATGAACAGTGTAAATTCCATGAGCTGTTACACTAGGCAGACACAACTTAAGATTTGTCAAGCCAAACACAGGAATACCATTTATGAAAGACAGTTCACAAGATGTCATGATCTCTTCTTTTTGTTGCTCTTTTTTCTGAATATAGGTCAATCCTCGTATCTGTGGGGGAAATGTTCTAAATATCCCCTGTAGATACCTGAAACCACGGATAATAGGGAACCCTATTATTTTCAATGAGACCAACACCAGAAGTTGACTATAGAATCACATTGGAGGACCTAGAAATGCCTAGAGAGAACTTTGTTTGTGTGCTGTCGATAACTGAAACTGGATACTGAATCTATGCCTATGGCCTTTGACCTGTACAAACAATGTATATGTACTTTTTTTTAAAAAAAATTACACCTTTAAATATGTTCCTTTGAAGGCATTTCAGTATCTTTAAGCACAAATCTACATATCTAGTCAGCCAGTAATACCTGATTACCTCTGTATATATTATAGCCTCATTTTCTAAATGGTCATTTTTCAGTGATATCCTATGGCAATTGGACTCATAGCTTACTGAAGAATTTGAGAACATTTGGCCCTCCTAGTATCATTAAATCACAGCTCTCATCATCCCTCACTATATGCTGTACTGATTAGAGCTGCTGGGAACTGTGGTCCAACAACATCTGAAAAATTACATGTTTCCCCAGGCCTGCCTTACCCTCAAACAGTATTAAGGATAAACCACATTTTACAAAGGAACATGGAATTGCCACCAGAGGTTATCACATTATCCCCATCCATAACATGTAATATGCCTTCCCATTATAACATGCTTTGTGTTTTATTGCCCCGGCACTGGATGTCATGGAGTCAAGCAGACAAACAAAGCAAAATGATGCCAAGACTTGAAGGCAATAGATCTCCCGGACTCATATTCAATGACAATCTGCTTCTGATCCTGGCGGTAGGCAACATCATGACTAGCAGTTATTGATAGACTTATGCTACTGTTAGGTGGATTTGTAATTGCTTAATGGGATATATCCACAGGGTAGACACCAATGGCTTCTCTTCATCCTGGAGTGAAGTGATCAGTGGGGTGCCACAGGGTTCTGTCCTGGGCCCAGTGCTATTCAACACCTTTGTCAATGACTTGGATGAGAGAATAGAGGGTATGCTTATCAAGTTTGCAGATGATACCAAATTGGGAAGGATAGCTAATACCCCACAGGATAAGATCAGAATTCAAAATAACTTCAACAGATTAGAAAGCTGGGCCAAAACTAAGAAAATGAATTTCAACAGGGAGAAATGTGGGATACTACACTTGGGCATTAAAAATAAAAAGGAGAGATATAGGATGAGTGACACCTGACTTGATGGCAGTACATGCAAAAGAGATCTAGGAGTCTTAGTGGACCACAATATGAACATGAATCAGTGGTGTGACATGGCAACTAAAGAAGTAAATGTGATTCTAGGCTGTATCAATAGGAGTATGGGTCTAAATCATGGGAAGTAATAGTGCCACTCTATTCTGCTTTAGTCACACCTCACCCGGAATGCTGTGTCCAGTTCTGGGCACCATAATTCCAGAAGGATATGGAGAAGCTGGAAGATGTACAGAGGAGGGCAACCAAAATGATGGGTGGCTTGGAAACCATGCCGTATGAGGAACACCTTTGGTAGCTGGGTATTTTTAGCCTGGAGAAGAGAAGGTTGAGAGGTGACATGATAGCCCTGTTTAAATATTTGAAGGGATGTCATATTGAGAATGGAAGAAGCTTGTTTTCTGCTGCTCCAGAGACAAGGACATGGAGCAATGGACTCAAACTACAGGAAAAGAGATTCCATCTAAACATTAGGAAGAACTTCCTGTCAGTAAGAGCTGTTTAGCAGTCAAATGCACTGCCTCTGAGGAGATTTTCAGACATGGAAAAATCGTCCCTTGCCGCGCGAGCAGCCTCCCGAAACTGCTGCGCGGCAAGGGTATTTTTTGGACGACGCTGTGCCTCTTGCGAAGCCGTCCGTGTCACTTCCGTGAAGCTTGGGACGGCTCCGCGCCATATTTCAAGCACGGGCAGCCTCCGTGATTGAAATATGACGCGGAGCCGTCCCAAGCTTCACGGAAGTGACACGGACGGCTTCGCAAGAGGCACAGCGTCGTCCGAAAAATACCCTTGCCGCGCAGCAGTTTCGGGAGGCTGCTCACGCGGCAAGGGACGATTTTTCCGTGTCTGAAAATCTCCTGAGTGTGGTGGAGTCTCATTCTTTGGAGGTTTTTAAGCAGAGGCTGGATGGCTCTCTGTCGGGAATGATTTGATTGTTTATTCCTGCATGGTAGGGGGTTGGACTGGATGGTCCTTGTGGTCTCTTCCAACTCTATGATTCTACAAACAGAGATTCGTGCATAGAAGAAGTACAGCTATGAATGCTTGACGACACAACAAACTAACAGAGTGATGGCCTCTGGGTAGCTGAGCACACTTCGGTGGTATTTTGGTGTGATATTTATATTTGATATTCCCCCTGAAGGGTGTTTTTTGAGTGAAATACAATGTTTGCTGGAGTTTCTCACAGGAAACAATGGAAGCTCCAGCTATGTTAACAATTGCTAATGGCTGAGACATTAAGACATCAGGCAGCCTTCTATTGTTGAGAAGAGGGATGTGAAAGATAACCAGTTTGCAGAGTTATGAGTTTTCAACTCACTTGATTGAATTAGTGAATGACTCACTTCCAGATAAGTCCAAGAGAATTAGCACATTTCCACCCTAACTCACTGTCCAAATGGGTTCTGCATAATTACTACCCGGGCATGTCTTTTGGGAATTTGGAAAGACCTCTTCATTAGACTTTTAGCAAACCTTCACTCAGTCCCTATTTGGGGGGAAATTTGGGTTTCCTGCTAATCTTGTGAAGCATCAATAAATAAGCCAATTTATAAAATATAGCCAATTGATGAATTATTGGAAGGGTGGGGGTGTCAGGGCAGATAACACTGGATTCCAAGAAGTGAGAGTTATGACATCTTTGCAGTGGAAAAAGCTGAATCCCACCAAATCTTGGGCAGCAGGCCCTACAAACCCACATGACATGGTAACCTCAGTTCCTGCTGAGCTTGATCGTATTTGCTGTGGGAGTTGCAATGCATGCAATTACTCCTGGGAAGCCATACGGCTAATTTCTGGTGCTTCCTTCTTCCCATAGCCAGATGCATGGCAACCTATAGTTATATTTTGAGTTAACAGTGCTTGTTATAATGAATTTTGACTTGCAATGGTTGCTCTTCAATGGTTAATACTATAGAGCTTGGAAATAGTTCATTTTGCATTACAATTTCTAGAATTCTTCAAATAATATGACCACTAGCCATGTTGGCAAGGGGGTTTGGCCACCTCTAGCCCCTGAAAGTAACTTTTCCAAGCAGCTGGGTTGTAAAAAGGACACAAACAGGGAGAAAGCAAGATGTAGGGAGGGTTTGCATAGCCACACAGTGCTTGTTTCTGAATTATACCCTAAAGCAATATATTTTTGTCATTTTTCCATCTCTGAAGTAAATTCTAACAATTGGAACAGTGGAACAGCATGATTTGTGGTTTCATGCCCTGTTAACAATCATTTTATATGAGGTGTCATCAAAATACAATTTGCCCTATGGTAGACAGGTATTTATTGAAGATTTTCTTGTAACTTATTTGGATTTTATCTACCTCCTTTAAAAAAAACATAAGTAGAGTTTGCACAAAGATGAGTTCAAATGACAAACTGACTGAATAAGAAAAGAAACAAATTGATACCAGCAAACTGCTTGAAACCCCCTCTAGCAGAAAAAGAAGAGGTCAGTGTGTGAAGTTAAAGAGAGCGTAAGCCTACAGGCAATTTAGATTTTCATGTTTTGAACTTGGAATAAAGCTACATGAAATTGGGAATAAAGAGTACATTCAAAACAATGAAATAAGAGCAACACAAAGCAAAATGGCAGATAGGAAATAATACAGAAGCATCAACATTAGGAAATTCACTCTAATTAATTACTTTGATTCAACCTAGTTAACAGTTTAGGGGTTTTTTTTTTGTTTTTTTTTAAGGAAGAAAATGTCCTGAGTGCAATATATCAAGTAGCTGCTGTCCAGCTTCAGTATATCTCAAGCATCCAGGCTTCCTAGCCTTCTTAATGTTATTAGATGGTTCAGAACTTGGAAAATTTACTTTTTCAGTCTACAACTCCCAGAATTCTTCAGCAGCATACCTACTATCCATGCTGGGTGAGGTTTCTGGAAAGTTCTGTGAATGGCTATGAATTGGTGGCAGAATTTGGTGGACTGAACTCAATGTTTGCTCTCTATACTTAATCAGTGCTTTTTTATTTCATTTGTGCTTTTTTCTATAGCAAGTACTAGTTAGGACACATATCTTGTATGGACTCAGAATTACAGAATCATAGACTTGGAAGAGACCACAAGGGCTATCTAGGCCAACCCCCTGCCATGCAGGAATGCCCAATGAAAGCACGCCTGACACATGGCCATCCAGCCTCTGTTTAAAAACCTCCAAAGAAGAAGACTCCACTCCACTTTTTTCTTTAAACAACAACAACAAAACTATCCAATCAGAAAACCAAAAGGCACAGTTATCCTCTATTAGATGATCCTTCAGCAGTCCTCTTCTTCAAGAGTAAATTGTCAGTAGTCAATGTCATCCTTGTTTGCAAAATCTGTTCAGTGAGTGTTTAGGAATAAAAACACTGGCGAGAATCATGGTTTAAAAGGCTGTTTTTTTGGAGTGAGTTACAGCCACAATTAATATTTTTTACCAGTGTTCTACCACAGATGTGTTTTTATTAAAACAAACAAACAAACAAACCTCAATACCTGTGACCCAGTTCCAGTTCCTTAATGCCAAAGTGTTCTGACTTATCAAGATTGAGAAGGGCAGTCAAGTGTTGGGAGGGGAATCTATTCACATAGTATTAAAGATGGGCTATGAACAGGGATATAGGAAACTATTATGGTGGATGTTTCACCTTTCTTGCTGGCTGGCATAGATTATTTGGAAGACATATGGGAGGAGAGGATGTACATAGATACCTAGGATTTACAATGCCTTACATAACTATTGTTACATTTTGCCTAAAATGAGGATTGAACCTTTACTACGAACTATATTTTCCATTTGAAAAATAAAAGCATTTCTTTAAGGAGGGTGGGCAAGTTCAGCAGTCTGGGCTCCAGTTTTTACCAGATCCTGGATCTACACCCCAAGCAAAAAAATGTACCTTTGTATTTGTTGGTTTGTTTCTAAAACCAGAAATGACTTGAAGTTTTTCAACAAACTGGAAAAAGCTAGTCCCCATCTCTTCTGTTAGAGAATAATCACTGCTCCAGCACGCTTCTATGGCCAGTTATAGTCCTTGTTTGAAATAATAACAATAAAAAAGCTTCCCCCAACGACGGTGGGTTTTGGTGACACAAAGAAAGACAGGGACCTCCATACAGCACATGTGCTACCTGTCATTCAACTCTGCTTTAAGCAATGGAATGCTAATCTGAATCACTGGTGTCTGTCATATTTAGAATTGGATCCATCCAGTTCCATAGTGTTTGTAGAGCGTTTGTATATCACCTTTCCTCAGCAAACTTTGAAGACTTCTTGAAAATGACTTATCTTATGATTCCACTCTGCTAAAACTCTGGAGTGGATGCAGAACTTCAATAATTGGAAAGGAATCCTGAGATGCTGACTAGACCAAAAAGCACTTTCTGAGTGGGACCAGTTTGGGAAGGTATATCCCAATCCCTTCCAAAATACATTGTGCATCTGGTGTGGTGAACACTTTGCTCATCACTTCAGACATAATTAAGCCATGTGAGGTGGCTTCTCAGAACACTACAGGACATCCCTGAGGCCATTTGAGTGGCTGCCCTGCATATACAGCTACAAACATCCAGGCTTTCCATCTCCTATTGGCTCTAGTGCTGTAAGAGGCTACTTGACATGACCTAGTTATGTCCAAAAATAGTGAGGAAGGTTATTACTGGTTCACAATATCAGATGTATAGAAATGTTTTTAGGAGGTGCTAGAATATAACTTCCAAAAGTGTTCCTAATAATATATATTAAAAAGTCTTTGTCCTAGGACTTTTTCAAAGAGGGGAAAAAGCCCCGAGGAGGTTGGGAGAAAGACGGGGTTGTCGTGCTTACAGAGCCCCGTTTCAGATGATGCCGTCTTCCTCCATCCTTCTCCCGACCTTCCCCCATGCTGCGGGCACCACTTTTAATTGATGGAGGTTTTCCGTCAATAAAAAATGGTGCCTGCAGCACAGGGGAAGGTCAGGAGGAGGATGGAGGAGGACGGCATGATCTGAAACAGGGCTCTGTAAGGGCAACAGCCCCATTCTTCTCCCAACCTCCTCAGGGGGAGGATCCCCCATTTGAAAAAGTCCCTAGTCAGCACCCTGCCATTTATTTCCAGATAGTTACTGTGAAAACATTTGAATATAGATTCCCTTCAGTATCAAACAATATATTGAGTGGAAGCCATAAAGCAGTAAGTCAATTAGAAGTTTGACGGAATATGCAAACTGTGGAAGTTGATATGGGATAGATTGGTTCTACCTTTGACAAGACATGATTACTTCAGTGCTTGATCCCTTTTCTTATGTTCCACCAAACTTGGTAGAAGCCCTACTAAACTTGACAATCATGATAACGTTGTGGGCTTTTCTTCTTCCAGTGCCTCTTCCAGGGTGACAATGTTGCTTTATTAGGAAGGCATAATTGCTGAGAAAGGGAAAGGCTGGGGTTTCATCCCCCCAGGACAGCAGTGGTCCATGTTCTCCTGAGACTTGAGCTGGAGCAGTAACACCACCACCACTATGTCTTCTTTCACTGTAATAGCTCGTGCCCATTGCTTATGCTCAGATTATGATAATGACGGTGGTAGTGGTGGTGGTGATGATATTTATTTATATCCTACCTTTTTTTCAGTGTAGGAATCAAGGTGGTTTACAGCAGATAAAACAAACCTTATTAAAATTCACACCATCTAAAAATTAGAAAGCAATTAAACTGTCAAAAAATAAAACCAGTTAAAAAACAACAACAAATAAAAGCCCGGCACATTGTATAGGTCTGGTTACCCTAAAAAATTAATTCTCAAAGGCCTGCCAGAACAAGAAGATCTTCACTTGCCTGAAGAAAGACAGTAAGGAGGGTGTCAGTCTAATCCCTCTGGGAAGGTAATTCCAGAGTTTGGGAGCAGCTATGGGGAAGGTCCTCTTCTGTGATTCTCAGCAGGTATACCTGTGATGGTAGATGGACAGAGAGAAGGGCCTCCTCAGAAGATTTCAAAACATGTCAAGTTTGAAAGAGAGAATATGTTCCTTCAAATTACCCGGACCTGAGCTGTATTCTCATACTTTCATTGTCCCTCACTCTTCTGTTTCCCCCATCATCATCACTGCCACTCAGTCACTCTCTCACTCAAGACATGAGGGTTGCAAGAGCTTGTGGAGTTCACACACTGCAACAGAAGAGGCTCTCTGTAATGGTAATGGTAGAAGGAGCCCTTCTGGCACAGAAGGGAAATACAATTCACTGCTTCTCATGGTCTGCCTCTGGAGGCAGGCAGCTCAATCCACTCATTGGATTAAAGTCTCTGACCAAAAAGGCAGCTTCTTCATTTTCTGCATAGTTTATGATAATGCCTTACTCCCAAGAATGTGGGAGCTTTGAAGTCCCATTCCATGTTCTGTGTCAGTGTCTCATTTAAATGGGAAAAATAACGTGTTTGAGAGAAAAATGAAAAACAAAAGAACAATGATTCTATTTATAACCATGTGTATGGAGATGTGATTAAAAGCAAATATAATTCAAAACCACTTAGATGTTGATGATTAATATAAATTCAGATAAGAAGGATCATGTAATTGATTTTTAAAAAAGAATCACAGTGGATTTTTCCTCCTGCCATATTAAGATACTGTCAATAGGTATTGTGGTTTTACAACTGTGCTTAATGGTGGCTTAAATATTGAACTAATGTGCACACAGTGGCTCATGCCACTATCTAGGTCAACAAAGGGATGCTTGTACATTCCTATGTTACCAAAATTGTGTGTGGTTCATGGGAACCCACTTATGTCACTCAAATTAAAGTATAAATGTGGGGAATTTTAGTTAGCTCAAATTAGGCTGTGATAGGTTGAGTAACTACAGGACCTTTGTACCAGTGTTGTACCTTTGTACACTGATGAAACTCCAAGACAGGAAATAAAATAAAAATGTTTTTTATTGAAATATAATTATGGAATCACTCACACATACACTCATGCTTCAAGCAATCATATAAGGCTAATGAGAGATAGAAGGAAGTATTTAGATAGAGGAATAGATTTTGGGATAATGGGCTATACTATACCTGCCTGATGAGCAAAGGTTCATGCAGGGAATACTCAGTCTGGATGCTGAGGTCGCACAGAAGACGGGCAGAGTGATGGCATACAGAAAATTTTATGTGTTTTGGTTGTGTTTTAGGGTAATATTTACACTAAATAGTTACCCGTAACTGGTGTTTTAAGTGGGATGACAATATTTGAGTGAGTTTTTCAGAGTTTAGTCAATTGAATCTCTGGCTTTGTTGATTGCTTTTAATGGTTGAAACATTAATACTGATGGGTTTCAGGCAACCTCTGCTTTGTATGTAGGAGAGGTATGAAGGAAAGCCATTTGCAGAGTAATGGGTGTTCCAGTCACTTGATTGTTTTAGCTTATGACTCACTGCCAGGTGCATCCAGGAGAATTAGCACATTCAACTCTAACTACAGTCTGAGGGGGCTCCGGATAATTACTTCCCAAGCATGTCAATTTTGGGGAAATTCCCAAGACCTCTTCTTAGGTTTTGAGCAAACCTCCACCAGTCCCTATATTTGGGCTGTCCTGGTCTGCTTCTAACCACATAAAGTGTCAATATAAACCTAATAATGAAATATTGCCAATTAATGAATTATTGGAAGAGAGGGGTGTCAACGCTTGTAACACCTACTTTGAACTAATAGTGATATTAGACCTTATTCTGTATCTAAAGGACTTGGGATGGATTGCATTGGTATCTGATCAACTGGTAGTGTAGGCTGATAACTGGTGACTTACCTAAGAATTGCCAGTAATTTTCATATGTAGCAGAGATTTATCCTTGGGACTCCCACATTTTTGTCACACATATTTGTTTTCTGTATTGGCTTAATGTTGTTTTTAAAGAAATATTTATCCATATCTGCCAATTATGACATGACGGTAAAACTCAAATGGCTTCAATTTTATTTATTAGAGATGCTGCTAAAAATCAACCTAACATTGACAAAGTCCAGCTCTGCAGCTCATTCTGTAACGTCTGCTTGAGAAAGTGCATGCACCAGTCATCTGCCATTTGGTAAAGACATCCTGGAAGCATATACATCAGCGGCCTTTCAGACTTACCTTTCATCGTGACCCAGAATGTGTCCTGAACTCCCACAATGAAAGCTGAGACACTTCTGCCCTTGACCCTTCCCCAGAGTTGCCTATCATTCAACTAAGTTGGTGGGAAACTTTGCTTTCCATAGGAGGGGGGTTAGCTGCGCCTGCTAACTCTTAATGTAATGTGCAGCATGAGATCAATAACTCATGATCTCTTTCTGAATGGGATTGCTTTTCTTTTGTGTACTCAAGACAAGCCTGGGGCTCAACTAGTTCCTACATCAGAATAGTTGAATGCTGTGGGGAGGAATGAAGTAACTGATAAACACAATCTATAATTTTTTATCTCACTCTCCCCCTATGTGTTTCCTTTTTTCAAAATAAACCCCTAGGGCCAATACTTCACTATGGCATGCTGTGCAATATGGTATCTTTAACATGAGTACACATTTAATCCCTTGTGAAAAAACTTTCTGTATCATTCCTATATAAATTGCAGCATGTTTACCTCTGGATTGGTAGGGAGAGAAATATCTCTACATTATAGGGTAGAAAAGAAGAATCTCACTTATATATTTGAATGGGCTATGCGCTTGGGAGAAAAGGCAAAGATGGAAAGGGACTGGGTTATCAGTTACCCAATCTGTTGCTTTGGTACTCTGATCACTGTTACTTAACAAGCTATATGTTGGGGAGGTGAAAAGAGAAGGAGATTTACCTTCATAAGGGTAAATGAAGGAAAGGCATAAACTGTGGATGTGAACATTGCAGGATTACATGCATCCATTTATTCTTCTTGTTCTTAAAAAGAATAGGTTTCCTTTCCCCCTCCCTTTTGCTCTCTGTCTCTTTTTCTCTCCATACCAAGTAATGTAGGAGTGAAGCAGAGGCCTCAGCATGTTAAGACGAAAAAGGAGATGTGCACCAGATCAAACTTCATATCATGTAGGCTGGAAGGAGAAGACTTAAAAATGGCTGTGAGCCGCTTTGAATCCTGTGCTGGGAGATAGGTGGGGTTATAAATTCATTCAATCAATATCAATCAATCAGTCATATCCTGGTAGAGAATAGATAGGCAGAATGCAATGATATTTGTTTGTTTGCTTGCTTGCTTGTTTCATTTTAATTTTATTGAAAATTCAATTATATTTTAGTTGTATGATGTGTACTTTTATCTTGTTTGTTTTAATTTTTGTAAGCCACCTTGAGTCTCAAGGCTGGGGAAAGGTTGCTTGTTGCTGTTGTTGCTACTGCTTTGGTTGTTACCACCACCACTACTTCTGCTACCACTACTTCACTATTGGAGAAATAGACATTCTGGGTCCATCTACATGGCAAAATAAATACGAATGGCGTGTGAAAGATCAGCGAACTGTTTACACGAACATTCATATTTATACATGTCATTGGGGGGGGGCAAACTCACCCTAAAGTCTGTGAGTGGCTTGTCTGCCCTCTTTGCCAGATAAATCCGAGAGCTGTTCAAATTGTACAATTCTGTTTACATCTACAGTCACACAGATTTGAACAGGCAGCCTTTTGATTGGCTGATCCAACAGGAGGCGGGGCTTGCAAAGAGGGGAAGCAGCTGCGGCTGCCATTTTGTTAAAGTTATAGCAGAGCTGAGCTGGAGGAAGAGGGAGCTGTGGCTAGCAGCAGCAGGAGGAGAAGAAGGATGGCTTGTTGGTTCACTAATTGTTTGTCCAGCCCCAGCCTGCTCTCCTGCCACCCTTGACTGGCTGGCTGTGGGGAACAGAGCACACAGCAGCAACAGAAGCAACCAAACTCTCCCCGCCTGCCTGCCTGCCTGCTCTGCCCTCTCCTTCCTCCTCCTCCTCCTCCTCCTCCTCTGCCTCATCCATTCCTCTGGCTGAGGTCCTTAACCGGTATGACACAACAGGCAGTGAAGGGCTCCAGCAGTGGGGAAGGGGCAGTGGGAGCGCATGCAAGGCCCCACTGGAGCTCCAGCCCCTGTTTGGGTGCAGGCAGCAGGATGGGGAGGGAGAGGCCTTGGCCTGGTTGGGAGGGTGGGGGAGAGGGAGGAGGAGGGCCCTCCTCTGGCCAGTGCTCCAGACCCTCCTCTGTGCTGCCGCTGCCCTCCTCCATCCTCCTCTGGCCCTGGCTCCAGACCCTCCCCGCTGCTGCCACTGCCCTTCTCCATCCTCCCTTCCCAGCCCCACCACAGACTTTATTTGCGGTGGAGGGTAAAAATTGTCTGGGCAGATCACACACATTCAAATGCCTGCCTTTTTGGATTTTTTTTACCCCAGTTCATATTTTTTGCTCCTCGTGTAGTTGGGGCCTCTAGAAATACTGTTCCATTCTGTCTTTCTATCCCTCATCAGGCTATGGTAATCACTGCCAGTATGATGGACTCTATGCTGTCCACATTTGCAATGAGCCCTTGTATCTCAATTAACCTCAAGACCTTGCTCTGCACAGCCAGATGTTTTACTTGTCCAGGCCTTTAAGAATGGTTTGTCTATGTGTGTTTATGAACCAAAGACTGCAATATTAAGTGCTGGATTAAATGCAACTGAAGAACTAACATAACGGATATAAATTTTACAAGGGAGACTTACAAAAACAGTTCTTCTGTTCAGTGCTCAATCAGCTATTGTGCACAATTCTCCATCTAACCCAGTTTTCCATATCTTCCTCAACAATTAGTCAGCATTTCATGACCACTGTGTACACTCAGAAGTTTATCAGACATGGCAAAAACTGTGTGAAAAGATCGCAATGAGAACAGGAAGGGGCAACCTTACTAGATCACATTGTCTTCCAGCATTCTGGGGACGTAGTGCAGGTGTCAGTATGGTCTCCCTTTTTATTAGCAGTTTGTTCCTGCCAATGCAAAAGGGAAGCCTCATCCACAACAACACTACACCCCCAGAATGGCAGAAGGACACGGCGTCTCTTAAGGTCACCTTTTCTGTTCTTGTAGTTGAAAACATGATTGTTGTTGTTGTTGTTGTTGCATTCCCCTTCATCTGAAAATCTCCTCAGTCTTTTCTGGGCAATTTTTTTGTCCTCTCTCCAGGGTTTTTATTAATCTAAAAGTTTTGAAAATCTTTTTTTAAAAAAGTTGTGTCTATGCAACTTAAATGAAGACAAGCATCTGAAATATGAAGGCTAAGGAACAATAATGACTAAATGATGCACAGAGGTGGAAGAATAAAATTAAAGTGATCATTTTAGAAAAGGACCAGTGAGCTCTTCATTAAAAAACAGAGCTTGGGATAATTACATTTTTAGAACTATAGCGCCCAGAGTCTCCAAGCCAAGGTGGCCAGTGGCCAAAGTGTAACTTTCCCAAGCTTTGGTTAAATAAAAGAAGATTTCAAATAAACTGAATTTCCTGGATAATCCTGAATAATGTACAGTTGACTGTTTCTTCAATCTGTGCTTTTGGTATCTATACAATGTCACTTGTAGACAATTACAAACACTTGTCAAAGAAGTCAAGAGCAAAGTATCTAAATATAATAAGGAGATGCACATATACAGGCTTAAGAGTGAATATTCATAGTACTTTACAAATAGGTTTAGTGTCTTTTGAAAAGGTAAGCTGTATATGCATTCAGATTTGCACTTTCTGTTGCTTTCAAGTGACACCTAGGATATTGCTTCAGTTAAATCCACTTTCATGCTGTGAGTGTTACAGTGCATAATTACTGTATTCTATTTTTTTCTTAGTTGCATCTTACATAGGAGTAGGGAAAAATTTAGCTGAAGATAAGAATTACCCAGTTCACACCTCCTGAGAGTCTTCTGCATACCTTGCCTCAGAAACATGGACATTTGAGAGGCAGAAGGGGCAGTTCATAGAAATAAAATGTGCACAAAACTGTGCATACACTTTTTTAATGCATACATTGGAAAAAAATTGTTTAATCAATGGGGAAAATGCAATGCATGGAGTAAACTCTGTACAAATATTATGTAATTTTTTAAAAAAATCACATGAAAAAGGTATACAAAATGTGTGTATTTCCATGCATGAGATTAAAAATAAAGCCTTGCAACCTAATATGAACAAGTGATTGAACAGTAACCCAGGTGAGATGAACAGTAACCCAGGTGAGATTTAGAGAAATGCAATGAAGTTAAGTGATTTTTTTTCACATTCCAAATCTCACCTTAATAGTGTGTTTACATACATCAGAGAAGTAGATCTTGGCTGCCACAAAATATGTGTGCTGACAGTACAGTTTCTGCACACACCTTTTCATGGAACCATAAAACTAATGTGTTCTTAGATCATACCACTTCAGCA
The DNA here is from genome assembly GCA_030847615.1 of Gambelia wislizenii. Lineage (NCBI taxonomy): Eukaryota > Metazoa > Chordata > Lepidosauria > Squamata > Crotaphytidae > Gambelia > Gambelia wislizenii. The sequence continues at coordinate 223,481,585 of JAUMIR010000003.1, read as the reverse complement.
CGTGTGGGGATGGGAGTTGCATTCTTGAGATTCTTCCCATAACAAAATTCTTGCACATATGGGCATGTAAAGAGTAAGCTCATACAGTGGGCCTTCAGTATCTGCTGGGGTTTGAATCTAGGACCCCCGCCCTCTGCTGTGGATACCAAACTCCATGGATGTTCAAGTTCCATTATATACAATGGCATAGTAAAATGGTGTCCCATATATAAAATAGCAGAATCAAGGTTTACTTTTGGAGGGTAATTTTTTATTTTATTTTTATTTTATTTAGTTATTTATACCCTGCTCTTCAGCCACAAGGCTATCAGAGTGGCTTACAAATTGTTTTAAGCAATAGCTATTTACATATCTACACTGCATTAAACAGTTTCCAATGTGTGTTAGCTAATTGCCCCCACAAGCTGGGTACTCAATTTACCAACCTACGAAAGGATGGAAGGCTAAGTGAACCTTGGAGCCCACTAGAATAGAACTTGCAACATGATGGCTTGCAGTACTGGCATTTAACCACTGTGCCACAATTATTGTTGAATATTTTCAAGCCATGGTTGGTTGAATCCATGGATAAAGAATCTGTGGATACAGAAGACTGACAGTACTAGGGTCCTTATACCTGACATCCAAGCACTTTTCACATAAGATGCCTCATACAGTGAGTGCATAGGAAGGTATGCTGGTCCATCTTTCAGCCCACACATGCTCAATAGTCCTTGTGAAAAGACTATATGTGATACATAGGGTACATAGGCTCCATACATTTTATCTTGCAAATGATTCCTGATCACACAAACAAACCTATGTTTATACAGTTGGTGTTCATGTAAAGTCTCTTCACAAAGAGCCTATTTGGCTTACATCTGGGGTGGAGAACCTTTGGCCCATTAGATGTTTAAGAACTAAATTCCCAGAAGCACTAGGGAGAATGGCTGATAGTAAGGGAGTGTGAGAGAAACAAAGGTTCCCCAGTTTTTCCTACATTCTTCTTTATACCCCCTCACAATAACCCTCCAATAAGGCTGCAAGAGAGTGACTTCATGGCTCATTGTCAACCAGTGAGAACTAAATAACTGAGAGAGAATATAGGCATACCCTAGTGTAACATTATTTCCACTTCACCACAGCAGCTTTCCCTGCACAGGCCCACTGGTCGTAATCACAAATGAGTCCTCAAAGGTCTATTGAGTGTACTGTGTCATGTGAAAAAAGAGAGATTAAAAATGGAGGGGAAAAAACAGTTGACATTTCACTATCAATTTGAAGTGGTACACATAATTGGTGAAGTATGGCAACTTACATTAAGGATTTTGGTTGGAGCATGATATATGTGTTGTAAACCTATTCACTCATTGCCAATAGGCTTCCAGATCTAGTTTTCATTTAACAATAACAAATGCCATTTGGGGCATCAGCAAAGTTAATCTCAATTGATACAAATGTCACAAGGGGGTATGAAAACACCTGTTTCTCAAAGCTAGTTAAGCTGCTTATACTTTTGCTAAGAATAATCAATGTTTTTGTTTCACTCTCCAATAAAGTTCAGCAAAAAAGCTCAGTTCTTTTTCACTATTGTTCCACAACTGAACTCTGCTTCATATTCTGCCTTGCCCAACTTCCAGAATTTCTAAAATTACAGTAGGATCCCTTTATCCGCTAGGGATTGGTTCTGGGGTGGGGCGTGGATACCAAAAACTGTGGATAATAGTGAACACCATTGAAAATAATGAGACTTCCAGTTTAAAATACCATAGAGTTGCCTTGGAGGACCTCTAAGAGAGGACACATTTTCTAGGAAGACTCCATGGTAAGTGTGCTGTTTTGTGTCCCATGGATAACTGAATCAGTGGATAATTAATCAGTGGATATGGGAGTCCTACTGTAATTGCAAAATTAATGGCTTTAAACTTCTCTCCATAATCATAGCAGTTCCTGATGTGCACGGGCACAGGCATGCATTCACAAACTCTGCACCAAAAGGCATCTTGAAGCAATTGTATGATAACATCAAGATTCCTTTGTGTACATGTTTTCAATCAACTAACACATGTGTTCATGTTCATAACTACCAGGGGAGGGACAGGAGGGAAGACATATGTGTAACAGTCTGAATAAGGCTAATTATTTTTAAAGGAAGAAGAATTTATCATTAATGCAATGAAGCATTTTATTTAATGCATTAATGCCATGTCTTAAAGAAGTTTATACTATTTAGAACCCCAAACTGAAGGGAGCATAGTAGATTCTTGGAAGTATTATGGATGTGTGTATCTCTCACGTTTCCATCTGCAAGCTTCCTCCTCTTATCACATCCATACCTGGTCCCTTTCTGCTTCTCTCCATTTTTATTTTTATATAGGATTAAATCCTAATTTTTTAGAATGTTTTTGTGCTCATTGGACATATTGCTTGCAGGCATTCTCTCCTTTGACTTACTGGCGTTTATGTTATGTTTTTGCACACATTTGAAATGTGTGCATTTTATGTGCACTCTTCAAATGAGCATATTTTATTGCATTTGTCTACAGACAACTGAAAATGTGCAGATTTTGCAAACTGTATCTGGTCTTCATCGAGTCATGGCAGAAAGGACTGAGGGTATATTCCCCCCAAAGTCTGCAAGAGTGAATTCCTTGTACATTCCTATTAAGCTTCTCTACCCTTAAATGCCTTTAAATAACAGACCAGTTTATTCTCAGGAAGTACACACTACCCAATGTTAATTTTCCTTTTTCTTCTTCACAAGGCTGGTTTCAGCTTGGCATTACCTGGGCTGTACATATGTGAATGCTGTTGATTCAAACTGAGAACCAAGTTAGATTTTTCAGTCATCAGTGTGCTTGCAGAAAGTGTGGGATGAGTCCTTCCTGAATCTTCGTTTGCAAAGAAAAAGCCAGAGAGAGACAGAGACATGATAGGCCAAGACTGTTCTAGACTGCAGAGTGGGGCAGGGGAGTCTTCCATTTCCCCCTTATTTATTTCATTAGTTATACATAATATTTAAGCCACTGGGAGTCAATTTCTGTTTACTTTCTTTTCCCGATGCCTTTTCCAAGAGATATACAACTCAGCCAGAACAGCTCCAATCTGAGTGTGGCCTAGAAAGTACAGTATGTGGTCAGTGTCTTTCTGAAGGCTTTGATATGTCTTTAATGAAAGACTGCCAAACCTGTAAGTTGTGAGCCATGTTGGCTAATTACACCTAAGACAAACAGAGGAGTAATGTATCCACCTCAGTAATTTTGTTATGTATAATATAGGCTACTTTTTAAACTTCTTCTCTGTAATAAAGCATTTTGTTTAATATGAGTTTTGTCTGAAGAGTATGTGTTTGCCCTGACATTTCATGCCACTGCAAGCCATTCCATGTTTAAAGCACGGTACATGCTGTACATAAGCAAATGTACAGCTGCCAGCTGAATCTCGCTACAACACTGATTAGTATTGCCAAGCTGGGGAGATTTCAGGCTTTAAAACATTAGGACCAGGAAGTGAAACTTAGGGACTGGCCCTGGTGATTTTATTGGGTTGGACCCCAGTAATGGAGGAGCCACAGTTAATAAACCCTGTACTGTTATATTCACTGAGTCCTGAATATTAAAGTAGTTCATTATTTCCCCACATGGGCCACTCTTTCCCTCCTGCTGGTCCTATTCTGGCTGCAGTCTGAGAAACTTTGAGAGAGGATGGGGAAAGGTGGCCAAGAAGAATCCTTAGGGCAACTACAGCAGCTACTCTGAAGCATCCTACAGTAGTGGGGGCCCCGAGTACATAGGGTTTTTTTTTTTCTTAATCTTCAAAGTAATGCTCTTAGCCTAGGATCTCACCATGAGATTCCTCCCCTAACTGTGAGGACTGAAAAAGGGAGGCCATGTCAGGGCTAGGTCCTGACATCTGGGAACCCTTATGCTAACAGTGTTTCATTGCTATGGCAGACAGCAGGCTAGTTTAAAGGAAGTAGGACATGAAGGATGTAAAAGATGCTCATAAATGAGCTGTCCTCGATGAGAAAGGATTTGCCACTGCAGGTCTCAATTGCCCCAAGTCAGTATGGCAATTCTGGGTATTGTAGGCCATGAGTTATAGTCCAAAAAGTATCCCCCTCCCCAAAAATGAAATCACTTGTTATCAGATTAAGACTTCCTATGACCTTGTACTGGATTGCTGTGTTTATGTCCATATATGAATTTAAGGAAGTAGAGGGAAAAAACTTAAGGGGAAAAAAATATTCCTTCTTAAAAAGCAATGGAAGGCACCTCAGGGATAAGAATAAAATGCCTAAATGGCTAGTCTACGTCTCGTTTGTGATTATGTAAAACAAGCAGAACATGTTCTGAAGTATCCACAGAGAAACACATTTTTGTAAAAAATAAAAAAAAAATATGTAGGTAACTCAACCAAGTAAGCTGTAGCGCACACTAAAATGGAAGAGGGAATGTCAACCCAACAGGGATCCACCACCAATCTTTTTGAACTCAGATATGGGGTTCAGTTTAGATTCTTTAAACATGGCTCTTGGCCACATCAGATATTTGCTTTAATTTTAGGGATGGGGGGAGCTGACAGACTATCCCTTTTGAAGATTTTACATGACTATGATGTCAGCCTTCCTCATGTGTTTTTCCTCCATCCTGTGATACAGGCCAGTACAGCATCTCCTCCTCCTTTTCCCTCAGCTCCCAAGTTTGGAGCCTCTCCAGTCTCAACCCTGAAATGATTTACCAGTCTGAAAAATGACAGACTCCAGATTTTAGTCCAGTAAATCATTCTTTGGGGCTCTTTGATTATTTGCCCTCTCTCAAATTGATCCTGTTTAGAGCTGGTTGAATTCTTTGCTTGATTTATGAAAGATTATTTGTGGTGCATGCCAGCCAGCTCTGCTTTGTACAAACTCATCTCCTACCCAAATAGAGTGTTTGCAAAAATCTTTGTGACAAAATCAGTTATGGTAAACACCACAAACTGACAGAACTGGCCTACAAATAAGATAAGAAGCAGACACATGTTAAATCATCCAACAGTAAAGGGGATACTTTATGGAAATGAACTTGCAAGATAATAATTTGAATTTGACAAGGTGATAATTAAAGTCCCTAGATAGACTCTTTCCACATCTGTATGCCTTTCAGTAAAGTTGGTTAGCATATTAACTACTGCTGGGGAATGCTAAAATATATTCATGGGATGTTAAGCTGCATATTATTATGCATTTCAATTTGTATAATAAATGTAACAAAATGCAGTGCATACAATATTACAGAAGAGGCACTAATCTCTATTATAGACATATTTTAAAAGAGCACTGATACCATACCAAGCCCTTAGATGCCAAATTTATCCAGAGAAATTCAAGAGATTTAAGTCATAATTGATCTCGCTGGCAGGAGGGGAAAAAGAAGAAGATATATTTCTAGTGCATGCAAAATATTCAAGCTGAAATATTTTGAGAGCTGGAGCTGGAACTCTTATATGCTGCAGTTAATGAATAATCATCATTGATACATTTTTTATTGTCAGTACTTTGTAATTAATAATGATTATGAAAAAGTGCCACTGCTTGTGTTATTTAATTTAGCATTTGCAGTTTATTAAGAGAAATAAATTTCAGTGAACATGATTTCAAAGTAAGGTTTCACTGAATAAACTCTAATTGTAACATTTGATTCCAAGCTAGGACTTTTGACATGGCCATACCAATTAGTGAAAAGAAGGTAGAATCCAATGCTGCATAGCAGAAGCCTGGTCAAATGACACAACACTTTCCTCATCTCCCCTGCCCTGAAGCTACTCGTAGCCCTCCAAAACCTTCTCCAAAGGGTTCCCCAACACTCTTAATTAGGTTTTTAGGGAAGGGAGGTTGTGTATGTACAGGGCAGAAGGGGAATTGTCATCTCCCCATTCTCCTCCTGGAAATGATTCCTAAAGAGAACACACACACACACACACAAACACACACACACACACATATATCAATCAATCATTGGTCAGATCAATACATTTCTTCCACCATTTCATCAGCACAGGAGAGGTGCTGCCTTCAGTTCGTTTGGAACAAGAATTTCCATATTACACATGTTGTTTGTTATCACTTACCAGTTTGGCAAACATATATATTCATGTGTATATATTTAATAAGTTAGACCTTTCCACTCATTAATCTTTTTTATTGCTTTCCCCACAATTTCTATTCTTTTCTATCATAATCACATACAGCAGCCAGCTTAATATATTTCCTTATAACTTTTGCCACTAGCTTATTGGATAGTGCTACCTATTTTTCAATGTAACTGGGTTAGACGTACTTCTTGGCTAGAGCAGTGTCCACTGAAATCATGAACAGAAAGGCCAATATTGGATATTTATAAAACCGTCTAGAGATAAAAACTATGGCTGGAAAAAAATGCCATCATGCTGAATGCCAGGAAGTCACAACTTATCTGTACATATGATGAGTCAGACTTCACTTTCCATCATTTTTCTAAACATGTTCAAGATGCTCCATGTGATTGACTTTAGGAACACCACAAATGGACATTAGCTAGCAAGAAAATGTTGTTGGGATTGTCATATAGGGCTCCAACAAGGCAAGATGGAAGCATCTTAAAGTGCAAAACATGAATTGTTTGGACAGGAAATCTGAGGAAAGTTGAATGCACAGTAGGGACTAAAAGCTAAATAGGGTACAATTTGGGAACATTGCTGATTAGGGGCAATTGTGGTTACACCTTGGCTCATCATGTTTGCATGCCAGTGAGAATGGGTTTGTCCTCCCTGTCATTCTGGGATTGTGAGGACCCTCAAAATATAGACATTAAATTGGGGAATTAATGTATTCACTTTGGCAATGCAAGATGTGGGTAATGGCAGGACCTTGTGACCAGCTATACCAGTTTTATGAAGGAGACATAAGCTAGATAGGATAACAATAGACTTTATTAGGAAAAAAATAATAACCTCATGCACAAACATATTCAGGCATCAAGCATTCACACAAGACTAGCGAATAAAATGGGAGAGACTGAGATAGGGGAATAGAGAAGGGAATTTCCAGCAGAAGATATGATCTTTTCCTATAGAGATGAGGTCATGGATGAAACCAGCAAGGGGGGGGGTCCCAATGTGGAATGGCTGCACAGTGTAGCATGGAGTAGGTAGGAAGCTGAACTATGAGCTTGGCTACACAGGTGGACAGAGTGTCCTCAGAAAGGGGATCTATGCACATTTGAGTGGAGTTTTCAAGAGGTATTTATAGCAAATATTTGCCCCCTGGGGATGGGACTTGGAGTGGAAGACAATACTTTGAGCTGTTGCTCTGAAAGCAACATACATTCTGGATCTGTTAATAGCATTTTGATGGGTTTATACTTTGCGAATGAAAGAGAGGAAGCAAAGTCCCTTTGTTTAGGGTGAGGAAAACTACTGAGGTTAGTTTACAGGTTTTGAATTGTAGCCTTAGAAGATAGGATTAGCCTGAGGTGTTGGCAAGTGGTTGCCTTCAGTTGATTTGCGAATTAACAATTCTTTGGAATTTGGGCTTGGCCCCTCCTTAAGTGCATACCTGACTAAGGATATTATCACACAAGCTTTTTAATCTGGAGCAAGGATGACAGGAGGGTGCCAAAGCATTTTCTCTTCAGACGATGTAGTCCCCACCCAGTTCTGCTCCCATCCCCCTCCACTCCATTTCCATTCTCTTCTATTGATGGGTTGATCCATCAATAGATCACCCATTCCATTTCCATAACAGAATAACGGGCTTGTGAAAAGGTGTCCCACTATGCTGGCGCTATGCCAGCCACAGTGGGAGGTCCCTCCCGAAGACTTCCAGGTGCGATCCAGATGAGGAGGTAAGTAGCACCCTTGTTTTTGCCCCTCCCCGGGTTACTTGTTTAATTTTAAGGGTGTTCGGGGGCTTAGTTTTCTTTTTTGACATTTGGTTTCCTTTTTATTTTTAAATTTCACACGCATCGTTCTCTCGCGAGAACATGCAAGATTTGCTTTCCGGGATGTGAATGCAGCTTTACGACAGCTGCATTCACTCCCGGAGGACCGAGGGGAGGGGGAGCAGTGCATAAGGTAGGTGTCTGAAAAAAAACATTTTTTTACTGGAACAGGGATGGGAGTGGGGCGGGAGTGGGGCAGGTGGGGGGGTAGTGAGATGGAAATGCTATCAGACAGTGCGTCTGAAAATCTCCTTTGTAATGTTTATTTTTGGGTTTTTCCTAGTTCCCCAGTTTATGATAATGGCTGCACTGCATGGAAGACCATGTTTGACCAAATTATTAAATGTTGCCAATTATTATAATGAGGGCCCCCAGAAAAAAGGGGAGTGGAGGTGTCAGGGCTTGTAACACCTAGATGGGCTATTATTATTGTTGTTGTTGTTGCAGAAATCATGGAACAGCAGACCCACGAACTGGAAAGTGAGTTTTATTACACCGATGGACCTGACTGGAATATCTTCCAAAGAGTCAGAGCCAAGAGCTACAGTTACAAAATACTTTTATACAGTATGCAAAAAGCAATTCCCTCCTCCTTCTCTTTGGTGTCAGCAGTTTTCCTTGAGACAATTGTTGATAGTTCAAGGCAAGATAGCTTAGGAACATTTAGGTACAGTTCGACCATTATTAGAGAAAGCATATTGTATGTTTATGGAACATAGGGTTGATTAGTAAAGAACATTGACTAGGCCTGAGAGTTAAAGTAAAAAGACTTTGCAGAGTCCCAGAGTCTCATGGGCTATCTAGTCTGACCCCGAATAGTGATTGTAAGGTGACAGTATTCAGCAAATATACATTAGAGTTTACATGGCCACTACATTCCCCCCTTAAATTAAATGATTAATTTCAAAGACAATTAATACATTTCACACAAGTAAATCCCCATTTAAGCCATCAAAGCATATCTAGTATTGATCTGTGTAGGATAGCAGGCAAGAAACAGAAAATACATGATACATGATATGAGCATGCATCTCTCCCCCCCACTCTCTCTCTCTCTCTCTCTCTGGCTTTGCTTCGCAAACGAAGATTCAGGAAGGACTCATCCCGCGGTTTCTGCAAGCGCGCTGATGACTAAAAAGGCCAATCTGAGATAAACAAGTCCGGTTGCAAAAAAGCACAGCAGAAGGTCTCCTTGGGTGATGTTTTTGGGTTGTGATTCTTTCTGCGTTGTCGTTTCTCTTCAAGACATGTTCGGTGTGAATTCTCAAATAAGGCTGCAGCATTGTGGATAGTGCGTCTCCATGCCTCCCGATGTGAGGCCAGGGCAGACCACTGTTGGTGATCAATTTGGCCGAGCCTGAGATATTGTTTCAGGGAGTCTTTGTATTGCTTTTTTGGAGTGCCCCTCTTACGCTGACCCGTGGCGAGTTCACCGTAGAGTAGTATTTTTGGGAGGCGATGGTCCTCCATCCTAGAAACGTGCCCTGCCCAGCGCAGCTGCGTTCTCAATATCATGGCCTCAATACTGGTGATCCCTGCTTGCTCAAGGACAGCAACATTCGTCACGTAGTCAGTCCAGTGTATATTTAGGATTGTGTGTAGACAGCGCTGATGAAAGCGCTCGAGGAGTCGTAGGTGGTGGCGATATGTGACCCATGTTTCAGATCCATAAAGGAGGATAGACAGTACAATGGCTCTATACACACTGATTTTTGTGCTTTGCCTCAGGTGTTTATTGCTCCAGACTCTTTTGTGAAGTCTTCCAAATGCACTATATGCCTTTGCTAATCTGTGATCGATCTCTTTGTCAATCTTGGCATCTGAGGAGATGATGCTTCCCAGGTAGGTGAACTGCTGAATGGACTTGAGCACAGATTTGCTGACGGCAATGTGGGGATGGTGTTGTTCGTCCTGAGCATGCATAGTAGAACAACAATGAACAATGCCAACAAGAATAACATAAACCATCATTTTAACCATCCTAGGTCCATTATAATTAATCTCCTTGAATGAAAACAATGAAAAATTCACTCCTGAAATATTTGCCAATTGTAACCATAGGTTTTCTGAAAACCTTTGTAACAGAGTCCTCCCTTTGGCTATAACATAAGACAACAAAATGAACATTACATCATGCAGTTTAATTTTGTTTGGGATCTGACCGTACGTTGAGCAGCCTGATGGAACTTCCAGTCATCTGGTCAGCTGCAGTAAGGTCTAGTCCCATCTTCTTTCCTCTCCAGTTGCAGGTTTCGATTGTATGTTGAGTGAGCAGCCTCTGGAGTGCTCACAGTATATAATCGAACCTGAGTCTTCTTGCCGTCTCTTCATGATCACCTTGAATTTTTAACAAGTGCAATATCCCTGACACACTGAACTAACCTACTGGGTCTGTACACAAACAATTGCTGTGAATATGGAAGTGGGGAACAAGGACTGACTTTGGTTTGGTTGCTTTTGCACTCTGAGCAGATTCTTGAACTGCATACAGTTAAAATTTCACTCAAGTTACTGCTTTTTCCGTGACAGGTGTGAGGCTATGGGAATTTAACTCACACCTCATTCCCTGTTTGAAAGTGTGAACTTCTGTTATGAAGATTGGGGCATTTTTTTCTAACACATAACAGCATTGGGCTGCAATACCTTATCCAGCACTAACATTTCCTAATGCTTGTTGCAAACTAACATTTACTAACTCTTGCATGTTCCCCCCTTAACACAACCAAAATCTGGGGGGCCTACTATACATCAATTCAAATGGGGATAAGCCAATAGTCTTATGTGGGGTGCAACAAATCCTAAACAGGGCCAAGGGCAGCATTTCTGTCCGCTTTTGCTTCGTTTCCTGGCACAGCCAGATGAGTTTTTATTGTCTGATTCATCATCTCCACTTGTCTGGAACTCTGAAGACGATATGCACAATGTAAATTCCACTGGATTTAGGGTGCCCAGTCTGTTCTATTCAGTGAGCTCTGCTTCTGCCATTCTGATGAAAGAAGCCTCTTCACATACCTCTGCTTGTGTTTTCATCTGCCAGTTGTCTCCTCCCTCTTCCATTTCAGTCTCTCTCTTCTTCTTCCATCTTGTCATTTCTATTCATACTACCAATGTCCTTCTTGTCCACACCAGGCACATTAATTCCTTCTCTGCCTCTTCCAGGCTTTTTTCTTTCATCTCCACATCTCCACATCTCCATGTCTTCTTTCACTTTCTCTGTCATGCTGCTCCACCAGTGCTGCTGTGAGCAACTCCAGCTTCTTGACTATTTTTCTGTCCTTTTCTCACTTCTCTTCCTCGTCTCTATTCACATATTCTACACCTTCTGTTCACATGCACTACACCTTTTATTCACATACACTATGCCTACTTCCAACAATTCCTTCATATTCTTTCCTGCATAACCTTCATAACTCTGTGTTACAAAAGCCATGTTAACCATCCTCATGTTATTCAGGTTCGAGGGGGTATACTGGTGATAGGCATCTAGGAGGCACTCTAGGTAGGCTCCAGAGGCTCCAGTGACTCCCTCCAGTACTTTTGAGACTTTAGTCATGTTAACTTGCTTCTTTATCCCTGACATCATGGCTTCTAATAGCAGGATCTGATATTGGGTGAGGCACTTTATCTGCTCCAGTTCATAAGGATCCCAGTGGGGGTGCCCTGATGGCACTCTCTCTCGCATCCTCCTTTGAGCCTCAGCATGATTCTTGGGAGCTCTGGCCAAAGCTATCTGCTCCTGCATGTTGTATAATGTGTTGCCTCTCTTCAGTGGTGAATAAGGTTAGTAGCACCTGCTATTGGCAGTCTAGCCAATTTGGCACATGTGAAGCCATAGTGTTAGCACATAGCTCTACAGTCTCTTGAGGTTTCTCTGTATATGAGGTGTAGTGGGTTTTCCAATTCATACTGTTCTAGGTCATTAAGGAAACCTTGTGCTGGTCAGTTGGAAGTCAGGCAGTTGCCCTGCAGGCAAGGGGCTGGATGGGTAATTTATCTTGTTTAAATGACTGGGGTGACTATAACTGTGTCTTCCTCTGTGAATGGAGGAATAATGGATTTATTCCTGTACTTCCTGCTTTGTCTGTTCTGGTAGGGAGGCTGGAAGAACCAGTGCAGCACGGGCAGTAAAATGACGATCACAAGCAGACATGGATCCTGTCTCTTTAGTGAGGGGAGCATCCTTTGGCTTATCTAATAAGATAGGTAGTGGTAAAGACTGTTTTTCCCTTGGGCTGGGTTTGCATAGCTGCTGGAATTTCATTTTAGATGAGGATGCATCTGTAGTACTGGACATTTTTGCAAGAGTGTTCACAATTGACACAATTGTGATATATTTGTAAGACGAGCTGATTTCTCAGTAGCACTCGGCAGTGTTTAACTATATCTGGTTGTGATGGGGTTGGGCGGGGTTCCTCCCAAAAATCTGCCTTTTTAACCTCCTGTGTGCCATATTAGTTTTGCCTTTGAATGGCTTGGTGGAAATTTCTCTACCTTGTTTGCAATGTCATTTAATCTTTGTAATATAAGAATCAATGTTTCTCCAGACAGTTGGCAGAATTCATAGAAGGGCTGAGTAGTGTTATTGTAAGATAGACTGCCAGCAAGTTCCAGGAGTTTATCTCTGTTTTCTCCCTGTCCCAGAGAATAGTTTATATTTTTATTTTTGAGGAGCTATTTTGTTTAGTTCAGATTTCTGTGGTATCATAGGGAGTGAAGAAGCTGCATTGCTGTCACTGGGAGTGAGTCAAATCTCATTTTTTTCTGCTTTGAAAGATCCCTGGGTTCTAGTGTTATTGCTTGGGATGGGCTGAATTCTTTTCTTGCCATTGGGTGGCATTTTTGGGATACTCTCTCTCTCTCTCTCTCTCTCTCTCTCTCTCTCTGGCTTTTCTTCGCAAACGAAGATTCAGGATGTGAGGCCAGGGCGGACCACTGTTGGTGATCAATTTGGCCAAGCCTGAGATGTTGTTTCAGGGAGTCTTTGTATCGCTTTTTTGGAGCGCCCCTCTTACGCTGACCCGTGGCGAGTTCACCGTAGAGTAGTATTTTTGGGAGGCGATGGTCCTCCATCCTAGAAACGTGCCCTGCCCAGCGCAGCTGCGTTCTCAATATCATGGCCTCAATACTGGTGATCCCTGCTTGCTCAAGGACAGCAACATTCGTCACATAGTCAGTCCAGTGTATATTTAGGATTGTGCGTAGACAGCGCTGATGAAAGCGCTCGAGGAGTCGTAGGTGACGGCGATAGGTGACCCATGCTTCAGATCCATAAAGGAGGATAGACAGTATAATGGCTCTATACACACTGATTTTTATGTTTCGCCTCAGGTGTTTATTGCTCCAGACTCTTTTGTGAAGTCTTCCAAATGCACTATATGCCTTTGCAGGGTGGCATTTTTGGGATATATGAAGTGATAATACTAGATAGTGATGGGAGGACAATTCAGAAGTTATTAGTCCATTGCCACCTTGCCCCTTCTTTCTTCATGATAAGGCTGCTAGGGCTGTGCTTCCAGTGTAATGTAAGGCGGGGTTGCCATTGGCCCTATCAGGTTGTTGTCTCCCAGGAAATCTAACACTGGCTTTAACTTAGTTGGCTAATTTTCCTTTTCTAAGTATCAGAACTTTGGCTTAGGATCTCTTGGCATTTTTCAACCACTGGGGGGTGGGGATTCAAGGACCACTGTATCTCCTCAGTCAATGTAGGGGAACTGATTTGGATGTTCTGGGTCACCAACATTTACAGAATACACGCTCCTAATTTTATCTTACTTCAAGGATCTTCCACTGGGCCATCCTACTATGAAAGAGGGCCTAATCAGGAAAATTTTTCAACATACAACTCAAGGGGTACAAATCTTGCTTCATCCACCACCCATGTCCTCCCTCCTAAAATAAACACAGACAAGAGACACAAGGGAAAAACAAAAAATGTGTGGACAATAGGTAAGGGGTCCTATTGCCCGAACCAAGAGGAAATGGACACCAGTCACACAGCTGCCGGCTTGTACCCCCGGACACTCAACGACAAGTATCAAGAACCGCAGCAGCCACGCATACAAACTCACACACATGTTGCATATATCCAATTCACAGGCATTTGTTCCTACCTCCCACTTTTACCAAATTGCCTCAAATTAAATATTACCACTTTCTCAATGCCGGCTTCCATGGTACAACAGTTTCACCAGTGTGCCCTCACTGCATCTTATCTGGGTACTCAGGTTGCCCTTTAGGGGGTGATCAAGCCCCTCTTCCACTCTTATGGAGTGGGCCACAATATTTCCCTGGTTTACTTGCCTGTTTTCTTTGGAGGAAGGGCTCAGTTTCCTTCTCCGTTTACTGGGTTCTCCTTGTGCACATTGCTATTTAGGCAGCCATGGCACAGACTCCCATTCTTCCAACAAATGGTTGGTGGCGCCCAGAATGAGTGTGTGTGCTCATGGCCCCTTCCCAGCCATGGCAGTTAGAGCAGGCAACTGCCACCTCCTGTTCCATCACCTGCTGCTTCTTTCCCGGCCAACGCACCATTTATGTTGCAGAAATCATGGAACAGCAGACCCACAGATTGGCAAGTGAGTTTTATTACACTGGTGGGCCTGACTGGAATATCTTCCAAAGAGTCAGAGCCAAGAGCTATAGTTACAAAATACTTTTATACAGCATGCAAAAAACAATTCCCTCCTCCTTCTCTTTCGTGTCAGCAGTTTCCCTTGAGACAATTGTTGATAGTTCAAGGCAAGACAGCTTAGGAACATTTAGGTACAGTTCGACCATTATTAGAGAAAGAATTTGTTTACATCAGCATATTGTATGTTTATGGAACATAGGGTTGATTAGTAAAGAACATTGACTAGGCCTGAGAGTTAAAGTAAAAAGACTTTGCAGAGTCCCAGAGTCTCATGGGCTATCTAGTCTGACCCCAAATAGTGATTGTAAGGTGACAGTATTCAGCAAATATACATTAGAGTTTACATGGCCACTACATCATCATCATCATCATCATCATCATCATTATTATTATTATTTAAGGTGGATATTCATTATTTAATAACATTTAGTTATTACTGGTATTCTGTCTTTTTTTCACTTTGGAGAGACAGGGAAGGGGATTAAAATCAGCCTTGTGTACTCCTATCTGCATGCATGCTAACAATAGTACTTCATACTCCCATAGTCCAGCTTCACATATGAATAAAGTCACTATTTATTTCCTATCTAGGATTTTCCTTGGGTTTTTCCCAGGCTATGAGGCATGTTCTGGAAGAGTTTCTTTCTAACATTTCGCCTGCATTTGTGGCTGGCATCTTCAGATAATGGTTGTGTAGGAGTGTGTGTGGGGTTTATATGCTGTGAAGCCTTGTTGGGGAAGATATGTAAATTTGTGTATTTGAATGGCTAGTTTCTGGGTGGGGATATGCAAGGAGGATTAGTGTCTATTTGGCTAATGGTTGATCAATGGTCCATTATCTGATGGAAATCCCCCTGTCCCTGGGTGAAGTTCATTTGCAAGTGTTGAGTTCTGATTTTAGTGTTCTTCAGGACTGGCAGCCAGATTTTGTTTACTTTTAGGGTTTCTTCTTTCCTGTTGAAGTTGTCCAGGTGTTTGTGGATTTCAATAGCTTCTCTGTGCATTTTGACATCATAGTTGTTGGCCTGGTCCAAAATTTCAGTGTTTTAAAATAACATTTTGTGTCCAGGTTGTTTTATAACATGTTCTGCTACTGCTGATTTTTCTGGCTGGCCCAGTCTGCAGTGTCTCTCATGTTCCTTGATTCTTGTTTGCACATTGCATTTAGTGGTCCCTATGTAAACTTGTCCACAGCTGCATGGTATGCGGTAAACTCCTGCAGCTGTGAGAGGGTCTGTTTTGTCCTTCGCTGAGCGTAGCATTTCTTGGATTTTCTTGGTTGGCAAGAAAACTAACCATTCAAATACACAAATTTACTTATCCTTCCCAACAGGGCTTCACAGTATATAACCCCCCCCCACACACACACACTCCTACCCAACCATTCTCTGAAGATGCCACAGATGCAGGCGAAACATCAGAAAGAAACTCTTCCAGAACATGGCCTCACCTCCTGGAAAAAAAAAACAAGGAAAATCTATGGATGCTGGCCATGAAAGCCTTCGACTTCATATCTAGGGTTTTTTTTAAAAAAAATCTCTCCCTCACCCCCCAAAAGCCTGAAGACTTTGTAAGGGAATTGTTGCTATACTCCATATATAAATACTATAAGAGTAGAGTGAAGATGGTAACTGTACAAATGTGTAATAAACTGTCCAGTTCATATGGGATCCACAATCTTTTCAAGGCTTTCCTATTTAGTAGGGTCCCCATGAAATTTTTTGAAACGATTGTCATTATGAACAAACCAGTTTTATAACAGCTGCAGCATGAATTGGCATCTTTACAATGTCTAGCTTGGTTGAACTCATTTTCACTTCTGGTCCACACTGGTGTCCAGGAAATTGTGGCCCGAGTATGTTTCAGTGAGCACACAGGATTGGTTTATCATACCACTATTTTCCAAAAACTCAGCTGTGTGGCAAAGCTCTGCTTAGAATCAGGATGCATACCTCTATACATTAGTCTAGCTACCTTCATTCAGAGTACTCCTTAATAGTTTTGGTTTGCTCACATCTCCTGGACAAGGATACCCTTGCTACCTTGTTCATACTCTGGAATCCAGGAGGCTGGATTCATACAATGCATTATATGGGTCAGGGAAGGGATTTGTTCATGAAGATGGTCCAGAAGCTCCAGCTAGGATCAAATTCATAAACTGGGATTCTGTTAGTTTCAGCAAGTAGAGCTAGAGATGAAAAGAACATTGGGAATGGGTAATGGATCTCTTATTGGGCAGTGGATCTTTTATTACAGAGACAGTGCATCCATTATCAATTTTATGGCTGCTCCTTCTCACCTGCTCCAAAGTGAATGGGAGTCAGCCAGGTGCTGGACACAATTCCCAAGAGAGAAAATCCCAAGAGAGTTTCGACACCAGGGGAGTTTCCATAGAACTCAGAGAAGCTGTGGGAGGACTGGACATAGAGCAGATTTACTAACCCAGCTGTAATGATTCCACTGACATATGTGTGGTCCTGATTCAGCAACAAAAAACTCCAGTGGAAACAACAACTACACCCCTTTAGCTTCGGTGCAATTTCCAATCCACAAAGAGATTCCCAGGCAGTAACCTTCTTCCCAGTATAGTTAATCTTTTTTGCACGATAAAGTGTATGTTAGAAATCAATAATGATATGGTACTACTCAGGTTCAGTATTTCTCAGCAAAGATGATTCCTAAAGATTTTCTTAATTTGAATCTCAGCTGGGAATATTTACAATACTGTCTGTCTAACACATATAGATTAATGAGATCATCTGAAAGGTCAAAAACCAACCCTGAGGAACCTACAGAGAACAACCTGACAATAACAGTTGCCAGGTGTTTCTCTTTGAAAATTGCCTGCTATCACTTACTGGCCAGTAGCCTGCAGATATCAGGAACAGCAAACCTTTCAGCACAATAATCAGCTAGTATGACAAAGCAGGGCCATTCTGCTAGGTTACATGATGACAATAAGTCTCTTGAAAATAACATTTGGAACAAATTAGAAGGGTTCCATATGCATATAAAAGCAATCCTTCTTTTTTTTGTCCCACAACCATTTTATATAGGGAAAATGACAAATATCAATTTTTAACCACACACATTGTTGTCCAAAATATTTCATAGTTAATATTTATTAACCTCTTCATCAATATTAGATTTAAAGTGGGACCTGGGGCAGTTGACCTGCTCTCTTTCTTCCTTTTTACCCTCCCAACAATTCTGCTCCATAGAGAAAACCTGACTAGCCCAATATCTTCTAGTAAGCTGAATTGGAGAGAGGTATTTGTAGGATTCCCTGCCTCCTGTGCCAAAATTACTTGGCTGGCTTTTGGTGCTCTGCACCTGGAGTTGAGTGGGTGTGGGTGGGGTGAACCATTGACTGCTCCATCAAAGGCAGCAAAATCACAGAAGCTGAAGATAAACATAAAGGCATCTCTGTTTCATTTAGGCCCTTTTGTAAGCTTCCTATCACCACCTGAAAAATGGCTGGTAAAAAGAAAATACTGCTTTAGGTGAAGTCTTAGCTGTAGGGAAGCACCATATTTCAGTGGTAGAGCATGTTTTGTTTGCAGAGTGTCTCAGGTGAAGTCCTCAAGACAGGCTAGGAAAAACCCTTATCTCAAATGTTGAGAGAGTGTGTCCTCTGCCAATCAATACAGGTATGGACCAATGGATGGACTAACAGTCAGGTGGGAAAGAGAGTGGACCAATGGCCTTAGCTGGTTTAAACCAGAGCTTGGAAACATCACTTTGTCTGAACTACAATGTTCAGAACTATGACCATCCTGGTTGGAGGATTCCATCCAAAATGTTTTTATGCTGTGGAAGGCAGCTTCTTATTGAACATTAGGCAGCACACTGACATGGAAGAAAAAAAAAATTAACCTCCGAATATATATGGAGAGGAAGAGTAAAACATGAAGTCTTACTTTATTAATAATGTCTAGAAAAACTATACCTTAGCTCATCCGTCTCTTTACAGTTGTATATAATGCAAGATTGATGCATGACACTCTAACTAATGGTTATGTCTGGCATTTTGCCTGCAATTGCCATTAGTTGTACTATCTGAGAATTCCTGCTTTTGTTCATGACAAAGAATCATTCACTATAATGATAGGGAAATAAAGATATTAATGTGTGTTCACTTGATTAGAACTGTTTCTGTTGGTCTCTAGGAAACAGTCACTGGCAAAGCAAAAGTGTACAGTCACATCTAATAGTATGTCAAAGTATCAGCTAGGGCGTGACTACATGGGTGGGAAACCCTGTATCTACCTCATAGCTGCAGTGAATTTACCAGGCTTTACTACACCAACCAGGCTTCTCTGATTGTAGATAGGAGCGTCCTGCCACACTGTTAGTTCCATTGGAATAAAAGGGCAGGCCTATGCTGTTCACATGTCCTGTACATTTTACTATTTCCAGCCAAATGGCCGGTGCGGCTCCAGTGTTTTGTTTTGTTTTCTGTTTGCTTGTGCATACAAATAAAGAAATATATGTGGTCCCAGAGTACCCTATTACTGGATAAGCAGAGATATGCTTAGCCACATATACACACAATCATTTTTTAAAAGTTGTTTAAAGTGCCAGAACAGAGTCCCGTCCACTGAAAGACCCACCCTGGCTTTGCTCCAAAGACAATCTTCACAGCTGCTGGATGACCCAAAATCTGGGTTTCACCCTCAGATCCAGAGAAAATTGTGAATCTTACAGATCCAGGGTTTCCTGCAGAAACCCCTGTGAAAAATGAGCATCATCGAAAATGGAGTATGTCAACTGTACTGTGAATATGGGATGAGTATGGGCTTTATTGCCTCTGTAGAGAAGCCCCTAGCAGTAACTATACCTAGCAGTACTGGAGAAGGGAGCGTAGGCTTAACGAAGATTAAATAATTATATTTATCCATTTAATAGCCTTTGTGAGAGAGCACACATGGAAACTTTAAAATGCTTCAAGCACACACACACGTGCTTGCAGTATATATGTGCATGTGTGTATATACAAAAGAAACATTCATTTAAAAAATTACTCAAATACCAAAAATCATTAAAAATGTACATACACCTCTTGTAATCTCATCCAGTAGAGAGAAAGCCTTTGAATTTTTTCATTCTCATTTCAGAGAATGAAATAAGCAAAGATTTACATCCTCATTTAGTTATACAGTACCTCTTATCTTAGGTCTGCTTGCCTTAAAGCTTTAAAGGCAGAATTGATCCTGATTTCCTAAATATATAGAGTGCTGCATGTACTGAAAAAATTCTGCTACCTCTCTCAACCAGGCCATTCCAGGTCTCAGTCATTTTTTTTGTTGTTTGTTTGAAAGAGGGCAGTATGGAGACTTGCAGGGTATTTATAACATGTCTTCATATCCAATTATGTAAAGCTGAGTATGGAGAAGCAGGTAAGAAGTCAGGCCTGGCCTTCTAATCAGCACATACACCTTCCCAAAGCAGAAGGTTTTGCCTTTGGACTTCTTCCTCACCTCTGTAGTAGCCAGGAGGATTTCAGCCTGCTGGCCATATTGCCAGTTGTTTTCTCCCCCACATTCCATGGTTTCAAAATCACTCCACTAAACATTCCTTTCTTCCCAATCAGCCTTAAGGTGAGAATGTGTTTTGAGTAGCTAGCAGCTGACAGCTATCACAAGTGAGAGGTCATCACTGCTAATTTAAGTAAGCATCTTCTCTGAATCAGTGACACATCTTCAGCTCTCAGGAATACAAAATGCCAGAGAGAAGGACTGGGACTTCTTTCTGAGGGTTCTTCCCTTCCAACCAGATATGTAAAGTCACCCAATTTGGTTTCTATTGACTTTAGTTACCTAGTTCAACACCTAAAATCATCTCCAGCCTTGTCAGTATAAAAACTGCTGAGGAAATCCATTCTGTGTTTCCAAAGGATCCTGTGTGTGTTACAGGATTGTAAAGGGATTGGCCTGCTTTCTGTAACCTCCCACCAGAGAAAGAGATCTGGACATCTCAAAAATGTGAACAAATTTATGTGCCTTTTTTTGGTAGCTATAATATGGATATGGGGATTTATCTTATGGCCAACATGGCTACCCCTGTTTTATGTGTGATCCAGAGAAAATGTAATCTAGATTGCAGTCTGGTAATGACATTATTATGCAAGTGAGGTTGCAAAATGTCAAGATATTTCTGTGCTTCTCCAGGTAACTAGGTTTGCCAGTTCAGGATGATCCCAGGCCTTGAGGTTTCCTGAGACCTTGGGGCAGCCCCCAATGATATCCCCTCCTCCTCCCCACCACCACCAAACAGTGAGCCAGGACCAAACGGCCCTATTACCACCACACAGTGGTGTCTTTAAGAAAGGCTTACCAAAATAGGAGAGACAGAAAAAACAACCCCTCCAAAAAGCATACAAAATGAAATCACAATAAGCACACTAAGTTACCAAGTTGTAAAAAATTCCAAAGATCAAAACAGGGGAAGATTTTGGAAGATGGGAAGATAGAGTCTGAGTAGTAAGACACAAAAGGGAAAGGATAGGAGAGAAGAAGGGGGGAAGTAAGTGATAAAAGGTGGGAGGAAGTAGTGGTTTGTAAAGGGAGGAAGAGAAGGGAGAAGGGAGGGAAGTGGTGGAAGACAAGGCAAAGTCAAATTGATAGAAAAGAGAACAGAAGGAAAGAAGTAGAGAGAAAAAAGTGGAAGAGGGACAAAAACAGTAAGTGATAAAAGGTAGAGAAACAACAATAGAGTCTTATCACATCCCCTGATTTGAAGAGATAGAGTTTTAAGACAAATAACATATATCAACATTAAATAATAAGAAAGAATAAATTTATATATAAGTTTGTGTTGTTGCAGAAGAAGGGAATATAAGGAGAAACAAGTAGAGAAAACAACAGAAGAAGGAAAACATAAGAGGGGGAGAAATAATAATAGAACAACACTATAATAGAGATAACAGAAATAAAAGAAAGAGGGAATAAAGGAGTATAAACGGAGGAAGAGAGAGAAAAAATGACGACAAAGAAAGTACCAGTGCAAGCAGCAAGAAGACCATCGATTGAACTCAACCAACAAAGTCAATTATCATTAATAGAAGAAATAAGACTTATGAGAGCTGAATTTGAAGAAATGAGAACCGAACTCAAACAAGATATGAAAAGAGAGCTTAAAGGAGACAAAGAGTCTATAGATAAAATAATGGAAGAATCAACAAAACTTAAAAGGGAAAGTTACAGAAATAGAAGGGAGATTGGAGAAACTGGAAGGCAGGATGGAGAGGTTGGAGATAAGACAAGAAGAGGAACAGGATCAAAAGGCACTTGAGGAATTAAGATGGAGAGAAAACTGCATAAAAATCAGAGGACTCCAAGAGCAGAAAGACGAAGATTTATATAAAATATTGATTCCAAGACTCGCTAAATTCATTGGGAAAACAAAATCTCAATTCGAATGGGAAATTGATAAAATCTACAGGATTCCATCTAGAATGGCTAAGCAGAGAAATACACCTACAGATGTGGTGGTATACTTTATTTGAAAGAAAACTAGAGATATGATACTCCAAAGAAACTTTGAACAGAGGTTTCAGATAGAAGGAAGAGAAATAATATCTTTAAGGATATTCCCCTGAGGATTTTGAAGAAAAGAAGAAACTATAACTTATTGACGTCTGAATTACAGAATAACGGAATCAGATACAAGATCTTTAAGGATATTCCCCTGAGGATTTTGAAGAAAAGAAGAAACTATAACTTATTGAAGTCTGAATTACGGAAGAATGGAATCAGCTAGAAGGAGTAACATTTAGATTCAGACAGAAGAACTTCAAAATCAACACCCCGAAAAAAGCAGAATTTTTTTTAGAGAAGTATAGAAAGGAATTAGGAATAAAATATGGAGATGGACCAAAAGTAAGAAAAGAAGCAGAAGATGAGAAGAGGGAGAAAGAAAGAGATTTAGATGATGATGATGAGGAGGAGGAAGAAGTACAAGAAGAGGAAAATAAACAAGAAGAAGAGGAAGGGATAGTGGAACATAGATTTGAGAAAACAAAATGGCAAAAAGAAATCAAAAGATTGGAACTTGGAATGTAAATGGGCTGAATATACCAGAAAAAAGAAGGAAAATATTTCATTTTTTAGAAAAGAAAAAATTAGATATAATTTGTTTACAGGAGACGCATATAAAACAAGAGGATGCTCATCTACTCAAAAATAAGAAACTAGGAAAAGAATTTGTATCATTGGCTAAAGAGAAAAAAAGGGGCTAGTTATATATACAAGACAGGAGGTGCAAGCAGAAGAATTATTTAGAGATCCAGAGGGACATTTCATTGGAGTAATAGGAAAAATACAGCAGAAAAAAAATTAATTATTGGATTATATGCACCTTTGGATAAGAAAAGTGATTTTTTACCAAAAACTCATGGAAAAAATACTAGATTATGATCACGATAGAGTGCTGATCTGTGGGGATTGGAATGGAGTGATATCACCAGAAACAGACAGGAAATCAGCAAAAAAAGTGAAAGAAAACCAAGGGAAACTGCCAAAAACATTTGAAATAATGACAGAGAATCTATCCCTGGTAGATATTTGGAGGCACAAATATGAAAATGCCAGAGAATATACATTTTATTCAGAAAGACATAATTCTTTCTCGAGGACAGATTTCTTTATGATATCTCAAAATATGTGTAAAGAGGTGCAGAAAATAGACATTCTCCCAAGGATCTGGACAGATCATAATCCAGTAATATTAGAGACAAAAAGAAAAAAAAGAATACAATTGGAGATTAAATGATTGTCTTTTACAAAGAGAAGAAATAATAAAGAAAGCGAAACAAACATTAAAATGGTACTTTGAAGAAAACTTAAATGAAGAAACAAACATTATTACTGTTTTGGAAGCATCTAAGGCAGTCATGTGCGGGTTCTTCATACAACAAAATATTGAAGTAAACAAAAAGAAAAATGAGAAAAACAACAAGGATTAAAAAAGAAATAAGGCATTAAGAAAAGCAACTTCAACAAGATCCTTCCCAAAAAGAGATTGTCACAGAGATCAAAATATTACAAAAACAACTATCAATGGAAACAATGGAGGAATTGCAGAAAAAATTGCAATTTATAAAACAGGCACATTTTGAGCAAGCAAACAAACCGGGAAGGTGGCTTGTATACAAACTTGGGAAAGTAAGAAACCGAAACTATATCGCCAAAGTGAAGGAAGGAAGAGAAATCTCTTCAGATCGGGAAAAAAATAAAAAATGTTTCAGAAACTACTTTGCAGAACTGTACGGGAAACAATACAATCAAAGTGGAAATATTTGGAACATTCAAAATTTCTTAAAACAACAAGATTTACCTAAACTTACAAAAGAACAAGAACAAAGTTTGAATCAACCTATAACGATAATGGAAGTGACAGAAGCTATAAGGAAATTAAAGATAGGCAAGGCACCTGGTCCAGATGGTTTCACCCCAAAATATTACAAAATAATGGAAGATCACCTCAGTATACCAATGAAAAAAACACTGGAAGCTATTAAAAAAGGTAATTATCCTAAATCATGGGAAGAGGCTAACATAACATTAATCCCCAAAGAGAATCAGGACCCACAAGAACCTAAAAATTACCGACCAATATCTTTATTAAATGTCGATTATAAAATATTTACAAATATATTAGTCCACAGATTGAAGAAGGTTTTGAAAGACTGAATTGAGGAAGAACAAAGAGGGTTCCTACTGGGATGATATTTAAGAGATAACACAAGACACGTGTTAAATTTGATAGAATATGTGGAGAATCATGGAGACAAGAAATTGGCCTTAATTTTCTTAGACATCGAAAAAGCCTTCGATAATGTTAAATGGTCAGCAATGTTTGAGAGTCTAAAAATAATAAATGTGGGGCCAAAATTTATCAACTGGATAGAGGCAATTTACTGTGCCCAAACAGCAAAAGTGCTAATAAATGGGGAAAAGACGAACAAATTACAAATTAGAAAAGGTACGAGACAGGGATGTCCGCTGTCCCCTCTTCTATTTATAATGGTGATGGAACTACTGAATAAAAGAATTAAGGAAGAAGATACGATACAAGGAATTAAAGTGGGGAAAACAGAATATAAACTAAGAATGTATGCAGACGATTTGGTCATATCTTTAGGTGAACCAACCAGAGGGATTAAGACATTATTAAAGGTCTTGGAAGAGTTCAATTTATTAACAGGGCTAAAAGTAAATAGTGAAAAAACAGTAATAATGATGAAAAATATGACAAGAAAAGAAAAGAATGACCTAACAAAAATATCAGGGTGGAAAATTGTTAAGAAGACTCGATATCTGGGGACTGATATAACGAACAAAAACACTGAACTATTTTCAAACAATTACAAGAAAATATGGACGGAAATTAAAAAAGACTTGAAGAATTGGCAAAATTTAAAACTTTCCTTCCTAGGCAGAAATCCGGTAATCAAAATGAATATACTACCAAAGCTGATATTTTTGTTTCAAACAATTCCAGTCATACATAACGAAAAATTGTTTAAAGATAGGCAACGGGAAATATCGAAATATATTTGGTCAGGGAAGAAACTGAGAGTAAAGATGAAGGTGCTACAAGACTCTAAAGAAAGAGGTGGATTAAATGTCCCAAATTTAAAAATTTACTATGAAGCATGCTGCCTAATATGGATTAAAGATTGGATTACACTAGAAGATGATAAATTATTAAAATTGGAAGGAGATAATAACAGATTCGGTTGGCATGCATACATGTTTTATAATAAGGATAGAGTAAACAAAGATTTCAACAATCATTTAATTAGGAAGACCTTATTAAGAATTTGGAAAAAACATAAAAACAGATTATGTATTTAGATTCCTTTATGGGCCTCTCCTCATGAAGCTTTATTTAGCCAAGAAGGTGTGCCAACAAACAAATGGATTATGTATAAAGATATATTGAAGGGGGAAGGAAGTCATCTTAGAATAAAAAGTCAAGAACTAGAAAGAGAAGATTTTACATGCCACTGGTATTTATACAGGCAACTAAAAGAGAGATTTAAGATTGATATAAAATTAGAGCAGAACCATAGAATCAGTTGCTTTATTGTGGATTAACACATACAACATTCCATTAATATAATGGGTCAACTCTAGCTGGGGACCAGCCATTATGCCAGAATCTAACTTGAGATATTTTCTCCCCTGAAAATGTGAACTTTACTGCCAGTAAAAACCTGAATCTTAGATTCATTCATTTTCCCCCCCGATAATCGTGCATGGCAGGGGTTGGACTGGATGGTCCTTGTGGTCTCTTCCAATTCTATGATTCTATGATTCTGAGGATACAAGGTCAGAATTGGAAAAAATAATACAAGCTGGAAATACAAACATGATTTCAAAATTTTATAAGCTAATACTGAAATGGGAAACTGAAGAGGAGACAATAAAGGAAAGCATGATAAAATGGGCACAAAATGTTGGCCATTCAATTGAGTTACACAATTGGGAAAAAATGTGGACTACAAGGATAAAATATACGCTATCGCAAAACATTAGAGAAAATGTTTATAAAATGTATTTTAGATGGCATCTCTAACTGACCAAACTAGCAAAAATGTATAAGAAGACAAAACCAAACTTTTGGAAATGTGATAGTAAAAACGGAACATTATTTCACATGTGGTGGACATGTGATGAAGCTAAAAACTATTGGTTACAAATTCAAAGATCAGTCCAAGACATCTTGAAAATTGTGCTCTCCCTAAAACCGGAAATATATCTTCTAGGAATGATAGAACAAGAATTAGAAAGACAAAGTGGGAAGATGATCTTCTATATGCTGCCAGCTGCCAGAATAATATTCGCTAGCAAATGGAAACAAAAAGAAACACCGTCAAGAGATCAATGGCTTGAGAAATTGTATGAAATGATAGAGATGGACAAGTTAATGATGCTAATTAAAGGAAACGATATAGGAAAGTTCACAGAAGATTGGATCATGGTATCAAAATACATGGAAACAAGAATAAACAACTCTGCAATACATTAGAAAGCAAATAAAACTCAGAAATAAAAGATGAATACATTAGTATCATACTGCAAGCTACACACATTATACGCATTACACAGATATATGCAGATATATATATATCTACACATATATAGACACTTAAATTTGAAACAGGGGGGAAAAAGAGAGACAGGAACATGGACATGGGGGAAACAAATAAGTAAGAGAAGGGGGGGGGGAAAGAAAGAAAACAAAAACAAAAGAAAAAAAAGACCTCTCCTGCAACAGCAACAACAACAACCACAAAGGGGGGAAAAAGAGAGAGAGAGAAACTGGAAGACAGTGAACCTAAACATTAAATATTAATGTCAAATAAACTCTAATCTTCAAATAAGGTGAAATAGAAAGGAAAAATTTAAAAAAGGAAATAATCCAAGAAACCACATAAATACATGAAACAAACACTAAGGGGAAAGTAAAAAGGAAGCAGATATGTACACAATTCATATATGTATGTATAAAAAATTGAATGATGCACATAGATAAATACTGAGAAACATGGGGAGACTAGATAGGAAGTCACGAATGAGAGGGATATGGATTGAATGAGAGAGAATGATAGAACTGATAAGATATGATAGAATGGATAGATATGAACACATAGTGTGATAGAGAGATAGAAGAAAATTAGGATGGAAGAAGAAATATAGTTAAAGAGATAGAAGAGAAGAATGGAGGTATATAGATGGTTGAAATTAAATATATCTAAAATGAATAAATACAAAAGACATATAGTAAGTTAAGTAAAGGACGTGGTATACGTATGTTATACACTGTACTCAAACAGATATGAGACAACCCTCTGACATATATATTGGTAGATACGTAATGTATAAATATGCTGACATTGATTTTTTCTTTTTTTAATGTGTTTTTAATGTTGGAAAATAAGCATTATGAATAAAAATATTATGGAAAAAAAAAGAAATTCCAAAGATCAAATAAAACAACAGACCACAAATTATGATCACAAATACAGGTGCCCAAAACACCCACAGGAAATAACTTCTTATACATGAAACAGAGAAATCCCCCTCTCCCTTCCCTAAAATGAGACAGTCCCAGATACCATGATCTATAGAATCCTGAACCCCACATAAACCATGAAGGTCCATTTATTTTTTATTAATGATTTTTATTACATATAAAATACAGAAAAACAAAAATACACAAAGATACAAAACACAATACAAAAAACAAATAACAGCGACAATGAAAACCCTCTTATATAAAAACCCCAATTCCCCCAACCTAAAATATATCCTCCCCCACCTCCCCTCCCCACCCTTAACTGAAATAATATACATTAACTAAAATTGATTAATATTTATTTCAAATATACTTCTGTGCTATAAGTAAGCATACTCTTTTTTTTCTTTCTTTTTTCATGTAAAGTATAAAAAGTTCCCAGTCTTTCAAAAAGCTATCAGTGATTTTTTTTCAATAATATTGAAAGTTCATCCATCCATGCCAAGAACAAAACTTTTAAAATCCAATCTTCCTCTGAAGCAATATAGTTCATCTTCTAGTTCTGGGCATATAACAGTCTCGCTGCTATTATCATATAGCATCACTTTAAAGTTAATACCTTTATACTTCCCTTTAGATATGCCCAAAACAAAAACAAAAACAAAAACAAAAACACCCTAAATCTTACATTTAAAAATTATTTGCATTAATCTCTATATTTTCCCCAACAAACCTTTGCTTTATCACAAGACCATCACATATGTTAAAAAGTACCTCCATGCACCACACATTTCCATTAATTACTGCTAAATCCTTTATACATTTTAGACAATCTTGCTGGAGTCAAATTTCACCTATACATCTGATAAAAATTTTCTCTCAGATTATAGATCTGAGTATAGTATACATCTTGCAAACACTGATCCATGTTTCCCTCCCACTATTCGAGTTCAATATTACTTACTGAGGATTTATCAGAGGAGCCCCATAAAAGTTTATTTTACTGAAATTAAAAAAATCCATTTTTATGCCAGCAAAAGAACACCCCCAACCACATTTTTCTTGCTTTCCCCAGCAAAGAATTCCCAGCAATACTTCCTCGTTCAAAATCCCACAGATTCTCGCAAGACTTTGTCCTGTGGGAAATTTTAAAAAAAGAA
Organism: Gambelia wislizenii; assembly: GCA_030847615.1. Lineage (NCBI taxonomy): Eukaryota > Metazoa > Chordata > Lepidosauria > Squamata > Crotaphytidae > Gambelia > Gambelia wislizenii. The sequence goes on along the minus strand of JAUMIR010000003.1, from coordinate 223,452,828 downwards.
AAAGTACAAAGAAAAAGTAACACAAAGGACAGGGACACATTTTAAAAGTCCCATGTAAACTGGGAAGAGTCATACCTGGATGTTGTGATCTCACCTGGAAGTGTTTGCACCGGACCAGCCGTTCTTGCTGCATTCATGTGAGTACAAAGATGCAAGTTTTCACACACCAGCAAAGCCCACACAAAAGTGCCATAAAGGGTCATTTGGCTTCAGCCATCAATTAAAAAGTATGGGTTTTGGCATAGAAATAAATGCGAAAGGGCGACATTGTGCGGTATGCACACCCTTTCACATTTATGTGGTGTCATTATGATGCCATATTTAGTGTATCTGATAACTTCCCAAATGTCACCCAAATTTCATGCCATTTAACCGTACATTATTTAACTTGTCCTTGAGCAAGCAGGGATCACCAGCATTGAGGCCATGATACTGAGAACACAGCTGCACTGGGCAGGGCATGTTTCTAGGATGGAGGACCATCGCCTCCCAAAACTAGTACTCTACGGTGAACTCGCCATGGGTCAACGTAAGAGGGGCGCTCCAAAAAAGTGATACAAGGACTCCCTGAAACAACATCTCAGGCTCGGCCAAATTGATCACCAACAATGGTCTGCCCTAGCCTCACATCGGGAGGCATGGAGACGCACTATGCTGCAGCCTTATTTGAGAACTCACGTCGAACAAGTCTTGAAGAGAAACGACAACGCAGAAATAATCACAACCCGGAAACATCACCCAAGGAAACCTTCTGCTGTGCTTTCTGCAACCAGACTTGTTTATCCCAGATTGGCCTTTTTAGTCATCAGTGCACTTGCAGAAAGCATGGGATGAGTCCTTCCTGAATCTTCGTTTGCGAAGAAAAGCCAGAGAGAGATTTAACTTGTTCATGTTCCAGATCCAATTTTAACAGCATTTTAAACATCTTCCCAAAGAAATATTCCTCATCGTCACACAAGTTCAGTTCAAAAATCCTTTTTTAATCCCATTTTTAAAATTCACTTTGAATCTTTCAGCCAATTGTTTTTATCAATGTAAATCTAAATGATCTCTGGCAAACTCTTCTTGTGATTTGAATTTAAATTCATTATCTTCCCATTTAAGTAAATCCTTATAAACAATCCATTTTTCAGAAGATTCTTTATCTCTCATGAAGGTCCATTTCTGCCCATCCAATTGCAAGCAAATTGCTATATGCTGCAGCACCCTATGAGCACCCAAAAAGGCAAACATGTCTCACCCGACCCCGTTGTTCAAAAATCCAAAAAATTGCTCAGAGAAGGACAAAAGGAAAAAAAATCTATGACCTGTTGTCTAGCAAACTGCTGCAGCCTCTCTTAGCTTCTTTATGTTTCCCTTCCCCACCAGCTGTCCCAAACTGGAAGGGACAATTCCAACTAATTCTTTATTGTCCCACTCTGTGAGTTACTTTTAAAATGTCTCAGTTTCTCTCTCCTATTCACACTTCTCCCCTTTGTCCTCAGCTTACCTCCATTGCTACACACTGAGTTCAAAGTGCAAAAGTAGTTTGTGCTCAGCTCAGTAGGAAGGAGAGGAGGAGGTGGGATCTAGCCCTTCCCAGTAGGCTCAGGCAATAGCAAACTAATGCAGTCTCTCCTAGCTTGTGTGTTCTTCCTCTTTAATAACTTTTGCCATCTTGATCACATTCTGATGTTGCTTGCCCACGTGTCCTGGTTTTCATTTGTGAAAAGTTAGAGGGTATGCCTTCCTCATGAATAACTGTTGATGTCTTGGGCACATGATGTTGCTTGGCCACACATGTCCTAGTTTTCCTCAGTGGAGTGTTGGAGTGTATTCAGTCTGGGTAAACATGCCAAAAAATCTGCTAAAACCCAGTTAACCAAGTAATATGGCAAAGACAAACTAAAGCATTTTTTTGGTGGTTGAGCCGGTGGCAAATACACCCAGTTGCCACCATCCCCTCTAGACTGTCAGCACCAGGGCTGGCCATGTAGAGATACCAGGGAATGACTCAGCAGACACTATTTTACAAACTGCCTTGTGGCACTGCCCTGTAATTGTTTCTTTACGTTTGACTTCCAGTGAACTGAAGTGCTACATCCATAGGGATCTTTCGAAGCTTCACTGGCTTCTTCATCAGGCAAAGATGTTAAAAATTATGCAGGAGAAGGAAACTAATTATGTTAGAGTTACAGGCCTACTTTTTTTCTGTTGGATTTTCAAAAGCTTGCATGATGTATTTGTACTTTTTTGTTGGCCCAATAAAGGTATCACAGTTTTGTGGATTTGGGATTTTGTCATATTTTGCAGTAAGGCTAACATGGCTACCCTGAATGTGTATCCAAAGGGAGGCAATTAATGTATAGTACGAACAGTGGGAAGCAGAGTTTGGCTGAGTCTGCAGGGAAGGGCAAGATGCCTCCCCTTCCTCTCTTCATTTAGTACTCCTCCTAGAAAATACTCCTCATAGAATTTGAGGAAATTATATTTTGTCCCTATGTGATCCCGCATCATTTTTCCATATTGGAGATTATCAGATGTGGGGGGACACACTAAAAAAATGTGTTCCCAACTGTGTTACAAGATCACAACAAGAACAGAAAGGGCAACCTTATCAAATGACTGCATCCTTCTGCCATTCTGGGGGCATAGCACTGCTGCAGACAAGGCTTCCCTTTTTTATTGACGGGGACAAGGCACTAATAAAAATGGCTTACTCACGGCCATGCTACACCCCCAGAATGCTGGAGGACATAATCTAATAATTTCACCCCTTCCTGTTCTCATTGCAATCTTTTGATGCAATTTTTGCCACATCTGATAATTTCCATTCAGAAAGAGGGGGCCAAAACCCACATATACTCTGCAGGAAAAACCTTCACAGCTTTTCCTGAAGTTTTTTAAAAGCTGTGGTGGAAATGCACATTCCTGCCCATTGGGACAACCAATTCGCTTTGCTGCACTTTCCTGATAAGAGTGGAAGTGGAAAGCTGATTGGTTGGATGTGTGTGGGGATGGAGCTTGCTGGTGAGGCAGTACCTGGAACCACCATGTTGGATTTTTATGATAGTGATTGTGCACTGTGGCAATGAAACAGCCTTTTCTTCACCCCCCCCCTGTTTATTTAAGTGGAATGTTGCACTTCTGTACCTTGGATTTGCTTTTTTTTTTTAATGTTTGGTAGTGGCAACTGGTGAGAATAAAAACACAAATAATTCACTCGTGCCCACCATCTTGATTTGCAGGTATGCCCGTTTGAATATCAAACGGGGATAGCTTCACATACCTGCAATCTTGAAAAAAGAAAAAGAAAAAGAAAAGAAACAACCATGGAGACAAATGAAAGCTACTTTGAATTGGCTTTCCTGCACACCAATCCACATTTTATTGCCTCATAGAGACAAGCCCTCAGTTTACAACAGTTGAAGTAAGCTGAGGACAAAAGGAGAAAGTGGGAGTACAAGAAAGAAACTGGTAGTAAAAGCAGCTTAAAAGTGAATCAGAGAGGATTAATCAGGACTGTCCCTTCCCAATCAAGACAGATCAAGACAGTTGGAGGATATTAGATTGTCCTCCTGATCATGACATCAGAAGAATTAATGTCTGTGATATCACAAGGGCTCACTACTATGACATTAGATAAACTCACTCCTGGTCTTAGATTATGGATCTGAAATCTCACAGAATGAGAATCTGCTAACTTGGTTAACTCTGAATGCAACAAGCAAATAAATGGGCACCATAGTTCTTAATTTCTAGAAAATTATCAGTGGCTTTGTTTGCTACTTGTAAAAGCACCTCCATTTGCTCCCTAAAGCACAGGTACTTAGGTTGATTGATACATTCACTAGCTTCTAAGCTCACACACATCCATTAGTTTTGCTTTTTCCTTTCCTCTGTTAAGACTCAGGAACTGTCAGGCTGAAAGACCAAGCTCAGCTAATGCTTTGCTAAATACAAATAGTGCCCCAAAGGGAACATAAAGTTTTCTATAGTGGAAAGAAATGGCTTCTAGAATGTTAGCTATTGACATTGGTCATTCTGCTTGCATTACAGGTGATTTAAAAATCATTAACCTGTAGCTGAATTTGTTACATAAAGACTTGTTTCCATAAATTTGTCACATAAAGACAATTTTCAGTAAAGGGTTCATTTTAATGTTCACAGAGTTTATTTTTTCTCTCTCTCCAAGATACAGCAGCAGTAGCGTAGAAACTCTTCACTCACAGATATGTAGTATTTTATTATTTATTTATCCCTCTGTGATGTTTGTATTCTGCTCTTCCTCCAAATTGCTCAGGGCAATGTACATGTAACTGTCCTACTTTTTCTGTACCAAACCCTGTGAAGTAAGAGGATGGTGTGAGGGCTGGCAGGCTGCAGGCAAAGCAAACATTGAACAAACACATGGTTGTACAAACAAGAAGCAGGCAAGTAAAAGCACTCCAAGAGCAGCTTGTTCTTTATTCAAGCAACAGTGTGCCAGTCCAAAATCTTGAGGCTTTATAGGGCCATCTGGAATTCCATTGGGTCCTTGTATCAGTGGACAACTGCTGAGTTAACATCTGCTATTGTAAGCTCTAAGAGCAGCAATTCCCACCTGAGTTTTTTTTTATTTTTTATAATGCAGCTATTTAATGTCATAACTCACTGAGAAGATCCAGGTTAGAAAAAGTTGGGTTGGACTAAAAGAATAAGTGCAATGCAACAGAGAACTATAACAGGTTACTGGTCCATATAAGCTCAACATTCTTCTTGTTCCTGAAGAGGATGTATAGGTTCTGTCACCCACTAAAGCTCAAAAGTGGAAACTGTTTGTTTCAGTTCATTCACATAGCCTGTTTATGGGTCAGATTTCTGTGGTTGCCTCATAATGAGACAGAACACAGCAGGTCCAGTAATGCCATCTGGGTATTTTTACTGGTTGGACCTAACTTTCCTCTTCCAACAAGGCAGCATGTTGACATGGAGATAAGGTTGTTAAAGTCCTTAATCTGAGCCACCAGCATACAATAGAGATTTGACCAAAGCCACGTAATAACTTTGTGCCTAAAAGGATGGATAGACCTACCAATTTCAATCTCACTCAGTTTTTACAATCTTAAATTTGTTTAGGCCTGTTTCTGCATCAGTTTGTGATGTTTTATAATAAAGTTACACCTAAAAATTGTAAACATTCCATGCATAATTTCCCTAACATATGTATTCTGTATCTATTTCTGCCTGACATATCCAACTTTTCCATGTAATTTTTCCTGTTACAACAGAATATGTTTTAATAAGTTATTTTGAGTTTAAAAAAATCTTTTGTTTATATTTCACTATAACATATTCAGTTTTCCCCACATTTTTTTCTGGGTATCTGCACTGAAAAATCTGGAGAAGTACAGTATTAAAGTATAGCTGTATTTTAGTTTATGGATTGGATTGGATTTACATAATTGGTAAAATTTAAAATGAAAAACAAAACAATTTCTTCCACCCCTAGAAGAGACTAGGGATTAGACACTGTGAGGTTGTCTAAATGGTGAAAAAAATCTTCATGTAATTTACAGGGAATAGGAGCTGTCTCAGTGGGAACCCACATCAATGCATCATATTGAGAAGGGGGGGGGACTACAAAAACTACGTTAGGAAAGCCTTTGTGGCTTTTGCCAAAGTTTTTTAAAAGCTCTGTGGGGAATGTGTTTTCCTGCTCATTGGGACAAGTGATTCAATATGAATCACTTTCCCATAAGCGAGGAAGTGCAAACCTGATTAACCGGATGAACACAGGAGTGGGGCTTGCTGATAGGGCAAGCAGCCACTGCTGCCATGTTGGATTTTCACCTTAGCGAGTGATCACTAAGGTGATAAAATGTGGATTTGTGTTCTCTCTCTCTCTCTCTCTCTTTTTTTTGTAAAGGTGAAATATCACTTGTTTGCACTGTGAAAATATGGGTTTTTTAATTGAATTTTTAAAAGTTAGGTCACTCCTGGCCACCATCATGACTAGAGGGCATGCAAAGTTTATGGGGGCTGTAAAACCATTTAAACAAGTCACAGCTGTTGTGACTTGCTATTACTGCAGAGCAATTCATTTCTTTTGGCCTGTATAGGTAGCCCCTTTGTCTCCCTGCTCCAGGTCCAACGCTCTTGACTACCATTGCACAGGAGAAAGGTGGCAAGACATAGCTGTTCAGGTTAAATAGTAGTGTGGCAACTTTACATTACATTACAAACACAGGAGGAAATGCATCACCAAAAAAGAGAGCAAAAGAAAATCTAATCTGTATACCATCCATATATATTTAATTTAATTAACAGGAACCCTGGTGGCGCAGTGGTTAAATGCCAGTCTTGCAAGTCACCACCTTGCAAGTTCAATTCCAGAGGGCTCCAAGGTTCACTCAACCTTCCATCTTTTTGTAGGTCGGTAAAATGAGTACCCATCTTGTGGGGGCAATGAGCTAACACACATTGGAAACTGCTTAATGCAGTGTAGATGTGTAAGTTGCTATTGCTTAAAACAATTTGTAAGCTGCTCTGATAGCCTTGTGGCTGAAAAGCGGGGTATAAATAAATAAATAAATAATAATAATAATAAAATTTTATGTGTTATGTAGATGTGGACATAAATGTTATAATTTAAAAAGAAATGCAGTACCTCTCACCACAGTGGAGAAGGTTCTGAGGGGATGATCTCTATACCTATTCAGTTTGCTAAGTAAGGTGGGCAACTTAAAAGCCCAATTCTCCTTTCTTACAGTCCTTTACCTTTAAACCAACCTTGGACTAAATAGCCATGAAACAGAAGATGCTTCTGTAAAGCAAGTCACACTGCTACCCTGTTAGTAATAGTTTTGCACAGAGACACTGTAGCTTTGTTTAGGTGTAGCTTTGTAATTCTCTGTGGGTTTGCTCTCTTGGTATATTACATGTATACCTGAAGTAAGAGTATTCAATAAAGTGAGGGGAATCCGTGCATTGAATTAGATGGTATATACTGGTGTGTTGTAGCTAGGGGGAAATGGGTATAGATATAATTTGTTCGTGCAAGTAACCAAACACAAGAGTATTGAAGTAGGGCCCAGCAAGAGGGCAATCCCTGCATTAACAACATTTTAGATTTATACTATGATGTACGTATAATTTCTAGTTTGTCCTGTTTTCATATTGCTAACTGTATACACTATTCATGTCATGATGGCACAGAATCATTTCAGCTCCATCTCTAGTGAAAAGTCAGTTCACTGTAACTTTCAATGTCATAGCTATCTGTGTTATCTCCTAACAGTTCTCTAAAGAATCCCCTGTAATAAATATAAGTTTATCTGGACTTCAGAATATGTTGTTTCTCTCATTTTAGTTAAATATGTTCTTGAGTCCTCTTTCTTGCATTTTAATTAATCTATCACTTGCCATTTTCAGTTGTTGCCCCTTTTGTTGCTAATGCATTTGATCACCAACCATGGAATAACAAGACCAGATGCATAAAGTTGAGTTAAACTAGAGCCACTTTATTTGACCTTATATCCTATTTAGGTTAATTGCACCTGAAAGGAGCAATGGGGGGCAACCTGATGTGGGCCCAACTGAGGCCAGGTGTCTACCTTAGACTACCTCCTCAGCCTTCTCTTGGGTGAAACACCTGATCCCCAAGGGCAATTCAAAAATTGGGTTGCTCCCCAGCTGGCACTCATTGGAAGGTAAACCCAGGGTACTCTCACCCAGGTTCCAGGACCCTATAATTGAGAGCAAAATCCACAGGTCTGTCTCAAGGGTAGACTCCTTCCTTCACCCCCACCGCAGGTCCCAGAACCCTTCCCTTCACCAAAAGGGTACCAAGTCTTAAATTCTCCCCCTACTACCTGCCCAATGTCAGCCTGCTTAAAGACACCACCTAGAGCCAATCCCTCAGATACAGTATAAGGTAGGAAAAAAACAGGTAAAGGAGAGAAAATTCCTACCTGGCCCTGAAGTGATCAGTAAACTCACACTACACTGAGGGCAGAAGGGTGGGCCACGCTGCAACAATCTGAAGAGGCACATGAGGGGGTGGCCAGCACTTGAATAGACTATGGCCCCACACCATCATGTGACACATTCTGGCATCTTGCACCCCATATAAAACCTCCTGGACTATGACCATGGAGGCCATCAAAGAAGTACTTTCCTCACAGCATCTTTGACACTCTGTTTCAAGTACTCATTTTAACAATTTAACTTTTTCTTGCTTGGGTTAAACCATCACTGAGGAGTTCACTGTCAATAAGGAAAATAAGGAGTAACTGTGTTTTAAAAAATTGAAGGTAAAAGCCAAATGTGAATGAAGGGGAAAAATAAATTCTATATAACTGAGCATCCTTAGCTAAATCAGTTATAGTTTTATATATATATATATATATATATATATATATATATAGTGCTAGATGTCTGAAAACAGGATTCCCATAACTATCTCCACTCATCCTCCTTGTCAGTGTCAGCTGGTGGTTTCCATGTCAGGGAGCTGGTGAATCTGCTCTGTGTTTTAGTCCAAACTTTAAAGGCTCTATCCAGGGAGCTGGACCCAATCCCCAAAATAGCTCAGCAACTTGGATAGCACCTTCTAAAACCAGTCTAAAACAATGAACAAATGACATAGAACAAATGACATAGCTCCACTGCTTTATCAGGAGCTGAGCAGTACATTCCCATCTCTGTCAGTGTGAAATTGTGCTTGGCTACTTCAGTTATCCCAGTCCTACTGAGGAGGTCACTAGTCTTCACACTATTTCATACAGATCAGTCTGAATTGGGGTTTTTTTTTTGCAAATGAAGTGCTATAAGGGCTGTAGCTCAGTGGCAGAGCACATGATTTGCATGAAGAAGAACCCAGAGACGAGCCCTCATCTTTCCTGATGGGTCTGAGAAACATATCAGCCTGCAATCCCACAGAACTGATGCTAGTAATTGTAGACCAAACAGGCCAGTCAATGGCACAGCTTTATGTTGAAACTGTTTTATACAGGTTCCATAATGGAACCGACTGAAAGTGAAACCACTGAGCTAGTAACCACTACATCTTCTATCCATTTGCATTAATTATACTTGAGCAAAGCAGAGGGGCAAGCCAGTCCATTTCAGGGAAGTCACCAGGGTGTCAAAGAAATAAGGACAGAAAGTTATGATGGTGGGATGATTCTTGAGACCCTTGAAATGTTAAGTGATGTTGAAATGTTCCAGAAATGCTGGAATCCAGCATTACACCCAAACCTAATATCCTGAGATGGCCTGAGTTTTAATCTCTACAATTTTTACTCTTGACTGAATTATAGTGATTTTAATTATTTGGCAAGACCCTTAAGTTATATAGTTTATACCTATAGATTGCTTTAGTATTATTCAGATTGTTTTAGTATTATTCTATTTACATGCTGGGTATATTTCCAGGTTGGTTTAATTTTAATTTTTGTACAAATTGAAATGGCCACTAACTTTGCAAAAATAATATTTTATTTGATATCCTGAGATGACAGGATACTCAAACATAGGAGCAGGAAGTGCGATAGTTAACAGATGTCTACAGACAATGTAGTTACTAGGCAATCTCTCAGTACAGCCTCTATGTCCTGTTCCAGCTGTGATTGTCTGGGCAGGGGGGAGAGAATCCAGTTTTACAATAGTGAGTGAAGTACTTATATATGGGCCACATGTAAATGTGCATCTGGAAAGGCCACCATGATTGATGGACATGCTGGATGTCTAACACTTGAGTCTTTGTAATATGTTTACCCAAGTGCATAAGATACTCTTGCACAGCATGTTGGGTTCTTTTTTCTCCCCCTCTTTCAAACAAGGCATATGTTATGACGAGCCCAAGTTTATAATTTGATTTCACAGTAACAGGCCCTTTGGGAAGAGAATATTTGTTCTAACTTGACTGCTTTCCTTCATGAATCTATGTAACTCTGGCACATATGCAATTGCCACCCTCCCCAAGCCTAACAATGTTGGTTCAGCCCTCTATATTGTAATATAAAAGGTCAAACCGCTGAGTACATGCAGGTTAATCCAACTCGTGTTGCAGCCTGATTTGTCATTAAAAAGAGTTTCTAGACAAAAGAAATAATAGTTGAGAGTGACAGGTATTTGTTAAGTAGCAGAACAGGCCAAAGCTCAGTCATTGTCCACCACAAAACTGTACTATTATAGAATGAAAATGTTACAGTGGTAATACATATCTTTCAATTGCTGATGTTCACCATCATCTCCATGTCCTGCCTGTGACTGTCTAGAGGTATCTGACATGTCCCTAGAGAAGATCAGATTACATGGATCCTGGGCCCAATACAGAGAACCAGTTTGCCAGTGGGATTGCTAGTTGAGAGATTCTCAGATTTGAATTTCAAAAAAGTAACTTTTATAAGGTCTGTTTCAACCATAGAGTCATTGTGCCCATTTAATGGAATGACAGCATGATTCCCTCGCCTACTCCCATCATACATTTGAATGTGTTGCAATTAACGATTAGGGAACTTACTGAAAATGATAAAACGGTTGTACAAAGTGAAGAGGAGAGATATTGGCTCTGATCAGTAGTCTAGAATTCCATTTTCACAGTCACCAACCATTTGGTAAGCCAAAAAAAAAAAAAAGAAAAAAAGAAAAAAAGAAAGAAAGAAAGAAAGAAAGAAAGAAAGAAAGAAAGAAAAAAGACATGACGTGAGAGCAAGAGCACCCCCCCCCCACACACACACTTGTACTACCTAGCAATTGATATGGAGATATTACAGATACTATGACCAGTAGCTACTGATAGTCCTCTCCATGGGCTTAGCTTATTCCTTTCTAAAGATGAACAAATTGGCAGCCATCACTACATCTTGTAGCAGCAAACACATAGTTGTAAAGTAGTTCTGTTACATACCCTGACAGCTCCCATCTTGGAATATCAAATAATTGACTATATTTAATAATTTGGCTAAGGTGGCCATCCACATGGTTAAAGGTATACTAGGAATTCCCTAATACCAGGGTGGGATTCATGTATATACCAAAGGAAGGGGCAGTGGAAATTTCCAAAAACAGATACTCTCAAGTAATACTCAACACCTGGAGGTGAGTCATCACTAATCCACATAGTGATAGCAGAGACCCTTAAGGCTTGTGAAAGGGATTTTCCTCTCCTCTTCCTCCAACAATAGACCTGGCCTGTTTCCTGTTCAATTCCAAAGTATCAACTGTTAGTGACCATTAACCCTTCCGCAGCTCCCTTTGTTTTAGCCTTGGAACCTCCAAGAACCATTGTATCTCGTGCACAACTCCTATCCTCGTAAGGGAATTTTTTCATATAAATATAACCTCAAAACTGTACCAATTGTCTGCAGCCCCTCTTCCTATATCCATGCTGTCAGTTTGCTGCTAAACCCTCAAAGCACAACTCTAAGACCCTGTTGCTGCAGGAATCTCTGCTCTACAGGACAGGTGTCATATACCCATCATCCTCTTGCTCTATTTTTCTATCCAAATCCTTCCTACTATTTTTTTTTAGCCTTGTGTGAGTGCTTGAAGCCTGAGTGTTTGCTTGAATGCTGTGATATTATTTTCCAATAAAAAATAATCTAATTGTACCATTTGGCTTAGAGTTTCCTCCTTAGTACTGGTATAAACAGGTCTAAAAGGTCCTGCTCATTACCCACCTCTGGTATTGCCACATTGAGTGCATTAATTCCCCATATTAATATTAATATATTAGAGGGTCCTCAAGGACCCCCAGCATTTTGGCTAACAGTTCAGTCTAAGAGCCTTATTCCACTCTGAAGTAAAGCATCATGTGGAAGACAGCGGTAAGACCACATCTTTTTCTGACCCCAGCTGAAATTTTCCTTCAGTTCCCAGTTTTCTAACACTGAAGTAAATTAAATTTCAGCTGAGCATTTAGAAATACAGTTCAGGCATCCAAAGAAAAGGGGTAACCAACATTATTAATGGGATGCAAACACAACAAAAAGTAAACAATTTTCAAAGGACTTTATTAGACATGGCAAAAGAATCATTAATTTTTGAATTAATGAATTCATTATTTGACTTAGGGCTTGACTACATGAGGGATGTACTTCTTCAGCTCTGTCGTCTAGTTTGGACCTCTTCTCCTTTGGCACATGAGCATAGGCTCTGGATCCAAATACTCTGATATGATCCATGCTCGGTTTTCTATTATGCCAAAGTTCAAATGGGGTTTTGTTGGTTGCTTTGATTGGCAGACTATTCTGCAAGTATGTAGCTGTCCTCACAACCTCTCCCCAGTACTGGTTGGGCAGCTTAGAGTCTAACAATATGCATCTCATCATTTCCATTAGTGATGTGTTCTTCCTCTCTGCAGTCCCATTCTCCTCAGGAGTAAAGGGAGTTGTGTTCCTGTGTACAATCCCCTGCTCATTCATGTATGTTGGAAAGTGGTGTGAAATATACTCCCCGCTGTTGTCAGTCTGAAGAGCTTGAGGTCTTCTGTCAAATTTGTTCTCCAGCATCGCAAGTGTATTCCATCAGTAGCTGCAACGTTTGCCTTTTCTCCTTGAGCAAATAAGTCCCACAGTACCTGGAATAATTACTCACAAAGGTTAGTAAGTAATGAATCCAAGCTTTAGACAAAATCTGAATTGGACCACATAAGTCACTGTGGACTAGTTCCAGTGGTTGCCTCAATTTGTTTTCACTCTTCCTGGGAATGGAAGACCTAGTGCCTTTCCCTTTTATGCAGCTCATACACTTTGAGTTGTCATTGCTTCACATCTTTATCTTAATATCTTTGGTCAAATCATTTCTCTTTAGATCTAATATACCATTTATATGATGGTGGCCAAGCCATTGATGCCATAACTGTGCACAGTCTGCACTTGTGCAACATCTTATCATATTTACTTGCTCTCTGGTACAGTCCAGTTGAAAGACACCATCTTTCTTAAATGCTCTGGCATACAATTTCCCATCATGGTTCACTGTGCATAAGTCTCCACTGAAATGCACTTCAAAGCCCCTATCTGTTAGAACAGAAACACTCAGAACATTTCCATCTAGGTTTGGAGCATACAACACACCTGTTGTTTTGAGAGGATTATTGCCATCTTCTGTGTTACAGTGTAGACACAATGTCCCTTCCCTTTCACAGCCAAGCTCCACCCATCAGCAACTTTAATATTTCCAGCTTCACAGGGATTCATATCACTGAAGAAGTCTAATCATGACATCATGTGACTGCTTGCCCCCGAGTCTATGACAATAATTCCATCATTAGACTGACTCTGGGTTTCTGTCAAACTCTCGTAATTGTGAGGATCACCTAAACCAGTGTGCCTTGAATCATCCCATCTGCCTTCCCCTTCTAGGGAAGGTTTTGTAGACTGCCTTTGTTTAAAGTGAGGGCTACCATTGGCTGATTTTTCAAGTTTCCTATTGGCTACACGGTCCCTCTGGAGATGCCCCACCTGGCCACATTCATAACATCTGGCTCCTTCTCTCATTGGCCACTGAGATCTGGGGGCTTGACATGCAAATGCCCCTCTCTTCTGTTGCTCTATGGCAATGTAATTTGAGCCACAAGCCTAATTTCCACTCTGGCAGCCAGATCTCACCTTACACAAAGACATCTGCTGAGCCCTTCTCCTGAACTTAACTAAAACATCCTTAAACAACAGGTCTATAATCACATTAATCCCAGAAATAAAGGGTGAATATTCCTTTGGTGGAGATCCCAGAAAAACTCCAATCTTTTGTTGATTATTAAATTAACCCCATGCTATAGCCAATTTATCCATTAAGGACAGGATCATTTCCATATGTTTCAGAGGATCATTATCAGCCTTTAGTTGTAAGAAAAATAGTGATCTGTATAATTCAATTTGATTCTGCAGTTGAGTTTTAATGATTGAATCATAGTCTTAGCAAATCTCTCATCCTTTATGTGAATGAGATGAACATCTTCTAAACACTGAATTATTACCTTACTGTTCTTGTATTGCCAGCGAGCGATGCTGATTTTTCCCTCCGCTGATCTCCACATTTCCAGGGCATCCAAGATTCCTTCCTCTGCCATCTGAGTCTCAGCTCTGAATAGACATGAATTGAAATCATCTCCTTTCAATTTGGGAATGAATGCATGCCCATTTGTGCTAGCGTGAGCCGTTATGGGGAGGGGAACTGGGCATCCATAACCTGTTGTTGGTATTTATGTTAAGCAGATTGTGCTTCATGAGCTTCTGGTAACAAACAGGACATAAAACATGCTGGATGCTTAGTAATGTTACAAAGCAGAACTTACGTTTATTATGGCAGAGAATACATCTTGGATAAGAAAAGTAGATAGAAAAGAGTTACCTAACTTAGATGAAGGAGTCCCTAAAGCTGACTCCTATGTGTGCGTGTAAGAGATATTGAGGCTCATCTGTCTCATGTTCCTGGCTTAAAACTTCTGAGACAAAGGGTTGTAAAAACACTAAAACTACTTGGGGACAATGAAGGGGGAATGACCTCTGTAAGCAGGAGTAAATACAGGTCAGAACCATGCCCACAGAGTTGTAAACAAGCATTGATGCTTCTTCACTTCCAACATATCACATGGGGCTTTCTTTTCCCAGAGCTCAGAGTGGGTGGTTTTGCACTGGAAAAGCAAGCCCCCAGAGGACGTGAGGGCCTCTGGGTCAGACCCTATTGCATTTAGACCAAGTGAGATGCTGGATATCATGGAGGGATATTACAGGCAGTTATATGCTCAGAAGAACATAGATATAGACGAGATGAAGGTTTTTTTCCAAGCTTTTTCGGAGGACCAGGTGGGCACCCTCTATAAGGGTTTGAGTCCATATGACAGGAAGAGGTTAGTCTCTCCTATAGAAGAGCAAGAAGTTCATGAGGTCATAGTTCAGGGCAAGGGTAAGTCGGCCCCTGGCCCAGATGGCCTCAGTTGGAATTTTTATAAAGTTTACAGGAAGTGGATTGTTCCCCCTTTAACCACTTTGTTTAATTTTTTGTGGAATAATGAGCTCCCTGAAACGTTTTATCAAGGGGTCTTGATTTTTTTTCCCAAAGGAGGGCGATCCTATCCTCCCAAAAAACTGGCGCCCCATAGACTATTGGTGACCAACATAGATTATTGCATGGTGGCAAAAATACTGATTGGTTGGCTAAGGTGGCTGATAAGATCGTGATGGAAGCACAGTCTAGTGTTGTGCCGGGCAGGATTATGGTAGACTCTCTTTGTTTGTTTCAGGAAGTGTTCTGACTCAGCAAGGAGGGAGCTTGGACTGGTCAAATCCTACAGGTCGACCAGATGAAAGCTTTTGACAATGTAGATCATACGTTCCTATGGGAAGCCCTCAAGTGGAAAGGAGTGCCAGAGAGATTTATTGCTTTAGTTAAATTGTTTTATAGAGATGCAGAGGTGGTTTTGCAAGTCAATGGTCATAGAAGAAAGAGGATTAAGTTAAATTCTGGGGTGAGGCAAGGTTGTCCATTGAGCCTTCTCTTGTATGTTATTACTTTGGATGTGTAAGATCTTACACAGCAATAGCAATAGTTATTACTATTGCTGTGTAAGATTAGTTTAGACAAGAGCATCTCAGGTATCCAAATCCCATGTCCATTGGACAGTTTGAGGTTGGTTCGGTGTGAATCTGTTAAATTTTGCCCATGCTGATGATGTGTCCCTCTTGGTTAAGGACAGGATGGAAGTTAGAAAGATTAAAGATGCTTTTGAGGCCTATGGTTGAGTTTCTGGTGCTCGACTTAACATGGAAAAGAGTTTTTTGATCAGAATTTTTGCTGCAGAGGACAAGATGGCAGCTATTCCTCTAAAGGATGTAGTTGAAGAAAAGGAAGGGTGGCAAGCAGAGCAAGAGGCAAAGATGGATAGGGTGAAGATCCTAGGGCTGAATTTTGCAATGGCTCCCAAGGGCTAGAAAGAAAATTGGTATTGCTGGTTGGAAAAAGTGAAGGAGAGGGTGGCCCTCTGGCAGGGATGGAAGCTGACCATTTACCAGAGAGCCGCTTTTGTAAATACCTACCTGCTTCTGGTGGCATCCAACTTGGCAGCTGTTTTCCCGCCTCTGGATTCAGTGATTAAAGAAGCTGATCGAGTTCTCTTCAAGTTCCTTTGGGGAATGGCCACGTTCCCCCTGGCGAGAGCAGTGGCTTATGGGCAGGTAGTACACGGGGGCCTGGACTTCCCAGCCCTGGGACCTAAGTTCACCACCAGCTTTTCTGCCCAAAATTTTGCAAAAGTTTCTCTGTTGCAAAAGGGTCAGAATCAACCTCAGGCTTGGCTAGTTTTGTTTTGTGAGTCCTGGATGGGGACTAGATGGGGAAAGACTTGGTGGGAGGAAGGCTCATTAAGTTTTATGTTTTCTTTGCCTGAAAAATTGAAAGCACCAGATTATTTGAGAGACTTTGTTTTTTACATGAAGAAAAATAGAATTCATGCTGACGAGTTGAAGGGGGAAGACAGACCAGGTCAGAGCATCAAGAGCTTCAAGAGAGGTTTGTACAGGAAAATAGTGGAAGAGATTTACGTCAACCATGTTTGCAAAAACGTCAGGCCAAACTAGATTCATCGGAGTACCTAAAACACGAGACTAACTCAATTGAGTATTTCATGGACAAAAGGGTCCCCAAAAAGTTGTGGGACTTGAGGTGGAGACTCTACCATCAGGTTCTTAATCTGAGGGGAAGGAGACCGTGGACCGCAGAGGATGAGCAGACTTGTCCTCATCTGAAATGTAAAAAGCCTGAGATTTTGAGTGGTGTGGCACAGAAGGAGATGATCAGGCATTTTGTCCAGGACTGCCCGAGTGCCTGGGAAACATGGGAGAAGGTGGCCCGGGTCCTGTATCTTGCCAACACTCAGATTCCGATGTTGCTGCAAGTAGCAGATCATCCACACATTGTAATAAAACTCTTTTGCCAGGGTCTGAGTGAAAGTCACATAGGTCTTAGCTGAGGGCAGTGCCAAAGATAGTGGGCGAGTTCTTGAACCCTTGGATCCTTCACCAGGTGAGCTGGAGTTTCCTTCCGGTAAGCGGGTCTTCCCAATGAAAGGGAAAGATGGCTTGGCTCTGAGGGGCCAAGCAAATGCAAAAGAAAGCATCTTTCAGATCCAGTATAGTGAAGTGGGTTGCTTCAGCCAGAATCAGTCCAAGAAGCACATAAGGGTTGGGTACCACGGGGTGAATTGTTACTGTTGCTTGGTTGACTAGGCGTAAATCCTGTACTGGGCGGTAATCATCCGTGCCAGGTTTCTTGACTGGGAGTAGAGGTGTGTTCCATGGTGATTGATATTTTCAGAGGATACCATGGTGCAATAGGTGGTCCAGATGCTTTTGAATCCCCTGAATGGCTTGTCGTGGCAATGGGTATTGGTGTACATGAACTGGTACTGCTCCAGGTTTTAGCTCTACCACAACGGGGGGTATAAACCTTGCCAGCCCTGGTGGATTGTCTTCTGCCCAAACTCCGGGCACGTTAAATGATTGCCAAGGTTCTTTCTCAATCACTGGCATTGTCCAATACATTCTCCACTCTTCTAGTGGATAAGTGAGACTCAGAAGCTTCATGCCGCCTTTAGCTCCTCTAAAAGTCACCGCAGCTGTGCCATCTTCCTCAAAGGATATTTGAGCTCTTAGTTTGGAAAGAAGATCGTGCCCCAATAGCAGAACTGGGTAATCAGGTAAATATAGGAAACGGTGCTCCACCAGGCGAGATCCGAGTCGACATGTTCATTGCTTTAGCAGGCGTCTTTCTTCTATCACTCCCATGGCTCCCATTACCCATATCTTTTGATGAGTGAGGGGGGCTACTGGATGATGCCACTCCGGTTTCAATCATGAAGCCTATGTCATGGCCTCCCACAGTGGCAGTGACCATGGGCTCCCCAGGGCCAAGATGAAGGGGACCCGGTCTGTCCTATTCGAGGAGCTCTGCCTCAGCCATTCCAATAAAAGGGGTTTCTTCATATGCCTCTGCTGGTGCCAGTCCTTGCCATGTAGGTTGCCAGTTACGTTGCCACTATGGCTGTCCCCTTCCTCTACCACAAAGCCCCTTGTGTTGTTTCCACCGTCCATCACACCTGCCTGGTTCGGGCATTCTTGCCACCAATGTCCTTCTTGGACACACTGGTTCGTTCCCAAAACCCTTCTGCCTCTTCTGGGCTGACTCCCGTCTCTACATCCATGTCCACTCCCACATCCCCATTCCATGTTCCAGCCACATCCCCTGCCGTGGTGCTCCACCAATGCTGCTGTGAGCAGTTCTGCTTTCTTGGTCATTCTCCGATCCTTTCGGGCTTCTCCTCTTGATCTCTATTCACATACACCTTCTGTGCCACTTCCAACAAGTCAGTCATATTTTTACCTGCAAAACCTTCAAGCTTCTGTAGCTTCCTCCGAATGTCAGGAAAACTTTGTGTAACGAAGGGCATATTGACTGTCTGTAAGTTGTCAGGGGCCTCAGGATTGAGGGGGTGTACTGGCAGTAGGCATTGAAAAGGAGTTCAAGGTACGCTCCAGGGGCTTCTGTTGCACCTTGTAGTATTTTGGACACCTTGGTCATATTAACTGGCTTCTTCATGCCTGCCTTCATGGCTTCAATTAACAAGGTCTGGTATTGGGCAAGGTGGTCGAATCCTATCTGCACATTAGGATCCCAGTGGGGTCCACTAAGGGAACCATATCTCTCATCCATCCATCAGGATCCAGTTGGCCAGGGGGAGCCCTCTCTAAGGCTATGTGTTCTGCATGCTGAATAATGTATTGTCTCTCCTCTGTGGTATACAGAGTCATCAGTAACTGTTGGCAATCTTGCCAGTTGGGCACATGTGACGCCATAATACTGGAGCATAGCTCTATAAGCTCTTGAGGCTTCTCTGAGTAAGAGGCATAATGCGTTTTCCAGTTCAACAAATCAGAAGTAGTAAAAGGAGTGTAGGTGTATGCCTGAACTGAGAAAAAAGTATTCCCACCTTGTGCATCTGGATTAGGCACCATCTGTGTCACTCGCTGTAAGGGGTAGAGGCCAGTGCTAGTGGGTTTATCAGGGAGTAGGGAACTGCCATTCTGTTCCTTAATCTTATTTCTGAGCTGTCGAGTGATAGGTGAGTCTTTGTCTTCTGCCACAGCAGAGTACATTCTGGGTATTAAGTGTCTTCCCTCCACCTCCATTGAAGGATGCTTCCTGGAGACAGAATCCACCTAAGCCCAGCATTCAAATTCATCGTCTGGGCTTGGCGCTGGCGGGGTGCCCATGAACAGCAGTATAGGCGGAGATGGTGTAGTGGCTACTTGAGAAGACAAGGCAGTCAAGGAAGTTGGGGTCCCCTGGTGTGGGCAACTAGTCTGGGATGGAGGGGCCATGTCAGGTTGAGGCTCCGGTTGAGGTTCTGGTTCTGGTGTAGGAGGAGGCGGAAGATAAGGCGGAGGTGCCGTTGGCTCATTCCAATCCTCATCAGCTGAATCTAACACTGGTTTTAATTTCTTGGCCAATTTGTCCTTCCTGAGGACCAGAATCCTAGCTTGATTTTCCATACACTTCTTAAGCCATGGGGGAGAAGCCCTGACCACAGAATCAAATGAATCAATGTAGGGAAATTGATCAGGGTGTCCTGGTTCTCCCACAATCACAGAATACACATGCCGAATTTTGTCCGGCTCTAGAGACCCCTCACTTGGCCACCCAACCCCAAAGGAGGGCCATTCTACCTCATAAAGGGTACACAGTTGCTGAGGATTCATGGGGGGTTACCATAGTCACCAGAAAACCCCATTTTGAAGTTTTTTAACATGCAGTTCAAGGGGATGCAAGCTTTGATCTCCCCACCACCCATGTCCACCCTCCTAGACACAGACAAGAGACACAAGAGAAAAACAAAAAATGTGTGGGCAATAGGTAAGGGGTCCTACTGTCCAAGCCAAAAGGGAATAGACACCAGTCACACAGCTGCCAGCTTGTACCCCTGGACACTCAACAGCAAGTATCAAGAACCACGGCAGCCACTCATACAAACTCACACAAGTTGCATATATTCAATTCACAGGCATTCGTTCCTACCTCCCACAGTCCCACTTGTTGTACCTAGAGGTGAGCGGTTTCCCCAGTCACTCTTTGTCTGGATAGTAGGACTCCCTCTTGCGGGGTGATCAGGACCCCACTTCCACTCTTACAGAGTGGGTCTAATAAATTCCCTCGCCTGGTTCCTGGAGGCAGGAGGCTCAGTTTCTGTCTCTGTATTTCGGGTTCTCCTGCTGCATGTAGTTGTTCAGGAGGCCATGGCTCTGGTTTCCCGTTCTTCTGACTAAACTGGTCGGTGGTGCCTGGAAGCGGGGCATGAGAGCCGCAACCCCCCTTATCTGACATGGCAGACAAGGGGCAGGCTAAAGCCACCTTCCATCCAAGTCACGGCACCAGATATGTAGCAGAAACTCCGACACAAGACCCACAGAGGAGTTTGGAAAGTGAGCTTTATTTCCAATTAACGTGTGGGCTCTTAGTGGAATGAATTCCAAATACCAAGAGCCCTGAGTGACATATACTGAATATTTTTATAGATGATAGAGTGCATTATGACATACAAGCAAAAGCCCTTTCCCGCACCCTTAGTGCCTTCCTTATGCATGCTCAGCATTTCCCTTCTTGCAATATTGTTTACGTTTCAGGAAATCAATTACAAAACAGCTTAGAACAAGATAACCACACTGAGGACTTCCTGACCACTTTGGGGATGTTCATAGAATCATAGAACAGCAGAGTTGGAAGAGACCATGATGGCCATCCAGTCCAACCCCCTGCCACGCAGGAAATCACGATCAAAGCATCCCTTACAGATGGCCATCCAACCTCTGTTTAAAGACCTCCAAGGAAGGAGGCCCCACCATGCTCCGAGGGAATGTTGACAGAATATTTTGGCAGAATATTTAACCAAATAAACAGTTACATTAGTATTGCAACCTCAGCATCATCTAGCAACAAGAAAGATTTTTAAAATAACATGCATATGAAAACATATTTAACACAAATTAGGGTTCCTTAGTCTAATCCTATACATAGCTACCACAGGACTTTATCAGATGCACTAAATATGGCATCATAGCGACGTCACATAAACATGAAAGGGCGTGCATATCAGATGATGTTGCCCTTTCACATTTGTGTACTGGCCAAAACCCATACTTTTTTTATTGATGGCTGAAGCCATGAATTGATCCCCTGTGGTGTTTTAGTGCCACATGGTAGTGCCTCTTGGGTATGTAGCTGTTCCCAGTGTGCTGATTGGCTGCTTAGGAAAAAAATCCAACCAATTGTAGTGCTCCGTTGACTGGCCAATCAGCAGCTTGAGGGTGTTTTTCAGCACCACTTTCCTGGCCTATAGCCACATCTTTGCCTGTTGAGCTGAAGCAACTTAATACTCAGCCACCTTCCCTTGCTGTCTTAATATGCATGCATAGGGGGAAATAATGTTGCCTTCTATGGCCCCCCCAGTCTCTTTCTTCTTTTTCTTCCTGTCCTACCTTGGAGGATAAGTTCCCCCCCCCTTCCTCTGCTCTTAAACCTTTCTGCACCCAAAAACTTGAGCCCCTTTCCACCTTCTTCCGTCAAGGTAATATTGCTGTAAGTGCAAAAGGAAAAATGTTGGAGCAACAGACCACAGACTAGCACAGCTGAAGTGGGTTTGTTCACAGCTGTGGCTAGGCAGAGGGATGACTAGCAAACACTCCTATATAGCCAAAGCATACAGTGCATTTTGTAGGGGTTGGTGTTGTGCAGAAACTGGGGTGTTGCTTTGAGTTTGTTAATGAGGTTTGCTGTGTGTATACTGTGTTTGTTTATACTGAAAGTGAAGGTAAAGACCTCCAGATATTTTTGGAGGAACCTTGCTGTCTGTAAGTCTTTTTTGTGTGAAAGTGGGTCAGAGCTGTGGAACAGCTGCTAGCTGAAGCCTTTGTTTTTGTGCCCTTTCTGCTGTGCAGTTCTGCTGTTTTGGCTACTGCTGGGTTAGTTTTGTCAGGGATGATGGGAGTTGTAGCTCTTCACCTCTGGCTCAAACTCACCACCTTGTTATGCAGCAGAGCCAACCAGCATAGATCAGTGGTTAATGCTTTCCTCCAAAGCAGCAGAGTTTCAGAGAATAGGCTGAAGATCCTGACAAACTCTCCAAGCCTTCTCACTCTTCTCCAGGTGTCTCCAAAACGTCTCCAGGATTCACTCAGGCAACTCAGTAGTTTTATATAAAACCTACTTTATTCTTCTATATAAATATACTATATGGTCAACAAATCACAATCTCTACACACTACACCACCTCTACTCAACCACAATTCATTGGCAAACATTGCAATTTTATAGCCATTGTTTATCACCACCCACTAGCTAGTTTCCACCCAGTGGATGTGTACTTCCATTCTGATTGGTCCACATAGTTCCACCCATACTTAAGACCAACCCATGTATTTCAACATTTCACCTTGTACACTTAATGATTCTCAGGTGTTTCCAATCTGCATTCAGTACCTCTGTCCTTGGCTCTCAGGCCTTCTAGATTACATTAGCAGTTTCACCTGTGTAGCCCCATAATTGCTCTTGCTTAGTCATTGTGACTTTCACATACATATTTTATTTCTTTCACTGTATGTCCCATGTTGCATTTTCCTTAACAATCCCCTCCGAAATAAAATATTGTATGTGCATTACAATGTCATTCCAACCATTTGTGTCAGCCTTTCATGTTTTTCTGCTGTCAATGCTTTTGTGAACAAATCTGCTATGTTGTGTTGTGTTTCTATATATCTCAATTCTATTTCACCCTTCTGAACCATGTCTCGCACATTTTGATATCTTACACCAACATATTTTGTTCTGTTCTTCAAACTTTCAGTTTCAGCCATCGCTATGCATGACTGTGAATCTTCCAGAATTTCCACTGGTATCTTGTAACTTTCATTTAAATCATTTAACAATTGCTTAATCCACTGTACCTCATTTACTATCTCATTCAAAGCAGCGAATTCTGCTTCTGTTGTGCTTAATGCTACATTAGTTTGTTTTCTACTTCTCCAAACTATTGGACTTTCACTATATTTAATTATCATTCCTGTAACTGACTTCTTGTCTCCTAATTCTGATGCAAATGAACTGTCTACATAACAATCTAGATCTGAACTATTGTTTCTTATTATCAATTTCCTATCTACGGTTCCTTTCAAATATCTCAACAAATGTTTTACCGCTGTCCAGTCTTCAATTTTTGGATCATTAACCCTTCTAGACAATACATTTACAGCATAAGAAATGTCTGGTCTGGTATGGCAAGATATGAATTGTAAAGATCCTATTATACTTCTGAAGAAAGTCTTGTCCTCAAACGCTCTAGTTGTTTTCTCAGACACAAAACCAGTTGTCATTGGAGCTCTTACTATTTTTGCATTCTGTAATCCACACTTTTCAATCAATCTTTCAATTTTATTTCTCTGACTTAATAAACAATGTCCTTCTTCTGTCCATTCAACGCAAATACCTAAATAAGACTTCAATACACCTAAGTCCTTCAAAACAAACTTCTTAGACATTTCTCTTTTTACTGACTCAATTTCCTGTTTTGACTTTGCTGCTACGCACAAATCATCTACATAAATCACTAATACTATGTCTCCTTTTGTATAAACACAAGCATCTGCAATGCTCCTCTTGTAACCTAGCTTAACTAGCTCATCATTGATGCACAGATTCCACGCTCTTGCACTTTGTTTTAAACCATACAACGCTTTCTTTAATTTATATACTCTCTGACTACCATTTTCTTCGAAACCTTGTGGCTGTTCCATAAAAATTTCTTCATCCAAAACCACATTCAAGTACGCTGTCTCAAAATCAAAATGTTCTACAACTAAATTCCTTTTTACTGCTACAGCTAGAACCATTCTCAGACTTTCTAGCTTTGCAGTTGGAGAATATGTCTTATCATAGTTCTCATACTGCTTTTGTGCAAAACCCTTAGCCACTAACCTAGCTTTATATTTGATACTTCCATCTGGCATTTCTTTCCTTTTGTATACCCATTTACAACCAATTACTTTCTTGTCTTTGGGTCTGTCAACAATTTCAAAAACATCTTTATTTACCAGGCAACCAAACTCATTATCCATTGCATCAAACCATCTTTCCTGTTCTTCACTAGAATAACTTTCCAATTCTTCAAAACTTTCAGGCTCTTCTACTGCTAAACAAGCTCTTGCCTTTGTCACAACAAACCTCTCTGGAGGCTTTCTAACTCTATGACTACGCCTGGGAATAAAATCTGCTGTTCTGTCTCTTTCATCCTCACTTTCTCTACTAGGAGTTGTAGTTCTATGACTAAATCTCTTGTCTTCAGTCATTCGAGTAGTAGTAGGCCTAGATGCTATCTCATCATCGGAAGAACTACCACTGCTGCTAGGTGATGCTTCCTGCTTAACTGAAACCCCTCCGTTTCCTGAGGTTGGTTCAGTTTGTGCTTCTGGCTCATTTGAACTCCCTAATCTCAAAAACACTTCTTTATTGGCATGCAGTTTGTCCCAACCAGCATGTCTCTCAAAATTTGCAGACCTAGAATACTGCACTTGTTTTCCTCCCAAATGAAACTTGTAGCTATTTCCAGAATACCCCAAAAACCTAAGCCTTTTGCTCTTGGGTTCTCCTTTCCTCCTGAAACAAGCAGGTGTGTAAACATGAGCAAATTGTCCAAAAACCCTTAAGTACTTGTAATTTGGCATTCTCCCGTACAATACCCTGTAGGGAATGTCTTCAATTTCTGAATGATACAATCTGTTACTGATATGTATTGCAGTCAAAGTTGCTTCTGCCCAAAAACTATCTTTCACCCCTGCATCTGCCATCATACAAGCAGTAATTCTTTTTATATCTTGTATTTTTTTCTCTGCTAATCCATCCTCACTAGGACAAGCAGGGTTTGTAGTTTCATGCCTTATTCCCACCTTTTGAAACCAGTTAAACAATTGATTATTTAAAAATTCTCCTCCTCTATCAGTAATGATGGTGCCTACTCTGCTATCAAATTGTCTTTCCACCATTCTTACCCATGCTTTTAAACTTTGCCCAGCGTCAGATTTGTTTTTCATTATTCTTACAAATGCAAACCTTGTATACCTATCAACAATTACTAGGAAATACTTGCTTCCCCCTAAGGACAAGCAATTAGCTTGGGTGACATCTGCATGTACATACTGAAATGGTCTTTGAGCAATTCTTTTTGTTTTCTTAGCTACTGGAAAAGCTCTGACCTTTACCTGATGACATACCGTACAATCTAAGTGGTTTTTGCATTCAGTAACTTTTAAATCTGGACACATACTGATTAGATTCTTTAAACATTTGAAGCTCGCATGGCCGAATTTTCTGTGAAGCTCGTGTATGCAGTCTTTGTGGATTGGAATATTTTCTATGTTATTAGCTTCTTCAACCCTGTAGCTATCAATATTGTCCTCCAAATAATAAAGTTTGTCCTTTTTCAAACCTATGCCACGCAATTCCCCATTCAGTTTTATCTTACACATGTTCTTTTCAAAGATGACTGTGTAGTCTCTTTCTGTTAATCTGCTTACTGATAACAAATTATTTTCTAACTCCTTTACATGTAAGACATCATTAAAATCCTCTTTTAGCCCTGGAATGTACACAGTACCCATTTGATTTACAGTACTTAGCTCTTTCCCATCAGCCAAAACTACAGCATTTACATTAGCTGATTTTCTATTACTTATTAAATTTATATCATTACACATCAAAGATGTGGCTCCTGAATCAACTAGCCATTTAGAATTTGCATTTTGTTTTTCCTTAATCATGGTTGCAACCCCCTTTTTATTACCACTGTCCCTCAAAAATGGAGGTCTGGACTGTTTTTGAAACTGCCGCGGCTGCCATCTGCTCTCTGCTTGCTTGTGTCTCTCAGCTGCAAAATGTTTACAATGTCTCTGCAGATGACCAATCTTCTTACAATAAAAGCACCTCCGTTGCTCCCTTGTAGAGGCTGCTTCCTCCTGCGTTCGCCAGTCAGGAGTTGTGTGTTGTTTTGGCACAGTCTTTAAACTTGCTGAGTCACCCTGCTCAGACATTCTTCTCTGGTTCTCTTCCAATATTCTGGCCACAATTAAGTCTCTGTGAAGCTCAGCTTCTGGCAAATTTTGCAAGCTGTTCGTTATGTTGTCCCACGAAGAGTCTAGCGATTCTACTAAAATGTAGCATTGCTGCTCTTTGCTAATTTGCACTCCCCTCAGTTCAGCTTGCACAAACAAATCTTGCATTATTTTTAAATGTTCTATCACACACTGCCCTTTAGCCATCTTTTGCCTGTATATTCTTTTAGACCATAGCATTTTTGCAAAAGCAGTTGAAGGAGTGTGTAATCTCTGCAAGGTATCCCACACATCCTTGGCAGACGCTTTATCTCTGACGTCATTAATTAAGTCTTCTTCAAGCATGAGATAAAGACAGGCTTTTGCTTTACTATCTCTCTCTTGAGTGGCTTCATTAGCATCAGCTGCCAGCCCTGTTTCAACTGTTGACCACAGACCTTCCTTTACTAGTAGAGATTGGGCATAAATCTTCCAGGTAGAGTAGTTGTTTCTATTTAATTTACTAAACTTTAGAATGTCCATCTTGATTTGTGCAGTGACTCAATTTGACACAGTCCTTCTGAGTATGCACAGCTGACCCGTCTGGGCTTAAGCAAAACACAAAATGATTTACTTCTGAGGCTTATCAGTGCAGCACAAACAGCTTGCTCTGATCTACCGTCCACAAAGCTTTCTTCCACTCTCTGGAACTTTTAGCTTCTGTGGATGCTGGGTGCTCTAGTAACTGGGCCCTTAACCCTTGTCAGGGATGATGGGAGTTGTAGCTCTTCACCTCTGGCTCAAACTCACCACCTTGTTATGCAGCAGAGCCAACCAGCATAGATCAGTGGTTAATGCTTTCCTCCAAAGCAGCAGAGTTTCAGAGAATAGGCTGAAGATCCTGACAAACTCTCCAAGCCTTCTCACTCTTCTCCAGGTGTCTCCAAAACGTCTCCAGGATTCACTCAGGCAACTCAGTAGTTTTATATAAAACCTACTTTATTCTTCTATATAAATATACTATATGGTCAACAAATCACAATCTCTACACACTACACCACAATATCTCCAAACCACAATTCATTGGCAAACATTGCAATTTTATAGCCATTGTTTATCACCACCCACTAGCTAGTTTCCACCCAGTGGATGTGTACTTCCATTCTGATTGGTCCACATAGTTCCACCCATACTTAAGACCAACCCATGTATTTCAACATTTCACCTTGTACACTTAATGATTCTCAGGTGTTTCCAATCTGCATTCAGTACCTCTGTCCTTGGCTCTCAGGCCTTCTAGATTACATTAGCAGTTTCACCTGTGTAGCCCCATAATTGCTCTTGCTTAGTCATTGTGACTTTCACATACATATTTTATTTCTTTCACTGTATGTCCCATGTTGCATTTTCCTTAACAAGTTTGTCCCCAGGCTATGCCAGGTGCCTCTCAGTGAGCCTATACTGAGTGGACACCTTCTGCCTACATACTGGAAAAAAATGCTGGAAAGGGGTGGGAGGCTGCCCTGGGGTTCTAGGCCCTCTTTTTTCTCCTTGGGGGCCTCTTGGGGTCCTCTGGCCACCCCTGGCTCTGCTTCCTGTGGGGAGAAATGCTTTCTTTGCAAATGCTGCACCAGACAGGCTGCTACCTGCTAAAAAAAGCCTCTGGCTGGTGGGAGGAGTCAAAGGTATTGAGGCAGGGGGAATAGAATGAAGTAAAGTGGGCTCTCATTGGCCACCAGCCTCCCTCCAGTGGGAATCCTGCATGCTGCACTCCAAGGGGTGTCTGAGTGGAAGGCTGAAACTCTGCAGTCTGTGGGTGGGGCAAAAGGGAGCCCAAAGACTCATAAAAAATTAGAGGTGACCATTCCACCCCTTGCTGGAGAGACTCCTTTGCTCCCTTTTCTATTCATTTCAGTTTTAACAAGCAGTAGACAAGGGTCCCTGGACCCCCTCTTCTCTAAATGTGGCAGAGCTTTTGCATGTTACTTTTACAAAGTATCTAAACCAGTGGTTTTTAACCTGGAGTCTGGGGACCCCCCTAGGGGTCCTCAATGTCCTCACAGATGGTCTGTGAAGGCTTGAAGGCTGCTCAGACCACTTCCTGCCTGCAGTGGAGTGGCCATGTGACAGGAGCCAAGGCAAAGACTGGCTGACTTGGCCTGCACATTGCCATTCAATCCACTCTAGCCAGAAACTTACAGGAAGAAGCTTACAGGGAGAAAATCTTCCCTCCCACTCCAGTGCCTTTGAGGGAAGATTTCATGGATGGTATAATTGTATTGTTGTTGTTTTAAATCGAAAGTCTTGAGGGTCCATGGCAACAAAAGATATTTAAAGGGGCCACTGGTAAAGAAAAGGTTAAAAGGCCTTGTTATAATTGTATTATTATTGTTATCAGGTATTATTGTTATTATTTTTAGGGTTTTAAATCTTGAGGAAAATCTTGGGGGCCCATGGCAACAAAAGATATTTAAAGTGGGTCCCTAGTAAAGAAAAGGTTAAGAGCCACTGGTGTGATTGTATTAGTATTAGTATAGGTGTTCGCAGCGTAACATACACCATTATGTGCCCTGATGGGGTTTCAAGTGGTGGCTGCAGTGTGGAGCTTGGAGTGGTGATGTTCCTTTCACATGGTTTAGCTTCATGGTATTTTTTTAGGGGGGAAATTCATTTTTTTACATGTGGGTGGTGATTAGCTCAGGGAGTGAGAGGAGCTAGGGGCCCTTGTGAAGTAGATGCTGGGGGTGTAGATGTAGATTGAGGGGCAGAAGTGGATTGTGAGGAGGAGAGGGAATTTGCATGTCGGTGGTGATTGGCTGAGAGAGTGAGGGGATTGGTTGGGTATGTTTCCTAAGCTGCCAATCAGCCCACTGGGAAAAGAAACATACCCAAACCGGATACATAGACAGATAGACAGATGGTCTATTTTGTAAGAATTGAGTCAGTGAAGATGGACCTCCCAACTAATTAATTGGATTTTTAGAATAGTAGACATTATTTACTCTGTTATAGAACTACACCAACTTTTGATATGGGTTTTGATATCACCTGGGTACCCAGGGGGTCACATCATTGACCCGCCACCCCTGCTGCCACTGTGACGGGACCCAGGCAGTTAACTGGTGGTGGCAGCAGTGGCAGGCACAGGGCAACAGAGCAACTCACCCTTAATGCACCACTGGTGCATGTTACATTGGGTACAGCTAGTAGAAAAAAATCCACTAAAGAGTGATATCTTTATTGGCCAACCAAAATGCAGAAAATGCAATATGCAAAGTTTCAAAGCTTCACCAGCCTCTTCATCAGCCAAAGATGTTAAAATTCATACAGGAGAAGAAAGAAGAAGAAAAAAAAATCATACCTTTTCTCTCCTTTATGATTTTTAACATCTTTGCCTGATGAAGAAGCCAGTGAAGCTTTGAAAGCTTGCATGATGTGTTTTCTGCATTTTGGTTAGCCTATAAAGATACAACTCTTTTATGGACTTTGGATTTTGTTGTATTATATCTTAAGATGTTTCTCCTTTCTGGATACTCTAAAAAGAACTTAGATCTCAGGAATATTACTCTCAGAGTACATTTCAAGCCATGTACTCAGAGTACATTTCTTCTCCTGCTCCAAATGTCTTTCTTTCTACTTCAGAAGATGCATTTTTTACATGATCCTTCTGTTCAAAGAAAAAAAACATTCCTTTCAGAATTCAGTTTTCTTTGTAGAATCAAGTTCCACTTAGAAGAGCAAAAGGTAGCAAGAAGAATAAAGCAAGAAATTGCATTTATTTATTTATTGACCATTTACTCAATCTTTTCCAGCACTGGCTGAACTGGAAAGGTTCTATGGAGCAATACACTTCCAATGGTGGTCTCTTTCTTTAAGAATTTTTTCTTCTTCTCTTTGTCTCCGGGTGGCTGCTGCTATTGCTACCATGAACTGATCTTTAATGTGATAAGTGCACACACACTCCCCCCTTTCCTGGGATAGAATGGGATTGGCTAGTTCTATGTTCTCATACTATTATTTGAGATGTTTCTATGGTGAGTGATTTAATTTCTCTAGATCTGTGGCTTTCTCCTGCTATGCCTGTACAATAGCACTGATGCAGCTTGTTGAAAGAGAAAGCCTTAAGCCAGGTGGAGTTAATTAAGATGAGGTAGGACCTGGGAAGCAAAAGTAGGAACAAAAAATAAAATCCTTGGCAGTTGATGAATATTGCAACATAAATATGTTTCTGATGACAGATTATGCCATTTTTTAAAAAGTGAAAACCAATGAGAGCTGACTTTCAAAAGGCCTGGCTTTTTAGGGTTAAGAAAGCTTTTGCAGCTTTAGGATTATTTCAATTGGTGAGAATCATTCCCCAGGGCTTGGCTGAAGGCAGTGGGAATTATTTAAGCCTCAAACAGTTTACTGTTCCTTATCTCTAAACTAATGTGGAAGCAAAATCTATATACCCTAAAATATAGCAGCTATAGTTGTGAAAACAAGAAGGTGCAGATCATGGTGACTGGCTTTCAAAAAGCGACAATTCTGGGGAATTTTTTCTTTCTTATATTCTTAGATAATCTTTGATAACATCCCAGCAACAAAGCAACATGTAGCTATTTCTGACCACAGCTGAGAAATGGCACACATGTATTCTTTAAAGAGTCCTAAACTGCAGAACAAACTTATGCACATATAAAAGATTCCTGGCTTTTGGGAAGTAGGAATTATTTTTCTCCCCAAACTAGCTATTGTCTTTGTATGCCAGAAAGATCCAAATATTCTGAGGATGAGATCATGATATGCAACAATTTCTTAATTATTAATGAGATTGGTGTAAGTTTGTTTTACAATGTTTTGTATATCAAGCTACACCTACTGAAATTCCTTCTTCCACACAAGCTAAATTGCCCTGTTCAAATTTGCATCTGGCCACTCTGTTTGACACTAGAGCTGATAAATCAGAA
Organism: Gambelia wislizenii; assembly: GCA_030847615.1. Classification (NCBI taxonomy): domain Eukaryota; kingdom Metazoa; phylum Chordata; class Lepidosauria; order Squamata; family Crotaphytidae; genus Gambelia; species Gambelia wislizenii. The sequence goes on along the minus strand of JAUMIR010000003.1, from coordinate 223,421,786 downwards.
TTTGATTATTCTTTCTGCCTTCATGCGTATGCCTTCAATACATATCCCTTCTGATTTTACAACAAGAATAAAGGAATTTGAATTTTTATCAAACCAGCTATTGTCCATCTTGTTCAGTATTGTGAACATTGATTGGATGACTGTGACTAACCAGGGTTATGTCCTGTCCCTCTGGACAGGAAACTCAGTCTTTGGAAACTGAACCTAGGACCTTCCCATGTTTCTTCTAACATCCTCAGTGCAGCCAAAGATGGAGTGAGATCCCTTATGCTTTGCTTCTCTCTCAACTCTTGTCCAGCAGCCATTCTGCTACACTGATAGGGCAGGGGAGAGTTGAGGCAGGACCATCCTATCAGCTCCACTGATGAGATGGAGATGTTTTGGTTGGGTGGGAGGACTTCCAGATATCAGCACTCTGGTTGCCATTTCAGGGAACTGCTGTGCTTCTCTAGGGTTCCAGGTCGGGAGTCAAATCTCAGAGTGATCACAGGTGGGTTTGGGGAAATGGGGAGCAAAAATGCTAGAGATCTGAGAGGGAGACAACTGTCTATTCTCTGTGCTCTCTGCAACCTTCCCCAGCCCCTAAAGCACTAACCAGGGTTATTTCCTAGCCCTTTGGAAATCTCTGGAAACTGAACCTAGGACCTTCCCATATTTCTACTAATGTCCTCAGTGCAGCTAAAGATGGAGCAAGATCCATTATGCTTTGCCTCTCTCTCAACTCTTGTCCAGCAGCCATTCCGCTACACTGATGGGGCGGGGGAGAGATGAGGCAGTACAGCAGTAGGCTTGTGAGGTGGGGAGGCATTCCTGTCCTTTGCAGTAGGCTTGTGAGGTGTGAGAGGCATTAGGTAAGCAGCTACTGTATAACTCCTTGAGACAGACAGACATGCAACGCACCCTATGTCACTGACAGGATTCCAGCCATTGTCTGTCTCACTCTCTCATGCACAAAAACACATATTCATTTGCAATTGTTACACTAGGGCCCACCTATTATTACTTCACAAGCACCAGCTTCCTGGTTTGGACCTTCGAGCCTGTGCAATGGATTTTTCTGGTGGAGCGCAGCGTGCACAGAACTGGCCTCACCCTTTAAACCAGAGATTCATCTGCCGTGGCCTTGCAAGCATGGACGTGGCAGCGAGGTCCTCGGGCCGTAGGTTTGGACCATGAATTCTGATGGAATAGGAAGTTGTTCACCTCACAACTCTACTAGATGGCCATGATAAGAAGACTGGCAATGTCTAACAGCATTATAGTTTTGCTAATGTGAGAAATCTGGTAAAAATTGTACCTGAGTTTGATTGCTTTCCTTTTGTTTTCCTTTCATACCATACTTTCTTAAATTGTAACTCTAGAGGAATGATTGTTTTGTCTCATTTTTATTGACTTGTAAAGCATCCTATGTGTCGACATCAGGTCCTGGTCAGTTGTTCAGAAAACACAAGACTGGGACAAGTGCCCACAATCTTTTTAAAGAGCCATAGTTTCCTCTTGCAGCAAGCAAACCAAGTGCCTTCTCTCCATGTTCTCATGTAGACTGCTAGAAGTTGATGGACATCTGTGATGATGGGTGTGTGGGCATCCTTGTTTATGTGTTCATGTTTACCCTGTACTGTTTGGTATCTGCAGACATGTTTCTAATTGTTTCTTTTCTAGCTCACAGGTTGACATCCCAGCCAGTAAGTATGGTTTCAGCTTCCAGCTGTTCCCAGACCATCTGAGATTTGGGGGTGGGGGTTGATGATGTGTACTCCAGTTCCCATCATCTGCAGTACAGTATTCAGGTACACAAATGGTTAACTAGAGGTGGGATCAGAAGTACCACCTCCAGAGTCACCATCAGCAAGGACATCATGTCAGCAAAGACAGAAATGGCCAATCAGGACTGTCAGAGGAGCATTTTGAAAAGGTGATATAGGCTAGCTAAATGTCAGACAACGGAATGCCCTGGGATGAGGACATTGTGTCCCAGGGGGAGATGAATTGAAGACAAAGAATCTAAGATGGAGAATGCTGTTGAGCAGGTCTGGGACAGACAGACTGGCTCCAGCTTCTCCCCTGAACTCACAAACTGGACTGCATATGGAGTGAGTACATCTAGGGAATTGTTTAGGTAGTCTGCATTAGAATTTATGTTTTATTTTCCTTGGCTGAATGCTTTACTGTTCCTGTAACTCCTAAGACTAGACCTGGAAAAAGGAGGGAGAGATTTGCATGTTTTAAGCCTTGCTTGAATAAAATAAGCTTTTCTAACTTTCTATAAGCTGATGCCTACACGCACCTGTTTACTCGGTCATTCTATTCTCTCTGCTTCTGGATAGAAAGGAGGGGGAGGAACATTCCTGCAAGTGGTGGGTAGTTACTCAGGAACATCACAGTTTCCCATTGCACTGTGGAAAAATAACTCAACAGGTGGTGGCAGTTTTTTTGGTCAGCAGAGGGCACTGTTGAGGAATTCCCAAGGTAGAGGAAATCTAAGATTCTGTCCCAAAATATCAGTGAAGGGGGCTCTCAAGTTAGAAGACCCCCCAGCAGATATTACAACATCAATTTGTGCTTTTTAAAAATGACCCCCTGGAATCAATGAGCACAGTAGCTGACATCTTACCTGCTGCAGAACACAGGATGAAAAGATTAATTTGTGGTGTTTGAATTTGGTTAAGGAAACGGGGGTGGGAAGAGAAATTTTGAAGCTAAGTAGCAAGAAGGAACTTGGAAGGGAACTGCTGTTTGTTTGTCAAACTAATGCTATTGCAGTACAATTGCACTGAGCAAAACCTTGATTTCTGAGAATCAATGGCTAGTGTTAATATATCCAATGAAAAAAATAATTATTTATTTGTTTAGAATATTAGTTCCTTTTCTACTCAAAAGTATCATTCAAAATTAAAGAAAATATTATATCAAGAACAGTAACATCTGGTATAAGAGAAGGAAGGGTACAGGTTGAGAAGTAACAGCCATTCTATTCTATATTCAAGGAAATCTTTCACATACCTTTGAGATTAGAAGCTTTAAATACAGGTAGTCACTTATCCAAAGCTTGGTAAAGTTACTACCACAATTTGGGGATTACATAAATATAGGGGTTGTGGTTCACCAAGGTAACGTTTCCAAGATCTTCACTTGCCATGCTATCTGTAGCCACATTTATTTAGGAACAAGAGAGGTTAAAAAAATTGAGATCCACTACGCTGGATGAAAATAATTGAAAAGGATAATGAGCATAAAAGCCTGCCAAGATGTGTAAGCTGTGAAAATATAGATTGATTTCATACCATTAATGTAAATAGAAGGGAGTCAGACAAGATTGTGAAGCAACACAAAGAGAAAGGTTAAAAAAGAAAGAAAGATATATTTCACTGGAGCAAACGGGGCTGTTTGCTTAGAGGATTACAGTTATTGACACCTCATCCTCAAGGCATTCTGTTGGTGCAAAGCCAGGTTGAGCTGTTAAATCTGTGATACAACAGGAGACATGATAGAAACCTAAGTAAGAGCAAATTAGTGTATTATAGTAGTCAGTAAAGCCAGAAGGATGCCATGGGCTGTTTCCAGCATACAGTACTGTGAGGTTCCATTTCAAAGGGTTTCCATGGCTGTAGATGTGCAACAATGTAATGTTGCAGCAGTAACTTGGAAATTCTGGTTCTTGTCATTTTTAAAAAAGTAATGTTTCCAAGCTATGGGACTTTTTCAGATGGGGGGGAACCCCCGAGGAGGTTGTGAGAAGAACGGGGCTGTTGCACTTACAGAGCCCTGTTTCAGACGGAGGCAGTTCTCCTCCGTCTTCCTCCTGACCTTCCCCCATGCTGCGGGTGCCACTTTTTATTGATGGAAAACCTCTTCTCCTGACCTCCTCTGGGTATTCCCCTCCCCTCTGAAAAAGTCCTTAGCTGCAACATAATGAGCCATTCAGGCAAATCTGATCTAGGCAACCTTATTAGAGAAAGATGTGTGAGGAGATCCCAATGAGAATATAGTAGGACCCCCCATATCCACTGATTCATTATCCACTGATTCAGTTATCCATGAGACACAAAACAGCACACCTATCATAGAGTCTTCCTAAAAATGCAGCCTCTCTAGCCATTTTCTAAGTCCTCCAAGGCAATTCTATGGTATTTTAAAGCAGAAGTCCCATTATTGTCAATGGCATTTGCTGTTATCCACGGTTTTTGGTATCCATGGGGCCCCCCAGAACCAATCCCCAGTGGATACAAGGGTCCTACTGTATAGATTTCTGCTTATAAATCTGTGTCAGACATAAATGAAGAACAGTGAAAATGGCCCCAAGAATTTTGCACGTGGAGCCATAAGAGAGACAGCATGGTGTAGTGGTGTGAGTTTTGCACTAGAACTCTGAAGATTTGAGTTCAAATCCCTGCTCAGCCATAGACACCCACTGAGCAAGTCATACTCTCACAGTCTCAGAGGGAAGCAATTCCTGCTTAGAGAACCCCATGATAGGTTTGCCTTAGGGCAGCCATAAATTGGAAATGACTTGAAGGCTTACAACAAGAAGAGGCGGGATGTTTTATTGGTGCTGGGGCTAATTCCCCCCCCCCATCCCAACAAGCCACTCTGACAATGGCTGCCACTTTGGCCAGGATATGGATGAAAATGGAGACATAGGAAGAGTTGGAGGGGTTGGGGTAGGAAAAGGTGTTTTGTGCAATTCTGCACAATTGGGAGGCTTTTACTGTGGTTTTGTATGAAAATAAGCCAAAAATACACCAGAAAAAAAATGGAGAGTTCAGGTGGCTTTAGTGGTCTGGGTAGAGGACTTCCAGGGCCAATAGCAGTGGGTCTGAGAGCACACATAACCCACAGCTCGCATTTTCCCCGCTCTTGGTTTAGAAGAAAGAAAATCAAGATGATAGGATTAGCTGACATGGAATAATTACTCATCATTCACAAGAAAATCCATACCCCTAAACCCATTTCCCCCTCACAGTATAATTACTCATATACAAGGATCACTTTGGATTTTTGTCATATCACCTTGAGTCCAGCTGTAAAAATTTATGTGGGTGAGTAATCTTCTATATATATAATTCTTTTGGTTATGGTGCCTTTCCCAGTGTGCTGATTGGCTGTTTAGTAAATATACCCAACCACTCCTTCATCCAATCACCACCCACATGGAAATCTATATATTCCAATGTCATACTGGGAGCGACCTCTCCATTGACGCCCCCTTGTCGTGGGAGAGAGGCTTGCGTACCCTAATGATGTTTTGAGCTATGCTGGCGGTGGCATAATAGCCACTGGTAGGGTCTCCCATGCCAGACAGGTCAAAACCGAAGGGTCTGACAAAGAGCGACAAAGGGCAGGATGGGCTCTCTAGCCTTGTGGCAACCGTCCTAGGAGAAGGAAAACTCCAATCCCAAACCCGGGCAGATGGTGCTCGTCCAACCCTGTAAGGTCAACCATTTAAGAGAAGGAAACTCTAATCAAACCTACGGCCCAAGGACCTCACTGCCACGTCCATGCTTGCAAGGCCACGGCAGATGAATCTCTGGTTTAAAGGGTGAGGCCAGTTCTGTGCACGCTGCGCTCCACCAGAAAAATCCATTGCACAGGCTCGAAGGACAAATCCATTTCCAAAAAAGCCCTGTAGCGACTGGGGAGGGACGAAACCGGCAGGTGTAAAGATGCACTGGAAGCCGCAGCCCCAACCCTGCATGCAGGCTGTTCAGGACATTGGTCGCTCAAGCCTGACCCGGGAGATGACAGTCTTGTTCGGCAGCATCCTGAACGACCAAGCAGCCTTTTTTAAGGAGAGCACTGCTTGCTCCATATGGAGAGGGGCCTAGAAAAGGTGGCCTAAAGAAAGCTCATCCCCAACTACCTGGTTGGCTAGCCGCGGCCAACAGGAATCTTCTGATGCGGTCAAACCAAGGCAAAGAAACAAAGGCACACACCGGCCTCCAAAGGTGTAAATAAACTGACACTTGCATGCTGGAACATCAGAACCATGCAAGACTCTGAAGATAGTGGACGGCCTGAGCGTCGTTCTGCCCTAATAGCCCTTGAACTATCACGGCTTAATATTGACATCGCTGCTCTTAGTGAAGTTCGCTTCCATGAGGAAGGCAGCCTTAAAGAACATGGCGCCGGCTACACACTTTACTGGTCTGGCAAACCCAAAACCGAAAAACATCTGTCAGGAGTAGGCTTTATGATTAAAAACTCCATTGCCTCCAAACTTGAAACCTTGCCAACAGGACACTCTGATTGCATTATTTCCTTACGCCTCCCACATGTTGTTCTCTTTAGTATATATGCCCCAACTATGCAAGCCGACCCTGTAGAGAAAGACAAATTCTACACAGACCTACGCCAACTCATACAAAAAGTCCCTGTAGAAGATAAAATTATTATCCTTGGTGACTTCAATGCCAGAGTAGGAAAGAACTCCGAAGCCTGGAAAGGTGTCTTAGGCAAGCATGGTGTTGGAAATTGCAATGATAACGGACGCCTCCTGCTAGAGTTCTGTGCAGAACAACAGCTGACTATTACAAACACAATCTTTCAGCAGAAAGATAGCTTGAAGACAACCTGGATGCATCCCCGATCCAAACATTGGCACCTCATTGACTACGTTCTAGTCCGTCAGAGAGACATTCGTGATGTCCGTCATACACGAGTGATGCCCAGTGCAGAATGCCAAACAGATCATCGCCTTGTCAGATGTAAACTAAATCTTCATCTTAAGTTCAAGCCTAAGAGGGGTGGCATCTTAAAGAAGAGACTCCAAGTCAACAATCTTCAACAAGCTACCATGAGAGACAACTTCCAGGCAAATCTACAAACGAAACTTGAAGACCATCCTACAGATCCTTCTCCTACAGTGCTTTGGCAACATATCAAAAACAGTATCCTCCAGTCTGCAGAAGAATCCCTTGGCTTCTCCCACAAGAAAAATCAAGACTGGTTTGATGAAAACAACCAAGAGATCCAGGAGCTGTTGGCAAGGAAGAGAGCTGCTCATCAGGCATACCTCGCCCAGCCAACCTGTCATGTAAGAAAAGCAGCTTTCCGCCTCACATGTAGCAAACTACAACAAAAACTCCGAGACATGCAGAACAAGTGGTGGATCAATATATCAGAAAAGACACAACGCTGTGCAGATCTGGGTGATCATAGAGGATTTTATGAAGCTCTTAAAGCAGTGTTTGGACCTACTTATCAGGTCCAAAGCTCCTTATACAGTACAGATGGTCAAACATTAATTACTGATAAAGCCTCCATCCTGAATCGTTGGGCTGAACATTTTCAAAGTCTCTTTAGCGCCAACCGAGTAGTCCAAGCCTCAGCTATCCAATATATGATACAAAAACCAATGAAAAATGAATTGGACATAGCTCCCACTTTGGAAGAGACCCTTAAGGCCATACAGCAGATGAAAAACGGCAAGGCAGCTGGGATTGATGGAATCCCACCTGAAGTTTGGAAACACGGAGGTCATGCACTCCACGAAAAATTCCACGAATTCCTTGTGAATTGCTGGGAAAAAGAGGAACTGCCATCAGACCTCCGAGATGCAGTCATCATCACCCTGTACAAGAAAAAAGGAGCAAAATCCGATTGCTCAAACTATCGAGGCATAACACTGCTCTCTATTGCTGGAAAAATCCTTGCAAGGATACTCCTGAACAGGTTAGTTCCTGCTATTGCAGAAGAACTTCTCCCTGAAAGCCAATGTGGCTTCAGAGCCAATAGGAGTACTACAGACATGGTATTTGCCCTTAGGCAACTGCAAGAAAAATGTAGGGAGCAGAACAAGGGTCTCTATGTAACATTTGTCGACCTCACCAAAGCCTTTGACACTGTAAGTAGAAAAGGTCTGTGGCAGATCCTGGAAAGACTAGGATGTCCCCCCAAATTCCTTAAAATGATTATCTTGCTACACGAGGGCCAGCGTGGTCAAGTCAGATATGGCCATACTCTTTCAGAGCCCTTTCTAATAACTAATGGAGTGAAGCAAGGTTGTGTTCTTGCACCAACTTTATTTACAATCTTCTTTAGCACGATGCTCCAAAGGGCTATGGCAGAGCTTGAAGAAGACAACGGCATCTATATACGCTACCGTACTGATGGTAGCTTGTTTAACTTAAGCCGTCTGAGGGCTCACACTAAGACTCTAAACTATCTAGTCCGTGAGCTGCTCTTCGCCGATGATGCTGCCCTTGTTGCCCACACAGAAGCAGCTCTGCAGCGCCTAACATCCTGCTTTGCAACAGCTGCAGAGCTGTTTGGGCTAGAAGTCAACCTGAAGAAAACAGAAGTTCTTTACCAGCCTGCACCACAGGACGAACACCACCATCCCCACATTGTCGTCGGCAAATCAGTGCTCAAGTCCGTTCAGCAGTTCACCTACCTGGGAAGCATCATCTCCTCAGATTGACAAAGAGATCGATCACAGATTAGCAAAGGCATATACTGCATTTGGAAGACTTCACAAAAGAGTCTGGAGCAATAAACACCTGAGGCAAAGCACAAAAATCAGTGTGTATAGAGCCATCGTACTGTCTATCCTCCTTTATGGATCTGAAACATGGGTCACCTATCGCCACCAGCTACGACTCCTCGAGCGCTTTCATCAGCGCTGTCTACGCACAATCCTAAATATACACTGGACTGACTATGTGACGAATGTTGCTGTCCTTGAGCAAGCAGGGATCACCAGCATTGAGGCCATGATATTGAGAACACAGCTGCGCTGGGCAGGGCACGTTTCTAGGATGGAGGACCATCGCCTCCCAAAAATACTACTCTACGGTGAACTCGCCACGGGTCAGCGTAAGAGGGGCGCTCCAAAAAAGCGATACAAAGACTCCCTGAAACAACATCAGGCTTGGCCAAATTGATCACCAACAGTGGTCCGCCCTGGCCTCACATCGGGAGGCATGGAGACGCACTATCCACAATGCTGCAGCCTTATTTGAGAACTCACGACGAACAAGTCTTGAACAGAAACGACAACGCAGAAAGAATCACAACCCAAAAACATCACCCAAGGAGACCTTCTGCTGTGCTTTCTGCAACCGGACTTGTTTATCTCGGATTGGCCTTTTTAGTCATCAGCGCGCTTGCAGAAAGTGCGGGATGAGTCCTTCCTGAATCTTCGTTTGCGAAGAAAAGCCAGAGAGAGAGACTGGGAGCGACCAAACAATGGGCTACAGTGTTGGCTATAATTACTAAGGCTGCATGCCTTTCCAGTTCACCAACGTCTCAGGGCTGCACAATTCCCACTTATGAACTAAATCTACACAGTAATATCATTTTTATTCCTGCTGCAAAGGGACCCAGGCAATCAACTGGTGTTGGGACCCCACTGCTGCTGTTGTGACAGGACCCAGGCAGTGAACTGGTGGCGGCAGCAGCAGGGTAACAGAGTGAGTCACCCTCAGCAATTCTGGGTAAAGTGTGGAATGGTGAGAAGGGGAAGGAGGAATTCAAATCCACCAGCCTACCTTACAAGGTTGTCATGAGGTCTAATGGGTGTGTTTTGGGGAGTTTCTTAATGGTGTATAGTATTCTGGGTCGAGCTAGTTTGTATGTAATGTTAAGAAGACTAGAGCTTGGAAAACCACTTTTAAAAGAAATAATCCCTGTTTTAGTTCCAGCCCGCCAAAGGTAATTAGTTATTAATTACTTTAGTAATGATAATAGTTTTAGTTACTATTTTTAAGAACATCCATCTTTTACAAGCCATTTTCTTGTTTTACATGTCATTCTTAAGGTGTGAGGCTACACCTCCTATAGCTATAAAAGCACCTGAAACTCAGTTATATGCAAAAGGGTGAAACTATTCTTCATTACTTTGCAATTGTAATGTAACTGAGTTATACCTTTGTTATTGTAAAAATGAATGAATTACAAATAAGTATTTGTGAATTTGTAAATAGTTATTTCCAGCCTTTGTAATAACATGTTTGACCTGGTCTTAGTACAATAGATTGCCTTGAAGGGTGAGGTATGGTACTCTCCATCTGTGGAAGTCTTTAAACAGAGGTTGTATGGATATCTCTCAGGAGTGCTTTAGCTGTGTATTCCTGCATGGCAGGTGGTTGGTCCAGAAAGCCTTGTGATCCCTTCTGCCTCTGTGGTTCTATGACCTCTATAATTGTACTGCAATTTGCAGTTATCTTCTTTCATATTATCTTTGTCCCCACCAACTGTAGCATGAGTATTTTCCTTCAACTGTTGCCAAAGTCTTTCATTGTTTTTACTTTCCCCTCTTTTGAGGATCGTATTCTGTGGCTCCTCTTAGATCGTCTTTGTATTCCTGCATGGCAGGAGGTTGGAAAAGATAATATTATATCATATGACTTTATCAGACCTGATAAAAGAATTACAGCTTTATCTTGGATCCATTGTATGGATCCATTAGAGTCCGTGCTAAGTAAAATACCTGGGCGAGATGACATATGGGAGCATAGACACACCACATCTAGAGCAGTGACAGCAGGGTAAAGGAAGTACAATTCAGAACATTGTCCACAATGGCACTCAGTAAGAGCACCGTGTCTTGTGATATGCCTATTCCAGGGGGCTTCTGTATACAAAAATATTTTGTGATACCATCTTTTGCAGGAGCATAGCCCTGCAGGAGCATAGAAGCCCATAGATGAATCATCTGAGTCAATAAAAAGACACCACATAACATACTTAAAATAGATACAATTAACAGATTTCATTGTGTACACATGCAGTATTAGGGACCAAGACTTATTAATGTTTGCTTATTTATTTGGAAGTGTCTGAATATTGGTTTTGTTTTTTTAAAATCACAAGTAGTTGACAATAAAAAACATGTACAATGAAACCAGTAGTAAACAAAAAAAGTCAAAATCAATAAAATTAATGAAAAGCAGTTTATTAAAAACCAGGAGAAACTGATACCTTTAACATTTAGGAAACTTATCTTAGGCTTTGTCTGCACTGGGTGTAAAAATTCAGACTACTTTGACCCAAAACTGCAGCGCATGAAGTTTGGACTACTCTGGCCTGATTTAAGGCCACACCTTACTTGGCAAAAGCCCAAATCTGAATCACTTGCCAGCAGGCTTGCCTACACAATTATTCATTCAGATTTTTACCCCCAGTGAAGCTGCAGTTCCACCGCCTTAGCCTAGCCAGGCACCTCCATCGTGCTGTCACGGCTAGCATAGGCCAGAAGAGCAACATGGCTCTGCCTTCCTGGCACATAATCAATCATTTTGCTGGCTGCTTGCCAAGGCTCCACTTTCCTGGTGCAGAGTTGCTCTCTCTGAGACCAGAAGGAGTGGCCAGCCCCACCATCATGAGGCTGGCCACTTGTTCTAACCTCAGAGAGAGTGACTATGAGAGATTATGAGGCTCTAGGAAGGAAGTTGAAAGAAATGGAAGCACAGGTTGTCATCTCGTCAATTCTGCCAGTTGAAGGTCATGATCCAGGAAGGGAGAGGAAAATAGCCAACATAAACAACTGGCTCCGTACATGGTGTCGCCGAGAACAATTTGGATTCTTGCACCATGGGCTGAGGGGGGACTTCTGGCAAGAGATGGGTGCATCTCACGACAGTTGGGAGAAACGTTTTTGCCTACAGCCTCAAGAATTTGATCAGGAAGGCTTTAAACTGAGTCATATGGGGAAGGGAGATAGTATTCTGGAAGGCAAAAGGGCTGGAGAAAATAGTCAAACTGTCATAGAGGGAGCAAGGCAAACAGCGCAAGGACCCAACAGTGGGAGGCAAAAAAAAAAAAACCCTTTCACAGGCAGCAAGTAAAGGGAACACATGGTCTTAGATGTCTCCACACTAATGCACAGAGCATGGGAAATAAGCATGATGAACTTGAACTCCTAGCACTACAAAACAAATATGATATAATAGGCATTACTGAAACCTGGTGGGATGAGTCGCATGATTGGAATGTAGGAATAAAGGGATATAACCTTTATAAGAGAAACAGGCCAAACAGGAAAGGAGGAGAAATGGCGTTATATGTCAGGGATATTTATACCAGTGAAGAGATCCATGGCATCAATACTGGAAGCCAGGTGGAGAGCATCTGGATAAAAATTCAAGGGGAGGGAAACAACAGGGATGTTATTATGGGACTCTACTACAGACCCCAAGTCAGACAGAGGAATTGGATGATGCCTTTCTAGAACAGATGAACACACACGCAGAAAGGAGAGCTGTAGTAGTGATGGGTGACTTCAACTATCCTGATATTTGCTGGCAATCTAACTCAACCAAAGCTTCAAGGTCTAGCAAATTCCTTACTTGCCTGGAAGACAATTTCATGGTCCAAAAGGTGGAAGAGGCAACAAGGGGGTCAGCTATTTTAGATCTGATCCTAACCAACAGAGATGACCTGGTTAATGGGGTGCAAGTGGTGGGATCCTTAGGTGAGAGTGATCATGTTCTCCTGGAGTTTGTTATACAACAGAAAGGAGAAGCGAGGCATAGTCAGACGCACATTCTTGACTTTAGGAGAGCTGATTTCAATAAACTCAGGGAAATACTGGGAGTGATCTCGTGGTCATGAATACTAAAAGAGAAGAGACCTCAAGATGAATGGGACTGTCTCAAAACGGAGATACTGAAGGCACAATTTCAAACAGTACCATTGAGGAAGAAAAATGGGAGGTGTCTCAAGAAACCAGGATAGATTACTAAAGAAACTTCAATGGAGCTAAGTTTTAAGCGGAACATGTACAGGAAATGGAAAAAGGGAGAAATCACCAAAGAAGAATTCAAACAGATAGCAAACACGTGTAGGAGTAAAGTCAGAAAAGCTAAAGTGCAGAATGAGCTCAAGATTGCTAGAGAGGTTAAGAACAATAAAAAGGGTTTTTTGGGGGGTATGTCCGCAGCAAAAGGAGGAAGAAGGAAATGGTAGGGCCACTACACAGGAAATTTTCACACAGGGCCAAAATGCCCCATTACTGCCCCGCTACCTCCTCTCCCGTTCCTGCCACAGAATAACGTAAATCTTTCACACACTTACCTTAATTCCACAGCAGGAATGGGCTCCCCCTCCCCTTGCTGGCCGGCCGTAAATGCAGCCGTCGTAAGGCTGCTTTTATGACCGGCCGTCTGAAACGTTATCACGTTATCACGCCGGACGGAAAACGCCGGACGGAAAAATTTAAAAAATAAAACTCCCCCAAACATAAAATCAATTCACCAAGCACAAAAACACTCTTTAAATCACATAATCAAAACAGGGAGGGTAAAATAAAGGGTGCCACTTACCTGGATGTCCAGATCGTACCAGGAAGTGCTCGGAATGGACCTCCCCTCCGTGGCTGTCATTTCGGAACAGGAACGGGGCTCCTGTTCACACACCTGTGATTGCATTATAGCAACGGAACGGGAGGTCTATTCACGATGAAAAATCATGGTTACATTGTTCTGGAACAGTCACGGGAGTAGGATGGATGCTGGACAGAATGGGGTCAACGTCGTCCAAAAGGGAAAACCTTTCCCGACCCTGTTCTGTCCCTGCCACGGGTTATATAGCCCGTGTGAAAATCTCCACAGAGAAGATGGCAAAATGCTAACAGGGGACAGAGAAAAGGCAGAATTACTCAACACCTTCTTTGCCTCAGTGTTTTCAGAAAAGGAAAAGGGTGACCAACCTGAGGATAATGGAACAGAGGACAGAATAGGGGAAATCCAGCACAGAATAAGCAAAGTGGTAGTACAGGAATACCTTCTTAATCTAAATGAATTTAAATCTCCAGGACCAGATGAACTACATCCAAGAGTATTAAAAGAGCTGGCAAATGTAATCTCAGAGCCATTGGCAATAATCTTTGAGAACTCCTGGAGAACAGGAGAAGTCCCAGCAGACTGGAGGAGGGCAAACATTGTCCCCATCTTCAAAAAGGGGAAAAAAGAGGATCCCAACAATTATCGTCCAGTTAGTCTGACATCAATACCAGGGAAGATTCTAGAGCAGATCATTAAACAGAGAGTCTGTGAACATTTAGAAGGCAGTGCCATAATCACAAAAAGTCAACATGGGTTTCAGAGAAACAAGTCATGCCAGACTAATCTGATTTCTTTTTTTGATAAAATTACCAGCTTGGTAGATGAAGGGAACGCTGTGGGTATCGCATACCTTGATTTCAGTAAGGCCTTTGACAAGGTTCCCCATGACATTCTTGCAAACAAGCTTGTAAAATGTGGGCTAGGCAAGTTAACAGTTAAATGGATTTGTAATTGGTTGACTGGCCAAACCCAAAGGATGCTCTACAGTGGCTCCTCTTCATCTTAGAAAGATGTGACCAGTGGGGTGCCACAGGGTTCTGTCCTGGGCCCAGTGCTATTCAACATCTGTATCAGTGACTTGGATGAGGGAATTAGGGCCATACTTATCAAATTTGCCGATGACACCAAATTAGGAGGAGTAGCTAATACCCTAGAGGACAGGATCAAAATTCAAAATGACCTGGATAGACTGGAGAGCTGGGCCAAAGCTAACAAAATGAAATTCAATATGGAGAAATGTAAGGTACTGCACTTAGGGTGGAAAAATGAAATGCATAGATTTAGGATCGGGGAGGCCTGGCTGAATGAGACTTATGTGCAAAAGGGATCTAGGAGTCCTAGTAGACCACAAGTTGAACATGAGTCTACAGTGTGATGTGGCAGCTAAAAAGCCCAATGCGATTTTGGGCTGCATCAATAGAAGTATAGTGTCTGTATCAAGGGGAGTAATAGTGCCACTGTATTCTGCCTTGGTCTGACCTCACCTAGAATACTGTGTCCAGTTCTGGGCACCACAATTCCAAAAGGATATTGACAAATTGGAGTGTGTCCAGAGGAGGGCGACTAAAATGGTGAAAGGTCTGGAAACCTTTCCTTATGAGGAAAGACTTAGGGAGCTGGGTATGTATAGCCTGGAAAAAAGACGGTTAAGAGGCGATATGATAGCCCTGTTTAAGTATTTGAAGGGATGTCACACTGAGGACGGAGCAGGCTTGTTTTGTGCTGCTCCAGAGACTGGAACACAGAGCAATGGATGCAAGCTCCAGGAACAGAGAGTCCACCTCAACATTAGGAGGAACTTTGTGACAGTAAGACCTGTTCAAAAGTGGAACACACTCCCTCGGAGCATAGTGGGGTATCCTTCCTTTGAGGTCTTTAAACAGAGGCTAGATGGCCATCGGTCGGGGATGCTTTGATTGTGATTTCCTGCGTGGCAGGGGGTTGGACTGGATGGCCCTCATGGTCTCTTCCAACTCTACAATTCTATGATTCTATGATTCTATGACTAGCACCAGAGTGTCAGGATCTGCCTCTCCTTGCAGGACCAGGCCCCTGGCTGCCAAAGTAGACTCTGCCTCTCTTGGCAGAATTGAGCCCTGATTGTGAAATTAGACCCTGGTTGTGGACCAGGGCTAACTTATTAGGCACATCTAGCTGCACTCATGCAGCACAGCTGGAGCAGCCAGGGGAATAGCTATTTGAGAGGCATTCTTCCCTCAGTCATTGCTATAGCAGCATGGTCTTTTGTGCTGCCTGTAGCTGCACTTTGGATGTTGATTTCTGGCCTTGACCTTCTGCTTCCTTGTGTTTGGACCCTTGCTTGCTTCTGGGACCTGCCTTTGCCTCTGACCCCCTGGATTTCTGGTACGTGTTGTGACCTTGGCTTGTATTTGGACTTTGCCTTACTTGGACTCTGACTTCTGTGTTCCTGACCTGGCACCCCCCTTCCTGGGCCTGCTTTTGCCTCTGGCTTTCTGGACTCCTGGTACATGTTTTGACCTCAGCTTGTTTTTGGGACTTTGGCTTGTCTTTGACCGTACCTTGGCTGTGGACTCTGTCTCCTGTGTTCCTGATCTGGTCCCAGTGTCTCTGCTCAAAGACTGCCACCCACACCCAGGATCCTGACACAGGGGTTTTGCTTCCCTAGCATAAAATTTCCTGCTTTGAGGTCAGAAGGATGACCAGCCCCACCATCACAAGGCTGTCCACTTGTTCTGACATTGTAGAGAGTGACTAGTGCCAGGCTCTGGTTTCCCAGTGCAGAGTTGTTCTATTTGAGGTAAGAAGAAGTGGCCAGCTCTGCCATTGTGAGTCTGGCCACTTGTTCTGACCTCATAGAGATTGACTAGCACCAGGGCTCAGATTTCCTGGCAACCAATTGCATGCTCTGAGATCAGGAGGAGTGGCCAGCCACCTAAGAGAGTGATTGTGCATGGGGAAGGCAGAGCCCTGGTGCATAATTGCTCTCTGTGAGGTCAGAATGAGTAGCCAGCCTTACGATGGTGGGGCTGACCACTCCTTCTATCCTCAGATCTCTTATTGTGCAACAGAACACCATGTGGGACTCTCCAATATGCATCACTGCAATTCACCAGAAGGGTTGTGTGTTGTGTCAGGGATGTAGCTACAATTTTGTAGAGTTACAAGTCCTATCTTCTGATGTAGGGCCTCAGCCCCAACATTATTGTGTGTGGAATGATTTATAAAACACACAAGTGATCAGGAAAATGTATAAGCAAACAAGTCTTTTACAGATGCCAGGAACAATCAATACTGGGAACCTGCCTAACTCAACGAGGAGAGCATTCCATATAGTGGGAACCACAACCCAGACAGCCCTCCTCTACACTGCAACTCAACAAGCCTCACTAGGCCATGGTACAGTAAGGAGAACCTCCTAGTTACTTCTAGACAGGCTTCAGTCTCACCCCTGGAAGATAACCCCTAAGCATTTTGTATGTTTTAAATAAATATTAGACATAAATAATAGCACTGAAAGGAAAATATTAAATAAAAGGAAAGACATGGCAAACACAGAAGTATAAAGCAGTATGGTATAATCCTCCTTTGATCTTATACTTTTAAGTATTCCAAGTGCAATTACTAATATTTACATAAGCTGAAGGCTTCCATTTATAATTTGTTGGGAGGTTTTTTTTTCTGGAATATTGTTTTTCCTAAAGGCCTAATTAGTTTAATTGATCTCATGTTAATGAAGTTCTTGGAATTCTGGATACATCTGGTTGCTGTCCACAGTGGAAGCAATGAACTCACAGCAAAAGATAAACTCATAGGCTCTCCATTCATGTTTCATAAGCATAAATTCTGGAACAGGAATGCTGACAGTTGAGTCATAGGATTTAGTTTACTTTTAGGGTTGTGGCTTACAGCTGCAGCAACATTTCATCCAAATCACAAATCTGGCAAAATCCCAAATGCAAAATCAAGATATAAACGTCAAAATTTGGCTTTGAGGGAAATGGAACCCTATCTTGCCAGCTGCTTTGAACTTTGCATTAACTATCTGCATTCTCAAAGCAATAGGACTTGGCTGAAGTTAGTCACCTTTGTCTCTTCGGTTAAACATACTTCAAAATGGGAACATTTCTTGCATCTTTCTGGGTTTTTTTTTTCCTCTTTACCCTTAAAACCTGTACACTTTCAAATTTCAGAACTTAGCAAAACCAGAATAAATCCGTATATCTGCAAGAACATTTGCGCTGGAATACTCTCCTCCTTTTTGCCTAGCTCTTTGACTTAGGACTTTATCAGACATGGGAAAACGTGGCAAAAAACTGCATCCTAAATCACGTCAGAAGAATGGGATGATAACAAATAGCAATGTCATCAGACACCCTCATCCTCAGATATTCCAGGGGTGTAGTGTGGGCATGAGTAAGGTGTCCCTTTTTTTTATTGATGGGCTAAGTTGTCAATAGAAAGGGATGCCTTATTCATGCCTGTGCTATGCCCCAAAATGGCTGAAGGATAACATCATCTGATAATGTCACCTGTTTCTGTTACCATCCCATTCTTCTGAGGTGGCTTTTGCCACGTCTGATAAAGTCCTTAGTGTGCTGAACATAAAAAATAGATAGGCACTTGACCTTGATTATTGAGAGTGGTACTAGTGATTTAGAGGTTTGAGTGTTGGACTATGACTCTGGAGACCAGTGTTCAAATCCTTGCTCAATCACAGAAATCCACTAAGTGACCCTGGGCAAGTCATACTCTCTCAGCCTCAGAGGAAGGTAAAGCCAAACCCGCTCTGAATAAATGTTGCTAAGCAAACCCTGTGATAGGTTCACCTTAAGGTCAGCATGTGTCAGAAATAACTCGAAGGCACACAATACCAGCAGCTAGTCCTATAATTCACAGGGACAGCATCTTGGTTAAACAACTGATACGCTTGCCAATGAGGTGTTTGCAGGCTGTGGAAAAATTCAGATTCCAACATATATCTTGACTAGGGAGACTAAAGCTGTAGCTAAGTTTTGAACACTTTGACCAAACAGGTAACCAGAAGCCAGACATTAGTGTTGGACAAACCTGGTTTTCACTTCCTTCCACATTCCAGGGTTTCATATTTCAAATTCTTTTAAAGCCATGAAGACATTCAAATATTTTGGAAAGTTCTTTAAAAAATGGGATCAAATGAATTTCTTAACCATCTGCCACATTCACTAGGTGGAGGCCTTTTCAGCATGAGGAATGTGATGGATGGTTAGGTGGTCCAATGGAAACAGTGTGCTTCAGAAGCCAATCCTCTGTGAAGAGGCAGAAAGGGGGGCTTCTGGGGGATGAAGTGGGTGTGACAGGGAAAGAGTGAGGCCCCGTCTACCCGATGGAAAAAAAATCCGTTTGGGGGTAAAAAAAATCTGAAAAGGCAGCCGTTCGTATGCGTACAATCTGCCTACATGAGTTTTTTATCCCCTAAACTCTGTATGACCCCCCCTTGCCCAGCTGGCTGGAGCGAGTGATCCAAGTGGTGGTTTTAAATCTCCCACAACTTTTTTTTTATTTTAAAAGGTGCTGTTTTGTGGACCGTCGGTTTTCCCTATTTACAATGTAAAATAAAAATAAAAATATGTAAAAATTTCCATTTCATGGACTTATTGGACTCTTGCTTAGCTGGGAATCCAACATGGTGGCTGCTCCCAATCCCCCTCTTTGCTAGCCCTTCCCCCTGTGCTCGGCCAGCCAATCAGATTACACTGCCTTTTAGTATGTGTGCGAATGGGGTGTACAGACTGTCGACAATACAAACGGCTGTATGGATTTTAGCTTGAGATTCGCTAGTCCTCCCAAATGCCGAATCCATGTAGTTTATGGGGGATTCACTAGCCCCCCCTTTCCAAAAGACGCATATGCATCCAAACACATGATCAATCTTCTGAACACCGTACGTATATTTTTTTACCATGTAGATGGCCCCTGAGTTAGTATAGGGAAGTTCTGTTTTAAGTGAGGCTTGAGAGTGTGAAGTCAGGGAGAGAGAGAGGCTTAGAAGGAGTTTATGTGCAGGGAAAGGGGTTTATTAAATCAGTTGTGTTTATGTTATGTAACAATAAAGCATTTTTTATGTTAATCCATGACATGCAGTCTGGTCATGAGTGACTTCTCTGACAATTAATTCACCAGTATTAGGGTACATCCACACTGAAGTACATGTGCTATACCTCACCAGGAAACATAGTTCAGCCGTGACATGGCTGGGTGTCCCAAATTTGGTGGCAGCATAGGGAGAGAAAGGCCCCTGTGTCACAAGGCAGAGGGAATGGAGGCTTGGTGTCACAAAAGTGGTGGCAGCAGCGAGATAGGAAAGGCCCTTGTACCACTAGGAAGACGCCTGGCATTACAAATGTGGTGGCAGTGGTGGGATTTGAAAGATCTAGTAAAGGACTGAGAATCCAGTGATGGGATTCAAAAGATCTGGTTAAGGATTGAGAATCCAGGATTGAATCCTTAGTGACTCTGGTAGAGGGGATCTAAGAGAACCAGTACAGATCAAGGGGAGATTAGTACTTGGGGAGAAAGAGCCAGTGGCCAGAGAAGGATTCCTGTTAGTATATTTGGTCAGGAAGAAACCAATGTAAGTGTTTTGTTTGTGGGTAGCACAAGTACAGGTGTGTGGTGAACAGAAAAGCACAATTAATTCCTGAGGGTAATTCTTTTGCGGTAAAGTAAGGAATTCTTACGACTGGAAAAATAAACAGCAATCTCTGAGGTAATTGTACAAGGTAAATGTAAGGGATCTTCTGGAAGTCAAGCCTCAAAGTAATGTGCTGATAGAAAAAGTGCTGCCAGATTAAAACAAGTACAGTATACCCCTGAGCTTAAAAGGTTGGGTAATGTAAGGGGATACTAGAGTGTGTGGTAATAGCAATCCTTGAGATATCAGTTCAAAGGTAATTTGTAATTACCTGTATCCCTGAGGTAAAGAGGCTATCTGAAATTTGAAATAAAGGTGATTTCTGAGGTAAAAGTTGGCAGTAAGGTAGGAAATCCATGTACTAGCAAAGTATTAGGGTTTCCTGAGGTAAACATCTGTGGGCATTATAAGGAAACACTGTCAAAATGCACAAAAAGAGTAAACAAGTAGCTAAAGCTGGTGTGGCTGAAGAAGAGGAAATTGAGGAAGTTATGTCCAGAGCTGAAAGCTTAGAATCTATTATGTTTGGATTTAAAGATCCAAAACTATATTGATTGAACTTGATTTCAGTACTGGACAAACAAGTGGCAAAATTACACTGGAAGACACTGCTCTTTTAAGGGAAGGGAGGCTTGGCGTCACAAAAGTGGTGGCAGTGGTGGGATAGGAAAGGGCCCTGCGCCACTAGAAAGATGCCTGGCATCACAAGGAGGACCATGTTGTATTTACTTGCAACACAGCTGGTAAAGATGTGATACTCGTCAACAGGGAGGATGAACCTGCTCTGAATTTGTTGTAGATTTTAAAGGAAACATTCAAGGTGCTGAACTTATTTTGGCCATGGTGTTCAGAAGCTTTGACAGCATCTTTAATATTTACTATTCTTCACTCTCACATGTGAGCCACCAGATGCCATTGGTGTCTGCCCCCAACAAATAAAAGAGATGTTTTGAGCAATCCTAATTCAGCCCCACAAGCAAGGGTAACTATTTAAGGATTCAGAACTAGACATTTTAAAGCAAAGTACTCAATGCCTGTATGTGTCTCCATTGGCTTTTCTTTCTCCCGGCTTTGAATTATTTATACCTTGAATTCTTTTCACTGAATTTCCGATGAGAATTTTGCAAAATTATCAACAAAATGAAAACAAAACTAAACTAAATTCTCACCCATTCATGCAGCACCTGGCTACATATGCAGCTGTTCCTTAGGAGACACTTGATCTAGACACCAGGAGGCATGCTATAGTTAAATCTCATTTGGGTTACTGTAACACACTCTGTGTGGCACTGCCTCAGAAGACTGTGTGTCAGCTTCAGTTGGTACAAAGAGCTGCAGCCAGAGTGTTAACTTGGGCTAGTTACAGGGACCACACAACGCTCCTGCTACAGCAGCTTCACCCACTATTAATCTCTTTCTGAGCACAATTCAAAGTGCTGGTTATGACTTATAAGATCCTATATACTTTGAGTCAAGTCTACCATACTATATCTCCCTTCTGGTACCCTAAGATGCTCTTCATTCAGTCCTGCTGCTACCAGGTATGGCTGGTAGAGACATGAGACAGGGCCTTTTTAGTGACTGATTCTAGGTTTTGGAACTCCCTATGGAGACTAGAATGCCTCCCTCTTTGTTGTCCTTCCATAAATAAGCACATCATCATCATCATCATCATCATCATTTCCAAAAAGCTATTACAACTGAAGGTTTTTAAGGGAAGAACTTTTAAAAGGATACTGTACTGTTTTAATTAGACTGTTTTTAAAAATGCTTTTAAAATATTTTTAATTGTATGTCTTAAATTGTTTTAATATTATTAATACCTTGATTGTATTTTAATGTTAACCTTTTGTATGTTTTTCACAATATTGTGCTAATTTTAATATGTAAGCTACCTTAAATACCAGTTTGGGGAAAAGCTGGGGTATACATAAGTTCATCATCATCATCATCCAAACCATGATATGCAGGGCTAATGAGCTTTCACTAGCATTTACTCAGAATATAAAGCCACAATGCTGGCAAACACATATTGTTCTCCTCCTCTCCTTTGAACAGAAATATGTCTTTTACTGATCTTGTGTACAGACATCAACTGAATAAACTGGAAAGTGGGTGTATATAGGTGTGCAAAATAAATTGTACAAAATACTCACCTTGGTTTGCTTTCTGTGAAAAGGTAGACCAGAAAATTGTGCATGTCTTTAAAAGGTTTGAGAAATCATCAGTGGTAACAGTAAGCCAATATTTCCATTTTTATGCTCAAGGGACTGTTAAATAACAAGCAATTATTTCAATCAAAAACTAAATGCAGATGATGGTATTCAGAAACCTGTGAAGGGATACTGTTGCGACTGATTTTCTGTCAGAATATCAAGGCTTTGCAGCTTTAGCTCCAAAGTTAAATGAACAAGATGATTTACTCTTTGGAGTTAAATGACTTAATATGGTAGCATTCACCAGGAAACAAGAAAGGTAGTGTTTCCTGACAGATCCAGCCAGAGTGAATTGAGAGGGACGGGGAATGAATGTAATAGCTGAAGGTAATATGTATTGAAGGTATTGAAGGTAATAGTTGAGCTAGTGTACTGAGTGGAATGTATCATTTGCAGATCATTTTGCTGAAAGCCAGGGCATGATCCAGTCAAAATGAAACATTTTTGAGCCACTGGTTTCAGTGGGGAAGTTTAAACTTGTTGCAGTCGTAATATGAAATAAGTGGGGCTTTCATTGTGTATTGTATGCCCATTGTATGGAGTGAGGCAGGACCAGGGCAAATGAGTGAAAAATACTTTTAGATAGAAGTGGAATTTAAAACACTTATGGGTGATACCTTACAGAGTTTGTTATGGCACAGGGGTGTGGATTCAGATGCTGAATAACTAAACTGTAGTGCTGAATGGTACGTCCAAGGCACGGCCTCTAAAAACCTCCTAATTTTGAGGACTGGCTTCCGGACGGGGGGCAGGATAGCCAGCCTATGTTGTGACTAACCACACATCAGCAGCCACTCTAGGAAGAACTTTGTTGCAACCTTAAGCATAATGAAGGGTGCCTAGTAAGCAGGGATTAGTTTTAACTGAATGTCTGGTTACTGATGAAGTAAATGGGAGCAATACACCAAGAGCAGAGTGAAACTACTCTTTAGTCCCTTCAGTCTCCTCAGACAGAGAGCAATGAGTCTAAATAGGAGGAGGAGGAGGAGCAGAGCACTGGAACAAGAGTTGGAGGAGGCAAGGCTAGTATACCCTCCAATTTGCACCTTAATTCCACATGCTTACCTAACAAGGGAATAGGTTTATGGTGCTACTAAAGCTTAACTAACCCCACCCCCCAGGAATACCGATGACAGATGTATGTTTGTGAACTGACAGATCTTTCCATGAACTATAATGTGCACAGAAACTGTGTGAATATTGTAAAATTAACATGGATAAAATGCACAAAATGCACAGGAGAAGGGAGGGAGCCCCTGGGTTTGAGGATAAAAAGACTTGAATGGTAAACATGTATAATAAAAAAATGTGTAAGTTTTCTCAGGAAAAGTTTTTAGACACCCATGCATGCTTTTGCTACCAAGCGTAGAGCTAATCAGTACAATTTCAGTAGACCGTTCTCATTTCCTCAGAGGACTTCTCAATAGTCATTTGGATCTTCCTACAGAAGTGGGGATCTGTTTTTAGTTAACTTTATGGGATAAGAGCTAGATTACATCCAGTTTTAAGTACTGGATTCTTTTCTTTCTCATCTTTTTTAAAATTACATTTCTGCCATTACATCTTTTCACTGCCCACTTATATTTATAAAACACAAAAGAGTGGCAGGAAAGGATGACTGAATAGGGATTGGTTATGCTATGTCATATGATCATGTCACATATTAATGAAGCCTAGGTTTGGCCTTTTTTAAAAGGACCTCTTTCTGTGTCTTCAACAGCACCAGACATACAAAAAAATGTAGTAAGTTAAGATTGTTTTTGCAGGGAAACAAACAGTGGATCAGATTTCCACTTACAAAAAGATTATGTACCATATCTAGAGCAAGTAGGTTCTCTTTTACTGCTTCTCATTCACCAAAGAGACAGCCTAAATTATCACCAATACTAAACAGGTATATGTTGATAACAAAGTGCTTCTATGATGAGATCATCAGGGTCTAAATGCTGAATCTCATCATTTTTTACTTGATAAAGATAAGCACGTTAAACCCTGAGTCAAATGAGCATTTGCATCTGATAGGGGGAAGATAAGCTAAGGAATGTAATGAGTACCTATTAAAGACTTTTGAATTAATGGTAAATATAAACCAGCTCTTAAAAAGCTATCCAAATGCATATCTCTTATAAAGTGATGCCATGCTCTTCTTGCATAACCCCATCTCCCAGATCAGTTTCAGAGGTGGGATTTTCATACGATTCATTTCAACATATTTCTTTTTGTGACGCTACAGAGAGTTTTTGGCAGATCCAATAAATGATGACATTTCATGACTGCATATATCCACCATATGATACATTTATGGAAATAAGACATTATACAAGCTCTTTCACTAAAATGGGTTTGGTCTCTGTGCCTCTGCCTTTCAATCAGCTCCATCTCGGAGTTCTCCCAGCCTAGAGATGAGTCTGGTTAATAGATGTGGTAGGACCTGGAATGTCACAAAACAGCTCTATGGCTGTTTCAGAGGAGACTTTTTAATATTTGGATGTAATAGTTCCATACACAGTATAAATGGTAAATGTCTCAGGCACTCATTATTTGCTTGTCACTTTAAAACACTTCAAAATACCCCCTGATATTAAAACATGCAGCATTTTGTGCTGTGTATAGGGTTGCCAGGACACCAGGTTTAAATTCAAGGCATCAGCACTAGATGAAATATCATGGAGATTTTGTGCTTCTCTGGGTTTCTAGACAGGACGACAAAATCAGAGTGAGCAGCCCTGGAAGAGGAGAAAGGGTGTGTGTGTTAATGTGAATTGCCTTTAAAGGCTGGGCACCCATGCCCCCCCCAAACCCTCACACCCCTCTGTTGGCCCCAGGACTCTGTGGCTCGGTACAAATGTATTTGCTTGTGTATCACATTGGTGCAGCTGCAAATGCACCAAAACCAAGTAGTGGGGAAAGATTTGTGGGTCCAAGAATTTGAGCCAATTATGCCATTTGTAGCAAGACAAGGAATGAAACACCAGGGTTGCCACTTGTGAACCTTCTTGTTGTACAATCATGGTAGCAGCAGTATAGAGCCTGGGAAAGAACTCACCAAGGGCTGGCGGTGAGACTTTCCCAAGCCCCAGCAAGAGCAAAAGGCCTGGGAAAACCCCCCATGTATGGTATGAAAAAGCTATGCAGAATATGATGACAGCTGCTGCAGTTCCTGGGTTCATTTTTCCACCTGTGCAACTTCCAAAAATGCATTCTTTTTTTGTTAATGATTTAAATATTTTATGAACCATAAACACAAAGCAAAACATAGCCATCTTTTGTCAGTCTAGAGTCTTACCTTACAATCCTTTTCTCTTTTTCCTTTCCTCTCCTTTCCTATTTCTTTCTTTTGCTGGATTTAGCTGAACCTAGAGCAAGAGATTCAGTGTGGGGTAAAAGGATGGCTTGCACTTTAAACCCTGCTTAAAAAACATCTTTCCAGAAACTGCCATATAACTGAGGTAGAGCAGTTCTTTGTTATTTTCATAATCTATAAATAGAAACCATTTCTCAGTGAAGCATCCAGGTGGTTCTATACTCTGTCATACATGAGTCTCAAGTGTTATGTTTTCTCCATTAATATGATAGCCTTTAAAACCAAGACAATATGTTTAGAATATTGAGACTCTTCCATGAAGATGGGATTTCTGCTCTGGTCAGTGTAAACTGGGAAGAGACAGTATGCTACTTTTGCAGTTCCTTGCTATCTCCCACAAATATTGATGGGAGTAACAAACAACAACAGAAAACAATATTATTCTCAGGGTGGTTTCAGCAACTGGCTGCAAAAAACCCCATGACATTGCAAGGATCTTTTCCCCTGGTGTCAGGTTTTTACCTGAAATCTCAGGGAATGGGATGTTGCTGACCTGGCAACCTACTTGGATATCATATCCAGATACAAACATGCATGTATAAACAGTGGTGAACCTAGTATGTGTGACACCTGGTGTGGATGACTTTTTTTTAATACCCCTTCTCTCTACAACAAAACTATTTTCAGCCATAATCACCACCATGGTTCACCTGCCATCCAGTAAAAGCTTTCCCTGCCACCACCATGCTTACTTCAGATGTGGGCAGGCCTTCATATGCATGCCTGCCAACCAGATCTCATTTGAAGTCTTCCGGGACTGAAAATCCCTTGAGACATCACACGAGATCAGGTGGACTGGCAAAGTTGATGGCCATTTTTGGCCAAAGACTTCTGCTGTGCATTGGTGGGGAGGCATGCTGTGATGGCAGTGGTTTCTTTCTCTCCCATGGGCTGGGGAGAGAAAGGAACTGTTGTGGCACCTCCCCTCCATGCTTGCTTGCTTACTTACCCCTCTAGACAGGCATGAACCACTGAAGAGGTTAGGGCCTGCCTAGAAGTGGCACAGGCACAGCGAAGTAAGCATGGAAGAGGGAGGGGTGCTGATGACAGCCTTATATAGGTGTCATTTTGTGTGGTCTGCACACCACCCCCACACCCCTAGTGATTCTCCTGTGTATAAAAAGGTCTATATCTCACAATGTATATGCAGTATGGTTTTTAAAGAAGGTACAAATCTCAGTCTAAGAGATACCTGTTTGCTGAGTGAGTTTTCCAGCTGAGAAGACAATCCAAACTTTGGATGCTCCCTGTATGTGAGAAAATCCATTGAAGGGAATGATAGTCTCTTTCTGGCAGGAGACTACTGTGGTAGAGAAGCATTACGGGTATTAGTGCTACCATGTCCACAGAGTTAGTGTTTCTCATTCAGATATGACATAATGTGGCACAGTGACAAAGGAAAGAAACAGGGGGCTATTATTAGATGGAGTTAGGAAAAACAACATATTTTATTGATGCAATTTGTATTTGACTAATAAATGATCAATTGTTTTTTTCTTCCCAGATGGAGAGCTCAGGGAAAAGTCATCCAACTGTATATGAGAATTACTAGAAGCATTTGCAGTATGTTGGTTGTAAGTTACATTTCCTTTGCCTGATAAATAAGCGAGTAATGTGCCATATTTCAGTTTCATATTTCAGTTTAAGGTTTTTAGTACATATTTTTAAGGTTTTAAAAATCTTATGATGCTATGAAAGATATAAAATAAAAAATGCACTGCATATTTTAATTTGTGGCAGAGAATGTGCTAATTACATTTGTGACTCAACATTTACTTGCCAGCTGTAGAGACAGATGTATATGGGACATTTATAATGTTGGCTGGACAATAATGTTGACAGCTTATATATGGTCACTGTGTTGGACTAGATTGTTTAAATAAGTTTACAATCCTTGGAGCCTTATCATGTGTAAACAGCTAGCTCTTTGGATGATGAAACTGCTGTTAGCTGGGATTTAACAAGGCTGCAGGGTACACAATATGATTCGGCAGAAAAATATACCTGATTAATCTGCCCTCAACTACTGGTGAATACTCTATCGTTACAAAAAAGAAAAGAAAAAACACCTGGCACACCACCAATAGTCTGTAAAGGTTAAATAGTGATATACAGGTGTTAAATTAAGGCTTATCAAGTTACTGCACATCAGAACAATGATAAAGGTCCCTCATGAAATCACCAAATAGAAAAAGAGTCTGTTCAGGAACTGCAGGTTGGCAGATATGCTGTTACAATGGAACTCATCTCAATGACAGCATGACTCAAGGGTGGATTATTTAGTTATTTATTTATTTGCTGCAAGGTGAGCAAATGTCATGTGGAAACTTGAAGGTAATCTTGATCCCTAGAACATGGTCTGATTCCCCATTGTTCTCTCAATGGACCCTGATCTAGATTCCCAGAATGCGTAAGCGAAACAGGTCAAAATAGTCTGGCATGTTAAAAGGGAATGCAGAATTTTCTTATTGTAAAGTTGGATCTTGCCAGTCAGGCTATTTCTTAAAACCTTCTCATTCTTAAGTACTACAGCTTTCAAGATTTTATCAGATGCATGAAAGTCGAGGACACAAATGGGCGACATTTTCAGACAATATTGTCCTTCAGCCATTCTGCGGGCATAGTATGAGTGTGAATAAGGCGTCCCTTTTTATTGGTGGTTTAGCCCGTTAATAAAAAAAGGGATGCTTTATTCATGTCCGTACTATGCCCTTGGAAGGGCTGAGGATACGGGTTTCTGAAAATGTCACCCTTTGTATTCTTGTTGAGTTCTTCAGATGTGTTTTGGAATGCAGTTTTGTGCCATGTTTCCCTGCATCTGATAAAGTCATGTTTGCTTTAGACATTGCTGTTTGATGTCATTCTGTATAATTATCATTTGTATATGTTTTTTACTTTAATAATTTAGTGTCACTTAGATCCCTCTGAAATGAATGGGGAACGTCAGTCATCACAATTTGGCCATGCATGATTGGCCTTGCTGGCTAGGGGGATTTTGGGAGGTGCAGTCCCACGAAGGTAAGAGAAAAGGTAACTTTTCCAAATTGTAATCCTGTTCCCACAGCACTCAACCTTTGGGAAATCCACAAGCAGAATTTGAAGGAAATTGTTCTCTTTCCCTATCATTTCTCTTCAGTAGTTAGTAGTTCCCTGGCATAGCGCATTCAGTCATAGAGAGTACATTATATCAGGGTAGGCAAAATGCAGCCCTGAATCTGTATGTGGCCATTCAGGTTGTCTTTGGACTGCTCCAAATTCCCTAGACTGTCCTTTTTCAGGCTAAAGAAAAGAGAGTAAATTGCCTATTCTGGAAGCCTCCATGAGTGTTCATTCATTTTTTAAATAGGTTATAGTCCGCCTCCACGTGTGTGTGTATGCGTACCCGCATACACTGTTAAAACCAATTTTTCAAAACCAGAAGTGGACCTCCAGTTTTTACAACTAATTTTAGCATTTTGTTCATTTTGTGGGGCAGCGTACAAGGGCAGAAAATTGCCCCCAGACACATTTCAGTTGTCAATCCCTGGATTGTATTCATGGGCATTTTCTTCCTCCATTGGATTGTTTAATTAACCATTTAAAGCCATCTAAATGGGTTGCCATCATCATATCTTGTGACGAAGAATTCCCATAATTATTGTATTTGTTCTGCAAAAAACAATTTCCCTTCCCTTCTTTAATAACAAATTTAAGCAGGAATTGCCTAACACCACCTCCAACACAGGCTGCATTTTAAACAGCAGTGATATCAAATTATATTCCAGTTTTTTCCCCTAACCAACAACTATGTAATACCCCTCTAAGACATAGATCATGCCACGGAATTGTAATGCCCTTTAAGTCAGTGAAAGCCTAATGATTTACAGTGACATAAACAAAATGGTATACAATTACAACAAAATGTGAAGTCTAATGAGTTAAATCACTATCTTCAATGCAATGGCATTTTCTCATTATTTTAAAATGACTGTTTATGTGTCTTGCCAATTGCATAGGTATATTCTGGCTCCTACAGATCACACTCTCTGCCCTCTTTGCCATATGGACCCTCACTGGATGCCTTCTAGTTGTCATTATCTTCTAAGAAAAATAACAAAGTTGATGACAGCATTGATATGCTGTGGCATGTTTTAGTCTCTACTACTCCTTGTTGCCTTAAGGCTAAGCAAATGGTTTTATTCTTGTCATTTTCTTTTCCATGCTGAGTGACATTTCTGTGTGACTTCAGTCTACTCCTATTGATGTTTTCTTTCAGCACATGGGGAGGGGGAGGAGGTTTGAGCTGTGCACTTCTGCTGCCTTTTCTCTAATCCTGCTTCCAAGTTGAGTGATCAAGGTAAACCGTCACATCTTTATGCAGCTTAACACCAGGTGTTAGTTTGCTGTGTTGTTAGATTTTTCAGTTTGTGTTTGTTTAATGTTGTAGAATAGCTCCCTTCAAACAACTGTCATGCTACATATCTACATAACAGTCAGTGTTAACTGGATACATCTCACACTCAAACATGAGATGCCATTTTTATTTGCTGTTCCAAACATTGGTTGTATCTCCAATCTGATCTCTTCCCTGTTCTGATCTGCCTTCTGTTCCATAGAAAGTGAACAGCTCCTGTTGTGTGGATGATGCTTGTGTGTGTATGTGTCAAGTTGCCTGTTGACTTACAGCAACCTCATGAATTTCATAGAGTTTTCTTAGGCAAAGAATATTCAGGGGTAGTTTTATCAGTTGAAATTTAGCCTACAGCACCTGTTTGTTAGTGGTCTCCCATCTTGGTACTAACCAGAGCTGACCCTGCTTAGCTTCTAAGATCAGATGGGATCTGGTGCCTTTTTAGGGTATTTAGACACTCATAGAAGATACTTATAGATGCTTACAGAGGTAAAATACAGATGTTTTATTTGAGATATGGTGGCTACCTCCTCCCCTTATCTGACACGGGATATATTCTGGCCTCTTTCTTTTGTTCCTTTTGTTAACATACTTACATAGAATTTTATGGAATTTCCTATAATACCTCCTCCTACCTCTCTACTTGTCCCCACTGGAATTTTTCACTCTGTGGTGAATGGAGGTTCTAAGCAATGCAAAGCATGATGGTCCCCAACAAGAACAAAAGACCCCTAGTTGACTGTCATCCAGTCCTTTCATTGCTCATTAACCTCCTGAGTGTCATCTATTCACTTGCTAACCTACACTTTTGATCTTTGCTCTTCCTTGACACTCATTAGTTGTTTCCCCCAGCTGTTGATCAGCTATTTGTTAGATGCTCCCCACCACAAGTTTTCTCCCCACCATTCTGCACTCTTTTCCCTTATGTTGCCAGGCTTCTTTCTCCAGGAAAAGGCCCAACTGTACTCTACCTATTTGCCTACAGAAGAGCAGGGTGCAGATGTACAGCATAAGGCCTATAAGCTAGAACACATGCCAAATATCTCTCAACATATATCCTAAGTAGTGTTAGGAATAATTTCACCTGTTACTGTTGCCTGAGCAGCCATCTCCAGATGGACAAGAAGCCAGCCAAGGAGAGACGCCATGACAGAGGAGGCTAGGGTATGGACATGGTTGCATGGCTCCCTGCCCAACTGCTAATGAAAAACCCCAAATACAGCCTCTGCACTAACCTCCCCGCCCGGTGTCTGTCCAAGCTCAAGCAAGGTGCAGATCAGGTCCCTAAATTACTATGTACATTCTCAGGCCTAAATCTCCACCCTCTTCCAACTGGTTAACCATCCCTGCCCTGAAATCACCAGCAGGGCATAAAGCAACCAGATACCACATGATGCCAAATAAGGGTGTGCAGGACTCCACTTCCTAATACCATTAAATTTTGGTGCATCATTTTAGCTAAGGGATGTGGGACAATGCTATCCCAATTGAAAGCAAAAGGAGCAAGTTTCTTTAAGTAGACAACATTTTCCCCTATGAAGAATATTCTTTATGTTAGGTTCAAGTGACAAAATGCTAATGTTTGAGGGTTAACAAATTTCATATCTGAAGCCTTCAGGTAGCATTTCTTCCTCCCACACAGTGATTAAGTCTCTACTGGATCCAAACTCTAAATGCTACAAGGTGAGATACAAGCAAGACATTCCCATTTTAAATTGAACTAAAAATATAATAGGCCAACTGACTGAATGTACTGAAGAATACCTTGGTATGACATTGGTGAACTGAGGCCACTTTATTAATTCCAAAATGATATTGCCATGTATGGAAAGATGCACCAGAGACAGGCTTCATTATCTTTTGAGTAATGCCAAGGTTAATGACATTGGGGAATGTTGTGTAATGATGCCAACTGTATGGCTGATATTCATAGGCAACAACTCTGGAACTATTCAGCCATTGTTCGACTGCAGTGGGAGTAGGCTGAGCATCTGCCTTACAAATTTAAGCACAGAAAAAGCAAACAATTTCCACCAGGTATTATTTATGAAACATTGATGACTAGATAATCAGTGTGCTGTAGGAAACAGAGAAGCCAGGAGATTGCAGGCTGAGATATTTATTGGCCCAAGAGATAAACATTACAACATTCATTATGGCAAGCCTCCTATTTCATTGATCTACATAAAGAGAAGGAAGATAAGAGGAACCTTCTGGTTCTTCCTAATGTTTGGTTTTAGTGGGATTCATGACTCATGTATGACCATTTTGGCATTACTTAAAGAATTAGAGAGGAGTAGAGGTGGAGGTATAACATGGAATTTTGTAGAAATTCACACTTTGGGTTTTGGCATTGAAAGCATGAACTATCCAGCCATATATGAAAAATGCTCTATGAGTGTTGGGGGATGTTCGACAGCACTCTTTTCAGAGTATATTACAAAGCATGGACAATGGGATTTCAGCTGCCAAAGGAAAAAAGGTTGAATTCAGGGTCAAATATACAACCTGAGTCTTCAGTTCTTTCTGAGAAAAACAAAAACAAAAACATGAATGATAAGAGAGGGAAATGTGAGTGGTGAGTGTTCAGTAGCTGCAATTGATTTATAACAGATGTATATCATGTTCACTGTGGACTACCTCCAACCCCAGGACCAGCATAACCTGTTTGTGGAGATATGAGGACAAGAAGCCCAAGCTATCCCATTTTAATTATTTTTTTCCCATTGTGTTAGTGACAGGCTCCTAGAACCTCCAAGGCCCATTAAAAAGAAAGAGACATGGAAAAGTTACTTTTTTAGACTAAAGCTCCCAGAAACCTGCAGCCAACGTGTCTACCAGCAAAGGGTTCTAGAAGTTATAGTCCTGACAAAAATTGTTCCAACCTTTGCATAAAAAGCAAGAGCACCTTGTCATGGTCAGGAAAAGGGAGTGATGAGCTAAACATTGTACTAGGAGTGTACCACATCTTGCGAGGGTAGATCAAATGGGGAGAATGTCCAGGCCAGGAATCAAGGAGAGATATTAATGGAAACACACAAAGGCCAGGAAGGGCCAAATCAAATCCAGGGCCATGGGGAGTCCCTTGTAGACCTTCCTATTTAGGAGGATCCAATAGGAGTATAGTGTCTAGATCGAGGGAAATAATAGTGCCACTCTATCCTGCTTTGATCAGACCTCACCTGGAATACTATGTGAAGTTCTGGGCACCACAATTCTAGGATATTAACAAGCTGGAATGTGTCCAAAGGAGGGTGGCCAAAATGGTAAAAGTTCTGGAAGCCATGCCCTATGAGGAATGGCTTAGGGAGCTGGGTATGTTTAGCTTGGAGAAGAGAAGGTTAAGAGGTGACATGATAACCATGTTTAAACATTTTTAAACATATTTTATAAAACATATAAAATATTTTAAACATATTAAATATTAAAGGAATCAGAGGCACTGCACTGCAATGTTTCTGCTACTACCTCTCGGGCAGATTCCAGAGGGTGATGTTCGGGGACAGTTGCTCTGCAAGGAAAGAACTTAATTATGGCATCCCACAAGGCACCATCCTGTCCTCGATGCTATTCAATATACACATGAAGCCGCTGGGAGAGATCATCTGCAGGCATAGGACAGTGTGTTATCAGTATGCTGATGACACCCTGATATATTTCTCCATGTCTCAGTCTTCAGCTCTGACTTCAGATGGGGTCTTTTCTCTTAATGATTGTCTTAAGGCAGTAATGGACTGGATGAGGGAAAACAGATTGAAGATAAATCCAGACAAAACGGAGGTACTCACGGTAGCAGTCCCGAACCCAGGCATTAGAATTCAAACTCCAGTCCTGGGTGACATCACACTCTCCTTCAAGGACTGTGTTCGCAGTCTGAGGGTGCTCCTGGACCAGTCACTCCAAATGATGAATCAGGTAAATGTGATGGTCAGGAGTGCCTGTTATCAGCTTCGGCTGGTACACCAGCTGCGCCCTTTCCTGGAAGTCAGGGACCTTGAGACCATGGTACATGCTCTGGTAACCTCACGTCTTGATTTCTGTAATGCACTCTATTTGGGGCTACCCTTGTGCTTGGTCCAGAAACTTCAACTAGTACAAAACATGGCAGCCAGACTGGTCTCGGGTACATCCAGAAAAGACCATATAACACCGATCTTAAGATCACTTCACTGACTGCCCATCAGTTTCCGGGCCCAGTCCAAGGTGTTGGTTATTACCTTTAAAGCCCTAAACGGCTTGGTTCCAACCTATCTTCAGGACCGCCTCCTTCCATATAATCCTCCCCATGCACTCAGGTCCTCTGGGAGGAATTTGTTGCAACCTTTAAAACCTAGGCTTTCTGTGACTGCCCAGAGGACCTTTTCCGCTATTGCTCCAAGATTATGGAACAGCCTGCCGGATGAGATCTGTCATATTACCACCCTCAATAGCTTTTAAAAAGCTCTTGAAATGGATCTCTTCTGGCAGGACTTTTTTGAACAGACACCTCACTAATAGCTGCTCCCTATTGTTTATTTTTGATATTTTTAAAGTAAGTTTCAAATTGTGAACTATCTCATTGTATTTTAAGGGGGTGGGATTGAGGGTTTTGGATGTATATTTTAAATGTTGTAAGCCGCCCCAATTGCGTTCCATAGAGGGGCAGGATATAAATAAATTTTATTATTATTAGTAGTAGACAACACAGCTGCGCTGGGCAGGACACATTTCTAGGATGGAGGACCATCGCCTTCCAAAAATAGTACTCTACGGTGAACTCGGCCACAGGTCAGTGTAAGAGGGGTGCTCCAAAAAAGTGTTACAAGGACTCCCTGAAACTACATCTTAGGCTCAGCCAAATTGATCACCAACAATGGTCCGCCCTGGCCTCACATCGGGAGGCCTGGAGATGCACTATCCACAATGCTGCAGCCTTATTTGAGAACTCATGCCGAACAAGTCTTGAAGGGAAACAACAACGCAGAAAGACTCACAACCCGGAAACATCATCCAAGGAGTCCTTCTGCTGTGCTTTCTGCAACTGGACTAGTTTATCTCGGATTGCCCTTTTCAGTCATCAGTGCATTTGCAGAAAGCGTGGGATGAGTCCTTCCTGAATCTTCATTTGTGAAGAAAACCCAGAGAGAGAGAAAGAGAGAGAGAGAGAGTAGTAGTAGTAGTATTTGAAGAGTTGTCATACTGAGGATGGAGAGAGCTTGTTTTCTGCTGCACCAGAGCCTAGGACCTGGAGCAATGGACTCAAGCTACAGGAAAAGAGATTCCACCTAAACATTAGGAAGAACTTCCTGACAGTAAGAGCTGATTGGCAGCGGAACGCACTGCCTCAGAATTTGGTGAATTCTCCATCTTTGGGGTTTTTTAAACAGAGGCTGGATGGCTATCTGTTGGGAATTATTTGATTGTGTATTCCTGCATGGCAGGGGATTAGACCATATGGGCCCTGTGGTCTTTTCCAACTCAATGATTCTATGAAAGCCTGTCCCCACTTGCATGACAGACCAATCACCTTTCAACTTCCTCCAGGCTCATAATGTGCAGCCCTGCAAAGAGGTTGTTCAGATGAGTGGTAATGTGCAGCACTGTACCATTAACAATAAAAAAAAAACCTTCATGGAAAACCATGAAGTCCCCTAATACTTGGTAAATGGAGGTTTTTTGTCCTCTGCCTCTGAAAATGCCAAATCTCCAGTGAAGATCATTGGGACAACAGATATTCCCCGCAAATTCTATGAGGAGTATTTTCATCATTTAGGCAAACCCTGTGTTGCAGGAGAAGAGCTGGTAAAAGGATGCTGTGGGGGGAGAGTTGGTAAAAGGAAAAAGCTAAATGAGCTAAATGGGGTGGATGGAGTGGAAGCCCAGGTCTCGGTTACATGATGGAAAAGAACTGAGAAGAATTTGCTAAGATTCCTAATTGTTTACATGTGCTGCACCACAAAGTCGTCTCTTTCAGAAAAAGGGGGGCACAAAAACCCATTAGTAGCATGATAAAGGATTTCAGAACTTTTCCCAACTTTTTTGAAAAATAGCGTGACTTAGCACATTATCGATTGTGTGAAATACCATGTTGAAAAAGTCTGTGTGAATTACCAGCAATCTTCCCAAAACAACAACAGCATTGCTGAGCCATGATTGGTTTATGTGACCACAGAGGGAGTGGACTTGTAAGAGATGGAGGAGCCTCAATTGAAAAGATTGAGCCACTGTTGTTGCCTCCCGGCTTTCTTGGCTGCTGCAGCTGAAGAATCCCCAGTTAGCCTGTGTTGGTGAGAGGGGGGGAGGGAGATTAGCAATCTTCTCCTCCAGCTGTTCGTTCCCTTGCACTCCTGTAATCCCGTTTCTGTGTGTGTGTGTGTGTGTGTGAGAGAGAGAGAGAGAGAGAGAGAGAGAGAGAGACAGGGAGCGTGGGTGAGGGGAAGGGCGGTTGAGGGGGGATGGTTCCTCGGAGTTGAAAGGCTGCCTCTTACCTCCCACCCTTCTCGCTTTGGGAAGAAAAGGGAGCACACCCTGCAAAGGCATGAAAACTTAGCAGGCATTCCTCTGGTAATCAGAGGAGGGGAAGATCCCAGCACTGCCTCTCTCTCCCTCTCTCGCTTTCCCTCCCTCCCTCTCAGCTTCCTGGCATCTTCCCCCAAATGTGCTTGGGAGACCACACCCCCAACTTTGCCTGTGTAAACTGCAAAGCGGAAAAATAAACAGAGCAACCTATTTCTCAGTAAATCATGTAAACTATCAATAAAGCGCAAACAAAACTATCACAATAAAAACTGCCATGTAACTGTTTCCCCAGTTAAATATAGATCAGGCTGAAACAGGCTGAACAATTACCAGTCTGGTAAGAGTTGAAGACCAGTAAAGTAGGAAAATGGTTGGGGGTAAGGAAGAGACATGAGTACACACTGGAGTCAGAGTGCTGCTCATGTGTTATTTATCTGAGAAAAACTGGCCAGTTTTGCTAATTCTTATATAAAACTCTTTATATGGCTTTGATTCAAAGTTAATTTTAGGGAAATGTACCTGGTCACCTCCTTCCAGTCTCAATTCAGTGAGAAAAGTTTTATGGAGGAATAGCGACTAGCATGAGGCCACCTGGTAAGGAAAACCAAAGTTTAGCTACCGAGTGATGAACTGTTCACAGCAACCATGAAAACAATGATGGGGTGAAATAATTGTGATCTGTACCAGTTAAGGAACCACCCTCTCCAATGAAATCAAGGGATTGGATCTCCAAGGAACTGCTTGTATCCTCTAATCAGAGGTGATATACCATTTACATGACCATTTGTGATGGTGTGAGTAGTACTTTAATTATCATAAACAGTAGTCATAGTAGTAATAGTTTTACCTAATAGCAGATGGTTGTGGAGCTAAATATTTCTCAAGAAAACTAGATCTTTTCTTCTTCTGAATGTTTATAGTATCTGAACATTATTTGGCTTTTTCAAAGACTGAACTACTACATAGATTCTGCTGTGAACAAAATTTTCTTTGAAAGATATTTTTTTTTATCCAGCTTTAAATTAAACTTTATTGCTGTCTCTCTCTTTCAGAGTGTGATCTTTGTATCTGGTGCCACCTTGGGCTGATGTATTTAAAAGCAATCTCAGCATGTAGCTATGTACTGATGGAGAGGTAATTACATTCCTCTCATGCTTTCACCCCTTTAATCTCCAAGCTAAACATAAACAAGATGCCACTGTACAAAAGAGTGATAAAATTCTCAGGCAAGGTATAACATGACAGTCTTACATTGTTGTAAAAAAAAATGTAGACTGCAGTATTGAGGGGCATTTTGGTGGATGCCAGACCACTACTCTTAATGGCTGGGTTTTATTCAGACTTACCTGGGAATAAATACTATTTGCCTGAATATGATTGGTCTACATACTAGATGAACCTGTACCCATTGAAAAGCAAATCCCCATACATATTTACTCAGATCATGATTAATTGGAATTGATTTTATTGCCATGGCAATTAATATACACTGCAATCTTAAACATGCTTACCTGCTTTGTGGAGGACTGTTTTGGGTACCGGTAACTGGAATTTACAGAGGGTTGAATTCAATTTAAAAAATCAGCGCAATATGTCAGCAACCCAATGGGGCACCATATTCTTTGTCAGTAGGCAAAGCTAACCTTTCAAAACTTGCATCTTTAGTAAATAGTAGGGAGGGAAAGAATATTTGAAAACATTCAGATAACAGGTGAAAAATGATGTTCCTGAGTGTTGGAGATTAGTAACTTTTCAAAGCTCTGCATTGTGGCATAGTTTATATGGTTCTCCAACACAGATATTCATAGGCTGCGTCTATACGATTAAAAAAAAATCCGTTTGGGAAGTAAAAAATCAAATAGGCAGCTGTTTGTATGCATACAATCTGCATACACAATTTTTTATCCCCCTAAACTCTGTATGAGCCCCCTTCCGCAGCTGGCTGGAGCGAGCAAGCCAAGCAGCAGTTTTAAATCTCCCACTGCTTATTATTATTATTATTATTATTATTATTATTTAAAAAGGTGCCTGCTTTGCGGACATTCGGTTTTCCCTATTTACAAAGTAAAATAAAAATAAAAATATATAAAATTCACGGACTTACCGGACTCTTGCTTAGCCGGGAACCCAACATGGCAGCCGCTCCCAATTCCCCTCCTTGCTAGCCCCGCCCCCTCTACTCAGCCAGCCAATCAGATTACACTGCCTGTTCGTATGTGTGCGAACGGGGCGTACAGATCATCAGCCATTTGAACGGCTGTACATATTTTATGCCGAGATCTGCTAATCTTCCCAAACAATGAATCCACGTAGTTTACGGGGGATTCGCTAGCCCCCCCTTCTGAATATCACGTATGAATCAGAATGCCTGTGTGTACGGAAGAGCGATCTTCCGAACGACATACATACTTTTTTTACCGTGTAGATGGGACCTTAGTGAAGTGGTTTGAAGATAAAAGGAATTCAGTAGACAAGAAAGCATTAATCTTCTTGCTGACTAATCAAACTCATAGGATTATATTTGATTTAGCTAGGTTATTGCTTTCATTTTCTGGCTCTTAAAAAGAAATAAGTTGAATAGCATATGATTGACTGCCAGTACTTTGTTTAACAATCCAGGATTATCAGTCCCAAATGGGCAGAACTTCTTTTGGTAATACCACTAATTTAGAAGATTATCAGACAGGCCCGTTGCTAGTGTCCCTGTCCTGCCAACCCGCACCCGACACACTCACGACACACTCCCATCCCTGTAACACTTAAATATTTTTTTTCAGACACTTACCTTATTCTGATATAGAAACTGCTCCCCCTCCTCTCGGCCGTCTGGGAGTGAATGCAGCTGTTATAAAGCATAAAACAAATTCCGCCCATTCTCGCAAGAGAACAATTGCACGGGAAATAAAAATAAAAGTAAAAAACAGAAACAAAAAAAAACACCCAAGCCCCAAAACATACTTTTAAAATTACAAGTAACCCAGGGAGGGGAGGGAAGGTGTCACTTACCTCCTCATCCCGATTGCACCCGGAAGTGTCCAGCAGGAACCTCCCACCACTGCTGGCATCGCACCACCATAATGGGGTGCAGGTTCAGATGTCTTATGATTCCATCACAGAGATGGAGCAGGCAACTTATTAACAGTTTAAGCCATTAATAAGAGGAAGCGGAGGGGGGACAGGAGAAGAATGGGATGATGGCATGATGGGGACGACATCGTCTGGAAAAAAAAGGCTTCTAACGATCTCCTGTCACCCCTATGCTGGCATAATTGGTACATGTGATAATCTCCAGATGTATATTTTCTTAATATTTTTTTAGTCTGTTCCTTTTGTTCTCGTATATTCAACAAATTATTTTGTGCCTTTTTTTGGCATTAGTTTTCCCCATTAAGCATAATTGTTTTTATCTTATCTTTGCATAAGATAGGAGATATGCACTGAACAGAACAATGTGTCCCTCTGCTAATAGAATGACTGCCAATAACATTATGCTGTTGAAATTCATTGAAATACCCACTTATTTAAAAGTACACTACACTTAACTACATGGAACTTGTTTCTAAAAAGGCACATATAGGTTTGTGATGTACGTCTACTTAAATCCAGAGTCAGCTGGGACTAATGTTTCATCCATTTAAATAGGTACACTTACTCAGGACAGAAAAAGGATTTATTCCATTGTTATTATTATTGCTGATGCTGATTATTTATTGAGCTATTCTCTTAACAACACCCAAGGCACTGTCTATAAGATAAATCAAAACATTAAAAGGGTAAAACAAAAGAAATGAAGTAACAACTAAAAACTAGGGCTGTGCAATGCTTTTGACAAAGTGGTAGATGCATATCTCTGCTTGCGCAAACAGTACATACCATATTGTTTCTCGGTGCAGTACTTTACCTTTGAGCATTGCCTCTGGCCTTTAGCTGTACTCTTTAGTACTGCTGTCTGAAATCTGAGTCTTGGGCATGCTCCATGGGGCTTTGACATGCTGTCCCTAATTTTATGA
Source organism: Gambelia wislizenii (assembly GCA_030847615.1). Taxonomy (NCBI): domain Eukaryota; kingdom Metazoa; phylum Chordata; class Lepidosauria; order Squamata; family Crotaphytidae; genus Gambelia; species Gambelia wislizenii. The sequence goes on along the minus strand of JAUMIR010000003.1, from coordinate 223,381,373 downwards.
AGGCTGTCTGCCTGGGAAAAGTACCTTATTTTTTCCCCTTTCTCTTCAGATGCCTTTACTCCTTAGGTCTGTCTCAAGAGGTAGTGCAACTACTAAAGAAAGTCAAAGAAGAAAGCACAAAAGCAGGCTTAATGCTGAACATTAAGAAAAAAAAATAATGGCCACAGAAGATTTACACAAATTCAAAATAGATGATGAGGAAATTGAAACAGTGAAAGTATTCCCATTCCTTGGATTAATCATATCCCAGAATGGAGACTGCAGCTAGAAAATCAGAAGACTGAGACTGGGAAGGACAGCTATGAAATAACTGGACAAGATCAAAAAATGCAAAGATATAAAACTGAGCACTGATCAATCAAACCATCCTATTTCCCATCACCGTGTATGGAAATGAGAGAAAGCTGATAAGTAGAAAATGAACTCATTTGAAATATGGTGTTGGAGAAGAGTCCTGTGGTTTCTTTCCATGGATGGCCAAAAAGACAAACAAATGGGTCTTAGAACAGATCAGGCCCAAACTGTCTTTAGAAGCCAAGATGAACAAATTGAGTCTGTCATGCTTTGAACGCATCATGAGAAGAAACAACTCACTAGAAAAGTCAATAATGCTAGGAAGGATGGAGGGAAAAAGAGGAAGACTGCACAGTAGGTGGATAGACTCAAATCAAGGAAGACACAGGCCTGAACCCACAAGACCTGAATAGGGTGGCCGAGGACAGGGGTCTCAGAGATGTCTCATCCATAAGGTCACCATGACTTGAAGCTGACTCGAAAGCAGTTAGCAACAATAACATGGATTTTGAAAAAGAAAAAGAGCTGCACAGCAAAATGCATAGATGTGTAAAAGCCAAAGTATAATTTCATTCTGGTTCAGGTGTTATCTCAGGAAGTTCAGATTAGGTAGGTTCATATTAAAATATGAACCAAATTTATTTCATCCTCACTCCTATTTGTAGCTGAAATAGGATGGGTGAGGTATACTCTGGGAAGTATTAGACAACAATCTGACAGCTGTGTTTTGATCCAGTTTCCAGCTGTTTTTCAAGGTAGCCTCGTGTAGAGACCATTGCAGTAATTCAGCTATGAGTACAACATGAATGACTTATGGCACTTCTAATCTTCAAATACTAGTCTGTCACCTCCACTCCCTGCCTAGGACTGAAAGACAGGAAATAGAGGTATTAAAAAAATACTAATGAGACTTCAATCCAAATCTCTGAATAACCTCCTTGAGTGTTTTTTTTTTTTTAATGTAGATGCTGTTGAAAAACACAGGAGACACATTGAAAACATCATACAACCAACAGGAGTGTCAGCTAACACTTTCTGAGATCAATCCTCCAACTGCAGTTGGAACTACTGAAGAGCAGTGACCCAATATTCAGTTTCTGCAAGGCAACCCAGAAGGGAACAAACATCAATGGTTTTGAAAGTGGCTAGGAGGTCCAGGAAAATCAATATTCTCATTCCTGCCCATCCCCTTGCGTATATCATCCACCAGAGCAATTTAGTTCCCATACCAGATGGGAAACCAGATTAGAAAGGATCTAAACAATTCATTCCTTTCCAGTCCAGTACCCTTAAATAGGCTGACAAGGGAGTTCCAATAGGGAGTCCATGTCAGGAGTTAGAGACTGAACTCCAGAGAAAATGGCCAAACAACTGCTGAGTCATGATGGCTGAGGCCAAGGAACTGCCAAGTCATGCTAGCCTTGGAACCACAGCTGCTGAAGAAGGTTACTAGAGGGTATAGCTTCTGGAGTGCAAGATCTGATGTAATGCACCCATGTGGTTGAGTAAGCCAATGCCTGTAAATGCATATAAAAGCAGGCTCAGTTCAGAGCTCATTCTCTTATGATTCTTGGATGTCTGGTGAAGCAGTTTGTCTGCTGAGTGTAAATATCTGTATATATTGCAACTGCTTGAACTTGAAGATAAAAGTGCCTCCTGTTTATTTGGATGTTAAAACACTCTGTGTGTGAGTATTCTTGGGAACGGGTTGCTGCTAAGTCTGCTGAGATTTTTTTGGCTTCTGCCAGGGATTGAGTGTCCTGTCATCCCCTGACAGTCCAAAATTCCTGTCATGTAATTTGCTGGCAAAGAGGAAGTCTTACAGGGCCTGTTTTGGGAGCTATGAGGGTGGGAGCCTGCCGCTATCTGCTTCCCTTAATCCCCAAGGTAAGGCTTCCCTTTTACTTGGGGAAATGGAAGTTGGGAACTGCCATGGAAAGCAGGAGTGTTAGTGGTGGAGCTTGAGCCCTAACTGGAGATAAGTCTGCTTGAGGCACTTTGCTTGCCTTGAATTGGGATTCCTCTTTGGTACAGAAGGGATAACTGTATGGGATCCCCAGCATTTATAAAGTTTACATTGTGAATCATAACATCCAAAATCACCCAGCCAGCATGGGCTAGGGATGTAGACATCCAACTGCTTCATCCTCACATGTTAGAATAAATACTTTGCACAGTTTCTTTCCTGCTGTGCGAGAAAACAAATATTTCTATGCAGTTTTTGCTTCATATTTGCACATTTCAAATTGTGGTGGTGGTATGTATGTGTTTGTATGTAGAAAAAAATAGTTCTATAATATATTCCTGGAAACAGTGTTTTTTTCGGTGAAAAATGGTTTTGGTTGTGGGGGTTTTGTTTTTTGGTATGGAACAATTTGTGTGTGTGGGGGGACACTTTCCAGAAGCACATGTGAACTATTGTGCAAAAATACTGTTTTTGTATGTGCAAAGCTCACCAATTTTGCACAAAGGGAACCATGTGTCTTTCTGAAACAGGTTGTTGTTTTTTGTTTTTTTTTGTATGTGAAAAACATGATTTTCACACACAGACACAGACACACAATGGCCCATGTATATTTCTGTACATAATAATTTCCTGAAACACTTTGGGATATGTGAATGCCAGGTAAAAACAATACAAAATTCTCACCTCTGTATTTTTCTTCACAGCTGGGTATCCTAAATGTTGGGACATCCATTTTTGTGAGGGGGTGGGGCAGAAAATGAATAAGGGTGAATATTCTTTCCATCTCTAATGAGACACTTTACCAACCTATTTTTACTATATCTAGTCAGAATTTATGTTTTGAGGGGTTGAGAGCCTATTAACATTTGGTGGATGTCTTCCCACTATTGCTATATTGTCTCACTGGGGTCAGCTAGAAGGGAAAATTAACAGCGGATATTTGTGCTTTAACTCACTATTGCAGCAGCATTCATTTGTCTTTACAATTTTTTCTCTCAAGATTGCTGGTGTGGGAAGCTATCTGTATTTGAAGTTCACATCGAGCATGTTCGTGAATAAAGATAGTGGCTGCGAGTGAATTACTCACATTATTATTCTCCAAAAGCTCCAGCCATTGCACATTTCCACCCCACCTCATTAAATCCAAGATGGGGGAGACTGATCTTCTTAAGAAAAAAAAAAACTTTTGTTTTTGCTTTACTGCTTGAACATTGTGCACATTTGCTTCCATGAAAAGCAACATTGGCTGCTCTGGCCACTTCATCGCTGGCAAGCCTGCCCCCATACATGCAATCACATTTTAACTTCTGGAACATGCCCCAATTCAAATTGGTTGTTCAAATGGGCAGGAATGTGCATTTCTGTGTATTATTATTTTTTTAAACTTCATGAGAAACGATGAAGTTTCTCGTGGAGTACAAGGCTGTTATCGTGGAGTCCATGGAGGGATCTCATCAGGATAAAAGGTATTCCCCTTGCATTCTGTGATGATATTTTCATCATCTGGAAACACCACTGTCTCTGGAGCTGCCTATTTCTGTAATATCTGGCTGGAGGATTCTGGGTTTACATTCCAAAAAGTTGTGTCTCAAAGTTCTGATAAGTGCCTCCCCCAAGTAGTCATCTTTGCTCTACAAATAATAGAGATGGACATAGAACTCAAAATTATCAGAACAATACAAACTTCAGTAAGAAATATGTGCTTGAGTACAAGGTTGCTCCCTCTCCCAAAACACTAGAAAGAACATCTTTGAGTGGTGATGGTGAGAGAGACTGAGTGAGGGTGAGGGTGTATGGAAGATTTGCTTCTGAGGCTATGTTGACTGATCTGAGTTCTTGCTTGTAACATTTTGCCAACCGCTTTTCCAAAGTGTATCACAGTGGCATTGATTCCTACTTGGAACTGTTGAGGGTTGGCTCTGCTCTAGCTCCTGGAACATGCTTCTTGTAGGCTGTCACCCTAACAAATACACAATAACTGGCTGAAGAAATGAGAGCGTGTGTGATGGGACTGTATTTGGATACTAAATATTGACACTGCAATAAGTGCATGCCAGGTTACTATGGTTCAGTGCATCAGGCTTAATATTGAAAAAAAAATCTAAAAGAGCTGCTTCAGCTGTGTAGAATTTAGCTCTTGGCTCTGGCGACTCGCAATTAATTTCCAAGAAATAGGCGGGAGAGGGGATTATAAGAATGTTCTGCCCAGCCTTTTGGATCTTCATTGTACTCACATTGCTTGTCAAATGTGTTTTTCTGTCTCAGCAAAGTTCATGATAAAAACCAAAATGAAGAGAATAGAATATATGATCTATTATCTTCATTTTGGTCAACAGGCCATTGCCCGTTGACTATATATATATATATATATATATATATATATATATATATATAGTGTAATCTAAACTGTCCTTCAAAAGGTAAAACAAAAGCTCAAGTTGGCTAAAAAAGAAAAAGAAAGAAAGAACCCAGTAACAGTACAAATAATTTAAAATCACTGGGAATAAAATATTTCAAAAGCAAGCTCAGTGGTTTATAGTTGCTGGTTAACTCAGTGTTTACTTTCCAGAAGACAGAATTTAGGTGGCTGCCTAGAGAAGAAAAAATAGTTGCTACTGGAATTAGTTTAACCAATTGTGATATGTATGTGTACACACATGTAGTTTAGATTGTATGCCTTTGGCAGGACCTACTGTTTTTGGTTATTTTATTGTAAATCACCATGTACATTGATGGTGCTATATAAAATAATAATAATAATAACTGATGTCCAACTGGGATTTTAAAGAGTATTTGGAGCTGAGGGGTGAGTAAAACTTGTGCTATCAGGCTGACCATTGCCCGTTGACCAAATGCCAATTTTGGGCATTGACTAATTGAGCCTCCCCATTCTTTCAGTTGGGTTTTGATGAGTGGAACAATGGGGCTAATTATTTTCAGACTAGAGCACATTTACCAGCTGTTGCATAAACAATAAACAAGTTGAGATATTCCACTTTCAGGTCTTATGTATGGCCACTTAAGAAACATTGTTGGTTGCTTAAAATTTCTTCTTTGTTATAGGTTTATAGAGAAAAGGAGGCAGGTATTGATATGTGCCCACAGCATTAATATCTTGGCTTCCAGGCAAACATGTTCCAGTCATTTCAGCTCTTAGTTTAGGATGCATGAGAAGGCAGTCATTGAAGCAACAGCGTTGATAGTTAACATTTATGTTACATGTTTATATGGTGCACCTCATAAAGGTGAGGAGCCTGTTGTTAATATGTGACTGCAGCATGGCAGAATTAAGGCTGAATGGCCTAGAGAGGCATGGAGAAAGATGCCTAACCTACTGTACTGGGCATTGGAGATCCTTACCTTTATAAGAGTTATGTTTGGCCTCTTAAGTGCTGACTTATAATTTGCACTTTACTAATGTTGTTCTCTTTTCCAGATTCTAGGTCTTGTCTGCAAATGTGGTGGGCCCTGATTTATGGCCATGGTATGGTTTACTGGGTGGTGTGCTAGGTCTGGAACTGCCATTTTGTGGCTCAACCGGGGTTGAGCAAGTTTGCCACAATGGAGTGACTGGTGAGAAGAGGCCTCCACTGGAATGGTTTGCTGCCTTTTGTGGTTGAGAAGCTCCTTGGACCTCCTCCACATGTTTTAGTTGATCACCATGGTGGGGAATGACTTGAGCTTGCTCAAAGGCAAGGCCCTCATTTTAAAGGCTCAGCATGATGTTCATGATATTCAAGGCAGATGGCCTGGTGTTACCCTTGCATGGCTGCTTTTTCCCCATGCCAACTTTGGCATGGTGAGGGGGATCCCTGATGTCTTGACCTTGCCTGTAGAAAGGTGAATAGGGAAGACTGTAATGCCTCAAATAAGGGGTTGGACCACTTTCTCCAACATCCCACAATAGTTTTCCAATGGCCAGAGCTCTACAGTGTTGATGCCGTTCATCTGTCAGATGAGGGTAACATGTTGTTCCTAGGAGATTTGCAACAGAGGATGAGGACCATGTTGGCTGGCCTGGTGGGGGAAAGAGACTAAGCAGACACTTTCCCCTTTCTGTGGCAGGTAGTGGGGGGAGAATATACGAGTCCAGTCTATACCTCGCACCCTTTTGCTGAAGGGTAGGGCTCTGGAATGGCCTCTTTAGATCCTTGACCTAGGATTTTGGGGAAGGAGTCTATGTTTGAGGCTGACCTGGAGGTTTGCTCTCACTTATACAGTACTGTGACTTGGGTGGGAGTGCCCTGGGTTTACCTTCCAGTAAATGGCCAGCTGGAGAGCAACCCAATTGTTGGATTGCCCTCGGGGCTTCAGTGTTTCACCCAAAGGAAGGCTGAAGAGGTAGTCAAGGGTTGACACCTGGTCTCAACTGGGCCCACATCAGGGTGCTCCCCTCTCTTGCTCTTTTCCAAATTCAACATAAATTAAATAGGTATAAATCAAATAAAGTGGCTCTATTTAACCCAGCTTTCTGTGCCTGGTCTCATTATTCCATGATTGGTCATTGATAATCATGATGATGAAATGCTGGCTGGATGAAACAATGGAACGAAATTCAGGTCTCACCAAGAAATAGAGGAAAGGAGCTAGAGATTCCAGCAGATGGCTGCTGGTTGACCTAGGTATAGGGACTAAATTTGGGTGAGGAAGCTGTAATGGAAAGATTGTCAAAGGCCTATCCAGTCATATGGCCAGTTAAAGATGTAGGTGCAATAAATAGGAACACCTTAACTTCAGCTTCAATACAACATTTAAACCATGGTAATTTCCTGTTAATTTTATATCTCCTCTTCTTCTTCTTCTTCTTCTTCTTCTTCTTCTTCTTTTGGTATTGTGGCCTTGTAGGGTGTTCTTTTTTCCTTCAGAATGAGCAGGGATGATGATGATGATGATGATGATGATGATTCAAGAGAAGGGAACCTCAGGATTGGGGCTCAATCTGGCTCTCTTGAATTTCTAGTCTGGTCCTCTGGGTTTATCCAGGTGGCCATGCTCACTTCCTCAGGATATCATCCTTGGTAGTTTCCCAGGTTTTGTATGGGGTTTTCCTTCTAAAACATTGCAATGCCTCCCTTAATGGCTGGCCCTTGTGAGTTTTAAACTACAATATAGTGGGATTGTTTTGTCCCACATTTTTGTCCTCATCCCTGCCCAGCACTGGACTAAGGCTGCTGAGAAGTTCTCAGAAATCAAAACTGAATCACTGGCTGAGATTCCTTGCCCCTATTTTAAGTCATAGTGCTGCTACTTTTCAGCCTACTTTAACCTGTCAGTCTTATCTAGTGTGCTTTACCCTGCACCCAGCTGTTTTCCTCTTGTTTGCCATTATTAATACATGTTTTTCTTTTCAAATGATTTAAGGTCTTGCCTCCCACCTAATCTTTCTTCTTTGTATTGGAGGCTACTTCTAGCTTTACAGTGGCACAATTTCAGAATTCTTTCTTTCCCATTTCCTCTGCCTCCTGTGCCACCTAAAAATGGCTCCAGAAGGTTCTCCAAGCCTCCATGGCTGGTTTGAGGAGCACACAGGGGACTATAAGGAGGTGTCTTCCCCTGATTTCACTTTCCTGCCTGTGGAAGTCGCTTAATTAGTGCCCTTAATTATCTAAATATGGGAGAACTACTTGACTGTAATGGCTGTTTCATAGTAAAATAGGCTGTCACAGAGAGTGGCAGAATCTCCTTCTTTTGGGGCTCTGTAAACAGAGTTTGGGTGGCCATTTCTCTGGAGTCTTTAAGTTGTGTATTTCTGCATGGCAGGTGGTTGGACCAGAAAGTCTTGTGGGCCCTTTCAACTCTGTGATTCCATGGGTGCATCTTCATTGTAGAAATAATGCAATTTAACATCACTAGAAGTGCTGTATCTCCGTCCTATGGAATCCTAGGATTTGTAGTTTTACAGGGTCTTTAGCCTTCTCTGCCAAAGAGTGCTGGTGCTTCACTAAACTACAAATCCCAGGATTCTGTAAGATGGAGCCATAGTAGTTAAAGTGGTTGCAAACTGTATTATTTCTACAGGGTAGATACACTCTGTGACTCTGTCATTCTACTGCAGTTTGCAGTCATCTTCTGTCACATTATCTTTGTTCCCTCTGACTGTAGCAATGGGTATTTTCCTGCCACTGTTGCCAAATTATTTCATTGTTTTTACTTTTCCGCTTTTGAAGATTGCATTCTCTGACTCCTCTGTCCTCTTAGACTATCTTTGTTTGCTATCTAACAGAATCAGTTGTCATGTTGACATCTGTGCTATCTAGCTCTAGACACAGCACTCACAGAAGAGCTGAGTCATGTCATTTCCCCAACATCTTAGTATTGCAATTCAGGTCAAAACTAGACATAACTATGGCACTTATGGGAGTTTAAAGCTAATTCTTCCTCAACAGATGACATAAACAGGAGAGGAGTTTGTATGTTTAGTTTAGTTTAGTTTAGTTTTTTTTTAAAAAAAAATAGGAGTCTAAGGAGTGTATAGTGAGTAGTTCTTAATCATCCCATGAATGTTTTATTTTTATGCCTATTTAAATTAATGAGACTTTAGTCCCAGCTGACCTTGGATTTAACCAGACATACACCACAATCCTCTATGTGTCTGTTTAGAAACAAGTTCCATATAGCTAAGTATCATGTTTTATTTTTAAATTAGACTCTCCTACCGCTATGTTATGATTGTCTTTGAGTGCAAATTTGTACTAAAAAATAAGGATGATGCTCTGGTGGCACAGTGGTTAAATTCCAGTACTGCAGCCACAATGTGAGTTTAATCCCAAGAGCTCCAAAGTTCACTCAGACTTCTATCTTTTCATAGGTCTATAAAATGAGTAGCCGGCTTATGGGGGAATTAGCTAACACACATTTGAAATAACTTAGGAGATTTTCACATAGGCTATATATCCTGTGGCAGGAACAGGACAGGATCGGGAAAGGTTTTCCCTCTGGGACGACATTGACCCCATTCTGTCCTGCATCCATCCTGCTCCCATAACTGTTCCGGAACAATGTAATCATGATTTTTCATCATGAATAGACCTCCCGTTCCATTGCTATCACACAATCATGGGTGTGCAAACAGGAGCCATGTTCCTGTCTGAAATGACAGCCGTGGAGGGGAAGTCCATTCCAAGCACTTCCTGGTACAATCTGGACATCCAGGTAAATGGCACCCTTTATTTTACCCTCCCTGTTTTGATTGTGTGATTTAAAATGTGTTTTTGTGCTTGGTGAACTGATTTTATGTTTGGAGGAATTTTATTTTTTAAATTTACTGCCCAGCTGTTATCATGCGACAACGTGGTAACATTTCAGATGGCCGGTCGTAAAAGCAGCCTTACGATGGCTGCATTTACGGCTGGCCAGTGAGGGGAGGGGGAGCCCGTTCCTGCCGCAGAATTAAGGTAAGTGTGTGACAGATTTACATTATTCTATGGCAGGAACGGGAGAGGAGGTGGCAGGGCAGTAATGGGGCATTTTTGCCCCGTGTGAAAATCTCCTTTGAGAGTGCCTAGTGCACTATAAAGCAGTGTAGATGTGTAAGTGTTATTGCTCTAACTTGTAAGCTGCTCTGAGAGCCTTTGTGGCTAAAGAGAGGGGTATAAATACTCTAATAAATAAATAAATAAGGATGGGAAGAATATTCAAAAATATATTGTTAAAGCATGTCATTCAAGTGTCTACAAACCCTGACAAGAATAATCTTAGACTGATATGAATCTTCACAGTTTGGGACTTATTCTCTGCAAAATTTGTACATGGTTGTTTGGCACACAAAACAGCATTTTCTGCACAGAAAGCAATATTTATGCATGAGGCCATTATTTCCTGTGCAGAAAATGCTGTTTTTGGTACAAATCAACCACATGTGAATTTTGAATAGAATAATTCCCAGATTGTGAAAAGACTTCAAAAACTACATGGTTTTCAAAGACTTTCTCACAATGGCAAGAAAATTGTTAATATTACTTATTGCTTCCTTCAAGAAGAAACTTTAGTGGAAAAAAATACATCCTTACAAGAAAATCACTAAATTCTTACCACCCATGAGAAAGGTGAGATATTTTCTGTTGGTCTCAAGACTATTTTTGAATTCTGAAATAGATGGGGCTGTAGGACTTATCTGTGGCTGTTTTGCAGTCCAGAGCAGGGCACACAGGTCCAGCAATCTCCTGGCATGGCTCCATGCTGGGTATCTCCTTCCCAGCATGCTTTGTGGCCTGGCTTTCTGGGAGGAGAGGGCAGGAAGCTCAGCCAAGGAGTTTCAAGGCTGGCTTGAACTCTTTGGCTGAGAGGCTTTACCCTCGTCAGATTGGGGGGTGTATAGAGAGCTGCTTTCCCTCTAGTCAGGCAGTTCTCTCCTGAGTATCAGGGATTGCAGATCAAGGAGGAGTAGGAGTAGAAGCAGTGGGGGAAAGGCAGCAACAGCAGTGAAGAAGATGAAGTGGCAGTAAAGAGGAAGAGCCCACAGCAGTGTGGAACAGCAGGAGAATGGAGTGGAAGAAGTCAAGTCAGGCAGTGTAGTTTTGACCATCAAAGAAACCCCTTTCCAGGGCTGCTGAATCTCTGGGAGGGCAGAGTCAAAAACACCCAACCCATTTGAGCTATGCTGAGCTAAGATCTTTCATTATAACAGAACTTATCATGGGTCTAAGAGCTGTTCACATAAAGGGGGATGTGTGGGAGGCAAGTGGCATTACAGTGATCCCTCCCATAACCATTCTGTTTGTGCAGCTCTCTTTCTCCACAAAGGGGTAGACATTCCTGGCTGCTGGGTTGGCTGAGCAATCATTGGTCTGGTGCAGTGAGGCCACCTAGGGTTGGAAACTCTAGTCTTTACAACGGATTTTATTTACTCCTTTTGGGCAATTGTTTGCTGCCCTAATGGCTATTGTGACTTCTAGGGACCCTAATTCCTATCTGGCTGCTCCATCAAGCCAGGTTTGTTTTCCTGGGAACTAACAGCAAGCACAAGTGGCCTCATTGTGTCATTTGAGGGTGTTGTCTTTTATCTTTGTTATTTCTCCAGGTCTGCAGGAACATGCCTCCTAGGAAGGTGCAGTAAATACAGGCAATCCTACCTAGAATCCAGGGAAAGGCAGTCAGAAGCCAGGTGTCTTGGGCAGAGATCTTCAAGAGGGGCACCATGAGCATGGATACCATATACACACACCAGAATTCTTCAGTAAGGACTCAGCAGTGCTCTTGTGCTGGTGGGACTCTCATAGCCCCTGGAGTTGTTGGTAGAAAAGGTGGGGCCATTGGAGTCTCAAGATTTAGTGTCTGCCATTACACCAGGCTCTGGTCCAAGGGAGAGTGAGGCTAGGACACCACAACCCTAGATGAGCAAGAGGCCCAGGGGCAGAAGGAGGCAACATTCACCATCCAGCATTAGCAATAACAGTATAAACACCTCTTCCTTGGACAAGGAAGCCATGAGCAGATTGGCTTGAAAAAATTTGTTGAACATCAGGAATAAAAGAGGAGGCAAGAAGCACAGAAGGATGTGAGTTAGAGAGGTTTCTGACATCAGGAGAGTCCTGCCTTGACAGGGGTAATTACTGAAGAGTGACAGTAAATGTGTCTGGATTGGCCTCATGGGCTATTAGGATTAGAAAGAAAGGAGTTCAGGCAACTTGAGTCTGAGGAGGGGGATTGGGATGGTGAGAAGGAGGGGTCCAAGGGGAGGTCTTTGGCCACCTTCATGGATCATGAAGATCTCCAGGTATTCACCTTGATGAAACGTCCAGGGATAAGATTTGGTGGGGTATTATGTAGATGTTTTCTCTTTGTTTAAACCAGAAGGGGAGGGAGAGTGCTCACCAAAGTTGGAGAAAAAGGAGGGCAAAGGTGAAGACATTGGATATTCTTTCAACAACTGGCTAGCAGGCCTCACGTCCTTCATGGATGTAGTGCAGTCAGCTTACCTGGAGATGGGTTGGTATCTCTCCAACCACCTGGGCAATGTCATAGAATCATAGAATTGCAAAGTTGGAAGAGACCACGAGGGCCATCCAGTCCAACCCCCTGCCATGCAGGAAATCATGATCAAAGCATCCCCGACAGATGGCCATCCAGCCTCTGTTTAAAGACCTCCAAGGAAAGCGACCCCACCACACTCTGAGGGAGTGTGTTCCACTGCCGAACAGCTCTTACTGTCAGAAAGTTCCTCCTAATGTTGAGGTGGAATCTCTGTTCCTGGAGCTTGCATCCATTCCTCCGTGTTCCAGTTTCTGGAGCAGCACAAAACAAGCCTGCTCCGTCCTCAACGTGACACCCCTTCAAATACTTAAACAGGGCTATCATATCACCTCTTTACCGTCTTTTTTCCAGGCTATACATACCCAGCTCCCTAAGTCTTTCCTCATAAGGCATGGTTTCCAGACCTTTCACCATTTTAGTCACCCTTCTTTGGACACACTCCAATTTGTCCATATCCTTTTTGAATTGTGCTACCCAGAATTGGGCACAGTATTCTAGCTGAGGTCTGACCAAGGCAGAATAGAGCGGTACTATTACTTCCCTTGATCTGGACACTATACTTCTATTGATGCAGCCCAAAATCGCATTGGCCTTTTTAGCTGCCGCATCACACTATTGACTCATGTTCAACTTGTGGTCTATTAGGACTCCTAGATCCCTTTCGCATGTAGTCTCATTCAGCCAGGTCTTCCCCATCCTATATCTATGCATTTCATTTTTTCGCCCTAAGTGCTGTACCTTACATTTCTCCGCATTGAATTTCATTTTGTTAGCTTTGGCCCAGCTCTCCAGTCTATCCAGGTCATTCTGAATTTTGATCCTGTCCTCTAGGGTATTAGCTACTCCTCCTAATTTGGTGTCATCTGCAAATTTGATAAGTATGGCCCTAATTCCCTCATCCAAGTCATTGATAAAGATGTTGAATAGCATTGGGTCCAGGACCGAACCTTGTGGCACCCCACTGGTCACATCTTTCCAAGATGAAGAGGAGCCACTGCTGAGCACCCTTTGGGTTCAGCCGGTCAACCAGTTACATATCCATTGAACAGTTAACTTGTCTAGCCCACATTTTACAAGCTTGTTTGCAAGAATGTCATGGGGAACCTTGTCAAAGGCGTTACTGAAATCAAGGTATGCGATATCCACAGCGTTCCCTTCATCTACCAAGCTGGTAATTTTATCAAAAAAAGAGATCAGATTAGTCTGGCATGACTTGTTTCTCTGAAACCCATGTTGACTTTTTGTGATTATGGCATTGGCTTCTAAATGTTCACAGACTCTCTGTTTAATGATCTGCTCTAGAATCTTCCCTGGTATTGATGTCAGACTAACTGGACGATAATTGTTGGGATCTTCTTTTTTCCCCTTTTTGAAGATGGGGACAATGTTGGCCCTCTTCCAGTCTGCTGGGACTTCTCCTGTTCTCTAGGAGTTCTCAAAGATTATTGCCAATGGCTCTGAGATTATTTTTGCCAGCTCTTTTAATACTCTTGGATGTAGTTCATCTAGTCCTGGAGATTTAAATTCATTTAGATTAAGAAGGTATTCCTGTACTTCCTCTTCGCTTATTCTGAGCTGGATTTCCCCTATTGTGTTCTCTGTTCCATTATCCTCAGGTTGGTCACCCTTTTCCTTTTCTGAAAACACTGAGGCAAAGAAGGTGTTGAGTAATTCTGCCTTTCCTCTGTTCCCTGTTAGCATTTTGCCATCTTCTCTGTGTAGTGGTCCTACCATTTCCTTCTTCCTCCTTTTGCTGCGGACATACCCCAAAAACCCCTTTTTATTGTTCTTAACCTCTCTAGCAAGCCTGAGCTCATTCTGCACTTTAGCTTTTCTGACTTTACCCCTACACGTGTTCGCTATCTGTTTGAATTCTTCTTTAGTGATCTCCCCCTTTTTCCATTTCCTGTACATGTTCCGTTTAAAACTTAACTTCATTGAAATTTCTTTAGTCATCCATCCTGGTTTCTTGAGACCCCTCCCATTTTTCTTCCTCAATGGTACTGTTTGAAATTGTGCCTTCAGTATCTCCCTTTTGAGAAAGTCCCATCCATCTTGAGGTCTCTTTTCTTTTAGTATTCCTGACCATAGGATCACCCCCAGTGTTTCCCTGAGTTTAGTGAAATCAGCTCTCCTAAAGTCGAGAATGCGTGTCTGACTATGCCTGGCTTCTCCTTTGCATTGTATAACAAACTCCAGGAGAACATGATCACTCTCAGCTAAGGATCCCACCACTTGCACCCCATTAACCAGGTCATCCCTGTTGGTTAGGATCAGATCTAAAATAGCTGACCCCCTTGTTGCCTCTTCCACCTTTTGGACCATGAAATTGTCTTCCAGGCAAGTAAGGAATTTGCTAGACCTTGAAGTTTTGTCTAGTTAGATTGCCAGCAAATATCAGGATAGTTGAAGTCACCCATCACTACTACATCTCTCCTTTCTGCATGTGTGGTCATCTGTTCTAGAAAGGCATCATCCAATTCCTCCGTCTGACTTGAGGGTTTGTAGTAGAGTCCCACAATAACATCCCTGTTGTTTCCCTCCCCTTTAATTTTTATCCAGATGCTCTCCACCTGGCTTCCAGTATTGATGTCGTGGATCACTTCACTGGTGTAAATATCCCTGACATATAATGCTATTCCTCATCCTTTCCTGTTTGGCCTGTTTCTCTTATAAAGGTTATATCCCTCTATTCCTACATTCCAATAATGAGACTCATCCCACCAGGTTTCAGTAATGCCTATTATGTCATACTTGCTTTGTAGTGCTAGGAGTTCAAGTTAAGGCAATTGTCCTTAAGGCAATGTCCTTGGTGGAAGATGCAGCAGTCCTAGAATACACCACTGTCTTTAGAAAATGAGCTTCTCGGAGTGACAGAGACAGACGGGATTTAATAAGTGACCAACTTTGGCTAATGATGGTTGGCCCACACATCAAAGGACAAGGGAAAGTTTCCAAGCCTTTTTGTTGGGCAGGCAAGAAGAATTCCTGGTTTTGGGGAATTCAGTCAGGGAAAATGCATGCACTCCTGATGCAAGCTTGAGGACAACTGTGAGCTTTGCCTCAGACCATATTCTAGATTGGCATGCTCCTGCCCTTTGGGCATGCAACAGCCCTTTCATACAGGATGCCCCACTTCAGTGGGTAATGGAAAAAAGGAAGGAGATAACAGCATAGGGTTGTTACCAGGCAGGGTGATTCAAAGTAGTGGGGCCAGGGGAGGGGGTAGCTTGCACCCCTTTGCAGTTGGCAGCTTTGTTTCCACTGTTACAGCTTTATCCAAACAAAAAAGCTGCTAGTTTTATTAAGAATGGTTTTGCAGGCAGGTTCATGGGTAGTGTCTGATTCTGGTAATCTGAAATCAGTAATCTGAAACCTGAGATGGTGGTGCAAAAGATAGACAAAGAGTGTAAGGCAGGAAGGTGGGGTGGGACCATTCCAGGAGGCTACCATGAGCAATTTGAGAGCTATCTCATTTGGGGTGATCCCCAGGAAGTCCCCTGGGGAATTGAGGCTTATTCACCACCTGTCAAAGAAGCATCAGTCAATGATGCTCTCCTACCCAAGTTCTTTTCAGTATAGTATGCCTCCTTTGACCAGGCACTTTGCTTGGTGCAGGAATGTGGCCCCGGGGCCTTCTTGGTGAAATGTGACATCCAATCAGCATTCAGGCTTGTCCTTGTCCATCCAGACAATATTTGCTTGTTGGGGTTCATTGCCCCTGCCAATGGGATGTCCAGTCAGTTGTGGTGAGTTTGAGATGTTCAGCACTTTTCTGGAATGGAGAGTTAAGTTCAGAATGGGGTCTCCTTTCATCACCCATTATCTGGACGTCTTTCTGTTCATAGGTAGGAAAGGGGGAAGGACTGTAAAAAGTTGGTTAGGATTTCTCAGGCACAACAGAGAATTCAGGTATTTCATTCGCTCAAGAGAACACTGAAGGATCTTCCATCTCACTGGTATATTTAGGCATTTTGTTGGGCTCAGTGGGAAGGGTATCATGTCAGCCAGAAGAGAAGTTGGAAGCATTAAGGGGTCACCTATGGGGTTTGCTGCTCTACAAAAAAAATCCACCCTTAAGGAGATACAAGCACTGTTGTGGCACCTCAATTTTGTATGCAGGGTTGTATCCCCAGGAAGGGGCTTTTGTGAGAGGCTAGCTATTATCACTGCAGGAGTGAGGGCAGCACGTCATTGGATCTGGCTCACACAGGGTATGAAGGTATGGGGTTATAGGTACATTCAGATGCAGCAGAGGGTTTTGGGTTTGGAGTCTATCTTCAGGGGCACTGGTATGCACAGCAATGGCCTAATGGTTGGTTGGAGAGTGACATCGTTTGTGACCTCCCTGTCCTTGAATTTTTCCTCCATGCTGCTGGTAGTGTCTATGTGAATGGATAGTTTTAAAGACAGGAGAGTGTGCTTCCGGTATAACAACCAGGCAGTGGTTAGTCTCATGAACAGCAATTATCCAAGTCCAAAAGGGTATTTAGGTTGGTGAAGAAATTTCTGCTAGTATGTCTGTCTGCCAATATCACCTTCTCAGCTCTTCATGTTCCAAGGGTGGATAATGAAGTTGAAGGTTCATTGTCTCAGTTTCAGAAGGACAGGTTTTGTGCTTTGGCACCAGAGGTGGATCTTCAGCATACAGTGTTTCTGGAAGACCTATGGCAGCTTGGGAAAGTAGTGTGATGCAGGAAATATTCAACTCTTTGCTGCCTGAGACTTTTAAAACTTACAGTGGGGCACTGAAAAGGTACTTTACCTTTAGGAAAGAAGAGGGTTATGGAAAGGAACAGCCCATCCCTGAGAAAAGTCTTGCTTATGTGGCGTACATTTGCCCAGAATTTAAATGTGGGTAACGTGTAAGACTTGTTTGCTTAGTTGCAGAGCAGCATGAGAGCGATGTGGTTAATGGGTGGCAGATTATGGTAGGAGGTTTGGTGGCTGGAAGGATCATTGGAAGCAAGGAAACATGCAAGAGCAGATTACAGTGGAGTACATAGATAAAACCAAGAGGAAATGGGACTTAGCAGCGGTATGTAGAGGAACGCATTGGACTCCATGATTTGCAAAGACTTAGGGGATGGGCAGAAGAGGCAGCATGAAGACCATAGGAACTGGTGGCAGAAAATCTCATTCTGGGAGCTGGACAAGGGCTGGACTGTGGAGGTTCTGCAGTAGGCTGTGGACTAGGGGGAATGCCGCCTGGGGGTTTTCCCCACATGGTTTGTTGTTGACAACTGCAGTGGGTTGGCAGAGGTGGGCTCAGGGATGTCGCCTCCCTGTCAACCTTTTTTTGCTGTTGGCATGGGTCCTGGACCTGGGATGTTTTTATCTTGTGCTTCCCAGGCATGGGGGATGGAGGGGGTCACCTTAGGGGGACATGGGGTGTGGTCAGAACATAAGGGTCCTGCACAACCACGGCAGATGCCTTTCCAGCACCCCCAAAGGTTGGGGAAATCTCAATGGGTTTCTGCCCAGGGGAGCCCCTCTCTTGCCTTTGGTTTTGGCTCCAGCAGTGGGCCAGAGTCTTGGGCTCATCAATCAACAGGCAGTTTGATCAATACCTGGATCCAGACCCATGTGTGTGCCAACCCATTCATACCTGTAATCAATAAATTGTGGCCCTATTTATTTTTCACCTATTCCGTGTTTGCTTTATGTGGAGAGCTCTCACCCCTGGACACACAAGCATTTTTGAACAAATTGCATAGCTAATGAGAAATGACTGATGCCTTGTTGCATGGACTCTTAAAACTTAGTAACTTTGAATGGGTTGTTTTGGATGAATCCTGTGTTTGCTTTGTATTTGACTTCACAAAAGTAGAAGTGACTCTTTGTACAGAGAGATTTTTGCACAAATCACAGAAGCTCAGTGAAAGCGAATAGGTTTTTGTATCATTCTTGCATTGCATTGCAGGTGAAGACTATCACTGAGGGTTCCAATTTCTTGACAGCAGCTTCTTTTTTCTGATAATGGGAAATTTTGCAAATATTCTGCATATCCTTCGATTGGGTCATCCCTTTAGTTTGTCCTTAAGCTCTGGCGAAAGATGATGCCCTGTCCATAGATGTGAAGCTTCAGGAGAAGACATGGTGTAGATAATGTACGGGAAATAAAAACGGATTATCTTTATTCACTAAAGACCTATTTCTATAAATACTCTTGGCCTAAACCACTTGGAGATAAATAAGATAAGAATTCATCCTGCTCTGCATACAGATTAGAAGAGACAGCGATTAAATGTAGTCTCTACCTTGAGTCATTGCCACACAATAGAAGAATGTGATTCATTGGCAGTTTAATCAATGTCTCACTCTCTAGGACAGTTTTCATATAAAGCCCTCCATGATTCAAAGGAATGGATAAGTCCCAATTCTGGTTGATTCTTTATCTGTACCAGATCAACATTTTTAAAAATGCTAAGAATTCATTTTGAGGTTGCTGTTGTCCACTAATGTTTATTTTTCGGGGGGGGGGATATTTCACTTGTCTTATTAACTTTGATGATGTAGGTTGTGATGTCATCAGGGAACTATGCCTGTAGAGGTCCTTCTGAAATCAGCATGTCAATAAGACTATGGCCTACAGAACACCTGGAAGATACTGAAGTTAGACTCCATCAATCATGGAAATGCTTCAGGGATTAGGGTGTCCATTCCTCATCTTAAGGCTGCACAGAAAAACTGACAGATAGAGAGCCAGCACACACCACTTATACTGTAGGCATTGGTCTGTATTTATGTTGTCCTTTGTACAGACTGATTCTGAAAAGGATTTTGAAAGCATGCAAAATGCTGTAGAGTATGTGTTCCCCATTTGAAGGAAGTGGGTGGAATCTGAAGTTGCTTTATCGGGGGAATGGTTTGAAAAAATGTGTTTTCACAGATAATTTATTTTATTTTATTTTTGAGAATCATTTAGCATTTTCCACAAGCAGTCTTTGTGTTTTTGGCACGAGCAACTATATTCCACTTTGGTCCTCATAGTTAATGAGATTATCACCTGTAATTTTGTTTGTCATTTGTGAAGGAACACTGAATTTTCACCTGTTTATGTTTTTCAATTGCACAATCCTAAATATACACTGGACTGACTATGTGACGAATGTTGCTGTCCTTGAGCAAGCAGGGATCACCACCATTGAGGCCATGATATTGAGAACACAGCTGCGCTGGGCAGGGCACGTTTCTAGGATGGAGGACAATCGCCTCCCCAAAATACTACTCTACGGTCAGCGTAAAAGGGGCGCTCCAAAAAAGCGATACAAAGACTCCCTGAAACAACATCTCAGGCTTGGCCAAATTGATCACCAACATTGGTCCGCCCTGGCCTCTCATCGGGAGGCATGGAGACACACTATCCACAATGCTGCAGCCTTATTTAAGAACTCACGCCGAACAAGTCTTGAAGAGAAACGACAATGCAGAAAGAATCACAACCCAAAACCATCACCCAAGGAGAGACCTTCTGTTGTGTTTTCTGCAACCGGACTTGTTTATCTCGGATTGGCCTTTTTAGTCATCAGCGCACTTGCAGAAAGCACGAGATGAGTCCTTCCTGAATCTTCATTTGCGATGGAAAGCCAGAGAGAGAGAGAGAGAGAGAGAGAGAGAGAGAGAGAGAGAGATGTTTTTCAATGTTCATATATTTTTAAGTAACCTTGAAGAGATGTTATAGCATAACTGGGAAAGCCAGAAGCCTACTTTTGCTGCTTTATATTGTATTGGCCAGATGTCCACTATGGCTGCCTTGGATACAGTTGCTAGGGAAGGAAGGAGTCACCTTGAGTTTGAAAGTGACTCAATCCACCTTTGCTTAGTTAGATTGCCTGTAGTTAGAAGTTCTATTGGTCAGAGGTTCTGAGCCAGAGATATGGAAAAACAACAACATCCCACCATCAGTTAAAGGTCTGTTGAAAATTGTTGAAGAGAGCTGAGAAACAGTGGCTGTGAATGGACAGACAACTATTAATGTTTGTCCGAAGTGACAGTGCTCAATGCTGTGGAAAGAAGATGCCCAGTCAGAGTGAACCCAGCTGGAAAGTCTATATACTGGTAGCTAGGTGACTAGAAAAACTTTTGATCAGGCACCAGAAGAGTTCAAGAAGCTGTCTGACTAGGGAGGCTTCAGCGAGTAATCCCTGAAATGGAAACTTCTCAGAAGGCAAAGGTAAAAGGAAGAGCTGGGAGCAGAGGAAGACTATTTTACAGCTTCTGTTTCCAGCTAAGAAATTGCTAGAGTGGAGTTGAGGGAAATCTAGTCAGAGGAAAAAAGCTATTGAGGGTTTACTTGGCTGGGAAAGGCTCCCTGATTAGGAACGGTTGTTAAACATATTTAATCTAAGCATATTTAAGCAATTTCAAACTAATTTTAAAGGAGTGACAGTCCATTCCCCTTTGTCAATATTCATTGTATAAACCTCTTTGTTTTATCCATCTTGTATCAGTACCATTATACCACAGAAGCCAGACTATTGTGTTTCTAGAAGAAAAAGAGTTTGGGGTGGCAATGTTTTATTTATTTTTTCAAGATAATTTTTATTTAAAAATAAAGAACAGAACATAAAACATCCTTAGTTCACATTAATAACTATTTCAATATTATGTACCTCAAAGAGAAATAAACAAAAGTGGCTGGACTCTTACATTATACTAGGACACTGGATAGTGTCACCCCCCCTTTACTTTTTCCTCACCTTTTCTTGTTTTTTCAACCACTTGTTTATCTTTCTCTGAAACTGAGTTCTGAGGGTTAAGGGGTGGCAATGTTTTAAAGGTTTAGACAGCTTTGTGGTAGGCCAAGCAGTGTGATAACCCACATCTCTGTTTTGGAACAGCACCCAAGAGCTGTTGAGTGTAAATATGTTCTGAGCATATTTAGTAGTGACATTGCCTTAATCTGCTGCCTGGCATAGGGTCAATATTTATTGGTATCCCATAGAACCAGAAATATATTACTACAGCTAAAGCCAGTGTAAAGCACTGGTTTTCAACAGGTAAAATGGAAACGATTGCCACAATTCTATCTCTCTCTCTCTCTCTTTTTTTTTTTTAACCACAACTCTCAGAATCTGCTAGGCTGTAGTTGAAAAAGTCACTTTTCCATGTTTTCAGCCTAAGCCAATCAGGAGATGGTCATGCTGTGCCTTTAAGAGTTGTACAGGAAAGTGAATTTTAGGAGGCACAGCTTTTTCTCCCCCCACCCCCAATGTGGCAAGCTGTATTTATCAACAAAAACTACCTTACATATTATTATTGAATGCATGGGGTCTCTCTTCTTCTCAGATCTGGTTACTTAAACAGAGGACCTACTTAAAGGGAAAAGTAAAAAGTTAGTGGGGGAGCACTGGAGCACTGAGATGTCCAGGTGTTCAAGTGGGTGTCATGTTTCTGGGGGCATGGTAACCACTAATCCAATGGCTTCAGCTAACAATCTCACACAACTTTTAACTCTGCTGGCAATGAATAGGATCTGGGGCCATATATGTCCAGAGAAACTGGTATATCCAAAAGGAATCCAAAGGGTGCTCCTCAGTGGCTCCTCTTCATCTTGGAAAGATGTGACCAGTGTGCCACAGGGTTCTGTCCTGGGCCCAGTGCTATTCAACATCTTCATCAGTGACTTGGATGATGGAATTAGGGGCATACTTATCAAATTTTCAGATGACACCAAATTAGGAGGAGTAACTAATATCCTAGAGGACAGGATCAAAGTTCAAAATGACCTGGATAGACTGGAGAGGTGGGCCAAAGCTAACAAAATGAAATTCAATACGGAGAAATGTAAGGTAATGCACTTAAGGTGGAAAAACAAAATGCATAGATACAGGATGGGGGAGACCTGGCTGAATGTGACTACATGCAAAAGGATCTAGGAGTCCTAGTAGACCACAATTTGAACATGAGTCAACAGTGTGATGTGGCAGCTAAAAAGGCCAATGCGATTTTGGGCTGCATCAATAGAAGTATAGTGTCTGTCTGGATCAAGGGAAGTGATAGTGCCACTCTATTCTGCCTTGGTCAGGCCTCACCTAGAATACTGTGTCCAGTTCTGGGCACCACAATTCAAAAAGGATATGGACAAATTGGAGCGTGTCCAGAGGAGGACGATTAAAATGGTGAAAGGTCTGGAAACCATGCCTTATGAGGAAAGACTTAGGGAGCTGGATATGTTTAGCCTGGAAAAAAGACGGTTAAGGGGCGATATGATAGCCCTGTTTAAGTATTTGAAGGGGTGTCACATAGAGGATGGAGCAAGCTTGTTTTCTGCTGCTCCAGAGACTAGAACATGGAGCAATGGATGCAAGCTCCAGGAACAGAGATTCCACCTCAACATTAGGAGGAACTTTCTGACAGTAAGAGCTGTTCAGCAGTGTTCAGTTTAAAGTTCTAGCTTACCAGCACAGACCCAATCAGCCAAGGGAGCCAAAACAAAGTAGGGCTAATATATGGATTTAGATAATGTACTAGCCTATATGTGGAATTACTTCAGCTATTTTTTGCATTGTTATCATTACAATTAAATTTTAATATTTTATTATTTAAATGCTAAAGTATTTTAAATATTCAAGTTTTTAAATGCTGTATCTGCTGTACTTCATAACAATTTATAGTATTTTTATTTGTACTCATATTTCATGTATTTAATGGTGAAACTTATTTTTTATTATTCCAGTCAATGACCATAATAAAGATTGATTGATACCTCCTCAATGGGGAAGGTCCAGGTATTCAAAGGGATCATTTTCTTTTATATAAAGGTTGCCCCCCCCCATATCCATGGGTGATATATTCCTGGACTTACAGATTATAAGTGAAATTGTGGATAATAGCAAACCCTATTAAAATAAAGGACTTCTGGTACAAGCATACCATAGAGTTGTGTTGGAGGACCTAGTGATTCCTAGAGAGGACACATCTCTAGGCATTTTCCAGCATGACTCAATGGTATGTGTCCCTATATTTTTTTCCACCAAAGATAACTGAAACATGGATATTGGTTCTGTGGATATGGGGAGGGTCCTGTATATTAACCTTAGTGGTTGGGTTCTCAAATAAGGTTTTATTCTGAATTTCTCTTAGAATTAAAATAGTTAAGCAAAAGAAGCGCAAGACCCTTTTTCAGTTATGGTACCTGCCTTTGTCTTCTCAAGACTCATTCATGTTTACTTTTCAGAAAAATGTCAAAAGTCAGTGTGGAGGATGGGCCAGCCGAAATGTAACCAATTACTCAGCCTGGCCGCCTGCCACTGCCACCTAACTTTCAGACTTTCCTCTTTATCCTTTCTCTGGACTGGGGCCTGAATTTTTGTGCGTAGAATATGTGGATGTGTGGTCTCAGTTGGTAAGTGTGCCTAATATCTGTCAGTGAGTGGAATAAATTACAATGAGTCTGGACTTTATAGACAAAATGTAAGAATTGGTTTATTAACTTTAAGGCTGTAACACCGATGTTTCAATACTGTGAATATAACTTAGTTATTTGGCTTGGTGTCACTTAGACTCACTCTGTGGTGACAAAGATGGCCAACTCCCTGTATAAGCATGTATAATAATCTTTGAGCTCCTAATATTATAACCAATTATATAACAGACTCATCCACTCTTTCTCTCACAGGTTTAAATTTCCAATCACTCTATCAACCATTCAGCCTCAAAACTCTCCAACTGCACAGACCAGATTCTAAAACCAAACTTCACATAGATTTAACTGACAGAAACTCCCTATCTTAACTGATGACATCCACACAGTTCAAACTCTTTGAAGCCCCTCCCATTACAGTTTCCTGTTCTGGGATTGGCTCCCTCATTCTCTCTTCTCATTTGCTCAGCTGCATTCCAACACCAGCTTGTCATAGTCAGCTCTGTAATTGTTTAAAGTGAGGGGTCCACCCAGGACTGGCTTAACCAGTCTGCCAAATCAGCATTTGTGGGGGGGGGGCACCCAGCCAGGGGCACCCACCCAGCCACAGAGCCCCACCCACCCACCCCACCTGTCCTAACTCTCCTCCTGCAAAAATCTCCTGCTGGGTCTCCCAAATAGAAAACGAAAGAGAAAGATGGAGCTTTCTTTGTGTGGCTGATTCTGGAGGGAGTTTGCTGCTCACTCGCCCCCTCCTGCCAGAATCATTGTCAAAAGGCAAGCCAGCCAGCCAGGCGGGGGTCGGAGAGGTTGAGTGTGTGTGAGAGAGAGGGGGGAGGCATCTCTGTCCTCTCTCTTCAGAAAGGGCTTCTTTCTTTGTCTTTTTTTTAATTATTTTTTTTATTATCTCATACAAGTTTTAGATGCATTGTTATGTACAATTATTTACAATTTCTTTTACAATTTTATATATCATTATCATAAAGAAAAAAATTATACAATACATCATAAAGAAAGAGTCTTCGAATATTTTCACTGTTTTTCAACATCATCATTACTAATAATATTTACAATATTTTTTCCACCCTTATTCTTCTTCTCCGTTGACTTCCTTAAATTGTACAGTTCTGGCATAAGAGGATTATAGCTAAACATTTCCATTACTTTTGACTTTACTTCCATACTTATCTCATACTCCTATAGAGCTCTGTATTAACTCTGCATATATTGTAAATACACATATACTTCTACCGATAAATATACATTATACAAGTGTGTATATATTTATATTTTTTTGTTTTCTTTTTCTTCTGACCCACTGGGCTTTTTTACTTCCTATCATAGTAGACTAGGTCGTATCTCTCCTTTTTCTTCCCAGTACTCTAATATCTGTCTCCATTCTTCTTTCATCTTTGTCTGTTTCTTATTTCTTAGTTTACATGTAAGAATATCAAATTCAAACGTATCGATTACTTTATCTTTCCACTCCTTTATACTGAGCATTCTTTCAGTTTCCACTTTCTTGCTATTATGAGTCTAGCCGCTGTAATCAAATACAATATAGTCCTCCACTTTTTGTTACCTTGCTTATCTTTGTTGTCTTTAATTATATTCAGCAAATACAAATTCTATTTCTTCTCTCCAAATTTGTTTCATTATTTCATGCACTTGTTTCCAAAAGTCTTTGATTTTCTTACAGTGCCACCACATGTGAATCAATGTCCCCTGATTTTTTCCACATTTCCAGCATGTGTTTGATATTGTTTTGTTCATCTTATTTAGTCTTTTCGGCATGTAATGCCACCTTAGCGCTATTTTCAAATAGTTTTCTTTTAAGAGCTGACATGCTGTAAATGTGAAAGATCTCCTCCTCGCTAGCTCCCAAGTCTCTAGGTCAATAGGTCTTTCTAAATCTCTTGCCCATTTTAACATGTAATCCTTCATGTAGTCTTTCTCCATTTGTCTTGTTAACAGTATTTTATATAATCTTTCTTTCTTTCTCTCTCCCTTCTTTCTCACTTTTTATCCCCTGTCTCTCCCTTCCTCCCTCCCTTCCTTCCTTCTTTCTGACTTTCTCTCTCTTCTTTCTTTCTTTTCCTTTCCTTTCCTTCCTTCCTTCCACATAGATCCCCTTCATCCCTCTTTCCACCTGCTCTTAACATGCCTGTTTTCTCTCCCCTCCCTTTCCTCCTTGGTCTTCTTCAACTTCCTCCCCTTATTGCCAACTGAGTTCAACCTGCAAAAGGAATTTGTGAGTGTTTGCCTATGTGCCTTCAAGTCATTTCTGATGAAGGCGAACCTGCCATGGGGATTTCTAGGCAAAGTTTGTTCAAAGGGAGTCTGCCTTTGGCTACCTTTGAGGCTGAGAGAGTGTGACTTGCCCAAGGTCACCCCGTGGGTATTCATGACTGAGTAAGGATTCAAACCCTGATCTTCACAGTCATAGTGCAAAGCTGAAATTCTACAACACTCTGGCTCTTTTAACAGAATAATATAAAGAATATAAATAAAAAAATGGAATAATATTACTAGGAACAATGGTTTTATTGTTGTCACTAAAACACGCCAGTATCCCATTAGTGTTATGTGAGAGCTTTTGGGTACAGCAGTGGTTCTTAACCTTTTCTTTACCAGGGACCCCCTTTAAATATCTTTTGTTGCCCCAAGACTTAACTCAAGATTTAAAACCCTAATAATATTAACAATAATAGCTAATAATAATAGCTAACAACAACAACAATACAATTACACCATCCATTAACCTTTCCCTCAGAGACACTCTTGCTTCTTCCTGCAAGTTTGTGGCTGGAGTGGATTGAATGGCAATGTGCAGGCCAAGCCAGCCAGCCTTTGCCTTGGTTCCTGTCACGTGGCTGCTCCACTGCAGGGAGGAGGTGGGCCAAGCAGCCTTCAAGCCTTTGTGGACACCCTGTGAGGACATTTTGGACCCACGTTTAAGAACCACTGGGCTAGAGAATGCTGGAAAAGGAACAATGCAACCAGACCTTGAGAAGGGTGCTGGCAGGGGGATTCTGGGAGGTGTAATCCAATTGTAACTTTCCCAGGCTCTGAATGCAGGCTAGACTCATGGGGCTGGAAGGGACCCCAACAGCCATCCCATCCAATCGGCTGCTGTCCTGCAGGAACACACATCAAAGCCCTCAAGACAGATGGCCATCCAGCCTCTGCTTTAAGACCTCCAAAGAAGAAGACTCCACCACACTCCAAGGCAATGTATTCCACTCCCAAACAGCTCTTCCTGTTAGGAAGTTCTTCCTAATATTCAGGTGGAATTTCTTTTCCTGTAGTTTGAACCCCATTGCTCCATGTCCTAGTCTCTGGAGTAGCAGAAAACAAGCCTGCTCCATCCTCAGTATGACATCCCTTCAAATATTTAAACATGGCTATCATGCCACCTCTCAACCTTCTCTTCTCCAGGCTAAGCATACCCACCTCCCTAAGCCACTCCTCATAGGGCATCATGGCTTCCAGACCTCCCACCATCCGTCTCAATATCTTTCTTGAATTGTTGTGCCCAGAACTGGAAACAGGATTCCAGGTGAGGTCTGACCAAAGCAGCATACAGTGGCAATATTACTTCCCTTGATCTAGGCACTGTACTCCTATTAATGCAGCCTATAATCACATTGGCATTTTTTGCTGCTGTATCACACTTCTACCTCATGTTTAGCTTGCAGTCCACGCTTTTTTTTTTTTTTGAGGAAATCTACACCATTACGTTAATTGCTAATTAACAAAAATATTATATTAGTGTCTATAATATAGTTTTTAAACTAAATTATTGGTGGCAAATTATGTAATACAGTAGCCCCCCCCCTTATGCAGTGGGATTGGTTCTGTGCAGGCATGGATTCTGAAAACTGTGGATAATAGTGAACGTCATTGAAATTAATGGAACTTTGGATTAAAATACCATAGAGTTGCCTTGGAGGGCTTAGAAAATGGCTAAGGAGGACACATTTTCTAGGAAGACTCTATGGTAGGTGTGCTGTTTTGTATCCCCTGGATAATGAATCCGTGGATACGGGGGTCCTACTGTAATCTGAACATCCTGTACTGTGAATAGGTTAGGTTACATTGACCTGAGATAAACATATGGGGGCCCCAAAATAAAGCATTGCAGGGGGCCCCAACATTCCTTAAACCGGCCCTGGGTCCACCTCAGTCAGCAGATGCTGAGGGATGTGGAGGATGGCAGCCACTCAACCATCTCTCCTGAGGCCTATCGTCACTGTTTCCCTGTAAGTGATGACCCCATGCATTCCCTGTACTATACAAGTGATACTGAATCCTTACTGTTACCAGAGTAGACTTGGTTGCCAGTCTATCCAGCTTCTGTATATGTTGTGGGGCAGGTGATGGTGGGGAATATTATCCTTTGACTCAAGCAGCAAAATCATGCCCTGATCCTAGGTAAAATACAGCTCTATTGGTCAGCTTTTGAAGTGGCTGGTTTATAATAAGTGGCTGGTATCCATGGAACCAATATCTCCAGTTTCAGTTATCCATGGGACAGAAAACAGGGACACATACCATAGAGTCACCCTAGAAGATGCCTAGAGAGGCATCCTCTCTAGACATCTTCTAGGTCCTCCAATACAACTCTGTGGTATGTTTTTATGGGAAGTCCATTGTTTTAATAATGTTTTCTGTTATCCATGGTAAGTCTGGGAACCAACCACACACCCCCCCCCCATGGATATGGGGGTCTGACTATACTGCATATTTTATATAGTTTTTGTTGTATGCTTTATTTGAGTCTGCTTCAGCCATTTTGGTGGATTTTGCTCTTGGCTATTTTGCCACTTGTTGTGCAAATCACTTTCAGTGACTGACTATAGAATCCTGACCTTGTTCAGTCAGGCACTTGGGGATATAAGCTCAGAGTTGAGTTTACCTCCCAGATAGTATGGATTCAATTGCAGCCTTCTCATTGATAATCTATTGTAAGCCCATTTGGAGCAGAAAGCAGGTGTTATGAAATCAAAACAAAACAGTTTAAGTCCAGCTAAATAATAATAATAATAATAATAATAATAATAATAATAAATCTTCCTCTTTACAATATTAAGTAGTCTGGCTTTCCTAATTTACAGGGTTTGGAAAGCTGTGCTACTTAAGAAAACCATAAGGCCTTTAAGGATATTCAAGTAAAAGGATGGAATAAATGATCTGTCAGTTGCTGTAACCACCCATATACAATTTGCATTAGTTATTCAGTCCAACCTGTCTTTGACCACTGGAGGAGGGAGATCCATTTTATTACACTCTTGCATACATATTCAGCAACACCTGACATAAACAGATACTCCTCTGAGTGCAGAAAGTTGTGACCTCTCTTTACAGAGCAGTCATGTTTTACAAGGGATTGAAAACTACTGATTACTTTTTTACAACATTTCCTTTGCAACTAAATGGTGAAATTATAGTTAATTGTCTCTAACAGGACAAAGGCCTTGTGTGTTTATTGCTTTAGAGTTGTTTTTATAACACTTGACCTGAAACAAAAAAAGCTTGTAAATTGTCTCCAGTTACCATAGAAGTTCTTGTCAAAGGAACCATAGAAGGGGTATCATTTATTTCCTATGCATTAGGAAACCACCCATTTTCCAGTAGCCAGATCTTCCATATGTTCTGCTAAAATGCAATAAAGTCAAGGAAAGCGGTAGACTTCTTTTTATTTATTTATTTATTTATTTAAGGGAAAATGTGACAAAGAGAAAATGGCAAATATCCAGTGCAATTTTATGTGGCATTTCTATCTAAATGCTGTATTATGTGAATGCTTACCTTCCAGTTGTCCCAATTAAACCTGGTGCTCATGAGTTTCAGTCTCCTGTCATCAGGAAAAACCTTTCACAACTTTTTAAAAAATGCAGCTAAGCATCTTTACAAAAAGAAGAGGTAGCTGTATTGGCCAAATGTCAAATTCCACAATCTACACAGTGGCACTACTTTTATTGGGATAACTAAGGCTACTGTCATACTGAAGAAATAATGCAGTTTGGCACCGCTTTAACTATTATGGCTCTTTCCTATGGAATCTTGGGATTTGCAGTTTGTTGTGGCACCAGAGCTGTCTGACAGAGAACGCTAAATATCTCACAAAACTGCAAATCCCAGAATTCCATAGCATTGATCCATGTCAGTTAAAGCGGTGTCAAACTGCATTATTTCTGGGTGCCAGTTACATGACAGAAATTGTCGCGTTGCCTAGCGTGACATAGTGATCATGAATCCGTCCCTCGCTGTTTATCCAATTTATGTCTCTGATCTGGATATCCCGCGTGGTCCCGTGACTGATATTTACACATCCATAGTTCCGGTTTTGTTTAGGTTTTAAATTTTTTTTTTTTTTTTGGCTGTCAATCAAAGATGTGATTACTCGTGTTTTCACAAGCTCGGTGACACACTTCCTTTAGAGTTCCGTGCCACGAGCGATGCTATTGGCTGGCTGGGGGGGGGAGAGAGGGGGGCAGAAGTTTGTTATTCCCCCTTGCTTCTTGAACATTTTAACCCTTTCAGAAGAGGAAGAAAGCATTTTGAAAGATCCAGACAGATCTTTCGCTCAGACGCAGGGCTTTCCTTTTGAAATCAAGCTGAGTGCTTTGAAAGCAAGCTGAGTGCTTTCCTTTTGAAATCAAGCGCTTGGTTTTCCTCTTGCCTCTTTAAAATATTAACCCCTACAGCTGGCTGCAGAGATGGCTATAGGCAGGCGTTTTGAAAGACACAAACACAGAGAGGGGGAATTAAAGGGTGCTAATTCGCTCAGAGGCTTGAATATTTTAATGTGCCAGGGAGGTGACCAAGCTACTACGATCTCTCTGTAACATGCAGTTGAGGAAAAGGTAAAGCTGAAGGGTTTGCAGTGTAGAAATCCATTTAAAAAGGTAATTGAGTACACACGCGCGCACACACACATCAACCTTCGTGCAGCTGGAAGGGATGCCTTTGTTTTCGGCTGGTGAGGCTGGATCTGTTGAACGGGTGACTGACCCCTCCTTTTCTGGTCCCTGAGCTCTAAGCCCGCCCCCAGTCACCATTTCCGGTCATCGCAGTACCGAGACTTTTTGTCCCACGCTGTTTACACTTCCGATTTTCCGAATCCTCCCGTGACTTTTTTAAAAACCAGCACAAACCAGGGGACTGGAAGTCCCGCAGGTTGAGGGATAAAAGGTGCCCCCCCCTTCCGAAAATCACGTACCCGACCCGATGTACATGTAAACTGCCAGGGATCGACATGAATTCTTCCCAGGACATTTTCATCGTGTAAACGGCCCCCAGAAGTGTGGCAGCAGCCTAAGTGGACTTAATAAAGATATTATCATAATATAGGTTGGGGATTAAGTTTCTTTAGGTTTTCTTTTTGTTAAGCTTGCACTGTGAATTTAAGAAAGTATCACCATAAGCCATGTGTGTATACGCCACTGGATGTTTAACATATCTTCTTCTTGTTTGTTTCTTCAGACCTGACAGGGTGGCATCTCCCTGAAAGAAAAGCTCAACTCTGCCAACATAGGCACTTTTGGCTTCATTGGAGTAGGAACAGACCTGATCTCAAAGGAAGAGACTTCATGGCAGCAAAGGAGAACTGAAATTTTACACTCTTCTTTTATTGCTTCTGTTCCTGTAATATCTCTTCCTTGCCTTTTTTTGGGGGGAAGAAGGAAGTGAGGTCTAAACTTTTTGTCTGTTTAACAAACAAATGTCTGTAACATTGAATCAAAAACAGACAGGCCTGCAATGTGTGGCTTCACCAATTTCACTTTTCTTTCCCCCTACATGAACTCTGTATCATCCTCACCTGATTAAGAAGCCAGCAAGAATCAAATGCTAGCATAATTTTTTCTACCTTCTGATTGGAATGATAAAGGTATCATCAATGTGGATTTTGGATTTAATTAAGGAAATGTCCAAAATTTAAAGGTCTGTTTGAGAGACATATATATCTGTTGCTTTTCAACTAACATGCATTTTGCAATAGGCTACACATACATAACTGAACTGATTTAGTACATTTGGCATAATAAGATTGTTGTTGTTGTTGTTGTTGTTATTCCTATTTATGATATTTATTAAGGAACTTGAGGCTGAGCTATGCATATTAAGTTCTGAGTGTTACTTCTATTTATAAGAAATCTGTTTAAACTACACACCCTTAATGCTTCATGGGAACATAATTTTAAAATGGTAGCATACTTTTTCGTAGATGCTACATGATTGCATTTTACAGTATAATTTGGTTTTATTTATGATGGATTCATTTGACTTTCAGTCATACCACAGTCATCTTAACAAAATTAAAAAAACATATTCTGTTTGATATTTCAGTTCCTTACTGCTCAGTGGCTGCAGATTTGTCAGTACTCCAACAGTGAAATCCGGTGCTAGGAGTTTAGAGTTCACTGATTGTTATTGTTATTTTGAAATCTCCTGTCTAATACTGTAATTCCTAAAACCTGTTTGGAAAAATTGTCAGCTCTGTAACATTTTCAGGAGTGGGTGCTATACAGTAGGCCCTCAGTATCCGCTGGGGCTTGGTTCCAGAACCCTCCTGGGGATACCAAAATCCATGGTCCCATTAAGCTCAAGTTAACTTATATACAATGGCATAGTAAATGGCATCCCTTATATAAAATGGCAAACAGCAAGATTTGCTTTTTGGATTAAAAAAAAACATTTTCAAGCTATGCTTGGTTGAATTTGTGGATGCAGATACAGAGGGTCAACTGTAAATAAATTGCATAATGTAATATATTGGTGCTCCATGCACTTTAATGGAGGAAGTATAAAGGACCTTCATTGAATGGTAAAATGCCTGATTTGGAGACAGAAGATCCAGGTTTTAATTGTCAGTATCTCACAGTAGGGCTGGGTTGGAAAGACCCCTGGAGAGATGCTCCTTGCAGGACAGTGTATAGACCAGATCTTGGAGAAGTTGTTTTTCTGGACTACATCTCCCAGAATCCCTCAGCCAGCACAGCTAGTGGCCATGCTGTCTAAGGGATCCTGGGAGTTGTAGTTGCCAAAAGCAACTTTTCTAATATGTGATGTAGACAGTGTTGAGCTAGAAAAACTCAATATAAAGCAGATTCTTATGTATAGCTCATGTATACATGATGTGATATAAAGCAGGATTCCTGATTGTTTGGAGGCTTCTACATATTTTCAATTAAACATATTTAGAAGCCCCCTTAGAAATTCCTTCTCAACATGGGAAGTTCAAACAGAACTTGCCTCTGCATCTATGTTCTTTCCTCACTTTTAGCCCTCATGTGAGCATACTGAATGTCCACACAGAGCTGAGAAATGTACCTATGAAGATAAGCTAGGACACATAAGCTCAGGAGCCTCCAATCCAAACACTCCTTCATCATACCTTCTAACATTTCACAGATGAAAACCATGACATGTGTGGCTGAGCAACTTTGAGGTGTGGTTGAGATGGCAAAAGTTATGAATGAGAAAGAACACACAAGCAAGGAACTGAACTTACTAGAAAGGGCAAGATTCTGCCCCTTCCTCTCCCCTCCCCACTTGAGTTATAAGCTACCTACTTTTGCACTTTGACCTCAATTTACAGTAACTACTTAGAGGGCAAAGGAGGAAAGTGAGAGGACAAGAGAGAAACTGGGATATTTTAAAAGCAGCTGAAAATGCAATGATAGAGCATTAATTGGGATTCTTCCTGCCAAACTGGGCAAATTGAAGCATGTGAGACATGTCAGGATCGGTCTTTGATGTGACATGTTCCTGCCATTTTCAGTGTTCTCTTGCAACCTTGCTGTTAAATGTGTTTTCATTTCTTTGTGCTTGTTAACGAGTGTCCTGTGGCAACTATGGAAGGGGGGTATAATGCTTGGTAACGGGGAGATAAGCTGCAGGTGCAGAATCAGCTTGGAAAAAAATGGGATGGATGATGTATGGGAAGATAAGGTCAGAGAATGATGGATAACCCTCTCTTTCTCTCTCTCCTCTCTGGCTTTTCTTCGCAAATGAAGATTCAGGAAGGACTCATCCCACGTTCTCTGCAAGTGCGCTGATGACTAAAAAGGCCAATCCGAGATAAATAAGTCCGGTTGCAAAAAGCACAGCAGAAGGTCTCCTCGGGTGATGTTTTTGGGTTGTGATTCTTTCTGCATTGTCGTTTCTCTTCAAGACTTGTTCGTCGTGAGTTCTAAAATAAGGCTGCAGCATTGTGGATAGTGCGTCTCCATGCCTCCCGATGTGAGGCCAGGGTGCACCACTGTTGGTGATCAATTTGGCCGAGCCTGAGATGTTGTTTCAGGGAGTCTTTGTATCGCTTTTTTGGAGCGCCCCTCTTACGCCCACCCGTGGCGAGTTCACCGTAGAGTAGTATTTTTGGGAGGCGATGGTCCTCCATCCTAGAAACGTGCCCTGCCCAGCGCAGCTGTGTTCTCAATATCATGGCCTCAATGCTGGTGATCCCTGCTTGCTCAAGGACAGCAACATTCGTCACATAGTCAGTCCAGTGTATATTTAGAAACCAATAGTATTGAATCCTGCCATATTTCATAGATTACAATATGCTTTTAGTATACTGTCTGCCCTCTAAGTTTCAATTTTGAGCAACAACCTTGTATGATATGCTTCCTGGATTTCTGTGTGAATAAAGTTTTTTGATCCACTCTGAAACTGCTGGAAAATGCATCTGGGAATGCAAGTACATGACAACATATCCAACATCATTCCAAACTTTTGTGCATTGAGCATGAAAGTCTGAAGAGGGCTCTATAACTGCATTCATCTGAATATGGTTGCAGATCTCTTCCACTTGGGAAGCTGACTTTATTATGGTTACCAATTATGGGGGCTCTGTAACCTCATTCAGTGTGATGGGGACTCAGGTCATATGCAACCATGTCTCCATATACAGTTTCAGACGTACACACATGAGGCTGTAGACTTCTGTGCTTTTGTTTGTCATATGCTCCCTCAAGCACTGCCACCTCCAGAGATCTTTGTTTGTAGATTAAAGGGAGAAATAGGAGGTAAGAAGGATAAAATAGACAATGGCAGTCAGTGGTAGTGGTATGCCCAAATATATGTAAGTAAATATCTCATTCACAAGTATTCAACACATTTTTTAAAAATTCTTTTAAAATGTTGACTTGTGCATGTGGAAGGGTCTTCAAATCTGTTCCTAGAAAAAAGTGTAAGCTATACTCTATTTATCTTACAAATAATCAACTACAGCTCATTTTCACTGAAGTGTGCATAGCCCTATGCCCCTTCCCCCAAACCTGGAACTGTGAAAAAAGCTGAAAGTTTCAACAAGCTGATTGAAAGTGCTCTCCTATGCAGTGAGACTATAAATTTCTCAACAGCATCTGCTTTTGAGGGGATGGTTTCTGATTTTGTGATGAAAAATATCAAAAATGTTTATTTACATATTTAAAATAAAGATATAAAGTGGGCTGCTCTGTCTATAAAAGGTTTATCATAATGTTGGCTCATTGGGATAAACATAAAGCATTAAAAAAACCTTTCATTAGGCCAATCAAAAAGTTACAGAATAGTCAAGCAAACTTTGTACGGTTTTTCTCCAGTTTAGATGGACCATTAAACAAAAAAATAGCAAACAAGGGATGTCTTTGGTGAGCATCATTGTATGTAAGCTCCAGTGTGGGGCTGTGGTGTAATTTCATAAACGTGGAAACAGTGATTTCAAAATTACAATAGAAGCCACTCTTTCATGACTCATCAGATTATATGTATGGTGGCAGGGTGCGTGTGTGTGTGTGTGTGTGTGTGTGTGTCCATACACATTTATAACGTGACAAACCTTCAGTAACATATAGACTTTCCCTTAAAGGTATTCAGACTGAACTGAAGAAATTTATTCTTGTTCTGTTGTGATCATTCATCTTACTTTTCTGTCTCTGACTGCCATCCTAAAATCTCTATTTGAATGCTTTATCATGAATTGCAAATTTGTCTTTTAATGCCGCCGTTGTAATATTATTTATTCCAGGACAATACATTTGTATTCAGTATTTAGTATCACATTGGTTATTGTAGTTGTTTATTTGTGATTATATTAGTGCTGATTATTTATTCATTTGTTCAATGAACTCCATTGTTACGGAACAGAGATGTATTTTTTTATTATATTTATTTCCAACACTATCTTATTAAACAAAATTTATGAAGTTGCATTCAAATTATTACAATCTCCATTCCATGTTTTCAAATCTGTATCCTTTTTCCAATTTCAAAACACTTTTTACAATTTCAAAACACACTCATTACCATTTTACTGTCTTCTTTCTATTCAGTCTTTCACTATCCCATTCTTTTCTATTTTTCCCTTCCCTATTTACTCAGTTGCTCACTCATATCTTCCCTTTCTTGCATCCTTCATCCATCCCACAATCTTCCTTTGAAGTATCACCTGTCTGGGATATTTCAGTACTTGTCTTGTCCTTTTATCCTCCCTGCCATTGTTACTTATCATCATATCCTTTATCATTTAAATGTCTTACTATTTCCTTATCCTTACTATCTCAATCTTCTCCACAGTTGACTGTATCTCGAATCCTTTTATATCTATTCTAGAAGCTTTGGCTTAACTTGTAGCTTATGCTCTTGCGCTCAGTTCCTTCTTCCTTAATTATGTTTTCCCTGTATAACTTTTCTCATTGTTACTGAGCTGAATTCCATATTTTAACTTATCTTTCTGTCCCATCTTTTCCTCCAAAATTCTCAGATTTGGAACCATTCTTCTTCCATTTTTGCTATATTTACTTTATTTAAGATATATGTTAATTTGTCATTTTCTTGCATTTCTCTAAATTTCATTAACCAGTCATCTATCATTGGGGTTTCTTTATTTTTCCACTTTGCCGCTATTACCAATCTTGCCGTTGTTACTGCATACAGTAATGTTCTCCAATGTTGTTGTTTAAATTTTGTTTCCAATTCGGAAGTTATATTCAATAGATATAATTTTGGGCTCATAGCAAATTGAATGTTGTAAATTTTTTGAATTGTTTTATGAATTTTTATCCAACATTTCTGAATTTTCGAACACCCCCACCACATATGATGCATAGTACCGATTTCTTTTTCGCAACACCAGCATTGATTGTTTTTTGTTTTGTACATCTTACTAATTCTTGCCGAGGTTAAATACCATCTATTTGTCAGCTTAATTTTTTTTTAATGCTAAGCATGCTGTGAAAGTGTTAGTATTTTTCCATGCTGTCTCCCATTCTTCCATAGTTATTGTTTATCCTATCTCCTGAGCCCATTTAATCATCACATCTGTAATCCTTTCTCCTTCTAATTCTCCTTCTAATAGTAGTTTATAACGTTGTGATATTTTTTTTATTTTCCTTGTTCCAAATTACCTTGTCCATCTCTGTTTCTGATAGTTCAAAGTCATATTTTTCTTTATCACTTTGAAATCTATTTTTTATCTGGAGTTATTTAAACCAATTCATCTCGATATCTCTCCTTTCCAATTCTTCATGTGATAAATATTTAACTCCTTCTCTTTTCCATGCCATGAAGTCGATTAACTCTTTATAACTCAACCAATTCTTTGTGTTTTCCCATCTCCCCCAAAAAGTTTCATGTGGAGATATCCAAATTGGGAGCTTAAAATAGAATTGTTTTTTGACCTTAGACCAAATCCTGTACAAAGCTTTTCTGATTATATGGTTTTTGAAATCTTTATTAACTTGGGATTTTTCATAACCCAAATAAGCATGCCATCCGTAGCATAGACCGTATCCTTCCAGGGTTAAAGTTCTCTCATTATTCAATTTGATCCATGTTAGAACCCAATTAAGTCCACAAGCTATATATTATAGTTTCAGATTGGGCAAAGAAGCTCCTCCGATATCTTTATTAGCTATTAATATTGACCACTTTATCCTTGCTTTCCTTCCCCACCAGATGAATTTATTCAATTCAAAAGTCCATTGTTGCAGTACTTTGTTGTTTTGAAGTATAGGTAGATTTTGGAATATAAACATGAATTTCGGTAGTACATCCATTTTAATAGTATTTATTCTTCCAAATAATGATAAATCTAAATTATCCCATCTCTTCAAATCTAATTTAATTTCTCCCCACAATTTCTTGTAATTATTCTTATAAAGATCAATGTTCCTTTTACTCAGCCAAATTCCTAAATACTTCACTTTCTTTTCAATTTTACAGCCAGATATTTCTTTTAATTGCTCCTCTTCCTTTACTGTTAAATTCTTCATTATAATTACTGTTTTATCTTTATTCAATTTAAATCCCGCAAGGTCTCCAAATTTTTTAATTTGTTCCAACAGATTTGTAATGTTTTCTATGGGATTTTCTAATATCATTGCCAAGTCATCAGCGAAAGCTTTTACTTTGTATTCTTGTCCTTTTATTTTTAGACCCGGTATTTGTTTTTCACTCCTTAATTTATTATTCAGACATTCCAAGACCATTATGAAAAGCAATGGAGATAATGGACATCCCTGCCGAGTTCCTTTATATATGTTTAAAGCCTCTGTTTTGTCTCCATTTATTATCAATTGTACTTTCTGTATTTCATATGTTGCTTTTATACCTTTGACTATAATATCACCCAATTCTAATTTCTCCAATAGTTTTATCATAAATGTCCAGATTATGTTGTCAAAGGTCTTCTCCGCGTCAATGAATATCAAGGCAGCTTTCTTATTATTTACTCTTTCATAGTATTCTATAGCATCAGCCACTGTCCTTGTGTTCTCTTGCATGTGTCTTCCTTTTATACATCCTGTTTGATCATCATGTATTATTTCTTTTATTACTTTGTTTAGTCTATTCGTCAATATTGTTGTATATATTTTGTAATCCGTGTTGAGGAGTGATATAGGTCAGTAGTTTGCTGGATTTGATTTGTCTTTACCTTCTTTTGGAATTAGAATAATATTCGCTGTTTGCCAGGAATTTGGAATTCCTTCTTTTGGAATATTATTTATAACTTGTTGAACGGATATACCAATTCCTCCTGAAACTTTTTATAAAATTCTGCAGTATATCCATCTTGTCCTGGCAATTTCCCTGTTTTTATTTGATTGATTGATTGATTGATTTCCTCTTTGCTTATGGGCTGTGTTAACTCCATTTTCATTTCTTCTGATATTTCTATATTTAAATTTTCTTCTATATATTTGTTTATTGTGTTTTCTTGATTTTCAATTACCTTTGGTTTGGCATATAATGATTTACAATATTCTACGAAGATTTTTTTTTATTTCTTTTTGTGTATTGCATCTCATGTTTCCAATTTTAATTTCTGTATTTTTATGCTAGGAACCCATTGTGAGAACAGTAATAATCGAAACAGATATATAAATAAAGCTGACTTGACTTATAATTGCATGAGAAGAAGTGATCACACAAAAGTCAATATCAAATGATTCAAAATTACAATGTGTTGTAATTTTAAAATTCACACTGAGGAGCACTGAAACTTCCTGACACTTAGTCAGAACGCAGAACTCTAACTGGCACTAGTTCTGTAAGAGGAGACTTCCCTGCCCTATCTGGAGACATTACAGATTGAATCTATGACCTTGGCATAAGTCCTATTGTTAGGCCCAACTAGTGTAGACTCATTGAATCAGTGCAATTTATATAAGTATGAAGTTACCAAGTTCTTGTTGTTTAAATGTATTGACTCTAGTTGGGACTAATAAATGGATTTTGCACTGTATGTTCTTCGCTAATGAGCTACTGTTAACCAGTGTAATAGCATTAACATAATAAAAAATACTTACTAATCCTGGGTAGTTAACAATATCCCACTTCCCATCTAAACCATATACATTTCTTTAATAAAGCAATATCAGCCAAATAATGGTGGCTATACTTGGTATCTTTTAAAACCCACACTTTAGGTCAACCCAGTTTCCTCAGGCCAATGCATACAGGGGAAAGCAGAGATCTCCTATAGTAGAATGGATTATAGTACAATTTCACACTGTGGACATAGGAAGCCATTTTTCAGGGTCTGCTCACATTAAGCAGTGGGAAAAAAGGCGATTATAAGACAGGAATGCAAAAAGCATTCCTGTCCCACAATCTCCACTCTGTCCTGTCCCTGTCTAGCCACAATCACCCTCCTCACCACACTTACCTTCTCTTCTGATGACAGGCAGCCCATGAGTGAACAGAGCTCTAATGGAGCTCCATTCATTTCCTTGGAGTGAAATCCCACGGATTCGCATGAGAAGACTCAAGCGTGGGAAATTCAAAAATAAAAATAATACTAAAAAAGTTACATGAAGCACAAAAAAACACACCTTAAAATGTACAAGTAGCCTGGGGAGGGTCATAAAAAGTGTGTCACTTACCTGGAGGTCCCAATCTCACCCATAAGCAGGGACCGCCCATTGATGTTGGGATCTTGCAAGTGAAATGGGGCACTTTGGCGCACACAGCCAAATCCAGAACAGAAACAGAATGGGGGGGGTCTATTGACAACTTATCCTGTCAATAAAAAGCACTGCCCCCA
The DNA here is from genome assembly GCA_030847615.1 of Gambelia wislizenii. Lineage (NCBI taxonomy): Eukaryota > Metazoa > Chordata > Lepidosauria > Squamata > Crotaphytidae > Gambelia > Gambelia wislizenii. The sequence continues at coordinate 223,341,239 of JAUMIR010000003.1, read as the reverse complement.
GAACGGCAGCAGAATGTGTGTATAACAATGGGGGACAACGATGTCTGGTCAGAGGGCCCTTTTGCAATCTCCTGGCGTTGCTGTAATGCCACTTTTACTCATCTGATAATCTCCAAGCTTCAGAGAGAATGGTTGCGACATCATCCTCCACTAGCTTTCTACCTGTGGAAAGCCTTTGGATCCTACCCCCAACCCCCCACCCCATGAATACAAGAGCATTAAAAATGGCATCCCAACCTTCACTGAAATGATGCAGTTCATCTTCCCTTTTCATGCTCCTACCAATTCTTTTCTGTATTATTTTACTGAATGTTTCAGCCAGTCCTATGTTCCCTGTCTTTCAGATACAGTGCACATTAATGCTTTGTTATTTCTAAGAACAACATGGTGAGTGTGACCCCCGAAACTTCAACTAGCTGTCACCAAAGACCCCTACCCCTTTTGTTGTTGCTGCTGTTGTTGGAAAGAAGGATAAAAAATCCAATATACAAACAAACTCTGTTGCATCCATTTGAAGCAAACAGTCTCTTGCCAAAAATTCTGCAAAGACACCACAGACTTTTAGCTCACAAGCTGTTGTCCTAAAATATATTCCTTTGTTATGTTCCCACAGCTAACCCTTGAGGGTATTGACAGCCTATTATTTTTCATATGTGCCATCTCTACCCAGAAAACTGAAAGAATTACTAATTATATCCTTTGCAAATGAGGCTAGTAGAATGGCTTTTGTTCACCAAAATTCTTAAGTCTATTTGACATGCATACAGAATTCACTATGGAACCCCCCCCCCTTTCCTAATGTACATCCACTTTACTTGCATGTGAAGTTTGGCATTTGGAGCTAATTGTACACTTTGCTTGGGCTGCCGTGTATTCAGCCAGTTTGCTATTGCTTGGCTCTGCATTGCATTTGTACTTAAGGCTTAATTGATCATTTTGCAGAGGCTTTTCTGTGTTGTTTTTTGTGTGATTGACACTGGCACTATTATTTTTAAAGGTTGCACCAGCACTGCTGGAAAAGGCCACAGTGGTAAGCAATTAAAATGAAGGTCACTAAAATAAATCTATTAACAAATGCACAATGTTTCTGTAGATATTTTATACCTTAGAATGCTGTCTCATGAGTGCACACACACACACACAGAGTCGGATGTAAAAATCTGACTATGGTGCTTTGATTTTACAAGATAAATATAGTTCTTTTATGTACATATCCATTTTTCTATATTTATTTTAAGTTTCATTGGCTGAAAAATCTTGACTATTTAGTGTGCAGAAGAGATATTCTATTTAAAAAAGGGTTGTTGAAAATGTGAGTATATGGATATCACAGCCCGTATGTATAGATGGATCAAAATAGTTCCCACCACCTGAGTCTGCCTGACCTGACTTTGACACTCCTGAATGTTGACAAGGAGATGGAACATTCCAGTATGGCGTACTCCCATATAACCCAGCATCCAAAGACTATTTCTGCATAGGGTCTTTTTACCTTTCGGTTTTAAAATACAATGCATACAAATGGTTTCCAGGTGACAATGGTTATTTTTTGAAAGATGCTGTTGCTTTGTTGCCAGTTCATCCCCCCCCCCCATTGTCTGCTATCCGGCATTTTGTTGCGTTTCAAATAATTCATTTTTCCCCCTTTCAGGAATTATGTTTTTCTTTTCTATTCTGAGAAAGATTACAACTACCATCAGGTGGTGATGAGGGAGCAGGGTTATTTAACATATAATATTAATGCTGTTCTTGCCCAAAGAAAATGTACCAAGACCACTGCCCTTTGCCTCTTCCAATATGGAGAGGACATCTATACACTGTAAGGGCAGAAGTATAGATGAGATGAGATGAGATGAGTTTTTAAAAGTCTGAAGTTGCCAAGTATAAAACAAATGTATTGGGAAAACATTGCAAATGAGGTGGGTACATTGGGACACTGTGAGAGAACATCACAATTGGGACATTGTGAAAGAAAAAAACAACATGGAAGAATAAAAATAAAAAGGCAAATATGGGAACATTCTGCAGTACAAGCCTCCTTATACAAAGGCCCATATCAGTTCTGAGGAAAACAATCTGTTAAATGGCTGAATATTTCAGGCCTCTGTGTGCTGCATTTTATAAGCTCTGATTATATTTGAGTGTTATGGTCCCCACAGAAGCATTTGAGGATGTTGAGGTGGGATAACCATACCAAATGAATGGAGAAGATAAATATTCTCTTACTCTCCAGAATACACGCACAGGATGGATTGAGAGAAGCATTATCCAGAATAGTTAAGAGGTCTTTCTAGTGCCATGTACCTTCCTGCTGCTAAAGAAAGCATAGTGGGTTATCAAGTAAAAAATACTGACAGTGAACAAAAGAATAATATCATGAATTATCTGCTGTGATGCTATCACCATTGTATAGTGAATGGCGAAGGATAGAATATGTTTGCAATATATGCAATATTTTTTGCAAAGATTTGTATGCTATGGCAAATGTAGGGATTGCCTAAAAGGTCAAAATAACCCTCATGAAATTCACTGGGAATACAACCTGTCTAAATGGGATCCTGCATAAATCCACACTATTTGGAAGGAGAGGGCCCCAAAATGGTAAAATCAACCCAGGAAAAGCCTTCACTGTTTTTTTCCGTAGTTTTTTAAAAACAGCAAGGGAGGTGCACATTCCTGTTCATTAGGACAAGCAATTTGTTTTGAATTGCTTCCCCCTATGAGAGGAAGTGCAAAGCTGATTGGCCAGGTGAGCACAGGGGTGGGGCTTGCTAACAGGGCAAGCACCTGCTGCCACCATGTTGGATTGTCACCTTAGCAAGTGATCACTAAGGTGATAAATAGGGTGTGTTTTGTTTTGTTTTGTTTTGTTTGCTATCCTTTTAATTCGAAAAATCACTATATCTCTCCGGTATACCTTAGATAACATTTTTTTTAAAAAAAGTTCAGTGCAGCAAAGAACTAATATGAGTAAACCACCCACGGCCACCATCTGGCACGCAAAGCTTATAGGGGCTTCTGGGGCAAAAGACACCATCAAGACAAGTTGCTGCTGCTGTGAAATGCCATTACTATGAGGTACTCTGTTGCCCCCCCTCATATAGATTGGCCCATAGAATATTATATATGTAGCTACTGTAGAGTACTGCTTTAAAAAGGCTGTCAAGACGGTTCTCTTCGGGCAGGCTTTTCCGGAATAGCTAACCCCGGCCTCAGGAACCCCCTCTGGAGGTTGCTTTTGGATCTCCTAACAGATGCTGCCTGCTTAAAAGGGTATTTGACATATTGTATTACATATTGATTTTAACTTGTATTGATTTTTAACTTGTATTAATTTAATAATGTTTTAAGGGGAGGGAGGGATTTTGGGTTGTTTTATACTGTCTACCATTTTATCATTGTAAGCCGCCCCGATTGCTTGCAGAGGGGCGGGATATAAATAAATTTTATTATTTATTATTATTATTATTTATTACTGTATATAAGAGAGGTGTGATAGCAGTGAGGGGGTATGAGTGAAGTAGAATTTAATTAATTAATTAATATCTCATTTTTTTCTGACATGAGACCCAAAGCAGTATCAGGAATAAAACAAGCTACAGTTAAAAATATCTGATGAGGGGGAAAAAAACATAATTAAACAAGATATCATATTAACGTGTCATTAATTTTAAAAAGTATAAAATCACATTAAAAACATCGCTGGAATACTGCTTGTGCTACTTAGTTATGTAACCACCTTAGTTGTGCAGCTAAATAATGTCTTACAGACTGACACACACCTCACCACCACCACCACCAATTCTGCTTCACCAGGCAGTAGCTGCTCTGAGTAATGGGGGGATCTGCTCTCCTGTTACTTGGGCTGCAGCAGGCTGATGTTTCCACCTCCTTCCTGTGAGTGAGTGCAACAGTCAGAAGAGGGTCCCTTGATCCCTTGCACTGGAAATCACTGGTGGGATGGCAGTAGAAACATCTGTCCCAATCAACAGGACAACAGACCCTCATCACTCACAGCGGCTGCTACCTAGTAAGTCAGGATTGGGGACTTCTACGAACTCTACACATTCCCTACACTGTTCAGTACAAATCAGTGATGACTGCTTAACTCTAGATTATGCATTCATACCTATGATTGTGAATTACAGCCATTATGTGTTGGGTTTTTTTGGGGGGGGGTGGAGGGGAGACTGAATCAAAACATACCATACCTTTTCTGTCAACAGAATGTAGTGTAATTTTATGGCACCACTGGTTCAACAGTCAGAAACAGGATTCCTGTTGCAATTTCTTCTCATGCTGGAGATCACTGCAGGAGGCAGATGGAAATGTCAATCTGTTGGATTCCAATTGGCAGGACAATGGACACCTGCTGCTTGCAGCAGAAGCTGCCCAGTAAAATGGGATTGGGAGACTTTTATGATCTCTATTTACTGTGTATCCTATATTATTGTCAGGATCGCCCTTTCCTCACAGGACTAGGCCCCTAGATGCAGAGGCAGATGCAGCATTTCTTTGCAGAACCAGGTCCTGGCTGTGGGAATCATGGAGGGACAAGGGCCAGTTTGTCAGCACAGCCAGTTGCGCTCATGCAGCACACCTGGAGCAGCCAGGCGAACTGCTATTTAAGAGCAGCATTCTCCTCTCAGCTTTTGCCACAGTAACATGGTCTTTTGTGCTGTCTGCATGTTGGACACCTTGCCTTTACCTGCTACTGCTTCATTGTATTTAGATGCATGCTTGCTTCTTAGATCTGACTTTGCCTATGGCTCCCTGGATTCCTAGTACAGTATATGATCTGACCTTGGCTTGTATTTTGATTTTGGCTTATTTGGACTCTGTCTCCCATATTCCTAAGCCAGCACTCTTTCCCTGGACCTGCCTTTGCTTCTGGTCCTCTGGACTCCTGATATGTGTTTGACCTTGGCTTGTTTTTGGGATTTTGGCTTGGACTTTGGACTCAATTTCCTGTATCCTTGACCCAGCACCCATTTTCTGGATCTGCCTTGCCTCTGGCCCTTTGGATTCTAGTTCTCTGCCTCCCTGCCTGCCTGTCCCTGGTGTCTCTGCTCCAAGACCTTGCCACCCATGCCCTGGACCTCAACAATTATTGAATATGCAGGGATTGTGAATACAAGTCAGTTACGAATGCATAACTCTAGGGGCTTCACTACACAGTAGCCATGGCAGATTTCTTCAATCCATATCACCCCGTAAATGCCACACTCACAAAGCTTCTCTAATTGCAGATCAGAGTATCCTGCCAGACTACTAGTTGCATTGGAGTAGAAGAGTGGGCCTATGCTGATCATGTATCTTATATGTCATACTATTACTAGCCACATGGCTGGGGCTGCTCCAGTGTTTTTGTTTACTGTTTTCTCATGCACGCAAATACGAATATACATGGTCCCAGAGTTCTGTACTACTGGATAAGTAGAGGTATGCTTATCCAGATATGTGTACAATAAAAAAAAATCAAAATGTTTTTTAAAAAGCACCAGAATAAAGTCCTATCCAATGGATCTCCTGCCCCAGCTTTGCTCCAAAGCCAATCCTTCGCTGCCATGTGGCCAAAAATCGAGGTTTCCCCTTCAGATCCAGAGCAAACTGCAAATCTTACAGATCTGGAGTTTCCTGCAGAAACCCCAGTGAAAACATGTATAACTGAAAATGTTGTGTGTCAACTGTGCCACATTTATGGGGTGAGTACGAGTTTTATTGCCTATGTAGACAAGCCATAGATTGTGTATTAGTAACTGCCTCGTGAATTCAAGACCGTATCATTAAAAATAAAAGTACAATACGTATTTGCACCATGAAAAGTGCCTCACAGCTAATTAAACATCAAATGCCTGTATGAATAAAAAAGCCATTGGTTGCTGGCCAAAGGACCACAGAGAGGGGGGCAACTGTAACTCCCATAGAACAGAATTCCACAGCCTGGAAACAGCTTCTGAAAAGGCTCTCTTCTTTGTCCTCCACACTCCCCCAAGAATCTGAAGACTCAGACAGGGAAGTATAGTCTTTCAGATAGTCTGGCCCTAAGCTGTATAGGACTTTATAGAGTCATAAACAACACTTTCAATTGTGCCCAGAAACAAACTAGTAGCCAGTGAACCTGTTTTAACAAGGGAGTTATATGTTCCCTGCAACAAGCCAAGTCAGGACTCTGGCCACAGCATTTTGGACCAGCTGAAGTTTCCAAAGCCTGCCCCACATAGCGATTGTTACCTTGATTACATCCTGTTTGGATTACTGTATGTGTCACTGTAGACAAATCTGACTTCTCCTGGAACAAGCAGAGCAAACACACCCATCTTTACTGTTCAAATGCACTCCTGGCCACTACTGAAACCTAGGGGTCGGTTCCACGGCAAATTTTGTTGTGCAAATTATCACATTAGCATACTTTCAATTTTGCATCGCGGAGTTCCCACGGCAAAATTTCGGTTCCTGTTTAGTTCTGCGATGTAGTTCTGATGTGCTTACAATGTGGAGTATATTAATGTGCAAATTTCTACACATCGAAATATTTCAGTTCCCACGACATCGATATTCCGCATACTTTGACAACCCTACCTGTCAATCAACGAAGTACATCATTTGATCTAGACGTACTTCCTTCGGGTATTCCCGCCACCCGTACTCCCATTGGTCATCCACTTCCCCCGTCTTGGGCTTCTGATTGGGCATCTCGTCATTTTTTATGGTCTTTGTTCTCTTCAATGGTGCCAATTAAATTGTTGCAGCCATGGAGGTTTTAGCTACGCTCATTTCCTGCTTGTATTTGGCTATTAGAGTTATGATCTCTAATTTCCCTGTATTTCTTTTTTTCCCAATATTTTTATTGTTGTTTTAATTACATATGATATTCCATATAATTAAATACATGTAATTAACATATATCTAAAACATTACAAATACTACTAATCAAAACAATAAACACTTACAGAAAAGGTTAGATTATTATACAATTATTTATGTTAAATTTCAACTTTAACATCAATGTCCTAAACGTCATTCTTTTAAATCTCCGATTTTTCCAACATACATTTTCTTCATTTCTTCTAAATGACAATAATTGACCGTTAACAACAACTTTATTTCTTTACAATACAATTCTTCGTTCCTTATTTCTTTTTCCTCTTGAGTTTGGATATATATTTTTACCCTTATCTTAACTGGCCTCTGTCTCTTCATTTTCCTTTTAACCTAATCTTTGCTCTTCTTTTACTTATTTTCAGTACTCACGTTTATTGTTGATTAAATCCTCATCCTGTTCTCAACATTTATTAACTAGCACATCTGGATGATTGTTCTTATCTCATCCCTTACTTATTATACCTTTAATTCTTCAGAAGCTTAATATTGCTTCTTTTCCCCATTTCTCCTTCCAAATTGGTAACAAACATCTCCATTCATCCCTAAAATCCTCCACTGTTTTATCTTTTAATAGTAGGGTTAATTTATCCATCACTGACATCTCATATAATTTAACTAACCATTCTTCTTCTTTTGGAATTTCTGGCCTCTTCCAATATTTTGCGTAAATAATTCTGGCCGTGGTCACCATATACAGTATAATTCTCCAATATAATTTTTCTACCTGCTTTTCCACCCCATTCAGCATATTCAATAGATATAACTCTGCCCGCATTGGTATCTTTGTCTCTAAAGTCCTTTCTATCATTCTATAATTTCCCTGTATTTCTGACGCATCGTTTTCGATTTCGTGCGGCATTCTTCCGGGGTTCGGTTGTGTCCACACTTTAGCATTTCTGTGGCTACTTTTTTCGAAGACATCGATATTCCGGTGATATAGACGTAGCTGCTCCTGTACTTTCTCTTTCCCTTCGGCATGACTCAAAGCTATTCCCCTGCCCCCCTTCTTTGTTCTCTGAACTGACTCCATTAGGAAAATGATAGATGTTTACAGGGATGCTTCAAAGCAGATAGGAAAACCGGATGTGTAGGCGGGTTTCTGTGGCATCACTATAAAAAACCACCCACATCCCTAATTTTAAACATCGCGAATTTAAAAATTACGGACAGTTCCCAAATGTGATAATGCACAAACTTGCGGCACTTTAAAAAAAAAGGCAGAAATTCAGCGGTGTCATTAAGTGCACCACTTATAGGTGTTTTAGACCCCCTCCTTCCGAAAAGGGTGATGCAGATGTGGAACACATGGGAACTATAAGAATTCTAGGCGAATTCTTTGAGGATTATTTTTGCCATGTAAACAACCCCCTGGACATTCAGACTCAGGGTTGAATCCAGGAGTACTTCCAAGTTGTGAACCTGAGATTTCAAGGGAAGCAGAGGCTGAATCCCTATTCCCTGATCTGCATTTTGACCGAACAGGAGCAGCATTGTCTTGTCTAGATTAAGCTTCAGTTTGTTCACATTTATTCAGTTCACTGGTGACAGCAGATACTGCTTCCTTTGAATTAAATGGAAAGGGCAGATGGAGTTGGGTGTTTTCAGAATATGGGTGTTTGGCTGTGCTGAATTCTGAGGAAAGAGTGGGGTAGAGTAGGGGAGAAATGGAGGACCATTAGGGGCTTGGAGTATGACAGCTAAAAGGAGGGAGGTTGTCTGGTACTTAGGAGTACTTAAAACACAACTCTCAATTTCACACTATTGTTAATGATGAATTATTCTGATAAAACTAAATGCAAACACAAGCCCTGCCACTTGCTGTGATGAACCCGGTCAAACTTCAGTCACTCAAACAGGTGTTATTCAAATGCTTTATTGCAAGGAATCAAAGTGAACTGCATCAGGTCATTGACCAATCTGAGGAAAGCATGCCAAAAGCACAGCACTAGTATCTAATTTAGGTTTCGGTCCCCTCCATCCACTAACTTAGGTTTCGTTTCCTCCAATGGTTAATTGGAGTCTGTAAATACCAAGCTATATTTCCCCAATTTGTTTCCCAGGCTCTAAACATCCTTGATCTGTCTGCAGATAGCACCTATCACATTCCAGCCCCAAACAACCTTTCCCACAATGCACTCCACTCATATCCAGATTCTGGCTAACAAACAGGCCTAACAATATCTAACTAATACAATAGCAGACACTATCTAACTATATAGTTAATAGCCAAAGTCCTGACACTTGCTGTGACTCATTCGGATTACTCCTTCCAAGATAGTATTTTTTCTTCATGGTAGTACTGGCAATAACATTAAAAACTAAAAGGTGCAAATTCACCATTTTAGGCTGCAGGGAAATAATTGTAAATTGTCAATTCATATTTGCATTTGTATTTTCTTTCTATATTGCTATCCCTCCACTAAACAAAGTTGTATTTTCTATTAAAAATATGAAACAAAACTTTAAGAACTGCAAATATATGTGTTTATTATAGGTCTTCGAAGACAGTGAAGGTTGACATGTTGACAATTTGCTTGCATACAATGGCTAAAAATATTGCTCACAGTATTCCCCCCCCCCGGCTCTCAGTGCCTGTATATCATGCTGCAGTGTTGCTTATCCTGTATTTTTTATACTTGAGGTGATGGATTTGGAAACTGACAAAAATGGATGAATCAGCAATTAATTTGCCATCTGCTATAGCCACATGAGAGAGCATGGCATAATTGTCCACACAGTGTCATAACGACGTTGAGTAAATTGTTGAATGCATGCACAAGAACTTTATATCATGGCATGGGAGAGCCATTGTGACTTTGAATTTAGAAGGGATTTCCCCCCTAAAATAAATTCACATAGGGGCTTACCACATTCTGAAGAAAAGCAGCAAGGCAGCAGGATTATTCCATCCTCCATGCTGCCTTACTACATGGCATCATCATTTTTTTTTTCATTCCAGTCCCATGAGGGCCTGAGGTAAAACTATGTCTTTTTGCTAACAAAAACTGTTAGCAAAAAGACATAATTTTAGCTCGGTTCCTCACGGGTCCAGAATGAAAGGACACTGGAAGTACAGCGACACCGTGCAATAAGGCAGCAGGGAAGACAGAACGTCCTGCTGGCTTGCCGCTTTTCTTTGGAGTGTCCTAAAGCCCCTTTGTGATACTACTAGATTGCATTATTTTCACAGGAATCCCCTCCCTTCTCATTTTCACTTTCAGCTTGTTCTTAAAATTCAAATGGCTCCTCCATATTTATCTCTTCTTTCTTGATCAGTTATATTGGACTTTTTGATTAGAAATGGGAATGAAATTTGTTCCATTTGTATTTTAATGCAAACTTAATTTACATTTCACAGACCAATACAGGAAGTGAACACATAATTAAACTTTAATGGTCTTATTTTTCTGTATAGTATGATGCAGTATGCCAATGCATATATAGGGAGAAAGTACACAAATATTTTTTTTGAAAAATAATAATTGTACAAAAATGCAACATATTGGGGGGAAATGATTGCAAAAAAAGTGTGTGCATTGTGGGAAATATATGCAAAAATCCATAGATTCAGAAAATGTACATGGAAATGCTTACAGATTTTCTTGTAAAAAGCTCAAGTTGATGCAGAAATGTGATGGAATTTTAGCTTGGAAAAAATGGGAAAGTGGTTGACCATAATATAACTATGTATCCTCTTCCTGATTTTGCTCTCTAACAATCTTCTAGTTCAGCCTAAGACTGCCCACATGTGTCCTATTCTCTTTTGAACTATCCCCAAGGAGACCGCCCTTCCACCTTACCAGAAAGTGGAGAATGATTTGAAGTAGGGTCTTCACTGAAAACATTTGAAAAATAGTACTTAACTACAAACACAAATCATCTGTAGGCATGTGTTATACATTTTAAAGCATATTCATTTCATTTTAATGGATTTCCTTGTGAACAAGCTTGGCTTATGTTGAAGCACTAAAGGTGGCCTTCAAGCAGTACAATTACTATACTCAGGTACAGACACTTCAGTCCAAAGTGTGTATGTATACCATGTCATTTAATAAGCAGCACTTGTATGTATGTTATTGCTTTCCCCTTTAAAATTCATAGACTGTCGTTTTTGGGAGAGGATCATGACCTCAATCCAGTTTATATCAAAGGAAATAGAAACAATTTATACATGTATGTGCCTTTCACAATTGATGTGGATTTTGTGTATTGTATCTATTAATATGTTAGGAAAAGATTCTTTTTTTAAAACTGTATGTAAATAAATTTGTGTTCTCTTTTTACTTCTCTCTGTGTGTGTGAGTGAGACAACATTTAGAAAGAAAATCTGAGATAAAATAAATGGTATTAAATAACTAAGCAAAATGGGGGGAGAGAAACACATACATATAACTCAACACAGATGGTACTCTCAGCTACCTATCTAAATCAGTCTGGGTTCAATTTTCATTTAAATAAATACATAAAAGCTATTTAAAGATAATCATATAATTAATTTTTTAAAAAGAGATAAATATATACATATATAAAGCAAAAGAAATTAATAGATATATTTAAAAAATTAATGACAAGCCAACTGATAAATAATACTAAAAGACAATGAAAAATTTGAATCTATGAACTGAATTATCATTTGTTTAAAAAATCCATCATCTTACTGGACTTAAAGAGGTCACTCCAAATCCTCCAAGATCATTATACTATATATGGTTTAGTGTAGTTCTGTTTTGCATGTACTTAAACCTGGACCTGACCCAACTAGATCTCAATTAAATTGGGAAACATCTGAGAACACTATTCAGATCTAGTAAGTCTTCAAAGCCTGGTTTCTTGTTCCTATACCATGGTTTTAAAGAGGCAATGGAATAGTGTCTAATAGCCTATATCTTGGGAAGGAAAGAATATGCAAAAGTATTTGCTAAATGGTTAAAAAAATGTTGTTGGTTTTTGTTTGTTTGTTTTTTAGTGTTTAAAATCCTGGCAGGGAAGAATCCTGGACTGATAAAAAATCTTCACAGTTCATGACGTATTCTGCAAGAAAAAAATGCATGTGGTGGTTTTGTGCAAAAATCAGCATTTTCTGCACAGAAATATTGTTTGCTGAACAGAAAGTGTGGAATGCTATGCAGATACAGCTGTAATTGGGGATTTATTCTGCATAAAATTTGCATATGGTTGATTTGCTGAGAAAACAGCATTTTCTCTGCTTTTCTGCGTAGGAAACAGATTTTTACAAGTGCTCTTTCCTGAACATAAAATGCTGTTTTCTGCCAAGAACAACCATCTCTGAATTTTACACAAAACATATCATAATTGTGAATAGGCTTTGAAAACTGCATGATTTTTGAAAACTTTCTTCCAGCACGAGGACATTTTCTAAGATTAGTTGTTTTCTTTGAGAGGGAACTTAGGCTGCAAATGCACTGCAGAGATTATGCAGGTTGACACCACTTTAGCTATCATGGCTCCATCCCATGGAACCCTGGGATTTGTAGTTTGTTGTGGCACCAGAGCTCTCTGACAGATATCTCACAAAACTAAATATCTCACAAAACTACAAATCCCTGAATTCCATAGCATTGAGCCATGACAGTTAAAGTGCTATCAAACTGCTTATCTGCTGTGTGGCAGCAACCATAGTGAAGAATTATATCCCTACTGTAAGTCCTAGGTAGAGCAGACCTGTTGAATCCATGGGGTTTACCTATGTATTGGCTCACAATTCAACTATTGAGTGATTCCATGAATCAACCGTATTTGGGAGGAGCCAATAGAATTGAAATCATAGTCTGCTGTAAATTGTAAAAAATACGAATTGCAACAACAACAACAACAACAAAAACTACTAATAATCTACTGAAAAACTCACAGAAGTACCAGTTGGTACAGTAGTCAGTTGGGAGAAAAATATATGAGCATTAAATGTTTCCTTTTGGTTTATTCTTGGCTCCAAAATCACAGGAAATTACTGCACATTCAGAGCAAAAAAGGAAAATGGGAAATAGGCTGATATAAATATCTTTTCTATATCTGTTAAAATTAGATAAATATCTGTTCTTTGTCAAATCACTCTTAAGCTGTCATCTGTATGCTTATTGCAAGAGACAGTTCCCTCAAAGTATTCTTTTTATCTCCAGACCTTTTCCTGACCAGACAGAAAAATCCATAGAACTTGAAGTACTGTTTATTTTAAGGGAGATTGTTCTGGTTCTCATATAAAGAATTCATTTGTGAAAAGAAAGTGTGTCTATATAGAATGTGTTAGAATTAAGATGAAAGACAAGTATGTTGTGCAGTTGAGGAGGGACTAGTATCTGCTTATCACAGGCTAGAAAAGCAAATTACTTTCTGTTGTAATTGCTTATTTCTCCTATAAAGGTTTTAGCTCTTTTTTAAAAAAATGCTCTCCATGAAGTGGCATGTGGGAAAGCTTGTCTGATCTTTCTGGATGGTGACAGGAGAGACACTGGTAGGTGACCAGAAATGAATGCATCAAGTGGCTAAGGAGCTGAAAAGACAAGAGCTCAAACAGGGTGATGAAAAGTGCCAGGCAGATTAGAATTTAAGAATGCTGAAGGGAACATTTACTCTGGGTGTCAGGGTCAGGGAGAAAAGAACAGAGATGGAGATTAATGGGAGGGGGGGTAGGTTTCTTCTTTTCTCTCTGGGAAACCATGAAGAAAATATCACAAGTCAGCTCTCCTTTCCTTGCTGAAAAACTGACCTTCCTTCTTTGTTTGGGTTTATTTAACAATGCCATTCCTTTGAGAGCCTATCAGCTCTGCTCTGTCTTTTGACCTTAAAGGTGTGTGTTTAAATTGAGTTTCTTTATCCCTTTCAGAAGCCAGAGGGTACCTGACATATAAACTTGAATCCTTAACAATGCAGTGACTGTATGCCCTTGTGCTACCACCAAATTCTTAGTATGAAACCTTAGCTGTTTCATATGTTACCATTTTAAATGGTAATACTAATAGCATTTATATTGTTTTTATTCATGCTCAAAACACCACAGGGGCATAGCCAGATTTAACAAGAAACCATGTTTCCATCCTTTCGTAGGTCAGTAAATTGAATACCCAGCTTGTGGGGGGCAATTCGCTAACACACATTGGAAACTGTTTAATGCAGTGTAGATGTGTAAATAGCTATTGTTTAAAAAACAATTTGTAAGCCATTCTGATAGCCTTGTGGCTGAAGAGTGGGGTATAAATAACTAAATAAATAAAAAAATAAAATAAAATGTTTTATGTAATCCTAACAACAAACCATAAATCATGAGCCATAAGCCTCAGACTTCCACCCTTCTGCCCCATTCCTTTTATACCTGAAGGTGGAGTTCTGCACTTATACTTTGCAAATGATGGACTGTTAATATGTCAGGGATTCAAGCCAGGTTCTGCTTATTAACGGAACATGGTTTGTAGTATATTGACCTTCCCAGCTCAATGAATACTTGAGTCAGCTATCAACACACTGCTTTCCATTAAAGCCTTCAATCTTGCATAGCTTAGCATAGTGTCACAATTTCTCATGCAGATCTACACTATACTGAGCCATTTACTACCCCCTCAGAAATACCATAGAGATTCTGAAGCTCCTCATCTCCATTCTGTGCCTGGTAGCAAGTGGTGAGACTGCAAAAGGATCTGGCTATGTCCCTGTAGCCAGAGATAAAGTGATAGGATCATGCACTGAGGTCTGTTGGGGTCTTCTGGAATTTCCAGTGACTGATGTAATTATTTCATATATGGCTACAAGGACATAGCCAAGTGCTTCTACAATCCAACTCAGCTTGTCACCAGGCATGGAACAGTGGTGGTGTGGCCTTCAACAGCTCTATGGTTACTGCAAAGGGAGAAAGGAAATGCCAACCTCTGCAGTGACCAAGAACAGACATATACCACGAAAAGGATGTCAGGCATAGTTTTCTGCTGCATGAATCAGCTGGTTATATTCCTTCCATCCAATAATCCCTTTTGTTATGGACTTTCTTATTTATTTCATTTTCCAAGTTGCATTCTCTTCATGATTCTTCAAAAAGTCACAGATCTCTGAATTCCTGTGCAACAAACAGATGATTACTCTTCTTCAGCCTGTCAACTTTCGGACTGGCTTGCTGCCTCTGCAACCCTGGTTGCTAAAAGGGAAGCAAGCCCTGCACCAGCTGCTGCTGATAAGCTGGCACATAAAATTCCAACTTGGTCCCACCAACTGGTGGCTGACATCAGCCCATTAGAAGCATTTGAGAAGTATAGGGCACGTTTGAGAGGAAGCCAATGAAGAGAAGAATGGCTGTGACCACCTGGAGGAGGCATTCTTATGTTCACCAGCAGGATAGAGAAAAACTTCCTCATGATATCTACTGGGGAAGGTTCCACTCTGATATCACTAGTACGGTCTCAGATTGGCCCAGCTGCCTTGGGGTATCCAGGTGGCCAGTGACACTAAGGCTGGGGTTAGCTGAAGGGGTGGAACTCTTCCTTTTTCCTTTCCCCTTTTCCTTTCCCCTTTTCCTACTGCACAGCCACAAAATCAAGCTCACATAGTGGCATATATATATATTTACAAAACAGAAGTAAGGAAGACTATACAAACAGAGCAATGAAGAGACCATTCATGAGTACGTATGAGAGGCAGAAATAAAGTGAGATACCTTAGTTATAAAAAACAGCAGATGCATAAGCATGGGCTTCAGCAAAGCAAGATAAAATGGCAGATTCAAGAAGGACAAAGGAAAGTGTTACACATACTCAGTGTTATGGGGGAAAGAGGACATATCTGAGGTAAATTCAATTAGCCCATCAGGAACTTAATGGGTCCAAACATTCTTGGCATCCTGAGTTCTTTCCAAACACAGAGGAAAACATCTTCTCACTAATGAGCCAGGCCTATCTGAACATCCTTGAACCACTCAAAACAAGAGAGAATGCAGGTGCTTAGAACATTATGTCATTCTAAAGTATCTTCTCAAAGCAAACAGGCTGGTTTAAAATGAAAACCTACAGGAATACATACACAAAAGTAAGATAGACTTTCTTTACAGATGCAGTGATAACATCATCTAAAATACTGAGAACAGTGCAAATTCAAAATATGAGAATTTAATTCTCTGCTGTTTACTCACTTTTTAGTTTCAGACCAAAAGCTAGATGTACTTTCAATTTTCCTACATTTCATGATACCATTCAAACAGTGGACTACAACACTGTGACATTACTAAGGCTGGTATCACCCCAATGGTGTCACCCTGGTGCAGTTTGGTCTCTCCACACTCCTCCATCCCCTTGTGCCCCCATTTCTATAACACTATGGCAAAATAATATGTTTCCCAACCTTCTTTGCATTTGCAGACAGGAACACTAGCTTTCATTCCTGATCTGTTATACACTTGATGAAATGTCTTGTGGAGTTCAAAAAGAACCCACACATAAGGAGCCTCATAAGTGATGGAGGAATTTATGCATTGTAGAAATATTAACAGGAAAGTGTAATTAGTAAATGAACATTGATCTTTTCAGATTCCCTAATCATAGTCCTTTTAGAAGTCAATTTGTAGAGGTTCTGATCTGAAAAGATTGTGGATGAATCTTGCTCTCTGAGATGGAGAATCAGTGGGGAGTCTCACTCATAAATTCTTTTCTGCACATTTCCTGAGACTTTCCTTACTCGTGGGGTGGAGGGGAGGAAGTTCAGCCAGGCTCCAAGACCAAAGTAAGCCAGAGTAGATGGATGGGAAGGCTACAGATGGCATTTGCAGGGACAGGCATCATTTGCAGGAAAGGTCTTTCTTACATATGCCCCTCCCCTGCTCTCACAGTTACATTATTTTGGCAAACTCAAATTTAGGAATCCACATTTAGCAACTTAATGGGTATTTCCACATTCAGAATTTGTTCAATCATGACAGATTTCCTCTATGATGACCAGTATTTCTAGGTTATAAATTGGGGAAGCATGAGGATTCCTGTTTCGCATGCAGAAGTTCCCATGTTCAGAAACTAGTGTGTCTAGGTATGACTGGAGAAAATTTGTGCCTGGAATCCTGGAAAGCCACTGCCGACCACTGCGGCCAATAATGAATACAGAGACCAATGAGCTTACTTAGTATAAAGGATGTGCCAGAGAGAGTTCGACAGCTACCATGGACTGCTAAAAGACAAATGAATGGGTCTTAGAACAAATCAATCCTAAACTCTACCTAGAAGCCGAAATGACTAAACAGAGACTACCATACTTTGGACATATCATGAGAAGACAGGGCTAATTAGAAAAGACAATAATCCTTAATGAGGTGGAAGGCACTAGGAGAAGAGGAAGACTGTATTACAGGTGGATGGGCTCAGTCAAGAAAGCCATAGCCCTGAGCTTGCAGGACTTGAGCAGGGCTGTTGATAACAGGGGAGGCTTGTGGGGCTCTTAGTCAGAGGGTTGCCATAAGCTGGAGTTGACTTGATGGCAGTTAGCAACAACCAAGCAATTTGAGAATGTAAATGAACATGGAATGCAGATTGTTTTAAAATATTCTTCCCCTCTGAAAGGAGCTCATTCTGAGAATCTGCCTAGGATTTTTCCCATATGTGTACTCTGCATGCAATGAATTAGATGCATGTGCTATTGCAACATGATTTACCGTTTTCATCTCTGCATTAAATGAAATGTTTTACTAATTTTGGCCTAAACAAATGATTGTTTTCTTTCCTTGCATTTATGTATTAAGTTAAAATTATTGAGTTCTACCTTCCCTGCCTTATTGTGATACAAAGCATCTTGAATCTTACTCAGCACATATATACCCTTCTTGCTATGTATAATAAATACACATCTGTGGGGGAAAACATATGGGTGGGTGGGTGGATGGGGAGAAATATGTTGGCTATGACCCAGAAGCCTAAGTGATAGAGATCTTTATGTACTTCCAAGGTTTTTATCTCCTTTCTAATTTGGCAGCCTGCCTCTCCTCTCATACCAAACTATGGCAATAAACCCCTTACACTCAAAAGGCACTTTGGCAGGGTATGGATATGGGCAGGGCTGCTGAACTGGAAATGAAACAAAACCCCAGGTGCAATCGTGTGTGCGTGTATGCACACGCATGCACGTACACACAAACACACACACACAGTGTATGAGATGCAAATCTTTTATTTTCCTTTCACAAGAATGGAGAATTTCAGTAACTGTTTCCCTACGCTATGATAATATGAAGATTTCTGTGTAAATTTTGAGCATACTGCAGGACTTTTATATTTGTGATAATGATTTGTGCAGAAATACATATGGTTTTCTTGCTCATAATATATGTTCTGGGACAGAAAAATGTGTGTTTTGAACAAAATTCAGTGAACCCTGTGAAAAAATATTTGTGTTTGTGCAGAAAACTCATGCCGGAAAACTGTACTTAGTTTTCTTTAAGAAGGAGTCCATTTATCTGTGCAAAATGCACAAAGTTGTGCAGACTGTATAAAATGTATACAATTCAGGCAGTTAAACAGATTCCTGCACAATAAAGGCACATGTAATTAAATGTGTATCCTGTGCAAAATACCAATTTTCAGTCCCCAAACACATTTTCTAAGCAGAAATACCAGTCTTTTTTTTGTGCAAATGTATTTTCCCCAAAGAGGTGAAAATTCTTGTGGCTGTTCCCCTTTTTATCAGTAAGATCTTGTGACAATTGAGAAAACACATTTTCTGTGTTGAGAATGTGAATATTAATTAGTATTCTCCACATTCCTAAATTACACACATAATACTATATGGTGTGATGGATTACAGACAAGATTATAATTTGGAAAATGGTATGAACAGGAGTAAACTAAATTTGAGACACCCTTTTCCTTCATAAAAAAGATCCATCTTTCACTATTTTTTGCATCTGTTGGAAAAAATGTCCATAAGGGAACAGGATCGGGGAGGGAGGGACTCCCTGTTGTCCAGTTTTGAAAATTTCTCTGTCTGTCTCCATCTCTCAAAGGGACCTTCCTTACTGCTCTTTCATTATGGTACATTTCCTTATAGCAGCTATATGCTGCTGCTTTGACACAGCCCAACAGGGATCAGATAATGAGTGTGGTGAAGTAATGAATCCCTGTAGCCAATCAGAGTTGGTTATCTGTGGATTTCTTTGCAGGAAATGAGCCTTTCACAGTAACTAATTCTGAACTATGGGAAGTGGGGGAATGCATCACCAAGCTTCCTGCCCTTCAATACTAGGCTAACTGTTCTATACTAGGCTAACTGTTAAAACCTTTCCTGTAACCCACTGTTAGTCACAGTGGTCAGAATTCTGTTAGGGACATCCATACATGTAAGTGACCCTTACGTATGTGGATGTCCTTTTATAGGCACTGTGGGGGTTGGTATTCCCTTCCTTCCTCCACAGTACTGAAAGCCAACCCTCCCCCCAATTTAGGAGATTTTCAGACTACACTGTTATAGTGCTGTTCCACTTTAACTGCTTTGGCTTCCTCCTGTGGAATTCTGGGGATTGTAGTTTAGAATCATAGAATTGTAGAGTTGGAAGAGACCACAAGGGCCATCCAGTCCAACCTCCTGCCATGCAGGAATAGACAATCAAAGCATCCCTGACAGATGGCCATCCAGCCTCTGTTTAAAGACCTCCAAGGAAGGAGACCCCACCACGCTCCGAGGGAGCGTGTTCCACTGCCGTACAGATCTTTCTGTCAAAAAGTTCCTCCTAGTGTTGAGGTGGAATCTCTGTTCCTGGAGCTTGCATCCATTGCTCTGTGTTCTAGTCTCCAGAGCAGCAGAAAACAAGCCTGCTCCAGCCTCAATGTGACACCCCTTCAAATACTTAAACAGGGCTATCATATCGCCCCTCAACTGTCTTTTTCCAGGCTAAACATACCCAGCTCCCTAAGGACTTTTTCGGATGAGCTTTTATACCGCTAGCAGCCTCGTCCCCGTTGCGAGGCTGCAGCGCTGCAGGGCGTCCCTTTCGGATGACGCCCTGCCCTGCCGATCCTCTTCCGAGACTGTTGCGTAACCTCTGTGACACTGCTGCGTTATATTTGGCGGTTTTCTAATCACGATCAACTTTCGTGATTAGAAAACCGCCGAATATAACGCAGCAGTGTCACAGAGGTTACGCAACAGTCTCAGAAGAGGATCGGCAGGGCAGGGCGTCATCCGAAAGGGACGCCCTGCAGAGCTGCAGCTTCGCAACGGGGACGAGGCTGCTAGCGGTATAAAAGCTCATCCGAAAAAGTCCTAAGTCTCTCCTCATAAGGCATGGCTTCCAGAGTTTTCACCCTTCTCTGGACACACTCCAATTTGTCAATATCTTTTTTGAATTGTGGTGCCCAGAACTGGACACAGTATTCTAGGCAAGGCCTGACCAAGGCAGAATAGAGTGGCACTATTACTTCCCTTGATCCAGACACTATATGATCATAAAAAAATCTGTAGGGGGGGGGCAAAAAATACAAACAGCCTGTTGTTTGAATGCATACGAACCGGCTATACGATTTTTTAAAGCCCCTAAACTCCGTATGACTCCCTCTTCCCGAAGCTGGCTGGAGCGAGCAAGCTAAGCAGCAGTTTTAAATCTCCTGCCACTTTTTTTTTTAAAGGTTTCTGGTTTGCGGACAGTCAGTATTCCGTATTTACAATATAAAATAAAAATAAATAAACATATAAATTCACGGACTTACCGGATGCTCGCTAGCCGGGAAACCAACATGGCGGCCACTCCTAATTCCCCTCCGTGCTAGCCCCACCCCCTCTACTTGGACAGCCAATCAGATTACCCTGCCTGTTCGTATGTGTGTGAACGGACCGTACAGACCCGTCAGCCATCCGAACAGCGTACGGATTTCTCTTTGCGATCCACTTTCCCTCCTGAGTGCCGCATGTGCGTATTTCAGGGTGGAAAACCGCCCCCCCCTTTTGCATTCGTGTGCATCTGAACGGCTGTTTGTACCGAAGAGCGAACTTCCACATGCTGTACGTATTATTTAAATCGTGTAGACGGGACCTAAACTTCTATTGATGCAGCCCAAAATCGCATTGGCCTTTTTAGCTGCTGCATCACACTGTTTAGTGAGGCCTAATATCTCTCTGGCTGAGAGGTGTAAATAGCCCTCCCTAAACTGCAAATCCCAGGATTCAACAGGAGGCAGCCATAGCAAATATAGTGGAATAGTAACACTATAACAGTGTTGTCTGAAAATCTTCTTACTGTAAAGCACCTGAAGCCACCCTGCATGACCATTCCAAGCTTTGCAGTAAGCAAGCAGGCTTGTAGAAGCATCTGCCTACATCCCTACAGCCAGAGGGGAAATTATGACATCAGTGCTGAGATCTGCCAGGACCCTCCAAGGGTCTCAGTGCTGCTGTGATCATTTTGCATCCTGCCTGCTTGATGCTTGATCCATAGGGAGAGGTGAGGTGGGTAAGAAATGATGATGATGGAATGATTGTATGGGGTGGCTTCAGGGGATTTTCAGTATATGGTTCAGTATAGTGTAAGTCCACGTGCAGATATTTATGCTATGCTGAGAGGATGTAGGTTTGAGGCCAATGTGTGACTAGCTGGCGCAGAACATACATTGGAATATTTATTTGGATGTACATCTCATGGGGGTTGTAGTAACACAGTGCCTCAGTCCATTGAGATACATCTTTGGGGAGGGGTTCAGTCAGAATATGGAATTTTGCAAGAATTTTCCTCATCCTAATTTCAAGACTTGAAAAAGGTTACTCATAGCCATGGATTCTGCAGGATTCTAAAAGTTGTTGTTAGTATTTCCTACTACATTCTCCCCATGATATCTCATAATTGGAAATATTGGACATTTTTTGGGGTCAGTTTGGCTAGGGCAAACCAAAAGGTCAGTTGGAGGTCATAATGACATGAGATTTGGCAGAAAAGCTCAAATTAGGATTGTGCATAAATCCCTTAGTAAACATTGGAGATTATCAGATGTGGCAAACATGGCATGATAACAATGACACGATAGCGCAAAAGGGCTTCCCTATTGCACGATGTTGTCTCACGTTCTCCAAGCATTCCGCTCCTGTGAAAAAGGCATACTTTTTTATTGACAGGCCAATCCATCAATTGATTGCCAATGGCATTTTTTTTTCCACAGTATTGCCAGCATCTGAAACTGCATCCCATTATGCTCTCGTGAATACAGTGTCAATGGGCAGTCCCGACCAGAACACTTCTGGGTGAGAATGTGAAAACTAGGTACGGGACACTCTTTTTATGAACCTCATCATTTTGCTGGTAATTTTAAAAGTATGTTTCAGTGCTTGTGTGTTCATCTTCTTTGTTAATTTTGGTGTTTTTAGATTTTTAAGTGTGCTTGCATCTTCTTGCGAGAACTGCCGAGATCACACATCTGGCGAATGAGGAAGTAAAAAGCGCTAATAGTCATGCTCCAATAATGCTGGGGCTGCTCTTTCTCGTTATTACAGCAATGTGTGATATAAACGGTTATTATGCTGGGACACTTATGCTTTTAAATATAGTGGAACAAAAATGTTTTTAGACGCTAGCCTAATAATCTCCATAGTCATTAAGGAGATATGGGCTAATCCTCTCTTCCCGCTCTGGGTGCCTCAGCAGTGATTCATTCAATCAAACAATTAAGTGACCATCCCTAAATCTATTCCTACAGAAATATTTTCTATACCCCTTTCAAGGTTGTCATAAACCCATAAATTTCTATTTCCCAGCAAATAAAGCAATCAGTTGAGTTTCGTTTTCCTTTGTCTCTCCCTTGGAAGAGCCATCTAGCTATTGTCAAAGCCAGAACATGCCTTCAAGACATGAAATTGTTATAAATATTACAGCCCCCACTATAGAAAAGTGTGTTGTAGAGAGACCCAGCCACTCTCTTCCTTGATGCATCAACAATTGGGGCTTCATCGTGTCACCCTCAGACATCAATCTGCTTTCCTTCACTACATGGAATTTCTTTCTCCCAAGACCAGTAATTATTTTCCCCTTACCCAGACCTCTATCTTGAACCCTTCCTGATTTGTTTTCTGATAGCCTTGCATGGTTTGTAAGAGAGTAGATTCTTGTGTGTTGGTCTATGTTTTTCTAATAAAATACTTTATTTTACTGGAACTGGGGCATCCTCTACAGTTAGTACTGGTATACATAGGTGAAAAGATCCCCAAAGTTACCCTCCTCTAACAGGCCAGCCATTGAGCTCATTATTTCCCCAAATAATAATAGAGATTCTAGCATCATGAGTGGGACTCTAAAGTACTCCACACCTCTTAGGTGAATATTGCAATCTAAAAAAATAACTTTTCCAGGCTATAAAAACAATGCTGTGTAGATGGATGACACCAACATTGATGACACCAACATTCAAATGTGAATCCATCTCTTAGAAAGCATGCAAATAAACTTAAAGAACACAGCTTACAAGTTTTACAGTGTGTGTGTGTTTTTTTTAACATCCAACAAAAGAAAGAGAGGGTTTAGGCTGACCCCTTTCTATAGGCAAAAAGTTAGAGGAGAAAATAAAAGCACCAAAAATGAGCAAGAATGTGAGTCTAGCTATCCAGGAAGGTTTCTCTTTTCAGATGGAGATCAACAAAAGGACACAATGGTGGAACAAGTCAGAGCTTTCTACAGGCTGGCAATGAGGTCTAGGTATGAAGACTTTTCTTTATAGGAGGCACAGATCTGCACAGAGGGAAAGGGTAGCATAGTGATCTAGTCTGAAGTTTTGTTTTAACAAATGAAATTATCCAGCTGTTTTTTTTATGCCAACAATGATTCAGTCTAGACTGTAAAATTAAGGATAAAGCAGACTGTTTGCCCCAGGAGTTGTGCTTGGCTTGGATGCCTAATTGTGCTCTTCAATATTTATCATTGTTTATTTACTTGTTATATTGATATCTCACCCTTCCTCACATGATTTCAAAGTGGTGCGCATGAGTCTCTTCCCCCCCACACACACACTTTCAGCACACAACATTTTTTTGTTTTTTGTTGTAAGTTAGGCTGAGGGATAGTGACTGATCCAAGGTTATCCAGTCAATTTTCTCATGTCTCCCAGGTCTAGTTCCATTAGTCTCACTACTCCACCATGCTGACAATAAAGATATGGCTTTTTAATCCCAGAACTTTGTGTGTACATTTTCATTTTACATATACAACTCAAGAGTATCTGATAAGCATTATCCTTCCACTTCTCAGTCATGGATGCCTTCAGCATGTCACAATATAATTATCTTTATTAAAAATAGCTTTCCATGCTTGGTAAAGAAGTGCAAAACCCGATGGATAATTTAACTTGTGAGCCACAAACTGTAGCCTGAGAAATGCAAATCAAGGCAATTCACACTGGAATTTCAATGATCGGATTCTTCAAGCACCTCCAGACTAGGTGGCATGTTAGTCATAGGGGTTGTCTAGACAATGAAAAAGACTGCTCAAAGAATTGACGAAGAATACCTTTTGTCCAATGAGATCCTGCACTGATTCGCTGTTTTCAGAAGGAGTGGGTGCAAAAACTGCAAGAGAAAAGCCTTCGTGGATTTTCCTTATTTTTTAAAAAATGCATGGAAATACACATTATTGCCCATTTGGACAACTGATTTGCAGCACATCACATTCCGGAAGTGGAAAGCTGATTGGTCACATGTGCGCAGTGGGTGGGCATACCAGCAATGAAGTAGCCAGAACCACCATTTTTTTAGTTTTGCAATAGTGATTGTGTGCATTTTTGCAGCAATAAGGCAAACAAACAGTTTTTTTCACCAGAAGGTCACACTTCCACATTTTAGATTTAAAGTTTTTATAAAAAAATCCTGTTCAGCAGCAGAAACTTGTTGAGAATAATAATGTAATTCACTCACAGCCACCATCTTGATTTGCAGGCATGCCTCTGTGTGAACTTCAAACACAGATAATTTTGCATACCAGCAATCTCACCAACAAACCATCGAGACAAATGAATGCTGCTGTAATTTTGCGTCAATGTGCAACAATCCACATTATATTGCCTTGTCTAGATGAGCCCATAATATTTAGTGTTTTCTGGAGCAAATATTTTCTCCCTTCCATATTAACAGAATATTCAAATGTGATTTTATTTAAGTATGGGCAAATCAGTCCTATTATGGTGCATGTGTGAGCACTGGTTTCCTAATCTCTCCTTCTTATTTCCTAATTCCTCCTTCTGACACATGCTGGCAAGACTAGAAGGAGAGAGGCAGCTGACTTTGTCCTTTTGTCCCTACCATTGTCCTTTTGTCCCTACCATTGTCTCCAGCTGGAAGGGGGCTGCTACTAAGTAGAGGTACACTAGCTTTTGGGCTGGTGTAGTTTCTGGCTCTATTTGAGGCTGTGTTAAGATAGCAAATGAGCCAGCATCGTCTGAGTGTTGAACTCTGGGAGACCAGGGTTCAAATCCAAGCTCAGGCATGGAGACTCACTGGATTACCTTAGTTAGTCACACTCTCTCAGCCTCAGTGGAAGGAAATGCCAAACCTCCCCTGAGCAAATCTTGCCAAGAAAAGCTTGTGATAGAGCTGCCATAAATCAGAGTCAACTTGAAGGCGCAGCAGCAGCAGCAGCAGCAAAGGATAGTTAGTATAGAGGTACATTTGTAGCATTCAATGCCCCCATTCTTTCACGGAGTAACTGTAGCAAGGGAGGCCCAAGCTCTTCTGCTGCCTGTGGTGTTACCATATCCTACCACCCCTCCTGTGAGGTCTAATAACTGCACATATTGGACACCTTTTGGGGGTTGTAGTGACGGGGACATTTAAGGTCAAGCTGACTAGAGGACCGTGGAGGTCATAATGACCTAAGATGTGCCTAGAATAATAATGGTGAGAAAGCCCAGATAGGATAATGCTGAAGACCCAGCCATTAACAGAACTGTGCTAATCCTCTCAAACATGCACTCAGTGACCTTCCCTCAAGCCATACCCAATGGAAATCTCACCTATACCCCCTACCTGTCTGAACATTAAGAGACTGTTGCAGATCCATGAATGTTTTGTTATTCTAGAGGTAAAGCAATCAGCCCATTCTGGATCCTTTTGTCTTTCCCATGAGAAAACCATCTAGGCTTTGTCATAATCAGAACTCTCCTTCAAGGTATGAAATGTGGCATAAATACCCTAACACATACCCCAATCACATATACCACAGACTAGATCCACCGTTCTGTGTGTCACCTCAACACTCTCTCAATGGACTGGATCCCCCTGTGCCACCCTCTGGCACCATCTGAGTCTCCTCACTACTCAGACCTTTTTCTCTGAGACTGGTAACTATGACCCTTCTACTCTGTCCAGCCTCTAGCCAGTCCTTCAGCCTTTCCCTGCAATAACCTTGTATGGTTCTTAAGAGTATGTGTTCTTATATGACAATTTACCTTTTGTGTTAATCCTAATAAAATACTTCAACTGAAGTGCTCTCTCTAGTTAGTACTGGTCTACATAGGTGGAAAGATCCCCAAAGTCACCTTCATTTTGCAGGTCTCCATAAATCTTAAGGAGATGCTGGCATTGTGGGTGGGACTCCAACATCCCCCACCTCTTAGGATAACAGTGGCAGGAAGCAAATCACAATTCCTAGCTACATGGTACCTGACATACACTCACATAGTAGGACACAGTAGGACATGACACAGAGAGGAAGAGATAAGGATGATAATGATGTGACAACATCAAACCCCCATATCCTCCACACCCCCAAGATGAGTGAGCAAACCTGTCCACTCAGGGGAGAGGAGAAGGGCATGACTGCTGCCATTTGAAGAGAATGGGGTTGTAATAATGTAGAATGATGTGGCGGAGAAGGAGGCATTGCAGCCCCCAAGAAGAATAAGCAGGAAGACAAGGCACTCTCACTGCCAGTGGTCAGCTCTGCTGTATAGACCTGTATGCTATCTACATGTCTGGCACAGAGGATCGACAGAACCAAGCTATATGGGAAGAGTGAGTAATAAAATTATCTGTGCTTCAGAGCCAGGCATGAGGGAAGCAGCTGGTTCTAGAAGCAAGTTGGCGACTAGTGGTGAAAGCAATAGCAGTAGGATGCTTTTGCTTCCTACTGTTCCCCTCTTCTTTTTTTGAGAAGAGTTGTTGCATTTGGTAAGTGTCATGGAGCATCAGCAGCTATGCTTCAAAGTGGCAAGGCCCCTATCCAGGCCTGGTGGGGAGTGGCAAATTTGCCACCCCAGTGCTGGGCTACCAGAGGCAACTGCCTCACTTTCTGTCAGTGCTGGCCCCATATCCTCATCTTTAAAAAATCTAACAAGCTTTCAAGAAACTGTGGTATTGAACAAAAGTATCTTCCAGTTCTAAAAACATTTGTTTGGAGGTCTAGGCTGTTTTATTAAACAAACAAACAAACAAACCAAAAAACGGGTAACTTGAAGTGGAAAAAGAAAACACTTTGAAACATTCACTAACAGGCATATTCTGAGTATTTAAATGCTGATTGTTCAAATATTGGGGGTAGTAAGATAGAGATGGAGAGAGAGAGAGAGAGAGATTTCCATTCATCAGGATTTCAAACGGCATTCAGAATTCTATTTTCAAATAGCTTAAACATCCTTTTCTGGTAGCTGAAATTTTATGAGTCTTTGTACAGATATATATCTAGAGTAATTCACATTTAACTACTGATTTCATAGGGGCTCGAATAAGAATTATTCTATCCCTTTTCTTCACACTCTTGCAAAAAGAAGAAGAAAGTAAGAAACAAAAGGAAAGAAACAAAAGGAAAGAACTTAACAGCAGCTTGTCTCTAGAGTCCAATAGGGTTGTCTCTGTCTCCATCGTTTTTACATATAGACTTTCATGAACAGTAAAAAGAATTATAATCACCTAATTATAAATTCACTGTTAATATAGCCTTAGAGCCGAGACATTTCACTCCAGTAGTTAATTTAGTCTGTGTAAATTCTCACTGTTATTTAATGTCATTTATCACCTGCTGTTTTGTCTTACTGTGAACATCCTGTCTGCCCTGTACTGCTTACTGTACATGGACCTTCTGTGACTTTAATGTACTCAGAACAAAGACTCCTAAGTGCTTGTATCGGGAGGATTTTGGCAAGTTGCCTTCAATATATTCAAGCCATTTTGCTGCCTGTCACTCAGTGCTTTACAAATTGAACTCTGAAGAGAGGTAGAAAGGGTCTGTGAAGCATTTTTTTTCTGGGAAGAATATGCTAATAAAGCACCATCAGCAGGAAGCAGGTTGTGTCTGAAAGAGTTTTGTCAACTCTGAATTAATTTGGCGTGTTAAAGAAGCATGGGGTGCATCTAGAGCTGGCCTGTAGTAATTAATCCTTCCTGTTTCTGGTAGAGCAGGACATTTAAAAAAGAAAGAAAGAAAGAAAGAAAGAAAGAAAGAAAGAAAGAAAGAAAGAAAGAAAGAAAGAAAGAAAGAAAGGAGACCAGATTCCACTGATGTATGTGTACAATGTTTGCTTTATGAGGAGACAAACAAAATGAGGGAGTACAGAAGACCAGATTCCACTGATGTATGTGTACAATGTTTGCTTTATGAGGAGACAAACAAAATGAGGGAGTACAGAAGAAACACAAATGAGAAATTAAAAGACTATGGGTATACTTAAGTTTTGAATGATCTCTGCTTGATGAATACTTTTATTTCTTTAAAGGTTTAGCCAAGGGGGGATGCAGAGAAAGGAGAAAGCAGGATTTTGAAAACATTTGCCCATGTGGTGAAATGCTGTAAAGAGACTGAAAAAGACAGATGTGACTTGTGCCTGGTAATGTTAATAACTTTTACAGAAACCCAAACGACTGTGGATACAAACAACTTGATAGTGATGAGCTTATGTTCTGAGGAAGCAGGTACTGAAGCCAGGGTGAAAACAGCTTTCCACTCATCCACTTAACAACCTGTTTTTCAAGGGCTAATAATATACTTGTTTTCTCTGAAATGGCTTAGAAAAAGAGAGAGAGGTTTCATTGGGGTTGTCTGCTTCCAAAGATGTGTGCTGTACTCTGGTAAATATCCATCACCTCTCATTGAAATTCTCTAGACATAATTTCATATCAGAAGAGAACTGGCTTCTACTTTCCACAAGGGCAAAAGCAATGACACAATTCTAATCAATCACAATGGAACCAATATTTGTCCATTGCAAAAACAAGACTGCTGTTAGAATTCAGGACTTTTTATGTGTCATCTAATCCTCTGAAAGTTACATATATAACAAGTACTGTACTGTCATTTCTCTTTAAAAAGGAGGGAAGGTTCATTCCTAAGTCTCACCTAATAGCAATGTAAACCTATGAAATTTTACAAAATACGTGGAGAACCTAACACCATCATCAATCTTCCTTCACACTAGAGAGTCAAGTTGATAGTTTATTGGTGAGAAATTTCAGGAGGATTACCTTTTTGAATACATTCTAGCTTTTCTCTCTACACTGTTGGGATAACTATGTTTATATCAGGGATGAGGAACCTTTGACACCATTGGAGTTCAACTTCCATCAGCTCCAGTCAACATTGCCAGTGATCAGGGATTGTGGGAAGTGGGATTTCCCAACCTCTGTCTTATGCATTAAACATCATTTCATTAAGGAGAATATGAAATCATTGTATCTTCCCTTTAGCCTTTCAGCATTTTTATTGGTTAATGAATGATTTATTTATTTGTCTTTGCAAAATCTAATTTATCAAAATGATTAACAGCATCCACTCATCTGTACACCAACAGAGATCTTTGAAATCAGTTTATAACTAAGAAAGGCCTATCTTGATTTATGTGATGTTTCACATTACATCTCTTAATCCCTCATCCTTCCTTTCCACCCTGCCTTCTTATACCAAGGTTTCCATCAGGTAGAAAGAAAGTTGACTGGAAAATTTAATACTTAGATTTTCGTTGTTTTTTTTTCGGGCTGTGAGGCCGTGTTCTGGAATAGTTTCTTTTTGACGTTTTGCCTGCATCTGTGGCTGGCATCTTCAGAGAATGGTTGGGTAGGAGTGTGTGTGGAGTTTATATATTGTGAACCCCTGTTGGGGAGTATATGTAAATTTGTGTAATTGAATGGTTAGTTTCTGGGTATAGAAATGCAAGGATGATTAGTGTCTGTTTGGCTAATGGTTGGTTGATGGGCCATTATCTGCTGGAAATCACCTTGTCTCTGGGTGGAATTCCTTTGTAAGTGTTGAATTTTGATTCTATTGTTTTTCAAAACTGAAAGCCAGATTTTCTTTACTTTTAGGGTTTCTTCCTTCCTGTTGAAGTTGTCCAAGTGTTTATGGATTTCAGTAGTTTCTCTGTGCATTCTGACATGATAGTTGTTGGCCTGGTCCAGAATTTCAGTGTTTTTAAATAACATTTTGTGTTCAGGTTGGTTTATCACATGTTCTGCTACTGCTGATTTTTCTGGCTGGCCCAGTCTGCAGTGTCTCTCACGTTCCATGATTCGTGTTTGCACACTGTGTTTAGTGGTTTAGAACACAGCCTCACCGCCTGGAAAAAACCCAAGGAAAATCTATGGATGCCAGCTGTGAAAGCCTTCGACTTCAAATTTACTACTTATTTGAAAGGACGTATTGGCAGACATTTATTACAACTTCAAATTATCTAGTCTCAAATCTTGTTCAGCACTTGCCAGTATAAAAATCATTGCACAAGTGAATGTGCTTGCTCAGAAATCCCTATTGCAACGAATCATTCAAACAGCCCTTGCTCACAGTTTTGACCTGGCGGGTGGAGAGATAATTGTCTCTTGTATAAAGCTCAAGACCATGACAGCCATTACAAAGTTAATTGTGCAACTGTGGGATCCAGTTTAACTATGGGATTCCATTTAACGCTACACTAAAATGTGTAAGATCTTGGCTACACTAAAATGTGTAAGAGCAAGCGTGACTGTTGATACAAAGAGAGGGAATGGTCTTCAAATATGAGGTTGTACTGGAGGAAGAGTTAAAGGCTCAGGTTTTGAAACTGTAGACTTATGAAATTAATACAACACACCAAACTAATGTCCCACACAGAATAAAGCAAAACACATACTCTTTCTCTTTCTTCCTGAATTTCTATCTATTGTATCCACAGTCTATAGCAGAATCATCAAGATATGGACTACTGTCCCCTCACCATTGGCCAGGATGGCTAGTACTGAGGAGAATTAGAGATGCTCTGCATCTACTCCAGAGGCATGTAAATAATGTTATTTCTTTTATTTATTATAAATGTATTTATTATATTTTTTTAATTTATTGGGTTGTATGTGCTTGCATGTGTTGTTTTAAGCACTATAATTGCCAAAATATTGTGAGTTTGAGTTTTTAGAATGAGACCAGCCATCAGTAGTCAGTACCAAAATCTACCTAAAATGTTTTAAATCCTCAAACAAATAGAGCTTCAGTTTCAAATCTGTCTATATTTTAAGCACTTTAAGAAACAAGAGACTTTAAGAATTGTTACACTAGGTCTGTTTTGTATACAGCAGGATTAAAGAGACATATAAGACAGCTGAACCTTACCTCACACACCTGCAGAATATGCATCAAACTCCATTGTCAGTAGTGCTGAAAAGTCTGGGATGTGTATGTTCCAAATGGAAATCTAAAGACACTTTATTACAATCCAGCTCACCTTATGGCAGAACAGTCTTCCAAAGATTAGCATTGGCACTTTAGCCAGAAACTAACATTTGTTTTCAAGAAGAAGAAGTGAAAGATTAGCACCACCAGCAGCTTGGCATTTAATATGCGAAGGAGTAAATGCAATCCACCAGAAATTATTGAGGATAAAACATGGGGGTATTATCCTGTATTTGAGATCTGCCAGCTGAGAGTTGTTAGGATTTTATGAAAGCATTCTATACCAGCAGAACACAAGAAATACTGCTGTAATGGGAGATGGAATGGCGACATTCCCTGATACACTTGCAGAAAACTCCACAGAGCCATACCATTGGTGAACATATGCAGCAGAGTAGAGAACCATACCATTGGAGAACATATGCAGAACATGTGCATGGCAGTTGAGTTAAACACATTTGCATTGTGCCCTATCCTATATTGTTTCAATGCATGGCCTGCTGCCATCATTGAGGCTATTGGCCAGACACACATAATCACTTTTGCATGTTCATGCATATGATGCCAGGTTAAATCGACATCATCTGAAGCAAGGGTGGGCAATGTCTCTACAGGGCCGGTATAAGGAATTTTGGGGCCCCCTGTAATGCTTTATTTTGGGGGCTCCATATGTTTATCTCAGATCAATGTAACCTAACCTATTCACAGTACAGGATGTTCAGATTACAGTAGGACCACCATTTCCATGGATTCATTATCCAGGGGACACAAACAGCACACCTACAATAGAGTCTTCCTAGAAAATGTGTCCTCCCTAGCCATTTTCTAGGCCCTCCCAGGCAACTCTATGATATTTTAAACCTGAAGTCCCATTATTTTCAATGACATTCACTATTATCCACAGTTTTCAGAATCCATGCCCACACAGAATCAATCCCCAGTAGATAAGGGGGGGGGGCTACTTTATTACATAATTTGCCACCAATAATTTGGTTTAAAAACTATATTATAGGCACTAACATAATATTTTTTGTTAATTAGCAATTAACATAATGGTGTAGATTTCCTTAAAAAAAAAAAGTGTGGACTGCAAGCTAAACATGAGTTAGCAGTGTGATGCAGCAACAAAAAATGCCAATAGGATTCTAGGCTGCATTAACAGGATCAAGGGAAGTAATATTGCCACTGTATGCTGCTCTGGTCAGACCTCACCTAGAATACTGTTTCCAGTTCTGAGCACAACAATTCAAGAAAGATATTGAGAAGGATGGTGGGAGGTCTGGAAGCCATGATGCCCTATGAGAAGCAGCTTAGGGAGCTGGGTATGCTTAGCCTGGAGAAGAGAAGGTTGAGAGGGGACATGAGAGCCATGTTTAAACATTTGAAGGGATGTCATACTGAGGATGGAGCAAGCTTGTTTTCTGCTGCTCCAGAGACTAGGACATGCAGCAATGGGTTCAAACTACAGGAAAAGAGATTCCACCTGAATATTAGGAAGAACCTCCTGACAGGAAGAGCTATTTGGAAGTGGAATATACTGCCTTCAAGTGTGGTGGAGTCTTCTTCTTTGAAGGTTTTAAAGCAGAGGCT
The DNA here is from genome assembly GCA_030847615.1 of Gambelia wislizenii. NCBI lineage: Eukaryota > Metazoa > Chordata > Lepidosauria > Squamata > Crotaphytidae > Gambelia > Gambelia wislizenii. The sequence goes on along the minus strand of JAUMIR010000003.1, from coordinate 223,308,205 downwards.
GGACAGCCATCTGTCGTGAGGGCTTTGATGGTGTGTTCCTGCAGGACAGAAGCCAATTGTGGATGGGATGGCTGTTGGGGTCCCTTCCAGCCCTATGAGTCTAGCCTGCATTCAGAGCCTGGGAAAGTTACTCTTGGATTACACCTCCCAGAATCCCCCTGCCAGCACCCTTCTCAAGGTCTGGTTGCATTGTTCCTTTTCCAGCATTCTCTAGCCCAGTGGTTCTTAAACTTGGGTCCAAAATGTCCTCACAGGGGGTCCACAAAGGCTTGAAGGCTGCTTGGCCCATCTCCTCCCTGCAGTGGAGCAGCCACATGACAGGAACCAAGGCAAAGGCTGGCTGGCTTGGCCTGCACATTGCCATTAAATCCACTCCAGGCACAAATTTGCAGGAAGAAGCAAGAGTGCCTCTGAGGGAAAGTTTAATGGATGGTGTAATTGTATTATTGTTGTTGTTAACTATTATTATTAGCTATTATTGTTAATATTATTCGGGTTTTAAATCTTGAGTTAAGTCTTGGGACAACAAAATATATTTAAAGGGGGACCCTGATAAAGAAAAGGTTAAAGAACCACTGCTGTACCCAAAGGCTCTCACATAACACTAATGGGATACTGGTGTGTTTTAGTGACAACAATAAAACCATTGTTCCCAGTAATATTACTCCAATTTTTTATTTATGTTCTTTATATTCTTCTGTTAAAAGAGCTAGAGTGTTGAAGAATTTCAGCATTGCACTATGACTTTGAAGATCAGGGTTTGAATCCTTACTCAGTCATGAATACCCACGGGGTGACCTTGGGCAAGTCACACTCTCTCAGCCTCAAAGGTACCCAAAGGCACACCCCCTTTGAACAAACCTTGCCTAGAAAACCCCATGGCACGTTCGCCTTAGTCAGAAATGACTTGAAGGTGCATAGGCAAACACACACAAATTCCTTTTGCAGGTTGAACTCAGTTGGCAGCAAGGAGAGGAAGCTGAAGAAGACCAAGGGGGAAAGGGAGGGGAGAGGAACAAAGACAGGTTAAAAGCAGCTTGAAAGATGGATGGAGGGGATCTATGTGGAAGGAAGGAAGGAAGGAAGGAAGGAAGGAAGGAAGGAAGGAAGGAAAGACAGACAGACAGACAGACATGAAGAATGGGGGAAGAGAGAGAGAGAAAGTCAGAAAGAAGGAAGGAAGGGAGGGAGAGATGGGGGGATAAAAAGTGAGAAAGAAGGGAGAGAGAGAGAAAGAAAGGAAGAAGCACTTTCTGAAGAGAGAAGAAAGAGATGCCCTCCCCTCTCATACACACACACACTCACTCTCTCCGACACACGCCTGGCTGGCTGGCTTGCCTTTTGACAATGATTCTGGCAGGAGGGGGCGAGTGAACAGCAAACTCCCTCCAGAATCAGCCACACAAAGAAAGCTCCGTCTTTCTCTTTCTCTTTTGGAGACACTGTTTTTTTAAGCCAGCAGGAGATTTTTGCAGGAGGAGAGTTAGGACGGGTGGGGTGGGTGAGGCCCCATGGCTGGGTGCCCCCCCTGCAAATGCTGATTTGGCAGACTGGTTAAGCCAGCCCTGTGTCTATATTTCTGGTAGCTTCACATGACCTTCACTGGATATAGGGGACACACCTCCTGCAAGGCCCTCACTCCCCTTTTTAATACTTAGAGAACCACCTGGCTTCTAGAGCCTGTAGGAGGTATTTCTCCTGTTTTGCAGCTGGCAAAAATGGTCACTACGGCCTCTTGGGGTGCTCAAATTTTTCAGTTAAAAAAATTGAATTGGACTACAGGAGGGAAGTGTTACCCTCACAGGAGGGGGATTCTTTAGAGAACCACCCATGATGCCAGAATCTATCTGGGGTAATTATTATCTCAAATGGAAGCCTGCAAGAGGAGGGTAACTTCAGGATCATTTCGCCTATGTATACCAACTGTAGAGAGCACTCCAGTTTAAAGTGAAATAAAATATTTTTATTGGAAATAACACAAAGTAAACTCACACATGCAACCCTCATTCCCAAGAACCATACAAGGCTATAGAGGAGTAAGGCAGAAAGATTGGATAGAGGGAGAGATTCAGGAAAATAAGGCGATAGTTACCAGTCTTGAAGAACAGATTTGCACACTGAAGATACTCAGACAAGCGTCTGATGGTAGCACAGGAGGTTCCGATCTGGGGGGGGGCATGCCGAGAAAGAGAGTGACCAGGTTTGTCCACCATGGCACACATTTATATTGTTGTGAAACTAATACTTATACTAATACTTTCATATTCTGAAGGGGTACTCTGGTTTGGACAAGACCTGGCTGATTGATTTATGACAGCCTTACAAAGCTGAACAGGAAGGAGGGATATGAGGTGAGATTTCCTTAGGAGTAGACTTAGGAATGGTCACTTAATTGTTTGATTGAATGAATCATTGCTGAGGCATCCAAGGCTGAAAGAAAGGATTAGCACATACCTCCTTAATGACTGCATTTACTAAGGGGTTTCTGCACAATCCCAATATGGGCTTGTTTGTCAAACACATCCCAGGTCATTGTGACCTCCAACTGACCTTTTTTGTTTGCTCCAGCCAACCTGACTCTAAAAAGCATCCAATATTTCCAATTATGAGATATCATGGGGAAGGGGTAGTAGGGCATGGTAGGAGAAGTATATGGGGCCCAAGGGTGCTGCAGATGACCCACCTGTGATCTAAAGAATGAAGTAGCAGGTAATGGGAAATACCTTTGGTAGCTACTGCTGGCCAGAGCAGAAACTACTGGGCTAGTTAGACCTATTATCTGACTTAGTATGGCAGCTTCATATGTACTTATGTAAATCTAAATAAATTTAAGACCAATATATCTCAGTTGTGATTAAATCAAGTCTAAATAATAAAAACCAGATATAAACTAATGTGATTTACACAGAGAGAAAGATAGGAGTGAAAGGTCAAATTCAGTGTAGCACTGAAGACAAAAATATTAGTGTGGTTCCTAAATTGATATGTTCATATGCCTTATGTTCTCTTTTCCTCTTCAGATCAGAGATGCATGTTGTTTGCATTTTCTATGGTGAGGATGTTTTATTTTATAAAATGATGGTCAGAATTCTGTTGGGCAGTTATGATTGCTTAACTTAGAGTTATGCACTTATGACTGTTTATATTCATGATCTCTATGTAGTCTCTAGTTTAGGGGAAATATAGGGAATGTGTCAGTCCCCCAGTCCCCATTTACCAGACAGTTGCCACTGCAATCAATGGGAAAACAGCTGGCTGATGGGCCCATCCCCCATGTGTGAGTGATCTCTGGAGTGAAGGAGAATTGTGACAGGAACCTGGTTCTGCCTGCCACAATAGAGATCTCTCATGTGACAGGGTGGGGACATCAGTTAGCTGTTTCCCAATTGACCAGAGAACAGATCCCCATTGATCACACTAGCTTCTGCCTGATAAGTGGAGATTGGGGAAATGGGGACAGGAGTCACTGAGTAGCATAACAACGTGCGTACGCATTTATAACTCCCCAACAAGATTCTGGCCTACATTGATATTTCAGTATAATAAACTCAAATGTCTTGGGGCCACTCCAGAACAGGAGTCCATCACTAATCCATCATAGAATCATAGAGTTGGAAGAGACCACAAGGGCCATCCAGTCCAGCCACCAGCCATGCAGGAATACACAATCAAATCATTCCCGACAGATAGCCATCCAGCCTCTGTTTAAAAACCTCCATAGAAGGAGACCCCACCACACTCCAAGGCAGTGTATTCCACTTCCAAACAGCTCTTACTGTCAGGAAGTTCTTCCTGATATTTAGGTGGAATCTCTTTTCCTGCAGTTTGAACTCATTGCTCTGGAGATTTTCACACAGGCTATATATCCTGTGGCAGGAACAGAACAGGGTCGGGAAAGGTTTTCCCTTTCGGACGACGTTGACCCCGTTCTGTCCTGCATCCATCCTACTCCCGTGACTCTTCCAGAACAATGTAATCATGATTTTTCATCGTGAATAGACCTCCCGTTCCGTCACTATCACGCAATCACGGGTGTGCGAACAGGAGCCCTGTTCCTGTTCCAAAATGATAGCCGTGGAGGGGAGGTCCATTCTGAGCACTTCCTGGTACGATCTGGACATCCAGGTAAGTGGCCCCCTTTATTTTACCCTCCCTGTTTTGATTATGTGATTTAAAGAGTGTTTTTGTGCTTGGTGAACTGATTTTATGTTTGGGGGAGTTTTATTTTTTAAATTTACTGTCCAACATTATCACGTGATCACGTGATAACGTTTCAGACGGCCGGTCGTAAAAGCAGCCTTACGATAGCTGCATTTACGGCCAACCAGCAAGGGGAGGGGGAGCCCATTCCTGCTGCGGAATTAAGGTGAGTGTGTGAAAGATTTATGTTATTCCGTGGCAGGAACGGGAGAGGAGGAAGTGGGGCAGTAACGGGACATTTTGGCCCTGTGTGAAAATCTCCTCTATGTCCTAGTCTCTGGAGCTACAGAAAACAAGCTTGTCCCATCCTCAATATGGCATCCCTTCAAATATTTAAACATGTCACCTCTCAAACTTCTCTTCTCCAGACTAAACATGCTCAGCCCCCTAAGCCACTTTTCATAGGGGATGGTTTCCAGAACTCCCACCATCCTGGTTTCCCTCCTCTGGACATGTTCCAGCTTCTCAATATCCTTCCTGAATTGTGGTGCCCAGAACTGGACACAGTATTCCAGGTGAGGTCTGACCAAAGCAGAACAGAATGGCACTATTACTTCCCTTGAGCTAGACAATATACTCCTATTAAAGCAGCCTAGAATCACATTTGCTTTTTCATCTGCTGCATCACACTGCTGACTCATGTTCAGCTTGTGGTCCACTAAGACTCCTAGATCTTTTTCCCATATAGTGCCATCAAGCCACAATGTGTAGTCCACTAAGTCAGATGTGCCCATGGATAAACGTCTGGGACAACTCTGATTTCTTGAGTTTCTCTGTCGCTAGTTATTGGTATTGCTTGTTACTAGGGGCATTAGTGGTTGAATTCCACAATACATAGTGTCGTTCAGACTATGAGTGAACAATCACTCAGGCAAATCCTAAATGTTGAATAAAATCAAATCAGAATTTGATTCAAAGTGAATCAAATCAGCTTGATTTGGATCTGGAGTAGACCAGCAATTTTGAATGACTTGGACCAACCCAGAAGGAGTGATATTGTCCAACCAGTCCATATCAGGGGGAAGTGCTATGATGTGATGATAGGGAAGAGCAGCTGCACTTTGCACAGAGATAACTGTAGCTTCCAAAAGAGGGAAATAATTTCAGCAATAGTTTCCAGTCATAGGGAAGTGGGTAAATGATGTCTGGTCATTGTACTATATAAGCTCAGTTCTCTTCTTCAGGTTTTTTATACTGGATTTTGCTGGTACCAGCTGATCTCTGCCTACCGACTGTCCACCATACAACTTGTCGGTGTAATATTTTATTTTTTGCCATTATTTCTGACATTTAGCTGCAGTTTTCAGTGCAGCTGTACTTACAGGAATCTGAACACTAGGGGGATGATCTTGGGGGCTTTAGTGCAATGCCCCAATACTTGAGGAGTTGGAGTGATGCCCACCTGGAAAGGGTGCCTTAAAAGTTTTCTTTCACTTTACTTTTTCTCTTGCACATGTCTGAACACACAAACCCACACACAATCTCTCTCCTTGTCTGGATGGGCTATTTACTCCATCTTGCCCCTGTCTTGGAGCTCTGCAATCCAAACAATGTAGGGCTCTTGCCCTGTTTTTTCCCAGGCAGTTCTCACAAATCCTGGTGCAAATATGGGGGAAGATGGGATAAAATCCTTTTAACCATTTCATCAAAATATCTGGGAAAAACTGCCTCAATGAGGAAAAATAGATTGCTCCCACAGGATTGCAGGAGTCCATACCAGCACACTGGCCTGTCTCCACAGCTACTGCCACTACCGTCTGTGCTATATTCTCCAAAGCCAGGAAGGAGGCCCACAGCATGTGACCAAGGCTCGGCACATGCAGGGTGGTGGTTGGTCATATGCTGCAGGCCTCATTCCTGGCTTCAGAGAGTGTGACATGGATGGCAGTAGTGGCAGCTGCAGAGCTGGCCAGTTTGTCTGTTTGCACCCGAGTGTCGAGGAGCCCCCCGCCCCCAGTCCTGCCCACAAGGATACACACACGGATGTAACATGCACAAAGAAGTTTATTATAAGGAAGTAAAAGGATAATTGGCGGAAGGGCCACAACTTTCTATTTGGTGATAGATGTTAGAGGTTGGTCTGGGCATGAGTTTTCCGGTGGCAGGATGAGAGCCCTCAACCTGCCCAGCCAAACCCAAGTCTGCCCTGAAAGGCGGACCTAAACCCAGAACACGTGGGGATCATGTGACCGTACACGTGCCTGGCCGTGAGACCACGTCACGTGTCGGGTTGCGTGCCCGGAAGCGAACAACTCACGTGATGAGATCACGTGACTGGTCCACATGCCTGATGATATCCCCTGGGGAGGGAGCTGCCCAGAGGAGGTCCAGGCCCAGGACCTGGCCAACCATCCAGTAACTCCCAACACCCCCCAGATGGGACAAAAAACTCATGTGCACCGCTCAACCAGAAAGTTGCAACAAAAGAAAAAAGATACATAGTATAACAAAGCGAGACTAGCTAACAAAAAAGCAACTAACTAAAGGGGGGAGGGCGGGTCTTCAGCTTTCAAGAGCCAACTGCCTGAGCCGTGAGCTGGCCGGGAATAAATACCCGGCTGGCGGACCACGGAGGGGACTGGCCCCGCCTCCCGGCCAATCAGCAGCTGCGCTGAGCACGGGCCCTGATTGGTCGCCAGAGAAGTGAGCCGGCCAATCGGGTAGGAGCAGCCTCCTCCCAATTGGCTATCCCAGGATCCTCTTCCCTGCCTGCTAGAGCAAGCTGGGAAGAGGAGGGCCGGCATGGCGGTGCCCATGCTGGCCACGCCGCTGGTCCGGGTGTGGGGGCGACACTGGCTGCAAATGCAGCCGCCAGGTGAGTCCTGGCAGCCAGCTTGGAGTCCCTCATGTTTTCTGCAGGTAAAAGGGGGGCAACAGGCCTGATCTAGGGCCAGAATATGCCAATGGGATGCCAGCGTATTCTGGCCAGTGTATACAAGCCCTTTTTCTCTTTTATATATACACACACACACACACACACACGTACGTACGTACGTACACACTCTCTATTATTCACACAAAAAGCATAAAAAATATCCAGGAGTAGGAGCATGAAATGAACTGGTAGTACTGAATATACAATTGACTCTATATGCTTTTTTTGGGAGTGGGGGTGGAAGAAAATTCCAAATGTAAAGGCAGCTAGCATTAAAAAAAACCCTCTGGATTTATTTCTCTATGGTTTGATAGGGTCTATGGGACTTCTTGCTCTGAAGGGATTATCATATCTCCAAATTTCATGCATTTTTGTAAATAAATGAATTAATAACTGAAGAGTTGTAGCCATTTAGATTTAGATTTAACACAGAATCATAGAGTTGGAAGAAACCTCAAGGGCCATCCAGTCCAGCCCCCTGCAATGCAGGAATACCCAATCAAATCAAATAATAATAATAATGCCAGAAGTCTCAACATAGATGTACAATTTCAATTGAATTAATAGTATTTGTGTTTGATTATTTTTAAAGGTTTTTAAGACTGATTAATTGCTTTTGTTGCTTTATTAAATATTGTATTGCAAGGTGCTTAAATATATAATGAAAAGACTGTTCCAATGCAAAGGGAGAACACAGAGATACCTGCTTTATACAAACAAAGAAATCCTTGTGGGTCTGCCTACGTCTGTCTGTAATTTTGCCATAGGTTCAAGAACATAAAATCTATACTGTATATTCATAACTTTGCATGTGTACTAGGAGACTCTAGGATTACAAACCTCAAGGTTGTTTTTTTTAATACATTGATTAATGGTGGTTGATTTAAATCCATCAGTAAACTGAGTACCATCTATGATGTGTGTGTGTGTGTGAGAGAGAGAGAGAGAGAGAGAGAGATTCAGCTAACAAGCAGACAGGAAGCTTCAGTCTAAACAATTCCCCATGGACCATAGGCATAGTAGAGAGAAAAAGGATGCCAAGGTGCTACTGCTGCATCCTTTGGCAGGGCCCCTGAACTCTTCAAAAAGTTAGGAGAGAGGAAGGAAGTTCCTGCTACCTGGTAAGGGACAGGGTAGGCGTGAGCAGAGGGAAACACCGAACAAGTATTCCAGTGGAGTGAGAGAAAGACCAGTGAGAAAGTTTAAAAAGTGAATGTGAGGGAGAGGAGCGTAAGAGCAGAGGGGAAATTGAAGAGATCTGAAGAGGAGTAGGATGAAAAGAATATTTGAAAACATTTGAAAAATGGTCAAGAAACATGTTTCATGAGTGCTGACAAGAATCTTCACAGTCTGGGACTTATTCTCCAAAAACAATTGTGCATTATTGTTTAGAACAGAAACTAGTGTTTCCTGCATTAAAAACAAAAAACAAAAAAACAATCACTTTCTATGCAGAAGTATTATTTTCTGCATAGTCTTCTGTGTTGCCTTACCTCATGATGTTGTCATTCTTCCAGTATTCTGCCATTCCAGTCCTGTGGGAGACTGAGGTAAAACCACGACTTTTTGCTAATGGGTTTTTCTGGAACGGTTTCCCACAAGACTGGAACAAAAGAATGATGACGTTGTGCAGTAAGGCAGCATGGAAAACAGAATCTTTGTGGTGCCTTCCCTCTTTACTTTGAAGTGAGGTGAGCCCCTAAAATCACTCATTTCTTCCTCTGAGAATAATTTTAGTGAATAATGACAGCCCTAAAGAGGAGAGAATGATCACCTGGTTAGGAACAGGGAAAGAAATAGAAATTAGCTCTATGGGAAAGAAAGAACACATGTGTAGGTTGTTGAATGAGGAAGAAAGACATAGGAGATTATCAGACACAGGCAAAAAGCCCATGAGGATGACATCACCATACCATGTGGTTTCACATGTGTCATCATCCTCATATGCTGCCTCCGTGCAGACTGTGCTGCAGCAGAGAATAAGCTGTTGCTTTTCATTGGTGGAAACATCCATCAATGAAAAGCAATGGCTTATTCTCCATTGAAGTGCAGAGTCTACACATGAGGATGATGACATTGTGTGAAACCAGGACCCATTCCCAGTACAGTGACGTTGTCCTCATGTGCTCCTCTTGGGTTTTTTTTTTTTTGAAGCATCTGATAATCTCCTGAGTCAGTGGGTGGGTGGGTCAGTAAAGGAAGGGGAAAGACATCAAAATGGGTGGAACATAAATAACGCGAAGGTGGAGGGAACAAGGTGTCTGTGGGTACTTCTGTTAGTAAAGAAAGAAATGATAAATTATAAATAAAAATAAAAGATGCCACTGTGTATACAACTGATGTAATATTTAAGATGATATAGACAACATTCAGGAAATACAGCTGGATTGTTACAAAGCTTAAGCACAGCTGAGGTGACCTTGTACAGTAATTTGGAAAAAGGAGAGTGCCTGTTAGCCAGCCAGCCAGTTGTGATGATATGCTGATGGACAAGATGAACAACAACAGAACAACAACAAAACTGCTCATTGAAGTAATTTATTCATGTAAAATGTGTAATGGTAAAAATGAGGACTCACATGAGATCATGGTTCTATACACTGCTCACATAAATACACTACTCAACCAAACAGGATGTTTCTGTGTAGGGGGTGGATTGTCATTTGTCATCAGTATATTTTTGGAACCAGATCTAGCAATATTGTGCTTTCAGTTGCTCTTAATCTCAGCAATTCATGTTTGGTCTGTGGCTGGCAGAGGTCAGGCAGCAAATCTCTTGCCAAGGAAGTAAGGGTTGGGGAATTAAGTCAAATGTTGCATATTGCTATTGGAAATTCAGGGGGGAAATATGAAGTTCCAAGAGTACATGAACACTGAAATCTATAGGCTGCAATCCTATATACCACATTGAAGTTTAAGGCTCTGTGTAACTTGGGTTAACTGAAAGAACCCAACAAATATGCCTAACTGTTCCTTACAATCATCATCTAAGGTTCCTCTCAGGTGTTCCCACCAAATAAAGAGAGCCAAGTGACTAAAAAAGAAGGCCTTTTCGGTGGGGGTATTTCACCTGTTGAATGTCTTCCCCAAAGAGGTTTGTATGGATTCTACATTATGATCTTTTCAGCACTTGAAATAGGGTTCCCAGCATGGTCACAACAGTGCTGGAGGAACCCCTTTCGATGAAGCACAGGATGGAGGCTTTTAACATAGAGAGCAGGGGGTGGGGCCAGAGGGTATGTAAACCAGGACACCCTCTGCCACCTCCTTTTTGTTGTTTGATCAGAGCAAGAAGAGAGGATTTCTTCAGCCTGTCTTTCTTCAGGCCACAACGTAATAGTGTATTTAGAGATCGGCTTGGCAGGCTGCTGGGACAAGATCAGGTGTCGTGGCAGCTTTGGTGTCTGCCTGCCTAGTCTCCTCTCATCGGTTTCCTAGTTGGGTTGTTTGTTGTCAGGTGGGAGTAGGGATTTTGCTTTTCTGTTTATTACATTTCATTTAGTTGTCCAGAGGAGGGGGGAGTACTGTTTGATTGCAGCTTCATGCTGCTCAGCTGTTTTTTTTTTGGTTTTTTTTTTTTTGGTCATCATCCCATACACCCCTTTTTTCCTCATTATGGGCCCTTCTTCCCTGGGTACTGGGGTTTTCAGCCTCAGTGGTGGCTTGTCAAGTTGGGGGAGTCACTTCAGCCTGTTTTCACACAGGCTTTGGCAACTGACCTCCTTTGAGGCTGGACTGAGGGATAAACCCTCCCTTTAATTTCTGCAAATTGGGAGAGGGACTTTTGGGTCAGCCTTCCTAAAGTGGGCTGGCTGGGGAGCAACCTAGCTTATTGGTTCTCCCTGGGGTTCAGGTGTTTTTCTCCAAGGGAGGTTGGGGAAGGGGTTTTGGTGTTGACCTCCTGGCCCCAGCTGTTCCCACACTAGGTTGCTCCTCCCCGCCTTCATTGTGGATCTCTCAGAAAGGGGTTAATTAGGTCATAGTTTACTAAAAGTGGTCCTTTACAACCCAGCTATATATCTGTGGTATCTTTATTATACATTTCTGTGTCTATCAGCAAAAGGCCTTTTTAAACATCCAGTCCTTTTATGACTGGATTTAAGTGTTTGAAAAACATAGCACTTTTCTGTTTTGCTTCTGATTTTGCTTAGGTTTTACATGCTGTACTGATTTTCTTTTCACTGCTGATTTCATCTTAGCTTATTCTACAAATATCAGTTATGGTTTGTATTTTATATTTTGTGTTTTGTAGACCACCCACTTTTCTTGTTAGGTGATTTACAAGTACAATGAACACAGAAATAAACACACACAGTGGGGCTTAGTTCATAGTAGACATATATAGAATCGTGCTGATAAAAGAATTAGCTCCAAGGAACATTTGACCTGTTAAGAGAGATGGTTGTTGTTTTGGACTATAACTCACCTAATTCTTTAACATTGTCTATACTTCTGGGATGTTTGGGAGTTGAAGTCTAAAATATCTGGAGGGCCACATGTTCTCCAATCCTGCCTTACACAGTGCCTAAATGTGTGTAAGAATAAGAGATAATGCTGAGAAGAAAAAAAGAACAAACCCTGGATAAAAGAACAAAAAAAAAAAGTGTGGGGTGGGAAAACAAGATGTGGAGAAAAATCAGGAACAGTTGGTTTCAAAGCAGGATTTCCACCCCTTCGAAAGCCAAATCAGAAGCAGCAACACAAGATAGTACCATAAATTTGGTAAGCTGGTGAAATTTCTGGTTTTGCTCACAATATGTTTTCTGTTGCCTGGTTGCTCTGAATGTGGGATGAACATATTGTTGACTTAATGGGATGTGTTTGCCTTGAGTAGAGGGTAGGGGTTAGTTTCACAGAGATATGTCTCAATTTAAGTGTTTCTTTGCTTGCTTGCTTGCTTTTTTAAAAAAGGATTAGATTGAGCACTGTTCATAATAATAAAAATTGGCATACTTTTTGAAACCTCTTGCAGCAAGCTATTTCTGACAACCAGAGATCGACTACCACTAATAAAAAATACCATATGGTCTACTTAAAAAAAAAAAAAAGGAAGGAAACAAGGTGGCTGTTCAAATTCCTACCAACCAAAGCAAAAAATGATGTTGCTGCTGCTGGTTGTGGTATTTAAACCACTCAACTGTATCAGATAATTTACAGTACCTTGAAAAGTTTAGTAAAACTCTCAAACATTCAGTGTTCCACACGCTAGTTTAGGTTCCCACCTTTACATATCAGCATGGCTCTCCTGTGTCCATCCTCCCTGGGGCTATTTCACAAAACAACCTCAATGAAGGAGTATGCACTGTTATGTTCTTCTCCCATCGCTTAAAAGAAAAGGATATTTTTCAGTGGAGGAATGAGAGATCAGGATATATCCACTTTGGCTTTAAAAATGAAATCCTAACCTAACTCTATGGTGGGAGGGACATTAAAACAAACAATGTCTGTATGTTTGTATGTAAATAGCATTTCTGCCCTTAGTGATTAAAAGGCTTCATACCATATACATTTTCCTGGTGAACTATGCAACTACCCTGTACAATAGGCTACAGTTTTCTTTCTAGCTGATATTTGAACCAAGAATTTGCATATTGATATTGTGTTACAACACAGCAGATCTCAGTTTGCTTGCAGGCCTGCAAAATGGAAGCTGGAATGGTCTTGTTTGCTACTGTTCAAGCAAGTAGGACAACAGCAAGAGGGTGTTCATATAAAGGTTATTAAACAGGTGCTTAAGACAGGGTCTGAGGTTCAGGTCAAGATTATGCATTCCATCACCATTGCATACAAAAAGTGGATCAGATAGGCATCTGAATCTTACCTTGATGCTGGTTCTCACATAGTGTACTCTTTGAGTAGCAGGCTAGCATGGGAGACACAAACCTGGTAGTGTGATAGTTCTGTTCCACAACAACACCGCTGCTTCGCATCCTTCTCAGAACTGGCTGCCTGAAGCAACTACCTCCTTCTTCCTAATTGTAGTTCCACTGCTGAAGAGCAGGGCCTCAGTAGAAGATCTTGAGACAGTGGGGGCTGCTACTACTACATGGTATTAGCACAGTATATCTTACTACCTGATAAGGTGAGAACAAAACAAATATGTAACTGGAAAGCATGTAATCACAGTGAATCTAGGTGGATTCATCTAAAAAAAACCATAAATAAGAAAAATAATAGGTAGACCTATTTCTTTTTTTTTTTTAATATTCCATGGTCCATGTATATATTTGTACATATAATAGAAATTGTAATAGGTTTAAGCAAAAGTTTTTTTTAGCATTGTTTATGTGTTGTCTCAAATATAATATACTTAGTAAATGTGTTTCTCTTTATTTTTAGAATAGCCTCTGAAGAAGGCAAATTTATGTTAAGGCTGAAATGTGTTGGGCTTTTTTAAGAAATAAAAGTTTTGACCATCATATAGCATGTTGAGCTCTGTCTCCTTTCATTATTTTAGCCAATAAGGTGGTCATCCATATTATCCTACCTTGTAGTGAATTGTCTTTGCATTTTGGAGCTGGTCTCAGAGTTGCTGTTGGAGTTGCGCAGACTTTTAGTTTTGGGCGAGTTCAACATTCCACTCGAGACCAGCTTGACAAATCTGACAGGTGCAGCTCAGGAGTTCATGGAAACCATGACAAACATCCCAATTGGTCATTGGGCCCACACATTGTGCGGGTCATACTCTCGATGTGGTCTTTAGTATGGAACATGAATATCCATGGGCGGCGGTTATTAAAACCACCACATTGTCATTTCCTGGTCAAGACTGAACCAAGAGTCTCTTCCCGCCTCTGAAGGCTAATGGAACCAATAGGATTCCAGAAAGCCTAGGAGAGTTTAATGGTTGGTAACACCGGTGACCCTGTTGAAGCTTTGGTTAATACTTGGAACACCGATCTTACCAAGGCAATCGACACAATCGCTCCCAAGCATCCTTTCCAACCTGCTTCTAACCGCAAGCAATGGTATACTTCAGAGCTTAGGAAAATGAAGCGGGTTGGACAATGACTAGAGCGTAACTGGCAGAAGAGTCGACTTGTATCCGACAGGACTTGACGTAGGAACTTTCTTCTGTCCTATTGAGAGGCAATACGTGTAGCACAGAGATCCTTCTCCTCTGCATGTATTGTGTCTGCAGAGTCCCATCCAGCAGAGCTGTTCAGGGTGGTAAGGGAGATGACATGGGTTATACCTGTGCAGAACCCATTGCTTAACCCAACAACGGCCTGCTATGATGCATTTAACAACTACTTTGCAGATAAAATCTCTCGGATAAGAGCCGACTTAGATGCCAGTATTTTGACATAAACAATTGACGAGGTGTCCAGCAACTCCGTTGATGTAAGTTTACTGGATCAATTTCAATCCGTGAGTACCGAGGACATGGACAAGCTACTTGGTAGAGTGAGGAAGACGACCTACCCTCTTGATCCTTGCCCTTCATGGCTGGCCATCCAGGGGTGGTGCCTTGATGGTGTTCCTTAAGGACATCATCAATGCATCCCTCAGGGAAGGGTGTGTTCCATCCTGTTTAAAGGAAGCGGCGGTTAGGCCACTCCTGAAAAAAACCTTCCCTAGACCTCCTGGACATGAACAACTATAGGCCAGTTTCTATGTTACCATTCTTGAGCAAAGTGATTGAGAGGGTGGTTGCTCTTCAACTCCAAGTGGTCTTGGATGAAACTGATTATCTAGACCCATTTCAAACTGGCTTCAGGATGGGATTTGGAGTTGAGACTGCCATGGTTACCTTGACCGATGATCTGCATCTAAGCATCGACAGGGGTGATGTGTCCCTGTTGGTACTTCTGGAGCTCTCAGCAGCTTTTGATATGATAGATCATGGCATTCTCCTGGATCGCCTGAGTGGGTTAGGAATTGGAGGCACTGCGCTCCAGTGGTTCTGGTCCTTCCTCTCGGGCAGGTCCCAGAGGGTGCGGCTCAGGGACAGCTGCTCCAGCAGAAAGGAGCTTACTTGTGTTCTACAGGGTGCCATCCTATCCCCAATGCTGTTTAACATCTATATGAAGCCGCTGGGTAAGATTATTCGGAGTTATGGGGCTGGGTGTTATCAGTACGCTGATGACACCCAGATCTATTTCTCCTTGTCCCGATCATCGGCCTCGAATTCCAATGGCATCTCTCCTCTTAATGACTGTCTTAAAGCAGTAATGGGCTGTGAGGAAAAACAGACTGAGATTAAATCTGGACAAAACGGAGGTGCTCACGGTAGCGGCCCCAAAACCAGGAGTTGGGTTGCAACCTCCAGTCCTGAACGGGGTCACACTCTCCGTTAAGGACTGTGTTTGCAGTCTGGGGGTGCTCCTTGATTCATCACTTCAGATGACGAGTCAAGTGAATGTGACGGTCAGGAGCGCTTGTTATCAGCTTCGGCTGATACGCCAGATGTGCCCTTTCTTGGAAGTAAGGGACCTTGAGACTGTGGTGCACGCACTGGTAACCTCTCATCTAGATTTCTGCAATGTGCTCTACATGGACCCTCATGCTTGGTCCACAAGGGTACAAGGCTACCCTCGTGCTTGGTCCAGAAACTTCAGTTGGTACAAAATATGGCAGCCAGAGTGGTCTCAGGAACATCTCGGAGAGACCATATAACTCAGTATTGAAATCTCTCCACTGGCTGCCTATCAGTTTCCGGGCCCAGTATAAGGTGTTGGTTATTACCTTTAAAGCCCTAAATGGAACCCCTAAATGGAACCACCTCCTCCCATACAATCCTCCCCGTGCACTCTGGTCCTCTGGGAGGAATTTGCTTCAGCCACAAAAATCTAGGTTGTCTGCAACCTCCCAGAGGGCCTTTTCGGTAATCGCCCCCAATTTATGGAATGGCCTGCCGAACAAAATCCGTCAGCTGACAAGCTTGAGTAGCTTTAAAAAAGCACTAAAGAGAGATCTCTTTTGGCAGGCCTTTCCTGATTAGATCCCGGCCTCAGGAGCTGTGTCTGCTGGCTTTTTAAAATCATGTATATATTTGTTTTTAATGTGTTTTTAGTTAGATGGTTTTAATTTTATAGTGTTTAATGTCCTTTTATGGGGGAGGATGGGTGTGGGTGGTTTTTTTAGTGATTATTGTAATGTTTTAATTGTTGGAAGCCGCCCTGATTGTTTTAGCAGAGGGGCGGGGTATAAATAAATTTTATTATTATTATTATTAGTTAAAAAAAAATGTCTGGCGATAGAACATTCCCCAACATCTGGAAAGCCAGGATGCTTGGAAAAGTTACTTTTCTGAATTACAGCTCATAGAGTTTTCCAGTCTGGGGAATTCTGGTAGTCCAAAAGGCAAAATAAGCAGTTATGACTGAACTAACATCATGCCACATTAGTGATGCTATGCTTGAAAAACTCCCTTATCATGAACTTAGGAAAAAAAATACTCCATGAAAAATCTTGAGTAGACCACCATCTCAGCTTTCATACAACCACCTCAATAATTGACACATACTACTGAAAGCTCTTATGAGAATAGACCACTGGTGGATACAGGTACCATGGTGGGTAGATAGGTGGTACAAGTAAATAATTAAAACACATTTTAAACCACAGCTGTCTCCATTTTCCATTTATTTATTTATTTATTTATTTATTTATTTTGGTCCTGCCTTTTCAACCTATCTTAGTGAGGAAAGCTCACTTTTTAAAACATCTGGTCTCCGTATTGCAACAATAGCATAGTTTGAGCCCTAATCTCATGTAATTTCTGCTGAATAGTAGGGTACATTTAAACAGTTCCAACAGGGTGAACAATACTATTTTAAAGGGAGCTTTGATCATTACTTATCTTTCAGCTGATTATAGGAATCTTGTTGGAAGCTTTCAAAGGGTTTTTAATTTTGACTCTCTTTATGTCTTCAGCCTAGTGCTGACATTAATTTCCCCTACTGCCTGTGAAAAGAAGCACAGTTTTGTCTCCGATGTTTTTTTGTTCCTTGTGTCATGTCTTTTGTGCATGCAGATGGGACTGATTAATTCCAAGGCCTTAACTTGCATTGCTACATTCCTCCCCACTGCCCCGCCCCCTTAATTAATAAATAAATAAATAGTGCAAAGTCTCCCTTGTTTGGTTTTAAAAGGGTTGGATATACATTATTTAAAAAGACAAAAGAATTTTGTTAGGTGCTGCTTTCCTTGACAAAGTGGAAGAAACTTTGGAAAGCTATAGCCAGTTCACTGGTGCCCTGAAATTATTGTGAAATCCATCCCCTTAAAGGAGGTTAGTGTGAACTATCCACCTCCTAAATCCCCCCTCCCTCTGTGAGTTCTCAAAACAAGGGTTAAGTGGAACTTAATTGATACATAAGCCTGCACTGCCCTTAGGGGTTAATTTTGGCTTTTCTTCATTCACAAGTCTCCTGCCTCACACCTGCTAAAATCAAGGGAACATTGAGATCATAAATTTTCCATGCAGAAAGAGGCATGGGTCAAGCATTTGCAGACTGATACCTACACATGTAAAGAGGGTGGAGGTAGCAGGTGGGTAGAAAATGTGTGTGTGTATTGTAGTGCTGTAATAAATACTGATAAATTCACTAAAGCATTCACACCTGCTGTAATTGAAGAGAAGGACCTAGAAATGCAGGTGTAAGCATACAGTCAGGTTCATTAAAATATATTTCCAAGCAAATGTATCCTAGACACCATATATTATAGCTCAAAATATATCATCAAGCCTAGGATTCTCATGGCTTTGCTGCACTATCTTGCAGGCAGTGTAAGCTCCTAACTCTAACCTTTGGTACTTAGGGTGGGCATTTCCAGTATACATTTGGCCCTAATATAAGAAGAAATTAACCAGTAGGCAGAGTATATTCTGTATACTTTATTTCCCAAACAAGGTGGAAAAGGTGAAGAAAAAAACATCAGAATGGAGCCTTCAGTGGTCAAAAGCACAGAGATTGCATGCATTAAAATGAAATTGCCCCCCCCCCTTCAAAATCAATATGTATAATACTGGCCCTTGCAAAATGAAAGACTGCTTTGGAGCTTGGAAGGCCAGGTAGGAAAGGTCCATTTGACAGTCCCTGTAGCTATACTTGGCTGTTCAGTGCTTGCAAATGTAAATCGGTTTTAAACTATGAATACCGTTAAGCATACAACTGAAATTCTGTGCAAAACGATGCCCAAGTGCCTGCTCGGACTAAGGAGATAAGAAGCTGAGCTTAGTTAAAAGACTATTTCTGAAGTCGTAATTGCTCCTTTGCATGACAAAAGCAACAAACGGTGTTTAATTTATTTTGAAAATCATGAAATGTGTTGTTAAAAGCTCTACAAAGGCAAGAGGGCACACTGAACATCCCTGGCGTAGCCATGACAAAGAAGGATGCACAAAACATTTTCCTGCCGCAATGACAATTGTCAGGAGCTCCAAACAGATCAGACATACAAAACAGGGAGTGATTCAGGATAGGAAAGATATAGGATGCACTGGAAACTAGTAGGGAGCCAAAAACAAAGCTTAAAAAGTTTCTCACCCTTTCTTCTCCACCCTGACATCAATCATGACACATATTAGCATGGGAAGATGTAATTTGTCTTCACCACGGAGCTCTTCATGATCAGTGTGTACTAAAAGAAGACAGAACAAAACACAGAATGACACATTTTCATATCTCAGAACTTTTCCATTTATTATTCAGTAGAAGAAGCTGCTAAATATGATAAAAAGAAGGGGCAGAGGGAGGAAACCAAAGTGGTAGAAAATGCTATGAAAGGACTACTGTGCCTTTTAAGCTTCAGCTCTTCCTGATGAAACTCATTTTTAATACACAAAATAAACTGGTTATTACTACAGTTAATTTTTTTTAAAAAAGAGTGCTCTTTGCAGTCCTCTTCCCTCACCTTTTGTTGCATTTATTAGTATGATCCTCATACATTGCTTCTGGGTTGCTGAATACTGCAACCTCAGTTGGAACTACATGTCACAAGAGATGCATGCTGGTACCAAAACCATAAGAGCAATATTTCCTTCTCATCTCTCCCTTAGTATTATTAATATTCTTGAAAAAAAAGGTTTCATTTTATATCAGGGACAATCTATTGATGTTGATTTTGAATCCTAGTTTGTTCTGGTATTTCATTGTCTGTTAGATAAACTACATATTTTGTCTTACTTTGATTCCTACTGAGCAAGTGTTCCCTCCTCCTTAGCCCTGTTACTGGCATGTAGGGCATTTGCAGGTTGAAAGAGGGTTGGGGCATGCCTTTACTTCTGTCTCCAACATCCAGTCTCCTTTTTGCAACATTTGCAATGTAGAAGTTCAGTGATCTCCCCAAGAATTCAGTGTACAGGCAGTGGTTTAAAGGCAGGGCCTCTTCACTACTATCTGGGCACCTGGTTGCATGGGTGTCCCAGTCACCTACATGCAAGTAGCTGTTCTTTTGCAGACAACCAAACTTCATGTATGACTTTTAGAGGAAGAATATGCAAGTGGGATCAGGACTAAAGTCAGAACTGCATATCAACTCTGGAGATTGTCAGATGTATTAAATACGGTGTTCTCACGATACCAGGAGATTGCTAAAAGGCTTCCTTTTCGGATGATGTCGTTTCCATCTCATCATGCACCTGTGCTGATGCTGTTCTGTCAGCACTGCTTTTTATTGATAGGCTAAGCCGTCAATAGATCCCCTGTTCTGTTTCTGTTAATGGAATGTCTTGCGGGTGAAAAGTTATCTCATTATGTTGGTGCGATGCCAATGTCAATGGGAGGTCCATGCCAGAACACTTCTGGGTGAGATGAGGACATCAAGGTAAGTGACACACTTTTTTGTACCCTCCCCAGGATACTTGTTATATTTTAACTATGTTTAGGTGCTTGGTGTAACTTTTTCTCTTTTATTTTACCTTTTATGTTTGAATTTCCCATGTTCTTGTCTTCTTGGGAGAACAGCTGGGATTTGAAACCAGGAAGTGAAAGGAGCTCCATTCGAGCTCCATTCACTCCTGGGCTGCCCTGCCAAGGGAATGATGCATGATTAAGGTAGGACTGAAAACTTTTTTTCCATTACAGGGATGGGAGAGGGTCAGGGGAGGATTTTTTTTTGTTGTTGTTGTTCCCATCTGATAATCTTCTTTATGCTGTCCTACATGGAAATAACATATGAATGGGACATTTCTTAATATGATAATCACTTCAGGGGGAATTGCCGGGGTCTTTCAAAAATGCTGGGAAATGTAGTGTTATATCTGTGAGCTTTGATTGTACTCATCTCTTGATGGTTTTCATTTGGTCATATGTTTGTCCCACCTTGTTCCTGAGCAGCTAAACTACATGTCTCCTTGTACATGCCTTCCTGGGCACAGAGATCTGCAAAGGAAATCTTCCTCCCTGTTCCAGCATCATGAGTGGTCTCTTATGAAGAGAGAAAGGATAGGGCCTTCTCTTTTGTGGTTGATGTATTGTGGAATGAGACTTCAGAGGTCTAATAGGTACCAACACTGGCCTCATTTTAGCACTAAGCTTGGCTGTTCACCCTTTTAGGGCCTCATAAACATGGCTTGACCATGGCCTGTAACATTGTTAATTGTGTCTTCTGTTCTTTTTTATTTTTCTTTAATTATATCAAATTGTTTTACATTGTTTAATAATTTTTTAATTGTTTTATTATCTCTACCCTTCCCCCAAAAATATCTGGATATAGGTAGTATTGCTAAATACTATTGCTAAATACTAGTATTTAGCAAATAGTATTGCTAAATACTATTTGGCTAAATATGTCTCAAGGCACATGATTAAAGTAGCTGTGATTAACTGGCTTAGGGAGCCAAAATGAAGCAGGGTTAATATACGGATTTAGATAACATGTTAGCCTATATGTGGAATCACTATGACTAGTTTTAGCATTATCACCGTTGTGACTAAATTTTAATATTTTAATATTTTAAATGCTAAAGTATCTTAATTATTCAAGTTTTAAATACTTTAACTGCTGTGCCATATAATGATTTATAGTACTTTTCTATTTGTGCTTGTACTTTATATATTTAATGGTGAAATCTGTTGTTTTTGATTACTCTGGTCGTTGACCATAATAAAATTCATTTAAAAGTAATTGTGATCCCCCAAGATCCAGCAAGAAAGCTGATCCTTTATGAAGTTTCCCTTCTCCTTTAGGTTTAACTAAAGAGAAGTGCAAGAAGAAGAGTGCACTAGTCTCACCACTTTCATTGTTGCTTTGCTTGCATAAAGAGAGATGAATCTGAAGAGGAGAGATTCTTCAGGGTTCAGAATCAATTGGTGAGCCTCCACAAATACAAGAAGAGGCTTTCCACTTCAGACTCACCCCTTTTCATGTGAGCAAAGTGATGATGGAGGTTGAAGGGCTAGCACACTCCTGTTTTCAGATTTTCTTAACTTTGGAGAATGCCTGAATAGCACTTCTGGATGTTTGGACATGTGTGTGTGAATATGCACATGAAAGTTCGGGGGTAGGGCTTCCTTTCCATTATTTCCCATATAATAGGCTGCTTTGAAGGTTCTAGTTGTCACAGAAAAATTAGACATAATAAAAAAGTGTGGGAATGTATGAGAAGATAAAATGAAGAGGGAATGTTATAAGTGCAGAGAGTATGAGAAAGTAAAAGGAAGAATGAGAGGAAGTGTGAAGGGAAGAAGGGATGGCATAAAGAAAGGATGTAGATGAGAAGAAGAAGAAAGGAGAGGAAAGGATGGTAAAGGAAATGAAAGAGATAGAAAGTAAGGATGGGTGGTTAAATTATTTTATAAAACATGAAAATGATATGAGATTAAGGCGAATAATGATATATAAATGTGTGGTTATGTTTGATGAAGTTTCTGTTGTCTAAATCTCTTAAATAAACTTTTTTAAAAATTAGACATCTCTGATAGGTTGTGAGAACAGCGGGCTGAGAGAAAGCAATGTAGCAGTTGTAGAAAGCCTTCTGGAAAAATAGGTTCTTAATGGAAAGCAGCCCCATTGTTTCAGTGCACCTGTACAGCAATGTTGTGTGAAGCAGCATTGCAAATATTCTTTTACCTGCATTCTTTATGATGAATCAAAGAGGAAGAGGGCACCCTATGTCTTTCTAATCAATTCAAGCAAATGTATGATAGCAAAACTGTTAGATAGGGCAGATGATTAGTTCACCTTTTCCCCTGAGTCCATTTGGAATGGGCTTCCACTAAGAAGTTTCCAAACTATTCATTAGATTGCTAAATAATGGATTTTGCCTTCTGTTTCCAGCACTGAGGTGAAGAAGGTATGTGTGGCACTGCAGGTGCTGCTCTTTTTTTTAAAAAAAAGACTTTCCCTCCAGGCTGGTTTTATCAATTAAACTTGTGATCTTATTAACACCTAACAGTTTTTTTCTCTGGGACTTGAGTGAGAATATTCTTGCCAAAGCTCACAGCTGTTCTGTGAAGAAAATAACACTTACTTGGTTCATTATTATTGAGAAGAAAAGGGGAAAAATCATATTGCTGTTCAGTTTCTTTTTGGTTCAGAGAAATAAGACTAATAATAAATGAATATGTAATTGTTATGTCTCAGCAGTAGTAGTTCAAGTAGACAACTTACGTAAGTTCTAAAGGCCTGGTTCAAAAAGAAAAGGACAACACACAGGAGAAAATGAAGGTTTTACATGTTACTTCTACTGCATAGTATTTGTTTGTTGTCAAAGGGGTAAATTCTGTTCAGTTTACCAAGTGGACTGTCTTTTTGGTAGTGCATATGACTGCACCAACAATTTCTGGACATTGCTTAATTTTGCCACAATGATTTTCTCAGAGCATGTAGTCCCATAATCCTGCTTTCCACAAGATATACAGGACATGGAGACATTATAACAATGTTGCCTGGATGTGTGTGTGAGCAGGCGGTGGTGTGAACATTCAAATTCTATTAATTCTTCCTGAAGAATTATGCACTTCAAGATCTTTCTCAAGAACAGGCCTACAGAGTGCATAAGAAGTATGTAGACAACATGTAGATGAAAGTATTCAGGATAAAAAAAGAAATATGTAGACAATCCAGACTAATCACAACTGCACAAATGAGTTCAGTTGTTCAGGTGTAGTATTTACTCTTTCTTTTCGAAGCATTTCTTCCTTCTTGAGGGTAGGGCAGGATTTCTGTATTCTTTTTTCTGTCTCTGGGATAAAGCAGATTGGGACTCATCCCCTATAGATTAAAGATGCTTTTGAGGCCTATGGTCAAGTTTCTGGTGCTCGACTTAACATGGAAAAGAGTTTTTTGATCAGAATTTTTGCTGCAGAGAACAAGATGGCAGCTATTCCTCTAAAGGATGTAGTTGAAGAAAAGGAAGGGTGGCAAGCAGAGCAAGAGGCAAAGATGGATAGGGTGAAGATCCTAGGGCTGAATTTTGCAGTGGCTCCCAAGGGATGGAAAGAAAATTGGTATTGCTGGTTGGAAAAAGTGAAGGAGAGGGTGGCCCTCTGGCAGAGATGGAAGCTGACCATTTACCAGAGAGCCGCTTTTGTAAATACCTACCTGCTTCCGGTGGCAGCCAACTTGGCAGCTCTTTTCCCGCCTCTGGATTCAGTGATTAAAGAAGCTGATCGAGTTCTCTTCAAGTTCCTTTGGGGAATGGCCACGTTTCCCCTGGCGAGAGCAGTGGCTTATGGGCAGGTAGTACACGGGGGCCTGTACTTCCCAGCCCTGGGACCTAAGTTCACCACCATCTTTTCTGCCCAAAATTTTGGGAAAGTTTCTCTGTTGCAAAAGGGTCAGATTCAACCTCAGGCTTGGCTAGTTTTGTTTTGTGAGTGCTGGATGGGGACTAGATGGGGTAATACTTGGTGTGAGGAAGGTTCATTAAGTTTTAGGTTTTCTTTGCCTGAAAAATTGAAAGCACCAGATTATTTGAGAGACTTTGTTTTTTACATGAAGAAAAATAGAATTCATGCTGAGGAGTTGAAGGGGGAAGACAGACCAGGTCAGAGCATCAAGAGCTTCAAGAGAGATTTCTACAGGAAAATAGTGGAAGAGATTTACGTTAACCCTTGTTTGCAAAAACATCAGGCCAAACTAGATTCATCAGAGTACCTAAATCACCAAACTAACCCAATTGAGTATTTCATGGACAAAAGGGTCCCCAAAAAGTTGTGGGACTTGAGGTGGAGACTCTACCATCAGGTTCTTAATCTGAGGAGAAGGAAACCATGGACCACAAAGGATGAGCAGACTTGTCCTCATCTGAAATGTAAACAGGCTGAGATTTTGAGTGGTGTGGCACAAAAGGAGACAATCAGACATTTTGTCCAGGACTTCCCGATTGCCCGGGAAACATGGGAGGAGGTGGCCCGGGTCCTGGATTGTCCAGATTTGGCACAGCAGGCTTGGGAGACAGTGCTTTCAGGGACTGAACCTCCAGAAGGTGTCAGGGGACCCAGAAAGTCAGTGGGCCAAAAGAGGAAGAGGAAGGAGTCTGGTTCCATGGCTGAGAGTTTTTGGAAAGTCCCCTGGTCCATGGTGCGCCTGGTAAACCTCTATGTGATGTTAGCGTTAGTTTTCCAAAAACAAAGGGAGGTGAAAAGTCAAAATCTGCAGGATGTAAAAGTGCCCTGGTCCATGGTGCGCCTGGTAAACCTCTATGTGATGTTAGGGTTAGCTTTCCAAAAACAAAGGAAGGTGAAAAGTCAAAATCTGCAGGATGTAAAAGGCACTGCTTATTATGTGAAGAACGTAATTGAAAATTTAGCTCTGAGTGAAAAAGAGAAATTGCCAAACCATCGTTGGAAAAAGTCTTGGCCATGGTTTAGAGAGACAACCCCAGCAATAACATCAAATGATATTTTAAATAATAATAATAATTATCATTATCATTATTAATCTTTTATTGATTTTTTCTTTTCCAAATAGGTATAATTGAAATGTGTAAATATAATGTGATTATAGTGCATTTAGATTAAGAGGAAAAATGTATTAGTGTTAGGATAGATAGTTTTATTTTTGTATTAGTAAGAAAAGAGGAAAACAATTATTATTATTTTTGCATTATTGTTACGGCCTTTTGCGGTCGGGTGTATTTTTCAGTAGAATGGTCTTATTTCAATAAAAAATTCCTAATCCATAAAATTCCTACAAATAAACACTAACCTCTTCCTGACAAAGCCAACCATCTTGGGACTTATGTGTCAGACTAACAGTGCAATGCTATATATGTTGATTTTGTTAGAATGGTAGATACCTAGCAAATATTACCAAGAAGCTCACCCTTGCTGCTTTTAGTTTTATTTCTAACAACTTAACTCTGAAAAATACAATGTGCCTGTGTGAGGATATCCAAACAGATGCAATTGAAGGGTATTACCCTATAATTGAAGGGTATAATCAATCCAGAAAGAATAGATGTGGCAGAAAAGGAGGGGGAGTAGCACTTTATGTCAAAGACAAATTCTCTTGTACAGAAATCCATGAGAGTGATCAGAGCAGACCAGTAATAGAATATATGGGTAAAAATAAATAGAGACATAAATAAATGCAACATTGTGGCAGGAGTTTACTACAGGCTGCCAAACCAAAAAGAGGTAGTAGATGATGCTTTTCAGAAACAAATTTCAGAAATCTCAAAGATACACGAATTAGTAGTTATGGGGGACTTCAATTGCCCTAATATCTGCTTGGGGGACTATCTCTGCTAAGCAAAGTCTCTCCAATAAATTCAATGTGTGTTGCACATGATTTCCTGTTGCAAAAGTTAAGAGGAAAGAACAAGGGGATCAGCAATTCTGGACTTTATCCTAATCAATAGGGAAGAGTTGGGCCCTGGAATCAAAGTAGTCAGGATTTTTTGTGGGGATGGTGGTGACCATGTAATGCTAGAATTCACAATTGTGGGACAGGACAAAGAAGAGTATAGTCAAAGATGGACTCTTAGATTTCAGGAATGCTTATTTTAAACAAGTTCAGGGGGCTACTGGGAGGAATCATGTGGCTAAACATACTAAAGGAAAATACACCCAGTAAGGGTGGGAATTCTTGAAGAAGGAGTTGCAAAAAGCACAATCACAAACAATCCTATGGAAGAGTTAGTGAGTGGCACTATAGTTCAATAAGGATGGCAAAATGCTAACAGTTCACAACAAAAAGATAGAACTACTCAATATCAGTTTGGTTTTTGTTTCACCCCAGAAAGTGAACTGGGTGCTTTCATGCAGCAGCACAAGCGGTGGTAAAGGATCTGGATGGCAAATTAAGATCACCTAGGACTTTATCAGACCACACCACTTTAATGTTCTTTTGCCTGAATACATTGTGTTGGTTTTTTTTAAAAAAAATATATATTTTATTAAGATTACAGTATAGTTAACATTCCGTTCCATCTTAAATAGTTTTTGTGTTGTTTTTATGCTGGCAAAAGACCCCCCCACACCAGACCTTACCGTAATGACATCAACTAGGCTTCCTTGGCAGTTACGGAGCATAAACGGAGCTGTGTTTATTTCCAGAGTTGAAGTCTTGCGGATTCTCATGAGAAGACACTAGTGCAGGAAATTTTTAAAAATAAAGAAAAAAAAACCCACACAAAAGTACATGAAAGCACAAAAGCACACATTTAAAGTCCCAAGTACGGGGGAGGGGGTCCCCTACCTGGCTGTACTGATTGCACCTGGAAGTGTTTGGCCATTGATGTTACATTCACATGAGTACAATGGCACACAGATTCAAATGCTGATAATGCCGGCAACAAATTGCCACAGGGATCAATTGACAACTTGGGCCGTCAATAAAATAGGACAACTTTTTAACAATACATAATCACGAAAGGGCGACATCTGGTACGTGTGCTCTTTTGTGATCATTAGGCACCCATATGATGCTGTATTTGCCTGGTCTGATAAAGTCCCTAGTTAGGAAACACCTAGCTAATTTTAATGAGCTCAAATCTGCAGGGCCAGATGAACTGCATCCCAGAGCACTGAAGGAACTTAGTAATGTACTCTCTGAACCACTTGTGATCATTTTGGAGAAATCTTGGAGAATAGCTGATGTGCCACAGGACTGAAGAAGGGCAAATGTTGGCCCTCTCTTAAAAAAAAAAAAAGTCCCAGGGAATTACAGGCCAGTCAGCCTGACCTCAGTACTAGGAAAAATATGAGAATGGATTATACAGGAGTCTGTCTGCAAGTATCTTGATGACAATGCAGTGATCAATAGGAGCCACAATGGGTTTTTCAAGAACAAATCCTGACAAATTAATCCTGTATCTTTTTTTAGGGTCACTAGTTTAGTAGATAGTGGGAATGTTGTAGATGTCATTTATCTGGATTTAAGCAAAGCATTTGCCCCCCCCCCAATGTTTTGATTTTAAAAAGTGATTCAGTGTGGAATAGATGGGAACACTGCAAGATCAATCCATAAATGGTTGGAAAACCATGAGCAAAAAGCCAGCATCAATGGCTGTGCTTCAAAGTGGAAGGAGGTCTCAAGTGGAGTGGAGTTCTGTCATTGGGCCAACATTTTTAATCAATTATTTAGATCACTGGTTCTTAACCTGTGGTCTACAGACACTTAGGGCACTGCAATGTCCTCACAGGGTGTGTGTGAAGGCTTGAAGGCTGCTTGGCCCACCACCTCCCTACACATTGCCATTCAATCCACTTCAGCCACAAACTTTCAGCAGAAAGAAGGACAAAAGTCTTCCCTCCCCCTCCAGTGCCTCTGAGGGAAGGTTTAATGGATGGTGTAATTGTGTTTTTGTTGTTGTTGTTTTAACTCTTTAGTTAAGTCTTGGGGGTCTGAGGCAACAAAAGATATTTAAAGGGGGTTCCTGGTAAGGAAAAGTTTAAGAGCCACTGATTTAGATGATGCAATAGAGGGAATTCTTATCAAGTGTGCAGATGACGCAGAACTGGGACAGCTGGCTAACATATTAGAAGATAGAAACAGAATTCAAAAGGACCTGGATGGGCAAAAATTGATAAAATGAAATTCAGTAGAGACGAATGCAAAATTCTACATATAGGCCACTGTGATGTCCAGCCAGGACTTTTTGAATCTCCCCTGCATTTTCCTTCGTTTTAGTTCAGGCTTTAGTATGTCTGAGCATAGGAATGCTTCATTGTATTAGAGTTGTGGGAGGAGCTGAATAATTCCCCTGCATTTTTCCAGGTTTGGTTTGTCCCTTCCCATCAAGCTCTGTTTAGCTAGAATTTTTTTAGTTTCTTTTTTTTTCTTTTTTCTTTTTCTTTTTCTTTTTTTGCTCATGAGCATGCAGGGAGCTGTTTTATTGGTGGCAAACAGGCCAGATAGCCGGGAAGGACATTTCTTACACCATTTAGCCAAATTAGTTACCAACAACCAATAAGTCAAAGTGTTAAGGTCTATCTGTGTAACAAAGGAATCTCAAGGCCAAAGTTCAGTGTATCCAGACGGCTTTTAATTGCAAGCAACGTAACACAGGGAATAAATCTCCATGCTGTGTTTGCCTGAAACAAAGCACACACACCTTTTTATATTAGAGAAGAATGAAACTTAAAAACTCAGGCTCTGTGCATGTCCATTATATCAGTCACTATACAGTCTTCATTTCCCAGAGAACTTTATTGGAACAGAAATGTGCTCTGTATTGTAAATGAGCTCTTCGTTCTCCAGGTGTAGGATCTTATCTCTGTTAATTCTGGGCTTCTAGCCAAGCTGGAGCAAGTACAGTTATATTTCTCAGTTTTCTCTGACACAGACATATTTTGGCAGACTCAGTCTTTTTCTTTACAGGTTCAATATGACAAACGTTTGGGTAATCAATACAAACATACCCTCAAAAGGAATCAGGAGCTGAAGGACCCTGCACCAGCTCCATTGAGTGAGGAGATCAAACCCAAAGAGATGGTATCCTGAAGATTCCTGAAACTCAAACTGTAAAGTACCTTTTATTTCAAGCTTTTAGAGCTGGGGAGGAGAAAGCCCTTTACTTTTGTTCTTTAAAATAAACTTCCTCATTTTTTGAACTTTATATTCAGCATGAGAGCCTTTTTGGGTAAAAGAGTTTGATCTCACCAAGGTACTGGCGTTGCACACCCAAACCTGCCACTACCTTTAGTTGGGTGTGTCTTCATAGCCACAAAAACAAATGCACATGTATAGGATGGGGGATGCATGGCTAAGCAGTGCTACTGTACATGCAAAAAGGACCTTGATTTTATTGTTCATTGTAAGTTGAACATGAGCCAGTAGTGTGATGCTGAAGTAAAGAAGCTGAATGTTATTTTAGCCTGTATTAATAGAATCATAATTTCCAAGTAAAAGGTGGTAATAATCCCAACTGTGCTGCTCAGGTCTCATCTGGTATATAGCATTCAGTTCTGCATGCCATATTTTAAGAAGGATATAGACAAGCTGGAGCAGGTTCAGAAAAGGGCAACAAGGATGATTAGCAGTATGGATAATAAAACCTAAACGGAAAGGTTAAAGGAGCTGGGCATGTTCAGTTTGGTGAAGTGAAGACTTAGATATGATACTCTGTAAACACCTCAAGGGCTGTCACAGAGAGGAGGTGTCAGGCTTGTTCTCTGCTGTCCCAGAGGGTAGGTTCACTCCTAATAGTTTAAAGTTACAAGAGAGGAGATTTTGATTGAACAGTAGAAGGAACTTCTTGACAGTAAAGACTTTATCAGACTACCCCACATTCATGTGCTTTTGCCAGCATAAATTGTGGCCCTACTAGACTTACCTGTAGGAGTGTAAAAGAAGCTTCCCTGGAAGTAATGGAGCACAAACTGAGTTCTGTTTACTTCCAGATTCCAAATCTCGCCAATTTTTGCAAGAAGGTGCTTGCATGGGAAATTTAAAAATTAAAGTGCGCACACACACAAAGTACAGCAAAGCAGAAAAACACACTTTAAAAGTCGCAAGTTCACGGGGGGTCATAAAAAGAGTTGTCATGATCTCACCCAGAAGTGTTCTGTCATTGACACAGCATTCACATGAGTACAATGGCACGAGGATTCAAATGTCAGAAATGCTGGAAACAAAGCACCATGGCTGATCTATTGACGGCTTGGGCCATCAATAAAAAGTACAGCTTTTTAACAAGATATGATCATGAAAGGATGATGTCATCTGGCATGCACACCCTTTTGCTATTATTAGGCATCCTTATGGCGACATATTTGCTGCATCTGATAAAGTCCTAAGAGTGGTCTGGCAATGGAGCCAATTGCCTAGAGAGGTGGTGGGGTCTCCTTCTCTGGATGTCTTCAAAAAGAGGCTGGACAGCTATCTGCTGGGGATGCTCTAGGTGGAGATCCTGCATTGAGAAGGAGGTTGGACTAGATGGCCTATGTGGCCACTTCCAATTTTATGATTCTATAATTCTATGCCTGAATATCCTAGAACACACTGTCTTTAATTTTCAGTACAGAAAAACAGCCCTTGTTTCACCTTGTTTTCCAGAAGTGGCATTAGTTAGCATTAGGAACTTCCACCCAGGTATTGCACCTGGAATTCTTTTTGTCTCAGGAATCACACTGGGGCCCCACTTACTTTACACAAGGAGAAAATCCTTCCCTTTTCAGAAGTCATCCATGCTTTATAAAGACAATTCTCACTTCAGTGGTATAGACCCTTTTTTTTATATTTAAATATGTGGTAGAGATAGAAATGATCAGTTGGAGAGACTGCTAACTTCAGAAGCCCTTAACACAATTCACCTTTTGGATTGGCTCTTGAGTAAAATTTGTTTGCTCTTTAGCATGGTCTTCTCATTTAATTCATTAACAAATGCCATAACTTAATTCTGGAATTAATGGTAAAATTCTAATTTAAGTCAATGAATTGGAAAAAAGGTCATTTTTTATGTTACAAAAATCTCTAGTGTAATTGATAACAATGGATAACAGTAATGAATTTAACTAGTACATTCCTATCACTGTTGGGTACAGTCAGTAGCTTATAGGCTCAGGTTATTAGTTCTTACTGCTCATTTTCATGAACCAGTGTAAATACAGTAGCTAAGTTGATTAAACATTCTTGCCTTTTGCCTGCTCTTGTTTGATGGATTCAGTTTGGTAAGAAGTTGTACCAGTATTGTGTAGGGTCTAGATGAGGTGGGCAAATTTTGTGGCTCCCCAGATGTTGCTGGACTACAACTCTCACCAGCCCCAGTCAGCATAACTATAGGAATGATGGGAGTTGTTTCCTTTATTTTTATTTATTTATTTATTTATTTATACCCCGCTCTTCAGCCACAAGGCTATCAGAGCAGCTTACAAATTGTTTTAAGCAATAGCTATTTACACATCTACACTGCATTAAACAGTTTCCAATGTGTGTTAGCTAATTGCCCCCACAAGCTGGGTACTCATTTTACCGAACTACGAAATGATGGAAGGCTGAGTGAACCTTGGAGCCCACTGGAATCGAACTTGCAATGTGGTGGCTTGCAATACTGGCACTTAACCACTGCGCCACCAGGGATCCATTCTGACAACATGAGGATGGCCACACACTCCCCACATCTGGATTAGACTAAGGGTGCAATGGATCACATTCAGCAAGACTCACTCACACATGAGTCCTTGCAATTGCAGTCTATGGACTTTATCAGATGCACTAAATACAGCATCATAATGATGCCACATAAATGCAAAAGGATGAGCATACCAGCTGACGTCCTTTCACGTTTATGTATTGGCAACAAGCCATTCTATTTTATTATTTATTTAATACATCAGCTGTGGTGATTTTTTGCCAGCATTGCCGACGTTTGAAACCTCACACCTTTTTTTCCCATGGGAATACAGCGTCAATGGCCGATCCAGCCAGAACATTTCCAGGTGAGATTGCGATATCCAGGTAGGTGATGCTCTTTTTATGAACCGCCCTGGTTTACTTGGGACTTGTAAAGTGTATTTATGTGCTTTTAAAAACTTTTTCTGTATTATTTTTGTTTTGTTTTTTGAATTTCCCGTGCTCACGTCTTCTCATGAGAATCCACGGGATTTCATTCATGGAAGTGAATGGAGCTCGGTTCACTCCTCCGTCATTGTCAGGGCTGCCTTTGGATGGGATGCAAGGTAAGTGTGGTAAAGGCGGTTCTTTTGCTGCCATAAAAACATCACAAATTATGCCAGCAAAAGAACTGTTTTAGGGGGTGGTCTGATAAAGTCCTAAGAATGTTGTTAGGAATGCATTGCAAACCCATCTGGGAATACCTTTAATCAAAAGTCAGAGGTGGGGATTTTCTTTTAATGGAAAACTACGAGAAACCACTTAGTTTCAATATCAGGTCTGATCCACTAATCGCCATCAAGTATGCTGCAAAGCCTACTCATGGAAATAATAAATTGGTAAAAATAACTGCTGCCTAAGTATGTCCATTACAAAATTGGGAGTGCCATATCTCTGGGAAAGGAGCTAGCAGAAAGAATTGGAGGAGACAGAAGTATCAGCACTTTCTATCGTCCAGACAGAACAGACGTTCTTCAGATTTTCTAAGTGTCTGAATGTGACCTAAGTAATTTGGCAGAAATCTCCCCTCTTTTGTGTCTGTGTGCTCATGTTTGTATACAGTATATAAATGGCACATTTTTTTAAAGTGCAGCAATCTGACCAACTGACAGACACAAAGAGGTCCCTTTGTTTTACCACCAAGTACATCTATTTGTGTGGTTTCAATTTTATTACTTGGCTGTGGCAATTAAAGCTGCTCTGAAGTAACAGAGTAAGAGAAGGAAACTGATCTGACCTTAAGCTGCAATGCATGACTTTGTTGCTTAATTAGAACTGAATGTACATACAAATTTGTCTAACGTTGGGCTTCTCAGAATCAATTTACCATTCTTAAGTTTATTACTAATGTTGGGGTAAACTGAGCAGATTTATTTGCCTTTTTACCTGCTGGGCTAGTTTTCTTTTTTCTTTAAACCCTCCAAATAATCTGTACTTCCAGTTAAATAATGGCATCATACTTCCCTTCCATGGAAGCAACCTTATATTTAAAACACACACAGAGAAAAACCACAGGAATGTTAATGGGATCATAAATAGGAGGCAACTAACCACAAATGGAAGGATGGGCAATTCCTTCAGAAAGACTTTTACCTCTTATCAGTCGTCATCATCATCATCATCATCACCTCGACCACCACCACCACCATCATCGTGACAAATGCTTCTGCAATTCTTAGTTCGATTTTGAACTGGCATAAAAGTAACAAGTCAGGCTTGATTTGGAAGTAGCCACTATATTTCATCAACTTTATAACATTCATCAGAAATATAACAGTTGCTGAATAGTTGAGGGATATGCAGTAGGATTGTTGATTCCTAAGCTTTTCACATTCCTAATAGATTTCAGATAAGCATTCACACAGTGAATCATAGAATCACAGAGTTGGAAGAGACCACCAGGGCCATCTAGTCCAACCCCCTGCCATGCAGGAATACCCAATCAAAGCACTCCCGGCAGATGGCCATCCAGCCTCTGTTTAAAAACCTCCAAAGAAGGAGAATC
The DNA here is from genome assembly GCA_030847615.1 of Gambelia wislizenii. Lineage (NCBI taxonomy): Eukaryota > Metazoa > Chordata > Lepidosauria > Squamata > Crotaphytidae > Gambelia > Gambelia wislizenii. The sequence goes on along the minus strand of JAUMIR010000003.1, from coordinate 223,274,672 downwards.
CGCCACATTCTGAGGCAGGGTGTTCCACTGCCAAACCTCTCTTACTCAGGGCTGGTTTAAAGGTCCTGCAGCACCTGCAGCCTCAGGGACCCCATCATTGTGGGGGACCCCATCAATACCCTCCTACAAAAACATTATTAGTAATAAACTGAATATCCTGTACTGTGAATAGGTTAGGTTAGGTTACATTGACCTGAAATAAACATATGCCCCCCCCCCAAATAAAGCACTGCAGGGATCCCCTCCAAATTCTTTAAACCGGTCTACACTTAGGACTTTATCAGGCCACCCTCTAAAGACGCTCTTTTGCCAGCATAAAACAATCCTTATGCCAGCAAAAAAAGTCCCCCCACAAAGCACCTAAACACACTTTAAAACTTACAAGTAAACCAGGAAGTTTAAAAAAGTTTGTCACCACCTGGATGTTGTGATCTCACCCAGAATTGTTCTGGCCTGTCAGGCCATTGTTGGAGTAAGTATGAGGGGGGAAAAGCAATGTTCCATATGCCGGCAATGCTGGCACAAAAGCACCACAGGGGATCTATTGATAACTTAAGCCTCAATAAAAAGGTACGGGGTTTGGGCAGAGTATGACCGTGAAAGAACGACATTGTCTGATCTGCACACCCTTTCGCAGTTATGTGGCATTGTTATGACACTGTATTTGACTCATCTGATAAGGTCCTCAGACAATAAATAAATAAATAATGAAATGTCCTGATATACCCTGGGTGACACCTGGCTCGACAACAGTAGATATGAAAGTGTTCTAGGAGTCTTAGTAGACCACAAGCTGAACATGAATCAACAGTGTGGTGCAACAGCTAAAAAACCAATGCAGTTCTTGGCTGCATCAATAGGACTATAGTATCTAGATCGAGGGAAGTAATATTCTCTATTCTGCCTTGGTCAGATGTCACCATGAATACTGTGTCTATTTCTGGGCACAATTCAAGAAGGATATTGACATGCTGAACGTGTCCAGATGAGGGTGGCCAAAATGGTGAAAGATCTGGAAGCCATGCCCTATGAGGAACAGCTTAGAGAGCTGGGTATGCAGTGTGTGGTGGCAGCATTTTTGGCCTGTAGGCAGTGCCCTGGAGTGGGCCTACTTGGGGTTATCTCTACAGGGGAGCTAATGTGGGGGGTTCAAAGGCCAGAGCTCCAGTTTAGCCTTAACAGTTGAAAATAAAGCATTCTTTTTTTATTGATGGGCCAAGCTGTCAATAGATCAACCATGGTGTTTTATTTTGTATTGTTTTGTTTTTGCTGTGATTGCGAGCATCTGAAACCGTGCCCCGTTCTGCTGGAGCAATTCTAGTGTCAATGGCTGATCCCTGCCAAAACACTTCTGGGTGGGAACATGAAAACTAGCCATGGGACACTCTTTTCATGAACCTCCCTGTATTGCTGGCACATTTTTAAGTGTGTTTCACTGCTTGTGTGCATGTTTTGGTTTTTAATTTAGCTGTTTTTAGACTTTTAAGCATGCCCACATCTTCTTGTGATGATCCTGGTCATCGTGATGACCAGGATCATGGAAGTGCACAAAAGAATGAGACTGCTTTTTCATTCTTTCATGGCAATGTTTGATATTTTGGGTTCTTTTGCCAGCACAAAAACAGTGTAAAATATGGTGCCAAAAGAACGTTTTCAGAGGCTTGCCTGATAAAGACCCTAGTTTCTGGAGCAGCAGAAAACAAGTTTGCTCCCTCTTCAATATGACATCCTTTCAAGTATTTCAACATGGCTATCATGTCTCCTCTTAACATTCTCTTCTTCAGGCTAAACATACCCAGCTCCCTAAGCCACTCCACATAGAGCATGGCTTCCAGACCACCCACCATTTTGTTTGTCCTCCTCTGGCTATGTTCCAGCTTGTCAATGTCCTTGAACTGTGGTTCCCAGAACTGGACATAATATACCAAATGAGATCTGATCCTATGAAGGTCATAGTTGGAGATATTAAAAGATCTGCTAAATATTTAAATGAACTTCTCAGAGCTTTATTTGAAATGCAGATTATTTCAGAAACATAGAATGATGGACTGTGGGAACTGGAGTGACAAGGACTGGGCAGAGACAAATATTTGTAAGTGTTAATCTAGTAGAAATGCCTGAGGAATTCAATCTTCATGAATTCTTCAATGCCTGAGGATGTCCACCTCTATGCCAAAATGAAGCCAGTACTTCATTTGTGATGGCACCTATCAGACCTCAAAGGGGAAAAATTCAGCAGTTGGGGTGACCCTGCTGAGAACGTTTTCTCCCACATCCTCCCACAACATACTGTCTCCACTGGTAAGACAAAGAGAATCTGCCCCCAGGAGATCTCAGTCTTTAGATATAGGTAGAGGCATTCTCTCAGGTGTCAAGCTGCAATCCACTTAGGGCTTTGAATGTTATTGCAAACACCTTGAATTCAGACCGGAAGTGAATTAGCAGATGGACATTCGTTTATTTCCTATTCACTGATTTCTTGCTTCAGGAGATACTAGGGACTTTATCAGACCACCCCCTAAACCCTGTTCTTCTGCAGGCATAACTTTTCCATTGTTATGCTGGCAAAAGAACTCCCCTTGCCACACTTACCTTCTCTCCCATCCAAAGGCTTCCCTAGCAATGAAAGAGGAAGTGAATGGAGCTCCATTCACTTCCTCGTTCAAATTCCCATGTATTCTCATGAGAATACATAGCATGGGAAATTCAAAACACAAAACAAAAATAACACAGAAAGTTTTTTAAAACACAGAAACACACTTAAAAAGTCTCAAGTAAACTGGGGAGGGTCATAAAAAGTGTGTCACCTACCTGGAGGTCATGATCTCACCCAGAAGTGTTCTGGCTGGACCGGCCATTATTGACTCTGTATTTGCCTGAGTTAAATGGTGTGAGAGTTCATATGCCAACAATGCTGGAACTTAAGCACCACAGGGGATCTATTGATGGCTTAATAAAATAGGATGGGTTTTGGCCAGGACATAAATGTGAAAGGGCGACATTGTCTGATATGCGCACCCTTTCGTGTTTACGTGGCATCGTTATGATGCCATATTTGCTGTGTTTGATAACATCCTAGGTGACCATGTACATGATACCAGGAACAGGTATTTCAGCTAAATTATTAAACCATTGTTCTGCCTATAAGATGTAACATTCATTTGTGATGGCTTTAATGATGCTTTACAACCCATTTCAGAGAAACATTAGTATATGAAAGTGTTGCACATTTAGTGTTTAACAAAACATGATGGGTGTTCTATTATGTTATTACATTTCATTTGCTTTGTTTCAACCAGTGGTGCTTTCATTTGTTTGAAGTATGCTGCAAGAATTTTGTCAGGTACCTTGTGTGTGTGCCTGTACTCTCTGAAGTTGACATCAAAGGAAAAAGTTGCAGACTGAGCAGGTGGTAATTCACCGTTCTGTCAGTTGTGTTTTCTTTTCTGTCAGAAGCTAACCACAAATTCTAGGGAGGGAAAAGTGAATGCTTGTGCTGATAGAAACTTGGCCTTTCAGTGAAAATTGGAGTAAGTGCAGCACTTCTGGGCAGGACAGGTGTGTATGAAAGTCTGTGAGGAAATTCATAACCAATTCCTTCGACTATTTCACTGGATGGGAAAGGATGGGTGAATTTGCCTTTTGTGTGTGTGTGTGTGCATGTGGTGGTTTTTCTGCTCAGTTTTCCAAAATTAAGTTTGCTTTTGCCCAGTATCCTACTTTTTTTTTTAAGCCTGTTTTGGAAATTAATTTTCATAAGTCTTTTTAATGTATGAACTGATGTGTATCCCCACCCCAATGTATATACTGTATCTTTGCAAACTATTTCTACTTATATAATATACATTCCCACATAATTTTCAGTTATATACATTTAGGTCACATTCACCCTCCAAAGAACTTAGCATTCTTCTCCTCCACACACCACACTAGAATTGGAAAGAATCTTCAAAGACTTGAGAAAAACAAAACAAAGAGGGACTTCTGAGAGTCAGGTAACCCTGAGGAGGAGAAACCACCTGAAACCCCATGTTTTGAGTAGATTATTTTTAGTCCCCTCAGAAAAGACTAACCCTTTTCTTGCCCTCTCTCAACCATTTAGTGGCCAGCAGGAGGGTAGGGGATAGCTGAGTGAGAACAATAGTTGTCAGCTATGTTTTGTTAGCCACCAACACTCATGGCACCACACCCCAGAACCATTGGAAGATACCTGACATCTCCCCTTTCACTCCCACTGGCCAGTCCATGACCATGTGGGGGGAGTAATTCAAACAGCCCCTTACTCTGCTCCTTTGCAATGTCAGGTTGGTTAAAAATAAGACTCATATTATACATGACCTCTTAGTGGATGAGGCTGCCGATCTGGCATGCATTACTGAGACCTGGCTGGGAGATGCCAGTGCTGCGACATGGGCGTGGGCTCTCCCGGTTGGGTATACGGTCAGTGAGCAGATAAGGGAAAGGGGGCAGGGGGGCTGTGTGACCTTGGTTCATAGAAACAACTTAACCTTGACCAGGAAGCCTATCCAGAAAACAACTTGCATCAAGTGCAAGCCTGATAACCAGGGCTAGTTTGGAGATTCTGTTGGTATACCAGCCACTCCTGAAAAAACTTCCCTGGACCCCCTGGACAGGAACAATTACAGGCCATTGTCTTTGCTAGCTTTTTAAAGCAAGGTGATCGAGAGGGCAGTTGCTTCTGAACTCCAAGCCATCTTGGATGAAACCGATTATCTTAATCCATTTCAAACCAGCTTCAGGACAGGATATGGAGTTGAGACTGCCATGATCGCTCTGACGACCACTGCCTGAGCATCGACAGGGGTAGTGTTACCCTGTTGGTGCTCTTGGACCTCTCAGCGACCTTTGACACTATAGATCATTCCATCCTCTAGGATCACCTGAGAGAGTTAGGAATTGGAGGCACTGCCTTGCTGTGGTTCCGTTCCTTTCTCTCGGGCAGATCCCCGAGGGTGAGGCTCAGGGACAGTTGCTCTTCCAGAATTGAGCTTAATTGTGGCATCCCTCAGGGTGCCATCCTGTCCCCGATGCTATTTAACATTTATATGAAGCCACTGGGATAGATCATCCAGAGGCATGGAGCTCGGTGTCATCAGTACGTTGATGGCACTCAGATATATTTCTCCATGACCTGATCATCGGCTCAGACTTCAGATGGCATCTCCCCTCTCAATGACTGTCATAGGACTTTTTCGGATGAGCTTTTATACCGCTAGCAGCCTCGTCCCCGTTGCGAGGCTCCAGCGCTGCAGGGCGTCCCTTTTGGATGACGCCCTGCCCTGCCGATCCTCTTCCGAGACTGTTGCGTAACCTCTGTGACACTGCTGCGTTATATTCGGCGGTTTTCTAATCACGATAATGGATTGGATGGGGGATGGATTGGATGAGGAAAAACAGATTGAGACTAAATCCAGACAAAATGGAGGTACTGACAGTCACAGGCCCAAAACCAGGTCTGGGAATACAACTTTCAGTCCTGCATGGAGTCACACTCTCCTCTAAGGACTGTGTTTGCAGTTTGGGGGTACTCCTAGATTTGTCGCTTCACATGACTAGTCAGGTGAGTGCGACGGTCAGGAGTGCTTGTTATCAGCTTCGGCTGATACGCCAACTGTGCCCTTACCTGGATACAAGGGATCTGGAAACTGTGGTACATGCTTTGGTAATCTCACATTTGGATTACTGTAACACACTCTACATGGGGCTATCCTTGTGCCTAACCTGGAAACTTCAACTGGTACAAAATATGGCAGCCAGGTTAATTACGGGTATATCTAGGAGAGAGCATATAACACCTGCACTTAAATTTCTCCACTGGCTGCCGATCACTTTCTGGGCACAGTACAAGGTGTTGGTTTTAACCTTTAAAGCCCTACATGGCTTGGGTCCATCTTATCTTCGGGACTGCCTCATCCAATATGATTCCCCCCCGCTTACTTCGGTCCTCTGGGAGGAACCTGCTGCAGAGTATGAAAACTAGGCTGTCGCAGACCTCCCAGAGGACCTTCTCTTCTATGGCTCCCAGACTTTGGAATGGCCTGCCGGATGAGATCCGTCTTATCACTACTCTTGATAGCTTCAAGAAAGCGCTAAAGATGGATCTCTTCCGGCAGGCCTTCCTGGAATAATTTCCCAGCTCAAGTGGACTGATTGCTTACTGCTCCCCTGCTGCTATTGCCTTTATTTATTTATGTATTTATATATTTATATATTGTATTGTATGTTATCTTTGTTTTAATTGTATATTAATTTCATTTAGTTTTAAGGGGTGGGAGGGTTAGGATTGTGAAGGATTGTTTTAACTTGCTGTGTTTTAATCTTGTTGTACGCCACCCCGGTTGCCGAGCAGAAGGCCGGGTTAAAAATAAAAAATTATTATTATTATTATTATTATTATTATTATTATTATTATTAACAAGGGGGTTGTTCAGATGATGAAAATATTCCTCATAGAATTTGCTGACAATATGATCTGTTCCAACACAATCCAAATGAGATTTGTGGTATTCGGAAGGAGGGAGGCTACAAATTCCACAAATCACACAATAAATGGATTTACGGTTTTTCCCGAGGTTTCCTGGAAAATGCACATAGATGCATATTTTTGCACATGTCTTTGTCTGAATTCTCAGGGCTGTGCATTTTGCTCCATTGCCCTTTCTCCAGGCATATGGACACTCAATTTGAACAGATGTAAATGGATGCAATTAGGCAAAAAATTCAAATAAAAAAGGATGGAGACAAGACAGCACTACTGCTAATGGGAAAAAAAATACACACCCACTCATAGGAGATTTTCACACTGGGGCTGAAAGCCCTGGTTCTGTCCCACTACCTCCTCTCCCATTCCTGCAACGGAATAGAAGTAAATGTTCACACACTTACCTCCATTCCACTGCAGGAACGGGCCTCCTCCATCCTTGCCAGGCCAGATGTAAATGCAGCCATCGTAAGGCTGCTTTTATGATTGGCCAGGGGAAATCCCGCTCGTTCTCGTGAGAGAATGAGCAGGAGGGAAATTTAAAATAACCTACCAGCTGTCAAATAAAGTAATAAAAAAAAAAAAACAAGGAACCCGGGGAGAGGGTTGAAAGGGTGGCACTTACCTGGCTGTCCAGCTTGTGGCAGGAAGTGCCTGCCATGCAGCTTCTCCCCCGTCCCTGTCATTCCAGAACAGGGACAGGGATCCTATTCACACACCCGTGTTCTCTTTCCAAAACAGAACCGGGTGCTTAAAATGATTTCTCCCCCTGAATAATATATCATGGGCAGAAAACAGAATAATGACAGTTAGGGAACAGAACAGGGTAAAAGTGTCTGAAAGGAAAATCTTTCAGCAACCCTGTTCCATCCTTGTTGTCGTGGCCTCCCCTGGATTCTGGGTATTGGAGTTGAATCCATGGAAGCTCCTGACATGAGTTTTCATCACGGTGGCCTAAAATGCGTAAGGAGGTAGAGGATTATGTAAAGGGAGAGCTAAGCTGAGATCAACAGAGGGCTGGAAGACTGCCCCTCCCCCCTGACCTCATGGAGCTGGGAGCCAGGCAAGCCCTAGGGATGGGCAGCCTCATCTTCTCCGAGACACCCGTGCATGGAGCGTGAGTGGCCATGGGAGCTAGCTGGCTCTGGCCAGATGAAAGAGGTTGGGAAGAGCGGAGATCCCTAAGGTGGGACAGACCCCTGACCGAGGGGCTTCATGAGAAGCCAGTATGGCTGTCCCAGATGGACAGGGAGATCATGAAGGGGCCCCCGTGAGATGAATGACTGGCCCACCGAATTTGCTTGGGGTTCAAACTCAAAATTGTCATCTTGTCAAATGCAAGTGTTTTACAAATGCAGTGTTTTACATACCCAAAGTGACCTGCATTTTTTACATGGCACTGCTTAAGGATGGCTGCCCTCATAGCATTCGACTCCAATACCCAGAATCTAGGGGAGGCCATGACACCTGTAATGGGACACCTGTAATGGGACAATTAGCCTGTGTGAAAATCTCCATAGTATACCATTGCATCTAGACAAGCCCAAGGATTGGGAGAAAGCTGAGCAAGGATCTCCACCACAGTTTATCTCAGAATAACATAGATAGCAATGATAACTCTTCTGTCTCAATTGCCCCCTGATTCCCTTATGCTTGACACTGCACTATAATTCCCCACAACAAGTGGGACATATTAGACCTCCACATGTTTTGGACTTAATGACCAATGGCAAGCAAGTATGAAAGTTGTAGTTCAAAACATATGGAGAGCCAAAGACCTGACCTAAAGGAGACTGCATCAGCAGCAGCATCTCCATGCAAATGTGGTGAAATCGTAAGGCGTAAATCCAATTGTTAGTCCCAACTAGAGTAGAAAAAAGTTCCCATGAATCAATAGAACTTACAGAAATATTGGCTTACCAGACTCCCAGTGGTCAAGTGCTTCTAGTCCAGTTTGGGACTAACAATTGGATTTAGGCCTAAGAAATGTTTTACAAAGCACATCTTCTCACTAAAAACAGCCTCCAAGGATAATAAAACTTCAGTAGCTACTGCTTCTAATGCAACGACTACATAGCCAAAATCAGGAGAAGCAGACAGGTCAGTTGGTAGATGATAACTATATTTGTAATGATAAAATGATGGAGAGTATCCAATAGTGTCATTCAGGTAGCCTAAATGAGGTTCCACTCATAGATGTCTAGTACTGGATTATGAAAAAGTGGGGAGAGCCATAACCATTTCAGTTGTGCAACCAGTTTACAGAAGCAGTCACAGAACCAGTTACAGAATTGGTAGCATACAAATTCACTACTGCTTGTTTGTGCAACTGGGAAAAAACAATGGAGCTCTGCTAGTGTATTCTTTTTCTCCTACTAATGTTATGTTGAATTGAGTCTTATGTTTTTATTTTAGTAAACATAGCATAATAGCAAATATTTTTGAGTTCTTCTGTTTATATGTTATGGGATGGAATTTAGCTATATTTGTAAACTTTTTTTTTTAAGTAATTGGACTGAAGAAATGATTTCGTGAAGAGAGGTGATTACACAGAGTAGAAAGTGGGTGCTCTAAATATAATATGTGACTGGGTAGAAATTGCTGATCTTTGATGTCCAAGGTTGAAAACAGTTTTCTGGTCTCTAAATGCTCACTGAGCTATAATTTCATTATTATATAGTTCAGGGCTTTCTACCAGACATTGTTACCATGTGACATTCCTGTACTGTGGGTAATATAGGTTGCCATCCTCCCACATGCTGTGTAGCCAAAAAGCCTCTTTTTAAATAGGCAAGATGCAAGACTGTGCAACTGCCCTTTCATACAAAACCAAAAGTCCCTTCTATGGTGCCCATTACCCTTGTTGTTATTTATCTTGTACTTACTAGCTGTTTGGTGCTTTATAGGTGGACATGTGTCTTTAGTTAGCAGTATTATTATTAATGTAAGTATGCAGCTTGTTCCTTCTTCACCATCCAAGGAGGGATGATACAGTGCCAAATACCTAAATTCCTTCTGCAGTCCTTGGCTACAGTCCAAGGCTATTAAAATCAATGGGAGTTTTGCCATAATTTTGAATGGAAATGAATTTCACTGTTTTGAGTGGCATTCTCTCTCCGTCTCTCCTGACAGTGTGATTCAGTTTGAAATCCAGTGCACATTTACCTGGGAGCAAACCCCATTTAATACAAGTGAGACTTTATTCTCAGTAAACATGCATAGGATTGTGCTGTCAGATCAACTCTAAAATGTTGTGTAAACACAGCTAAAGTGTTGTGGTATTGGCTCAGTTTGTTTATTATTCAGTTTGAACCATTAATCCCCAGAGGTTGGAGGACTACAGCTCCCATAATCCCTAAGGACTAGTTGTGCTGACTGGGGACTATGGGTACTGAAATCCAACAGCATCTGGGGATTCATATTTCAAAACCAAGATTCTAGGAGATAGAACTCATGTCCTCCTCTGAAATAAATACTGGAAGGCTTATTTTATGAACTTTTAATTTTCAGATTATCTGAACATTTTAAAACATCTTGTCTAACACTTCTACACTACAAGGATTGTAGAATGCTCTGGTACAGCAAAACTATAGGAAACCTTTCTTTTGCAGGCAGGTCTGGGTGCTAGCAGACCTCATACCATTATCAGGACAATTGCTGATGAACTTATTAATGGTTGCACTAGACAAGTAGCTTACTGGATTTGGCTTGATGCAGACTACATACAGTATATGGTCTCCCCAAAGCCATGGAAATGTTATTCTATATTGGAGATGTGCCACAGAACCCCTATCCATGTTGGCCCTGCAGTTCTATCTCTTGGGCTTTAATCATTCACCTTTTATCCTTAGGATCTCTCCATGGATCTGGTACTCAGACCTCAAGGTGGCTGCAATTCTGGAAAATGGCTGTGTTGATCAGTGGCTTCATTGTAGTATAGTATAGTGTGACCTAGGGCTCATCTACATGAGCAAGGATATGCCAGCTCCTTGCAGGCATAACCTAGCTGTGGATCAGGACTGTTCTTCTCCCATTCCCTTCATGAAATAGGAGGAAGTCATGACAGCCATGCCGGCCCATGTCTGCAGCCACCGCCATCTCCCTCAGTCTCCTAGAAGCAAGGAAGCCAGCCTGCAACATGTGACTAAGGCCTCCTGCAGCCTTGGTCATATGCTGCAGGACCCCACCATACTTCAGAGAGCAAGGCAGGCTGGCAGCTGAAGCAACAGGCTGGCTTGCTGGAATGGGCTCCTACAGACACATGGGTTCCAGTCTATTCCTTCCTGGCAGAAATGGATTAAACCAGGTATTATTTTAGAATGTGGTAAAGGGCCCTATCCCATCTCCCCACCACCAGCAGCATCTGATCCCTGTATTTTCCCTGGGGGTGGTGAGGACTGCCTGGGGGCAGAAAGGGCAAATGCCCTGCATCGTCAGGACAGCAGAGCTCTAAGATGGGGGAAAGATGGGTGTATTGCCTGTCTAGACAAGCCAGTATTCTTCCTTTCAGTTCTTTAATGGAAACAGTCAGACACAGTTGTAGGGGGAAAAAACAGTAAAGATTTATTATATAACAATTAAACATGAATTCTCTGTCCACATTCCCAGCTACCTAAAGCCTATTCATATCTTATCAGGTCCTGTCTTCCTAATTGACCTTCACTCTGTCTCTGACTGACTTCATCCTGGCCTTATCTAACAACTCTCCAAGTTAAAAAGGAAGAAACGGGGGCAAGAAAAAAAAAAAAAAGGAAAGTGGCACCCCTTTATAGTCATATTATTTTTATTTTAGCATGAACTTTTGTGAATATAAACCCACTTCTTCAGATGCACTACAGAGTGATATTAAAGGCTCAGATTATAAAGCATATTTATATAGTTGTGGGAGTGGGGTAAAATGTAATAGGATCCAGAATGATACAAATCATGTCACTGGCCCTAAATTTTCAAAGGACCAGGTAAAGTGATACAAGTCTTTCAAATTTTTGCAGTGGTCAGTTCGCTTGATGTGTGAAAGCAATAAATCTGCTTACCAAAGGTCAGTTTCCCTGTGCTCAAAATTCTTTCTGGGAAGATTCCTTTAGTTATCGTTTCCCCCATAGACCCCCTTCACAGGATTCTGAAGGATGCGATTGGCTGGCTCTACCAAGGCATACCCAGCTTCTCACATCCCAGGATGTAACGAAAATTCAATTTTCCCCCTCATTCTTAAAGGACTTTCTCAGATGCACTAAATACAGCATCCTAACAATGCCACATAAACACAAAAGAGCTCACATACCACACATCACCCTTTTGTGTTTATGTCCTGCTAATAAGCTGATCTATTTTATTGACTGGCCAAGCTGTCAATAGATCGGTGGTGCCATTTTTTTTTCTGGCATTGCCACTGTATGAAACCTAGCACTCCCTGCCCCCGTACTTACTCCGTCAATGGCCGGACCAGCCAGAATACATTTGGGTGAGATTGTGACATGCAGGTAAGTCACACACTTTTTATGACAATCTCCAGTGTACTTGTAAATTTTTAACTGTGTATATGTGCTTTCTGTCACTTTTTATGTGTTATTTTTTTGTTTTATTTTTGAATTTCCCATGTGATGAAGTCACATGAGAATCTGCAGGATTTTGAACAAGAAAGTGAACAGAGCTCCATTCACTTCCTCTTCATTGGCGGGGAACCCTTTGCCGGGAAGCAAATGTAAGTCTGGTGGAAGGCATTCTTTTGCTGGCATAAAAATAGCTTTAATTATGCCAGCAAAAGAACGTTTTTAGAGGCTCATCTGATAAAGTCCAAAGACTCTCCTTTGGGCAATATATTGATATGTTCTTTCCTTTTGCCAACATAATTACACACACACACACACTGTCAACTGTTGTGAGATTCCTTTGTCCTTCAGTGAAATCAAACTGATGAATTCTTTTGTTGTATTTATTTATTTATTTTGGTTTTGTGAAGAAAAACCAGTGATCTGTATACCTTTTGGGGAGTTATTGTTCTCCACAAAACCATCATCATTCTTTCATGGCAAGGCATGTTTTTGTACAAATGAAATTTTCACACACCCACACCCACACCCATGACCTGAAATGCGAAAAATACAGTCATTGAAAATGTGCAAAAACTCTTGTAATCTTCCACAGTGGGAAGGAAATTTTGCATTTTTTTTTTCATTTTCATGTGAAAAAGAAATAAAGATTTATACCCCTATTCCATACATTTCATTCAAACAACTTAGACTCTGCTTTACAGTCTTCAAGGGATATTGATTATTTCTGTAATCATTACCACAACTCTGTAGGCTAATGCTGTGATCAGGACTGAACTCAATGTTTCCAAACAAATACTTTAAGTATGGTACTCAGATTTTAGCAAGCATCAAATATTCACACAAATGCCTGCATTTCTCACTTTTGAGGAAAGTCTGTTTGCTACTTTTCTTTTTCCCATCTCCCCCATCTCCTATCTGATTCATTCATCTCTTTCCCCACCTCTTTCTCAAATGATCCCCATCAGTCAGGAATCACATAATAAACATAAAGATGTTACAGTGCCACATAGTCAATCAAATCTGTCTGTATGATAATATCAAGAAAAGCACTTGAAGCAAATTCAGGCAGTGCTTTCTGCTTTGCATTGTTCTCCATCTGAAAGGGGTGTCAGTATAGAACACAAGATGATGGGTAAAGAATGTAATTGCATCTACTAATGTGTATCAGGGCAGAGAAGGACAGAATATAGAGCTTAACTACAGATTTGCTTTAATTCAAGAGAAGAGGGGTGAGGTGGGACATTCCAGTAGGAAAATAGAGAACACTTTTCACACTAGGCAACATGTTAATGTTTTGGCTTAAATCTATTTATTACCAACTCCATATTGCAAAGAAGAGAATGAGGCAGAGTGGTAACATTTTGCCTAAGACTACCAAGTGAATTCATTGTGCTGAAGGTGATGTTTGAGCAGGGGGCTCTTAGGAGAGTATCAGATGACCCAGTTTAAAATGTTCTCTTCTTTTTGGGGTTTTTTTTTTTTGGTCTTTTGTTTCTGTCTTTTGTTGTAAATAAAAACATTTCTATACTGGGGGGAAAACACTCCCCCCCTGCACTTACCTTCTCCCAGCAAAGGCTTCCTGTCAATAAAGAGGAAGTGAATGAAGCCCTGTTCACTGCCTTGCTCGAAAACCCACGAGACTTCATCACACGGGAAATTTAAAAACAAAAACAAAACAAATACATTTAAACTTACACAAAGCACATGCACACACTTTAAAGGTCCCAAGTAACCCAAGGAGGGTCATAAAAAGAGCAAAACTTACCTGGATGTCCTGATCTGACCCTGAAATGTTTGCACCGGACTGGCCATTCTCGCTGCAGTGACAAGATATAAATGGCCCAAAGTTTTGCATGCTGGAAATGCCGGCAAAAAAGTGACATGGAGGATCTACTGATGGCTTCAACCGTCATTAAAAAGGTATGTTAGCATTATGCCAGTGGAACGCAAAAGGACATCATCATCTGATATTGGTGTCCTTTTGCTTTCTACTGGCGTCATGATCACACCACATTTGATGTGTCTGATAATCTCCTTAGACTCAGAGCTTATGCTCATATTTTATTGCAAAAATCACTATTTTAACACAGTGCATCTAAAGGGCTTGACTTGTCTATTAGGTAGAGGAAGAGAGCCATTTCAGATAGTGTGCCAGGAATTCTGAATTGCATCACCACCACCCCTGACTCCTGCTGGGACACCCACCATTGAGTAGATAGGTTCCACAGGTGTTGGCATGGGTGAACTCTAAAGCCAGCCAGCCCACCCACCCAGGACCCCTGAGAGCCATGGAAAATACCTAGGGCCCATTCACAGTACACAGCTATAGTGCTATTATTTCACTTTAACTGCTGTGGGATTTCAGCTCGCTCTATAGTAACACTTCTCTTCACATTGCCTTCTAATCACAGAATATTAACACTTTGTGCTGGCTTGTGCATGCACCTTTAAGAATGTTTTTCTTACTTCTTGGATTTTGTATGGGTGAGATTTCATCTGTTCTCTTGAGAAGACGTGACTTTGCTTAAACAGACCAAAAACAAATAAATAACCAAAGAAATCCACAAATAAACACTTAAACAAACATAAAAAGGTAGCAAGAAAAGGTGGTAGTTGATTAAAGGAATGAATTCTAGGTCCTTTTCACATTCTCCCCTGGACATTTAAGTACCGGTATGTGTTCTCATTGGGAAAGAGGAGGGGGAAAAGAGGACCGCCCACTCAGGCTGTAATCATGGGATTACAGTGGGACATGATTTTGCATGCTGCAAAAAGATCAATATTGAGGGCTATTGATGGGTTTTCCCATGAATGAAAAGTTACACATAATTAACAGGTGGAGCACACATGGACTATGAAATGATGATGACATTGTGCAATAACAGGAACCCATTCATGCTACTATCCCACTGTAATTGTACGATTTCAGCCTCGTGTGATAAAGTCCCTATGGCAGTGAAAGTGGAACAATAGTTCTATACTTATGTAGTGTGAATGGCCCCTAGCAATTTTTTATTTATTTATTTATTTTTGTACAAAGAGAATGTGTTTTGGGGAGCGGGGGGGTTTACATGAAATGCACAGTGTTGTTTTTTTTTTCAGAGAAGACATGATTTTCATGCAAACCCCCCACATATATTTTTGCACAAAATAATTTCCCAGAAAAGTTCAAGGTATGGAAATACTGGAGAATACTGAACAGAAATATTCATTTTCTCCCACTGCAAGGAGGAAACTACGAAATCATCCATCCTTGAATGTGAGGGCAAAATAATAGAAGAATGTGAGCAGAAGAGATGACAACCATGATGTTGGGACACTGATAATTCTTCTCTTGCTATGAAAGCACTTGGGTTGCGTCTGCCAGCTAACACATAGAAGACACAATATATAAAAACATACAGTGCACTGGATTCCCAATAATAATGATGATTAAAATAAAATTTCACAATATTAATACAATAGACCAAAACCCATTTCAAGTGGTAACTAGCATTTCTAAAAAAAACAAAAAACAAAAAAGAAAACCCAAAACAATAACATTTCTAGAGTGAGCAGTAAAAATATAAGTTAGTCAAAGATCTTTTAAATGACCATATTTTTGCCATCTGCCTAAAACCATTACACTATAATAGATATGGTTTAGATTTCCCAATTCATATATTATTCTTGTAATGATTTAATTCTCTATTTTATGAAATATTTATTTGTTATCAACATTTGTACAATAAACCCTGAGTCTGGCATACACATGGAATAGAATCATATTTACCAATTTTACTCCAGAAGCTCTAACTTTCTCTAATACGTGAAAATTAATGTCTATTCAGAAGAAAGTAATTTACTTTCTTGAGGTAAAATAATTTACTTTAACTATATTTACACTCTTCTGTGTAAAAATTCTCTGTTGCATACATACACACACACGCACACACACAGAGTTCATCACCATTCAATTTTCAGCTAGGTTGATAAGAGCAAAACAGAGTTCAGGTAACTTAAGCTATGGGCCTTCGGTTATGGTCAAGCCTATATTGCATGAGGAAAATCAGAACATTCCACTACCTGCCATCCATGATATTTGGGGAAGGAGCCTTGTCTAAACCAAGATCATCTTGCATCTTTCACATAGAATGCATTGTGCATTTTTCTATCCAGACGACGCCAAACCCACACACCCGGACAGACTGATAATGTCCTCTCAGATTAAAAAGGGAGGGAAAGGTCTTAAAAGCTTTTCTTTTCTCCTCATCTCCTTTTCCTGTCAATGAGCTATTTTCCAAAGAACAACTCTTGATCAGAAAATTTTTTCAGCAAGTTTAATAGAAAAGAGTTAACGTATCAAGCATTGATGACAGAAGTGCAGCTTTTCTCCAGCAGCTGAAACTCAGGATTCTTTAGATATAGGGGTTCTTATCAGGGTATCCATTTCAATTAGTCCCCTTCCTAATTGAACACACATTTCAATATGTTTAGTTTTTCCTCTCTTCTTCCTTGCCATTATTAATTTTCCAAAGACACAATTGGTGGCTGGATTGTGTCACATAGTCACAGCCTTTATTGTGCTGTTTTGGCTTTGAACATTTTTCATGGCTTTCACAAGATTATAATGACTGATTGGGCACAACAAACCTGGGATATTTTGGTTCCAACTTATTTTGTGGCTTAATACTGAGAGAAAATAGAAGCAAATGGTGCTCTAACAGCAACAAGGTCAAGAGGAAGATAAATGGTATGATATTTGGTGCTACGACCTAAATCTAATTGCTAGTTCCAACTAGAGCAAATGAATTTAATGAGTTGTTGAATACTGAACCAACACTTAAGTAAACTCCACTGGTTTAATGGCTCTACTTTAGTTGAAACTACCAGTTGGATTCAGGCCTATCAGTGAAGCTCAAGCTGTTTATTTGGTGACATATTATTTGACAAAATTTAGTACATGAGGGCCAAATAGGTGGTTGTCCTTTAATACAGTTAGCTCTCTGTATCCACAGATTCTGCATCCAGCCACAGTTTGAAAATATTAAAGAAAAATTAGTTCCAAAAAGCAAACCTTGATTTTGCCACTTTATATAAGGGACTCCATTTTACTGCACCATTGTATGTAATGGGGCCACATATAATCCACAGATTTTGGTATCCACGGGAGGTCCTGGAACGAAACCCCAGCGGATACCAAGGGACCACTGTACATAGTGCTAGTTATGGTTTATGAAACCCAGCATGGTTTGGTCCAGTAGTGCTAGTTATGGTTTATGAAACCCTGCATGGTTTGGGCCCAGACCATCTAAAAGAACCTGTCTCCTTATATCAGATGGCCCAAGTTTTGAGATCCTTGGGGGAGGGCTTTCTTTCAGTCCCACCACCATCACAGGCATGTTTGGTGAAGACAGAGAAGAGTGCCTTCTTGGTGGCTGCTCCCAGACAGTAAAACTTCATTGCTTGAGAGACTGGCATGGTCTCTCTCTGGTATCCTTCCACTGACAGGCAGATACTTTTTTTTTTTTTTTTTTGCTTAAGTTACTTTTTGTCACTAACTGGTTGCTATGGAAGAGTCTTTTAATGGGGGTGCTGTACTTTTATGCTCATTGTCAAATTTTGGATGCTTTTAAATTGTTCTATATTACTGCTATTTTAAAAAAGATAGTTTATTTAATTGTTTTAGCTGTTTCTTTTTTCTGTTTCTTTTTATATGATCCTAAGAGAAACCAGAAACTCTGTT
This sequence comes from Gambelia wislizenii, assembly GCA_030847615.1. Classification (NCBI taxonomy): domain Eukaryota; kingdom Metazoa; phylum Chordata; class Lepidosauria; order Squamata; family Crotaphytidae; genus Gambelia; species Gambelia wislizenii. The sequence continues at coordinate 223,256,893 of JAUMIR010000003.1, read as the reverse complement.
TTCCCCCCACCTCTTTTTTATTATTATGACTGGGGTTTGTCTGTACTCTATGTTGGGAGCTGCCTTGGGTCCCATATTAGGAGCAAGTTAGGATATTAATTAAATCAACCAACCGACCAACCAATCAAATAAATAAATACCTAAGTGTGGATGTGGCAAATTCTAGACACATGTTTGACATCTCAGTCTGCTGTAATTGACTTTCACTTTAGATGAGCTTTAAACAGACTGGCCATGTAACACATTGACCATGTGACCAGCATTATTGTGAAAGGGACTTAAGCACATAGATGCATGCACATAGGACTCCTTCACGTGAACAGCAGTGTTCACACGCTTTGAAGAGTTTGGTGAGGTTGAAATTATTACGCTGGAGCTCAAAGATTCTTTTCTTACAGCCCATGCCCTCTCCGCATCTGCTCTGAAGTAAATCCATTTTGACCCACTTTTAATCCTTTATTGTGTTTATTATTGCTGGGCTTGTCTACACGAGGCAAAAAAAAAAAGTGGATTGCTCCTTAGTAATGGCAATTTGCAGCAGCCGCTATTTGTCTTAATGGGTTTTGGGGCAGATAGCAGGCATGCAAAGCTATCCATGTTTGCTGTGCAAACGGGCATGCTTGCAAATCAAGATGGCAGCCATGAGTGAACTATTTGCATTTTTACTTACCTCAAATTGCCACTGCCAAAGAGTATTTTTTAAAAACCCTAGCCAAGGTGTGAAAGAGTGACCTTTCACTTTAACAAAACAAACAAACAAACCTCCTGTTTTATCGCCTTAGCACTCGCTCACTAAGGCGAAAATCCAACATGGTGGTTCTGGGCACTTGCCTTGTTAGCTCCACCCCAGCACACAAACAGCTTTCAACTTCCACGTCTATGGGGAAAACAAATCAATTTGGTCACTTGCCCCATTGAGCAGGAATGGGCATCCCCCTGCTGTTTCTTAAAAAACTTTGAGAAAGCCACAAAGGCTTTTCCAGTGTACTTGTGGGCATTTTGCCCCCCTTACTTCTGAATGCAGCAGAGTGATGTGGAATTCCATTAAGACAGATGGTATTCTTCTCACATTCTGTGAGGAGTATTTTTTCTGTTTAGATGACCCCTCTCGTTGTTGTTGTTGTTAACTGCCATCAAGTCAACTTCGACTTACAGCCACCTTATGAATGAGAGACCTCCAAGTCACACTATCATCAACAGCCCTGCTCAGGATCACAAACTCAGGGCCGTAGCTTCCTTGATTAAGCCTATCTATCTGGAATGTGGTCTTCCTCTTTTCCCACTGCCTTCCACCATCACCAAGCATTATTGTCTTTTCTAGTGAGTCATGATATGACCAGTACAATGGTCTCATAAATAAAGCTTCTAGGCTTTATTTGCTCATACAGTTCTGCATACATGGGTAATAAAGCAAAAAGTTCAACCCCTGCTCTCTTGGCTCCTCCCCCCTCTCTCTTCCATCCACTCTGTGTCCCCCCCCCACTCCTTTCTTTGCAGAATCACATATTGTAGCCTAAATCCTTTTTGTTAGACTTATTTATTCATTTATTTATTTATTATATTTATATCCTTCCATTCTCCTAATATCAAGGTAGCTAACAATGGGTCTTAGAGCGGACTCATTGAATAAATCGGATTCATCCATGTCTCGACTAAGGGCTTTATCAGATGCATCAAATATGGTATCATGACAATACCACATAACAGTGAAAAGGTGTGCCTATCAGAGGACATCACCCCTTCATGGTTATGTCCTGGCCAATCAATAGCCATCAGTAGATCCTCTGTAGAGCTTTTGTGCTGGAACTGCCAGTGTGCAAAACCTTGGGCCATTTAAATCTCATCACTGCAGTAAGAATGGCCAGTCTGGCGCAAACACTTCTGGGTGAGATTGGGACATCCAGGATCCAGGTAAGTTTCGTTCTTTTTATGACTCTCCCCAGATTACTTGTAAGTTTTAAAGTGTGTTTCCATGCTTTGTGTCACTTTTTATGCTTTCTTTTTCTTTTTGAATTTCCCGCATGACGAAGTCTCGTGGGATTTCAGCTGAGGAAGTGAACGGGGCTCCATTCACTTCCTATTTATTGCTGAGGCTGCCTTTGCTGGAAGAAGAAGGTAAGTACAGGGGGAGTGTTCTTTTGCAGACACAAAAATTGTTGGTTTTTTTATGCCAACAAAAAACATTTTCAGGGGAGCGTCTGATAAAGTTCTAAGTATCCAACAATTGATTGAATGGGTCTAGTCTTGCTGGAACTAATCAACAAGATGCCAGCCTTTGAGTGGTTTGGTAAGGAGCCAAAAGACTGGAACCAAAAAGATACACACTGTTCTATCCATGCCTAAATCTTTTTTTTTAAAAAAAAATCTAGACGTAAGTTCCAGTGAATCAAATGAGCAGAACTTGTGCCCTACCACTGATCTTTGCAGATCACTCTTTTTAATAGGGAGTGTTAGTGAGCATGCAGTGATTCAGTTGCTCATGAAGTGTTCTGTGCATGTTGAAGACAATCAAAACATTTCTAATTAAGAATCTTCCACCCTTGCTTTGCTGACTAATCTTTGCAGCAACCAGTTATTGCTGCATTTGCAGTGGATCATTGTTTACTGAAGTTTAGCAAGTGAGCAGCGTACATGTTGGGGGGTGGGATAAGATAAAAAGAAAAGAGATGCAGATAACTTAAGTGAACAGACTGTGAGTTGAAATCCTATACCTTAAAGGCAGCTTTCTCCTACTCAACATTTTCCAGAGGTGTCTAACCATCTCCAGTAACAATTGCATTATAGGGTTTGTATTCCACCTGGGGGGGAAATCCAGGTCAAGGAAAGGCAACTATAAGATGATAACAACAGCACAATAAAAGCAGCACTTTTGAAAGTGCCAATAACAACAGAGTCAACAGTGATAACTTCCATGTGGTTCTCAGTAAACCTCATGGTCTCTCATTGGAACTAATGGCCTATATAATTAGTTAACTAATAATAACTTGACTCACATGGTGGTGTTATGTGGCTTCAAGTCAATTCCAAATTGTGGCAACCCTATCTTAGGGTCTCTTTGGCAAGATTTATTCAAAGAAGGTTTGTAATTACCTTCCTCCTAGCCTAAGAGAATGTGACTTACTTAAGATCATCCAGTGAGTTTCCATGGCTGAGCAGGAACTGGAACATTGTCCTAGTCAAAACCACTACACCATACTAGCTCTTCAGCCTGACCCATTAAGCAATTAAAACATTAATGTTTGTGGTAATAAATTAATTTCCCATTGTTTTACATTTAACATTGTTAAACTAGTTTTCATACCTAATATTCCAAACATTGCTCTTCGTGTAGATCCTGGTACACAAACCTGTATAATGAATTGAAGTAGACTATGGCTGTGAATTAACAAGTATAATTGTTCAAGCTGAAGTATTAAGATAAAGGGGTTTTAAATAAACTGAAAGTAACAGGCACTTTCTATGCTTGTAAGTGAAGTATATTGAGGAGTGGTAGGAATGAGTTAGAACAATAAAAACTTTTTATTCCTTTTTTTCTCATCAAAAATCTGATGAAAATGACTTGAGATTTTAAGGAAAGCAAATATGATAGAAAGCAAAACTGACAGATTCCCCTAAACAAAGAGATGAACTCTTCAAAGTCTACATCTGAATCTCTGAGTATTCCAATCAAATTTGTACATTTGAATTAGGATTAGCACTTCTTTTTTCAGACAAGGCCATTATCTTTAATGATTTCAGAGTAACAGGTACAAAATGGAACTCACCATGCTGTACCAACTGGATTTAGTTAGTGCAGATGGTTAAGAATTTGAATCAGTTTCCTTTTGATATCAGATCAACAAAAACACACTAGCTTTCGCTATATTGAATAGCAGAAATTAAAATTAAAAGTGATGTGGGTTAAAGCAAAAATGATAAGTCCATCCACCCCTAGATGGATCATTTGACACCCTCAGTATCCTGGTCAAAACAGAATTGTTAGTGATAACATTTAGGAACCGTTAAAGAAGAAACAAGTTTATTTAAAATGTGTACATCAGATTTTACATAGGATGCACTTAATGTACACATGCTATAGTAGCAAACTAGGAGGTGGAGGATGAACATCAACAACAACAATACTGAAACAACAATTGTGTTGTTTTTTAAGAACAAAGCTTGAGCTGAAAAGCAATTGAGGACTAATAGTAATAGTTATCTTATTGCAAAAGTTCTGCATCCTTGTGTCTCCAAGATGTGCAAGATTGCAATGGCTATGCTGGCAACTCCAACATGCTTGTAAAAAACTTCTCCTTGATGGCCTACACTACAATATGCTAGCAGTGCCTCTAAGTTCATTTACATGATTTCTATTATCTTCTTCTTTACAGGAAACATAAAATGATTACCTGATATTTTGAGAAGGAATTGACTGTGTATGTGGCCACTTGGCATCAAAATATCAGGACATTTATGTTTGTGTGAATGTGAAATAGGCATGAGCATATACATTACTGTAGGTCAGATTTTTAAAAAGTGCAGGCCTTTGACTCACAAGTCTTTATCCAGACCCCACCCCCCAAAACCCACAGAATAGATGGCAATACACCACAGATTATCGTGACTTGTTAATATAAGGTTTGAATTTACTATCAGCATAATCATTTAGTCACTTGGAGAAATAATGTGTTATGCACAGACTCTAAGTGTATCAAAAGAAATGATTTTAATGGTCTAAACAGCAGGAAGTTTTGATATTGCTTTGACAGAAGTGCTATCCTTGCTTAATGAGCAACCCTGATGGTAAGGACAAGCACAGACACTTATCTTGGTATCCATAAGGCACTGTATTGTTGGCAAAACATGTTGACTCCTTTTCTAAAAATTAAAAGATCAGAAGAAGGCCCCAGATTGCATATAGGAGTTTTGAATCACCTGTTGAGCCTTCTAAGCATTCTCAGTTCTTGTTCTCCCATGTCTTTGCTGAATAAAGCCACACCATATCAAGCCATTATATTAAACATGGGCAGAATTCAGAGGCTGAGAGTAGGGTATTTTTCTAGATCTCAGAATAGGGGTGAATAATGACCCAATATATTTATTTTATTTTATTTTATTTTATTGGTGTTGCGGGTGGGGTCATTTCCAAGTTAATCAGAGGTCGGTTTGGGAATGCCCACCCATGTTTATTAGCATCACCAATTGCATCATGCAGACAATGCTTTCATGGTTCTGTCCACATGTCCCTATCCTTCCCATGTGGGTGCTTCATTCTGGTGTGAACAGAATAGAAACCAGCCAGTACGAAATGGTTCCCACACCCCTGCTGTTAGGTATGAATCAAATGTGTTTCTACTACTGGATTAAAAGAAACATGGATATACACTTACCATTTATTATGATAGAAAACAATGTAGCAGATAATTGGCTGTTATGTTGGCACTGCAGCAAGGTATCAAGCTATCAAGATAAATCTTGCTTTTATTTTTATTTTTTAGTCAAGCACGAATTGGTAACCTTGGGTGTAGAGCTAAATCTCTCTCTTTCTCTCTTTCTCAGTCTCTCTGACCAAATTGGTTGTATCAAACCTCGTAGTCTTCAGATTGTGTTACCTCTTATTTCCTACATTTCTATAAATCAATGGAAGCCTGTAGAGGGATTCTGCAAATGAGGAATAACCCATTTGAGTCAGCTATGCACTCCTTTGTAGTTTGACTTTTGTTTGCATGACAATGAACCCCTGTACACTGTCTCCTTTGCTTGTGACTCCTGCTTCAACTGTACAAGGTTCAGGTTTATTATTTGTAAAAAGGTAACGGCTCATTTGGAGGGGGAAAAACGTGTTGTGTCTTTCATTTTAAAACTGCCTCAGGGCCCTATGGGGTATATTAAATCTGTCTCATTGCCATATATCTTGATGTACATTTTACTTGAAACCAGGTGTTTTGTATATTGAACTTTTTAACACGGCAGGGAGGTAAGTATTCACAGCTGGAGTTTTATGCTTCACACATTTTCATGTTTCAGAACAAGAAGCAACCCCTAGGAGAAAAAAATCCCTCCTCTAGCATGAAAAGAGGCAAAACAAAGCGCTTCTGTATCTGGTGGCAAGACATGGATATGATGAAGTCACAGATAGAGGACTTGCATATAAAATAGTTGTCGGTGGAAAAGAGGAGACAAAAGTTGCAAGCAATCAAAGTGTGTAGGCCTGCAGATCAATCACAACCTATGAGGTTGTCACTGCAGGGAGGGATTGCAGAGAGAATTAAAAAAACTCCAATGGAATGGGTGTTGAGATGGCTTTTGTACTGTAGGCTAAGTTTAGAGCTTTTGTTTGCCAAAATAACATAGCAGGCTCACATGCTGTAGCTCTGAATAACTGGGTTAGTAGGATGTTTGTTAGTTAGACAGTAATATGAATTTAGCCTTCACAACTCTCAAAAGAACGGTCTGAATGAGCACAATAAATATGTGCATACAAGATGGCTAATAAAATGAGCTCTTCAAAATAAACTGCTTATCTTATGGGCTGTTCACTCTTCAAAATATCATTACTGTACTGTATTTTCTTGTTTATGTCACTGTCTTGTCATCTTACCCTAAGAGGAAGTTTATTTTTAAACATATAATGAAAATATGCTGCCCTATATTTGGTTTCCTTAACCTCAAATGTATTTTGCGAGTTGTTGTTTTCAACCAGTGCCCCATTTTTGGATGGTGAGTTCTCTTGCAAAAGATGAAATGTTATTTTTTAAAAGCAGAAAGTTTTACAGTGGACCATATTATGTCCAACTGTTTTTGTGCCTCATTTTGAGGACACTTTAGTAGTTTTTAAAAGATTTTTTATGGTGGTTTTTGAGCTTATCTTACTGGCAGTCTCCCCTTGTCATCCATAACACATCTCTCTATCACTCTACAACCTCTCCAATTGTCCCCTCTTTCCTAATCTAAAAAGATCCTATGGAGTTACCTCATGATATCTTCCTCAGGCTATAACTGAAGTGTGGGAGGCTGGTGAGGCTGAAGGATGCCACAAAGTAGTGCCTGTACAACAAACACATCAAATGTGAGATCTCCACTGCATGCCATTGGACATGTGACACTCTTTTTGCAAATCACAACTTTTGACTCTGCCTCAGTACACAAGTGGTGTACTTGTCACTGCACCATGTGATTTGATGCAAAAACATCCAGGCCTAAGTGCAGTCCGAACATTTGCTTAAAGTTTCCCAATACATTCAAAGCCTGAACAATGTGATATCTTGGTTTGTGTGTTGGGGGGGGTGCTTGGATTGGGTTTGCAATTTACCTAATTCCTGAGTATATAATTTGAAACTTTCTGAATCTTGGATTGTTAGTATGCCTTACTCCTCCCTCCCTACGATATCTCAAAATTGGAAATATTGGACAATTTTCAGGGTCAAGTTAGCCGAAGGTGAACCAAAAAGAGGTCAGGTGGAGGTCACAATGACCTGGGATGTGTCTTAGAAATGTTTTGGCAAGCAAGCTCAAATTAGGAATGTGCAGATGCCTCTTAGCAAATAAAATTATTAAGGAGGTATGTGCTAATTCCTTCCTGGGCACCTCAGCAATGAGTCATCCAACCAAACAATGAAGTGACCTTTCCCAACCCCACTCCTAAGGAAATATTACCTCAGACCCACTCCTGTCCTTCATTGCAAGGTTGTCATAAACCAATCTGTTCCTATCTTCCAATCAGTTGAGTTTTAGCTTCCTTTGTTTAAGCAATCAGTTGAGTTTCATTCCCTTTGTCTAGCTGGTGGGAAAACCATCCAGGCTTTGTCATAGCTGGAGTACCCCTTCAGGATATGAAACAGGATATAAATATCCCAGCTTAGACCTAGTAAAGTGTGCCACAGATGGACACCCAGACTCTGCCGGATTCTCTGCCCCACCCTTGGCAGCAGTCTGAGCCTCTTCGCTGCATGAAACTCTTCTCTTCAGGACTGGTAACTATAACACTATCTTCCAGACTTCTCTCTATCCAACCTCCATGCCTTTCTTTCCAATAGCTTCGTATGGTGCTTAAGAGTGTTTGTTTGGTATGCTAGCACATTCCCTGTGTTATTTCCAATAAAAAAATACTTTGTTTTACTTCAACTGGAGTGCTTTCTGAAGTTAGTACTAGTATACATAGGTGAAAAGATCCCAAATGTTACCCTGCTCTTTCAGGTTTCCATTTGAGCTAATATTTTCCCCAAATAATAATAGATATTTTGGCATCATGGGTGGGAATCTAAAGCACCCCCACCTCTTAGGGTAAGAGCCTTCCCAATGTAAGAATATACAAAGTCACCTTAGGTCATTAATCCATCTAGCTTAGTAATTGTGTTCCTGACTGGCAATTAGCTCTCCAAGGTTTCCAACAGGAACACTTTCCTATTCATATCTGGATACCTGGGAATGGATGTGAGGCTTTCGGCCAGCAGAACTGTTAGGTTCTTGCAATGGATGGTGGAAGGCTAGTGATCTTTCCCCTCATGAGATGAAAAATATCTGGGGAGCATGCTCAAATATGTCTTGTGTCATTGCCAACTACTTTTTCTCTGCCTCATTGAAATGTCCCAAACATCTTGCATTGCATAGCCTTTAGGCTCCTTTCCCCCAAATTTGTGTTCACATTTGAGGTTTTTACACAATTTTTCTCTGACCTGCTGGGGAAGCTTGTGTCCAAACAGATCCTATGTGTACTCCTCCCCTTCCTGAAACAACAATGGAGCCTACATGCATATCAAACATGCTAAAATGTCAAGGACTACCTGCTTGTCAGGAAAAACTAGATAAAATCACCAATGCTGTTTTTTTTTGTTGTTTTTTATTTTGCTAGGGCAGGTAAATAAGTGTTTGAAAAGGTTTTAAAAGATTCTGAAATGATACTTTGAATGCAGTTTTGTACTTATTTATTTATTTATTTATACCCCGCTCTTCAGCCACAAGGCTATCAGAGCAGCTTACAAATTGTTTTTAAGCAATAGCTATTTACACATCTAACTGCATTAAACAGTTTCCAATGTGTGTTAGCTAATTGCCCCCCACAAGCTGGGGTTCTGGAAGCTCCTTATGCACTCGTTTGTGTTAGAGTGTTTATTAAAAAGGACAGATGTATAAATGGCTTTATACGAACTATTCTATTTATCTGATGTATATCTCGCTTTTTGCTCACAATTCGAACTTTTGGCAGCTTGCACACAAAATGACCAGGATACATTGGTGTGTTAGAGTACTAGTTGTATTGTCTTTGGAATTGTGCAGGGAAGATTTGGCAGCAATAGAAAAATGCCACAAGACTAGTGGTGACCTATAAAGCCCTATACAGTTATTTGAAGGGCCATACTCTCCCGTATGAACCTGGCCATGGTTTGGTATCTTCTGGGGAGGCCCTGCTTTCTGTCCCACCACACTCACAGGAACATTTGATGTGAACACAGCTGAGGGTCTTTCCAGTGGCTGCTCCCAGACTTTGGAATTCTCTTCCCAGATGGGCTAGACTGGCACCTCCTTACCCTCTTTCCACAATTAGGTAAAAACCTTATTCTTGATGGCCTTGGGCTTTTCAGGGAAACAGGTTTTTCAGGGAAACAGGCTTTGTATAATTTGCTAGACTTTTATTTGTTCTTGTCTTTGTTTTAATTGGTTTTCAGTGGTTTCAGTTTTATTATGGTTTAATTGCTTTTAATTTTTGTATGCTGTTCATTTTTAGCTGTGTTTAGCATGATGGGAAAGTTATCACAGGCCAGGTGATTGCCCAAGCCATCCCTTCCATACTACCTTGCACTCCCCCAGAATCCAGCCATTCAAGAAAAGGGAAGCATGGGACTGACATCTCCTGTGACAGCCCATACTTTTCTTCTTATTGTTTTCATCTTGCTACCACCACCTTTTCTTCTACCATTTATGTATCTGTGCTGGGGGATCCTTTAGGATCTTGGCTAATTAAACCAATTTTAATATTTTAAAAACTACTGAATTGAGAAGCAGGTTGAAAACACATCAATTAAAAAGCATAGCACCAAATCAGTCCCTTAAACAGTCCCTTAAAAGTCAAAAATCCATCTGAACAAACACATGTTTCCCTGTTGCTGGAAAAACAAAAGAGATGGTTCCATTCTAGTTTCCTCTGAAAGAGAGGCCCACAGCCTGTGAGGAAGTATGGAGAAGGATGTTTACTTGTACAGTATGAGTATAATGTAAAATACTTGCAAGAATTTTGCTGAGTAAATGAATGAGGACTGAGGAACCATGACCACTAGTGCACCAGTCCAGGGCTCTCCTGACACATCTAAAAACATCATTAGAACACTCCCATCTATTTGCTGAATTCTATTGTTCTGTATTAATTAAATGTCCCTTATGTGACATGCAGTGACTTTTAAACTGACCAAGGTTTATTGTAGATGTGTGTGAGTTGTAAGAAAATGTTTATAATGAGCTGCAGTGAGTAACAGCTGTGGTACCCTTGTACTTTAAGCTCTCTTAAAAACTCAATGTCTTGGAGCACAAGCAAATAGCAATGGTCATTTAGCAAAATCCATATGAGGGGAATCAAATTCCTTCTGTTTAACATGGTTTCAGCTCATTAAAGCACCAGTGGCCCTGTTTCTCTCACTGGAGTGATATTTTACGCAACAATTACCATCTTGCCTTGGGTAAATATTATATCCCTGTACAAAAGGAGAGCCTCATTGGCAGTAGACAATGGAACGTCTTCACAACTTCTGGCCCTGCAAGGCTTGTGTGTAGTTTCTGAACAAATAAATGACTGGACTGTCTGAGAAAACCCTTTTATGATATATTGAATGGCATCTTTGCACATCTTCAGATATAAGCATGTCTGTCAGTCACTCTTTCACAACCAAGATTTTTCTCTGGAAGCCTGTAGAGAGCTAAACTTTTCTTTCTTTCCTTCCCCACCCAACAATTTCTAGACATGTAAAAAGATGACTCCAGGACTGTCTCTATGAATGTTGGATCCTTGCCATAGTTGTAGAAATCTGCCTTTTCTCTCTCTCTCTCTCCTTCTCCCCTCCCTTCTTTCCTTTCAACATCTGAACGTCTCTTTTGTTGGCTGGTATGAAGAGGGTGAATCATTTTGACCATTTTAAAAAAAATGGCAAGAAGAGCCAGTTTGTCAAGTTCTCTTCCTAAATGGGGTATGCACATAGTTGTTCCAAAAAAATGTTCTTCTTTTAATAGTGGGGAACTTCAGCCTTTATCCATTGATTGCAAGTTTAGCTAAATTTTTATGCTTGTTAACTGGCATAAATCAGTGGCATGCAAGCAATTCAGGAGTGGGTATGTTGCTGACCCTTCTATACTATTGTCTCCCAGGAATTTAAGTCTTCCACTTCTCAATAGGGTTCATTTCTCCCCTGATGAAATCAATACAGATGAATGAAAGCTTCTGGTCCTTGACCCACCTGCCAATATGTGTGTGTGTGGGGGGCTGGTTTCTGTGTGTCAAAATGAACTAGAAAAAGTCTTCCTATTGTCTCTTTTACATGTCTTTACATTCCTGGTGCCTCTCCATTGACACCCCCTTGTTGTGGGAGAGAGGCTTGCGTACCCTAATGATGTTTTGAGCTATGCTGGCGGTGGCATAATAGCCACTGGTAGGGTCTCCCATGCCAGACAGGTCAAAACCGAAGGGTCTGACAAAGAGTGTCAAAGGGCAGGATGGGCTCTCTAGCCTTGTGGCAACCGTCCTAGGAGAAGGAAAACTCTAATCCCAAACCCGGGCAGATGGTGCTCGTCCAACCCTGTAAGGTCAACCATCTAAGAGAAGGAAACTCTAATCAAACCTACGGCCCGAGGACCTCACTGCCACGTCCATGCTTGCAAGGCCACGGCAGATGAATCTCTGGTTTAAAGGGTGAGGCCAGTTCTGTGCACGCTGCGCTTCACCAGAAAAATCCATTGCACAGGCTCGAAGGACAAATCCATTTCCAAAAAAGCCCTGTAGCGACTGGCGAGGGACGAAACTGGCAGGTGTAAAGATGCACTGGAAGCCGCAGCCCCAACCCTGCATGCAGGCGGTTCAGGACATTGGTCGCTCGAGGCTGACCCGGGAGATGACAGTCTTGTTCGGCAGCATCCTGAACGACCAAGCAGCCTTTTTTAAGGAGAGCACTGCTTGCTCCATATGGACAGGGGCCTAGAAAAGGTGGCCTAAAGAAAGCTCATCCCCAACTACCTGGTTGGCTAGCCGCGGCCAACGGGAATCTTCTGATGCGGTCAAACCAAGGCAAAGAAACAAAGGCACACACCGGCCTCCAAAGGTGTAAATAAACTGACACTTGCATGCTGGAACATCAGAACCATGCAAGACTCTGAAGATAGTGGACGGCCTGAGCGTCGTTCTGCCCTAATAGCCCTTGAACTATCACGGCTTAATATTGACATCGCTGCTCTTAGTGAAGTTCGCTTCCATGAGGAAGGCAGCCTTAAAGAACATGGCGCCGGCTACACACTTTACTGGTCTGGCAAACCCAAAACCGAAAAACATCTGTCAGGAGTAGGCTTTATGATTAAAAACTCCATTGCCTCCAAACTCGAAACCTTGCCAACAGGACACTCTGATCGCATTATTTCCTTACGCCTCCCACATGTTGTTCTCTTCAGTATATATGCCCCAACTATGCAAGCCGACCCTGTAGAGAAAGACAAATTCTACACAGACCTACGCCAACTCATACAAAAAGTCCCTGTAGAAGATAAAATTATTATCTTTGGTGACTTCAATGCCAGAGTAGGAAAGAACTCCGAAGCCTGGAAAGGTGTCTTAGGCAAGCATGGTGTTGGAAATTGCAATGATAACGGACGGCTCCTGCTAGAGTTCTGTGCAGAACAACAGCTGACTATTACAAACACAATCTTTCAGCAGAAAGATAGCTTGAAGACAACCTGGATGCATCCCCGATCCAAACATTGGCACCTCATTGATTACATTCTAGTCCGTCAGAGAGACATTCGTGATGTCTGTCATACACGAGTGATGCCCAGTGCAGAATGCCAAACAGATCATCGCCTCGTCAGATGTAAACTAAATCTTCATCTTAAGTTCAAGCCTAAGAGGGGTGGCATCTTAAAGAAGAGACTCCAAGTCAACAATCTTCAACAAGCTACCATGAGAGACAACTTCCAGGCAAATCTACAAACGAAACTTGAAGACCATCCTACAGATCCTTCTCCTACAGTGCTTTGGCAACACATCAAAAACAGTATCCTCCAGTCTGCAGAAGAATCCCTCGGCTTCTCCCACAAGAAAAATCAAGACTGGTTTGATGAAAACAACCAAGAGATCCAGGAGCTGTTGGCAAGGAAGAGAGCTGCTCACCAGGCATACCTCGCTCAGCCAACCTGTCAGGTAAGAAAAGCAGCTTTCCGCCTCACATGTAGCAAATTACAACAAAAACTCCGAGACACGCAGAACAAGTGGTGGATCAATATAGCAGAAAAGACACAACGCTGTGCAGATCTGGGTGATCATAGAGGATTTTATGAAGCTCTTAAAGCAGTGTTTGGACCTACTTATCAGGTCCAAAGCTCCTTATACAGTACAGATGGTCAAACATTAATTACTGATAAAGCCTCCATCCTAAATCGTTGGGCTGAACATTTTCAAAGTCTCTTTAGCGCCAACCGAGTAGTCCAAGCCTCAGCTATCCAATATATGATACAAAAACCAATGAAAGATGAATTGGACATAGCTCCCACTTTGGAAGAGACCCTTAAGGCCATACAGCAGATGAAAAACGGCAAGGCAGCTGGGATTGATGGAATCCCACCTGAAGTTTGGAAACACGGAGGTCATGCACCCCACGAAAAATTCCACGAATTCCTTGTGAATTGCTGGGAAAAAGGGGAACTGCCATCAGACCTCCGAGATGCAGTCATCATCACCCTGTACAAGAAAAAAGGAGCAAAATCCGATTGCTCAAACTATCGAGGCATAACACTGCTCTCTATTGCTGGAAAAATCCTTGCAAGGATACTCCTGAACAGATTAGTTCCTGCTATTCCTGAAAGCCAATGTGGCTTCAGAGCCAATAGGAGTACTACTGACATGGTATTTGCCCTTAGGCAACTGCAAGAAAAATGTAGGGAGCAGAACAAGGGTCTCTATGTAACATTTGTCGACCTCACCAAAGCCTTTGACACTGTAAGTAGAAAAGGTCTGTGGCAGATTCTGGAAAGACTAGGATGTCCCCCCAAATTCCTTAAAATGATTATCCTGCTACACGAGGGACAGTGTGGTCAAGTCAGATATGGCGATGCTCTTTCAGAGCCCTTTCTAATAACTAATGGAGTGAAGCAAGGTTGTGTTCTTGCACCAACTTTATTTACAATCTTCTTTAGCACGATGCTCCAAAGGGCTATGGCAGAGCTTGAAGAAGACGACGGCATCTATATACGCTACCGTACTGATGGTAGCTTGTTTAACTTAAGCCGTCTGAGGGCTCACACTAAGACTCTAAACTATCTAGTCCGTGAGCTGCTCTTTGCCGACGATGCTGCCCTTGTTGCCCACACAGAAGCAGCTCTGCAGCGCCTAACATCCTGCTTTGCAACAGCTGCAGAGCTGTTTGGGCTAGAAGTCAACCTGAAGAAAACAGAAGTTCTTTACCAGCCTGCACCACAGGACGAACACCACTATCCCCACATTGCCGTCGGCAAATCAGTGCTCAAGCCCGTTCAGCAGTTCACCTACCTGGGAAGCATCATCTCCTCAGATGCCAAGATTGACAAAGAGATCGATCACAGATTAGCAAAGGCATATAGTGCATTTGGAAGACTTCACAAAAGAGTCTGGAGCAATAAACACCTGAGGCAAAGCACAAAAATCAGTGTGTATAGAGCCATCGTACTGTCAATCCTCCTTTATGGATCTGAAACATGGGTCACCTATCGCCACCACCTACGACTCCTCAAGCGCTTTCATCAGCGCTGTCTACGCACAACCCTAAATATACACTGGACTGACTATGTGACAAATGTTGCTGTCCTTGAGCAAGCAGGGATCACCAGCATTGAGGCCATGATATTGAGAACACAGCTGCGCTGGGCAGGGCACATTTCTAGGATGGAGGACCATCGCCTCCCAAAAATACTACTCTACGGTGAACTCGCCACGGGTCAGCGTAAGAGGGGCGCTCCAAAAAAGCGATACAAAGACTCCCTGAAACAACATCTCAGGCTTGGCCAAATTGATCACCAACAGTGGTCCGCCCTGGCCTCACATCGGGAGGCATGGAGACGCACTATCCACAATGCTGCAGCCTTATTTGAGAACTCACGACGAACAAGTCTTGAAGAGAAACGACAACGCAGAAAGAATCACAACCCAAAAACATCACCCAAGGAGACCTTCTGCTGTGCTTTTTGCAACCGGACTTGTTTATCTCGGATTGGCCTTTTTAGTCATCAGCGCACTTGCAGAAAGCGCGGGATGAGTCCTTCCTGAATCTTCGTTTGCGAAGAAAAGCCAGAGACATTCCTGGTGGCTTCAGCAAATCCCAAAGTGGTACTGATTATTCACTATGTTTAATAAATGGGACATATTGTATTTAAGGGACAAAGTAAAGCAAAAGCAATTGGAAGAATTGTTGACTTATTTTAATCACTGCATTTAAATGTCTAGTATTGAAATAAATGGAAAGTACCTCCAGATACTCTGTCAACTTTTGTGCCATCTATTTCAGAACAGAGTTCACGGCAGGAAAAGAGTAAAAGCCTGTGGGCCTAAGTATGTGATGTACTGAATCTCATTAATGTGAGTCGATTAATGTGAAGTCAAAGGCTTTCATGGTCGGCATCCATAGATTTTCCTTGATTTTTTTCTGGGCTGTGAGGCTGTGTTCTGGAATAGTTTCTTTCTGATGTTTTGCCTGCATCTGTGGCTGGCATCTTCAGAAAATTAAGATGCCAGCCATAGATGCAGGCGAAATGTCAGAAAGAAATTATTCCAGAACATAGCCCGGAAGAAACCCAAGGAAAATCTATAAATGCAAGATTAGTTTGGCAGAATTTGTTCTTGACAAATCCATGACGTTAACACAATTAACAGTGTTCTAATTGATTATCCACTGTTCCATTGATTAAAGAGTTGCTGTTGTTGTTGTTGTTGTTGTGTGCCTTCAGGTCTTTTCCTGCTTATGGTGACCTGAAGACAAATTTATCATGGGGTTATCTTGGCAAGATTTGTTCAATGCAGGTTTGCTTTTGTCTTCCTCCGAGGCTTGGAGAGTGTGAATTGACCAACGTCACCAGTGGGTTTCCATGGCCAAGCAGGGATTTGAACCCTAATCTCCAAACTCCTCATCCAACACTCAAACCACTACACCATTTTGAACCATGGGGGTTGTCTAGACAATGAAAAACTCCTCATAAAATTTAGGAGAATACCTTTTGTCCCAATGAGATTCACCGTATTTGGAAGAAGTGGGGGGCAAAAACTATGCGGGAAAAGTCTTTGTGGCTTTTCCCAAGATTTTTTTTAAAAAATGCAGAAAAGCGCATTATCACTTTTTGGAGAACTGATTTGCTTCACTGTGTAGGTCAGAAGTGGAAAGTTGATAGGTCTAACATGCACAGGGCAGGCTTGCCAGAAATGAAGTGTCTGGAAGTGCCATTTTGGAGTTTTATGCTGTCAATAGTGTGCTTTTTTACTGTGCTGAGGCAACCAAACAGCTTTTTTAAGCAGAAGGACACACTTGTGCACCTTGGATTTACAGTTTAAAAAAAATCGTGCAGTGGTGACTACTTTTGGAGAATAATAACATGAGTGATTCACTCCTGGCCACCATCTTGATTCACAGGTATGGCTGTGTGTGAACTTTAAACACGGATAGCTTTGCATACCAGCCATTTTGCCAAAAGACCGTGGAGACAGAAGAACACTGCTGCAATTTTGCATTGATGTGCAGCAATCAGCATTATATCCTCTTGTCTAGACAAGCTCCAAGTCTCCCAGTGTCCTAATCCAACATTCAAACCACTACACTACATTGGATCTACACTTTTTATTGTGTAATATCTATTGAAAATAATCTTTCAGCCATAGTGACATTACCAGACTTATACTTACCTCCTATTAAATTTGTTTTCCTGCATTTAATTTTTTGTTTCTCTCTTTTAAGTAAAAGACCATGGCTTCCTTTTAGGGGGAAAAGGCCTTTTGTAGATGATCCAGACCTGACCATAGCTTAGTTAGTAATATGAAAATAATTAGACAGAAAATGTGATTCATTTCTAGAACCCAAGGGTAACCCCATGCAACTAGCTAAAACTCCATACTTCAATACATTCAATTAAAAATCTTAGACAAAAAAATCTATTCTATTCATCTATTTTTTTTTTAAAAAAAACTACTTTTGGAGGTATGAGAAAACTAGGGAGCTTATCTTTAATATCATTCAAATTGCCTTTTCTCCCTAAGCATTAGTGGATCTCAGCCAATTTAAAACATTAGATAATCTATTCTGGCGCTATGTATATCCACAATCTACAAGTATCATTCATGTACGACTATACAGTTAAGACTGCAGGTGATAAAAAATATAGAGTGCAGTTCTTTAGTCACATACATTAATATAGATGACTCCTTCAAATCTTTTAAAAGCACATACAGTGGTCCTGTTTCAGAGATCTTCACTTGTAATACCCAACTTTATGTTCACATCTTCTACAAATATAAATATTCCTGGATGTGTGTGCATGTGTGTGAACACACCAAGCAAGGCTAGTGAGGCCATGTGAAACCAAGAAGTGGTGATGATGCTTAGCATATTGTATCACTCATTAATGTGTTGCTGAATCCAGATCGCATATCTTATCATGTCTTCAGAATCCAGATCTCCATACTTTATCATGACTTCATACTATATCATATCCTTCTGAAATAGTTTGCATTAAAGACCTATTGACCTCTAGATTGGCTGGCCTGCATATCACCCAGACCCAGAAGTTTCTAGTTTTATTTGCTAAAATTTCTTACAGGTTGCTGAATGTGGTTAATTGTCTATTGTAATTACAGCTGAGAAAAATTTTCTGAGAAGACTTTTTTCTCCCTCACCCTTACTCCACCACCCCTGGAAAAAGAAGGCAACTTTGCTGAGATTTTGCCAAGCATTCTTCACTACTCTGGGGAAGGGGCATCTGCTGATACTCCTCCTCCACAATCACTGAGTAAAAAAGTCAATTTGAACTCAATTTGGAGAAATCAAGGGCTGGCGACAGGGGAGTGTAGGACTGGCAATCGGGGACGATTGGGCTAGTGATGGGGGTGTATGGCTGGTGATCGGAGGGTGGAGGGCTGGCGATTGGGGTGCAGGGAGGGCTGGCATGCAGGGAGGGGTGATCTGGGCAGCAGCAGCAGGGGCCTGTCATAAGTGGCATCCAGAAGTGTTTTTACACTGTGGACCTCCCACTAACGCTGGCATCCCACCAGCATAATGGGCATCTTTTCACATGCCCACCATTCCGTTACAGAAACGGAATGACAGATCTATGAACAGCTTAAGCCATGAATAAAAAACAAACAAACAGGGGCAGCACTGGAGCAGAACGAGAGCAGAATGGGCAGGGAGACTAACGTCTAAAAATGCTGTCATTCCACTATTGAGCAAAGTGGAAACATAGGACCTGTCCTAATGGTGAAAATAATCCAAACGGCAATCGCATGGAATGTGATCTGTCCAAATGGACATTAGCATCAATACATTCAGAATACATACAATCATTCAGAAGGGGGGGGCAGCCAAATCCACCATAAAGCTCCGAAGGGAAGCCTTCTGAGCTTTTCTCAGAGTTTTTAAAAAGCTCCAAAGAGCATGTGAATGTGCGATCATTAAGACAGTCACATTCATGTTGCTGCGACCAGGCAGCATAATCT
The DNA here is from genome assembly GCA_030847615.1 of Gambelia wislizenii. Taxonomy (NCBI): domain Eukaryota; kingdom Metazoa; phylum Chordata; class Lepidosauria; order Squamata; family Crotaphytidae; genus Gambelia; species Gambelia wislizenii. The sequence continues at coordinate 223,238,001 of JAUMIR010000003.1, read as the reverse complement.
GAGTGGCTGGATGAGCGTGGGGGCAGGGCTAGCAAACAGGGAAAGACCCTGCTGCTGCTATGTTGGATTTTTGGCTAAGCCAGGTAAGTCAATAAAAGAGCGATCTTTTACTCTCTCTTCTTTTCTTTTTGTAAATACGAAATATTGCATTTGTGCACCATGGTAAACTGCTTAAAAAAAATGGTGGTGGCAGATTTAAAAGCACGAGTAAATCACTCAAAGCTGCCATCTGTCTGACATCAATACCATTAGTCTGACATCAATACCAGGGAAGATTCTAGAACAGATCATTAAACAGAGAGTCTGTGAACATTTAGAAGGCAATGCCATAATCACAAAAAGTCAGCATGGGTTTCAGAGAAACAAGTCATGCCAGACTAATCTGATCTCTTTTTTTGATAAAGTTACCAGCTTGGTAGATGAAGGGAATGCTGTGGACATTGCATACCTTGATTTCAGTAAGGCCTTTGACAAGGTTCCCCATGACATTCTTGCCAACAAGCTTGTAGAATGTGGGCTAGACGAGTTAACTGTTCAATGGATTTGTAATTGGTTGACCGGCCGAACCCAAAGGGTGCTCAGCAGTGGCTCCTCTTCATCTTGGAAAGATGTGACCAGTGGGGTGCCACAGGGTTCTGTCCTGGGCCCAGTGCTATTCAACATCTTTATCAATGACTTAGATGAGGGAATTAGGGGCATACTTATCAAATTTGCAGATGACACCAAATTGGGAGGAGTAGCTAATACCCTAGAGGACAGGATCAAAATTCAGAATGACCTAGATAGACTGGAGAGTTGGGCCAAAGCTAACAAAATGAAATTCAATACGGAGAAATGTAAAGTACTGCATTTAGGGCGGAAAAATGAAATGCATAAATATAGGATGGGAGAGACCTGGCTGAATGAGACTACGTGCGAAAGGGATCTAGGAGTCCTAGTAGACCACAAGTTGAACATGAGCCAACAGTGTGATGCGGCAGCTAAAAAGGCCAATGCAATTTTGGGCTGCATCAATAGAAGTATAGTGTCTAGATCAAGGGAAGTAATAGTGCCACTCTATTCTGCCTTGGTCAGACCTCACTTAGAATACTGTGTCCAGTTCTGGGCACCACAATTCAGAAAGGATATTGACAAATTGGAGCGTGTCCAGAGAAGGGCAACTAAAATGGTGAAAGGTCTGGAAACAATGCCTTATGAGGAGAGACTTAGTGAGCTGGGTATGTTTAGCCTGGAAAAAAGACGGTTTAGAGGCGATATGATAGCCCTGTTTAAGTATTTGAAGGGATGTCACGCTGAGGATGGAGCAGGCTTGTTTTCTGCTGCTCCAGAGACTGGAACACAGAGCAATGGGTGCAAGCTCCAGGAACAGAGATTCCACCTCAACATGAGGAGGAACTTTTTGACAGTAAGAGCTGTTCGGCAGTGGAAGACACTCCCTCGGAGCGTGGTGGGGTCTCCTTCCTTGGAGGTCTTTAAACAGAGGCTGGATGGCCATCTGTCAGGGATGCTTTGATTGTGATTTTCTGCGTGGCAGGGGGGTTGGACTGGATGGCCCTCGTGGTCTCTTCCAACTCTGCAATTCTATGATTCTATGATTCTATGATTCTATGATTCTATGATCTTGGTTAGAGGGACTGCAAAGTTTGAGGGGTTCTTTTGACCATTAAGACAGGTTGCTGTGCTACAAATTGCTGCTTCTTCAGAGGAGATTGTATTCCCCCCCCATATAGACAGGACCATAGTGGTATGATTACAGTGATTATCATATATTGCCATAATCGCAGAACACTACCACCATGGAATTATTGTATGACCAGCAGTAGCGGTTTAAGAATTGGATTGAAGGTTGCACTATAGTAACACTTATCTTCACTTTGCCTTCTAATAAAAGAGTATTAACTCTTTCTGCTAGCCTGCTACTCTGGCGATCCTGTTCCACTTTATTTGCCTTGTCTGATAATCTCCATGTTGTCAGGGTAACCAAAATAACCTGAAAAGTCTATATTGAACTGATTTTAAACTGAATTCATGCCTCACTCATTCAGCCAGCACAGAAACAAGATTATTGAAGAAGAGCAGGAAGTAGTTAGATAGAGGGTTAAGCTTGAGGCTTTGGGGCTATACTATACTATTCCTGAAGTGAAGAACTCCTTGTCAGTAGCAAGTCGAGGGTAAATTGCTCTTAAGTAGACTACAAAGACAGTGGTGAATGGTTGCAGAGAGGCAGAGATAGAGCAGGGAGTTAAAGGTTACAGGAGCGGGGGAGGATGAGCCTGTCTTAGCAACAGGCCAGTCAGGGGTTGGAGAGGAAGGGGGAAAGGGGTGATAGAGGTTTGGAGAGGAGATCAAGAAAAGGGGGAGAGAAGGGGAAGGAAGAGGAGCTCCAACTGACGTGGATTCAGGAAGAAAATTGGGCCAAATGTGCTAACATGAGATTTGGGAGCATATCTATAGCAAAAATCACCTTTGAAGGTACAATCTGAGGAGGAAAACATTTGTTTTTCTGACAATTCCCAAAATTAAAACAAAAGATCCTGGATATGCCAGGAACATGGAGATGGGGATACCTTTAGATCTGATGATTGACAGACAACCTTCCCTTTGAATTGTAGATATGCAGATAAGAAAACAGATTTAGAATGGCAATGAAGCTCCCAAACTATTGAAGTGTTTCAGTACTGTCTCCCTTTCTCAGAGATGACCATGAAGAACCTTTTGCTACATCAAATTAAATATTGCTTGTTTATGCCAAAGGTGTAAATCTTTTTGGGGACTTTGAAAGGGCCATTCCTAGCTTGGATGTGCTCTCTGCTGGACTCCTGGCTCAAGAGCTCAATTTTCCATCAATCTGTGGAAGGCCCAATAAGCCAAACTGATATCAAATACAGACAATTGAGGGGGGGATGATGGGTCTTATTACAATCCCCCCAAAATGAATTCCACAACCCTACTGATGTTCACTTTTGTACAAACAGATGCTACTCATCAGCCAGCAAGAGTTAACAGGGCAAACAAGGTTGTCTATTTCCATCAGTGTTAAACCTAATTGAGGTGAAATTGAAATCTTTCACATGGGGAAAACTTTGAACTAGCCACATCCTTATGGGAGGACCCTTTGCTGGAAATTCTAGTTTGACTTTCAACACAACAAAAACTAAACCTTAACACAGGGAAAACTCTAACACTGTGATAGAGTGAAAACAGAGTAGAAAGACAGGCAGACTTACATGCACTGTTAGTGGGATAGATGTGTTATGGTGGTTGTGTCAACCCTTCCGTACCAAACACAGACAAACACAGGAGCTCACTTCTCATGAACAAGTCTTATCAGGTTAAGATGTAAAGTAAAACAATGCAAATGAAATGTAATTACAAGTACATCCTCTCCATTGACTCCCCCTTGTTGCGGGAGAGAGGCTTGCATACCCTAATGATGTTTTGAGCTATGCTGGCGGTGGCATAATAGCCACCAGTAGGGTCTCCCATGCCAGACAGGTCAAAACCAAAGGGTCTGACAAAGAGTGTCAAAGGGCAGGATGGGCTCTCTAGCCCTATGGCAACCATTCTAGGAGAAGGAAAACTCTAATCCCAAACCCAGGCAGATGGTGCTCGTTAACCCTGTAAGGTCAACCATCTAAGAGAAGGAAACTCTAATCAAACCTATGACCTGAGGACCTCACTGTTACTGTCCATGCTTGCAAGGCCACAGCAGATGAACTTGCAAGCAGTGAGGCCAATTCTGTGCACACTACGCTCCACCAGAAAAATCCATTGCATAGGCTCAAAGGACAAATCCAATTCCTAAAAAGCCCAGTAGCGATAGGTGAGGGACAAAACGGCAGGTGTAAAGATGCACTGGAAGCCACAGCCCCTACCCTGCATGCAGGTGGTTCAGGACTTTGGTCGCTCAAGGCTGATCCGGGAGATGACTGTCTTGTTCTGCAGCATCCTGAATGACCAAGCTGCCTTTTTTAAGGAGAGCACTGCTTGCTCCATATGGAGAGGGGCCTAGAAAAGGTGGCCTAACGAAAGCTCATCCCCATCTACCTGGTTGGCTAGCCGCTGCCAATGGGCATCTTCTGATACAGTCAAACCACGGCAAACAAACAAAGGCACACACCGGCCTCCAAAGGTGTAAATAAACTGACGCTTGCATGCTGGAACATCAGAACCATACGAGACTCTGCAGATAGTGGATGGCCTGAGCATTGTTCTGCTCTAATAGCTCATGAACTATCATGACTTAATATTGACATTGCTGCTCTTAGTGAAGTTCGTTTCCATGAAGAAGGCAGCCTTAAAGAACACAGCGCTGGCTACACACTTTACTGGTCTGGCAAACCCAAAACCGAAAAACATATTTCAGGAGTAGGCTTTATGATTAAAAACTCCATTGACTCCAAACTTTGACAACAGGACACTCTGATCACATTATTTCCTTATGCCTCCCACATGTTGTTTTCTTCAGTATATATGCCCCAACTATGCAAGCCAACCCTGTAGAGAAAAACAAATTCTACACAGATCTACGCCACCTCATACAAAAAGTCCCTGTAGAAGATAAAATTATTATCCTTGGTGACTTCAGTGCCAGAGTAGGAAAGAACTTCAAAGCCAGGCAAGCATGGTGTTGGAAATTGCAATGATAATGGATGCCTCCTGCTAGAATTCTGTGCAGAACAACAGCTGACTATTAGGAACACTATCTTTCAGCAGAAAGATAGCTCAAAGACAACCTGGATGCATCCCCGATCCAAATATTGGCACCTCATTGACTATGTCCTAGTATGCCAGAAAAACATTCCAATGTCCGTCATACTTGAGTGATGCCCAGTACAGAATGCCAAATAGATCATTGTTGTGTAAGATGTAAACTAAATCTTCATCTTAAGTTCATACCTAAGAGGGGTGGCATCTTAAAGAGGATACTCCAAGTCAACAATCTTCAACATGCTAACCTGAGAGCAAGTTCCAGGCAAATCTGCAAACAAAACTTGAAAACCATCCTACAGATCCTTCTGCTACAGTGCTGTGGCAACATATCAAAAACAGTATCCTCCAGTCTGCAGAAGAATCCCTCGGGTTCTCCCACAAGAAAAGACTGGTTTGATTAAAACAACCAAGAGATCCAAGAGCTGTTGGCAAAAAGAGAATTGCTCACCAGGCATACCTTGCCCAGCCAACTTCACATGTAAGAAAAGCAGCTTTCCATCTCACATGTAGTAAACTTCAACAAAAACTCTGAGACATGCAGAACAAGTGGTGGATCAATATAGCGGAAAAGACACAATGCTGTGAAGATCTGAGTGATCTTAGAGGATTTTATGAAGCTCTTAAGGCAGAGTTTGGGCCTACTTATCAGGTCCAAAGCTCCTTATACAGCACAGATGGTCAAACATTAATTACTGATAAAGCCTCCATCCTGAGTTGATGGGCTGAACACCTTAAAAGTCTCTTTAGTGCCAACTGAGTAGTCCGGGGCTCAGCTATCCAACATGAGATACAAAAACCGATGAAAAATGAATTGGACATAGCTCCCACTTTGGAAGAGACCCTTAAGGCCATACAGCAGATGAAAAACGGCAAGGCAGCTGGGATTGATGGAATCCCACCTGAAGTTTGGAAACACGGAGGTCATGTACTCCACGATAAATTCCACAAACTCCTTGTGAATTGCTGGGAAAAAGGGGAACTGCCATCAGATCTCTGAGATGCAGTCATCATCACCCTGTACAAGAAAAAAGGAGCAAAATCCAAAATTGCTCAAACTATCGAGGCATAACATTGCTCTCTATTGCTGGAAAAATCCTTGCAAGGATACTCCTGAACAGATTAGGTCCTGCTATTGCAGAAGAACTTCTTCCTGAAAGCCAATGTGGCTTCATATCCAATAGGAGTACTACAGATATGGTATTTGTCCTTAGACAACTGCAAGAGAAATGTATAGAGCAGAACAGGGGTCTCTATGTAACATTTGTCGATCTCACCAAAGCCTTGGACACTGTGAGTAGAAAAGGTCTGTGGCAGATCCTGGAAAGTCTAGGATGTCCCCAAATTCCTTAAAATGATTATCTTGCTACACGAGGGCCAGCGCAGTCAAGTCAGATATGGCGATGCTCTTTCAGAGCCCTTTCTAATAACTAATGGAGTGAAGCAAGGTTGTGTTCTTGCTCCAACTTTATTTACAATCTTCTTCAGCATGATGCTCCAAAGGGCTACAGCAGAGCTTAAAGAAGACGGCATGTATATACGTTACCGTACTGATGGTAGCTCGTTTAACTTAAGCCGTCTGAGGGCTCGCACTAAGACTGTAATCTATCTAGTCCGTGAGCTGCTCTTCGCTGATGCTGCTGCCCTTGTTGCCCACACAGAAGCAGCTATGCAGCTCCTAAAATCCTGCTTCACAACAGCTGCAGAGCTGTTTGGACTGGAAGTCAAGCTGAAGAAAACAGAAGTTCTTTACCAGACAGCACCACAGGATGAACACCACCATCCCCACATTGCCATCGGCAAATCTGTGCTCAAGTCCGTTCAGCAGTTCACCTACCTGGGAAGCATCATCTCCTCAGATGCCAAGATTGACAAAGAGATCAATCACAGATTAGCAAAGGCATATAGCACATTTGGAAGACTTTACAAAAGAGTGTGGAGTAATAAACACCTGAGGCAAAGCACAAATATCAGTGTGTATAGAGCCTTTGTACCGTCTATTCTCCTTTACGTGTCTGATCATGGGTCACCTATCGCCAACACTTACGACTCCTCAAATGCTTTCATCAGTGCCGTATACGTACAATCCTAAATATACACTGGACTGACTATGTGACGAATGTTGCTGTCCTTGAGCAAGCAGGGATCACCAGCATTGAGGCCATGATATTGAGAACACAGCTGCGCTGGGCAGGGCACGTTTCTAGGATGGAGGACCATCGCCTCCCAAAAATAGTGCTCTACGATGAACTCGCCACGGGTCAGCATAAGAGGGGCACTCCAAAAAGTGATACAAAGACTCCCTGAAACAACATCTCAGGCTTTGCCAAATTGGTCACCAACAATGGTCCGCCCTGGCCTCACATCGGGAGGCCTGGGGACTCACTATCCACAATGCTGCAACCTTATTTGAGAACTCATGCCAAACAAGTCTTGATGAGAAATGACAATGCAGAAAGAATCACAACCCGGAAACATCACCCAAGGAGAACTTCTGCTGTGCTTTCTGCAATCGGACTTGTTTATCTTGGATTGGCCTTTTTAGTCATCAGCGCACTTGCAAAAAATGTGGGATGAGTCCTTCCTGAATCTTCGTTTGCGAAGAAAAAGCAGAGAGAGACAAGTACATGAAATCCAATCGAGAGAAAGCTTTCACCACCACTACCCCCAGTCACTGAAAAGACATCAAAGTCCAGAATGAGCAATCTTAAATCCAAAAAGCATGAATACTGAAAAATCTAGCAACTGTTGAATGTCAACTATTTGCAATGAGTGGTTTGAGAGTCCAAACAGAATCAAGAAAGTGTCAGTAGTGAGTAACCAGGATTGCAGCAAAGTAGTTTTGAAAGAAATATATTAGAACAGACACAATTCCCCCTTTGCACTGAAAATCACTTGTGCAAGAGGGGGTGTGAACATCAGTCAGCTGCTTCCTGAGCAACAAAGGAATGGCCCCCATTGAGCATAGTGCCAGCTTCCTGGTAGCAGAGATTGGACAACTTTTCATGGTGTCCTCTAAACTAGGATTTTTTATTATTTATTTATTTATTTATTTCCCACTCTTCAGCCAGAGCGGGGTATACAAATTATTTTAAGCAACAGCAATTTACACATCTACACTGCATTAAGCAGTTTTGGAGGGGGGTAGGAATTTTTTTATTGAAATAAGACCATTCTACTGAAAAATATACCTGACCACAAAAGTCCGTAACAATAACACACACAAAAATATTTTCCTCTTTTCTTACTAATACAAAAATAAAACTGTCTATCCTAACACTAATACATTTTTCCTCTTAATCTAATCATACTATAATCACTCTTTTTTCTTTTCCAATGAACATTATATTTACACCCTTATACTTAAATTAGAAGTTACACATTACAATTATACATATTTGGAAAAGAAAAATTAATAAAAAATAAAAATAATAATACAAAAATACAAAAAAATAGTAATAAAATATTTATTTATTTAAAGATATCCCTTAAGTTATTGCTACTAAACCATGGCCAAATAAATTTCGAACGATGGTTTGGCAATTTCTCTTTTTCACTCAAAGGTAAATTTTCAATTACTTTCTTAACATAATAAGCAGTGCCTTTTACATCCTGCAGATTCTGACTCTTCACCTCCCTTTGTCTTTGGAAAAATAATCCTAACATCACATAGAGGTTTACCAGGCACACCATGGGGCTATGTAGGGATCATAAATATCATACAGTTACAAATGTGTAACTCCAGGCTATGCAGTTGTAACCCCCCAACAGAATTCCAGCCCATATTTTGAATAAAAGAACTTCTCCTGGAATACAAATACCTGCTGTGGTAGACATCTTAAATGTGCATTTCAATTGTATTAACATTCTTAGCCTTGCTCTTTCTGTTAACTAGGATTTCCAGGTTGGATCACTAATGAGCTAATAGGAGATACTTTGTTTATTTGTGTAGACTAAATTGCCCCATGATTCCTGCAAATATTACAGACTAGGTATGAGATAATTGCTCAGTCTGAGTTCATCGATATCTTTGAATCCCACCTGCATTTTCTTCCTGCCTTTCTTTTGTATTCGGTTGTAAAACTTTCTTTTTACCCCATGCGTAGATATATTTATATATTTTGGTACAGACTTTCTGTAGTTCAAACACTTTTCCATGTATATTTCTTAATACAGGGACTTCTGTACAAATTTTCCCACTAATTAAAGTCTGTTTATGTTTATTTTCCAAAGATACACATTTTTAATTACATGCACTTTGTTGTTGTAAACGAAAACACAAAGGAATTTGCCACTTGCAATTTCTTCATAAAAATGGAAGGGTGAAAGAAAACAACAAATTGGGTAAATCAGCTAATACACATTTATCTTCCATTGCTATTTCAGATCAACATGCTATCTAGGATCACATTGAACATAACCAGGAAATAAAAAGTTCCTCCTCTCCAGATATTATATTACATACATGTGATGAACATAAGAGGCAAGCTGTCCCCTGCTCCCCGCCACGCACAACAGATGGATTAAAACAATACTTCTCACAGTTATGGTCTGTGGATCAGTGCCAGTCCATGAGCCATCAGTTTTTTCTTTTGAAAAAAAGAAATTATTGTAACCAATGGGCATTTTGATACCTGTCCCTGGAACATTGGGGGGAAATTGCTGGTTTCCCCACAAATAACCTGAGAAACACTGCATTAGAAGGCATGCATATATATGGCTTTCTTCAGGAGTTTTAATCATCATTGTCATCATAATGATCATATTTATTTGTATTCCACCCTTCCTCTCAGAAGTGTGAAGTGAGCTCAAGCAGCTTACAGCTTCAACCAGATAAAATGTATAATTCTAATGCATACAAGCCAGGGGTGAACACAAAACTTGCTTTAGGAAACAAACTATATATTTGTAGCTTCCGTTCTAAATGAAATGTATAACGTATGAAATGTAACATATAGTGAAATGCTGTATAGATATCGTGGCCCCTGGCAAGAACAAGGGTATTAAAGGTTTGTCAGGAACATTTCTTGAACACATTATGCTTTCTGAGAGATTGGTGTACTTATTTTGTGTATTAAATCCTCCTCTGTCTCTCTCTCACACGCACACATTCAAGAAAGTATCAACAGGGTTCCCAAGTGGTGTCCCAACCCAGACATTGTACAGGTGCAGACCTGATGAGTCACATCAAAGCTCCTGAGGTATGATCCTTCAGTTCATGCAGTGGAACCTTGCATGTTCCCACCTTGCTCCCAGGATCTTCAGAACTTTATCAGGCTTCTCATTCCCTGTTACTGTTTTTATTCCCTGAATCTACTTTGTTACCTGTGCTGCTTTTATACAATTGATCACAGCTTATACTGCCATTTTGTCTAGGTCTGGAGCTGGTATAGCTCATACAGAATAGAATCATAGAATCACAGAATTATAGAGTTGGAAGAGACCACAAGGGCCAACCAGCCCAACCCCCTGCCATGCAGGAATCATGATCAAAGCATCCCTGATAGATGGCCATCCAGCCTCTGTTTAAAGACCTCCAAGGAAGGAGACCCAACCACACTCCGAGGGAGTGTGTTCCACTGCTGAACAGCTCTTACTATCACAAAGTTCTTCCTAATGTCGAGGTGGAATCTCTGTCCTGGAGCTTGCATTCATTGCTCCGTGTTCTAGTCTCTGGAGCAGCAGAAAACAAGCTTGCTCCATCCTCAATGTGACACCCCTTCAAATACTTAAACAGGGCTATCATATCACCCCTTAACTGTCTTTTTTCCAGGCTAAACATACCCAGCTCCCTAAGTCTTTCCTCATAAGGCATGGTTTCCAGACTTTTCACCATTTTAGTCGCCCTCCTCTGGACATGCTCCAATTTGTCAATATCCTTTTTGAATTGTGGTGCCCAGAACTGGACACAGTATTCTAGGTGAGGCCTGACCAAGGCAGAACAATTGGCAGAATACTGGCCAACATTTCTGCACAGGAAATTTTGCATAAATTACTACTTGGTACTCTCCTGTGGAAGCATTTTCTATTAAAAATCTAAGAGGAGAAATGGACTGGATTACTTACAAAGATCTAACTCAGCAGACAGGTGGAATATTACATCTAACAAGCAGACAACTGCTAATGCAAGAAGAAATCCCAATTCAATGGTTTCCATACCTTCAAATTAAGAAAGGTTTAAAGAAGATATGAAAAGAGAAGGAATTAAAGTTAAAACTACAGAATTTGAAGTAGTGTTAAAGAAAGGGGACAAAGGGTTATTATCTAGATTGTACCAATTATTGTTAAAATGAGAGTTAGAAAGTGAAGTTGTAAAGGAATATATGATTAAATGGGCTAGCAATGTAGGATACAATTTAAAATTTGAAGAGTGGGAGAGGTCATGGAAAGAATACTTAAATATACTAAATCATACAGCTTGCAAGAAAACGCTTTGAAAGTTATGTTTAGATGGTACCTCTTGCCACTAAAAATAGCTAAGATGTTTAAGAAAAATAAAATAAACTGTTGGAAATGTGAAAAAGAAATAGCCACCTATTTTCATCAATGGTGAGGATGCAGTAGAGTTAACAAATTCTGGTTTATGATCAGATCTTTAATTCAAAAAATTGTAAAGGTTAAAATCAACTTAATTCCACACACACACACACACACACACACATATATATGGGGATGTTCAAACCAGAAATGAATCTAAAAGCTGATACTGAAAGATTGATTTGGCACTTAACTACAGCAGCCAGAATCGTCTTAGCTAGACATTGGAGAAAGAATTCTTTACCTACAGAAGAGAAATGGAAAAATTCTTCAGGTTCCTGCTGCAACTACATGTCTCAATGTGTCCTAAAACTGGGAAAGTTTTGCATTCATAATTTCTCAGTGCCTTGATCTGCAGTGCTTACAAAGTCTGTTGTTGAGGGCCTGTCTGAGTTAAGAGGTAGTTTTTGGAGTCACATTTGGAAGTTAACAACAGTAAACAAAAAGTAATGAGATAGTAAGTCCAGCTTAAAATCTCTTAAATATTGAACAGGATGCCAACCTTGCAACCCTAGATAGGGCCCACTTGATCAATGACTGGTCCTGATCAAGTCCTTTGGTAGATGCTAAATCATAGCAATGTTGCTTAACAAGGCCTGGCCATGCACTAATCCAGGGAAGTCCTTCTGTTTCCCCACAACAGATTGTAAGGACAGAAATCTTTTCCATTGTGTGACATGGACAGAACTGGTTAAGCATATTAGGCTGAATTAACAGAACATTATTATCTATGCTACTGAAATTCTACATTCATGAGTGGCACACTGTTGTTTGCATCTCTTGACGGATGTAAAACAGATGGAACAGAGTCAAACATATTCAAGCTCCCTCTGTTGACTTGAGTAACGTCTGGCAACTTGGGAAGCAAGTCATCCTTTTTGGAGCACTAGCTGCTATCTTCCCACACAGCTCATTTTAAATAAGATTCCTGTGTCACAGACAGATCATTTCACTTGGTTTATTTGCTGCTATTCATATAGATTCCTTATATAACATTTCTGATGTTCAAAGTGATTTGCAGTTTTTATTTTGTTCTCTTCAGCAACAGCCGCCCTGATGGTTCATTAATGCTAGCTTTTGGAGATGATGCCTTTTTGAGGTTACCTATGCGATCTATGCATAGCTAGGTAATGATTTTTTTTTCCAATTAACTCAGTGGTAAGATTTGTTTAGCTCTTCATTAGGTCTTCATCAGAGGCCCTGATTTACACCCCCTTGCCATTTGCTTACAATGTGCAGACTTGAGACACAGGGATTTGGTGGTGGTTCTGGAATTCTGCTCTGTGAGGAGTCTACATGGCTCCCTCTGTCTGTTGTTTGTTTGTTTGTTTTTTGAGGGTATTTCATCATAGTGGCAACCAGCCATGTCCTTGGTTTTATTGTTTTGGCTGTTGCTGATGTTTTGGTTTTAATGTTTTCTCTTGACCTTATCTGTTATAATGTTATAACATATATGTATCTGTTGGCCATCTTGGTGGAGGGGGTACTTTGTGGACAGAATGGTGAAATATCAGTGATAAACATAAAGGAGTAAGAGTAACTTTCTACATGGTCTTCTAAGGTGAAGAACAGTTTTAAGGTCCACATTTTATGCTGAAGAAATGTGACTGGCCAATCTCAGGATAAAAGCTCATATAGTATTAAAACTGTCATTTCTTACTTACAGCTGTGGTGTCACTAAGGCTGGTGTCACTCCTCCTCCGATGGTGTCACCTGATGTGGTTCAGCCTCTCTGCACCCCCATCCCCAGTGCCACCACTGACTTACAGCAAGCCTAAGACAAATATATCATGGGGTTTTCATGGCCAGGTTTGTTCATAGGGGATTTGTCATTGCCTTCCATTGAGACTGAAAGATGTGACTTGTCCAAGGTCACCTAATAAGTTTCCATGGCTGAGCAGGGATTAAACCCTGTTATTCCAAAATTCCAGTCAAGCCACTACAACAGTGGTTCCCAAACTTTGGTCCTCCAGATGTATTAGACTTCAACCCCCATAATTCCTGACAGTTGGCCATGTCAGCTAGGGCTTCTAAGAGCTGAAGTCCAAAACACCTGGATGACCAATGTTTGGGAATCACTGTACTACACCATCATGCTGGTTCTTGTTTTAAAATTTCAAATTAAGATTTAGCTGTTTTTTTGTGTGTTCTTTATTTTATTTTTAAAAAGAACAGCTAGAAACAATTATACTTTGGTGCTATTCTGTGGGTTCCCCACCCCCATATTTTGCCCTAAGCAGCAATCTGGTCTCTCAAAATCCATACATGAAATAAGTCATTTGCTCCAGCTGTCCCAAGTTTACAAGGAACAGTTTCTAGTTTCTCACACCTGACCATAGCCAATAGTCACTCCTATTTATCTTTCCACTGTGGAGAGTGTTTTGTCTCTTCCTCCCTCCCTCTTTTAAAGCCCTATTGGCATTTGAATAAAACCCCTAACTTCTCAAAAAAAAAATGTTTGCAGGTGTTCTTTCTTATTCCAATTATCATCTCAGTATATCACAGAGTAGAAAAATATCCCATGATCAAAGGTGTCATTGTCTTTCTCCTCCTCCAGCTGTTTTTTGTTTGTTTGTTTGTTTGTTTGTTTATAGGAGAATCTGTATATGGCAAGTGGATGAAACTTATCTGTTAGTGCTGACTCAACTGGTTAGTCCTATTGGTTAGACCTATTGGCTAGATCTATTAAATCATCTGCTGGATAGCAAGTCAGCACATAGGTAAATTCCGTTGATTCAGTGGATCAACTTTAGGTTGTATTTAGGCAGGAGGAGAGGGTGTTTGTTTTCTACAACTCTACAGATAACAATGTCATAGAAATGCATACAATGCAGGTCTATGTCTGTATGCTTTCTGGGGTAAAAAGTGTGGCTTAGGAAGACTAAAATGCCCCATTGTAGTACAACGGGTTTAAGATATAATCATCTATAATCAAGTGCAAGCTGGTAGCCCTCTTGGAGGAGAAAGTACACCAGCTGGAGACACGGGTAGCTACCCTTCAACAGATTCGTGAGCAAGAGGTTTTCCTGGACAGAACAGAACGAACAGTCTTGGATGGGGACCGCACAGAGGAAGTGGCTGTGGAGGAGAGGGTCACTTCACAGACACAGGAAGTAGACAGCTGGAGGAATGTCACACACAGAACAAGAAAATCCAGGGATTCTTCCAGCAGCTTGCAGCTACAGAATCGATCCGAAGCCCTTTCCCTTATCAAGGACAACGAGGAAGATCAGCATGGACAGACTTCAGGGGTAGAGCAGGGGACCTTGAGAGGACCACCGCAAGGAACAGCAGCTGCGAAGCCTCAGCGGAGGCGTGTGGTGGTGGTGGGGGACTCCTTGCTGCGGGGTACAGAAGCAGTGGTATGTGGGCCTGACAAGATGACTTGGGAGGTGTGTTGTCTCCCTGGGGCAAAGATCTGTGATGTGACCGAGAGGCTGACAAGACTCGTCAAGCCTACGGATCATTACCCCTTCCTTTTGGTCCATGTGGGAACCAATGATACTGCAAGGCACAGCTTTCCCAAGATCAGAAGAGATTATGAGGCCCTGGGGAGGAAGCTGAAAGAAATGAATGCACAGGTGGTCATCTCGTCTCTTCTGCCAGTTGAAGGGCATGGTCCAAGAAGGGAGAGGAAAATAGCCGACGTAAACAACTGGCTCCGTAGATGGTGTCACCGAGAACAAATTGGATTCTTGGATCATGGACTGCGCTTCCATGCGGGGGGACTTCTGGCAAGAGATGGGGTGCATCTTACAACAGTTGGAAGAAACATTTTTGCCAACAGTCTCAAGAATTTGATCAGGAGGGCTTTAAACTGAGTCAAATGGGGGAGGGAGACAGTATTCTGGAAGGCAAAAGGGCTGGAGAAAATAGTCAAACTGTCATAGAGGGAACAAGGCAAACAGCGCAAGGACCCAACAGTGGGAGGCAAAAAAACTTGCACAGGGAGCAAGTAAAGAGAACACATGGTCTCAGATGTCTCTACACTAATGCACAGAGCATGGGAAATAAGCAAGATGAACTTGAACTCCTTGCACTACAAAACAAATATGATATAATAGGCATTACTGAAACCTGGTGGGACGAGTCTCATGATTGGAATGTAGGAATAGAGGGGTATAACCTTTATAGGAGAAACAGGCCAAACAGGAAAGGAGGAGGAATAGCATTATATGTCAGGGATATTTACACCAGTGAAGTGATCCACGACATCAATACTGGAAGCCAGGTGGAGAGCATCTGGATAAAAATTAAAGGGGAGGGAAACAACAGGGATGTTATTGTGGGACTCTACTACAGACTCCCAAATCAGACGGAGGAATTGGATGTTGCCTTTCTAGAACAGATGAACATACATGCAGAAAGGAGAGATGTAGTAGTGATGGGTGACTTCAACTATCCTGATATTCGCTGGCAATCTAACTCAGCCAAAACTACAAGGTCTAGCAAATTCCTTACATGCCTGGAAGACAATTTCATGGTCCAAAAGGTGGAAGAGGCAACAAGGGGGTCAGCTATTTTAGATCTGATCCTAACCAACAGAGACGACCTGGTTAATGGGGTGCAAGTGGTGGGATCCTTAGGTGAGAGTGATCATGTTCTCCTGGAGTTTGTTATACAATGGAAAGGAGAAGCCAGGCATAGTCAGACATGCATTCTTGACTTTAGGAGAGCTGATTTCAATAAACTCAGGGAAATACTGGGGATGATCCCATGGTCAGGAATACTAAAAGAGAAGAGACCTCAAGAGGGATGGGACTTTCTCAAAAGGGAGATACTGTAGGCACAATTTCAAACAGTACCATTGAGGAAGAAAAATGGGAGGTGTCTCAAGAAACCAGGATGGATGACTAAAGAACTTTCAATGGAGCTAAGTTTTAAACGGAACATGTATAGGAAATGGAAAAGGGGGGAAATCACCAAAGAAGAATTCAAACAGATAGCGAACACATGTAGGAGTAAAGTCAGAAAAGCTAAAGCTCAGAATGAGCTCAGGCTTGCCAGGGAGGTTAAGAACAATAAAAAGGGGTTTTTTGGGTATGTCTGCAGCAAAAGGAGGAAGAAGGAAATGAAAGGGCCGCTACGTGGAGAAGATGGCAAAATGCTAACAGGGGACAGAGAAAAGGCAGAATTACTCAACACCTTCTTTGCCTCAGTGTTTTCAGAAAAGGAAAAGGGTGACCAACCTGAGGATAATGGAACAGAGGACACAATAGGGGAAATCCAGCTCAAAATAAGTAAAGAGGTAGTACAGGAATACCTTCTTAATCTAAATGAAATTAAATCTCCAGGACCAGATGAACTACATCCAAGAGTATTAAAAGAGCTGGCAAATATAATCTCAGAGCCATTGGCAATAATCTTTGAGAACTCCTGGAGAACAGGAGAAGTCCCAGCAGACTGGAGGAGGGCAAACGTTGTTCCCATCTTCAAAAAGGGGAAAAAAGAGGATCCCAACAATTATCGTCCAGTTAGTCTGACATCAATACCAGGGAAGATTCTAGAACAGATCATTAAACAGAGAGTCTGTGAACATTTAGAAGGCAATGCCATAATCACAAAAAGTCAACATGGGTTTCAGAGAAACAAGTCATGCCAGACTAATCTGATCTCTTTTTTTTGATAAAGTTACCAGCTTGGTAGATGAAGGGAATGCTGTGGACATTGCATACCTTGATTTCAGTAAGGCCTTTGACAAGGTTCCCCATGACATTCTTGCAAACAAGCTTGTAAAATGTGGGCTAGACAAGTTAACTGTTCAATGGATTTGTAATTGGTTGACCGGCCGAACCCAAAGGGTGCTCAGCAGTGGCTCCTCTTCGTCTTGGAAAGATGTGACCAGTGGGGTGCCACAGGGTTCCGTCCTGGGCCCAGTGCTATTCAACATCTTTATCAATGACTTAGATGAGGGAATTAGGGGCATACTTATCAAATTTGCAGATGACACCAAATTGGGAGGAGTAGCTAATACCCTAGAGGACAGGATCAAAATTCAGAATGACCTGGATAGACTGGAGAGCTGGGCCAAAGCTAACAAAATGAAATTCAATACGGAGAAATGTAAAGTACTGCATTTAGGGCGGAAAAATGAAATGCATAAATATAGGATGGGAGAGACCTGGCTGAATGAGACTACATGCGAAAGGGATCTAGGAGTCCTAGTAGACCACAAGTTGAACATGAGCCAACAGTGTGATGCGGCAGCTAAAAAGGCCAATGCGATTTTGGGCTGTATCAATAGAAGTATAGTGTCTAGATCAAGGGAAGTAATAGTGCCACTCTATTCTGCCTTGGTCAGACCTCACTTAGAATACTGTGTCAAGTTCTGGGCACCACAATTCAGAAAGGATATTGACAAATTGGAGCGTGTCCAGAGAAGGGCGACTAAAATGGTGAAAGGTCTGGAAACGATGCCTTATGAGGAGAGACTTAGGGAGCTAGGTATGTTTAGCCTGGAAAAAAGATGGTTAAGAGGCGATATGATCGCCCTGTTTAAGTATTTGAAGGGATGTCACGCTGAGGATGGAGCAGGCTTGTTTTCTGCTGCTCCAGAGACTGGAACACAGAGCAATGGGTGCAAGCTCCAGGAACAGAGATTCCACCTCAACATGAGGAGGAACTTTTTGACCGTAAGAGCTGTTCGGCAGTGGAACACACTCCCTCGGAGCGTGGTGGGGTCTCCTTCCTTGGAGGTCTTTAAACAGAGGCTGGATGGCCATCTGTCGGGGATGCTTTGATCAAGATTTCCTGCGTGGCAGGGGGGTTGGACTGGATGGCCCTTGTGGTCTCTTCCAACTCTGCAATTCTATGATTCTATGATTCTATGATTCTATGATCTTTGGGTTCAGAATATTGCAGTGAAGGAAGGTAAACTTTTACAGTTCTAATTTATTCCCCAAACTAGTGGCTGTTTAGGGAATGTGTGCTTGTTTATATGAGGCTATAAAATGTGGATTTATGCACACTAATGCCAATTCACATCAGCTTTCATTCCTCTCATTGATTTTTTGGCAAGATCCCAGGCATGTGAAGCTATCTGCATTCATTTTTGAAATAGGCATGACTGTGAATCAAGATGGCGGACACAAATGAATTACTTTTGTTTTTATTGTCACCAGTTTCTGCCACTGAACAGTATTTTTTAAAAGCATATCCAAAATACAGAAGTGTGATATTCTGCTTAAATAAATAGAAAATAAGGGAGAGGCTGGTTTGTCACCTCAGTGCACAATCACTACTGAGAAAATCCAACATGGCGGTTCAGGGCATTTGCCTTGCCAGCAAGCTCCACCCCAGCACATGTCCAACCAATCAGCTTTCCACTTCCACTCTTATTGGGAATGCACAGCAAAGTGACTCGGTTGTCTCAATGAATGGGAATGTGCATTCCCTGTGGAGCTTTTAAAAAACTTTAGGAAAAGCTGTGAAGGCTTTTCCTGCATAGTTCATGGAGGTTTTGGTCCCCTCCTTCTGAATATGGCAGATTGATGCAGGATCTTATTAAGACAAATCAACATCTGAAAAAAAAAGTCTTTCCTAAGCATTTTCTAGGTCCTCTAGTGTGATTCTATGGTATACTTCCACTGGAAGATAGGCTGGAAGTAATCCATTTCGATAGGGTTCTCTAGTATCCATTGTTTCACATAGCTATGATAAGTCTAAGAACATATCCTCTGCAGATATGTGGTGGGTGACCCATATCCAATATCAAGCATAAAGTATCCAATAGCAGACAACAATGATTTGTTGGGTCATTTTTTGTCCCAGTTGCTTTTTGTTTATTGGGAAAAAACTGTACATGGCAAGTGGTTGAAACCTGAGGGCATTGTTTACTACTATTCAAGTGGCAGCGTGTCTATTGTAGACCTACTTTTTTGTGGACTCTACAACAAAACATGACTCTGAGGGTTGAAAATTTCACATTGTATCACAATTGGGTTAAGAGGTATTATTTGCTCTCCTTTCGGACTCCCATGTACCTCATTATTGTCTCCCAATCCAGAAACTAAACTTTGTGGAAAATTATGTTTCTTCTCTATAAAAGAATCAGATCCACTACAACATTCATAAGCCCTTCAGAATTATAAACTCCTATGGCAGTTTACTAGTATATCCTCATGCAAATTCTAGTTCAGAACTATCTATTATCAAGAAAAGATGTTTAAAGGCTTCAAAAATATGATGGAAGAAAAAAAATGTTTTGGCTAGTGATCACAAGCAGAATTTACCTTTTTTTTCCTGCTAAATTTTGGAAAGTATTCAAAGGTTGGTTGCCAACATTTCAAACATTAACAATTGTCAATCAGAGCAATTATTGCCTGACACTCTCCACATCACAGGAGCAATTTATATAGTGGCAGTCTGCAGGTGTTTTGTTCCATCATTCCCCACTGGCTGCAGTTGACTTGGGTTGTTTCCATGTCAGCCATGAAGGTAATGTTGATCTCCAATGGCTACAGCAACAACAACCAGGGCAGCTGCAGCCAGAAGGTGATAATACAATGACACACCTGGGGTGTGAGTTACAAACCTCTGTAAACAATGTCAGCAAGCCTCAGGATACCATAAACTTTGAAGAATACTTCCATGTGGGATAGAGTTGGACCTCTTTCTGTTGGATTTAAAAACAAAACAAAAAATCCACCTCTGTGAGGGTTTTTTTTTTTTTTTTTTAATCACTGGTATTTTTACCAGTGGGATAGAATTGAATAGTTATGGGCTGGGTTGAATTTTTCAAGGGACTATAATTATATTTTGTTCAAAAAATCAGAAGACTAGGATTTGGAAGGGCAGCTGTGAAGGACCTACATAAGATCTTTAAATGTAAAGATATATAATTGAACACTAACTAAAGGCAGGATTGCCTATGCCACCATATTTCCAATTTCTATTTGTGGTTGTGAGAGCTGAAAAATGAAGAAAGCTGATAGGAAGAGAATCAACTTATTGGAAATTTGGTGCTGAGAGTTCTGTGGATACCATGGATTGACTGAAAGACAAATAGATGGGTCCTAGAGCAAATCAAGACTGAACTCTTCCTAGAAGCCAAGGATAACTAATCTGAGGCTGTCGTGCTTTGGATATATCATGGGAAGACTCACTAGTCAAGACAATAATGCTTGGTGATGTAGTGTGGTGTAGTGGTTTAAGTGCTGGACTATGACTCTGGAGACCAGGGTTTGAATCCTCATTCACCCATGGAAATCCACTGGGTGACCTGGGGAAGGTCCAGTCTCTCAGTCTCAGAGGAAGGCAAAAGCAAATGCAAACCTTCTTTGAAACAACCTTGCCAAGAAAACCCCATGACAGGTTTGCCTTAGGGTTGACATAAGTCAGAAATGACTTAAAGGCACACAACAACAACAACAACAACAACAACAACATAGAAGACAGTAGGAAAAGAGGAAAACCACATTGTAGGTGGATAAACTCAATCAAGGAAGCCACAGCCCTGAGTTTGCAAGACTTGAGCAGGGCTGTTGATAACAGGTGACTTGGAAGTCTCTCATTCATAGGGTCACCATAAATTGAGGTTTGTTTGATGGTAATTAACAACAACAATAATTATACTTGAGAGAAAATTACCCTGCCCTATTGGTTACATTAGTATGCTGACTTTCCTCTGATGAGCTCAGGGGCAGAAAACATGGCACACACCCTGATCATTTAATGAGACAACAGCCCTGTGAGGTGGGATGGGCTGAGAGATTAGAGCAAGGTCATCTATTGAGTTTCATGGCTCACTGGAGACTAGAATCTGGAGTCCCCAAGTCCCACTTCTATGCCACATTGGCAACTGTTGCTGCACCTCCCTCTGGAAGACAGACCACATCTTGAATTCTAAGAGGTACAATATCCCATTCATTGTTGTGTGTAAAAAATATAATGTGGTTCCCTGCTGATGGTGAAGCTGTCCAGCTAGGAAACTTATTTGCAGATGGACCAGGAAGGAGCAGGTTGGCTAAAACTCATAGTGGCACAGACACTGCGTATGTGAGCACAGGGAGCAGGGCCATGGCTTTATAAAGCCCTGCCATGCCCTGCTCCTCTTACTCTTCATGTCAGATCAACCCATCCTCCTGCCGCTATCATAGTGTGACACAAGTGGTTGCTTCAGGGCCAAGTAGGACTCCTCCCATGTTTATTAGGCAGGAGTGTGTTTTGCCAAGCCCATAGTGTGGTAGATGGTAGTGGGCAATTGGCTGGGGTAGTGTTTTAAATAGGCAGTCACTAGCTGGTTGAGGGAGAGGAGAGATGTTAGTTCAGTGAGTACTTTGGCACCACTTTTCAGTGGCGTGGAGCCCTGGAACTGCCTCTTTAGGTCCTGTGACTAGGGTGATGGTGAAAGGGACTTCCCTTGGGGCTGGCCTGAGGGATAAACCCTAACTTTAAGTCCTGTGACTTGGGAGAGGGACTCTCGGATTGACTTTCCAGATGTGGGTTGGCTGGTCAGTAACCCAGAGTCTGGGTTATGGCCAGGGCTTGGGTGTTTTGCCCAGGGGAAGTTGGGGAGAGGGTCTAGGGATAGATCTCCTGCCCCAGCTCCCCCACACTAGGCTGCCTCCCCCCCCGTTGCAGTTTTGAATATTTAAATAGGTTAAATTAAATAAAGTAGCCCTTTACAACCCAGTGTCTTTGTCTGGCCTCATTATTTCCTGGGTCTAGGTGCAATAGAACTCAACTAGTCCTTTCATAAGACATTTGCCATTTAATGAATCCTTCCCTCCTGCTTTACAAGGGTCTCCTTAAAGCCAGATCATAAAACCTCATGCCTTATTACCTAAAAGTAATTTTAAAATAGAAGTCCCTTCATTAAAGGCCTATGCAGCATTCTAATTATTTGATAGTTGGTAAATCTGAGTATGGAGTGCTTTCTTTAGAGTGGTTTGCCACACATCCCTGATGGCATGGCACATTTTATGAAAGCTTTGGTGGCAGACCCTGTCATGTTTTGCTTTGAATTGGGCTCAGAAAATCCCTAGAGAGCACAGTCCAGTCGAAGTTCAGCATGTTTTAAATCTCATTGATTTCAGAGAGAGAGCGGAGAATTGTTGAAGTCTGTGCTCAATTCTTTTACTCAAATTCATGAGTATTAAAAGTGCTGAGCCTTGGCTGCATTGTGTTTTGTGAATTTAACAATGGTTGCCAACTGCTTCAGCAAAGAAAACATTTTAAATCAGGGATAGGAATAACGTGGTCCTCAGATATAGCTGAACTGCATATCACAGCAGTCCTAGCCAGCATAAGGGCTAGAAATGCTGGATGTTGTAGTCCAGCAACATCTGGAGGGCTGTGTGATTTCTACCCTTGATTTAAATAAATAGCTGGAGGGAAACAAGCAAACAACAGAACCTCCAATTAGGGATGTGAAAACTCTGTCACATCCCAGAATCCCAGCAGGATTCTCACCCCATTGCAGCTTCTCTATGAGGCTGAAACACTGTGTTCTTCCAGTCCCCATGGGTATTTCTGCACACTTTTGTACACACGTTTGCTAATGCACACTTTTTTTTTACAATTTTTCATGTACTTATGCATTATCCCAAAGAACAAAACATATGTGTGCACAGTCTCAAGCATACATATTGTTAACTGTGTGCATTTGCTTGCAAATAATTCAAAAATAAAATAAAATAATCTGTTCCTCATGAGGTTCCTTCTCATAATAGTAAAAGAACAGATATATGCATAAGTTCTTTAGGACTTTATTACACTACACTGATATAGGAGATTATCAGATGTGGCTAATGTGGCACCAGAATAATGACAGTGGAACACAAAAGGACACCAATATCACAAGACATTGTCCTTTTGCATTCTGCTGTTGTTATTCTGGTATTTTTTTTATTGACGGGCTGAGCCATGAATAGATCGCCCATCCCATTTTGGTGCTGGCATTGTGAATGCAGCATGAATGGCTGGTCTGGCACAAACACTTCTGGATGAGATCGCAACATCCAGGTATATGACACACTTTTTAAAACTGTCTCTGGTTTACATGGAAGTTTTAAAGTTTGTGTGTGTGCTTTTTGTAACTTTTTGTGTTTTATTTTTGAATTTCACATACGATGAAATCTCATGGGATTTCAAAGGAGAAAATGAATGGGGCTTCATTCATGTCTTCTTCATTGCTGGGGAAGCCTTCAGCCAGGATTAGAGGTAAGTGCGGCAGAGGCGTTCTTTTGCTGGCATAAAAATGGATTTTTTTATGCCAGCAAAAGAACATTTAAAGGGGATCATCTGATAAAGTCCATAGTGTTAAAGTGCTATTATTCCACTTTAACTGCTTATGGATGCCTCTGTGGAATTCTGGGGTTTGTAGTTTAGTGAGGCCTAAGATCTCTCTGACTGAGAGTTCTAAATGCTCCTCCCTAAACTGCAGATCCCAGGATTCCACAGGAGGCAGCCAGAGCAGTTAAAGTGGAATAATAGCACTATAACAGTGTAGGATAATCTACTTAGTCTCATAGCCCTGGATAAATAATTATTCCCTTGAATATGAATTCCTCTCCATCCCTACTGCCAATCCAATACTAGGCAAAATGGTGCATCAACCAATGGCCTAAAATTTGTTATTTGTCTTGACTAGAGTAGATGCATTGAATCAATGGGATTTATCTACGTATGTGTTCACTCACCATTTAACAATCAATTCAATGGGTCTACACTAGTCAGGACTTATCAACAGGACACCAGCCAAAATGTATCTTTTAGACATCAACTCATAAAACCAGACAACAGAGGACGAACATAGATTTTGATATCGTCTTTTGGAAAGTGGCCTAGGTACACCAAGATAGTCAAAAGGTGTCAAAAGATGACCAATCAATTTTTTTTTTAAAAAAACAATCAAATAAAATGATTTTACACCTGCGTTTCCAAATTTCTCTATGAAACCTTACTCTGGCCTAAAGAAATTTCCATATTAAATTCACCTTGCAGTTTTTTTTTTTTTAACTAATTCTTTTAGTACTACAGTGGAAGAGTTTCTAATTTTTAAAACAGGGGATAAAGCATTCTCTGAACAAATAAGGGCTGCTGTCAAAAATGTGATCACTTCCAATTTTACTGCAGTGTAATAGCTTGAATGAAAACATAAGTACCTGTCTGAGTGAGTGGATTTTCCTTAGACACTGAAGCCTGAGAGTTATTTTCTGATCATCTAAGTAATATCTCAAAGGAAGGTAAATTGGTCATCAATTTAAACTTTCATGGGGAACTTTATCGACCAATTCAGGTTGTTTAAAGTAAGTTGACATTTTTGAAGAGAGAGCTTAGCTCTTTTGCAAAAGCACACATGCGACATTTATTCCCCTGTACTGATTTTAGCCCTAACATAAGCATGACTTCAAATGATTTTTACACATTGAGTTCCAGTGTGGCACCCATGATTATTATTAACTATCAAAAATATCTAGCTGATTTCTGTAACACACAGTGGAATGAGAGAGAGAGGCCATTTACTGTACAGAGACTCATAAGGCAGACTTGTAGCTGACAGGCATATATTTTGTACACAGGAATCCCATTCCTAGCATCTCTAGTTAAGACCAGAATTCAGGAAAGACCTGTGTTGCTGCCTGCTCCCCATGATGGATGCAAACAATCTGGGAGTTATCATTTCAGAATAATTGTCCCAAGCTCTCAGTAAAGAGGTTCTCTCTCTGTTGCAACAATATCTCAAAATATAGCATTTTAATTCTCTATAGAAGTAGATAGCTGGCATCATCCTAAAGGGGAAGAAAGTCACAGAGTATACTGTGGGATGTAGTTGGTATAGGGCCTAAATCTTCCCCTGTTTCTTGCAGAACCTACTTTGGGCTTTGTCCCCATTTCAACTGTGTCACCCATTACAACATGTTTACTTACTTGCAGATAATGTAATGGGAACAATTGAAAATTGAGGGAACAATTGAAAACTATCTAATATGCATAGTTCTCCCCCTTCATCTGGTTTCTATTTCTTAGTTATAATTGAGCATAATACAGTTGTCGCTCCGTATCCACGGATTTGGTATCCACGGATTTAAATATTCACAGCTTGAAAATATTCCTAAAATAACAATAATCCAAAAAGCAAACCTTGATTTTGCCATCTTACATAAGGGACACCATTTTGCTATGCCAATGCATATAATGGTGTTAGCATGGCTTACACCCCACTACCAGAGATTTACACCCCACTTCTAGAGACCCCAGAAATTGTGTAATTTGGGTTATCAATGTGAACTTCCACAAGGGAAAAACAGGATTGTCTCAAGAGAGGACAGCTGAATGCCATGTTTTACCCTAAGGAAGCCTAAGGATAAAAGTCAAAAGGACACATTTCCCAGGAAAGGTAGATAATGGATGGATGGATGGAACCTTTGGATGCTGACTTTGAAATTTCCTCTCTTAATCCCCAACCTTAAGACAGGTTGCTCAAGATTTTAAAATCCAATCACTGGACATTAAGAAACACATTAGCATCTTCCACACCTTTTGCCAGGACCAGGAAACTCATTGTGCAATCTATGAAGGCTCAGGAAATCTATTGTTTCAACCCCTGAAACATCCAATCCCTTCAGGTGTATTTGGAGGTATAAATGACCCCCCAAAAAATATGCCTCAGTGCACACAGATTTCAGTTCCAGGGGACACTCTGTCCCTCTGTGTGGCCACCCCAGATTCCTCCATCCACTCTGCCAGATTGACAACAGGACAGGTTGTATCACCCCCAACAAATCCTCCTAGAATCATA
The DNA here is from genome assembly GCA_030847615.1 of Gambelia wislizenii. Classification (NCBI taxonomy): domain Eukaryota; kingdom Metazoa; phylum Chordata; class Lepidosauria; order Squamata; family Crotaphytidae; genus Gambelia; species Gambelia wislizenii. The sequence continues at coordinate 223,212,011 of JAUMIR010000003.1, read as the reverse complement.
GAATCATAGAATTGTAGAGTTGGAAGAGACCACAAGGGCCATCCAGTCCAACCCCCTGCCCCTGGTACCATCTATCCCAAGGTTTGCCTATTGCCTTTCTATAGCCATGTGTAAATGTTTTCTATGTGAATGTGTGTGTGTTTGGTGTAATTTTTGAACTCTTTAATAAAAACCATACTTAATTTCACATGTGTGTGTATTCCATCCAGGCTAGTACTGGTAGACAAAAGTTTTCAAGATTCCCTTGTTTACCCCCTTTCACATAGCTAAAGTCGAGTTGTTGCTAATTTCCCCAACATATTAGAAACTCGATAATTTCTTGGAATTTTCCAAGGAGCATTTTGGGTAACAATGGGACTTGAGTATTCACAGATTTTGATATCCATTGGGGTCTTGGAACCAAACCCCAGCAAATATGAAGGGGCAACTGTAGAGAGATGAAGACTCAGAACTAGCCTTTATATACATCACAGGAAGATATAAAAGGTCCCAATTTGAGTCAGAAATATTCGTTCATTTCAGTTTCCTATTTTTCCAGTCTTAATTTTGGTTCGCTTCAAATTGTGTAAATTAAATTTGCCCAAAGCAATATAAGCATTTTGGTAGACATTTTTCCTAATACAGGTCACACCTTCTCATATCTAAGGAATCAATATTCACATGTTATGTGCCTTGACATCCCCCCCACCTTTCAATAATACATAATTGGCAATAGTTAATAATTTGGCTGGCTATGGTCCACCACGTGATTGGCAAGTAAACCAGGGACTCCCCAGATACTAAGGCTGGAGTTATGCACAACCTAGGGAGGGGCCTTGAAAATTCCTCAAACAGGTCATACTCAGGTCAAAGTTCTTCCTGAAGAACACCTGGAAATGCCATCTACTATCCCATCAAGGATAGCTGAGCACTCACTGTATGCAAAACAGGTTTTTCCTCTTTTCCCTAGATCACAGTGGAAGGTTCCCTGAGCCCCTTCAATTCTAAATGGCTAGCCCATTAACGATCATTAACATATCTGGAGAACCCTTTGTCCACTCTAGGGAAACTCCAAGAGACATTTATCTCACCCTGAATCTCATCCCTTCAAGGGAATTATTAAATATAAATATCACCCTAAAACACAGATCTCCTCCCTCCTAAGACGCTGTCAGTCTGTGTCACCAGTGTGCACAGTTCTTCTTTTTCTCATATCCACATCAGTCTATACAACTAGGTTGCAATTCCCACATGAATCTCTACTCCTATGATTGGTATAGTATAACCCACAATCTGCTCACTCTATTCCTCTATCCAAATACTCCCTACTTTCTTTGATAGTCTTGTGTGATTTCTTGAAGCTTGACTGTTAGTATGAATGTTAGATTAATTTTCAATAAAAATCATTTAAGTGTATGTTCTGGCTTGGAGTCTCCTCAGTTACTACTGGTATACATAGGTCAAAAGATACCGCATTTACCCAGCCTCTTGCTGCCATCTTGAGCTAATTAAAAATTCCCCATATTAGAATTCAGACATTAGTGTAATTCTCATGGACCCCACACAATTCGGGTAACACACGGTTTCACTTATCCATGGGTGAAAAAATAGGGACACATACCATAGAGTTGTGCTGGAAAATGCCTAGAAAGGTGCCCTCTCTCTCTAGAAATTGCTATGGCATATTTGTACCAGAAGTTCTTTTATTTTAATAGGGTTCATTATTATACATGGTTTCATTTATAAATAGTAAGTCCAGGAACATACCCCTCACAGATAAGAGAGGCTACATGGACCTTCAATGTCATAGCCAATTTAACCCAATACACACACACACACACACACACACACACACACACTGGGTAGCAATTTTGGGATGTTATTATTTTTTTTTACTAGTATACATTTTTAAATGTTTATTTATAACAAATACATTCTTTTTATTGGAGATCATCATTGTAAAATTGAGGAAGTACACATTTCTAAGAATATTGGTTTGCTTATTGGTCCAAAAGTATGATATCTGGATTACTTTATTAAAATGCAAAATGAATTTATTTCTTCTCCCACCTTCTTTGTCCTGTGGGATATTCTTTGTTTTTGTATGTTTACTGATTTATATCCCATCTTTCACCTAGGGTGAGGATGTGAGGCAGTTCCCAACACAATATCAAAGACTCAGACACAATACCCAGAAATCTGTTGGTGGGAAGCATTTGCACTTGCCCTTGTTCCAAGTGGTGGGAAGAGAAGGCAGATAATACCTGACTTCCATCAGGGCTGCAGCTTCCATGCCCATTTTCTTTCTGCTGCCACCATCTTCACTGACATAGTTACATTGGTGTAGTGCATCAACAACATTATGGCTGACAAACTGAATATTTTGGAAATAATGTAAGATTAATTATCCAATTAAAACACAAATTAAAACAACAGAGATGCTTTTAATAGTTATGATTTCAAAAAATATAGTGTATCTATTTTTAAAAATCCAGTCATAACAATCAGTTGCTGAAAAATCTTTGCTCGTTAGCTGTAAGGATCCAGTCAGAACTTCAGTTCACTCAGACAATAGCCACTAGTTAAAGTGTTTTATTGCAGAGGTAAAGATGTGAACAGGTCCAGGGATATTGGCAGAATTAGTTCACAGAAAGAAAGCATACGGTTTAAAATGAGGCTTGACCCATCCTCCCATCCTCCCCCGCTTTGTTCCCAAGCATCCAGACAGATGTGACCTTGGAGATGAAATACCCAGTCTCCAGGCTTCTGGGAACCTCAAGGTACTCACATTCCAGACCACCTCCCATCCATAAACAATTCACTGCCCTACAGCGCATGACAGGAAACTGGCTGGAGCCAGGCTAAGCAACACCTGGCCAAAGTTAGGACCCTGACATTCTGCTCCCCTGGGGATAGCCTCCCCCCAGGTAACAAACCTGAGGCCATCACAATAAAGAATACACCATCAACCCAGCTTGTCCAGAAAGCACCTATGAAAGGCCAGAAGCAAGCGAGGGGCCTTAAGATGTTCACAGTCCACCCACTCAGCATATCCCAGTGGCAGATGTTCCATTGCACAAAATACTGCAGCAGCCCTCAATGTAGTCTGGAGTCAGGATCTCACAAACCTCAAAGTGTTCATGCTCATCAGTCAACATGGGAGGGGGCGTCTCCATGGCAGGTCACCAGGTATCTGAATGAGAAGCAAGTTTCAGTAGACTGCAGTGAAAGACAGGATGAACACTATGATAAATCTTAAGTAATCCCAGTACAACCGCCACAGGGTTAATCACCCAGGTTACCATGAAGGGCCCCACATAATTAGGCCCCAGCTTCTTTGATGGTTGATGACATTTCAAGAACTTGGTGGACAAATAAGCCCAGTCACCTACAGCATAACTAGGTGCAGATGCCCTTTTTTTGTCAGCTTGATCTTTGTAAGCTGCTTTAGCAAAGTCTAGAGCAGACAAAATCTGCAGTCATGCATTTGTCATTTTCTCACTCCATTGCACCAGTGGCACTGGGTCCGACTTGGAGACCTCACCCATTGGCATAGGTTCTAACTCCCTCCCATAAATCACCTAGGATGTGTCTTAAGAAATATAATGGCAAAAAAGCCCAAATTAGGATTGTATGGAAGCCCCTTAGTAAACACAATTGTCAAGGAGAAATGTGCTCATCCTTTCTTCCAGCCCTGGGCATTTCAGCAATGATTCAATCAAGCAATTAAGTGAACATTCCACAATCTATTCCTACAGAAGTCTCTCCTATACCCCCTCCTGCCCAACATTGCAAGGTCGTTGCAAGCCCATCAATTTCTATCTCCCAGCAATTAAATTAATCAGTCAAGTTTCAGTTTCCTTTGTCTATACCATGGGGAAGCCATCTAGGCTTTGCCATAATCAGAGTACCCCTTCAGGATATGAAATAGGGTATAAGTATTAGTCCCCCAACAATAGCAAGGTGTGCCATAGTGGATGAACCCAGCCACTCTCTTTCCCAGTGCACCCCGGATCAGAACCTCCTGTGCCACCCTCAGACATGTATCTTTGCTGCACATCAAGATTGGTAACTATTGCCCTATATTCCTGAATGTCTCCCTCTATCTATTCTTTCTGTCTTACTCTGCTATAGCCCTGTGTGGTTTTGAAGGACATGTGTTGTGTATGAGTTCACAATGTTATATTCACCAAAACTGCTTTGCAGCATCCAGTCAGAACAAATCCAAACCATCTTATTAGTAAAATGCTCTGCACAGTGAGCTAAGTTGTCTCCATTTTCCTTTCATAGACAAGAATGTAGCATGCTGGATGACTCTGAGAAGACATAACACTCATGTTTGGTGTTGGTGTTGTTTTCTGCCAGTACTGCTGTACCCTAAGACATGAGGGTGCTTTTGAGCCCCACCAACGATGCCAGAATCTCCATTATTTTCTGTGGGAATTATTATGGGAATTATTAGCACAAAAGGAGGCCTGAGAGTGGGGGGAGGATGGGTCAAGCTTCAAGACCCTGGGAGGTGATTAGCATGGACTATATTGTGGACTTGTCTGAAAGCAAGAAAAAGATGGTAATATGGGTGGTAACAGACATGTTTTCAAAAGAGGCACATTCTGCACAGCAACTGGCCAAGCTATTTGTACAGCATGTATTTAGACTCCATAGTGCTCCCACCAAAATTGTGTCTAATGGGGGGTGTAACTCACTTCACAGTTTTGGTGGGCTTTTATCAAACTCTTGGGAGTGGAGCTAGGACTCAGCTCCTCCCATCACCCTCAGAGCAATGGAAAAACTGAAAAACTGAACACAGTGTTAGAACAGTACCTGAGGTGTTACATTAACTTTCAACAAGATGACTGGATAGACTTGATGCCTTTTGCTGAGGCAAAACAAAACAAAACAAAACAAAGTGGGAGAGTTGCCTCAGTCTCTTGTTCTTTGGTAGATCAGTTGATATATACAAGAGAGAAGCTCTCTGCACCCTGTGAGCAGAATCAAGACAGAGGTCCTTTCTGAGTAGGCCTTGGCCAGCTTAGCTTCTGCTTAAAACAATTGCAGTGAGAGCACTTATATTTGGATGCTCCCTGTTTTGAATTGTTGTCCCACTTTTTTTTTTTCACCAGTAGCAAAATTCTCTTCTGAAAGAACCCCTGAATTTTTATTCTATATCAGTAAAGGATTCAAATTTCCACTATGGCACAAGGGAGAGAAACCTAATCCAGATTTTCAGTGGTGCAAATTCAGCCAGCAGATGGTCTCATGGCATCCAGCGCTTCCCAAAAGCCCCTTTCCTTCCCAGCTGCTTAGTTCTAATCAGAGATAACATGGGGAAGCCCCCCACAACCCCAGTTGGAAGGTCCAAAACTTTGGACATTACTTCTTTAAAGTAATTAGCTGAAAAACTTTTAAGAGGCTGTGCTACCATTTTCAAATGCTTCTTATTTTTCTTTTAAATGTATCATTTAAATTGTTTTGAATGTTATTGAAAGTTTAGTTTCCATTTTAATGATAATTTTTATATGCCCCCCCCATTGAATCGTGAAAACTAAAGAAAAAGGAAGGAGAGGAGGAGGAGGAAGAATGAGAAAATTCCAAGGCCCCAAATGGAGGCATTTTAAAGTTGTATACTGTCTACATTAGAAGAAGGAACTTATTCCTAATAAATAGTATGTGTAAGCAGTTACTTCCATGTTCTGGCGATGATGAGCAGGGTTGTTGGAGGTTAGGAGAGAATCTAATCAGTGATCAGGAATCAGAGATAGGAAGGTGCAATTGAAGAAGATGATCAGGATGGGGAAGCATGAGCAAAGCACACTCAGTTGTCATTTTAGGGGCTACCTGCCTGCACCCAGCTTCACTTTCTCATCATCCTCTCCATTCAGGGAAGAAGAGAGGAGGGGAGGAGAGAAGACTGGAGCTGAGAGGCAGGATCTTGGCCTGAGGACTCAGCTTTCTATATGGACCTAGTTTTGCTCTAGCCTTCCCTACATGGCAAAGCTACAGACAGCACCTTTGACAGAGAGCCACTGACATCAGGGGGCATAACCACAGCCCCTGGGGTCATCCTACCTGTGGGAGCTCATGTGTGTGTATGTGTGTGCGCGCGCATGTGCATACAGCCTTTCCCATTAAAACAGGAAAGTGGAGTACTGTAGTTGGGGACAGCAAAATGTGTTCCCAACCTTGGGTAACCTGATTAATTCTCCCAATGTGTCATGCTATACAAAGTGGCCATTTCACTACATGCCATTTGGACACACTGGAGTTCATGTAGTGGTGAAGCCATCCATCTATGCACACCTCATCAGTCATAATGATGGGCACTTTGTTAGTAAAGATAGGCTGACACTGGCATTTATAAGTACAAATGAATGCTTCTATGCAATCTCTATTAGAAAGTAAACTTAGGAAGTAGAATTATTTTAAGCAGATCTACATGTATACAAAGGGAATTGGAATTGTTTCTGTCTTAATTTCAGGCCTTTTTCAGCAGCATGACATTTAGTTTTCATCCTGGAGGAATTCATTCCAGGAAAAAAAAGGTTTTATTATGGAGAAGTGTATCTGTTTAATGACCCTGAGGTCATGAAACTTTTTTATATGTATAAAGTCATCTTATGTATGTTAAACAATGATGTGTGTGTTTTTTAAAGAAAATATCATTAAGTATTTTAAAATATTAATTTATTAAGGAATAAATCAAAAAAGTTTCTCCCCTGTGCCTACTTTTGTGATGTCCTTTGAATTTCATGGAGTATAGTAAGAAGGAAAAAAACAGAGGATTTTTGCATAGTGTAACTGGAAACAAAGAAATCATTCAAACTTTGGTTCAGGCTATGGATAAATACATTTCAGAAGAAAGGTTAGGGGACCAATTGGGTAATGAAAGCCTCTACAATAAGCACCAAACCTCTACAATCAAGTTGGAGTGATTGGTGTCCTCTATGCCTAAGCGTGGGAGGAAAGATAGAGCATAAATTGTATAAAGCATTCTAACCCTACTCACCATCATCGATTTCACTGCAACCCAGATTTCATAGTATTAAGCCATCTAACTCATTAGGGAATCCAAAACCTTATCAGTCCTTTTATCCATGGCTGAAAACAACAGTTTATATCACAATGTACCTGTGAATGAAGTACATTGGTTGATATAGGGTCCACCTTTACCAAATAAATTTTATGCTGGTATGGATCCAATCTTGTTTTCTAAAAGAGGAAGTCAAACCAGTTTCTACCAGGAGGTGACAGCAAGTCAGCTTTGAAAAAAGTAGGTTTTGAGCTGAATTATAGAATTTGAGGGACCTGACATTTTTGTTGATATGCCTGGCCATCCTATAGAAATGCTTCAGACTTTAAAATGTGCATTGAGCTTCTCAGGTTCATGAAATTCAACTGGTTTTGTATTCCCTGATGGTTCCTTGTGCATTACTGGATGGAAAATCAATCCATTTAGGGTCCTGGTCCCCTACAAAAATATCAAATTTTGCACTTCCCAAGAGAAGACTTCTGATGCAGTTTAGTGAAGGGGAAAATGTACATTTGAAAAATACATGTTAGTAAAAAATTGAAAAATATGCACAGCTGTGATTTAATCAATATGGGAAATCTGTTAAAATGCATACCTTAGGGGGAAAAAACGGTATGTGGAAAAGGGTGTAAGAAATGTGTATTCACCTACCAAAATACGCACTAATTTCTGGACAGGAATGGGGGAAAATTTCACAAACCAATACAGAGCTCAAATGGGACAAAATACATGTGTGGGATTCTGAGAAGTGAAAAACGAATGAAATGGACATATTTTTGCTTCCCTAATCACAGGTGGATTAGACTTGATGGATCAGAAATGGTGTAGTCCTGTGAAAGCTGGTGGCATCCTGTGCATGAATATTGCAATGCGAGCTGCAGAGAGCCTTAGAAATGAATGTTAAGGCCATGACTCAACATCTGTAAGGAGCATATATGAAATTTCCTTACACCAAGCCTGGTATATCTTCTTCCATATTTCCCACTCTGCAACTCTCCTGATTTTATACAGAAGGTTTTACCATCCCTACGAGGAGATGCCAGCAATGGAACCTGACACCTTCTGTATATGCTCTGCCACTGAGCTATGCCCATTCCTTGAGCTATTTTGGCTGGGTGGCCCTGAGGTGGCAAATAAAGCTGTATTGACCTCTAGTGGAGCCTCTCTGGAAGAAGAGCAGAAGGAGGAAGAACAACAAGCTTCTTTGCCCAGGCTGCACAGTTAGCTGATATTTTCAGACACAAGTCTTTCACCCACACAGCATGGCATATAGCATGGATTCAAATGTGAAATCTTTCCAAATGTGGGAAGTAGCCCTTAGCAAGCAATCTTAAATTGCTACTGGTGGGTGCTGGCTCCCCAGCTATATTTTTTAATAAAGTACATGAAAATGTAGCCCAAAGCACACATGCTGTTTCAGTTCAACTCCAGCTCTTTATAAACTTTTATTATCAAGCATAGCCTCTCTCTCTGATTTAATCATGTGTGCTGTACTGAATAATCTTTAGTTTAATACAAATTTTACCATGGAAACAATGTAATCTGCCAGAGACTGTGGTCACATTTTTATGTTAATTCTTCTCTCTGTCTCTGTGTTCTTTTCCTTTCTTGGTCTAAATTTTTAAATATCTTTTTTTAAAAAACCCTACTTTTTTATCTGCTTAGCGACAATGGTGGCAATGAGTGTATGTGTTGGTGAACTTGCTTTCTCTGGTTAGAAGATGGAGTAAAAATGAATAGTTTAAAACATTGTGTTGTACAGTGTGTCTCAATGTCAGGGTTTTGCAGCACTGGGTCTGGATATGTTGTTAGATTGCAATCCATCGGGTTTTCTTCCACTTCATGGTTTAAAAAAGGCCTGTATTGGGCCTAAAATAGTCCAGAGCTAGGATTGTCAGAGTGAAAACTGGAGAGGTTTCCTGTGTTAGGATTTTGGGACATGCAGTCCAAGTACTGTAGATTTATTCTCTAAAGAGCTGAGGCTGAGATGTAACAGTTTTCAAGGTTTGTAAAACAAGAGCTCTGAGCAAATGGCAGTTTGCAAGCTTAGCAATTTTATCAATATTAACTGGGCCCAGGAGCAAAGCTGGGTGGGACTGAGCAGAGAGCTAAGCAGTTCTACTTTGGATTTTAAAATGTGAGGATGTGTTCTTTAGGATCTCACATTGAGAAGATGTGTTTTTCTTCTAAAAGCTGTATATATCTGTAAATATATTCTTTATTATGTTCAAGTAAAGAACAAGATTGATTTTAGACACAAGCCTGTGTGTCTGAGCCTTTATTTCTGATTCCTGAAGGAACAACACTCTGCTGTAATTTCTTGCTGCCTGAGTCCTGTTTGGGTTTTCAGTGCGGGTTCACACCTGACATCCTCTGTCTTTAATGGCTATCTAGAAGGAATTTGAGGTCCTGTCTACACGATGAAAAACATCCGTATGGCATTCAAAAGATCAGTGATCTGTACATACAATTGTTCAAATACAAATGTATCATTCAGAAGGGGCGGCACAAATTCCCTGATAAAGTCTGGCAGTTTGGCGTTGAGAAAAAATTCCGGATTTTAGGGATTAATCCACGTGGCTTCCGGATGATTGGTTGTTTATACACTCCTGTTTGCACAGATATGAAAAGGAGTGCAATCTGATTGGCTGACTGGGTAGAGGGGGTGGGACTAGGAAATAGGAAAAGGAAATGTTGGATTCCCACCTTGGTGAGGGTCCAGTAAGTCCATGCTATGTTTTTTCGTGTTTATATATAATTATTAAAACATAATCACGGATGATTGGATCACAGGCACCTTTGTAAATAAATTTTAAAAAGTGTCAGGAGATTTAACACCACCACTTGGATCACTCACTCTGGCCAGGTGGGCAAGGGGGGGTCATATGGAGTTTAGGGGGGGGGTAAAAATCATGTAGGCAGATTGTACACATTCAAACAGCTGCTTTTTTGAATTTTTTAACCCCCCCAACAGATTTTTTTCATCATGTAGACAAGGCCTGAGACAGTGTTGTTTGTTCCTGGTTGCATGACAAGCAACTCCTGTTGAAATCCCCTCTTCTACCCTACCATTTAAGGTACAGAAGCCCTCTCCAATTTTCACTCTGTCAACCCTAGAGCTATGGTTTGGTGGAAATAAAGATAGGTATTTCACAGGAACTCAACGCACACCTGTGAATATCCCCCAGGATCTTCAACAAAGTCCAGGAATTCATACTGGTTCTTTGATTCTTTGGCAGGCTTCTCAATGTGGAATGTATAAAAAGGGTGAGAAACATGGATTTAGAAGTATAGAGAGTACCTTAAGACAAAAAACCAAATACCTCTGCCACAGTCCACATGAGGGCATTAATTCCTATTATATTCAGCAATCAGTTCATTTTTTTTACATTAAATAAAAAGGAACCTTACTAAATCTCCTGTTATGTAAGTAGATTAAAAAGTTTAGAAAGCCATGAATTGCTTGATACTCAGCCTGGAAGATATGGCTGAAATGATGGTAATCGAGCAGACACAATTGTGAAAGAATATTATCCCTTTCCTTTCCTTTCCTTTCCTTTCCTTTCCCTGCTTAGATATACAGGCTGATTCTCCCTTATCCAGAATTCCAAAATCCAAAATACTCCAAAATCCAAAATTGTCTATATGTGTGGCTGAGATAGTGCCACCTTTGCTTTCTGATGGTTCAATGTGCACAAACTTTGTTTCATGAAAAAAAATATTTAAAACATCGTGTATAAAATTACCTTCAGGCTATGTATATAAGGTGTATATGAAACATAAATGAATTTTTGTTTAAACTTGGGTTCCATCTCCAAGATATCTCATTATGTATATGCAAGTATTCCAAAATAAATAAAAATAAAAATAAAATCTGAAATATGGAACATTTCTGGTCCCAAGCATTTTGGATAAGGGATACTCAACCTGTACAATCAAAGGCACTATTTAGGAGATCAGTTGCGAGGGTTAGGACAATTCTGTCTATACCTATCTCAGGTCTTGTGTACACTAGTGAAAAACCCTGAATCCTCTCTGCCCACACCTGAATCTGGCCCAATAATGCCACACAATGTGCAGCCTTATCTCTGAATCTGGTGTGATAGTGCCACATGATGTATGGCCATATCTGTAGCAGGCTTGGGATATACCACTTAAATCCAGGTTTAGACAACTCAGTTTGCTGGAAGCTCTGGAGAAAACTATTGTGTGAACAAAGCATCTGCACAGGATTTGGGGTCGGTGGGGAGGCAGGACAATTGCTGCTTGACAGGTGCCACCATTTCCCCCCTCCTCAGCACTGCCGCCACTGGCTCTTCCTTCCCAGTGTGTGGTTGCTCATTATGAGGTCAGAGTGAGTGCGTGTGCCAGGTGCATCTGCTCATTCTGACCTCAGGATGCTGAGAAGGCAGAATCATGTGTGCGTCCATTCATTCAGAGGACAGCGCAAGAATGTGCACCAGGGCATTTTTGCCCCACTCCTTCTGAATACATTGAAATGATATGGGATCCCATTGAAACAAAAGGTATTCCCTTGAATTCTGTGAGGAATATTTTCACCGTTTAGACAACCCTGAGGTCTGCTGGAAGAGCCCTTCACTGTGTTCCAGTGTGAAACGTTCTGCGATAGTACCTCCCCTTAGAGGTGTCATTCTAGCATCAAGTCAAAACATAAGTGTTTTCTTAAAAAACAACAAAAACAACAACACCAAAACACACCTTTGTGGCTTAATTGCTTTTATCCAAATATGCCCATGCATTATGGTTTTAAGTTGTTTAAAACGATTTTAACTGAATTTCAATGACCTTGTTTGACCCTCAAACTGTTTAATTTGCTTTTAGTCCCTTGTTGTTTTACCATTCTATCTAACTGGTTAAACTGATTTTATCATATACCAGACTTACAAATATTTAAATAAATAAGCAAGCAAAGAAGGAAAGAAACAAACAATTCATGTCTCTAATGCTCTTTGTATATTTTAAAGCACTGCATAAATGCAGCATATTCATTTTTTCATGGTTTGATTTCTTCCATTTTGTTTATTTCTCTTTATGCAACTCACTTTTGTTGTTCTTGTTGTTTCCTGAAGAATTCTTCAGTGAATCTGGCCAAGAAACAGGAGACACAATACTTGTTTTTCACTGCCAGAAAGATGATGGACACAAAAGGGAGTGCTCCTTTTCATTGCCCCCAATGTTCCATGCTGGGTGTTAATTTGCTAAGGTATTTTCTAAACTACTTCTAAGCACTGAGCTGTGCTTTCTGGAGAAGCGTTTATGAAGAGCTTTGGAAGAAAAAGGACCACTGATAAATGTTTATTCAGTGTTTCATGTTTGATCTCCCCCTCCCTGCCCCATACAATCTTTATACCAAAGCTGGAATCTATTTTCTGTGACTACATATAAATGCAGCACACGCTCAGCGGCCTAACAGATGCCATCTGTAAAAGCATTTACTTTAAATTAGTGGAATAAGTAATCAAAAGGGCTTTGTACTTAATGCAGAACTTTTGGTGACTATTAAATGCTCATTAGTGGGTGTTTTTGCTGTATGACTGTCAGAATCAGCAGGACGTTTATGATAGATTTCCTGAGTAGGTCAAGATTGAATATGATTTTACAACTTAAATAATATAAATGAATGCAGGTTATTTCAGCATCTCCAGATGTTCTCCAAACTCACCCCAAACACATACACAAAAAAGCTAGCAGCCAATTTAACCCAAACACATACACACACACAAAAAAAGCTCGCAGCCAATTTAAATTTTGCAACCATATTACAGTGCAGGTTTCTCTTTTAGACATGCAGCAATCCCCCTTCCTCCTCAAGCGAAAACATTTCACAAATGTTACAAAAAGGGGGAAGGCAGCTAGTTATGTCTGTCATTTAAAAAACCGAAAACACATCTATACAGATCCTAACCCAAAGATGCACAAGGGACAGATCCACATGAACAATGTAGTTTGTGTTTCCTCCCCCCCTCTCTAAAAAACAAAACAAAAAATGAAACCAGTTACAGCCCTGTCCTGCATTGCAAGTATTTTGCTTTTTAAATTATATGTATATTTAAAAAAAAAAACCTATTTGGGAAGATCTATTTGGATCAGGCTATAAAATCTTTCTAGTCTGCTTCCTTTAACTTAAACAGGTCTGCTGCTCTAGAGTAAAGCAAGTAATAGCCATCTTCTCAACTAAGTGACTGTAAACATTTGGAATAAGTTCTTCTCCTTGGATAGATTTGTTCTCCAAAATGCTATTTTTGAATGGCATTTCCGATTTGTGTGTGTGTGGAGATTTTCAGACAGCATTTAACAGTGCCTACCGCGGGATGAGGTCCCGGGAGAGGAATGGTGCTCTTGCGCGGCAGGGGGGTCATTTTTGGATGACACCGTCCCTCTTCCGGGATCCTTCGTTGCACGTCCGTGAAGCTTTGGAAGCGGCCGCGCCATATTTTAAGCACGGAAGTTTCCCATGCTTAAAATATGGCGCCACCGCTTCCAAAGCTTCACGGATGTGCCACGAAGGATCCAGGAAGAGGGACGGCGGCGTCCAAAAATGACCCCCTGCTGCACAAGAGCGCTGTTCCTCTCCCGGGACCTACTCCTGTGGTAGGCACTGTTGAACGCTGTCTGAAAATCTCGTGTGTGTGTGTGTGTGTTCCATTCTGCTGGCTGGAGGATTCTGAGAAGGTGTTCCCCCCAAAACTTACTTTCCCAAGCTCTGATCAATACTGTATGTGCTTAAGTCCCTTGGTTCCCACCACCTGCCAGGGTTTCTGATACAAAAAGAGCAATTAAATTAAGAACAACATCTTTGCCTCTGATTTGTGTAACAAGTTATGATCAGGAGTGTTCCCTCCTATTAGTCAATCCCATAATGCTCCTGTTGTTAGGAACCATTCCTTGCTTCTCAGCATGCAATCAAATCATTTCAGTATCAAGAGATTATCAGACACATCAAAAATAGCATTATAATGACACCATGAGATCGCAAAAGGGCTTCCTTCTCAGATGATGTCATGCCTGAGCATTATGTAAGTGTTCTGCTGCCATTATGAGGGAGTTCTTTTTTATTGCTGGGGAGAAGTCAAAAACTGATCTTCCATAGCGTTTGTCTTCTGGATTTTCATATGTTCAAGAAGGTGTTCATTCTGCTAGCATGATTCCAGCATCAATGGGTGGTCCCACCAGAACACTTCTGGATGTGAATGAGAAAACTAGGTACTGTATATTCTTTTTATGAACCTCCCTGTCTTGCTTGCAAGTTTCTAAATGTGTATCTGTGCTTTTTTGAACATTTTCTTTTTTAATTTTTGTTGTTTTGGGGCTTTTTAGCACACTCGCATCTTCTTGCAAGACATACCAAAATCTCATTCACTGAGAAACGTGAAAGTGAGTGGCACAAGCACTTGTATTGCTGGATTCTTGGGGTGATTCTGTATCATTATCACGGCAGCATGCAAAAATGTGTGCCATTGTGCCCGAACACAAACACTGTAAAATATAGTGCCATAATCATGTTTTTAGGCACCCGTCTGATAATCTTCTCAGTGTGGATGGCTAGTAATTCCTCCTTAAAGGTGTTAATGCAGCTACATAGTTGTACCATGATTATGGAAATAGACCTGGAGTGAACTGAGTGTATTCAGTATTTTAACTAAGAAAGGAAGATGTATCAGAATGACATGGAATGAAGTGAGTACACACCCTATAAATTGTAGTTATAACAAAAACTGGCAGAATTTTACTTCCCATTCCTTGAGAAGTAGTCATTAATTTTTGTATGTGTGTCAGGGTGGGGGAGAAGGGCATTTGTTGTTGGCAGAATTTTTATAAATATGTTTTAACTGCTTTAAAAAAGAGCTACAATAAGTCCCTTCTATATTCAAGTCACTTTGTACCTTGGAACTTCCTACATATATTCTTAGAAGGTGGCTTGGGTCAAACAATAAAGAGCAAAATTTGACCTTTTGATTTCTCCTGCAGGGCAAATGTTAGATGGATAGAATCCCTAGGGGGAAAATAGTCTTTTTGAACCAAAGCTAACCCTCAGCATCAACAACACAGCTGCACCCTTGGGCATTTTTTTAATGCAATACATCCTTCAACATGGAGCTTGCTTACCTGTAGCAGGGGGAAAAGCCCACATGGACACATGAGCATGACAAGTATGTTAATGGTGGACACATTTCTATTTTTTTCTAAATAGGTATAGCCATAAAATTTACCAACAATATTGTGAACAACCACTGTGAAGGAACAGCTACTGTAAATGCCAGCAAAGTGTAGACAACAATCCTTTTAATATAAGGAAGGGGTGGATTGTGAGCCACATGTGGCCTCTGAAGACAATTTTTGAGGCCACCAACACCTCACCACCACTCAAACTAATTTAAAAAAAGAAACCTCAGAAACACCCTCCCACGTCCTCTTATGGGGTACAGGAAGAAATCCCACCATTTCTCCACCAGCCTGTTTTATACCCAGCAAAGCCATTTTTACTGGCTTTGTGTGTGTGGGGGGGGGGAGGAGGCAGGTAAAATTGCCCCTGACATTCCCTAGGGTTTTTTTTTTTTTAAGTAAAAAGAATTGGGTGTGGGGAACTTTGCAGGCTGACATGGAAATGAAGAGACCAGAAACATTTTAAAAATGGGTTGTAAAAGGTCACTTTATTTAACTATTACCTATTTAAATATTTTCCAATTGATCTGCAGTGGGAGAGAAACCTAGTGTGGGAATTGTTGGAGCAGGAGGTCAGCTCCAAAAACCCCTCCCCAACCTCCCTTGGGCAAAAACATCTGAACCCCAGGGAGAACCCATAAACTGGGTTGCTCCCCAGCCAGCCTGCATTGGGAAGGCCGACCCAAAAGTCCCTCCCCAATTTGCAGAAATTAAAGGGAGAGTTTATCCCTCAGGCCAGCCCCAAAGATGTCACTTCCCCCACCCCTCTGTTCACAGGACCTAAAGGGACAGTTCGAGATCCTTCCCTTCACCTCCGAAAGGGGGGAGGTGCCACAGGTGCACAAACTACCAAATCTTCCCTCTATCTGCCAAGTGACTGCCTATTTAAGACACCACCCTAAGCCAATTATCGAGTCCACATCCACAGTGTGGGGTAGGCCAAACAACAGCGACAACAGGAAATAGTGGAAAAATTCCTACCTGGCCTTGAAGCAACCAACTACATCACACTGGTTTAGCAGTGAGAGGGTGGGGCAATCTTTGTTGAAAAGGAGGAGGTGGAAGGTGGTAGGGCCTTAAATATTGGCCTCTTCTGAATGGCACTGCAAATGGATTCCCTCCAGTGGACGTCTGTGCTGGTACTGGGGCCCTAATTGTGAGGAGAGGCGGTTTGCAGTCATCTCAGGATGAGTAGGTGTTGACTTAGCCTTAAATAGCTGATTCAATGGGTTTAATTCTAGTTGGAACTACCAATAAAGTTCTGGAATTTGTGTCCAATATACAGTGATATCAAATAAAAGAAAATCTTATAGAGTTCCATTTAGTCAAGTAATTCATATTTACACTTCTCAGAGTGTTGATTCATATATGCATGAACATAATAGAGATGGTTTCCTTTTTAACAAGAACTTACCCAATTTGTACTTGGCACAAATCAATATGCAAACAAGAACACTTATTCTATGATATTTCAACATCTCAGAATTTAGTGGTGTAGTTCTCTGAACCAATACCTCTGCATATTGTGGAAAGAATAAAGGAGCATATGTTGAGGTATATACAGAGAAACAAAAAGGTGACAGACAGGCAGACAGATAAGTAAATAGACAGACAGATTTATTTAAACAGATTTTCTTTTATGCAAACATACAACACTGAGAGCTAATTTCTATATACTGATGAGCACAAAACCCAGCTTCCATGAATGTCTACCTGTACCCTGTAGCATTACTAAGGCCAGTGTCACACCTCCCTGTAATGCCGCCACTGGCTGTAGTATTACAGAAGAAGACATGTGCAAGATTGTCTGTAATTACATTGTGATAATTGTATATTGTATTGGTGTATCCCACCCCAATCCTGAGGGGAGAGGTTGGCAATAAATAAGTATTATTAAGTATTAGCCATCCTGTTTGACTATTAATTTCTCCCTCATTTTCTAATGCAGAAGGAAGAAAAGTTAACTCAACCAATAATCATCAGAAGGACTACTTGGCTAGTGCAGCATTTACCAACAAGTGATAGGAAGCTGCTCATGTAAGCTGCTTTTGTGATCATGAAACTCATAAACTCATAATACAGGAATGCTTAACAATATAACAAAATCCCTTGATGATTCAGGCAAGCATACCCTAGGACAATGCAAGTAACTTTATCTGGATTGTAACCGGAAATAAATATTTTATTACATTCAAGTAAGTACATGCTGAAGAAAGTGTGATTTGAGGACTCATACCAATGAATGGAACATCTAACAACTTCAGGGTGAATCCTTTAAATCAGTGCAGGGAACTCCTTTTGGCCCAGGGATCCAATTATAAGTTGAGGATATTCCTGGGGGCCATATCCCAGCAGTGGGTGTGGCCAAAGGGGCAACACAATGGCAGAACAGCTGGAGCCAAACCAGAGACCTTCTGTTTGGCGAGAGGGCTAAGTATACAGTATAATTTAGCACTTTGGTCATATTATCATTATGTGCCTTCAAGTCACCTGCCAACTTATGGTGACCCCATGAATTTCATAGGGTTTTCTTAGGCAAGGAATTCTCAGAGATGGTTTTGCCATTTCATTGTCTTTGCCTATATTATTAGTATTAGTTCATTTTATCCCATTAAAAATCTGTGTGCCCATATATCTAACCTCATTATGAAATCATTAACATTATTCTATTCTGATCAAACTTAACTTAGAAACTGCCCCATCTCCCATTTAAAGTCTACAAAGATACCTTTTAGAATAAGGTTTTTGGCTGTTTGATGTAACCTTTCTGCAGGGTATAAGCCAGAGTTTTCAGACTACAGAACACTGGATAGATGTCTCTACAATCTCCTGCTAGCTGGCTGCCACAATGTATGTGAAACTGTCAACTGCCATTTTTCTCATGAGACTAGTTAAATTAAAGCTGGTAAAGATTTACACTACCCAAGTAGCCTTTCCATTATCCATTATTCCATTATTATTGACATGCAGTCTTACAACAAGTGAACTAAATCCAATATGATGTTGTCACATATCATGGAATTTCTCTTGCAGCACTAGGAGCTGCCCAAAACATAGCTCCACAAGCTTTTTCAATGCAGTTTTTCGGGGTAGGGGTAGGGGTAGGGGTTAGTGTTGACCACACTAACACAGTTCAGAGGATGCTACTGATCCAGCAGTAGACATGCAACATTGGATATAGTTCAATGAATTTCTGCACTGTTTTGGTCTATCTCAGCACTTGATGGCTTCTTCTAATGGATAAGTGTGCTAGACTAGAGCTTGTTACTTCTTGGATTGCATCTCCAAGAAGCACAGACATCTTTGGGGAATTCAGGAAAGTAACTCTTCCAAGCTTAGAATGTACCCTCAAACCCTCTGTAGCATGCACAGGTCTGCTAGCAAATGCACAGACCAGGCAATATCCCTGGCAGACTAACAATAAGAAAAGATTAACTAAAGGTGGAAACTATGGCACTAAAAATGCTACTAGCAATATATAACTCTGGTTCTGTCTGATTCTAAGTTTATGTATGTCTACAATTTTCCTGTAAATACCATCATCTTCCATCTATTAAACACAGAGGTTAATTAAAGGGGAATCCACACTACACAAATAATCCAGGTTGAAACTGGATTATTTGCATGGCTTATTCCTATGGAATCCTGGGAGTTGTAGTTTTACAAGGTCTTTAGCCTTCTCTGCCAAAGAGTGCTTGAACCTCACCAAACTACAAATCCCAGGAGTCTATAGGGACGAGCCATGGAAATAATCCAGTTTCAACCTGGATTATTTCTCTAGTGTGGATGCCCCCTAACATACAGTGCAATCTGATGTGCATTTTCACACTGAAGTAAGGCAATGGAAGCTTGTTACCAGCAAGTATGTATACTTATCACCAGTGAACTTTCCCACAAATATATTTTATTCAATTTATTGGCTTTCTAGACAACAGAAACTTAACTAGTACATTGCTCTATTTTAGCTAGAGAAAAAGTAAACAGGAGCCAACTGCAATTAACTTTTTAGTTAAACAGAAACAAAGTCTTTCCCACTACAGAACATCACCAACACTAATAGTAAATAGTAAATGTCTGATTCCCAAAGCTTTGATTTTTGTCTCACAGTCAGTTTTGGAATATCAGATCTGAGACCCACAATAGCTGAATTTGAAGCAGCATGCATATTCCTCATGACAAACAGGAATCTCCTAGCACCATATTCTGAGTTGACTTGTCAAAGATGGACTGGAACCACTGTAATGTCTCATGTCCCACCCCAGAGAAGCAGCCCAGATGGGTACTATGGGTGATGGCATCAAAAGCCACTGATACATCCATCAGAACCACCAGGGACACACTTCCCCTGTGCAATTCTAGATGTAGGTGATCCCTAAAGTGACCAAAGTAATCTCCATCCCATAACCATGCTTGGAGCCAGATTGAAATGAATCCAGAGAATCTGTCTCATCCTGGCACCCTTGCATCTGGAAGTTCACCAGACACTCTACAACTAAAGTACAGAATCAGGAGAGTGGAAGATGATGATGGTTTTGATGATGATGATGATACTCTATATCACATGTTAGGTACTCTGTATCATATGTGGGTTTCATGTAAGAAGTCAAGCAGTTTTGGATAGGCATGATTAATTTCAATATGCCAATGATATGAAAGAAAGTGATTTTTTGTGAAAACCTATTATTATTTTCAATATTCACAATGGATAATGAGCATTTAAAAATAAAGAGCTAAGACATATGATGTTCATAGTAGCAAGACAAGAAATTGCATGTTGTTGGAAAATTGCAAAAGACTCAAGTGTTAATAAATGGTTAAGCCAAGTTTGGCACAACACCTTAATGGAAAAGTTAACATGTACTGTTAAGTCAATAAGAGAATATAGGAGGGAATGATAAATTTTGAATAACATAATATCCATTTCCTCAGCATGAAAACGCAAACAAAGAAATAATAGGACCACAAAGTCAAGTCACTCATCTCTGGTTATATACACACACACACACACACACACACACATATATATATGAAACAGACAATTATACAGTTGTCCCTTCATATTTGCTGGGGTTTGGTTCCAGGACCCCCTGTGGATACCAAAATCTGTGAATACTCAAGTCCCATGATATGCAATGGCATAGCAAAATGGTGTCCCTTATATAAGATGGCAAAATCAAGGTTTGCTTTTTGGATTATTATTTTTTTAAGAATATTTTCAAGCAGTAAATACTTAAATCCATGAATACTAAATCCATGGATACGGAGGGACAACTGTACTTGCAAAGACCTAAAGAAGAAATATGATTTGGAAAAGTAGAGAACTGGTAAACTGTAACGAATGGTGCATTTGATATAGAGAAGTAACACCATAATGTTTTTGTTTTGTTGTGCTTTTTGTTTATATTTTCTGTCTTTGTTTCTGCCTTTGTTGCTTTGTTGTCTTTGTTTCTACCTTTGTTGTTTAGTTTTATTTGAAATGTGATGTTGATGTTATTTTTTGTTGGATTAGTTGAAATGAATTTTTTTTTTAAAAAATGCACAAAATCTTGTAATCTTGCCTAGTGTGAAGAAAATTTACTTGACTCTTCCTTCTTACATGCAAAAAGAATACAAGCAAAGATTTACTTTTGTATAAAATAGACATCCTTCTTAGGCAGTTCCCCACAAATCTAGCCTTCATTTGTACTAGACTTCAGCTTTCATGGCTGGCAGCTAAACATTTCTTATCATTTGTTAATTGCTGTGGCTCACAGGGCTGTGTACCTCCTGGTTTTGTAGAGTACTGTACTGATCCTTTAAAACTCATTTAATTCCATCCATATATACAAAAACTTAAATGGAAAGAAGATTCATCACACTCTTCTGCTAGCAGGAGGTGACATTACAAAGACAAACTCTCCTTTAATCCTAGCTGGAATGATAAAGCCAGGAGGAGAGGGTCATCCTATCACATTCTGTCACTTATGCTTTTTCTTGATGTCTTTTTTTTTGGGGGGGGGGCTCACTGCAGTACCTGCATTCACCATTCCTGAATTCTTGTATTTCTGCATACTATTACACTGTGCAACAGTGCATGGAGACCTTTACTTCTATATACTTTTTGTTTTCTTTTTGCATTTCTGGCAATGTTGGAAGAATCACATTGTTTCTTGATACCAGGAGTATCTGGGTTGTGGCCACCAGAAAAATTCAGAGATGAAAAAGGAAGCCATTTTCACACTGCTATCATAAAGATGTGAGAAAGATGTGTTGGGGTGTGACTTGCAAGCCTTTGTTGGATTATGTCATGATGTCAGGGAATGGTGAATGTTGCATTGCAAATAATCTAGCAGATCTGGCGGGAGAAGAATGCCACCTGAATTCACCTGTTGCAGAGCGTGAGGGATGAGGAGAACATGTCTCCTTCCTAACAGAGACATTTTCTGCAGCATCTTGGGGGTGGCTGCAATAATACCCTTCTGCCTTGGACTATTAGAAGTGGCTACAGTGCCCTTTTGTCTCCAGAGTCTTGTCAGTTACTACAACAGTTACTCTTTTGCCTCAGTTGTTACTATAGTTTCCCTTCTCCTCAAGAGAAGAAAAAATATGAATCTTCACGGTGGAAACCAAGAAACAACTTATAGACAGAAGTAGTGTTTGAACTCAGTCCAATTGCTACTTCCAACTAGAATAGACCCATTGGATTAATTATTGAATGACAAGTCAGCACTTATATAAGTCCAATTGATTTGGTGGGTCCACTTCACTTGAGACTAGCAATTGGATCTAGCCCTTTGCTCCCTTCCTACGAAGGGTAATGCGTGTAATGTTATAATTGATAATGTTATTGTTGGCCTCAGGATGAGGCACATACCATACTGGTATGCTGTTGCTGGTAGGGTCATGAGGTCACTTACAGGTAAAGACTGTCCTCCTTGTCATAGCCCCTTGTATTTTATACCTTGTCCTTTATTTTATTTTACAACTTTTATAAGTAGAAATTTTATTTATAATCGGAAAGCTTTTGAACTATGCATCAACATTGCAGTTGTGTGCCTTCAAGTCACTTCTAACTTATGGCAACTCTAAGGCTCTATCATGGTGTTTACTTGGCAAGATTTGTTCAGAGGGGGCTTGCTTTTGCCTTCCTCTGAGGCTGAGAGAGTGTGACTTGTACAAGGTCACCCAGTGGGTTTACATGGCCGAGTGGGGATTTGAATCCTGGTCTCTGAACTCCTCGTCCAACATTCAAACCACTACACCATGCTTTTTTTTTTTTAAATGTCCCTGAAAATCATGTTCTCCAAGAGACCATCTTGGCTCTCTATTTTATGACACAACAGCTTTTAGAAAGTGGAGTTCTTCATACTGAATATGACACTTTTACTTCCCCAATCAAGTGTTCTGTCACGACAACCCTATTAATCTTTATTACTCATGTTGGATTAGAATACACTGTACTCTATGATTCTATTGTTTCATCAAAAGCATATGGTTTCTCTTTATATTCCTCGGTGTAAAAGACATGAAGAGGAGGAAAGAAAATTCTCTACATATTGGCAAACAAACTAAAAGGTTATTTGCTGCAAAGATTTAAGTATGGAAAGGGTAAAACTGTCTGGCTATTGCAGCGGGGGTGGGGGAATCAATATCAAACCTTAACCAAGTTAGGTCATTTTGTCTGAGAATATTATTTACCTTTTTTTTAAAAAAAAAATCTTAACAACAGAACATGAATTATTAAAATATGAAGCCACATGGAAGGGTACATTTGTGCGTTGCTGTTTTTTTTTTTTTTAATCCCTTTTAGGAGTAGTACTTAGAGCAGTCTCATCTGACATTTCTATAATAATGAATTGGAAAGAAGGGGAGGGGAGGAAGCAAAGAACACAAGAGTGTGCTTTCCTCTCTGAACTTTAGAAGAGAGGAAGCAGGAGATGTCAAAAATTACAATCACTGTCCATTAGTCCCTTGAAGGGTGACTGGTTTTGAAGACTGGTTCATCTTCCTAAGCAGCTCCGTGGTTATTGCCTGCCAGTTAGCTTGACATTCCAGAATCCAGACATTGTGAAGGCTGCTTCCATGTGTATCTCATTTAGAGCTGAGGGTAGTATCACCATGTAATTTCCTTTATAAGATTCTTTAGACTTCATGCAAAACCTTTAAATGTCTCAAGCATATGAAGTCTTCAAACAAATAAATAAATAAATAAAAAGAGCCTCTTCAAAGATCCCAAATCAAAGTCTTTGTTCATTTTTTAACTACCGAAAGAAACTGTTTGTTTAATTAGTGTTGTAATGCTCATAAAGCAAACCTACTGGGCTTTAGCTCTCAGCAATACAATTGCTTCATTGTGCTTAGTCTTATGCTATACAAGTTAGTTAGGCTATTTATTCAGTAGTTTATTCAGAAGTACACCCCAAAGGCTGTATTTGGACTCCAAAACAATCCAGGGCTCTGTGGGAATCTTCACTTATTGCAAGCTGCAGCATGTTTGTGCACACTCACCCCCAGTTCCAATGGGAGTGGCTAAACAAACCACAGACCTTCTGTCCATAGTTTGTTTATTGTGATGTGCAAATCTGACATGCCAGAAAATTAATCCAAGGCTTACTCTACAATGAATCTTCAGGCATGTCAGGAGGGAAATAAGCCAGAGAGCCAGTTCCCTTCTAGATCTGCATACCACAATAAACACATTATGGATGGGCGCTCTGTGGTTTGTTTAGCCATTCCTACTGCAAGTGATTAGTTGGCATGCAAGAGTCCATTGGGTCATCTTTAAAAAGATAGAATTCTCTTGAATTTGGCTTGTTGTGACATCTGAATGTAACCAATAGACTCAAAAGGGCTTACTGTGAAGTAAATGTGTACAATATAATATTTTATTTATTTGAAGAATATGTTATACATATATGTATAATATGTAATGTAATACATATTGAATACATATTACAGTATATATGCCTTGGAGGGTATCTCAGCTCTGTAACCAGGAGAACAGGCTCCAGATGGAGGGGTTAGGGAAACACACTGGTGCTGATCCCTTCTAGGGATGCTTCCAAATTTCTTCTCATTTGCAATGCTGGCATTGCAAATTATCTGTTCTTGTTCCCAAAGTGGACTCAATGCTTTATGAATCTTCCATTCTTATTCTTATTCTTTTATTTCTGAAGTATATACATAATGCATTACAATAATACCATTTGGTGCAGTCCACAGTTCCTTCTTATCTGTTTTTCCCCTTCTTCAAATTTATCAAGCATCACATGCACAAAAACAACCTTAACATGATTGCCTGTGTGGTTGTGCCAAGATATTCCTTTAGTAATGTTATGTTATGATTTATTATATTATAGATACTGTCCTACTGATGTGTAAGGAATGCATGCGTAAAACATAATACATAAATAATCTAGATGCATCCATAATTCGATCACATCAATACTGTATTGTTTTTTAGTGTTTTATCCAGAGATGTGTCAATCAGAGATGCAGCAGAACACAAAACAAATGTTTCATGGTTCAATTTCCAGAATTAGTATCAGAGTTTCTTCTAGTAAAAGTGGAGTTTCTGGTCAGTGGAATATTGGGTAGTCTAAACAGTCACACGGAACTATGATGATATCCCTCTACCCCTCGACTGTACCATTAGTTAGCTATCTTCCAAAATATCTAAACAGACACAATTGGGTGGTATTTAAATGATTCAATCCTGTCAGTATTGATCATAGAAATCCAAACAGGATTTAGAGCAATCAAACTCATTAAGAAGACTAAAGCAGACAATTTGGGCAGGTAATTGTGGTTGTAATTTGGGAGGGCAGAAATTTGTTACTTGTTTAATTTATTATCATTGTACTTTTATTACCAGGAAAAGCAAATACATTTGTGGAATTTTCTATCTCAGATGTCAAATAAATTCACAGGCTGGATACTTTACCAATGAACCCTAACTTGAAGGAGTGCATTAACTTCACTTGCTCAGGCAGCAAAATGTCTTGGGCTGTCCCTAGTATATAAGTTTAGTTTATTTACAATAAGAGTTTCCATAACAGCAAAAGTACTTTTCTAATTACTCTCCACAGAATATCTTAGTTCTGTTGGTTGAGTGGCCATTTTTACAAATTATGAGGAATATTGTGATCCAGTCAGCTTTGTTTGGAGTTTGGCTCACAGCATAGATCAGATGTGGAATCTATAGCTGGAATTGAGGAAATTACTCTCTTGGCCTTGAATGCAATGGGTATCAACACCCATGTAAATCCATGGTGTTGTAGGCAAGTAATGGCAGTAAAGCCTCTTTGGAGTTTTAGATGATGCAGGTCATGAACAAATGATGAGTAGAAAGAGCTTTAGGATTTGTATTAGACCAACTGGAAACTTCAAAAGGTGTTCAGAAGTCAAATCGGTGTTGGAGCCTTTTTTTTTTTTTTCAAGGGAAAGGGAAAAGGTTGCACTGATGGAGTTGAACTTTGGCCTTCCTCATCCCCTCATACAGAGTTCTGAGAAGCCACATTTTGATGTACTCCCTAAAGCACTCCAGGTCAGGTCTGGGTTGGTCAGAGCATTTAGGGGAGCACTTCCTTTTCTCTGGAAGTGGGGATTTCAAAGTGTGTCCTGTTGGCAACAAAATAATTCCCCTCCAGAGGAAGACAGGCTTCAATTACCTCTTGTGATAGAGCAAAATTGGTCCTTCAGGGCAAGATTAAGGCAAGCACTGAGGGAGTGTGGGGAAATGCAGTTTAACCAGCATTAATGATAGGCTTCTTGTTCCACAGTTAACTGCTCTTAACCTTTCTGGGGTCATCTGACACAGAGAAGTCACCTTTTCTTTGAGAAATGGAGCTCTAAGCTTCCAAAACAGGGGGTGGGGGAGAAGGAAGAAATACACACAATTTTGAAATAGGTACTATTCTTTTCTTGGCTTTTTATACCAAGCTTAATACATGGTTTCAGAGAAGACTAAGAACCATGAAGAAGGTTTAGGGATGAGGGACATGTATGCTTTTAAGAAGCTTATTTTACCTGACATTTTATTCCAAGTACATTTCCTTTTTGATAGACCATAATAAGAACAAAAGAGAACATAATAAGAACAGAATAGAATCTGGTACACTTTATTAAGGATAGAGTTGTCTCCTACTGCAACCCTATGTCAATTAAATGAATGAATTCATCTTTTCTTTCCTTTTTGTATTTTTTGTCTACTCTATAAAGTCAAAGTGGCTTTAAAAATAATAAATAATATAAAGCAGTGTAAATATAGCTCTGTAGCCCAATTTTATTGTAAATAACTCAGGCATTTTATTTATTTAATCTATTTCTTAATCTGCTTTTGAAGATATTAGTCTTCCTAAAGTGGCTTTCCATATAAAAGGAATAAAAGCATATTAATAAAATCATAATGAATGTAATCATTTTTTTTAAAAAAAATGTTTTGAATAAAACACAGTATAGCATATTGAACATCAGAAACACATGAGAAAATCCTATTGTTAGATTTAAAGTACAAAGATTTAGGACTTTATCATATTTTCCCTTTAGAATGTTCTTTTGCTGGCATTAAAAATCAGTTCTTATGCTGGCAAAGGAATGTTTCCCCGGCACTTACCTTCTCTCCTGGCGAAGGCAGCTCTGGCAATAAAGAGGAAGTGAATGGAGCTCCATTCACTTCCTCTTTTGAAATGTCACATGATCAAATCGTGCAGAAATTCAAGAATAAAACTTAAAATAAGACATAAAAACTCACACCAAACACATAAACACACTAAAAAAACCTCCAAGTAACCCAGGGAGGGTAAAAAAAAGTTCATCACTTACTTGGATATCCCAATCTCAACTGGAAGTGTTTGCGTCGGACTGGCCATTGACTCTGCATTGAAGAGAGTTAAATGGCCCAAGGCTTCGCATGCCAGAAATGCCAACATAAAAGCAACCGGGGATCTATTGATGGCTTAACCTATGAATTAAAAGGCATGAGTTTTGGCCAGGACATAACTGCAAAATGGTGACATCGTCTGATCTGTGCACCCTTTTGCAATTATGTGGCATCATTATGGCACCATATTTTGTGCGTCTGATAAAGTCCATAGACATGTTTTTCCAACTAGGATGTATTCCATAATTTATTATTTGTTGGCAACATAAATTTATAACAGTGGGACTGTGCATTCCTCTGGGCTTGTTAACAAGTATGTAGTCTCACTGGAGAAAGGAAAATATGTGTTCTATGACTGTAACTATGTCTGTAAGACTGAAACCTCGATTCAGCTCTGAGAAAAGTAGGCTGAGCCCGAGTATGGTGGGAACTGGGAGTGAAGATGATGGATAGCCAATAACTGTATAGCCCACCGGATTTTGTAGATTGTAGAATACTTTTAGTTTACTGCTTGTTAGTTCGGTTTCATTTCTCTTTGGATTCCTGTGACAATAAAGTTTTTTGTTTTTAAGTCTGAAAATGCTGGTCACTGAATCTGGAGAAGCCAGTATACAACAGTGTTTTACAAGGCTAGAAAATGATTCACATACATATACTTTTTTTTACATTTTATTCCACAAGTCTACCAAAGTGTTCAAGATGGACACAAGGTTTTCCAGCCCCCATTTTATCCCCCACCCTTTAATAGCCCCATGAATTATGGTATGCCAAGATGGTGATTCACCTAAAGATCATAAAACCATAGCATCATAGAATTGGAAGGGTCTGCAAGAACCATCTCATCCAGCTCCCTGGCACAAAGGAATATACAAGTAAAGAACTCCTGAAAGATGCCCATCCAATCTCTTATTAAAGACTCTTCATCACTTTCTGTTCTATTGTTGAACAGTTCTTACAGTAAAGACGTTCTTCCTAATATTTGGGTAGAATCCCTTGCCACTCAAGTCAAGAGCATGGGTGAGCAAAACTTACACCAACATCTCTGAGTCTACATCCAAGCACTATTCACTACACCAGTCTCCCCAGACTGGTTGTCTACAGGTGTACAGCACTACAACTCCCATTATGACTGGCTAGTGGCCATGGTGATTTGGCCTGAAAAGAGGTATAGTCCAAACACCCTGTAGGGGACCAATCTTTGGAAGGCTACACTACAGACTATGTTGAGGAACTGAGGATCAACAGCTCCATGATATTCCTGAAATTATTTCAATACCAGCCCACAGTAGGTATATGAACTGTGGTATAGGAAAGGGAGCTGCCGGACTCACCTGCTTGCCACTGGCGGCTCTATTTGTGGGTCTGGTCTGGCTCCCTCTAAGGCCCCTCCTTCTGTGTAGCAGCCAGCATGGAAGCTGCCATGTTTGGCTTCCCCTTCCTGGCCTACTCTGAAGGCCGGGAAGGGGTGTGATAAAGAGAACCTATCAGGGCAGGGCAGCCCTGCCCTGATTGGTTGATTGGAAGGGAGGTGGGACACTGCTGCTTTTGTAGCAGTTTTGCTGCAGTTTGCTTTGTGGTGTGGCAGTCAGGTATAAATCCCCGGCTGCTGGGCCGGACTGGCCAGTGGCTCTCTAGGAGCCAAAACCCACCACCTTCCCTTTATCTTCTTGTTTGTAGGTTATTCTGTTCAATGTATTTATTTTTGTCACAACTTTGAGGGCGGTTGTCATGGGTCCTGATCCAAGGTCATCGGTAATAGGAGGGGGTCGCCATCAAGTTCAAGGTCAATGTCACAGAGCCCCCTGCTTTCACAATGGTTGGTGGGAAGGGAGAGGGTGAGGGATTGGTAGGCATTCTGGGGCCTGGCCAGGACTCCTCCCCCTTTCATCAATGATGAGGGTTGGTGGTGGGACCAATAGCAGTTCATCGACCAGCATGCGGGTTGGTCAATGTCTGGATCCAGACCCATGTGATGTGAGCCAACCATTGCAGCAGTTATCAATAAAGTTGTGGCCTTTATTGCCAATATACATATTATCATGTTACCAATATATCTTTCTAATTCATATAATGTGTGTTTTATCTGGGGAAGAGGGGATGGGGGAGAACATCTGGCCTGGACATGCAAATCACATCTGAAGCTTCTCTTACATTTCTGCCAATCTATTATTAGCACCATAGTCTCAGTGAGCTCAATGGCATTTACTCTGAGATAATTGTGTACAGGATCACAGCCTAAGATAGCTTGGCATGAAAGCGATTGTTCCTTCCAGTTGAATTATGTCCATTGGATCAATTGTATTACCTAACTATTGGCTCACTCTTCAATTATTGATCCAATGGGTCTACCTTTAGTTGGAACTACCAACAAGATTCAGGCCTTCAGATATTAGGTTCTTGCTTTTTCATAAATAACTTGCAAGCTGTGTGTTTTAGATGTTTTCAAAACAATACTTAACTTCCTCTCATTTCACTGAAAGGTTTGTCTGGCTTGTGCCCAGTTTATGATAAGTAATTGCTATCATAGGAATGTTAAATGAGGATTAAAATATTAATTTGAAATTTCAATTACATTCTTACCACCCCTAGTTTCTACCAGGTGTTGATTTTGTAATTCAGTGGTGAGGAAGGAAAAATTAAACTCTCCTCCCAAGTCTGAATGTACAATCCTGGATTATCTCATTCCTTTAATTGTTGATTCATCTCAAACACACAACTGCAATGTAGATGCTTCTCTCTCCATTGACCATAAAGCCTTTTGAATCTTCAAAGGGCTATAACAACTTTCATTCTAAAACAAGATGCAGTTCCAACAGCTGTTTTGTCAGGTTTCTGAAAAGAGAAAAATGAAAGCTACTATATTTATTCCAAGTCTGCTCAGTGACTGATCTTGTAGGAGAGTTAATTTTATTTTCTGTTTATCGGGAATAAGGCTTATCAGAGATGCCGTATGTAAGCAATTATGAGGAGTGAGCATACAGATGGCAGATAATAACAAGTCGCTCTGCAGGATAATTTCTTCCTTTTCAGAAGCAAAGAGAAACAGCACTTGACTCTTCTCTTCATAAATGGAGAACTGGAGGGCTGACAAAGGAATAGGGCTGCTTCCACTTTCTCAGGGAATAAAGACCTAATGCAGATAATCAACTTGTCCTGCAGTGGCCTCCTTCTATTGATGTTAACTGTTTCCAAACTCCAAGAATGCTCATGTTCCTTTGTAGTAACCCTGCATGAAAAAAGCATTTGGGAAACCTCTGACCTTTATAAAGTAGATCCCCACCACTACCCCCCCTCCCAAACACAAAAGGTCACAGAAATAACACAGAATGAATGTCCTCTTTACTTCTGCTTTTCCGGCAATGCATGGTTCAGAGTTTGAGAATACAATTGTCCCTTCATATTCGCTGGGATATGCGACCCCCCCATGGATACCAAAATCCGTGAATACTCAAGTCCCATTATATGCAATGGCATAGCAAAATGGTGTCCCTAATATAAGATGGCAAATCAAGGTTTGTTTTTTGGATTATTATTTTTAAAGAATATTTTCAAGCAGTGAATATTTAAATCCATGGATACCAAATCCGTGGATATGGAGGGTATAACTTTTTCTGAGTCTCTCTCTCTCTCTCTGGCTTTTCTTCGCAAATGAAGATTCAGGAAGGACTCATCCCGTGCTTTCTGTAAGAGCGCTGATGACTGAAAAGGCCAATCTGGGATAAATAAGTCCGGTTGCAGAAAGCACAGCAGAAGGTCTCCTTGGGTGATGTTTCTGTGTTGTGATTCTTTCTGCGTTGTCGTTTCTCTTCAAGACTTGTTCAGCGTGAGTTCTCAAATAAGGTTGCAGCATTGTGGATAGTGCATCTCCATGCCTCCCAATCTAAGGCCAGGGCAGACCATTGTTGGTGATCAATTTGGCCGAGCCTGAGATCTTGTTTCAGGGAGTCCTTGTATCAATTTTTTGGAGCGCCCCTCTTACGCTGACCCATGGCGAGTTCACCGTAGAGTACTATTTTGGGGAGGTGATGGTCCTCCATCCTAGAAACGTGCCCTGCCCAGCACAGCTGTGTTCTCAATATCATGGCCTCAATGCTGGTGATCCCTGCTTGCTCAAGGACAGCAACATTCGTCACATAGTCATTCCAGTGTATATTTAGGATTGTGCATATACAGCGCTGATGAAAGCATTCGAGGAGTTGTAGGTGGTGGCGATAGGTGACCCATGTTTCAGATCCATAAAGGAGAATAGTACAACTCCCAGAATCACCCAACCACTGGCTTGCAAAATGTAAGGTACATATAGTGCAGAAGGGGGAATTGTGTGGCCCTCCAGATGTTTCTGAACTTCAGTTCCCAGCATTCTTCACCATTGGCTGTGTCAGCTAGCACTAAAAGAATTGAAGTTCAACTACATATGAAGGACCACATAATTCCCATCCCTGATATAGAGCATCTTGCCACCACCGAGAGGACAAAAACATGGAGACACAAGTGAGATAAACCATTTGCAACCTCTTGCATATTTGGAGACTATGATGTAAAGAAAGCACTCATGTTCTGTAGCAATTTCTGAGCAGATGAGAAGAGCCTAAGGAAATTTGTCTTGCCTAGAGGTGTTTAAACTGAAACCCAGAATCAGGAAGCCATATTATGAGTCCAGCTCATAATATCAAACTCATATGAAAACTCATCTCTGTTCTACACTTTCAAATCATTGATGAATTTTAGTGCAAAGGAATATGTTATGTTTAGTGCCATGTTCCTCTTCTACCTGTGTGAGGCATGATCTCTCTCTCTCTCTCTCTCTCTTTGGCTTTTCTTCACAAATGAAGATTCAAGAAAGACTTATCCTACACTTTCTGCAAGTGTGCTGATGACTAAAAAGGCCAATCTGAGATAAACAAGTCACAAACAGATCTAACTGAAGCCACAGGTGGAGACAACAGCTGTGATGGTACTAACATCAGCAATGTCCCCTGTAATAAATCTCTGTAGTAACTAAGAACATATTATTATTTTGGCACAATAGAACCAGGTTTCATTCTACACTATGATGTGAAAAAGATTCACAGAATTTCTGGTGTTCAGGAGAGAGAATCAAAGACTGCCATCCTTCACAAGCATTCTCACCTACAGCATGAGAACAAGACAAGAAGTGCCTTTTCTCTCTCTCAAGGCTTCCATTATTTGCTTATAAAGTCTATGCACAAAACAACTGTCTTTCCTCTTTTTTAAGCAATGCACACACATACACACACACTCATGCACAGTGAGCTCAGACAAATTGTGTAATTGATGAAAAGGAGGCAAAGAAACCACTTGTGTTTCTCAGCTGTACATGTAGCAAAGCAATGGCTATCATATTGCTCTTTCAATTTTTTTTGGGGGGGGGATGTTCTCACAATTTTTGTGAAAATATTCACAGAAGAACACCAGAAATATTTTGTCTAGGCAGAGGTTTTGTGGGAAGAATAGCTTTTCTTATTGCTGTGTCTGGTTTCTGTAAAGAGAAAAATGAAAGCTACTGTATTTTATTCCAAGTCTGCTCAGTGACCGATCTTATAGGAGAGTTATTTGTTGTTTCAAGTTGATTTTATTGTAAACCACTCTGAGATCTTCAGATAAAGGGCAGGACATAAGTAAGTAAGTAAGTAAGTAAGTAAAACAGGAAGTGAGTTGACATGAGGCAGGTGAGAATTTACACCCCCATTTTTCCAGATCAGAATTGCAAGTGGGAGGATCTATAACTCACACTGGTCAGAATTAATGAATTAATTTTTAATTTGTTTGCAGTCCACTTTGTTTCATGGGTAAGTGAATGGTGTATTTCTTGTTGTTGTTGTTGTTTTGTGTGCTCCTTCAAGTTGTTTTCAACTTATGGTGATCCTAAGTTGAAAACTTATCAAGATAAAGATAAGATAAGATAAACCCTCTTATCAAGGGGTTTTCTTGACAAGATTTGTTCACAGGGGTTTGGCTTGGCCTTCCTCTGAGGCTGAGAGAGTATGACTTACCCAGAGTCATCTAGCAACAGCACCTGTATTTCTATTCTGCTTATAGTGCTAAGCACTCTCTAAGCAGTTTACAATGTGTTAGCTAATTGCCCTCAACAAGCTGGGTACTCACTTTACTGACCTCGGAAGGATGGAAGGCTGAATCAACCTTGAGCCCTGCAGGATTGAACTCACAACGTTGTGGGTGCAGTACCAGCATTTAACTACTGAACCACCAGGGTTCCTTAGCCATCTAGTGGGTTTCCATGGCTGAACAGGGATTCGAAACCTGGTCTCCCAAGTCATAGGCAAACACTCAAACCACTACAACATACTAGCTCTTGCTGTCAAATGTTAATGACGCTATTATCAGACAAAGATAAATTTGTCAGACTGCAGCTGACATCCTGTTAGTCGTGCGCATGTTTCCCTTATGCCATTATATGTCGTTTTGGGGATTCTGTGGGGGTTGGTATTTCCTTCCTCCCTTGGTAGCACCCAAAGCCCCCTTCAGCGACTTACTGAAGAGCCTTTTTCATGGCCAGCAGGCAGGATCATAGCCAGATGCAAAATAATGATATCAGTGCTGAGATTTGCTGAAGTTCTGGAGAGATCTCAGTGTGGTTGTAATCATTTCATATCTATGGGGATATAGCCATATGCTTCTGGGATCTTGCCTGCTCTTCAAGAAACAGGGAATGGTCATGTGGTGCTGAGCCACACAGGATTGTAGCCTCTGAATGTCAAGGTTTGCCACTTTGGCTGGAAATTCTAACACAAAGCCTAAAAAAATCTGCAGCAAAAAACAAAACGAAACTGGGAGCTAGAGACTACTTATCTCACTTTGGGTTTCCTCTTATGAGACACTGAATTATTAATTCCTGGACAACTTTATAATGTATTGTTGCTGTTCTTTTATTTGTTAAAACAGTGTGTTAATATATTTTATGGGCATAGGCAACCTGCAACCTGCAAGCGACGTGGGGGCCCCATGGGTAAACACAATTTTTTGCAAACCATTTTTGTCAAACTATTTTTGCAAAACACAAATGTCTTCTAAGAGGAACCCCCCCCCCTTTTTTTTTCCTTCCTGGAATAATTTAGGCTCAGAAGAGTCATTTTATTGAAACATGAAATGTACAGAAAATGATTTCAACTCCCTTTCTGTTTTATTTATTCACTTACTTATTTACTTATGTCCTGCCCTTATCTGAAGATCCCAGGGTGGCTCACAATAAAATCAACTTGAAACAACAAATAATTACAAAAATTTAAAAAGTTTAAAATATATTAAATAGTTTCTCAGTTTAAAAGGAGACAGTTTAAAACTGGTTAAAACAATCTTGAATAATGTAACCATAAAACATGTGCAGCCTGGATAAAATCAATTTGGCCCAAAGGCTTTAACAAAAAGTCACTTTTTAACTTGGCACCAAAATGATTGCAATATTGGTGCCAGTTGAGCCTTCAGGGGAAGGGAATTCTACAAGTGGGATTCCTGTAGTTAAAAGAGATTTCTCCTGAGTCTAAAATCATTCAGCAAGCCTTAAAACATAGCAAAAAAGGCCACTATGCCCCTTCAGAGGTTGTTTGGGTGTATTTAGAGGCAGAAAAGGTTTTACCCCTGCAGTGTGGCTATGAAGGAGGGTATAGCTCTCCAGAATCTATTAAGAGGCTAATGCACCCCCCTCACCTTCCTCAGCTCTCCACCTCTGCTGTATATGGATCAATAGATATGATGTATTTTAACATATAATGAAAATTTTATTGTGTTTTATTGTATTGCAGTACTTTTGTTGTTTGCTATGGCTTTGTACTAAAGCAGAAAAATTATGTGTGGTTGTTATCATTGTCAAATGTAGTGGGTGGAGGTGGAAAGCAGAAAGAAGAAACCAGTGGTGAAATGCAATTGATAGATTGTTTGATGCCTTGCTTTAAGATAGCCTTCCCCAACCTGGCAGTTTCCAGACATGTTGTACTCCAAATTTTCACATCCCCTTACCATAAGTTGAATCATGGTGTTTATAGTCCAAGACAACTGGGAACAGCCAGGTTGAGGGAGGAAGCATAAAATCTAACAAGAAAACCCCAAACTGTGCAGCTAAGAGGCAATAGTGACAACCACAGCAACATACACCAGAGTGCCAGTTACACGGCAAGTTTTGTCGCGGGGCTTACCGTGACTTCCTGATCCCGTATTTGTCCCTCGATGTTTATACGATTTTTGTCACTCTTCTGGAAATCCCGGATGGTCCCGTGACTGATATTTACACGATAAAAGTTCAATTTTTTATTTTGAGTCCTGCGCTGCTATATCCCATGCTTTTCTTGTTTACACACATTTAGTGTACTGGGATTTTTTTATTTTTTTTTGGCTGTCAATCAAGGATGCGATTACTTGTTTTTTTCACAGTTTGAGCTACGTGTTTCTGGTTCTTCCCGCCACAGATGCAGTGATTGGCTACATTTTGAATAAAGAAGGACATCACATGTTATTTTGATGTACCTCTTCTTCTATCCAGTACTTTATGGCAACATGGAGGTGAGCACATCAGCAGCGCTGGCTACCGCTGCCCGTTTGCGGTTATCTCTTTTAGCTCTGAAGTGGCGGGCTATAATCAGACATAGGAGAAGGATGCTTCTTATTTTCCTGATCTTTCTCCATTCCCAAAGGATGGAATTGGCTATTTTCCATCCACAGTGTATGCACTTTGTGGCCGTGGACCCACCGGAGGTTCTGATGCATGTTTGCCCCAACTGGCGGAAGCGACGGTGGTGGGTGTACCGACAATGGAGGAGTGGTGGGAGAAATTTGTGATGAACATCTGGTTGGACGAACGATGGATAATATACTTCAGGATGCCTTGGTTCCTCTTCATATGTCTTGCCGAGATACTCTGTCCA
The DNA here is from genome assembly GCA_030847615.1 of Gambelia wislizenii. Taxonomy (NCBI): domain Eukaryota; kingdom Metazoa; phylum Chordata; class Lepidosauria; order Squamata; family Crotaphytidae; genus Gambelia; species Gambelia wislizenii. Next base: position 223,176,061 of record JAUMIR010000003.1, on the reverse strand, counting down.
GAGATTGCAAAGTTGGACACGAACATGAGGAAAGCCATTCCTGTGGAGAAGAGATTCGCTATAGCTGTTTTCCTTCTCGCCCACTGCTGCTCGTATGGGGCTGTTTCCCAGTTATTTGGTGTCAGAAGAGCAACTGCCTGTAAGATTTTTGTGGAGGTAGTCCTTGCTATGGAGAAGGTTCTTCTAAAGTGGACGGTATTCCTCGGAGATCATAGAAAGGTAATTTTTAAAAATAATTTGTTTCCTTGTGAAAAATCGGGAACTCGCATCTATTCCAAAGAGTTAACAAAATTCAATCTGCATGTCCTCCTGTGAAACCAAAGTGATAACATATATCCCTTCCCTACTGTTCTGTTGTGGCAACTGGATATCATGCCAAAGGCTTCCACAATATTTATGTCTGTACATAGGTGTTTAATTGAAAACTCATATTTCTATGATCTCATATTTTCCTTTTCTTTGGCTTTGCAATTTTTAGGTAATGGATGCCTTCACAGCAATGGGATACCCACAAGTGGTTACTTGCTTAGATGGATGCCATGTTAATATAATTTCCCCCATCCGGCAAGGAGACAAATTTATCAACAGGAAGTATAGGTACAGCATTCTTCTGCAAGGGACTTGTGATCATAGAGGAGTTTTTATTGATGCGGAGATCGGTTGGAGTGGGAAGAATCACGACACCCGAACGTTAAGGAACTCTTTTTTTTTTTGAGACAATGGAGGCTGGCATCTTTGTGCCTGGTAATCCAACAATAACAATTCTGGGGAAACAGGTAGTGCCATTAACTCTTGTTGATGGTGCATATCCAGTAAGGAATTGGCTGCTGACACCTTATAGAAGGGCAACAAATGTCAAACAGAGACTGTGCAATAGGTACCATAACAAAATTCGATCTATGGTGGAGAGGTGCTTCGGCCATTTGAAATAGAGATGGAGGGCTTTAAAATACTGTATTGAGGTTGCTGAGGAGAATGTATGTTCTGTCATATGTGCATGTGTTATTCTACACAATATATGTGAAACCAAAGGTAGTATCCTTGATGATCTTCATTGGCGTGTGCAAAGGTTTGTACTTGACACACTTGGGGCTCCGATGGTTAATAATGATGCTGTGGAGAAGGAGCAGGGGGAGGCTGTTCGCAATGCTTTGAAAGAATATTTTTGGCTTGAACATCATCGGGCAGGGAATAAGCAACTTTATTGTTTCTTTTGTATCATTTCCTGAAATACATGAACTTCTGCTTAATAAAATCATCTGATTTTTAAAGGTGAACTGCATTTGCTTTGCCCTTCTTAAATTGCATCTCACTTTTCTCTCTGGTACATTAGCAGTGTTATTTCCCTTAGAATTATAAATGTCTCCATCACACTTTATGGCCAATCGAAGTATACCTTGAAAAGTAGGTCAGACTGGCTACAAGTTTATTTTAAAACAATCAGCCAGATTCGATACATTTTTGCTGTTTTGGCGGTTAAAGCAATTGGCAGGCTTTTTGCAAGGGATTAGGCTTTCTGGTAAAGGATCCAGACACTGCCGAATTCCTTTATATAGTTTCCTCCGCTAATTCACCAATCTATTAGGCTGCGCAATTTAAAATTTAAAAAGTTAAGGTTATTCCTAACACCATAGGCTTATTTAAAAAATGAAACGGTCAACTCAAAAACTTATAAACTCGAGTTTCCGCATCCCACCACATGGTGTTACGATGGCCGAAGGGGGGAGAGGATGTGCCAGGCTGGGTTGGCGCATCGCCTAATGGGGCACCAGGGAGACCAACCTGCTGTTGGAATCCCTGGCCCAGCAGGCCGGTGCGCCGGACTGGCTGATGTGTTCCTCTAACTGGAGTAACCGTAACTTCTTTGTGGAGGCAGTGCGGTTCCTCTGGTCAAGAGGCTACATCAGAACTGGCCTCCAACGGGGCTCAAAATTCAAGACCCAAGCTGGTGTGACAGGCTCCCATGAGGTAAGTTTTGCCAAGGGATCTCTGGTCCTAGTTAATGTGTACCCTTGTGAGAGTGTGTGTGTCTGCCTGCGCATGGAGATAACATGATTTTTTTCCTATGGATTTTCTATTACAGCTGTTTGGATTCAGAGACGGGCTGCCAGAGAGCCTGTCTCTGATTCCTCGGAGGAGGAAGAAGCAGGCCTGGCACTGGCTGCACCCCCCACCAGGTACCTGCTATTTTTTTATTTATTAAGCACATTTATAGGGAGCATAAGAAATATTACTGATTAGTGATTATAAGTAAAGTCACACCTATACTTTATTTTTTTAAAGGTCCCCAGGCTGCACAGGAGGCAGCAGCCCAATTGGCTGGCCTCAACATAATTGCCAGGATAGAGGAGCTTGGTAAATATATTTTAGTATACCTTTTCAAAAAGGGCTTTTACTTTACACATAACATTAGTTACTGAGAATTAATGATTTTTTATTGCCCAATACAGGAAGGAGTCTGAGAGAGGAGATACGGGACCTGGTGAGGAGGGTGCAAGCCATTGAGGAAGGGCTTGCTTTCTAAATATTGTACATAGTTCTTGTTAATATTGTAAATATTTTATTGCAGCAAATGATGTTGTAAAAATTGTTTATATAAATATTGTAAATATGTTCATTGTCTTCCCAAAAAATACATGTATATATCTTGTAAATACTTTTGTAAAACACCTGTTTTCTATGTTTACTATTATGTATGTATGGTTTCTTTGTATTTATTCCCTGTATGTTACCCCAAAAAGTGTATTTGTTATGTTGTCACTATCATTGCTATGGTTTCTCATTCAAATTTACCCATATATATATATATATATAATTTTTATGTGTATGTCAACTATATTTATTCTTGGTTGTTAATCTATGTAAATATGAATCTTTGTTTGTATCACTGTATCCTGTAAATATGTAAATATACATTTTTATGCAAAAATATGACTTGTAAATATGTATATTTTGAACTATTTTTAAAAAAAATAAACAGTTCGTGTTTTAAAATAAAATGCCTGTTTATTTTCAGTTATATCCTAATTTCCTTCTCATAACTGTAAACTTGTACATTCATCATGGGTGTGATTACATGTTAAATATTTGTGATACAGAAGTATCTTAGCAGCAATAGAAAAAAAGAAAAACACTGTACATTACATCTTTTCCCCAATAAAAGGGAAAGCCACTAATACTGATTAAAGAAAACTATAATGATAGGGGAACTTTTTTTTAATTACCCTTGTAGGCTTAAATGAAGTGGAAGCACTCCCTGCCAAACTTTTGGTGGGTGTACAATGATGGTTTTCTTGGGTGTTCTCCTTATTTTCCACACCGACATTTTTTGGATTACACACTCTCTTTACCACAATATGTTTTTTAGAATTATCCAAAGACTTAATGTGAGTTACCAGGTCCCCAAATAGATAATTTTGTCTTTGTATTTCTTTGAGCATTTGCTGAGATTCCTCAACTGAATGCTCATAGAATTTCTCAAGGTACCCTTGCAAAGACAAGGTCTGCTTGTCAGATAGTTTTTCCATCTTAGACACAAAACTTTCAGCAATTGATCTAGAGTTCACCATCAGATCATTCACATCAGAAGACCGTTTCTTCCTCCGAAATAAGGCCAACCTTTCAGCGGGGGATAAAGTGGCTGTAGGATTACTCAAATCTGCAACTGAGAAAAGAGGTAAAAAATTAATGATATTCCAAGTGTACAACAATATTTACAATGTCACAAGACATATCTTATTTAATAATGAAGTGATACATACCATTACGTGCTGGGGTAGTTGACCACACAGTATCAATCTCTGTTACCACGACCATGGAGTTTTCCTCAGTCTCATTAACTACCAGGGTTTCCGAAGGCTCTCCACTTAAGGTTACAGTAACAGCAGATTCATCAGATCTCTGGGTACCAGAAACAGAAAAATGAAAAAGAAAAATGATGGAAAATTAGAGAGTTGGGTAACAAAAGACAGAGAAGCACAGTGATTATTTCTTCAGGTAAAATACCGCGCAGCTTGTGGCAGGGGTAAACAAATAATAGTCTTCCTTGTTTATGGCTGCGACAGGAGACGCCATAGCAAATGAGCCTAGACGCACTAGTTTACATGCCTAGAGCACATACACAGAATCGCGCCATTTGACTTTAACAGCCTTAATTAGCAAAATAAAGGAGAACTCACAGACCACAGCAGCACCTTCTGAGGCCATGTAAGCAAATATGGAGAATTGGTCCTTTGTAGCAAGGTCTAAAGACATGGTGCTATGGATCATTTCTTCACTACAGAATTCAAAGTTACAGATGCAGTTATGAAGTTGTGAAAACAGATTTTTAAACATCTGAGTTTTCACATTAATACCATTTATTTTGGCTAATGACATTAAACCATATAAATTGTAAATGTAACAGCCTGCACAAGTAAAATACATATCATGCATATCATGCATGGGATTTCCATGAGCACATTAAAAAAAAAAAGCACAGAGCTTATTTGGGTAGAGTTTGAAATACGAGAACGTGCTTAACTGAGTTTTCACATAATACGAACTTATTTAAAAAAAAATTAAAAATGGAAACCTTACCTAGGGGATGTGAGAACAATTCCTCAGAGTACTCCTGCAGTATCTCCTGGGATGAGGGAGGGACTCCCAGGTCTTCATTGGGACGGGGAGCGTGATGGGGAGTCACTGACCCACACGGAACATGCACAATGTCGGTGGTGCTCCCCAGCTGCTTCGGGTGGTAGTTGGCATCACCGCCCAGAATGGCATGGAGTTCTTTATAAAAGGGCATGGTGGCCACATTGTTGCACCTTGGTTGTTTACCTGGCGGATGTTTACGCATCAGTTTCGTCTTTGTCCTGCACTCCTCAGTGGTGCGTTCATGCCCTGTGGTTTTCATTTCGGCAGCAATTTTTTCAAAAAGATCAATATTTCTATCGGATCCCCTCAGCTGCTCCTGCACCTTTTCCTTGCCCCATATCACCAAAAGGTCTATGGTCTCATTGTAGGACCAGGAGATCCCATGGCCGCTTTTCCTGGGGTGAGGTACGGTTTTGGCATCCATCACTTAAACTGCACAGGTAAACAGCCAGGAGAACAATGGAGATGTATCTTCAAATTTTGGGCTGGTAAGAAAAGGGGCAGGTAGACCTCCCACTTACTGGCTAGAGCCCACCCAATTGTCAGGGCAATTTCCAGTCATCCCCTGTGTCCGTGATATCTTGTCACGGGCTGTTTACGTTTCCAATTTTCCGAATCCTCCAGTGACTTTTTTTAAAAAACGGCACAACCCGCAGGATTGAAAGTCCCGCAGATCGAGAGACAAATGGTGCCCCCCCTTCTGAAAAACACCTGTCTGACACCATGTATGTGTAAACAGCCAGGGATCGACATGAATTCTTCCCGGAACATTTTCTTCGTGTAAACGGCACCCATCTTTTCCTAGGAGTTTTTGCAACTAATTAATGGCTTAACTTGACCATTGAATTTAAGACGTTACAACATTCTCACTAATGTTAATATAAACTGAATTAGATTTGGGGCCCTTAAAAAATCTTAACAATTTAAACTTTTTCACTAATATTTCAAGTTGTGAGACTAATGATGAGCTTTAGTGGAATTACTCATAATAATAACAATCATCATCATCATCCACAAGAGCAGGAAATTTATATCCAAGGAGGCTTTGTAGAACAATTCAGTTGTAAAGGAAATATTTTGTTCTTGTTTTGTTTTGTTTTTTTAATGTTGAACAGCATCTCAAAACCTTTAGGTGATTTATCGTTGTTGTGGTTAACAATAGCAGCAACCATAACAACACAGTCTATCTTTCCGTGCAGACAGTCAGATCCCACTCTAAGACATATATAGTAATGAAGGGACTCCATTTTAGTCCTTCAGCCTGTATCCTGACATGACAAGGGGCTTTATCAGACACGGATAATACGGCATCAACACAATGCCACATAACTGCGAAAGGGCGTATGGATCAGACAAAGTTGCCCTTTCACGGTTAAAACAGACCAAAACCTGTTGTTTTTACTTGACGGCTTAAGCTGTCAATCAATCCCCCTGCCACTTTTTTGCTGGCATTACCAGCATGTGATGCCTCTGTCCCTTTAAATCTAGTATTTACCCTGACAATGCCCTCTCCAGCGTGAACTCTTCTGGGTCAGGACATCCAGGTAAGTGACAATCTTTGTTTAACCTTTCCTGGGTTACTTGGGACCTTTAAAATGTGTGTGTGTGTGTGTGTGCTTTGTGCAACTTTAGATGTTGTTTTCTTTTTTCTATTTTTGAATTTCCCACACAAAAAAATCACATGAGATTTCAAGCGAGGAAGTGAATGGGGCTTCCTCTTTATTGCCAAAGAACCTTTGCTGGGAAAGGACGTAAGTGTGTGTGTGTGTGCACGCGCGTTCTTTTGCCGGCATAGAAATGGGTTTTTCTTTGCCAGCAAAGGAACGTTTTAAAACTTGTAGCCTAATAAAGTCCAAGATCAACAAAACCATTTTGCTTTGGGCAATCAAGCAAATGTGTTAGCAATCAAGCAACTCTCCCCTTTCTTATCAACAGGGGATCCTGCACTGACCTTGAAAGGCATTTGAGTGTCTGCTTGCCATATAGAAAACAAGATGAAAGAAATGGGTTTGAACACATTAATGGAGATGGTTTTCTGCTTTACAGTTTCTGATGCCACTTTTAAATGATACAGGGGAATCAATAGCACACATGAGCATCATCCCATGAACTCCTTGGCAAGCGTGAGCCCTGCTTCCAAAGCAGCTTTTTATGGCTATAAATGAGGATGTAGTACAAATGTTTCATTGACTATTTTAATATACAATTTAGGTGATTTATTGTTTCAGTTACAAGAGGTAGCTTGTAGGACATAAGGCAGTTTTACCTACCCAAATGTGGTGTTATTCACAATAATATCAATAAAAGCAATATATCAAGCAGTTTACCTTTCACACCTCCATAAACATTTCAGCCTTAAGCATAACAGATTTTGCATTGGGAAGAGGATATGTAGGTTAGTGCATGGATGCTTTTAACATTTCCCTCTATGCAGTTCTTGAGATGAACTGTGTTACACTTAAACTAGATATGGAAAACAACTTTGCATTAACCATTTTTAAAAATGAATGTATTGAGTTTGATGGCCTGAGAGACTATTACTAAAAGTATGCACGTTTTTCAGTTGCCTACCACTGTGAAGAAACCAAAAGCTGAAGGTTCTTTCTTTTTTCCATTTTTGAACTAAAGACAAACCACTTGTATCCACAATTTGAACTGTGCATATTGAAAATCTGTATTCTTACTAAATGTATGCCAATGTATTTTAGCCAATGGGGGAAAAGACCTACAAAAATTAGTACATTTTAGAGAAATCTTTAAAAATAAGTGTGTAGATTAATTAAAAAGTGCATATCAATTTCCACACAAGCTTCCCTGCCTCCCTACCAAAATCTCACAACTCAAAAACAAAAACAAAAAAAGAATGGAAGACAAGGGGGTAATCTACACAATGGAAAAAAAATCCTCAAAGAATTCACTAAGAATGCTCATGGTCCTCATGGATGATGGCCCACATGTGCGATATTCAAAAGGAAGGGGGCTGAAAATGCCACATAGTCCATGATACCTGCTTTCACTATTTTCACTATTTTTCCTGATCTTTTTGAAAAAGTGTGTGAAAATGCAATAGTTCATGCATACGACCAATTTGCGAAAGGGGACAATAGGTCATGTGTACAACACAGCAGAAAAGGGGGGACACAAGGGAGCATAGTTCATAGAGCTAGAAGGTGATTGGCCAGGAATGGGCTGCTCTGAGCCCGTGGGCACCACCATTGATGTTCTTACTGCTGGCTGAACTCTTGAGCCCAGAAGGACAGATTTCTGAATGACCAGTCTGAAACTCCAGAACAGATTGAGATGGGTGTTTTGTTGTTGTTGTTGTGTTCCTTCAAGCCATTTCCAACTTACGGAGACTCCCTCTCTGGAGCACATCCAGTGAGTTGTTGCCAGCTCTGTGTGTGTGTGTGTGTGTGTGTCTCCCTCTTCCCTTTCCCCCTCATCATCTTTATCATTGACTTGGATGAGGGAATTAGGGGCATACTTATCAAATTTGCAGATGACACCAAATTAGGAGTAGTAGTTAATACCCTAGAGGACAGGATCAAAATTCAGAATGACCTGGATAGACTGGAGAGCTGGGCCGAAGCTAACAAAATGAAATTCAATACGGAGAAATGTAAAGTACTGCATTTAGGGCGGAAAAATGAAATGCATAAATATAGGATGAGAGAGACCTGGCTGAACGAGACTACGGGCGAAAGGGATCTAGGAGTCCTAGTAGACCACAAGTTGAACATGAGTCAACAATGTGATGCGGCAGCTAAAAAGGCCAATGTGATTTTGGGCTATATCAATAGAAGTATAGTGTCTAGATCAAGGGAAATAATAGTGCCACTCTATTCTGCCTTGGTCAGACCTCACTTAGAATATTGTGTCCAGTTCAGGGCACCACAATTAAAAAAGGATATTGACAAATTGGAGCGTGTCCAGAGAAGGGCAACTAAAATGGTGAAAGGTCTGGAAACGATGCCTTATGAGGAGAGACTTAGGGAGCTGGGTATATTTAGCCTGGAAAAAAGACGGTTAAGAGGCGATATGATAGCCCTGTTTAAGTATTTGAAGGGATGCCATGCTGAGGATGGAGCAGGCTTGTTTTCTGCTGCTCCAGAGACTGGAACATGGAGCAATGGATGCAAGCTCCAGGAACAGAGATTCCACCTCAACATTAGGAGGAACTTTTTGACAGTAAGAGCTGTTTGGCAGTGGATCACGCTCCCTCGGAGCATGGTGGGGTCTCCTTCCTTGGAGGTCTTTAAACAGAGGCTGGATTGCCATCTGTCGGAGATGCTTTGATCAAGATTTCCTGAGTGGCAGGGGGGTTGGACTGGATGGCCCTCATGGTCTCTTCCAACTCTGCAATTCTGTGATCACCTCATCTGTCTTCTGCTGCCTCTCTCTTTCTCTCCCCCTATGTGTGTGTGTTTGTGTGTGCGCATGTGTGTGTTTTTCTCCTCCTCTTCCCCTCCCCCCATTGCCTTCAATGTGAACTACAAACTTGGGCAATTTTCCCGTCACTGATCTTGCGAATGCATTGTGGACACAAATGGGCACTGGAGCGAAAGGGCCATAAGTCAAAATTTTCCTGACTTAATTCTCCCATCTAACTGACCAAAAAGCTAGTAGGATTAGAGGAAATGCAACAAAAGTGAGGATGAAAAATTTGTACACCCCTGCCTTAAATACTTTGTCTGGAATTATATGCACTATGCTGGAGTAATAATGCTGGCAAAGGTGGTGATGATAGGAGAAAAAAATCCACAGGTTTTGTACCCATGGTGGAAGTAAGACATTGTAAAAATAGGGTCGTCAAAGCTCTGGTATGTCATCCTCTCCCTTCATTTCCCTACCATGCCCCTCCCTAACAATTGAAAATACAAATAAAATGGTTTTGTTCTCCCTATAGTTGTTGATTCTCCACCCCAAATTTGGACCAAACTTTCAGGCTTCAAACGTTTTAGCTGATATCTATTCAGCTGTGCTTAAATAATAAAACTGATTGCATGTCCAGGCAGAATGCCCTTCCTCCCCGTATCCACAAAGAGAGTCAGATGCAGTATGGATTGAAACATATTGGCAATAATGGCCACAACTTTATTGATGATAGCTGCAGTTGGTTGGCTCAAACACATGGGTTTATATCCTGACATCAACCAACCTGCTTGCTGGTTGATGAATCCACTGTCGGCCCACCTGTTGACAAGTGCCAACTAGGAAGGGGGAGGAGTCTGAGCTGGCCCCTAGATGCCTGCCAACCACTTCATTCTCCTGCTTCCACCACCAAAAAGGGAGAGGCACCTGGTGATTGCATACACCAAGCTGTCATGTCCATCCGGTCCATGCCCCACCCCCTTGTGCTTTCTTCCCAGGGGGTCTCCTTGACCTTGACCATGAACTTGATGGAGACCCCCAATACTGATGACCTTGGATTAGAACCCATGCCAACTGCACCCAAAAGTTATGACAATGAGTAATATATACATACACACACACACACTTAAATTACTACTGGACTTAAGAGTGGGTGGGTGGGTGGGTTGGCTCATTGAGAGCCACTGCCTGCTTCAGTGAGGTGGCCGGGAATTTAGACCCGACCCCTGGACTAGAGTGAAGCCTGCAAACAGTGCAGGCTTCATTCCCCTCCCAGCCAATCATACCAAACATTGAGGATTGCATCTGATTGGCTGGGAGGCAATCGTTTCCAGCCAATCAGGATGAAGCAAGCTTTGCCCTGATTGGTTAATGCTCTGCTTTTCTGCAGCCACCCAGGGAGTCAGCCAGGAAAGACAGAGCAAGCATGGCAGCGGCCATGCACCTCTGGCCTGCGACAAAAGGGGGGGGAGATATTCGGCGTCCCCCAACGGGACCACAGTCAAACCGCTGGGTACATCCAGCAGTCCCCTTCATTCAACAAATCTTTAATATTATCAAACTCTAGAAAAAGGCAGGGTTATGAAAATGGTGTAGTAATCCATTGTAATCATTCTCCTAACTCTAGTTACTGTGGCCCAGAGAAGACAATCAATGGTTTAACATTTGAATGTGTATATTTCTATATGCTTTGGTTCAATGAATCACATGATTGAAACTGGACTGATCAAGTAAGTTTCTTGCCTTTTTTTAAAAAATAAAGCACCTTAGCTGTATATGGTGCCAATATATTGTGTAAATGTGTGCTGGGGTAACTGCATAGAAAATAATACTTTGAGAAAGATGTAAATAATATGATTTCTTTTCTTTCTTTTAAAACTCATCTCTTTTAAATTTGTTATACATGGATCAAGTCAACATACCGGCTTATTGTGAACCATGGCTCCCATACATTAAGAAAAAAAAAACCCAGACATTATATGGGGAGAGAGAGAGAGAGAGAGAGAATTGATTGGGTCCAAGGAAAAGTTGCTCTGCACATGTTTAACTTTGGCATGGATCAGGCTTGGTCACACTTAGAGGAGATACTCTGAAATCAGGAGGGAAAGTTAATCATGGTCAATGTTAAGTTCCACCAATTTCAATTGCTCTATGCCTAAGTATGGATCAAATTCACTGTTATTATTTTCATTTAAATAATAATATTTCATTTTCATTTCATTATTATTTAAAAATTATTCTAAGTTTCTCTCTTGCTGAACTTTTTAGTTTCAGCCTTGCAACTGATTTTATTCAAATAGGCCACTTCTGTTTAGCATAGGGAAGAAGGGGGGAAATGTGGAAGCATCATAGATAGCTCTCATTGCTTTGGAGAACATTATGGGTTATTGTTAGCATGAGAAACAAGACCTAAGTTTAATCATTATGCTCAGCCATTTTTGTAGGAATGAGTGGATGGGCAGAAGATCACATGTTTCTCACCTTGCATCATCTGTCCCATCATAACCCTTCCTTAGAAACCAGTTTTAGCCTCTCTCAAGAACAAAAAGGTGACTTTAGATATGCAGGCACTGTGACCCTGTGCCTCTGTGGATATGTAGCAGGACACAGTCAACCCATACACAAAACAGGCTCAGGCAGTGAATCAACATTAACAGGAGGGGAGGGGGAGGTTTTTATTTCAAAGCTTCCCCGCCCCCAAACACAGAACATTGCTGGGCTGGTTTACTTTCCTAGTTTATGTAGTAATTGCCTTCTTTCATAGCCTTTCTCTAAACTCACACAACTCTCTCACTTCACCTCCCTCCTGCCAGCTGGCCAACAACCTTACTAAATGATAGCACCCTTCTTTGTGACAACTAGTTGCTAACTAAATATTATCATCCTTCTCTCAGCTGGCTAACTTCTACCTCCTCAACTAGCCACCTGTAGCTATTAATTAGTTTTTCATCTCCCTTTTTATCCACCCCTTCACAACATTCCAATCAATCTCATTGGTTGAGTCCTTCACTCCATTTTTACTAGCTGATACTAGAAGGAGATGAATTCCAGTCCTGTCAGTCAAGTGGGTTTCCCCATTCTTTTTTTAAAAAATTAATCATTAGTCCATTCTGCCCTGCATTCCACCATTGAGGAGAATTTCTAAAAATTCTGAAATTAGTTCTTGTACTGGAGCATGGCCATTTAAATTCATATTTGTTTTTGTCCACATTTACAATGGTCAAATAACAAAAAGAAAGAAGCATTAATGAGATTATATGCACCACATTTTGTGTGTGTGTGTGTGGGTTTTTTTCCACTGATGCACACATGTGATCCAGTAAATTGGTAAAGCACTAAAATATTGATACAAGCATTATAAAAACCATAGCAATTGTCTTTTGGAAATGAGTGTTTCTTGTCAGTGTGCCCAATTCTACCTATATATGTTTTTTTAAAAAAATGCAGCATGTGAAAACACATGAGACACCAGTACATATAGGATTTTATCAGACCAGGCAAATATGGTGTCATAACAATGCATAATTAACCCAAAAGGGCATGGATTTCAAATGATGTCCTTTCGCAATAATGTCCAGTACAAAAGCCATTCCTTTTATTGATGGGCCAAGCCATTAATTGATCTCCCCTGGTGCTTTTTTTGCTGGCATTGCTGGAGTTTGAAACTTTGCACCATTGTACTCAGTGAATATAGCATCAATTGCCAAACACTTCTAGGTGAGATCATGACATCCAGGTAGGGGATGCTCTTTTTATGAACCTCTCCAGTTTACTTAAGATTTTTAAACTGTGTTTCTGTGCTTGTGCATATGTTTGTGTGTTTCTTTTTCTTTATTGTTTTGAATTTGCCGTGCTTCCATTTTATTATGAGAATTGGTGAGATCTGGAACCAGGAAATGAATAGAGCTCCCTTCTGGCTGTTAGTGCTGGGGATGCCTTTCACATGAGTAAGGTAAGGTCTGGTGAGTGGGGGTCTTTTGCTGTCTTAAAAACACCACAAGATATGCCAACAAAAGAACGTTTGAGGAGGGTGGTCTGATAAAGTCCAAAATCTCAGAGTCTTATGGTCTTCTTCTTCTTCTTCTTCTTCTTCTTCTTTGTAATGTTTTATTCAGTGCAACCATATATCAATAATATTAGCTTGTGAAATGAAGTTTCATATCCAGAAATGCAATATTCATCTGTTGTACATTTCCAATGTAATTAATTTAACTGATTCATATCAAATCAGGGAACCAATTACTTTACTCTCTCACTGAAATAAATGGTCCTGTGTAGGATTTATAGACTTTAATCCTTTTGGTTAGTCCCAATTAAAATAAACCCACTGAATCAATTACAGAATGATGAGGTAAACACATACCTAAATCACATTGAATGGGTCAATTCTAGTTTGGACTAAAAATAGGATGGCCATAACATTTTGTACCAGGTTATTATACGTCATACAAAGTTTTTTTTTTTTAAGTGAGATTCTGTTAGATAATGTCGAGCAAAAGATGATTGACAAGAAATTGCTTTCATTTATCCAGTAGTTAAAGTTATTTTTTTTATTTATTTTTATTTTTTTATTTTTGCAGGGAGGGGAGAAGTATCTAATAACATATTTTTGAAGATGCTTGATCATGTGCAATTGCAAAAAGAAAGTAACAGATAAAAGAGTTGTGGGGTCACTGCAAGTTTATGATAACATCAAATATTTTGAATTATTTTGGAAAATAGGAAATGGAACTTAAGTTTTGAATTGTTTAGAACCTAGACGTAATATCTTCTAACCCACTGATGCAACTGGATCATACGAAAGATACAGAAAATGTGTTAGGAAGCTATTCTGTCTTCCCTTCATTAATGTATTTGATGTAATAAGTAGAAAGAAGTGACAGAAGAAATGGTGGGGAAATATAAGCAGTTACAATTGGAAGATATCATATAAAGGTGGGATATGTGCAATAAAATTCTTATTTAGAAAAACCCATAGTTACTTACCCTGAAGCCTCTGTGTGTTTGAGCTACAAATTTGAAGCAGAAAATCAACATAGGATGAATTTTTGCTTTCCTTTCTGGGAAGCACGATCTTTTATAAAATACATTCAATGAACAATGATATTCAGCAATGTAGCTCTAATAAGCTTCCTCTAAAGAGTGATCTGCTCTTGTAACCAAACTAATTTGAAGCACTTCAATGTTTAAATACAGTTATTGTTACTGGCCCACCATGCTCAGTGTACATACATACACACAGAGCATTCCTGTGTAATTGCTTTTGAAGTTAAGTATCCTCAAAACCAATATGCATGCACTAATTAAATGGCATTTAAGATGTTATCAAACATAGCCTCTTAATTGACAGTCAAATTGTACATTTGAAGCTTGTTTTGTTTAGCTTCTATGGTGTTCAACTGTTACATTTTACTACTAACATTTTACTTAAGACTTTTTCAGATGCACTAAATATGGTGTCATAACGACACCACATAAACACAAAAGGGCGTGCCTATCAGACAACATCACCCTTTCACGTTTATGTCCTGCCCAAAACCTGTACCTTTTTATTGATGGCCGAAGCCATCAATAGATCCCCGGTGGTGCTTTAGTGCTGGCATTGCCAGCGTGTGAAACCTCACTCCATTTAACTCACGTGAATGCAGCACCAATGGCTGGTCTGGCACAAACACTTCTGGGTGAGATTGCAACATCCAGGTAAGTTTTGCACTTTTTATCATAATCATAACAATTATTTAAGTTATGCTTGAAAAGTTTGATAAACAAAGTAACATTAAGGGCTGTTTCACACACAATATTTCTTCATGATTTCCATCTATGTAAACTATATTTGATGGATATTTTCCCATGATACACAGTTGTTGTTCTTGTTTTAAAGTTCACAGACAGTCAAAAGCATGGAGACCATTTCCATGTGATACAACATCATATTGCCTGAAGATGGTGCAGAACAAGCTAGAAAGACCCACCATGGAGTAAAATATCAGATTATGAAGGAATAGCCTGTGTGTGTGACTACATGCAGTGGTGATCATGGGAAGGAAGAAACCAGTAAGTTAAGCTTGGATAAGTATATTTGTAGGATTGTCTTTCTGAAAGTTGAAACTAGGAGTGCAAATCATGCAGTGATCGAGATGTTGTTGAACTTCAGTTCCTAACATTCATCACCTTTTGCTATGCTGAATATTGGAGTTGTGGTTCAATTACATCTGGAGGGCTATACTGTCTCACTCTTGCTGTAAACAATCATGACACCATTTGAGATCAATCAAGTAAAGATCAGCAATATACAAAAAGCTAGAAAACGCTTAAAGATAGTTTATCTTTAAAAGATACTTCACACCCTACTTTTTCATGTCTAGAGTCTAGCTTTTGGAGTTTTAGTTTAATATGGTTTGAACATCCTGCATGTCAGTTTGCTTTATTTTATATTATATTTTTGAATTGTATCTGGAGAATTTGATTTATAAGTGTATTGCATAGCTTTATATTTGCAATACTCCTTTCCCCCCTATGTGTGGACTTTATCAGACGGGCTTAATGAAATGGAACAGAAATGCCACAGGATCGCTAAAGAGTTTTTTTTTTTTTCCACATCCTCCTGACCATTCTGACCCCGTTCTGACCCCGTTGGCATTCCGTTTTGTTTTATTCACTGGGAAACGACGTCAATAGATTTCCCATTCAATTTCTGTAACAGAATCATGGGTGTGTGAACTGGTTTGCCGTTATGTTGCCATGAAGTTAAAACACTTCTGGGTACGATTGTGACATCCAAGTGAGTGACAGCTTTTTCTGTACTCTCCCTGTGTCGCTTTTAAAGCGTTGAAAGTGTTTTGGTGGGTTTTTTTTAATTTTTAGAAGTCTGTCTGTATTTTTATTTTTAAATTTTCCCCCTGGCTGCCTGCCTCTGTAAGGTCGTGGAAGCTAAGTAGAGAACACTTCTGGTGGCGATCTGGACATCCAGGTAAGTGACAGACTTTTTTGTACCCTCCCCTGTTTACTTGTTTCTTTTAAAGGCTGTTTAGGTGATTGCTTTAATTTTTTGATGTCTGGTTGATGTTGTTTTAATTTCCTGCGTGATGCAGGGCTCCCTGTAAGGTCCTGGGAGGTCCCTGCAAAACACTTCCTACTTCAATTTGGACAAAGAGGTAAGTGGCAGCCCTTTTTGTTCCCTCTCCTGATTACTTGGTTTTTCTAAGGGTGTTTAAGGGCTTGGTGTAATTCTTTGAGGTTTGGGGGATTTTTTATTTTTAAATTCCCCACGTGATTTGGTCTCCAGGAAGGGGAGGGGGTTTTGGTCTCTAGGAAGGGGAGGGGGCTCTGTGAGAGCTCCAATCACTTCCTGGATGGCCGGAGAAGAGGGAAGCAGTTTCTGTCCCAGGATTAAGGTAAGTGTCAGAACATTTTTAAAAAATTCAGTTACAGGGATGGGAGGAGGGTGGGAGGGTGGATAATGGAACAGGAACGGGTTTTAAGGGCCCATCTGATAAAGTCCTGTGTGTGTATATTACCAGTGGATCATATGTCTTTGGTAGGGCGGATTGTTTTTTGTTGTTGTTTTATCTGTAAAGCACCATGTATATTGATGGCACTATATAAACAAACAACAACAGTAAAAGTATTCTAACTAGACTGAAGTTATGGTAAGTGGTAGGATAGACTGCAGCTACTTGCCACATCAGGTATTCTCTTGGGAACCCTCTGTATAGTATGTGAGTGGCACTTACACCGTCATCATACCTGCATACGTAATCCCGCCATAATTGTAATTGCTAGCTTCAGCTAGAATACATCTGTTGAATTAACTGCTGAATGGTAAATTTAATTAATTAATTAATTAATTAATTAAAATCATCACTTATATAAACCCCATGGATTGAATTTGTCTGCTCTAGTTGATATAGTACTTAGATATATGTGTTAGAAAGCAGGACTTCATAAATCTCTATGCAATCCAGCAATTACTACTGAAAACCAAAGATTTTGATTGACTACAAATTTGTAAATGACTTGCATTGTTTTTTGTGACTATTTTATTTCTCATTTGAAATCTGAAAACATTCATAAGGAAAGAAAAATACATGAACCAGAACTCTGATATGATTCCATGAAGTGCAGTTTCTCTAGCTCCTGAACTTTTTCAAGCAAGAATATTGAATGGAATTTGGCACCATTAGTAAAGGGACAAAAGATGTGGCTTATTTTTCATTCTGTAGCCCTATTTTATTTTTTTTAAGGAAATGGGAACTCTAAAAACACATGCTTCATGGAGCGACATTGTTTATAAGTATGTCTAAGGTTGCAGTGTATCATTTCGTAGATGTAAATTGGAAATGGTTAATTACTTGCAAATAGGCATTAAATGGGCACTTAATCAAGGTGTGTGAAAGTGTTTATTAAATATTAATTTGTTTAAAATACTGAGATTCTGTGGTTTGTCAAATGACTAACTACATATGATTTAGCATTTTAAATATTCTTAATTAAGGACTGCATATGTAATGTATGCAGGGTTGTTTTGCATATATATCCCCAGTTCCTCAAAGAAGGCATCTGCCAGGGATTATCACCGGTATAATTTGCAGTTATGCACAGAGGATGATATTTTTAAACAACAACAGTATTTCCACTATTACTCAGATCAAATTCCTGTGTAATTTCATGTATTTTTAGGATGTAACTTTGAACTTCACAAAACCTCTGGTTTTAGCAGTAGCTATTATTCCAGTTACACCTGGTGACTAGGCTACCTAGCTGTGCCTATTCGCTCTTAAATCCACTTTATCATGGCTTAATTATAATGCATTTAAGTATAATGCATTATTTTCAACCATTTGCATTTAGAAATAATGACCGTCAAATGTGTATTTTCCCTCATCAACGAAAAAGACCCCAAACATTCCTTCTTCTCCACAATGATAAAATGGATTTCCCTCATTATTCTTTGCAGGGGTGTCACTGCTGTCCTCCAAAAGTTGATTGTGGTCTTCTCTTATGCTTTCATTAAACTAAAATCCAAGCCACATGAGATACAGTTGTCCCTTCATATTCACTGGGGTTTGGTTCCAGGACCCCCTGTGGATACCAAAATCTGTGAATGCTCAAGTCCCATTATATGCAGTGGCATAGCAAAATGGTGTCCCTTATATAAGATGGCAAAATCAAGGTTTGCTTTTTAGATAATTATTTTTTAAATAATATTTTCAAGCCGTGAATACTTAAATCCATGGACACCAAATCTGTGGATATGGAGGGAAAACTGTATATGCAGCTTCTCCAAAGGCTTGCCAGTGTTTGAGGGAACTGCCTGTACATACTAATAGTGTAATTTCCAGGTCCTATATAGAGCTACAGCAAACATAACAAATGAATGGAAAATAGATGAAAGGGTAAATAACAATGTACATATGTGCAATAATCATAATACATGCATTTGGAATTAAAGTAAGAAGTAGTACCTATAACTTTACATTTTTATTAAAGAATATGCATTCACATGAGGCATATAAATTAATTTCACATGGTGACTTATACATATAACCATTAGGGGACATCTGGTGAGTCTATATCCTTCCATCTCACCTCCACCTTGAGAAAACCACTTTGTGAAATATTGTGAACTACGGGCTGTACATTCTGCTAACACTGACATGTCATGCTTCCAGGGTTTGACTTCTATCCTTTGGGAACAATACCATGGACTAGGGGAAAAATCTGAAAGTGAATAATACCATGGACTAGTGGGAATATCCAAAGGTGAGAGGGAATTTAAAGGATCTAGAGTAAAAGCTCAGGAGGAGTATATTTTGCCATTACCTCCCTTACATGAGGAAGTTGCATTGCTACCACTCTATTCTGAGGCCTGTGGAAATGCATTGTCCCCTGTAAAATCCAATGACTGATAAGTAGCCAAGGCCCCTTTAAACAGAGGGGTATATCCCATGAGGGTACTGGTACTGGTACAATTAACCACTGAGACTGAGCTAGAACTTATTATTAACCACCAGTTTATGGAGCCATCATCAAAAGCAGAACATAAACAACTTTTTTTAACAGATGCTGTTGCTATACTGTAGAAGCAGTAGGTTGGTTCCTAGCACTAATAGTAGAAGGCAGGTTCCTAGCCCTGAACCAAGAGAACAGATTTGCTTGTGCTCAGATGATGGGTCCTGAATCTAGTCATTTGCTACCTCTCAATGTATTTGCATTAAAACTCTCTGTGTGTCTTGTGCCAGATTAATTGTCATTCCCTCCCTTAAAAAAAAAAAAAGAATAAAAATTATGATTTGGTCAGGCTTCCAGTTAGCTTTTGGTGGAGAGCCTGTCCTTTTCATAAAATTACAGTTCTCAGGCCTCCTCCCTGTGTAGAGGGAATTATATCTCTGAGTAAGCTGGGATGGCTTAATGAACTGTAGTGTTAGCAACTGTAAATTCCTTAACCATTACCTGTACCTTAATTATGCTGAGAATGTTTCCAAAATGTATGCTCCTGAATATCAAACAATGGTATACAACAGATGGGTACATTTAAATTAAACATAACATTTGTAAATAATTGTATGAAAGACATACAGCTAAATCTCCCCAATGAGGTGCATCATTCAGCATAACTGGGGGATGCACTTAAGCAAACAGACTCAAGGCAAAAATGAAGAACTGCAGAATATGCACATGGGTTAAGGTCCTGCTGCCTGGACTGACATACTTTTAATACTAACGGTCAAGAAAACAGGAGCAGATGTTGTGTCAAACCGTCTGGCTGCTTTTGTTCCAAGATCAGAGTGAAGAATAGAAATGTAGTTCTTCACTAAGCGTCTTCCTAAAAGAAGCAATGTATAATTTTGGCAGTTTTCACAGTGTTGCAATAAAGGGATTTGGTGCAAGACCCGGGGCTTGTCTAAATGGACAATATAACCCGTACTCACCCCACATTAGCAACACAGTTGACAAGACATTTTCAACCATGCACAGGAGAAGTCCCAGCAGACTGGAGGAGGGCAAACGTTGTTCCCATCTTCAAAAAGGGGAAAAAAGAGGATCCCAACAACTATCGTCCAGTTAGTCTGACATCAATACCAGGGAAGATTCTAGAACAGATCATTAAACAGAGAGTCTGTGAACATTTAGAAGGCAATGCCATAATCACAAAAAGTCAGCATGGGTTTCAGAGAAACAAGTCATGCCAGACTAATCTGATCTCTTTTTTTGATAAAGTTACCAGCTTGGTAGATGAAGGGAATGCTGTGGACATTGCATACCTTGATTTCAGTAAGGCCTTTGACAAGGTTCCCCATGACATTCTTGCAAACAAGCTTGTAGAATGTGGGCTAGACAAGTTAACTGTTCAATGGATTTGTAATTGGTTGACCGGCCGAACCCAAAGGGTGCTCAGCAGTGGCTCCTCTTCGTCTTGGAAAGATGTGACCAGTGGGGTGCCACAGGGTTCTGTCCTGGGCCCAGTGCTATTCAACATCTTTATCAATGACTTAGATGAGGGAATTAGGGGCATACTTATCAAATTTGCAGATGACACCAAATTGGGAGGAGTAGCTAATACCCTAGAGGACAGGATCAAAATTCAGAATGACCTGGATAGACTGGAGAGCTGAGCCAAAGCTAACAAAATGAAATTCAATACGGAGAAATGTAAAGTACTGCATTTAGGGCGGAAAAATGAAATGCATAAATATAGGATGGGAGAGACCTGGCTGAATGAGACTACGTGCGAAAGGGATCTAGGAGTCCTAGTAGACCACAAGTTGAACATGAGCCAACAGTGTGATGCGGCAGCTAAAAAGGCCAATGCAATTTTGGGCTGTATCAATAGAAGTATAGTGTCTAGATCAAGGGAAGTAATAGTGCCACTCTATTCTGCCTTGGTCAGACCTCACTTAGAATACTGTGTCCAGTTCTGGGCACCACAATTCAGAAAGGATATTGACAAATTGGAGCGTGTCCAGAGAAGGGCAACTAAAATGGTGAAAGGTCTGGAAACAATGCCTTATGAGGAGAGACTTAGGGAGCTGGGTATGTTTAGCCTGGAAAAAAGACGGTTTAGAGGCGATATGATAGCCCTGTTTAAGTATTTGAAGGGATGTCACGCTGATGATGGAGCAGACTTGTTTTCTGCTGCTCCAGAGACTGGAACACGGAGCAATGGGTGCAAGCTCCAGGAACAGAGATTCCACCTCAACATGAGGAGGAACTTTTTGACAGTAAGAGCTGTTCGGCAGTGGAACACACTCCCTCGGAGCGTGGTGGGGTCTCCTTCCTTGGAGGTCTTTAAACAGAGGCTGGATGGCCATCTGTCGGGGATGCTTTGATTGTGATTTCCTGCGTGGCAGGGGGGTTGGACTGGATGGCCCTCGTGGTCTCTTCCAACTCTGCAATTCTATGATTCTATGATTCTATGATTCATTTCCACTGGGGGTTCTGCAGGAAGCCCCAGATAGGTAAGATTCGCAGTTTGTCTAGATTCATGGGGAAAGCCCAGATTTTTGGCCACATGGTGGCCGAGGATTAGCTTTGGAGCAAAGCCAGGGCAGAGCTTCCAGTGGATGGAACTCCATTCTGACCAGATTTCATTTGTGTGCATATCTGGGTAAACATATCTATGCTTATCCAGTAATTCAGTACTCTGGGACCATGTATATTCACTTATTCACATGCATGATTGAATGGGGGGGACCCAAATCAGCCTTGGCCATATGGCCAGTAATAGTACAACACATAGGACAATCATGATCAGCATAGAGCCGCCCATTTACTCCAATGTAGGTGTGATGGCCATTAGCGTGTAGCAGGATACTTGAATCTACAATTGGAGAAGCCTGGTGAGTTTGGCATTTATGGATTTGCTAAGGCTCAAAGAAATCTGCTACGACTACAAGATAAGTGCAGGGTTTCCTGCCTGTGTACTCAAGTCCACAGTTCTCAACACATAGCTTCAGAAAATATGCTAATCTGGTCCTCTTCATTTGGAGAACCCTAGTTTCCACATCAAGTTATAATTCTCTGAAGAACCAAGGCCACCAAATGGTGTAAAAACAGAAAGATACCTCTAAGGACCTTTTCACACTACACAATTATAGTAGTATGATTCCATTTTAATTGTTGTGGGAATACCTAAGGAAACCTGGAGTTTTTAGTTTGGTGAAGCACTAGAGCTCTGTGGCTAAGAATTGTAAGCATTCCTCCTTAAACTGCAAATTATATAGTGTGAAAGCACCCCCAACAAGTACATGAACCTGTCCATTGTTCTTCTCTGCCTTCAAGTTGGTTCTGACTTATGGCAACCCTAAAGGTGATCCTATCACAGGGTTTTCTTGGCATGATTTCATAGAATCATACAGTTGGAAGAGACCATAAGGACCATCTAGTCCATCCTCCTGCTCTGCAGGAATATCCATTCAAAACATTCCCAACCTAGTATATCCCCCTGCCCTGCAGAAGCCCCCCTTGCTGCTTCTGGGGGGGCAGGGTGGTGGTGGTGGAGAGGAGCAGCAACGGGGGCCTCAGAAGACCAGAAGACCAGGAGGGCGTGGCGTGACCTATTTTTTATTCACGTTTTTTTTCACATTTGCGGGGGTCTTGCAGCCCTAAACTCCGTGAATGTGGAGGGACAACTGTAGAAGCACAATACTAAATTAGGCAACCTTGGTGCTTTCTATTAGAATGCACCAAGGTTGGGAATGTGTTGATTGGATATTCCTGCAAGGCAGGGGGATGGACTAGATGGCCATCCAGCCAACAGACCATCCAACAGACTGCCATCCATCCAGGGGGATGGACTAGATGGCCATCCAGCCTCTGTTTAAAACCCTCCAAAGAAGGAGACTCCTCCACAATCTGAGGCAGTGCATTCCACTGCTGAACAGTTCTTCCTAATGTTTAGGTGAAATCTTTTTTCCTGTCATTTGGGTCCATTGCTCTTTGTCCTAGGACATTTTCAGATGGCCCTTAGCGCGCAAGCAGCCTCTGGAGCAGTAACGAGGCTGCTGCGCGGCAGGGGGTCCTTTTCAGATGCCGCTGTCCCTCTTCCAAGACCATTTGTGGCGTACGTGAAGCTTTGGAAGCGGCTGCGTCATATTTCAATCACAGGCAACTTCCGTGAATGAAATGTGACGCGGCCTCTTCCAAAGCTTCATGTACATGCCACGAATGGTCATGGTAGAGGGACAGCGGCATCTGAAAAGGACTCCCTGATGCGCAGCAGCCTCGTTACTGCTTCGGAGGATGCTTGCACGGTAAGGGCTGTCTGAAAACGTCCCTAGTCTCTGGAGCAGCAGAGAACAAGCTTGCTCCATCCTCAGTATGACATCCCTCCCCTCCAAGGGATGTTCAGAGGGGGTTTGCCTTTGCCTTCCTCCGAGGCTGAGAAAGTGTGACTTGCTCAAGGTCACCCACTGGATTTCCATGGCTGAGGGGGGATTTGAATCCTGAAATCCAAAGTTGTAGTCCAATGCTCAAACTGCTATACTATGCTGGCTCTCCTTACTGAACTCAATATGTTTCATATATCTACTTCAGGGATAGCATCAGACACAACACAATTGAGATATTTTACAAAGGATGTGAAAACCAAAAATTCTAGATAGTTACCTAGGGATCTGCTTGAATTCAGAATCACAGTTTGGAAAAGCTGCTCTCCTATATGGACTACACCATCCAGAATCCTCCAGCCAATACAATCAGTGGCTATTGTGGCTGGCGGATTCTGGAAGATATGTTCCATTCCCTCCCCTTAATTCAAAGCAAGGTGGACTCCATATGTGTTTTTCTATGCATTTGTAGTCTTAATGTGCTCCCTCTTTGTGGGGAGGAAAAAGATGAAATATTTTATGATTTTAACAGAGTATTGAACAGAGTAATTTATATGAGGGTTTTTTTTTTTTTTGAACTGTACCTTTTCCAAAGCTTGTAAAAGTTGATTTTTTGGACTATAAGCTGCTGGATTCTTAGCCAACATGCCCATGGCTGCAGAATGTGTGAATTCTGTAAACTGTAGCTTCCAAAATTAAGTTTTCCAAGCTCTGACCTTTCCAAATGTTAGAATGACTATTTTGAACTCCTTTTCATGAAATTACATATGGTAATAAATGCTTTTCAGTAAATGTAGCATATATGGACATGTTGATTTTTCTGTACAATTAAAATATTCTCTGTGCAATTTATCAGCTGGTTTATATGTAGACGTTACTTGTTATATTGATGCCACTGTATACTTTGCAGTTATAATAGAACTAAGATTTGCAGGATGGTGTTGTTCATTTACGCAGAACAGGGTGCTCCTATAGCTATATCAACTTCTTAATGCCATCAAAACTATGCATATGATGCACATTCTAAGCCTATGTTGTGGGGAAAGGATAGGAAAATACAGTTGCCCCTCCACATTTGCAGCTTTAACATTCGTGGTTTTGATTATTCGTGGTTTTTGGGAGCCCCCACTCCCAAAAGTGGCAACGGGACTTTAGAAGCCCCGTCACTGCTTCTGGGAGGGCGGGGGGTGGAGAGAAGCAGCAACGGGGGCCTCAGAAGACCAGAAGACCAGGAGGGTGTGGCGTGACCTATTTTTTATTCATGTTTTTTTCACATTTGCGGGGGTCTTGCAGCCCTAACCCCCACGAATGTGGAGGGACAACTGTAGAAGCACAATACTAAATTAGGCAACCTTGGTGCTTTCTATATAGAATGCATGTCTTATGCCTCTGTATCATATTTCATCATGTTTCAGACAGCTTTCTTGTTTTTTTGCTTATGTTTTCCCCTTAACAACTGTCATTAATTTACTGATATGCTGTCTATCAGGCATATATCATCTTGATTAGAGCTGTTATCCTAATCAAAAGGCTGATAATTAAGACTATCCATCTGTAGAGTTCCAAGTGCAAAGATGATCTGAGGATTCTAATTAAGATTATTTAGGTGTTACTTAAATGTCATCATTTGATTCAGCTAATCATACCAGCAGGTACATTAGATTTGCATTAATGTGCTGCTGCTGAAACCGACAGTTTTTGAAACAGAAATCTGCACTTTGGAACTCCTTCCCTAGAGAGGCTAGAATGTCTCCTTGCTGTCCTTCTGTCAGCAGGCCAAAATGTTTTTATTTTATTCAGACAAGCTTTTAGAATTAAAACTGGGCTGTAAGTGCTGTCTTGTTTTAAATTGTATTGTTCATTGTTTTAAAAATCTTTCAGAGTACATGTTTTTATTATGGTTCTTAGTTTAATTCTGGTTAAATGCGGCTTTTTCTATGCTTTTAATTGTAACATTTTTAATAGGTAAGTCACCTTCCTACAGTCTTGGGGATAAGTCAGGATATAAATAAGGATAACTATAACAACAATAACAACAACGCATGCAGGTTTCCATATCAACTCAAACACCATAGTACTGGTGAGGTAAGATAGTAATGGCATGTGGATTAAAGAAATACTATCTGATGATATTTGTCCATTCTGTGTTTTGTAATAAAGCTACCATCATATGAACATTCATGTGGAAGTAAAATCCCCTCGGGAGTGATAGTCCAAAACTTTAATCCTAATAAATGTGTGTGGAGTAGAATCTCGGATCAGCATAAATGCCTAGGAGTGTGATGAGGAGGGGAGGTAGGCTAAGAGTGGAGGTACTGAGTTGCATCACTGTTGCACCACTGGAAGCTGCTTTTGCATGGAGGTAGTGGATAACTTTGTACACAAGCCTGGAGTGGGTTGGAGGACAGCTACAACACAACTGAGAGTTGCACCAGAATAACACCCCAATAAGATTCTGATCTCATCTGGTATTGGAAATACAGTAGGATCAGGCTTGTTTAATGTTAGAATGGGGAACAATTAAGAAATATCAGCCATCTCCAGGCTGATATTATCTGGAACTGCTGGATTGCCAGTCAGAATTGCAAATCAGAGTTGGTAATACTAGTCTAAATGGAACAATGGTCTGACTTAGGGCTTGTCTACACTGGCCAAATAAAACGTCCTCTCCCCCTCCTCACAGTGATCAGTCCAGACAACACAGGGCCCAGTCCTCGATTCTGGTCCAAACTATCTTCACAACATCCAGCCAGTTCAACATGGAGCCTGAGCTGAACCACCCTTAAAAACACAAAACACTGAATAGAGCCACCGTTTGCTCTGGTTTTTTTTACAGGAAATCCAGGTGCAGTCTGCAGTGACATGGAGTGGATGTCTTCACATGCATCCCCAGTTTCCCGCCGCCACTGGTGTGAGTTGCATCCTCTGAGGTCACAACGAGGCACCCAGCCATGTAATCAACACTGGGCTCCTTGTTTCTGGCCTAAGAGGATGCATCTTGCACCAGCAGTAGCACTGGGCAACACAGCAGGGATGTGTGTGAAGACATCCACCTGGTGTCACTGCAGAGTGTACTGGTAACAGGGGAAATCCATGGCACCTTCAGGGCCAGAATACTGTTACCCCAAGAATGGAGGGGGTGATTTAGAGCCCCACCCATGATGCTAATACCTCTATTATAATTTGGGGGAATTATTAATTCAAACACATGCCTGCAAGAGGAGGGTAACTGCAGGGACCTTTTCACCTATGTATACCAATACTAACTGCACAGAACACTCCAGCTGTAAGGTGAAACAGAGTATTTTTATTGGAAATAACACAAAAGGCACTCACACACACAGTGCATGTTCCTGAGAAACATACAAAGCTATAGAGGTGTAAGGTAGAAAAACTGGATAGAAGGAGAGATTTGAGAAAATAGGGTGATAGTTACCAGTCTTGAAGAGCAGAGTTTCGTGTAGCAAAGATGCTCAGACAGGCATCTTAGGCTGTCACAGGAGGTTCTCATCCAGGGGTGCACCATGAAAGAGAGTGGCCAGGTTCATCCGCTGTGGCACACCTTTCTATTGTCAGGAGGCTAATATGTATACCCTATTTCATATCCTGAAGGGGTGGTCTGGCTAGAACAAAACCTGGATGGCTTCCCCACTGGATAGACAAAGGAAACCACAACTCAACGGATTGTGTTACTGGCCAGGAGATAGGAATTGATGGGTTTATGTCAACCTTGCAATACTGGACAAGAGGAGGCATGAGGTGAGATTTCCTTAGGAGTAGATTTGGGAATGGTCACTTAATTGTTTGATTGAACGACTCATTGCTGAGGTGCCCAAGAAAGGATTAGTACATACCTCCTTAGCAACTATTTTTACTATGGGGCTTCCACACAATCCTAATATGGGTTTATTTGCCAAAATATTTCTAAGACACATCCTAGGTCATTGTGACCTCCACCTGATCTTTTTGGGCCTCCCAAGGCAATTTTACCCTGAAAATATTTAAAACAATATTTCAAATTATGAGTAATCATGGGGAGGGATTAATAGGGCATACTAACAATCCTCCAGGCTGTGCCCAGATTATCTTAGCTGGTGTAGATGAACCCTTACTATAAGTTGGACGCAATGTTCATATGTTCCTAAAACTCCTATCTAATAATTATAGGTATGGATTGTAATTAGAAGAGATTGGCATCCCTGAGTAGAGCCAGCCAATCACAGCCCATGGAATGCTGAGAAAATACAAGAGCCATCACCCTCCTGGGCTTCTAGGATTACAATATGTATGTTATGGTGGAGGTATGGAGAATTATAGGTGTTGATTTTTCTCAGTTCCCCAATTGCAGTCAGAAGGTACTTTGGTTCTTCCACATGCCCTCAGCCATTAATTAGCTGTGGGGGCATGCCCTGCTGCCATCAAACTCAAGATGTGCTTGGGAGGCAGATGTTGTAGAAGGAGACTGTGTATACCTCTTTACACAATCTTTATTATAATACAAATGCCAGCATAATCTGCAATTATGCCAGAGTACACTACCAGACAGATTCCAGCCAATGTAACAATAAAACAATACAAGCAGCTTTTATTTAGAAAATATTAAATACTTATTTATTTCCCCCTAAGTTTGCATGAATAGATACATTTTAAAACTGGCACCTGAAAGATGGAAATTTTGGAAGACAATCAAATCCCTGATGATCATTTCCTAAATGGGATGCCACCACCAAGAAATCCCTGCCATCTGTGGTAGCTGGGTTATTCTGTGGCACTAAAGCAGAACAGAGATAATAACAAGTAGAGCAACAGCAACAACTTTAGCATACGGCTGCACTTTGTTTTTGTAAATGTAAATCTTCAATTTCCTGGTTGTTGTTGTTGTTGTTTAAGCCCATAAACAATAAAGTTGATTGAAAGAAAGAAAAAAAATCTGAAGCTGCTGCAATGTGGTGTACCAATTCTGCTTTAACCAAGTTTGTCATCTTCAACATACTTTTCCCCAAACAAACATTAGCAAAGGACTCCTACAAAAGGGACAAGATATGTGCCTTCACATTGCATTTTAGCAGGTGCTTTAAAAAGAGATTCACCTAAGGTTTCATTAGCATATAAACAGTTATATTTGCATAGAAATAAGCATTCTTTTTTTTAAAGCAATTATGGGCTCACATATGCTACAGATCTAAGAGTCTTATTGGCTCTAACCCCTCGATTTTTGCAAGAGAGGTTTAGCAACAATAGTTAATCTGTCCTCATCTTTATAGAGCTTATGTTTATATTTATAAATCATGACTCTTGATATAGGCACTTTAGCTGAATTGTTCAAATGTTCATAGGGTCTACCAAAACTATAATGAAACATAGCCGAAACCTTTTTGTATTCTTTAAATTCACTACTAATTTTGGAATGTCAGACCTCTTCTTGTAATCTTGCTTACTATGGGATAGGATGTGAAGATGAAAGCATTGTATTTGTAATCAGATAATAAGGGAAGACGGATCCTGTATGTCTATACTGTACGGAAGAAGCAGAGTTGTGAAAACATTGCAACTTTTCTTAACACTAGCCTTGATTACACAAGCCAGAATACTCCAACTTCTGGCTGGAGTATTCCGGCCCTAGAGCTGGCCTGGATCCCCCCTGTTTCTGCGATGAAATGCACAGAAATCCACACACACACACACCAGCCTATATCAGAAGGCACCTCCCCCACTGTTGTGTATCACACACTCTGAAGCTGGGAAAGAGGTCCTTAACATGTGATCTAGGCTGGTCACAGGCAGGGGACCTTGATTATGTGCTGGTGGCCTCCTTCTGTGCTGCAGAACAACACTAACAACAGCAGCAGCTGCATCCAAGCACTACAAGCCAGCGTGCAGCATTGGACCCTGTATTCCTGTGCTGGATCCATCCAAGTTTTCCCACATGTGGGTTTTGATGAGGGGTTAATTTAAAATGTTTAAAATGGGTTATCCCAGCTTTCCCCAGCTTTGCCTTGTATGTCATCAGGACTGTCTGGAAGTGAATTGGAGCAAGAACCCTGCATCATTTGCAGGGCTCCAAGATGGGGGGAAGCTGGGGTAAATTGTCCACCTAGACAAGTCCACTGTTTATCAAGCGACATATGCCAGCATTCTCTCGTTACTATTAGAGCCTGAGGGAGTTTACGATGGGATCTTCATGTTGTATTCCTGGGTAGTTTCTAATTAGAGCCCAAAGTCCATTTCTAATGCTCTTGTGATGTTCATCTTCCCCCTGGATGCACAATTCTACCTTACACTAGTCCTGCTGGATTTGGACTACCACATAAGCAGCATTTTTCAGGGCCTGTTTCATGTTCTTTTATGAAAATCAAATAGAGCTTTTCTTTCCCTTAGTACAGGACTGGGAATTCTGTGGCCTATGGTCTCAATGCAACCAAAGAAGTGCCTCAGTGTGTCCCCCATGCCCCCCCCATTGCTGGGAAATGGCCCTCAGAATGGAGAATCACACCTTCAAAAGCATCCATGGGGTACAATTTTCAATTTTCAAGCTTTGAATTTCCCTCTGACTTTGGAGAGACCTGAATTATTGTTTTATTTTAATCCCATCTTTCCCCAACACTGAGATTTAAAGACAGTTTACAAAAATTAAGATGGATTCTGATAAAAGCACACATTTTTTTAAAAAAATCTAAAAGTTAAATAAATCAAACAGTATAAAAACAATTTAAAACATAGATATTAAAAAGCAAGAAATAAAACCAGTAAAGTATAGTCTTAAAAGCCTTGAAAAACTTGTCAAGATTTTTTTTTTTTTTTAAGAAAACAACCCTTTGCCTGCCTTGAAGGATGTATAGGAGGACATCAGTATAGCTTCCCAGGAAGGGAGATGGGGGCCTAGGAACAGCAATTGAAAGAGCCCTCTTCTATGTTCCTGCCAAATGTGCCTATGAGAGTGGTGGGATTGACACAAGGGCTTCCTGCAAGGGTCTAAAAAGATAACTTTGTATAGTAGAACCAGAGAGCTTTCTAGGTTATGACCAGAACCTTGAATTGTGCCTGGAAACACACTGGTAGCCTGTGAAGATGTTGTAAAAAGGGAATTGATTAGACCTGGTGAATATTCTGGCTGCAGCTCATTGACTGAGCTGAAGTTTCTGAACAATCTTAATAATAATAATAAAATTTATTTCTATCCCGCCCCTCTACAAAATGCAATCAGGGTATCTCAAAGCATTTAAAATATACATACAAAACCCTCCATCCCACCCCCTTAAAATACAATTAAATAATTAAACATTTAAAAAATACTTAATAAATACTAAACAACAAAACAATAAAATAACTGGATAAGGATCAGACTAATAAGACTTTTTTTTTCTCTGATGGCCGGGTAGCTATTCAGATGGCCGGAAGATATCCATTTTAAGAGCTTTTTAAAGCTATTTAGGGTGGTAATGTTGTTGGAAAATATAGTTTGCAGTCCAATAAGTGGAAATGGTTCTGCTATTGAAGGGTTAACTGAGAAGCCATATGAGATGAGCTGATGTAACTTCCTGAAGTTTTGCTATTGGGCAATCTGGGATGAAGGGGAGTGTCTGAGCATTCTTCTTTGTTCCAGAAGCCATGATCCTTAACAAATTGCATGGCCCTTTGAACTGAGAGGACCCCGAAAGGGGTGTCCTGAATATAGACTTGTAACAATGTAGTTTTTAAGTATTTTTAACTAGTTTTAGTTTGTTTTGATGAAGTTTTTGTTCCTGCCAAGAATGAGCTCTCTAAACTGTGAGTAAAGATGCTTTTGTACTTTTTAAGCTAAGTTTTGAGTCTTGAGTGGTTATTTTGGTAGTTAAACAACTTGGGAAAAGACAAAGGGTGTTTGGTTATTTAACAAGCTATGTATGCTAACATTCTGACGCTAGATGCTGCTGTGTTAACATTAAACTCTGCTAAGTTGGCTGTATTCTCCACTAACATGTGAAGTACAGTGTGGATGTTTAAACAGGGACAACATACCCTGATATTTTAAGCAGTGTATTTTAACACATTCCAATAAATGTGATGGATCTCGTCCAGAAGGCCGTTCCATAATCTGGGAGCAATAGCTGAAAAGGGCCTCTGGGAGGTTGAAGAGAGCCTAGTTTTTAAAGATTGCAGCAGAATCCTCCCAGAGGAGCTGAGTGCATGGGGAGGATTATATAGAAGGAGGCGGTCCCGAAGATAGGTTGGACCCAAGCCATTTAGGGCTTTAAAGGTGATAACCAACACCTTGTACTGGGCCTAGAAACTAATGGGCAGCCAGTGAAGTGATAAGATTGGTGTTATATGGTCTCTTCTAGATAGACCAAAGACCAGTCTGCCTGCCATATTCTATACTTGTTGAAGTTTGGGGACTAAGCACAAGGGTAGCCCCATGTAGAATGCATTACAGAAATCAAGATGGGAGGTTACCAGAGAAGGTACCACGGTCTCAAGATCCCCGACTTCCAGGAAAGGGCACAGCTGGCGGATCGGCCAAACCTGATAACAGGCACTCCCAACTGTCGCATTTACCTGATTCGTCATCTGGAGCGACGAGTCCAGGAGTACCCCCAAACTGCGAACACAGTCTCTGGAGGAGAGTGTGACTCCATCCAGGACTGGAGGTTGTATCCTAATACCTGGGTTTGGGGCTGCTACTGTGAGAACCTCCGTTTTGTTTGGATTCAGCTTCAATTTGTTTTTCCTCATGCAGTCCATTGCTGCCCTAAGACAATCATTGAGAGAAGAGACACCATCTGAAGTCAGAGCCGAAGACTGAGACATAGAGAAATATATCTGGGTGTCATCAGCATACTGATAACACCCTGCCCCATGCTTCCGGATGATCATTCCCTGCGGCTTCATATATATATATTGAATAGCACTGGGGACAGGATGGCGCCTTGTGGGATGCCACAATTAAGTTCTTTCCTTGCAGAGCAACTGTCCCCAAGCATCACCCTCTGGAATCTACTTGAGAGGAAGGAGTGAAACCACTGCAATGCAGTGCCTCCGATTCCTAACCTTCTCAGGTGATCCAAGAAGGTGTCATGATCTATTGTATCAAAAGCTGCTGAGAGATCCAGTAACACCAACAGGATCACATTACCTCTGTCGATGTTCAGGTGAAGGTCATCAGCTAAGGCAACCATGGCCGTTCTCAACTCCAAATCCTGTCCTAAAGCCAGTTTGAAATGGACCTAGATAATCGGTTTCTTCCAAGACAGCTTGGAGTTGAAGAGCAACCGCCCTCTCAATCACCTTGCTCAAAAAAGGTAATAAAGAGACTGGCCTGTAGTTCTTCATATCCAGAGGGTCAAGGGAAGGTCTTTTTAGGAGCGTTCTAACTGCCGCTTCCTTCAAGCAAGATGGAATGTGACCTTTCCTATGGGATGCATTGATGATGTCCCTGAGTTACATCCTCAATGCATCACTCCCTTGGATGGCCAACCACAAAGGACAAGGGTCAAGAGGGCAGGTAGTCTTCCTCTCTCTACCAAGGAGCTTGTCCATGTCATCAGTACTTACAGATTGAAACTGATCTGGTATAACCTCATCAACGGAGTTACTGGACACCTCATCAATTGAATCTGCTCCAACCCTGGTGTCCAAATTGGCTCTTATTCGAGAGATTTTATCTGCAAAGACGTTGTTATCTGCAAAGAAGCAGGCTGTGGTTGGGTTTAGTAATAAGTTC
The DNA here is from genome assembly GCA_030847615.1 of Gambelia wislizenii. Taxonomy (NCBI): domain Eukaryota; kingdom Metazoa; phylum Chordata; class Lepidosauria; order Squamata; family Crotaphytidae; genus Gambelia; species Gambelia wislizenii. Next base: position 223,143,025 of record JAUMIR010000003.1, on the reverse strand, counting down.
TGCACAGGGGTAGCTGTGCCTTAACCGACGACCTGCGTCTAAGCATCGGCAGGGGTAGCATGACCCTGTTGGTGCTTTTGGACATCTCAGCAGCTTTCGATACGATAGATCATAGCATCCTCTTGGATCGCCTGAGAGGGTTAGGAATCAGAGGCACTGCGCTCCAGTGGTTCCGGTCCTTCCTCTCGGGCAGGTCCCAGAGGGTGCGGCTTGGGGACAGTTGCTCCAGCAGAAAGGAGCTTACTTGTGGTGTTCCGCAGGGTGCCATCCTGTCCCCGATGCTGTTTAACATCTATACGAAGCTGCTGGGTGAGATTATTCAGAGTTATGGGGCTGGGTGTTATCAGTACGCTGATGACACCCAGATCTATTTCTCCTTGTCCCGATCATCGGCCTCGAATTCCGATGGTGTCTCTCCTCTTAATGACTGTCTTAAAGCAGTAATGGGCTGGATGAGGAAAAACAGATTGAGATTGAATCCAGACAAAACGGAGGTGCTCATGGTAGCGGCCCCGAAACCAGGAGTTGGGTTGCAACCTCCAGTCCTGGATGGGGTCACGCTCTCCATTAAGGACTGTGTTCGCAGTCTGGGGGTGCTCCTTGATTCATCGCTTCAGATGACGAGTCAGGTGAATGCGACAGTCAGGAGCGCCTGTTATCAGCTTCGGCTGATACGCCAGCTGCGCCATTTCCTGGAAGTAAAGGACCTCGAGACTGTGGTGCACGTGCTGGTAACCTCTCGTCTAGATTTCTGCAATGCGCTCTACATGGGGCTGCCCTCATGCTTGGTCCAGAAACTTCAGTTGGTACAAAATATGGCAGCCAGAGTGGTCTCGGGAACATCTCGGAGAGACCATATAACTCCTGTGTTAAGATCTCTCCACTGGCTGCCTATCAGTTTCCGGGCCCAGTATAAGGTGTTGGTTATTACCTTTAAAGCCCTAAATGGCTTGGGTCCAACTTATCTCCAGAACCGCCTCCTCCCATACAATCCTCCCCGCGCACTCCAGTCCTCTGTGAGGAATTTGCTTCAGCCACAAAAATCTAGGCTGTCTGCAACCTCCCAGAGGGCCTTTTCGGTAATCGCCCCCAAATTGTGGAATGACCTGCCGAACGAGATCCGTAGATAACAACCCTGAGTAGCTTTTAAAAAGCACTAAAGATGGATCTCTTTCGGCAGGCCTTTCCTAATTAGATCCCAGCCTCAGGGGATCCTGGCTTCTTTTAGTCCGCTGGCCATTTATAGTATTTTATTGTATTTATTGTTTTTAATTGTGATTTTTTATCAGTTGGTTTTAATTTATAATTGTTTAATATTTTTTTATGGGGGAGGGTGGGGTGGGGGGTGTTTGGGGATTTTATCTGTATTGTATTTTAATTTTTGTAAGCCGCCCCGATTGTTTTAACAGAGGGGCGGGGTATAAATAAATTTTATTATTATTATATTATCAGTTCCCTTACCACCCTAAACAGCTCTGCTGGGCGAGACTCTGCAGACACAATGCATGCAGAAAAGAAGGATTTCTTCACTGCATGTATTGCCTCTCTATAGGAATGAAGAAATTTTCTATGATGAGTCTTGTTAGACAAGAGTCGAGTTTTTCGCCAGATGCACTATAGTCTTCAAAGGAAGGTCCACATAGAGCACGTTAACAATAATCCAGATGGAAATGGAACTAAGTCATGTGTCATAGTGGCCAGATCATCTGAGAATGTGTGCAGTTGGAGCATCAGCTTTAACAATGCCTTTCTTTCATAACATATTTATTAAAAAGAAAGAAATATAAATAATAAAGCACACTCTTTTTTGGGGGGAGAGCAATCAGACCAAGGATTGTCTAGACAGTGAAAAAACTCCTCATAGAATTCAAGGAGAATACTTTTTGTCCCAATGAGATCCCATGGTGAGTTGCCATATTCGGAAGGAGGCGGCCAAAGACTCCAAAAACTACATGGGAAAAGCCTTTGCAGCTTCTCCTGAGGTTTTTTTTTTTTAAAAAAATGTGGGGGAAATATGCATTCCCCTTCATTAGGATAACTGAATTACATCACAGCACATTCCCAGATAACAGCAGAAGTGGAATCCTGATTGGTCAGATGTGCGTGGGGGTGGCCTTGCCAACAACAAAGTGGTTGGAAATGCCATTTTGGAATTTTGTGGTATCCATCATGCACTTTTTCACTACACTGTGGTGACCAAACAGCTTTTTTAAATGGAAGGTTGCACTTGTGCACCTGAAATTTACAGTAAAAAATAATTATATATATAATGTACACCAGCGGCAACATGTTGAGAAAAATGACATGAGCGATTCATTCCTGGGCCACCATCTTGATTCACAGGTATGGCTCCGTGTGAACTTCAAACATGGATAGCTCTGCATACAAGTGATTTTGCAAAAAACAAAACAAAACAAAAAACATGGAGACAAATGAACACTGCTGTGAATTTGCATTAATGTGCAGCAATCAACATTATATCTTCTCATCTAGACAAGCCCCAGAAGATGTCCAGTGCTACAGATTAGGTTGGGTGTGGAAATAGCCTCCCCTTGTATGTACTCATTCCTTTCTTGGGTTTCATTCTCAGAAATACAGTCCATGTGATTTCTCTCCTGGATTCTCAATGGCTGCAGGTGAAGGTGTTATCACTATTCCATTTCAGTACATTAAAAGGGAGAATAGGGTGGGTATGACAGTTTTGGTTATACCCCTATGTTGTTAATAATATATGAGCTCATGCCATTTTGGTGCAATGCAATAGTCCCAGGAACATCACTCCAGGGACTGTGAGGCTTGAGATAGGAGGGAGGGAAAGAAAGAGAGAGATCCAGTTTCAGATGAGTGGATCTGAATGCAAAGCCTCTTCCATTGCCCCAATGGGAAGATCTATATACCTTTTATTTCCAGTATGATAGGGTGATATTTGTGGTAGATGAAGAAGCATCAGGCCATGACATGTGAAGATTGGATGGGGGTTGAATCAGCAGACATTGAAGCCTCCCAGGCATGAACATGCCATTCTGGGTAAATACACCAGCAATAGGATAGAAATCATTTTAAAAAATGGAAGAAGGGTTTTAAATGCTGGTCTTACATCAGGAACCTGGCAGGGAGCTGGATATATTAAGTGGTCTATGCTTGAAGCATTTCAACTTCAAGGACAGCATTGCTATGCCAATGAACTCTATATATTTTATGAGGGAGGAGATAACTACATGCTGCACCCTTCTTATTCATCAGGTGCCTACCTAGCCTGTTGCCAGTGATGTGCTAGACACTGTATCTGCATCCCTTCTCATCTGTGTTATGTCATTTGCTGACAGCTTATGACTTTCAATGAAAATTCCTGGTTCAAGTACAAAGGCATATCACAAATGTGTAAACAACTTTCCATGGTGATTGGTTTCAGCTACAGTTGGCACCAGACTATTACTCTATCACTTGATATTCATTGCACATCAAACAAATAGATTGGGAACAATTAAGACTTCTTTCCCTGTGATACAGATACTTTCAGGAACTGTCCACAAGGATGTTTATTTGCCAAATGTAGAGCATCTGAGATTGGGATCTCTGGCAAATATATTCTGTTCCTGCCATGCTACATAATTGTTTCTTAATACTGTCTGAAACAGAGGAGAAACTGCTCCAGTGACTGAGAAATAATCTGAGGACCTTATTCAAAGGGAGTTTGACAGAAATCTAATACATTTCATTGAAAAATGTACTCTTTCAGTATATGGTCACCAGTGCACTTATAAGTTTGGGTCTCTGAGAGCATATGAAGAACTTGTTTGCCACATCAAAGATTCTCCCTCCCTGGGCATGCTTGTGTTTCCTACATGAAAGCGCATGCAATTTTCATTGGTTCCTGTGGCAGAGCAGGAATGAGACCCAATCATAGGTGACTCAAGGCAGATTCATTCCAACTGACTGTGCCCCAGGAAGATTTTGATTTGGTCTGCCAGAGGACCTTAAACCATTCCCTTGACATGCAAACTGGCACAGGGGGTCCTACTTCTTTCATTCCATGTTTCCTCCAGCATCTGGGCTAGTGGTAAGGACCTTTCACTGACTGGCAGGTAGGTCACCCAATGCCTGGATCCATGTCCTACAATGTGCCAAGCCTCTCCAGCTATAATAAATAGAGTTGTGTTGGCCTTTAAATTCTAGTCACTCACTCTTTAAGGTACTTTGCTGTGTGTGTTCTGCCTATCATACACCATTAGGGCCACAAAATTATTCCCATATTTCAGCTCCAATGTTATTTCTGAACACTAATGTTCTTCCCACCAGAAAAACAAAACAAAAAAACAGCTGATCAGTACAATTTATGGCAACTTTTGTCCTCGGTAACATTATGGCCAAGATCACACATTAAGGAGACATAGCATAAAGTTCCTCAATGTGGAACTACATCATTCTCATCCTTGAAAATGCTTCCTTTCCATTCCGTTCCTCTGGTGGAGGGCAGGTGACAGCTGAGCAGTGTCTGGTTATGTGTATAGAGTCAGAAACACAACAACATCTGCCAGAATCCGTGGAGGAGCCCCAGGAGGTTCTTGAGTATGCTTTGGTTATTGTGCATCTGGCTATGGGAACACAGACAGATGCTTCTCAGCCATTCCCTGCTCTACACCAGGCACTACATGACCATGTTGGGGTGGAGAGACAGTATGGAAAAGGTGAGTTTTCAAGAGTTGTTGCATGAAGGAGGTAGAGAATTCTGCCACTGTAACACCCCCTCCCCCCCCAAAAAAAGACCTACATGGGCATAAATTGGATTTACATCTGCGTATGTCACTAAGAGAATGTCAGCTGATGTGCTGTTTTTTTTTTTTAATCCAATAGAAACTTAATCAAGAGGAGCAATTTTAAGCATCTGTACAGGGTTTGTTTTTTCTGAGTTAAAAAAGGTTCTGGGACAAAATAAATGTTCACAATGTTTGTATAGGAGAGAGAAGGAGTATTTTGTCCTAGCCAGTGTTACTGTATTGATTGTGTAAGGTTTGAATAAATATTAATTTATCAATTCTACTTCTTTCTACATCCTAACATCATATTGGAGAATCTGTGTTTCCCCAAATTCTATCATTTACATGAATTAAATATTTTTAACTATGCAAAACTCTGTACGATGAGGGTTCTACTATTTCAAAAACCCATTAGAGTATATATATAACTTCTGGTAGTGTATAATCTTAGACACATACGCACACAGATTACTAAAGACCATGCATAGTTAATGAAGGCTGGTATTGTTTAATAGTCCAAGAAGAGTATATTAAAAAGTATCATCTATTTAGTTTTCCAATTTTCTGAATACTCAGAAATATATTCCAGACATTACAACAACAGAATTTTAAAATACAGACCCGACTCCATATGCATGGAACCAATATCTGCAGTTTCAGTTACCTGTGGCTGAAAAAACAAGGGCACATACCATAGAGTCATGCTGTAAATGCCTAGAAAGGTGTCCCCTTTGGAATCACTAAGTCCTCCAGTGCAACTCTATGGTATGCTTGTACCAGAAGTCCTGTATTTTAATAGGATTCATTCTTATCTTCGGTTTCATTTATAAATGGTAAGTCCGGGAACATATCCTCTGAAGATATGGAGGGGGTGCAATCTGTATCATACATGAAAAATCATTATAAGTTTTAATTATCATATCCAAATTGATTCAGAAATCCTGCAATTGGGTTGCTCAAAACTGTTTGTAGATCCTTAACTTTCTTCATATCATTCAGATTTAGATAGGGTTGCCATGCATCCTAGTTTAGAGATGATGGCCCTTTATCTGAATGACCAATTCATCCAGCAGCAGTTTAAAGATGAAAAAAAAAAGGCCTAAGACAGAACAATAGCCTTCAGGATGCTCTCAGACAGTAAACTCCTGTACAACAGCATGCACAGGCACAGAAGTCACCTGATCACAATTTTTCCCAGTGTTTCTCTTTAAATTACAGTACTTCTTTCTAATGCTGTATCTCAACCTATAAATTAGGATATGGATATTTTATGCAAATCCATGCTGTCTTGTTCAGTGATATATTAAATGATCTTCTTAAATGTGAAGGAGCCAATTGAAACTTTCATCAGAGACAGATATGTATCCATCCCCAATATATAGTTATGTCTTGCCAGAGACAATGAAACTATTGATTGATTGGTTGATTTGATTTATATGCCACCTTTACTTCCACTTTATTTGCTTTGTTGTCTCTGCATCAGCCCCACCCCACTTATCCAATGATCTTGCTGCCCATGACCCCAATCCAAGTATGGGCTGGATCATGTACTGGTGCTCTCTCTCCTCCCCTTTCCTGTTGGAGTAAAGAGAGTGGCAGTGATAAATAATTTGGATACTTTTTCAGTGGTAGAATCCCAATTATGGAATGTTCTCCTCGGATATGCTTACCTTGTGCAAGTGTTACTTTTATTGCCAGGCCAAAAAACAAAGCAAAACCATCAAACAAAAAACACCTGATATTTTGATTTACCCAGAAAATTTCTGTAATTAAAAATCAAACCAAAACAAAGCCCAAGATCCCATTGGATCTTGGGCAGAGCATAAAATTGTCCCATCATATCTGAGCTTGGGAAGCAACGTTCTCTCTCTCTCTTCTCTAGGTGTGCAATGGTAGCCAGACACTGTCACAATCAATTAGTGTTCAGGGTATGAAGTGGTCCATCTATACTTGGGCAAAGGTATTGTGCAAGGAGGTACTGAATTCCTCCTTGCACAATGCCCAAAATAGTATGCAGTATTGGCATAACTAGGGTTACACTTGCAAAAGTCACCAACAGGACTGTGACAATGGTAATTGTACCTTTTGCTAGTTTCATTGTGATTTATAAGTTACTTTTTAAACAATGATTTAGATAAACACCTAACTTCTTATCACAGGACTTGGCCTGCAGAAGAACTCCTTGCAGATACAGAAGGAGCCCTTGAGTTCCTTTCTTGAGATTGAATGACAGCCTCTCTACAAACAGCTCAAAAGATATTTACATTATACATTCCCTTTGGCTCACTGAATAAAGCAGTGTCATTTGTTGCTCTCTCTTAGTATATGGGGGCAGATATTTTTCACTGCATGACTGTCATTTAGTCCTTAATGGTGGGTATTCTTCGGCAGTTGATTCCTACATATGTATCTGCCTCTAAACATGCAAGCATACAGCCTCAAGAGATGAGACTTGCAGTTGTGGTTGAAGTGGGCATCCACCAGACACACAACTTTAGTAACATCACATTCTCTCGAACACATTTTTTTCTTAATAGGCAGTGTCTTTTGCATAAAATTCCTCAAATCTTATGCAAAAACAAAAACAAAAAACAAACTATTTATGTTTCTTCACAGAATAATTTGCCAACATATTTTGGGATGTGTGAATACCGGGCAAGAACTGTGCTGAAATTTTTGTTTTCTGCCCAGTAGGGAGAACACTTTAGGAACTATTTGTCCTCACTTGTATGAAATAGTTGAATATTAAGATCCCTGGTACACGGATTGGAATCATGTCACTCCCAGCCTGTTTTTGGAGCCCTGAGCACCTTTAAGACTTTTCTAGCATTTTTTTTTTTTTTGGTGGAAGTGGGAGAAGAGGAGTGCCATGTTCAGTAACCTTGAGAAATACTATTTCTCAATTACAATGAGATGCTGTACTTTGGTTTGCCCACCAAAACATAAAGGAGGCTTACAAAACTGAAACTGGACTTCTTTGTTCTTCTGTTCTTGTTTTGGGGAGCTGGTGAGGACCACAGTAGACCCTCAGAATTGGCTGTCAGACTCCCTGGAGCTTGCCCACTCATGCAATAGTTGGGTATATATAGCAGGTTATAAACTGCAGTTATGATAACAAAACAAACAAAATGAAGCAGAAATACTGATAATTTCAAAAGGATGGTGCATTTTCCATCTTTGCATCAAAAGTCTACAAAGCCATTGGAGATTATCAGATGCAGCAAAAAGTTCCTTATCAGAATGCCAGGATGATGTTTCTGTCCTGTGAACGGGACCTGGTTTCACATAACGTCGTCCTCATCGCATTCTGCTGCTGTGCTGCAACAGTTAGTAAGGCAGCGCTTTTCATTGATAGGGAGCTCTTGTCAATGAAAAGTGCTACCTTACTAACTGCTGAAGCACAGGAGCAGAATGCGATGAGGATGACGTCATATGAAACCAGGTCCCGTTCTCAGGGTAGGAATGTCATCCTGGCATTCTGATAAAGTGCTTTTTGCTGCATCTGATAAACTCCAATGTCTTTTGTAATCCATTGTTGTTCCTGAACTCTAGGAGGCTCTTCTAGTATTTTTAAAAAATCAAACCAGCAGCCCCCTCAACCTGCTTTCATTTCCTGCTGAAATGAATTTGTTTTAATGCATTTTATTTTAATATTCCATATGTTTCCATGTGTCACAGATAAGAATCTGTCCACAAATAAGAAACTTCTCATGCATATCATCTGGGTAATAAGCCACTATTTTATTTATTTACTTTTTGCAGAGGAGGAAATCTAATTCATGTTGATGGTATTTACGATAAATTAAAAACTCTTAACAGCTACTGAAGACTTCTTTGTTTTTTACAGAACATGCAGCCAGATATCTATAAAGCTTCATTTGCTACCATGCAGTTTGAATTTGTATATATACATTTGCTTTCATTAGATATGGTCCACCACCATCTAATAGCTTACTTATTTGAACTGATTGTTAAGATTTTAAAACAGAGAAATTTTCCAGACATTATACTTATCTCTTGTTACATGTACAACATTTGTAAACAAGCATGATTAAGGAATAAGATAAAAGAAGATGAAATGTCAAAAGTGTATGAATTGTAATTATTATTATGTGGCAAGATTATGATATAAATATGAATATACTGTATGATAGATACTGATATAGGAAGAGTCAAATCAAAGTTGTATCTAGTCTAGCACTGTGTATCCCTCAAGGACCTACCACCCAGTTTACTATCAGTTCAGTTGCCACAGCTCCATCATATGGAATCCTGAGATCTGTAGTTTGTTAAGGTATTTATCTCTGCTACAGAGTTCTTGTTGGCTCCCCCCAACTCTATCACTAGAATTCTCTAGCAGAAAAGTTTGAATACCTCACTAAACATAAACAACAACAACAAACAGGACTGTGTAGGATACAGTCATGTTAAAGTGGTATCAAACTGTTATAATTGTGTAGTGTAGATACATTCTACATCTTTATACACTCTGTAGAGTTTAGACCCACTCCTTTCCTTCACCACATATCCTGGTAGCAAACACCATAGTTTAATTATGCAACTAAGGACTTTTTCGGACGAAGAAAAATAACGCAAGCAGCCTCTCCAGTTTGCGAGGCTGCTGCGCTGCAAAGCGCCCCTTTCGTATGATGCTCGCCCCTACTGGTACTGTTGCGGTACCGCAGGGAGAGCTGAGTGTCATATTTCATTGATTTTTACTCACGATCAACTTTCGTGAGTAAAAAGTCAACGAAATATGACGCTCAGCTCTCCCTGCGGTACTGCAACAGTACCAGCAGGGGTGAGCGTCATACGAAAGGGGCGCTTTGCAGCGCAGCAGCCTCGCAAGCTGGAGAGGCTGCTTGCGTTATTTTTCTTCATCCGAAAAAGTCCTAAATCTAAATGGTCCTGTATCTACCATCAAGAAGAGCTGAGTAGAACTCTTTTTATCATCAAGCTCAACCAGCCTCCACAACTCCACTGGTTGTGCACTGCTTTTACTCAGTGGTAGAGTTCATTTTGACTTACTCAGGCTTCAGTTACACAACAGTTTTTATTGCGGTAATTTGTGCTTTATCACTGTTCTGCACCAGTACTGCATCGTTCACATGAATTATTGCTTTATTGGTCTATCGGTTTAGTTTCAGCTGTTTTCCGCTTTGATATTCACACACGGACTGAGACAGGGGAGATTTTCAGACCTGCAAAATGCTGGTTTGCCGCGCGAGCAGCCTCCTGAAACTGCTGCGCGGCAAGGGTCTACTTCGGACGACGCTGTGCCTCTCGCGAAACCGTCCGTGTCACTTCCGTGAAGCTTGGGACGGCTCAGCGCCATATTTCAATCATGGCTCAGCGCCATCCCAAGCTTCACGGAAGTGACACGGACGGTTTCGCGAGAGGCACAGCGTCGTCCGAAGTAGACCCTTGCCGCGCAGCAGTTTCGGGAGGCTGCTCGCGCGGCAAACCGGCATTTTGCAGGTCTGAAAATCTCCAGGGGCGTGGCCTCCCAAGCACATCCTATGATTACCACAGCAATGCCTGAGACGAACAGTCACACACACACACGACAGACTGGAATAGGCTAAATGCTAAGTAGGAATTCTTCAGAAGGAAAGGAACGGGGGGGGGATCTCAGGAGGGGAGATGAACATTCACACACAAAGGCTAGCATGACATTCTTCAGATGGCAGCAACTAAGCATACCAAGGAGAGAAGGAAAGGAAGGGAGGATCTCAGGAGGGGAGACGAACATTCACACACAGAGAGACTGGAAAAGGCTAGGTTGGAATTCTTCAGATGGCAGCAGCTAAGAACGAAGATACCAAGGAGGGAGGGAGAGAAGGCAAGACACACACACACACACACACACACACACACAAAAGGCTAGTACTCACAGTCTTTTCCATGGCTGGAAACAACAGTGGATGGGTCTTTCCTCCATCCCCTCCTTGTCCAAACCCCTCCCTGGTGAGTTCAACCAATCATGGCAAAGCTCTGCTGTGAATGTGTCAGAAAGATTGCTGGTAATTCACACAGCACTTAGTGTAATGGTTGATCACACTATCGAAAATGCGCTATTTTTCAAAAAAGTCAGGGAAAGTCCCAAAATCCTTTCTTGTGTGGTGCTAATGGGGTTTTGTGCCCCCCTCCTTCTGAAACAGGTGACTTTGTGGGGCAATGCATGTAAACAATTAGGAATCTTGGCAAATTCTTCACGGGTTTTTTTCATCGTGTAACCAATCCCTCAGAGAAGCCTGTTGGTAATGGATAACGATGCTCAGACTGAGTAACTGGAAATAATTGGGGGTGGGGGTGGGGAACACACTGTGAGCAAAAGAATTGTAAGGTGGTGGGATAAGAGATAAAGCTGTGAAGAAGAAATGTGCAGGAAAAAATAGCAAGGCCCTAGCAAGTAAAAGGAGAGAAATGCTGGTAGCTTATATTGCTTCTAGTTATATATGCTCATTTCTAATAGAAGCAGTACCACAAAAGTGATGAGTAAGCATGGGTATATCCTGGAAAAATGAGGAGTAGCCAGCCTGAGTAAGTATATCTTAAATTTCTGGTTTTAGATTAGTATCTTGTGGTTGTAGTCTTCCAGTTAGTTTACTTCTGTTTTGTTCTTTTTCTGTACCACGTTGGAACATTCTCACCTGTACCCTCCATATATGTAAAGTTATCTAGGGCACTATAATATCTATATTGTTAAATTGCCATAATGGTTTGGATTTTGGGTTGCTGTGTCTTGGAATAGCACTTGAGGTGTTTCTCCAGCTTTTGTCTATGGACTTTTTTAGACGTACCTTAAATCCAGAAGGAGCCGTCAGGAGAGGAACGCAGCTGCTCCGTGGCAGGGGGCAGTTTCTGACGACGCCATCCCTCTCGCATTACCCTCTGTGTTCCTTCCGTGTTGTATGGAAGGAAAAGGCACCACTTTTTATTCATGAAGAACTTCTGTGAATAAAAACTGGTGCCTTTTCCTTCCATGCGACATGGAATGAACACGGAGGGTAACGCGAGCGGGATGGCATAGTCAGAAACTGCCCCCTGCCACGAAGCAGCTGTGTTCCTCTCCCGACGGCTCCTTCTGGATTTAAGGTACATCTGAAAAAGTCCTCCATCTCTCTCTCTGCTTACTAGTTGCATTATCACAGCAGAAAAGACCAATTCTGGATTGCGGTGTGTTTCACACTGTGAAAAAAAGCTAAAAATTTGAAAATGTATTTCCTAGAATATTTGGAAATGTAAGAGACAGTACAGATCTCACAAGCAGAGTGAAACTAGCAGAGCAGATGCAGAACAATAACCAGATCTACCCTCACACTGCCTTCCACAGGCAATGGCAGAGAAAATAAATAAACATAAGCTTCTTTGTAAAACATATCAAGTAGTTTTACTTATGAATTAATTGTACATAATCAAATACATGATCTAATGGATGAGAGAGAGAAAGGAGAAAATAACTGCAAATTAGAATGATGCAGAAAGAGAGTGTGGAAAATCAAACAAACAGAAAGTCAGCAAAGATGCAAACTAGCAATTAGTGAGTATAAACTTAGCTAACTCTAACAATCTTCTGTTTAAGTCTAATGCCCTTTCAAGAAGGTGAGCATTGTTTTCCTATATGCATGTTCCTTTATTGCCTGCTTTTAACTAGGTGTGTGAATGCACTCATCTGAAACCATTAGGTCAGATCTACTCCAGGCCATGGTTCAAGGAGGCTAGTTGAAATCAGTTAGACTTAGGATATTTTAAGTCCCATTATTTTCAATGTGTCTACTCTAAGCCTAATTAAATGTGGGCCCAGTCCATTGACAATAGCATTCATTCTGTCTGTAGTGATATGAATGTCCCAGAATCTCTAATGGATGGAGAAGGAATGGGTATATCTGTAGAGACCAGCCCTTAAACCATATTTACTGAAACAACTGTGATCACTTTCAAAATCCATACCAGTAAATTTTTGATATAGCCAAAACCAAGGAATTTAAATATTGTATGCAATATTCCCTGAAGCGATTTTAATTACCCTGTTTATATTGCAATGAATATACAGTTGATCCTCCACATTCAGTGGAGGTAGGTGACAGGACTCCTGCAAAAGTGGGAAAACCATAGATATCTCTAGGCACCCCAAACCATATTTCACACACACACACACATACACACACGGTACGATCCATGGATTCAACCCACCATGGATGCCTTCAAGGAGGCGAGGTTCCTTCACAAGACAGATGGCTGGCAAGGTTTGCTACTGCCTCTGCTGCTGCCTTACACCATTTTTTTAGGGATTTACAAGCCTCACTGTACATTTGCAGTCTCCCTCAGTCTTGTGAGACTTGCAGTCTCTATTAAAAATGACATGATGCAGCAGTGAAGGTGGCAGAAAATAATCCACAAATAATCAAATCTGCAAAAGTTATATCCACAAATGTGGAGGGCCAACTGTATATTAATTATTACAGAAACAAAATCTTTCCATTTGATTATAACCAGTTCATGGGTGGGAAGCATACAATCCTCCAAGTGTTTTGGATCACAGATCCAAGCGGCCCCAACCGGTATATCCTGTGTTGAGGAAGGCTGGAAACCACAGTATAACAAAATCTGGAAGATTACAGGATTTCGATTCCTGTTTTTTATCTTCCTGGCAGAGTGGGGACTTAGATATTTCCAGATATTTTTTTAAAGAATACATTTAATACTGTTTAGGGAAGGAAAGAATATTTGAAAAATGGTCAGACAATATTTTCTCAAGTGTTCAGAAACTCTGATAAAAGGAAACCTGGAGTGACAAGAATCTCCAAGACTTGGGGCTTATTCTACAAGATTAACAAAAGTAACTTTTCACAGCAAACAAGACTTTTACCATATTTGGAATGAGATATGCCAGATGTCCATGCTGGATTCAGGATAGAAAGGCACTAGGGATGTTGGATAGCTGAGCCTTGGACTACTTGGTTGGCACTAAAGAGACTTTGAAAATGTTCAGCCCATCGATTCAGGATGGAGGCTTTATCAGTAATTAATGTTTGACCATCTGTACTGTATAAGGAGCTTTGGACCTGATAAGTAGGTCCAAACACTGCCTTAAGAGCTTCATAAAATCCTCTAGCATCCCCCAGATCTGCACAGCGTTGTGTCTTTTCTGCTATATTGATACACCACTTGTTCTGCATGTCTTGGAGTTTTTGTTGAAGTTTACTACATGTGAGATGGAAAGCTGCTTTTCTTACACGGCAAGTTGGCTGGGCGAGGTATGCCTGGTGAGCAGTTCTCTTCTTTGCCAACAGCTCCTGGATCTCTTTGTTGTTTTCATCAAACCAGTCTTGATTTTTCTTATGGGAGAACCCGAGGGATTCTTCTGCAGACTTGTGGATACTGTTTTTGATATGTTGCCAAAGCACTGTAGGAGAAGGATCTATAGGATGGTCTTCAAGTTTTGTTTGCGGGTTTGCCTGGAAGTTGTCTCTCATGGTAGCTTATTGAAGATTGTTGACTTGGAGTCTCTTCTTTAACATGCCACCCCTCTTAGGTTTGAACTTAAGATGAAGATTTAGTTTACATCTGACGAGGTGATGATCTGCCTGGCATTCTGCACTGGGCATCACTTGAGTATGGTGGACATCGCAAATGTTTCTCTGGTGGACTAGAACATAGACAATGAGGTGCCAATGTTTGGATCAGGGATGCATCCAGGTTGTCTTCAAGTTGTCTTTCTGCTGAAAGATAGTGTTTGTAATAGTCAGCTGTTGTTCTGCACAGGACTCTAGCAAGAGGCATCCATTATCATTGCAATTTCCAACACCATGCTTGCCTAAGACACCTTTCCAGGCTTCAGAGTTCTTTCCTACTCTGGCATTGAAGTCACCAAGGATAATAATTTTATCTTCTACAGGGACTTTTTGTATGAGGTGGCATAGGTCTGTGTAGAATTTTTCTTTCTCTACAGGGTTGGCTTGCATAGTTGGGGCATATATACTAAAGAGAACAACATGTGGGAGGTGTAAGGAAATAATGTGATCAGAGTGTCCTGTTGGCAAGGTTTCGAATTTGGAGGCAATAGAGTTTTTAATCATGAAGCCTACTCCTGAAAGATGTTTTTCAGTTTTGGGTTTGCCAGACCAGTAAAGTGTGTAGCCGGTGCCGTGTTCTTTAAGGCTGCCTTCCTCATGGAGACGAACTTCACTAAGAGCGATGTCAATATTAAGTCGTGATAGTTCATCGGCTATTAGAGCAGAACGATGCTCAGGCCGTCCACTATCTTCAGAGTCTCGCATGGTTCTGATGTTCCAGCATGCAAGCATCAGTTTATTTACACCTTTGGAGGCCGGTGTGTGCCTTTGTTTCTTTGCCTTGGTTTGACCGCATCAGAAGATGCCTGTTGGCTGCGGCTAGCCAACCAGGTAGTTGGGGATGAGCTTTCATTTGGCCACCTTTTCTAGGTCCCTCTCCATATGGAGCAAGCAGTGCTCTCCTTAAAAAAGGCTGCTTGGTCATTCAGGATGCTGCTGGACAAGACAATCATCTCCCGGGTCAGCCTCAATCGACCAAAGTCCTGAACCACCTGCATTCAGGGTTGGGTCTGCGGCTTCCAGTGCATCTTTACACCTGCTGTTTCGTCCCTTGCCTATTGCTACAGGGGTGTTTTTTTTTTTTTGAATTGGATTTGTCCTTCGAGCCTGTGCAATGGATTTTTCTGGTGGAGTGCAGCGTGCACAGAACTGGCCTCACCCTTTAAACCAAAGGTTCATCTGCTGGCCTTGCAAGCATGGACAGTAGCAGTGAGGTCCTTGGGCCATAGGTTTGATTAGAGTTTCCTTCTCTTAGATGGTTGACCTTACAGGGTTGGACGAGCACCATCTGCCCGGGTTTGGGATTAGAGTTTTCTTTCTCCTAGGATGGTTGCCATAAGGCTAGAGAGCCCATCCTGCCCTTTGACGGTCTTTGTCAGACCCTTCGGTTTTGACCTGTCTGGCATGGGAGACCCTACTGGTGGCTATTGTGCCACTGCCAGCATAGCTCAAAACATCATTAGGGTATGCAATCCTCTTTCCCACGACAAGGGGGCGTCAATGGAGAGGGAGGAAGGAACATCAACAGTTTGAGATATGCAGATGACATCATGTTACTAGCAGAAAATAGCAAAAATATGGAACAATTACTGAAGAAAGTCAGGGAAGAAAGTGTAAAGGCAGGTTTATAGTTGAACATTAAGAAAATAAAAATAATGACCTCAGATGATTTACATAACTTTAAAGTAGATGAAGATGACATTGAAATAATTGAACATTTTCCATACTTTGACTCAGTCATTAATCAGAATGGAGACTACAGTCAGGAAATCAGAAAAAGACTCAAACTTAGAAGGGCAGCTATGAAGGAACTATACAAGATCCTAAGTGTCAAGATATATCATTGAATACTAGGATTGTTCATGCCATCATATTTCAAATTTCTCTGTATGCTTGTGAAAGCCGATAGGAAGAAAATAAACTAATTTTAGATGTGGTGCTGGAGAAGAGTTCTATGGACACTATGGACTGCTAAAAAGACAAATAAATGAGTCCCAGAGCAAATCAAGCCTGAACTCTCTCTAGAAGCAAAAATGACTAAACTGAGACTGTTGTACTTTGGATATGAGAAAACATGACTCAGTAGAAAAGACCATAATGCTGGTTAAGGTAGAAGGCAGTAGGAAAATAGAAAGACTGTATTACAGATGCATAGACTCAATCAAGGACACCACAGCCCTGAGTCTGCAAGACCTCAGCTGATGATAGGGTGACTTGAAGGTCTCTCATTAATAGGGTCACCATAAGTCAAAGGTGATTTGACAGCAGTTAACAACAAAACCTTTAAGAAGAAAATTAGGGAAGAATTACATCACTACTAGAGTTGTCACCAAAATTTTACCTTAAGCAAAACTGGAAATAATTTGGAGGTTCTTGAATTTGGGAGATGTTATGGTGAAGCCAAAGTCAATAAGACTACTTGAGTATGTCTCTGTGTGTTCTGTACATCTCCAAATGTCACTATATTTCTACTAGTTTGACATTTGAGCAGGTTTCAGAATCCCAATCTCAGGTTATCACCCAAAGGACTTTATCAGGCACTCAAAATACGACATCATAATGACGTCACATAACCACAAAAGGGTGTGTGGATCAGACAATGTCACCCTGCAATGCTTAAAAACAGCCCCAAACCCGTGCATATTAATTGATGGCATAAGCTGTCAATAGATCCCCCAGCTGCTTTTTTGCTGGCATTGCCGGCATGCAAAACCTCAGGCCATTTAAATATTGTACTTACCCCGACAACGGCTGGACTGGCCAGAACACTTTCAGGTCAGATTGGGACATCCAGGTAAGTGACAAACATTTTTTGACCCTTGGTTACTTGGAGGCTTTTTAAGTGTGTGCATGTGCTTGGTGTGACTTTTTGACATTGATTTCTTTTTATTTTTGAATTTCCCATGTGATGAAATCACATGAGATTTCAAAAGAGGAAGTGAACAGAGCATGGTTCACTTCCACTTTATTGATGGGACTGCCTTTGTTGAGGGAGGAGGTAAGGGCGGGGGGGGATGTTCTTTTGCTGGTATAAAAATTGATTTTTAATGCTAGTAAAAGAACATTTAAAAGGATACATCTAATAAAGTTCATAATGATTCTTCCTAAAAATAGGCATCATTTGCAAACCTCTAGTTTTGATTTTATTTTTACATTGTGCATTTCCACTAAAAATAATACTTGATAGCTAACAGTAAAATAGGATGTGGAGAGGTTACTTTTTTTAAAAAAACATCACTCCTGAATTACCACTCCACTAGCCATCCTAGCAAGATTTTTGGAGTTAAAGCAACTTTTCTAAGCTCTTCACTGAAATACAGATAAAATGAAAATTAGATAAAAAGATAAAAAGAAATACAGATAAACAATACAGATAAAAAGAAATACAAATAATATGACAATTAAAACAGTAAGTCTTATCAATTAAAAGCACTTATTTTAAAAACAGGATACTACCCATATGTGTAGGGGGAAATGATGTGGAAACTTATTTATAATATATAGATGTAACTGGACAAAACTCATAAAATGATTTTAAAAATTAACACGGAAAAGCATTTTATTTTCTCAATTTTCTTAAACACAATTTTCTCCTGTGTTTGATACATAGATTTAAAATTGCCCATTCTCTTAGCTCCCTTTCAGTATTTGCTTTTTTTTTTACCTTTCTGTCAATTTTTCCCCTATATTTATTACCTTTTCTGTGAAATATGTCAGTTTCAGTTCATTGTTTGCTTTTCATTTCCTGTTTAGGCTGTATCCCTCCCTTGGATGTTTCATAGTTAGCAGCTATAAGTAGCACTTTATTGCAGTGCCCTGATTGAATACATCCCTTTCTTTCCTAGTTCTCCTTCTTTACTAAGAATATCCTCCCCACTACTTTGTTAAATTTAACTCAACATGAAGTAACTCTTTGTGTTACTAAAGGAGCTGGTTATTTAGTTGCATATATGCACTTGCTGCCTATTCCTCACACATATTTGTCAGGAATTTGCATAAATGTTTATGATACACAATAATTTTATCGTCTCCACCCACTCAGATTGAGAATCCCCTGAGAACTAACTCTTGAGAAGAAAAGTGATCCTAGGATAATGATTCCTTCTGACTCTTTTGAACTTGTTTACAAAATAATTACATACATTAACTGAAAATATTTTCATTCTTCTATTTACTGTAATAGAATATCTATATATATAATACTCTTTGCCGAACAAGTCTTGAAGAGAAACAACAACGCAGAAAGAATCACAACCCAGAAACATCACCCAAGGAGACCCTCTGCTGTGCTTTCTGCAACAGGACTTGGTTATCTCAGATTGGCCTTTTTAGTCATCAGCGTGCTTCAGAAAGTGCAGGATGAGTCCTTCCTGAATTGTAGCATTTTGTTGGCTGGCCAATCACCAGCTTGAGGGTGTTTTTCAGCACCACCTCCTTGGCTTACAGCCACATCTTTGCCTGTTGTGCTGCAGTAACTATGGTAAATACTCAGCCAGCTCCCCTTGCTGTCTTAATATGCATGCATGGGGACAAATAATGCTGCTTTCTATGTGTCCCCCACCCTCTTCTTTCTTCTTTTTCCTCCTATCCTACCTTACAGGGTAGGTTTTTCCTCTTCCTCCACTCTTCTCCCTTCTGCACCCAAAAACTTGAGCCCTTTCCTTCTGTCTGGGTAATATTGCTTTAAGTGAAAAAGGAAAAAATGTTGGAGCTACAGACCACAGACTAGCACAGCTGAAGTAGGTTTGTTCACAGCTGTGACTAGGCAGAAGGATGACTAGCAAATACTCCTGTATAGCCAAAGCACACAATGCATTGTGCGTGTGGGTTGGTGTCATGGAGAAAAAGGAATGTTGATGAACATTGGAGAAATTGCTGTTGAGTTTCTTAATGAAGTTTGCTGTCTATATATTATACTTGGTTATACTGAAACTGAAGATAAAGACTTCCAGATATTTTTGGTTGAACCTTGCTGTCTGTAAGCCTTTTTGTGTGTGAAAGTGGGTCAGAGCTGTGGAACAGCTGCTAGCTGAAGCCTTTGTTTTTGTGCTCTTTCTGCTGTGCAGTTCTGCTATTTGGGCTACTTCTGGGTTAGTCTGTCCCCAGGCTGTGCCAGGTGCCTCTCAGTGAGCCTATACTGAGTGGGCACCTTCTGCCCAGAGGAATGTAAGGCTGCAATATATATATATATATATATATATATATATAGAGAGAGAGAGAGAGAGAGAGAGAGAGAGAGAGAGAGAGATGGACGGACGGACCCAGTGTACCATACACCATTTAAAAACTCCTCAAAAATGACTGATAGACCTCCCGGCAACTCTGTAAGGTAGGCCAGTGGATTTCAATTCTTCCTCAGACTTCTCAGCATTCCACGCTTTCCTTGGAATTGCTGAGGATGAGTTGCTCTGTTACCCTGCCACAGCTACTGACAGTTGACTGCCTGGGTCCCATTGCAGTGGCAGCAGTGGCATCCCATGGCTGCCACTAGTTGACTGCCTGGATCCCATCACAGCCCATGACTAATGAGTGGCTGAGGGAGTGAGAGGAGGGAGGGACCATTGTGAGGTGGTGAAGCAGATTGAGTGGATTGTGAGTTTGGAGATGGAATTTGCATGTTGGTGGTCATTGGTTGGGTGTGGGTTTGGTGTGCTTCCTGAGCAGCCAATTAGCACACTGGGAAAGGCAACACACCCAAGAGAATTATATATACATAAACGGATAGTTTATTTTGTAAGAACTGAATCAGTGAAGATGGACCTCCCAACTAATTAATTGGATTTTTGGAACAGTAGACATTATTTACTCTGTTATAGAACTAGACCAACTTTTGATATGGGCTTTGATACTACGCAGGCACCCAGGGGGTCACATCATCACCCTGCTGGCACTGTGGTGGAACCCAGCCAGTCAACTGGCAACGGCAGTGGCAGCAGGGCAATAGAACGACTTCACCCTTAATGCACCCTGGCATATGTTAGTCTGGTACAGCTAGTATGTTTAATACCTCATCTGAAGGGAAGCCAAAAGCCTCTGGTTACCAGAATGGGGGTGCCATTTGTGCATAATGCATTCTGTGGATGGAACACATGAACATCTAGTTGGTGTCCTGGAGACAGAAACTTGGAGCAGACCAGAGGTACAGCCTTTCCTTTCTATCTGGCAATGTGAGCATTGTCTTGTCATTGCTAACCCCTCAAGTGTGATTGAAGAGACAGCAGGCAAAGGGATCTTGTAACACTTTAGAGATTAACTGAGAGAAAGAAGTTGTAGCATAAGTTTTTCATAGATTTGGTCTACTTTTTCAGATGCATGGAGGAAGCACTTGAGGAAGCAGACCATGTCTATGAAAGCTTATGCTACAATTTCTTTTTCTCAGTTAGTCTCTAACGTGCTACATAATCCCTTCGCATACTGATATTCCAGACTAACATGGCTATGGACTTTATCAGACTAGATTCTAAAAGTGCTGTAATTCCATGACTGAGGAAAGCAGAAACATAGTGGCATGATTACAGCAATTATCTCACATTGCTCTAATCGTGCAATATTACCACCATGGATTTATTACACAACCACCATTAGCCAGTTAAGAATGGAATGTCAGTGCATGCTATAGTAACACTTGTCTTCACATTGCCTTATAATGACAGAGTATTAATGCCTCTTGCTGGCTGGTGCATGTGCCTTTAAGAAAAAAAATTCTCTTCCGCAATTTTGCATGGGTGAGATTTGGCCTGTTCTTGCAAGATGTGACTTTGCTCTAAAACAGTAAAAACAAAGAAATAACCAAACAAATTCACAAATAAACTATCATAAAAAGGTACCAAGAAAGGGTGATAGTTGATTAACTATCCTATGGGTCCTCTGCACATTCCCCCCTGGGAGTTTAATTATGTGTTATTGTTGGAGAAGGGGAGGGGAGAAGAGGACCACCCATTCATGCTGGAATCGAATGATTACAGTGGGATGTGATTACTGAACACTCATCAATACCACAAAAGAGTGATATTGAGGGCTATTGACAGCTTTGCCTATCAATTAAAAGTTATGCCTAATTAATAGCACACAATAACAACAACATTGTGTTATAACGAGAGCCCATTTGTGATACTATCACATTGTAAATTCTATTTCACCCCATCTGATAAAGTCCTATGTCTTTGCAGAGAAAGTGTACAGTCTCTGTGTTTGTGTGGGAATAGGATATGTGAAGGTAATACACACATCCTCACAAATATCTGTTCTCCAAACGTATTTGTGCTAAGATATTGTTAATGTAGAAAGGAATGGTACATACAAGATAAGTGTGCTTGCTTTAAGTATACAATAGGACCCCCGTATCTGCTGGGGATTGGTTCGGGGGGGGGGGCGTGGATACTGAAAACTGTGGATAATAGCAAATGCCATTGAAAATAATGGGATGTCTGGTTTATAATACCATAGAGTTGCCTTGGAGGACCTAGAAAATGGCTAGAGAGGACACGTTTTCTAGGAAGCCTCTATGGTAGGTTTGCTGTTTTGTGTCCCATAGATAATTGAATCAGTGGAAAATGAATCAGTGGATACGGGGGGTCCTACTGTAAAAATAATACTTGCCAGGTCTCCCCTGCAAATTTGATTCATACAGAAAGTAAGGAGAAAAAGAAGGGAGGGAACTGGGTTTATTTGTTTTCTGCTTTATGCCTTTAATCAAATAAGAAAACATGTACATCAAAATAGGCAAATACCTGCATTAAAATCTGGATAGATTTCAAAGTCAGAAGGAAAAATAGTCTTGCAATCCAGTCCAGAACAAGAATGAGAAGAAATGCAAGTGAGATTTAGAAAAACATCATCAAATCAAGACCGAGTGAAACACAGACCTTTACATTGGAGTGATATTTGCTCAGGGAGCAAAATGTCTTGAGCCTCCCTGCCATTGCAAAGTTACCTAATCCTTCGGTAAAGTGATTTGTGGTAGTCCTGTACAGCACCAGAACCTGTGGTTATGAATTCAACAGGTTCCCAATATGAGCCTGCTCATACATCATTGCAGTCATGTTTGGTGAGAACATGGGAGAAGGTTTTCTTTGGGGTTGCTTTCGGGCTGTGAAGTTCTCTTCCTCATGAGGTTAGTTTGGTCCCCTCTCTGCTGTCTTTCCACCAGCAGGCAAAGACCTTTGGGTTCACCCAGGCCTCTGACTGTAAACTGGCCATTGCAGTAGGGCTTTTTACTAGGGTATGCAGTATATTTTATTATCATTATTACAGTATATTTTTAACTGCCTTTTAAATTGTTGTAACTGCAACTGCAGTAATAGCAAGTCACAGCAGCTGCGACTGGTCTTAATGACATTTTTGCCTGCAGAAGCCCCCATAAGCTTTGCATCCAAGATGGCAGCCATGAGTGATTTACTTACATTAGTAGTTAGCTGCCACCTGTTTTTTTAAAAAAAATGCAGTCTGAGGTGTACCACAACCATAGAGGTTTTTTTTTTATTTATTTAACAGGGCAACAAAACAAACTAGAAACATCTATTTTATCACCTTAGTGATTGCTTGCTAAGGTGAAAAATTGGCAGCTCCGGGCACTTGCCCTGTTAGCAAGCCCCGCCCCTGCGCTTGTCAGACACTCAGGTTCACACTTCCTGTACTAGCAGACAGTGATTCATATTGAAACACTGTCCTAATTCGGAGATATACGCATCCTCCATGCTGTTTTTTTAAAACTTCAGGGAAAGCTGTGAAGGTTTTTCCTCCAGAGTTTCAGCAAGTTTTGATCCCCCTCCTTCCGAATATAGTGTAATGCTGCCGGATCCCATTAAGACATGTCATCTTCTCCTTGAATTCCACAAGAGTATTTTCACTGTTTAGATGACCCCTTGGTGTTATGGCTTGTTTTATCTCTATTCTGTTTTAGCTTATATTGTAAGCTGCCTTGTGCCTCATATTGGGAGAAAACACAAGATATAAATTAAATTTCAAAAGTAAGTAAATTCAAGTGGCCAATTACGAACAATGTGATGAAGCATCTCCTTTCATTTGCTTTGCAGCTGAATTTCTTTGGATACCATGAGATTCCTAAACATGTGGTAATACTGTATTTCGTATCTATCTCAAGCGGAGTGCAATGTAGCCAGTCCAATACAAGCTTGTAGTAGAAAACTGGAGAAAATAGTCATGATGCTCTTGTAAGTCTTTTTTTTTTAAAGGAAAAACTTGCATTTGTCTTTTCAGGAAATCCATGTTGGGTTAGGAAAGGAGACAGACAAAAGAAGACTACCTATATTTCAGTAGAAGAGCCCCTAAAGCTGGCTGTCATGTGTGGATGTAAGCCATCCTGAGGCAGGAGCCTCATGAACACTCCTTTCCCAGACAAAAGACCACCTTTTGGAAGAAGGGGGAAGTGACCTCTGCAAGCAAGATGGAAGCAAAAGACTTGAGGACATAGATCAAAGCAAGGAACAGAGGGGTGAAACAAAAGGGCAGGCATGCTCTCTAAAATTCTCTCTCGCTAATCACGTTATACAAGCATGGATGCCTCTTGGATTCCAACAAAAAAACTCAGTAATTTTTAAAACTAATATGTCACTTGGATTTTGATTTCAGTTAGGGGCTGTGGTTTTCATGCTGTTTGTGAGCTGTGGTAACTTGATATTACATTTCTCTTCAAATCATAGTTAAAAACTGCCTTAATGTTTATGACAGTGGTTCTAGGTCTTTTGTTTGTTTGTTTGTTTGTTTCATTTCCAGATCATGGACTTTATCAGTCAAGCCCCTTTAAATGTTCTTTTGCTGGCTTAAAAAATCCCCAGTTGTTATGACAGCAGAAGAACACCCCCCACCACAACAGGCAGAAGGCTTCCCCAGCAATGAAGAGGAAGTGGATGAAGCCCCGTTCACTTCCTCCTTTGAAATCCCGTGAGACTTCAACATGTGGGAAATTAAAAATAAAACAAAAAATAAAACATAAATAGTTACACCAAGCACATACACACACTTAAAAACTTACAAGTAACCCGGGGAGGGTCATAAAAAGTGTGTCACCTACCTGGATGTTGTGATCTCACCTGGAAGTGTTCTGGCTGGTCTAGCCATTCATGAGGTAAGTACATGAAAAAGAAGATGCGAGGATACATAATTTTGGCTATGCTGGCAAAAAAATAAATAAATTGGCACAGCTGATCTATTGACAGCTTGGGCAGTCAATAAAATAGATTGGCTTAAGGACAGAAATAAACACAAAAGGGCAACATTGTCTTGTATGCATACTCTTTTGCATTTATGTGGTGTCATTATGATACTTTATTTAGTGTATCTGATAAACTCCCACATTTAGAATCTGATGAAAGCTATGGACCCCCTCCCCAGAAAAAGAAACATTTAAAAAAAAACCACATGAACTTTTGCATACAATTTATTTTATTGCATTGCAAATTTATTTCTTTTACAAAGACTAATCTGGAATGGAAAAAAAAATTATAACTAACAGGTGAAAAGATCGACTTTTAAGCTTAAAATTCAGTGAGACAAGAAAAATTCAAAATAATAGGAATGCAATTGAAGAAAAATATGCATCTGTTTTATGGATCACCTGAAGGAGTCTGTGGGCTCCAGATTACGAGCCCTACTTTATGACATTCTTTTTCACACCAAAAGGAAAAAATCCCTTTCATGGTGATTTCATGAAGATGTCATGTAATCATCTAAAGATTAAGATATTATTATCCTGTTGCTGTTGTTGTTAGACAGTTCTGCAACTCAGTACCTTAATTTGTAATATGCTTAAATGTTGTGGAAAAACCAGTATAGGGAATGGAATCTGAAGTTCTGTAATTTTAGTTCTGGCTATATGATGTCCCAGGCATGACCTGCAAGGATTTCATTCCAGAGGTCATAAGGTAATTCATTCGCCGTGCCTCTTCCATACTTGATTGCTTTGTTGAGATTGACAGTTGGTAGCATGACAAGGCCACTGCACCATGAGGGCCTGGGTGGAGACCTCCTATTCATTTCACATGGGCAACTCTATTGACATAAATCAGTAAAATAATTAGTTTATAATAGTAATAGCCATACATTTTGGTCACAACTGACCTAGGCCAAATCTGACATGGTGACCTAGAGTTGCAGAGCTCCCATATCCCATTACTAATGCCCTGAGCCTTTCAGAACCCCAGGACAATAATATCATTAAAAAACCCTCTAAATTAGCTGAAGCATGAGTTTCCTTTCCTGAGCCTTTATTTATCCTCTCTAATCAAATTAGGTGTTCATGGTGTAAATTCAAAACATTTTAAAATCCCCTAAATGTCTTTCTTTTTATTTGCTCTCTAATCTGATGCTGAATGAAGAGAAGATGGTTCTTGCTGAGTGCGATGGAAGGATTATATTCTCCTTTTCATTTAACCCATATGCAATTGGATAGAAAACAAACAAAAAGCTTGCATCGTGTGAATTGTGGTATTTTCTCACCCCACTGAAAATTCCACTGTATATATAGTATAAGGACTCTGCTTGTCCAAAAGAGTCTTTCTGTATTCCAGCCAAACACTTGGAGCCAAGAATCAAAAAGGTGCATCAAAAAGAAATTCAGTCAGACTGTTTAAAAAGTAATAAACATAAACTTATTTGTTTGTTCATGAACATCGTTGAACAACATGGGCCTGGTGATTTCAATGAAGTATAGATTTTTTTAAAAAATACAAGAAATGCCAGGAAAATAGATGGTAGGCTGGCCTATACAGGAAAGGCTTCCAAATGTAGATAATTTCCATGTGTATTTAAAACAAATGTTGAAGCATTTCCAATTTCTAAGGACTTTATCAGATGAGTCAAATACGGCATCATAAGGAAGCCTAATGATCATGAAAGGGTGCACACACCAGACAGCATTGTCCTTTCGTGACCATGTATTGTTTAAAACCTGTACTTTTTTGTTGATGGCCCAAGCCTGTGGTGATTTGTTGCCAGTGTTGCTGGCGTTTGAATCCACGTGCCATTGTACTCACATGAATGCAGCTGGACCAGTCAGAACATGTCCAGGTGAGATTGCAACACCCAAGTAGGGGAGATTCTTTTTATGATTCCCCCCCCCCTATATTTGGAAATTTTAAAGTGTGTTTTGATGCTTTGATGTACGTTTTGTGTCTTTGTTTTGTTTTGTTTTTTTGTTTTGTTTTGTTTTTAATTTCCTGGGTGAGTGTCTTCTTGCGAGATTCAGTGAGATTTTAAACCAGGAAGTGAACGGAGCTCCGTTCACTCCCCATTAGTGCCTGGGAAGCCTCTTTAATGGGAGAAAGGTAAGGTCTGGTGGTGGGAGTTCTTTCTGCAGCATAAAAATGTCACCATTTATGCAAGCAAAAGAACTTTTGAGGAGGGTGGTCTGATAAAGTCCTAAGATAAGAGGTGTACTGCTGGTTGAAATGTTGGGCTCTGAATGACGGCACAATGGACCTCAGAAACATGTGGGAGTATCCAGAGGGCCTATACAGATTCAGAGGACTGAATCAGCCTAAAATAAAGAAGGCATCCTTTGAGGCAATTCCCACCTTTTTGTATTTTGGGGTGTTTTGTGACTCCAATGAATTTCAGTCTCTTTCTTCTATGGCTATTTCTCCTGAATGAGGCCAATCTACTGCCAACCAGAGTATGGAAATTCTGTTTCTCTTTATTGTTCTTTGCTGCCAAAACATCATAGGACATTTTTGTTTCAATGAAAAAAAAAAAAAGAGCACCTTCATGGCAAGTGTCAATAATTTGTTTGAACTTTTTTGTGTGCCATTCCTTTTTTTTACGATTATGACTACATCATTGAGATAAATATACAGCAGTTACAGATCTGTAACTCTGGGTTACAAATCTGTAACTGCAATACATGAATGCCAGTCTTTAGTCGTTTTTTTTTTTTTTTTTAATGCCAGTATGGAATGAATAGGGGGTATAGAATATCTCAACCTTCTGATGACCCTTTTTCTGAATGTAATTCTTCAAAGTCGTCTTAAGGCAAAACAAAAAGAGAGAGAAATCTAGAATGGAATAGTTTTTGCTGTGCATATAACAATTTACTCATTAAGGCCTAAATTCTAGACTGTAGCTCCTGGTCATGGAATATGCTTCCTTTGGAAGCACAATTAGTACCAATGCTAGCTTCATTCCTATATCAAGGCTTTGACTAGACAGGCCAGATGACCTTCCCCCATTCCTGTGCCCAGCAGTCCAGATGTTTCAGGGGTTTTGCCCTGATCTTATTCCAAACTGCCCAGATGACATCCGAGCTGTTCCAATGAGAATCTGAGGGAATAACCCTTAAAACAGCACAAAAACATGTTTAAAAAACTCACTGTTTGCTCCAGTTCTTCTGGACAAAATGGTGAGTTCTGTTACTGCAACGGGCGGGGGGTGCCCACCCACATGGTGCCCACCCACATGGTGCCCATTGCAGCCATTTCCCAGCCACATCATGCGTGTTGCATCTGCTGAGGTCTTTGTGAGGCATGCAGCCATGTGTCCACAGCAAGGCACGTTGTTCCTGGCCTTGGAAGATGTGACCAACTTGGCGAAGAGAATCACTGATTCAATCCAATGGAAGGGTGTGAGGACACCCTTCCATTGCCGCAAGAGAAGAGCAGATAATGGAGAGAAATGCCATGGACCCAGGTCTAGAATACTCCAGCCAGAATGTGGATTATTCTGGCCAGAGTAGACAAACCCCAAGTTTAAACATGACTTTTCATCAGAGCCTTTCAAGTCTGAAGAGCTTCCCAAATGTAGGTATACAGTTTAAAATTGTTTTGCTTAATACATTTTTAGGTAATTTAAATTGTGAACTTACTTCTTATTGTTTTAAATCATTTTAGGGGGATCTTATTTGTATGGTACCCTGAGATCTTGCAATATAGGTTGGGATACAAATATGTCAATAAATATCTAATTAAAAAATGTAGCCCTGTTTATGGAATTCTCTCCGAAGTGAGGCCTGACATCCCTGATATTTTCCTCCTTTCAGAACCAGGTGGAGACATTTCTCTGTTTGCAGCTATTTGATGGGATGTGATTGCCTGATTGATTGTTGCTATAATTTGTGCTTGTGGTGGAGATGTCATTTTATATTATAAGTGTTCTACTGTTTTAACTTATGTATGTTTTAATTATAAGACAACTGGTGTCCTTTTTTTTTAAAAAAAAGGAAAGAAGTCCATGAAATGATACTGATAATAATTCCACTGTTGTGCTAATGTATGTCCATTAATGTGTGTCTAATGTTTCTTTCCTTTCCCTGTACAGCTTTCCCCTGCTGTATTCCTAAAGAATTAACAGGTGATGCAGAGAATTTCAAGTCCTCCTGAGCAGGCTGCTTCTGGGGGTGGGGGGAATGGGGCGAGATTTCTCTCTCATACTTCTGTTGGCTGAAGCAAATCTATCTCCTCTCTAATTTTTTTTCTTTTCAATATATATTTTATTCATTTTCCCAGTAGTTATAATCATCAATAGTCATGAGTAACAAGAACATTCACATAATGACACATTATTTACCCACTTTACATTTCCGTTCTTTTCCAGTGGTGTATCTTCTCTCTAATGTACAAAGACTGCCCAAGGAACACAGTGGCAGGTCCTTCTACCTCCCAATTTGGCCTTCTAATACAAGTCTGCAGGTGAGGCAAAGGCAGGTGATATAGGCTGGCATACTGTTGGCTGGCTGGCATATGGTTGGATAGAGTATACCTATTCTGTTCCCAGAGAAGAAGATAGTTGCTAATCTATAAAGCAGGACACTCACCCCATTGGAAAGACAAGTTTTAAACAAGAGTTTAACTTTTGTTCCAATCCCTGCCAAGTGAACACAGTTTCTACTCCTGTTCGAGTGAAATTGGACTTATTCCAGTTTTTCAGGTATATCAAAT
This sequence comes from Gambelia wislizenii, assembly GCA_030847615.1. Lineage (NCBI taxonomy): Eukaryota > Metazoa > Chordata > Lepidosauria > Squamata > Crotaphytidae > Gambelia > Gambelia wislizenii. Next base: position 223,113,802 of record JAUMIR010000003.1, on the reverse strand, counting down.
CGCACCAATATTTCAGAAGGACTGCATCTATATGCTCATATAGAAAAGTGAGTTTTAGAACCCCTCCTGATTTATGCCTCCTCTTTCTCCAGATCCAGCTATACAGTTGTTGGAGAGGTTGGCTTTTCAGGAATTAGACGTGTTAGAAAGAAAGAAAGAAAATGAGCCTGGGGAGATTATCGGATAGGGACAAAAATAGCATCCCCATCTCACAATCTGCTCTCCTGCCCCACTCCCGTCCCTGTTTAATTAAGACTGCAGTGTTTTACCAGAGTGCAAGACCACCTGTGTACATTGGTAAAAGCACTACACAAAAATAATCTTTAGGCAGGCAGGCAGGCAGGACTGGTTGTTTACAGTGTGCACCAGGGCAATAGAGAAGAGGGAAAGACTCTGAATGAATGGGAAACAGAAGCAAACTATTCATGGTCTACTTCTGAAATGAATTTTAGAAATCTTTCTAATTAAAGAATTAGTAAGGACTAGAGCAGGGCATTGTGAATTCACCAAATGATTACAGAACAGAATGGAAGAAATCCTATTTAACAATAAAAATTATTTCCCCCTATCTTTGTAATGGATGTTTTAAAAGACAGTGTTTAGCTTTATTTCATTAAGCTTGTTTAATGATTTCCCTGTAGAATCAAGTGGAAGGGGTGTTAAAGGATAAGCAGGGAAGCTTTGGTTAAACAACAAATACCTTGGACTATTAACAACAGTAACAAAACCAGCAAATAAAATAATCTAACAGTTAAACATACTCCTAAGTTCTAATGCCTCTATCATTTGGTTGATTAAATTTGCTCTTTGCAATTTTTCCTTACACATTTCTTTGAGCAGCAGAAGTATCTTTCCTGTGAGATTTTTATCTTCAGCAGGATGTGTATATCAATAAAGAGCAGGTGTTCTCATTTACTCATTGCCATTTGGATGGTTCTCAGCTGATAAACTCCAACTTCACATCAGAATTAGCAGATTTTGCTATGTTCTTAAACTACCAAATAAGCAAAACAAAAATCAATTTTGAAAACTTCTCTCAAGGCTTCCTGTTTGCATCCTTCCTTCTCTTTTTTTCCACTGGTGGCAATTAACATCTTTTGTCAATAGCTATGGGTTTCATTTGGAATAGTTTTTCCTCTAAACATTTACCCACATTATTCAACACCTCTGTCTGAAAATATGTATTGACCCATCTAAATATATCTAACTCTGTCCTGAATCCTACTGGTTATCCTGGCTAGAGTAGACCTATTGAATCAAAGACTGAATGGTGACTTAACACATAGGTATGTCCAATGTAATCTCCCATTTTGGGAAAAAAGCAGGGTATAAAGTCAATCAATCAATCAATCAATCAATCGGTCTTCTATAGAAAGGGTAAGCGATAGGATTTAGGCCCATGGCTATAATGCTAAACACCAGTAGTAGTGACTTGGGAGATGGGATATAAAATACATCCTCATGTGCCAAAATAAAAAAGAATTTAGAAGATTTCTCTGTGCAGGATGAGACTGACAGTTTGTGCAACCTTTTCATGATTTTTCACATTCTTGGCATGTTTTTTACATTGTAATCTAATCAGGGTTGACATCTGCTTGTGTGTACTGATAACCCAAAAAGAATAAGATATGAACAACATTTTGCCTATTCAAAGTCCAGAAATTAAAAGGGAGAAAATTGTTGATTAGTAATGGAACAGTTCTTTCCTGCAAAAAAATATAAAGTAGTTCAGAAGCCCAGATCTAAGAGGGAAAATGATGATGGGAATAACTTCATAACACTTCCTGCTTGCTGTTATAAGTTTTCGCTTTAACTCTCACTTATGGTGACTCTGCCCTGGGGTTTTCTTGGCAAGATTTATTCAGGGGATGCTTGCCATTGCCTTCTGTCAAGGAAAAGAGAGTGTGACTTGCAGAAGGTCCCTCAGCAGGTTTCCATGGTTATGTAGGGATCTGAGCCCTGGTCTCAAAGAGGCCTAGTCCAACATTCAAAACCCTACACTGCATTGACTCTCTTTTTTTTTTCTTTCCTGTTTCCATCCTGTCCAATATCTTGTGTATGCCAGCTTTCTTTTTCAACATTTATATGGGTATTACATTTCACCGCACTGAATCTCTTACTCCAAATATATCCAAGACCCAGTCCCCACTTCTCCATCTCCCTTTCGTTTAACCAGGCTGCCATTTTTCACCATTCCTGAAGAAGGAAATGATAGGAGGATTTCTGTACTTTGGATACTGTAGTTGTGGAATACTTGAAAGAAAAAGACTAACAAAATACAGTGGGCCCTTGGTATCTGCTAGGGTTTGGTTCCAAGACTGCCTGTGGATACCAAAATATGTGGATGCTCAAGCCCCATTACATACAATGGAATGATAAACTGGTGTTCCTTATATAAAATGGCAAAATCAAGGTTTGCTTCTCGTAATAATTTTTTAAGGAATATTTTCAAGCCATGAATGATGGAATATAGGAATGCTAAATCCATGGATACAGAAGGCCAACTGTATAACACAACACATGGGGGTTGTCAATACGGTGAAAATACTCCTCACAGAATTTGCCTGGAATATGAGCCATCTTAATGGGATCCTTCATTGTCTCATCATATTGTGAAAGAGGGAGGCCAAAAAGAGGAAAATCTATGCGAGAAAAGTATTTGCGGCTTTCCCCGACTTTTTCAAAAAGCTCCAGTGATATGTGCATTTTCACTCATTAAGACAAGTTATTTGACATGAATTGCTTCCCCATACAAGACAAATTTCAATTCTGATTGGCTGGACAAGCTGCCACACATTTTTGAGGTTTACTGGGCATTTATGAGAAATAAAGCACATACGTATTCAGAGAAAGAAGGAACAAAGCACATAGAAACACTGGTTAGGCAATGGAGAAAACATGCATAAATTGGGTATATTATACAAATAAATGCACAAATTAAGAAAATGCACAAAAATGTTTGTGAATTTCAGTGTGGGAAGCAAATGCAAACTCTTGCAACCTGGTATAATGCAAAGATAGGAGGAAAATACAGGTGGGATTTGGGGAGAAAAATCACTAGGGAAAAATCAAGACTGAGACATTTTCTGTCCCTGATTCATGCTCCAACACATAGGTTACCATACTTATTACTACTGTTTGGGGAATTGGGAGATGTTTAAATGAAAAAAAAACAGACCATTAAAATTTGAGCACAATGGTACATGCATATGCATTTTACTTTCTAATTTGAGTTAATCGCAAAGCATCTTGTTAACTCAAGTATTTTACTCCTCCTACATTTATATTATGGTACTCATAGTGAAATAAGGATGTTAATAGCCAGGACAGCTTAGTTATTCCCTGGGAACCATATTTTAGTATTCTGAAACACTGTCATCAATTACTGGATAGAACAGCTTGAATGTTGTCTTGCTGTATCTTTATGAGTGTCAAAAGTTCTATCTGTAAACGCTGAGTCTAAAAATGTTGATTGAATCCATCGCTTGATATCTTCCTTATCAAAATTTCAAATTGGAAGCATACTTCCAGATTTTAACATGAACTTTGAAGGAGCAACCCAAGGGAATGAATTTGTTTTGGGGGTAGATTTCAGTACCTTAAATAGAAACTTAAGGCTTCAGACTAAAACCCAGAGGGACACTGACTCTGGAAACACCAGCTTTTGGTAACAGGCACATAAAAACAGGACATTATCAAACATGCCAAAAACCACGGGATTACGATATCAGGGTAGCATGATTGGGTCCCGCTATTGCACAACGTAGTTGTCTTCACATTCTTACTCCATTTTCCAGCTGCAAAAAAGGCATTATTTGTCACTCACAGGACAAGCCATCAATAGATCATCAATAGCACTTTGTTCACAGTACTGACTGTGTGTGAAACCATGTCCCTTTGTAATTGTGAGATTACAGCATGAATGGGCAAGAAAGGCAAGAAAATGTCCTCAGTCCTCAGCAAGAAAACGTCCAGGTGAGAATGCAAAAATGAAGCACAAGATGCTCTTTTTTATGAACTTTCCTGCTTAATTTGCACATTTTTAGGTTTGTTTCAGTGCCTGTGTGTTCATTTACATTGTTAATTAAGGAGTTTTGGGAGTTTTTAAGTATGCTTGCATCTTCTTGTAAGAACCACTGAAATCTCTCCTATATCAAATTGCGGAAGTAAACTCCTGTTCTTAAAGCACTAGTGGTGGTTGTCTGATAATTCCATGGTGTTTCTTTCATGTGATTACAGTGATGTGCAGTAATAAGTGTTATAATACCATGATGTTTCTGCTATCTTCATTCACTGAATTACAGCATTTTTAGACGCTAGCCTGATAATGTCCACAGTGTGTACATTTCTGTAAAATGATTGAAATCCAATTAATTAAGTTTATAGATTTGCATTTCTTTCTGAGCTCAGTGTATACAAATTCAACATATTCTTATTTTGTAAAGCTGTTGAGTTTCTTTTTAGAACATGCATCCTTAATGAGTTAACTTTCAGTCACTTAAGATGATGTAGCTACAGGCAAGGGAGAATGAGGGCATTGCTCTCCAGTCAGACTTGGCTTCCAATGAAATTTTCCTTCAGTCCCCAAGTTTCTAGCATTGCTTAAAATTTCAGTTGAGCATTTGGAAATACAGTTTAGGCACCCCAAAGAGGCAGACAAATTCCCAAGGAAATGTAAAGACAGCAAATACAAGCTCTCTAGATTTGAATTATTTTCAAGGTCTCACTCACTGCAATGCTAGAAATTTGAGAGTGAAGGAATCATTTGGAGGGACAGAAGTCTTATTGGGGGAGAAATCCCCCCCCCAAAGTTACACCCCTGCTTTCCCATTCCTTACTTTGTTACACGCTATGGACTTCATTAGACCACCCCCCATCAATATCTACTGCTGGCATATTTTAAACCATTTTTATGCTAGCAAAAGAACCCCCTTGACCACACCTACCTCCAACAGTGTTCACAGGCAGCCCAGGCACTAATGGAGAGTGAAGAGAGCTCCATTCACTTCCTGGTTCAAGTTCTCACTGATTCTCACAAGAAGATGCTAGTGCAGAAAATTTTAAAAAACCCAAAACAAAGACACAAACAGTTTACACGAGCACAGACAGACTTAAAAATTCCCAAGTACATAGGGGATCATAAAAAGAGTGTCCCCTACCTGGCTGTCACAATGTCACGCAGAGGTGTTTGCCCACTGATGCTCTATTCATGTGAATACAGTGGCGTGCTGATTCAAACACCAGCAACAAATCATCATGGCAGATCAATTGATGGCTTCGGCTGCCAATAAAATAGGACAAATTTTTAACAATACATGATCACAAAAGGGCAACATCATCTGGTATGTGCACCCTTTCACGATCATTAGGCATCCTTATGATGCTGTATTTACATGGTCTGATAAAGTCTTATGTTGTGAGTGAAGAAACACTAAAAGGGAAACATGCAATTTGTTTTGGTTGAAAATGATCTATGTGTACTTATGGTAAGGGATGCTGATGCAGTTCATAATGTATTAGTTTATAAATGAATCTATTAGCGTCATAATTCTCAAATGTGCAATGAGCCCAGTTTTCAATCCAGTGAACTTCAAATTCAAACCAAGATTGATTACAAATTAATTTATAATTCCTGTGCTGGCCTGGTCTGCATGATTAAGCAATGCATCCAAGCTGCCATTTTATGCATGCTCTGATGTTATGATTTTGTGAGCTCCCATTAACTCCAGCAGGACAATATTTCAATAAATAAATAAATAAATAAATAAATAAATAAAATATAATAACCATTTGCATTTGAAGAAGCACAAAGATAAAACCCACTGGGAGTCACCTTTTGCTGGCTGCAGGAAGTGTGAAAGGCAGCAGCCATCTTCTTGCCCCAGCTATCCATCACGAGGGAGCCTTGACCCCAGAAGAGAACAACCAGAAAATCACAGGATTGTTGTCTGGCTTGGGGATGGAAGTCCCCAGAGAGGACTTGAGAACTGAAGTCTTCATTCCTGTCTTCTTGTGGAACATAAAAGTGTTCCTTGGCTGCACTACTAATCAGTCTTGCTTCACCAGCCATCTTCACCCACCCTCTCTCAGTTCTAACAATGTGTGGAATTTGATTAAATTCTTTATTAGGAATTTACTGTTATGGGCTTTTAATATTGTGCTCTCTTGCTGAATTTTTATTCTGGTTTTAATAGATGCTTAAATGGTTTTAATTCTATAGATATTTATTTGCATTTCAAAGCAATTTTTATATATTTTACAGATATCTTTGCATTTTGAAGTGTATTTGTTTCAATATTTTGCAAGCTGTCTCCAGCCAGTATTGGGGAAAAGGAAATATATAATGAATTAATAACAGCAATAACAATAATAATTTGTTCAGACCTGGGAATGACAATTTTGTTCTGGGTTTCAGGATCTTCTCTGTGATTGTATCCTATTTCAACTTTAGTTTGTTTTGGACGAGATCCATTTTAGGTAGAAAAAAGGCTTGTGTGCATTTCACTCTTGGTGGGGAGAAATCCTTAAGGGATATTGGGGGACAAGGCATTCTGGAACAAGCCCTACTGGGCCACCATCACTTTCCCATCCCCAGGTAGCAGGTGAAATGCAAGTGACTTCTGCCCCAGTGTCCATGCTTGCTGAGGATTCTGGGAGCTCTAATAAAAAAGGAGGCCTAAATACCTTTAAAAACCCTGTGAAATTCATGGGGTCACCATATGTTGACAGACAACTTGAAGGTGTGAGTATGTGCACACACAAATACCCTGAAGGTACCAGATCCTGTCTGATCTTGGAAGCTAAGCAGGGTTAGCCCTAGCTAGTACTTGAATGGGAGACCACCAATTAATTCCAGGTGCTGTAGGCTATATCTCAGAGGAAGGAACTGGAAAAACCACCTCTGAGTATCCTTTCCTAAGAAAACTCTATGAAATTCATGGGATTGCCATAAGCCCACAGGTGACTTGAAGGCAAATACACACAGAGAGAAAGTTAAAACATGATTTTCCCCTGCAAGCTGTGGCCACTACTTATGGGTGACATTTTTAAAAACACTAAATGGCAGTTTGGTTGGCCTGTTTTAGCTGCAGCGTCACAAAGGACAGAGTGACTTCAGCTAAAATCTGCTGTGGAGAATGGCTGAACCCCCTTCTCCACTTAGCACTTCAACTTCCTCTACACTTAGCAGGAAATAACCTTTCTAGTACCAAGGAAGGGCCTGAAAATAGGGGTGAGGGCTCTATCATAGGTCTAGTTTTAGACCCAGTTCTTCTGGAGTCCAAACCAATCTTGAATGGATTTATGTCTGGCTTCACCCCTATTACAAGCGCTCCTTGTTTTCCTATTTCTTCTTCATGTCATATCCTACAGAGCTGGCAGAGAAACCTCACAACAGGGCTAAAAGTAGAGGCTTGCTAAACCTTAGAAATTGCTATGAATATGTAGGGGACAATGGGATCATGTTGCTTTAGCTTTCCCATCATCCTTGGTGGCAGAAAGGTGGCTAGCAATGAGGACTTGTGTTTGGTTGTTGCACTAAGGGGGCAGTCAACTCCAAACTCAGGACTTTAGGAGACACACAAAATACAGCATCTTAATAACACCACATAACGGTGAAAGGGTGTGCATATCAGATGACATCGCCCTTTCACAATTATGTCCCTGCCCAAACCTTTACTTTTTAATTAATGGCTGAAGCCGTCAAATGATTCCTGTGGCACTTTTGTGCTGGCATTGCCGGCGTGTGAAACCTTGTGGGGGGTTTTCCTTGTATTTACCCCATTAATGGCTTCTCTGGTGTGAAAACTTCCAGGTGAGGTCACAACATCCAGGTAAGTGATGCACTTTTTATGATTCTTCCAAGGTTACTTGGAGGGTTTTTTAGTGTGTTTAGGTGCTTAAACTTTTTTAGTGTTATTTTTGTTTGTTTTTTAAATTTCTCACATGATGAAGTCTTGTGATAACCCGAGGGATTTCAAAGGAGGAAGTGAATGGATCTCTGTTCACTTCCATTTTCATTGTAAGAGAAGCCTTTGTCAGGAAAGCAAGGTAAGTGTGGTGGTGGTGTGTGTGTCATCAGACCATCTCCTCAATAACAAATGTCTTGATGAACTGTGATTGATTATTGGTGTACCCACAAGTGCAGAGTTATGGCAGTTTAACACCACTTTAAATGCCATAATTGCAGCCTATGGAATCCTGGGATTTGTAGTTTTACACAGTCTTGTGCCTTCTCTGCTAAAGTGTGCCTGTGCCTCACCAAACTACAAATCCCAGGATTCTGTAGGATGGAGCCATGGCAGTTAAAGTGGTGCCAAACTGCAATAATTCTACAATGTGGATACACTGCATGTCATGCAATGTATGTGGGGCATTCATTATTAGCAATTGTAATCATTCTAGTTTCATTCTGAGGTCCAAAAGGCTGGTCTCAGTCTGCATTTCATGGACGATCTACAATTTATGCTCTGGTATCCTCACATGGATGGATAGCCATGGATATATTCCCTGATATGCACTTATTTGAAGAGTGCACACAGAAAAATGTACATATTTCTAGTGTACTAAAGGAATTCTGCTTAAGCATGCTTTAGTCAATGGAGGGTGTACTCAATCAATATATATAATTTTAAACATGCAAAACATGCAGACAATTGAAAAATATAAGCAAAGAAAGGGAATATTCTGATCCCAGTTTTTTTAAAGAAAAGAAAAAATTCCAACAAAACAGGGAATAGTTTGACAAGAAGTTGAGAAAGGAGGATGTCAGCTGGTGAACTATTTTCAAACTGTGAATATTTAAATCCATGGATACCAAATCCATGAATACGGAGGGACAACTGTATATTTTATAACTCTTTGGATTTCTACTGCATGTTTGACTTTTTAAAAAAGGGGATTCTACAGTGCATTATATGCACCCACACTTGGATACTAACAAAGCAAACAGGCCAATCTTTTTCTTACTACTGGATGGGTATTAAAATGAGTAGCTGCTATTTTGCAAAACTTTGTTCATAGTCCACTAGAACATAACAGTAGCCATACCTGATAAGAGCAAAGAACTATCTCAACTGATGTTCTGTTTATTCATTCAGGGTTGCCATATTACCTTGCTGATTTTACCTGGATTTTAGGGATACTATCCAGTGCCAATTTGAACCATTAACTGGCCTACATTTCAAGCTTTAATAAAAAAAAATCTAGGCCTTTAAGGCACTGAGATATGGTCCAAAATATGGAATCAGTACTCTGTTGTTATACTATGTCTCCTGGTGCAGGATCTTTGCCATTATAGTCTAGTGGCACTTTATAGCAAGTTTTATTTGGAATTAGATTTTGTAGACTTCATGAAATGGATGGAGTGATGCCTCATTTGACATATTATACATATTGTATGGTTGGGTGGGAGCATGTAGATTAGTGAGGTGAAATGTAAAATGTACAAACATTTTTTTAATTACTTTAATTGGTTTTTAATAAACAACAGTGGGGTGGTGCCATTTACATCCTACCATAGATGATTGATCAGCATGTTTATTGTGATGAAAAGTAAAACAAGACAAACTAGTGTCATTTCTAGTTTTAATAAAATATCAACCTATATTTTTTTTTAAGATGAGGAATGATATTCTTTATAGACCAAGAAAATGACAATGTCAGTTCAAAAATAAACATTTTGCTTATAGATTACATGAATATAGAATAACAATAGCCTACGATTGCTAAAACAAACAATAGTACACTGCTACCACAACTGTGTTCTCTAAAGGGAATAAAAGTCTTGAGGACTATGGTAGACTCTGTAAAGCTTCCACACAAAAATGTTGTGTGTCTGTGTGTGAGAGAGAGAAATTGTGCAAATACCAGGTATAACAAGATGGTCGTGTCCACAGCAGGACATTATTCTCAAGGCAAACTTACAACTAGGCCGTAATTTTTTTCATGCTAGGTATCAGGCAGCAAGGTACACATGTATGTCTATCATGACAATCCACACATGGCATATTTGCCAGATCAGTGTCGTAACCTTGGGAGCACACTGTCCTGAACAGAAAGAAAAAGTTTTTGCATAGGCCTAAAGAGCTGGGCTGAGAACATGTGGCCCTCTCAAGAGTGTAGCCACAGGGTAGCAAAATGAGGGCTCACACCCGTAAGAATTCAGCCCCCCCCCATGAAATTTTCTTCAGTCTCCAAATTTCTATCGTTGCAGTAACTTAAAACTTCAGTTGAACATTTACAAATACAGTTTAGGCATTCAAAGAAAGGGGGTAGGCAAAGCGACCAAGAGAATGCAGACACTGCAAATGTAAGAATCCTAGACGTGAACAATTTTCAGATGTCTCACTCTCTGAAATGCTAGAAATTTGAGGACTGATGGAAAATGAGTACAATTCTTATTTGAGGAGGGCAATGCCTTCATTTTGCTCCCCACCCACTCACCCCCCCAGCTACACCCTTAGATGTTAGTATCAACCTATATTTCTGAAGTAAATAAGGTCTTGCTTTCTCTGTAACTATGTTCATTTGTTCTGATTTTCATCTGCATTTCCACCTGTGAATCAGATTACAGTAATTTTCAGGGGCTTCTTGTGTTAATTCTTGGATCTGCAGTTTTATGCCATCAGTAAAACAAAAACACCAAACAAAGCAAAGCAAAACAAAACCCTACAAACAAAAACCTGTACATAGGTTTTCCTTGGTTTTTTTTTTCTGGGCTGTGTTCTGGAATAATTTCTTTTTGATGTTTTGCCTGCATCTGTGGCTGGCATCTTCAGAGAATGCTTGGGTAGGAGTGTGTGTGGAGTTTTTATATTGTGAACCCCTGTTGGGGAGTATATGTAAATTTGTGTAATTGAATGGTTAGTTTCTGGGTATAGAAATACAAGGATGATTAGTGTCTGTTTGGACTTTTTCAGACGCCCTAAAACCCATCAGGGGAGGGCGGGAGAGGTATGTGGCTATCCCACGGCAGGGGGTCAGTTTCAGATGATGATGTCCCCCTCCCATCATCATCTGTGTTACTTCCATGTTCAATCTATTGCAAACGCACCATTTTTTACTCACAAAAAACTTCCATGAGTAAAAAATGGCACGTTTGCAATAGATCAAACACGGAAGTAACACAGACGACGACGGGAGGGCGACGGCGTCATCCAAAACTGACCCCCTGCCATGGGATAGCCGCATACCTCTCCTGCCCTCCCTTGATGGGTTTTAGGGCATTTGAAAAAGTCCTTTGGCTAATGGTTGGTCGATGATCCATTATCTGCTGGAAATCCCCCAGTCCCGAGGTGGAATTCCTTTGTAAGTGTTGAGTTTTGATTCTATTATTTTTCAAAATTGGAAGCCAGATTTTGTTTACTTTTAGGGTTTCTTCTTTCCTGTTGAAGTTGTCTAGGTTTTTGTGGATTTCAATAGCTTCTCTGTGCATTCTGACATGATAGTTGTTGGCCTGGTCCAGAATTTCTGTGTTTTTAAATAACATTTTGTGTCCAGGTTGGTTTATAACATGTTCTGCCACTGCTGATTTTTCTGGCTGGCCCAGTCTGCAGTATCTCTCATGTTCCTTGATTCATGTTTGCACACTGCATTTAGTGGTCCCTATGTAAACTTGTCTACAGCTGCATGGTATGCAGTAAACTTCTGCAGCTGTGAGAGGGTCTCTTTTGTCCTTCGCTGAGCATAGCATTTCTTAGATTTTCTTGGTTGGTTGGTAGATTGTTTGGGAGTTGTGCTTCCTCATCAGCTTCCTTATTCTGTCTGTGACTGCTTTGATGTATGGTAAAAATACCTTCCTTTACCACTGTAAGTGCCTGAGCATGACAAATGTTGTCATTTGTGTAGCACTACTGCTGCACCAGGAATATACATGACCAATTTATTTGGTTTCTCTCCCTCTTAGACAGCACTATAAGTTTGATTATAGGGAGTGGTGGCCCACAGCCACATTATAAATTACGACCAAGCAGGGATTTGAATTTGGGTCTTCTTTTCTCAAGACCAGAACTTTAAACTTTACTCAAAATGCTTCTCAGATCAGCTTCTGTGAATAAAAAGTGGCACCTTTTCGTTGCTCCAGCACAGAGGGAGAATGGAGCAAGCATGCCAGGAGGATAGCACGTTCAATATTGGGACCCTTTGGCAGTACAATGATGTCATTCTCAAAAGCTCCTTAGTTATTTTTTTAAGTGTCTGATAATCTTCACAATGAAGTGAAAGCTAAGCTAGTTCTGGCCAGTATGTGAATGGGAGATCTCTTGGATACCTCTCACACAGGCCACCTTGAGTTAAAGTCATAGAATCATAGAGCTGGAAGAGACCACAAGGACCATCTAATCCAATCCTTCTCGATGGCTGCTCCCAACCTCTGCAACACTCTTCCTCAGGAGGCTAGGCTGGCCCCCTCTCTGCATTTCTTTTGCTGGCAGGCAAATATGTTTTTATTTCAGGAAGGTTTTAATTTGTAGCTGCAGGCACACAGGCTTTTATTGGGGTGTGTTTTTATTGTTTTTTTTAAATCTTTTAACTTGTATAAGTTTTAATATAAGTTTTAATATAATTTTAAATTGTTACATTTTAATTGTTTTTAATTTTTAATTGTTTTATTCTCACTTGTTTTTATATGTTGTGAGTCGCCTTGGGTCCCATTCTTGGAGAAAGGTGGCATAGAAATAAAATAAATAAATAAACCCTCTGCCATACAAGAATACACAATCAAAGCATTCCTGACAGATGTCTATCCAGCCTTTGTTTAAAAACATCCAAAGAAGGAGACTCCACTACATTACGAGGCAGTGCATTCCACTTCCAAACAGCTCTTACTGTCAGGAAGTTCTTCCTAATGTTTAGGTGGAATCTCTTTTCCTGTAGCTTGAGTCCATTGTGACATGGAGCAGCAAAAAACAAGCTTCCCCATCCTCAATATGACAGCCCTTCAAATATTTAGACATGGCCATCATATCACATCTTAACCTTCTCTTCTCCGAACTAAACATGCCAAGCTCCCTAAGCCGCTCCTCATAGGGCATGGCTTCCAGACCTCCCACCATCCTGGTCACCCTCCTCTGGACACATTCCAGTTTCTCAATATCCTTCCTGAATTGTGGCTCCCAGAACTGGACACATTATTCCAGGTGAGCCCTGACCAAAGCAGAATAGAGTGGCACTATTATTTCCCTTGATCTAGACACTATATTCCTATTAATGCAGCCTTGAATTGCATTTCCTTTTTCAGCTACCACATCCCAATGCTGACTCATGTTCAGCTTGTGATCCACTAAGACTCCTAGGTCCCTTTCATATGTACTGCCACCAAGCCAGGTGTCACCCATCCTATATCTGTGCATTTCATTTTTACTGCCCAAGTGTAGTATCCTACATTTCTCTCTGTAGAAATTCATTTTGTTAGTTTTTGTCCAGCTTTCTAATGTGTTCAGGTCATTTTGGATTCTGATCCTGTCCTCTGGAGTATTAGCTACCCTTCCTAAGTTGGTATAATCTGCAAACTTGATAAGCATACCCTCTATTCCATCATCCAAGTCATTGATAAATATGTTGAATAGCACTGGGCCCAGGACAGAACCCTGTGGCACCCCACTAGTCACTTTTCTCCAGGATGAAGAGGAGTCATTGGTGACCACCCTTTGGGTTCTGTAAAAAGAGCCAGCTGGAATATTAATACATTAAATAAATAATACACAAACTACCAAAATCTTAAATCTAAGTAATCTGTTTGGACAAAATTGTATAAACTAATCTATGCCAGCATGGTGTAGTGGTTAGACTATGACTCTGGAGAGCAAGATTCAGATCCCTGCTCAGCTATACAAATGCACTGGGTGACACTGGGCAACCTATACTCTCTTAGTCTCAGAGAAAAGTAAAGGCAAACCCCTTCTGAACAAAGCTTGCTAAGAAAACCCATGATAGGCTCACCTTAGGGTCATCATGGGTCGGGAATGAAGGCACACAATAACATCTCACCAAAATATCTGATTCCCTACCTATTTGTTTCTTGGTTATACCTCCATCTATCATTCTGTCTCCTTCTCCCTTTACATATTTCACATTGTAATGAATGATTAGTTAAACCACAAGTGATCAGATGTATTTGTACAGAATTGTAGTCTCCTCTTAATCAGGTTTGAAATGAATCAGTTCGATGTGATCAGCATTGCACATAAAAGCATGCTTCAAATATGATATTAAAGCAGCCTGAAAGGTCAAATTAACTGACTTTCTGAAATAACAGTACTGTATTGTAAGCAGAAAATGCACCCATTAACACATATCACTGCTCCTTAAAAGGATTAGACTATCAATGCTCCTCAAATAAATCTTCAGCCTGGCTTAGTGAGACACAGCAAGAGTGTGAGTCATCCTGTAAGGATTAGTTATGAAATGTGCAGAAAGAAATAAGTATACATATGTACACATCTAGAACATATTTCATTGACTATTTTACATCTTGAACATGTGAGCAGGGTTTAGCAGCTGTGTGCCAGTAATTATCTGGGGAATGGCCATGGGAAAACCTTAGAAACATCTGGAGTTGTTATGAAATACATAATAAAAGCTACCATTTGATTGCTTTGCCCCAAAGCTTAGATTAAATTCCTCAGCATAAGACACCTGCTACATGAGATAGAGGGTAAGAAACCTCTTCCAGCCAAGGGAGTTCACATTTAAGCTTTGGATTTCTGAATATTAAAAACACAGAGAACAAAATTCAAAGAATTTCCAGGGCAAGCCCTCTATTTTTATTGTATTTTTTAAGGATAATGATGATTTCTTAAAAGGGTCACATATTTATTCCAACTATCTCATAAACATAGAACTAAAACTAATTTTAGACTTATGTAGAGCAGACCTATTGAAATCAAAAGAACGGAAGGTAATTGTGACTATCAAGTATCATTCATTTCAATTAGTCTTCTCTAAGTACAACTAAGATTGGATTCAGGTTATATAGAAACACAATCTATTTCAAAATTGTCAGTGACAAGAATAAGAAGATGTTACAAGTTCAGCAAATCATGGCTGGGGGGCTGTACATAGAAAACTAGTATATATTGGATACACGTGTTCTCTCCCTGATGTGAATTTTCTAAATGCCACATTTTCTTTTAATGTGGGAGAAAATTCAATGCAGTAGTGCATCCCAGAAAGAATTTATCGTGGTCAATAGAGTGTGAATCTTTGATATTTATTTTCAGATACACATACTTCCTTTGAATAAACTGAGTAAGATTTTGGATGAGATGGTTACTTGAAAAGAGCAATTCAGAATCCTTAATTTTTTTTAAAAAAAAAATATCTTTACATGTTCTCTCAGAAGTAAATACCATTGATCTCAGTGAATCCAACTCCTAGGAAAAACATTACAGCTTAAATGTCACTTTTAGAAGTAAACTCACTTCAAATAATAAACCAACCAACCAAACACACAGACACACAATAAAGCCACACTGTAGTTTCATTACATTATAACCTATTATGCTGAAGTATACATTATGATGCTGCGGGCAGATGTGTCATGTTCTGGGTAAAGACTAAGATTTCATATTCCATAAACAGGTGGAATTCGGAGACACTCAGCAAAACTGAAAGATTTCCATAACCCAAATAAGCACCTAAATATCCAAATCAGACTCAAGAGTTTCCATTGTAATTCCCTGTAGTATCACTAGGGCTGGTGTCACACATCTCCCCAACAGTGTCACCTGGGGCAGTTTGGCCTCTCCACACACTTCTAGTGCCATCACTGGTAATTCTGCTGCACCTTCAACACTGAAATCATAATAATCAAGCAATTTGTACACATTAGCACAGTGAATTCATTTGTCCACTTAGGACTTTATCAGATTACCCCCCAATAACGTTCTTTTGCTGGCATATTTTGTCGTATTTTTTGCCTGCAAAAGAACCCCTCACCAGACCTACCTTTAGACCTGACCTTAGCAGTGTCAGAAAGGCAGCCCTAGCAGTAATGGAGCACAAATGGAACTCCATTTACTTCTGTGGTTGAGATCTCACTGATTCTTGAGAAATGACATGAGCACAGCAAATTTAAAAAAAAAATAAGCAAAATACAGACACAAAACATAGACGCAAGCACAGAAACACACTTTAAAATCCCAAGTACACTGGGTGGGGGTTCATAAAAAGAACATTCCCTACCTGGCTGCTGTGATCTCACCCAGAAGTGTTCTGACAATTAACGCTGCATCCCGTGAGTACAATGGTGCACAATTTCAAATGTCGGCAATAGCACAGAAGAGGAATGGGAGCCCTATTGACAGCTTGTCCCGTCAATAAAAAGGAATGGCTTTTTCACAAGACATGATCATGAAAGGACAACATCGTATGGTATGCGCACCCTTTTGCGATCATTAGGGTCATTATGCTGCCCTATTTGTCACATCTGATAAAGTCCCTAGTTACATGCCTAGCTGGAAAGACACAGCAACTCACAGAAGCAGGTAAGATACTGTAGAGCCTTCAGCATGCTGCAACATATGCCTTCATGCTGCCTCTAGCTTTACATGTGGATGACTATGTAGCAGTAGTGTGCAGGGGTGCCTTTGTTTAACTTAGACTGGCAGAAGTCCAACTTGGCTTTTGTGAAGCATACCCAGAGTTTGGAAATGAAAATGAACAGTTACAGTCCTGAATACTGATAGGTACTTAGTTACTGTCATTGCTGCATTTCGAAGCAATACTTTACTTATACACTGTAGTAGTAACAAATGAGTTACTTCTAAAACTATTAGAGTACACTTGTGATTAAAAAAATCTTCGGTAGAGATGCCACATAATTCTGTACCTATAAAAATAACTTAAATATTTACAAAATCCAGAATCCACAAAAAAGTGATACCTTTATTGGCCAACCCAAATGGAAAACGCACAATGCAAGTGTTCAAAGCTCTACTGTTAAAAATTATAAAAAGAAAGAAAAGTGATGATGTTGGAGTCACAGGCCTACATGTTGTTTCAGATGTTCCTTGTGTTGTTGTTCAGGTGAGGGATCTCATTCAGGCAGATGAAGATCTGTTGGTGGAGTGTCTACCGTTGTGTTGTGGAGGAAGGGGTGATCCTTGTGGTTTGTTGTCCTGACAAGTGTCACTGTCCTTGAAGTATTCCTTGGGTCATAGGCAGTGGAAGAAGGCCTCTAGATCATCACAGAAATGTATCATGTGTGGGGTTTGGAAGGGCAGAAGGATAAGCCCCGTAACAGAACAGACTCCTCTGCTTGATTCAGGGTGTGGCTTGATAGATTTACAATAGTTTTGTCTAGGTTCATGGTTGTTGTGGGTCATGGAATCTTGTACTAGCAAGAATTTTCTTTTCCTTATTTTTCATCAGGGAAGACAAATGTGTCTTGTAGATGGTTTTCCTGTTCTTGTTATGTCCATTTATGGTTTGTATAGAGGGCTGGTTCCTTACCCGTGCTTCTAGATTTGAGATTTCTCTCTTGATCTTTTCCTCTATGGCCTACAGAATGCAGATCTGATGTTTTTAGTAATTTCCTGGAGAGAATGCTATACACTTTGTTGCTGTAATCTGTGTTGTATGTAGTCTGTAGAAGGTTCTTCACCCACACACCTTTCAGAATGGCATCCAGTTGTGTGTGCTTGTTGAAAAAGATGATGCCTGTCTGTTCTTTGGCAATTATCTTAAAGAGGCTGATAGATTTCCACTCCATCTGGCTGAATTTGGTGCTTTCCATGGTGGTAGAATTTCACCACAGTAATGCTGAAAATTAGGCTTGCAACCTCTTTTCCTCAAGATGCTAATCTCTAACAGCTACATGGCAGGCAGGTACAAAATAGTCCTCCTCAACTGGGGCAAGAGCTTATCAACCAAATTTGTCAAGTACAGAGGGGATGAATTTTGTTTCAGTTTGCTTTTTAGAAAAAGGGAAATTAGGGTTAATATAGAATTGACTTATTTTTCCCATCCCTTTGTTAGGGGGTATGAAACCATGGCACACTTTTGGGTAGGGAAAAGTCGAAGTGCTGGTGATTCCTTTCAAAACCCTCAGTGGCTTGGGTTGGGAAAACTTAAATGATGGTTTGTTCCTTATCCTCAATATCAGCAGGAGAGGACATTTTCTGTGTCCCAACTATGGAAAGAAGGGATGATTGAAAGCATCAAGTGGCAGGCCTTCTAACTGTCTGTACTAACAATGGGGTCTTCTTGCCCCTTGATGCCCTTTCTGGGTGTGGTTTCCTTGTTCATCAAGGCCTTCCCCCTGACTATGCTCTTGTCTGCAGTGCTAATTATCTGCTTCTTCACATAAAGGTTACCTCTGCCTTTGTTGTATTTTTGTTTTTTACATTTTAATGTATCATTATTGCTTTTTAAACTTTATTTTATGACATTGTGGTTTTAAATCATTGTAAACTACCCCCAAAGAGTACCTAAGCAATAAAACATCAGGAAAGAAAATTCTTTCCCTCTCTCGATCCAAATAAAGATATCAATCTAAGCAACCAAAAAAAAGTAGGTGGAAGGCAGATGATGGATATAAACAGAGCTTGGAAACATTATGGTTTCTTTTTCCCCCTAGAATGCTCCAAATCCTGAGTTCATGTCAGCTGGGGAGATTCTGGAATATGTAGTACAGAAAAGTAACTTTCAAGAGCTCTGAAAATAATGAAAGAATGGCTGCAAACAGTTAAAAATGCAGAAATAGCACAAAGAACCTAGGAGCAGAAAATACCCATAGAAAGGAAACAGGAGGAAGCTAAAAGAGGAGAAGCTGAGTAATTCTTAAATGATGAGGACAGAAAAATATGAACTTGAATATGGAACCAGAGATACGATTCTTCCTGAAATAGTTTATGGAAGTTTATATGGATTACCTTCCATTACTGCTGATCACGGTCATGCTGCATCTTCTGTGTTAATCCATGCTATTGCCATCTGACCATTATCTCATTGACATCCTGATGCTAGAATCATAGAATCATACGGGTCAGTTACACAGCAGTTTTTAATGTGGCAATTTGTGCTTTAGCACTTTTTCTCACCAGTACCGTATAGTTTAGATGATTTATGGGGGATTCAGTTGCATTGTTTACTTTTTTGCTTTCTGGTTCAGACAGGCAAAGGTGCGGGGGGCGTGCCTGCCTACCTGCCTCTTAAATGCCTGCCTCTTAAAGCCACTCACTGAAAACACACACAGTTGACAGAAGAGAGGCTTGATAAGGGGAATAGCTCCTCCGTGACTGAAAGGGCTTTAATTACAGGCATTCCTCAGAAGGGGAAAAGAGACTGTAAGTTGTCTGTATACAAAGCAACAGTATCACCTTTCACAGCTTCATCTGAGCTAGAGAAAACCAGAAAGCAACTAAAAAGCAGGGAGACCCAGGAGGGGGGAGGATTAATGACAAAGGAGGGAAGGAAAAGAATTCTCTTTGCTCTTCATTTCTCCTATCTGAGTAGACTGTTTTCTCTCCCTCTCTCATGCCGGCGCTGCATGCATGCACACACACACACACACACACACACCAACGATCTATCGATAGACCAGCTGCTGGAGCATACATACAGAGGGAGGGAGGGAGGGAGGGAGGGAGGGAGGGAGGGATGGGCAGAGGAACAGTAATTATGCTAGATAGTAAGGCAGCTGGCTATATTGTTTCTCATCTCTTGCAAGTTCATTTCCTCCCTCCTTGGGTAAATTCAACCAATCACGACTAGTTCTGCTGTGGCAATTTTGAAAACACTGCTGACTGTTTCCACGTCCATAAGCAAAATGGTCGTTCACACAGTCAATAGTGCGCTAACTTGCACTACTTTTCAAAAAACTTTGGGAAAACAGCGAAAGCTTATACTGCATGACTTACGGGGTTTTTTTGTCTCCCTCCTTCTGAATATGATGACTTTGAGCCGAAAGATGTGGGAACAATTAGGACTCTTTGCAAATTCTTAGAGGATTTATTTTGCCATGTAAATGGCCCCATAGAGTTGAAATAGGCCACAATGTCCATTTCGTCCTACACCCTCCCCTGCAGGAATACACAATCAAAGCCATAAAAGGTTAAAACCTTCTTCACAAGTTTGATTTTTTTTTCTCAATACAGAATGAACATATTGGGCAGTGGCAGGTTCTTTCCAGTTATCTATATGTTGAAAAGTGCATCTGCAAATATATTCTTTCCTCCTCATTAGGAAGCCTTCTTTTGAAAAGTGTGATCATATGGAGCCCTGCCAGTACACTTGTGTTTGCTTGGATGTGTATAAGGGAGGTGAAGGTTGTGGCCACCCGCTATCCTAATAGAACCACTCTATTTTGCTTTGGTCAGACATCACCTGGAATATTGTGTCCATTTCTGGGCAGCGCAGTTCAAGAAGGATATTGACAAGCTGGAATGTAGCCAGAGAAGGTGAAGCAAAATGGTGGGAAGTCTGGAAGCCATGCCCTATTTGGAGCAGTTTAAGCAGCTGTGTACATTTAGCCCAGAGAAGAGAAGGTTAAGAGGTGGCATGATAGCCATGTTTAAATATCTGAAAGGATGTCATACTGAGGATGGAGCAAGCTTGTTTTCTACTGCTCCAGAGACTAGGACACGGAGCAATTGATTCAAACTACAGGAAAGGAGATTCCACCTAAACATTAGGAAGAACTTTCTGACAGTAAGAGCTGTTTGACAGTAGAATACACTGCCTTAGAGTGTGGTGGAGTCTCCTTCTTCTAAGATTTTTAAAGAGAAGCTGGATGGCCATCTGTCAGGAGTGCTTTGATTGTACATTCCTGCATTGCAGAGAGTTGCCCTTTTGGTCTCTTCCAACTCTATGGAGATTATCAGACAGGGGAAAAAATGTGTTTCCATCTTGCAATCTCCTCTCCCTTCCCTCTCCCATCCCTGTCCCAGCAGGAAAAAAAATTCAGACCTACCTCTTTCTCATGACATTCCCTCCGCAGGGCTGCCAGGAGTGAATGGAGCTCCATGAGAGCTCCATTCACTTCCTGTATTGAAATCCCGGCTGCTCTCGCAAGAAGATGAGAACACAGGAAATTCAAAAGTTAAAAGCAAAACATACTTTAAAAGGTTAAAGTGAGCACCTAACACACTTCAAATATTACAAGTAACCCAGGGAGAGTACAAAAAAGTGTGTCACTTTCCTTGATATCCTGATCTCACTTGGAAGTGTTCTGGCACAACCTCCCATTGACACTGGCATCATGCCAGCATAACAGGGCACCTTTTCACAAGCTGCCAATTCCATCACAGAAAAGGAATGGGGGATCCATTCACAGCTTAGCCCATGAATAAAAAGTAGCGCTGGTGGAACAGCAGCAGAATGGGAGCATGATGACATGGTAACAACGTCTGAAAGGGAAGCCCTTTAGCAATCTCCTGGTGTCATGATAATGCAATATTTAGCCTGTCTGATAATCTCCTATGAGTCTATCAAGTATCCATACACCTACAGTGTCTTCAAAGATAACCCTTAACTGAAGGAGCCATTGATAATATGTTGTATTACATTTATGGTCAATGTGAAAAGCTGCATGTGTCCAATTATTTTCTTTTCCACCTTCCTTTCAAAACTAGAACTTAAGGCAACTCACAGAAGGATTAATAACAGGTAAAGCAATTGTATATGTGTATGTATGTGTTGAACTAAAAGCAATTTATAGCTGCATGAATAAATAAGCAAAGTACTCGCCTATAAAAAGTGACTCTTGGCAGCCAGTTAGTTGTCAAACACCCATCTAATTTTTTAAGCCTTTTCCTGCTGGCAGAAGGACAACAGTTTCTCAAGGGTGAGGTTTCCATGGTGGGAGCAGTCTTTCATAAATATGCTACACAGTGTGATGGGACAAACCAAAGGGACTTCTCTGACAATCTCAGAATCTGGACAAGCTTGTTGAGGGAGGAAATAGTCCATCAGACAGCATGAACCCACTCATATTTCTGTGACTGATATTTTTAATTTGCTTCAGGATCTAAATGAAACAGATCGTAGCATCTACCATCCTTAAGACTTATTTTACCCTAAATTCCATGCAGAAGGGACCCAAAACAGAAATTTTCTGAAAAAGGAAAACCCTCAAAAGTTGCCACTGCCAGTCAATTTTGAGCTTATATGCATATGACAGAGATGTTAGCCTAAGTCTAAATATCAAATTTGATTAAAATAACTCCATTAATGCTCTTCTAGAGAGAGAGAAAAAAACAGGAATCCAAAGTGTTTAATGAGGAAAAACCCGAAGTTGTCGATACGTCAAATCCAAAATCTTATTACAGTTTTTGATTGCATCCCATTAGATAACACACCAAGCTTGATGACATTGTGATCAACCATCTGGATTTCTATAGCATAGTTGACAATTTCATTTATAGAACTGACAACAGAATGCTGAACTGATCTTTACAAATAATTCTCAAATCAATATTTATGCCATTTTCTTTCTTTTTAAAAAGGAAATGTTAAGATTTAGAAGAATCATGAAGTACAGGTGGGGAAAGAATGAGACACAAATAAATTCCACACACAGATTTATTTATTTATTAAATGTGTCAATACAATATGTATGAGTGTTTCTCTTTCTCCTCCTCCTCCTCCTTCTCCTCCTGGCTATCTTTTATTACATGACCCAAGTAAAAAAAAAAAAAGGTTATGATTAAGAATTATTCCTATATTTAGTGTTTTAATGAACAGTATCATCATAAGCCTGGTTTAACCCAACTCTCTGAGAACAGGGAAAACTTCAATAGGAAGTAGGAAGTAGCTGCCATTCAAAAATGAGTTTTGGGGTATTTGACCACTCATTTCTGTTCTGATCATTATTTTTGGCATTGGTTCTAGCAAATACATGCCATCACTTTGACTTCATAGGTTTCTTGATTGAGAAAACATGAGCAATTTACATTAGGTATGTCTAATAATCGTAAAGGAGAAAAAGAAAGCAGATAGGTTATTAAATGTCCCAGAATAAAAGCACTTAGTAGAAAAAAAATAGATATTGTATTTTCCTGGATTATTAAGCAGGGACATGCTTTTCAGCAGTACATAAAAGTGATGATAACAACAACAGTAATCATAATGATAATGGTATCTCAAAGGTACTTAAGATGCATTACCCTAATCAGAACATTCAGGTTTTTGTTTTCCCAAAAATGTTTGGCATGATGCATTTGGGTTCTGAGGACTTTATCAGATGCAATCCCTTTAAACATCTTTTGCCGGCATAAAAAAACAACAACACATTTTTAAGCTGGCAAAAGAACATCAGCCCCCCTCCCCGCACTTACCGTCTAATACCAGCAAAAGCTCCCAGAAATACAGAGGAAGTGATTCCTCATTTGAAATCTTGCTCAATTTCATTGTGTGGGTAAGTTGAAACGAAAAAAGGAAAAAAAAAACATCAAAAAGTGAAGCAAAGCACATACACACAATTTAAAATTCCCAGGAAACTCAGGGAGGGTCATAAAAAGAGTAAAACTTACCTGCATGTCCTGATCTCACCCAGAAGTGTTCGCGCTGGAGCAGCCATTGTCGGGGTAGGTACGTGATTTAAATGGCCCAAGGTATCACATGCCGGCAATGCTGGCAAAAAAGCGGCAGGGGGAATCTGTTGACGACTTAAGCCATCAGTTAAAAAGTATGGGATTTGCAATGTTTTTAACCATGAAAAGGTGGCAATGTCTGATCTGTGTGCTCTTACGCGGTTATGTGGTGTTGTTATGACACCGTATTTTCCATGTCTGATAAAGTCCTTAGACTGACAGTGCTTGTAAATTCATCCTGCGTTCTGTATGATGCATTCTGCTGCCACTATCCATCAATTCAAGGCCCTTGATTACATATTTTCAAAGCTGAGGAAGCTGCAGGATCTATTGCCAGCATTATTACATCATTAAGTAGTTTTGTTCCTTTAATGTTTTCATTATGCAAGCATGCCAGCCAGATGTTCTTCTAGACAGCTTGTGTGCAATGGAAGCATCTTAACCAACCACAATGGACATCCACAAGGTTTTGAAATAAAGAGTGAACATAGATCATGCATGATAGCCCTGATTATTTTAGAACAACAACCTCGTGGAAGCAAAAGCCGATTAGTTTCTCATGTTTCATAAATAAAAATTGCAAACAATTGTTAAGAGTAACATAATAAAACCAGGTTTTACAGTACTTTTTTAAAAATTAATTTTGATAGAATAATCTGAGTTATTTCCAACAATCTTGTCTTCAGTACATTGTTATGTCATTGTCTTGTTCATTATATGTTGTGTGTTACAGTGCACTTCTCTGCAATTTTGTACCATACATAAAATTTAGCAGTTGCTAAGAACTATGTTATCAATTTCTCCTGGGACAGCAAGGAATCTTTTTCCAGTCTAATTAACTGAGTCCATAGGCAATGTACTACTTACAAAATCATATTCTTTTGATGTTGCTGAACAAATTTGAAGGAAGTCACATGACTTTGATTTCCATGATGTTATAGATAATGTGAAAGGAGGCATTTTATGAGTTGAAACCAACTAAAACCAATGGGTAAATAAGTACTGATGCCACTGGGATCAGAATGGGGTGATATGGAAATGCTTGTGATGACAGCAAGATAAGCTAGATAGGTATTACTAAAGACAGTGGAAATTTCAATTTTATAATGTATTTTCCCCCAAAGCAAGTGATATAATATCACTACCAGAAAATATAGAGATCGGAACCCATGTATTAATATTAGGGTATGAAATTAAGTTTATTTGGAGGGAAAGGAGATAATTTGAGCCAGACTATAATGCAACTTTCAGGCCTGTCTAAACTATTGCATGGCAGTGAGATATCAAGCTACAGGAAGGCTTATTTATTATTGGTAACAATAACAATAACAATAACAATAACAATAATAATAATTTCTTTCTATCCTGCCTCTCTGCAACACAATCGGGGCAGCTTACAGTATAAAAACTCCATAATTACCTCAATACCCTAACCTACCCACCCCTTAAAATAATATTAAACTAGAAAAGATTAAAAACATACAATAATTTAAAAAAAGAACACACAGCAACTAATCACAGCAGCATAGAATAATTTAATGGCAGCTCAAAGGTGTGTGTGGGGGGGAACAGTCGAAGCTTCGGGCCAGGACAGCTATTCAGGAAAGGCCTGTCAGAAAAGATCCATCTTGGCAGCTTTTTTCAAGCTGTCTAGGGTGGTAATAAGACGGATCTCGTCTGGCAGGCCATTCCATAATCTGGGAGTGGTAGCAGAGAAGGCCCTCTGGGAGGTCACGGACAGCCTTGTTTTCATAGGTTGTAACAGATTCCTCCCAGAGGACTGAAGTGCGCGGGGAGGGTCATAAAGCCATGTAGGGCTTTAAAGGCCATAACCAACACCTTGTACTGTGCCCGGAACCTAATAGGCAGCCAGTGGAGAGCTTTTAGCACAGGTGTTATGTTCTCTCTTCTGGAAATGCCAGAAATCAACCTGGCTGCCATGTTTTGAACTAGTTGAAGTTTCTGAGTCAAGCACAAGGATAGCCCCATGTAGAGCACATTACAGAAGTCAAAACGGGAGGTTACCAGCGCATGTACCACAGTTTCGAGGTCCCTGATTTCCAGGAAAGGGTGCAGCTGGCATATCAGCTGAAGTTGATAAGAGGCCCTCCTGACCGTTGCATTTACCTGATTAGACATCAGGAGCAACAGGTCCAGGAACACCTGCAGACTGCTAACACAGTCCTTGGAGAAGAGTGACTCCATCCAGGACTGGAAGTTGTATTCCCAGACCTGGTTTCGGGCCCACAACTGTTAGTACCTCCATTTTGTCTGGATTCAGTCTCAATTTGTTTTTCCTCACCCACTCCATTACTGCTTTAAGACAATCATTGAGTGGAGAGACGCCGTCTGAAATCAAAGTTGATGAAAGAGACATGGAGAAGTATATATGGGTGTCATCAGCATACTGATGACACTACACTCCATGCCTCCGAATGATCTCTTCCAGCGGCTTCATATAGATGTTAAATAGCATTAGGGACAGGATGGCGCCCTTAGGGATGCCACAATTAAGCTCAATTCTAGTAGAGCAAGTGTCCCTGAGCCTCACCCTCTGGGATCTGCCCAAGAGGAAGGAACGGAACCACTGCAAAGCAGTGTCTACAATTCCTAACCCTCTCAGGTGATCCAAGAGGATGGAATGATCTATTGTATCAAAGGCCACTGAGAAGTCTAAGAGCACCAACAGGGTCACACTACCCCTGTCGATACCCAAGTGGAGGTTGTCAGCCAGAGCAACCATGGCAGTCTCAACTCCATATCCTGTCCTGAAGCCAGTTTGGAATGGATCTAGATAACTGGTTTCATCCAAGACAGCTTGGAGTTGGGAAGCAACCGCCCTCTCGATCACCTTACTTAAAAAAGGCAGCAAGGAGACTGGCCTATAGTTGTTCCTGTCCAAGAGGTCCAGGGAAGGCTTTTTCAGGAGCAGCTTAACCACCACTTCCTTCAAACAGGATTGAACGGACCCCTCCCTGAAGGACACATTGATAATATCCCTAAGGAATACTCTCAATGTGTCACCCCCTTGGATGGCCAGCCATGATGGACAAGGATGGAGGGGACAGGTCGTCTTCCTTACTCTACCAAGGAGCTTGTCCACGTCATTGGTACTCACAGATTGAAGCTGATCCAATAAAATTTCATCAACAAAGTTGCTGGACACCTCGTCTATAGATTCTGTCATAACACTGGCATCTAATTCGGCTCTTATCCAAGAAATTTTATCTGCAAAGTGGATGTTAAACATGTCACAGCAGGCCGTTGTTGGGTTAAGTAAGGGATTCTGCACAGGTGGAACCTGCGTTAGGTCCCCCCCCCCTAAACAGTTCTGCTGGACAGGACTCTGCAGATGCAATACGTGCAGAGGAGAAAGACTTCTGCACTGCACATGTTGGCTTTGATAGGAATCAGGGAAATTCCTATGACAAGTCTTGTCGGATAAGAGTCGAGTCTTCTGCCAGGTGCGCTCTAGTCATTGTCCAGCCTGCTTCATTTTCCTCACCTCCTCTGAATACCAGGTCTTATGGTTAGGAGCAGGCTGGAAAGGATGCTTGGAAGCAGTTGTGTCGATAGCCTTGGTGAGGTCCTTGGTAGGACCTTGTGCTGAAGCATTTTCAATCCACATAGACTTCTCTAGCCAGCAGAGAGAGGCAAGGGAGGATGAAGGAAACCTGTTAGGCAATTTGACCAATAAACGTTCAAATGTCATAATGCTATAGACAATTGGCCAATCAGAGATCTCTTTTGTTACTTTGCTTACTATTAGCTTGGGAGACCTGAATGGGCATGTCTTCTTTTTTTAAAGGTAAAAGTAAAGTATTCCAATCTTATCATTCTAGCATAAAGGCCCTGTGCTCCCCCTCCTTTTTAGTGAAGAGAAATGAGAATATTATTTACACAGAATTAGAGAACTATACCTCTTTAGAATGTTTTTGTTTGTTTGTTTGCTGAAATTTATCCTGGAATAAAAAGAACTCAGCTTCTATGTAGGAAGAAAATGTTTCTGTTTATCCTGGAAATTGTTTCTGAATGTTCTCTGAAAAAGGAAACATCATGCAAATGCGTAAAAAACCCAAGAACTTTAGCAACAGATAAAGCAACCAATAGGAACATTTTCTCCATCTGTTTCCCCTCTCCTCCAAAATGAAACTTAGACCAGAATCTTGTTGGTGTTTTATTCAAAGATACGTTCCCCTCCAGAAGTGGTTGGGTATTTTAGTCCAATCAAAATGACTATATTCACTTGAAGGTTGAAGAAGTAATGCCATTGAACAAATGGATATGCACTTTGGCATATCTGTGTATTTCTTTCTCTGCTGACTTGGCAGTAGTATTCCTTTGGCTATATATTCATTGTGCATTCAATTGCTTTTCAACTTATGGGCCATAAATTAGAATAAATGTGTAACTACCTGCTGAAATTTACACTATGAAACCCTGATGTGTAATTTTGAGAGTATTTAGTAGGGAAATTTTGTGGGGGGGATTTCACTGGCTAAGTTGTCCCCCCCCTCAGTGTTACTTCTGCCCCCTTTCTCAGAGTTTTTCACTTTGTAGCAGGTGATAGCTGTGGTGTCTGAACAGCAAGGAGGATGGGAAGAAGAAAAAGGAGAGAGGGATGTGCAGGAAGAGGAAGCCTATAGTGTGGTGAACCATGATGCAGAGAAGTGTATGAAAAACATAGAGGTTGAAGAGAGAGACAGTCTGGGCCAGTGTGGTGTAATAGTTTTATTATTGGACTAGTATTCTGGAAGACCAGGGTTCAAGTCCTCACTCAGCAACAGAAACCCAATGGGTGACCTTGGGCATCATACTGTCTGAGCTTTGGAATGTGCCTTATATGTTTGTCTTATGACTGCCACATATCAGAGTTAATGTAAATGCACACAACAACAACAGAAAATGGGGGACAGTTTGCACTGAGCTCCCTTTGGGATGGACACCACAGCACTCAGCTTTCTGTGCAGCTCTCTGTGCAGCTCCATGGGGAGTCCAGCATTGAAGTCTCACAATGACAGTGCCATCGTGAGACTTAATGCAGAACCTTAATGGTTCCTGAGTCAGATCTCACCTGATGTCTTGTGGGAAGTCCAAATCCCACAAGACTTTGCAATGAGATTACGTGGACATATAGGTGCCCGGCCATGCAGTCACTGCCATTCTTTGCTAAGACTTTGCCCTTTGCTCAGTCAAGTATGCGTCATTCGATGGGGCTGTGGCAATGATTTGTGAGCTGGGATGGGGACGCTTTTAGCAAAGTGTGATGTAAAGTCCACATTCCGGCTACTCCCAGTTCACCCCAACAATTTTGATCTATTCGGATTCCATTTTGATGGGGCCTACTATTATGATAAGGCAATACCTGTGGGATGTTCCATTTCCGGTTCTGCTTTTGAGCAGTTTAGCATGTTTCTAGAATGGTGTGCCATTAAATGGTCCTGCAATTCAGCCATTACACACTATTTGGATTATTTTTTTGTTTGCTGGCTCTCCCTCTATTGAGGTCTGTAGAGTGACCCTCACAGTTTTTCAGGATCTCATGCAAGAACATGCAAGATCTCATGTTGATATTTCTGGGTATTGAACTCAATACAGTTCAAGGCATGTCCCGTCTGCCAAAGGGAAAGCTGGAGGAGCTCCTGTCACTCACCATGCTTATGTCAAGAAAGGAAAAAAAGGTACATTGGATGAGTTCCAGCTCTTGACTGGGCACCTTAACCTCCTGTGCAGGGTGATTGTCCCAGGCTGGGCTTTACCACCTGTCTTTACAAGGCCACCAGAGAGATGACTGTACCCCACCACCACATCAGAATTATCAGGGAGATTTGGGGTGACATGGTTGTATGGAAATCATTTCTCCAGTATCATTCTGGAGAAGCCACTTTGCTGCTAAAAGCCAACTTTCAGATGCATTCTGATGCAGCAGGTTCCACAGGTTTTGGTCTGTTTTGGAGAGGTCAGTGTTTCAGAGCCCTGGCCTGAGGACTGGGTAAGTATGGGTTGGGATTTGACTTTCTCAATTTCTTTCCTATAGTGGTGGCATTTCATGTGTAGGCGGAGGACTTTGAAAATGTCAGTCCTGTTCTGGTGCAACAATGCTATGGTTGTATAGTTCATTAATGCCCAAACTTCAGTCTCCCTGGGTTATGGGGTTGGTTCGTGCACTTGTTCTCAGATGCCTACAGTTTAACATACTTTCAGGCCATACACATGCCCAGGGTTTGGAATCCCCTAGCAGATTCACTCTCCCATTTTCAGTTTGACAGGTTTTGAGAGTTGACCCCCTGGCCTCCACACATCCCCTGGAGGTGCTGGCACATCTGTGAAACCTTGGGAGATAGAGGTTGATTGTGCCATCCTCTTATCCATAGCACCCTCAACCCACACAACCTATCAACACAGTCTTTGAACCTTCAGGCAATTCCTATCCACTGTAGGTTAACCTGCCAGTTGTTGCATGCGGGAGGAAGAAGTGCTTCGTTTCATGGTACACCTGCAGACCTTGTGATTGGCTTCACACACAATTAGAGGCTGACTGGCTGCCCTCTCTTTTCAGTTCCAAGGTGGCAGGTTTCCCAGACCCCACTGCTAGTTTCTGGGTGTGAGGAGGGTCCTGTAGGATTGGGAAAGGGAGACACCATGGGTCACAGATATTCATTGTCCTATATCAGAGGATGTCCTCCCATGCATTCTCCTTTGGCTATCTTTGTTATGCGATTCAGAAATGGAGGTGACCTTGCTCCATGCTGCTTTCATATTGGCTTTCTTCACAGAAAATTGGATCAGTGAGCTCTTGCCAAGGTCTAGGTCAGACATCAACAACAAGGCCCTGTTGCTATATGACCTCGATTTTGACCAGCAGGGTCTCCCAGTCCATTTCAGGTGCTCTAAAACAGACCAACTGGGGAAAGGCAAGGCAATTGTGTTACGAAGGATGGCCCCAGGCCAAATCTGCCTGGTTCAGTCTTTGCTGGACTACTTGAGCATACTTCCCCCTATACCGGTGTACTGTTCTTGCATGAATCTGCTTTCTACCTCATCCAGTTCCAATTCTGTTATGTTCTCCTCCACATGGTCCTCACAACTAGCCTACCCCTGGTTCAATTTTCCAGCCATTCCTTTCAGATCGGAGCAGCCATAGCTTTGGCCGCTCCTGGTTTGCATAGGTCACTGGTGGTCCCAGACCTATAGGGGATATGTCTGAGGTCTGAGTTTAAATCCTATGCACCATGGGAATGGCCCTCAGGACCACCACCCCCATTTAATTTTTATGCTTTATTTTAGCAGGTTCTCCAAAGTCTGTCTGGATTGTTGGCCACAGCCTCGTTTTTGGGGCTGAGCAACATGCAGTCTACTCCATATAGACTGCATTACAGTAGTCCAAATGAGATTTAATCAAGGCATGTGGCACCATGGCCAGATCTGGTATCTCAAGGAACAGGTGCAGCTGGCATACAAGTTTAAGCTGTGCAAATGCACTCCTGGCCACTGCTGAAACCTCGGCATCCAGGCTCAGAGTGGAGTCCAGGAGAACACCCAGACTGCAAGCCTGAGTTTTCAGGGGGAGTGCGACCCCATCCAGCACAGGCAAAGTCCCTATTCCCTGATCTGCCTTTCTACTGACCAGGAACTCTTCTGTCTTGTCTGGATTAAGTTTCAATTTGTTTGTCCTCCTCCAGTCCATTACTAACAACAGACATTGGTTTAGAACCAAGACAGCTTCCTTGGAATCAGATTGGAAGGTGAGATAAAGTTGGGTGTCAGCCTATTGGTGACACCACACCCTAAAAGTCCATATGACCTCTCCCAGAAGTTTTGTGTTGATGTTAAATAGCATGAGTGATAACCCTGAGGGACCCCATAGACCAACAGCCAGGGCATTGAACAGGAGTCCCCCAACACCAATTTCTGAGTTTGTCCCTCCAAGAGGGACCAGAACCAATGCATAACAATTCCAAGAGAGTCTCAGAGAGTTGACCCAAAAGGATACCATGGTCGATGGTCTTGAAAGCCACTGAGGGGTCCAGCAAAACCAACAGGGACACACTGCCCCCATCCCGTTCCCTGCATAGGTCATCCACCAAGTTGACTAAAGCTGTCTCCATCCCATAAACAGGCCTGTATCCAGCTTAAAAAGGATCTAGATAATTCATCTCATCCAGCACCCCCTGGAGCTGAGAGGCCACCTCACACTCTAGAACCTTGCCCCAAAATGGAAGGATCAAATAGAGACTGGACAGTACTTATTCAGAATGGTGGGATCCAGGGAGGCCTTTTTTTTTTTTTTTTTTAGTAATGGCCTCAGCACAGCCTCTTTTAGGCAGGATGGTAACTGCCCTTGCTGCAGTGAGGCATTGCCCATTTGGAAAATCCCCCTCCAGCTGCTTTCAGGAGCCAGGATCAAGGATCCAGTATGTATATGGTGGCTCTCACCTCTCCAAGGATACTATCCACATCCTCAGGCTGCACAAACTGAAACATGTCCAATAATACAGGATAAGCAGGTGCCAAGATTATATCCACGGGACTTGTATCAATTACAGCATACAAGTCAGAGCAGATCTGAGTGATTTTCTCTGCAAAGTGTCTTGCAAATTCCTCACAGCGGGCTGTCAAGTGGTCTTTGTTTTCTTCTTGTGAGCCAGAGTGTAAGAGGCTCCTGACCACTTGAAACAGCCCTATTGGGTGAACCTGTGCAATCACAATAGTGGCAGAGAAATATAATTGCTGCCACTATCGCCATGGCATAGGACTTCCAATGAGCTCTAGCCTGTGTTCAATCAGACTTGCTCCAAGTTTTCTGCCATCATCGCTCTAGTCTCCATCCCACTTCTTTCATCACTGTCAGCTTCCTAGCGAACCAGGGGGGTTGCTTGGCTCCCCTTCACAAGAAGGGATGCATAGAGACAATCCCTGCACTGCCCTGCACATTTCCCTATTAATAATAATAATAACAATAATATTTATTTATATCCCGCCCCTCTGCAAGCAATCGGGGCGGCTTACAACGATAAAATGGTAGACAGTATAAAACAACCCAAAATCCCTCCCTCCCCTTAAAACATTATTAAATTAATACAAGTTAAAATCAATATATAATACGATATGTTAAAAACCCTTTTAAGCAGGCAGCATCTGTTTGGAGGTCCAAAAGCAACCTCCAGAGGGGGTTCCTGAGGCCGGGGTTAGCTATTCCGGAAAAGCCTGCCCAAAGAGAACCGTCTTGACAGCCTTTTTAAAGCTGTCTAATGATGTCAATAGGCGGATCTCGTCGGGCAGGCTGTTCCACAATTTGGGGGCGACAGCCGAGAAAGCCTCTGGGAGGTAGTCGCCAGCCTAGGTCTTTGTGGCTGCAACAGATTCCTCCCAGAGGACCGGAGAGCACGGGGAGGATTATAAGGGAGAAGGCGGTCCCTGAGATAGCTTGGACCCAAGCCATTTAGGGCTTTAAAGGTGATAACCAACACCTTGTACTGGGCCCGGAAGCTGATAGGCAGCCAGTGGAGGGACCTCAGAACCGGAGTAATGTGGTCCCTCCTAGATGTTCCAGAAACTAGCCTGGCTGCCATATTTTGTACCAGCTGTAATTTCCGAACTAGGCACAAGGGTAGCCCCATGTAGAGAGCATTACAGAAATCCAGACATGAGGTTACCAGCGTGTGCACAATGGTCTCAAGATCCCTTACTTCCAGAAAAGGGCGCAGCTGGCGTATCAGCCGAAGCTAATAACAAGCGCTCCTGACTGTCGCATTTACCTGATTTGTCATCAGGAGCGACGAGTCAAGGAGCACCCCTAGACTGCGAACACAGTCACTGGAGGAGAGTGTGACCCCATCCAGGACTGGAGATTGCAACCCGATTCTTGGTTTCGGGGCCGCTACCGTGAGCACCTCCGTCTTGTCAGGATTCAGTCTCAATCTGTTTTTCCTCATCCAGCCCATTACTGCCCGAAGACATTCATTGAGAGAAGAGATGCCATCAGACTTTGAGACTGATGAATGAGAAACGGAGAACTAGATCTGAGTGTCATCAGCGTACTGATAACACCCAGCTCCATAACTCCGGATAATCTTACCCAGCGGCTTCATATAGATGTTAAATAACATCGAGGACAGAATAGCACCCTGTGGTACTCCACAGGTGAGCTCCCTTTTACTGGAGCTACTGTCCCCGAGCAGCACTCTCTGGGTTTTGCCTGAGAGGAAGGACCGGAACCACTGCAAAGCAGTGCCTCCGATGCCTAACTCCCCCAGGCGATCCAGAAGAATGCTGTGATCTATCGTATCAAAAGCCGCTGAGAGGTCTAAGAGCACCAACAGGGTCACATTACCCCTGTCGATGCTCAGACGCAGATCGTCGGTCAAAGCAACCATGGCAGTCTCAACCCCAAAGCCTGTCCTGAAGCCAGTTTGAAATGGGTCTAGGCTATTCCAGAGATCAGCCAGGGCTTTGACAGGATCACCTGCCAAGGCAACAGGAAACTCCCGAAGAGCCATCAGGAATCCCTCTGGATCCATAAGTTTTCTGGGGTGGACCATCTTAATCTGTCCCTCACCCTTGCAGAGGCTCCAAGTGCCAGTGAGTCTAAACCCCACCAGGTAGTGACCAGTCCATTACAATGGAACTACAGAGAGTTCCTCCACACTCAGATCACCATCATCCTTCCCAGAGCAGAAAACCAGGTCCAGAGTGTATCCTGCAGCATGGGTGACACCCAATATTACTTGGGACAGACCCATGGTTGTCATGGTGGACATGAAGTCCTGAGCTGCTCCTGACAAGGTAGTCTCAACATGGGTTTTGAAATCCCCCAGTAGAACAAGCTGAGGGGACTCCAACACCACCACCAAGACCAATTCTCTCAGCTCAGGCAGGGAGACTGTTGGGCGGTGGGTTGGATGGTACACCAACAGAATCCCCATTCTATCCCATCCACTCACCTTCAAGAACACATACTCAAAACCAGCAGACTGTGGGACAGGGTACCTGATGAGGGAGATGGAATCCCAATAGATCACTGCCACTCTTTCTCCCCACCCTCTAGGCCTCACCTGCTTCTGTACAGAGAATCCAGGTGGACAATGGTGGGAGAGATGAACTCCCCCAGCTTCATCCAGCCAGGTCTGTGTAATAAATAAATTAAGACAAGCTGATTATAGGCCACAAAATCTATTTGCGTGGAATTTGCATCAATAGAATATATATTTGTATGCACATAAAGCAATAAGGACTATTGAAGAATGGATATAGTGAATATTTGCCTTTCCAACACTGGAGCATGAATTATTCAGCCAAAGTGAGGGCACACAAGATCCAATCACACTGACCATCACTCAGGTGCCAGGTAACAGAAAGATATTATAAAAGTACACAGGCATCTACACATAGCCAGCATTTTTCTAACACAACATTAATAACTGCAATATGTACATCCAGAAAGGAGCCACCACAGAACATACTAACATCATATGCTACAAGGAAATGTTATATGTATTACATCACTAAATTTTAGCTGAATTGGCAATTTTCTTTCTAAACAGATGTTATATTAGAAACATATATTTTTGCTGAACCAAAGTATTTTAATTATAGAGAATGTTTAACTGTACAGTGAACTCGCCACGGGTCAGCGTAAGAGTGGTGCTCCAAAGAAACGATACAAGGACTCCTTGAAATAACATCTCAGGCTCGGCCAAATTGATCACCAACAATGGTCTACCCTGGCCTCACATCGGGAGACATGGAGACACACTATCCACAATGCTGCAGCCTTATTTGAGAACTCACGCTGAACAAGTCTTGAAGAGAAACGACAACACAGAAAGAATCACAACCTGGAAACATCACCCAAGGAGACCTTCTGCTGTGCTTTCTGCAACTGGACTTGTTTATCTCAGATTGGGTTTTTTAGTCATCAGCGCACTTGCAGAAAGTGCGGGATGAGTCCTTCCTGAATCTTCGTTTGCAAAGAAAAGCCAGAGAGAGAAAGAGAGATAGATCTGTACTGCAAGCATCCCAATCCAATTGATTAAACTGAACAAGCCACTCTAATCCATCTCTACAGTTGTTCCATCCTCACACAGCTTTGGGGAGGGGATGTCTTTGTTGGCCCCAAAAGAAAATGAAACCAGCAACATGCAGAGTGTTGTGGCATCATGGGGTCATGAAAGCTGAGCCAGGAGGGTTTAAAGGCTTCTTCCTGACTTTCTCTTTCCCATTCTTCACTTGGCCCATCCTCCTGCTGTCTTCTGCAAGGTAGGTGTTAGCTGGTTGCTTAAGGGTCAAGCTGGTTGCTTAAGGCCATTTTACTTTGGGAAATTTGGACACTGGTTTAGGTGGGATTTGTAAATAAGAGGTCACTTGGCAGGTAGGGGGGAGAGGAGGAAGACTAATAGGCACCACTTGGGGACAGGCAGGTGTCTGGAACTGCCCCATTTGGTTGTGGGACGTGGGAGTGGGGAGAGACTACTCTTGGAGCTAGCCTGAGGTTCAGCCTCATTTTAAATTGTGGGTACTGGGGAATGGGAATTCTCTGGTCAGCTTTCCTCATTTAGGGCAGACCGGGAAGCAACTGCATATTATGGAGTGCTCCTGGGGCTCAGGTGCTTCATCCAGTGGTGGCTTAGGAGGAGGTCTGGAGCTGACCCCCTCCCTCAGCAAATCTCACACAAGGGACTTTATCACACCAGCCTGTTGTCTTGTTGCAATCTCACTAGTTTAAGGATGGAAACTTACCAGTTTTCCAACCTTTATTAGTACACCATTCCCCCAACTAGCACTTTAGCTCTAGTTTAGCAATCCATGGTCCTGAGATGTGTCATCCACACCACCTCCATAACCCCACCTTCTGAGCCCAGTATGCCCTACTGTACAAATGTGTGCCTTTCATATTTTTGTGTGTGTATGTGGAGGTTTTTTTGAACACAATTGAGAAATTATGGCAATACACTTATTTTTTTTAATGAAAGAAGATAAAAAAAATGAAAACAGCCTGCTTCCAATGATAATGAAAATAGTAAAAATAAATTTTAAACTGAAGCCAGAACTTTTTCTATTAAACATCAATTCCCAAAGACTTAAGTCGTAACATACATGGCCACAACAGTGAAAATGATCTATACCAAAAACTGGAAACAAGCTAAGGCACCAACTACAGATGAGCTTTTGATTAAACTGCAAGAAATGGCAAGGATGGAGCAATTAACATGTTGGATTAAAAATCAATCTATAGAACAATTTAAGGGAAGTTGGAAACTATTAATAGAGTTTTGGAAGACAGAATGGGGAGAAGAGGCGATAACATGATTCATGAACTAATTGTATAAAAATATTCTTTTCTGGTTTGTTAGAAACATAAAGATTACTGGTGTTCTGTCAAGGGAGTATTATTATTGTGAAGTAACATGGATTA
This sequence comes from Gambelia wislizenii, assembly GCA_030847615.1. NCBI lineage: Eukaryota > Metazoa > Chordata > Lepidosauria > Squamata > Crotaphytidae > Gambelia > Gambelia wislizenii. The sequence goes on along the minus strand of JAUMIR010000003.1, from coordinate 223,076,857 downwards.
TCAATCAGGAAAGTCTGTATACATATAGAAACCATGTTCAACACAGCTGAGGGAGGAAGTTTTGGTTTATTTTTTTCTCTCTTTTCTTTTGAAACTTGTTTTTATGTTGACTTCTGCTGAAATATAAAATATTTTTTAAAAAAGAAAAAAACAGCCTGCTTGGGAAAAGTGAAGGGGAGGCAGAGAGGGGAGAGAAGCAGAATCACACCCACTTGCATCATGTGGCTACTAAGGAATCAGACTGCAGTGGTACAGACTATCACACAGAAGTCAACAATGGAAAAGGAGCGTGATTGGGAGTCAATGAAAAGGAGTGCTCCAGGAATGCATGGAGGGTGAAGCAGCTACTTAATGGATGTGGCATCATGGGATAAGTATCCCCCAAGGATATAATTATGCAGTAGAAATAGTGCTATACCATCCTTGTATGATAAAGTCCTAGGTGTTCTCCCCTTTATAGTTCAAGGTTAGAGAGTTAAATAGGTTAAACAATGCGGGACTGATCATTCCACAATTTGTTTCTCACCTCTTTAATTCTGGAGTGGGTCAACAAATCTCTAGCCCATTCTGTTCTGATTTCATTAACACCTTGCTTGGTGCTTTTTGACAAATGTTTATAAACCACACATGCTTGTTTCAATTACTGCAGTTATACACTTGGTTTTAAGTGTCAGATTTGTCCATCCCTAGGTAGCAATTATACACAATGATGTGAAGATGAAAGGCTTGGCTCCATGTGCCTGCTTCTCCTATTATATGTAGAACATCTCACAGATACAGGAACGTGCATTAAACATGTACCGGTATGTATCTGCAAGCTGTACCTGCAGTAAGGAAAGATGTGAAAGCTCATTCCACTTCATGTGACCTCATTAAGCAAGCTCACTCTACTTCATAGGACCTTAAGATTACATTTTAAAAAAAAACTTTTTAAAAGTAATTGGTTACACCTACAGTTTCAAGGTCTACAGAGTAATAAGTGACAATTTTTTTTTAAAAAAATTACTGATTATCATTTCTCTACACTAATGAAAATATTTATGGTCTATGGGTGTTGGGTTTTTTTAATTTAAAAAATGACCCCTGAATGCTACAACTATAACTGTCTTTCCACCTGTTGTACCTCTCTTTCCATCTACCTTGTCACTACCTCAACAATACAGAGAACATAAGGCAGCAACATAAGGCACAAAACAAACCAGTACTTGAGATGCATAATATACCTGAATCATTTAGTGAGGCCAAAGCCTCTTAAGTTTAAAAGAAAGTGATATTTATACTGAAAAAGGAGTGAAGCTATCCCCTTTGCTGTTGGAAAAGGAATTAATGCCAAGTAGTTGGCTATTTAAAACTAGGAGTGCATTCCAAGCTGTAAATCTCATAAAGGGTGGAAGTCTACACTAAACAGAATTTTATGGCCTTAGATCCAATTGTTAGTTCAACTAAAATAGATGTATTAAAGCAATCGGACTTGCATAAATGTTGACTTACCATTCAATTATTGATTACAAGAGTCTACTCTAATTAGGACTAACAAATATATTTAAGTATAAATTATCATGTTGAAAAATTATGTTCACAGTTTCCTAAAAATAAATAATTCTTTACAGCTTTTACAGCTTTTTATGGCTAAATCCAATGTTAATCCTACCCACAGCAGATCCACTGAAATCAATATGACTTGCTATTTGTGATTACTAAATCCCACTCATTTTGATAGGCCTACTCTAGATTGGACTAATGATGGGTTTTGTCACTTGCATGACTAAAATTTGTAAATAGCTGTTAAAAAAACTGTTTAATAAAAATAAAGTCCCTTTTTTAAAGACAGAGAGAGAGAGAGAACAGAAAAGGTGTGTCTACATAGACTCGCTCCAGCTTTAATAAAAACTGATGAGAAATTTTCCAACTGAAACATTTACCTCTGTGTTTATTTCTTTGTGTAAAATGGGATACACTATCTCTCTAGTGGTATAGATATGTCTCACTGAAGGAGGGCCAAGAGAGAGGAATAATACACCAACTTGATAAAATAAGACAAATAGTTGTGTAAATCTCATTAGAAATAATGCAGCTATTAAAGAGATAATCCTAATCTTTTCAATTCCTTGGCTGTCTTTGTTTAATTAAACTCATTATGGACTATATCTTTAAAGGAAGGTAATAACTTCTCAAGATTAAAAAATTCCAATTCACATGCAAAAAGTTTTTTTAAAGCATAAGCAACGATGTTTTACAAACCTATGTTGTTTTTACAATTTGGCTTCAGTTCATTCTTTTTAATTTAGGAGGACTTCATACCTCCAATCATCTCAGAAGGACAAATATAGCATAAGAAAACACCTTATTTTAAAAATGTTTCTGTTTGTCGACCGATTGTGGAATAATGAGACCACACACATGAAATGGGGTGAAATAAAATGCATTTATTGATTTAACCTATTTAATTCCCTTCTAATATCTTCAGCAGGGGGAGGCAAACTGGTGAGGGACCAGCTGAAGCAGTAGGTATATACTGTACCACACCCCTCAGCCTTCCCTGGCGAACACCTGGGCCCTGGAGAGGAACCCCAGTTGCCTGGGATTGCTCCCCAGCTGGCCCCCATCTGGAAGGTGAACCCAAAAGTCCCTCACCCAAGCCCCACAGATTGCGGTGAAGGTTATCCTTTAGGCCGACCCCAAGGCGGGTCTTGTTCCGTCCCCATAGGCCCCACGACCTGAAGTGGGCGTTCCAGAGACCCTACCTTCACCGAAAATTGGTGCCAAGGTGCCCACCGAAGCTACGCCTCCCCCTTCCCTGCCACAGAAAGGGGCAAGCGTCCGCTTAGTCCCTTTCCCCCACCAGCTTGTGCAAGAGGTTCCATATCCCCTGCTGAAGATCACTCAAGAATATGAAATTTCCAGCATTCGAAAGGTGAACCCCGTCGGCTCTGTAGAGCTCAGGCCTTTTGGAAACAATTTCAGGGTGAGGCAGATAATGTCCTAAACCCTGAAACATGGCATTCTTGATCTCCCGGTTGGCTCCCCTACGGGCCTTATCCAATGAACGGGGATCACCTTTCCTTCTCCAATGCCGTCTTGGCAGTATGGCAGACCACAAGAGTGCAACCTCAGGCCACCGTGACCTGATAACCCGCATGTCATGGATCGCCTGAAGGACCAATGCTTTGCCCTTCAACAGCCCCAAATTGTTCCCCCCTAAATGCAGAATCAAAACATTAGGCGGAGGCCCTTGGCGCTCCTCAAAAAGCAGTGGCAACAGGCCACGCCAACACAAACCCCTCTTCCCCAATCACTCAATTGTTACCCCATGCCCCAGACTCAGGTGAGGTCCAAAGTGGCAGAACCGGGCCGGCCAGGCTGCCCAGTACACCATACTGTGGCCACATATCAGCACCCGAGTCCTCACCATCATCGACCTAGAATCTGGAAAACAAAAGGGGAAGACAACCAGTTAGTAGGTAAGCGGACGCACATAGCGCCGATAGGAGGAGGATCTCCATCGACCAATCTCCTGGATTGCAGCTGCTGGCATACCCAATGCAGAGGCTTTAGAAGCAGCTCCAATGCAAAAGGAGTGTGTAGCAAAACGTACCCCTTGAAGACCCAACTTACCTAATGCCTTAGTCGTCAGTGTCCAAAACTGGTATTTTGTCAGTGGGGTCGAATCAGCATGAACAAAAAGTGGGCCCAGTTGTGGTCCCCGAACCCCCAAAAATTGTTGCAATGCCCAAACTGGGCACAACTCAGGGTCACTGCAAGGCAGCAAGCAACATTGTTTACCTTTCCATGCTGGTCTGTCTTGGAAAAACGCAAGGTTAAGGTGACCTTTTCACTTCCCAATGCTATATCCCTGAATTCAAGAGCCCTATGTGAAATGTCCTTCTTGGATGCCTGCACCAGCTCGCTTATGTGCAAGGCACCAAAAAAGGCAGTCAGTGCCGCTGCATGAAAAAGCAGCACCTTGTAGGGGGACATGCAAATCCCACACCAAACCCTAGCCAACCATTTCAGAATAGCGGGAGACATCGGAGCTCGCCCGTCAACCCTACGACCGTGTTCCCTGGACCACCCTTCAAGGGCCTTCCGAATACGGAAATCCCCCATCGTGTCGGGAATACCCTGTGCTTTCAGCCAAAATGCAATTGCTGAAAGACAAACTTTTATAGATTGAGTGGACAAACCTTTATGATATAGAAACATGCAAAACTGGAAGAGGTGCTCAAAGGGGATGGGCAAACTGTGTTTTAAGCACAAGCGTTCCCTAAACTGAAAGAATTCTTGCAAGACCCTGGTATATCCCTTTCTTGTGCTCTCTGCCATTGACATACCTAGAGCCCTCATAAGCTCAGCCTCCCAAGCCTCCACAGGCTTGCTGGCATCGGATCGCCCTCAGGTGCTGCGTCAGGGGCCAACTCTCTGAAGTGCTCCATCTGCATGCGGGAAAGATGTAACAGGTATCCACACCGGCCGGATTGATAAGGTCCTATCAATAAAAAAGTCAACCAAATAGTGGACTACAACACCCAAACTGATCCAGGCCTTCAAGGCCCATTCAAGAAAAGTGCTGAAGGTTTCAAATGCATTGCTCGAAACCGAACAGCCCATGGGGAGAGCCCGGTCCAAATAAAATTGCCCTTCAAACTGGAAACCCAACAATTCAAAATCATCCGGATGAACCGGCAGAAGACGAAATGCAGATTTAATATCACATTTTGCTAGTTCAGCCCCCCAACCATGTGATCGAACAGCCCTGATGGCTGCATCAAAAGATGTATATCTCACCATACACAACTCATGGGGAATAGAGTCATTCACAGAATCCCCCTTGGGGTACGATAAATGGTGGATGAGTCTAAATTCCCCCGGGGCCTTCTTGGGAACAACGCCCAGCAGTGAAACTCGCAGGTTGGGAAACAGAGGACTGGCAAAAGGACCCAAAACCCGACCCTCCTTAACTTCTTTTTCAATTTTCAATTTTAACTCTAACCACGTGTTCCATACCTAGTACTGATTTTAAATTGCGTGCCAGGAATGGACGCCTAACCCCTTGAAATGGAATCCTAAAACCAAACCGGAAACCATCTAGTAAATACTTGGCTGCTTCCCTATCAGGATAGTATTTTAGCCATAACTGTAGGACTTCATTGTTGATTGGGCTGGGCCCCATTTTGAGGTTGAGCATTGGAACCTCCGCCCCTTCCCCTTTGATTGGCCCTACCCCCACGGGCCGCCATCTTCCCCCTGGGGCAGTTCCGAAAGGAATGCCCCCCGCTGCAGACGGAGCACTCATGGCTGAATCTGCAGGGTTTCTTGGCACAAAAAAACTAAATTCCCAACACACCTGCTTGTTGGCCATAGGCATGCCGGTGGGAGAACGAGCCAGGGGACTGCTAGATGACTTGACCAGGTGCCCACTATGAGTCCTTTCTCCCTGGATGGGGCGAGCCGGAGTCATGAGTTGCATCCATAACTGAGAATGCATCATGTCCCATCTCAATGAGGGGTAAATTGCCACCCTCATCCTAAAGGCTTCATCATACAGGAGCCACACAGGTCCTGCAAAATCGCCATATGCCCTGTGAATAATATCTAAGTACTGGAACAGGGCAGCCACCCGCTGAGGATGTGCCTTGACCACTACCCCTGCAAAAATAAGAAATCCAGACAGCCAATTGGTCCAATTCCTCTCCACCTTTCTCTTTTTCAATTTCTCCTTCTCTTTCTCATCCATTTCATCTTTATCTTTCTTCTCAACCTCTCTATAGAGTAGAGAAAATAAGTCCACATATTCCCCTTTCACAATTTTTTCCTTAGTAGATTGGAGCAAATGGTCCCCCAAGGGGAGGGACATTTCGCCAAAAGGAATGGCGGAATATGCAATTGAATCATAACCTGCCCCTTGAACCATGGAAGGCAAACCACGAGCCAACCCAAAGGGGGAAACCATCGGTCCTGGCCCATAGGGTGACCAAGGGGACCACTGTGACGGGGCCCAATTCAAAGCCTGCTGTTGTAATGGCCAAGACCCTTGCCCTAACTGTGTACCAGAGCTGGCGTTTGCCATATTTTGTGTCATGGGGGCCAAACGTCCCAAGGCCAAGTCATGCCTACACTGTGATTAGCTGGTTGAAACATAGACTCACCTGAAGGCCCAGGAACATTGGTGTTGTTGACAGACTGTTCCACAGGATTGATTGAAGGATGTTCGGCTCCGGCCGGAACATCAACCTGCTTGGACCCTGAAGCCTCGTCTGAATGGATGTTGTGCTCCAAAGCATCTAATCAGGAAAGAATGTCATCAGCAATCTTCTGCTTTCTACCATGCCCTTGCAGATCAGCCACTTCCTCAGAATGCACACCCTGCAACTTCTCCAGTTGCTGAACCCGCTCCATAATTGCCTTCCATGGAATCTGATCCTCCTCATCACTAAAGGAATAAAGATCGGGCTCCACCGGGGCTGGTGGCTGCTGTTTAACAGCACGCCCCTTGCCCTTCGAACCCCCTTTTCCTTTTTTGGAAGACATTGCAACTAACTGATGCAACAATTAACTTTAACATCAATGACTTCCCACCAAAGAACAATCCTAGCTGTGGTCTGATGTGATTAGTGTACCACACTGCTGTGTTGCGTATTATCATTGTTGTGTTCTTATTAATATTTCAAATTGATGGGCTACAGTATTCTTGTCATTATTATTATTGTTATTATTATTATTATTGATCAATTATTTTTTTTTCCTTTTCCCACTATTTATTTATCAAATGATCATTAATACAACACATTTGCATTTTAACATATCCATAATCCTCATTTCTTATACTACAAGTTATTCTGTATAACACAAAAATTACACAAAATATCTTCTCTTCTTGTTTCTATACTCTTCTTTATCATCATTTCTTCTTTATCATCCTTCTTTCCTACCCTTGACTTCCCCTGTTTTACAAACCCAAAGGATTTATTCCAATTATTCCTTATTCTCTCTTTGTTCCAGTATTACTCTAATTAACCTCTCAAATATACATTGTTATATATTTTTTATTTTACTTGTGCTTTGCCATTCATTCCCAACTTGTCTTTATTTGTTTCCCACACATTTGGAACCCTCACCTCCACCTGATACTATCCCTTCTGATCAACCATTCCTCTTTTATATAATAATCTGTAATATGTTTCCATTCCTCTTCCACTTCTTCCACATTTCTATTATGTATAATCTGTGTCAGTTTATCATTATTCTCCATCTCTAACAATTTATCTAACCATTCTTCTAATTTTGGTGCCTCATTCGCTTTCCATATTGCAGCTATCTTCAGTCTAGCGGCCGTAACTAAATATAATATCACTCTCCAATATTTTTTCTCAATATACTTTTCTAATATTGTTGTTATATTCAGCAAGTATAGTTTAGGATCCATCACAAATGTTATGCCAAATATCTTTTGCATAGTATTATGCACTTTTTCCCAGAATCTCTTTATCTTAGGACAACCCCACCACATATGATGAAGAGACCCCACCTCTTTTCCACATTTCCAACATTTCTTGTTGGTTAGCTTGTAAATTTTACTTAATCTCGCTGGTGTCAGGTACCATCTGTTAGCTATCTTCAGAAAATTTTCCTTCAGGTTTTGGTTTGCGGTGAATCTATTTGTGTTAATCCAGGCACATTCCCACTCCTCCAAACTTATGACCTCACCAATATCTTTGGCCCATCTTATCATTGCATCTGTAATCAGCTCATCTTCTAGTTCTCTTTCAAGCAGTATCTTCTAGTTCTCTTTCAAGCAGTATCAATAAGTTCTTTTCCAGTGGAGAGATTATTGATCAATTATGAGCACCACAAAACCACTCAACACAGCAGTGACAGTCTCAGACAGCTCACCAAGGTGCTTATTACTGCTCAAAGGACAGCCTAAAATGGCTGACAGGTTGTCAAATAGAACCCCTGTAATATGAGGTCTTGAAAATGGCCCCCGAGTGCACAGGGAGATGCAATGCAGCAATAGGGACAATAGCTCCCCCTGGTGGCCTGCCCAAAGAACTGCAGGCAGCACTGAATAACTCAGAAACATTAGCAGCCCCCTGGTGGCCCGCCAAGTAACTTGGCATAAAACTGGCAGTTGATCAAAGCACCCTGGAGGCCCGCCCAACAAACTAAGCAGACTAAATACAGAACCTAACATGTCTGCACCAAATAAAACAGCAAAAACGCAAAACCCAGAAACAGTAAAACTGGCGCTTCCAATCCCTATATGGATGGGCAGCAGTGTCCACCCTCCGTCCCCAATACCCCCTGTGAGGAACGATGGGGGCAGGCAGCCCCAGATGACAGGGGGACCCAACAGCCTGTCTGTCCCCTACAGCAAATCGCGGGGGACCAGACAGCGAACTGCCCAGGCGGCTGCCAAGCCTGCTGGTCGCAGCCATGAGCAGTGGCAAGAGAAAAACCAGCTGGGTAAACCCAGTGTAAGAAGGTGATACTCAGCAACTACTGTTGCAGGCCTGATCCCCGATCCGCTGATCCTCCACTCTTCGGCTGGCCAGGCAGCGATCCGCGAACAAGGCAGCGATCTCCAAGATCACAACAGCCAAAGAGGAGGAAGTGAGGGGCAGGAGTGCCTTTATACACTCCGGCCCCACCCCTCCCCCCTCGTCACAGGCTTTTGACAGCCTGCACCAGGAAGTGGTCTCCCTCTACGAGCTGGGCAGCAAAGGGCGGCTCCCAGCATGCAGCCACTCCACGGCATGGTGGGGAGCCGGATTATAAAGCAGAAGAGGAAGTGTGTGTATTGTGTGCATGTGTGTGCACATGTGTGTAGTTGGTGGTGGATAGATGGTTAAAGAGATGATAGGACTAATTTCTTGCAGTAATAGAGATAGGAAATACAAAGAAATCGAGGAGTACTTCTTAATGGGGAACTAAAAAAATCAAAGCTGATGTAAATCATGGTGGGCAGATAGTAGATCTGGGTCTAATGCTATAACTTCCAGTGATTTATAGTAGATCAGCAAGGATCTAATTTCCAATTCCTTAGTAAAAACATCAACACAATGATTTCCCGCCCACCCTAAATTTTATCTATGAAATGAAGGAGTCTTGGGGAAATTGAGAATGGTTTTTGTTCTGAAGGATTGTGAGTAATCTTTCTTTTTGATACTAGTAGCAAAGTCCTGGGCATTGAATTTTTACATTCTAAGGACTTGTCTACATTTATCACACACACACACACACACACACACACACACACAAATGCACTGGCCTCGTAGTCACTGCGATCAATTCACACGACATACTGGAAGATTCCACAGAGAATGTGGTTTATAGGGCTTTAATGCTTAAATATAAAAAACTTAAAGGAAACCACAACAGGAGGGTACTACAATAAGCTCAACGTTGGAAAGAGTTAGACAGTATGTCCTAACAAACCATACAGCATTCAATTATAGCAATTTACCCCATATACTTTGAGGATACACAAGATATTAACACATATAGAACATAGTCAAGTATACAACATCCAATAAAATAAACAATGAAATTATGCTAATCTTTTAACAGCAACAAAACACTTACAAAATAAGAAGGAATTTGAACAACATCAAAGCAGCAGTATTCTGTGATAAAAGATGATTAATATTAGAATATCATACTTGTACAATTGCAAAGATACATACACTATAATCACTTCACAAATGGAATTTTTTCTTTTGTACATATATGTATCTCAAAGCTGAGTCCCAAATGTGAACCTGTGCTAAGAATTTCTGGACCAGCCACAGAGTCTTTGACTGAAACACCTGTATGTCAAAAGGGATCCAGACGGCTCCTCCGGGGTTCCGTTTTGGTCAAAGACCTTTTTCAATGGATAGGAGGCTGTTTTTCATATAAAATAAAGCATACACTATTTTACAATGTCTTCAAATATCATTGTTCTAGTTAGAATTGATTTTAAGCACTGAATTCTTATCCTACCTTTTTTAATTTTCTAGCCTGGAAAACATGGGGATCAACTTCTTTTTCTTTTTATGCTGCTATGCTGTAAAAGATTACAGTTTTACAATTTTACTATTATAAATAATGTATAATTTAAATTCTTAAGTTATAAAGTCAAATGGGAAAATCCATTACAAACTCACCTTAATGTGCACTTCTAAAAGTACTGCAAATCCTGACTTTTTTGCTTTGAGGTGAATTTAAGTCCACTGTTTATAAAGACCATTCATGAGGTAACTTAAATAAGTGAACTAGGAAACTCCATTCCTTAATTATCTATCAAGTGTCTGCTTGTTGGTAACACCCTAACTCAGGCAGAGATATGGCTATTAATTAGAACCCTTGTTATTTGAATTATCCTGTATCTGACTCAGTGAATGAGGACAACCTTTAACCTAGTTACCTATCCAGTATTGCATGTGAGTAGGACAGGGGACTACAAGTGAGTAGGATGAAATTTTTTTAAAAAAGATAATACCTATTTAGTATTGCACATGAGTAGAACAGAAGACTACATGTAGGTGAGTAGGATGAGAGGTTTTAAAGAAAAGATGATAAATCCAGTTGTTCATTTAACCCAATAGGTTTTAATGATTTTAGTCTGTAAATCCAAATGATTCTATTTGTGATAATCTCATAGCTATATTATAATACTTATACTGAACTGGTTCAACTACTTCAATAATGAAGAATCTGAGAGATTCTGGTGAATGTTTTGCCTCTATAAAATATTCAACTAAGGGGCTTTCTAAATTGTTATTTCTAATCCCACTCTTATGTTCAGAGATCCTCTGATGAATAGGTCTCAAACTCTGTCCTACGTAAAGTTTGTTACATGGGGAAGATATTACATAACCCACATTTTTAGTGCTACAATTTGAAAATTGCTTTAGAGTATACCGTTCTTGATTCTGTGGATGAATGAACACTTTTATATTAAGTGACTGGTGACAACACAGACAATGCTCACATTTGAAATGTCCTGACAGATTTGCTTTTCTGTTTCTCCTTATTAAATCTGTATGAACAAGAATGTCTTTAATATTTCTAGTTCTTCTAAATGCTACCAGGGACGGTTCTGAGCATCCTGGAATATTATTAATCAAATGCCAATGACGATGTATGATTTGTTTAATATTATGTGCTGCATGGTTGAAATCTATGGGACATATAATCCTTGTTTCTATTAATGGTGCTTTTGATGTAAAAAGAGAGGAATGATCTTTTGCATATGCTTTATGCCTAGCATTTAATGATTTTCTGTGGATATTGTCTGTCAATTAATGCTTGCTGGTATTGGTTTGCTCCATCATGGTATTGGGATAGATTTGTTGCATTTCTTCTGAACCTGAGAAATTGGGAGTAAGGTAAGTTATTTTTAAGTCTCCTTGGGTGGCAGCTTGTACAATGAAGTAAGGTGTTGCGATCTGTAGGTTTCCTAAAATTACATACTTTAATAGAATTATTGTCTATGTATAGTAAAATATATGGCAAGTAAATTTTATGTGAGAACTGATTGTATTTAGCCACATAAAAAATTCTTCTACTTTACGCATGTCTGTAAACAAAATAAAAATATTGTCGATATATCTGTAATATAATGTTATATCTTTGTAGTATTGGTTACTTATGGGATTAATTATGTACAGTTGTCCCTTCACATTCGCGGGGGTTAGGTTCCATAGACCCCCGCGAATGTGAAAATACCGCAAATAATGACAGCCCTCCCCCCACCCTCCCCAAGCGACCCAGAGGCCTCTGGAGGCCTCGTGGTCGCTCTCCCCAGACACCCCCCGCCCTCCCAGAGCGACCCCGAGGCCTCCGGAGGCCTCGTGCTTGCTCCTCCCGACCGCCCCACGCCCCCCCAAGCAACCCAGAGGCCTCCGGAGGCCTCACGCTGGCTTTTCCCGACCTCCCCCGCCCTCCCCAAGCGACCCACGAGGCCTCCGGAGGCCTCATGTTCGCTCTCCCCGGCCTCCCCCCGCCCTCCCAGAGTGACCCCGGGGGCCCCATGGAGGCCTCCCCGGCCCTCCCCACCCCCTCCCCGGGCCTTCATGGGGCCTCCGGGGCGTCTCCGGGGGCCCCGTGAAGGCCTCCCCGGCCCTCCCCCCTCCCTCCCAAGGCCTTCGCGGGGCCTCCGGAGGTTCTCCGAAGGCCCCGTGGAGGCCTCCCCACTCCCTCCCAGTGCTTTCACGGGGCCTCTGGAGGCCCCGTGTCGCGGTTTTGGGAGGGCCCCGGGGGGACCCTCCCAAAACCGCGAATAAGCAAAACCGCGAATGTCAAGTTCGCAAATGTGGAGGGGCAACTGTATTTGGTTTCAAAATCAGTCATATACAAATTTGCTATGCTGGGGGCAGCGGCTGAGCCCATAGCTACCCCCTTTATCTGTAAATAAAATTGTGAAAGAAATCTGAAATAATTTTTCTCCAAAATAATATCCAGAATATCCAAAAGGAAATGTGTAGGTGGGTTTTGATCAATTCTACTCAATAAAAAATGTTCAATAACTTCCCTTGCTTCTTGATGTGGAATGGATGTGTAAAGTGCATTAACATCAAGAGTAATTAAACACATACTGGATTTTACTGGTAAATTCTCAACTTTTTGAATAAAATGTGCAGTATCCCTAATCTATGATGCAGATTTTTGTACAAATGGAGATAGAAATGAATCTAGATATTGAGGAAGTGGTTCTGTTAATGATCCCGATCCTGAAACAATAGGATGTCCAGGGGGAGGATGTCTTGATTTATGAATTTTAGGAAGTATGTAAAATACAGGAACTCTTGGGTTCTCTTCTATAAGAAACGTGCCAGTGGTAGAATCTATATAGCCCAAGAAGACAGCTTCCTGGATCATTACTTTGATTATGAAATGAATGGAGCATGTTGGATCACTCTGTATAGGTAAATAATAATCAGGATTACTGAGTTGTCTGTTAACTTCATATAAATAATCTTGTTTATCCAGCAAGACTATGACACCTCCTTTATCAGCTGGTTTCACAATTAATTGATCGTTTTGGGACAGAGATTGTAAAGTCATATAAGCTCTCCGACTTAAATTGAACCAAGGGGGTTTTAGAGATGTCTCCAATTTCTCAATGTCCCTTAAAATCACTCTTTCAAATGTGGCAATGTTATGGTTGTTTACCTGCGGTTTGAATCTTGAGGGTTTCTTAAATTTCTGTATTGCTGTATTTAAAGAGTTTCCAAAGATGGTTCGTAATTTGACTTGCCTGATTAACTTAAATATATCTATATGAGTCTGAAAGGCATTGTATGAAGGAGTTGGTACAAACATCCTTTATTAAGAATATAATGGTCATCATCAGTGAGTACGTAATTGGAAAGATTTACAATCAAGTCCTGGTTCTGGTTCTGAGAGCATAGTTTGGATTTTGACTTTTGTGACCCGGTCGATCTGTGCATTTGGGTCGACAGGGCAGGGCTTCTTGGGGGAAAAAATTACTATTGTCTCTCCTACTATCATCTTTAGATGAAGTATCGCTTGAGAACCCCCCTTCTGATGACTCACCCTCATCATCATCATCATCATCCTTTGTGTGGCTGGTCCTGCCACGAAACTTTAGTGTGGAGACAGAGAGGAATTTTTTGGTGCGTGGCTGTGGAATCACTAAGGTGTGACAGTGTCATCTGGTGCAGTTCAGCCTCTCCACACACCCCTAGTGTTGCCACTGGTGGGTGGGACTGGTTGGTTCTGGCAAGTGTGGTGTGTGTTGCCAATTTTAAACATTTTTTAAAACTTCTGTGCCAGGCACAGCCAGGCCAAGCCAATCCTCCCCATCAGCCTTTAAAAAAATCAGTGATGGACACAGTCAAGCCAAACCGATTCCCCCCATCAGTCTTGTGTCACCTTCCCCCACGAATGTTGTTATGTGTATTGCCACAAAAGTGAGTGAGTGAAGAGTCAGGCAGCATAGACACTCTTCTCCACCCCACCCCCTCATTACTCACTCACTCACTTGCTCACTCATATGGAGGTCCCATACCAACATTCCTGGGGCTGACACAAGGTGGAAGGCGGAGGAGGGGAGATTAGCTTGGCTTGTTAAAAAAAATGGCAACACATGGATCAGTCAACTCCCTCACCATTTATCCATTGAACATGTTAATAAATATAAATAAAATAACATTTGAAATTCTCTCTCAAGGGGATTGGATGGGGGAGGCTTCCAATCAGAGTGGTTCAAATAGATTGACAGGCAAACAATAGCACCTATTGGATTATAGGTTGATGTATACATGATGGGAAGAAGAAAAATAGTGTGGCAGGTAGGGGTAGTGTGTGGCCAGTTAGGCCAAAGATACCCTGATGTGTTCTGTGTGTGTGGCATTACCAAGGGCACTGTGGGATCACTGTGGACCAGGAAACTGCAAGGTATGGCTGAATTTTTCTGTAGTGTAGACAAGCAAAAGTGTACCTTGTTCTCTCATTTCAACAAGCCTAGTTTAGATGGAAGAAATGTCTACCCTTTGTCCAGATCCAACACATTGAATGACCAGGAAAGCATAGCCCATTCCATTATGGTCAAATTTCTGCTGTAATAAATCTTCTGTATGGCTTCTATGACAATGAATTCTTACCTGTTTCTTACTGAAGTGCAGATAAACTGTTGCAACCAAATACCAACCCAGTAGGCCTGCTGTTTTGACTGATGTAGTGAGGGACAATGTCAATACTCAGACTTGTAGATACAGTGATCCTTCCCTCTCTTATCAATTTCTAGCTTCTGTGGTCTCCAATAACCTTAAATGTGATAAGCAGATCTGGTGGGTGGGAGCATTTCTCTTTGTCAATCTTTCCCCATTTTCTGCCAGTGGGAGTTTATTCTCCAGGGATAAATGCATTACATTGTCACCCCATGACTTCAAGAGGAGGCTGTAGACTGTGATTCCCATAGACATGAGCCTGCTTCATTGAAGGAACAGACTAAAACTGCCTACATTCTGTCCCTGTTCAAGCTCTTCACCAAATATTGTCATTATATTCATTGTATCCCCAATAAAGTTGCTGTTCTTGTATGTCAGTTTGTGATTAACTAAATTGCTTACTTCCCCACTTTTTAGTCTCCTGATAACATTGTACTTGACTTTGAAGAGTACTATTGTCTCCTTTCTGCTCCAACTGTCATTAAAATTGAGCTGGGTTTTCCCCTCTCAGTGGTAGCTAGATATTGTGAACACCTATGCTGTTCCTTGCTAGACAATTTGCCAAGTGCCCCAGGAAGCATGTTAATGAAAGTCTCTCAATATCTACAAGAGATTATAAACTCAGCTCTCCATCACAATCCATGTATATATGTATGTGTATATGGCATGTGGTTAAAGTTACTTCCCTTACTAACTGAATGACTTGTTTATATATTCTGTGTCACAAATACGGTGAAACTGACAGTCATTAAAAAACAAGAAAGAGAACAATCTTTGGAGTTGTGCTTCAACAGAGGGGAATATAATCAATGAGAGAACGAGGAAATAGGTTATGCTGAAAGATTGTTTTGTCACAAATCAGAGATAATATAACAAATGCCTGTTAAACACACAAATAAATACAACATGCTGCCTGGGGTATATTTTTATTAGCTTTAATGGGTGGCTGTCAAGCTCAGTGAAATGTTTCACTTTTAATTAAGCTTTTTTCCCCTCCTATGGCATAAATATTTTTTCCATGCCATCTAAGTATGAAAATGGCTGCAACTTTCTAAACTTTGGGGGCAATTTAGCTTTCAGATTGGTCCCAATTAGGTTGTTTCTAATACATTGCATAGTTTGCATTTCCTTTTTTTTTTTTTTTAATTAAACAGCTCTACACAATGGCATACCACAGAGTTAATTGGTGTAATGTAAAGTGTATTATGGGTTCTCCCAAACCTCAACGGAAATAAACCTTTAATACTGAGTCATTAATGCTCATCCCTGTGGAAATTTTGTAGGGACATTTTATGGCCTGCTCTTTAACCACAGAAGAGTACTTCTAAAATCTCTTCAATGAATTAAAAGAATGGAACCATCTCCATGGCAAAATAAGTATACAAAATGCTGGCACGTGTTTCATTCTGTTGTGTGACACTGTTGTACTACTCATTCAATTCCTATCCATTGTTAGAGGGCTTATCTATACTAGCCAGGATATGTTGGATAGCCTGACTTTGGACCTGGCCCATCCCCCATCTTACCTGGAGAAAATGAGCTGGTGTCCAAACAGGATTCCAGACTGTTACTGAAGCCACTACCACTGCCACCACCATTTTCTTTGCCTGGAAGGGGGTCCCACAACATGTGACTGCAGCCCCCCTTTCATGTGACCAGCCTCTGCTTCTGGCTTCTGAGACACCCAAGGAGATGTCAGTGGCAGTGAGGAGCAGTAATACCAGACAGGCTCCTGTAGACATGTGGAGCCTGATCCCCTTTTTCCTAGATAAATCGAGATAAACCAGATTTTTTTTTCAAAATGCTTTATCAGGCTTTATCCCAGTTTCCCTCCTTCCAGCCCCGTATCTGCCCCAGATGTTGTTTGGATTGTCCAAGGCAGTTCAGGGTAAATGCCCTGTGTCATTTGGACTGCAGGGCTCTGGAACAAGGGCAAGCTGGGATATTTTGCCTGTGTAGATACGCCCACAGTGGTAAAGAAAGTGTGGCTTAAAGCTAGGGCCGGTTTAAGGAATTTTGGGCCCCCCTGCAATGCTTTATTTTGGGGCCCCCATATGTTTATCTCAGGTCAATGTAAACTAACCTATTCACAGTACAGGATGTTCAGATTACAGTAGGACCCCTGTATCCATGGATTCATTATCCATGGGACACAAAACAGCACACATACCATAGAGTCTTCCTAGAAAATGTGTCCTCCCTAGCCATTTTCTAGGCCCTCCAAGGCAACTCTATGGTATTTTAAACCAGAAGTCCCATTATTTTCAATGGTGTTCACTATTATCCACAGTTTTCAGAATCCATGCCTGCACAGAACCAATCCCCAGTGGATAAGGGGGGCCTACTGTATTACATAATTTGCCACCAATAATTTAGTTTAAAAACTATATTATAGGCACTAACAAAATATTTTTTGTTAATTAGCAATTAACGTAATGGTGTAGATTTCCTCAAAAAAGAAAAAAAGAAAAAAAGAAAAAAAGAAAAAAAGAAAGTAGAGTACAAGCTAAACATGAGTTAGCAGTATGATGGAGCAGCAAAAAATGCCAGTAAAAATGAACTGCACAGATACAGGATGGGTGACACCTGGCTTGATGGCAGTGCATGCGAGGGGACTAGGAGTCTTAGTGGGTCACAAGCTGACCATAAATCAGCAGTGTGATGCACCAGCTAAAAGCGCCAATGCGATTCTAGGCTGCATTAATAGGAGTATAGTGTCTAGATCAAGGGAAGTAATAGTGCCACTGTATTCTGCTTTGGTCAGAACTCAAATAGAAGACTGTGTCCAGTTCTGGGCACCACAATTCAGGAAGGGTATTGAGAAGCTGGAATGTGTCCAGAGGAGGGCAACCAAAATGGTGGGAGGTCTGGAAGCCATTATGCCCTATGAGGAGCAACTTAGGGAACTGGGTATGTTTAGTCTGGAGAAGAGAAGGAGGTTGAGAGGTGACACAAGAGCCATGTTTAAATATTTTGAAAGGATGTCATACTGAGGATGGAGCAAGCTTGTTTTCTGCTGTTCCAGAGACTAGGACATGGAACAAAGGGTTCAAACTCCAGGAAAAGAGATTCCACCTAAACATTAGGAAGAAGTTCCTGATGGTAAGAGCTGTTCAGAAGTGGAATGAACTGCCTGGGAGTGTGGTGGAATCTCCTTCTTCAGAGGTTTTTAAGAGAGGCTGGATGGCCATCTGTCGTGAGGGCTTTGATTATGTGTTCCTGCAGGGCAGAAGCTGATTGGATGGGATGGCTGTTGGGATCCCTTCCAGCCCTAGGATTCTAGGCTGCATTCAGAGCCTGGGAAAGTTACTCTTGGATTACACCTCTCAGAATCCCTCTGCCAGCACCCTTCTCAAGGTTTGGTTGTATTGTTCCTTTTCCAGAATTCTCTAGCCCAGTGGTCTTTAAACAGAGGCTAGATGGCCATCTGTCAGGGATGCTTTGATCATGATTTCCTGCATGGCAGGAGATTGGACTGGATGGCCCTTGTGGTCTCTTCCAACTCTACAATTCTATGATTCTATGATATCCTCATAGGGGGTCCACAAAGGCTTGAAGTCTATTTGGCCCACCTCCTCCCTGGAGTGGAACAGCCATGTGACAGGAACGAAGGCAAAGGCTGGCTGGCTTGGCCTGTACATTGCCATTCAATCCACTCCAGCCATAAACATGCAGGAAAAAGCAAGAGTGCATCTGAGTGAAAGGTTAATGGATGGTGTAATTGTATTGTTTTGTTGTTAGCTATTATTATTAGGGTTTTAAATCTTGAGTTTAGTCTTGGGGCAACAAAAGATATTTAATGAGGTCCCTGGCAAAGAAAAAGTTAAGAACCACTGCTTAGCCCAATGGCTCTCACATAGCACTAATGGGATACTGGTGTTTTAGTGACAACAATAAAACCATTGTTCCCAGTAATATTACTCCAAATTTTTATTTATATTCTTTATATTCTTCTGTTAAAAGAACCAGAGTGTTGTAGAAGTTTTAGCATTGTCCTATGACTGTGGAGACCAGGGTTTGAATACTTACTCAGCCATCAATACCCACTGGCTGACCTTGGGCAAGTCACCCTCTCTCAGCCTCAAAGGAAGTCAAAGGCAGACCCCCTTTGAACAAACCTTGCCTAGAAAACCCCATGATAAGTTTGCCTTAGTCAGAAGTGACTTCAAGGCACATGGGCAAACACACACAAATTCCTTTTGCAGGTTGAACTCAGTTGGCAGCAAGGGGAGGAAACTGAAGAAGACCAAGGGGGAAAGGGAGGGAGGGGAGAGAAGGACAGGTTAAGAGCAGTTGGAAAGATGGGCTGGAGAGGATCTATGTGGAAGTTAGGAAAGGGAAGAAAGAAGGAAGGAAGGAGAGAGAGAGCGACAAAAGGTCAGAAAGAAGAGAGGCAAAGAAAGAAGGAAGGAAGGGAGAGAGAGGGGGGGATAAAAAGAATGAAAGAAAGAAGCCTTTTCTGAAAATAGAGCAGGGGAGAACAAGAGATGACCCCCTTCCCTCCCCCCCCACTCACCGCTCTCCAACATGTGTTTGACAATGATCCTGGAAGGAGGGAGCAACAAACTTCCTCCAGAATCAGCCACCATGCTGGTTGTTGTTTTTTTAAAGTCAGCAGGAGTTTTTTTCAGGAGGAGGGTTAGGTCCAGATGGGGCCCCCTGCCTGTGTGCCCCCCCCCCCGCAGATGCTGATTTGGTGGTATAGTTAAGCTGGCCCTGCTTAAAGCCTTCATGAACACCCCAAATCTGAGGGCCCCAACACTCCTCCCATTACTTTGAATTTATTCATTCATTTACTTGTTTACTTATTTATTTATGCTCAAAATGGCCTCTAGGAGGGATGGGGGAAAATTTCACAGGTTTTTGAGTCCATGGGGTCTTTCTTCAAGATGGGAAGTGACTTTGCTTTAATTATTTATTCAAAAAGGTGTTCTCCTTAGACCCAAACTGCCAAGGTGGGACCAAAACAAGCATAATTGTATCCATTCCTTCTCTAGAAGGTACAGGATAGCACACTGAATTTTAAAGAAATGAAGTAAAAATGATAACAAATGTAAAGATGGAGTGTAATGTGTGTGTGTGTGTGTGTAGCCCTTTGAGGTCCATAGGCATGTGTGGCTCCTGGAGCTCACGGGGTTGGACCTAATTCTCCACCCTTGAGTTCTTAGCTAACTGGCTGCCACATATCACCTGATTTAAGAATTGCCAGTTCTTGCTCAACTAGATGTTTGTATCACCCAAGCTCCCAAAACCTCCCTCCATGTTGCTCCAGGATTAGAGTTTCAAAGGATCACATGGGGAGGCATCTCCTGGGATTAAAGAAAAGGTATTTGGATGGAGCCAATGAGCCGCTCCCTGTGAGCCTTGAGGCAGAGTGTGGAACAGGTGTGCATGCAATAGACAGAACCAGTCTGAAGGGGGTCAGCAGGAAGAATCTGTTGGAAGAGCTGTATTTATATCAACCTGAATCAATTGCTAAGTAGAGGTGGGAGGGAAGACTTATCCCTTGCTGGATGCACCAATTTATGCCTTTACCACCAGTCTTGGTGGCAGTCAGACAGTGAATACCCCACAGTTTGCACTGCTTATCTGAATCACATTACATTATCAGTATCTGCTGGGGTTTGGTTCCAGGATCCCTCATGGATACCCAAATCCCTGGATGTTCAAGTGCCATTATATATGATGGTACAATGAAATGGAGATCTTACATAAAACAGCAAAATCAAGGTTTCCTTTTGGATTTTTTTAAAAAATATTTTCCAACCATGGTTGATTGAATCTGTGGATGCAGAATCCATGGATATGGAGGACCAACTGTATACGCCTCCAAAATTAACAATGCTTAGAAGCCACTGCCATGGCAAAGGGAAATACTGCAATCAGTAAAGAAGATAGTAAAGATAGCCAGTTCTTTTCATTTTGAGAGAAACTTGACTTCTCATGTGCCAATATGTTTGCCAATATGGAGTAGATTAATACATTTTCAGTGGTTCAAAGGGCAGTAGACAATAAATCATTTCCCAGAAGATCTTAAAAACTAGTCACACAAACCACTTGGTCAGTGTTATTAGAAATAATTCAGTTATCTGAACACTTGCAAGAAATACAATTTCTTACTCATCTTTTGTTCACTTATCAATCACCACTAAAATCCAATGCTGGAGCATTCTCTGAGTATCCATTTTTCTTTTCCTGAACTATAATACTTGGTTGTATGACATGGGGTAGGGACATAGAGAAACATGGAAGAATCAGTGTGTTAATTAATTTTGTTAAAGTAACTCTGCAGTTGGAACAGGGCTCCTCAAACTTCTGAACCAACAAGCCAATTGCCGCCAAGTCACTATGAGCCATAATTCTACAGATGGTTGACAAACACCTGCTTTGAGTTGCAGAAGCAAGATATTTTGGTCTATGACAGTGAATAAAGTGAATAATGTGTTGATGATGTCAGAAGCAGGTAACAAACTAGGGTCTGTATCCTACTGTGAGTTCTTACTAACTTGTTGATTCAACAGTTTATTCCAGGCATCTACCATATTTGGGAATCTTTGCTTATGGCTTCTAAGGAGTCTGATGCACAGGAGCTGCTAAACCAGGGGACCTTTCATACTACACAATTACAGTACTGTAGTATGATACCACTTTGACTGACATGCCAATATCCTATGGTATTTAGGAATGAGTACTTAGAATTCTTGTATCTAGTGTCTTCTCAGACTACAAGACTCAAGATTCCACAGGATGGCAGTCATGGCAGTTAAAGTGGAATCATAGTGCTATAAACAACTAGTATGAAAACACCCAGGAGGGGGCAACTATGGCTCTCTAGTTTTTCTTAATAGCAAGTGCCCTCAGCATGACCTTGTTACCTACCCTGATTGCTCCCATCTTGGATGTCACATAATTGGCAATATTTAATAATTTGGCTTACTGCAGCCTTCCACATGGTTAGCAAGTATACCAGGGACCCACAAATACCAAGGTTGGAGTAATGTATAACCAAGGGAGGGGCCTTTGGAAATCCCCCAACAAATACTCAACTCAGAGTTAACACCTGGAGGTGAGTCATTCACTAATCCACTCAAAAATAACAGAGTCTTCGATGCTTATAAAATGGGTTCTTCCTCTCCTCCCCCCCCCCAACAATAGACCTTGCCTGCTCCTATTCAATTCTAAATAGTTCTCCCATTAACAATTTTTAACTATTCTGGGGCACCCTTTTTTCCAGTCCTGGGAACCTCTAAGAGACATTGTATTCCACTCAAAATCCCATCCCTCCAGGAGAATTATCAGGGGAATGCTGTTGATATCTCCCTAAAACACCACCCAAATGTTCACAGTTCCTCTTTCTACATCCATGCTGTTGGTTGGCTCTGAGACCCTCATAACACATTTCTGAGAACCATCTAGTGCATGAACTCCTGCCCTTCGGTGTCACGTCAGTTTGTGTCACCATTCTGTCTTCCAGACCCCCTCACTGTCCTCCTCACTGTCAGTTTACTTCATTTTTTTATAATATAATTTTTTATCAATCCTCTTAAAATAATCATCAACCTTTACAATTCTTCTATCTCCCGCTTGCATTCATTCTCATTTTCTTATATTCCATATCTTCTATCATATATCATTTCTGCAAACATTCAAACACTAAAATCAAAATATCTCAATTACATGCAGTTCTTTATCATACTTTAATTAAAATAAGTCCCAATCATTCTCTTCTCTATCATTGTACCTTTCAACCCTCTCCTATCTCCTCTTCCATACCTCTTTTGTTACTTCCCATTAAGTCTCATCATACTTATCTCTATTCTATTTTTTTGAGGAACTGTCAGTTTACTTCACGATCTCAACTCTACAGGATTGATATAGTATCAATCCTGTACTATACAATATAATCCACAATCCTCTTACTCTATTCCTCTACCCAAATACTTCCTGCTATCTTCAACAACCTTGTGTGAGTGTCTGAAGCCTGAGTGTTTGCGTGAATTCTGTTGATACTAATTTCCAATAAAGATAATTTAATTGTATGTTTTGGCTTAGAGTCTCCTCCATTACTACTGGTATACATAGGTTAAAAGATCCTGCCGTTACCTGGCTTCTCACTGCCACAACTGAGCTAATTAAATATCCCCAATATTAATTTCAGACACTAGTGTGATCCTTGCACACACCATGCAATTCAGGAAACAACTACTACTGTTGGTGATGGTGGTGATTATTACAGTAACAGAGTTGAATTATTGGCTTGGAAATACTTTGGAGCAGGTTCAACCCAGGACAACTTGCTCCAAATCATTTCAATCAATCGTTTTTTCAGCTATACAAATTGCAGGGACAGAGACTGTGCCTGCTGTGGGGTGGAAAATGTTTTAAATCCTCCATTGCTGATGTGACCAGAGTAAATATCTGGGATGGGGCCTTGACATGTAACTTTGACACAGAAAATCCTATGGGCACCTCTATGTGGCAGTAAATAAATGGGTGAGTTATAATAGAGGGTTATAATAAACTCAATAACTATTTGCTGCCATTTGATGACATCCCAAATCAGCTGCCTTAGGTGACCAGCTCATTCTGTGTAATGGTAGAACAGGATCTGCCAAATAGCAAAATAGGAAGGCGGAGGGCATTGTGTGCACAAACTATTCCTCAAAATTGCAAATGCACATTTGACTTTCCTTAGTGGCAGCAAGAAGTACATAGTCAGTAGGTTGCTCGAGGCCATCAGTGGCAATTATGTGGCCTTACAGATGGACTTGTTGGGTTGCAAGCCCCTGCAGCTCTAGCCTCTACAGCCAATAGTGATTAATTCTGGGGACTGCAGTTGAACAACATCAGTAGGACCACATGATATCCAACCCTGTTCCAGGCAATCTAGATTTTCCCTTATAGTACAGGGATGGGGCCACATGCATTCCCCAGGGCTATATGTCAAGTGCCCAGGGGCCTATTGGTGCCCAATACCTATTTTTTAAGCGCCTACATATATCCTGTTGTATGCCGCCCTGGTTGCCAAGCAGGTTAAAATAATAATAATAATAATAATAATAATAATAAATCTTCTTTATAATTAAGTATTTTTTCCCTCTTAATGCCCATTTGCTCTCATGCCTCCATGCTCCTTCCTCCAGCTGTTTTAGGCCTAGGAGAGCTCTTTCTATAACTCACACCCTCTGCCTGTCCTGATTTGATGGGGCAGTTCCAATTAATACTATGTCATCCCATTTGATCAGCTAATTCTAAAATGTCCCAGTTTCTTTCTCTGTCTTCCACTTTCCTTTTTATCCTCAGCTTACTTCAATTAATGCAAACTGAATTCGAAGTGCAAAAGTAGTTTGCACTCAATTAACTCCGGTGTGTGTGTGTGTGTGTGTAGAATTTTGCCAGTGGGCTCAGGCAAAAGCAAACTGCTGAAGCCTAGTTTGTGTGTTCTTCCTCATTAATAATTGTTGCCATCTTGAGTGCTCTCTGATGTTCCTTGGTCACATGTGTCCCAGTTTTCCTCTGTGAAATGTTGGAAGGTACGAAACCTCTAGTTTACTTCCTGGTTTGTAAAAGACCACTGCTGGGGAGGGGGCAAACAAAATGGTGCTGGAAAGTGCAGTAGCCGCATAAGGGTATTATGTAGGGTTACCTAGATCTCAGGAAATTGCCCATCCCATTCTAGTACAGGGCACCCCCCATATCCACAGATTTGGTATCTATGGTTTCAATTATCCATGTCCAAAAATGTTATCTCTAGGAATTTCTAGGTCCTCCAGTACAATCCTATGCTCAATGTCCAATGTTTGTCTCATTGAAAATTATCCATGATTTCAGGTATCCACAGGGGGTCTTGGAAATTATCGCTGACAGATACCAGGGTTGACCTGTATAGGCAAAGCCTGCCTTTGCTCATTGGATGGAAAAGTGGGGAAATTGGGTATTTGAGCCATGTTTTACTTAGGGTTCACACCTTCTCTGTATAAGCTAGCCTGCTGAGGCATGCATGAAAAATTACAGTAGATCTCAGTTAAATCTTTGTTTGATACTAAAATTACTGCAATAAAACCATCCTTTGCTTGGTCCACTGCTTAGGATTTTTGTGAGTCCCTGAGGAATTTTGCACAGCTCTTGCAGAAAGGGCTGCAAAGCTCCCCTCCCTACAAGGAAAAACCAAAGTGTTGCTGTTTCACAGCTCAGAAATTAGATCATGAAGCTCAGGCCAGGGGTTAGACCCAGTCCTGCCGCTACTACTTCTACTAATAGATGGATAAGAAACAAGAGCCATAACAAGGAACAACGTTTCACATTGCAAATTGCCGGCCTAGAACAATCATTTCATTTCCAGGGAGAGAGAGCGAAAGGAAAGGACTGATGTGAAAATGTCAATTATTTTGTGATTTTCTTTCATTTAAATCCAAGGCTAATTTGTTGTCACAACAGCTTAAGAGGAGCTAGACAAATAAAGGTAATGAATTCAGGGTGTTTCAAAGCCAAAGGCTAAACCTGGATTTATCACTGGCATGTGCTTTATTGAACCACTGAACCTGATGAGGACTTTCCCCCACTTTTCCTGTGCTAGCCATGATTTCTCTTATTTAGAGCAAGGTAATAAGAAAAGGAAGGGTGGGGGCTAGGAAAGGAAACAAAGTCTAAACTCAATAGTGAAGATTTGTATACATTTGCTCATTTCAAAACCTAGCTATCAGCAGCTGCACCATATTCTACTGAATTTAATATTTTTCTGCCTAAGCAAGAGAAAGACATCATGTTTTCTCCTATAACGCTGATTTGGATGTAATTTCGAATAGCACCCTTTTTTATTATTAATATTGCACTAAACCTCAGGAAATGATGCCATAGGCCACATATTAGTGCCAAAATACATATGAAGTCAGTTGGTTCTGTTTATTAAGACCATTTGAGGTCTATGACCCTTCCTTATAGTTCACAAACACTGGACAGCTGGTTTACAGAGACATTTCTGCTAAACCAACTATGTAATCCTATGCATGTTAAATCAGAGGTAAACTCCATGGAATCCAATGAGACTTTTCCCCAGTTTAATATAAACTGGATAGCAGCCTGAAACTCCCCCCTTCATATTTGATAGCAAACCCCCCACCCCCCAAAAAAAAGATAGCTGTGAAAAAACACAGTGGCATTTAGGTTATTTAGCTGATCATTAAATGTAAGAATGTTGAGAATGTTCTCATCATACTTCTAATTTCCTTTGAGTAGTAGCTGCCAATAAAAATCACTTTTAATACTGTTTTATGTCAGTTATGTGAAGACTTAGCATTTATTAAACTTGAAGTTAGTTACAAGTTAGTCTAGATTTTATCAAATGTTGTGTCAAGTTTTTGCACATTAAGAATTTCATTTTGAAAGTGGGATATGAGGAGAATATGCAGAAAAATTATTCCCCCTTCCCTCTCCCCTTCCATCTCTTCATTTATACCACCTATTGGTCCATTGACTTTTGGTATAAATTGTTGTTTAATTTACTATATATATTAAGGTAATTTGGGTTAAGTATGCAATGTGCATTAGAGAGGTAATAACATAAGAGGGTGTTGGGAATCAGTGAAAAAATGAAATGTTGGGAGTGAGTGGTGATTGGTGGAATGTCTGAGAGAAGTTGAATAAGGTTGGTAAATGACAGTTGGTGAATGAGAGTTGCTATAGTCAGTTAGAGTAGTTAGGGTAGTTAGAGAGTGGGTGGAGGAGGGACTGAATGGAGAGTTAGGGTTGAGACAGTCAGGTTTGGGAATGAATGAGTGGTGTTTAAGAGTCTAAATTAGCTAAGAGCGGAGAGTGTGAATTGTGTTAGAAATGCATTAAATAATTTGTTTTGTTATGTTCAGCTTCTGTTAATAAAGCATTTTTTAAAAATGTATATGTGTTTTGTCTTTGGAAATGCTATATAGTAGAAAATCTGGATTCAGACAAAGGACTTTTTCGGACAAAGTAAAAATAATGCTAGCAGCCTTGCCAGGTTGCGAGGCTGCAGCGCTAGAGAGCGTCAGTTTTGCATGACGCCTCTTCCCAGCGGTACTGTTGCAGTACCGCTGGGAGATTTGACCGTCAGTTGACCGTCATATTTGGAAGATTTGGAAGATCGTGAGTAAAAATCTTCCAAATATGACGGTCAACTGACGGTCAAATCTCCCAGCGGTACTGCAACAGTACCGCTGGGAAGAGGCCTCATGTGAAACTGACGCCCTCTAGCGCTGCAGCCTTGCAACCTGGCGAGGCTGCTAGCGTTATTTTTACTTTGTCCAAAAAAGTCCAAAGTGTCTGTCGTGAATAAGGAAGTGTGGTGCCTGATGGGGAAATAAATAGAATAATACTTGAGGGCACCTAGGAAGTCCCCACAGTTTGTGGCCATAGCAGCAGGATAGGAAGAGGTCTTTACATTTCTGGGAAAGCCCTCACTCATGGTAGCGACTATGCAATTTGTGGAAGTCTTCACATTTAGTGGCAGTGGAAATTTAGACAGAGCATCACACCTGGTAAAAAAGTGATGGCTTATGTAGTAAACTCTTACAGTGCTTTCTTCCTTCTCCTCTCCCTCCTCTCCTCCCCCTCCTCCTTCTTCCTCCCCCTCCTCCATCTAGAGTAGGCCTTCTTCTTGTGTTAGGGCTTATCTGCATGGACAAGTTACCCCATCTTGCCCCTGTCTTAAAGCCCTGCACTCTAGATGACACTGTGCTTTTGCTCTGTTCTGCCCCTGGGCACTTATCACAACCCAAGGCTAAGATGGGGCAAAAATAGGGCAGGTTCTGATAATACATTTTAAGATAATACCCAGGAAAAACTGCTCTCACTGGCAAAAAAAAGAAAGAAAGAAAGAAAGAAGAAAGAAAGAAAGGAAAGGAAAGGGAAAAAAAGGATCAGGCCCTACAAGACCACAGGAGCCCACTCTGTCAAACTGCTGCTGCAGAAAAGAGTTCCACAGCATGTGAGCAAGGCTGGTCACATGCACAGGGCTTTGGTAATATGTTGTGGGCCAGCTTCCTAGCTTCTGAGAGAGTTAGGGAGCCAGTGGTGGCTGCAGAGATGAGCTGGTGTTCCTATCTGGACATCCTCTTGTTTGGTTACGGTAATGGGAGAGGAATGGCCCTGATCCTTGAGCAGGATCCTGGCCCATGTAGATGAGCTCTTAGTCTCAGACAAACTGAGATCAGGTAGGCAGTATGACAAAATTACACCACTACACTGATAGCTGACAACACTGCCAATCAGATTTTTCTACAGAAACTGTGTCTCAAATAAGCCAAATGAGAGTGAAAGTATGTAGCATACTCCACTCTTTGAATCAACATCCTAATCACATCATGTTGATTGTGTAATAAAAGCATTAAGTCTATGTTTAGAGGGAGCGGAACCACAAAAAGTACAGGGATTACAGGAACACTAGGGATTGCAGCAAGCACAGGACCATGCACAGTGGTGCATTAACTTCTCATGCAACCAAAGTGCATCTCAAAAGTCTCCAACAAAGACTTTTATCATATATGGAATGAGAAATGACTGGTGTCTATGCTGGGTTCAGAAAAGGAAGAGGCACTAGGGAATGTATTGCAAACATATGCTGTATAATGGAGCACACTAAAGAATTTCAAATGAAAACCAACCTGTGATTTAAATATTATAGCAAGGACTTTGATTGTGTACATCATTTTTTAAAAACAACAACAACCAAACACCTATGGTATGCTCTTCAAGAAATGAGTGTGCCGCAACATTTAATTGTCCCGAGTGTCATAACCTATACTTAAGACAAGAGGTTACCATCAGGACAGAATATGGAGAATCAGAATGGTTTCCAATTGGCAAGGGGGTCAGGCTAGGCTACATTTTATCACCCTGTCTGTTTAACTTGTATACTGAACATATCATACATAAAGCAGGATTAGATTCAGAGGAAGGAGGCATGAAAATTGGAGGAAGCAACATCAATTATTTAAGTCATGCCAGATGACACCATACTACTAACAGAAAACAGAAGTCTGGGAACAATCCTGAAGGAAGTCAAAGAAGAAAGTGCAAAGGCAGGTTTACAACTGAACATTGAGAAATCAAAAATAATGACCACAGATTATTTACACAAAAGTAGACAATGAAGACTTGGAAACAGTTCAAGATTTTCCATACCTTAGCTCATTCATTAATCAGAATGGAGAATCAGAAACCAGAAGACTCAGACTTGGAAGGGCAGCTATGAAGAAACTGGACAAGATCCTGAAGTGTCAAGATGTATCATTGAATAGTACAGTTAGGATTGTCCGTGCCATTGTACTTTCAATTTTTATTTGTGGTTGTGAAAGTTGGACAGTGAAGAAAGCTGAGAGGAAGAACCATTTGAAATGTGATGTTGGGGAAGAGTTCTATGGATACCTAGAGCAAATCAAGGCTGAATGGCTGGTAAGGTAGAAGGCAGGAGGAAAAGAGGAAGACCACATTCCAGATCGATGGACTCAATCAAAGAATCCACAGCCCCGAGTCTGCAAGACCTTGGGAAGGCTGTTGAGGATCAGGTGACTTAGAGGTCTCTCATTCATAAGGTTGCCATAAGTTGAAGTCACCTTGACAGCAATTAACAACTATGAAGCATGGAACACTTTCTAATGAATATTGATGAAGTGGTGGAAACACTACAAGTAGGGAGCCCTACCTTTCATTTCTTACTGGCAGTTTGTGAAGGCTATGAGTACACTGAACCTTTTCTTCCTTCCTCCTTGTTACAAGTTCCATGCTAGTAGTGATAATGGTGGTGGAATGGTGCCCCACTTGGTTCCAACAGTTATGTAGTGCCACCTTGAAATGCACCATGATCTTTGTTGGCAGTTCAGCTCTGGTAATACAGAATTATGACCCTATTGATACAATTGTCTGTTTGCTTTGTAACTTTTGGGAACATGTGTGCCATTTGCGATTTTCTCTCCAGCTATTGGGAAATATGTTTAGATCGATATGAGTACTGCTTCTCAAATCCATGTGAGACAGATTGTGAGCATCCCTGCAATTACTATTCCTATGAGAATAGAAATTTGGCCTAGCCTTGTATTCTGTACCTTGAGGAATTTATGCTTGACACAAACACTTATACGTTGCTGAGCAAATTTATTAAAATCCTCTGAATAATGCATAAATGTTTGCGTACAAATTACAAGCTCAGGAGGTCCCATTATGTGAGGAGATGCATTTCAAATCTTTCCAGTTGAAAAAACTCTTTGATTACCAGATTGCTTGACTGATACAATATGCATGCACTCAGGATGAGTAATCAGTTTTGCACGTTTAATAATGACCATTTTCTGTTTATTTCCAAAAAGCACCTTTCCATCTGGGCCTTGTTGTGCATTAGAGATGCTAGTCACTCAGACAGTGCAACCCTTCTGTGATTCAGATGGCCTAATATTTTTCACTACTGATATGGAAACCTATTCAACTACATATGCAGCAGGGCATTTTCCTATGAGAAACAGCCCAGCCCCAAGGCAATCTGAAGCACCTGCTTTTGGCAGCAGGTTCCAGAATATATGTCACTCACCTACCTTTCTTCCACGACTGTGTGGCATTAAAATGTTCAGTTTTTCACTTCAGATTTTAAACTAGCTAAAGCCAGCACTGGGGTAGATTGTCACAACTGGAATCCTTCTATTTTATTTTTATCCCAGATAACCTTGATACCAACAAGCTTGTTTACTGTGTATTTGTATGACAATACAATCTCTTTAATGATTGATCCTCTGGATATGTCACCTTAAAATGTTAGAGAATCATTTTTTAAAAAAGCCATCCTCACTGTGCTTCAAAGCACTGGTTTTGTGTAGAGTTATTTTGCTGCTGGATGGGGATGGATGACCTCATTTTTCAGAAACTAATTGGAACTTTTCCAATATGGCTACGCCAAGTGAAAAGCTGGACAAGTCAGGGAAGAACCAGGCAGTCACTGCCTTGGGCATGCTGTAAAGGATAGCTTAGGGGGAAGGGAAGACAGTAACCTAGAGGCATGTAAAAAGAG
This sequence comes from Gambelia wislizenii, assembly GCA_030847615.1. NCBI lineage: Eukaryota > Metazoa > Chordata > Lepidosauria > Squamata > Crotaphytidae > Gambelia > Gambelia wislizenii. The sequence goes on along the minus strand of JAUMIR010000003.1, from coordinate 223,046,155 downwards.
GACGCATCAAAAATCACATCATAAGGATGGGATAATAGCCCAAAAGGCTAAAATTATCAGATGATGTTGTTACTCACCCATTCCCACTGTGTGGTTCAGATATGAATAATGTGTCACTTTCCCCATCAATAAAAAAGTGATGCCTTATTCATGCCTGCACCATGCAGTGGGAGTGGGTGAGGATGTCAGTGTCTGATAATTTTGCCCTTTGGGCTATTGTCCTGACCTTTTGATGTGGTTTTGTATGCAGCCCCCCCCCCCGCATTTTCCCACATCTGATAAAGTCCAGAGTCATTTAGAGCAGTCAGGATTGAAGATCTGAGCAGGGTTTAGGGAGCTGGAAATGTGGAAAGCGTAAAGGGATTTTGTGTTTAACTTATTTGTTATACTAACAAAGATTTACCATTTTATTTTTTACAACTGTGTCTATCTGTGTACATTTAAGAACTGAAAGTGAAAACTGGTCACAATTGCCATACTGATCAATACAGCCATTTGTTCAGTATAGTGGTCACCTTGAGGCCTGAGTACCATATCTAGGGAGGGAACTTAAGGGTCAAAGGGCAATGTGAGTGACAGGAACCCAATGGTAGGAACTGCAGGGCCATCTTGGATAGGGGTTCCATCACAATCTATTACCAGGCAATAGAAGCATATTCTTTTATGACAGAATTGGTTGCTTATCTATTCTAATATCTTAAGTCTTTCTTGAATGAGTGGCCTGATTAATGGGACTTATTTGGATTTTAAGCAAGTACTTGAAATCCTTTTCTGATCAATATATTAAGGATCAATATATCTGGAATAATCTCAAAGCAAACCATTCATTTTTAAAAATGTTATTTAAAGACATCTGCCTATAGAGAAGAGAGAGGAACAATGCCTAATGTGAAATAAATGTATTTAAAGTCTACTCTTGCTCAGAAAACTAAAACTGATTACTCAGTAAAAGGAGGAGAGAAAGGATTTCAGGTTGTTTTTTTTTAAAAAAAACAACAACAACCTGCAGTTCTTGACAGAAGCAATATAAACACAATTAAGTGTGATGGTGCACAACTGTACTGCAGAAATACCAATTTTAAATAGATTGCAAATTGATCTGTTAATGCATTAAGCAAACAACAAGCGATGCAAGATGGAGTGCCAGGAAAAGATGTTTCTTAAGTGAATTGCAATAGATGTCTTCTAACAGAGATATTGAAATATAGTCTACCATATGCAACAAAAGTAAGGCCATCTTAATTCTTCGGGTTTCTATGTCACCCTGCCAAAAATATATATTTTCCAGATTAGGCTGTCCTTTGTACACTGAAAATATTCATTATGAAGCATTATTTTTTAAGTGCTTGTAGTTGGAATGTACACCAGGTTTTGGTTTTAAATCCTAAGGATGCTTGAGGAATTAAAACTTTGTTGATTCATATATAAAATGACTTGATCTGCACACCTCAGACTAATGCACAAATCCCAATCTTTATGTCTCAGACTAATGTGCTTGGAGGTGTGATGCCAAACACTTGTGTACTGGAACCATTTCTCTCTTGGTTGGTAAGAAATACCAGAGGCAGATAGTCAATTAAATCTGGATACCATACAAATTGCAAGTCTAACTATAAGGCCTTTGCTAAAGAAGCTGTCACTTGATCCCACCACCCTAGATAATAGCTAGTTTCCAACTTTCTCTCCCCCAATTTTCAGATACAAAAAGTAGGGATGTAAAGAACATTTGCCAGTTTTCTCATCCTCTATATGAAAGGTTCTCTCTACCTATCAACATGTTACATTGGGCCCTTGGTATCTGCTGCGGTTTGGTTCCAGGATCCCCCATGGATACCAAAAACCAGTGGGTGCTCTCAAATTCCACTATATACAGTGGTGTAGTAAAATTGCATCCCTTATATAATGTAGCAAAATCAGGGTCTGTTGTTTTGAATTTTTATTTTTGGAATATTTTCAAGCCATTGATGGTGGAATCCATGGATGCAGAATACATGGATATGGAGGGGTGACTGTATAAGAGTTTTTTGCATAATTTTCTATGACTTTCCCCCCTTCATCCAGACACTTTTTTGGTGAAAATTTCATTCCTGTGCAAATATATTCTATTGTGCACACAGTGCAATTATTTTTGCCTAAAACTGTGCAAAGAAACTGTGAAATTGGAAAATTGAAAAAAAAAAGTACAGAAAAAACTATAAGTAGGAGAAAATACTTATTTTTTTATCATTCTGGTTTGTGAGAACAAAATAAATGAGTACATTCTTAAAAAGGAGCTCAATTTTGTTGCATTTTTTTCCTCAACTCCACCTGCATTCATATCCCATTCTTTGTTCATATCCAGTTTTAAGATTTTGTTGTATATTTCTGTACAGAATTTGTACACACTTTTGTACATTATCCCTCATGTACACATTTTCTGTATACTTTTTTTAAAAAACTAAAACCTTAATTTTGTATACTTTTTCTAAAGTATATTTGTAAATATTTTGGGCATATCCTTTCAAATGTGTTCATTTTGAACATTTCACAGAAATATGCCTATGGTTTTGTGTGCATTTTCAAAATGTGTACATTTCTGAGACAAGGCAAGCTTTGTTATGCAACAGGTCTTTGGTCATGAGAAATGTATCCTTTATTGAGACTCTTGACTCACACAAAGTTCTTTTCCATCCCTAGCAACAATGCAACCTTGGCCTTTCTTGGCCAAAGAAGACTTTTTCAATTCTTCTCAATCTGGTTTGGGGATACAAACAGTCGTCTTGGTGGGTGGCCTATGCTAGAGCATTAATTCAAGTTGTCTTTGGTTCTCCTAGACCTCACAGCAGCATATGGTACATCGATCATAGATCTTACTAAGACATTCACTTGGTATGGGACTTTGAGATATTATTTTGTGATTATTCCATTCTTCTCTTACTGAATGTTCCTAGAATGTCCCCTACTGGAGACATGCCTAATCATGCTTACTGAGTTCTTAAGACATTGTATGTCTTGTATGCTTTTTACCAAATACAATGTATATACAATGTAGAGTTTATATAAATCCATTTGGGATTATCTGGAACCTTGAGGTTTTGTCTCATTGGTATGTTGATGACAGCAAATTCTATCTTCCTGTTTCATCTGATGCCAAGGAAGTGATGAAAATCTTGAACCAGTGCCTGAAAACAGTGGTGATATAAAAGATGTTGGTGAACAAACTGTGCTGTGTGATCCAGAGAAAATTGCAGTTCTCTTTCTCTGATCAAGGACTGGGAGTACTGTTCTAGATAGGGTTGCATATTCTGAAGGCCAGAAGGTTCACCATCAAGAAGTGCCCTTGGACCTAGAATTTCTTCTATATGGTCAGGTAGGTATTATGGCCAGGGATGCCTCCATCCAGCTAAGGCTGATACATTATTTGTATTCATTTCTGGAGAAGCAGGCTACAGTGATTCATGCCTCAATCCTAGCATTTAGATTACTGCAACATACTCTATATAAGGATGCCCTGAAAATGTTGAATGGTCCTTAAATGACACTGGCTTTCATCTAGTTTCTGAGTATTACCTATAAAGCCCTAAGTGGCTTAGAGCCACATTATCTGAAAGACCACCTACTCCCCATATGAGTCCAAACTGTGCGTGCTTTGACAGAGATGTTATGTTGATGTTCTCTACCAACACCCTGTAACTACTTTCCAAGTTCTTGGTCCCATATCATTATCCTACCATTGCTTAGTTATGGATGCCATTATATGCTTCAAAGGAAATGCCCAAGTTCTGCATAAAATAAAGGTTAGATTGGCTCCCCTCTTTGCCTTGTTTTAAGAGAACAGAAAAGCTCTTCTATTCCAAATGAGTTCAGATCATGACCAGTGGTTGGCTGGGAGATTCTGAGGGTTGTAGTCCAAATAAATTTTTGAAGCTCTACTTTGATAGATTTTCATATTGCTTCCCAGTTTGTTTTTAATATGTTTCCATTTTCTGTTTAGTATACTTTTGTATATGTGGTATAATTGGAGAGGTGTATAGTTTTAAATTGTAGATCTGTTTGAGGGCAATAAATAATATTCTTACTTGGGGTAGGGTGAGGTGCACAGGTAAGCCACTGTCTAGTCCACACCCTGTGAAGAAAAAGGTTGTTATGAACTCTTACATCAATTTCCTGAAGGTGTAAAATTCTCCAGTAATGCAGACCAAAGTCCCATTGAAGGGGGGAGGGAAGGCAAATTGGGGGGAATTATGTTCAATCCATATATTTTTCAAACGGCATTAACTGAAAATTGAGGGGTTTTAGCAGAGCAGTGTGAGGCCTTTCATTGAGAAAATGAGCCAGCAGGAGGCTCCCACTGCTGCTTCCTCCAGCTCTCACCACTCAGTAATGAGTAAATGTATGGCTACCATGCTGAAGGCAGTCTAATGCAAATCTCTGTCCTCTTTGCACATTTCCTCATTTATCCCAAGAGAGTTGCAGCTGAACTGCTGTGTATGGTGACCCATAACTATTCAAGTGGACAGCACATGCCCATCACCCTCACCCAGGCAATTCTGGCCCCTAGAATCATAGAATTGGAAGAAACCACAAGGGCCATCTAATCCAACCCCCTGCCATGCAGAAATACACAATCAAAGCAGCCCTAACAGATGGTCATCTAGCCTCTGTTTAAAAACCTCCAAAGAGACTACACCATACTCCAAGGCAGCTCTTACTGTTAGGAAGTTCCTCCTAATGTTTAGGTGGAATCTCTCTTCCTGTAGCTTGAGTCCATTGCTCCAAGTCCTAGTCTCTGGAACAGCAGAAAACAAGCTTGCTCCATCCTCAGTATGACATGCCTTCGAATATTTAAACATGGCTATCATGTCACCTCTCAACCTTCTCTTCTCCAGGCTAAACATACCCAGCTCCCTAAGCTGCTCCTCATAGGGCATGGCTTCCAGACCTCCCACCATTTTGGTCACCCTCCTCTGGACACTTTTCAGCTTGTCAATATGCTTCTTGAATTGTGGTGCCCAGAACTGGACACAGTACTCAAGGTGAGGTCTGACCAAAGCAGAATAGAGAGGCACTATTGAATATAGTGTGACTCGTGAAGACTCAGGTCTTCACTTCTGCTGCTGAAGGTTCCACTATAAGGCTGATAGAGGAGGGACAAACAGGTTTGAAGATGTTGCCTTACCTGTTGTGTGACACTGTTTTCAGCAGTCTAGTTAACCATTTCTTCCTTGCAGTTGTCTGTGGTATCTGTGTGTGAGAGTCTTCCCCCCCCCACTTATTTATGGTTGAACCCAAGGGGCTGCAGGTGCTTGTCCTAGTATGTCCTACTATCCCTTTCATTTCTAATGGTCTTCTCAAAATCAGGAGCATGATCTCAAGATTCAACAAAGCTGTGTGTGAAATCACATTTCCAGGGAAATGTGGGGGTAGAGAGCTGAATATATAGGGTTGTGCTCAGCATTAATGGAAAGCATATTTGAAAAATAAAGATCAAATGCAAGAAAAACAATGGAAGTCAACAGGGGTAAATGTTAACAGCTTTAAATATGATATTAATAAAATTGATTTTTAAAGTGTGACTAACCACCATGAATAGACTTTTCTGGAAGGGATCTGTCACACATACTGAGAAGAGTTCCTTATATGAGATACACATATATAAACCAGACTCCTACTCTGTCCCAGAGTGCACTGAAAGAATAACCACACCTTTTCTGTCATTGTTTGGAATTGGGGGGGGGGGAACTAATGGAAGAAAAATATTCTGGAACATGCCTCAGAATTTTCAAGCAGCATTTGATCTCATCTTGTTCAGAATTCTGTCCTTGCCCCTTTCAACTTACTCCCACTCCTATATTTTGCTCACCTTTCCCCCAAACATTTGTGCAGCTGGCTTTGATTTGCCTGATCATCAAGAGAGAAACTTGTGAATGTAAGTATCTGTGGTCTGAGCAGCACATGAGATGTATGAACAAATATAAGGAAGAAATTTTTCCCAGTTTCCTTAGCAGATAAATTGAAATGCTGCTTGGAAAAGATGTGTAGAATTTTTGCACAAAATGATCAAAGGCCACCCTTTCCCTTTATGGACAAGATTGCTGATACCTCAGTAGCTACTGATCTCCCATGGTATTAAACAAATTACTGTGGTCCTACATCATAGATATATAGCATCAATGTTCCACATGTAGACATACACTACATTTTCTCTCTCACCCCACAAAACTCCACCTTTTATTTGCAGGAGCCACTTGGTAGACTCCCAGAGGCCTTGGTGGGTGATGTCATTATCCTGTGTCCAGTTGTACAGACATAGCCAGGGGGCTGTTTACATGATGAAAATGTCCCGAGAAGAATTCGTTTCGATCCCTGGCAGTTTACACGTACATCGGGTCGGGTACGTGATTTTCGGAAGGGGGGCCACCTTTTATCCCTCATCCTGTGGGACTTCCAGTCCTGCGGTTTGTGCCGGTTTTTAAAAAAGTCACTGGAGGATTCGGAAAATCGGAAATGTAAACAGCCTGGCACAAAATGTCTCGGTACTGGGATGACCAGAAATGGTGACTGGGGGTGAACTTAGAGATCAGCAACCAGAAAAGGAGGGGCCAGTCACCCGTTCAACAGATCCAGCCTCACCAGTTGAAAACAAAGGCATCCCTTCCAGCTGCATGAAGGTTGATGTGTGTGTGTGTGTGCGCGCGTGTGCTCAATCACCTTTTTAAATGGATTTCTACACTGCAAACCCTTCAGCTTTACCTTTTCCTCTACTGCATGTTACAGAGAGATCATGGCGGGCAGAGGGTCGCCCATTCATCTCCTGCCTTGGTCACCTCCCTGGGTCAGAATGGGCACATTAAAATATTCAAGCCTCTGAGTGAATGAACACCCTTTAATTCCCCCTCTCTGTGTCTGTGTCTTTCAAAACGCCTGCCTGTAGCCAGCTTGAAATCTCTGCAGCCTGCTGTATGGGTTAATATTTTAAAGAGGCAAGGGGAAACCCAAGCGGCTTGATTTCAAAAGGAAAGCACTCGGCTTGATTTCAAAAGGAAAGCCCGCGTCTGAGTGAAAGATCTGTCTGGATCTTTCAAAATGCTTTCTGCCTCTTCTGAAAGGTTAACATTTTAAAGAAGCAAGGGGGAATAACAAACCTCTGCCCCCCCTCTCTCTCCCCCCCCAGCAAGCCAACAGCATCGCTCGTGGTGCAGAACTCTAAAGGAAGTGCGTCACCGAGGTTGTGAAAACACGAGTAATCGCATCTTTGATTGACAGCCAAAAAACCCCCTACAACCTAAAAAAACCCGGAACTTTGGACATGTAAATATCAGTCACGGGACCACCCGGGATATCTAGATCAGTGACATAAATCGTATAAACAGCAAGGGACGGATTCGTGATCACAAAGTCACGGTAAGCACCACGACAATTTCTGTCGTGTAACTGGCACCCAGATGGTTCTTTGATGGCTCCTGCTGTCCATCAGTCACATAATGACCATGCTAGGGACTGTTGTAGCTGAAATGTGAGGAGGGTTTTTTGTGGGGGGGGGATTGGTTGTTGTGTGAGGTCAGTAGAGAATTCCAGCCTCCTCAGTGACCAAAAAAGTGACTTATGATGTTGTAAATTGGACTTGTGCCATCATAAGTCACTAACAGGATGCCAGCCATTATCTCAATATTTCTGCCCTTCTTGGGTGTGGATTCATGATGATTAAGAACGGCACAGCCAATGCTGCCCTCAAAAAGCCAACACAGGAGCAGTTCATATGAGACTTCATAGATGTTATCTGACTCTCTCCTGCTTGATTGGCATGACTCAATCAACTTGATCTGCATTTTAGGAACAAGGGATGCTGCTTGTTGTCAGGCAGCTCAGTATTGTGTGCTTCTGCAGGCATTGCTCTAAGTTTTCAAGCTCTTTCACAGTACCTGCTCCTTGAAATGCCAGGGGCTAGGATATAAGAGTGCAGGAACTTCTATATGTAAGCCATATCTTTTCTTACTCAACTATAGTCCCTTTCCGATAATGTGTGGGTTTGGACTTGCCATACATTCCATGGGAGGTCAGGCCAAAACCTGAGATGGGCGGGGGGTATATGAATTCATGGGGTGCTTGCGGCTAAGTTGATTGTGGAAATGGGCATGAGAGCAATCTGGGTAAATAAACCCAGAATTTAAATAAAATCCAGCTAATCAGGTAATATAATAACCCAGAACCAGGAGTAATATACCAACTTAGAGCTAGGGCAACCAACAAAATATGCCTAGTACCTGCAGCAGTTGGCATCATTCCCACCAGGCCTTGCATCCTGTGTGACCTTACCTATAGCACATGTGATACATAAAGATCTTTATTAGACACTGCTGTTCCTAGGGCTGGAGAAGGCTGATAGACTGCCCTTGAAGGCTCCCACCAAGCACCCTGTGCTGCTGCTGCTGCTGCCACTGCCAGGCTTCATTTAACAAAAAAGCTGACATGGCATGATGCTGAAGCTGCATTCACTGCATTGTCCCATATTCTAATGGGCCCAAGGACATGGTGCTGCTATCTCTTTTTTCAGCCCTTTCACCTCATTCTTGTTTTTGTTTTGTTTCCGTGCAGTGACTTGCAAAAGTGAAATACGCATTCAAACACCTTTGTGGTGAAAAAGAGCGTCCTACTGGGAATTGGTGGAGATGGATGCTCAGGGTTTAGAATCACCTTACCAATGTCCGTGCACGTGTGTGTGAGTGTGCATGCGTGCACACCCAAAACTGCCAAAGGCCTGCCAATCCTGAGACTTGTCAACCCTATGCGGAGCAGGAGTTCTCATAGGTATTCACAAAGTGAGTAATTTCCTCTAGCAACACTGTCGCAGTCCCATGCCTAACCATTCCAAGCTAAGCATCTGCACTTACAATGGATTCAGGATGAAAACTCTATCCTCCAAACAGGTTCAGTGCTTTGGCTATCTTCTGTAAAGTGTAGAATAAAACCCAGATCAGATTAACTGTACTATTGACATGGAAGTCCCAGGTCTCCCCCATCATGAAGTACCATCATGAAGCTCTTAAAGATGAGTTGTCCTTCAGTGAAAAGAGAAGGTGGAAAACTGATGTCAGCACAACATGCATCATTGAATACACAGACATTCAAAAGCTAAGCAACCACGGCTCTCTGAATAGCTGGGAGAATCTGCCTGATTTACTTTCTCCATATTTGGTCAGTTTTTAAATCTCAAATTATTCCCATTGTGTTGTGGGAAATATCTTATCTAAAAGGAAACTGGACAAAATTCTCACCCTTCCATACCCATAAGGTATCAAAGACAAAAGATGTCCCAAGTGTTTGTCCCCATCATTTGGTACTCCAAAGCTGAGATGTTAGGTACCAGAAGTAGTGTGCCTCCATATATCACTTACAGGAGAACAGAAATACAAGGGTGATATCTCACTCCTATCCTGGTTCTTTGCTCCATAAAGGCCTCTGATTAGCCACTGTGGGAGCAAAATACTGGACTAGATGTACCTTTGGTCTCATCCAGCAGTGCTCTTCTCACATTATTAATTCTAACAACTGACAACAACAACATTTTTTTGGGGGGGGGGAATTATTGCCCTCTCCCTCCTTTAAGAAATAAATATTATAAATGATTTAGAAGGGGCACATACCAAAAAAATAGGAAAGGTGCAAAAGAATTAGACATAGTTTCTCATATATAGGGACAGTAAGGAGCTTTGTGTATTTAGTTTGGTTGTGTAGCCAAAGGTAAAAGCTAGTCAGTGGAGCATGCCCATCCCTCCTCCCACTCACCTGGATACTTGATCTTATTTCCTTTTCACACTGCTGACCAGGAGTTAAGAAGGAATTTTAAGCCAGTTAAGCTCTGCTTTTTAGTCCTGATTGACATTAGACCCTAAAGTAAATAGAACCATGTTTTGGAAAGAGAAGAAAAAAGCCTGGCTACCTACTGAAATCTGTTTCCATTCAGAGACTGATCAGTGTGTTTGTTTATGGACTAACTAGCCCTGCAGGTGTCACACAGTACTGTAAGGGAAGTTAGGCTGTGTAAATTGGTGTACCAGAAAAGCCTACTGTAAATATATCAAGCAGGATAGATCTTTATCTGAGAAATATGGCAGCATTGTGTGCAGAAACCTAAGATGAGGATATCCCTGATTGTACAAATAATCACAAATAATAGCTTTCTTCCCATTAAAAAAAAGTTAAGGATAAAAACATGAGGGCTTTTAAAAGCCCATTCTTAATGTTTTAGACAAAGGTCTATCTCAGACATTCCACACTCAGGGACCACACAGAACATTTCCTCCTCCTCTGGATCTCTGCTGCCATGCCTGCCGTTTTGGCAATTTAAAGTGATGTTGTGTCTCTCTTGGTCACTTTTGAGGTTATCTTTCGGGATAGGGAACCACCCCTCCCCACCCCCCCCCAAAAAACCCAGCAATCCAAAAAAACCTAACTTTCCTACACTTTCCAAGTATTAGTTGAATTTGAAGTACAGTATAGTAAAGTGTTTCTTTAGGGATTTGTTTAGTTGAAAGTGGGGTTGAACAAGGAATTCCAAGCCCAATTGTAGATAGATCCCTGGTCCATCTAGTCTGGCATCTCTTTTCTATGGTATGATGCCCACCATGTAGCTGTTAAGATGAGGCAGTCAAAGATTAAATTTTTCCTAAATGAACTATTCCAAGCTCTCATCCAAAGCATATTGAAATGTGGGTCTATGGACCTAACTGGAGTCCTTCATGACTTATAAATGTCTTCCACTAACTGCCATCCCAGTGTCTTATGGCAATTAATAGTAGAAAAGATTGTGGATAGTACAGTCAGCCCTCCCTATCCACGGATTCTGCATCCACAGATTCTACTATCCACAGTTTTAAAATTTCCCCCCACAAAAAAATCAAAAAATAAACCTTGATTTTGCCATTTTATAAAAGGGACACCATTTTACTATGCCATTGTATATAATAGGACCTGAGCAACCATGGATACATGCGGGGTCCTGGAACCAACCTGCAGTGGATACTAAGGGCCTACTGGATTCACTTTTCTCAATTCTTGATTTATTCTAAATCACATGTATGAAGTGAGTGCAAATTCTCTCTTTGCGATTTCTCCATACCTTTCAAAATGTATAAGACACTACCATTTCTCTCTCTCAGCATGGCCTATCCCTCTCTACCACCACCAAACTGGAAAGCTCCAACTTCAGCCTTTCCTGTTAGGGGATATGTTCCAAGCCCTTTATCTTGATACTCCTTCAAATAACCTTTCCAACACTATGGGCTTATCTATATGAGGCAATAAAATGTGGATTGATGCACAGTAGCACCAATTTGCAGAAGCTTTCATTTGTCTCCATGTTTTTTTTTCCATGTTCACAGGCATGCAAAGCCATACACATTTGTTGTTCAAACAGGCATGCCTGAGAATCAAGATGACAGGTGTGAGTGAATTACTCATGTTGTTATTATCATCAGTTGCTGCCATCGAACAGTATTAAAAAAAAAAAAAAAGCAAATCCAAGGTACAGAAGTGTGATATTCCACTTAAATAAATAAGAAAAAAAGAGTGGGAAAGGCTGTTTTGTCACCTCAGCATACAATCACTATGGCAAAAATCCAACATGGCAGTTCCAGCTGCAGCCATGCTGGCAAACTCCACCCGCTACGGACGTCTGACCAATCAGCTTTATACTTCCGTTCTTATCGGTAAAGTGCAGCAAAACAAATCAGCAGTCCCAAGCAGATGGAATGTGTATTTCCTTTGGAGGTTTTTTTAAAAAAAAAAACGGGAAAAGCCATGAAGGCTTCTCCTGCAGAGTATTTTGAATTTTTTGCCCCCCTCCTTCCAAATATGGTGAAATGATGCAGAATCCCCTTTGGACAAAATGTATTCTCCTCAAATTCTATGAGGAGTATTTTCAGCCCTATGTTACTGGAACGCAGCCAACTCAAACCACCCTTTGATGGGACTGAGGTTGAAGATATGGTAAAACCAAGTTCTACTGATGATACTTCATCCCTGGGTTCTTCCCCACCACAGTTACTTATTTCTCTTTTTCCTCTGGCCCACGCTACCCACCTGGTAAAAGCTAGGTATATAAAGAATACTTGGATGTTTTCTCCTCCTCAGTGGAAACTTAGTGGAAAAATTACATCCCGAGTTGAGACACTCTTACTAGAGTGTCTCAACTCGGGATGTAATTTTTCCACTAAGTTTCTTCTTGAAGGTAGCCATAAGTAATTTCAGCAATTTTCTTTCTGCTGCGAGAAAGTCTTCAAATACCACACAGTTTTCAAAGGCAATTTGCAGTTCAGGAGATTTTCTGCAGTAAATTCAAACTTGGTTGTTTTTGCAGAAAACCACATTTTCTGCAAACGAAACAACATTTTCTGTGTGGAAAATGCTTCAATGTAGAAATAGTAATTCGCGTGCAGATAATGTTGTTTTTTATGCAAATAAATTATGTGTGGGTTTTATGCAAAACAATCCCTAGCTACAGCATTTTCTTCACAGGAATTCATATTTGTGTATTGAAATATTATTTTTCTGTGCAGAAAATGCTGTTTTCTGTGCAAAACAACCATGTGCAAATTTTGTGCAAAATATGTTCCAAACTGCAAAGATTCTCATCAGTCCAGGATTCTTCTCATCAGAGTTTAACAGTAGAAAAACATGTTTTAAACTACTTTTTGGATATTTTAAAATATTATTTCCATCCCTAGTCTCAACACATTGAGACAACCACCTGAGGAAACTGGCAACTGCTACAAGAATTTTCCTGCATAAATGTAATATGTGTAAAACAAGCCTTGCTTTGTGAGGGGGCGGGGAGACCTTGTTTTAATGCCCAGAAAACTGTAATTTGCACAAAATGTTCTGCTTCATGTAGAAAATGCTGATTTTCTGTAAAAAACACACACACACTTGTTTTCTATGCAGAAACTTGACAAAAGAAAATTCCTTAATCACAAAAAACAGAGCCCCCTCCCATCCCCCCTTTTTTACATGAATGACTTATTCACAAAAAAGCCCCATAGTTGAAAATATAGTCAAAACTGTGGGGGAAATCCTATTATAACCTTGCTTAGTAGGAAGAAAACTTTTGAAATTATTTACTCTTTAACGCAGGAGCAAAATAAGCAAATATTTGCATCACCATTGAAAGCAGGAACAATTAGCTCTTCAGCTCTGAAACAAGTATGAGAAGTAATCTCTTCCTCATTCCTGGGGAGGAATTATAAGAGATACAGAGATGGAGATTTTCAGTCTCAGGAGAGTCAAGAACTTCTAAGCAGATAGCGGCAATGGAAACAGCTAATGAAGATTTGGAGTTTGCCTACAAGGGCAATTTACCCCATCTTGCCCCTGTCTTGTAGCCCTGCAGTCCCGACAATGCCAGGCTTTTGCCCCATTTTGCTCTTGGGCAGTCCTCACAACCCACCCACCCCAGGTAAAGATGGAGGGGTGGAGTAGGGCCTGATTTTTTTTTTTGAAAGAAAAAAATGCCTGATTAAATGCATTCCAGCCAGGAAAAAATAGATTGCACTCCACATGACTGCAGGAGCCCATTCTGGCATGCTGGTCCATCGCTGCTGCTGATCTCTGCCTTACTCTTTTGTAGCCAGGAAGGGGGTCTGCCACATATGACCAAGGAAGGTCATATGCAGGGGGCTTGTTCAAGTGCTGCATGCCTGCTTCCTGGGATGTAGGTGATGGAGGCTGCAGGAATGGGATGGCATGCATGTTTGGACTCCTACCCATTTTGTGGAGGTAGCAGGGAAGGAACTGGCCTGATCCAAGTGCAGGATATGCCAGTGGAGAGCCAGCATATCCTGGCCTGTGTAGATGAGCCCATGGTTTCAGGACAACATCATGGAGTACTTAGTGGGCCATCACCATTCCTGGCTGAAGGATCAGAACTTGGAAAAGGTACCTTTTTGACTACTACTCACAGAACTACCCAGGTATAAGGATGGTCAGTGATTTGGGCAACCAAGGTAACTTTTCCAAGATTGTGATTATTGTGTTTAGCTTATTGAGTTAATATTCCTTTGGTTCATGCTCATTTTAACATTGCTGCATGAGGTAAATGAATGAGAGAGCTGGAATAAGATTTTTCGACCTTGTTCCTTCAGTTTTCCACCCCAAGATCTCTTTGAAAAACTTTCATTTTGGGGGGGAGGGGGAGATGGGTTTATCAGAACTATATATGGAATTTTAGAACTCAATTTTTAATGTCAACAAGCTTAAGAAGGCCCTGCCATTTTATCCTTGTTTGTGGGGGCAATTAGCTAACACACACTGGAAACTGCCTAGCATTCTATAAAGTGGTGTAGAGGTGTAAGTGCTATTGCTTAACAATTTTTGCAAGCCACTCTGAGAGCCTTTGTTGTCTCCTTAGAAAATGGCCAGACAACTGCCAAGTCATGCTAGCCAAGGGCAAATAACTGCCAAGTCACGCTAGCCTTGATGGAACAAGCCTTGAGGCCACAGCTGCACAGGAAGGTTACTGCAGGGCATTGCATCAGGCTATAGAGTGGGGTGCACAACAGAGACTGGTGTGCAAAAACTGATGTAATGCACCCATGTGGTTGAGGGAGCCAATGCCCTGTCGTATAAAAGAAGGCTGCATCCAGGGCACATTCTCTCTTGAGCAAATCTGGTGCCTGGCGTAGCAGTTTGTCCATCTGCTGTATATATCTGTACATATTGCAACTGCCTTGAGCTTGAAGATAAAGTACCTCCTATTGTTTGTACAACAATAACTCTGTGTGTGAGTATTCGTGGGAATGGGTTGCTGCTGAGTCTGCTGAGATATTTTTGGCTTCTGCCGGGGATTAAGTGTCCTATCATCCCCCAACATTTGTGGCTGAAAAGCAGGGTATAAGCAGGGTATAAATACCTAAAAACAAACAAACACAAACAAACAAACATTTAATTGGGGGGGAGGTAGGATATAAATTCAATAAATAAATAACTTAATGCATAAATAAAATAAAATGAACTTGCCAATTTTTGTTACTCCTGCATCTCTTCTCTCAAAGCTCTTAGTACTGTACTGCATTTTATTTTACTGCACGTATCTATTCAGATTTTGTAACACTTAGATGAGGTAACATAAAATATCCACAAGTTAATTCAAAAGCATTTAAGAAAGCATCCTAAAAATGTCACTGATGCTTGTATGCAGGGATATGTTTTTACTGGCATATAGAAAAATAAAACTTACTATTAAATACTTCATGGCTTACTATCCTTTGTACATTGGCTAACCATTCCTCTTCTCTCTTGAGTGACATTCAATTGCTATTAAGGATTTTAAAAACAAATCTCACCTTTGCTGAAATCTGTGGCAAAACCCCTACTAATATCAAAGACCTTGGATTTCAAACCACCAGCTTTGCCAGGTTTCCACTGGTTTCAAACATACTTTGCTACTCATTTGTGTAACCACAGAGGCTACTCCAGCGCTATGTATCTGGAAATGACTGGATTCTATTTTGTTCTAAAAAGGTGAACTTCAAAAGGTTTGGGGTGAAGTGAACAAAAAAAGAAAAGATGTCTTGCATTCTAACTCACTCACTCCCATAAATAATGACTAGTTAACTAATTTGCTCAGGTGAGGGTTTCTTCCTTTCACTCTTTCCCTCAGTTTTTAAAGCATGCTCTATAATTCTTTGAATTCAACCCCATAAAATCTGTTGATGAGGTTCAGCTTCAGAAGAGTATTTTCTGACTCATAATATTTCAAAAACCACATTTCTGGAAACATTGCAATATTAAATCTTATTAATATAGAGGTCTGGAGCAATCATTATTGAGTTGTCATCATGGTCTACAGGATATAAATCTCACGTAATGCCTCCAGTATAAAGAGAATTCTTTATTAAAACCACCTTCCCTTAAGGTTCTATTACCTCAGTGTGTGCTTTTTGTATGTTATAACTGGGCTGCTGCTTCTGTCACTGTAGTTGGTCAACTGCTCACTTGCTTTGCATCAAAACCAGGCCTGTTTGAAGGCCAGCAAAAAAAGGAGCCTGGTAAGAAAGCATGCCTTTTAAAGAAACGTTTATCAAATTGGTGATCCATGGGAGACCTTATTTAAAGTCAATGGAGCTTTTGTCAGTTTGGTTAAGCAGCAACCATCTAACCCCCAAAATAAGTTAAGCTGAAGTGTCTGGATTGGAAACCACATGGGAGGAGGCATTTACTTCTGTAGGACAAAAATTAGCTGAAATCCTAGTATTTCTGTTGAACAGATTTTTCAATCTGATTCAGAGAATGAAAGGATTGCTTGCAATATGTAAGCAATTCAGTGTTGCTACTGAAAGCCAGGGTTTAGTTTTGATGCCTTTTCCTTTGGAGTTTGGCTCAGGACCCACCAAATATGCCTTATTATCCAGGCCCAGACTGGCTCTGTGTTTGGCGGGTTGTTTGTTTTCCCTGTCAATGCCACACGCTGACCTGACAATGAAGTTGAGACTAGCCCAATATAGGATATGTTTGTAGGTGTACAGTGCAGTCAAAGGTAGAAATGTGAAATTAACAATTCAAAGAATGCCATGAGGCATTGGTTAAGATGAAGAGAGGGTTCCCCAGACCTTTTCAAGACAATGAAGCCAGAGCAGATGGGGACAAGACCCACAGTTTCTCAGGATGGTGATGAAGGCAGACCTTCCCCAGCCTCTCAAACATTAATGTGAAGGTTGTGAGGGGCCATGAGTAGGTTAAAGACTAGCCATTCGCCCTGAGCCACTGGAGCTTGGTCAGAATATTTAAAGTAGAATGTGTTTGGCAACTGCACTGAGGGCGAGGGTCAATTTTCATTTCTTGGCGATTTATACAGGGTTTCACTTCTTCATTTTCACACACACACACACACACACAAAAAAAACCAACTCAGAACCAGAAGTCACTTTTGGTTGTCATTTTCAGGTATGTCCACATCATTTTCAGGGTTTGAGGTGCCAGAAGCAAATCTGCCACTACTACAGACCTCCTGGAGTGGCTCCTCTCCAGACCTGAGACTTTGCCTATCAGCTAAAGAAGTAGGGGGGGAAGCAATAGGAATCAATGGCAGCTACCACTCCCATTTTATTGTCAGCAACCACCTTGTTCTTATAGTGACAATTCTCCTTTATCCACGGATTTTTGTGAAGCCAGAGTAATAGTACCTCTCTGGTGAAGCAAGGGCCCTGCTGGAGCTGGGTGGCACCAAATTCACTGATCCAAGCTCCCTGCTATTTAAGGCAACTGCATAGCTCAAGCTTGCTACATGACCATCCCTGACTCTTGCATAAAAACAACTTGAAAGACCCTGGGGCAAGGGGGACTACTACATTACTTAGCAAGCATATTGCACAAGATTTAAGTCAATCTGCCCACCTTGCCCTTCAAAGCTGAAGTAAGCCCAGGAAAACTGATAGAACGGTTTGTTTGCCATTTTGTAGGAGACAGCATTTCACTTAAAGAAATTTGAATTTGTGCAAGACTTGAAAATCTTAAGTCAATTAACTCATTGATGATCAGTTTCCAATTTCAGAGTAAAAACGACATTTGGGCCACATGACTAAGGTGAATAAACACTCTGTGTGTGTGCACCCATGTGTGTGCGTATGTCTGTGTGAATGTCTGAAGCAGGGGAGGACAATTTTTCTAAACTTACAAACTAGAAATTGAGAACTCATGCACTCTCCAAAGCTTAGGGGTTGTCTAGATGATGAAAAATCTCCTCACAGAATGTGAGGAGAATACCTTTTGTCCCAATGGGATCCTATGGTGATTCAACATATTGGGAAGGAGAGGGGCAAGAACTCCAAATACTCTGCAGGAAAAGCCTCTGAGGCTTTTCCTGTATTTTTTTAAAAGCTCCAAAGGAAATGCACATTCTTGCTTATTTGGACAACCGATGAGATTCGTTGCACAATCCAGAGAGGGCAGAACTCTACATCTGATTGGTGAGATGTACACAGGTGAGGGCTTGCTGTCAAGTACCCAGAAGTGCTAGCGATCGTAAGCTTTTTAAAACTTTTTTTAAAAATGGTGAAAATGGAACTGCAGGGCCTGGAGGTGATAAGGAGGTTGACCAATGCAAGGAAGAGGAGGAGAGACTGAGCCACCTGCCCTTCACCCATGCTGATGGCAGCAGTGTCCTCTGATTCCAGTTGCAGTTGAAGAGATGGGAGGAGCTGCCTGGCCAGACACTGATCCAGCTTCATCTCACCTTACCCACCTGGGCTGCTTCTTCTCTCATGCCTGTCTTGCACCCTCCAAAGCCTGCTGACACTGAGCTCAGCAGACAGGCATGAAAGAAGGAGCAGCCCAGGCAGGGGTGGCAAAATGAAGCTGGAACAGTGAAGAGCCGCCCTTCTCTTCCTTCTCTGCTACCAGCAGCTGGCCAGGTGGCTCCTCCCATCCCTTTGCAGCCAGAATCGGAGGCTGCTGCTTCTCCACTGAGATGGGTGAAGGGTGGGTGGCTCTCTGCCTCTTCCTCGCAGTGGCCACCCCCCTCGTTGTCTCCAGGCACTGTCAGATTCCCTTTGCCTTCCTTGCCCCGCACCACACAAAACAATAACATGGCCACCATCTTGATTTGCAGCCATGTGAACATCATGGCACACTATTGTTTTTGCCAAAGCACAATGGAGACAAAAGAATGCTGCTGCAAATTGCCTATAATGGTCATGTATGTGCATTATTTCTTCTTGTATAGAGAAGCCCTTAATGTTCATAAAGAGCTTAAATTCTATGCTTAGTAAGAGTTAAGCAAGACATTGTATCATCCATGCAGGACTACTAGTTCCTAAAGAGGTATCATTTCAATGTGATAATAATATTGGAAGATGCTCACAAGGACCTCATTGAAGTTGATTGGAATCTACTTACTGTTTTTGAACTATAGGAAAGAACTGTAATTACTGTATTACCCATTTTACCATTTTTAATTATTCCCATTTTACTGGTATTTCCCACTGAATTGGTAAACTTTCAGAGATAGAAAGGGGTTTTTCAGTCTCTTAGTAGCAAGGGGAACTATAAAAAATTTGAAGGCTATGTTAGTGCTCGATTACAACTTCGGGAGTTGGAAGAAAACTTTTGTTCTCATAAGCCAACAAGGTACTGATGAAATAGTATTGAACCAAAGTTAACAATTAATTCATTTTTAGACAGGTTCTCTACTTTTTCCTTATATACATCCCCCAATGAATTAATTTCCCAGACAAATCCAATAAAGGTATGAGATGTAAATTGCCTTTTTGGGTGGGTTTAAGTGGATGAACACAATTCAATTAATTCTTGGTGGGCTTTTTTTTTGTGTGTTCTGTTTTATTTACCTCTTTTTTTCTCGTTCTGTACCTCAAAAAGCAATTGTGAAAATACTGAAGGTTGCAGGTTAATATTTTGAATACAAGGTATGGATGAAAACTCCTGCATTTGTTTTAAAACTCTCTGTGTTTGTGTGTGTTTAAAATATGTTATAGAATATGTTTAAACTATGATATAAATACTTATTTATTTTAATAAATAAAAATAAATTGAAATATATTATAAACTCCACCACTGATGTGCTGAATTTCTTACCTGTGATTTAGATATGCTTCTTTTTTCCTTTCAGACATCCAAGATGACCACATATAAAGATGGGATTTTTTTTCTATTGGAACAGCCTATTGGCTGTAATTTTATTCAGAAAACTCAGCTTGCATCCAGCACATCACTGTGCTAGTGGAATATCTTTTGTGTTGGTGAATGCACATGTATAGATTTACCCCTCAGTGCCATTTGTCTATGTTCACTGTCCTTTGTGCTACCCTTTGTACAATCCAGAGCAACTATGCTGGGTTTTTCTCCACTAGTATTACTTTGGAATTGGGCCATTATATGCCCCTTTAAATTTAGTGGGACTTAAGATAAAATGACATAAAATCAGAGGGTTTCCCTGCCAAAATCATAGATGGGGAAATCTGGCAGACCCACTTTCTCTCACACATTTTTTTTAAAATTTCATGTTTTTTCTATCCCTATAGGATTTTTTTAAGTTTCTCACAGATGTGTTTTTGTTTGTTTGTTTGTTTTTTACATATCTGAAATTGTTTTCATTTTGAAAGTAGATCTATATCTGTATGACTTTTGGTAAGGGCAAACTCATATATGAAAGGCTTTGCATATATTCCTCCTTAGCACATTGTATTGGAACTACAAGAAAAGGAAACACAGGCCACTTGTGCCTCTGCTTTTCACTCTGGCTACTACCACACTGAAGAAATAATGCAGTTTGACAACATTTTAACCATGGCTCCATACCATGGAATTCTTAGATTTGTAGTTTTGGAAGATATTTAGCCTTCCCAGTCAGAGAGTGCTGGTGCCAAAACAAATTACAAATCCCTGGTTTCCATAGGATTGAGCCTATAGTTATAGTGGTGTTAAACTGCATTATTTCTGCAGTGTGGCAGCAGCCAGAGTCTAATAGAGAGGGTAATACCCCTACACTGAACCAATGATGGGCCAATAAAACATACATGGTTTCATCCCATGATCTGTTTGGAACATGTGCACATGTTCCTAAAGTTAGAACAACAAAAGCCACTTCTTGCAACTGATGTGTTCTGAAAGGACTGTGTATGCTGGGAGGAGGGGTAGATGTCTTTGCCCACATATATTTATAAGACAAGATTGACATTGTCTTTATTAATCAGTAATATAACATGGTTCAAGGGCTGGAATAGGAACCATGATTATATAAATATGTTCTTAACACAGTCAACCATCTCACTGTAAAATGCTTCACATTTTCCAGTTTGCCAAGGATAATGTTATAGACATCAGGATTATGGGGCTTCCATTCTGGAATTAATATAACCATCTCCATATGGACAGGCATGCGACTCCTTTTATGAATCTGACAAAGTTCATGAGACTCATACTCCCAGGTTGCCCATTGCATCCTGGTTATATAAAAGCTATGCCCCCTGTTTATAGGCTTTTCCTTCTGCTTGTATTTCCAAAGTTAAAGAAAAAAACCTTTCTTTGAAAATACATATTGCTTGATTTGAAGGTAACAACTAGTTATAACTATTCCCAGGCTGGTACTTTGTACCGCTTAGAGCATTTCTCTCAAAGTTTCATTTGCCATGCATATGTATGCATTTAAAAATATACACTGGATATAACACTAACACTGTGCAATAACTCTGTGAGCCTGGCTTGAGTGCACTGAGGTAATGATAACTGAAGCCAATTACACAAACTTTTTTCTGAACTTTTCATGGGGCTCCTCTATAGTAAAACATCTGTGGAGCTCTTGTGTCCATTTATTTCTAGCTTTTAACTCTTCACAGTTACCAGGTGGATAATAACTATGTTGAAGCCTTGTGATGGGGAGAAGAAGAAAATGTTCACAGCATCATCAAGGTCAGAGAAGGTGGGAAAATGGTAAGGGATAATGAATGTGTAGAAGAATAGAGTTTGATTACAAACCAAAGTATCAAAATGTACAGGTTGAGCTCTGTATTTGCGGGATTGGTACCCATGGTTTCTATTACCCGTGGTTGAAAATTTCTCCTGCTATGTGCTCCCTTGGCACACAAGCGAGCTGGTAGATGGCCCATACCCTCATGTGCCATGGAATAGCCATGCTGGCAGGGAACAGGAGGGAAACAGCAGCTGCAGTAAAGTGGAGCAGCTGGGGAAAGTGTAAGAGTGTGAGATTGGCCCAGGAGGAGCCACTCACAGTGCCACTCCTGATTTAACCCCCCCACACACACACACACACTCACTTGCTGCCTTGGCACACAAACAAGCTAGCGGGTGGCCCATGTCATCATGTGCTGTGGAAGAACCATACTGACAAGGGCTAGGAAGGAGGCAGCAGCCATGGCAAAGTGGAGCTGACACGGCGACGGTGGGAGGCCCGCCCAGGAGGAGCCACTCGCAGCCCTGCTCACAGCCCCACACCTGATTGACAATGACACACACCTGCTGCCTTGGCAAGCAAGTCAGCTAACCGGTGGCTCATGCCCTCATGTGCTGTGCAGAAGCCATGCCGATAAGGGCCAGGAGTGGGGGAGCTGCCCCAGGGGGATGCAGTCTGTGATGTCTCACTCTCAGCCCATTTCCTCCTCCTCCTCCTCCTCCTCCTCCTCCTCCTCCTCCTCCTCCTCCTCCTCCTCACAGAATTGAAACTCAATTTAAAATGAAAGGGACTGGGGAATGCCAGAAATGAGGCTCCATTCTCTCATGTTCTCTCACATTTTTTTTCATTGCATGGGGTCTTACAGCTGCATGTGCTTACTAGCCCTCTAGCCCTGATCTGATCTGGTGGTGGTGCAGTGTGGCTGTATGAAGTTCTTCTTCTTGTGCCAACTGCTTTTGATTGCCAACATCTTTTGCTACCCTCCTCTGAGTACCTCCATTGTCCATCCCAATGAAAAAAATCGGGTTTGCTATTATCCATGTTTCTTTTGGGAATGTATCCCCCATGGATACAGGGGTTGACTTGTATCTAATCCATTGGATTAATGATCCTGAGGAGAATATAGAGAACAGAGGAAAATCCTTTTTACTAAATTATGCTACTGCTTCATCTAGCTAAGTATTTTCTGTGATGACTGGCAATAGCTTTCCAGGGTTTCACACAGTGATCTTTCTGAGACATACCTGGAGATACCAACAATAGAACTTGGGATATTTTAGCAAAAGCCATTAAGCCGTTATGAATGGGTGATGAAAAGATGAAATATGAACATAGTTTGCACATCCTCTGCAATTAAGAATGTATGATAGAATAGCTAACAAAGAAGACCAAATATGGACATAGTTTGTATTGAAGTTTTCCAAAACTGAAGTTTTGGAAATGGGGGCCTAGAGAACCAAATAAGCACAACAACATTGTATGTTCACAACCATCCATCTTTGTTTACCTCATGAAGTTGTCCAGTCTCTCCAACAGAAGGATTTTTTTTGTTTATGTTGTTGTTGTTGTTGTTAATCCTATAAGTATTTTAATAACTTTTCAGCCAACCAAAGCTTCCAAAGGAAAAGTAGGCTTTTAAAATTCTGTAAAAAATGACTAAAGACATTTTTATAAAATAGTTTTAAAAACCAAAGGCCACATGGAACTACACAGTTTTGACCACCAATCAATAAAGAGCTCAAGAAGGAGAGAGCCAGCTTAATGTCCCTTCAGAGGGACAAACACAATCAAGACTGAAATATTTTTAACCAATGTTAGCAGATGTGTGTAGTTTTTTTTCCCCCGGGGGGGAGCTCTTATTTGCCATTCTCCACATGAGATGCTGAATGGCTATTTTGTATCATGGCAGGTATCTTCCACCTTTACCAAGATAAATTGAAGACAGACCTGTGAGCTAATCATTTCATTTCATGTTCCCATTTCAAAGCACCGATCTGACAATATGTTTGAGATCCTTTTAACCTACTTTTCCACCTTTGAAAACACAGCAGTGTCTATGAGGAGCACCCATTGCTTATTGTTTCCATATTTTAAACACAGCTTTGGTGAGCTATTTCTAATCGTAACAGACTATTGACCTTCTGACCCCCTGTGTTAGGCAAG
Source organism: Gambelia wislizenii (assembly GCA_030847615.1). NCBI lineage: Eukaryota > Metazoa > Chordata > Lepidosauria > Squamata > Crotaphytidae > Gambelia > Gambelia wislizenii. The sequence goes on along the minus strand of JAUMIR010000003.1, from coordinate 223,022,595 downwards.
GGAGATGCTCCATTGAATGGCACTTGTTTCCTATCCTTCACTTGGATGAGATTTTAAGATTTTATCCTGAGACAAAAGTGGTGTTCAGCAAAAATCCAACTCTGAATTCCCTAGAGGGCCCGCCCTCGAGGGCAGTCTGGATCAGGTCTCAGGTATCAGTTATTTTCTTCTTCTTCTTTCTTTTTTTAAATGATGCAGTTATTTGTTGCTTAAATGCTACCACATCTAGTTTAGCCTTAAACCCAACCGACTGACTGAGGCATCTTCTCCTATTGCCAGTTTTCCCTCCCTTCCCTCTCTGTTGTCTCCTGTTCCATAAACAGGAGGGAGCCTTTCCTTTGACTTACATAACTTTTCAGTGCACATAGGTGGTGCTATAAAAGAAGTGCATGCATGAATGAATGAGAGCACGCAGCCTGTGTGTAACTTCCCACTGGTTGGTGCCTTATTTCCTTTTACATTTATAAGACCCACAGGGTCCTTAGAAACCCTAGCAAGTGTTTTGTTCTTATAAATTGACAATGTGCACAAGCAATCATTTTCATGCTTTTGAAATATGTAAACACCTTTAGAGTGGCCTCCTATTTTGTTTGTATTCTTTTCTCCAGATCACAGATCTCTATCTACAGTATGTCTATATCTCTATCTATGTCTATATCTATATCTATAGTCATTACTCAGTTTTAAATGGCTCCCTAGCTGCAACATGACTTTCATATGAATGAGCTCTTGCCAGAATTATGTAATACCGAAGTCCAATTCTCCCTTCCTTTTAAAAGGCTGCATTAAATTCAACATCTGAAATCCCTATTGTAGGTTTTCCCCCTTTTCCCCATGGCTTCCTCCATTGAACCTTGACATTCGTAGCTGTGGAGTCATCTTCATGTAAACAAAATAAATTATACAGTCATGCTCTCTTGGGAAAATACAACATTTCTCATCTGATGAATAAAACACACATTTTACTTTCAAGCCTATGCAGAAGTACCATTCTTTATGTATTACAGAATGTTTATACAAGTATGTTTTAGAACACTTTGAGACAAACAGGCTTTATCGGGTGTTAAAGTGCAGCCAATGACAAATGGTGCTTTAGGTGTTCTCTGTTAACATTAATCACATGGGGAAATGTGCAGCATTTTTATCCTACCTTACAGCATAGTTATACAGTTAAGCAGAATATCAATGAAGAAGGATCATGTTTACAAGGGACTTAGCCTTGGCTTGTAAAGTGGACATCCATCTGGAATACTATGATGTTTGGTGATCAAACATTGAAAGCATTGTTTCATGATATAGCTCAATAACCCAAACATTTCCCACAACAACAACAAAAATACACACACCCTCATTTACTCACAAAGGCAAGCATTTGCAGACCATTTTCAGTCAATAGTTTATCACTTATTCTAGTTCAATCAAGCGTTTAACTTTCTTGAAATCTCTGGCATTTGCAAACCCTCCAACATTTCACAGTTGAAACCTGGGACACATGTGGTCAAGCAACATCAGAGTGTGGTCAAGATGGTAAACAGTTATTAATGAGGAAGAAGAGACAAGCTAGGGGAGGCTACAGCAGTTTGCTTTTGAATGAAGAGATTATCAGATGCAATGGAATGCGCCAAAAGACCACGGCCCAAACCGCGTCAGAAGAATGGGAGGAGAACAGGAAGGCCGATCAGATGCTTGTGTCTTCAGCCATTCCCAGGACATAGCACTGCGACAAATGAGGCTTCCTTTTTTCATTGACGGGGACAAGGCACCAATAAAAAAGGATGCCTTACTCACGACTGCACTAAGGCTGTGGGATGCTGAAGGACAATGTCATCTGATGATCTCACCCATTTCTGTTCTCTTTGTGATCTTCTGATGAGGTTTTTGCCACATCTGATAATCTCCTGAATCTACAGGGAAGGGCAAAAATTCTGTCCCCTCTCCTTCTCTCACCCTATTCAGTTATCTGAGTGCAAACTACTTTTGCATTTTGAACTGAGTTTGCAGCAATTGAAGTAAGCCAAGGATAGAGGGGGAAGTGAAAGGAGGAGATAGAAACTGGGACATTTTAAAATCAGCTGAGAAAGTAGAATGGTGGAGGATTAATTGGGACTGTACCTGCAAAATCAGGACAGTTGGAAAACATGAATGTGTTGTCTGGCCTGGCTAAATGTTTTGCAGAATTAGTGGCAACATAACTAAAATTATATTGGCTTCTGTCTGGATCTAGAAGGGCACCTTGTCTAGCATTGTGAAGAAATCTTACAGCTGATGAGGTTCCAGGGGAGTCGGTCCATCTCAGAATGGTGAGACAACATATTAGGGATTCTCCAGCCCTCTCGAGAGAGATTGCCTCCAGCATGAAAGGCCAAATCAGGGATTGTGGTTTCAGCATTTTGCACACAATGGTCTTTGCACAAAACCCCTGCCTCAGTGCAACATTATCTTTCCCCCTTTTTGAAGCTAAGCAAACACAAAAGGACGGACTGATTTGTCACAAAGATACTAACGACACATTCGAGCCCATGCAACAAAGTAACACTGAACATTTTGCATATTTTGCAGACAGACAAAAAAGTCCAGTTTTGAAAATGTGCAAAATCTCTCTGAGACTAACATATCATCATCATCTTATCAGATGCTGATGGTGATAATTTTTGTTACTGTGTTTTCTAATTTACTGAGTGAACATGAACTAAATCAAGATTTGCATTGCTATTCCTATCATGCTAGATTTCACTAGGCCTGCCTAGAGACCTTTTAAACAATGATACCAGCAATTCATTTTTGAATAGGGAACACAGCATTACACACAGATGTCTTCAACTAAAATTATTTATTAAAATCTTCTGGAGCACAGAACAACATTTCCCTTTGAAGAAACATAAAATTTAATTGAATAGGCCTGAATTGCACTGGCCTCTGGAAATCTAACTCAACCAAAACTTCAAGGTCTAGCAAATTCCTTACTTGCCTGGAAGACAATTTCATGGTCCAAAAGGTGGAAGAGGCAACAAGGGGGTCAGCTATTTTAGATCTGATCCTAACGAACAGGGATCACCTGGTTAATAGGGTGCAAGTGGTGGGATCCTTAGGTGAGAGTGATCATGTTCTCCTGGAATTTGTTATAGAATGTAAAGGAGAAGCCAGGATAGTCAGACATGCATTCTCGACTTTAGGAGAGCTGATTTCAATAAACTCAGGGAAATACGGGGGGTGATCCCATGGTCAGGAATACTAAAAGAGAAGAGACCTCAAGACAGATGGGACTTTCTCAAAAGGGAGATACTGAAGGCACAACTTCAAACAGTACCATTGTGGAAGAAAAACTGGAGGTGTCTCAAAAAACCAGGATGGATGACTAAAGAAATTTCAACAGAGCTAAGATTTAAACGGAACATGTATAAGAAATGGGAAAAGGGGGAAATCACCAAAGAAGAATTCAAACAGATAGCGAACACATGTAGGAGCATAGTCAGAAAAGTTAAAGTGCAGAATGAGCTCAGGCTTGCTAGAGAGGTTAAGAACAATAAAAAGGGTTTTTTGGGGGGTATGTCCGCAGCAAAAAGAGGAAGAAGGAAATGTTAGAGCCACTACGTGGAGAAGATGGCAAAATGCTAACAGGGGACAGAGAAAAGGCAGAATTACTCAACACCTTCTTTGCCTCAGTGTTTTCAGAAAAGGAAAAGGAGGACCAACCTGAGAATAAAGGAACAGAGGACACAATAGGGGAAATCCAGCACAGAATAAGCAAAGAGGTAGTACACAAATACCTTCTTAATCTAAATGAATTTAAATCTCCAGGACCAGATGAACTACATCCAAGAGTATTAAAAGAGCTGGCAAATATAATCTCAGAGGCATTGGCAATAATCTTTGAGAACTCCTGGAGAACAGGAGAAGTCCCAGCAGACTGGAGTGTGGTAGCCATATTAAGGAAATTGCAAAAAGTATATTTTAATATGCCCATTCATATGCTATATTGCTAATTGCTAACAAATAATAAGATGTGCTGAAATTGCAATGTGAGAATGAACTGTGTCTGAGGTGAAGCTTAGCTGCCAAACACTATCCAGGTTTTGTCAATATCCTCAGTGGAGTCATAGCAAATGCTTACCTTGCTTCAGTCTGTAACAGAATTCTTGAAATGTAAACAGTATTGAAAGAAAGGGAAGTCTCAAGGGAAGACAAACTGTCTCAAGGGAAGTGCCAAATATGGACATGGACATGGAAACCACAAGATGGGAGGAGGGAAGTGCTCTTGTTTGTATTTCATAACACACTGTATGTTCTATAAAATGTTACACTCAATGTGGCTTGGGGCGCCTTGGACTTTTGGAAATTATTCCACCAAGGGCCCACGCGAAATTGGAAATACAGCTCACTTTCTCAACTTCTCTGTGGTCCTGAGTCTGGTTCCTGCAAACGAAGAGGGCAAATGTTGTCCCCATCTTCAAAAAGGGGAAAAAAGAGGATCCCAACAATTATCGTCCAGTTAGTCTGACATCAATACTAGGGAAGATTCTAGAGCAGATCATTAAACAGAGAGTCTGTGAACATTTAGAAGGCAATGCCATAATCACAAAGAGTCAACATGGGTTTCAGAGTAACAAGTCATGCCAGACTAATCTGATCTCTCTCTCTCTCTCTCTCTCTCTCTCCCTCTCTCTCTCTTTTTTTTTATTTTGATAAAATTACCAGCTTGGTAGATGAAGGGAACACTGTGGATATCGCATACCTTGATTTCAGTAAGGCCTTTGACAAGGTTCCCCATGACATTCTTGCAAAGAAGCTTGTAAAATGTGGGCTAGACAAGTTAACTCTTCAATGGATTTGTAATTGGTTGACTGGCCGAACCAAAAGGGTGCTCAGCAATGGCTCCTCTTCATCTTGGAAAGATATGACCAGTGGGGTGCCACAGAGTTCTGTCCTGGGCCCAGTGCTATTCAACATCTTTATCAATGACTTGGATGAGGGAATTAGGGGCATACTTATCAAATTTGCAGATGACACCAAATTAGGAGGAGTAGCTAATACCCTAGAGGACAGGATCAAAATTCAAAATGACCTGGATAAACTGGAGAGCTGGGCCAAAACTAACAAAATGAAATTCAATACGGAGAAATGTAAGGTACTGCACTTAGGGTGAAAAAATGAAATGCATAGATATAGGATGGGGGAGACCTGGCTGAATGAGACTACGTGAGAAAGGGATCTAGGAGTCCTAGTAGATCACAAGTTGAACATGAGTCAACAGTGTGATGCGGCAGCTAAAAAGGCCAATGCGATTTTGGGCTGCGTCAATAGAAGTATAGTGTCCAGATCAAGGGAAGTAATAGTGCCACTCTGTTCTGCCTTGGTCAGAACTCACCTAGAATACTGTGTCCAGTTCTGGGCACCACAATTCAAAAAGGATATTGACAAATTGGAGCGTGTCCAGAGAAGGGTGACTAAAATGGTGAAAGGTCTGGAAACGATGCCTTATGAGGAGAGACTTAGGGAGCTGAGTATGTTTAGCCTGGAAAAAAGACGGTTAAGAGGTGATATGATAGCCCTGTTTAAGTATTTGACGGGGTATCATGTTGAGGATGGAGCAAGCTTGTTTTCTGCTGCTCCAGAGACTGGAACACGGAGCAATGGATGCAAGCTCCAGGAACAGAGATTCCACCTCAACATTAGAAGGAACGTTTTGACAGTAAGAGCTGTTCGGCAGTGGGACACACTTCCTCGGAGTGTGGTGGGGTCTCCTTCCTTGGAGGTCTTTAAACAGAGGATGGATGGCCATCTGTCGGGGATGCTTTGATCAAGATTTCCTGCGTGGCAGGGGGGTTGGACTCTTCCAACTCTGCAATTCTATGATTCTATGAGGTGATATAGGGCCAACTGCTCCTTCCAGAATGAAAACATATCCTTCTCCTCCCATAAAGCCTACTATCTGAGGGCCTTCTAGGGTTTGTATGCTTCTGTAGAGGACCTGGCCCATGCTGTCCAAGCTTTAGCAGATGTGAGAGTCTCTAGTCCCTTTCTCTTTTAAATTCCAATTGAAATCAGAAAGCCCCTTCCACTGAATTTTATGAAATAATCCAAAAATATTGGGTGATTTTATTTCCATCCCCTCTCAATCTGTCCATTCTGACAGTCAAATTTAATTTGATGTATTCTATTTATCACAATTCCTAATGTAAAAGGTCATGTAATATGTAATATGTTATGCGTAATATGTCATGTAATATGGAGGTGCGGCAAAGTCCTTCAGACATTCTTCTATGACAGGCTCTTCTGCCAGTTGAGTAGGGATGGAAAGAATATTTGAAAATATTCAAAAATGTTCAGAAATATGTATTTCAAGTCTTTAGAAATGCTGATGAACAGAATCCTAGTCTGATGAGAATCTTTGCAGTTCGGGGCTTATTCTATGCCAAATTTGCATGTGGTTGTTTTGTACAGAAAACAGCATTTTTTTGTACAGGAAACAGCATTTTGTTTTTGGAAATTAATATTTCAATGTAGAAATGAATTCCTGCACAGAAAATGCTGTTCTCTGCACACATAAAAATGTAATAAAGGAGCGTTTATTCTGCATAAAACTCACACATGATAATTTGCAAGGGAAACATCATTTTGTGAACTGAAAACAGCCTTTTCTGCACATGAATTAATATTTCTTTATTGAAACATTATTTTCCCTGAAGGAAATGCTATTTCCTGTGCAAAAGGGGCTGTTTTCTGTGCAAAACATCCATGCACAAATTTAAGGCAGAATAAGTCTCCCATTACAACATTTTCTGTGCAGAATAAGTCTCAGATTGTGAATATCCTTTGAAAACTGTGTGGTTTTTGAAGACTTCTTGCAGTGGAAAGAAAATTGCTGAAATTCCTCATTGCCACCTTCAAGAAGAAACTTAGTGAAGAATTATATCTCTACAGCATAGCAACCAGCATGGGGTGTGTCAAGAAAGGAGTTGACCCTAAGCAAAGCAGTCCTTGTCAGTTATGGTTCCCTGCTCCAAGTTACAGGGTAATGGCATGAAAAGGCAGACCTTGAAATCATGGAAGAGACAGCAGAGCCACTTCCATGGCATCCTAAGGGTTATCTGTAACCATCCATTAAGCATAATTAGAACACAACCCTGGCCTTGCTTGATAGCTGCGATCAAAGTGAATGGCTGTGGCCAACTTTCCAAGCAGAGAATTTTAGATCAGTTGTATGTCATTTTCACATGTGAGCACTGCTTGAGAAAAACAGTGTGCATTGGCAACTGATGTCTCGTTCTCATTCCAATGTGAAAGACCTTCAAAGAGAACCTTTTTAACTATTGGGAGGGATGGTAGTTCAATGCCTTGCATGCTCAACATATTATGCTGCCTGAAAATCTAGACTGCCATTGGCAGTCAGAGTTGAGAATACAGGGCAAGATGGGCCAGTGTTCAATTACAGTACAAGATAGCTTCCTGCATTCTTGCAATGAAGTTCTCCAACATTTATAATATTTAACTGTATGTTATCTCAGATTTTCTTGTTATCTCTTGTTATCTTATCTCATACTTCACTTGCTGTCCCCCAGCTTCATGACTCCTTCTACTACTATTATCCCATATATTGGAGTGGTAAACCAGCTTATTTAACATAGCCAAACTAATTCCATGCTTGAGAGACTCAAAACACCATTTTGGGAGCTGGGACAACAACATTTCTTGGCAGAAAAGTTGCCCACCATATTCTGAATCTAATGATAACTACCAGTTTCCGCAAATGGCATTGTTACTTCCCACTTCACACACTGGTTGCTTCTCATTCCTTTTATGAATTTTAAACCTGCTTACTTCCCAATTAACTGTTCTGTGCAGGTGCATTCAGGTGGAAAGTTCCTCATGCCACAAATCAAAATAGAGTTATTCTGCTTCTTCCTCCTGAATTCATTTCTGATAGTAAAACAAAGGCATAGAAAAAAAAATGGAGGGAAAATACAGGAAGTTGAAGATGTCTCCTTGAGCCAGGTAAAATTCTGTCAATGAGACAGGGTGATTGCCAAAGCCTCATCTGGAAGTACTCAGGGTCTAGGATAACCCCCAGTGCTGTCTTTGTGGCCTCTGACCCCCTGAGGTTCCTCCAGCTTGCCTTTTTCTGACTCCATTCAAAGGATGAGTACCCTTTCTTTAAAGTTACCAGGTATAGCAATTCTTTTTAAATGGGTTGTTTAACTACCTCTGTTTGGTTTTCTTTGTGACATTTTTGATCCCAGGAGCAGAAAGCTGTCCCCTGCATCCACCTCTGATGTAAGACTAAACTCTCTGGCTTTTCTTCGCAAACGAAGATTCAGGAAGGACTCATCCCGCGCTTTCTGCAAGCGCGCTGATGACTGAAAAGGCCAATCCGAGATAAACAAGTCCGGTTGCAAAAAGCACAGCAGAAGGTCTCCTTGGGTGATGTTTTTGGGTTGTGATTCTTTCTGCGTTGTCGTTTCTCTTCAAGACTTCTTCGTCGTGAGTTCTCAAATAAGGCTGCAGCATTGTGGATAGTGCGTCTCCATGCCTCCCGATGTGAGGCCAGGGCGGACCACTGGTGGTGATCAATTTGGCCGAGCCTGAGATGTTGTTTCAGGGAGTCTTTGTATCGCTTTTTTGGAGCGCCCCTCTTACGCTGACCCGTGGCGAGTTCACCGTAGAGTAGTATTTTTGGGAGGCGATGGCCCTCCATCCTAGAAACGTGCCCTGCCCAGCGCAGCTGTGTTCTCAATATCATGGCCTCAATGCTGGTGATCCCTGCTTGCTCAAGGACAGCAACATTCGTCACATAGTCAGTCCAGTGTATATTTAGGATTGTGCGTAGACAGCGCTGATGAAAGCGCTCGAGGAGTCGTAGGTGGTGGCGATAGGTGACCCATGTTTCAGATCCATAAAGGAGGATAGACAGTACGATGGCTCTATACACACTGATTTTTGTGCTTTGCCTCAGGTGTTTATTGCTCCAGACTCTTTTGTGAAGTCTTCCAAATGCACTATATGCCTTTGCTAATCTGTGATCGATCGCTTTGTCAATCTTGGCATCTGAGGAGATGATGCTTCCCAGGTAGGTGAACTGCTGAACGGACTTGAGACTAGGCTGTAGTTAAACTTACTTCTGAGTAGACATGCCTAGGTTTTATTTGTTGATGGTACTAGCAATGTTGACCTTTTGTATTTTCAGATTTATCCCTACCCACTTTGGCTTTATTATATTAGACCATTTGCTTCTAATGCAAATTGTTGACTGAATTATCTGGTTTTACCCCCTCAGGAAACAAATTGATGTTTCATCTCCCTCATTTGCAGCTCTTGCCATCACTGAACAAACACATCTGACATTTTGCAAATACACTGTTCTAATCCGCTAGTTCCCTAACTAATATCAGTTGTTGAACTGAGTTGATTAGCAGCTTGGCAGGGAAACCTTTGGCTGTGTGCTGATCTCATTGGCGACAGCCCACTCTTGTGTTTCACACAATGAAGTGAAAGTCAACAGCGCTGCCACTTTGAAGGCAAAGACACACTTCTAGACTGCGAGAGCAACATTTAAACTGCAAGGAGAAAAAGTAACCAAGAACAAAAGGATTGTTTATTGCTGATCACCCATGGAATAACAAGACCAGATACAGAGTACTGAGTTGAAAAGGGCCTAGAACCTATTTAAACGGAGTTGAACTTGGAAAAGGGCAAGAAGGGGAGCAACCTAGTATGGGATCAACTGAGGAAACCTAGTATGGGATCCATGACTTCCTCCTCAGCCTTCCCCTGAATGAACAGCATTAGCCCCGAGGGTAACCCAATAACTAGGTTGCTCCTTGTCCGGCCATCTACTGGAAGGTAGATCCAAGGACCCCCACCCTTCAATCACAGTATTTAAGTGAGGGCAAATTCCCCAGGCCAGCCTGAAGGATAGTCTCCTCCCCCACCCCTGGGTCTCAGGCGGCAACTAAAGAGGCAATTCTGGAGCCCTTCCCTTCACAAAAAGGGTGCTAAGGTGTTCACTGTAATTCTTATACCCCCCCTACCTTCCATGGATGAGAGACAAGCATATGCTTAGTCCCTTTCCTCCATGTCATCCAAAGAGGAAGCTAAGAGGGGTAGACGGAGCTTAAAAACACCCTAGCTCCATCTCCAAATGCCTGATGACATGATGCATTGCACCTAATCCTGTCAACATTGCCTCTCCTCTATTGGAGGCCAGAACAAATGGATCTTCCCCTGCAGTGTCTCACACTGTGCCAGTCTAGATCCATATTGTCAACTTTGTTTTGTTTGTACGGGACAGCCGAGAAGGACCAAACTAGAAAAACAGAACATTTTGCTTCACTCTTAGTGGCTCAGGGGAGAGTTTGTAAGATCAATCTGAGCATAATAACCACAATAAACAAATGTTTATATGTTTAAATCATGTATTCCAATGCTATAGCCAAGCTCCTCTTAATGATGTAGCACACGGTCATTATTTAAAGGCTATCAGACATACTCATGGTTTCATCTTCATTAGTTATATGTTCTGTTTTGTATTTGCCAGCCAATTTTAATAAAGAGTTATGTGTTGAACTTGATTTATTGCCTTTGGTTCAAACCCCCTTTCATTCTCCGTATGTGTGTGTGCGTTCATGTCAAGGCACATATACATAAGCATACGTACATGTACGCATATATGTGGTTACTTCTGATTACAAAATTAAGAGCTAAGTATGTCAATCATAGGAAGAAAAATGAATCCTAATATCATGCTTTCAAGAAAAAAAGAACATCTGTTGGGGAACTTAGGAAATATCATTGATTTACAGCTTCAACATTATTCTGTGATGTGTTGCATCACTTTATCACATGAAATGTAGTACATAAATTGTCTTAAAGTGAGGTAATGCACCATAAAATGCAGGGAGAGGCATAGCAATTGTTTTTTTAAATGAGTTTCCTGTATGAAAACATAGATTTGTCTATTCTTAGGGGGTGAATATAGCTGAATAGTTGAAGCCACATAAAAGCAATTCTCAGGAGCACAGAGACATATTTGATTCATTTCGGGGGTGGGGGAAGGATTGAAAAGTCAGTTGTTTATTCAAGTACAGTTACAGTATGTCATTTCCCCCCTTTTCATGCAGCATTACAGCTTTAATTAAGCAAAACCTCTTACAGTGTGTCGCATAGCAATCTTGATTCTTTTTGGCCATGTGCTGGTCTATTAATAGGTATTAGCCATGATAGGTTAGTAGAACATCCATATCCAGATGCACTCAGCAGTAAGTGGAAACCATTGGCTGTAAGGGGAGCATACTTCTCTCCCTCCTACAATCAGGAGGTAGTGGATGTTTTAGTCAGAATCATGTCTTCAGTTGCTAGCTGGCCAGTTGCTGGGACATATGTGGGCATCAGCGAAAACACTAGCAGATCAGCAGCAACTGCGCAATAAGCTTTCATCATTAGTAAGACACAAAATGCATGTTACATTGAAGATTGAACTGGTGGCATACTATTCTAATACTAATAATAGAAGTTGAAGCAGGGTTGTTTTGTTTTGTTTTGTTTCATTTATGGCTCTGAACTGTATTCCAGTGCAAACTTGGACATTGTCAGGCAGTGTAATGATAGTAGGAATTAAGGTATTCCATGAAGGCACTAATGGAAGGACTCACTTCTGGACAGCACATGCAGAAAACTGAAACCTAGAGTGGCAGCCATTTTGAGGCAGATTGAAATAAGCATTTCACAGTGTCAAGTAAAGTTTGTTTGTTCCACATTTCAAGTTCCTGTGACATAATTTTATGTATCTGCAGCTGCAAAGTGACAGGTGATACCTGAAGGCTCAGTTTCTGCCCACAGTTCTACTCCCTGCTGCTCTTGAAGGTCTTCTAATAACAGGAGCTTCCCTGCAAACATCTCCTCCTGGACTCAACTGGCAATCTAAAGCAAGGAGGACCAGGTTTCTTTTTTTCAAAAGTCTGTGCCACAAACATGGCAACCATGGAAGATTTCTTACATTTGCTCTAGACAATGTCTGCACATCTTCAATAAAACAAAATAAAATAACATTTTAGCTGCTCAGTTGGAGGAACAACTGAGGAATGGGTAATCTGCAACCCAGACTGAAGAAGTGTGTCCTCTGCCAAGAAAAACATCCCACTCTCATTTATTTCTGTCCTTTAAAGTGTAATCATGATGTGTAGCATCCAGCTGAAATGGCCTCAAGCCTTTTATTGCCACTGTCATCTAGTTCCAAGAGTATTAATTATTGAACAGTACTACTACAGGGTATTTCACAACATACTAGTTCCCTTTCAGTTCTGCCAAGAATGGTTTCTTCTCACCATACTTTTAAACAATACCCTCACTGAGTAAAGTAAACACTATCTATGAGGTATCCAATTACCTTTACATCACAAATCCCCAGTGTAAAAATAATTTCTGGTCTAAAACTGTTTTCCTTTCATTCACAGGGAATAATAATTCTAACCTGAGTTTTGTGATGCTACATTCCTTGATGTAAGGAGGCTGATACTCTAAGAATATTACAGGATAATATAATAATTTGTATTAATTTCACTCTCCTGCTTGGAACAGGTTTCTATTAGTTTGTATATGTCATTCCCTAGAACCACATTTGGAATTGTTGAAGGGGAAATACAACCCTACCCACTTTTGGGGAAATACGCACATGATCGTGCTAGCTGGGGGAATTCTGCAAGAGGTACGGTATTTTAAAAAAAATCCCCCCAGCTCTGGTTTTAGGAGAAAGGGAATAATGGATACACCAGTAACTGCTGGGTCTCATGTTATGTAATTAATGATTAGAGCACCTTTCAGTTGGTTGACTTTTTTTTTTTTGAGGACAATTTGTAAACAAAAATGAGGAAAGAGTGAAATGCTTCATAATACCACTACAAGAGGTAGATAAGATAAGATAAGATAAGATAAGATAAGATAAGATAAGTTAAGACAGCAACTTTTTCTGAAGCAACTGGCCAGCTGGCAAGAAAGCCTGCTGTTGTAAAGCAGAGAGCTAACATATTTATCTGATACTTGAGATGAAGAAGTAGGTAGTTCATGAGGATTTTTCCCCTCTGTGCCATCTGGTCCTGAGGTTCCTGTTACATCTATTATTGAATCATTAAAGTAAATGAGGTGAATAACACGATTAAACTTGTTTACTTGTCATGTAACAGCCAGTTAACAATGAAATGTAATGTCTACTTTTTGTTTTGCAGTGTAATAAAAATATCTCAGTGCAACTAAAAGTTATTTTTAAAATTAATGTCAGATAAATATATTTAATTTATAATGCAATAATCCAAAAGAACATTAGTTCTTGTAGTTTCCATCTACCTATGGTAATTGTATCACCAACCATTTGAATATTACCTCATGTAATTAAAACTATAAAACACAAATAAATAGCCACAGAGAAATAGGCCTGCGAGCACAATTTTATTCCACTAGTCAAATACACTTGGTCATTTACAAAGATATAGACCTACTTTTTATAAATAATATCATCAAGAAACCAGGAAGGTCATAACCTGAGAAGTATTTCAAGTCAGAGAGCCAGCATGATGCAGTGGTTTGAGTGTTGGACTAGGACTCTTGGAGACAATGGTTTCAATATCTGCTGAACCATGGAAGCCACACTGTCTCAGCCTCAAAGGAAGGCAATGGTAAACTTCTTCTGAGGAAATCTTGCTAAGAAAACCCTAGGATGTAGTTGCCAGAAGATGGAGTCAACTTAAAGGCTCATAACAGCAACAGCAAAATGGAGCCAGTATTGTGTAGTGGTTTGAGCACTGTACCAAGGCCTTGTCTGCATGGGCCAAAAAATGCCATACTCACCCCAAATCCAATGCTGGCAATCTGGATGATGCATGGCTAATTCCACGGGAGGATCAGCACTTTCTACTCTTTGACCCAACTTTGCCCTGCACTGTGTGAATTCAGGGAAAAGTTTGGTGTTTACTGGAAAGCCTGGAGTGGCTCAGGCGTCTGTTGGTGTGCAGACAGCTGGATCAGGCCAGAGATGAAGCAAACCTGCTGTCCGTATTCCCACCCCCCAGCACATTGCCCCCCCACTGGCCTGTCACCCTTGGTGCCACTGCTGCTGCCTCACCCACCAGCCCAGCAGCTCTGTTCAAGAGCCTGGTATCTCCCATTGCTGCTGGTGAGGTAAGCAGATGGTGCTGCACCACATGCTCAACAAGGAGGGGGTTGCTCTCCCTCTTCATCAATTACACATGTGCCCTCTGCTTTCTTCACTAGCAAGATGGGAGATGCCAGACTCTCAGACAGAACTCCTGGACTGGTGGGCGAGGTGGCGGTGGTGACGCAGTGGCAGTGGCACTGAGGGTGACAGGCTAGCTGGGCAGATGTGGTGTTGTCCCAGCTGGCCCATGTAAACAGCAACACCCTTTCACACTGATCTGAGGACACCATCATGATCCATTCAGGACCAGTCATCCCAGATTAAATACAATAATAAATAAATAAATAAATAAATAAATAAAGCTGGTACAGACCAGGTCCCAAACTCCAGTAGACCAGGGTTGAATCCCCACTCAGCTATGGAAACACACTGGGTGGCCTTGGGCAAGTAACACTCTTTTCACCTAAGAGGAAGGCAATGGCAAACTCCTTCTAAACAAATCTTGCCAACAAAACCACATGGTATGTTCACCATAAGTTAGGAATGGCTTGGATGCACATCAAAATGAACATTTAGAGTCAGAACTTTATCAGACCATGCAAATACAGTGTCAAAAGGATGCCTAATGATTGCAAAAGGGATCTGTACCAGACAACAATATCCTTTTGCAATCATGTATTGTTAAAAAGCCGTACTTTTTGATTGACAGGTCAAGCCATCAATTGATCTCCTATGGTGATTTGTTGCCGGCATTGTCAGCATTTGAATCCGTGAACCACTGTATTCACGTGAATGCAGTGTCAATGGCTGGACCAGCCAGAACACTTCCAAGTGACATCATAACATCCAGGTAGGTGACACACTTTTTATGACCCTCCTCAGTTTACTTGGGATTTTTATAGTGTGTTTATGTGTTTTGTGTAACTTTTACTTTGTTATTTTTGTTTTTATTTTTGAATTTTCTGCACTATGTACTCTCATAAGAATCCATGGGATTTCATTCCAGGAAGTGAACAGAGCTCTGTTCACTCCTCATTCATTGCTGGGGAAGCCTTTTCATGCAGATGCAAGGTAAGTGTGGTATGGGGAGTTCTTTTGCCAACATAAAAATGTCACAAATTATGCCAGCAAAAGAACTGGTTTAGGGAGTGGTCTGATAAACTCCTCAATCACTAAAATGTTTTTTAAAATGTAGAATAATAGATGAGGATTGAGAGTAACATGCACATTTAAGATCTCAATTTTCTTACATTTTTGAAGATTTTTCACTCTGCTCTGTAAGATTAGGAGAGTTTATGCATCATTTTAATTTTATTTTTATTTAGAGGGATCTTTAATAATAATGATGTTTGTATACAAGTAGTGTGTGTGTTGTGGAAAAAAATACACAGTTTTCCCCAATGAAACCCCAAAACTGGGAGCCACTCACAGCAGTTGGCTATCTTTTTTGGTGGGTGTCCTGATGGTTTGGCACATGTGTTCTTGTGAATGAAGGTGGGGGAGGGGAAGTGTGAGTATTCTTTACATACCTAATGCAGAACTATTTCATCTAGTATCTGAGGAAGTAGTCTAAGGACTTTTTCGGACAAGTAAAATGCAACGGAAGCAGCCTCACCACGTTACGAGACTGCTGCGCTGCAGGGCGTCCCTTTCGGATGATGCCCGTCCCTGCCAGTACTGTTGCGGTACCGCAGGGACATTTGAGTGCAATATTTTGGCGATTTTTACTCACGATCGTGAGTAAAAATCACCAAAATATTGCACTCAAATGTCCCTGCGGTACCGCAACAGTACCAGCAGGGACGGGCATCATCCGAAAGGGACGCCCTGCAGCGCAGCAGTCTCGCAATGTGGCGAGGCTGCTTCCGTTGCATTTTACTTGTCCGAAAAAGTCCTTAGTCCATGAAAGCTTATGCTACAATTTTCTCTTTCTCAGTTATTTTCAAAGGTGCTAAAAGATTCCCTTCCTTACTGATATTCCAGACTAACACAGCTGTCTTTGAATTTTATTTCATCCCTTAGTTAGCTTTTCAGAAGCTGACCATGAATATATGAGGTTGTCTTATTCTGATTCAGAACTTTGATCTATCTAGCTTACAAGCAAAACTATATACACTTCACATTTGCAATCTTAATTCCATTCATTGTCTACAGAAATTTCTAGATGCCCTTAATCACTGGAAAATTCAAAACTGGAGATCAGTTTGGTATTTGGCCCCAAAATATGTCAAAAAGTATAATCAGAAATGGAATCTTGAAGTTTCTGTTTCTACATGACTTCCTGGCTATCCTGCTACTTCATCTTGCTTCTACACAACCTATCACTCCCTTTAGACATATGCATTTGCTGCCATCCTGAGTGTGTGTGTCCTCCCTAATGGCAATCAAAAGATCATAAGATAACACTTCAGCATGGGCAGAAAGTCAAAACAGTCATGTACAGGTAGACAAGGGTTCACAGTAAATTCCTCTGCCACTGGATCTGTTGGGGCATAGAAAGACGCGCTGTGTCCACCACAACCACCTGCAGAGTTGTTCCACGTCGACAGGATGCCAAGGAGAAGGTTTCTGGAAAGACTTCTGCAAAAGACTTCAGGCTGAGAAGGAAAAATTCCTTCACCCCAGCACACTGCCTTGAGCTCTGGCTTGCTAAATAAAGACAGCAACAAGGCCAGCCTTCACTCAACTTGAGGGCTTTAATCTTTGCAGTATATTTACAGTATATATACAGAGTATAGGACAATCTCTAATACTCATAAATCTTTCTCCTAACCAACA
Organism: Gambelia wislizenii; assembly: GCA_030847615.1. Taxonomy (NCBI): domain Eukaryota; kingdom Metazoa; phylum Chordata; class Lepidosauria; order Squamata; family Crotaphytidae; genus Gambelia; species Gambelia wislizenii. The sequence goes on along the minus strand of JAUMIR010000003.1, from coordinate 223,005,677 downwards.
AACTGCTTCACCAACCACCAACCACAACAAACCCACACTGGAGACAATTCCCATCTCCTCTTTATAGGCAGTTAAACAATGCCTGTTACATCAGGCATCTCAGGTGTGCATACTCTAAAATGCTAACTCTCACACACACCTGCCACTGGAGCTTATCTACTTTCATTGCTAAGCTTACAGCTCCATCTTGTGGTCACATCCATATCATTTCCTGCCAGGATCACCCTGACATCACACACTACTGAAATGACAGATGTTCACTCCAAAAACTAGACATCTTTTTCCAGTTAGAGGTTTCTCCTCCTGTGTGTGTGTGTGTTGTTGTTGTTTTAATTTATTCACATAGGAATTTTAAAAAGTGTTAGAGATTGGAGAGAATCTCCAATTATTTCCCATCTGGGAATGTTTTTTAAAAAGTGCAAACTTCCTCCTCAAGGATATCTTGAGACATTGATACACTCTGTTGAAAAAAATATTGTCAAGTCCTGAGGGATTTTTCACCCCTCCACAAGGGTTAAAAGACCAGCGCTTTCCCCTTTGCTTTTGCTTTTAACAGAAAAATAATGCATTTTGTGCAAAATAGATTTTTGTGCAAAAATGTATTTTACACAAAATACCACATTTTTGCTAATAATACCTTTCCCCAGCAGGGAGAAACTTTTGCAAACATGAAATAAGCAAAGATTTAGAAACACCCCCCCCCCATGCACTGCAGGGTTTTGTTTCAAATTCACATAACTTTCTTCTTCCTTCTCCTATGGAGCTTGCTCTAAGGACCTTTTCAGACGATCCTTGCAGCGCAAGGATCGAGTGGGAGAGGTTCGTAGCAGCAGTGTGGCAGGGGATCGATTTTGGATGCCGCTGTCCCTGCTGCGAAATCGTCCAGCTCTCTTCCGCTTAGGGTTGGAGCCTGCCGCACCATATTCGGCCAGATTTTATTCACGGACAACCTCCGTGAATAAAATCTGGATGAATATGGCATGGCAGGCTCCAACCCTAAGTGGAAGAGAGATGGACGATTTTGCAGCAGGGACGGCAGCGTCCAAAATCAACCCCCTGTTGCGCTGCTGCTATGAAGCTCTCCTGCTCGATCCTTGCGCTGCAAGGATTGTCTGAAAATGTCCCAAGAAGGGGAAAGTTACATTCTGAGATAATGCAATGAGAGGTTGTTTTTTAAAAAATCAGCCCCAATGTTGTATACACAGTGCATCTATTTTCCTCCTGACAGCCTTATATAACTGCATTCGTAAAATGGGTGTGCACTGATGACCCTCTGCTCAAAATAACATAAAAAAAATCCAAGGTCATTATATCAGATGTGTTTGGCTGATTTATTTGGTTAAAAGTGTAATGGTTTTCATTTGTAATATTATGTCATGGGGTGAATTTTTCTTGGACCATACTATATATTTATAATTGTCTATCTATTCTTGCCATTGTTGATGCTGTAACAGCAGCATGATAGGTTACTCAAGGACTGTGTAAGTTTTTTCTGTACTTTGACAATGAGCATAATGACACGTGTGGCTGTTAGAATGGAAATGCTACCCCCTCTTTTTCCTGAGAAATAAGCCCCCACCAGCATCCAAATCCCCAAACACTGTTAGACTATTCTAGTTTGTCCTGTTCATTATATAGTCTCCCTTACATTCTGAATCAGTTTCCTAGAGACTAGAAAATAGATTTTCTTTATGGATGCTACTTTAATGATTAATTGAACAAATGGATGCTTCCATTTCTCAGGTCAGAATGGTGTAGCGATAACAATTCCATTCCACTCAGCTATGTGCTAGATGACATGCAAAAGGTGACTTTGAATTGTATTAGCAGTAGAATGCTTCCTTTGTTAGAAATGTTCACAAACTCTGTTAATTCTCCATGCAAAATGAATGACAGGAAGCATTCATTCTAGAAAGCTTGCAAAACTGCAGTTTGCATATTCTGTCCTGTTATAGTTACATATATTCTAATTTCAATTTCTGGTTAGTTTTGGACTGGAGGAAACTGGGGTGAGGGGGCATAACTACTGTTTAAGACAATGAATACATTGAGAGACCACCCTGTTCTTTCCTATATTATCTAATAAAACATGCTTAGGCCTTCTTTATTTATCTAGAAGCATGTTAAAGGGATGAAGATGATAAGATCATGGCTATATTTTGTGCCTTCTGATGCTCAGGAGTGTATGAAATAAACATGGTCCAAAACTGAAATGCCTTTGAGAAACAGCTGCCAAACACATCTCATATTTCTGCAGTTTCTTTTATCAGACAACCTAATGCATAAACACTGGATATTTAGAATAATGGCTCATAATGATTTCTTTTTTTTTTGTTATATACTTTTTAATTACAGTGACAAGAATACAATAATAATACTCTACATTGGTTGTTTCATTAGTTACAAACAAAATAAAAACAGACGACTTCCCTCGTATAAAGTAACACAATGAGTTTTCTGTTTACTATAACTTTATATCTTCCTTCCTCTACTAAAATATATGTTGTTCTATTACTAACTTTCCTTTGATTGCTTGCGTTATTTCCCTCTCACCCGATTCTAATTATCCTCTTCCGCTTCTTGTACTTCTTCCTTTTCCCTCGACCTTCTAGCCCGTACTCTTTCCCCCATAAATATATAAATTATATTTCCATATTACTTTGGTTATAAACTTCTATATCATAGCCTATATCTCAATATCTCTACCAATATTCCATCTTCTTTTACAAAAATTGGTTACCGATTGCCACTTGGTTTGTCTTTTCTGCTGCTTCCTGGTTCAATATTCGAGTTAGTTTGTCATTATCTCTCATTAATAATATCTTATTCAGCCAATTTTCAATTGAGGGCTCTTCTTTGTTTCTCCAGTTCGCTGCAATAACCAAGCGGGCTGCCGTGCATAAATATAAGATTATTCGCCAGTGTTTTCTCCCCGCTTGTGGTGCCAATATTGCGGTAATATTCAAGAGGTATAGCTTTGGACTGAATTCGAATTGGATGCTAAGCATTTTTTGTATTATCTTGTGTATTTTCTGCCAGAATGTATATATAATTGGACAAGACCACCACATATGTCTAAGGGTGCCTACTTCTTTTTCGCATTTCCAGCAATCTCTCCCTTTCAGATTGTACATTTTGCTTATTCTAGATGGAGTTAGATACCATCTGTTGCACACCTTGAAGCTATTTTCTTTCAGGTCTTGGCAAGCGGTAAACTTTTTTGTTTGTCTCCATGCTTTTTCCCATTCATCCAACTGGATTTCCTCTCCAATGTCTTTGGCCCATTTAACCATGGCTTCTCTTATTGTTTCGGGTTCAAGTTGTCTAACGAAGAAGAGATCGTATAGTCTTGTTATCTTCTTTCTCTTGTCGTCCCATAAGATTTTTTCATAATCCATCTCCTCATCCAGAAAGCCATGTTCGATCTCATCTTTCTTGAATCTACTACGGACTTGTTGATAAGAGAGCCAGTTAAATTGCCACCCTTCTTGTTGCAATTCTTCTTGCGTTTTTAATCTCATCTTGCCACCTTGATCTCTCTTACACAGTTCCTTATAAATGATCCATTTATTTGGTTTGCCTTTATAACCCCATCTTCCAAAAAAGCCTCTACTGGTGATATCCATTTTGGTATCATCCCAAAGTGCTGTTTATTCATTTTATCCCAGCTTTGTAGTAGTGCTTTGCGTACAATATGGCTGCAGAAATCTTTATATATTACCGCCTTGTTGTATCCTAAATAGGCATGCCAGCCCCACCTTAGTTCCGCTCCTTCTAAAGTCAGCAGTTTTTGGTCTCTGAGTTTTATCCATTCCGTTAACCAAACTACTGAACATGCCTTGTGGTAAGTCTGTAAGTCTGGCAAATCTAGTCCTCCTCGTTCCGATTTTTCAACTAAGGTGTGCCACTTTACCCTTGCTTTCTGGCCATTCCATATAAAATCACTTAAATCCCGTTTCCAGATTTTGAACAGCTTGTTGTTTGTTATAATTGGGAGATTTTGAAACAGGAACATTAGCTTAGGTAGGACAGACATTTTAATTGCCGCTATTTTCCCCATTAATGATAAGTTTAATTTGGTCCAAGTTGCTAAGTTCGTCTTTACAACTTTCAAAGTTTTCTCATAGTTGTTTTCATATAGATCTAAACCTCTAGTGGAGATCCAAATCCCAAGATATTTCACCTTCTGTTCTAATTTGCATTCCGATCTCACTCTTAAAATTTCTTGGTCCTTTTTAAATATGTTCTTAGGCAGGATAATTGTTTTTTCTTTATTTATCCTGAATCCTGCATATGTTCCGAATTCTGCAATGATTGCCATTAAGTAATTCACATTTTCAACAGGGTTTTCTAATATGATAGCTATATCATCAGCGAATGCCCTGACCTTGTATTCATAATTTTTGATTTTTAATCCTTGTACTTTATCATCCCCTCTGATCTTGTTCAATAGAATTTCCAGCACTATTATGAAAAGCAACGGGGATAAAGGGCATCCTTGCCTTGTTCCTTTCTGTATCAGAATCTCTTGCGTCCTTTCACCATTTATAAGGATCTTAGCTTTTTGCTCCGTGTAGATTTGCCTTATATTATCTGTTATGAATTGACCAAAACCTATTTCCTCTACTGTTCTGATTAAACAATGCCAATTGATGTTATCAAAGGCCTTCTCCACGTCCGCAAATATTATAGCGACCTTACGGTCATTGTTCTTCTCCAAAAATTCTAATGTATCAATTATAGATCTAATGTTTGTTGAAAGGAGCCTCCTGGGAGAAAGCCGCTCTGGTCTGTGTGAATTATTTCTGTCAGCATATCTTGATAGCATACTGGCATAGATTTTATAATCCACATTTAAGAGAGAAATTGGGTGGTAATTCTTGGGATCAGTTTTCTCTTTACCTTCTTTCCAGATTACTGTGATGTTTGCCGTCTTCCAGGTGTTTGGCATCCCCTCCTTGTGAATCATATTAATTACTTCAAGAAGGTGTCTCGATAGCTCATTTACAAACAACTTATAAAACATATCTGTAAAGCCGTCTGGTCCCGGTGTCTTGCCCTTTTTCAACCCCTGAATTACCTTGATAATTTCTTCTATCGTAAATGGTTGGGAGAGTTTCAACCTATGGTCCTCCGACAGTCGGGTAAATCTGTTCTCTTTTATATAACTGTTCATCCTATTTACCCACGTTTCCTCCTTTTCTTCTTCCTTATACAGTATGGAGTAATACTTTACAAAGGCCCTTTTAATATCTTCCTGGAGTGTTAAGACTTTTCCTTCGTCTCTAATTTCATTTATCATCTACTTGTCTTTTTCCTTTTTCAGCCTGTAAGATAGCCACCTCCCTGTCTTGTTGGCTTGTTCAAATACTCTCTGTCTTACTTTCATCATTTTCACACCAATTTCCTCTACCATCGTACTGTTGATAGATCTTTTCAGCAGTTCTATTTCCTTTGTTAATCCTTTATCCAGCGGTCTTTCAATTTTTGTTCCTTTTCTTTCAATTTTTGCAGGAGTTCTTGATCTTTATTCTTCTTTGCTTTGGTTTTTTCTGTGCCCTTCTGCAGGAGTACCCCTCTGATGGTAGCCTTGAAAGCATCCCAGATTATTTTCATTTTTATATCTCCTTGTTTATTTTCTTCAAAGAATTGGTTTATCGTTGTTTTAATTTTTAGACGTTTTTCTTCCTCTTTTTTTAGATCCTCTTTGAACCTCCATGAATACTCTCTCTTGAATGCTGTCATTTTCAAGCTTATAGGGTTATGGTCAGATGTTATTTTAGGCATTATTGTCATCTCTTTTATCCTTGATAGCAGTATCTTCGATGTCCAGAACATATCAATTCTAGACATCATCTTGTGTGCCTCAGATAAGTGAACCCTTGTTCTCTCGAATACTTGGCTGTCCAAAGATCAGTTAGGTGAAACTCTTCCATTAAATCTGAACATATCTTGGGAAGCTTCCCCTGGTTCTTTCTAGTATTTCCTCCAGATCTATCCCTTCTTGGGTCTAATACTCCATTAAAATCTCCTGTTAGGATTATCAATCCTTTTTCAAGTTTGGTCATTTGTGCTTGCAACTCCTTGTAGAATTGTTCTTTTTTCTCTAAGGGGCCATAAATTGCAATTATATATATATTTTCATTGATCAAGTTTATCTCTATTCCGACCAGATGACCTTCATTGTCAGTGATTATTTGCTTTGCTTCATATTTTTTATTTACATATATTACCACCCCCTTTTTCTTTTAGGGGGGATAATAATGCAAATTCTTGGCCTAATTTGGAATTTTTGAGATATTTACTCTCTTTTTGACGTACTCTGACTTCCTGGAGGCAAGTTATGTCTGATTTATTTCTCTCCAAATAGTGATATACCTTCCGTCTCTTGATTAATATATTAAGGCCCTTCACGTTCCATGATGATATGTTTAGCGTCATTTTTTTTATTTATTTATTCATCCTCCTCCACCTCACTTCCTTCCTCGCTTCTCTCTATTACTCCTTCTTCTTCTTTGTCTTCTTCATTTTCAGGATCTTCTTGTGGTGTTTCTTTCCTTTCCTCAAGGTTATTATTGCCCTCCTCCTGTTCTTCTAAGTTTCCTGTTTTATTGGTATCCATTAATTGCTGCTTCCCCTCTCTTTTATCTCTCTTCCTCCTTTTCTTATCTTCTTCTTTTTTCTCATCCTCCTCCAGTCTGCTTATCATTTCTTTTGCCTTCTCCACTGTATATATTCTATGTCTTTTCTGCCTGTATGTGAACGAGATTCCCTCTATTTTATTCCCTCTAAAGTTCATGCCCTGTCTGGTCAGTCTTTGAGTAAGTTGTTTATATTCCTGCTGTCTTTTAAGAACTGCTGGAATATCCGTGTATATCTGAATTTCTTGTCCCTCAATCGTTAGCTTACACATGTAGTTTATTTGTATAATTTTATCTCTATACTGTGTCCTTGTAAAAGTAATCACAATGTCTCTGGGTATTTTCTTTTCATTCGCAATTACTGAGCTAACTCTGAACTCTGAGCCTCTCCTTGCCTCTTAATCCATCTTCATCAAGCCTCCTCCATGCCCTGACACATACAACACTCCATCTGTCTCCGTCACTACTCCAATCAAACAACCGCCGTCTGTCCCGTCACCACACACTCTGAACATCTCTTTATCCAAGATGGCTTCTGGCTCTTTCATATAGTCCCCTAAAGCTGGTATCAGTCTTTCCTGTAAATTCTCGTATGCCATTTCTGCTAGACCTCTTAACTTCACACATTTTTCTCTGTATCTTATTTCTTGGGACAAGCTGGTCTGTTTCACATTCTCAAGGTCTTTACACACAGTTATTGTTTGACATTCTAGAGTTGTGGTTTTGTTCCTAACAGTATCTACTTCCCCCTTCACTTCCTTCAGTTCTGTTGTAATTCTATCCAGTCTCTTTTCTATCCTTTCAAGATCTTGCTTCATATCTTTCTTTAAATTCCTAATATCTTCCTTTATCTCTCTCTTGAAAGATTTAAGTTCTTCCAAGATCTGGATGTTGATATCCGCTTGCTTGGGTGGCATTTCAATTGAGGTTCTTCTAACCGTTGAGACTTGGGAGGTGGTGTGTGCTCTTGGTCTCAAGCCAGAGGTAATGAAAAAAAAAAGATTTGGTGGTTTAATAATATATTTGAGTTGTCAGGCTAGTTTGATCAATATTTCCTTATATGCAACAAGTTTTTGTGATTTTCAGCCAATATAGGTCAGTATCTACTACAGTATTCAATATCAAATTCAGTATTCAGTGTTGCCTCTTGTATGATCGGCATCCTATTCCAATTTTTTTAATCTATTTTTTTTGTAGCTATTTTGTTAACCCTCTATTCTCTATCCTCTCCTCTACCAATCCCAATCTTTGCTGCAATACAATTAACTTCTTTTCAATTGTCTGTCTGCTCCTTAGTTTCTTTCCTCTCCTTGCCTCTTAATCCATCTTCATCAAGCCTCCTCCATGCCCTGACACATACAACACTCCATCTGTCTCCGTCACTACTCCAATCAAACAACCGCCGTCTGTCCCGTCACCACACTTTCCACTCTCCGTCTGACCCAGTCACTCGTTCCCTTTCACCGGCTTCTGTCTGTTCCATCTCCACACGCTCAGCTCTCTGTCTGCCTCCGTTACTCCTCCATCCACACACAGCCTCTGCCTGCTTCGCTTTATGGTCTCCGTCTGCCCTCGTCACACCTCCGCTCCCACGACCTCCATTTCCGTCTGCCCCCGTTACTCTCCACTCACACAGCCTATATCTCCCGTCCACACGCTCGCCACTCTCTGTCCGCTCCCACTGTATATCCTCCTCTGCTCACACTGTATATCCTCTGCTTTCCGTCTGCCCTCATCACACCTCCGCTCCCACGACCTCTGTCTCCCTTCAGCACACTCTCCGCTTTCCATCTGCTCCTGTCACTCCTCCGCTCACACAGCCTCCGTCTGCTCCCACTACACACTCACCACTCTCCATCTGGATCCATCTCTCCCCCGCTCATACAGCCTCCGTCACCCCGTCTGCGCACTCTCCGCTCTCCACTCACTGGCTGCTAACGTCACTCCACCGCTGTCACAGTCTCTATCTGCTCCGTCTCCACCATCTTAGCTCTCCGTCTATCTCCGTCTTTTCTCCCATCTGCCCCGATTACATGCTCACAGTTCACTCTCCATCTGCTCCTCCTTCCAGTCAGCCCTCCACTCGCGCAACCTCAGCCAGCCCCTCCTATGCACTCCCAACTCGCTTTCGTCCCTCCTCTGCTCACACAGCTCACACTTACTGCACCCACACAGCTCTTTCTGTCTATCTGTCTATCTTCCTGCCTTTGCCCGACCTCCGGTTATCTCAAACCCCTCTATTAAGGTTCAGTTCGTTCCGCAAACTTTGTATTCCGTTTCTAGTTTTAGCTTCACCACTTTCCCTTAATCCTTTCTCTCTCTTCCAGTCCAGGTTTTCAGATACTCCCAATTCCCTCAGCAGATGCCTTCTCTCTACGCAGCTGTTTACTCAGCCAGCTACGTAGCAGCTTGTGTCGCAGTAAATAATTTTTTATCCCTTTTGCCTCTCTTCTCCTTAAACTACCAGTACAGCTGTGTTAGACCTTCCAGGACATTTTGATTTTTTGTTTTATTGTTTTAGATTAACACTGATATCATCTCAACAGTTTCCTGTTGCCAAATAGGAAAGAAGATTTTAACGAAGAAAAGAGAATTTTAAAGGGTACACTATACCAGTACCTTCACTGTCTAGTAATTTCCCATTAATGTTCCCATTAATCCATGGATGAGATCTTACTGATGAAGGTAAAGTCGACATCTTTGTGTTATTTCCCCAGCGTTATGTTGCTTAATAATGTCTCGCACTAAAGCAGGGAGGAGAAATGAGGACTAATGCCTTAAGGTTCCCGGGGCAGCAATGGCTGCTCAGCCTATCAACTTGTAAACTGAAGGTAGAAGTTCCTCTTCCCACCTTCAAGTCCCAATTTAGATAGCTACTGCGAGCCCCAATATTCTCACACCTTCCCAGGTATGAGGTTGGGGTGGTCTACTTGCCTGACCCCCCCTTTGCTGCTCCTGGGTGACAGGTCCCCACGGAGCCCCGTTCGAGCCTGTCCGACATCCTCGCTCCCCCTGCTGGAAGTCCTCATAATGATTTCTAAGGCAATAGTAAAAGATGTTCACATTGATTTCTCTGAAGGCAGTGTGACTCTCTCTGGCTTTTATTTGCAAACGAAGATTCAGGAGAACTCATCCAATGCTTTTTCCAAGCATGCTGATGACTAAAAAGGCCAATCTGAGATAAACAAGTCCAGTTGCAGAAAGCACAGGAGAAGGTCTCCTTGGGTGATGTTTCTGGGTTGTGATTCTTTCTGCATTGTCGTTTTTCTTCAAGACTTGTTTGGTATTGTGGATAGTGCATCTCCATGCCTCCCAATGTGAGGCCAGGGCAGACCATTGTTGGTGATCAATTTGGCTGAGCCTGAGGTGTTGTTTCAGGGAGTCCTTGTATTGCTTTTTTGGAGCACCCCTCTTACGCTGACCCGTGGCGAGTTCACCATAGAGTACTATTTTTTGGAGGCGATGGTCCTCCATCCTAGAAACATGCCCTGCCCAGCGCAGCTGTGTTCTCAATATCATGGCCTCAATGCTGGTCGTCCTGTTTGCTCAAGGACAGGAACATTTGTCACATAGTCAGTCCACATTGATTTCTCTGAAGGCAGTTTGACTATGGTGGAATTAAACAATCCAATTTAAAAAAAAGATATATAGAAGGTATTCCTTAGACCAAAATGAGAGGAGTGATTTATGGATTTGACAAATCCATGGTTTGACAGGTTTACAAAGGATGGGGCTAACTGGCTATTCATCATGATGGCTGCATACAGTGTGTCAGTGAACTGCTGGAATAATTTTCAGTTTTCATCCCTACCTGTGATCTTCCTGGAGGCACCTGTTTGGCAACTATGGAAAGCAAGATATAGGAAGGCAGCTTAATCCTTACAATAGGAAGAACATCTGGACTGCCTGATTGCTTTTCCATTCCCTGTGTTTTGCTGCTATATCTTTCCTCCTCTAATCCAATGTGGAACCATTTGTTGGTAGAGTATTTCCGGGCTCCTAAAATAAAATCATCATTTGCAAGTTGCACATTGTCTTTGTAGAACAACCAGAGAGTAGCAGAACTGTGCTCCTTAGACCAAGGACTTTTTCAAACAGGGGGAGAAAACCCGAGGAGGTTGGGAGAAGACAGCGCTCCTTTTCAGCTCACAGTGCTCCTTTTCAGACAGCGTTGTCCTCCTCCCGACCTTCCCCCGTGCTTCCTCTGTGCTGCAGGCACCACTTTTTAGTGATGGGGGTTTTCTGTCAATAAAAGTGGTGTGTTTCTCATGCCCACAGCATGGAGGAAGCATGGGGGAAGGTCGGGAGAAGAACGGCACCATCCGAAATGGAGTGCTGTAAGTGCAACAGCTACATTCTTCTACCAAGCTCCTTAGGGTTTTTCCCCCCAGTTTGAAAAAGACCCAGTTCCCCTGCTTCTCATTGTCATATGTTCACTAAATTCCAGTTTCTGTTCTTTCATTTACACCTTCCCTTTCTAGCACATCAAAGCTGGGCACATTATTGGGATGTGTGTGTGTGTGTATATATATATATTTGAATGCATATGATTTCCTGAGTTGAGAAAAGTTATCTTTTGGGGGATAAGTGCCAGAAATGTCAACCATAAAAACAAAACAAACAGGTTCACAAGGTAGTGTGAATGGGTTCCTGCTATTGCATGATGTCATTGTTCTCCCGTGGTTACTGTGTGCTCCAGCCACCAATAACATATCTTTTTAATTGATGGAACAAGCCATCAATAGCTCTCAATATCACTATTTTTGCAGTATTGAAGAATGTGCAAAAACACATCCTGCTGTAATCATGAGATTACAGCATGGATGGTTGGCCCTCTTTTCCCCCTCCCCCTCCATATGGTTATCTACTCACCTTGGCTTTAGGCAACATTGCTATTCACACATGCTTCCTGCTCATCCATAGCTATAAAGGTCTGTTCCTAGGCGCTTCACTCCATGCATGCGATGAAGTAGTCTATGAAAGCTTATGCTACCAATTTCTTTCAGTTAATCTAAAAGGGGCTACAAGATCCCTTTGCTTACATGTTTACATGCACATAGTGTTTAGACCCTGATCTTTCTGTTTTAAGGGGAAATGATCAAATTATCAAATTGCAGGATTGAGAAGTAATTATGCAGTTCATTTGTTGGGATTTAGTTGAACCTTTTTCCCAGCTAGCTTGCATCAGTAAGTAAAATTCACAATAACCATTACAACAGATTTCAGAACTGTATGTAGTCCAATAGATGGTTTATACTAATATTGAAAATGCAGTATAGTTTATGCGTTTCCCTGTTATTACATTTGTCCTGCTGACTTTGTAATTAAATGTCATTAAAATAAGATAAAATAAAGGCAAGTTAATTAAACAAAACCATTGAAACCAACCTGCTACTCAAACATTACTGTTTATGTAATCCATTAAGAAAAAAAAGCAAAGGGCTGGAAGTATGGTGCCATCCAAATGCTGTTGGACTACAAATGCTATCAACCCTGAGCACTGGCTATACTGCTGAGGTTGATTGTAGTTGTATCCTAGTGACAATTGCCAGGCCCCATGTTTTCCATCCTTGGTCTAGTGAAAGAAAAAAACATTTGGCTTCTGGTGGAAGGTTCTCAAACAAAGATCCATATAAGCCTCCCTTGGTAAGGAGTTCCAGACACTGGGGGAATAAACCCTGAGAGCTATTTCTCGGTTTCCCACCAAACGGGCTTCAGAAGATGTCAGGACTGAGAGAAGATCTTCATAATTGATTTTAAGATGCCAATTTGGTCTCCAGCAGTCATAATCTCAAGCTCATCTGGAAAAGCAGAATACATATCTGGAGAACCAGAAAATACAGTGTGCCCTTGGTATCTACTGGGGCTTGGTTTCAGAATCCCCACCCCCCATAGATACCAAAATCAATGGATGTTCAAGTCCCATTGTATACAATGGCATGGTAAAATGGTGTCTCTTATATAAAATGGCAAAATCCAGGTTTGCTTTTTGGGATTTATTTTTTAGGGGAATATTTTCAAGCCATGGATAGTAGAATCCATGGATGACAGATCTGTGGATACCGAGGGCTGACTATAGCATTCAGCTTCCATGGTGGAAGTGACCATGACATACAACACATTTCTTATGCTTGAGACACTGAAAGATTCAATGTCAATGGCATCTGCCTCCTAGAAGTGGTTGTTCCACCATGTATTTCTCTGGAACAGTTTTTAGAATTATGTAACACTTGTTCCCACATTAAGGGTGGGAATTGTCTAACCCTCCAGATGTTGTTTGATCACAATCCCAGAATTCTTTCCTATTGACTATGCTGGCTAGGGCTTCAGTTCAACAACATCTGGAGGTCCACATAGTTCCCACCTTTTTCTACATGTTACAACCATGTCAGAGTTGTCCTAATACCAAATTCATTCTTTGTGTTGATGGAAGTAGCAGATGTCCCGTCCTATGTACAATCATTCATTCATTCACATATACATACTGCCTTTCAGCCCTTACAATAATTCCCAAGCTGGTTTACAATGGAGTCAGAACTAATACGGTCACCAGAACTCTATGATACATTAAATTGAAATGATACAGTAAATGAAAATTCAAAATGGGCACTTTGGAAGTACAGTTGTGTCAGAGGGTTATAGGATACTCAATCCCCAGCAGAAGCCAAAAACTATCTCAGCAGACTTAGTAGCAACCTGTTCCCAAAAATACTCATACACAGAGTGTTTGATGTCCAAATAAGCAGGAGGCACTTTTATCTTCAAAGTCAAGCAGTTGCAATATGTACAAATATTTACAATTTAAGGACAAACTGCTTCACCAGGCATCAGCATTCAGAAGAAGAAGAAGAAGAAGAGTGAGCTCTTTTCTGAGCTCTCTTATATACACAGTTACAGGGCATTGGCTTACTCAATCACATGATCTTACACACCAATAAGAACCCTCCTTCTGTAGCTAAGGAAGACTAGGCAGTTCATGGAGTCAGCCATTTTGACTCAGCATGACTCTGCATTTCTCTGGCCATTTTATAATCGAGTTCAATCTCTAACTCCTGACAAGTTGTCCCTTCATATTCACTGGGATTTGGTTCCAGGACTCCGTGTGGATACCAAAATCCATGAATACTCAATTCTCATTATATGCAATGGCATAGCAAAATGGTGTCCCTTATATAAGACGGCAAAATCAAGGTTTGCTTTTTGGATTATTATTTTTAAAAGAATGTTTTCAAGGCGTGAATATTTAAATCCATGGGTACGAAATCCATGGATACAGAGAGACGACTGTACTCTTACATCTATCTTTGTCATTGGAAGCTGAGGTGGACTGTGTGGCTCTGATTACTTGGTGACAGTTTTGACTGGTTCATCAGCTACAGCTTTTCCTGAACAATGATGATTTAGCCACAATAGACCAGGCACTGGTAATTTCCTGATTAGACTAATACAATGCACTCTAGATTGTGTTGCCCTAGAAGACAACTTGGAAGCTTTTTATAAGTGATTTAGATGATGGGGTGGAAAGTATCCTTATCAAATTTGAAGATATAAAACTAGAAGGGATAGTTAACACATTGAAAGATAGGAACATAATTCAAAAGAGCCCCAACAAACTAGAAAACTGGGCTGAAATTAATACAATGAAATTCAGCAGAGAGAAATGCAGAATTCTACATTTAAGCCACACCAAAAAACACAAATGTACATGTATAGGATGGGGGATACTAGGCTTAGCAGGACTACATGTGAAAAGGACCTTGGGATTATTGTTGATGATAAATTGAACATGAGCCAGCAATGTGATGCTGCAGTAAAGAAGTCAAATACTATCTTAGCCTGCATTAATAGAAGCATGGTTTCTGACTTGAAGGAAGTCATAGTCCCCTATAGTCTGTGCTGGTCAGACCTCATCTGGAGTACTTTGCTCAGTTCTGGGCACCTCATTTTAAAAAGGATATAGACAAGTTGGAGCAAGTTCAGAGAAGAACAACAATGGTGATAAGAGGTATGGAGAACAAAATGTATCAGGAGAAGTTGAAGGAGATGGACATGTTCAGCCTGGTGAAGAGAAGGCTGAGGTGTGACATGTTCACACTCCTTTGATTACCTCAATGGCTGCCACAAAGAGGAGGATGCAGGCTTGTCTTCTGCCTCAGAGGGTAGAACACGTGCAATGGTTTTAAGTTATAGCAGGGTAGATTTCAATTGAACAATAGCAGGAAATTTTCAACAGTGAGAACAGTTTGGCAATGGGAGCAAATGCCTAGGTGGAGTCTTCTTCTCTGGATGTCTTCAAAAAGAGACTGGACAGCTACCTGCTGGGGATGTTCTAGCTGGAGATCCTGCATTGAGCTAGGGGTTGGACTTGATGACCTATAGTGCCCCTTCTAACTCTGTGATTCCATGACATGCTTTGTTATTCATGCTTCAAAGTTCTACAGACAGGTCTTCTAGTATACATTTTTCAGACTGATAGCAATTGTTTCCTCTATTTGCTAATTTATAAACCAACATGCATTTCAGCAAAAGGATACACCAATGTTTACTAGCCTTCATTGGTAATATCTTGTTTTTGCAGATGCTTTTATTTAAGTTTAAAAAAAAAAAAAGCTAGGATGTGATGGAACCATTCAGTCTGAAATGGCAGCCTGTAATTCAAAAGAAAATATTGCAGATCCCCTGAATGAATATCTTTTGATGGAATTGTGTGCATACACATACTTTTTCTTGTGCTTTAGGGGGGAAAATAAAAAAAAAATAACTCCACATCGACATTTAATATTTCTTAGGTAAGGTTATCAGTTTTTTAGCTTCAAATGACCTTTCACAAGAATTGAATTGATCTTCAGAGAAGTGAGTCAAGATTGAAGTGGTGATAGCCTGTCCATATAGATCTAAGGAAGAAAATATTAAACATTTTTCAGGAACCAAAGTGTTCAGGAGTATGGCATGAAGAAACTGATCTCAACATTATACATAGAAAATAAGATTATTTAAGAAAAAATGCAGCAGCAGAAAGCACTTGGCTTTTTCAAAGTTGCCCCATCGTACTCCTAGATTTGGCCCAAGGAAATAAGAGCCTCAAGCTATTAGTATTAAGGTATTGTGTATTAGGAAGAACCTAATGTGGACAAAATTCAGCCTCACCAGAAGGCTGCTGTTATTCACAGAGCATGTACAGTAATGATAAATTATAGTAAACTAAAAAAAAAAAAAAAGTCATTAACTCCATACATTCAGAGGGTAATGTCAGAACTGACTGGTCAACAGTGGCCATGACAGGAGGGAAAAAAGTTAATGCTATAGCAGTTGCCACATTTTACTACCACTCCAACATTTTACAGGTGAAAATGAGGACACATGTGGCTGACCCATATCAGAACATGGTCAAGATGGCAAAAGTTATTAATGAAGAAGAATACACAAGCTGCAGCAGTATGCATTTGCCTGAACCTGCTGGGAAGGGCAAGATTCTTCCTCTCCTCGCCTCCGCTCCCATCTGAGTTAATTGAGAACAAACTACTTTTGCACTTTGAACTCAGTTTACACCAATGGAAGTAAACCTAAGACAAAGGGGGAAAGTGGGAGGAGAGAGAAATGGGGACATTTTAAAAAAGCCTCTGAAAAAGTGAGAAAGCAGAGGATTAATTGGGACATACTGGGACAGTTGGAGAGTGTGTTACTATGATGGTGCTGTAGGCAGATTCATTGGTATTGGTATTTCAGTACACGCAGTAGGTAAAAGTTTGAAACCAATGGCTTTTAACCTTTTCATTTGCAGGACCTACCTTTACTCCCACTTTTCCCAAGTGGTGTATGCTTTAATGTTGTTTTTTTTAAAAAAATGTACATGGTATTATATCTTAGTTGTATTTATTTACCTAAAATATAGACAAGTTTATAAGTCATTTTTCTGCCTCCAGGCTATCTATAATTTGAAAACCATACAATCAAATTAAGAACAGAGTAAGCTCATTGTTAAAACATCTATAACAGAGGAGCAAAACATTGTTATTTTTGTTGTTATGCCTTCAAGTTATTTCTGACATATAGCAACCCAAAGAAGAACCTATCTGTTTTGTTTTGTTTTGTTTTTGGCAAGATTTATTCAGAAGGGGTTTGTCTTTGCCTTCCTCTGAGGCTAAGAGAGTGTGACTTCTCCCCAAGGTCACCCAGTGGGTTTCCATGGTTGAGTAGGAATTCAAATCCTGGTCTCCAGAGTTGTAGTCAATGCTCAAACCATTACACCATGCTATAAGATCCTTCAAAAGTCTGCCAAAAAGATATGACAAAACTGACTTCCCTAGGCAGAAAGATGCTGCCACCAAAAATGCTTGGTCTGTTCATACACCCAAAGTCCAAAGGATACATTGTGATGACATCTTTATTAAGCCAACCAGAAGGTGCACATTAGCTTTAGAGGCCATTGGCTTCTTTGTCAGCAAGGGGGAAAATCTTGTAGGGAAATATAAGTGACCTAGTTTCAGGTCTGCATCTTCCTTGCTTGGGATGTTAAAAACAGAGGGTCTATGTAGAGTGAATGTTCAGCCCACACTCGTTTCCCACAAAAAAATACCCAACCATTAGTGGGAACAATAACAGTGAAGGAGTAGCAGTGAAGGAAAGCAATATAATTTCCCCTCTCCACTTGCAGCCACACATTGCCTCCCTTTGAGATCTATCTCTGTTCTGTATGAAGGTACAGGCCCCTATGTTAGAAGAGTGCTGTGATTCTCTCACTGTAGTACAGCCCAGTACAAGTACAGTCTGAACTGTCAACTCTGTAGATGAACTTAGGGGTTGTAACAGGCAATACATATCAGTAGGAGTCAAATGATACAATTTAACCTTGTGTTAGAGATAATAAACCCTCACAAAAATAAAATCTCAGTGAAAGATGGCATACACTCCACTCTCTCCAAGGGCCCTTTCACACAAGTTCTTTGGGAGAAAATTCACTCAAGTTCTTTGGGTGAAAATTCTTAATGCCCATTCCTAAAATGCAAATTCCAGGATAGCATAGGATGGAGCCATGGGAGTTAGTGAAATCATAGTGCTACAACTGTGCAACGTGAAAGGGCACCAGGTTCCTTGGTTCACTTGCTAAATTTGTTATTTTCAACTGAAAAAACTGCAGGGATAGCCATGTTGGCCACAAAACAAACATACATGTTAACATATGTCCTCATGAGCAGATGACTTCAAAATTGAGTGATATCTTTCACCATAGATCCAACAGTGGAAAGAATTTTTATACGACCACACCTGTCCTTGAACAAGATGCCTCTAAATTAAATTAAGCTGCAAGTTAGCATGTGGAAAGCAAACAAGTAAGCTGTTTGCTTGTGTGAATCAGCTTATATTATCTAGAAAGGTATAGGCTGGACTATATTGTTCCCCTATCTCTCTCCCTTCTGTTTTCCTTCTTTTGTGTCATTCGTTCTTCTTAAGCATCTCTTAAAAAATTGGCTTTGGTATGGCAAGTTGCACCTGGGCTCAATCTGTGGATGTAAACCAAAGGTCTGGTCTAAAATCATGTTTTGCCTGGCTCTCTCAGGAAGGCACAGAGTTGTGTGGTTAGTACCAGTGGAAAATACAAGACAGATATGAGACATTTTTTCTTACCACATCAACCCTCTTTTGCCAAGACTCCTCCATCCTACCTCTATTTAAATGCTAATCGATCAAGCAGAGAGCAGACTCTTCCAGGTGTGTGTTTAGAAGTATCCCTCCATAAATACAAAACCAAGCAAATATTATCTATCATGCCCTTAACCCATTTGTATCCTGATTATAAGATTTAGATTTATGTCCATTATATTGTAACACTAAAAGTTAGGTAAGTTGAAGCCTATTTCTATATACTGAATTAAGGATATCTCCAACCAGCAAGCAACTATTTAGATGGAGTGCATAAGGAATCTGTTAGATTCACTTTGTCTCACATGCACATTTTGTTTATTGCAGTAAATTATGGTGTTAAAAAAAATAGAAATCAGATTCTTACCCATCTGTAGAGTGGAGCAGTATGGAAAGCTAATGCCATTACCTAAGTGCTGCCAATCAATAGAACAGCAAATACCGGTATATTTCTCTTTTAGCTGGGAACGAGCATCCTATCTCATGTTCACATTTTTTCAGTTTGGCTCAATATATTATTTTTAGGCCAGAACCCAAATCATTTGTGTGTGTGTGTGTGTGTGTATGATTTGGGTGCTGGCCTAAAAATAATATATTGAGCCAAACTGAAAAAATGTGAACATAATACAGGATGCTTGTTCCCAGCTAAAAAAGAAAACAGCAATTAAATGCCAAGAAGCAATGGAACAATGTAAATGACCTGGTCTCTTCAGGGTGTACAGGATCAACACGTGTAAACTACTTCTGATCATTTTACAGGTATTATGCTAACAAGTAAATATAACACATGAACAGTGAGTGCAGCTGTGTATGCAAAGCAGCCCCTTCCCATACCATCTGCGCCTACAGCATAAAGAACTGCAGGAAGAGGCATGTGGCATGCACACCTGTGCATGCAAAGCCTTCCATGGTAACTGCAATCCTGTTTTAGTAGGGTTCTAGGTCATGTAGAAGTCATCACATGTACAACTATATGTGCAGAGTTTCTTTCCTTAGAGATGGTTTCACTGGTTGCTAAAGAAATGGGCTACTTAGTGTGTGCTACATCAGAGACAGTCCTATTCAGATGCCATGGATCCGCACACTCATTTTGCATTTATAAGTATAATGCTTGCATAGGGTTGTAGTTTTCATCCATTCTGGTTTGCTGTGATCTTACTGGCTTACTCTGAGAGAGAGTACTCTGTCTCCAACTATCATATCGCTTTGATCTTCCAAGTCAAGCATGTGCTATGCAGTAAGTAATTAAACAGAAAGAAAGTTAGAGTAGCTGCATCTATTGAACAAAACCCTAATATCTATTGCCCATAACTTACAATGATAAAAGAACATAGAATCATAGAGTTGGAAGAGATCACAAGGACCATCCAGTCCAACCCTCTGCCATGCAGGCATACACAATCATATCATTCCCGACAGATGGCCATCCAGCCTCTGTTTAAAAACCTCCATAGAAGGAGACTCTACCACACTACGAGGCAGTGTATTCCACTACTGAACAGCTCTTACTGTCAGGAAGTTCTTCCTAATGTTTAGGTGGAATCTCTTTTCCTGTAGTTTGAACCCATTACTCCGTGTCCTGGTCTCTGGAGCAGCAGAAAACAAGCTTGTCCCATCCCCACATTGGCATCCCTTCAAATATTTAAACATGGCTATCATGTCACCTCTCAACCTTCTCCTCTCCAGACTAAACATGCCCAGCTCCCTAAGCCACACCTCACAGAGCATGGCTTACAGACCTCCCACCATCCTGGTCACCCTCCTCTGGACACGTTCCAGCTTCTCAATATACTTCCTGAATTGTGGTGCACAGAACTGGACACAGTATTTCAGGTGAGGTCTGACCAAAGCAAAATACAGTGACACTATTTCTTCCCTTGTTCTAGACATTATACTCCTATTAATGCAGCCTAGAATTGCATTGACTTTTTTAGCTGCTACATCACAATGCTAACTCATGTTCGGCTTGTGGACCTCTCGTGTTCTCCACAAATTTTCAAAGATTATTGACAGTGGTTCTGAGATTACTTCTGCCAGTTCTTTTAATACCCTTGGATGAAGTTCATCGGGCCTGGAGACTTGAACTCATTTATTCTGGCCAGGTATTCCTGAACTACCTCTTTATCTATTCTGTGTTGTATTTCCCCTTCTGCATCATCTGCTCCATTTTCCCAAAGTTGAGCACTGTTTCCCCTTTGGGAGAAGACTAAAGCAAAGAAAGTGTTAAATAGTTCTGCCTTTTCTCTGTCCCCTGTTAGCCCCTCACCATCTTCTCCACGCAGTGGCCCTACCATTTCCTTTTCTTCCTTTTGCTATGGACATAACAACAAGAAAAAAACTTTTTATTGTTTTTAACCTCTCTAGGAAGCCTGAGCTCCATCTGTTCTTTAGCTTTTCTTACTTCCCCCTACATGAGCTGGCTATTGTTTGAATTCTTCTTTGGTGATTTTCCCCTTTTTTCATTTCTTGTACATACCCTTTTTAAATTTTAGCTCAATTGAGAGTTCTTTTGACATCCATCCTGGTTTCTTTAGACATCTGCCATTTTCCCTCCTGATTGGAACTGTTTGAAGTTGTGCTTTCAATATCTCATTTTTAAGAAACTCCCATCTGTCATGAACCCCCTTCTCTTTTAGTATTCCTGACTATGGGATCACCCCCAGTAATTCTCTAAGTTTTCTCAAATCAGCTTTCTTAAAGTCTAGAATCCTGCCAAATCCACTCCATTAACCAGGCCATCCCTACTGGTTAGGACCAGATCTAAAATAGCTGAACTCCTTGTTGCCTGTTTCACCTTCTAGACAATGAAATGTCCATAATGTCTACCCCTTATATTGGACAAAATAGCTCAGTCAATATATCATATACGAAAGCTAAGCGTGCCATTTCAATAGCTTATTCCTGCAATCCTTCATTTTAGCTTTCCAAAGGGTAAAAAAAAGCATTATTTACTGATGGACGTGAAAAGGTACAAATCTTTCTCTATGCTATATGTCCACAGTTTCCTCATGCTACCCATTAAGACTAATGAAGTCTTGTTATAGGTCAAAATTGGATGTTGTCTTGGAAGTAAAAGCTCTGTACTTTATCTTCTAATCTTCTTCAAAATATTGACTCAAGGTCCATTAATATTCATCATTGCTAAGGGATAAACCAGCAACCCTGTCTTAATAAAGTGTGATCAGAGAATGCTGATGGATGTGTCGAAAGAGCTTCTCCTAATATCAAAGTCAATATGTTTGGACACGCAACCGGTATTCAGGGCTATCATTAGACAAGAAAAATCTGAAGTCTTCGTGCAAGCTCTAAATGGTTTATAGGAGCTTGTGTCTTGCTAATTAGTTAGCACATTTACAAATAAATTGTTCGGTTTTTAAAAATATTATTTACAGCTGTTAGTCTTCCAAGTAAGCATTTATTTTGTTTTTACTTGATCTGCAGGTTACAAAAGTTCAGCATTAAAAGTTGAATAGCATGCATTTTCAGACAAAATCATCCCCTTTTCCATTAATTCCAATGTGTCAACCCAAATATAAATTAACTTTAGAGCTACACACAGTAGTAACAAAAATAAAGCAAAGAGAAAAAGACTTCTGAAACACCAGCAAACACTGTTGAGCCTTCAATAGTACTAGTAGTAGCATAATAATAGTAATGGTAGTGCAGTCAGCCCTCAATTTTCACTGAGTTAGGGACCCAGCAGCCCCACAAAAGTGGAAAAAACATGAATATTTTAATCCCCTCCCCAACTCTGCAAAAGTCTCCACCTTGCTGCCAGGTCACCTCCACCACACCTCCATTGCTGGTCTCTGAGCCTTCCCCCCCCCCCGCCTCCTAGGATGATGACACTGCTGCAGAAATTTCCTTCAGTGTCATCATCCTTCTTTTGAAGAGAAGGAAGAGAAAGATGATAACACTAAAGAAGATTTATGCAGCAGCCGCAGCAGGACCAGGGTGGTGGCATTGGCAGCAGCTCAACCTCCTCCTCCTCTCCATCTTCTTTCCTGACAACAACGCCCTCCAGCCCATGGTGTGCATAGTCTGTGACCAAGGTGATTTCCGCTCACCGTATTCATCTGCCTCCTGTCTTGCATCTGCTTACTTTCCCTCTTGTTGGCTGGACTCACTTTGTTTGCCCCACTTAACCCACATGCTGCTCTGGCAGCCCATCCACCCCCTGCCAAACACTGCCATGTTTGCCCTCTCAGACCTCTGATGATGATGTTAAGATGAGGCCAACTAGAGTGAGGGGGGAATTGATGGGAGAATTGGGGAAGAAGGCAAACTAATAATAATAATAATAATAATAATAATAATAAAAATGTTATTTTTAACCCACCCCTCTGCTTGGCAACTGGGGCAGTGTACAACAAGATTAAAACAACAGCAAGTTAAAACAATCCTTCCCAATCCTAACCCTCCCATCACTTAAAACTAAATTAAACTAGTGAAGAATTAAACCAACATAAAATACAATACAATATACAAATTACAACAAAAAATGGCAATAGCAGCGGGGGGCGGGGGTAGGCAATCAACTCCACTTGGGCCGGGAAGTTAATCTGGGAAGGCCTGCCGGAAGAGATCCACCTTTAGCACTTTCTTGAAAGGGCACTGGATGTTGCTACTTCTGTGAACACCTCCTTCTTCCCTGCTTCCTTGCTGCCCCTCTCTAGCTGGTCTTGGTGTAATATCATTGTCAGGGAGGGAAGCAAGGATTAAGGCAAAGGGGAATATTTTCCTGACTGCTTCTGCAAATACTTCCTCCTTCCCCACTTCCCTGATTCCCCTTTCACTCTAGTTGGCCTTGGCTTAACATCATCATTGGGGGCCTGAGAGGACAAAGGCAGAAAGGGGAATATGCACCCAGGGATCAGCAGGGGCTGGAAGGGCTGCCAGAGCAGTGCACGGGCTGAGCAAGGCAAACAAAGCAAGCCAGCCAGCAAGAGGGAAAGCGAGTGGATGGCTGGGGGAGCAGGCAGGCAGGCAGTGGGCAGAAGCTGCCTCAGTTGTAGACCACACACACCATGGGCTAGAGGGGACTGTTGGTAGGAAAGGAGATTGAGAGAAGGAGGAGAGCAATGAGAAGGATGATGACACTGCAGGAGATTTTTGCAGCAGTGTCATGATCTTAGGAGGCAGAGGGGGAAAGACTTAAGAGATTACGAGATGCCTTAAATGTGGCATTATAGCAATGCCAGAAGATTGCAAAATGGCTCCCTTACCAGATGATGTCATTCCCCAATTGTTATGCACCCATTCTGCTTCTGTTCCATGGGCACTGCTTTTTATTGATGGCATAAGCTATCAATAGATCCCCCGTTCTGTTTCTGTGATAGATTTTCCTGTGTGTGACAAAGTGCCCCATTTAGCTGGTGAGATCCCAGTGTCAATGGGCGGTCCCTGCCAGAACATTTCCAGGTGGGATTGGGACATCCAGGTAAGTGGCATACTTTTTATGACCCTGCCTGGGTTACTTGTGCATTTTAAAGTGTGTTTTTGTGCTTGGTGTCACTTTTTTGTGTTCTTTTTCTTTTTCTTTTTGAATTTCCTGCGCTTGCGTCTTCTCACAAGAATCTATGGGATTTCACTCCAGGATGTGAATGGAGCTCTGTTAGGGTTCCGTTCATTCCTGGGCTGCCAGAATGACAGAAGAGGAGGTAAGTGTGGTGGGGAGGGTGATTGTTCTGGAACAGGGACAGGACCGTGGCGGGAGTGGAGATTGTGGGACAGGAATGCATTTTGTGTTCCTATCCGGTCATCTCCTTAAGTCAAATCCACACTACACAAATAATCTAGTTTGAAACTGGATTATTTGCCATGGCTCCTTCCTTTGGAATCCTGGGATTTGTAGTTTTACAAAGTCTTAATCCTTATCTGACAAAGAGTGCTGGAGCCTCACCAAATTGCACCTGAGAGGTGAGTGCAATTCTGGTTTGTGCACTTATCAATCCCAGAAGATAAAAGTTAATTTCTCTAACATCATATAGCAATGATACCTCATTCTATTAAAAAATTCTTTAAGATCATAACATAATATAAATGTCAACCCCTGAAACCACAAATTTCAGCCCCTGCAATCTTGACCCATCTGTATATTATAACCAACATTCTTATGAGTAACCCATTTTATGATACAACATTTAACTTGTTCTTCCATTTCAAATTTCAAAAAATTATACATTTTAACTATTACCTGTTCATCATATATTCAAAATTGCACCTCTAATTCTGACTCATTTTGTTCAAATCCATAATCTTTTTATCCATTTTAGATCTTTCCAAGTAAAGAAAACCAATGAAAACTATATCTTGGTATTCCTAACTACTCTCTTGGTTTAATTGTATATGCCCCTTAAGAAATCTCCCAGAGGTTATGATACCTTAAGCATCTTTATTTACCATCCATACCAAAGAACAGGCTTCAGGTAAGCCCAATCCTTCTTTTTCTTTTGCATCTCCTCATATTTTGAATTTGACTTTTTTTCCTTTGCCATAACAACTTAATTTTTTTGCCATTGCTCATGTAGTTCACCAATTGTCAAAACAGGCATTCTAAACAGGCCTTTACCTTATCAACAAAATTCTCCCCCACAGTAACAAATTTAATTTCTCCTGTCTTAACATATCCTTAATCTCATCCCATGTCTTCTTTTAAAGTAAACAAACCACATTCCCATGGAGGTCTGGTCCCTTTGCTAAACAACTTCAGTAATCACAAATCATATTCATCAAAAATAAAATAGGAAGTTTTCTGTCTTTTAAAATTACTGGCCCCTTTATCTGTTTATAACTTAGTTAAGCCACACTCTTGCTAAGCTTTTTGGTTTAAAACCAAAATCTTGTTAATTGTCTTAATTTTTTCTCTTCTTGTCTATAGAAAGAAGGCAACTAACCAAGGCTTCAATGCTAGTCAGAAGATCTCTCTTCAGTTGTAAATCAGGTAGTTAAAAGGTGTTTAAGGGGTTATCTAAATGGCAAAAATACTCCTCATGGAAACTGAAGAGAATACAACCTGTCTTAATGGCATCCCACATAATTTCTCTGTATTAGGAAGGAGGGAGACCAAAAACACCAAAAAATCCAAAGGAAAGGCCTTCACGGCTTTTCCTGGAGTTTTTTTAAAAACAGCAGGGGGGATGCACATCCCTACTCATTGGGACAAGCGATGTGAATTCACTTTCCCATATGAGTGGAAGTGCAAAGCTGATTAGCCGAATGAGTGTGAGGGTGGGGCTTGCTAACAACGCAATCTCATGGAGCCACCATATTGGATTTTTGCCTTAGCAAGCAAGCGCTAAACAATAATAATAATAAAATAATAAAATTTATTTATACCCCGCCCCTCTGCTAAAAACAATCGGGGTAGGGTATAAACAAGGTAATCTCATAGAGCCACTATATTGGATTTTTGCCTTAGCAAGCAAGCACTATGGCGATAAAACAGTGTGTGTGTGTGTGAAGGTGAAATATCACTCTATCGTGCTTTGAAATAGTTTTAAAAATATGTTTGGTGGTGGCAAATTGCAGTAAGTAAAAACATGAGTAATTCACTCATTGCCGCCATCTGGATCCACAGGCATGCGAAGTTTAGGCCTGGGAAAAAACCCCCATCAAGACAAATCACAGCTGCTGTGAATTGCCATTACTGTAGCACAATCTGCTTCCTTTTCCTTCATATAGACAACTCCTCAGAAAATCTCTGTATTTTAATTCAGTGTTCTAGCTGTTATACTATCAGCAGAACATGTCAAGACATTTTGAAACATGGCTCAAAGTGCTGTGTACATGCTTAACTTGAAATCACCAGGAACTTTGAACATTTTTGATATCTAAACAAACTGTTTTCTTCTGTGTGCCTCTACTTTATTTAAGCCTTATGGTCCATTTTCTGACATTTCTCCTTAGTATCTGCCTATTTTAACAATTACCAACAGATAAAACTGGGCTTCACAGCTACTATCCTAAAAGAATATTCCTGTCCAAATGCTATCCTGTACATCTCCTAGGACATGTTAAGATAAATGAAATTAACTAAAAGGTGGGGAGGGGTGGAAGACTCCATACATTCAGAATATAATATACAAATTGACTGATCAGAAGCAGCCAGGGCAGGACAAAATATAATGCTACAAGGATATTGCAAAAGTGTAACTATGACAGTACTATAGTGGCTTTGATGTGGAGGCACTGCAGCTTCCCCCCCCCTACTGTTCCAAGGACTCCTACCATATTAGTGCCCATTGGCTACAACTGTTTGTCAGACTGGCAGCCAATATCTTGTGGACCAGAACTGGTGGATAGCACTGTGACAGGCAGATTAACGTAGATTAAGCTGAATAACCATGGCAGTTACTCCCAGGTAAATATGCACAGAATCGCAATCTAAATCTAGTTATCTGTGAGAAAGTTCCATTGACATTATGGATTTTTATCAGATGTGGGAAAACAGGAAAAAACCACATCCAAAATTGTGTCATAAGGGCAGGACAATAGCTGAAAGGGCAGAATTATCAGACCCCTGTGTCCTCACCCATTCCCACTGCATGGTGCAGGCATGCATAAAGTGTCACTTTTTTATTGACAGAAAAAGCCGTTGCTAGTTGTATGTCTTTTTATCATTGTTGTTACCTCCCACCCCCTTAGGTTTCATGTTCCTGCTGTTGAGGCCCTTACGTTGTAACAAGGCTCTTGTGTTGTGACCACGTTGTGGCCAGAGGATGACCAAGAAGTGCCCTATAGTCAGATGCACAATATGATCCTGAATTACATCTTGCAGAATGCTTTTGTTGTTATGCATTCCTCTATATAGCTGTATGCTTCTGGGCCAGCCATGACATACTTTTGCTGGGGGTCCCACAGGAAAAATGTTAGTTTTGTGGTAGAAGAGGGGAGGATAGAGTGGAGTTTTGCCTGAAAAGAACTGTATGTTCCATTTTCTGTTGCAGGATCTCGGTGATGAAGCAATACGTCAGGTAGGATGCAGAAGGCATCTGAAGAAGAATATAGCTGAGTAATTAATCCGTTTCCCCTTTCACTTTGAATTCAAACGTTGAGGTGGTCTTGGGGACATGTCAGATTTGCTGATATGAATTAATATTATTTTAAAGTGCATAAGTGGAATATTTGTAGACCAGAGTGTTCTGAGGAGAGTGTTATAGAGAAAACCAGAGTGTTCTGGGAAGCTTATCAAAGTATTTATCATGGAAAATTGTAATAGTGGTAGACATGATTATCTGAAAGATAGTTTGTCCGTCCTGATTATTATTTTCTGGTAATAAGCTGCTACAATATCACCTTCTCTGTGTGTAGGGAGATATGAACATATCTGCCACTTTCCCTCTACCCATTCTGATTTTTTTAAAAAAATAAATTAAATAAAAAATAAAATAAAAAGCTTTTTATCAATTGTATGATGAAATTTGCAAATTTTGGAAGATTTATATAAAAATGAACTGAGTGAAATTCTGAATCATCCACACAGACCAAATTCAATAGATCCAGCTGTTGCCAGGATGGAGATGGTAATGTTTGACTTGTTGCCCATATTAATATTAAATATGGTTTTGCATTAAATATATTAATATTAAAATAGTGGCACTCTATTCTGCCTTGGTCCACTTCTGGGCACCACAATTCAAAAAGGATATTGACAAATTGAAGCATGTCCAGAGAAGGGCGACTAAAATGGTGAAAGGTCCGGAAACCATGCCTTATGAGGGAAGACTTAGAGAGCTGGGTATGTTTAGCCTGGAAAAAAGATGGTTAAGGGGTGATATGATAGCCCTGTTTAAGTATTTGAAGGGGTGTCACATTGAGGATGGAGCAAGCTTGTTTTCTGCTGCTCCAGAGACTAGAACATGGAGCAATGGATGCAAGTTCCAGGAACAGAGAGTCCACCTCAACATTAGGAGGAACTTTTTGACAGTCAGAGCTGTTTGGCAGTGGAACACACTCCCTCAGAGTGTGGTGGGGTCTCCTTCCTTGGAGGTCTTTAAACAGAGGCTGGATGGCCATCTGTCAGAGATGCTTTGATTGTGTATTCCTGCATGGCAGGGGGTTGGACTGGATGGCCCTCGTGGTCTCTTCCAACTCTACAATTCTATGATTCTATGAGGATCCTGTCCAAAAATAAAACTGGGAAACCTAATTTACCACAACAGTCATGGGCCTCTTCACACTACCTACTTATAGCACTATGGTTCCACTTAACTGCTATGGTTCAGTCATATGGAATTCTATCACTTGTGGTTCAGGGAGTGCATTTAGAATTGTCAGCTAAGGAGCCCTAATGCCTCACCAAAGTACAAACTCCAGGATTCCATAAGAATGGAACTGGCCATAGAAGTAAAAGTGGAATCATAGTGCTATAATTGAGTAATGTGGATGGAACCATAGTTAAATATACTGTATTGGGATTCAAAGCTAGATCTTTAAGAAAGAGGCACTCAAAGGATGGGGGAAATTTTCAGTTTTGCTTTCTTTAATATTTGAATTCCCATAGGGACAGACAAGTTTTTTGTAAATTTATGGGCAAGTTCTTTGTAGATTTATGAAGAAACTGAAGAATTTTGAGAAAGCCATCTCCAAAATCAAATGACATTTTTGCCCATCCCTATGTGTGTGTATGGAGGGGGTGGGAGCAGGGGTTGCTGTTGGATTCACCACTGTTGTGATGGTGAATCCATGCTTCATTTTACTGCCACTCTTCCTCTAGCTGCTCTGAGGTGAATGGGAGCTCATCTGGTGCCAAACCAATGAAGAGATAGGGTCCAGCACCACAAGAGTTCCTGTTTAACTTGAAGCAGCTAAGGAAAGAGCAACAGTACAACTAGGAATTGATTTGCCATCTCTACAATGGCAGATCCACTGGTTGCCCCAATTGTTAGGGTGCAATCTCGGTCAAGATTTCATTCATTTCCCAAGGAGAACAGGAAGTCTAGTTGACTCAATCAGGGTCCCAGGAAAAATGATAGCATGCCCCAGAAACTTCAGTAGATATGGGACACCTCATTAGACAAAGGCCTAAATCCTACAGTTAGTGCTAACTAGAGTAGAGACATCAAACTAGTGGGATTTGCCTAAGTTTTTGACTCCCCATTCAAACATTGAGTGAGTGCATGTATTCTAGCTGGGAGTCATCAACAGGATTCTAGCCAAAGTGGGGTGGACAAAGTTTTCTAATAATAAAAGTTTGGATCCACAATCTTCCTTCTGTGTCTGCAAGGCACAGAAGGTGTGTCTGCCTGATTCGATGGGATTTCCCTGCTACTACCAGAGTTCAGCTCACTTGATAGGATCTCCCAAGTCTCTGTGTAGCTTTTTTAGGGGTAGAGTGTCATATGGAGGCCAGTGTGGGGAAATGTGCTTCGGCTGTTCTGCCTGAATCTTGAACCAACCCTGGATGTGTTTAAAAAAGAAAAAAAAATACTGCACAGTTATATCAGAGTGTGAAAAGATCTTCTGGAAAATGCCATTACATTTTTATTTTATTTTTTGCTTGCTTGCTTGATTTATATGAACAGCTGTGGAGAAGTTGTAAAAATTTAGGGAACAGCAATATTAGACAATTTAGCATATTAAATAAGATAATAAAGTTAGAGACTTGTAAATTTCCTAGGACTAGGATTTTTTTTAAAAAAATTACTCTTAAACAAAGGTCAAAATATGTCTTAGCATAAATTCTGGTTATTTTTTCAGGGTAGAGTGAACTAGATAATATTTTAACATGTCCCTTACCAATATAATTTTTATAGTCACATTTATAAATGAATTTTAACCATTTCCACACACTATATTGACATTTTTCTTGCAGCATTAACATTATTTTTGGATTATGGTTTGTTATAAGATTTATTTCTGCTATCTGTAATTCAGCTGTGTTATTTCCTTGTTACAACTTTGTTGTACTATAATATGTGGTGAGTGATTTTTGTCCTTTCACTCAGTTGCACTGCTTCCAACATCACTTGTTTCTATTTGCTTAATCTACATTTGAGGATATGCTGGCTTGGTTTTTAATTTTTAAATACACTGCATAAAGTATTTTCCTTTATGGGCTTTTCCTGTTGACAGCGTAAATCAAACACTGAATACTATCCATTTAAATCAGGGCCTGACACAACAAAATAATCGTAGTAATATATGATCACACTTAGATTATAATAAGTGCTGCCATTAAAATTAATCCCATTACAGACTTTCGCTTTTACAATCAGCAGGTGATAATCATACATTCTAAACCTGACATGATATAGCTATCATCATAAGACACTTCTAATCATTATGTGAATGAACACTTGGAGCATTTAATCAGGTACTTGCATATAATTGCCATTTGACTAGACACACAATTAAATTCTACACTTCAAAGAGAAAGTTTTTGAAAAGTTTTGTTTAATGTAAATGGTGCAGGATAAATGCATTGTACTAAACTGAGGGATATGTGAAGAATACATTCTATCGGAGCACGTGTTTGTGTATATTTTCTAAATTCACACAACATGGAAACAGAGGTAGACTAGATACACTTTGTGTTTGCAAATCTAAACATTACAGGACTTGGAAAAACATGTCTGACACAATGTGCAAAAGTCCAGATAGAAAAATGTGTAAATGTAAAAATGTGTACATATAAATTTAGTCAATAGGTGACTTCATGCACCAATACGTATAATATGAGAAGTACAATAAGTGCACTAAAAACATGCACAAAATTGTTAGATCTTTTGTATTTAAAAACAACAACGCATGGACCAGGTTTAGAGCTGAGAAGTGGAGGAAGACTGAAAATGGACTTGACATAATATATACCTAATTAAATTAGCTTAGTGATCACTAAGTGCCACTCTCAACTAGGAATAGGGTGGTGGTAGGGAAAAAGAAATTCCTTCAGTGTACTTGTTACTGCAGATTTAGCTAATTCATATTCCCTGAACCAATACAGGAATCCAAATGCACCTGTACTTGGAAATAAGCATCCCGCCATATTGTCTTGATCACATAGCAACCAGCTTATTAAGAGTTTATATGAATTCCATTCACAGTTACTATGCAACATATGACTATTTATACCTATTATAGGTGTGGGAAGATTTCTAGACACAACTGAAATTTGTGCATTTATTTCCCAGAAACAGAGGCATGGGCAAGGTTCCCATCCCTCTGAAAGGTGAAAAATTAAGGCTCCACATCAACCAATTATTTCAGCTTCCTTTTCTTATTAAAGGTCAGTAGAATTAAGGTCCCCCCAACACACACACACACCTGCTTTTCTTCAAGCTGCAACTCTGATTTATTCCAAGACTAAAAGTATATGTAATATTGTTCATCAAATTTGATAAGGTGCCTTGAGACATTTTTTTTAAGAAAATCTACTACCTTTGAGCTATTGATCCCTTGATTAAGTCAACATCAAAATGTGAGCATGTTGTTGCTGTTGACAAAGCCACAAATGTCTTAGAGAAAGAAAAACATGAGGAAAGGAGCCTACGGCAGGTGTTGCCTCATAGTTATTATATCATAGCTGTTATTTCTTTTGCTTCCTTTTTGTTCACATAATTCCCTTTGGGTCCTACAGCCTTCATGCTTCATTTACTGGTGGAGCTGAAGGCTTCATCTAAGAATTGTGTAGATAAAGAAAAATTCTGTGCTCAGTGGTGAGCATGGTGGGACAAATGCATTTCTTCCTTATTTTAACTTGAGATTTATGGCAATAGGTTCTTAATATTATATTAGAACTTTCCACTTAGCTCTGTATTTTTTCTCTATTTATTTTGCACAGGACATTTAGTTTCTCAAATCCTTCTTTAAAATTCTCCTCAGATATCTAGCATTTTTATAGAGCTGAATCATAAGAGATTCTGATAGTGGGCATATCTATGGTTAATTCATCTTCCTGAAACTATACTTGTTTCTTTTGACAGCTGGAAATGGCTTATACCCGGTCACATTTTCAAATAATAAATGGATTTTGAAAGTTGCATTAGTTATTTCTATGGTTTTCTGGTTTTCTTCAGGTCATCTGTCCCAAAGATGCAATAAGATAGTTACAAAGTCTTTGCGTAGAACCCTTTTGGTACCCTATGCTGGCCTTATACTATCAGTAAAAGTACTTATACTAGCATAAGTACTTTTACTGATGTTGCACAAAGAGGCATCTAGTACCTCCTTGCACAACTGTTTTGCCAGCCTGTGAAAAAGCAACCAGCTAGCACAAGACATATCTCTGCCCACCAAACAGCTGGTCAAGAAGCTACTGATTGGCTGGGTGTGCCAACAGAGCTCCATGACACTGTCACCTACCTGGCAATCACCACCCTCCTAGACCTCTGTATTTACATTGTACTTACTCTGTACTTACATTGGTGGAGAGTTATATTCTTCCAGTTCTAAGTAGGATACTAGCCCTATAAAGAGATCGATTTTCTTAATCTGACTTAGAGAAGAAGGACATAAAAATGAATAGAAGCTTTCCAGATTTCTTAATCAAGCAAGATGTTAAAAATAGAGTGTGAGGAAGGCTATAGTTTAGAAAACACAACTCTTTCTACTACAGTTCCCAGAATCCTCAAAGCAGCATGGTCAGTGACTTGATTTTGAAATCATGATTCTGCATGATCTCCTGAGATGGAGTGAGGGAATGGAGGTTTGCAGACATTCCACTGAGGATCTATCACAGGATGGTGACTGATTGGGGTTCGGGGATACTTTGGCCCCTGTGTGACCTTGGTGTGCTGTGTTCCCTGTCTGCAATTTTTCATTGTCATTTGTTTTTAAACTTACTGTTTATTTTCTTGTTGAAAAAGAGCCATGGTGTAAGGGGACTTTTAGTTTTTTATTTTTAAAAAATTAATACTAGGGGGCTTTGCAGGGCCTCGAAATAACCTTGGGGGTCATATGCAGCCCATGGTCTGAACTTTTCACACACCTGATTAAGAAAGTATTGCTCAAGGTAGAACTGAACCCATTATACTACCTCATACAAAAGCCACATTTTGTCCAAACTATGTCCTGGAACCAGCCAAAGGTTTGTTACTACACAGCTGATAAGCAAAGCATGGTCACACTAATTACCAGGCAAAGGAATCAAGGCAGCATGAAGACAGTTGCTTATTTTACTAGCAAGCAAAAACACAAGTCCAGAAGTAAAGTCCAATAAACAAAGTTCACGTCTGGCAAACAGAGTCTAGGTCAGTCCAGCAGAATCCAGGTCAGGCAAACAGAGTCCAGAATAAATAAACACAGTCCAACTCCAACACAGAGATCAGGAACACAATGAGTAATCAGATAGGTTGGATAATCTCTGACAAACCCTGGAGGGCAGTGCTGCAAATTTCTAGATCAGCAGCTAACGCAACTGCTGCTTAACTAATTGCTGTTTCCTATAAATATGCTAAGACCACTTCAAGCCCTCCTTTTGTTGTCTATTTGCTGTAAAAGTAGGTACAGGTTAATTATCCTCTTTTTACTGGATACCATTGATGTAAGTTTACTGGATGAATTTCAATCCATGAGTACCGAGGATGTGGACAAGCTACTTGGTAGGGTGAAGAAGACGACCTGCCCTCTCGATCCTTGCCCTTCATGGCTGGCCATCCAGGGGGGGACTGCCTTGACGGTGTTCCTTAAGGACATCATCAATGCATCCCTCAGAGAAGGGTGTGTTCCATCTTGTTTAAAGGAAGCAGCCGTTAGGCCGCTCCTGAAAAAATCTTCCCTTCACCCCCTGGACATGAACAACTATAGGCCGGTTTCTATGTTACCATTCTTGAGCAAAGTGATCGAGAGGGCAGTTGCGCTTCAACTCCAAGTGGTCTTGGATGAAACCGATTATCTAGACCCATTTCAAACTGGCTTTAGGACGGGATTTGGAGTTGAGACTGCCATGGTTGCCTTAATTGATGACCTGCATCTAAGCATCGACAGGGGTAGCGTGACCCTGTTGGTGCTTTTGGACATCTCAGCAGCTTTCGATACGATAGATCATAGCATCCTCTTGGATCGCCTGAGAGGGTTAGGAATCGGAGGCACTGCGCTCCAGTGGTTCCGGTCCTTCCTCTCGGGCAGGTCCCAGAGGGTGTTGCTCGGGGACAGTTGCTCCAGCAGAAAGGAGCTTACTTGTGGTGTTCCGCAGGGCGCCATCCTGTCCCCAATGCTGTTTAACATCTATATGAAGCCGCTGGGTGAGATTATTCGGAGTTATGGGGCTGGGTGTTATCAGTACGCTGGTGACACCGAGATCTATTTCTCCTTGTCCCGATCGTCGGCCTCGAATTCCAATGGTGTCTCTCCTCTTAATGACTGTCTTAAAGCAGTAATGGGCTGGATGAGGAAAAACAGATTGAGATTAAATCCAGACAAAATGGAGGTGCTCACGGTAGCGGCCCCGAAACCAGGAGTTGGGTTGCAACCTCCAGTCCTGGATGGGGTCACGCTCTCCGTTAAGGACTGTGTTTGCAGTCTGGGGGTGCTCCTTGATTCATCGCTTCAGATGACGAGTCAGGTGAATGCGACAGTCAGGAGTGCCTGTTATCAGCTTCGGCTGATACGCCAGCTGCGCCATTTCCTGGAAGTAAAGGACCTCGAGACTGTGGTGCACGTGCTGGTAACCTCTCGTCTAGATTTCTGCAATGCGCTCTACATGGGGCTGCCCTCATGCTTGGTCCGGAAACTTCAGTTGATACAAAATATGGCAGCCAGAGTGGTCTCGGGAACATCTCAGAGAGACCATATAACTCCAGTGTTAAGATCTCTCCACTGGCTGCCTATCAGTTTCCGGGCCCAGTATAAGGTGTTGGTTATTACCTTTAAAGCCCTAAATGGCTTGGGTCCAACTTATCTCCGGAACCACCTCCTCCCATACAATCCTCCCTGCACACTCCGGTCCTCTGGGAGGAATTTGCTTCAGCCACAAAAATCTAGGCTGTCTGCAACCTCCCAGAGGGCCTTTTCGGTAATCGCCCCCAAATTGTGGAATGACCTGCCGAACGAGATCCGTCAGATAACAACCCTGAGTAGCTTTAAAAAGCACTAAAGACGGATCTCTTTCAGCAGGCCTTTCCTAATTAGATCCCGGCCTCAGGGGATCCTGGCTTCTATTAGTACGCTGGCCATTTATAGTATTTTATAGTATTTATTGTTTTTAATTGTGATTTTATATCAGTTGGTTTTAATTTATAATTGTTTAATATTTTTTATGGGGGAGGGTGGGTGGGGGGTGTTTGGGGATTGTATCTGTATTGTATTTTAATTTTTGTAAGCCACCCCGATTGTTTTAACAGAGGGGCGAGGTATAAATAATAATAATTATTATTATTATTTCCAAATGGGCAAAACCCTCTGCCAGAGCTGGTACTGATAAACCTGTACTATTGTCAGTATAAGAGGCCTGTGGTTCTGAAACATCCTCCTGCTCTGGTCCAGTAGGTCCTGGCATATCCACTGCTTCAGTCTTTGCGTCAGAGTCCATTTCCAAGTTCTGGAAACAGGGCACAAAACAGTTTGAATGTCTGTTTACCACTCTTCCACATTCTATCTCCACACACACACACACACACACACACACACACACATACACACTATGTCACTTCCAGAACTGGAGATTTCCCTTCTCAGCCACAATGGGAGGTGTGTATGTTTGTGTTGTTTTTAACAAAACTTATTGTGGGGACCCGTTCAGCCCATGAAAGTTCCCAGTTTGTTCCTTGGCGGCTTCTGATCAAAGGCTTCCTGTTCCTCAGGACTTCCTTCGTACAGAGTGATCCATACTGTTATGTCCAATCAGAAATAGTTATGCATGATTATGTGACACCCAGAACACCTCTTTGCTGCCCGCCCTCCCCTGCAGAGAGATGAGCAGCATGCTGTTATCTCCAATCACTGATCAGAAGTATTTTGGATTCTGGTTTCTTGCGCCTTGCCCTCCCAATAAGCAGTTCATACAGTCCACCACACACTCAGCTGGTGTTTGCAGGGGCTGGCTGAATGTGAAGTAAGCTTCACTCTGCTGCCCTCAGGAAGTAGGATGGATGAGAAAAGTTGGCTGCACACTCAAATGCCTCCTGGAAGTGGTGGCTAAGTGCAATTTGCACCTCTTCCCCAGATGTAAAAGGAGGAAGATGAGTGAACAATGACCCACAGTCGAAAAGAAAACCAGATGACACTCCATGCTGGTTCATCATCTTTGGCCCTCATATGATTGTTTGACAAGAGTAGTTTTAGATGTTAAAGAGGACATGTTTTCTATTTTCTATACTCACTGGACTTCATTGAGAAGAAGCTGCAAGTGGCAGGTTCCTTTTTCTTTTTGTTTCTCCTCTTGAAGTTATATTTAAATGAAGATGTACAATTAAAAATGCTTATCTTCAAAAATGTGCACAAACATACTTTAATCAATAGATAAATAAGAACAAAAATGCATACATTAAGGGGGAAATGGTTAAAGAATGAATACATTAAGGGCTTGACTACACAGGGGGTAAACATCTGGATGAAAATTGCACTAGTTTGGCCGGGAGCTGTGGTGCATGAAATTTGGACTACCCTGGCCTGGATTTAAGCACCACAGCTGCCAAAGCCTGAATCTGCATTTGGAATTTTAACCATTGTGAAGCAGAAAGATTTGTTTTTAAAGTGTGTTTTAAAATACTTGGCTTCCATTTGAAGTTGTTATACATAGGGCATGACTCTGAGCTCTGCAAAGCCCCAGCATTAGTCCATCTCTCTACAGTCAGAACAGGTGGCTAGCCTGGTGGGCCGAGCTGGCCTTTCTGACTTCAGAGATAGCAACTAGCACCACAGTTTTGCTTTTTTGGTGCACAGTTGTCCACTCTGAGCTCTGAGAAAGCAAAGCCCCAGTGCTAGTAGCTCCCTCTGAAATCAGTGCAACCTACAAGACACTGTAACTTTAAACTGTATACAAGATCTATTTAGAACATAAAATATAATATTTACCATGCAGTCCACTATACAAATATGAAAACCAACAAAACAGTGTTACAATAAGACTGTTAATAAGATTATTACAATTACTGTGTTACTTCACAATTGTTTTAGCTATGTCATTACATCAGTACTATGTTATTACATAAGTAGCAAAAGCTTCAGCTCTATGATGGATTGTACCCAGCAAATTCCAAACCAACTATGCTAAATCAAAACATCTTATCTGTAAGGATTATTTTTGTTGGGACATCTTGTTTGTGGAAGTTATCAAAGGTGCTAAACCAGGGTGTCTTATCTCTAAAGGCTTTCTTGTTGAGATGTCTTGTCTATAAGGATTTCCCTATGGTGCGTCTGGACCTTTTTTTTTTTTCCCCCAAACCGTTTTGGCCACAGAGCCTTCTTCAGGAAATTTTTAATATCTATTAATGATATAATTTTTCGTAAATAAAATTGTTATGAAACAAATTTATTATTTTGCCCTTAACTAAAGCCCAGTTATCTTACCTCTTTGTAGTGTGAAGATGTCACAAACTTTTTTACCTTTATGCTTCTATAGATATTAAACAATAAATATAAAAGTTTAGTTACTTAAGCTTTTTATATTATTATTTTGTATTACTTAACAATAAATTCTAAATTTTAAGTCTCTCCTTCTGTATTGCCTTCCTTCTCTTTTTGCAAGTTCAGCAGGTAGATGGGTTTAGTGCTATGAGCTTTTATGGTGACTCAGTCAGAGTGAAGATTATTTACAACTACTTAGTTAGTTTGACCTTTATCCTACTAAATCAGTATGTCTCTCCTAGGTAGAATCCTATGTATAGGCAGAGATGACTAGTCCTAAAGAAAAAACTGTCAAGTCAAGCTGTTCATTTAGCCCTGAAGGTTTTAATGATTTTAATCTGTGAAGGATTCCCTTTGTAACACTTTCATGGCTATGTTGTGCTTATTGTAGAGTGTTGTTTAAACCATCCCAATAATAAAAAAATCTGAGAGATTCTGGTGTATGTCTAGCTGCAGTGAAATGTTCTATAAGAGGGCTCTCTAGATGTTTATTTTGAATCCTACTTTTATGTTCAGAAATTCTTTTAGGAATCCTTCTTGGTGACTGACCAATGTATAATTTATTACATGGGCATAAGGTGATATAGACAGCATTTTTAGTGGTGCAATTTGAAAATTGTTGCAAAGTGAATTGTTCTTTTGTTTGGAGATGAACATAGGTTCTTATATGAAGGGATTATTGGCAGCAAAGACAGTGTTCATATTTGAAATGTCCTTTTAGTATACATTTATGTTTCTTAAAGGGAGCAAAGTCAGTATGGACCAGTAAATCTTTGATGTTTTTAGTGTCAGGAGTTAGAACTCCATTTTAAAATGGCTAAACAAACTGCAGAGACATGCTGAGTTAAAATACCTGACTCCATGAACTGCCTAGTCTGCCTTAGCTACAGAAGGGGAGTTTTTATTGTTGTATATAAGATCATGTGATTGAGTAAGCCAATGCCCTATGACTGTGTATATGGGAGGGCTCAGAACAGAGCTCACCCTTCTTCCTGTGAATGCTAAGGCCTGTTGAAGCAGTTTCTCCTTGGATTGTAAATACTTGTATAAATTGCAACTGGGTTTGAAGATAAAAGTTCCTCCTGCTTATTTGGACGTTAAATACTCTGTGTGTGAGTATTCTTGGGAGCGGGTTGCTACTGAGTCTACCGAGACAGGCTTTTTGGGCTTTGCTGGGTATTGAGTGGCCTATCATCCCCTGACATTTAGT
This sequence comes from Gambelia wislizenii, assembly GCA_030847615.1. Taxonomy (NCBI): domain Eukaryota; kingdom Metazoa; phylum Chordata; class Lepidosauria; order Squamata; family Crotaphytidae; genus Gambelia; species Gambelia wislizenii. The sequence continues at coordinate 222,966,680 of JAUMIR010000003.1, read as the reverse complement.
GCATCTGAAAGTGATCAATGGTGGATCTGAACAGCCAGGAATTTCCTTTACCAAACACCAATGCTTTTGAATTATTCTCCTGATGTTGTGAGCTGCATGATTGAAGTTTATGGAACTAATAATGCGGGTTTCACTGATTTTTTCTTTTGACTGAAATAAAGTACCCTGGTCTTTAAGATCTCCTTTCCTACAGGCATCCTGAATAATATTCCATGGATAATGTCTACCTAAAAGTGCTAACTGATATTGATCAGCTGCATTTTGGTAATGAAAATTATTGGTCACATTCCTTTTTAGACTCAAGAATTGTGAATAAGTTAAGTTATTTTTTAGTCTTCTGGGGTGACAACTGGTATAATGGAGTAATGTATTACAATTGGTGGGTTTTCTAAAATTATGAACCCCAATCTTGTTATTGTGGATGTATACCATAACATCTAGAAAAAGAATATGCTGCTTATGATAATAACACATGAACTTAATGTGTGTGCTAATCGTGTTAATCCATGTAAAAAAACTTTCTGCTTTGGTGATGTCTGTAAAAAGAATGAAAATATCATCAATAAATCTGGAATATTGAAGAAAATACTTATAATATTTGCTTTTGTCTGGATTAGCAATAAAAGTATTTTCCAAATCAGTCATGTATAAATTGGCTATGCCTGGGGTGACTGCCGACCCCATTGCTACACTTTTAATCTGTAAATAAAATTGTGTTTGAAATCTAAAATTATTATTTTCTAAAATCACGTCTAATATATCTAAAAGAAAATGAATGGGTGGATCTTTGATGGTCCTATTTTCCAGATAATGCTCTATGACTTCTCCTGACTCCTGGTGTGGAATGGAGGTATATAATGCATTTACATCAAGAGTAACCAAATAAGTAGTGGGGGATACTGTGACATGTTCTATTTTGTGGATAAAATGACCAGTGTCTTTAATATAAGAAGCTGGTTTTTGGGAGCCAAAAAATGGTATAGATATTGTGAAAGAGGTTGGGTTAAGGACCCTGATCCTGAAATGATCGGGAGTCCTTGGGGAGGATGACCCTCTTTGTGAATTTTTGGCAGAATATAAAATATGGGGACCCAGGGTTTACCTTCAAGGTTCACTCAGCCTTCCATCCTTTTGTAGGTTGGTAAAATGAGTACCCAGCTTGTGGGGGCAATTAGCTAACACACATTGGAAACTGCTTAATGCAGTGTAGATGTGTAAATTGCTATTGCTGAAAACAATTTGTAAGCTGCTCTGATGGCCTTGTGGCTGAAGAGCGGAGTATAAATAAATAAATAAATAAATAAAAATAAATCTTGAATTAAGAAAGAACCAGTTGTTGAATCAATATACCCCAAAGTGATTGCTTCCTGTACCATTATTCTAATCATGAATTGTATGGAAATTGGGGGGGGTCATTTTCTAATGGTTGGAAGTAATTGGTGTTACTCAATTGTCTATTTATTTCTGAAAAATAATCTTGTTTGTCCAAAAGGACTATAGCTCCCCCTTTGTCAGCTGGTTTTACTACTATTTGAGATAATGATTTCAAAGTACTGTACCCTCTGAAATTTAAATTAAAGCAAGGGCGTTTCAAAGTAGTTTCCATTTTTTCAATATCCCTCAATACCACTTTTTCAAATGTATTTATCTCATCATTATTAATTGGAAGATTGAATTTAGATGGTTTTTTAAATTTGTGTGATTTATGCTGAGTACTATCCCCAAAGAAACTATGAAGTTTTAACTGCCTTACTAACTTAAAAAAGTCAATATGAGTTTGGAAAGCATTGTAATAGGGTGTTGGAACAAATGGCAAGCCTTTATTCAAAATAAAACGTTCATCATTATTAAGTTCATAGGATGATAAATTTACTATTAGGTCTTGGATCTGGATTGGTGAGGCACCAGCTCCTTGGCAGAGAAAGCTAAAAACCTTGTAAAGCTACAAATCCCAGTTTTTGTCCTAAAGCAGCTACCACACCGCAGAAATAATGCAGTTTGACACCACTTTAACTACCATGGCTCAATCCTATGGAATCCTGGGATTTGTAGTCTACTGTGGCACCAGAGCTCTCAGACAGAGATAGCTAAATATCTCAGAGAACTACAGATTCCAGAATTCCATAGCATTGAGCCATGGCAGTTAAAGTGATATCAAACTGCATTATTTCTCCAGTGTGGAAGCAGGCCAAGAGAATTTCTCATCATTTCTTATTACTTTTTCTGAAAATATGGGACAAATCTTTTGAGAGTCTCAAACACTGTATCATGAAAACAATATCTGTTTCTTATGAAGATATAGATCTGAATCCAATGGCTGAGCATAGCTAGATTGAACATGTTGAATCAATGAGATTTATATAATTGTTTATTTAACATTCAACAACTGATTCAATGTGTCTACTTTAGCTGGGACTAGTGATTACATTTAAGCCACAATTATGATTTATGTTTGCCATCGCTTCAAATAACTATAGATATTTATCTTAATTACATTGATTAGGAGGTAAACTATTCTCCTCATCATTCAATAATGTATTTTAGTCATTATCTTAAATCTGCTTTGTTTTTCTTGTGCAGCTGTCTTTTAATTTTTGAGTTTGTGCTTAAGAAAAGAAGGAAATATGTTCCAAACATTTTTACAATGGAGCCTTGGTATCCACTGGGGTTTGGTTCCATGGATACAAAAATCTGTGGATGCTCAAGTCCTACTATGTACAATGGCATAGCAAAATGGTGTCCTTTATATAAAATGGCAAAAAGCAAGGTTTGCTTTTTGGAATTATTATTTTTTAAAAAAAGATTTTCAAGTCCTGTGTAGTTGAATCCATGGATAAAGAATCCATGGATATGGAGGGAAGATTGCATTAAGTGCCTAAAAATTAAAATTTCTTACTCCGCTTTTAGCAATAAGACTGGAAACAAGAACAGTAGGAGCAAACATTGCAGTATATGTAGTGCTTGGCTTTCAAAGTAATGGACCAAAATGATCTCCTTCATTGTTACAACAGACCTCTATGGTACAGACATATTTTCATTTTTACATGCCCCTCCTCCCTGAGAGACAAGCTCCATATTATAGAAAGGATATTTGTCTAACGCCACAATTGGCTTAATGAATTAGGTACAAATGAACCATAGATTTGCTGGATCAGCTTTATTTGCTCATTGATAGTCTGTCATCATTGTGTTCTTTGATGTATCCAGTTGGAAATGCAATTAATTAATTAATTCCCACAATTAATTAGTTCCCTGGTGGAAAATGTAATTAAGTAAGTAAATAAGTAATCCCCATCTTTCTCACCAAGGTGGATTACAGTGTAAAATTAAAACAAAATGCAGTTGAAACATTATGTGATACAAACGTTGTTTAAAAACCAAATTGGCAATTAATTTAAAATATTTTAAACAGTTTAAAATACATATAAAACAAAAAAAATTAAGGTATCGCACAACACTAAATCAGGCATTCTGAAAAGATGAGATGCCATCTGGAATTTACCAGCTTCTGGAGTGGGAAAATGTATATGCAATTTTTTAAAAAAAGATTTTTTCCCCCTAAAATTTTGAGTACATTATGCCATTTTGGTTTTGGCTGTCAGATTTGTCTTATGTGGCAGATGAATCAGAGACCACTGCCACACTGAGGAAATAATGCAGTTTGACACCACTTTAACTACTATGGCTCGATGCTATGGAATTCTGTGATATGTAGTTTTGTGAGATTTTAAGCCATCTGTAAGAGAGCTCTGGTGCCACAACAGACAACAAATCCCAGGATCCCACAGGATGGAGCTATGGTAGTTAAAGCAGAGTAGTACTGCATTATTTCTGCAGTGTGTCAGCAACCAAAGGCTAACAGCCACTGTGGTGTGTCATTGCATATTAATAATGTTATGTATTATGAATCACTTCATGTCATTAATCAAATACTGTCAAACTGTGAAAGCCAGTGCTAGTCCTATTTGGGGATTTCAGAAATCACCTTTGAGTCTTGATTTCACTGAGCTTTTCTAAAGCCCACTTGGATTTTCTTCTCATCTTAGTTTCATATTGCATTAGAATACTTTTGTTTTATTTTCCCCAAACTAAAATTTCCACAATGTTTAAAATACAGTACATCTTTTTGTATCTGTACCTTTATTTACACAATTGTCTAATTTAAACATTTCATTGAAAGATACACAAACATAGGATTGGTGATGCTTTGCTTGAAAAGCAGTACATGTGAAACAGATCTAGGGTCTGAGTAGACCAGAAGCAAAACATGAGTCAATAGTGTGATGCAACAGCCAAAAAAGCCAATGTAATTCTGGGTTGCATCAACAGGAGTATAGTGTCCAGATTAAGAAAAGCAGTAGTGCCACTCTGTTCTGCTTTGGGCAGACCTCACCTGGAATGCTGTGTCCAGTTCTGGCACCAGAATTCAATAACAATATTCACAAGCAGGCACTTGCTCAGAGAATACTGACCAAGGAGATTTTCAGACAGGAATGAAAAAAGCATTCCTGTCCCAGAATCTCCACTCCCACCCCGTCACATCCCTGTCACACCAAAATCACCCACCCCACCGCACTTACCTCCTCTCCCATTTTTCTGGCAGCCTAGGTGTGAACGGAGCTCTAACGGAGCTCCCTTCACTTCCTGGATGGAAATCCTGCAGATTCTTGTGAGAAGACATGAGGTCATGAAGTTCAAAAAGAAAAAGAAAATGAAAATGAAAAAAATGACAGCAATCTCACAAATACACTTTAAAAGGTTGAAGTAACCCAGGGAGGGTCATAAAAAGTGTGTCACTTACCTTTTTTATTATTATTATTATTATTTTATTTAAACAATTTCATAAAATTTACTAAAATAGACTTACAATAACACAAACATATAATAACATTCAGAGACAAAACCCATACATACCATTATCCAAACTACACTAATTTACAGGACAAATTAATTAATAAAACCACCCCAAACAAACGAACAAACAAACAAACTAAAAGGTCTTAAAACCTACTTCCTTACATGAGGTTTTGAACTTGCTTCTTGATTCACTTTAAAGACCTTTCATTACATGTATCATCATAAACCTTCAATCTTAAACTATAATCATTTTTCTTTCTTAATGTTCTTGACCTTTATCACTTACCTGGATGTCCCAATCTCATGCAGATCATCATCATCATCATCATCTCTGGCTTTTCTTCGCAAACGAAGATTCAGGAAGGACTCATCCCACGCTTTCTGCAAGCGCGCTGATGACTAAAAAGACCAATCTGAGATAAACAAATCCGGTTGCAGAAAGCACAGCAGAAGGTCTCCTTGGGTGATGTTTTTGGGTTGTGATTCTTTCTGTGTTGTCGTTTCTCTTGAAGACTTGTTCGTCGTGAGTTCTCAAATAAGGCTGCAGCATTATGGATAGTGTGTCTCCATGCCTCCCGATGTAAGGCCAGGGTGGACCACTGTTGGTGATCAATTTGGCCGAGCCTGAGATGTTGTTTCAGGGAGTCTTTGTATCGCTTTTTTGGAGCGCCCCTCTTACGCTGACCCATGGCGAGTTCACCGTAGAGTAGTATTTTTGGGAGGCGATGATCCTCCATCCTAGAAACGTGCCCTGCCCAGCAAAGCAACGTTCTCAATATCATGGCCTCAATGCTGGTGATCCCTGCTTGCTCAAGGACAGCAACATTCATCACATAGTCAGTCCAGTGTATATTTAGGATTGTGCATAGACAGCACTGATGAAAGCGCTCGAGGAGTCGTAGGTGGTGGCGATAGGTGACCCACGTTTCCGACCCATAAAGGAGGATAGACAGTAGAATGGCTCTATACACACTGATTTTTGTGCTTTGCCTCAGGTGTTTATTGCTCCAGAAGTCTTTCAAATGCAGTATATGCCTTTGCTAATCTGTGATCAATCTCTTTGTCAATCTTGGCATCTGAGGAGATGATGCTTCCCAGGTAGGTGAACTGCTGAACAGACTTGAGCACAGATTTGCCTACGGCAATGTGGGGATGGTGGTGTTCGTCCTGTGGTGCAGGCTGGTAAAGAACTTCTGTTTTCTTCAGGTTGACTTCCAGCCCAAACAGCTCTGCAGCTGTTGCAAAGCAGGATGTTAGGCGCTGCAGAGCTGCTTCTGTGTGGGCAACAAGGGCAGCATCATCAGCGAAGAGCAGCTCAAGGACTAGATAGTTTAGAGTCTTAGTATATATATATAGTTTAGAGTCTTTAGTATATATGCCCCAACTATGCAAGCTGACCCTGTAGAGAAAGACAAATTCTACACAGACCTACGCCAACTCATACAAAAAGTCCCTGTAGAAGATAAAATTATTATCCTTGGTGACTTCAATGCCAGTGTAGGAAAGAACTCCAAAGCCTGGAAAGGTGTCTTAGGCAAGCATGGTGTTGGAAATTGCAATGATAACGGACGCCTCCTGCTAGAGTTCTGTGCAGAACAACAGCTGACTATTACAAACACAATCTTTCAGCAGAAAGATAGTTTGAAGACAACCTGGCTACATCCTTGATCCAAACATTGGCACCTCATTGACTATGTTCTAGTCTGTCAGAGAGACATTCGTGATGTCCGTCATACCCGAGTGATGCCCAGTGCAGAATGCCAAACAAATCATCACCTCGTCAGATGTAAACTAAATCTTTATCTTAAGTTCAAACCTAAGAGCGGTGGCATCTTAAAGAAGAGACTAATAATAATAATAATAATAATAATAATTTATTTATACCCCGCCCCTCTGCTAAAAACAATTGTGGTGGCTTCCAACAATTAAAACATTATAATAATGACTAAAAACACCACCCACTCCACCCTCCCCCATAAAGATATTAAACACTATAAAATTAAAACCATCTAACTAAAAACACATTAAAAACAAATATATGCATGATTTTAAAAAAGCCAGGAGATGCAGCTCCTGAGGCCAGGATCTAATCAGGAAAGGCCTGCCGAAAGAGATCTGTCTTTAGTGCTTTTTTGAAGCAGAAGTGTTCTGGCAGGGACCTCCCAATTACGCTGGGATCTTGCCAGCATAATGGGGTACCTTTTCACTCACAGGAACATCTGTGATAGAAATGGAACAGGGGATTTATTGACAGCTTCTCTCATCAATAAAAAGCAGCACCAGCAGAATGGCAGCAGAACAGGTACATAACGAGGAGGAACTATGTTGTCTGAAAAGGAAGCCCTTTCGCGATCATTCGTGTAACACCAATTTTAACACATCTGATAATCTCCCAAGATGATCAGAGGTCTGGAAATTAACCCTTATTAAGAATGACTGAATGTTTAACTTGGAGATGGCTGAAAGGTGACATAATAGCTATCTTTAAATATCTGAAGAGATGCCATGTAGAATATGGAGGAAGCTTGTTTTCTGCTGCACCAGAGAATAGAAGACCAACCAACGGATTCAAATTACAAGAAAATAAAACCATTAGGAAGAACTTCTTTAGTGTAAGAGATGTTTAACAGTGGAATAGACTGACTCAGAGGATGGTGGATTCTCCAGCTCTGAAGGACTTTAAACAGAGGCCTTCAAGACCAGCAAAATGTTATTTTCACCCCTAGTACTTATTAGAATTGTCCCATTTGATGATTTCAATGGCTACAGTAAATGTAGGACTAATGCTGGATTTAGCCCCAGGTTTGAAGTCACTCTTGTTACAAAATGGCCACAGTGCGAGGAGTGCATTTTAATGGTGGGTGAGGGTCATTTCACTGACATTCATCCCCGTATAACAATGTTTCTTATCATTCTGGGGTTGTGGTCACAGAGCTCTTTGACAAACTGATTAAAGTTATGAGCCCACTCCCAAGAATAATGGAGTTAAATGTTTCAAAGTAAGAGGTAGGAAATTGAAATAGTAGTAGTGGCGGCAGCGGCAGTGGTAGTAGCAGTAGTACACAACAATTTTATGCCACACTTTCTTTAATTTGTGGAAATAATGGTAGCCCACAAATTAAATATAGTTTAGTTATATATTTATAACTATATTAAATCATGCAAAAGTTTGGTATTAAAATGGAAATAAATTATCAATTTAAAAACAATATAACAATTAAAATATAAATAAAAAAGCAGTTTTAAAACAGTGCAATTTAAAAATTGCATACTCTAAGAAGACTTCATTTTAAAACTTTCAGTTCTCAAAAGCCTGACAGAAGAAAAGTTTTTGTCTGTCAATGGAACAACAGCATTACTGCAAATGGAATTTCCTTATTATTTTCTTAATAAGGTAATTCCAGAGCCTAGGAGCAGGCACCAAGAAGGCTCTATCTCATATCTCCACCAGCTATGCCTGTGAAAGTGGTGAGAATGAGAGAAGGGATTTTCCCCAGGATCTTGGTGCCTAGGTACTGTATGGGGACAGACAGCCTGTTAGCCTGAATCTTAGCCATATAAAACTTTATAGATCATAACCAGCACTTTGAAATGAGCCCCCAAACTATTGGGCTTGTAGAAAGGGAGTTGTATAGCCCTGTAACCAGAACCAGTTAACAATCTGGTGGCAGCTTTTTGTACCAGCTCAAGTTTCTGAACACTCTTTAAAGGCAACCCTACAGAGTGTATTACAGCAATTTAAACAGGATGTAACTAAGGAGATTATCAGACAGGAATGAAAAAAGCGCTCCTGTCCCACAATCTCCTCTCCCACCCCTGTCCCGAAACAACATCAAAACATTTCAGACCTACCTTTAGAAGCATCTGCAGGGCAGCCCAGGAATGAATGGAGTGCTAATGGAGCTCCTTTCACTTCCTGGAGTGAAATCCTGGCCATTCTCGCGAGAAGACAAGAGGGTGGGAAATTCAAAAAATGAAAAGGAAAATACACTAAAAACAAGTGACAGAAAGCACAAAATCACACCTAAAACATTACAAAGTTGGGAGTGTACAAAAAGGTTAGTCACATAGTTGTCACAATCTCACCAGGAAGCGTTCTGGCAGGGACCTCCAATTAACACTGGGATCATGTTAGCAAAACGGGCACCTTTCCACTCTTTGTCAAATCTATGACAGCAATGGAATGGGAGATGTATTGACAGTTTCTCCCATCAATAAAAAGCAACACCAGCAGAACAACAGCAGAACGGATGCAGTATGAGAGGGAAATGACGTCGTCTGAAAAGGAAGCCCTTTAGTGATCTCCTGGCATAGTGATAATGCTGTATTCAGTCCATCTAATAGTCTCCTAAGGCATGTGTCTCTATGGCCAGACCTGATGTCTCCAGAAATTAGTGCAGCTGGAGCACTATCTTTAAGTGTAAAAAAGAATTCCTGGACACTACAGAAACTTAGACTTCCTGGCTCAAAGTTGAGTCCAGGAGTACACACAAACTATAAACCTATATCTTCATTGGAATGTAACCCCATTCAGCATTTGTTGGCTGAATTCCTATCCCCTGATCAACTGATCAGGGCCACCTTTGTCTTGTCTGGATTAAGCTGAAATTTGTTCATCCTCATCCAATCCATTACTGATGTCAGACACTGGTTTAGAACTGAAACAGCTTCCTCGGGAAAAGACGGAAAGGAGGGATATAGTTGGATGTCATCAGCATACTAGTGCCTGACACTGAAACCTAGACCTCCAGATAACTTCTCCCAATGGTTTCATGTAAAAAATGAATAGCATGGTGTGGGGCAAAACAAAGATCTGAGTGACTGAGGAGTCAAACAGAAAGCCCTCATTACCACCTTCTGGGCTCACCTCTTTGGGAGGGACTGGAGCCACAATAAAACAGTGCCTCCAAGTCCCATCCCAACAAGGAGGCTCAGAAGGAAACAACAGTCAATAGTATCCAAAACTGCTAAGAGGTCTAGCAGAACAAAGACACACTTCCCCTGTCCATTTCCCAGTGATTTCTTTGTGCCTGCTTCATGGACCACCTAAAGATAAGATATCAACCCCCTATTGGTCCATGAGCCACAAGTTCAGAATTCCTCCTTAGTAACCTATTTTCAGATTAGGCCATTGCAGTGCCCTCTGTACAGTGAGAATTTCAGAATCTGCTGTGGAATATCAAGGATTTAAGTGCTATATTGTACTGGCTTTTCTTGACTTCTAGTTAGTTTCAAGGCCCAGCAGAAAGTTATGATATTGATTTTAAGTCCATAAATACAAGGAGGCAATATACGATATGTCAAGGACCACCTGCTTTCCTCTATGTCCCCAGTCACTCAGGAAACTTTTAGACTTTTTGTATCTACCTACCTCATTAGAGGTACAGAAGATGGTCCTGTAGTGACACCCAGACTTTTCATTATCTGTCATTTAAAGGTTAATACAGCACATGAAGTATATTCTTTTCAAGCAAGCCATTGAAGAGCCCAATAAGAACATAAAATACAGTGCATTTTCATGTTTCTTCCAATTCTACCTGCATTCTCATCCCATTTCTTGTTTGTAATAGATTGCGAGGCATTCCCCACTTCCTGCACAGGAACCCATGCACATTTTCCACATTCATTTTTCCTAATATATGTATGCAGTTGTATGTGCTTTGTTCCCATTGACTAATGTATGTCTGTGTCCATTTTTTTTAATTTGAAGAGAATTTCAGGCATTTGTTAAAATTTACAAAACATATGATTTTGTGCATATTTTCTTCAGAATTTTCCAGAAGCCTCACAAATGTGTGAATTTGCAAGGTGCAATTTGTTTTGCAACAAGCTTTGGGATGTGTGAAATTGATATTTTGGTGATAATCTCAACTCGAACAAATAATAATAATAATAATAATAATAATAATAATATACATTCCTAGAGACAATCAGGTAGTTGTATTCACTCCCTGCTGCTTATTTTTAAAGTCTGCCATTCATTGCTCTAATTCGGCTTAGAATGCTGTGAGGTTTCTATATGGACATGTTATTATGATTTTTTTAAAAAATAAAAATACCTTTTTATCTGAGATCTGCCTTGTGTGTCAGCTTTTGATGGGAGAGCTAAAACCATTTAAGCAGTTTTTAGATGAAACAGATGGAATATCTTGATTAATAAAGACATATCTGCTGGCAATTATCAAAATACTGGAATCAGATATCACTGGGGATTTCCTCTGTCTTTTCCTCTGGCCTGAGTAATTGTTATGATTTTGCTAAGCATGCATATACAGGAATGTATGAAAGGCTTAAGGCCACCAATGGAATTAAAGACCTCCTGCAGAAAATTCTCCAGTAAAGGGAAACAAAACAATGTCTTTTGCAATTATCTTTGTCAACTGTTGCTACTAGTTCACAGAGATCAGATTTCTAGCCTGGTGGAATGCAAGGCTCTCTCAGTGCTGGTAATGGGTTGAAGGTGAGTCCTTCTTCCTTGGCTCTGCAATAGGAGATTGACAGCTCCTGGGTGCAACTCTGCACCTGGCCATAGACTTGCTCTGAAAATGCATCCAGTTACCATCTAGGTTCTGTTGTGAAGTCATGGAAGAAGGAGCAGACTTCACTCCTGCAGGCAAGGTCAAAGTTTACCTGGCTATGAGTTGGCAGCTGGACAGTACCTAGGCACACACCCACAGCCAATCAGTAGCTATGGAGAGCTGTGCCCAGGATCCATCTGACTGCCATTGGACAGCCAGGACAAAGGTGTTGCACAAGGAGGTATTGGAAACTGCCTTTCACAACACTCCCAAAAGTACAGTACTTACATTGGCAAAACAGGGGTATACAGCAGCATAAGTCACCAAAAGGATACTAGACGAAGTCATGTTTTATAGATGAAGTGTTGCTTCAAAACGATCTAAAAATGTGGTCAACTAACAATTCCAAAGGAAGGAAAACACCATCACTCACTAGTGAAGCACATGCTGTAAGGTCCCATTTTCAATTCCTGGCATCACCAGTAGGGATGGGATCAAGGGCCTGTCTACACTGCAGAAATACAGCAGTTTGACACCACTTTAGCCTATGGAATCCTGGTATATGTAGTTTTGTGAGGTATTTAGTCTTTTCTCTCAGAGAACTCTGGTTCCTCAACAAACTACAAATTCCAGGATTCTGTAAGATAGAGCTATGGTGGATAAAGTGGTGGAAAATGCTGTATTTCTGCAGTGTAGATAGGACCAAAGAAAGGTTTTTATCTGGAATGTATGGAACTCTACTGCCACTCAATGTAGATCAGTTATGAGAAACATGCAGCCCTCTAGGTGTTGGACTGCAGACCCCAGCAATCCTAGCCAGCAATCCTAACCTAGCCAATGGTGAAAAATACTAGGAGTTGCAGTCTAGCAACATCTGGAAGGTTGCACCCTGATACAGATGATATTGAGCAAGCATAGAAGCTGAAAAACACATATTCTAAATCATCACAAAAAGGAGACTGATCTACGTGTGCTTTTTTTGATGGTCTGAATTTATTCTTTAAAATGCCGAACACATTTTGGCCTGTACATAAATTGCTTGGCCTTCTTCAGAGGCTACAATGCCAGTCTTCTTTTTCTGCTAGCAGATGAATGTGAATTCATCACACAGAAATATTATTTTCTGCACAGAAAATGTTTTTTCTTGTTCAGAAAATGTTGTTGTTTTTTCTATACCAAACCGACCACTAGAGAATTTTGTACAGAATAGGTCCTGAATTGTGAAAAGTCCTAATGTGTGTGTGTGTGTTTTGCCCCAATAAGCTTCATGTGCCCGCTAGAAGACATGGCACCGACAGGATTTACTCATGTTTGCATTCACCTAAATTTGCCACTGCCCTTATTTTTTTAAAAAAATAAACACCGATGTCCAAGGTGTGATTGAGTTATTTTTTTCACTTGAACGCAAAAGAAAAAAAAAAAACAACAAACAAACAAAAAACCAATGCCCTGTTTTCTCACCTTAGTGCTTGTCTGCAAAAATCCAACATGGCAGCAGTGGGCCCTTGCCTTGCTAGCGAGCTCTGCCCCCTGCGCTCACCTGGCCAATCAGGTTTGTGCTTCCTCTCATTTAGGCAAGCAAATCAGATCAACTTGCTTGTTCTAACAAGCAGAAATGTGCACCCCCTTGTTTTTTTGTTTTGTTTTGTTTTGTTTTAAGAGGGGGAAAGCCAAAGGCTTTTCTGGCAAGGTTTTTTGGCCTTTTTTGTCCCCCTCCTTCACAATGCGGTGAAATCACATGGAATGCCATTAAGCCAGGTAGGGGGCTGTTTACACAACAAAAATGTCATGAGATGACCTTGTGATGAACCCTGGTTTTTCACACGTTCATCGTGAAGTTCTTGAGCTTTTCAGAAGGGGGGGGCATCATATATTCTCCAAGGAGTATGACTTTCCATCCCTCAGTTTGTCCTGTGTTTTAAAAAAAGTTTCAGGAGGTTGCAGAAAATCAGATATGTGAACAGGTCAGGACAAAATATCTCAGGAGTAGGTGATGGCTGGAAATTGAGGTGGGCAGGGGTGGGCTCAGAGTTCAGAGAAGGAGGGCTCAATCACCCATTCAATAGATTCAGCCTCACCTTCCCTCCTGGCTGCACTGAGGTTTGTGTTTGCCTGTGCTGTAAGTCAACCTGTACAATGGATTGTTACATTGCAGACCCTTTAGCTCCAAGAAAGCCTGTCTGTTTCTCCACCACCACCCCTCACAAGCTGAAAGCAAAGCCACTTCTCCTGGGAGCATGAAGCTTTGTGTGTGTGTGTGTATGTGTGTGCCACTCCAAGAAAGCCTATCCATTTCTCCAACACCCCCCTCACCAGCTGAAAGCAAAGCCACCCCTCCCAGGAACACAAAACCACCCAAAACTTTGTGTGTATGTTGTGGGCTCTTAAAGACAAACAAATTTATTCAGCATTAGCATCTGTGGATTAATGGAACTGGAGACCCAAGGCAAGCCCACCAGGGGATTTTTTAAAAAGGAATTGTGCAGAGGGGGTTGCCTTCGCCTTCCTTCTCTGACCAATGCAGACATTTGAGCAAACAATAGCATCACTCACAGAAAACTCCACAGGAAATACCTCACCGAGGCTGTGAAAAAAGAGTGATCACATCCTTGACTGACAGCTAAAAAATATGTATATGCTGGAACCTTTTCCCGTGTAAACAAACAAACAAACAAAAAACAGGATACAAATCTCTTGATCTTGCTTTTGTCACGGAAATGGTTGTTGTGTAAACAACAATCCCAGGATATTGTTCATCCAGGGACAAATTGTGTAAACAACAAGGGATGAACTCGGGATCAGGAAATCCCATTTCTCTCTGTGATAAAAACTGTCGTGTAACTGACGCCTAGGATTATTCTTGCATTCCATGAGTTTTTTCACCATTTGGACAACCCCTTTGAGAAGAATTTTACCCCTAATAGGCTCTGCAATACAAGATGGTGCTACAGTATCTTTAAAGACCACCCTGTTTCTGCTGAACTAATGCCATCAAAGAAGAATCTGCCACATTGCACGGCACATCTCACTGTTTGGAAGTTTACTGTAATATTTACTCAGATATCAAATATTTGAAAAATTCTGTATGTCTCCCCTTTATCATTGGTATAAGGGAGCCAAATGTGTTTACATCTGAAGGTCTATGTTATGGTGATATGAAGTTATGTAGATGTAAAGGTGCACAAAATCATTCATTTTACATGACAGGTCGATTCATTCATTCTCACCTGCTTAGGATTACTTGAGAGAGGGGTCCCAGAGTTTGGAAAAGTTATTGTGTAGGATTACTACTTTGCAATAAGTCACTATACAACTACAACTACCTAGCCAATTTCCCCTACCACTTACCAAGCTGATCCAGGGAGTCTAGGAGCTATATTCCCAAATAGTAACTTTTCTAGGTTTCTGGGTATCTATCAATGTATGTCTTTGACCTGAATGTATATAATATTTTCTCAACAACATTTGTGCGTTTGAAACTGCAGAGGGAAAAATGCTTCTGAAACTTTTCTTTAAGCTGGGTCACCTTCATGCCAGAAGACCATTTTTCCTCCACACTATTTTGCTCAGCCAAGGACTGGCATTTTCAGTTTGTGAATAGTAATAAAAATAGTTTTATTGATCACCAGAAAGCCTTTTACTCCTGTCATAGCATATGCAAATTGCAGCTCTGAATTGTGATGCCTTTGATATGTCTTTCAGCTTCCCAGACTAGAATGCTTTAAAATATCTTCTGCAAGAATCAATAACAGAAGGAAAAATTACCAAAAAACTAGGTAAATAGGATGTCACAAATAAACAACACTTGAAGAAAAGCCTTCCTTTTACTCAGCATAGGATGCTGTGGAGGTGCTCAAGATGGGCTGTTTGATGGATTGGGGATTGGCAAAGGTAGCAGTGGTATAGTAAGAGTTTTAGAACGCCATTTGAGTCTTTTTCAGGCAGCAAAATTTCTTGTGCTAGCACTATCAATGATTCCACTGCTGCTGCCATTCCCAATCTGTTCAGTCCTGTAATAAAGTGCACTGTGTCCTATGTAAAATGACTTTATCACAGTGAAAAGAAAATTTCTAAAATTACTCATTGCTTCCTTTGACTAAAAAATGGTGATTGTAGTGTGTGTGGGGGGGGAGTCTTGCCCACACTCCAGTATGTTTAGTAGTTTAGCTTCAACTTTACCCCACCAGCCAGTAGTTGAACAAATGGTCAACTGGCTCCCCCTTTTCCTCCTTCCTTTTCTTTTTATCCAACCTGGGCATGTGCCCTTCATCACCATCCGGCTTAAGAAGCAAGGGGGGATTATCGCTTTCCCGGTGGACCAGTTTGCAGCCCGATTGTTGCCTGTCTCCTTCCCGGCCTGCCTTGCTGCTGGGAAGGGCAGGAAAGAGCGGGCCAATAGGGGTGGGCCTGCCCTGCCTTGATTGGCTCCTGCAAAGGAGGAGGCAGGTCATCTGGCCGCACTTTCCAGCATGGACGGATGATGAGGGGGCATGCAATGGAGCTGGTACATAAGCCAGCTCCAGTGCAGACCCCCTCAGTTGGCTCATTGGAGCTGAAGATCTGCCCACCCTCCCTTTATATTATCTTTTTTTCATTTATTTGTTGCAATTTGTGGGACGGATTTGTGGGGCGGCATGGGTCTTGATCCAGGTAAAGGGGGGTTCTCCATCAAGTTGAAGTTTATGTTCAAGTTCACAGAGATCCCCCTTCCTTATTGTTAATTAACACCTTGTTTGCAGGGGAGGAGAGAGTGTCAGGCAGGAGAGTTTGGCCAACAGCTCTCTCCTCCAGGTTGGTCAGAAGTGTCCAGTGAGAGGCCATTGACCAACATTGGGTTTGGCAACAATGAGATCATGACCCATGCATGAATGCCAACCATTTTTGTAGCCATCTGCAAGTTGCGGCCTTTTATTGCCAATACTACTAACCTGTACTTAACCAATTTTCTTTATTTTGTACTCAATACAATTTGTTTATTCAAACTTGAGTGTATTAGTCTTCTTTAGAGGAGGGGAGCAGGGGATGTATGGTCTGGGTCCACAAGTACACATCCACATAATACCCATTCAAGATTCTCCCTCTTGTCTTCCTGTCCAAATGGGTCCCTGGGGAATCCTTATGATCAGTGAAAGTGGCAGACGATCCGATCCCATCATCCTCATCTGCTCTTCCCTGTCCCGTGCCCTACTGGGACCCTTCACTGCCTGGATCCCTTTCGCTATTCTCCTATGTTCCCATCAAGGGAGTTCTGGGACATGCATAGCTGCCCTCCAATAAATGTTCCTGTCCCATCCTCAGAGGACTCACCTGATGATCCACTGCTGCCTGAATCCTCCTTGTTGCTGGACCTCCAGCACCTCTTGGTCCTTCCCCTTTTCTTTTCACTTACTTACCCTCTCAACACATAATGTCTCAGCCTCAGAGTCAGAAATACTTTTGCTGCTGCTGCTGCTTGATGGCGAAAGCAGCCTCTGCCAGCCTGGTGACATCTTCCCCAGTGGGTGCTGCTGGGTCCCTACTTTGCTGTCTCAAGATCCCATGCCAGGTGAAGCAACTGCTTCTGTTGCTTGGGACTTGTGACAGATGGCTAGAGGAGTGAATGAGGACAGTGGGCTCCAGGGGCCAATCCTCTGTGAGGAGGTGGAAAGAGGAGGGGCTTCTGGAAAATTAAGAGAGAGAGTGAAGGAAAAGGAGCAGTTCAGTTTAAGCTGAGGCTTGGAGAATGGGAGTTCTTCATCTTGAGCAGGGTAGAGAGAGTGAGAGTTTAAGCTGTGTGCTGGAGGGAGTAGACAGAGAGGGAGAGTGAATGTATGTGCAGGCCAAAGAGTGAATGTATGTGCAGGCCAAATGATTTGTTTATGCAGTTATATTTTATACTTTACCAATAAGTGTTCTTTATATTAATTCAAAACGTGCAGCCTGGCATGAGTTACTCTCAGACCACTAGGCACAGCCCTTAAGATACATCCATACGGAAGTACTTGTGCTATACCACTGGGAAACCATAGTTCGGCTGTGATGTGGTGGTGAGGCCTCACAAAAGTAGTGGCAATGGTGGGATAGGAACGGTCCCTGTGCCACTAGGAAGGCACCTGGCATCACAGGACTCCATCTGTTTGACCTCCTCTACCTGTTTCTCTAGAGTCTGGGACAGGCCTGCAAATGTCAATGTTGGTGGTACTCCTTTCCTGCCAGCTCAGTCTAGGATTTCAGTGCCTGGCTGGCCTGCCCTGACATTCTTGGCAATGGCTCTTGCACTGTCTTCTGCATCTTCCTGGGTGGCATTGCTCTGACTGACCTGCAAGCAAGAAAAAGATGAACAACATGCATGTACCAACCTCTCCTGCAGTTAATGACATGCACACACAGTGATAACAGGTATTTTCTGGATGCGGTGAGAAAGATTACCTGTTAGTGTATTCCTGCACTAGTGTTAGATCATGCAGTCATGCACATACTGTACTGAGATGCACCACCTATCTGCTGCACCAGTTGGAGCCCTAGGAACTTAGCCCAAGGTATACCAGCCAACCCTCTGCCTAGACCAGTTGACAACCAATTTAAAGTTATTGTTGTTATTATTTATAAACACACACATACATATTGGTAGAAAGGCTGGAACCAGCCTTGGTAGCTCCCAACAATCCCCAAGCCAGGAAACGCCAGAAAGGATAGTGAAAGGGGAAGAGAAGCTGCCTGAGTAATATACTTGATGATGATGATGATGATGATGATGATAATTATAATAATAAGTTATTTATTACCTGCCTCTCTCCTCAGAATTGGGGTGGGGTACAATATATGATTGATATTCCAAATAATTTTGAGATACTATTATGATGGTCAATTTCATTGCTCCCAGACTATGGAACTCCCTTCCATGGGAGGTCCAGTTGGCCCCCTCCCTGCTCTCTCTTCATCAGCAAGTAAAGATGTCTTTATTTAGCCAGGCATTTGAAACATGAATTTTAATTGGTGTGCTGCTTTTAATGTTGTATTTTTCTTATCAATATTACATTTTTAATCCATATTCTGTTTTTTACTCATATTTTAATAATGGTGATAATTTAATTCTTTTTCAACTTTTCTAACTTGTAATGTTTTAGTTCTATTTTTTAAAAAAAATTACTGTAAGCCACCTTGAATCCCATCTTGGGAGAAAGGTGGGATATAAATCCAATAAATAGATCAATAGATAGATAGATAGATAGATAGATAGATATTGTTATGTGCAACATCTGGCTGGTACCTATCATTGTACTTCTAGTAAGATCTAGTTTGAGTGGGTACATGTCATGATTTCATTTTGCTTAACACTTGCTGTCTCTTTGCCTCTTTGCTTTTTGCTCTGTGTAAAGGTACAGAGAAACTCTGATTAGACTTTACCTTTTTCAGTACTTTTGTCTGTGTTAAAGAACTTTATCAGACAAGACAAAAATTGTGTCATTACGATGTAATAATAACATAACGGGCTGAAATTATCAGACAATGTTGCCCTCCTCTGATGGCTAGTCTGTGCGCCAGCTGTGAATAAGGCATCACTTTTAATTGACGGGTTAAGCTGTCAATAGTTTTTTAATATCACTGTTTTCGCTATATTAAGGAGCATGTGACACCAAGTTGCACTGTAATCACAAGAATACAGCATGAATGGGTGGTCCTCTTTCCCTCCATTTCCGTTGACACTGAGAAAACCTCCAGGTGACAATGTGAAAACCATCAGACACTCTTTTTATGAATTGTCCCATATTGCTGGCAAGTTTTTATGTTTGTTCCAGGGCTTATCTGTGTATTTAATTTGCTATTTTTAGTGTTTTTACGTGAACTCCTGTCTTCTCATGAGAACCACTGAGAGCTCGCACCCCAGCTAACTTGAATGTAAATGGACATTACAGCATTATTAGAAGGCAATGCAAAAACAAGTGCTATTGTAGCAGGATCTTTAATCCCGTTCTTAAAATGTGAGTGGTGGTTGCCTGATAATTTCAGTTATAATGCCACAATGATTCCACCTTCCTTACTCACATTATTACAATGTTTTAACATGCTAGACTAATAATATCCACAGACTTCATGATCTGCAAAGGGGTGGAGAAACAAGAGCATAACTTTCTCTTCAACAGTTCCTGTTCCTGTGCCACATGACTGGCTGATCCACACTAGGAACAATGAAAGTGATGATGCTGTAACACACATCTGCTCTAAGGATACATTCACAGAACAGTGGCAGACATGAGTTATTTCATGGAATGTCCATTTTGGCCTTTATTTTAGCACAAGGTTAGATTGATTTCTAACTAAACTGCCAATATTGTTCAACTGTTCATTAAATGTTTGCTGTGATTATTAATTGGCTTGTTAAAAAGGGGGAGAAATAGGAACACACTTCTGTGCCTTCAGGCTATTCTCTTTCCAATTAAGAATAAGCATTTAATCTCTAGTACTCTTTTATGAGGCAGTTTAATGTGAAAATATAAGTTACACTAAGATGAGTGTGATAGAGTTACACCATTCCCTGAAAGAGCCAAGAGCTAGCCTGAGGGAAAGCCTTTTAAACTCCCCTTTCTACTGTACAATTCTATTTCCTGTGAACATCCAATGGTACAATATTTGCCACAGTGCATCTGGCCTGAGGTATCCAGAAACATGCTTGTTTTTTTTCCCCTGAGTGGTATTTAAACCTGGAAAAAAAGATACTATTCCAGCATCAAATGAGAATGACTCATTAGGCACCTTTGCTTTACTAGCAGGATGACTGACTGCATTTGAAGCTAGACTAAAGCTTTATTGCTTGCTGTACTTGAAGCCAGGGGAGGAGGGAACCTACAGCAGCTGTTAGAAAAGAAAGAAAAGCCATGCCAGATTTAGAACACTGAAATAAAAATCTGAACAGACAGAAAAACAGAGCAATTTTTTCCTCCTGCGACAGCAGATATTGTGTGGGAAAATAATCTGCTTAACTCAATGTGGAATTAAGGAGTTTCTGTTTATTCTGAGATAGTCAGCATATCTTTAAAACTGTGCATCTGAGAAGAGTAATGAAACAAGGCAGATTTTCCCAGCAGGAACAGAAGTAAGAATGAGAAATTGGTTAGATTTCTGGGGGAGGGTGTTTGTGTGGGTTTGTACTTACTTTTAACACTCAGAGGTCAGCAGTTTTTCTATGTGAGTTATTTGTAGGGATGCCAGGTTGTCATCCAAAGAACATTTTTTATACCTTCTTGTGCCCTCATCTAGAAGAACAAGGGGGCTAGATAACTAGAACAGCCAACTTTATTAACAAAGAGATATAAATATTCCCTGGGGTTTGTTTCCAGGAGCCCCCGTGGATACCAAAATCTGTGAATACTCAAGTCCCATTATATGCAATGGCATACTGAAATGGTGTCCCTTATATAAGATGGCAAAATCAAGGTTTGGTTTTTGGATTATTATTTTTAAAGAATATTTTCAAGCTGTGAATACTTAAATCTGTGGATATGGAGGGACAACTGTATAGCATACTCAACAGTGTGGGAACTGGCTGTTAGCTGGGAGAGTTTAACTGTGCTCTGAACCATTACTTCAGATGTTGAGATAGACATCTTCAAACTTCAAACTACAGTTTTAGGTGCATGATCTTGGCATAGATGCAGAACAGAATGGATGGAAAACTTGCTTCCAAACTAATTGAAGTCCATAGATTAACAAAATCTGGCTTGTGCCTCTCCATGTCTCATCTTCATACTATCTAGTAAGAGCTAGCTCTACTCAGCCCTGAATGACCAGATGTAAGGGTATTACAGTGAGAGGTGAAGAAAAGAGTCTAGAGAATTGTGTTGCCTATTATAGTATTCTATATCCTACCCCCATGCAGATGGGATTTGCACCCAATCTTTCCACTGTTGACCCACCTTTCTCCAGAAGTGCACTACAATGTATTCTTTCCTTGATTTTGACCACCCTGTTGCCACAGCCCACAGATCCCCCTGTTTCCATGGAGCCATCCTAAAAAGGTAGTAATTGCATCTCTTTTAACTGTATATAACTGGAACATATCCCTTTTCATCTGCACCTGATGGTGGGCCTGTGGAAAACCCATAAGTTCGAGTTTATTAAAGATGAAAAGAAATCCATCTTCTGTGAAACTGTGACAGTGTTCTTGCATTATTTACTTTGAGTAGTAAAAGACCTTTACTATTTTTGAAACTTGCTTCTGATATATTGATCAAGCCGAAAAGAGGGAAAGGGGAGGGTGGAGCAGCCTTAAATAGATCCTCAGCTCGCCCTGCCCCCTTTCCTGACGCTGGCGCAAGCACACCTAGCGTCCCAGGAGCTGGTCTACACCCTTCGTGGCAGGCAAATGCCGCTCCCCCCTCCCACAGGCTATGCCTGATGAGGAGGAACCAGGGAAATATCAACTTAACAGTTATCTGTGCTTCAATATGGTGGAAGATCTATCATTTCAACATCCCATAAGATATCATCCACCCTCAAGCCTTCTGTGTCTCTTTACTTTTTACTATTTGCTCTTCACCTTTAAAATTTTGTTGTTCTAAACTTAAGAATAAATTGTAAAAAAAAATAATAATAATAACAAAAAAAATACTATATCACCTTGCTGCATTCTTATTCCCCTTCCCAACATGTAAAGTAAAAAGCAGTTTTCCTACCATCAAGATCAACTGTATACATCAACATTCACTCTAGGTTTTCTTTTGAAATGCAAGTATCATTTATATGTCTTACATATTTTAGCAGTGGATTGTGCCCTAAGATACCATTTTTTTTATCACTAAGGAAAAGCAAAAGCTTTTACCCAAACTGTTTGTGTATGGGATCTGGAGAAACAAAGACCCATGCTTACTGGGGACATACAATGTTCATCTGATCAATGATGCCTGAGATATCTCCCCTACCTACAACAGCTTCTCCAGTAACTTCAATGTAAAATACCAATCCAAATAAAAGAATATGACTGTTTTTAATGAATATATGGTCATTTCTAAACCAAGATGATGCCATCTTTAAAAAACAAAACAAAATCCATTTGGCTCACTTACTTTTGCTTTTGATTTCAGTATTCTTGAAAAATAGTGTTGTTTTCTGTGCTTTCAAATGCCCACAAGCATCTTCTCAGTTTTTTGTCTAAAATATATATAAAATATTCATTCTCATTGGATGTACAGATTTTGACATGAGATCTAACCCCCTTTTGACTCTGCCCTAGTTATATCCTTATCTGTTATTCTGTGCTACTTCACATTTAATCAATGCTTCTTTCTATAGGAACAGTAGATATTCTGCTTCCAAATCCCACAACACACACACACACACACACACATACACACACTGAAATCCTCATCTAGAAACATAAGAAAATCTCTTACACTGAACCAGGCCATTGGTCTATCCTAGATCAATAATGATTACATTGTCTGCTAATTTTCTGGGTTTGCAGGTAGGCACTTGCCCTGCCCTGTCCAGAGATTGGGAGGACTGAACATGGGGCCTTTGGCATGCAAATTATGGGCTGTGTTTCTGAGTGACACCATTGTCTTCCTAGCTTTCATGACTTTTTAATATTAGCATTAAGAGTGTGCTAGGTGCTGAACCTCTATATTGCATCTCACTCTGTCTTAAAAGAACACTGATAGAAGCCTAAAAGAGGAGAGCGACCAGTGAAATGGACCTGATAAAATTTACTGCAAGAAGTGATGCCAACTTTTTATCAATGAGCCTTTTAAGCAGGCTCTGGGGAGAGCAATTTGTACGGAAGCTGGCAGCATTCATGAGTCTGTTTCAATTCTCTTTTAAATAACTGCTGCCACTTTTCACTGATCTCAACTGAATGCTATCTGGTTCCTATAGGTCACCTAATTACCCTAATCATTAACCTTTAAGAGTGCATAGGCTATGGTGATCAATGCCACCCTTGCTGTGTTGCCTCCTCTAATGAGTCCATGTCAGAAAAAGAACTCTATGACCTCCCTCTGGTGATGTTTTTTTTTTTTCAAAAAAAAAACCAGCTTTTTCTTCTTTAACATTCTTCTTCTTAGAAGACAGAAGATGGCAGATGCCACAAGTCAGCTTATTAAAACTAAAAGATATAACTTACAAAAAGATGTATTGCAAGAAATGTATGGCATTCTCTGAATCATGTTAGGATTTAAAAGCAATGGTAGGGTGAGGTTAATTGTTTTTGCCTCCTCCAGGGAACTTAATGGAAAATGAATCTACAGGATTTCTACAGTTTCCAGTAGAGCTGTTGGCCAAGAGGGGGCATGGAGAACCCATTCAAAAGACACATGGGATCAGCCCCCACCCTTGCAATTAGCTCATTTGTCTGTTCAATCTTATACATGTAAACTTGGATCTTAGTCCCATACATTTAAATGGTGCTTCCTGTCAAGTAAGTGTACATGGAACATACATGCATGGGAGATTTGGTCCCTCCAAAAGCAAATGAGCAAATGCCAGCTTCAGAAGAGTGGTATTCTTCAGAAATACAGTAGGGGCAGAAAAGGTTAAATTTCTTTTCCTGCTTTGTGCTGCATTACTAATAATTATCACAAACACACACAAACACACACACACAATGCCACCCAGAGAGCTTAAGATATAGAGAAGGATATAAATATTTTAAATAAAGAAATATGCATAATAAGATTTTTTTCTTTTTGCATTTTTATTGCATGTTATTAAAAAAAGAGATGCATTTAACTACAGCTTGGGATGGTTAAAAAAAAAGATTTATTTGTTACTCATTATTAGAAGAGTACTGTGCTATTAACATTAGTTACTTCAGAACGAAGCAAAATACAAAAAATTTCCTCCCACAGAACCACATTTTGTTGCAGAATCCAGACAAAAGTAGTCCTACAACAGAGGCATTTAAAAAAAAAAAAGATCACTGACTCCATTCAAAATAAACACAACAGCACTTCTTCAGATATGGAATATTTTTATCCCCTGCAATACAAAGCAATGCTCGTTGGGGTCAGAAAATCCCACACCATTTTCCCCTCCTACTGCAAGAAAATTAAATGCAAATATTTCTTTAAAGTAGCAACCATTTTCCATACTCTGTAGATACTGTGAAGATGAACATCATAAAAGAGAGTGAGGGTAACTTGGCACATGAAAACTCCCAATGTGTTACCATAGTAACAGATTCATAAAAATAACAAAAATAATCAGACTCCATGCACATTTCAGCAGGGTTTCCTACACTTTCCTATGAGCTCGTCTCCCTCCACAAAACATCTTTAATCCCTAGTTTATGAAAAAGCATAGCTGAAGAATGGAAGTAACTTCCAGGGAGCAGGAGTAGAAGTTTTATTATTGTGAACTCAACACCGCTCCAAAAGCAATTCCCCAACCACTGTCAAGAGAATTGAAAAATCTAGGGTCTGAGGCTTGGGCTAAGTTCCATGCATCTAAGATTCAATTCCTGTGAGGAACATTGGTACTGACAAGCAGTAGGACGGTACTGGATTGGTTGGGGCTATTATTCATAACTAGGTATGCATAACCATATGTGCCTTCTGTTTTTGCCTAATCCACAGAGTAGTAAATTGTGCATGCTGAGCCCCAGTTCTGAGGGATCTGAAACAAAAGAGACTCTCCATGTATAGATCTGCTGACATCTACACAAGTCCTTCCCTGGCCCTTCTGTTATGGGCCATGTGGATAAAATTTCAGTAGCAATAACCATGGGGGTGGGTGTGAACAGATCTTCTTGTCTGAGCAGAATTACAGATCTGCTTAAAAATAGTACAAAAGGAGAAAGACTCACTTGAAATACATTAAATAGGTAATAGTGGGACCAAAAGCTGCACTATTATCACAAAGATTACTGCGATTTTGTCACAAAGCAATGTAGTATATTAGAACCACACAGGAGGAAATAAAACAAGTATTGGAAGGAATGTTATAACTTTAATGAACAAAGGTAAAGAGGGTATGATAGATGACTTGAAGAAAAAGATCAATGCAAGATCACTGTGTATAAACAAATATATTTTTCAGTTTGGATCCAGGTATATATGGTGATAAAATATAATTTTGATTGGATTATAACTGTCAGCATTTCCAATCATGTTGGACCAAGACAGACTAGAATTATTTTGGGAGCATAGGTGCACAAAACATATGGAAATAAATCCTTCTGATAATATCAAATGTCCCTGATGCAAAATGCCAAGGGCCACTAACAGTGCAATCTTACACACATCTAATCAGAGGTAAGTCACATGAAGATGAATGGAACTTACTCCAAGTAAGTAAGTAAGTATACACTATAGATCCTAGAACAAGGGTGGTCAGCTATGACAGGGCTAGGGACTATTTTTATGCCTATATGGGCTATCACCCCCCCAAAAAACCCCCAAAAGATGGCTGGAAGATTCTTAAAAATTAGTATTTTTGGATGTTAAACAATACAGGGAGGCCTTGCACCCTATTTAAAAGCTAAATGGACACACCTAGAGGCTACCTGGAGCAGTAGTTCACCCTTTTTTTGGGGGGGGGATAGAAAAAAGGCCAGTCTGGGGATTCTGGAGATGCTGAGGATCTTTGGGGTGGGGACTTTACTTTGCCCATCCTTGCCTTAAAACAAGAAAACCCCAAGAAGAAAAGTACTGTCATGGAGTTGTTTCAATGTACAAAACATCATAGACATTGCCATAACATCAATATGTTCATGCCAGACAATTTGTCTTACTAGAAACAAAAATTGTTTTGGTCTCCTAAGAAATTTAATTTAACTTTGGGGAGTTTATGAAGGGCAGGGTAAAGACTGGAAGGACCTATAAAGTGATCAAAATGCTGTTGACTTTGGTATGCACAATCTGAATGGTCCACCCACTCCAAACACCTTGGATTTTGATTCTTGGCGTAGAACTCAAGACAAGCATCATCCAGGAGATGAAATAGAATTGTAAGAAATTTTGGAGAACTTTTTAATTTCAGCAATGAGTAATTCAGGTAGATCTTTACTTGTTCTTACACAAGGAAGATTTACCAACATTTCATATGAGGTGTACCCTTTGTGCCCTTGGCTGTGTATAAGAGAAGGTTCTTTACTGTTTTCCTTGGGACATTATGACACCAGCCTCCTTTCTCGCAGCAATCGTTTTAGTGAAGCAAACAGGAACATAATTATATTGAAGCCAAAACTATTGAACCTCCTCTTCACTTGTGTGAGTGTGCTGCGATTGTGCTGGTTTGGTAATTTCTGTCATATCACATCAGCTCCATAACTCCACCATTCTGCATATGGATGCCTTTTCTCCCCTTTCTTTTTCTCTTTCTTTCTTTCTTTCTTTCTTTTTTTGCTGTGATTGCATAATCATGAGGAAACAATAAAACTATTTTTGTGTTATCATTTCCCTGTAAGTACACAAGCATGGCCAAAAAAAAAAAAAAAAGAGGCATGGAGGAAAAGCAATTTTCTCCAGGTTCAAATAGCAATTGGGGGGGGAGAGGAGGAGAGGAAGTCACATGGCCCCCCTCATACCATGTGACTTCCTTCAAATTGCTATTGCCATGGAAGTATCTTATCGCACAGAGGGGAATAGCAATGATATTGGGAGCTATTGATGAGTTTTCCCCATCAATGATGGCATGTGCTACAAAAGCAGATGAACAGCAAGACAGCAATAGGGGAAACATGAAGTGTGATAAGTAAGGGCCACATCTGCTACTATCTTGCTATAATTCCTGAATACCTGCCTCATGTGATAATGTCCTTACTTAAAGGTTCTTCATTGTGTCTCATTCACACTACACAGTTATAGCTCTTTAGCAGCCATAGATGAATCCTAAATAATCCTGGGACCTGCAATTTGATTAGAGCTCGCCAAAGAAAGAACTCTAAATACCTCACAAAACTACAGATCCCAGAATTCCATGGGATGGAGTCATGACAGCTAAATGTTAATGTCAAAATGTTAAAATGGTGGCTTGTGAAAGAGACCATCCAAACAACCATCCATTTAAGCTTATGGAAGAAGCTATTTTCCTCTCACTGTATATTGCTTATAGCAATGACTATTTAGCAGGGATGTGATGTGAATCTTTACTGTTTTCATTATTATACATACAAAAAGTATGGAAAGTTTCACTCTCTTTGGGTAATTTTACGAGATCTTTTGTACATTTTTAATGTTTTTCGCATATAGAAACTATTTTTGTGAAATTATGAAAATGGTTTTGCATAAAAAAAAAATGGGTTTTGTGAAAGCTCCAAACTCTTTTGCACAAAAAACAGCAACTCACATCTTGTTCAGTTGTTATGAGATCATTAGCTGGACTTATGATCTCGAAACTGATGGGGATTCACATTTATAGTAATTAACAACCAAACGTGACCCACCCCAACCTACCATTCTGCCCTGGACTGAAGGGTTTCCATGGTGCTGCCAGTTAGGGTACTGGAATGTGATGGCTGTAGGCTCTCCCAATCATGAGGTGGCTTGAGACAAGCATTTGTGGCAGAACCCTGAGGGATCTCCCTGCTTGTCTGTTCTCGATGTGCCCCGTGACCAGGAGAGCATGGCAGATGTAATTTTACAACAGACCAATTTTAGAAACTCTTCGGTTGAGGTGTTGCTAGGCTGGAATGGTAGGGTTTTTTTTTTTATTGGGGGGGAGCTTTGTCAGATGTAATTATGACAATGGAGCTATATCATTGTAATTACATCTGACAATGCAGGATCTTGGCCAATATGTTTGTGCAAATATCTTTCCATAGTTGTTATCCCAAAGTCCCAAACTGTGAAAAAGCTTGAAACTGTTGACATCCCCCACCCCATCCCCAGGAAGTTGTCTCTATATGTCAAATCACTCTTTTTTTTTTGGTCAAGGATGAGAAAATTGGAGAATATTCTTTATGTCCCTGTTATTTAATCGGCACATAAATTCAGTATCAGTCAACATTGTCACAGCCTTTTTGGGACAATATCACTCCTAATCACTGCTGCTTCCAAGATACATTTTCTTCTCTTTGAAGTTGTAGTAGTTTTTAATCATTTTCAGCCTGACAGATAATACACTTGCTTAAATCAACATGACATTTCTTCTTGTGGCTTCCTGGGAATTGTAATTCTTCTCCCTACATGATCTGTGTATTGTAATCAGACTTGTCAGGGGATGGGGGGCGGAGAGATTGGTTTGTGTGTTTGGATGCAAACATAATGATTTAACAAAAAGCAACAACATTAAGACTTAAAACTGCACTTAATTTGCTAATGGTAGCCAGCCATTAAAACTATGCTGAGTAGATAAAAGAGTACACACGAAAGAGAGGTATTCAGTGGGTTTATTTATTAAAAGGAGAACAGCAGGAAAGTCACCTGTATGACAAATTCAGTAATTGTTTGGGGAGGGAAAATATGGTGCTACTGTGTCTGTCATTCAAATGGGGGGGGGCAAGGAAGTTGGGAGAAAAACTGCTGTCGTGCTTACAGCACCCCGTTTCAGATGACGTTGTCCTCCTCCTGACCTTCTCCCGTGCTTTCTCCATGCTGCAGGTGTGAGAAACATGCCACTTTTGTTGACGGAAACCCCTGTCAATAAAAAGTGGCACCTGCAGCATGAAGCAAGCACAGGGGAAGGTTGGGAGGAGGATGGTGCAGTCTGAAATGGATCACTGTAAGCATGACAGCACTGTTCCTCTTCTGACCTCCTTGGGGGTTTTCTCCCCTGTTTGAAAAAGTCCATACTTTAGACATATCATGAAAAGACACGACTCATCAGAAAAGACATTAATGCTCAGCAAGGTAGAAGGCAGTAGGAAAA
The DNA here is from genome assembly GCA_030847615.1 of Gambelia wislizenii. Classification (NCBI taxonomy): domain Eukaryota; kingdom Metazoa; phylum Chordata; class Lepidosauria; order Squamata; family Crotaphytidae; genus Gambelia; species Gambelia wislizenii. Next base: position 222,937,524 of record JAUMIR010000003.1, on the reverse strand, counting down.
GACAGATTGCATCCCAGATGGATTGACTCACTCAAGGAAACCACAACCCAAAGTCTGCAAGACCTAACCAGGGTTGTGGATGGTAGGGTAACTTGAAGGTCTCTTAATCATAGGATTGCCATAAGCTGAAGTCGAATTGATGGCAGTTAATAACAACAAACTATGTCTTTCAATTGCATGGATGTAAAACATGGAAAAAATTCATCTGTCACCATTACTGCAGGGCACTCCAGTTTGGGGGGGCTCCTATCTTTTTTTTTTTAATGCTTTATTGGATTATTCTGCCCTAAAATTATTTTTTTAAAACCCTATGATTTTTTTTAAAGCTTTATTGGATTGTTCTGCCCTAAAATTATTCAGTTATGTACCAAGTCCCCCTTGGTGAGACTAGGAGGTGCCAGTTAGCAAATAGTTATTCTCACCGTGTTCAAATATGGCATTTTCTCAAGTTTTGTGTACTGAATGATGAAGTCTGCCCACATAATCACATCTGTTTTCTTAGGAAAGGTGGTCATGTTAGTCAATTCTAGACTCTTACTGAAATTAATCTGCTGCACTGGGAATCCTTGCTTGTCTCTTTCTGCTGCCATGAAGACTTGGAAATCATCAGATAGCACTGAAGAAACTCCAGGTGGTTCAATTTATGTGCATCAGCCATGTGTCAAATTATAATGGACATTTACATTTTGAAACTGATTTAAAAGAACGTAACACTATGATGAGATGGTTTTGAGAGAGAGGAAAATGAGTCTATTCATCATATTGAACAAAAAATAATCCTATTGATTAAAAAGTGGATAGTAAGACAGGGAAAAACATATCAGTCCAATCCTATGCATGTTTACTCAAAATCCAGTTCCACAGAGTTCAGTGAAATTTAATAGCTAGTAGAATGTAGTCCTTTAGGATTGCAGCCTGAATTGATACTATTATTCTGTAAATTACTTCTGCCAATACATATAAGCCACAACTTCACTGACAGAAAGAAACAGGGGAAGATGGCAGTTAAGAGTAGGTACTTCTCTCTAGTGATTTGGCACTGTGACCTCCCACATTTCTACAAAATTCTATATTCTTCTCCTTGTATTCTTCTAAATCAAAGTATCAAAGGGCAGCAGCAGAGGTATGCCGGACTCTGGACCACGTGCCAGGTTGTGATCTTGTTGGGAAGGTGACAGCAAAGATGTCGAGATGCAAAACAAGCACAGCATTTTTGACAGCAAATTTCTTTCCTTCTAGTTATGTCAGGTCTCTGTGTCACTTTGATGTACACATCAGAGCACAGCCTCAAGGCTTAACTTCTCCCTCTTTTGAACTAAGCCCTAAGGGATCCAATAGCACTACCTTCACCTATTCAATCATTCAAAACTGTTAGTGTAAGGATGAGGGACAGAAGGCACCCTGTACAAGAGGTGTTTTGGTACAAGAGGTGTTTTGGTCATGGTAGTGGTGGTGGCAGAGATGGGGGGGATTTGTCACATGAATGACAGTATCTAATACCTGGCTTGTGGGGGCAATTAGCTAACACACATTGAAAACTGCTTAATGTAGTGTAGATGTGTAAATAACTATTGCTTAAAACAATTTGTCAGCTGCTCTGATAGCCCTGTGGCTGAAGAGCGGGGTATAAATAACTAAATAAAATAAAATAAATAAATAAATAATACACCTACGAGATCTGAAAGCAAACATTTGAGATGACAAAAATGCCTTCGTATTCCAACTCAAAAGCTCAAACATTTGGCAAACAGAAACCTAATGTAGAGCTCTCTGTAACATCTCTGTATTGTACTCTTTCTAATCCCTATGATTTTCCCTATAGTGATCATTTCTGTCCTTTGTCTGTTGTGAGTCTCTGTGCATCCCAAACTGTGTTTGATTTTGACCAGAGTCAGCAAGGTAGTCTTTACTATACTACTGAGTGTGGTGGGATAGTGAAAAAATGCATGTAAATATAGAAATTTTGAAAAGAGACTTCTATGAGATTCAAAAATAGGTAGAGAACAGGGATGGAAAGACTATTCAAAAGTATTTGGAAAACGGTGCCAAAAAATTGGTATTCTTGGGTGTTGGGAAACTCCAATGCAGAGAATCCAAGGACTTTATCAGATGAGTGTCTAAAAATGTTGCAATTCCATGAGTAAGGAAAGCAGAAACATAGTGGCATTACCACAGTAATTTTTGCACGTTGCTGTAATCGCGGGATTAAAAGTTGCACCACAGCAACACTTATCTTTGTATTACCTTCTAACATGACAGTATTAATGCTTTGTGCTGGCCTTTAAGGTTCTTTCAGGAAAATGTTCACTTACTTCCATGATTTATCATGGGCACAATTTTGGCGGTTCTCATGAGTAGATGCAACTTTAATTAAAAACACCAAAACATGTAAATAATGAAAGAAATTCACATACAAACACTTAAGCAAACATAAAAAAAACATTGTAAGAACAGGTGACAGTTCATTAAAACAGCATCCTGTACATTCTTTGCACATTCTCACCTGGAAGTTTTCTCATTGGAAAAAGGGAGGGGGGAAAGAGGACCATCTATTCATGCTGGGATCTCACAATTACAGCTGGACGTGATTTTGTATGCTCTTCCATACTGTGAAAACAGCAATATTAAGAGCAAGTCATGGCTTAACCCATGAATTAAAAGTGACACCTGATTGACTGCTGGATCACACAATGTGCACGGGATGATGACTATGCTGTGCAATAGCAGGAACTCATTTGTGCTACCGTGAGGCATTATACCCTCATCTGATACAGTTCCAAGACAGTTAAGATTCTTTGCAGTTCAGACATTATTCTACATGAAAAAAATGTGCAGAAAATGGCATTTTCCATGTAGAAAATACATTTCCTGCATAGAAAACAGAATTTTCTTTATAGGAACAAGTTTTCTGCACAGAATACAGTATAGGAAATGTCGTTTGCTCTGTGGAAAATGCTATTTTCTGTGCAGCTAACTTGTTTTCTGAGGTGGAAAAATGTATTTCTTTTCCACAGAAGTCCTGAACTATGAATACTCATCAAAAATTGCAGTTTTGGACAACTTTGTTGCATTGATGAGAATAATGGTAAAATTATTCATTCTTGCCTGCTAGAATGAAATCTACAAAGATGTACATCTCTAGTGGAAAACATGGCCAGCCAATGGCTTTCATTTGAGGGGTACAGTGATTTTAAATGAGCTATTCCCAGCATTGACCCTATCCTCAAAACAGGGTTTAGCACCTTGGATAGCTCCTTTAATGTCTGGAATAGAACCTGGAGTGGATTAGCTACAAATCTGATATGGAAGTTACTGGGTGGCATTAGTGGGACAACCAAAGATCTATACAAGCTGTACAAAAAAGAGTTTTGTGGATGGCTAAAATGAAATGAATGGCAACCTGTTATAGACACCATATTACTAATTCTATTCTTAGGTACAAATCTTTGTCACTAAAAAGTGGAGCACTGCTCAAGCCAGAACATGGTGTTACACACAATGGCACAAGTTAGTAGTAATATCATACAACAGGGTTGGGCAACTGTGTAGGATGCAGGGTGCCAGTCTCTCCATTCCCCCATCCTAAGCTGCACCACTACTTTCCAGGTTTCAGCCAAGAAATGACCATTTCCCCCAGTTTTCCTGGTTTTGTGTAGAGATGGTGACTCAAGCCACCATGTTTTTTGTTGTGGCAGTTTGGATGGTTTTTCAGTGATTTAGAGGGCTGAAAATTCTGCTATTTTTTTCCAAACAATAGGGGAGTCCAGGGACTTCAGGGGTCTTTTTCCAGGGGGCTATGCTTCCACATTTCTGATTTACAATAACATTAATGTGAACATACCTTGTGCAAGCCACAGTGCTTTTGGCATTCATCTGGAGGCAAACGCTGTTGAACTTAAGCAGGTCTTGCTTCTAAGAGAATCTGCATTGGGATCCACCTTTACAAGTTATAAGTTTTTTCTCTCTTTTTTTGTTGTTGTTGCCTTTAATCATAACTTCAGGCTAATAATTAGCATTTCCCTGTCATTTTCTTCACCAGCACTCCATATTGAGTGCATGTATCAACAAAGCTTATATCAAATATCTCAAGAAAAAAGAATGCTAAGCATTATTATTTGGCTCCCACCTTCTACTGTGTGACCCTGCATGTGGAGACTGGGGGCAGAAAGCATTTATTATTCAGAGCTTGCATTAACAAATGTATTATGGGCTATATGTTTGCCAAAAATGTCCTTTTACTGCTAGAAGTGACACCTGCAAAACTCATCTCACCAAATTTGCTGCAGGTGACACTGCAGAGTCCTGCAGAGTTCATAAGCTTTTAGGAATAGCTGGACTTTTCTTGAGGGACTCAACAAATTGAGAAGGGCTTCTGAAGGCATAAAAGGCCACTGGCAAGGATTACTAAATCAGTCTTTATCATGATTTCTTTTTCCTGGTTAACAGGGCAAATTACTGACTAAATCCTTAGGGCTAATATATAATTGCAAAATATTATATATAATTGCAAAAGACAATAGATTTTCAAGTAAGTGTATTCTTTCACCATAGAGAAATTAAACAGCTAGGTGATAAGCAGGGCAGAAATGAAAGAGCAGATGAAGTCACCTTGGGAACGGAAAGCAAAAGCCATAAATTATGGAAGACCGTGAATTAATCATAACAAAATTAGAAACATGGGTAGAAGAAACTTGCAAAGCTGAAATGAAAAGACACTAAAAGAATAAATGGAACTATTATTATGTTATGAAAGCACAATAGAGGTTTTATTTGGAGCTTATCTGAATACAGCAAGTCTGCAAGCAGGATGCATCTTCTCTGATATTCAGCTTTATATGCATATCCTAAGACATGTGGTTACATGTGAACAAGGCCTACTGAAACTGATGGAATATACAGGCACTCTTCCAAAGGCCTGCACAGCCAGTTAAACATTTCACTAGGCATACGATGGGAAGGGTATAAATTCTACTAAAGCCTGCATGCCTAGTATAATATGTCCCTCACAAGGAGGACACACTAGGCAAGATTTAAAACGTACACAAAATAGTTTATTGTATCCTTTTCTACTAGGACTATATTGAGTTGACAAGGACCTCCAATCAGTCATTTTATGAAAGGTACAGCATTAAATAACCCCCCAAATTAATGCTAGTATTTGCAGCTAGCTTTTAAAAAGCTTACACCATTACTACTTTCAAATCTAAACTATTTGGGAAACTGTTTTTAATGTTTGGATTTTTATTTTTATTTTAAAAAAATAATATACACTATCCCACTGACATGGAAGCCACCAGGTGCTACTGACTCCTCCATGTATTATTCAAAAAGAAATCCAAAGATTTTTTTTAAAAAAATCTCATTATGACCACAGGGGGAGAGAATACCAGATGCCTTGTATGGGTGCCTAGCAATAAGCTCCATGGAGTTCAGTAGGAATTACAGGTCGCCTGTCATATCTTTGTGGGATACATTCCCAGACTTACTGCAAATACTTGATATTGTGGGTAATATCAAACCCCATAGAATTGCACTGGAGGACTTAGGAAATGCCTAGAGAGGCTGCTTTTCTAGGCATCTCCAGAGCAATTCTATGGTAACTCCCAGCAGACTTTACCATAGAGTTCCATGGGAGAACCTAGGAAATGCCTAGAGAGGACACCTCTCTAGGAAACTGCAGCACAACTCTATGGTAACTTCCAGTGGAAGTTACAATAGAGTCAGTCTGGAGGACCTAGGAAATGCCTAGAGGGGCCATTTTTTTTCTGATGATAGATAATTGAAACCATGGGTACCAGTCTGGCACATATGGGGGGTGGGGAAATCTGTATTCTCAAATAAATACTTTGTGCTATAAAATCAGCAAAATGATTCAGATAAATAATTGGCTCCTACAAGTCCCAATTAAAAAGCAAAGCATGAGAAAAGTGGTGGGAAAACAAGTTAGGGTTACAAACTGAAAACCACAATCATCAGCAACCTCTATAAAATTTGGAGTTTGGGGCAGTCATTTGCACTAAAAGTCTTGTCTGTAAGCCAGAGTCAGAAGCCATGCCACTAATTCAGTTCTCTTTGAATATTGCATCAAGTTCATGAATTTTTTGGTCAAAACACTTTTTGATTTCCTGCGTGGCAGGGGGTTGAACTGGATGGTCCTCGTGGTCTCTTCCAACTCTAAATTCTATGTTTCTATGATTCATGTCATCCCTATTTTCTCTCATCCTTACCTTCATTCACCTTTCCCCTCCAACTTCCTCCCTCCTTTTTGCACTCTGCATAGTAGGAAATCTAGCTTTGGGAACGTGAGCTTTGAAATCCTGCACTGAGTTACCTGGGAGTAAGTACTATTGAATGCTGTGACACTTACTTCTGAGTAGACATTTAAAGGTTTGCACTGTGAAAGCAGGCAGTCTAAGGGATAATGCCTTAAACACAAAGGGGAGTGTAAAGCACAGTTATGAGAATACAACACAGGACCTGGCCTGCTATTTTCATTACACCTGATCTATGTTTTGATACTATGTTTCTTCTTTCCTGAGCCTTCTCCCTTAGTCTAAATCCTCCCATTACTGTTCTGACTCATGTTCAGCAGGTCAGACTTCCCAGCTGCACTTTGGAAGGTGCCTTTGGGAACAAAGAAGTGAAAATCAAAGCCCTTTGTAGCAAATGTACTTGATTTCCTGCAGTTCAAGTGGTAAAGCACCAGATGTTCCGTGAAACTTTCCTGGATGAGTTTTGACCTTCAGTGAATATCTTCCAAATGGATTGGGAGGGGCATCTGTAATTAGATAAAAAAATTCTTATCTACCTTTATGGAAAGTGTTCAAATTAATCTCCCTGAACATTAGATGAGAACCTAAGTCATTGTCTTCCTCCCTTGAAATGTCTTTGCTTGGTTTTTCATGAAAGTGTTTCCTGATCATTTTCTGAATGCAGCAGCTTCTGAGTGATTCAAAGGAAGAAAAGGAGGGGAGGCACATATACACACAGTACTTCCTTGGTTTACTGTGGGGATTATTGTTTCTATGGAACATAAAAATGTGGCAATTTCTATTGAAAAAGTGAAGTGGGGGTGAAATCAGCCAGAAATCACATACGGTATTTTAAGCAGAAGAGCTGTCATGGATCACTTGGAGATTTCAATGCACCATGTACAATACCCCGTAATTCGACAGGAATTAGTTTATGCAAGTTAAAATATAATGCATCCTTAAATCGTTCCCTAATCCTTTCAAATTACATATGAACATTTTAAGATGAAATGATGAAAAATATATCCCATTATACTAGAACGGCCAAACATTATTGTGTTTCTTTTATTAGCCTGTGGTGGAGGAGATTTCTTTCTTTCTTTCTTTTTTTTAAAAAAGTAATTCAACATATCAAAATGTGTACTGCTGCACATCATGCAGGACTCTCCCCCAGTTTATTACCATGAGAATGAGAGGCAGAAGGTTAAGCAAGAGGCCATAAAATGTCAGCAGCCTTATCAAACAGGTGGGGAGAATACAATTACCCCAGAGGATGAATTTGATAGAAATTCCAAGCAGGGTAGGTTCTCAATAGAGACAAATACATTCTACCTTTCAAATGTATGTGCTTATTCTTTTCATTTCTTTCTCTCGCTTTTTTTTTAAAATCCACTATCATCTTTTCTTTTTCCTCAGGAGAGGTTGTAAAGTGCATCTCGGTTTGCATTCTGACAGGACATTTCTCAGACCCTAATATCTGTTCTGTTTCATGGTCTGCTTGGTTTCCTGAAGATGGATAGCTTTTCCCAGTTTTTGGAAATGCTAAAATTAAAACTATTCCCAGTTTCCATTACAACATGGGAAACATTTGGGAATCCTTTAAGCTTAAGCATCATTTTTCAAAACAAAGCTGAGGAGGGGGAGAGATTCTCCATGCATCTGTTGATACCATTTAGTTGTACCAACTGCTAATTGTGTGTAAGGGATTTAATAACTAACACAGGTCTACACAGCTGTACTCTGGCACTTGTGAGTTTATGTGTTTAAGCACGACACAAAGTCCTTGAGGACCTACTGAAAAGAAAATAATTGGGACTAAATGCATAGGTAATATAGCAGTAGTGAGTACTAGTGAAACAGCAACTTTCTTAACACACACAAAAAAGCACATTTCAGGTTCCAGAGTGAAAAGGCAGTGATATGAAGAGGAGAGGATAAAAAAATTGAAGTTCTTCTTTATACAAGAAGATGCAATGGAGTTACTTCCAGAAGCAGAAACAGGATAGCAGTTGCCCCTTCCTCATGAAGCTGCTGCCCATGTGCCTGCTTTGGAGGTCTGGGAAACCCAACGGAGCAGATTTGCAATGCTAGAGAAGTTCTGGTGCTAACACTGGTAGTAGCACAGCATTAGCTTCAGTTCATTGTATGATTAATATCTAGAGCTTTCTGTCACAAGGAATAGTGATGAGCACTACCTTAGATGTCTTTTTAATTTTTTTTTCATTTATAATACAACATAACAGGGACAGACATCAGGTAAACAACAGAATTAGTGTGATACCTAACATTTGCTTTATCTACCAGTGTTTAGGTTGTCAGTAATAACAGTGTGTTTTGTTTCTGTTTCCCCCCCAGTACTTAGGAGTCCAAATGTGGCATCTTCTGTGATTCCTTCAGAGTTCAAGCTGTGTCCAACAGTTCCCTCCAGAATCATCTGTGTGGGAGACTCTTTGCTGAGGGGTACAGGATCAGTAGTCTGCGGGCCTGATAAGATGTCTTGAGAGGTGTGCTGTCTCCCAGGCACAAAAATCTGCGATGGAATGGAGAGGCTGATGAGAGTCATGAAGCCCACTGACTGTTATCCCTTCCTTTTGGTCCATGTGGGAACTAATGATACTGCAAGGCATAGTCTTCAGAATATCAAAAGGGATTATGAGGCTCTGGGTAGGAAGTTGAAGAAACTGGGTGCACAGGTAGTCATTTTGTCTGTCCTTCCAGTGGGAGGGCATGGCCCAGGAAGGGAGAGACAGAAAGTGGAGGGAATCAACTGGCTGTGCAGATGGTGCTGCCAGGAACGTTTTGGCTTCCTGGATCATGGGGTGCGGTTTCATGGAGGTGCACTACTGGCAAGGGATGGGTTGCACCTCAGAGCAGTTGGCAGGAATGTTTTTGCTAAGACTCTGAAAGATATCATTAGGAGGGCTTTAAACTGAGTTGTGGGGGGGAGGGAGACAGTATTCATGAGGACAGGAGTTTGTCAAGCACTGGAGATAATAGCCCAAATGTTATACAGAGAACAAGGCAAATCATACAAGAGTCCAACAGTGGGAGGAATAAAACCTTTAAAAGGCAGAAAGGGAGAATGGCCCATGGTCTTAAATGTCTCTATACTAATGCACAGAGCATGGGAAATAGACAGGATGTACTTAAACTCTTAGCACAGCAAAGCAAATATGATGTAATAGGCATCATTGAAACAAGGTGGGATGAGTCTCATGATTGGAATGTAGTAATAGTGAGGTATAACCTATTTCAGAAAAATAGACCAAACAGGAACGGTGGTGGAGTAGCATTATACATTGAGGATGTGTACACCTGTGAATAGATCCATGACGTAAATCCAGGGATCCAGGTTGAGAGCATTAGGGTAAAAATCAATGGGCAGAGAAAAAGCAGGGATGTCATTTTGGGGGGGTCTATGACAGACCTCCAAGCTGAACTGAGGACTTGGATGATGCCTTCCTAGAAGAGATGACAACACATTCAGACAGGAGAGATGTAGTAATAATGGGGGATTTTAACTATCCTGATATTTGTTGGAAGTCCAGCTCTGCCAAAAATTTAAGGTCCAACAAACTTTTCACTTGCCTTGCAGACAATTTTATTGTACGGAAGGTGGAAGAGGCAACAAGGGGATAAACTATTTTAGATCTGATCCTAACCAATAGAGATGTTCTGGTTAATGGGGTGAAAGTGGTGGGATCCTTAGCGGGGAGTGACCATGTTCTCCTGGAGTTTGTTATACAGAGGAAAGGGGAAGCCAAATGTAGTCAGACATGCCTTCTAAACTTTAAGAAAGCTGATTTCCGGGAATTACTGGGGGTGATTTCATGGTCTTGAATACTAAAAGAGAAGGGAATACATGATGGATGGGAGTTTCTAAAAAGTAAGATATTGAAGGCACAACTTCAAACTGTTCCAATGAGGAGGAAAATGGCAGGTTCCTAAAGAAACCAGTATGGACGTCTAAAGAACTTTCAACTGAGCTAAGACTTAAAAGTAACATGCACAAGAAATGGAAACAGGGAGAAATCACCAAAGAAGAATTCAAACAACTAGCCAGCTCGTGTAGGGGAAAAACCAGAAAAGCAAAAGCAAAGATGGTACTCAGGCTTGCTAGAGAGGTTAAAAACAATAAACAGGGCTTTTGGGGATATGTCCATAGCAAGAAAAGGAACAAGTAGATGGTAGGACTGCTGTGGGAAGAAGGTGGTGAAAGGCTAACAGGGGACAGAGAAAAAGGCAGAGCTACTCAACACCTTCTTTGCGTCAGTCTTCTCTCAAAAAGAGAACAGTGCTGAATCTGGGGTAAATGGAGCAGATGATGCAATAGGGCAAATGCAGCATAGAATAGGTAAAGAGGTTGTTTGGGAATACCTGGATAGTATAAATGAATTCAAGTCTCCAGGGCCAGATGAACTACATGCAAGGGTACTAAAAGAATTGGCAGAAGTAATCTCAGAACAACTCTCAATAGTCTTTGAGAAATGCTGGCGAACAGGAGAGGTCCCAGAAGACTGGAAGGAGGGCAAATGTTGTCCCCATTTTTAAAAAAGGGGGGGGGGGAAGAAAACCCAAATAATTATCATTCAGTAAGCCTGACATCAATACCAGGAAAGATTTTAGAGCAGATCATTAAACAGACAGTCTGTAAGCACTTAGAAATGAATGCCATGATCACTAAAAGTCAACATGGGTTTTTGAAAAACAGGTCATGCCAGACTAATCTTATGTCTTTTTTTTTTTTTTGACAGAGTTACACACTTCGTAGATGAAGGGAATGCTGTGGATGTAAATGTATCTTGATTTCAGTAAGTCTTTTGACAAGGTTCCCCATGATATTCTTGCAAAACAGTTAGTAAACTGTGGGCTAGACAATGCAACTGTTAGGTAGATTTGTAATTGGTTGATGGGCTGAATCCAACGGGTAGTCACCAGTGGCTCAATTTCATCCTGGAGAGAAGTGACTAGTGGGGTGCCACAGGGTTCTGTCCTGGGCCCAGTGCTACTCAACATCTTTATCAATGACTTGAATGATGGAATGGAGGGCATGCTTATCAAGTTTGCAGGTGACACCAAATTAGGAGAGATAGCGAATACCCCAGAGGACAGGATCAGAATCCAAAATGACCTGAACACATTAGAAACCTGGGCCAACACTAACAAAATAAATTTCAACAGGGAGAAATGTAGGATACTACACTTGGAGAGTAAAAATGAAATGCACAGATACAGGATGGGTGACACCTGGCTTGATGGCAGTACACATGAAAGGGATCTAGGAGTCTTAGTGGACCACAAGCTGAACATGAGTCAGCAGTGTGATGTAGCAACTAAAAAAGCCAATGCAATTTTAGACTGCATTAATAGGCGTATAATGTCTAGATCAAGGGAAGAAACTGTGCCACTCTATTCTGCTTTAGTCAGACCTCACCTGGAATGCTGTGTCTAGTTCTGGGCACCACAATTCCAAAATGATATGGACAATTTGGAACGTGTCCAGAGGAGGGTAATGAAATGGTAGGAGGTCTGGAAGCCATGCCCTATGAGGAGTGGCTTAGGGAGCTGGCTATGTTTCGCCTGAGGAAGAGAAGCTTAAGTGGGGACATAATAGCAATGTTCAAATATTTGAAGGGATGCCATATTGAGGATGGAGCAAGATTATTTTCTGCTGCTCCAGAGACAAGGACATGGAGCAATGAACTCAAACTACAGTAAAAGAGATTTCATCTGAACTTTAGGAAGAACTTCCTGACAGTAAGAGCTGTTCGGAAGTGGAATGCACTGCCTCGTAGTGTGGTGGAGTCTCCTTCTTTGGAGATTTTTAACCAGAGGCTGGATGGCCATCTATCAGGGATGCTTTGATTGTGTGCTCCTGCATGGCAGGGGGTTGGACTGGAAGACCCTTGTGGTCTCTTCCTACTCTATGATTCTATGGTCTGCATGGCCCTACAGTGCTGGATTCAGAGCTTATGAACTCAATAAATGTGTCTTCTTTTTATCCTCTTAGCACCCTATTACTCAGACAGTTTTTCATTCAGTCACCACCACATATACATGTCTATTTTCACCACCACATAAACATCTTTTCCACCACCTGAACACATCTATTTTCTCTTCAGACATCCAGTGTTTAGCTATAATTAGCCTTACTAGGGACAACCACAATGAAACATTTTTTTAATGCTTAGCATTTTCCATATCAGATGAGTCACGATATCAGTCTTTCTCAACCTCAGTGGAGCATTCCATAGCAAATAATAATAATAATAATAATAAAAAAAAATTTATTTCTGTCCCGCCCCTCTGCAATGCAATCGGGATGGCTTACAGCATAAAAATTCCATAATTACATTAGTACCCTAACCCACCCACCCCTTAAAACAATATTAAATTAAAAAGATTAAAAACATACAATAATTAAAAAGAGAAAAAAATGGAATAATTCAATGGCAGCTTAAGGGAAAAGACAGCCGAATCTTCGGGCCGGGATAGCTATTCGGGAAAGGCCTTCCAGAAAAGATCCATCTTGACAGCTTTTTTGAAGCTGTCTAAGGTGGTAATAAGATGGATCTCATCTGGCAGGCCATTCCATAATCCGGGAGCGGTACCAGAGAAGGCCCTCTGGGAGGTCACCGACAGCCTTGTTATCATAGGTTGTAACAGATTCCTCCCAGGGAAGGTGTTACAACAGTGAAGGTCTATGTTGTAACCTGTGAAACTGTTGAAATCTGAGGACATTATCAGACAAGGCAAATAAGGTGCCATAAGGACACCTAATGATTAAAAAAAGTGCATGTACCACATGACATTGTCCTTTCACAATCATGTCCTGTTAAAAAAAAAAAATTATTGAAAGCTGAAGCCGTCAATTGATCCCCATGACACTTTTGTGCTGGCATTGCCAATGTTTGGAACTTCATGCCATTGTACTCACGTAACTGCAGCTTCAATGGTCAGTCCGGTGAGAACACCTCCGGGTGAGATCATGATATCCGGGAAGGTGACACACTTTTTATGACCCTTCCCAGTCTGCTTGGGACTTTTTTTTAGTGTGTTTAGGTACTTTGTTTAACTTTGTTCTTTTTCTTTTTTTAAATTTCCCACACTATGTTTTCTCAGAAGAATACGTGGGATTTCAAATGAGGAAGTGAATGGAGCTCCATTCATTCCTCCATCATTGCCAGGGAAACCTTTGGATGGGAGGGAAGGTAAGTGTGACATGGGGAGTTCTTTTTCAAGCATAAAAATGGCAAAGTTATGCCAGCAAAAGAACGAGGTTTACAGGGTTGGTCTGATAATGTCCTGAGGTACTCTGGGTAGGACTGCATCAGATGTTATTTGTTTGTTTGTTTGTATGCTTATATACCACCTTGCTCCCAAGTGGGCCCCAACTAACCAGCAGAATGAATATCCATATATGGCAAAGGCCAGGATATTATGGTCCTCCATATGTATGGGCCAGTCTAGACAGTGAAATAAATCCTTCCAGAATCCAGGGGGAATCCCATGTGTCCAAATGGGATCCCACAGTGGTCTGTCATTTTCAGACGGAGGGGTGGCCAAAGTTCAGGAAACCCGTACATGGTCAACCCACCACCTTAACACTCTGACTTTAGGATGGCAGTCCTGTGGGTTCTCTTGCATCCCACTACTGTCCCCAAAAGAATGGGGGAAGCACCAACCACTTTCTCTTGGGACAGCCCTTTGTGTCCCTGATATCAGGTAGCATGGTTTAAATTAAACGGAGGCCAAGCATCTTTAAACTCTAACGAAAGTTTATTGAAAAATATAAAACAAATAAACTGTAGTTGAGTATTACAATTCTTAATCTTCCTAAGGCTTAGTTACATCAGATTCCTTTTAAAATAATAACATCAATCTAGCCGCACCAGCACTACTAACTCAGGCACAAAGTCCTAAATCCCCTTTATATACTTGACTTGCTCTGAGCCTCTCCCTACTAGACTCTCCAAGTCTATTCAGTCCCTCTCTGGACCCTTAAGACCCTTCTGTGGTCATCAGACTGAAAAGTTCCCTCAAGAACTCTAAGAGCACACCCTCCCTTCGGTGTAACTCTTGCTTGCCAGTCAAACCTCAAAACAATTAACCCCCTCTCACTCTCTGTCAGGCCCCTTTTATAGCCGTGCCCAGCTGCCTTCCTATTGGCTGGGCACCTGCTGCTATGAGATTGGCTAAAAGAGTGGCCTTTTTATCACACACCTCCCCCCTCTACAGGTGTATTAACACACATGACCAAACGGTTATGTGAGTTAATACAACATCACTCCCAAATTATACTTAACTTATAACTCATAATACATAACTCATAATACATAATACATAACATCATGTGAATACAAACTCTATACATATACATATCATATTTATATACACAATTATATGAAACCGTTCATCCCCCCTCATCTCCCAAGTCCACTATATAGTTAACATCGCTGATCTTTTCTGTCACTTGAATTGGGCCAGTCCACACATATTGAAGTTGGTTCCCTCTCGTTGGTTGCAGAAGTAAAACTTCATCTCCTGGCAGAAAACTTTGCTCTCTGGCCTTCTTATCATACCAAGTCTTTTGTTGATGTTGGGTTGTCTTTAAATTGTCTCTGGCAATTCGTAAGACTTGACGTAAAGATGACATCAGGGTCTGGACATATGTCACCACATCTTGGGGCTCCCTTTCTCCTGGAGTTTCCCACTTGAGTTGAAGGAGATCCAAAGGTCCTTTCACTCTGTGTCACAACATCAACTCAAATGGACTGAATACCAAGCTTTCTTGTGGGACCTCTCGGTTTGCGAACAACAGGTGTTGTAGCATGGTGTCCCAATCTCTTCAATTTTCTTTGGTATAGGATTTAATCATGTGGATTAATGTTCCCTTAAAATTTTCTATCAGTCCGTTACTCTGTGGGTGATAAGCGGTTGTGGTCAAATGTTTAACCCCACATACCTCCCATAGTTTCTGCATCACCTTTGAAGTAAATGAACTTCCCAAATCTGAGATAATCTCACTGGGAAATCCTAATCTACAGAAAATGTTTATTAAAGTGTTTGCCACCGTCGTTGTCTCTATATTGCCCAAAGCCACAGCCTCAGGATATCTTGTGGCATAATCTATCACAGTCAGAATGTACTTATTTCCTCTCTGTGTAGTCTGTGGTAATGGACCCACAATATCTATGCCTGTCCTTTGAAATGGCTGTGAAATTACTGGTAATGGACAAAGCTTGGCTTTGGTCTTATCTTTGCCAGAGCCCATTCTCTGACAAATTTCACAAGATTTACAATAATATTTAATATCTTGTCCCATCTTTGGCCAGTAAAAATTTGAAGAGATTCTTTGGGTGCTCTTCTTTATTCCCAAATGTCCTCCGAATGAACTAGACTGGGCCATTTCTAGAATCTCGCTTCTGTATTTCTGAGGGACCACTTATTGTTTTTGGATTTATTTTTGTGTGTTATATTTACTCTTTAGGACTTCTCTATATTCTTTGCTTTGATAATTCTAAATCTGTGAGGGCGTTCTTTATTTAGCTCTACATCCATTTCATCATTTGCCAATGTGAACAAAGATTTTAAACTCTCATCACTTCTTTGTTCTTGACCAAATTCAGGGGTGTTTTTGACTTCAATCTCCTCAGATCTCTCCTTTACTGAGGCATTTTTCACTTTAACCTCATCTTTAGTGACCACTTCTGTTTCTAGTTCCTTTTTAGACATTGGATTGATCTATTCTGAGGACTTTTTCTTTTCTTGTTTTCTGGTGACAACACAAGCAGATCTAAAATATCTATCTAAGTCATTTCCACTTAGACATGGGAATGGAATATCATCCCAGACTGCAAATTTCCACTGGAGGTTGTGTCCTCTAAATGAAATGTCTAACTTGCATACTGGTGCTTTAAAAGCAGGACCCCTTAAGACCATGTCTTCCTCTGGACACAAATCTTGAGGTTTTATTAAGTGTGATTTAACTATACACACATGAGCCCCCGAATCACGAAAACCCCACACCCAGGACTTATTTGTATTAATTCTCGGTGTTCATCAGTTTCTCTTTCTGGAGGGAAATTTGTCACAGGCAAGTTCTTGGAGAAGAAGCTCTCTTAGACTCTGACATTGTTTCAACTGATGTTTCCATAGCAACTGCCACCTCAGGCTGTTCTCTGTGACAGCACTCTTGTATTGCTGGTTTAACTGAGTTTACACAATAAGCTGATTTTATATTTGATTTTGAGTCCTTATTAAATATATTTGGACAGCTATATCTAAGGTGACCCAATTTTCCACATTCATAACACTTTTTGGGACTGGGTTTTGATTGCTCCCTAGTCCAGATGTCTTTTTTATGGGCTTCAAGGTCACACTCTCTCAACCCAAAATCTGTTCTCTCATCTTCACGCAGTTTTTCTTGTTGCCAGGGTCTAAAATTTTTACCATTGTTATTCTTATCTTTTGAAGTATACCAGTTTTTAGGATTTTCCTTTTCATTATCCTGAGATTTTACCTCAGGTCTTGTTGTCTTTTGACCATCTTCCCTAATCAATGTTGTAGCATCAAGCAATTTGGCTGCTTCTGCCACAGTCTTAGGCTGTTTGTCTTGTACCAGCCATCTATATTCTTGGGGAATAACATTATAGAATTTTTCTAATCCTATAAAACTCTGTAATTCTTCCTTGGTTGTTATTTTGGCTCCTTCAATCCAACTTTTTAATAAATTATCTAACTTGGCTCCCAATTGACAAAAAGACTCATTTCCCTCTGTCTTAATTGTTTGGAATTGACCTCTATGATGTTCAGGCATAAGGCCAAATCTTTGCCTCACCATTTCTTTAAATAAATCGCTATTTTGGGCTTCATCTGTCCTCGTTTCTGCATATATTTCTGTGAGACCTCCAATAACCTGTGATCTCAAATAACTCATTATTTCTTCATTCTTTATTTTCCATTCTGAAAAAGTTCTTTCAAAGTTAATGAAGAAAGAGTCAATGTTATCCCCTTTATAATACCTGGGGAACCTCTTCATATCAATCTGAGGTAACCTATTTACCTCAGGGACCACTTTAGATTGAGGGATTCCTTGATCCATATTTTTCATTCTAATTTGATAATCCATTTCTTTCTCTCTTTTTTCCTTTTCAATTCTGGCCAATTCAATGGCTTTTTCTCTTTCAATCTCTTTTTGTCTGAGTCTGGCCATTTCCTTTTCCTTTTCCTTTTCTATTTTGGCCATTTCAAGTTTGATTTTCCAAATCTCTATACTCTCTTGGGGTTCAGAAATGGAGGTGTCAAGACTAACCACCATTTCTTCCCTGACCTCCTCTTCTTCCACCCGTTCAGCTACGGCTGGGGTTGTGACTTTCTTAAGAGGCATGTTAGCAGTATTTCCTTACCAGTACCCAAAACTTTTACCTCAGGAAATACCTTTTTACTTTGCCTCAACTGAGTAAAATAAATTTATTTGGATCTTAAAATCAAACTAGTGATTCCCTACATTACCACTGTCGTTTACCTCAGGAATCACATTGAATTAACTGTGCCTCTACCAGGTACAGAGATCCTACTTGAATCTCAAAGTCAGACCAGTGATTCTTTACTTTACCCAGACTTCTACCTCAGGAATCACTTTTCTCTGTGTTTATCTCTATCTACTAGTCTCCTACATTTACCTCAGAGACTAGTTCTTACATAACTGTGTGGCATGGTCAGGTTTTACGTAATCTCTTACCAATTACCCTTTCACTGTTACCTCAGAGATTACTCCCCTAACTCAACGCCCAAACCTTTATCGTTGGTTTTCTACATAAACTTTAACCCACTATGGGTATCTGGTATGTTTACTCCAACCCCATAACTCCAGCACACTTCTGGCAACTGGACCTTTCGGATCCCGTCACTGCCACCAAAAATATATGGGGTAACCTGTACACGGTCAACCCACCACCTTAACACTCTGACTTTAGGATGGCAGTCCTGTGGGTTCTCTTGCATCCCACTACTGTCCCCAAAAGAATGGGGGATGCACCAACCACTTTCTCTTGGGACAGCCCTTTGTCTCCCTGATATCAGGTAGCATGGTTTAAATTAAATGGAGGCCAAGCAGCTTTAAACTCTAAGGGGCAGACAAGCCAGGAAAAGAGGCCAGTTGAGCAGGAGCCTCCCCTCAACAGGGCGACCCAGCCGGCAGGGCGGACAAGCCCAGAGAGACCCTCCTGACAAGGAGGAGCAGGATTCTCACCTACAAATACCATACAGAGCTGAAATCACTTCAAGCAGTGGGAATGCCGGCCAAAAAGAGAGCTGCACCCAGCAGGCCTACAACACGGGAACAGACTGGCCAGACGCCCAAGGAGGTGGGGGGAGGCTCCAAGGCCGTGGAACAACTCTTGGGTGTCACCTCAGCACCCAACCTCCAGGAGCTGACCCGTGCTGTCTCTCCTCGCCAAGCAGGTTGGGGAGCTGAGGTCCAGCAGGGGGCAGGAGGTTGGTGCCGCTGCAACAACCTCCGGGCTCACTATTGATGCCGAGTCGGGGGCCCTTCCCTCCACCAGGAACTGGGCCGTGCAGCAGTCAGCTAGAACAGCGGGTCGGCATGGAAGACATAGGTCTCCTTCCCCAGGCGAGGTCAGTGGGGTGTCCTTGGCGGACTCCTCACCAGCACGAGGGAGCAGAGCTGCGGGAGGAAAGAACTGCAGGATGGACAAGGAGAACAAGAAAAGATGAGCTAAGCGAAGGAAGAGGGACTCAGACAGCGAGGGATCCTCAGGTGAGTCCTCTGATGAGGATGTGGACCAGGCAAGGTATTGGTCGGCGGTGGCTTTGGTCCCGGGGTTGCCATCTTGGGCCATTAAGGCCAGGGCAACCTCGGAGCCAGACTCTGCCAGGCCATCCAGGGCATGGCGAGATGGGGCAGCCACCTCGGGGCACCCCACTCCCAGCCTTTTCCAGGATCACGAGGACCCTCCTGGGAACCATCTGGAAGACCCGCAACAATATCCTTAAAGGATATTATGTGGACGTCTTTTCTCTCCTAAAACCTGAGGGGGAAGTGGGTAGCACCCCTAAGTCAGAAAAATCTAACAAAAGCAAGCCTGACCCAGTGGAACACTCATTCCCTAATTGGCTATCAGGGTTTGCTGTATTCATGGAGTAGGCATGGCTTATCCAGATAGGGGATGGCACCTGGCCAATCACTTGAGCAATGTGCTCAAGGCCAAGTCCCTGGCCGGGAAGGCGGCACCCATCGAGTATGACACCGCCTTTCACAAGAGGGCTTCTAGGAACCCCAGGGCTAGGTGGGATCTCATTAATGACAAACTTGAGCTTGTCATTGTGGGGTCACACGTTAAGGGTAAGCCTGATGCAGGGAAGCTGCCTCACAGGAAGGACACCCGATGGTGGGTTTGTTGGGAATATAATGCGGTTAAGTGCCAGCGATCCCGCTGCAAGTTTGAGTATTACTGCGAGAACTGCTACGGATCCCACCCTAGGACCAACTGCCCTCGACCTGGCGCCCACGCCCAGCCCTTTCGCTCAGGATGCCCTGCTTCTTCTGGCAACAAGAGGGAATCAGGTTTGGGCAGTAGCGCCGGGCAGGGAAGCGGGAAACAATAGTGTCGGTCCAGTTACGGCCCGTTTAGCCTTCATTCCCATAAGGCTTCAGGCACTCCTCCCTCTCCTGGCACTATATCCCAACAAACAGGCAGCCTCGTACCTCAGGGAAGGGTTTTCCTCTGGCTTCAGGATCCCTGCTGAGGGACCTAGGCTAGCCTCTGAATCTGGCAACCTAAAATCCGCCTCAGAGCTCCTAGAGGTAGTGGCTGCTAAAATTGAAAAGGAATGCGCTGCGGGGAGGGTTTCTGACCCCTTCCCTGCCCCTCCCTTTAGCAATCACAGGGTTTCTCCCTTGGGTGTGGTCCCCAAGAAAACGCCGAGCAAATTTCATCTTATCCATCACCTTTCCTACCCCAAGGGAGCATCTGTGAACGATGCCATACCGCCTGAGCTCTGCTCAGTGCGTTATGTGTCATTCGATCATGCAATCAAGCTGGTCAGGTCCTGGGGCCCTGGGGCCCTCATGGCAAACTGCAACATTCAGTCTGCATTTAGGCTGCTACCAGTCCACCCTGAGGACCACTGCCTGTTGGGATTCAAGTTCCAGGGTTAGTGGTACTACGACATGGCCCTGCCCATGGGGTGCTCCATCAGCTGTTATGCCTTTGAGGCCTTCAGCACTTTCCTTGAATGGGCCCTGCAACACAGGACCAGTTCGGCACTGGTCACGCATTACCTCAATGACTTTCTCATGATTGGGGTGGCCGGGGGGGCGGATTATGGGTCTCTGCTTAAGTATTTTCAGGAGCTGGCCCAGGAGCTAGGCGTTCCCTTGGCACCAGACAAAACGGTTGGCCCGGCCAGCAGCATCACTTACTTGGGAATCACCCTGGACTCAGTAGCGGAAGTCTCCCGGCTGCACAAGGACAAGCTGGCAGGGATCAAACAAAAGCTGCAATGCCTCTTAGATCAGAAGAAAGCCTCCCTGAAAGAAGTCCAGTCCTTGCTGGGCCACCTTAACTTTGCCTGCAGGGTGGTGGCTCC
Organism: Gambelia wislizenii; assembly: GCA_030847615.1. Lineage (NCBI taxonomy): Eukaryota > Metazoa > Chordata > Lepidosauria > Squamata > Crotaphytidae > Gambelia > Gambelia wislizenii. The sequence goes on along the minus strand of JAUMIR010000003.1, from coordinate 222,916,660 downwards.
GGGCAGGGCTATCTGCAGTAGACTGGCCAGGATCACTGTGGGCGTCAAGTCCCCCCACCACCACATTCGGCTCACCAAGGGGGTTAGGGAGGACCTTAGGGTGTGGCTTAGATTCTTGGAGGGCTATAATGGAGTAACATTCTGGCAGGGCGAGGTTACGCCTGGGGCTGGGTTGCAGGTTCACTCAGATGCGGCGGGGGGGGGTTGGGTTTGGGATTTTCTTTGACAGCCATTGGTGCACCCAACCTTGGCCTCCTGCCTGGAGGAAATCTGATGTTATCCAGGACCTCACGTTTCTTGAATTTTTTCCCATTTTAGTAGTGGTCTATCTGTGGAGGGACGAGTTCTGCAACAAGCGACTGTGCTTCTGGTGTGACAACCAGGCGGTGGTCCGCATCATCAACTCTCAATCTTCTAGGTCTGACAGGGTCATGTGACTCATCAGGGAATTCATCCTGGTCTGCCTGATGCTAACATTTCCTTCACTGCGCGCCACGTTCCAGGTGTTAATAACGAAGTAGCGGATGCTTTATCTCGATTCCAGGATGGCAGATTTCGAGAGCTGGATCCAGAAGCGGACCTAATGCCGGTTACCTTCCCGGTTGAACTGTGGCATCTTGGGAAGGAATGGTGCTCCGGGGGGTCTTTAACTCCCTGGCATCTTCCACCTGGGCCAGTTATTCCCGGGCGGTCCGGCAGTTCGACGCCTTCCGGAAGTGTCATGGATACACGAGCTCCTGGCCTACCACGGAATGAGATGTGCTCCACTACATCGGGTCCTTGAAGGAGGAGGGCCTCGCTCCCAGGACCATCTCCCTCCACCTGGCAGCCATTTCCTTCTTCAGCAAGGTGGCCAGACACAAGGACCCATGCGGCTCTTTCCTGATTCGCAAAGCAGTCGAAGGGTGGCCTCGCATGGATGGATGCAAGCAAGACTCCCGCAGACCAGTCTCATTTGGGCTCCTGTGCAACCTGATGTCGGCCCTGGCAGCCATCTGTTGGTCCAGGTGTGAAACCTCTCTGTTTTGAGCCGCCTTCTCAGTGGCTTTCTTTGCAGTGCTTCGCATCGGGGAGCTGGTCTGCAGGGCCAAGGCATCCGGGGTTGGTCATGCCCTCCAGTGGTCGGACATTGTCATGACGGACGGATTTCTGCAACTGTGGCTTTGGAGGTCCAAAAACGACCAGCGCGGATGGGGCTTCGTCATCCAGCTTTGGGCACTGGAGGGATCTCCTGCTTGCCCAGTGCGCCTCCTGCAATGGTACCTGGAGCAGCGGGCTGATGTCCCTGGCCCCCTATTCATCCACAAGGACTTATCCTTCCTGATGCACTTCCAGATTCTCAGCAGATCAGATGCCCACCAGACAAATTCAGCGATCACTCTTCCAGATAGGCGCGGCCACCACTGTGGCAGCAGAAGGCATGTCGACTTCGGATAATCAGCACTTGAGAAGATGGTGGTCCAAGGCATTCTCGACGTACATCCGTCCAGGACTCGATCTCCTCCACAGATAGGGCCAAGCAGCAGTTCCCTCCAGGCAGGTCGTGCTTCTCTCTGCTGATAGCTGTAGGGTTGGCAGAAGCTCTTGAAGGTCGGGGAGAAGATCCTGGACCAGCCAATCGGGCAGGGGTTGCCCCCACCCGATTGGCTGACACCGACCAATCAGGACCCGTGCTCAGCATGGCTGCTGATTGGCCAGGGGGTGGGGCCAGTCCCCACTGCAGTCCACCGACCGGGTATTTATTCCCGGCCGGCTTGCAGCTCTGGCAGTTGGCTCTTGCGAGCCGAAGACCCCCCTCCCCCCCTTAGTTAGTTGATTTATTGTTTGCTAGTTCTGCTTTGTCTACATTGTATCTATTTTGTTGCAACTTTCTGGCTGATCGGTGGGCATGAGTTTTTTGTCCCATCTGGGGGGGAGTTGGGAGTTACTGTTTGGCTTCCCGGGTCCTGGGGTAGGACCTCCTGGGGCGGCATCCCCCCGAGGAAAAATTTTGGGCACGTGCCCCATCACATGATGGTCACGTGAGTTTCACACTTCCAGAGACGTGACTGGTCATGTGACATGGCCTCACGGCCAGGCACGTGATCGGTCACGTGATTCACACGTGCCCTGGGGTTAGGTTCGCCTTCTTGGGCAGACTTAGATTTGGCATCCGGACAGGTTGAGGGCTCTCATCCTGTCCCACGGAAAACTCATGCCCAGACCAACCGCTAGCATCTATCACCAGACAGAAAGTTGTGGCCATTCGGCCAACCATCATCTGACTTCTTGTAAATAAACTCATTTGGTGCATGTTATTTCTGTGTGTGTATCCTTGTGAGCTTAGCTGGGATGGGGCGGGGGGCTCCTTGACACTCGGTCACAAATCCCAATGATTAGTCATATCAAATGGGACTGGTGGACCTGCAGTCCCAATCATCCAGAGAGACCCTGCTTGAGGAAGACTACATTTTGGCTTCTCTATATACTACAAGTATAGCATGTGAATGTATGAAATGCAGTTGCCATGCTGCTTCAGCTCTATTTTTTAACTTCTCCTCCCCCCTCCTTTTTCCGTTTATTTATATCTCACATTCCTCACAACAAAGAAACTAAATGTGGCTAACATGTTAAAAACATTACAGGTTAAAACTATACAAAAATGTCCATAAATATAAATATAAAAAATATTTTAAAAACATTAAACGTTACAATTATTAACATTAATAAAAGACAACATGCAAAGCTTAAAAACAGCACAGCATATTTTTAAAAGCTGTTGTAACAAGGGGGTTGTTCATTTTGCCTGAATTCCTTGCCCTTATTCTTAAACACATGCAAAGGTTTAAAACAAGCAAACAAATATTTTAAAGTTCATGGAATGATATAATGACACATTTATTAGTATGCTCCATCTTACATGTGTGTGTCATTCTACCATCGTTTGCAGGTCTACGCTTTTGGGCATGAGCATGCTTTTTTGTATTCTCTTCAAAACAGAATTATTAACTGTAGAGAATTAGAGGAAAACTAGAATGGACATAAAGACTCTCATAGTGATGATGACTCTTGGTTTATACAGTCTATCACAAGGGAGAAACACACTGAAGTTCAAATTTATATTAATTTGTCCTGTGTATCATGTGCAGATATATTAATGTCATTGATCAATGAGAAACCAGCAAAAGGTTGCAAAGCATAATTCCTTTACACTGCAGTATTGAGCCAAGGAAGAAAAGAAAAAGATGAATGATTTCGATATCAAGCCTAAATAAAGAAATGTGGCTCTCCTTCAGCTTTTTTGTCGCTGCAGCTTTATCACCTTCACAAAGTCACTGTAAACAGGAGTTCTCTTCCTCCAACCTGTAGTGATTGAAAATGGAATGAAAGAGCAAAAGCAGCATGCATTAAACTATCATAAGAGAGGCTTTTGTTGTTGCTAGACAAAATCTAACAAGCCCAGGAGGTGTCTGTTTTTATGGAAAACATACAACCAACTATTTTGGCAATGTGGGAAATTTGAAATGATTCTAGAATCCTTATCTAAATAGGCAGCTGGGTGAGAAAAACGCATTCTGCAGGCCACATGAAATCTGTAGGGTCATTTTGTCCCCCCCCCCCGAATTAAAAAAATAGTTTATTTCTTTTGCAAAATGCTCCAAAATTTCCCCTAGTTGGTGTGGAGGGCTTTCCAGGCATGTTTTCTGCCTCTATTTTAGGCCCAGGATGGGCCTTAAAAAAAAAACAACAACAGTAAGTGTCTTCTGCACACTTCTTGTTATTAAAAAAAAAAAAAAACCTGTCCTGGGCTTAAAATGGCTCTGGAAGTCCCCCCCCCCATGGTGAAAATGTTCTGAATATCCCTTAGAGAGCCTTTGGAGGCCAAAATTTGATTATTTTTAAGGAGTGGGTGCAGCGGGGATGTGGCCTTCCAAGGTCTCCTGGGGGCCTAATGTGGTCCCCTACCCATCCACAGTTGCCCAGGGTCTTTGTAGTCGCTTGAGTGTTGGACTAGGACTCTGGGAGACCAGGGTTCAGACCCAATGAGCCATGGAAACCCACTGAGGACATTATCACACCAGTCCTGTGTCTTGTAGCAATCACGTTATTAAAGGAAATGGGAACATACTGGTTGTAAAACATTTATTACCACACCTCCCTTCATTTGTGCAATGGTGCTCCTTTGGCAACCCCCTGGTGCAATAGGTCCCTTTGCTTCATTTCTAGGATGACTACAATCACTTGGCGTGAGGGGGCTGATTCTCCTCCTCTCCCACTCTCTCCCCCCACTGCTATTCCAAAGCAGGTTGACTCCATGCTGCTAAGGGACTTAGAACATCAGTGTTACATAACATAGACCATGATAGAGGATTCCAGCCCGTATTTTTTGTGTAGAAAGTGATGTTTACTATGGAGAAAATGTTGATTCCTGTGCACAGGATTTTGCATTGAATAAATCCTAAGCATTTAATAGTCTTTAAAAACTGCCAGTTTTCACAGTATATCTTGTAACAGGAAGAACATTGCTAAAATTAATTGCTGCTTTCTTTGAGAACAAAATTAGTGAAGAATTACTTCCCTAAAGGGAACTATACACCTCAATGCAGATCTAATTTGCTTGCCTTTTATAATTTCATATGAGCACTACCCACTTGGAGAGGTGTATTTCATGATCAAGCCACACTGGGGGGAGACAAATACCTTAAACCAGAGGTGGGAATTATGTGGTCCTCCAGATATAGTTGGATTGAAACTCCCAGCAGCCCTAGCCAATATATCTAATGATGGGGGATGTTGAGAATTGCAATTTCATACCATCTGAAGGGCTACACAGTTTACACCACTGCTCTAAACATTAGGCCTAGAACCAATTGTCTTAACTAAAACAAACTCACAGAATTAATGGGAGCTTGTACTTACATAAGTTTTATTTTGCTCTGGATATTGGGTCAGTCACTTTGTTCTTGTTTGGATGCTTAGATATTTACCATGAGCAGAGCAGCATTTGCCAGGCTTTGGCTCCATGTGTTTTTAGGGAATTTGGAAACAGACACAGTGACTTAGGCCTTGGTTGCCTCTCCTTTAGGTGATTGTAATTCAGTCTGCCTGAATCTTCAGAAACTTAACTGGGTTCAAATGCAGCAACTACAGTGCTTATGAGAACATGATTGTGAGGAAGTCACATAATTTTGGAACAGTTGCATTGGTACCAGCATGTTTCTGGGCAAAATTCAGTATTGGTTATTACCTGTAAAGCCATATAGGCCTTAGGTCCAGGGTATCTGAAAGACCATCTCTTCCCATATCATCTTGCGTACACCCTAAAAACTAGTGGAGAAGCACATCTCCTCTTCCTGACATAGGTTGATTAGGATTCATGAAAGTGTTTTGTGTATGGCCACTTCACAGTTCTGGAATTGTCTCCTTTCCTGTACTAAGGAGATTTTCAGACACGATTTTCGGCAGTATATATTCCAAAACAGCTCTGTTGCTGCCGCGCAGCAGGGGAGCAGTTTTGGACGATGACGTTCCTCTGCCGAACCCCTCCGTGTCATTTCCGTAACAGAATGGAGGAATCCACGTCATATTTCATTCACGATTGGGGTTCGGCAGAGGAACGGCATCGTCCAAAACTGCTCCCCTGCCGCACGGCAGCAATGGAGCTATTTTGGAATATATACTGCTGAAAATTGCGTCTGAAAATCTCCTAAGACTCTTATTGCATGAAGGAAGGGAAGCAGAAGGGAAGCCCTGAAGTAATGTGTCCACCTTGCCTTATTGCACAACGTTGTGTGATACAATGCCATTTCCTTCCCTTGTGCAATAATTGTTCATTCCCTTGTTCATTTGGTCTGTTCAGATTTGGCTGGTTTTATTATTATTATTGACCTTGGTTTATATGCAAGTTCTCATGATGTTATTGTTTATGTCACGTTGTTTTGTTTTCCCGTTATTTTAATAAATAATAATAATAATAATTTGATATTGTTTTTGTGTGTCCTTTGCCCATTATTAGAACTGCTCTTTTATTGTACAATAAATAACAAGATACAAGTTATTTTAGTAAATGAAAAAGCATATATTTAATGCTGGATTTTACCATACTGTTGATATTTTTGTTCATTGCAAGATCAGCACCCCTGCTAGAGCATCCTTATTCATGCCTTTGACAGTGGTAAATCCAAGCTGTGCCAGATCAAGGGAGTAAGAAATAATAACTTAGCAAATAACAGATTTCATGAAGTTCCAAAATAAAATACTTAAGAAAATTGGAAAGCTATGCAGCAAATGTATGCAGGTTCACAGAGATACTGCACTTACCACAGTATTCCACTGACCCAAGCCTTCCCTAATGAACTCTTATAATACCATTTAACAGTGTATAAGTGTATGGCATTGATTTTCTTTCCCTGTCTGGTGTTCTGTAATCACTCAGATAGAGAGGTGACACCTGAAAATTTATCTTGTGATGGTGTAGCCCAAGGTGACAACATTTGCTGAGTAGGAAGAAAAAAGGCATCAGTTAGGAAAAGTACTTCCATTTATAGAATCATAGAATTGCAGAGTTGGAAGAGACCATGAGGGCCATCCAGTCCAACTCCCTGCCACGCAGGGAATCATGATCAAAGCATCCCCGACAGATGGCCATCCAGCCTCTGTTTAAAGACCTCCAAGGAAGGAGACCCCACCACGTTCCGAGGGAGTGCGTTCAACTGCCAAACAGCTCTTACTGTCAAAAAATTCCTCCTAATGTTGAGGTGGAATCTCTGTTCCTGGAGCTTGCATCCATTGCTCCGTGTTCCAGTCTCTGGAGCAGCAGAAAACAAGCCTGCTCCATCCTCAGCGTGACATCCCTTCAAATACTTAAACAGGGCTATCATATCGCCTCTTAACCATCTTTTTTCCAGGCTAAACATACCCAGCTCCCTAAGTCTCTCCTCATAAGGCATCATTTCCAGACCTTTCACCATTTTAGTTGCCCTTCTCTGGACACGCTCCAATTTGTCCATATCCTTTTTGAATTGTGGTGCCCAGAACTGGACACAGTATTCTAAGTGAGGTCTAACCAAGGCAGTATAGAGTGGCACTATTACTTCCCTTGATCTAGACACTATACTTCTATTGATGCAGCCCAAAATCGCATTGGCCTTTTTAGCTGCCGCATCACATTGTTGACTCATGTTCAACTTGTGGTCTACTAGGACTCCTAGATCCCTTTCGCATGTAGTCTCGTTCAGCCAGGTCTCCCCCATCCTATATCTATGCATTTCATTTTTTCGCCCTAAATGCAGTACTTTACATTTCTCCATATTGAATTTCATTTTGTTAGCTTTGGCCCAGCTCTCCAGTCTATCCAGGTCATTCTGAATTTTGATCCTGTCCTCTAGGGTATTAGCTACTCCTCCTAATTTGGTGTCATCTGCAAATTTGATAAGTATGCCCCTAATTCCCTCATCCAAGTCATTGATAAAGATGTTGAATAGCACTGGGCCCAGGACAGAACCCTGTGGCACCCCACTGGTCACATCTTTCCAAGACGAAGAGGAGCCACTGCTGAGCACCCTTTGGGTTCGGCCAGTCAACCAATTACAAATCCATTGAACAGTTAACTTGTCTAGCCCACATTTTACAAGCTTGTTTGCAAGGATGTCAATGGGAACCTTGTCAAAGGCCTTACTGAAATCAAGGTATGCAATGTCCACAGCGTTCCCTTCATCTACGAAGCTGGTAACTTTATCAAAAAAAGAGATCAGATTAGTCTGGCATGACTTGTTTCTCTGAAACCCATGTTGACTTTTTGTGATTAATGTTTCACTGCAGCGTTGACAATAGAACTTTTTGATATCATCCAGGGACTGTCATGCTAAGCCAGAGTGAAGTGATTAAATTTGGAAGAAGTAAAAATCTGAGTATATTAGAATAATTTCAAATATCAGTCATAATAAATATTCCAGCGATTGAAGATACTTTCAATCTGTCCTTGATGATTTGTGAGAGAGTGGGCTATAACTTATTTTAAATAAGTAGAATTTTCCTTTTTTGTGTGAACAAATTTACCACATAAAAAGAAAATTCTTATTAATTTAGATTGTATTAAACAATCCAAAAAGCATTAGCTGGTGGAACACTGGTCAGACCTGGGCAGGTTTCAATATGGCCAGTCAGTTTTCTAGGGAAATCCACTGAAAGAAGCTAGGAAAATAAAAGTGGTGATACCTACCAGAATTGGTTTCAAAGACCAAACTAGAAGGTATACATGAGGCATGTGAACAGTCTATGTAGAAAGTAAGGATTTACCTGGCAGAAGGAATGTTTTTATACCTTCCCTGTGAGCCATTTTATTTTCTGAATCAAAATTTCCCTGCCCTACTGCTTTTCTGTTCATGACAAATATATATAATGTATTATATATATAGTGCTCATGTCTTTCTCCCTTTAAAATGTTCTTTAATAATTTGGGTTGGTAAAATGCACCCCACATAGACATACATTTGCACATATATGCAAACACTTGCAATTAAAAGAAAACAAAAACAAAACTGAATGTCAGAAACAGAATCTTTCTACTTGCCATCTCACTTGGCACATGGAGAACATTTTTGCATGAAGGTGGAATTTAGTATTATCAACTGGTGATTTTATATTAAGGTATAATTTCTCATTGGAGGTTGCCAAATTGTTTACCAAAGTGGCTGCATTGTACAGTATGTGGTCAGTGCAAAGTGAAGATGTGTAAGGGGGTGTAAGTTTCAGATTTCACTAAACTTCATCAGCTTGTAACAAGTGTTTCTTTTAACTTTCTGGCAGGGTTTGTATAAATGTCAGGAAAAAGAATACAGTATCACCCTCACATCTGCTGATTTGTCATCCACTGATCTAATTATTTGCGGATGTCAATGGTGGGGAGTGGGTGGGGGAGGGAGGGGGTGAGCTCCCCTCCTTTCTCCCTTCTCCGCAGGGGGGTGGCCCAGTGGAGCTGGTGGGGGTGGGCGGGGGGTGGGAGGGAGGAGGTGAGCTCACCTCCTTTCTCCCTTCTCTGTGTGCATGGAGGGGTGTCCAGTGGTGGCAGCAAGGGCATTGGCTATTATCCATGGATTTCACTATCTGTGGTGGGGCTTGGAACCAATCCCCCATGGATGTGGGGGTGCTACGGTACTTCAGAATATATATTGCTTCCATCCATTCACATATCTCAAGGGACTCAGGGGAAATTTTACAAGAGAGAAGCCATGATACTTAGAACCACTATCCTCAGGACCTCATATGTAGCCCTGAAAATATGTTTGTGTGGCCAACAGACAACAACTGAATTCAAAGGTTCTTTATTTTCTAGCTTCCTCTATGGCTGCTGCAGGCGCCACCATGGCATAATGGTTTGAGTGTTGAACTACAACTCTGGAGACCATGGTTTGAATCCCCGCTCAGCCTTGAAACCCACTGGGAAACCTTGAGTAAATCACACTCTCTCAGCCTCAGAGAAGGGCAATGGCAAATCTCCTCTGAACAAATCTTGCCAAGAAAACCCTGCAATAGGTTTGCCTTAGGGTCAACATAAGTCAGAAATTGCTTGAAGGCACACAACAACAACAAATGGCTGCCTTATGGTGATTTTTTTCCTTCCCCTGAAAGGTGAAATAACATATTAAAAGAAAGAAAAGAAACAAAATGTTGAAATGGTATATCCTTTTTGAAAAATAATTCAACTACCCAGCATTTAAATTTGCAGGAGGTGGGGGTGCTGAAACCCAACTAATTTGGTTCCTGCATGAAACACAATACACTCGGAACAACAGAGTATCTTTTTTGAAAATAATAACAAAATCAAAATATTTAGGGTGAATGAGAAATATGCACAAAGTACCTCAAGAACAGCATCAATTAATGTGTAATACTGTATATGTTCTTTATTTTCAAGACATTTCTCATTCTTTCAGTACCAGGAACAGTTTTAGATTTCTCCTGATATATTTTATCTTTTGTCTCCAGGCAAAGAGAAGATTGGACCTCCAGTTCTTCTACATTTTCTTTTGTCACTCTGGTGAGGAACCACATTCACTCATTCTCATTCTGTCAGCCCACTCCATGCTAACGTGTACCATTTAAGTTTCACAAAATAGGTAACACATACTGAGCATTTGCAAAAATCAACCTTATGAGCTTAATAGCCTAAAATGACCCCTGTCATTTTTTAATTTTTAATTTGGCATACCTTACTGTACTAGTACCATATCCTACAGCTTACCCTTGACCTAATACACCAAATATTCCTGGAGAGGCTGTACAAATATAAAAATTAGTGAATTAATCTAATCCCAGCAATGTCTAATACTGGAGGTCACTTGTTAAACTTGAACCTTCTATAAACAAGACTTTATACCTTTTTCATTATATCTCAACATCTGCACTTTCTCAAACTGGTCTCTTCCTTCATTGCCAAGCCATGTTTTGAGGATACTCTGTAGAATCTACTACCTTCCTCCCAGATGTCTGGTTATAATGGTGCAGCGTGAGTGATCAGACCTTGCCTGAGAATGAGGCTGCTCCAGTGACCCTATAAAGCTGCAGGTTACCAATGGCCAAATATGTCACTTGTTACAAGTGAATAAAGTCTGTTAGCAAAATTCCCCCTCAACAACAGGATCAAGGCTACAAGCAAGCACAAAAGAGTTGTTGTTCTGACTCTCACTCAGTAGACTCTAACATCCAGGTTAATAACTTGGCCTGCATTTGGAAAAGAAAATTGAAGTCATTCTTCCATTTCATTTAGATACCACAAAAAGATGTTATTGTATACAAAGTAATGAAGACCATCACATTGCATGAGCAAGCCTATCCCCGACATACTGCATTTGAAGCCTACAATTTCAACCTGTCCCTAAATAAAGCATACAGATGTGTTAAGGAGTTTTATTAGAAGCCAGTGATGATAATGGCAAAGTTGTATCAAAGATCACTTGGCACTCTTTTAGAACGAAATTATTGATGGAACATTCACAAACCTGATTAAAAAGAGTAATAAGACCTGGGAGCCTTTTTAAAGTGAAACAGTACTTGTGTCATTTGACGTCTTAAGTGGAACAGGAGAATTTTTCTTTTTGCTAAGAATAATAAAACTGCCTGTGTTGCCCTCCCTCCATCCCAATTGCCACCACCCTGCCCTTGGAGTGAGAGAAGAAGAGGCAGGTGCAGATCCAACATGCCTAGGCCCAGAAGCAGGTGAAAGGCCCTCCCTCTATCCCAGTTGCCACTGCGTTGTCCTCTGACGGAGAGAAGGGGCACTAACTGCTGAACTTAATCCTGTTCTACACTGTCACCCCCTTTTTATTTTTGTGTCATGTCATAATTGTAAATCTGAGGGCAGGGAACTGTTTTCTTGTTCTTTTACTTGGAAAGTGCCATGTATAGTGATGGTGCAATAATAATAACAATAACAATTGTAGTAGTAGTAATGTGGCTCCTTTTTGAAAATCTTCTGATCCTGCTTAACAGAATCTAAGAATCTCTGCTAAGAAATCAGTTTAATCATTCACACCACACGGGGACTCTCTGGATTATAGACTGCTTTTTAGAAACATTTATTGTATTAGAAGATAAACTATATTAGAGCTCCATGGATGACCAGTGAGATAATAAGTACGGTAGCAGTAAAAATACAGATCATAAGTCTGTAAAGACACAGTCTATTTTACTGCTGATGTTACTACTACTACTACTACTACTACTACAGCACCCTTGCAGAGAGAAAAGAGGACTCAAAGACCATCTGCCAGCTACTGCACAGATCATTTGCCACCTCTTCCTTAACTCTGGGTCTCTTTCACCACAGCAAAGTGAGTTGCCTCTTTGAAGCTCAGCAAGTGGTCTCGAGCAGTCCTCCCAGCTAGATTGGGTTAGCTCTCTGGGCTGGGGAACATAAGTGGGCTGCTGTGGGGGGCATGTCAACTGCTGGTGTGGTAGCCACCAACGTGGGTGACACCAAGGTGGGGGACAGAAGGGGCCTGTCCTTCTGCTGCTTTGCAGAAAAGAAAACCTCACCTGCATAAAGACACTGCCTTGTTGGGATAAATAACTGACCATTTTTGTGGGGAGGGGAGATGTGTTGCCAACAAAGGGAGGGAGGTAATGGTGCTCAGGGAGGAGCCATTCAAATTATACAGGGTAGTAGGAGATACAGAAATGGGAGATGGTTGCACTATCCTGGTGGTACAGTTTATAATAGGGTATTAGTCAGCCCCAAATTATCTCCCATCCCAAATAATCTGGATAGCCATAGCAGCAACACCCCCCCCCCAGTGTTGAAAATACTGCTGCTTAATGCCAGGCAGAACAGCCAGGTTCCAGACTTAATCCTGCATGAACATGCTGACCTGGCATGTATTACAGTCACCTGGTAGGATGAGGTAGTGGTGGGGTTAATCTTAGCTTTGCCCACCATGATTCTCTGGGCAGCAGCAGGTGATAATATCAACCTGACCAGTTCCCCTGTCCCCCAGTTTGCATGGTATTAAGGTGATAAGGTTGGTAGCTGGAACAGGTTTGGGATTCTGTTGGTATACTGCTCATCCTGCTGCTCAACAGTCTTCCTTCCTGAGCTAGCTGAGGTGGTCCCAGCGGTGGTGTTAGAGTCTTTGAAGCTGGTAATTCTGTGGGGTTTCAACATATTGAAGGTGCTGTGTTGGGAGTGGCTCAGGACTTCATGTGTGCCATGACAACCAGGGGTCTGCCCCAAGTGGTATCTGGCCCCACTCATACTGCTGGGCACACTCTAGACCTTGTTTTCTATACAGGGAGGGATGGTGGTGATCTAGGAATGAAGGAGTATTCTACTGTTCTTTTATCTTGGACGGAGCACTTCTTAGTCAGGTTTAGACTTGGTAGTACTCAGAGCCTCTGCAGGGGTGGGGGACCTATTAAGATGGTGCGCCCTAGGAGGCTTATGGATCTGGATGGGTTCCTGATAGGTTCTTTGGAAGTTTCCTGCTGCCTTTGGTAGATGATCCCATTGAAGCCATGGCTGCTTTCTAGAATAAGAAAAAGATCAGGGCAGCCCAAAACAGCAATATAATTTTAGAACATCTAAGTCCTTCTCCAGATACATGAAAGCTCACCATAGCCTCAACGTCAGAGAGTATATTAGAAACAAGGGTACTTGTTGAAGAGCTGACCTTGAGCCTCTTAAACCATTCTCTGGAAAACACAATTGACTATATACTAAAAAAAGAAGTTTTGATATAATTTCCTGGAACCTGGCAGACTGGGAAAATAAATTGGAAGACAAGGAATTTATTGGAACTCTCCAAAAATATGATATAGGCTGCCTGTAAGAGCCCTGGACTCACAAACTTAATCCTCTGTACCTCCAGGGTTATAACGCATTTAGTCAACCAGCTGTAAGGAAATTTAAGAAGGGACAAGGAAGTGGTGGTTTAGTGTCCTTTATTTCAATAGAATTGGTAGGAGAATCACAGATGATGGATTTTGGTCTGCAAAATAATTACGTTTTGCCAATACAAATTAATATAGACAGAGGGGATATCTTCTTTATAAATGTTTATTTCCCCCCTGTTAATGGTCTGCAAATGATTTCCAAGGTATGGAATGACTTGACATTTCTGTTAGAATAGATAAACCAGAAGTTCCCAACACATTTATTCTTATATGTGGGGATTTTAATGCCTAAGTTGGAGCAGCTTCAGAGGGTCTTTTGCAATCATTAGGTCTAGATTTGGAAGATATATTTTTAGCATCACATACTTCCATGGACAATAAATATAATCTGCAGGGGTTAAATTTTTTAGAATCCATATACCACCATAATCGCAGTTCACCTACCTGGAAAGCATCATCTCCTCAGATGCCAAGATTGACAAAGAGATTGATCACAGATTAGCAAAGGCATATAGCGCATTTGGAAGATTTTACAAAAGAGTCTGGAGTAACAAACACCTGAGGCGAAGCACAAAAATCAGTTTGTATAGAACCATTGTACTGTCCATTCTCCTTTATGGGTCTGAAACATGGGTCACCTATTGCTAACACTTATGACTCCTCGAACGTTTTCATCAGCACTGTATACATACAATCCTAAATATACACTGGACTGACTATGAGACAAATGTTGCTGTCCTTGAGCAAGTTGGGATCACCAGCATTGAGGCCGTGATACTGAGAACACAGCTGCGCTGGGCAGGGCATGTTTCTAGGATGGAGGACCATTGCCTCCCAAAAATAATACTCTATGGTGAACTTGCCATGGGTCAGCGTAAGAGGGGCGCTCCAAAAAAGCGATACAAGGATTCCCAGAAACAACATATCAGGCTTTGCCAAATTGATCACCAAGAATGGTCCACCCTGGCTTCACATTGGGAGGCATGTAGATGCACTATCCACAATGCTGCAGCTTTATTTGAGAACTCACACTGAACAAGTCATAGAATCATAGAGTTGGAGAGTTGGAAGAGACCACAAGGGCCATCCAGTCCAACCCTCTGTCATGCAGGAATACACAATCAAAGCATCCCCGACAGATGGCCATCCAGCCTCTGTTTAAAGACCTCCAAGTAAGGAGACCCCACCATGCTTCGAGGGAGGATGTTCCACTGCCGAACAGCTCTTACTGTCAAAAAGTTCTCCTAATGTTGAGATGGAATCTTTGTTCCTGGAGCTTGCATCCATTGCTCCGTGTTCCAGTCTCTGTCTTGAAGTCTTGAAGAGAAACGACAATGCAGAAAGAACCACAACCCAGAAACATCGCCCAAGGAGACCCTCTGCTGTGCTTTCTGCAACCGGACTTGTTTATCTCTGATTGGCCTTTTCAGTCATCAGCACGCTTGCAGAAAGCACAGGATGAGTCCTTCCTGAATCTTCGTTTGTTAAGAAAAGCCAGAGATTTACTCTGCATGGGAGCCCAGTGGATGTAGCTAAGGGTTATTATACCTATTTGAGCAAACAAGGTGGTACTGTCATCAACCATATAATGGTCTCACCCTTGCTGTTCCCCTTATTAAATTCTTTTGAATTTCTGGAATGTGTACAAAGTGATAATTTCCCTTTAGTAGTATCCTTAGGACCAATATTGAATGGGAAGTATTATCTAAAACAGCAAATCTAACTGGAGAATTGCTAGGGGAAAGAAGGCTGAAATGGTCCATTAGACTGAATAGTTCTATCTAGAAGAAATTACACAGTAACTATTTGACAAATTTGGGCCAACTATTATGTGATAAATTAAAGAATCATTTGGATATTTATCAACAAATAGTCACAGAACATAGGCCTTGTCTAGTAACAGCTATTAAAAAATCAGCCTACAGAATATGGTTGTTTTGATGCAGAATGCAGGGTAGCTAAAAGAGAACTGCCCCTCCCCCCCAAAAAATAAAGGAAGCCCACAAAAATCCATCTGGGAAAAACATGGAAAATCTAACCACAGGTAGGCTTAAATATAAAAGCTTAGTTAAAGACAAGAAAAATGAATACATAAAATCTCAGTGGAAGGACCTGGACCTTGCGGTAACTGAACGGAAAGAAGACAAATACTAGGAACTGGTTACCTGAGGCCAAAAAAGGGTAAGACACACACAGGAAGCCTCAATCACTCCCTCTACTTGGATTAAATTCTTTTCCAATATTTTTAGTGATCAATCAAGCCCTGTGAAAGAGATTGGGCTGGATAATGATTTCTCTAATCTAAGTCCCTGGCAATGATATAAAGTTTCTTATTGTATCTCTGAAATCTAAGAAAGCACCCAGAGAAGATATGCTTCCTCCAGATATCTTTACAGATTATGTTGACTGGTGGTGTCCCATTCTTGCAGGCCTATTTACCACAATAAACAGTACTGGATGAATGCCTCATGGATAGAAAACAAGTATTGTATTTCCTAATTATAAGAAAGGGGACAGAAATGATCCACAAAATCTTCGGCCAATCTGCTTGCATGGTATCACTTCAAAGCTATATGCTCAATACTTATTGCAGAAATTAATAGACCGGCTACAAGAAAAGCAAATCATACATGAAGAACAGGCAGGATTTATTTGTAGATATAGCACTATAGATCACTGCTTCACATTAAGTCACATCATAAGGAAATATACTAAGGAAAATAAGAAATCTGTTTATACTGCTTTTATTGATCTCTCTGCTGCTTTTGACTCAATCAATAGAATTTAGACTTTTGGAAAAATTACAGAGTTCTGATATTGACTGCAGGCTATTAAGACTGATATGGGAACTATATAGCCAAACAGAGATGAAGGTTAGAGTTGGCTTAAATGGTTCTCTGACAGAAGCTTTCACAACTACATGAGGAGTGAAACAGGGATGCCTATTGCTCCCCCACTCTTTTTAACATCTATGTGAATGATTTGGTGCCTTGGTTGGCTCAAGTTGATTCTCCTACCCCAGTAATCAGGAACAGAAAGGTTTTTATCCTGATGTATGCAGATGATTTAGTACTCATCTCCCTCTCTTGCTTGGGCCTTAAAAATCTTTTGAATGCATTTAGTGTTTATTGCCAACAAGAACAATTGTCCATAAGTTATTCTAAGACCAAGGTAATGGTTTTTGGTAGAAACTATCCAAGATGCAAATGTATGTTAAACCAACATGTTATAGAACAAACCTGCCTATTCAGATACCTGGGCATCATTTTTAGTGAGTCTCTCTCTTGGAAATCGCATAGGGAGGCAGTGAGTCTGAAGGCTGAGAAAATGATAGGAGCTTTGATGAAATTTTATTACAATCAGGGTGGTCAGTTGTTTGAACCTGCCTTAAAAAAAATAGTAGCAAAGTGATTGCACAAATGCCTTATGGTGGAGAAATTTGGGGGTTAGATATCAATACCGGCAAAGCCTTGGAAACGCTACAGAATAAATTTCTTCAGAAACTTTATTCTCTTCCAACTGGAACTCCTGCAGCCTTTTTGCATTTTGAATCCAGTTGGCCATCAGTTAAAGCAAGAACAGACTGTGCCCAGTTAAGGTACTTCAAACAAATTGCCACATTATCAAATGTCAATCTTCCAGCTTCATGTTATAAGGAAGTGACTAGTAACAATCAATATTGTAAATCACATTTACAAAATGTTTTACATAGTTACTCCTTCCCTTAGTTGAGCTCTGCCTTAGGTATGTATGAACAATTAAGAGGCAGTTAAGAGATGAGTGGTGGTGGTCAGCTACATAACAAAAATTATCCGGGAAGAAATTGGGATGAACCCTATTGGTCCTCACACTCATCACAGCAGACATGTGCTATTCAGAAAGAGGGGTAATAAAAAAAACCCAGTAAACCTGTGACTTTCCATCCCTTTTTTTCCCCTCATACTTTTTTGGAAGTCTGGTAAAAACTGCACTATTGGTTGTCTGATCAATCAGCAACCTTCCTGGGATATAGCACACACAGAAGAGCTGAATTATGATTGGTCAGACTTTGGAGGGGGCAGGCTTGCAAGGGAAACCTGGGAATTCAGGATCCGCCATTTTTGAATGTTCCTTAAGTCTGGTCCCCCACTGCCTCCAAAGCCCAGTTGGGCTGTGTATGTGTGTGAATTGTTGAAAGGGAAAACATCTCTTGCTGCAAAGTAGCAGGCGCGTGAGAGGGTTTTACGTGTGGGAGAGAGTGAGAAATCAACCCGGGCCAAAAGCATCTCCGCAAAGGACAAAGAGGAGCTGCTCTTGACACATGAGGAATCCCATTGCGGAGTGCTCAGGGCAATGCAAAAAGCCATCCCTTCTTCACTGGGGCTTGGGTGTAGGAGAGTGATCAATGCTCCAATTGTTGTAACTTCAACTTGGTCCACCTGTCCAATCCACCCGTGGGCCCGATTCATCCTCTTCCCACCCTCCTCCTCATCACCAGCGCTTCTCTGGGCTTGCCCCAGCTGTCTGCCTCACTAGCCTAGTCCACGCAGCAGCCTCAGCCGCAAAGTGCTAAATTGATTTTCATGTTGATAACCTAGAAATTTAGGTCTTTGCTTTTTATACCAGCTTGCTAATAACTTTGATCATGGCATGAAAAATTGTGGGTATTTTAAACAGGTTAAAATCATTCTGAAGGCCTATGGTAGGGCAATAAGTGTAGTAAAAAAGGATTTTCTGGCAACACCTTTGAATCCAAACAGAACCATTCAGCAGAGTTGTTTGGAATGGTCAGGGGTCTGTTACAATCTGGCCGAAAGGAGAATGTAAGCCACTCGACAGCCCACTGAGAAGAATTTGCCCATCTTTTCACATATAAAATTGCTCAGATTCACTCTAACTTAGACACCAGAGTTGATACTGTTCTGGTGAATGTAACCGTGACCCCTGCTTGTCCAGTGTTGATGGATACTTTTCAGTTTGTGCAGCTCAAGGATTTGGATATGATCCTTGGAGAGGTGAGAGCCATCACATGTGTACTAGATTGTTGCCTTTCCTGGCTGAGTGGGTAAGGGATGTGATTAATGTTTCTTTACAACAAGACAGGGTCCCAACATAGCTGAAGGAGGCCTCTTTTGGAAAAAAAAAATCTTCCCTAGATCCTACTATGATGGATAACTATAGGGAAGTTCCCAACATTCCATTGTGGGGCAAAATACTGAAGTATGTTGTGCTAGGGGTTCATGGATGAGGCAGATTATCTTGATCCATTTCAGTCTGGTTTCAGGCCTGGTTATGAAACAGAGACAACTTTGGTCACCTTGGTGGATAACCTACCCAGGTACTGAACAAGGGGAGTGTGTATCCCTGTTAGTCCTGCTGGGCCACTCAGTGACTTTCAATACCATCAAGCATAGTATCCTTCTGAGTAACCTCTCTAGGATGGGGCTTGGGGGAACTGTTCTACAGTGGTTTCACTCTTTCCTGGAGGGGTGATCTAAGAGGGTGATGCTGCAGGACTCCTGCTCAACAACTTGGCCATTGGCCTGTGGAGTCCCTCAGGGGTCAGTCTTTCCCCCTATGTTATTTAATAACCATATGAAACCATTAGAAGAGGTTGTCCAGAGTTTTGGGGTCAAGTGTCACCAATATGCTGATGATACCTTTCCACTTAATTCCAAGGAAGCTGTTCCCGTGCTAAACCAGTGCCTTGCAACTGTAATGGACTTGGTAAGGGAAAACAAATTAAAACTTGATCTAAATAAGACAGAGGTGTTCCTGGTCTGTCAAAAGAAAGATCTGGGAACAGGGATTCAGCCTGTGGTAGACTGGGTTACCCTTCCCAGAAAACTGAAGCTTGCCATTTTGGGCTGCTCCTGGATTCAGCTCTGAGTCTGGAGGCCCATGTGTCAGCAGTGACCAGGAGTGTTTTTCCACAGTTAAAGCTAGTGTGACAACTGTGCTCTTTCCTAGAGAAGTTCGATCTGGCCATGGTGGTACATTCCTTGGTTACATCCTGTTTGCAGTATTGTAATGTTCTCTGTATGTGCCTGCCTTTCAAAAGTGCTCAGAAACTTCAGTTGGGCCAAAGAGCTGCAGCCAGGTTGTTAACTGGGGCTAGCCATCAGGCTTTTACAGACTGACTAGGGTTGGGCTTTTAATACTGTGTCATGCTGTTTAAGGTTTGTATATAGTCTTTTAATGAATTTAATATTTGGAATGTTTAATATTTTAACTTTATAAACATTTTAATTGTTTTTTATTTATTATTTATTTGTTGGATTTATACCCTGTCTTTCTCCCAAGATGGGATTCAAAGCAGCTTACAATAATTTTAAAAATACAACTAAAACATTCCAAAAGTTTTTTTAAAAAAGAATTAAATAATTAGCATTATTAAAATGTAACAGTTAAAAACAGTTAAAAATCTAATGCTCTTGTATATCTTTTTAATTTGCATTGTTTAAAATATGTTGTTAGCTGCCTTGAGTCCTTTTATTGGCAAAAAAGCAGGATAATAATAATAATAATAATAATTTCATATTAAGAATTAATAATAGTTCTTTTTCAGGTTTTATAGATCTATCTATCTAAATAATAATAATAAATTATTATTATTATTTAGATAGATCTATAAAACCTGAAAAAGAACAGATAAGGAACCCTAGCCTCTGATTTTGGAACATAAAGACTGCTTCAGG
This sequence comes from Gambelia wislizenii, assembly GCA_030847615.1. Taxonomy (NCBI): domain Eukaryota; kingdom Metazoa; phylum Chordata; class Lepidosauria; order Squamata; family Crotaphytidae; genus Gambelia; species Gambelia wislizenii. The sequence continues at coordinate 222,896,615 of JAUMIR010000003.1, read as the reverse complement.
TCATGGAATATTGCCCACTGACACGGTAAGCTGAATCTTTCCTTAAACATACACAGCTGGGCTCACTCTTAGATTTCCTTTTCTTATTATATAAAAGCACAAGCATGGGAAGCATCTACTGTTTTTGAATTTACATGCAAATCTCTGAATGTGTGTGGGCTGGCTGTTTATTCTGCTCCTGTTTAAAATACATTGTGGGTCTCACTGTGAAGCATGCACAGTGTTTCTGTTCCATGTAGGCTTGCCAGCAAATGTTGGCCTAAAGTGAAATTTCAAGACAAATTTGGAAGTTCTTGTTTGGGCAAAACATTTGAAGAATGTTGTGGGAAGCATAAGAAGACTGTTAACGAGTCTAACAAGATTTCACAGGGAGGCTCTAAGAACCCACACAAGAAAGAGATAAATATATATTGTTTGTCAAGCTGTGTTGGGGACAGTGTCTCCTTTTCCCTAGCTCCTTCAACTAGAAGCCCTACAAGAAGTAGAGAATTGGTTATAAAACCAGGGCTGTGGGAACAGTTCTCAGAACACAATGGCCCATATGCTACAACATCTACTTAGTTACACATACTTAACTAAGTAGTGGCTCCTAGTTCAACCCCCCTAAAACTACTTTACCAAACAATAGCCACTCTGAAGGACAAAGGTCTGTTCTGCTGGTGATCAGGGCACAAGGAGCATGATGTTTCTACACGCTGTCAGACTAGCAAGCAATGCTAAAACAAGGAATTGTGTTGGGTTCAGCTTCTGATTATTCCTGATCACTCACTGGTGGAAGGATGATGGAAATATCCTTCTCCTTGTGTCCTGATCATCAGCAGAACAGATCTCCATCTCTTGGTGCAGCTGCTCACTGTTAAGCTGGGCTGAGGCCTGCTGGTTGCTAAGGTGGGCTGTGCCTATAAAGGATTAATGAAGATGGAGGAGTGTCAGCAATACAGAATACCATCCATTTTTCCTTAGAAAATTTATACAAACTGATGGGTGGGGGAGATATGTAAATATTGTATATAAATACAAAAGCAATGAATAAAACAGAAAAGAAGTAGAAAAACATTGAGTGAAATGATAATGAAATGAAATTGTAAAATGACATTTGAAACAACTAGAATGGAGCCCTAGCAACACAGTAGTTAAACGCCAGTACTGCAAGCCACAAAGTTGCAAGTTTGATCCCAAGGGCTCCAAGGTTCACTCAGCCTTCCATTATTTTGCAGGTTGGTAAAATGAGTACTTGGCTTGTGGGAGCAATTAGCTAACATGCATTGGAAACAACTTAGTGCCTAGCATACTATAAAGCATCGTAGATGTGTAAAATGCTATTGCTTAACAATTTGTAAGCCACTCTGGCAGCCTTTGTGGCTGAAGAGCGGGGTATATATACTTAAATAAATAAAATAAAAATGAGAAGGGGAGGAAGTCAAACTGAATGTGTGTGTTGGTTATTGTTTTTTTTTTAATCTTTTTTTTTAAAAAAATAACTATTGTTTGTTTGTGAGTAGATATTAGTTGTATATGATTGTACATGTTTTTCATGGTTGATCGATTTGTGCTATTTTATGCTATAAAAATCAGTTGTTGCTGTTGTTTTATGTGTTTTTGAAAAAGAAAATTTCAGAGATTTTTCTCACCTCACCCCTGGCCTGGAAAAATGCCAGTTTGCAGAAATTTTTCTGAAATTCTTCTTATGGGGGCAGTTAGTATTTCTTCCTTCAAAATGTCCAAGAACAATGCTACCTCTGGGGCATTGAAAGGATACGACATAGTGCTGAAGATCCCAATGAAGTTGCTGTTCCTGCTTCCTACTCTTGCTGCAATGTAACTACTTGTGGAGGAATGGGACCCACTCACTCAGTCTCAAGTAGATGATTACATTTGTTATGAGGAGCCTACCAGCTGAATTAGTTTTGTATAACACATATTGATATACAGAAAATTTGGAAGATTTTTTATTTATGATGGAAGATGGAAATCATCCCTGAGAAAGGTAAGTACAGATTTTCCAAGATACACTTTGTATTAAATACCATTGGATCTAATGGCATTGATTCAAAATGGGGTCCTATAAGCACCTGCATGGAATAATGGAGGGGGAAAAAACTGCCAGTCCCAACACTCAATATTAATACGCTTTTAATAATTACAGTACTGATGTGAAACAAGAAGCTGTGGTCCTAGAATTTCAAAGAAGAGCAAGTTGCAATAATCAACTGGTGAACCCTTTTCATTTCTGCAAGATGGGCTGCAGTTTCCAGAACAGGAATCCTAACCTCCCTTGATTCATTTGAATGGTTATGAACAGATGACTCATACAAGGATATGCAGAACTAAAAGTTCTGTGACCGTCACTGTCACCTCTGTTCTGCAGATATGAAACCAAGACAGTGTGAAATGGCTTTAATCAAGGCCTTTCTGGTACAATTGGTTATGTATAGAACCCACTTGAAATAAATTCCTTCCAGTCAAATTGGTCAATTGCTGAGCTTTTAGACATCATCCATAAATCCAGGGAAATATTCACTGCAATCCAAAACTATGTTGAGCTCAGATGATTATGAGACAATAAGCAACTCTGTCTAATATTTTGCACCAATTGTACCATGGCTGGAAGGTATGAGCTGCATACCATTTCTCTGTGATGCCTACCCTACAAAATGGCTATCCTCAAGTTGTTTTGAGTTTCAATTTTGGAGAAAAGATGGGATTAAAATAAAGGTATTAACAATATCATCATCATCATTGCTGAAATCCAAGATTGGCTACTTAGAAGCTGAAAGGACCTCCTTCATCTGATCCAGCAGCTGGCTCTTAAGGTGGACTGGGGTGACACTTGCATATGTTTGCAGTGAGATTATGTTGTCTTACTGAATACAGGCGAGTTATAGATATATAAGTAATTAATCCTAACTGCAGTAAATATGAGCCAATTAATTTATGATCATCATAATTGAATTTTGTTTCAGGTTTTTTTATAAGAAGTTGCCAACATTTACAAAATTTTAATGTGGTAGAAAGTGAAATTATTACATTTGCCCAATCCTAGGAGTGGGAAAGAATTTCATTTTAGTTCCATTTGCAAAGTGAAATTGAAATATATGTCTACCCTTATTTTTTACATGAATCCATTCATGTTTTAAACTTGGATCTATGCCTGGGGATGGTCTTGGAGGGGATTAGGTGCAGCAGATTAACAAGACATACATGCTCATAGTCAAAATAGAGACCAATACTGGAAAAGGGTTTCATGCCTTGAAAAATCAGTTTTTCAGTTTTTCATGGACCTGGTCTTGTATGTAGATGTCCAGGATAGCAGGTGTAATGTGGGAAACTTTTATGTAGTTCCAACTAAAGATGACTCATTGAATCAATTGTTGAATTGTAAGAAAAAGCAATATAAGAATAATAACAAAAAGCACTGAATCAGTAAACCTAACTCTATGGACTTTTTCGGACGCATGAAAAGTAACGCAAGCAGCGTCGCCAGGTTGCGACGCTGCTGCGCAAGAGGGCGTCCATTTCGGATGACGCTCCTCCCAGCGGTACTGTTGCAGTACCACTGGGACATTTGAGCGTGATTTTTGAAAAAATGAATGAATGAAAAAAATCACGCTCAAATGTCCCAGCGGTACTGCAACAGTACCGCAGGGAGGAGCGTCATCTGAAACAGACGCCCTCTTGTGCAGCAGCGTCGCAACCTGGCGACGCTGCTTGCGTTACTTTTCATGCGTCCGAAAAAGTCCTATATGTAGGACTCGAAATTAAATTTAGATCAGAGATTTTCACATCCCATTAATAGGGAAAGAATTTGATGGCGGTGGTAGTGGGGGAGGAGTCCATGATAGAAATGGGTGGGATTTTGGCCTGGGTCATCATAAATTTGATTAAAAGCACTTGATTTTTTTTAAAAAAAAATGCAAATATAGAAGAAAGTGAAACTGATAGATTTTGTCCATCCTGCAGTGGTGAAAACTCTGGCAGTGGCAGGCTGATCTGCTAAATGTTAGGGAGAGAGAGCACAGCTAAAAGGATCCCCATCTGGCATTGGCTGAACTTCTTGAATCTACAAAGAGCCACAGCCAGAAGGGGCTTGGGAAGAAAAGGGAGAAATAGAAAACAAAGGAAGAGCAGAACAGCAGGACAAAGGAAATGGGGGCCTTGGAAAAATGGTGGAGTTCTGTTTAGAGCACTGAGGCAAAGAGCAAGGGAAGCCAAGGCAAAGGGAGCGATCTAAGAGAGGAAGAAAAGCTGGATGTCAAATGCCAAGGAACAAGTGTGTAGAGACAGGAATTGCAGAGATGAAATAACTGAAATAACTGGGTGTAGGGTATGATTTTCAGTATTGAAATACAAACTACCTCTTGCACTTAAAATTAAGGTTGATGACAAATTTCTCTTTCTGGCAGGGCTCTGTCCTTGGCCTAGAATGATATTAATAGGGTTTTTTTGGGGGGGGGGTTAATTGATTAAATTTCAGTAGCACTGGAGCACTTCTAGGAAGAGAGAGAGAGAGATGGCAAACTATATTTGTGCTACAGTGCAATCCTGGTGACCAATGCCTTGTTCTTTTGCATAGTTGTTGAAGTCAACTTTTCTAGTCATCACAGCTGTAGAATGACACTGAAAATGATGTGCTAGCTCAGTCACCTTGGACCTAGTTCAAAAGGCTTCTGTTAAAGCTGAAAATTCACTGAGCATCTGGTGTGGGCAGCCTTACACATTTGTGGTTATCCATGAACTGCATCTGCTTTCAAGTGGCGTGTTCAAATATTTTGTGTAAAGAAGTGGTTAAGCAGGCTTTCTGAAAGTCTAAGGGGGCTGAGTAACATGTGGTATTTACATAAGCATAATGGGCACGGAGTGCAAATGGCTGCAGTTAATGTGAGTTTTTAAAGGAATGTCAGCCAAATCTGAAAGCTGTGCAGGCCTCTCTTTCCTTTTCCATTTATATAAACACTCTTTCTTTGATCCCATGTTCAAGTTTTATTGACTCAACATGATCACTCAATCACGTGTTGTCAGCCAGCTTCCTCTTTTGCTGTTTCCCAAATACAGCTAACTATTTTGATATTAAGATATGCATCCAGTCTTTATTATTTATTATTACTCCTCCAGCCCTGAAACTAATCATGTTAATGTGAGGATAAATTCATGCTGAACCAGTATCTCACCATACATTGCTTGGCATGAAAGGCATGGCAAATGCTCCCTGCCCCTGCTGCCCATGAACTGAATGATTGTATATGACGCTGCAAAGTGCTTGGGGGGGGGGGAGAGTGATGAAAGAGGCTCCCAAGGGTACAAATATTTTTATTGACCCCAGTGTATATATTCTGAATATGAATCTATGGAAGAAGCAGTCTCAGACAACTCGGCTCCCCCGTCGGCCGCGCAGCCTCCGAGGGGGAAAGCCCATTTATGGGCAGCCTCAGAGATAGGAGGCCCCCTTTGAACTGCGTCACCGGCAAGCGCCGGCGACGCGGAGAGATGGGCGGGGGGCGAGGCTATTTAAGCCTTCCCGCCCAGAGCTCCAGCCTCTTTCTTATTTGGCGAGCGGGGAGGCAGGAGCCAAGCGAACGGGAAGGAGCGAGGAGCGGAGGAGGCATTGAGCGCGGGCGCGAGTGCGGCGAGCGGGTCGGAGACGGACGCCTGCACGGGCACAAGCGCAAGTGGCAGTGGGCGGTTGGCCTTCGGGCCGGTTTTGAGCCCCCTCGGGGCGGGGGCGGGCTGAGAGGGTGTGCGGCGCGAGGGGTCGCCACGCGGCCCAGACGGGCCTGGGAGGGCCTCGTGGGTGGGTGGCCATTCGCGGGCCTGGGCGGTTGGGCCTCTTGGCGGCCGGGTTCCGGGCCACGGGTGCCATTGGGCCTTTTGTAGTCAGGCCGCGGGCACAGTGGTGGAAGATTGCTGGGTAAAGGGCTGGATACCATCAGTGACTTTGGAGTTAGCAGCACTAATAATCTCAATTCATGGTTTGTTGGCCCAGTCAGGCCTGCGAAATAGTCAAATAATAATAACAATAATAATAATAATAATAATACTCACACTTCGCTGTCTGTGTCTGTGGTGCGATTTTTACAGGCTGTGGCCCGGCCGGGCCTAGTAGGCCCGAGGGGCCTTTCTCAATAATAATAATAATAATAATAATAATAATAATCACATGGGCCTAGGCAGGGCCTGAAGCCTAGGTAGGCCTGAAGGATCTTGGTTCCAATAATAATAATAATAATCACACGGGCCTAGGCAAGGCCTGAAGCCTAGGCAGGCCTGAAGGGTCTTGGTTTCAATAATAATAATAATCACACGGGCCTGGGCAAGGCCTGAAGCCTGGGTAGGCCTCAAGGATCTTGGTTCCAATAATAATAATAATCACATGGGCCTATGCAGGCCTCTGGGACCTTTCAATAATACTGGTATATTCACACGGTTTGTGAGTTGGGGCCTGACGAGTGGTTGCGGCCTAGTAGGGCCGAGCGGGCCCTGGGTGCTCAGTTCGCTCTCCATTAATAATAATAATAAACTGGTGAGTGGAACATATTAATATAGGGTGGGATTACTTGACTAAGGGATATCCTTCAGCAGGGGTATAGACTTCTGGCTGGGGGATCCTTTCGTGGGGTGGATTTCGTTGGATTTAGTATAGAGTTCTTACCCACCTCATTGTAGTTGGTCATTGGACTTACAAGTTTTGGGACTGGCTCCCAAAAAGGGGAAGCCAGGGGGCAAAGGTAAAGGCCCGGCCCCTAAACGCCCTGCACCCCTCCCTCCGCATCAATCGAGCGATGAGGAGGAGGACATTCCTTGGCGAGCCATACTGGATCGCATTCAACATTTGGAGAGGTTACAGGGTGTAAAGGGGGGGGATGCAGGGCAAAAGGGTGAGCCTTTTGAGAAAAAGAAGTTTGCTAATCAACTCCTTGCTCGACTAGATGCGTTGGAGCGGAGGATCCAAGGGGATGATGCTTCTGGCTCTAGGCCACCACCGAGGGGCACCACTCCACCAATGGATCCTGGAGGGGAGCCGGAGCCAACGGAAATTGCGACGCCGGCTGGTGAGTCTGCTGATTTATCTTGTCCTAATATGACACCATTGTGGCCATGGGGCGGATGGCCCGGGCCTCATGCAGTTCAGGGGGCAGGATCTCAGGGTGTGCAGGGGGGATGGCCGATGACTCACCAGGCTTTTAATTGGGCCTTGCCTCACTGGTCCCCATGGGGCACGGGCATCGCTGGGTCTGGTGGACCTCCGGTTCAGGATTGGGCTTTAATGGGCCCCTCTCGTAGTATGGGATACGACACGGTGGCATATGCAGCGATACCATTTGGGGAGATGTCTCTCCCTTTAGGTGATCATCTACTCCAGTCCACGAGGGACAAGATACTGAAGGGGGAATACGTTGATGTGTTCTCCCTTCTGTATCGCGAGATGGAGAAGAAAGATAAGGAGGAGCTGGATGACAAGGAACGGGAAAAAATAAGAAAAAGAAAAGTAGAGCGCACCTGGACTAATTGGCTATCGGGGTTTCTTATTTTAGCGGGGGTGATTGCAAAAGCTCGGCCACATAGGGCAGCGGCCTTGTTCCAATATATGGACATCATTCATCGGGCTTATGTAGATTTTGCGGGCCCTGCTTGGTTGCTCTATGATGAGGCCTTCCGGATGCGAGCCGCAATTTACCCCTCTCTTCGCTGGGACATGATGCACCCACAGTTGTGGATGCAGCTTATGACACCAGCGCGGCCTATTCAAGGGGAGCGGACCCACAGTGGACATCTAATTAAGTATTTAGGAGCCAATACGCCCAAACCCCAAGCTGTTCCAAGCGGCAGTCAAAAGATGCTATGTTGGGAATTTAGTTCCCACGGGTCCTGTTCCAGGAAGCCCTGCAGGTTTAGCCATGAGTGCTCCATCTGCGGGGCTTCACACTCCTTTCGGAACTGCCCAAAAGGGAAAGGCCAGTTTAGGGGGGCAAAAGGGACTGGAGGAGCGGGCAGGGGAGGCGGTCCCTCTGCACCACCTCCAAAAGGGCCCCAGCCCAATTAAGTTGGATGTCTTACGCCGGTGGCTTGCCGTGTACCCCGACAGGCAGGCAGCCGGGTATTTATCACGGGGTTTTCAATTTGGCTTTCGTATCCCTTATCAAGGGATTCGGCGCCCATTTTGGGCAGACAATTTGCAATCTGTAAAAGGAAAGGAGGGTATAGTTAGGGAAAAAATTAGGAAGGAGGTGGCTGAGGGAAGAGTCATTGGTCCCTTCAGCCAGCCCCCGGTACCCAATCTTCAGGTCTCCCCCTTAGGTATAGTTCCCAAAAAAGCCCCCGGGGAATTTAGACTGATACAGCATTTGTCCTATCCAAAAGGGGCTTCTGTTAACGATCATATTCCACCCGAACTTTGCTCGGTTAAATATGCGTCTTTCGATTATGCGGTTCAGGTAGTTCGACGGCATGGGCCAGGTGCTGAGATGGCGAAATGCGACATTAAGTCTGCCTTTCGCCTTCTCCCGGTTCATCCCGAGGACTTTGAGTTGCTGGGCTTTCAGTTCGAGGGAAAGTTGTATATGGACCGGGCCCTCCCTATGGGCTGTTCTGTTTCTTGCAATGCCTTCGAGACCTTTAGCACATTTTTGGAGTGGGCATTGAAAGCTAGGACGGAATTGGGGGGGGTCGTGCATTATCTTGATGATTTTTTGTTTGTGGGACAGGTTGGCAGTGGGTCCTGTGAGTACCTATTGCGACAATTCGAACTCCTTGCAGGGGAACTTGGGGTGCCTTTGGCGCCGGAAAAGACTGAGGGACCATCACAACAATTGACCTTTTTGGGTATTGAGATAGATACTGTGCGCGAGCTATGCCGACTCTCAGAGGTTAAGGTCCAAGAATTGGGGGAGCGGGTTAGCCAGTTTAGGCGAATGCGGAGAGCTACGTTGAGGGAGTTTCAGGTACTCATCGGGCATCTAAATTTTGCTTGTAAGGTGGTTGCCCCAGGTAGGGCTTTCCTTCGCCGGTTGTGTGATGCTATTGAGGGTGTCCAACGCCCTTATTTTAGGGTCAGAATCACGCGGGAGATTCGGGCGGACCTGGAAGTTTGGCAAGAGTTCTTGGATTCCTTCAATGGCATATCATTCTGGCGGGAGGAACGGAAATTGCAAGGCGCTTTTCAAATAGCATCAGATGCAGCGGGTTCGATAGGCTTTGGAGTGTTTTTTGGGGGTTGCTGGTGTGCCAGCGCATGGCCACCGGAGTGGGCTGGGACAGAAGTTACCAGGGATCTTACATTTTTGGAGTTTTTTCCAATTCTGGTGGCCACTACCATTTGGAAACACGAGCTGGCCAATTCAGTGGTCCACTTTTGGTGTGACAACTTGGCCACGGTTCACGTCATAAATACCCTGACATCAAAATCCCGGCGAGTTATGAGGCTGGTCCGGGCCTTTACTCTCCGATGCCTTCGGCATAACATTCTGTTTTTAGCGCGGCATGTGGCGGGCGTTGACAATGAGATTGCTGACGCTCTTTCCCGCATGCAGATGGAGCGCTTCAGAGAGTTGGCTCCGGAGGCGGCGCTCATAGGCGACGAGATGCCGGCTGACCTATGGCGACTTGGGAATCCGAATTTTGCAGGGCCTTAGGTATGTCGGTGGCTCTGAGTACCCGGAAAAGCTATGCAAGGGCAGTCCAGGAGTTTTGTCAATTTAGAAGGCAGGAAGGGCTAGGTCAGGGTACCATGGTCCCGGTGACACACCTGATGCATTTTTGCGTGCATTTGTACAACAGGGGCCTGTCAGCTCCATCAATCAAGGGCAGGCTTTCTGCCTTGGCCTTTTGGCTTAAGGCCCATGGCGCCACGGATCATACAGGGGATTTTCGTATCCGTAAGGCTTTGGAGGGTTGGACTAGAGAGAGGGGAAAAAGGAAGGACAACAGGCTGCCTCTTTCGCCCAATGTCCTGAAGGGCTTGCGGCAGTTATGGGCAGGGATTTGCGTGTCACCCTACGAGGCGATTTTGTTCCATGCAGCTTCCCTCATGGCATTTTTTGGGGCCCTGCGGGTAAGCGAACTGGTCTGTGGCTCCAGATCTGATACCTCGGGCAGGGCTTTAGAGTTTAGGGACGTTTTGGTGACTGAGAGGGAGGTTATTTTCACTCTTCGATTTTCAAAAACGGATCAGGTGGGTAAAGGTAGGACATCAAAGTTGACACGCTGCAGCGATCCTGAGTTATGTCCGGTTCGGGCCCTACATGACTACATTCGGGTCAGGGGTGTTCATCAGGGGCCTTTGTTTGTCCACATAGATTCTTCCCCCCTAACTAGGTATCAGTTTTGGAAAGTTACTTCCAAGGCTCTGGAGAAGATGGGGTTGTCAGGTGTACGCTTTGGGACTCATTCTTTTCGCATCGGAGCCGCCTCCACGGCTGCGGCTATGGGTATGTCACAAGCAGCCATTCAAACCATCGGGCGTTGGAGATCCTCCGTTTTTCGGAGGTATGTTCGCCCTCTTTTCTACTAATGCTTCTTCCCCTTTTGTCTTCCAGGTTCTAGACCTTTGATGGTGAGACGACGGGTGCTGATTTGTGGCCACAGTATGGTGTACTGGGCGGCACGACAGGCCCGAATGAGTTATTTTGGATCTCACCTCAGCCTGGGGGACTGGGTTACCATTGAGTGGTTGGGGAAGCGGGGCCTTCGTTGGCATGGCCTTATGCCCCTTTTGTTTGAAGAAAGACGGGGGCCTCCACCTGACATACTTGTCATTCATTTGGGGGGGAATGACTTGGGCCTATTGAAGGGTAAGGCTTTAATTTTGCAGGCGACCCACGACATGAGGGTAATCTGGTCACGGTGGCCTGGAGTTGCCCTTATGTGGTCGGCCATTTTGCCTCGGCAACTGTGGAGGGGGGAGGGGAACCCCCGTCTGATTGACAGGGCACGGAGGACTGTCAACAGGCAAATTAGCAAATTTTTGAATGAGGGCAACGGATTTTATTTATCTCATCCGAATATACAGTTTGAAAGACCCGAGCTCTACAGGGCTGACGGGGTACATCTTTCGGATCCTGGGAATATTCTGTTTTTGGAGGATCTTCAGCAGGGGTTGAGGAACTGGTTAAATGGCCAGTGGGGAGTAAGGGACTAAGCGGACGCTTGCCCCTTATCAGTGGCGGAAAAGGGGGAGGCGTAGCTTACGGTGTACACCTACGGCACCGATTTCGGTGAAGGGATGGTCTCTGGAAGGGTCTCCTTAGGCCGTACGACCTGGGAGAACAGAAGGAGACCTACCTTGGGGTTGGCCTGAAGGATATTTCCCACACCTTAACGCGTACGCCTTGGGTGTGGGACTTTCGGGTTGACCTTCCAGACACGAGCTGGCTAGAGAGCAACCACAGGGCATGTGGTTGCTAATCAGGGCTCAGGTGTTCGCCAGGGGAAGCTGGGGGCATATGTCCAGGAGGGACAATCCGCCCTAGCTGCTCCCACACTAGGTTGCCTCCCCCTGCTGAAGAATTAAAGGGGATTTAAATAGGTAGGGTATTAAATAAAAACCCTTTATTTCACCCATATATCTGTGTGTGGTCTCGTTATTTCTCTGGGTCTGTCCATAACTCGGCTCCCCCGTCGGCCGCGCAGCCTCCGAGGGGGAAAGCCCATTTATGGGCAGCCTCAGAGATAGGAGGCCCCCTTTGAACTGCGTCACCGGCAAGCGCCGGCGACGCGGAGAGATGGGCGGGGGGCGAGGCTATTTAAGCCTTCCCGCCCAGAGCTCCAGCCTCTTTCTTATTTGGCGACCCACCCTCCCACCGCTGGAATAGTATGATAATGGTTGCTTCGGAGCCGGGTAGGAATTTCCCCCCCCCTTTTGACAGGGGGGTTTTTCGCCTACCCCATACTAGGAAGGCGGTAGATGGGAAAATTGGCTAAGGGTGGTGTCTTATTAGGTCAAATTCACCTGAATTGAGCGGAAAAGGGGGAGGCGTAGCTTACGGTGTACACCTACGGCACCGATTTCGGTGAAGGGATGGTCTCTGGAAGGGTCTCCTTAGGCCGTACGACCTGGGAGAACAGAAGGAGACCTACCTTGGGGTTGGCCTGAAGGATATTTCCCACACCTTAACGCGTACGCCTTGGGTGTGGGACTTTCGGGTTGACCTTCCAGACACGAGCTGGCTAGAGAGCAACCACAGGGCATGTGGTTGCTAATCAGGGCTCAGGTGTTCGCCAGGGGAAGCTGGGGGCATATGTCCAGGAGGGACAATCCGCCCTAGCTGCTCCCACACTAGGTTGCCTCCCCCTGCTGAAGAATTAAAGGGGATTTAAATAGGTAGGGTATTAAATAAAAACCCTTTATTTCACCCATATATCTGTGTGTGGTCTCGTTATTTCTCTGGGTCTGTCCATAAAACTGAGTGGAGACTTTGGTCTCCCATCCCGTGCTGCCTTTAACAGATTCTTGATCCACCACTTAGCCATATTTTTCCAGTACTTACAGATAGTGTCAGAAAGTACCTGCCTGCCTCATGTGACAACCAGCCATTCATTACATTAGCCTACCTCAAGGAGTAGGAAAGCAAACTAGTGTTAAAAGTAAATAATAAGAGAAAAGCCAAAATGTCAATGAGCAGAAGTCATTTAAAGTACTTATGTATAATCACAAGTCTTCTGATGTCAAGATGACATATGATGGAAGTCATGTTTAAGTATCTTGGATACAATATGTATGTAAGATATGGATAAATGTAAGATGATAAGGTAAAGTTTGGATATTATGAGATGTATATCAAGTATATAAGATGTCTTTGGAAAATGCTGAATTTTTGAAGAGTTTGGAGAATGCTGAATCTTAAAGAATAAAATGAAAAAATGAAATAAATAAATAAATCTGTTGGGAATGTTTTGATTTTGTATATCTGCAGGGCAGGGGGTTGGACTAGATAGCCCTTGAGGTCTCTTCCAACTCTATTACTCTTAGATTCAATGAACATATGGAAGTCTAATAATATCTGGCAGGCCACAATGGCCTACTTCTAACTTTATTAGTTAGGAGGCTAGACTGTTTCTATAGGAGTTGATGACAAAAGGCCCACTGATGGAGCAGGAATGAAGCACCCAAATATAATTATCCTGGTGGATTGCCACCAAAGCCCACCTAGTCCAGATCCACTTTCCTATAATGGTCGACCAGACCTGACCAGAAGCCTACAAGGGGAACACAAGGGCAACAACTCACTTCTGTTATTACTCCCCAGCAACTTCTACGCAGGGCATACAGCCCCTAATCCTGCAGGCAACACATAGCCATCATGGCTTGTGCTTTTAATATGTTTTTTTTTTGTTATTTTATTGTTGTTGAAAAAATCTATTGTATTATCCTTTGTTTTAACTGTATTTTGTTTAAACTTATATTGTGAGTTGCCTTGGGGCCCATATTGGGGTAAGGCAGGAAATGAATAAATAAATAAATAAATTGCCCAGCTTGGACTGCAACTCCCAGAACTATTAGCTAATATGCTGGCCATGCTGGTGACAGCATTTTGGGACTAGTCGTTGAAAAAGTAACTTTTCCCATACCACAGTACACAGGCTTGCACATGCTAGCAGTAATGGTTTCCACTAAATTATATGACCACTGTGTATATCTATTTCTCATTATTCCACCAAATTAGGTAAACAGTCCTGTGTTGTTTGGATATACACACTTCATTATGCATGTCTGAGTATGGATCTCCATTTCGGTTGTACATTTGTATCTTCCACTCTCAAACTCGAATGCTAAGTGTTTTGCCACTTGGATGCTTAATCTGCTCAAGGCCTCCATTTGTGCCTTCAGGAGACTGAAGCAGGGCTATAACAGCAAGCAGAGCACCCAAGGGTACATGTTGACCATGATATATGGTGCATTTCCTATTTCTTAGTCTGCCAAAAAGGGGGGAAAGTGGCTGCACCTAACCAAACATAATCAAGGCTGTCAATGGGGTATGGAACAAAATCATTCCATCACAAAAATCTGGCAGTGATTTAATTCCTCATGGCATTCTTTTTCAATTTATTCTCTCTCTCCTTCAAGCCTTTTTTTTTTTTTTTGGTGTGTGTGTGTGGGGGGGAGATATTAAAATAAAATTGTAAAGGAGACCCTATCTTAATTATAGCACTCAGGAATGTGAAGCATATTTACATAGCCCTGAAGGAAAACAATGTGATAATTTACTACTCTGGCAATTCTGAAATTAAAAAAGACAAATGCAGTCACATTTACCTCTGAAACAGCAAGTGGGATTTTAGGAGGGCTTTAAAAAATTATGGGAATTCATGTGAGGAGATTTGTAAGTATGTAATGAATTCACACAGATAATGTTTGATTTTTAAAGCAAACAAAACATAGTAGCCTGGACTGTTTTCAGAATTTACAGATTCTAAGGCCTAAATCCAATTGCTAGTCCCAACTACAGTAGTCCCATTCAGGACCATGTAAATGGTTTCATTAAGGCCCCAGTAGGCATACCCTACTAAAAGCCAGGACTGAACACTGAAGGTGCGTAGATAATCTAATAGTCACCACACACTCCACTTTTACTAAGGCTTTTTTTTTAACCTTAGGCTGCTGCCACACTGCAGAAATAATGCAGTTTGGCACCGCTTTAACTTCCATGGTTCAATGCTATGGAATTCTGGGATCTGTAGTTTTGTGAGATATTTAACCTTTTCTGTCAGAGAGCTTTGGTGCCAAACAAACTACAAATCCCAGGATTCCATGGAGCCATGATAATTAAAGCAGTGTCAAACTGCATTGTTCCCGCACTGTGCAGCAGCCATACTTACAGAGACTGGAAAAGTTGCTTTTTCTAGACTGCAACTCTCAGAATCCTGCAGCTATCATGGCTAGTTCCTGCCATTTGTAGTTAAAAGGGAAGTTAAAAAACCCTTTTCTAAGCCCGGGAGAAGAATGTTTTGAAGACAGAGCTGGGAAAACAGCATCCTGTGGGTGTGTGGCCATTTTTTTGGTGCCAACAACTTCCCAGGACTCCCCCATTCATTTTTTGAAAGAAAAAAAAGGGGTTGCCTCCAGTGCTCTCTAGTGTGTGTGTGTGTGCACGCGTGCAGATTCTGTGCCTTCAATTCATTTCAGACTTATGGCAACCCTACCATGGGGTTTTCTTGGCAAGGTTTGTTCAGAGGAGGTCTGTCATTGCCTTCCTTTGAGGTTTCTAGAGTATGAGTTGTCCAGTGAGTTTCCATGGATGAGTGGGGATTCAGGACTTCCTCAGACACAAATTTAACTCACATGAATGCAGCGTGAATGGCTGGTCTGTCCAGAACACTTCTGGGTGACATTGTGACATCCAGGTAGGTGACACACTTTTTATCTCCCTCCCCAGGTTACTTGTAAGTTTGTAAGTGTGTGTATGTGCTTGGTGTAACTTTCTCTGTGTTGTTTTTGGTGTGTGTTTTTTTAAAATATTTTCCGCATGAGTGTCTTCTCACAAGAATCTGCAGGATTTTGAATGAGGAAGTGAATGGATCTCTGTTCACTTCCTCTTTCATTGCCAGGAAACCTTTGGATGGGAGGGAAGCTAAGTGCAGCATGGGGAGTTCTTTTGCCAGCATAAAAATGAAAAGGTTATGCTGGTAAAAGAACAGGCTTTGGGAGGGGGGTAGTCTGATAAAGTCCTCAGACTTTGGTCTCCTGCAGTCCTAATCCAACATTCAAATCACTAAACTATGCTGGTTATTACCCTCTAGAGGCAGCGGAGATTTTCTATCATTCCATAACAACCAGCCATTTGGGGCCCAGAAAAGTTTTCTCCCCCACCCCACAGAAAGTGTTACCCAAGTTTACTTCTGGGCCACTCCCTTTTGAAAAACAGGCCCTCTTGGACCTAAAAATGAGGCAAAATTGACACTCATGATCCCTATGGGAATTTGGAGGGCATTTTCAGGTTGTTGGTTTTCTTTTTCTTTTTTTCTTTTTTGGAATGGGGCAAATGGAGATGAATCCTTCAAGCTCCCCAGTAGGACTAGTCCCTGGCAGTTACCCACCCATGTTCTAAGCCATTAGAACAATGACCCAAACTAATTTTTCTATAGTTCCTTTCATTCATTCTATGTTTCACATCCCACTCTTTTGGAATACTGGTATAACAAGAAGAAAGTACCCAGGAGCCCCTGACCAAGAGCATTGCGATAGGCTCCCTCCAATGCCAGTAGATTTTACTGGGATTACCTGGCAGCAGTTACCAATAGTAGACATCAATAGCAATGCTTCAAGGGCAACTAGGAACTACCATTTAAATTTCTCACAAATTCTGAAACTGAAATGGTATCTGTAGGCTGGATGTTTAAGTGAATGCTGGGTCCCATTGCAGCAAGAGAGTAAATGGAATGTGCTGATCCATGCACCAACATCCTATGCATCATCATAATCCTTTGACGACAGGGATGTTAAGATAATTTCCACAACTGCCAAAACATGAAGTTGAGACATTCCAATGCAGTTATGCCTTATGTTGGAAAAGGCTCTAGGGAGATTATCAGACAGGAACGCAAAAAGTGTTCCTGTTCCACAATCTTCAGACCCATCCCTGTCCCAAAACAATAACCCTCCACATCAGACATACCTTATCTTCTGTCCAAAGGCAGCCCAGGAATGAATAGAGCTCTAACGGAGCTGCACTCACTTTCTGGACTAAAATCCTGCCCATTCTCGTGAGAAGATGCGAGTGTGGGGAATTCAAAAATAAAAACAAAAATACAGGAAAAACAGTTTAAAAAAGCACATACACACACTAAAAACAACAACAACAACCCCCCCCAAAAAAAACAAGTAACCCAGGGAGGGTACAAAAAAGGAGGGTAGCTTACCTAGTTTTCATGATTCCACCCAGAATTAGTCTGGCGGGGCCACCCATTGATGCTGGAATCACACCATAAGAATGGGGCACATTTTCACACACACGAAAATCTGGAACACAAATGCTATGGAAGATCAATTTTTGACTTCTCCCCAACAATAAAAAAAGAACTCCCTCATAACAGCAGCAGAACTCTTGCAGAACACTGGGGTATGATGTCGTCTGACAAGGAAGCTCTTTTGTAATCTCATGGCATTGTTATAATGCCATTTTTTACACATTTGATAATCTCTTAGGACTCTTTCCCCTCATATAATACAGGCTGTTGGACCAGAAAAAACCATGCCTGTCCTCCTGTTTCTGCCGTGCACTGCATGGAGTCAGCCAGTAAAGCTTTTCAAGAGGTAGAGATAAATATTATTGGCTATTTTGGGATACAGACCAAGCTGCTGTATAATGTTCATAGTATCAAAGAATCACAGAGTTGGAAGAGACCACTAGGGTAATCTAGTCCAACCCCCCGCCATGCAGGAAAACACAATCACAGCACTCCTGACAGGTGGACATCCAGCCTCTGTTGTAAAAAACTCCATTATACTCTGTGGAAGCATAACCCACTGTTGAATAACTCTTACCATCAGGAATTTCTTCCTAATCTTTAGGTGGAATCTGTTCAGTAGAAGAGGTCAATAAAACACTTAGTCTAAAAATCCAACTGTGTAAGGCATGATAAATTACAGAGAGAATGGGTATAAGGTAGACTAGGATCTAGTAGTAGGGAGATTTTCAGACAGGCAAAAATCGCCCCTTGCCGCGCGAGCAGCCTCCCGAAACTGCTGCGCGGCAAGGGTCTTCTTCGGACGACGCTGTGCCTCTTGCGAAGCCGTCCGTGTCACTTCCGTGAAGCTTGGGACGGCTCCGCGCCATATTTCAAGCACGGAGGCTGCCCGTGATTGAAATATGGCGCGGAGCCGTCCCAAGCTTCACGGAAGTGACACGGACGGCTTCGCAAGAGGCACAGCGTCGTCCGAAGAAGACCCTTGCCGCGCAGCAGTTTCGGGAGGCTGCTCGCGCGGCAAGGGACGATTTTTGCCTGTCTGAAAATCTCCTAGATCTCAGTGATCAGCAAAATGTTTACAAGGTTATTTCAAAACAGCTATCAGTAGCAATTACAATGGGGAGGAGGGGCAAGATGGCGACAGACTAACAACTTCTGAATTCTCCTCCCACTAACATCTGGCATTACCACCTATATATACCTCCAAAATGCCATCCAAAGGCAAGAAAAGAAATTGGATGATCCCCTGTAATAATAATGACAATCAGGAACCCTCCAAAGCAGGAAAACAGATGAGGATTGACTCACTCTTCCCAGCGGCAGAGACAACACAGCCCATGAGTAACAGATCTGTAACAACAGCTCCTTCTTTACTCCTTAAGCCATCACAGACACTTGAACTAAACAAAACAGCCTCCCCAATTCCTCAAAGTGTAAATATAAATTATGGGACAGAGCAAGTTGATAACAAAGTTGATAACAAAGTGAAACTCCCGGAGCTTGGCAGCATTCCCTACAATAACAGCGCTTAGCTCTTTTATGATTTCTGCAAACTGTCCATAGAGACATAGATTCTTATTTTGCAAAGATTAAACAACATTACAAATAAGCTTTCCCAACAAGATTTTCAAAGGCAAAACCCATATGGTACACAGGGGGTTAAAAATGTAGCAGATTTGGAGGATATGACGTGCCCTGCCACGTCACAGGATGCAGTTAATCACAGCCAAGTGTTAAAAAAAAATCAGCTCCTGATGCAAATACATCACAACAGTCACATGTGGAATGGAAAGAAGTCTGTTGTGAGATATCTTTCCCAACTTTTAAACATGCACAGCAGAACAATTGATTTAACAGACTGCTACTTTTTACCTAGCTCAAGAGCTACTAAGCGATTTTTTCCGACCTTTAGCCAGGCAAATATTCCTAACAGGCTGTTACGGGAAAGAAATTTCCTCTGGAATGCACATTATATAGAAATTAACAGAGTTTTCAAGGATTAGATAGTCCGTGACCTCATCACAGGGAAAATAGCAACAATAACACAAAGAAGCAATAGTTCTGCACACCAAGAGAGAGAACCTGAACACACCTTAAAGGAAGAAGCTCAGGCTATAAATCAAGAAGTAATTAAACTGAGAGAAAAACTCGCAGAAATTTGGGAACACACTCCCACAATACAGCTGATGAGAGATACCATTCTGAGTCAATCTAACAGCAATCCAGCCCCATTGAAATCATCCCCCCTCGCAGAAAACTGTCAGTGCATTTCTCTGATTTCTCTGATAATGAAAGCGAAAGTGATGACTCTCTACTTACAATCAAGGAAACCTTGAAATCCCGAGTTGTAGCCAACACCCCTTCACAAATGCAATATACTGCAGATGCACCCCCATTTACAATTAAACCCCAGGGGACTCAAACATCCCTATGCAAACCTAGCTCAAGGGGAAAACAGTCTTCACTGCCACCTACCTCATGTCCTAAGCCAAAGAATACCCCCCTCACTAAAGAGATGGGATCCTTGCTTGCTTGTGATCCTCATTTCACTTCCCATGCTGCATTGGTTCTTCCAATCTCCCTTCCAGAACAGGCAGGGCAGGAAGAACAGGAATGTGATTCACTACCCCTCCATCCACAGAGGAAGACACCGCCACAGTCAACCCAGTCATTGAACCAACTGCCATCAGATGAATTACCCATTCAGCCTGTGCCCTGCAATGTGACTGCCTGACTTCCAACAGACCAGCACAAGGTGACCCTTATGACCTGGAACATCGCTGGGTGGTAGACGGCCCACAGAGATCCCTGTCCTAATGACTTCCTCACCCAATATGACATTATACTGATCCAGGAAACATGGACTAATAAGGATCTGTTACTAAATGGCTTTCACTCATTCTCAATTCCGGCAGAGCCAGGGAAAAAGCATGGAAGAGCTAGAGGCAGCCTGGGCGTCCTGCTCTCCACCACCCTACGTGCCATAACAAGGCCTCTTTCCACTTTTAAAACACATGCCATGGCAGTGCTGATTCAATTTAACCATTGTACTTTGCTGATAATGAATGCCTACATGCCTCCAATGAAGAAGAAATCCCAAATCAGAGGCCTGTGGGCTGAATTGGAATCATATACTGCTAATCTCATGTTGCAGAACCCAAATGCATTTGTAATTTTGGGGGGTGATTTGAATGCCAGACTGGGCCCCAACAATCATACTCTATATGCCCACTACAAATTCCCTCCTCCTGATTTTGAAGATGATGGAACCCACCTCATCTGATGCTCAAAGGACAAGAAATCAAATTTTGCAGGACTTTGGATCAAACAGCATTCAGGCTGAACCTTCAAATCCTAAATGGTGCCCTGAAAAATGACTGCCCAGCTGAATTCACTTATCTCTCTGGGTCCAGAATGAGTGCTGTTGATTATATAATCATTTCCAGGGACCTTCTTCCCTATGCCAAGGAATTAGAAGTTATGCCCAAATTTGGAAGTGATCATTTACCAATTCGGTTACATCTTAGCGACTTCACTCAGGAGACCCACACCAGGGAGCGCTATCATCTCTCTGTGACACCATCAGGAAGGACTTATCGCCGAGCTAAATGGACCCCACAACTAAACCAAACAATAAGTGAGGCATTGGCTTCAGACCAACTTCAGCATCTTAGGACTGCCCTGATATCAGCTGAGTCCCCTGATGAAATCTTGGAAAATTACAATACACTTACTCAAGCTCTACACCAATATCTAATCTGTCAAAATAGTGCACATCAGCGGAAACAACAACAGCACCACTCCAAACCATGGTTTGACAAGGAATGTGTTATTGCTAAAAAAGCCCTCATTGATATTTATCAGGGTTACCTATCTAATAACATTCCAGATGCTACACCAATGCTGCTTCAGCAGAAAAGAGACTACAAAAAGTTGCTGAGGAACAAGAAAAAAGAAGCCATGAAGAATGACCTGACACAACTTATCCAGGCAGTCAGATCCAACAACACAGCTCTATTCTGGCATATTACATCAAGTTCCCAGAGAAATGGGCCAGCTACAGTGGATTGTCACATCCCTCCAGGGATATGGGAGGATCACTTTCAAGCACTTTATAAGGACAACTACATTGAAAGGGGATGCACTAGCCAAAATATAGAAAATATCCAAGGGTGACAACCAGTGACAGCGACAGAGATCAAGAACCTTGTAGCCCAGCTGAGAATGGGGAAGGCTCCAGGAGAAGACTTAATACCTGCAGAAGCCATTAAAAACAACCTTGAATTTTGGGCCCCTATCCTGGCCTCACTTTTCACCTGTATCGGCAAATATGGTCGAGCACCCAAGGATTGGGGTCTTGCAATCATCATCCCCATATATAAAAAAGGAAGCAAGGATGATCCTGTCAACTACAGACCAATTAGTCTCCTCAGTACAATCAGCAAACTCTATGCAAGACACCTACAGTGGAAATTTCAGACCTGGTTGGAACAAGAAAACATACTTGCAGAAGAACAAGCTGGCTTTAGGGAAGGCCGCTCCACCATAGATCAGTGCCTTGTACTCCACTACCTTATTGAAAAATACTCCACCTGCAGCACAGTTTCTCTCTATGCTGCCTTCATAGACTTTAAAGCAGCTTTTGACTCTATATCCCGAACCAAACTGTGGAAAAAACTGGAGGCTTCTTCAATCGACCGATGTTTACTCCATCTAATTCGTATGCTGCATGAAGGGACCTCATTAAAAGTAAGATGTAACCCCCAGGGACATCTCACCAATGACATTGTCACTGAGAAGGGTGTCAAGCAAGGTTGCATTCTAGCTCCACTCCTGTTTAACTTCTACATCAATGATTTGGTGGATCACCTCAACAACACTAACTTCCACCCCCCAAAATTAAAGGGAAGGCATATTTCAATGCTGCCTTATGCGGATGATGCAGCAGTACTTTGAAGAACTCCCATTGGACTAAAAAGAGCCCTAAGAGCACTAACACAATATTGCAGAATGGAACAGCTAGAACTCAACTATCAAAAAACTAAAATCATGGCATTTGTTAAAAGGCCTAAGAACTACAACTGGAATATAGATGGCCACAAGATTGAGCACGTCTCTTGTTTCAAATACCTGGGGGTAATTTTTCAAGCCACTGGTAGTAGGAAAGCGCATGGGGAGTATGCTGCTTGCAATGCGCAGAGGAGTACAACAACCATTCTCAAATTTCTTAAGACAAGAGGAGGCCACTATTTACCTGCAGCGCTTAAACTCTTTGAAGCCAAACCAGTAGCACAACTGCTTTATGGATCCCAATTGGGACCCTTCCCCAACCCTGCTCCATTAGAACTTGTCCAATCCAAATTCTTAAGATCAGCTTTCCAAACTCCAAAATGTGTCTCTAACGCAGCTCTGAGACTGGAGTCAGGATTTATGAAAATGGAGGCCAGAGTGTGGGTGACCATACTCAACTACTGGCTCAGACTATCACTCTTTCCCACTAGCCTTGCTCCACTAACCTTAAGTGATGACTTCCAATCCAGCTGGAAACAGACAGTGATGACTAAAATCTCAATGCTGGGGCTTTCTCCAGATCTTTTGCTAAGCCTGGTATATGATAGGGCGAAAGCTACTATCAAACAACGGGTAGCAGATATAGAGCGACAACTGGATTAGCCAGTACTCCAACCTTCATTGCTAGTGACTCCAATAGATATCTGGCCTCACCTTTGGCATACTTAGCAACACTTGAAATACCTAAACATCGAAGGGCCTTTACTCTTGCATGGTGCCGTGCCCTCCCTTCAGCTGTCCTTAAAGGCCGATACAAGAAGATCCCCTTCTCAAACAACTGTGCCCCTGCAACTCAGGCCAAATAGAAACAACAGAGCATGTATTAATCCAGTGCTCATACTACAGGGACATACATCTCAGCCTAATTTCACCCCTGTTGCATAAATATCAAGGGCACACTGGACAATTCTACATAAGCTTGTTGCTTTCAGACACCAACCCAGGAACAACTTATAATGTTGCCAGATTCTGCGCAGCTGCGGTTAAAATTTGACAGACAATGTCCTCAGCAGTAGAATAGTATCAGCTTAGTCTTGTTATACTGGAGCTAATATTTTAAACACTGCTTTTAACCTGTTTTTATCCTGTGATTTCACCTTTATTTTGTATCCCCTTTTTACCTGTGCTGGTCTATGACCATAATAAAGATTCTTCTTCTTCTTCTTCTTCAACTGTGGGGTGGTTGTTTGCCTGCCCCACTAACATTTTCTGCTTTGTGAATATTTACACAGCAGGAACTACTATTTACACACCAACATGTGTGTGTAAGGCATGATAAATTACAGAGAGAATGGGTATATGGTAGACTAGGATCTACTAGTAGATCTCAGTGATCAGCAAAATGTTTACAAGGTTATTTCACAACAGCTATCAGTAGCAATACAATGACTTTCCACCCTCAGTTGTACAGCTAGAAGCTTGGGACAACCAAGAGTAGATTTGCTTGTGAAGAGACTGTGAACTAAACCCAGCCTGGAACTCAAAAAATTGCACCCATGGGTGAACAGTGAAGGGGGAGGAGATATGAACTAGCCTCCTCTTCTTTCACCCTTTGCCCCCATGATCGCCGCCATAGCAGGGCTATGGGCAAAGGGCGAAGGGGGAAGATAAGCAAACTGGCCTCGTCCTCTCCCCCCTTTGTCCCCACAATCACCGCTGCAGTGGGGCTATGGAGGGGACAAAGGCGGAAGGGGGGAGGAGCAAACTCGCCCCCTTTTCCCCCAGGATGCCCCCCCCAGGATGGTGTTTGCTATTATCTGTGGAATTTGCCATCCATGGGGGGGGGCAGAACCAATCCCCCAAGTATTCTGGGGTGCTACTGTATAAAATATATTACACAAGCTTTCAAAATAACACTGGCTTCTTCATCAGGCAAGGATGTTAGAAATCAAACAGGAGAAAAATGATGATGTTAGTTCCACAGGCCAACCTTCTATCTGAGATGTTGTCAGTTAAGATGGTATTGAGGGATTTCAGTACAGGCAGAGGCCATTCCCCTTATTGGCCATGTGAACTAGGGGAAAAGAGCAATGAAAGCCAGGTAATAAAATTCTGAATGTATGCCTTTTCTACCAGGGTTAAATTAATGGATCTCAGGATTCAAGTAAAAAACAACACATGCACATGCACACTCACACACACACACACACACTTGATACTACAAGCTTGAAGTCAACCCATCACTTAATTACTCATGGCCACTACAGTCTGAAATTAACACAATCAAAATATTTGGAACAAATTCCAGTAAACTGCATTTCAGCAGTACATCTAACATTAACATACTTTTGTTATGTATTGTCTAAAAACTGCTTTATCCATTATATGTTGTCTTTAAGGCAAGATTTTTTTAAAAGTCTCTGACTAAAAACAGAAGGAGCCCTGGTGGCGCAGTGGTTAAAATGCCAGTACTGCAAGCCACAAGGTGATCCCAGAGGGCTCCAAGGTTGACTCAGTCTTACATCCTTCCATAGGTTGGTAAAATGAGTACCCAGCTTGTTGGGGGCAATTAGCAAAAAACTTTGTGAACCGCTTAGGCACTGATAAGCAGTATATAAACATCAATACTATTGCTATAAAAATATAGTGTGAATTGCTATTTTTGTTTGAGTCATAGCTCATCTTTCTTCATAAAAGCTCAGTGCAGCTAAGAGTCTAGATAAAAACAGTGAAAATCATAATATATATGTATATGTATATAATAATAAATCTAAAATCAGAAATTTAATTATTTTCTAAATTATTATGAAAAGCAATGAGCAGTAAAAGACACACTCAGTGCTTGCTTATACTGTAATATTGATGGTGAGCTTGTACAAATGGATTTTTTTTTTAAAAAAAAAAATACAGTCCCTGACAAACAAATGTGTGGAAATGACTAGAAGGGAGTTCCACAATAGGGATGTCACCACTGAGTAAGCCTATATGAGACGGCAGTGTTTCATCTAATGTATGAAATGGTTCTAGCTGCCTCTTCCCCTAGTATTAGTATGGACTTCCCCATGTATTTTCTCCCCACCCCGGGCTTTATCAGACGTGGCAAAAACTGCATCAGAAGAACATGGCAAGAACAGACAAAATTATCAGACAACATCGTCCTTCAGCTGTTCTGGGGGCATAGCATGGGCGTGAATAAGGCATTCCTTTATATTGATGGATTAGCCTGTCAAAAAAAAAAGTGACGCCTCGTCCACACCAGCACTACATCCTGGGAACAGTTGATGACATGGGCATCTGATAATGTTACCCTTTCTGTTATTGTCACATTCTTCTGACGCAGTTTGGGATGAGATTTTTTGCTGCATTTTCCTGCATCTGATAAAGTCCCCTCTGGTACACACAAGTATTTATAATGTTCCTTAAAGAGAGTGCAGCAAAATAGTTCCAAACAGTACAATTTTGTTTACAAAACTGAACAAAACCACTCTTTAAAAGGGTATGTTTTTGTGTGGATTGCTACGATATTATTAAAACTACATATCACACTTTCCATTTAATGGTCATTAACAGTTTAGCAAGGCAGAAACTGACATCAAAAGATTTGATAATAGCCCTATGTTTTCTGGTTGGGTTTTTTTAAAGCATAAAATTTAAAAAATGACCAGGATTTTTGCCCTAGTTTAGAAACTACAAGAGGAACTAGGGGAGCTGAAAATAAGGTCCAGTTGGTCTCCAGAGAGCTATGAAAGCTGCAGTTCACCCAACACAGCTGTGGCAGTCAGTCTGGGAGCAGACTGAATGTAGAGATAGGGGATGACAAAAAGTAGGACAGCCAGTGAAGCAGAGAGAGCCTTGTTCATTTATCTTTTGTAACCTCAGACAGATAGGCATGTAGGTGGATATGTTGCAGAATAAATAAATACTGTGCAAACCACATACAGCAGGCTAATCCACATGGACTTGGGTAATGCTGGTAGATCTGGGCTCATTTGGAAGCTCTGCTACACATTCCTACCTCTTTTATCTACTGTACTTGACACCTTCTTGTGAACTCTAGAGGTAAACTGCTGTGTGCAGTATGCAGCCCTCCTGTAAGGTTCTGGTTCAGTTCCCATTGCAGGACAAAAATGAGAGAGACAACACTTGATTTTTAGCTTGGTTGGAAGCATGCAATAGAGCCATTGCCCTGCCAACAGGTACAGGAATATATGCAGATTTTGGAAATGTTGCTTTTAAAGACTGTCCAGAATCCAACAGTCAGAGTGACCAGTGGTCACTGTAGTCCAATAAGTAACTTTGGTATTTGTACTTGAAAAATAATTGTCCTAAGATGTGGTTATATGCATAATAAAGGGTCATTGTTCTTTTTACAGATTTGGGAGGAAAAAGGTGTTGACTTGGTAAGATATGAAATGAATATTCAGTTCCCATTAGTCTTTTCAGAGACTTTCTGATATGAGGACAAATGTGTACTCTTCCTGATATTTCCACTTTCTCTTACTTGCCTCGCACAATAGGTTTGCTTTTCTTCTTCTCAAAGAGAGTTCAAAGAAAGATAATACACACTCACTTGGTTGTGAGATCACTTGTTCACTCTATCTCTTACAAATGGAAATACCCTTCCCCAACACATGAAATGAAACCAGAAATGAACCAGGAAGGATTTTTTTAAAAACACAAAAGCCACATGGGATGTTAAATCATAGCCAAGCTGGCCAAGACTGGGTGTGGCCAGAAAGAGCTTATAACTGAAGTGTTCATATTACAAAGTCACCATACTCTCTCTCTCTGGCTTTTCTTTGCAAACGAAGATTCAGGAAGGACTCATCCCGCGTTTTCTGCAAGCACGCTGATGACTAAAAAGGCCAATCTGAGATAGACAAGTCTGGTTGCAGAAAGCACAGCAGAAGGTCTCCTTGGGTGATGTTTCCAGGTTGTGATTCTTCCTGCGTTGTCGTTTCTCTTCAAGACTTGTTCGGCGTCAGTTCTCAAATAAGGCTGCAATGTGAGGCCAGGGCAGACCATGGTTGGTGATCAATTTGGCCGTGCCTGAGATGTTGTTTCAGGGAGTCCTCGTATCGCTTTTTTGGAGCGCCCCACTTACGCTGACCCATGGCGAGTTCACCATAGAGTACTATTTTGGGGAGGCAATGGTCCTCCATCCTAGAAACACACCCTGCCCAGCGCAGCTGTGTTCTCAATATCATGGCCTCAGTGCTGGTGATCCCTGCTTGCTCAAGGACCATACAGAAACTTCAAGTCACCATACAGATGTTTAGAAAAACAAACTACCAAATTCTTCTATTGCCCATTGTAAGCCACCACTATGCCCTGATACTATAGCAGGTAAGTAGAAAGGGTAGACAGTTAGATTTCTTCAGCATGCAGGTGTAGGAGGAATATAGTTAAGTTTATCCAAGCTTTGGAACTCCTCTACAAAATACTAACAATACAAAGAATATTTACAATTTTGCTTGTTCTTAACAATAACAGGATGTTTCAACACACTGCAGAATGCTGTGTTTTTGTTCATTCTGGATTATTTTTCGCATTTTGAAAAGTGTTGTTCACATAAAACATATTGAATTTTATGCAACTTATTTTCCCCACGATATACATATGTTGCATGAAAACCTGCATTTTGCAGAAAATACAATGGTTTTATGCAAATGAAATTTTCACAAAAAAGACCTTAAATGAAAAAATAAAAAAAAAATTCTACAAACATAATCTTGTCTACTGAGGAGCAAACTTGAAATCTTTCATTGATATCTGTGAGGATGAAACAAGTGAGGATTTACATCCCTGCAAAATGACATATTTGAATATTTCATCTTGGTTCCAGTTCCTATCCTTTGCTACATCCTGTGAATAGCAATGGTACCACTAGGACCAAAATTTAGGGTAGATGTCCAGGATCCCATAACTAGACTCATCAAGAGGGCCCCTAAATGCAGCAGTGATGGCTTGCCACATTTCAAGCAGGTAAAATAATTCACTCACTATATAAACAGCAGGTCTCAGTTAACTATTAAATCTAGACCCTGAAATCATTTAACTGCACTACTGGTTAGTAGCAGGATAGGGTTTGTGCTTTGTAATTGTAATTAGTAGTCATTATCTTTTCCAGTAGTATTACAGCTGACAAGCTATTGGTTTCTTCCTGCTAAATAACTGCTATCTATATTTATCTTCTTATCCCACATTGGGGCACAATGTTCTTTAAGAACAATGATTTTCAAATTTTCAAATTTTGCTTTGTCTCTGTTTCTGTCAGCATCATTAATAACTGTCATCAACCCTGATCAATCATGTTTTATTTATCATTTAGTCACCAACAGATTTATACAGGAAATTAAATACATTCACAGCCACACAAGAGCAATTTGCTCTATATTAAAATGTATTTTAAAAAAAACCTACAAAAAACAAGATGTAACTTGCAGCTTAACACCATGAACAGCTGTGTTTACTGAATATCTTGTAGGACTGGGTGTTAAGGACCCAGCCCCAATAGAAAACTATAACTGGCAGGATTGCATAAGTCAGAGCAGGAACATGAATTGGAAGTATGGATACCCATTGGCAGTTCTGTCTCCTCATTGTCCCCTGTGTCCAGTGCAGTACATAATAGTACATAAAAGGTACATGTGATGTGACTGAAGGAATGGATGAGAAGCAGCCAATCCCAGCATAGGAGGCTGGGATGGGAGGGACCTCTGTGAGTGAGAGGCTGAGAGAATGATAGCTAGGAAGAGAGTTGGGAGTGAACTATGATGAGAGAAGGTGGTATGAGTCGGATGAGAGAGACTAGGAAGAAAATGGTTGATTTGAGTGGAAGAATGTCTGTCACTCATTGAAAGAACCATTGTTAATATATTGTTATTACACAGTCTTGGAAGTTAACACATTGTTATAATAAACTCATTTGTTAACTATTACACTGGCTCATATTGGATTTATTTCCCTTAGAATAAGGGGTGGTCATGCTATACATAAGATTACACACTGTTAGACAAACATGTCCACTAAGAGGGTCTCCTGGAGACTCAGGCCCTAATCCATAAAGGGAGACCAGAAGGGGACCTAGAGTAGGGTGGCAGTGATGATCAGCCAGAGCTGAGAATTGTGGGGCCAAGCTGATGAGGCCAATGTCACAAATACCCATTGGCAGTTCTGTTTCCTCATTGTCCACTGTATTCAATACAGTATAAAAAGGCCATTGATATAATGACAAGATGGCCACTTGTCCTCTTTTATGGAGGAAGTACTTTGTTTGAAGGGCTACCTGAGGATAGTCCTCTTTTTGAAGCAGCTAAGGCTGTATCTGTACGTCAGAAATAATCCAATCTGATACTGCTTTAACTGCCATAGCTCAAATACTATGAAATTCTGGGATCTGTAGTTTTGTGAAATATTTAGCCTTCTCTGTCAGAGTGCTCTGATGCCACAACAAACTAGGATTCGATAGCATTGAGTCATGGCAGTTAAAGCAGTGTCAAACTTGATTATTTCTGCAGTGCAGATGCAGCTTAAATCTTGTTTTAATGCCATGAAATTGCCCATAAATAGCTATTCCTTTTCCCTTATGACTCACTTACTCAACAGGTACACAGGTCACCTAATCACAATCTTTCATGTCTATTAATCTATCTATTCTTGTTTTGCAGCTATACAAATACTTTGGCATATACACACACACACACACACACATATATATATATACACACACATACACACACCTTTATTTGGGTGATGTGTTTTCTCTCTCTGTCTTTCTCTCTCTCTCTTTTGGTGATGTGTAAGATGGCACCCAATATAAGTGACAGGCAAGGTACCAAAGTAGGCCTCAAACATGTCAGGAGGTGGGAATCTTTTTATACAGATACATAAATTTAGAGGCACACCATGGGTAGTATAAGTCCATTAATGTGGAGACCAAAACCCGAGGCTAAACTGTAGATTGTGTTTGAGGATATCAAGATTGCCTTATTTTGGATGGTTTCCTGGAGTTGTCTAAGAACAGAAAAAGTTGGAAATTCTCTCTCCTGTTTTAACTGGGGTAGGTAAGAACACTTCATATACTTTCATCCCCAGACTCAGTGACTAGCAAAGTTCAAAACAGAAAACGTTATTGTCACAGTAATCCAAAGAGCTATCCCTACAATTTTGTTCCTCAGAACGAAACCTAACTGCCAAACAATACGCTAAAAGTACATTCTAATCTACAAAATCTAGCAGGCTATACCGTCATTGACTATCCATCCTCCCCACTCCCATTTCCCACTGTACCAGGGCTCAGCCTCCTTTTCCCAGAGTTGAGACCCAGGTACAGTGCTTATCATACCATTATAGACATAGAGCACATACTCCCTTTTACCAGTTAGGCTACATATTCATTAACAACCACAGAAAACTGCAAATACGATTAGCCACAAGGTTATACAACAAAACTGAACTTGGCAGGAAAAGGTCACACCCAGGACTGATCCTGACAAATACACTGCTGTCCACCTATGGTAACATCTTCAACTTTTCAATTTATTTCTAGGAATAACATGCACTTCAGCCTTAGAGGAAACTTTAAAATGAAATCATCTCCATAGACAATGAGATGCCTCCTGCTCCCCACCATATCTATATTAGCTGACTAGAAGCAGAAAGACAAATATCCATATCATCAGGAGCACATGAGAATGTAGGAAGGGACAGTGCAAGGAGTCAGTTTTCCCAATGGACTTTGCCTTCGTGGAGCATATGGGAGTAAATGAATTAGGCCTCTCTTCTTCAGCATGCGCAGAAGAATTGGCATCTAGGGAAATGTTTCTAAAGGTCTTTCTTCATTTGTGAATAATTTCATATACGGTACATACATGCCACACTAATACTGTAATTTCCATGTCTGGCTATAAAAATCAACCAGAAACCTAATCAGTTTAAACACAGGAACTCCAACAAGCTGAAGAGCATTAATCACCCCTCCAGTTTTTCAACACAGCTAAGTCCTTTCATGACATGAGGCAAGAGGGTGCCTGTGTAACATGAACACCACTGTCTGGGAAACCCAAATAGGAAAGTGCTTTAGAGCACTGCTGTCTTCTTTATGGGCTTCCCATAGGCAACTGGTTGGTCATGGTGTGAATAGAAGGCTAGGCTATGTAATCCTTTGCAAATTTACTAGCAAATATTCACATTGAGACACCACATTGACAGCTGCTGCAAAGGTCATTTATATTTTTGGAGTTTTTGTATTAAAATTATTTGTGCAAAATGTTGTGCAAAATGTTCTGAAGAATATCCACAAGTAAGTTTTGTGAAAAATACAAAGTTTTATGTACAGCGGGGAGTTTTTGTACAAACAAATAAAAATGCACCAAAACCTCTCATTATTTTGGGATAAAATTTCTGAGACTCTTATTACATGTGAGAATGAAAAGGAACCTTTAGATCCCTAACCCAGCATCTTTCCATGTTGTTTGGTTTGTTCTTATTTCTACCAGTTGGAGTACCATGCAGAAAGTTTTCTCTGATACCTTTGAGTGGCACTCTATGGATATTCCAAATGCATTAGGACTGTGATGGCTACTGAAAACCTCCACCAGCCCTGGCTAAGACTAAAAGTCTGAAAATAGGAATTGCTGATATTGTTTCTTAACCTATGCAGAAAAAGCAGGGTAGGTAATGTTCTGAGTTTCTCTCTTTTGCCACACTAGTCAGATACATACAGAACTTTGTAGCTCCCTAACCATGATGCATAACTGTTGACTCTCATGTTCAGGCCTGAATAGATATAGAAATCTACTTTGGGTTTCTTGTTTGTATTCATAGTTTGTTAGTCTTTGACTTCTCCTTGAAGTGCATGACAAGCCTGTACAACTTGCAACCCACAAAGCCAAATGTGTAACCCATTAAGCATGCAATGTGGCTACCAGGTGCTTGATAACCTATTTGTTGTTCCGTCAAACCAGAACATTTATCAAGTCCCAGTAGAATTCCAAATATGTTTACTGAATGCTCTTTGCATGGGTTACAAATTGTACAGGCTGGACCAATAAAGTCTATAGAAAAGGTACTGAGAGGAAGAGATTACAATTTATTTTCATTGCAGTATTATTTACACTACTGTATTTTGTATTTATGGCTTTTACTATGCCACAAAACTAGTAGTTCATTCCTCCGATTGTCCAAAAGGGTTTGACTCTGTTGGCTCAGAAAATCTTGATGCGTTTATGTGTGTTATAGTAAAAAATATACAAAATGCCAATTTTTGCCCATTTCTTCTCTGTCTCAGAAATGGACGTTTGGGCAAGGAAAAGGGAAGAGGGTAGGTGATATTTCCTATATCAGTACAGCATCTCTTCTTGCCAAGGAGTAGAGTGGGATTCCAATTCCCAATCAGTACTTTCAGTGAGAAATGCTCTGCATATCATTCTTGCTGAAGAGACTATCCGAAGAAATCTTCTCTGCAGGACAGGTGCACAGAAATTCATTTTCCTGACAAGAGGACTGGTCTATGTAGATTATCAGACAAGCTTCTAAAAATGTTTTTGTCCAACTATATTTTAAAGCGAAAGTATACTGGCATAATAACACATCTTATCACATACTGCTGTAATCACAAGAAACAGCCATCCCAGTGGAGCGACAGCAATTCCAGAAGAAGCAGGAAGCAGACCAGAGCCTTCAAGTGCCATTGAAGATGGCAGAGGAAGAAGCCCAGCCTCCTCCAGTGACAAAGTGGTCCAGTTTTGTGATAGACAGGGGGCAACTTGTTCATGAGGCATGGCTAAAGGGCTTCTCACCATCAATAATAATAATAATAATAATTATTATTATTATTTATACCCCACCCCTCTGTTAAACCAATCGGGGCGGCTTACAAAAATTAAAATACAATACAGATAAAAATCCCTAAACACCCCCCACCCCCACCCTCCCCCATAAAATAATATTAAACAAATGTAAATTAAAAGCAAAGGTCTAAAATCACCTTTTAAAACAATAAATACAATAAATAGCCAGCGGACTAAAAGAAGCCAGGATCCCCTGAGGCCGGGATCTAATTTGGAAAGGCCTGCCGAAAGAGATCCATCTTTAGTGCTTTTTTAAAGCCACTCAGGCTTGTCATCTGACGGATCTCATTCAGCAGGTCATTCCACAATTTGGGAGCGATTACCGAAAATGCCCTCTGAGAGGTTGCAGACAGCCTAGATTTTTGTGGCTGAAGCAAATTCCTCCCAGAGAACCAGAGTGCACGGGGAGGATTGTATGGGAGGAGGCAGATCTGGAGATAGGACCCATACCAGTGACTGCTATGGAGAGCCTGGGGCTTTTCGCAGGAGACAACTGGAAGAACCACCAGGAACTTCATGAGGACTGTCTTCTCATGCCTCCAGGAGGCTGAACTGACAAAGTCAAGGCCCAGGACACTCCATCGAGTGACTGACATATCTGCTGTTTGTCCATAGTTGCCATGTGCTGTTTTATATTTGCATTCATGTTTTAACTCTTTTTTTTTTAGCTCGCAGGTTGAAAATTCCAGCCAGTGTGGTTCCAGCTTCCAGCTGCTCCAGACTGTCTGAGATTTTGGGTGTGTGTGATAATGGGGAGACTCCATTCGCATTATCTGCCAGCTCAGCAAACAGGTAAACGAAGGGTCTAGAGAAAGGCAACACCTTTTAGGGTCAACATAATCACAAATGCCATAGGTCACAAGGGACACTGACCAATCAGAAATTCCAGAGTTCTGAAGAGTTCCGTCTGCTTCAAAGAAGAGGGAATAAATGGGGCCATGAGGCAGAGAGAAGAACAAAGGAGTCCTGAGATAGGGAGGAACCTTATGTCAGGTAGAGAGATGAACAAAGAGAATGAGACCATGGAGGAAGGCTGTTTGAGACTGGTCTGGAACAGACATGTAGCTCACAGCCCATCTGAATTCAACAGACTGAACTTCATGTCAGTGAATGAATAGATCAGGAAATGTATTAGCTAGATTGGTTAGGGAATTATGTTATTTTCCTGCTTGGCTGAATGCTTAACTATCTTTGTAACGTCTATGAATGTGCCTGGAAGGAAGGAGCCTTCTGTGAGGATTATCTGCATGTTATAAACTCTGTTTTGGAATAAATAAGCTTTTTCTAATCTTTCTCAGCTGATGCACACACGTGCCTTGTTTTGCTCGGCCAGTTTCTCTCCTTCTGGGATAGAAGGGAGGGGCAGGTAAATCTCTGGAAGTGGCAGGGAGTAGAGAAAGGAACCCCTACAGTCTCCCTTTGGACTGTGTTGTAAAGGGGGATAGAATTCAAAGGGTGGTGGTAGCTAGATCAACAGGGGGTGCAATTCAGGGAATTCCCAGCCAGAGGAACCCCAAGATTTTGTCTCATAAG
This sequence comes from Gambelia wislizenii, assembly GCA_030847615.1. Classification (NCBI taxonomy): domain Eukaryota; kingdom Metazoa; phylum Chordata; class Lepidosauria; order Squamata; family Crotaphytidae; genus Gambelia; species Gambelia wislizenii. The sequence continues at coordinate 222,862,323 of JAUMIR010000003.1, read as the reverse complement.
GCAGCAAGGTCCTTAGAGGAAGGTGCATGAGTGCACACTGAGGCAACAGCTGTATCACGTAGTGGCAGCGGTTAAAAGGGGCAGCTTAGGGGTTCTAAGCAGCCAGAAGAGCCTCACAGCTGTATTACAGCTGTATCAAATTTTTGGCAACAGCAAGTGTGCTTAAAAGTCTAAAAACACCTAAATTAACAAACAAAACAAACACACAAGCACTGAAACACACTTAAAAACTTGGCAGCAAAATGGGGAGGTTCATAAAAAGAGCGTCCCATACCTAGTTTGCACATTCTCATCCAGAAGTATTCTGCCGGGGACTGTCCATTGATGCTAAACCACACCAGCAAAACAGGATGCAGTTTCACACATGAGCAGTACAAAAAAAAAAAAAAGTAATGGGAGAGCAATTGGCAGTGTTGGCCTGCTAATAAAAAAGAATGCCTTTTTGACAGCAGCAGAATGCAAGGAAGACAATGTCGTGTGGTAGGCGAGCCCTTTTGTAGTATTCTGATATTATCATGATGTCTTTGCTCTGTCTGATAATCTCCTACAAGCCCAAGCATCTCTAATGGAAAAAGGATGTCATTTTGTGACATGGAGATCTTGTCTCTACTGCCTTCCCTTGCCCCCTCACTCAAGAAAAGTAGGGGAAGATGTTTGAGGAAGGGGAAGTGGGAGGCAGTGGATACTTAAGAATAGGGATGTTTTTAAACCTATTAATGCTGATCAATACACCCATCCTCACTATCAGACCTTTGTTGTGCACCCCGCCTTTTTGAGTACCTATGATCAGCTACATGTAATAGATATAGATATAGATATATAGATATAAAAAGGCATAAGATTGTCCAATGCAATGTTTATTTTAGAACAGCAAGATTTTCAGATGTCAATGAATGTTACATGGAAGAAAGTAGGAGTCAATAATCCAGTATGTTTGCAGGCATTGCTTTTTGACTCACACTATTTTTTGTTCATGGCTTTATAGAGGTTGGAAGTAACATTCTAGAAGAAATATTGTTCCCTAAAATGTGCTACTTACTTTGATGATGAATATATAACAATGCTGCATTTTAAAAATAACAGGATGAGTTTGAACTACAGTCGTCCCTTCACATTCGCGGGGGTTCCGTTCCGCGGACCCCCGCGAATGTGAAAAATCCGCGAATAACAAACACCCCTCCCCCTCCCTCCCCAGGCCTTCGCGGGGCCTTCCTAGCCCCGCGGAGGTCTCCCCGGCCCTTCCTCCCTCCCTGCCCAGGCCTTCGCGGGGCCTTCCTAGGCCCCGCGGAGGCCTCCCCGGCCCTCCCTCCCTCCCTGCCCAGGCGTTCGCGGGGCCTTCCTAGGCCCCGTGGAGGCCTCCCCGGCCCTCCCTCCCTCCCTGCCCAGGCCTTCCTAGGCCCCGCGGAGGCCTCCCCGTCCCTCCCTGCCCAGGCCTTCGCGGGGCCTTCCTAGGCCCCGCGGAGGCCTCCCCGGCCCTCCCTCCCTCCCTGCCCAGGCCTTCGCGGGGCCTTCCTAGGCCCCGGGGAGGTCTCCCCGGCCCTCCCTCCCTCCCTGCCCAGGCCTTCACGGGGCCTTCCTAGGCCCCGGGGAGGCCTCCCCGGCCCTCCCTCCCTCCCTGCCCAGGCCTTCGCGGGGCCTTCCTAGGCCCCGCGGAGGTCTCCCCGGCCCTCCCTCCCTCCCTGCCCAGGCCTTCACGGGGCCTTCCTAGGCCCCGCGGAGGCCTCCCCGGCCCTCCCTCCGTCCCTGCCCAGGCCTTCGCGGGGCCTTCCTAGCCCCTGCGGAGGCCTCCCCGGCCCTCCCTCCCTCCCTGCCCAGGCCTTCGTGGGGCCTTCCTAGGCCCCGCGGAGGCCTCCCCGGCACTCCCTCGCTCCCTGCCCAGGCCTTCGCGGGGCCTTCCTAGGCCCCGCGGAGGCCTCCCCGGCCATCCCTCCCTCCCTGCCCAGGCCTTCGCGGGGCCTTCCTAGGCTCCGCGGAGGTCTCCCCGGCCCTCCCTCCCTCCCTGCCCAGGCCTTCGCGGGGCCTTCCTAGGCCACGCGGAGGTCTCCCCGGCCCTCCCTCCCTCCCTGCCCAGGCCTTCGCGGGGCCTTCCTAGGCCCCGCGGAGGCCTCCCCGGCCCTCCCTCCCTCCCTGCCCAGGCGTTCGCGGGGCCTTCCTAGGCCCCGTGGAGGTCTCCCCGGCCCTCCCTCCCTCCCTGCCCAGGCCTTCACGGGGCCTTCCTAGGCCCCGCGGAGGCCTCCCCGGCCCTCCCTCCCTCCCTGCCCAGGCCTTCACGGGGCCTTCCTAGGCCCCGCGGAGGCCTCCCCGGCCCTCCCTCCGTCCCTGCCCAGGCCTTCGCGGGGCCTTCCTAGCCCCTGCGGAGGCCTCCCCGGCACTCCCTCCCTCCCTGCCCAGGCCTTCGCGGGGCCTTCCTAGGCCCCGCGGAGGCCTCCCCGGCCATCCCTCCCTCCCTGCCCAGGCCTTCGCGGGGCCTTCCTAGGCTCCGCGGAGGTCTCCCCGGCCCTCCCTCCCTCCCTGCCCAGGCCTTCGCGGGGCCTTCCTAGGCCCCGCGGAGGCCTCCCTGGCCCTCCCTGCCCAGGCCTTCGCGGGGCCTTCCTAGGCCCCGCGGGGCCTCCCCGGCCCTTGCTCCCTCCCTGCCCAGGCCTTCCCGGGGCCTTCCTAGGCCCCGCGGAGGCCTCCCCGGCCCTCCCTCCCTCCCTGCCCAGGCCTTCGCGGGGCCTTCCTAGGCCACGCGGAGGTCTCCCCGGCCCTCCCTCCCTCCCTGCCCAGGCCTTCGCGGGGCCTTCCTAGGCCCCGCGGAGGCCTCCCCGGCCCTCCCTCCCTCCCTGCCCAGGCGTTCGCGGGGCCTTCCTAGGCCCCGTGGAGGTCTCCCCGGCCCTCCCTCCCTCCCTGCCCAGGCCTTCACGGGGCCTTCCTAGGCCCCGCGGAGGCCTCCCCGGCCCTCCCTCCCTCCCTGCCCAGGCCTTCGCGGGGCCTTCCTAGCCCCCGCGGAGGCCTCCCCGGCCCTCCGTCCCTCCCTGCCCAGGCCTTCGCGGGGCCTTCCTAGGCCCCGCGGAGGCCTCCCCGGCACTCCCTCCCTCCCTGCCCAGGCCTTCGCGGGGCCTTCCTAGGCCCCGCGGAGGCCTCCCCGGCCATCCCTCCCTCCCTGCCCAGGCCTTCGCGGGGCCTTCCTAGGCTCCGCGGAGGTCTCCCCGGCCCTCCCTCCCTCCCTGCCCAGGCCTTCGCGGGGCCTTCCTAGGCCCCGCGGAGGCCTCCCTGGCCCTCCCTGCCCAGGCCTTCGCGGGGCCTTCCTAGGCCCCGCGGGGCCTCCCCGGCCCTTGCTCCCTCCCTGCCCAGGCCTTCCCGGGGCCTTCCTAGGCCCCGCGGAGGCCTCCCCGGCCCTCCCTCCCTCCCTGCCCAGGCCTTCGCGGGGCCTTCCTAGGCCACGCGGAGGTCTCCCCGGCCCTCCCTCCCTGCCTGCCCAGGCCTTCGCGGGGCCTTTCTAGGCCCCGCGGAGGCCTCCCCGGCCCTCCCTCCCTCCCTGCCCAGGCCTTCGCGGGGCCTTCCAAGGCCCCGCGGAGGTCTCCCCGGCCCTCCCTCCCTCCCTGCCCAGGCCTTCGCGGGCCCTTCCTAGGCCCCGCGGAGGCCTCCCCGGCCCTCCCTCCCTCCCTGCCCAGGCGTTCGCGGGGCCTTCCTAGGCCCCTTGGAGGTCTCCCCGGCCCTCCCTCCCTCCCTGCCCAGGCCTTCACGGGGCCTTCCTAGGCCCCGCGGAGGCCTCCCCGGCCCTCCCTCCGTCCCTGCCCAGGCCTTCGCGGGGCCTTCCTAGCCCCTGCGGAGGCCTCCCCGGCCCTCCCTCCCTCCCTGCCCAGGCCTTCGTGGGGCCTTCCTAGGCCCCGCGGAGGCCTCCCCGGCACTCCCTCGCTCCCTGCCCAGGCCTTCGCGGGGCCTTCCTAGGCCCCGCGGAGGCCTCCCCGGCCATCCCTCCCTCCCTGCCCAGGCCTTCGCGGGGCCTTCCTAGGCTCCGCGGAGGTCTCCCCGGCCCTCCCTCCCTCCCTGCCCAGGCCTTCGCGGGGCCTTCCTAGGCCCCGCGGAGGCCTCCCTGGCCCTCCCTGCCCAGGCCTTCGCGGGGCCTTCCTAGGCCCCGCGGGGCCTCCCCGGCCCTTGCTCCCTCCCTGCCCAGGCCTTCCCGGGGCCTTCCTAGGCCCCGCGGAGGCCTCCCCGGCCCTCCCTCCCTCCCTGCCCAGGCCTTCGCGGGGCCTTCCTAGGCCACGCGGAGGTCTCCCCGGCCCTCCCTCCCTCCCTGCCCAGGCCTTCGCGGGGCCTTCCTAGGCCCCGCGGAGGCCTCCCCGGCCCTCCCTCCCTCCCTGCCCAGGCGTTCGCGGGGCCTTCCTAGGCCCCGTGGAGGTCTCCCCGGCCCTCCCTCCCTCCCTGCCCAGGCCTTCACGGGGCCTTCCTAGGCCCCGCGGAGGCCTCCCCGGCCCTCCCTCCCTCCCTGCCCAGGCCTTCGCGGGGCCTTCCTAGCCCCCGCGGAGGCCTCCCCGGCCCTCCGTCCCTCCCTGCCCAGGCCTTCGCGGGGCCTTCCTAGGCCCCGCGGAGGCCTCCCCGGCACTCCCTCCCTCCCTGCCCAGGCCTTCGCGGGGCCTTCCTAGGCCCCGCGGAGGCCTCCCCGGCCATCCCTCCCTCCCTGCCCAGGCGTTCGCGGGGCCTTCCTAGGCTCCGCGGAGGTCTCCCCGGCCCTCCCTCCCTCCCTGCCCAGGCCTTCACGGGGACTTCATAGGCCCCGGGGAGGCCTCCCCGGCCCTCCCTCCCTCCCTGCCCAGGCCTTCGCGGGGCCTTCCTAGGCCCCGCGGAGGTCTCCCCGGCCCTCCCTCCCTCCCTGCCCAGGCCTTCACGGGGCCTTCCTAGGCCCCGCGGAGGCCTCCCCGGCCCTCCCTCCGTCCCTGCCCAGGCCTTCGCGGGGCCTTCCTAGCCCCTGCGGAGGCCTCCCCGGCACTCCCTCCCTCCCTGCCCAGGCCTTCGCGGGGCCTTCCTAGGCCCCGCGGAGGCCTCCCCGGCCATCCCTCCCTCCCTGCCCAGGCCTTCGCGGGGCCTTCCTAGGCCCCGCGGGGCCTCCCCGGCCCTTGCTCCCTCCCTGCCCAGGCCTTCCCGGGGCCTTCCTAGGCCCCGCGGAGGCCTCCCCGGCCCTCCCTCCCTCCCTGCCCAGGCCTTCGCGGGGCCTTCCTAGGCCACGCGGAGGTCTCCCCGGCCCTCCCTCCCTCCCTGCCCAGGCCTTCGCGGGGCCTTCCTAGGCCCCGCGGAGGCCTCCCCGGCCCTCCCTCCCTCCCTGCCCAGGCATTCGCGGGGCCTTCCTAGGCCCCGTGGAGGTCTCCCCGGCCCTCCCTCCCTCCCTGCCCAGGCCTTCACGGGGCCTTCCTAGGCCCCGCGGAGGCCTCCCCGGCCCTCCCTCCCTCCCTGCCCAGGCCTTCGCGGGGCCTTCCTAGCCCCCGCGGAGGCCTCCCCGGCCCTCCGTCCCTCCCTGCCCAGGCCTTCGCGGGACCTTCCTAGGCCCCGCGGAGGCCTCCCCGGCACTCCCTCCCTCCCTGCCCAGGCCTTCGCGGGGCCTTCCTAGGCCCCGCGGAGGCCTCCCCGGCCATCCCTCCCTCCCTGCCCAGGCCTTCGCGGGGCCTTCCTAGGCTCCGCGGAGGTCTCCCCGGCCCTCCCTCCCTCCCTGCCCAGGCCTTCGCGGGGCCTTCCTAGGCCCCGCGGAGGCCTCCCCGGCCCTCTCTCCCTCCCTGCCCAGGCCTTCGCGGGGCCTTCCTAGCCCCCGCGGAGGCCTCCCCGGCCCTCCGTCCCTCCCTGCCCAGGCCTTCGCGGGGCCTTCCTAGGCCCCGCGGAGGCCTCCCCAGCACTCCCTCCCTCCCTGCCGAGGCCTTCGCGGGGCCTTCCTAGGCCCCGCGGAGGCCTCCCCGGCCATCCCTCCCTCCCTGCCCAGGCCTTCGCGGGGCCTTCCTAGGCTCGGCGGAGGTCTCCCCGGCCCTCCCTCCCTCCCTGCCCAGGCCTTCACGGGGCCTTCCTAGGCCCCGGGGAGGCCTCCCCGGCCCTCCCTCCCTCCCTGCCCAGGCCTTCGCGGGGCCTTCCTAGGCCCCGCGGAGGTCTCCCCGGCCCTCCCTCCCTCCCTGCCCAGGCCTTCACGGGGCCTTCCTAGGCCCCGCGGAGGCCTCCCCGGCCCTCCCTCCGTCCCTGCCCAGGCCTTCGCGGGGCCTTCCTAGCCCCTGCGGAGGCCTCCCCGGCCCTCCCTCCCTCCCTGCCCAGGCCTTCGCGGGGCCTTCCTAGGCCCCGCGGAGGCCTCCCCGGCCATCCCTCCCTCCCTGCCCAGGCCTTCGCGGGGCCTTCCTAGGCTCCGCGGAGGTCTCCCCGGCCCTCCCTCCCTCCCTGCCCAGGCCTTCGCGGGGCCTTCCTAGGCCCCGCGGAGGCCTCCCTGGCCCTCCCTGCCCAGGCCTTCGTGGGGCCTTCCTAGGCCCCGCGGGGCCTCCCCGGCCCTCGCTCCCTCCCTGCCCAGGCCTTCCCGGGGCCTTCCTAGGCCCCGCGGAGGCCTCCCCGGCCCTCCCTCCCTCCCTGCCCAGGCCTTCGCGGGGCCTTCCTAGGCCACGCGGAGGTCTCCCCGGCCCTCCCTCCCTCCCTGCCCAGGTCTTCGCGGGGCCTTCCTAGGCCCCGCGGAGGCCTCCCCGGCCCTCCCTCCCTCCCTGCCCAGGCGTTCGCGGGGCCTTCCTAGGCCCCGCGGAGGCCTCCACGGCCATCCCTCCCTCCCTGCCCAGGCCTTCGCGGGGCCTTCCTAGGCTCCGCGGAGGTCTCCCCGGCCCTCCCTCCCTCCCTGCCCAGGCCTTCGCGGGGCCTTCCTAGGCCCCGGGGAGGCCTCCCCGGCCCTCCCTCCCTCCCTGCCCAGGCCTTCGCGGGGCCTTCCTAGGCCCCGCGGAGGTCTCCCCGGCCCTCCCTCCCTCCCTGCCCAGGCCTTCACGGGGCCTTCCTAGGCCCCGCGGAGGCCTCCACGGCCCTCCCTCCCTCCCTGCCCAGGCCTTCGCGGGGCCTTCCTAGGCCCCGCGGAGGCCTCCCCGGCATTCCCTCCCTCCCTGCCCAGGCCTTCGCGGGGCCTTCCTAGGCCCCACGGAGGCCTCCCCGGCCATCCCTCCCTCCCTGCCCAGGCCTTCGCGGGGCCTTCCTAGGCTCCGCGGAGGTCTCCCCGGCCCTCCCTCCCTCCCTGCCCAGGCCTTTGCGGGGCCTTCCTAGGCCCCGCGGAGGCCTCCCTGGCCCTCCCTGCCCAGGCCTTCGCGGGGCCTTCCTAGGCCCCGCGGGACCTCCCCGGCCCTTGCTCCCTCCCTGCCCAGGCCTTCCCGGGGCCTTCCTAGGCCCCGCGGAGGCCTCCCCGGCCCTCCCTCCCTCCCTGCCCAGGCCTTCGCGGGGCCTTCCTAGGCCACGCGGAGGTCTCCCCGGCCCTCCCTCCCTCCCTGCCCAGGCCTTCGCGGGGCCTTCCTAGGCCCCGCGGAGGCCTCCCCGGCCCTCCCTCCCTCCCTGCCCAGGCGTTCGCGGGGCCTTCCTAGGCCCCGTGGAGGTCTCCCCGCCCTCCCTCCCTCCCTGCCCAGGCCTTCACGGGGCCTTCCTAGGCCCCGCGGAGGCCTCCCCGTCCCTCCGTCCCTCCCTGCCCAGGCCTTCGCGGGGCCTTCCTAGGCCCCGCGGAGGCCTCCCCGGCACTCCCTCCCTCCCTGCCCAGGCCTTCACGGGGCCTTCCTAGGCCCCGCGGAGGCCTCCCCGGCCATCCCTCCCTCCCTGCCCAGGCCTTCGCGGGGCCTTCCTAGGCTCCGCGGAGGTCTCCCCGGCCCTCCCTCCCTCCCTGCCCAGGCCTTCGTGGGGCCTTCCTAGGCCCCACGGAGGCCTCCCTGGCCCTCCCTGCCCAGGCCTTCGCGGGGCCTTCCTAGGCCCCGCGGGGCCTCCCCGGCCCTTGCTCCCTCCCTGCCCAGGCCTTCCCGGGGCCTTCCTAGGCCCCGCGGAGGCCTCCCCGGCCCTCCCTCCCTCCCTGCCCAGGCCTTCGCGGGGCCTTCCTAGGCCACGCGGAGGTCTCCCCGGCCCTCCCTCCCTGCCTGCCCAGGCCTTCGCGGGGCCTTCCTAGGCCCCGCGGTGGCCTCCCCGGCCCTCCCTCCCTCCCTGCCCAGGCCTTCGCGGGGCCTTCCTAGGCCCGGCGGAGGTCTCCCCGGCCCTCCCTCCCTCCCTGCCCAGGCCTTCGCGGGCCCTTCCTAGGCCCCGCGGAGGCCTCCCCGGCCCTCCCTCCCTCCCTGCCCAGGCGTTCGCGGGGCCTTCCTAGGCCCCGTGGAGGTCTCCCCGGCCCTCCCTCCCTCCCTGCCCAGGCCTTCACGGGGCCTTCCTAGGCCCCGCGGAGGCCTCCCCGGCCCTCCCTCCCTCCCTGCCCAGGCGTTCGCGGGGCCTTCCTAGGCCCCGTGGAGGTCTCCCCGGCCCTCCCTCCCTCCCTGCCCAGGCCTTCACGGGGCCTTCCTAGGCCCCGCGGAGGCCTCCCCGGCCCTCCCTCCCTCCCTGCCCAGGCCTTCGCGGGGCCTTCCTAGCCCCCGCGGAGGCCTCCCCGGCCCTCCGTCCCTCCCTGCCCAGGCCTTCGCGGGGCCTTCCTAGGCCCCGCGGAGGCCTCCCCGGCACTCCCTCCCTCCCTGCCCAGGCCTTCGCGGGGCCTTCCTAGGCCCCGCGGAGGCCTCCCCGGCCATCCCTCCCTCCCTGCCCAGGCCTTCGCGGGGCCTTCCTAGGCTCCGCGGAGGTCTCCCCGGCCCTCCCTCCCTCCCTGCCCAGGCCTTCACGGGGCCTTCATAAGCCCCGGGGAGGCCTCCCCGGCCCTCCCTCCCTCCCTGCCCAGGCCTTCGCGGGGCCTAGGAAGGCCCCGCGGAGGTCTCCCCGGCCCTCCCTCCCTCCCTGCCCAGGCCTTCACGGGGCCTTCCTAGGCCCCGCGGAGGCCTCCCCGGCCCTCCCTCCGTCCCTGCCCAGGCCTTTGCGGGGCCTTCCTAGCCCCTGCGGAGGCCTCCCCGGCACTCCCTCCCTCCCTGCCCAGGCCTTCGCGGGGCCTTCCTAGGCCCCGCGGAGGCCTCCCCGGCCATCCCTCCCTCCCTGCCCAGGCCTTCGCGGGGCCTTCCTAGGCTCCGCGGAGGTCTCCCCGGCCCTCCCTCCCTCCCTGCCCAGGCCTTCGCGGGGCCTTCCTAGGCCCCGCGGAGGCCTCCCTGGCCCTCCCTGCCCAGGCCTTCGCGGGGCCTTCCTAGGCCCCGCGGGGCCTCCCCGGCCCTCGCTCCCTCCCTGCCCAGGCCTTCCCGGGGCCTTCCTAGGCCCCGCGGAGGCCTCCCCGGCCCTCCCTCCCTCCCTGCCCAGGCCTTCGCGGGGCCTTCCTAGGCCACGCGGAGGTCTCCCCGGCCCTCCCTCCCTCCCTGCCCAGGCGTTCGCGGGGCCTTCCTAGGCCCCGCGGAGGCCTCCCCGGCCCTCCCTCCCTCCCTGCCCAGGCGTTCGCGGGGCCTTCCTAGGCCCCGTGGAGGTCTCCCCGGCCCTCCCTCCCTCCCTGCCCAGGCCTTCACGGGGCCTTCCTAGGCCCCGCGGAGGCCTCCCCGGCCCTCCCTCCCTCCCTGCCCAGGCCTTCCCGGGGCCTTCCTAGGCCCCGCGGAGGCCTCCCCGGCCCTCCCTCCCTCCCTGCCCAGGCCTTCGCGGGGCCTAGGAAGGCCCCGCGGAGGTCTCCCCGGCCCTCCCTCCCTCCCTGCCCAGGCCTTCACGGGGCCTTCCTAGGCCCCGCGGAGGCCTCCCCGGCCCTCCCTCCGTCCCTGCCCAGGCCTTTGCGGGGCCTTCCTAGCCCCTGCGGAGGCCTCCCCGGCACTCCCTCCCTCCCTGCCCAGGCCTTCGCGGGGCCTTCCTAGGCCCCGCGGAGGCCTCCCCGGCCATCCCCTCCCTCCCTGCCCAGGCCTTCGCGGGGCCTTCCTAGGCTCCGCGGAGGTCTCCCCGGCCCTCCCTCCCTCCCTGCCCAGGCCTTCGCGGGGCCTTCCTAGGCCCCGCGGAGGCCTCCCTGGCCCTCCCTGCCCAGGCCTTCGCGGGGCCTTCCTAGGCCCCGCGGGGCCTCCCCGGCCCTCGCTCCCTCCCTGCCCAGGCCTTCCCGGGGCCTTCCTAGGCCCCGCGGAGGCCTCCCCGGCCCTCCCTCCCTCCCTGCCCAGGCCTTCGCGGGGCCTTCCTAGGCCACGCGGAGGTCTCCCCGGCCCTCCCTCCCTCCCTGCCCAGGCGTTCGCGGGGCCTTCCTAGGCCCCGCGGAGGCCTCCCCGGCCCTCCCTCCCTCCCTGCCCAGGCGTTCGCGGGGCCTTCCTAGGCCCCGTGGAGGTCTCCCCGGCCCTCCCTCCCTCCCTGCCCAGGCCTTCACGGGGCCTTCCTAGGCCCCGCGGAGGCCTCCCCGGCCCTCCCTCCCTCCCTGCCCAGGCCTTCCCGGGGCCTTCCTAGGCCCCGCGGAGGCCTCCCCGGCCCTCCCTCCCTCCCTGCCCAGGCCTTCGCGGGGCCTTCCTAGGCCACGCGGAGGTCTCCCCGGCCCTCCCTCCCTGCCTGCCCAGGCCTTCGCGGGGCCTTCCTAGGCCCCGCGGAGGCCTCCCCGGCCCTCCCTCCCTCCCTGCCCAGGCCTTCGCGGGGCCTTCCTAGGCCCCGCGGAGGTCTCCCCGGCCCTCCCTCCCTCCCTGCCCAGGCCTTCGCGGGCCCTTCCTAGGCCCCGCGGAGGCCTCCCCGGCCCTCCCTCCCTCCCTGCCCAGGCGTTCGCGGGGCCTTCCTAGGCCCCGTGGAGGTCTCCCCGGCCCTCCCTCCCTCCCTGCCCAGGCCTTCACGGGGCCTTCCTAGGCCCCGCGGAGGCCTCCCCGGCCCTCCCTCCCTCCCTGCCCAGGCCTTCGCGGGGCCTTCCTAGCCCCCGCGGAGGCCTCCCCGGCCCTCCGTCCCTCCCTGCCCAGGCCTTCGCGGGGCCTTCCTAGGCCCCGCGGAGGCCTCCCCGGCACTCCCTCCCCTCCCTGCCCAGGCCTTCGCGGGGCCTTCCTAGGCCCCGCGGAGGGCTCCCCGGCCATCCTTCCCTCCCTGCCCAGGCCTTCGCGGGGCCTTCCTAGGCTCCGCGGAGGTCTCCCCGGCCCTCCCTCCCTCCCTGCCCAGGCCTTCACGGGGCCTTCCTAGGCCCCGGGGAGGCCTCCCCGGACCTCCCTCCCTCCCTGCCCAGGCCTTTGCGGGGCCTTCCTAGGCCCCGCGGAGGTCTCCCCGGCCCTCCCTCCCTCCCTGCCCAGGCCTTCACGGGGCCTTCCTCGGCCCCGCGGAGGCCTCCCCGGCCCTCCCTCCGTCCCTGCCCAGGCCTTCGCGGGGCCTTCCTAGCCCCTGCGGAGGCCTCCCCGGCCCTCCCTCCCTCCCTGCCCAGGCCTTCGCGGGGCCTTCCTAGGCCCCGCGGAGGCCTCCCCGGCACACCCTCCCTCCCTGCCCAGGCCATCGCGGGGCCTTCCTAGGCCCCGCGGAGGCCTCCCCGGCCATCCCTCCCGCCCTGCCCAGGCCTTCGCGGGGCCTTCCTAGGCCCCGCGGAGGCCTCCCTGCCCCTCCCTGCCCAGGCCTTCGCGGGGCCTTCCTAGGCCCCGCGGGGCCTCCCCGGCCCTTGCTCCCTCCCTGCCCAGGCCTTCCCGGGACCTTCCTAGGCCCCGCGGAGGCCTCCCCGGCCCTCCCTCCCTCCCTGCCCAGGCCTTCGCGGGGCCTTCCTAGGCCACGCGGAGGTCTCCCCGGCCCTCCCTCCCTCCCTGCCCAGGCCTTCGCGGGGCCTTCCTAGGCCCCGCGGAGGCCTCCCCGGCCCTCCCTCCCTCCCTGCCCAGGTGTTCGCGGGGCCTTCCTAGGCCCCGCGGAGGCCTCCCCAACCATCCCTCCCTCCCTGCCCAGGCCTTCGCGGGGCCTTCCTAGGCTCCGCGGAGGTCTCCCCGGCCCTCCCTCCCTCCCTGCCCAGGCCTTCACGGGGCCTTCCTAGGCCCCGGGGAGGCCTCCCCGGCCCTCCCTCCCTCCCTGCCCAGGCCTTCGCGGGGCCTTCCTAGGCTCCGCGGAGGTCTCCCCGGCCCTCCCTCCCTCCCTGCCCAGGCCTTCGCGGGGCCTTCCTAGGCCCCGCGGAGGCCTCCCTGGCCCTCCCTGCCCAGGCCTTCGCGGGGCCTTCCTAGGCCCCGCGGGGCCTCCCCGGCCCTTGCTCCCTCCCTGCCCAGGCCTTCCTGGGGCCTTCCTAGGCCCCGCGGAGGCCTCCCCGGCCCTCCCTCCCTCCCTGCCCAGGCCTTCGCGGGGCCTTCCTAGGCCACGCGGAGGTCTCCCCGGCCCTCCCTCCCTGCCTGCCCAGGCCTTCGCGGGGCCTTCCTAGGCCCCGCGGAGGCCTCCCCGGCCCTCCCTCCCTCCCTGCCCAGGCCTTCGCGGGGCCTTCCTAGGCCCCGCGGAGGTCTCCCCGGCCCTCCCTCCCTCCCTGCCCAGGCCTTCGCGGGCCCTTCCTAGGCCCCGCGGAGGCCTCCCCGGCCCTCCCTCCCTCCCTGCCCAGGCGTTCGCGGGGCCTTCCTAGGCCCCGTGGAGGTCTCCCCGGCCCTCCCTCCCTCCCTGCCCAGGCCTTCACGGGGCCTTCCTAGGCCCCGCGGAGGCCTCCCCGGCCCTCCCTCCCTCCCTGCCCAGGCCTTCGCGGGGCCTTCCTAGCCCCCGCGGAGGCCTCCCCGGCCCTCCGTCCCTCCCTGCCCAGGCCTTCGCGGGGCCTTCCTAGGACCCGCGGAGGCCTCCCCGGCACTCCCTCCCTCCCTGCCCAGGCCTTCGCGGGGCCTTCCTAGGCCCCGCGGAGGGCTCCCCGGCCATCCCTCCCTCCCTGCCCAGGCCTTCGCGGGGCCTTCCTAGGCTCCGCGGAGGTCTCCCCGGCCCTCCCTCCCTCCCTGCCCAGGCCTTCACGGGGCCTTCCTAGGCCCCTGGGAGGCCTCCCCGGCCCTCCCTCCCTCCCTGCCCAGGCCTTCGCGGGGCCTTCCTAGGCCCCGCGGAGGTCTCCCCGGCCCTCCCTCCCTCCCTGCCCAGGCCTTCACGGGGCCTTCCTCGGCCCCGCGGAGGCCTCCCCGGCCCTCCCTCCGTCCCTGCCCAGGCCTTCGCGGGGCCTTCCTAGCCCCTGCGGAGGCCTCCCCGGCCCTCCCTCCCTCCCTGCCCTGGCCTTCGCGGGGCCTTCCTAGGCCCCGCGGAGGCCTCCCCGGCACACCCTCCCTCCCTGCCCAGGCCTTCGCGGGGCCTTCCTAGGCCCCGCGGAGGCCTCCCCGGCACACCCTCCCTCCCTGCCCAGGCCATCGCGGGGCCTTCCTAGGCCCCGCGGAGGCCTCCCCGGCCATCCCTCCCTCCCTGCCCAGGCCTTCGCGGGGCCTTCCTAGGCCCCGCGGAGGCCTCCCCGGCCATCCCTCCCTCCCTGCCCAGGCCTTCGCGGGGCCTTCCTAGGCCCCGCGGAGGCCTCCCTGGCCCTCCCTGCCCAGGCCTTCGCGGGGCCTTCCTAGGCCCCGCGGGGCCTCCCCGGCCCTTGCTCCCTCCCTGCCCAGGCCTTCCCGGGACCTTCCTAGGCCCCGCGGAGGCCTCCCCGGCCCTCCCTCCCTCCCTGCCCAGGCCTTCGCGGGGCCTTCCTAGGCCACGCGGAGGTCTCCCCGGCCCTCCCTCCCTCCCTGCCCAGGCCTTCGCGGGGCCTTCCTAGGCCCCGCGGAGGCCTCCCCGGCCCTCCCTCCCTCCCTGCCCAGGCGTTCGCGGGGCCTTCCTAGGCCCCGCGGAGGCCTCCCCAACCATCCCTCCCTCCCTGCCCAGGCCTTCGCGGGGCCTTCCTAGGCTCCGCGGAGGTCTCCCCGGCCCTCCCTCCCTCCCTGCCCAGGCCTTCACGGGGCCTTCCTAGGCCCCGGGGAGGCCTCCCCGGCCCTCCCTCCCTCCCTGCCCAGGCCTTCGCGGGGCCTTCCTAGGCCCCGCGGAGGTCTCCCCGGCCCTCCCTCCCTCCCTGCCCAGGCCTTCACGGGGCCTTCCTAGGCCCCGCGGAGGCCTCCCCGGCCCTCCCTCCCTCCCTGCCCAGGCCTTCGCGGGGCCTTCCTAGGCCCCGCGGAGGCCTCCCCGGCACTCCCTCCCTCCCTGCCCAGGCCTTCGCGGGGCCTTCCTAGGCCCCGCGGAGGCCTCCCCGGCCATCCCTCCCTCCCTGCCCAGGCCTTCGCGGGGCCTTCCTAGGCTCCGCGGAGGTCTCCCCGGCCCTCCCTCCCTCCCTGCCCAGGCCTTCGCGGGGCCTTCCTAGGCTCTGCGGAGGTCTCCCCGGCCCTTGCTCCCTCCCTGCCCAGGCCTTCCCGGGGCCTTCCTAGGCCCCGCGGAGGCCTCCCCGGCCCTCCCTCCCTCCCTGCCCAGGCCTTCGCGGGGCCTTCCTAGGCCACGCGGAGGTCTCCCCGGCCCTCCCTCCCTCCCTGCCCAGGCCTTCGCGGGGCCTTCCTAGGCCCCGCGGAGGCCTCCCCGGCCCTCCCTCCCTCCCTGCCCAGGCGTTCGCGGGGCCTTCCTAGGCCCCGTGGAGGTCTCCCCGGCCCTCCCTCCCTCCCTGCCCAGGCCTTCACGGGGCCTTCCTAGGCCCCACGGAGGCCTCCCCGGCCCTCCCTCCCTCCCTGCCCAGGCCTTCGCGGGGCCTTCCTAGCCCCCGCGGAGGCCTCCCCGGCCCTCCGTCCCTCCCTGCCCAGGCCTTCGCGGGGCCTTCCTAGGCCCCGCGGAGGCCTCCCCGGCACTCCCTCCCTCCCTGCCCAGGCCTTCGCGGGGCCTTCCTAGGCCCCGCGGAGGCCTCCCCGGCCATCCCTCCCTCCCTGCCCAGGCCTTCGCGGGGCCTTCCTAGGCTCCGCGGAGGTCTCCCCGGCCCTCCCTCCCTCCCTGCCCAGGCCTTCGCGGGGCCTTCCTAGGCCCCGCGGAGGCCTCCCTGGCCCTCCCTGCCCAGGCCTTCGCGGGGCCTTCCTAGGCCCCGCGGGGCCTCCCCGGCCCTTGCTCCCTCCCTGCCCAGGCCTTCCTGGGGCCTTCCTAGGCCCCGCGGAGGCCTCCCCGGCCCTCCCTCCCTCCCTGCCCAGGCCTTCGCGGGGCCTTCCTAGGCCACACGGAGGCCTCCCCAGCCCTCCCTCCCTCCCTGCCCAGGCCTTCGCGGGGCCTTCCTAGGCCCCGCGGAGGTCTCCCCGGCCCTCCCTCCCTCCCTGCCCAGGCCTTCGCGGGCCCTTCCTAGGCCCCGCAGAGGTCTCCCCGGCCCTCCCTCCCTCCCTCCTTGCCAGGCCTTCGCGGGGCCTTCCTAGGCCCCGCGGAGGCCTCCCCGGCCCTCCCTCCCTCCCTGCCCAGGCCTTCGCGGGGCCTTCCTAGGCCCTGCGGAGGGGTCCCCGGCCATCCCTCCCTCCCTGCCCAGGCCTTCGCGGGGCCTTCCTAGACCCCGCAGAGGCCTCACCGGCCCTCCCTCCCTCCCTCCCGAGGCCTTCGCGGGGCCTCCGGAGGGCCTCCGGGGGTCCCGCGAAGGCCTCCCCATCCCTCCCCAGGCCTTCACGGGGCCTCCGGAGGGCCTTCGGGTGTCCCACGAAGGCCTCCCCACCCCTCCCCAGGCCTTCGCGGGGTCTCCGGAGGGCCTCCGGGGGTCCCGCGAAGGCCTCCCCACCCCTTCCCAGGCCTTCGCGGGGCCTCAGGAGGGCCTCCGGGGGTCCCGCGAAGGCCTTCGCACCGCTCCCCAGGCCTTCGCGGGGCCTCCGGAGGGCCTCCGGGGGTCCCGCGAAGGCCTCCCCACCCCTCCCCAGGCCTTTGCGGGGCCTCCGGAGGGCCTCCGGGGGTCCCGCGAAGGCCTCCCCACCCCTCCCCAGGTCTTTCACGGGGCCTCTGGAGGCCCAGTGTCGCGGTTTTGGGGGGGTCCGGGGGGGCCGTCCCAAAACCGCGAATAACCGAAACCGCGAATGTCAAGTTCGCGAATGTGGAGGGACAACTGTATATTCTTTTTTCTGCAATGAATAACATGTTGAGTTCCTTTTCATTACTATTAAAGATCATTTTTAGGGATATTTTGAGCAGAATTATTTCTCTTAAAAATCCAAAGGTGTGCCCCCCATGAAAAAGTAATCAGTTACATAAATGTCAATGCAAAACATTTCTATTCTTTCCTGGTATTGTTTATGGTAGCAGTATACTTGGGGGAGGGGGCGGCTTTGAAACAAGACATCAAATAATTGAATAACTTACTTTTTAAAAGTAATTTTCCGAGCTCTGTCTCCTCTTTAAGGGAATACAATACCAATCACAGCTTCTGTCTTCTTGTTACTGGAGGCAAACATGTTTGATTTTTTTTAAAAAAAATCTTATTGCATCATTCATTGTTGTTGGTTGCCTTCAAATTATTTCTGACTTGCAACAATCCTAAGGCTTTCATGGGGTTTTCTTGGCAAAATTCGTTCTGTGGGGGTTTGCCATTGCCTTCCTCTGAGGCTGAGAAAATGTGACTTCCCCAAGGTCACAGAGTGGGTTTCCAGTGGCCGAGGAGTCAAACTCTGCTCTCCAGAGTTGTAGTCCAATGCTCAAACCACTATACCACACTGGTGCTCATTACATTAATAGCATAAGTACTGGATGCAAGTAATTAATGCCTGTCTTTAATATAATGACACACAATCTGAAAAATGAGCAATATATGTCTTATGAACATAGATTTGCTAGTGAACTGAAGTGTGCTGGTGGAGCCATATCAATTTGACTCCCCACCATGTAACTTCTGGCCACTTTGTCAACATTTGGAGCCACCAGCCATAATTTTCTGTGTCAAAGGCTGCTGCCATGCTGCAAAAATAATGCTGTTGATACTGCTCTAACTATTATGGATCCATCCTATGAAATCCTGGGATTTGTAGTTTGCTGTAAAACCAGAGCTCTCTGACAGACAAAGTTAGATATCTTGCAAAACTACAAATCCCAGGATTCAATAGCATAGAGTCGTGGCAGTGAAAGTGGTGTCAAACTGCATAATTTCTGCTGTGTGGCTGCAACCAAAGTCAGTACATCTCCTTTTCTTCTTGATGTTGTGTAACAGTCACATAATGACACTGAAGTCCACCCCAAGCTCATAATTCAATGTGCTAATGTATGAAAAATCACACAGTGCTTTCCCTATATGCTTTACATGGTTCAGCCATGTGTGAGTCTGAGAATAATAATGTCTGCCTATATCTGAGTCCACCTCCTCTATACACAATGACCAAGATCCTACCTAAAACCAGCTCTGTGTGCACACCTCCACACCTTCCTACTGCCAGCCTGCTGTCAAGCCTTGGGAAGGGGCCCTGCTATCAGTGGGGAAGAGTGATAGGAAGGAGGCAAATCAGGCCATTGAAAACCACTGGTCTCAGCTTGGTTGAAGGGGGCATGAGAGGGTACCCTCAAATGGAGGGAATCTGTTGTTGTTTTTTCTTCCCTTAGGGGTTCAGAACAGCAAGATCTTCATGCTCTAAATAACCATGCATGTTTGACAGGCCTTTTTCTCTCTAGGAAGAAGGAGCAGCAAACAACCCCACCTGGTGCTTAAAAGATGCCAGGCATGGGAGGCTTTTGGATAGAGTGCAAGGGAAAATCATAGCCTTCTTCACCTTACATGCGTATAACTTCCACTTGTGTGTGTGTATGCATATGTGCCTTCAAGTCACCTGTCAACCTATGGTGACCCCATGAATTTCATAGGGTTTTCTTAGGCAAGGTATACTCAGAGGTGGTTTTGCCAGTTCCTTCCTCTGAAATATAGCCTAGAGCACCTGGTATTCATTGGTGGCCTCCCATCCAAGTACTAACCAGGGATGACCCTGCTTAGTTTCCAAGATCAGAAAGGGTTTGGCATATAAATCACTAATAGAATACCAGCCAATGCATGCTCATAGACTGAGCCCAATAAATTGGAATCTTCATCTAGCTATCCCATTTTATCAGGGGAGGGTCATTTTTCTGGATTCTCTACACATGTATCCATGGGGGATATACAATGCACATAGATTATATAAAATGCACACAGCAAGCACGGTTGATAGATTCATAGTCCTTCTGTACAGTTTGCCCCATGTGTACATTAGGTGATACATAGCCATAGATTCATGGACAACTACTACAAGGGAGCCCTGGTGGTGCAGTGGTTAAATGCCAGTACTGCAGCCAAAACATTGCAAGTTTAATCCCAAGGGCTCCAAGGATCACTCAGTTTTCCATCCTTTCATAGGTTGGTAAAATGAGTACCCAATTTGTGGGGGCAATTAGCTAACACACATTGGAAACCACTTAATGCAGTGTAGATGTGTAAAATGCTATTGCTTAACAATTTGAAAGCCACTCTGAAAGCCTTTGTGGCTGAAGAGCAGGGTATAAAAACCTAAATAAACAAATACTGCTAGGAACATTTACACAGAAATATATGTAACTAATACATGTATGGTAATGGCATGTCTGTTTGGTAAACCACATCTTGCAAGTTCCTCCTCCCAACATGGAGCAAATGCAGTGCACAAAACATGTAGTGTAGTTTGCTAGGTATTTGGTAATGTTCCCATCTTTATCGTTCTGGGCTATGAGGAGAGGGGAAGAAAAGGAGGGGGAGTTCATCAGTCCCCTGGAAAGTTGCCATCTATGACTAGGAGGCTGCATCTGAAAGTGCTACAAAACTTGTATTCAGTATTCACCATCAAAATTCCAAAATGCCTAAGGATATAGGCTATAAAACGTCAGTTCAGAATTCTGTTTAATTGTTAATATGTTAACGTGTGTTTTATTTTTGCTTAGAAAGCATTCTCCCACTCACCCACCTTTTAAAACAAAAACAAAAATCTAACAATTAATGTGTGTGTGTTTGTGTGTTGCTCGCTTCTGCCTTTAATGGTGTGAATAAACTTGTCTCAGTGCATTCCTGACAGTAGTGGTGGAGAGACTGGGATGTGGCGGGTTGGGGGGGGGAGTATGAAAAATTGCCATCTTTCACAGCTTTAAAATGTTGGCTCTGTTGTCTGGTGTAATTAAGTCAACAGTCTGCTGGTCTTCTTCCAGGCACTTTGACAACTGTTCTCTCACTGCCACCAGTAAATTAACCGGACTGTGCATTTCTCAAGGGGCATGTTTCTAGGCAGAACTTGCCATTCCTATCCTATTGCTTCCTTCCTGACAAAGTGCTGATGGACAGTAAAGTTCACTGGGTAGATGCTGCCAGGCCGTGTTTGCTGAACTCTAGCTGTGCCATTTGGTGTTGTTCTTCTTAACTGTGATAACGTCTATGGGAACCTTTGCTGCTGTATGCTTATTACACAACTGTTTGCATTCTTTCATAGCAACTGAGGGATGAAACCTGTTTTCTCCCTCATAAATGAGAGAGAGAAATGACTATTTTTTAAATGCTAGGAAAATATTTTCAATATTTTGAATTTCAGGTTCAAAACAGATTTCTTTTCCCCCGAAGGAGTAGATTTATTTCTGCCAGCAATACATCACCCATGATTTAAATGCTAAGCTTTGCACGAGTTAGAAATACCCTTGCAAAATATATACAAGGCTCTTGGAATTGGTTATTCATATGGGCATGAATCAGCTATCATATGTTATTTTATTTATTAAGTTATGTTTATTCTTCTCTTTATCGAGAGGTCTCATAGATATCTAGATACCAATATGATGTGCTGTGATGCTTCTGGGCTGAAAATGACCCAAAGCCTTCTTGAACCTTTATCTAAGCATATTGAAAGATGTGCAGATGTTCACCCTCATATGGAGAGTGATGAGTCTGAATGGAAAAGCTTCCCCACACAGTCTCCATGCAGTTGGGGCTCCCGACTTTTTAAAAAGGTGATTCCTAATCATGCGGAGGTACCCACACAGACCATATCACACAAGGCTGATACACCATGATTACAACTGTATAATAGCAGATATGGCCGTTCCTTATCACATGACATCGTGTCTGTCCTGCTGCTGCTTTGTACTCCATTCATTAGTGAATCTCACCTTTTATTGACAGATAAAATGCATCAGTGGCTCCCAATATCACTGCTTTTCCATGACTGCCTTCTGTGAGATAGGTCCCTTCTTCTGCAGTTCTGATATGCCAGCAGTCACATGGCATCAATAGCCTTGATTCTCGTCCTCTCTCCCCTCCCCCTCACTACCCCCAAGCAGGCTGTTTTCCTTTCCTTTTCTATTTCATTGTATTGCCGTAATTGGGTGATTGTGGTGAAAACAAAAAACAAAAGGTACGCTTGGTAGGATATAGCATAGCAAGGCAGGGTTATGGAGGCTGTGTGGAAGAGAGAGCACAGGGCCATCAAAGCAGCACCGTACTGCTATTGCAGAGAAATGTGATAATGAATTTTCCCAAACCTGTATGTTTCCATTTCCTTAAACTAATACGATCATGGTGAAACTGGTGTGATAAAGTCCTTAGTCAGACTTGTTGCTCTCTATGTGAGGAAAGTGATGGAACTAGAAGAGGCAGGGCTAACCCACGTCCCTCTTCAGATATACATTGAATGTACTTACATAATACATGAATATGGTTCAAGCATGTTTGATAATGTGGGGCCACATTGATGTTATGGCAATTCATGCAGTGATTCCTGCTGATCCAGGTATGTAGGTTGGCAAGGTTCCTTTTATTTCTGCCCTCAGATGGAGTCCTTATTATTGGGCACTTTGCCAGTTATAAAATGAGGGAACTTGTAGATCACCAATTAGTTAGTGATACCAATGATGACTTCCTATGTTGGCATCAGTTTCATGCTCCCTCCCCTCCCCAAACTTTATTATAGGAGTCCTTTATTATTACAGTTTGTTGAATGAAAAGATAACAAGAAAATAAATAAGTGAACAAGAAAAGCAACAATAGAAAAATACCCCAAGATTGAATGTGGTGAATGCTGTATCAGAAAAAAACAGCTGGTTCTCATATTTAAATTCATCAGGTAGATACCTAGTATAATAGATCATTCCAACGTTCCT
Organism: Gambelia wislizenii; assembly: GCA_030847615.1. Classification (NCBI taxonomy): domain Eukaryota; kingdom Metazoa; phylum Chordata; class Lepidosauria; order Squamata; family Crotaphytidae; genus Gambelia; species Gambelia wislizenii. The sequence goes on along the minus strand of JAUMIR010000003.1, from coordinate 222,841,335 downwards.
ATTTAGTTTATGTTCAGGAAGCTGAACACTTCTAATTTTGACATTAATATCACTGAAGATATAGTGTTCTAACAAGCTCCCTCATTCTCTAGTGGCAAAGTGGATGAAAGTGCCATTTTGTTGCTGTTGTTGCTGTTAAATAACTGAGAGTCAGAAGCCTTTGTCTGTCTACTACAAGTGACCTTCCCATTTCACCCACTCCATCCTATAGATTTTTGAATTATCACAAAATGCAGTTTATGTCTTATTAATATATAAGATCTCCGTTATAAGACTGTACCAGAAACAGACCTTTATAAATAACCTGAGAAATATCCTTCAACTTGAGAAAAAGTATAAAATGCAGAGATCAGTATGAAAATGCAACACCAAGGCAAAATCTTCAAGTGGATGATAACGATGCACCTTAATTAAATAGTTGCCCAGACAACCAGCAAACAAGCAAGGGAACAAGGAGGAAATAATTGAGTACTAATCTAGAGACTGCTGTAAAAACTTATTTATCTGCACTGTTTCAGTTCTAGCTTTAACTCTTCACAATCAACACAACTATGTTTTTTATTTCTCCTTGAAATGGCCAGGTGTGGAAAGATTTTATCAATCACCCTTTTTTTCACTAAAAAGCCCATCAAAACACTGTACAGTATAAAAACCATCAAAATAAAATATCCTTCAAAAACAGTGCAGGAAAAAAAGCAGAAAAACAATAGCAACAGCATTTTAGAGCAAGCACTTTATGAGACCACCCTCCTTTCTCATTCTTTTGCTGTCATATTCCATGGTGTTTTTATGCTGGGAAAAAAAACTCCCTTTATCACACCTACTTTGTCCAGCATTAAAACACAGCCCCGGCATTCATGGAGGACTGACTGGAGCGCCAGTCACTTCCTGGAATGAAATCTCCCAGATTCTCGCTAGAAGATACAAGCGTGGGAAATTCAAAAAATAAAATATAAATAAGACACAAAAAGTTTTAAAATGCACAGAAACACACTGTAAAAGTCCCAAGTAAACTGGGGAAGTTCCTAAAAAGAGCATCCCCTACCTGGATGTCACGATCTCACATGGAAGTGTTCTGGCCAGACCGGCCATTAATGCTGTAATGAATGCAGTTAGAAAATGAGGGAACTTGTAGATCACCAATTAGTTAGTGATACCAATGATGACTTCCTATGTCATCAAGGGAAAAAAGGCATGCGGGTTCAAAGGCTGGCAATGCCAGCAACAAAGCACCATGGCTGATCAACTGACGGCGTGGGCCATCAATAAAAAATATAGCTTTGGGACTTTACATGATCACGAAAGGACGATGTCATCTGGTATGCACACCCTTTTGCAATTGTTAGGCATCCTTATGATGCCGTATTTGACTGGTCTGATAAAGTCCCAAGAGTATGATGAAGAGGAGAGGGAAGAGGAAGATGAATAGTTACTTCATGAATACTTACTTCAGTGATGCAAAACAACCTTTTGGCTAGAAATTGAGGGAAAAGATTTCAAAGCCTAAGAACACTACCAAGAAGGTCCTGTTCTGTATCACACCAGCTTAGATCTCTGGTTGTGACAGAAAATGAAGCAGGGCCACTACTGTTATTCTCAATGAGCAAGCATACTCATGAAACAGAAAGTGATCCTTCAATATCTTCTTCCCATACTGTGTTGGGCTATATAAGCCATAAGCATCACTTTGAGTTGTGCACAAAAGCTAACCATATATACTAACCAACAACAGAGTTGCAAATAAGACATATTCTGGTCCCCAACAGCAATTTGATTGCCCCATTCTATACCATCTGGAATATCAAAAGTGTTTTAAAAGGGAGCTTCATATTGGGTGCTTTACAAGAGACCAAACCAACATATGCCCAAGGTTTTTATGCTTTCCATGGTGGGGGAAAAGGCACAGCTGGCAAACTACCAGGCAATGTGGGTTTGCAAGGAAAGTCAGGCCAAGGAGCAGTCCCAAATTGCAAATCTAATCCTTCACAGAAAGTGCAACTTCATCCCAACATGCTACATGAGTCACCTCAGATCAGCTTTCCTACTGACCAAAAGCAACTCTCTCCTATGGATCAAGGCTTAGTTTGATAGCATATATCCAGTCCTGATTCCAAAATTTGCCTCAACTTTGATAGACAAGAAAGAAAAGATAATTATGAAATGTGTGAGTGTGTGTTGTTCCGGGGTGGGGGTGGGTGGGCTTGCTTAGTGAATCTGAGTTAGGGATTTAAGATTTCACACAAATTGAACACAGGCTTTCCTCCTAAACCCATGTACTTATATCATATTCTGATGGTTTGCCAGCTGTACCCCTCTCCCCAGTGAAAGTAGAAAAGTCAAAGGCTTTCATGTCCGTAGGTTTTCCTCCCCCCTCCCCAGGTTGAGAGGCCTTGTTCTGGAAGAGTTTATTACTGACATTTTGTCTGCATCTGTGGCTGGCATCTTCAGAGAATGGTTGAGTAGGAGTGTGTGGTGGGTCTATATACTGTGAGTCCCTGTTGGACAGGATATGTAAATTTGTGTATTTGAATGGCTAGTTGCTAGGGTGGGAGGATATGCAAGGAGGAATACTGTCTGTTTAGCTAATGGTCCATTGTCTGCTGGAAGTCCCCCTGTCCCTGGGTGAAGTTCATTTGCATTAGTTGAGTTTTGATTTTGGTGTTTTTCAGGACTGGTAGCCAAACTTTGTTTGCTTTGAGGGTTTCTTCTTTCCTGTTGAAGTTGTCCAGGTGTTTGTGGATTTCAATAGCTTCTCTGTGCATTCTGACATGATAGTTGTTGGCCTGGTCCAGAATTTTGATGTTTTTAAATAACATTTTGTGTCCAGGTTGGTATATAATGTGTTCTGCTACTGCTGATTTTTCTGGCTAGCTCAGTCTGCAGAAATCCTGGACCAGGCCAACAACTATCATGTCAGAATGCACAGGGAAGCTATTGAAATCTACAAACACTTGGACAACTTCAACAGGAAAGAAGAAACTGGAGAAGTAAACAATATTCTATGAACAGATAGATAGGGCAGCCATGGGCAGCGCTCTGAGCCCAGTGATAGCAAACTTTTACATGGAACATTTTGAAAAGCAAGCCCTGGAAACAACACCAAAAAAGCCCACAACATGGTTCTGCTATGTGGACAACACTTTCCATGCACATATTGACAAGTGGATCCTAACCTGGCTAAACTGAAGCTAAGCCTTCGCCATTGCAATGGAGCTTGCTACTAAGGAAACATGTAATCTGGTTGTCTTTGTAAGTACAACACTTTGTAAGTATGGTGCCAGTTAGAAATCTATCATTTATGCAAGCTTTCAGATAATAATTGTTTTTTCTACTGCTGCTTTTTAAATAACGGTTGATATTCAGCATTGCCATTTATGGATGCATAACCTAGAGTTATGGATCCATAACTGGTCTGTATTCACTAACGCTATGTAATTGTACTGGAAACCTATAAATGCCACCCCAGTCCACCTTACACATTAACAACTTACATGCCATTTGGCTTTGAATTACAAGGAGGACTGTGTTTACACCGTCTTCCCACCATCCAGTGAGTCTACAACTATCAGAACCAGGACACCTGAAACAAGTCATTGTTACAGCCTTTCTGGCTGGCTGGAAGCAGTAAAATGTCATCCTGATCAAACCTAAATGGCTCTCCTTCACCCAATCTGGCTGCTGGTGGACCGTTGGGGGGGTCACATCAGGAGATGTTAACATAGTTATGTTTCCAATCAGCCAGTCATGGATTCCTGCCATTGTTCTCAAATCTATCTCGAAAGACATTATAATTTGTGTTTTTTTGTTTTTTTTAAATGCAATTGTAGTTATTTGTAATACATGGTTTAAGATCTGTGATCTTTTACATTGGTAATATATTATTTTAACTGTATTTTTATGTAACCATGCTGAGAAAGGGTGGATAGAAATCAAATATATATCTACAAACAAATATACTATTAATATGATTCCAGTTCGAATCATACAACTTATTATTATCCATTCTTGTTTCAATAGCCAGTGGAATCTGATGGTATACTGTCTCTAATATTTGCCTCTCATTTTTACCCTTGGATTGCATACAGCAGTAAAAAACCAAATGGTAGTGTCATATTAGTAACAGAAATTGTGCATCAGAATTTACCCCAGAGGATTTTATTTTGTTTTATTTAAATGTGAAACCAACACATTGGGAAAATCTAAGCACATCAAAAGAAATTACATAAGAATTAAACATAACATACCATTACCAATTTAATTAGAAACCAAGGTCTCTTCCCTATGAACAAGAATATAGTATAATTAGTGTTTATTTTTAAGATTTTGGGAATTGCATCTAACTTCTTGCAGTAGTATATATACATTTCAAACACAGAGTATATATATATATATATATATATATATATTAGTATTCTATTGCAAGTGAGTGCTGTCGTTGACCATCTGGCCCTGCCTTACTTAATAAGAATAAGACAGCCTGCCTCAAGAAAATTAAGGGTGGCAAATTGTTCATTATTTTCTTTATTATTGTAATTTTACCACCACAGTGGACCATTTGGCTTTTCTGCTTCATTTAAAAACAAAAAACAAAAACAGGGCAATTTCTGCAGTAGACTATTAATCAGCTGGAGGAGGGGAATGGTGGGTGGGAGGAAGGATTATTGAACTGGCCAAGGCTGTATATCCTATAAGCTTTCATATGGTGTAAGTCCACTGCCGGCCTCTCAGATTGTCATTGTGTTTTCTATAGGGACACCTGTGTCTATAGATGAATTTGTTCCTTTATGACATTCCAACCCATGCTAGCTGTCAAAATTATGTTTTACACATGCAAAAAATGTTGATGATATCAGAATACTCTCCCAACCACACACACACATTTTTTTAGAGTGGCGGGGTTGGAGGACAGGCCTACTGATTCCTCTTTGAGATAGTATCATCATAATGCTGCTCTGGGTAATTTCTCTCCTGCATTCATGCCTTTAATATCTAGTCATGCTTTTAGGAGATTTTCAGACAGGCAAAAATCGCCCCTTGCCGCGCGAGCAGCCTCCCGAAACTGCTGCGCGGCAAGGGTCTTTTTCGGACGACGCTGTGCCTCTAGCGAAGCCGTCCGTGTCACTTCCGTGAAGCTTGGGACGGCTCCGCGTCATATTTCAATCACGGAGGCTGCCCGTGCTTGAAATATGGCGCGGAGCCGTCCCAAGCTTCACGGAAGTGACACGGACGGCTTCGCAAGAGGCACAGCGTCGTCCGAAAAATACCCTTGCCGCGCAGCAGTTTCGGGAGGCTGCTCGCGCGGCAAGGGACGATTTTTCCGTGTCTGAAAATCTCCTATGTCTCAGCTAAACAGCTCAATGAGGAGAAAAGATGGTGAAATAGCAAAATATTGTCCTCTGAAAATCAGTTTACTCAGTTCTGTATGTGTGTGAATATGTATGTGTGTATCCCCGTGTTTTTATATAAGGCTGTATATTGGCTTCATTATGCCGGTTTAAAAGCTCCATGCAATGTTGTTACATGCTTTCTCAGAACAGGCAATCTGCCACAACCTCAAGTATTGTGCTATCTTTGAAGAATGGCTACCTAGCAGTGAATGTCTTGACTTGTTTTTCAAGCAAAAACTCTGACAGTTACTGAAGCAGCAAAAACACCTCACTGTATCACCACAACGTCCCCTAAAGGGGGCAATTCAACTGCCTTTCCATTCTCAGCCCTCTACATCACATGTGATTACACTCCAAGAGCCTAAAAACATCTGTGGCCACCTCACAGATTCTATAACTGCTATTGTTGGGTAAAATTTAATAGGCTTGTGGACAGAGGTTTAAGAAAAGAAACTCAAATTCTCTCTCTTCAAAAGCAATGTGATCAGACCAGGGCTTGTTTTCCTGTGCTGGTAACACTGGCATTGTTTGTTATGAGATAGGGGGAAAGTCAAAAGTAATAATAAACACTCTTCAAATTTGCTTCATATGTTAGTGTGTATGTGTACATTTGTGCAACTTTGCTTTTCGCAATGCAATCAAAGAGCAGACATTGATTACTTTTTTCTTATCTTACTATTAGTATCTTCTGTAGCTGAAATACTGACCCTGCTCAAGGATTTGCAGCCTTCCTTTTCTAGCTATATTTTGGATAACCTTAGCTTTCCCACCAATTCCTCAGATCTCAAATCCACAGCAGAAATTCCCAATTCACTTTGCATTTTACTTCACTTTTAAGACTAAAGTAGCAACTTCCTTCTGCATGCTTGGTCTCCCCATGTCATCTGGAGGTGCTGGTGTTTTTTTAAACATGGACTGTTCTTTTCCAGATGTGCTGTTGTTTTTTAAACCAGGACATAGTGATGGACAAAGAAGTCTATTTATTTACTTATTTCTGGCCTGTGGCATTTTTGTATATCTTTATCTATGTCTTTTCTACCTCATTTTTGCATCCATTTATGATTTCTTAAAAAAAACAACTGAAGAAAACTTATATTATTTTTAAACAATAGAAATGAACAATTTTGTACATTTTTATCAAAAGAAAAATTATATTTTCTTCAGAGAACGTACACTTTTCTATGAATTTTACTTTCTAATGTATATTTAAATGCATTGTAATCTAAAAGATTTGTTTCCTTAGGCATTTCAGTACACCTCCTGAGTTGAGAAATGTACTGCAAGATTTGGAGAAGTGCAAAAACTGAAGGATAATGACATTTCAATAACTGTATCAATCTAGAAATGTTGATTTAGGTTTGTCTGCTTAGGAATATGGATTGAATAAAATATTTGAGCAACCAAATACATTGACAACATGCTCGACAATGATTCATTGAGAGTTTGGATATGCAGAACTGGAGAATTCATTTCAAGACAATAGCTTACATATTTACCCATGTTGTAAGATGAGCTGGGCATGAAATCAACCATCCTTTTTTCCTCTGTTCATCCACAGTAGGTCTGTAAAGAAGTCTCAGAATAGTTCCCATCCTCAGTGAGAAAGGATGATGGTCAACCATGTTGGTTAAAAATTAGTTAACTGCCAATTTTTTTTTAACATTCAAGGGCTTCTATTGTGTGTGTGTGTGTGTGTGTGTGTGTGTTGCAAAAACCCACTGTCTCATGCAAAACTGCTGGTTTTTGCAAAAAAAGCATTTTCAGAGAAAAGGTATTATTTTGTCTAGAGAACAGTATGTTTGGTTGGTTTTTATATACCCTGCCTTTCAGCCAGAGGGCTCTCAAGGTGGCTTACAAATAATTTCACAGTTCTCTGCCTTCAGGGTTGCAGTCTGTATAAGAAAAGACACACAAGGAAGGGGGTGGCAGTTGAGGAGGAGATTAAGTCCAGCAAATGCTGCCTGCTATTCTCTACCTTCAGAGACCAGAGCAATGATAGTTGGGAAATGGAGGGAGGGAATCTCACCAGTTGCTTGGCCAAGGCACAATGACGCTGTGTGTGGCTGATCTTATCTCTTTCAGAGGCCAGAGAAATTACAGTTGGAACATGGAGGGATGGGATCTCAGCAGCCACTAGGCCAAGACATGTTAGAGCTGTGTTGGGCTGATTTTCTCTCTTTCAGAGGTTAGAACAATGGCAATTGGAATGGAGGAAGGGCTTCTCCCCAACTGCTACCCAAGGCATGATGGAGATGGCACAAAGCACATGGGTTTTGCCCAATGAAATGCAATGAATAAATAAATAAACAATAAAAAAGGCAGAAAAGCTCTCATAATTTTGCTCATTGGGGAGGAAACACATTCTTGCATGCAAGGATGAAATAAGTGAAAATTTATATCACTACTCTGGAGCAACTCAGAGGAATTCTGATGCTGCAGGGTGTGTACATTATATAGCCATCATACTTAGTAGGCACTGGTAGCCTTATCATCCATGAAATTATGCAGAAGTTTATCTCTTTTCCAAAGAAACTGTGCCAGCATTCCACTCTCCTATTTAATGTTTCCCAAGTGAATTTGACCCAAATCATTTCCCCCACTTCATGTGAGCTTTGTTTGGATTAATATTGGTGTTGGCACAGAGCCACACTTTCTCCTGTGAGCCTCCTGTGAGCTCTGTCACACTGCAATGGAGGAAAAAAACTGAAAATAAACAGTGAAAACCTACTCAAGGTTCTGCCTGCTGCCAGGACCTTTTGTAGATCATGGGACCCTATAATGGCAGAACCAATGGAAAGGAGGGTGGCAGCAGCAGCAACAACAACAGCAACAAGAAAGAAACAAATCACATTTTTGTGTGTTGTCTCACTACATATCAAAAGTGTATATGCCATTATTTAGTGTTTCCAGTTGACTCTTTTATTTTTTTTAAATATTTTTTAATTTTAATTTTCAAGATTACAAAGTATGGGGGTCTTCTTCCACATCAAGTTAAATAAGCTTATAAAAGTTGCATTTTACATTTCCCCTCATCATCAAAGTGTATGATTATATTTTGTTATCTATTGACAAAATAAAATCTTGACCTCCTTTGTAAAAACCCCTCAAAGAGGTTTTTTTATTTCCTAAATACATATTTCTTCTTCATGTTAAACTAGTCTTAAATGTAACCGCTGTTGTGAATTCCTTTTAAGCAGAGTCCTCTAATCATAGACCATCTTGCATATTTATTTTTATCGATTATTCGCTCTCTTTCCCCCCCTTTTTTTATTTAAATTTTCTTCATATCTTCATATCTCCATATTGGTGTCCCATCTTTTTTTACAAAAGTCAGTTACTGGAGACCATTATTTTTTCCAAGTCCTTCTTGTTCAATATGTGTGTTAAGATGTCATTATCTCTCATTTCAAGTATTTTAAATATCCAATCTTCTATTTGAGGTTGTTCTTTAATCTTCCATTTGGCTGCCAAAATCATCCTTGCTGCTGTACATAAGTATAGAATTAGTCTCCAATGTTTTTTTTCCGTCGTTTTGTTCTAAGACTGAAGTAATGTTCAATAGATATAATTTGGGGTTAAAGGGAATTGTAATCTTAAATATTCTTTGTATCAATTTATGTATTTTCAACCAGTACTTCTTTATGATTGGGCAATGCCACCACATATGCATCAGGGAGCCTTATTCTTTATCACATTTCCAGCATTCTTTGCATTTTGTTCCATAGATTTTATTTAACTTTTGGGGCATTAAATACCACCTATTACTCATCTTGAAAAAGTTTTCTTTCAATGCTTGGCACACGGAGAAGGATTTTGTCTTTTTCCAGGCTTTTTCCCATTCCTCCATTGCAATAACCTCTCCAAAGTCTCTGGCCCATCTGGTCATTGCATCTCTGACCGTTTCAGTTTCTAATTCTCTAGTCAGGAATATGTTATAAAGTTTCGCTATTTTCTTTTTGTTCTCCTCCCAGATTATTTTATCTAGATCTGTTTCGTCTTCCATGAAGCCAAATTCTTTCTTGTCTGTTTTAAATCTATTCTGCATTTGTTGGTAAGTAAACCAGTTAACATTCCACCCTTCTTTTATTAGTAATTCTTTTGATTTAATAGTGTATTGGCCTAGTGTATCTCTATCCCACAAGTCTTTATATAGGATCCATTTTCTGGATCTTTCCCACCTTCCGAAGAAGGCTTCCTGTGGAGAGATCCATCTTGGTATGTTCGTATAGTATTGTTCTTTAATTCTCTGCCATGTCTTCAGAAGCGGCTTCCTGATAATATGATTATTAAAGTCCTTGTTTATCTTTTCTTTATTGTATCCTATGTACGCCTGCCATCCCCATCTCAGATCTGCTCCTTCCAAGGTTAATATTCTAATGTCTTTTAATTTAATTCATTCACTCATCCAGAGGAAAGAGCATGCTTTATAGTACAGTTTTAATTCAGGAAGGACCGCGCCTCCTCTTTCTGTGCATTCTATTAAAGTTTGCCATTTTATCCTGGGCCGTCAGCTATTCCAAATGAATTCAGATAAGCCTTGCTTCCATATCTTAAACAGTTTTTCATTTGTGAGGATTGGTAGGTTTTGGAAGAGAAATAGGAGCTTTGGTAAGACTGACATTTTAATTGTTGCAATTCTTCCAAATATAGATAAGTTTAATTTTTTCCAATTTTTCAGATCTTATTTTCCTGTATTCCACATTCTTTTATAGTTGTTATCGTAAAGATCTAGGTTTCTATTTGTTAACCATATTCCCAGATATTTTACCTTTTTTTCAATTTTGCAGCCTGATATTTTTTGTAATTCTTCTATCTCTTTCGTCGTAATATTTTTTTGTCAATATTCTCATTTTTTGTTTGTTAATTTTAAACCCTGCAAATTTTCCAAAATGTAACATGGTTTCCATTAGCATTCCTATGTTTTCTACTGGATCTTCTAAGATAATCGCTAGATCATCTGCAAAGGCTTTGACCTTGTACTCCTGGTTTTTAACTTGGAGTCCCTTTATTGTTTTATTCTTCCTAATTATATCCATAAGTATTTCCATAACAATTATAAATAGTAGTGGGGATAGGGGGCATCCTTGTCTCGTTCCTTTTTGGATTGGTATTAGTTTTGTTTTCTCCCCATTTATTATAATACAGGCTTTCTGGTCATCATATATTTTTTTCTATGTTTTTCAAAATAAAGTTTCCAATTCCTATATCTGTCATTACCTTTATTAGGAATCGCCAGTTGACATTGTCAAATGTGTTTATGCGTCGGCATAAATTATTGCGACCTTCTTATCATTGTTTTTTCGTAATATTCCCATGCATTGATGATTGTGCATATGTTAGCTGACAGAGTTCTTCCAGGGAGAAAGCCGTTTTGGTCTGTGTGGATTATATCATTTAAAATCATTTTAAATCTGTTTGCGATTACAGCCGCATATATTTTGTGATCAACATTTAACAGTGATACTGGCCGGTAATTCCTTACATCCAGGTTATCTTTCCCCTCTTTTGATATTACCATTATGTTTGCTGCTTTCCATGTCTCTGGTGGTCCTTCTAAGTGAATTAAGTTTATTGTTTCCTGAAAATGTGATATTATTTCATTTTCATAAATTTTATAAAATATTGCCGTAAAGCCATCAGGACCAGAGGCTTTCTTTTTTAAGATTTTTTTATCACTGTGGAGATTTCTTCCTTGCTAAATGTCTTGGCCATTTTTAATTTTTGTTCCTCCGATAGTATACCAAATTTATTTTCTTTAATATATTTGGTCATCTCCTCATTCTGGTTGTCTTTATGATTTTGTTCCCTATATAGAACTGTGTAGAAGTCCAGAAATGTCTTTTTTATCTCTTCTTGACTCGTTACTATTGAGCCTTCTGATCTTATTTCCGTAATTAATTTCTTTTCCGCATCTTTTTTTAATTTGAATGACAACCATCTGCCTGTCTTATTTGCTTGTTCAAAGTGTCATTGCTTTATTTTCTTTAATTTTTCTGCTATTTGCTCGACCATGGTTGTTTCTATTTGTCTCCCTATCAACTTTATTTCATTTAGTAATTTATAATTATGTGGATTCTTCCTTAATTTTTCCTCTTTTAACTTCAGCTCATTTAACCTCTTCTGAGTTCTTTATTTATTTAACCTGGCTATCTCTGCTCCTTTCTGCAAAAATAATCCTCTTATTGTTGATTTGAAAGCGTCCCATATTATTTTCATCTTAATATCTGGTGATTTATTTTCTTTGAAGAAAAGTTTTATTTCTGCTTTTATCTTCTGCACAAATTTCTCTTCCTTTAGCATGCTGTCTCTTAATCTCCAGACATATTCCTTTCCTGTTATTCTCATAGTTATTTTTATCGGGTTGTGATTGGATATAGTTTTGGGAATTATTTCCATCTCTTTTATTTTTGTTAGTATGTCTTTTGTTGTCCAGCACATATTGATCCTGGACATAGATTTATGTACATCCGAGTAAAAGGTGTAGCCTCTCTCGTTTTGGTATTTTGATGTCCATACGTCTGATAAATTAAATTCCTCCATTATGCTGAAGCCAGATTTAGGTAGTCTACCATGGGTTTCCTTCTGGTTGCCGGATCTATCTCTTCTTCCATCCAATACTCCATTAAAATCTCCGATGAGGATTATTGATCCATTTTCTTACTTTCTCAGTTCTTTCTGGAGTTTCACAAAGAATTGTTCTTTTCTTTCCAGTGGTGCATATATCGCTACCATATAGGTTTTTAAACCATTAAAGTTAACTTCTATTCCTAAGAAATGTCCCTCGTTATCGTTGAGGATTTCTCTAGCCACAATTTTTTTATTTACATAAATCACCACTCCTTTTTTCTTCTTTGTTGAAGATGAATAGAAGACTTGGCCTAATTTTGTATTTTTCAAGAGTTTATTTTCCCGTTGACGGATCCTTGTTTCCTGTAGACACATAATATCCGCTTCGTTTTTTTCCAAACTATGGAATATCTATCTTCTTTTCAATATTGTATTTAGTCCTTTAATATTCCAAGATGTAATGCTCACCAACATTATTTATAACTCAAGTGTATTGGTCCCTTCCCCTCCTTCTGCTGTGCTCTTTTTCTCCTCTTCTTCTGATGAAATTTCTTTGGAGTCTTCTTCTTCATCACCTGTATCAGTCTTTCCCATCTCTAGATCATTTCTTTCATCTTTATTCTCATCCCCTACATTCCGACCCTTTTCTCCTACTTGTTTCTTTTTCCCTTCTGTGTTTCTTTCTTTTTTCTTCCATCTCTTATCTTCATATTTCCGTTCATCATCATCCAATCTTCTTAAAAAAATCTTTCACTTTCTCTACGGAGTTTATTTTGTATCATTTTTGGAGATATGTACAAGAAATTCCCTCTATTCGCTCCCATCTGAAGTTAACTTCTAATTTTTTTCAGTTTTTGTGTCAGAATTTTATAGTCATGCCTTTTCTTCAACATCTCCATCGGTATATCCTTAAAGATTTGTAACTCCTTGTCTTCTATTATCAGTTTTTCCCTGTAGCTTTTCTCTATTATTTCATCTCTGGCTTTCGATCTTGTAAAGGCTATAACAATGTCTCTAGGCAGTCTTCTCTCTTTGGCTATCGCTGAGTTAGCCCTGAACAATTTATCAATTCCCTGTACCATATCCTCTTCTGTCTCATCAGTGTATTTTGCTGGGGGGGGGATTAATCTTTCATATAGATTCTCATACATCTTTTCCGGGAGAGCCCTCAGTTTGATACATTTTTCCCTATATCTTAATTCTTGGAGAAGATTAGTATTTTTCTCCTTAACTAGTTCGTCAGATATTTTCTCAGTTTTGGTTTCTAGAGTTGATGTTCTTATCGATACTTTATCTACATCTTCCTTAATGTCTTTCAGTTCTGTAGACATCTTATCTAGTCTCTTTCCTATCTTTTCTAGGTCCTCTTTCATCTCTTCCTTTAAAATTCTCAAGTCTTCTTTCATCTCCCTCTTAAGAGATCTAGTCTCGTCCAAGATTTGGGCATTCATGTCAGTTTGTTTTGGTGGCATCTCAGTTGAACCTCTTCTCTGCGTTGGAATTTGAGAAATTGTGTATGCTCTTGGTCTCAGCCCTGTGGCCATGTAATAATTATAAAAGTTTTTTTAGAAAAGGCTGTGCTTTGATTGTTTCTTCCTCTAGAATTCAGACTTCAAAATAAGATGCCTTATCTTATAGGAGATTGTTTGAGTCGCTGTATATGTCAGTATGGGTATATATATATATATATGTTTATATAGTTATATAAACTTGTTTGTGTATGTGTTGTAAATGTCAATTTTTAATTGCCTTCTTGACCATCAAGTGATTATCTCATGACTCTCTTTGCAAGATCAGACGTACCTAAGTTTGTTCATCCACTAATGTGAGTCTTATCTTATCTTGTATCGATGTTTACTTTGCTGAACTTTCCAACTATTCACTATTCAAGAAATTGAGGTATATCGTTCAATATGATAGTTAAAATGAAAATTTTTGTTAAGGTAGTAATTAATATAGCCCTAGTCTAAGATCCAATTCTACAATAGTAATCAATATACAATGTACAATATTGTATTCTTCAAAAATTCTATTCTTCAAAAATTCTCCTTGTATATATTCAGCACCCCCAAACCTCTTAATTAAAGTTAGCATCAATTGTATCAACTTTAAAACAGGTATTTGTTTGATAATGAATACTGAACAGATTAATGAATTTCCCCCCCTGTTAATATTGCCCCCAGTATCAAGTATCAATATTCCAATATCAAAGAATATTTATGTTGAAGAAGGACCTCTCATCTCGGTTGGTCTATATCTTCAGTCTGCCATCTGTCCTCTGTTCTGTTGCTTAGGATAAGACTTTATTTTTTCCCCTCCCAAGCCAATCTTGACTTAATTGCTGGTCCACTCCAGATGTTCGTTCCTTCCTTTCTTCTCTCTCCTCTCCTTTACACCCCCTCCCCATCTGGCTTTCCTTCCACTGGATTTGTCTGGTCCCTTCTCAATCCTCCTCTGTTGTCCTTCTGAATCCTCACTCCTCCAATCCACTCCCAGTAATTCTCGGACCGTCTGCTCTCCTCTTTGCTTTGTTGCCTGCTACTACAGCCTGTCCTTCTTTCCCTCTCAGCTCCTGGTCTCTCACACCTTTCAATCTGCTTCATCCTCTGTTTTCCTCAGCTTTGTTTTGACTCTCTTGCTCTACAGCTAAATTGTCTCTCCTCTTCAGCTGTGTATAGTTGTCGTGATTTTTCTTATTATTTAGCTATTTTCCCCCTCTCCCCACCCACCTACGCAGCAGAATTTTCAAAGCTCCAGATCTCCCCAACTGCACAGTGGGAAGGTCTCATGTTTTTTGTTTTATTTTATAGATTTTATGGGCTTAGTGATAAGAAGGAGAAGCCCACAGTTTCTTCCAGTACATGGTATGGTTTTTTTTCTTTGTTTCTGTTTTGTCCTGTTCCCTTTAACCCTCCCTCTTCCTCCTTTGCCTCCAGGGAAAGTTATTTATTTAAGTAGCTGAGTCACTTAGAGTTGTTTCCTTTCATGATGGAATTATCAGTTGTTTGAAGTTGGAGACCTCTTTGAAAGGGTACTGTTTTGGTTTTGTATCTTTTTAAAATTGCTGCTTTAAAGAGGAGTAGTAGTGAAGACTTGTAGCCTAATGGCTTTTCAGAGAGGCAATGGCTGCTCTTGATCTGTTGTCCACTAACAGAGGCTGGGAAATCCTTCCACAGACCTTCCTTCGTGGAAAACTGACAGATATCGCAAGCCCCAACTATCTTCTACCTTCCCAGGTATAAGAATCTAGATGGTCTTTCAATCAAACCCCTACTTGCCTTGTCTGAAGAGTTAGCCCCCATGAAGCTCCATTAGAGCCAGCCCATTGTCTTCGCTCCCCCTGCTTGAGTTGACTTTTTTAAAGGCTTTAAAGCAGGGATTGGAATGTTGATCTTCAGACTACAGATAAGATATGAAGAAGCATACAGTCTAAATGCTATTCAGCTGAATTACACATGGACTCCTCAACAGTTTGTGATGAATTTAAAGTTGTCATTTTTAAATATATATATATATATATATATATTGAGAGTAAGCAATCTTGCAACCTGAGCTTAGAACTTCGGAGAGATTGCACTAGGCTTTTCAAAATTAGTTTGACTTTCTTTGATTTCCATGGGAGATCCAGTTGGCTCCCTTCCTGCTCTCTTATTGTCAGCAGCTGAAGACATTTTTATTTAGGCAGGCATTTGAAATGTGAATTTTAATTGGTGTGCTGATATTAATGTATTTGTACTGATTTTATGTTTTTAATTCACGTGTCTTTAACTATATTTTAACAATGGTAATTTAATTTTTTAAAAACTTTTGTAATTTGTGTTGTTTTTGTTGTATTTTTTTTAATTATTGTAAGCCACCTTGAATTCCATTTTGGGGAAAAGGTGGGATGTAAATCCAATAAATAAACCATAAATAAATAAAATTTGAATTTTTGAAAAAGTAGACTTCCCCCTGCTCCTTTACTACTTCAAATTTTGCTTTAATACTAATCTGGGGATATCAATACTTCCGCATATTTTGTCAATTGAAACTCTTTTGCTTCCTTTATGAGTTCCACTGATGTGCAACTTCTATGACAGATCTCATCATGCTGAAATGCAACCACTATATGCCCCATCACTCAAGTTGGTTTAATATTAATCTGGCCAGTAAGGGTGCTCTGGAGCTAGGAGTGGAGCCAGAAGTCACACCAAGTTCACACACTTAGTCTGAGAAGGAAAAGGGCCTGCTAAATCATCCAAACATTTACAGCAATCATGACTCCTCCTGTAAACATGCAGAAACTCATTTACAGCTTTCTGCTACATTGGATTGATTTCATTGCTTTGCGAATCAATGTCCGATCTTTCCTGTTCCCTAGTCAAAGAGAGAGCGCCTGTCAATCATTGGATACCAGTTTGCCCCAATTTCCCAGTTCCTGACTGGTTTGGAAATCCTTTGTTCATGCAATTGAAAGTTATTTGAAGACAAATGTTTCTTCGATCCAGAGTACAGATTCAAAGGAATTTTCCTTATAAAACCCCCTGGAAAACCTAAGTTCTTTGGTTTGGTACCACTTTCTGTCTGAATCCACACCGCTCTGTCCCTTAATCGCCCTCCTCCTAGTCCCCTCTTCACTCTTAAATCCTGCTAACACTCCCCACCTCCTGGTCAGCTTCTCTGCTTAGCCAGGCACTCCATTCCTGCCTTTGCTAATCCTAACTCTCTCTCCTCAAGTTCTGCCCACCCCACATTTTGATGCAGTTACTGCTGGTGCTCAAGAGTAACACTATTTCTCACAAAGGAGAACCTCGCTTCAGGAAGCAGGTGCAGTATTACCCAAAGCCTTAGCCTATTCCCTTCTAACATTTCTTGCCTTACTTAGGGAGACCTGATGGCGGAGTGGTTATGCTCCAAGGTTCACTCAGCCTTCTATCCTTTCATAGATCAGTAAAATGAGTACCCAGCTTGTGGGGGCAATTAACTAACACACATTGGAAACTGCTTAATGCAGTGTAGACATGTAAATTGCTATTGCTTAACAATGTTTAATCCACTCTGATAGCCTTTAGGGCTGAAGAGCAGGGTATAAATACCTAATTGATTAATTAATTAATTACTCCAATAGTTTTGTTTGCTTCATAAGCAAATGCATGGGATGTGTGCCATAATTCAGTTCAATAAAGTTTCATCAGTTATTTTTAGAAATCTGCCTCTGTGTTTTCATAAGCTCTGCCTGTATACACAGGGTTTAAAGTCCCATATGTTACACCGTCTCTCACTAAGCCATTCAAGATGCTTCTAATTCTCCATTGAAGCTGAGATCTTGCGTGGACTTTCCACAGACATTAGTGTTTCGTGTAACAGATGCTTTCCCTGGAGAAGGCATCATAAATGAAGTTCAAATTTCATTTGAGCAAAATTACATTGGGGACTTTATGTGTACACATGTTTTTCTTATGAAGGAAACAGTGTTTTGTTTTGGTAAACTGACATATTAATGCAATGTTTCTGATCATGTGCACAGTGCACTGTCTTTGTAAGATGAACTAGCTTCTGTTACCCCTTTAAAAAAATTGCAACTCCAAGCTGAGTTAGCTTCCCTGTCTGACTCAAGATAAGCAGTTCTAAGTTCCTTTTAAATACAGTCTGCTTTGTCAGAGAGACAGGCCATGGAGGTATTTCTGTAGCTTGGAGATTTATCTGATTTAAAGCCTCTAAAATTACTCAGCTCTTCAGAACCTACAAGTGATGTTACTGCTTCAGTCCTGAATGCTTCAGTTCTGTAGTAGTGTTTCACAACCCATCAGGAAATAGTTGTGTTTTACCCAAGTCCTGAAGTCTACATCCTACGAACAAGTACTTTAGAGTCTTCATGGCATTCTACCATGCAATGTTCCATCTATACATATAATGTACAAATGATACAAAACAAAGTGCTGTGTGAACCATTACCAGCAAACCAAATAGAAAGCATAACAAATAAATCAAAACATGATGAAGTCAACAAATATAAAGGATTCAGTCTTGCTATTAAGCACCAAGGAAAGTCTAACCCACTCTCCACAACTGAGACTGCGTAATTCATACTATAGTATGCTACATGCTGAAACCTATTTGTGTGCACTTGATAGCAATAGCTTGCCTTAGGGGAAAATATAATTTAAAAACAGAGTTGGCTGAATTTATTTCCCTTTGAAACCATGGGACATTTTACTAAATGATTAAAGATGCACTGATTTCAGTAGAAACTACATCAGCAATTTCACAGTTCAATACTATCCCTGTTTACTCAGAAATGACTGCAAGTCTTACTCACTGGCAAGAGAGTTTGCCATAGATACCATATATACTCATGTATAAGTAAAAAAAAAAAATTGTGACAAAAATGTGAGCCCATAAAACTGGCTCAACTTATACATGTGTCAATCTAAGTACCTCTCTCCATTGCCAGACATTTCAAAACGCCACTGGAGAGAGTAGAGGGAGTAGGTGCTTCCTTTAGGTCCGCCCAGGACAGACTATTGGTAAGATCTCCTTTTGCCACTCAGAGAAAGGGATGGTTTCCATGTCTGATATACACCCTCTGTCTCCTTTCCCCATCTGCCTCCTTTCCTTTTTGCTCCTTGTATGATGCACAATGGACAAAATGGTGCCATGGCAGCCAGAGCAGCCTGCCCCTTGAGGTGGCGCTGGTACTTTCACTTCTCAGTGGTGCTGAGCCCCAAATTTTTACCCTCAACTGGTCCACAGGTCGTATCAAAATCCACAATTTTCTCCCTCAAAACTGCCCTCAACGTACACATGAGGTTGACTAATACTGTACATGAGTATATGTGGTAGAATTGCATCTTCAGCTTAGATCCATTTTTAATGTTTCAAATCATGAAAGAATTTACTGAAGGTATAAAATAGTCATAATCTATGGGAAGGTACACAGTGGATAAATTTCACCACCATCTTCATTCCTGTCACCTCCTTTGCATAACTTTATTAACCATACCTTCATCACACTCTGGTACAAATTCAAGAGAGTTTAGACCTGTTACCTGAATTGTTTGGGAATCCACGAGGATCCCACAATGTCCAAATATTAACTTATGAAATATTTAATTAGCTCAGAATGGCAGTGAAAGGCTGGGCAATGGCAGGGTATTTTAACCTATTTATACCAGTAGTAACAGAGGAGACTCCAAGTTATAATGTACACTTAAATTATCTTTATTAGAAATTAATTAACAGCATACACACAAATGTTCAGGATTCAAGCAACCACACAAGGCTAACAAAGAAAGTAGGAAGTATTTGGATAGAGGAATAGAGTGAGGGGAAGATGGATGATACAATAACTCTCAGAGGAGCAGAGATTTGGGCAGCAGAAGATTCTCAGAGATGCATTCCGAGGGTTTCATAGCAAGCCAGCAGCATGGATATAGGAGGAGGAACTGTGGACATTTTGGTGGTGTTTTGGGGTGATATTTATATGTGATCATTCTCCTGAAGGGATGGGGTTTTGAGTGGAATACAATGTTTCTTGGAGGTTTCCAGGACCTAGACAAAGGGTGCTCCAGAAGAGTTAAAAATTGTTAATCGGCAATGTATTTAGAATTGAATAGGAGCAGGCAGGTTTGGAAGGGGGTGAGGGAAGGAAGGACCCATTTTATAGGCATCAAGGACTCTGCTGATGTTGAGTGGATTAGTAAATGACTCACCTCCACATTTTAATCTCTGACCTTAGTATTTATTTGGGGAACTTTCAAAGGCCCCTCCTTTGGTCATACATGACTCCTACCTTGGTATTTGGGCATCCCTGGTTTATCTGCTAACCACATGGAAGGCCACATTAATCTAAATTATTTAATATAGCCAATTACTTGATATTCCAAGATGTGGGCTATCAGAGTAGGTAACAAACCCCATTTATTTCAATCTATTTCAGTTCTCCCTGCTAGATTTCAGATTAGAGTGTTACATTATAAAATGGAAATAGACTAATCTAAATCAGATATTGGCTACTAGGAGATATGAACTGATACCATGTTAAAAACTCACTAGATTTTAATTATACAAGCTTTATGGGTAGTGATATTCTATATTCCATCCTGTAAGTAGGTAGCTACGTAGATAGATTTGATTTAGTAAAGGCTAGAGGGTTTCATTTCTTTCTCATCTTGCCAATAGTAACTGCATTGGTCTGGGACATGTGTCAACCCAAATGTCCATGTTTTGATGAATAAATGATAAAGCACTTTTATCTAAAATACAAGTGAAATTAAAAAGGTTCTTTCTCTGCTTCAAAAATATTCAGGAGTCAGTTTATTTCTAACTATATTCTGGCTAGAACTAGACAAACCTCAGCCAAGATCTGTCATACTGAAAAGTAGATGCTAATTACATTCTACTAATTACATTTGAGTAGGCATCCAAGGATGATTCATGTTTCATAATTTTGCAAGCTTCCTCTGCCTGACATATTTTCCCTGGCTCTTTGAAAAGTATTTCTATTGTCACTAACATGCACAGTTGTCTTCAACATGGGCTGTTATAATTAATCATTGAAGTACAGTTTTTAGGCAGCTGAAAAGACATTATTCAAATTTCTGCATTTTGTCCAAGTACAAGTTCTAGCCATGCCTCTTACTATAGATGAATTTTTTTAGGCCTGGTTCCCAAATCTACAGTCAAAATAATTTATAAAAGAAAGTCAATGGTATTAAAAGGCAACTGGGACTTGAAAATGATCTACAAGAGTTTTCAGTGATCTAAAAAATGTCAGATGTATTCTGCATTTAGCTTTAGAGGCAGGAGGAATCAAGACCTGTTTATATTTAAGCACAACCATTTGATTTAGAATCCTGTTCTTTTGAACACGAGACATGCTTTAGGGCATTACAAGCAGACATCAATGGTATGATATCTGTACTCCAAGGTAACTCGCTGGGGTTCTGATCTGAACAAGCAGTCACTGAAATTTTCCCTGCCTTAAGACTTCATAGTGTCTGGGATGAAGACCAAAGATATGAATCCTAATCAATTAGCATTTATTACTGACAACTTGCAACTGTATAAATTTCAACTGTGCACTAGGGAAGTTAATATTTCATCTCTCCTAAATGATACACCTTAATCCTGCTAAATCTAACTCTTCATGCTCATAAAATCAGGTGTCTGTATCATACTTGACTCTGCAGTCGTATACAGTACTAGGTATTTCATGTGCTCACCAAACTTATCCCCAAAGTGCCCCACTGGTGTTAACATTTCATTCAACTGAACTGTATGGTTGTCTGGTGTTTTTGACATTTATATTTGCCAGTAGCACCTGTTGTTTTCTATGGACTTTATCAGACCAGGTAAATATGGTGTCATAATGATGCCTAATTAATGCAAAGGGGTGTGCATATTATACGAAGTCGTCCTTTTGTGAACTTGTAATGTTCAAAAGCCATTCTATTTTATTGATGGGCCAAGCCATCAATAGATCTCCCCTTATGTCCCCCCCCCCCGGCATTGCCAGTGTTTGTGCTCACATGAATGCAGCATCAATGACAGAACACTTCCGGGTGAGATCATGACAGCCAGGTAGTGGATACTCTTTTTATGAACCTCCCCAGTGTACTTTTAACTTTTAAAGTGTGCTTGTGTGTACTTTTTGAGTGTTTCCTTTGGATTATTTTTTCAAATTTACCATGCTCACATCTTCTCACAATAATCGGTGAGATCTTAAACCAGGAAGTGAACAGAGCTCCATTCACTCTCTGTCAATGCTGGGGATGCCTATTCATGAAGAAACAAGGTAGTTCTGGTAGGGAAGCTTCTTTTGCAGGCATAAAAACAGTACAAAATATACCAGTAAAAAAATGATCGTAGAGGCTTGTCTGATAAAGTCCTATGTGAGTGGGGCAGTACAATCTGCTCCCAGTTTCAGTTTGGGTTTAAAAAGGAACTATCCTAGGGGTTGGACCTATTTTGGGCTAGACTGGAGTACCTTGGGTAGTACTTTAACATTCAAACTAAGACCCAGAGCAGAATCACCAGCCTACTGACCCGGAAGTTACCAGCTGCCAAAGAGAAGAACTAACCACAGTTTCCTTTCTGGTGGTTGCAGTTGTCTCCCTCAGGTTCTGATTCTTAAGTCTCTGATAGGAATGGAGAAAGACACATTTGGAGTCTACCGTGCATCCATGTACATATACACACTTACAGTGAACTGCCCACTACTTTATATGCTTCAGTTGCAATTGTGTTGTTTGAGCAAGCAATAGTTATTTAATTCAGGCTCTGTGCATGTTAATCAACTATTGGCCTAAGTACAGTCTCCAAATCTTAAACTACTCATTTATGACAGGATGCAAAGCTGTGTATCATATCTTGGCAAATGTCATAGTGCATTATCATGACTGAAAAACTCCAAAATGCCACTTCCAACCACTTTGTTGCCAGTAAGCCTGCCCCCGCGCACATCCAACCAATCAGCTTTCCACTTCCACTCTTATCCAGGAATGTGCTGCAATGCAATTTGGTTGTCCTAACAAACAGTAATGTATATTTTCCCCACGTTTTATAAAAACCTTGGGAGAAGCCGTAAAGGCCATACTTTTAGTTTTTGATCCCTCTCCTTCTGAATAAGGCAGATCACCATGGGATCTCATAGAATCAGAGAATCATAGAATTGCATTGGGACAAAAGGTATTCTCTTCAAATTCTATGAGGAGTTTTTTCATCATTTAGACAACTGCTACATTTCTACCCTGAACAATTTAGGAGTTTATAAGCCAGCTGTAAATCATAGAATCATAGATTCATAGAATTGTAGAGTTGTAAGAGACCACAAGGGCCATCCAGTCCAACCCCCTGTCATGCAGGAAATCACAATCAAGGCATCCTTGACAGATGGCCATCCAACCTCTGTTTAAAGACCTCCAAGGAAGGAGAAGTAAAAGGAAACTGTAAGGAAGCTGTAAAAAATTCATCTTCACTCAAACTTGGCTAGGAAAGCTATAAATTAGGACTGAAAAATTATTATTATTCTTTTTATTTCCCAAACCATTAAAAACTGTATTTGGATAAAGATCCACAAACAAAAATTCAGATATTAAACCATGCTGCGGGGGGGGGGGGAGCTTTTCATGTTTCAGTGTATGACTAAGAAAGACATTATTACCTGATTTTATTTGCTGAGGTAGTGTTTTTTATTTCTGTTCCATAGTAACAGTGATGGCATGCTGTCCATTTCACTTTTCTGATAAATAATATCTCCAAGATTTAAGGAGAGCTTTTCCTGTATGGCCAGTAACCATGCAGAATTTCCAGACAATTTGTTCTATCTTAAGTATGTCTCAAGGCTATTAAAACCAACCAGTTTTCAGTACTAAATATGGAGAAGAACTGGAAACCTGGTATTTTACTACTTTCTGTCTTGACTTAGTTTCCTTCACTAGACAATTCCTGATGGGAGTAAAAGTTTTGTGGTACATCAGTAACAATAAACTGGATTTGTCACATGTGACATGCAAAGCTAGATTCTGAAAGCTGAGAAGCAAAGTATGTTGAAGCACCTCTTGAACATTCAAGCCAGCCAAATCCATCAACACCGTTTCTTCATACCATATGTTGCCATGCTTGAGTTTGACACACAGAACTCCAAGTGCAACTTGTTTTTTTAAAAAAAGAAAGCTACTTCACAACTATTTCACTGCAATCATCTAACTAAATCCAGACCAGATGTAAGATTTTGAAAGAAGTCTGTGTGTCATTTAGAGTTAGCTTTATTTTCCTTTGCCACTTCTTTGACAGTTGCACTCAAAAAACAAAAGTCTATTTAAACAAATGCCCTTGGAACAGAAGAGAAAGTAAAGATGACTTTGGGGTGAAACAGCATACTCTGAAATATATTTGGGCTGAGGTGTTCAAATTAAAGGGTTTTTTTTTAACTGATTCCCATCCCCACTCAAACCTTTCTGCAATTTGAGATTCAGAATATATAATATATAAGCACAATAAAACATAACTTTTAAAAACATTTATATGTCATTTAGTTTAAAGGGAGAATTAGGACAGAGTTGTAGTACACATTGAACATACCTCTGGAAACACTCTCTGCTGAACAGGTGAAAAGTAGTGTGTGTGTTGCCATGAGGGAGAGTATGAAAAATGAGACTAAAATGGGCAGGAGGATGATTCCCCCATATGAATCTTCCATTATTATTATTATTTTACCTTTCAAGACATTGTCCTTCAAGACAACTGACAAGATTTTTTTTTTTTTTTTTTTTAGAAAGAGTGACAATTCAATTGCTTGTGTCCTGGAGAGCACCTGAGTGGGTGATTGACTAAAACTGCTGATATTATCCATAGCAACCCCTAGGAAGCCTGGGGAGGTAGTGATGATAGCAATAAAAATCCTTCACCTATCTTTCTCCATGGACAATGAGTGAATGCTGTTGTAGTTGCTAGGTGCAAGCAGTAGTTCTGGCCACTGACAGTGGCTCCAGATTCAACGGCTGAAAGACAAAAGCTCAAGACTTCCTTATGAAGTATTCCTGATGTTTTTCTACCCACCCACAATGGCAGCAATTAGGAAACCTAGGAGATGACTGGGAAATTGTGTGTCCTGCCATCCTGCTAGCTACCCTTGCTGATATTCTCTGGCGGCTGATGTACCATATATTCTGGCATATAAGACTGCTTTCTAACACTTGAAAATCTCCTCAAAAGTGGGGGGGTCGTCTTATAGGCCCAGCAGATCTTTTTCCCTGCTGTGAGAATGACTGCCTTGTCTTTGAAGTGTTAAATTGCCTGGGCAGTTTTCCCAGATCCTTCCCCCTGCTGTGAGAATGAGTGCTTTGCCTTTGAAGTGTGAAATTGCCCTCAATTTAGCTCAGGAGAGAAGAAAAACTGTCCATTAAAATGATGTTATCCTAAAATTAGAATTTCTGGATTCAAACTTATCATTTTGCATCAAGTTTTGTCTATGGTGAAATTCTCTTATCTGAATAAAAGCTTCTGGCAGAGTTAAATCATTCTTTAATTGCAAGGTATTTATTATGGGATTGTATTTTGGTAAACTTCCCAGGACAATTCCTATTTGCATAGCTTTGGGGGAATTTCCTCTCCAGGAGTTTGCAATGGCTCTAAAATCATTAATGTGCTCATTCAAAAATTTGGGATTTGATAGCTTCATATTAACTAACTTAATTATTAATGCAACCTTACTTTCCAAAGATTGAACACCACAGAGATTTTTCAAAGTATCCCATGCTTTTTTAGCTGTTCTCAGTCCTTTAATTTCACAGACTATTCCATCATCTACAGCCACTGAGCTGTCTGGCTGGATGGGGAGGGGAAAATTCTATATTTTAACTTAAAAATTGGGGGGGGGGGGTCATATACACTCGGTCATCTTATACGCCGGAATATACGTAATCACTACTGCAGTAGAGAGGAATGTGATGATGTTGGGTTCTCAGCAGAATTGATGGTGAACTTTCTTCTTTTCACTCCTGCTGCTGCCTGAGTGGAATGGATATCCCTTCAATCTGATAGGATTGTCAGGAATTGGAGCCATGAGGAGACGGCAAAGAGGCTGGGCCTTGTCACTAGTGTGTAAGGTGAAAGGTCAAAAAAGGGAAAGGTTAACCAACAGACGATTGATGTCTAACAATGTATGTGAATGATGTTATGTTGCAACGATAACATGTGTCCTGTGCAGTAGTTTGACCATTTTGGAGGGGATTGTCAGGAATTGGTTACTGAACCCTAAGCTTTAAAATGGCCAAAAAACTGCAGAAATCATGCTGAGTCATGATGACTGACTCCATGAACTGCCAGTCATGCTAATCATGCTACAGCTGGATGAGGATTGCATCAGAAGAAGGGTTACTACAGTACAAAGTCATGTAAGGTAGAAGTCTGATGCAATGTAACCATGTGATTGGGAAAGCCAATGCTGTACTGGTGTGTATAAAAGCAAGACAGAACAGAGATCATTCTCTTCCTATGATCCTCTGATGCCTGCCATAGCACTTTGTCTGTATATATTGAAACTACTGAAGATTAAAAGCACCTCCTGTTTTCTGGATGTCAAACACTCTGTGTGTGAGAGTATTCTTGGGACAGGGTTGCTACCTAGTTTGCTGAGACAGTTTTTGGCTCCTGGTGGGGACTGAATGTCCTATCATCCCCTGACAAGGATGGCTACTTCTGTACTCAGATTTCGAGGCCTTATAGACATTTTTCAAAATAAGATTACTAATTCAGCCTTTCTGCAACATGAAATGAATGTCTCTGAATTAAAGCAAACACTTAAATCCAATGGTGTGTGTGTTTTTAAAAAATGTGGCTTTGAATACATAATCTTCCTAGATAATCGTACAACATAGCAATTCTGTTCCAGTGTGATTTGTTATTCATCCGATTTATTTTCTGTTATCTCTCTGTGTTTAGACCCGTAATGTGCTGAACATGGTGAAAAGACTGATGTCCTATTCTAATTCAGGGTACTGCATTTAATCATAGCATAGGATCTGATATACAACATAGAACATCCTTTTGTTATCTACCCATAGAGATAAATGGGCTTAGCCTACCATGAATGAAGACAGGGATGCTCACAAATAATTCCTGCTTTTTTAATAGTTCATGATCCAGAGGATAGGGAGGAAAAGGAGTGCTGTCTATGCACTCAAACACACAGCAGAGTGTAGAAAATTATGGGCTTGTTTTCCCATCTTCATTCTAGGATGAGAGATACATGATCCCTACCAAGAATATATTGCTGAAGTTTACAAAGCAGGAAGAAAAATTGCTCCCACCAGAAGGTCCATTTTATAAGATGTTTAGAAGCATTTTATTATTAAAACAGTGATGTTATGGGGGAGGACACCGCTTCACAGAGCTGTCCTGTGAATTAGTATCTGCACATACACTATTTTTCCCCACAGCATACTCACAATTCAGGCGAGACTAATGTTGGTCTAGAGGATTTGTCTTTTTCTTGTTATCTTCCTTATCTATTTTGAGAGCATTTGTTTTTCTACTTGTTTTTCTTCTGCTTAGGGACATTGGGTGGAAACTGCCTACCAAGAGTACACTGGCAAGTGTTAGATCAATAGGACAATGTAATAGAGAAGATACCTTTTCTGATCCAATAGGTCTGCTTTTTCTTTCCTCTGCTCCACATTAATCTAACTAAATGTCTTGCTACTACTCTCACACTTGACCATAAGTCAAAAACAAACTTCTGCAGTCTTTTAACTCAAAAAAAAACAACAGAGGGAAAGAATTCTTTCCAAGCTTCTAGGATGGGTTCTGAAAACCAAGCCATTACTTGGATAAAGGAAAATATAAACCACAATCCAGTAAAAGTTAGGTATTTTCCCTGAGACCCAGTGGAAGAACATGAGGCCAGTGCCTTTTCAAATCTCTTGCCAAATTCAATGGGCTTAACATTGGCTAGTGTGCTTCTGCAGTGTTTAAAACAGAAAGTGAGAAATGAAAACATGACATGACGACTTAAGGGAATTGATCCATCCTTTTTTTTTTTTTTAAGGTGCTTGTCCTATTAGAAATTAGAAAGCAGGTAAAGAAGAATATTGCTCTCCTAACAATTATAGATAATAGATAATATTTATTTAGTTGATTTGAAAAGGACATAATGATTTTTTTCTTAGTTGGAAGATGCACGGATTGGTATAAAACAGACATAAAATTCTAACAGAATGAAAACTTTATGACTGCCCCACATCACTATGCTTTGTAAATTTAGTGGAGGAAGTGTAGCTAGTCTTTGGTTTCAGAGCACTGAAATACTTCACTCCGGCTGTCTGTAGAATTACATCTACTGTGCTCATGTTTAAAACAAAATTTTTCAAATGGATGAAGATACTGGGTCCTTTTTTCATCCTTTTCCATTTTAAATTATTGGAAGCCTTCCCAGGTCTAGGCCTAATGGATGTAGAAACTCTCAGTGTCAGAATATAAGCAAGCTGTGTTTGGCCCAAGTATCTAGGTTAACCACTCCACTTGATTGCAATAACACAGTAAAAATTCCCCTGCCACAAAGTCCAAATTTCAGCTGTTTAGTTATAAAGGGCTGTTGGTATCCTTGGGGAATTTTCTTTAAAATTTAAAGGATGGGTTATAAATAAGTACCTAGCATAAATAAATATTTCAGATGACACAATTTTAGCTTGTTTCATGAGTGTTTATCAGCCATATGCAACCTGGCTCCCTCCAGATATTTGGGATTATAACTCCTGTAATGCATGACCATAAACTTTGCTAGCTGGAGCTTGTGGGAGCTGTAATCCCAAATATCTGGAGGTCTCAAATAATGAGAAAACAACACTTTATGAAAAATTATTTTAAAAGAGAACAGAATTGGATTTGCAAAATTTGATTTGCTTGGTGACTGGAATGCAGTGCTGGATCATAGTCTGGACAAAGATTCTAGCAAAGGTATCTTCATTTCTTCTGCTATAACTTTCAAGCCATGTCTTTTTCTTTTTGCCATTTAGCAAATATTTCATTGGACAAGTTAACTGGTGTGTTTCCTCTACAAAACTAGTACCTTTTCCTATTGTGTAATATGGCACATAAGGATAGGGTGATTGATTAAAAAAATTATGCAAACCAATTCAGTGCATCTGAGTCTTAAAACTATATACAACAAAGCAGCAGTTTGTTCCTCAATGAATTCCTTTCCATCAATAGCACACAGTCCTATATCTCCATTAGACCTGAGTGTAAATGGTTTATTTAAAAACTAGTGAGCAACTGAAATGTTCACAAAAGTTATAACACTTCCATAGATAAGATAGTATCTCATAAGTGTAGTTAATTTTAATATATACTGAATTGAGAACTCTTACACCCAATAACAATGGAGGTTTCAAAACATGTTTTTATCTATGTGTTTTTTTCTTCTTCTTCTCAGTTTATTTGCTAAGCCACTGCTTTTCTACAAACCTGTGTTCTAATCTGATACCTGATTTGTAGCTGTATGATAATCAAATAGATATAGAGATGCACTGCTTAACAATTCTACAGTGAAATCAATAGCACTTTCTCCTTCCCCAATTCTGATATTTATGTTTTTGGTGATTATTTTAATAATTATGATTGGGGTTTTTCATATTTCAAACACTTAGACTGTGTTTTAGGGAATGAAGGAGGTGTATACTCCTGTTCTTAAAGAGACTCAGCATAAGAAAAAATGGATTCAATGGAACCCATGAGGGGTATGTACACCTTGTAAGTGTGGAGTACCCATTTCATATTCTTCATGTCTTACTGAATCAATGCTCTAGTTAAATGTTCTGAACTTTGCTACCACAGTGCAGCCAGATAGGAAGAGGAGGGTAGGAGAATAAAATGGGCGTGCAACACACTGACTTACTGGTAGCAGTGCTATTTCACGGATCAGTGACAGTGATGACTGTGTTATGTTGTATGATCACTCCAAGCCTTCATGGGGGAAAGAAGATCCCTCCCCATGAAAAGAAATGTGCCGATCATATTTATGTAGTAACATGGTTTGGTCTTCCACTCTTGACATTCCTCAAATTCAACTAAAAATTTAAAATTTAAAAATTAAAAGTGTGAGAGAAAGAGAATGTATGGGAGTGGAGAGAGAGAGTGCAATGGTAGAAGAAAATTGAGAGCATTCATAGATGTTTTTCTCTGAAGTGAAATTCCAAGAAGACAATGTCTTTTTCGATCATTTCCACTTAACTGCTCTCAAGGTGCAATTGTGAGAAAAGCCACAGGCCTGCTTCCCTAGATAGCAGCAGGGAATGGCATGCCTGCCATAAGAAACCCGCCTCAATCTGTGTTTGGAGACCAGCCTAGAATCCCAGATAAATTTAGACAAATGCATGACATCAGCAACATGCCATATTATTATCCTGCACAAAACAATCCCAGCTATGTCACATCTTATCAAGGCAATTCTGTATTCAGTAGGGTGCGAATATTACAATTTAAGAAACAGATATATTAAAGCCTGTCTTTCATTGCCTGGGGAGGCTCATTTCTCCTTCTAGTAGCTGAAGAAAGGAAAGTAGTATTGGGCTAAAAAGAAGACAGTGTAGTAAGGTTAACATTTGC
Organism: Gambelia wislizenii; assembly: GCA_030847615.1. NCBI lineage: Eukaryota > Metazoa > Chordata > Lepidosauria > Squamata > Crotaphytidae > Gambelia > Gambelia wislizenii. The sequence continues at coordinate 222,811,294 of JAUMIR010000003.1, read as the reverse complement.
TTAATGAAATAATACATCGTTGCTGTCTCACACTCCCTTTCCTCTGGTATGACACAAGGGAAACCCACCCATCAGATTATAGAAGAGTAAAGTAGGAAGCAGTCTAATGTCTTCTCTGCTGTGATTAATGGATACTACAGTCCTAGTCTTCCTCCCACCAGCTGCCTTGGCACAAAAAAAATTAAATGACTTTGTCCTTCCAAAATAAAAAAAAGAAAAAAGAAAGAAAGAAGAGAACCTGATGCATGCAGAAGCAATAAGGACATTTAACAGCTATGGCAGTGAGAGAGAATTATGTCAATGAAGTGCAGTTGGTATATTTGATTTTATGTGAGCTCAGGCTTGAGACAGTGTTGGAAGAAATTGAAAAAAAGAGAAAAGTGGAGGCTGTGGGAAATGACATCACCTTCCCACCACCACCCTGCACCCCAACCAGGCATTTTTTTTTCTCAGCTGAAAGGCAAATGGAGCTTCAAGGAAAAATGTTTGTGTTGTGCAGCACTCTTTTTATTTTCCTGAGCAAGAGCAGTTGGATGTTTGGTCCTATTGGGGATGACAAGTGATGCAGGTTGTATTATCTGCAAAGCTAGCTTGCATTCCTATATTGTATGGTTGTATAATATAAGATGGAAAGTGTAGTCAAACGTGTGTATGAAGAGTGGATGGTGGTCCTGTGGGAGGAAGAGTGGGAGATGTTTAATACTTCCTCCATGGTATAATTTTACAATATGTCTCTAAAGGTAGGATTTTGACCATAGTTTGTTAGTATTATATTAATTATAAAGGAAATCTCCAGTTACAAATGTTTATTTGCTGAATAAAATAAGTGAAAATTGTATTTAATCAAATTATATATTTTTTATCATCACCAAACCTAACTGCTAATCATAGTATACTGGGAGACATTTCCAGATGGAGAGGTTCTCATGCAAGCAATTTAGAAGCCACTGTGTGACTATATTCCATCCTTTCTTCTTCTTAATGAGTTTTCCCCAGTTAGGAAAAAAAAAAGGCAGGAAAAGCATTGGAAAACCAAGGGAGAATTATGAGTTTAGGATGACGTCATGTGAAGCCCAGATAAAATTCAGTGAATTGAGCTGAGCAATGGTGTGATGACAACCCCATCTGGAATAGCACATCTGAACTAGGTCCTGTATAAACTAGGTTACCTAAACTATACCTAAACTAGGTTTATACAAAGGGAATAGGAGAAGTGGATCTGGTGGGGATTCTGGTGGCAGCTATACCCTAGGAAAAGTATGGAGATTTGTCGTAGTCTTTGTAGAGATCACCATGGTACATCATTACATGCCTAAGACCCCAGAGCATATCTGAGGGCATGTTGAAGGACTTGCAGGGTTAGGAAGAAAACTCGATTGAGCAGAATTGATTCTTCCCTTTACACAGAAGTCCCTGACCATACAGAGAGCTCTGCTTAAGAGACCTGAGAAATTCTCCAGCATTGTTTTCAGGTATTTCATAGAGTTGCAGGAAGGAAGGAAAGGAAAGGAAAGAAAATGAAAGTAAAGGAGTTTTTCTGACATCTCATTGGATTCAGCCAAGCATTACTTTGGATATTTTATGTCATATAGGATTGCAGTGTAAATCTTGCTGAGAGCAGCCTGATCACTCTGAGAATAATAGTACAGGCAGAATGCTTTTCATAATAATTCATAAGGGGCAATATTAAAACAAACAAATGTATGTTAAGCTCTAGCCTCTGTCAAATTTCTTCCAGAAGTTCTTTCCAGAGGTCATCCAGTCTCTACACACTTTTATAGAGAGTCAAGAAGACTATTGCATATCAATACAAAGCAATGTAAGCATTTAAGGATGTAATTCTTAGCTAATTTCATTCTCAAAGGTATGAGTAATTTTAACTATTTTGTTCCCACTGGAAGGAAGCCCTTGAAAACCAGAAATATTATGCTGAATTTATTTCTCTTTGTGGAAATGAGAATGAATTTCCTTTGAGTTCTTTTTATATTATTTCATTCTCCATTTAAACAGGCCTTTTATCCACTACAGTGGTGAAGGAAGATTAAGCTTTCATATGTGTAAGGGAGGATGTTGAAGGGTAGGTAAACTTGAAAGTAGAAGAATGGTTTAAAATAATTAAGAGAGATGGTGTCAATGGGATTGAGAGAGTGTGAGAGAAGGTCAAAATATGACCCTTTGTTTCTGAAGAGTTGTAAAAGTAATTGGTAATCTAGGTCTTTAATCGTATTTTCCATACCTATATGCAAACAAGATACTTAACTCCTGAAAAGGCTTCTCATTAACACATGATGAAGGACTTGTTTGCTTTTGAAATGTCTGAAATTAAATCAATTAATTATATCACAAGACTGCAAGGATCTTTGCCATCAGTGGGTGTGTTGAAGTAGAATATTAAAAATGTGTGAACTTTAGGAACATGCCAGTTTTAATTTTCACTTCAGCCACCTACTGTGTCACTTCAAAGCTTCCTATAGTTTATTCAGTGTTCCTATAGTCTTTCAATCTATGTCTCCTATATTCAATAGCTATAATTAAAATATAGCATTCTGGTGGTAAAAATACAGTAATCAGAGAACTGGAGACAGAAAGAGCCTAAGGTATAAATGTTGCCTTTCTTGATCACTTAAAATCTTCACATTGGATCAAAAATAAAACCCCATTTTCAGTGTCATGGTTTTGTATAGACAGCTGATTAAGAAGTTCTAGTGATCTCCTTATAGAACATTAGATGAGCAACAGAGCTACATTGTGCTTTCAGTTTCCTGGCTGTTAATTTGTCAAGTAGACTGACTTTTTTCTTTTTTCTCCAGGTTTTCTTCATATGCTACTTAATAGCTAAAACACGAGAAGACGTTTGAAATTAGGGATGCAAATTCTGAGAAAGTTTGCCTTTGTGCATTAAATGAGAAAATGGAATCAATCAACAAGTTGGCCTCAGTGCAACATTGCAAGGCTTTTTTTTTTTTGCTATAATTAGAGAAAAATTGTACTTTTGTAGGTTGCTTTTGCACATTTCCATAATGTGCAAAATGGGAAAATGTGATAACTGTTGCCTTGTTGTATAGATTAGCATTAGTATTAGTAGTGTTAGGTTTTTGTGTCTTTGCAATTGATTAGCCTATCCTTTTGTGCCACTGTGTGTATGTTCAGCTATACAAATGAAAGGAAAAAAGACCCTCAATTTAGACAGAGATAATCGGGAGGGGGGATCTTGATGTCTCAGGACATTATCACAAAAAGCTGAAATTGTATGATTATGGCAGGATAGTAGCACGAACGGGTTCCTCTTATCACACAACACTGTTGCATTATGTGGGCCATGTGTGCTTCACCCATTAATTACACATAACTTTTCATTGATGGGCAAAACCCCTCAATAGCCCTCAATATCGCTCTTTTCGTAGTATTGATGAGTTTGTGAAATCACATCCCACTGTAATCATGCAATTATAGCATGAATGGACAGTCCTTTTTTCCCCTCCCCTTTCCAAACAGAACACAGAGGGGTCAGCTACATGACAAAAATTATCTGGGAAGAAATTGGGGTGAACCCTATTGATCCTCACACTCATCGTGGCAGACGTGCTATTCGGAAGGAGGGGTAGCAAAAAAAAACAAAAAAACCAGTAAACCCTTGACTTTCCATCGCTTTTTCCCCCCTCGTACTTGTTTGGAAAGGCTGGAAAAAACTGCACTATTGGTTTTCTGATCAATCAGCAACCATCCCAGGATATGGGGCACACAGCAGAGCTGAATTATCATTGGCTGGACCTTGAAGGGGCGGACTTGCAAGGGAAGCCTGGCAATTCAGGATCCACCATTCTTAAAGTCACTTGAGTCCGGTCCCCTGCTGCGTCCAAAGCCCAGGTGGGCTCTGTGTGTCAGGGGATGATGGGACAATCAATCCCCAGGTGAAGCCAAAAACTGTCTCAGCAGACTTGGTAGCAACTCTTTCCCAAGAATACTCACACACCAGAGTGTTTGGCATCCAGAAAACAGGAGGTGCTTTTAACCTTCAGTAGTTTCAAAATGTACAGAGACAAAGTGCTACGACAGCCTTCTCAGGATCATACGAAGAGAATGATCTCTGTTCTGTCTTGCTTTTATACACACCAGTACAGCATTGGCTTTCCCAAGCACATGGTTACATTGCATCAGATTTCTACCTTCATGGTTTTGTACTGTAGTAACCCTTCTTCTGATGCAATCCTTCTCATGCAGCTGTAGCATGATTAGCATGACTGGCAGTTCATGGAGTCAGTCATCATGACTCAGCATGATTTCTGCAGGTTTTTTGCCATTTTAAATCTTAGGGTTCAGTACCCAATTCCTGACAATCCCCTCCAAAATGGTCAAACTGCTGCGCAGGACTCATGTTATCATTGCAACATAACACCATACACACACATTGTTAGATATCAACCGTCTTGTCGGTTGACCTTTCCCCTTTTTCACCTTTCAACTTACACAGTAGTGACAAGGCCCAGCCTCATTGCCATCTCCTCATGGCTTCCTGCTGGAAGGGCTTTTGTGAGCAGGTCTGCTACATTGTCCTCTGATGGACAGTACTTTAGACACAGGACACCTTCCTGTATTAACTGCCTCACATTTTAGTAACGTACTGCAATGTATTTCATCCTACATTTCAGGTTTTCTGCTTCTGCCATCATTATGCAGGCTTGTGAGTCCTCGTGCACCTCAACAGGCATTTGGCACGGCTCTCCAAGATCTGCAAGCATCTGCCTTACCCATTGTACCCCACTTGCCATCTCAGACAACGCTGCAAATTCAGCTTCGGTGGTACAAATGGCTACACAGTTCTGCTTCCTTGATCTCCACACTATGGGACTTTCTGCATACTTGACAACCAACCTGGTCACTGACTTCCTGCCTAAGGTATCTGCAGTGAATGAACTGTCCACATAGCACTCCAGGGCCACCTGACTTCCTGTCAGCTTCAAGCTCATGTCCCTGGTTCCCTTCAGAAATCTAACCACTCTTTTCAGGGCATCCCAATCTGCCCTCCTTGGCTTGGAGACTCTTCTGCTGAGCACCCCAGCTGCAAAACTGAGGTCAGGCCTTGTGTTGTTTGCAATAAACAACAGACTGCCTACTACTGAGTGGTACAGGTCTGGCCTCTCAAAATCCTGTTCTGCCTCTAAGTTTACAAAATCAGTGGTCATTGGGGTTCTGACCACTTTTGCTTCACTTAACCCACACTTGGCAACTAAATTGTCAATCTTCTTTTGCCTTAGGAAAAATTCTCCATTACCAGTTCTCTCTACCTCTACACCTAATAACACTTCAGGTTGCCTAAATCCTTTAGTTTGAAATGGTTTTCTAACTCCACCTGCACCTTCTTGACATCTTTGACACTCTTTGCTGCCACACAGAGGTCATCCACATAGATGACAAGCATGACAGCACTATCTCCTGCCCCCCTGGTGTATACACAGGTGTCTGCAATACTCCTTGTGTACCCTAATGACACCAAAATTTGCTGTATGCACTTGTTCCAGCACTTGGTGCTTTGCTTCTAGCTGTAGAGTGCTTTGCGCAACAAGTACAACATGCTCTCTCTCACCTGCTCTATCATACCCAGGGGCCTGTTCCATGAACACTGTCTCCTCAAGGTCAGCATTCAGGTATGCTGTCTCAAAGTCAAAGTGTTGCATAACCATCTGCCTCTTGGCTGCTACAGCTAACACTAACCTGAGACTTTCTGGCTTTGCTGTGGAAGAAAAAGTTTTGTCAAAATTGGTGTAGCACTCCTCCAAAAAACCTTTTGCAACCAAGCATGCCTTATACTTTTGTGTCCCATCTGGCATGTCCTTCAGCTTGTAGACCCACCTGCAACCAACAATCTTCTGGTCTTTGGGCCTCTCTACTACTTGGAACACTTTCCTCTCAACTAGTGACTTGAACTCAGAGTCTATGGCTGAGTTCCACTTCTCCTGCTCTTCCTGGGGAAATTTTAGGAGATCTTGAAAACTTGCAGGATACTCTGCTGTGACATTGCACAGCCTGGCCTCCTGAACTACAAATCTGTCAGGAGGCTTTCTGACCCTCTTGACCTTCTGGGGGTGATCAACCCCAGTTCTCCCTGACTCATCTTCACTTGCACTACTGCTAGTTTCTCTCCCTGTGTTAGGTTTCCTCTTCAAGACTATGTTGGGCTCAATGTGTGTTTGGTTGTGTGTTGAACTACTAGGCTTTTCTTCCTCAGCCTCCCCTTCTTCATCATCAGTTTCAACCACCCCTCCATTTGTGGGACTTTTCGAAGTTGTTGGCATATCTCTCCCTAAGGGGACAGAAACCTCGTGATTACAGTGCAATCTATCCTGCCCTGAGTGCATTTCAAATTTTGCACTCCTAGGGTATGTCACTATACCAGGAGAGAGGGAAAATATGTACTTATTACCGTCATACTCAAGAAAATGCAGCCTCCTGGTTTTCGGCTGCCCAGGATTCCTTAGGCTAGGGTGAATAAGTACATTTGCAAACTGCCCCAAAATCCTCACATGCTTGAGGTTTGGTGCTCTACCATACAATAGACAATATGGGGTCTGGCTGACACTGGACGTCCACAGTCTATTCATATGGCAAGCAGCAGTTCTCACTGCCTCCCCCCACAGCCCAGCTGGGGCTTGTGCATCTTCCATCTTGCACTCCATCATACTCTTTAGCATCCCAATTTTTCTTTCAGCAAGCCCATCCTCCCCTGGAGACGCTGGGTTTGTGGTCTTGTGTCTGATGCCCCTCCTACACAACCAATTCTGCAGATTGTTGGATAAAAATTCCCCTCCTTTTTCAGTCACTAGACTGGAAACCTTAAAAGATGGGAATTCACATTCCCCCATGTTTACCCAGTCACAGAATTTCGCTGCAGCTTGACTTTTCTCCTTTAGTAGGTGTACCTAGTGTGTCTGTTCACAATTACAAATAAATAACGATTACCCCCTACAGTGGGTTTATAGGGGCCAGCCAAGTCGGCATGGACAACCTCAAAGGGTCTTTGGGTGACACACTTGGTCTTTTTGGCAATTGGGAAAGCCTTCACCTTAACTTTCCTACACACGGCACATTCTAAAAAGTGTTGCATATTTTGACTAGGGCAAACTTTTGCTAGCTCCTTTAAACCTTTGAAACTAGCATGGCCCATTAGTCTATGGTAAAAATGAACACATTTGTCATGTAGGGACACATTGTCTGCAGGATTCACATTTGCCACCTTCCCTTTAGGTAACATGTAATACAACCCATTTTTTTATCCCTCTTGCACAGACATTATTCATGTTATGTCTTTCTGTTATTGTGCATTGATCCCCTTCAAATATCACCTTCTAACCATCTGTAATAATTTGGGATACACTCAATATGCAATTTTCCAGTTTGTTCACACATAAGACATTATCAAATTTTTTTGTCAAAAGATGGGACATATACAGTGCCCATTTTCTGCACCTTGCTGGGAGCACCATCTGCAAGTGTAATATTGGTTATGGAAGCATTTTTAACATTGTTTAACATTTTCACATCATTTATCATATTGTGAGTTGCCCCACTATCTAATAACCAAGTTTTCCCCTCATTACCATCAGGATAGTGCTTTGCTATTAAGGCATGGCTTCCAGCCTGAGAGGATGCACCCCTCCTTTGCCCTTTATTTCTGCTGCTGCCCCTCATTTCTTCATGTGCAGGCATTTTACAGTCCTTTTGCAAATGTCCGGGTTGTTTACATTTGAAGCAGCATCTGGCATAGCTGCAAGCTGCTTCCTCCACAATCTGTGGCTGATCCTCCTCTGTCCTGGAATCAAACTGCTTGTGCTGAACGTCTTCCAGAATACACCCAGCCACAAGGTCTACAGATGAATCACGCTTTCTGATGATTTGCAGACTGTAGATCAAGAAATCCCATTCCTTTGGCAAACTGCCCAACAATATAAAACACTTGTGGGCTTCTGGAATCTCAACTCCCCTGTTGGCTACTTCTTGGAGAAGCTGTCTCATCTCCTCCAAATGTGTTTTCACACAGCTTCCAGGACACAGCTTTGTGTTATACAGTCTCTTAGACCAAATCATCTTTGAGAGGCAAGAGGAGCTCTGATGAAGATGTTCTAATGCTGTCCAGAGCTGAAAAGCTGTAACTTCTTCTGCAGCATGAATCATTTGGGAGGGGCTTAGACATAAAAGAATCTCAGCCCTGGCTTTTTGATCAACTAGTCTGAATGCTGCAACTTCATTTTCAGAACTTTCTGGGATTACTCTCTCATTCTCCAAAACATGCCACAAATTGTCTTTAATTAACAAAGCTTCAATGTACATTCTCCATACTGGGTAATTGCTATCATTCAACTTTTCAAAGCATACGGAGCTTGCAGCCTCTGCCATGGTGCTGTCTCAAAATACAAACAAGCAAACAAACAAACAAACCTTCACTAACTGTGAAACTCAAACAGTGGCAGCTCCAAGGTCAGCTACTGATATAGCAAGCCTGGCTGAGAACAGAGATGGTTAAAAATAACTGTTTCTCAGCCACCTAGCCAAAAACATTCAAATCAAAAATAGTTTCTGGGAACTTTTCAGGGTGCGCCTTATCTAATCTGAGATCAATCTACTGGACCCATAACCATTCTCAGGGGATGATGGGACAATCAACCCCCAGGTGGGGAAAGAGCAGCTGGGGAAAGAGCAGATGATGGGACTAGTCCCATCTCCCACATGTCCTCCTCTGCTGCCTCTTCCTCCGTTCCCCCCTCTATCCTCCCTGTTAGCCTCGGTAGCGGAGGCTGAGGGCACCGGGCGGCTCATGCATGCCTGATGCTTTGCAGTAAGATATTTTCCCTTTCAACAGCGCTCTCTCTCTCTCTCTCTCTCTCTCTCTCTCTCACACACACACACACACAGCCCAGCTGGGCTTTGGAGGCAGCGGGGGACAAGACTCATGGGAATTTAAAAAATGGCAGATCCTGAATTGCCAAGTTTCCCTTGCAAGCCCACCCCTCCCAAGGTCCAACCAATCATAATTCAGTAGGTGTAAACAACAAATCCAAAGAACCTGAGCCTTTTGCTACCCATGACAAATTGTGGGTACAGTGAGTGACAAATTCGATTTTTCTATTTCTCGCTTCTTCCCAGAATAAAAATTGCCATATAGCTGACCTCACAATTAAACTTCCAGGGGAGAACATGAAGAGGATAAACATGACATTGTTATAATGAATTATAGCCTTTGCTTGGTAGGTTTTTATGTTTGTTTAAGTGTTTACTTGTGAGGTTATTTCGTTATGAAATTGTTTTTGGTGTTTTTAATTGAAGTTACATCTTCTCATGAGAATAGCCAAAATTTCACCCATCCAATATCACGGAAGCAAGAGAAATTTTTTCTTAAAGGTGCATGCACAAGTCAGCACAAAGTGTTAATCCCCTGTCATTAGAAGACAATGCAAAGAAACGTGTTACTATAGCACAAGCTGATATCCCAGTTTTATTTTTTTCCTTTTTTTCTAATATATTTTTATTAATTTTATAATCATACATTATATTATACAATCAATACTTACTTAGTATAACACATAAAATTGCCATAAACATCACAATTTTTCTATTAACTAATTTCAAAAGTTAACATAAATTCTTTACTATAATTCTTTTCAAGAATATTACTTCCCCTACCCCCCCACCTCAGTGCTCCCCTTCACCGGAGCCATTATCCCTTACCTAATCTTTCCAGAATCTCATTTCTTCTCATGCAGGTAACCTCCCATCTTTTGTCTGTAATACTTTTTTAACAAATACTTTCCAAATTTTATCAAAGTCACTTTCTTTCCAACTTCCTCTTCTTACTTTAATTCTACATGTTAACTTATCATTTATTGCCATCTTCCAAACTTCTTTATACCACTCCTCCACTTGTACATTTATTTGCATTTTCCAATGTCTTGCTATAATTAATCTTGCTGCCATTAATAAATTTGTTATTAAATCCTTTTCTGCTTGGTTCCCATTCTCTCCATTATAAATTGACATCAATGCTATACTCGGTTTCCTTTCTATATTTCTATTCAAAATATTCTCTATTTCTATGAAAATCATTTTCCAAAACTGCTGTACAAATTTACAATTCCACACATATGCATATATGTACCTATTTCTTGACAACCTCTCCAACAATATTTAGAGTTGTTCTTATCTATATTATGCAGTCTTGCTGGTGTCAAATACCATCTCCATATTATTTTATAATAATTTTCTTTTATCTGTATCGACATATTTTTTAGATGTCTTTGTTTCCATATCTTATCCCATTCATGATCTCCAATTTTTTATTTCAAATCTTCCTCCCATATTCTCCTTAAATATTCCCCTTTATCTTTTCCCCCTTATTTTTTATCAATATTTTATAGAATTCACTTGTAATACTTACCATACTGTCATTATCATTCCTCTTTTCACCTTTTTTCACCAAATTTTCAAATTTTGTAAATTCCCTTGTTTCTTTATGATTCTTTTTCCAATTTTTAATCCATTGTTCTAACTGTATGCAATTAAACCATGAAATTTGCATTCCACATAATTTCTCTCTTATACTTCCTTTTTCATCCATCCATCCTATCCATCCCTCTATTTTATCTAGTCCTCTTTTCTTTAATTCCTTTCCCATTTTTTCCTTCAAATTATTTGGGAATTTTTTCCCCATTATAACTGGTGTTAATACTGAATCAATAGGCAAAAATTCTCTCATATTTATACCATATTTCCCATATATTTTGCAGAAATGGATTCTCAATTCCTTTAATTTCCTTTTTTGTAAAATTATCAAAAAATATGTTCCATATTTTCTTTTCTATTCTCCCTGTTTCTATCTCTAACCATTCTAAATCCCCCTGTCCTACAATTCCTTCTATAACATATCTCAATTGATTAGCTTCATAATACCCTTTTATTTTGGGAAGACCAAGTCCTCCCTCCTTCTATGATACATACCAAAATAATTTATTTAATCTTGTCCTTTTCCCTCCATTACAATATTTATTCAACATATTTTGCCATTTTCCCAGTTCTACTTCTGATACTTTTATTGGTAACATTCTAAACAAAAAATTTAGTTTAGGTAATATTTTCATTTTAACTAAGGCTACTCTTCCAAACCATGATAATTGAATATTTTTGTATTCTTCCAACTTCTTTTCCATTTCTTTCCTTAATACCATAATATTTTTCTCTTCTAGTTCTTTTAAATCTTTTGTAATATTTATTCCTAAATACTTAATATTACTTTTTAATCTTACTTCTAATTTTTTCTCTTTTATGAATATATTTTCTTCTTCCTTAGTATAGTTAAACAACATCATATCTGATTTGTTCCAATTAACCTGTAAGCCTGTCATCTCCCCAAATACTTTTAAATGTTCTTTAATTTTTCCTATTCCATTAATCAGTTCCTTAATTGTTAGCAATGTATCGTCAGCAAACAAGCTTATCTTATGTTTTGTTTCTACTCCAATTCCTTCTATACTATTATATTTTCTTATCACATTTTCTAGAATTTCTATTACCATTGCAAACAATATTGGAGAAAGTGGGCAACCTTGTCTTGTTCCTCTCGTTATTTTTATTTCTCTTGTGATTCCATCATTAACCATCACTATAGCTGTATTATGGGAATACAATTGATCTATTAATCCTCTAAACCTCTTCCCCATTCCAAATTCTTTCAATATTATTTTTAATATTGGCCATTCCACACAGTCAAATGCTTTAAATATATCTAATGCTAATATCCCTGCTTTTACTTTTGTTTTGCCAATTATATGTATTTTGTTTAACACCCTTGCTATTAAATTTGACATTTGTCTTCCTTTCACAAATCCACATTGGTCCTTTAATATATATTTATACATACAACTATTCATTCTCTTTGCCATTATTGCTGATAATAATTTTGCATCTTGATTCATCAGTGATATAGGCCTGTATGATCCGGGGTCCAACAAATCCTTATCTGACTTTGGTATCAATATTATCAATGATTGTTGCCATGATGAAGGGGATTTGTCTCCCATTATTATATAATTATATAATTCTAATAATTTAGGTATCAACTTCTTTTTAAATACTTTATAATAATCTGGTCCTAACCCATCCATTCCTGGAGCTTTCCCGCTTTTTAAATTGTTTATTGCTTCCTCTATTTCCATTTTCGTAATTGGTTTTTCTAATAAATCCCTATCTTCCTCTTCTATTTTAATCTTCCAATTTTCCTCTACATATTTTTCTATTTGTTCCACTGATTTATTCCCTGACTGGTACAGGCCTTTATACAACTCCTCAAAAATTGTTAGTTTTTCCTTCATTGTTCTACACATTTTACCTGTTTTGTCTCTAATCCCATTTATCATATTTTCCATTTTCTTCTTCTGTGTGGATTTAGCCAACATTTTTGAATTTTTATTACTAAATTCAAAATACTGCCTTCTTAAATAAATTAATTTTTCCTGTACTTCATCTACTTACATTTTATCCAATTCCTCCCTCTTTGCTCGTAACTGAATATAAGTTTCTTTTTCCTTGTTTAATATATATTTATTTCCCAATAATTCTATTTCCCTTTCTAATTTCCCTTTTCTTTCTTCTTGCCTTTTTTTAAGTTAAAGGTTTCTTTTATGCATATCCCCCTTGTCACAGCTTTCATAGTATCCCACAAAATTCCTTTTGATACTTCTTTATCATTTAATTCCCATAATTCTTGCCATTCATGCTCATTTTTTTCTACTATTTCTCTATAATTTAAAATCTTTGTATTCAACCTCCACCTTTTCACCTGTTCATAATCTCTCTTCATTATAATCTCAACATTGCCCAAAGCATGGTCTGTTACTTTTATATTTTCTATCTCTGAATTTATGATTTTTATCAATCAAATTTTTTGATACAAAAATATAATCAATTCTTGAATAACTCTTATGTACCATTGAAAAGTATGTCTATTTCCTTTCATCTCCCTTTACCAATCTCCACACATCTTTCAACCCCTTTCTTTTTATTATTTTATTTAAATTTGTAATATTATCATATTTATCCCTTAATGAATAATTTGATTTGTCTTTTATTCTTTCCATTTGCATATTAAAATCACCTGCTACAACAATATTTTGTTCTTGCATATTCTCCATTTCTTTAAATACTTTCTCATAAAATCCCTCTTGTTTTTCATTTGGAGCACATACATTCATTAAAACATATTTATCTTCCCCCATTTCACCTTGCATTATAATATATCTACCATTTTAATCCTTTTTCACCTTTTTAATGACAAAATTACATTTTTTGCTATTAATATTGCTACCCCTCTAGCTTTTGAATTCCCATATGCTTTTCCATAAACTCTTACCCAATTCAATTTCAATTCACGTACTCCTTCCCTTTTTTGATGTGTCTCTTGCAAAAATATTATATCCGCTTGATCCTTCTTCAATAGTGCTTCAATCCTTTTTTGTTTTATTACTGAGCCAAGGACATGAACATTTAAAGTTGATATCTTTAATTTAGCAGCCATTAGATTCCTTATTACATTTTCTATAAGATCTTATGGCTCCAAAAAGTGACCTCCCTTCCCCATACCCACCCCTTCCCAAATCTTCCCCATTCACTTCCCCCTCCCCCCTTTCCCTTCTTTCCCTCCCCACCTTGTCTTCCCAAGGCAAATTGCCTTGCTCATGACCCCCCAGGTCTTCCAGTTGAGGAATAGTGAAGAGATCTTCCAATGGCCCAGAACAACTCCCTCCCCCTGAGTGCTCATAAAAATAAAAAATAAAAACATTTCCCTCTTTTTTTCCTGTAATTTTTTTCTTCTTCTTCTTCCTTCTGCTTTCTTCATCTGTCTAAACTTTTCCTCCTCCACTGTCCACTCCTCCATCAGCTCCATACTCCTTCTTATGTACTCCCAACTCCTCCAACAATCGCAGTCCTTCTTCTGGTGTTTCCATTCTATATCTTTTTCCTGCCCATTCACATTTCAAAAACACTGGTTATCCCCAAGCATATTTTATACCAGCTTTCAAAGAGTAGCAATACAAGGCTTCATCGATTTTCTCCAGATTACTGTTTGTGGACAGTAGTCATTATATAATTCCACCCTTACATCTCCATATTTCAGTCTCTCTGGATATTTCTTGACTGTTCTCATCAATTCCTCCTTGTTATTATAATTAATAACTCTGACATTAACATCTTTTGGCAAAATACTTCTCCTTTCTGTCAGTTCTCTATGGATCCGCTCGATGTCTCTTCTCTCCATTTCATAACTGGGGTCACTTGCTGTAGCCATTTCAACACTTCAGGTTTCAGGTTAGACCCTTGATCTTTTCCCACAGATTCTGGCAGGAACCTTATTCTGAAGTTATACCTGTGTTGATAATCTTGCATGTATATCAGGTTTTTTTTTCCATATCTGTGATTTTCTTCATATTGTCCTGGATCTGACTGCCTTGAAGTGTTTGGGTTTTAATTATTTCTTTGTTCTCTTTTACTATATTAAGAATATCTCCTTGTATTCCTTGTATTTTTGTACTCATTTCCACAAATCTTTCTTCAGATCTTTTCCTCTTCTTCTGCATTTCTTCTCTTATGCTTGCAAACTCTGAAAACTTTATCTTCTCTACATTCTGTCATCATTTTTTAAAGAGAGAATCCATATGAGTTTTAATATCCTCTGTGCTTTCTCCCCTTCTTTCCCTCCCTTTTGGAGATGGGGGATTTAAAGCTGAGGCACCTAATGGAGGGCTAATTTCTTTTTCCATCTTTTGTCCTTCTGGTTCTCCCTTGTTATTCTGTACTTCCGGAAATATCCTCTCCAATCTCTCCAATCTCTTTTGCAATCTATCTGATGGCTTGCTTAATACTTGTGGTCTCAACCAGCTTTTTCCTGCTGTATTGCTTCTTTTTTTAGACATAAGAAAATCAAAACACCCCAAACTTTCATTTCTTCCCTTCTGTTAATGGCCCCTCCTTCCTCCACCACTTATTTTTTTAAAAGCTTTCCACTTATTCTCCAATTAGATCAAATATTTCTTCCTCTGTTAAATCATCCTTTTCATTTGCCTACAATTGTTTGCTGCTTTCTCCAACCTTAGTGATTTATTAGCCAAATGTTCTTTTTAATTATGTTGGAGATAGTTCCAGAATCAGGATTGGACAAAACTGAAAGTAACTATCTGATTACTTTAGGCTTCTTTGATCTGTGGTTTTCCCTTCTATTAACAGTCCTTAGTAATTCACAACCATAAATCTTCCCTCAAGAGCTTTCCTCCTGCCTTTTTGAGGGGAAAATATTCATTTAATTCCATTACCTTGAGCACCCGTCCTGGAAATCGTTCCTATGCCATCGAAGTTTGGCTCCTCCCCGTGAAATCCCAGTTTTAAACTGCTAGTGGTGGTTGTATGATAATTCCATGGCAGTGGTATTGCGTGATTACATTAACATGTGATAATTACTGTCAGTATGTCACTATGTTTCTGTTTTCCACAATCATGGAATTAAAGCATTTTTAGAGGCTAGTCTGATGAAGTCCTCAGTCTCACATTTTTGGGTCTGGAAATGTCTTGGGGGGGGGGTTGGAGAATCTTCATTGATTTACTATGCTGAAACAACCTGTTTCCACCAAAATTTCAGTAAGAGCAAGATCTTTTTCACATCCCAGTCTGAAATATGGTCCAAAATAGGGATGGATGTGTAACCCACTGCTACACCAATATTTAGAACAGCGGGAAAACTGAGCTGATTTAGCCTATGTTAACAGTGGAACTTCCAACAAAGGTTGCACAAAGTCAGCCCTAATTACAAAGGCAATGGATTTTGTCCTCAAAAAACATATTTTCCCACACATTAAACATACAATTTTGTACACATTTTTGTGTGAGTAGAGACAATATCATGGCTGGGCCTGCTGATAATACAGGAAGTGGTTGACCTGGAGGATCCCAGGTTTAAAAAGGCTAATCTCAGTCACCATGGTTCTTCTTATGTTTTAGTTTAGGGGCACAAGACAACAATTTCACATCACACATGGAAAGTGGAGGCAGGTCTTCTACTTCTGGTTTTAGTCACCTGCTACTATAATATATGCTTCAGGCATTGCTCTTTCTGCTGTCAACCTGTTGCACAGCAGAGCTTAGAAAACTGTATTTCAAAAGTACTTTTTGAATTAATGCTCCCTCTCCCATACCACCATTTTTAACACAACAACTAAGTGATTATTCTGTTATAGAAGCAAAAGCAAAACTGACATAACTGCCTTTGCAGGTTCCTAGGCAGGAGTCATTCCAAGAAAGAAAAAGGGTTTCCTCCACTACTGTTGCTAGTAGCAGCATTAAGGATAGTAACTTTTTTATTACTCAGTATTTGAAATGTAACTCACCATGTTACTTGCTTTTGTTGGGGCTTTTTGGTAACGTTTATTTCTAAAAAAAGCAAAACAAAAATCTTAGAAAAGTGGCATAAAACTTGATTAACCCTTTTTAAAAGGCCCTCCAAAAGTAAATAGGAAACATAGGAAGTAGGCATTACTTCTTTTATCAAAAAGATAATAGGTCAATTTGCTGATGACTGTAATATTTGTTACACCTTCTTTAGATCCTCCCCATAATGTGCTGCAGGTAACTATGGGCCAGTCTACACTGGTGGTAAAATTCCAATTGAAATTCAGACTACTTTGGCACAGAGCTGTACTGCATGAAATTTGGACTATTTTGGCCCAGATTTAAGTGTCACTCACACCTTACCTGGCCAAAGCTCGAATCTGCACCACTCATTGCTTGTCTACACAATGAATCACCTGGATTTTTACCCCATTTTTACCCACCTGGATTTTTACCCCACAGCACCATTTCCACCCTCCTCGGTGCCCCTGGCAAGTAGTCACATGCTCTGAGGTCAGAACATGTTAGCCAGAGATGCAATTGCATGGCTGGCCACTTGTTCTGGCCACAGAGCAAGTGACTATGGACCAGGGCTCTGCTTTCCCAGCTCAAAATTGCCCACTCTGAGCACAGAACAAAGTGGCCAACCATGTGATTGCATGGCTGGCTGCTCATTCTGACTTCGGAGTGAGCGACTATGTGCCAGGGCTCTGCCTTCCCAGTGCACAATCGTCCACTCTGAGGTCAGAACAAGGCAGCCAACCAGTATACCAGCCCATCTTTGCTGTAGAGAAAAGTAACTGGATGACTCCCAAGGAAAATGTTATTATAGGAAAGAGTTTCCAACATCCAGTGACAAAACAAAAACAAAAACCAAAACAAACAAACAAAAAAACAACAACAGAGTTCTGGTGGTGTTAGTTGGTCTTATGACATTCTAACACCCTAACACTGGAGATGTTAATGGAAACGTGGGATATAAATCTTTTTAACAAATCAACTGAATTATACTCCTTGAGAGTGTGTCACAGGGACTATAGGACACAATTATTATTATTTTATTCATTTCTATCCCACCTTTCTTCCACCAATAAGACTCAAGGTGGATCCCCATCATTTTGAGGTGAAAGAGATAATGACCCTTGTGGAGGTGTCCCATATACAGCACTAGAACATTTGGAGCTATGGATGAAAATGAGGTCATCTGGGGGGAGGTCACAAGAAACTGAGGATCCACATGTTCTTAGGCCTCCTCATTCCACCAATATCCCCCCCCCCACAAAGCCATATCCAGAATATACACTATCCTAAAAGGTGGCACAGAACATTCTTCTTACTTTAGGCAATAGAGGAAGGTGGACAAAGAACAGAAGGCTACCCATCTTCCACCAGCATGATTGGGCAAGGCGTATGAAGCTGTAATTTCTTTGCTACTGATGCACGTTAGGCTTACTCTATGAAATATATTAAATATGTGACACATATTTTTCAGAATTTCTCTGAATTATATTAAATATGTGACATACGTACTGATAATATGTGACCCAGACCCATACTGGTTTCCTTAATGGTGAATATATATGCCACCCTGCCTTAATCTGGCACCAAACATTTCTTACCTGTGTTTTTAATCAGCAGGTGGCTATATTGTATAAGAGTTCATGTATCTATGATATCAATGAAGAGTTTCTGCAAAGTGGAATTATTGTATTTCAGTCAGACTACTTGCTAATATTTATTAACTCTTTCAATGGCTCTTGTATTCTTACTTAAGTAGAACACAAATCTATTTTACTAATCTCTTACTCTTACAAAGATCCTTTGCTCAACAGGAAAACCACTTACCTGATATTATTACCATTTTTCACCTGCCAAAGCCATTATGATTTGCTAGCAATTCTCTCAGCTGAAAACTTACTGCCCATCACTTTACATGGTTTCACAGCTTGACGATGCAATGGATCATTTTAACACTCTCCCTGGTGTTAGGTTGTAAATTATTACAGGTTGCCTTGCTCTGTTTATGGCACACTGATGAGGAAGCACAATTATATTATGGAAGTCCATTCGCCTGCAGAAAATTTAACTACCTCATACTAATTTTCTATCAGGGAAAGTTTCTATCATTCCTATGCATGGACCTAAATACCACCTCAGCCAAGAACTGAAACAGCAATAAAGAATCTTTCCCACAGCCTGCTGTCATAAAAGGCTAGTGAATATTTTCCATTTACTTCACTTTTTGAATTACACTTTAGGGTTTTTTAAATTTTATTTTAAAGGGAATCATAACTTTTACATATTCCAATTTTAAAAGTAACTTGCTTTTGTTACACACCACAGTTTTTAAATGGGTGAATCATTAAGTATCATGAGAAGACATGACTCATTAGAAAAGACAATAATGCTTGATAAGGTAGAAGGCAGTACAAAAAGAGGAAAATGGCATAAAAGATGGATAGGCTCAATCAAGGAAGCTAGGGATCTGAGCTTGCAAGACCTAAATAGGGCTGTTGATAACAGGGTGACCTGGAGGTCTCTCATTCATAGTTACTATAAGTCAACACACTGAGAGACTATGGGTTTGTTTACACCGGCCAGAATACACTGCCTTATTCTGGCCCTGGATTTGGCCTGTTTCACCTCTCACCTAGACAAAATGGGATGGAGTCTGCATGCATGCCAGCAGGTATCTGCAGGCCTCCCCTGCTGTCACGTGTCACATGGGACATTTTCAGACACGATTTTTGGCAGGAAATATCCCAAAACAGCTCGATGCTGCTGCGTGGCAGGGGAGAGGTTTTGGATGACGCATCTCTCTGCCGAACCCCTCCGTGTCACTTCCGTGACAGAATGGAGGAAACCGCATAACATTTCACTCACGGGCAACATTCATGAATGAAATATGATGCGGTTTCCTCCATTCTGTCATGGAAGTGACACAGAGGAGTTTGGCAGAGGGACGGCGTCATCCAAAACCACTCCCCTGCCACGCGGCTGCAACGGGGCTGTTTTGGGATATTTGCTGCCGAAAATCGAATCTGAAAATGACCATTGTCTGAAGCCAGGAAGGAGGCTTTCAGCATGTGATCAAGGCTGGTAACATGATCACATGCTGGGGGCCTCCTTCCTGGCTTCAGAGCAGTTCCAACAATGGTGGCGGTGTTTCCTAGGTGTTTGTTTATATTGTTTTAATGGGCTTCCCCCCAGCTTTGCCTCAGCTTGGGAATCATCTGGACTGTCCAGAGGTTAAATGGGGCAAGAGCCCTGTGTCATTTGAGCTGCAGGGTTCCAAGATGGGGGGAAGCCAGGGTAAATAGCATGTCTAGACAAGCCCTAGCTGGACTTCTGCTGATCCAGCAAGAGTCATCTTCTTTCCCTTTGAATTTACATGCTGTTAGAGTTTGTAACAGACAGGGCTACTCTGAGTGATCCAAGAGCAGGCTTTGATATATCAAATTGATATATTGACTGGAATTCAGTATTGCCATTATGAATATATAAATCTCAAGTTACAGATCCATAACTGATTTGTATTCATGAACACAATGTAGTCATGATTGTGGCACTATTGCCACAATTGTGAATGCTCTCCAAAACCTACTTTACCAGGCAGCCTGACAGGCCAAAGGAAGTCAATTCAGCTGGCAATCTGAGCGCAGGAGCATTACATTTTCACACACAGCCTGCATGAGCTGGCAAAGCTGCAGCAATCAGAAGCAGGCCCCCTGTTTTTGGATAGTTTGTTGGGTTAAGGCTGTTGTGTTTGTTGGGGTAAGACTGTTTGAAATGAGAGGAGGCTTGCATGTGTGCTCATTAGCAATCTACTGTTCTTTTGGGTGTAGGCCCAGGTCCTCTGCCTGAGCACATGGTATCAGGGGGGTGGGGCATCTGCTGAGAGAAAGTGAGGCAAAGGCTTGGTTGGGGGAAGTGCTAGCATCCACTAGCGCTCTCTATAGCTGCAGCTCCAGTCCCTGGAACATGGTGATCAGGAGCGTGTCTAACAGGCAAGGTCAACAGGGATTATTTGTGGGCATTTAGCAGGAAAGTTTTGATGGGCAGGCCAAGAGCTCTTTTTCAGTGCCTACTTAAGCCTACTGAATAGAGATGGTGAAGATGGAGCAAGCTTATGTTCTGCTGCTCCAGAGACTAGGACATGGAGCAATGAGTTCAAACTACAGGAAAAGAGATTCCATCTAAATGTTAGGAAGAACTTCCTAACAGTAAGAGATGCTTGACAGTGGTATAAGCTGCCTTGGAATGTGGTGGAGTCTTATTTGGAGAGGCTGGATGGCCATCTGTCAGGAGTGCTTTCTGTATTCCTG
The DNA here is from genome assembly GCA_030847615.1 of Gambelia wislizenii. Classification (NCBI taxonomy): domain Eukaryota; kingdom Metazoa; phylum Chordata; class Lepidosauria; order Squamata; family Crotaphytidae; genus Gambelia; species Gambelia wislizenii. Next base: position 222,790,550 of record JAUMIR010000003.1, on the reverse strand, counting down.
CATGGCATGGAGTTGGACTGGATGACCCTTGTGATCTCATCAAGCTCTATGATTCTACATAGTCTTGTGGCCTCTCTGACTGGCAGGAGGGGGTGGAAGTGTCATCCCTGATCACCAGATGAACAGACCTCCTTATCCCAGTCTGGCAACTGCCTGGTAAAATAGGTTTGTGGAAAGTTGGGCATACATAACTAAGTAGGCAATGTAGAATTCTGGCCACTTCCCCCTTATTTTGTCCATGCTGGGGGTGGAAAGAAAGTTAATTTGACTTGACTATCTCAATAAAATGTGGCATCTTTTGCACCTTCCATGTCTTGCTATGAGGCATTTCCAAGAAACCAAATGTGCTACAAAAATGGGCATAATTGGGAAAAAAATGCAGAATCATGCTTTAGTCACTGGGGAAAAGTTGTGTAACTTAGGTAAATTATAAAAACAAATGCATAAACTACAGAAATGCATCAAAATTGTACAGCATTCATAGTAGGAAGGAAACACAAAATCTTGCAACCTGACACAAACCAAGGACAGGAAGACCATGCCAGTGGGGTGTAGAGAAATGCCACAAAACTGAGGAGGAGGGAGTTTCACAACCCTAGTTCTTATTCACACAATGCAGCTGCTGTTTCATGTTCAGCGTGGTAGAAGAGACAGAAGTCCACAAGGATGCTTTGGTTTCATCTTCTCTCTCTCCCCACACCCTCTCTCTATATATACATCCATGTGTGTATGCTCTTCTGCATCATCCAATATGAAATCCTACTTCTCAAATTGGTGGGTAAATGTAGTGGGTCCAGGCTCAAACTTTCTGCCCCTGGGGCCCTCAGTGCGCCACACAAATTAAAATGTCAGAGAGAGAAAGAACACAATATTAAGAGAGATGGGAGGAATTTCAAAACCTGTAGTAAACAGAAGACTACTGCAGGTTTTGAAAAACTTGTATTCTTGGATGTTATACAACAGGCAGGGGCTTCATTTTATTTAAAATAAATAAATACCTAGCTGGTCTTCTTCTCCCTTAGAGCTCAGAAAAATGGCAATTGGAGTCTTTGTAGGGAGACTCTCACCAGCCGCGAAAGCCCAGGCATAATGGAAGAGTGCCTAAAAGATGAGATGTTGGTGCTAGAGATGTCCAGGGGAAGCAATTCACCCTCTTTGCCAGCAAAAAGGTGGTTTGGGGAGTCAGGGAGGTCAGGAATCACAAAAACTTCTTTTGGAGGAGCACAAACAACCCCAGGGCTGAATTGTGTCCTCCCCGGTCTTTTACCAGTCTTATTACTGCTTGGTTTTCATATGATTTTCTTTCCAGCTAAACAGCTGAAGGCACAGAAGTTCCATCTAATCTTGTGTAAGTCTATGTGAAGATGTCTTAGCATAAAGAGCTGTACCTCATGAAGCAAATACTATGCTTATTATGATGTCTTTTACTGTAATTAAGGTTACTATTTTGGATAGTCCCACAACATTACCACAGCATAAATGTGTTGCTCAATAGCATTGGCATGGCATTGCCAAAAGCACATGCTGTCATGATGGTTTTATAAAATATTTCAGTTTAAGGTTTCATGGCTTCCTCTGAACAGCTGATGCTGAGTAATCTCTAAGCACAGATTTTGGGACACTTGGGTTGGGTTTAGATCAATCCTTTTGGTGCAATGATGTCCTTTGGGCAACCAAAAGCTGCACTAGGAATGAAACATCATATATACAGCAAAATGTCCCCAAACAGGAAGTGTAGGAGTGCGGCATTCATGGGTGTGACATATTCCTGGTTAGTGCCTACGGACATGCATAATTTATAGCTTGCTGAGTATTTATACTTTATTTAATGTTATCTTTCATATGTGTACGTCCCCCATTGGCTCTGGGCCATCTCTCTGCTGTCATCACCAATCTGATTTTCTGTGGGATTATACATTTTAGCAGCTGGTTGAATGATATTATGCCAATGATGCTGCTGAAGCACAAGTCTGAGGATTTTGACAAAAGTAGGTCCTTTCTCTAGTCTGTACTACATATTATACTCTCTGTACTACGTAGTACACTATCCACTTCCCCTTCAAAGGTTCCAATACTTTGATTTCAAAATTTTACACACAAGGCAAAGGCAAACCCCATCTGAACAGCTTCTGCCAAGAAAACCCCTTAGGGTCACAGTAAGTCAGAAATGACTTGAAGGCACAAAACAACAAAATCTTAAACTCCAGATTTTTTTTAAAATAGTTACTGATTTAATTCATACAGTGAAATCCTAGAAGGAAGACAGAACAGTGGGCAAATAAAAGCTTTGCCTGAATTCATGAAGCGTAGGAAGAAGGATTGTCCACTCACCCACACAAATTAACAATACCACATTGGTTTGAACTCAGTGTGAAGGCACTGGAGCTGTGTGTTCCAATCCTGATTACTTGAATTGTGTGTCTGAACTACAAAGAAAATTGGGGGTAATTTTTATGAAGATGTCTGTCGAGATGCAATCAAGTAAGCCACAGTGCTGAGCTTGCAAGACATGAACAGGGCAGTTGGTAACAGGATGACCTGGAGGTCTCTCATTCCTAGGGTCACCATAAATCAACGTCAACTTGACAACAATTAACTGGTTGAGGTGTACTAAACCTCCTCTTGCCTGCTATAGTACATAAAATATACACACACTTTGTACATAATAAATTTCCATTTTTTGAAAGAGAAGTCTATGGTTGTGGCATCAGCTACATGCAGTTAGATGTGGAGAACCTTCAGTACTAAAACAGAGAATGAGAAATTTTCCAACAGTTGTTTGGAACAGGATAACTAAGAAAGTAGAATTTATATCCATCTTGTTACTTCCTACATGCTAGCCAGGTTAAAGGGCCTGGTGTTCTTTTTCCTAGATGCATCCATTCAGGGATGCGCACATACACACCCACATACAAAACAAACATGCCTTCAGACACCTGTTGCATATAATACAAAGAATGCAATCCCCACAGTATAGCATCTGTCTCCAGTAAATCTCAGTTCTTCTACCGCTATAATTATTACCACGTACAGTGCACATTTACGGTGTTGGTCTTTCTTGGACAAAACATGGGTCACCTAAGTATGTGAATTTTGACAGGCATGTCTACATTTTTGCACATTTATGGTGTTAGTCTTTCTTGGACAAAACTTGGGTCACCTAAGTATGTGAATTTTGACAGGCATGGCTACATTTACTTTTTTCTTCTTAGTAATTCTCTCCCTACCCATAAAACACTTCTATCTGCTTTGACAATTTTGCAGTCCAACATATCTATGACATAACATCACCCCCTACCCTCCAAATCACTTTTTTACCAGAATACAAGCAGAATGTGTATCATTTTCACAGATGGTTTGCAGACTGAGAGAGGATATGAGTGAAGGTTTCCCCTGTATTCTGTGGACATAAAAATAAATGGCATCCTCCTATGGATTCTTTTACTGGGGTCATAGCACAATGATCCCACTTTAAGTATCATGACTGCATCCTACTGAATTCTGGGGTTTCTAGTTTGATGAAGCACTAGGGCTCTCTGTCTCAGAATTTTCAATACCCTTTCCTGAAAATCCTAGGATCCTATAGATTAGCATGAGAGCAATTCAAGTGAATCATAGTGCTATGCAGTAGTCCTCCCCTTATTCCTCAGGGGATATGTTCCAGGACCCTCCATGGATGTCTAAAAATCCTGCTAGTACTGAACACTATACCAGAAATATTTTCGGACTGCAGTTGATCACGGGTGACTGAAATTGTGGATAAGGGGGACTACTGTAATATTTTTGGACTGAGGTTGACTGTGGGTAACTGAAAGCATAGAAAATGAACCTGTGAATAAGAGGGGACTACTGTATATGATTCAGGTCCAGGCTATTTGAAGGACCACATTCTCCATAGGAACTTGTTGGTGTTTAGAGATTATCTAGGGAGGTGCTTTGCTCTGTCCCATTATATTTTGTTGATACACACAAGAGGGAGAGCCAGTGTGATATAGTTGTGTGAGTGCTGAACTACAACTCTGGAGACCTGGATTTGAATCCTTGTTCAGCCACTGAGTGACCTTGGACAAGTCACACACTCTCAGCCTCAGAAGAAGGTGAAGGCAAGCCCTCTCTGAACAAATCTTGCCATGAAAAAAACCATGATAGGTTCACCATAAGTCAGAAACAACTTGAAGGTACACAGCAATGACAAACATGCAAGAGGGGTTTCTCTGTGGCTGATCCCTGGCTCTGGAACTCCCCAGAGAGACTGGATTGGCACCTTCTCCACTTTCTTTCTGCAGACAAGTGATGACCTTTTCACCCCAGCAAGCCTTTGAGGATTGGTTTTCCAGGAGAAACAGGCCTTCTATAATGTACTGGATATATTGTTAATTAATGGTTAATGTTTTTAATCAGTTTTAATTTTTTGATACTATAATAGCATTTTAAATTTTGTATGCTGTAAATGTTTAACTCTTTCTTTCTTTCTTTCTTTCTTTCTTTCTTTCTTTCTTTCTTTCTTTCTTTCGGTATTTATACCCTGCTCTTCAGCCAGAAAGGCTCTCAGAGAGGCTTACAAATTGTTAAGCAATAGCACTTTACACACCTACACCACTTTATAGTGCACTAGATATTGAGTTTTTTTCCAATGATTTTAGCGAATTTCCTCCAGAAGCCAGTTACTCATTTTACCGACCTACAAAAGGATGGAAGGCTAATTCTTGGAGCCCTTGGGATCACACTTGCAACATTGTGGTGGCAGGACTAGCATTTAACCACTGCTCCACCAGGGCAGCTTACAACATTTTAACTGTTGTAAGCTGCCTTGATTTGGTGATTGTGATGAGCATGGCTGTTGGAAAGGAGTGGACAAGCAGCTTATGACTCTCCAGCTGCTTTTGGAATACAATCCCTATTATCCATTCTTATTGGCTATTCTGCCTAGGCCTGATGGGAATTTCAGTCCAAGAACAACAGGTGGGCCATAGGTTGCCCATTCCTGCTATAGGGGATTAGCCAGATTCATGGATAAGTATTAGCCAGGTTCGAAAGCAGTTATGTTGTGAGTGGTGGCTGAAGGAAGGCCAGTAGTAAAGAAGAGATGTTGGCTTCCTGTTGCGCTTGTGAGTTTGCTGTAGGCATCTAGGTGGCCACTGTTAGAAAGAGGAAACAACCTTTTTCATGCATTTATTAACACTCTGTGTATGTATTACAATTAATTGTTTTAATTAATGATTTTTGGAAGCCCCCTTGGGTCCCAACATTGGGAGCAAGGTGGCATATAAATGAAATAAACAAAATAATTAAAAATACAAGGCAAAGTGATACATTTGAGAATGATATTGCAATTAGACTAGCTGTGCTTCCCAGCCACTGATGACCTCAAGGTCTAAGGACATATCCCTTTAAAGCTTTTACTACCAATGATTGATTGATTTCCTAAAATTTAAGTGCAAATAATTCAGTTTGGAACAAGACTTTGTGGGATGAGGAGAGGAGGAATCTTTAACCATTTGCTTCCACTCCCAATGATTGCAATCCCACTCCACATTCTGGGCCCTGCACTGCCATTTTCCATTGCCAGACAATGATTACCTGTGGGGAATAAGCAAACAATTACAGATCCTTCAGCCAGCTTGGAAATGGCTGCCAGCCATTATAAATGGCCAGAATTCACCAAGGAAATTATGGATGTGTGGCCCAAACCCCTCCTCCAATTCTAAATTACTAGGCAGCAGCTGCCACAAATGACTAGGGTCTGTTCCTCTGTTGATTGGAAGCAGCTGGCTGATGTTCCCACACCGTTTTGTGAGTGGTCTCCAATGGGACAGTAAGAAAAAGGGCCCCTGTCACAATTTCCCCTTGAGCTGGAAATCACTCACACAAGAGGTGGGGGGACATCAGCCAGCTACTTCCCAGTTGACAGGAGAACAGACCCCTATATTCACACCGTTGTTGGAAATGCAACAACACTCAGTGTTTGAAGAGTTAAATGTATTTTAATAGGAGTAGAAGTGATAGGATTAAATAGTGTTTCAATGACCTAAACTCTCTTCATGTTTTAGCCTAAACTCTCTGAGATACAGACTGATATTTTTAGGGATTACTCACTTCATCTCCCCACCTCCTCTTTATTATTGCACTGCTACAAAAGTGAAACTAGCTTAGTCCTGCTCTCTTCTGTCCCTACTTAGCCTAGCTTAGCTCAGCACCCTTAGAGAGCTTTCTTATCTCTAATGGCTGCCTATAATTAAACTTTCAGTTTGTTTTCTGTAACCTTTGGTGTCATTGCTTCTTAATCATAATAGCTAACCATGGCATGCAGCGCATTCTCTCAAGTGCATGGAGAATATAAGGGATTTGGTTTGCAAGCAGGAACTACCCTTACTCCTAATGTGAAAGGAACAAGGATGTTATGAAGGAAACATCCATGCTAATGGGAACAACAAATTTGAGTTGCCACGGGTATCATATTGAAGAGGAAGATTTCCTGAGAAATAGTTCTCACTGTTCAGCCCCTTCACACCACTGTGTGCACACAGGGGAAAGAAAGAATTATTCAAACTACACAGAGAGTGGATCAAATGCCATTTCCATGATTGCAGCTGTAAGTGGACATGTGTCAACATACTACCAAAAGTGTTTCTGCTTGGCTTAGCCAGCATTGTTGCGATATACTCAAGAAATAGAGCAAATGTCTTGCTTCTGACCTAAGAAAGACATGTTTGTTGAATGAGAAACTCCAATCTGCTTAGGAAGGACTCCTTGACTGACAAATCCTTATGAGGAACAGCAGTGACAAAGAAAAGGCCAGGGAGGCTACAGGATGCCGAGCTGTTTCCCTTTGCCTAAAGTCTTCTAATTGAGCTACTACTTTATCTCGTTTGTCATGGTGTCCTGTATTCTATCACTCTTTGAAAGAAATACCATACCTTTCTGCCAGTCCCTTCATGGTCATTTCCTATTAAATCATGTTTGTGATTAGGCTGCAGAGGCACTAGAGATTGGTTTCCTGGTATTTAGACTTCATTTCACCTTCCACCCCCCTCTGAGAAGGCCTGTTCTATGTCTACTGAGGCCACACATTCCACTCAAAATGTTTGGACCTGAGTGCACATAACTATACATTGGGCTGCAACATCATTATTAGGTGAGGTATTAGTAGGTGTTCCAACCCTGGCTTGGAATACCCAGGTTGTATTACTGGTGAGTGAGTTCTCCCCAGCCTGTAATTAATTTGGTTTTTCCAAGCTTTCATCAGAGTATGTGAGGAACACACACATCTTCATGAATATACTATTTAAAAAAAAAAGCCTTGGGGAGTTTTCCCAAGCCCTCCCTGTCTCCAGCTCTTCATTGTAAGGAGTGAGATAATCTCAGTGAAGGTGAAGCTATGTAGGATAGCTTCTAAAAAGTCTGTCATTTATCACTTTCTCCCACATTCAGTTTTTTTTAAAAAAACCAACCATCAGTTTCTTTCCATTTCAAATGTGGGATTAGCAGATTGTGATAATTTCTTCAGAAATAACCAGAATTAAACATTTATCCACCCCCCCCATAGTAAATTCATTGTGAACAGCTATTCACAGGGAGCCAGCATAGTGGGGTGATTTGAGTGTTGGGCTAGGACTCTGGAGACCAGGGTTCTAGTCCTCAATCAGCCATGGAAATGGGCAAATCGTACTCTTTCAGCCCCAGAGCAATACAATGGTAAACATCCTCTGAATAAATCTCATGAAGAAAACCTATGATAGGGTTACCAGAAGTTGGGAAAGGCTTGAAGGCACATAACAACAGCTGTTCCCAGCATCAGCAGAACCACATTGTGACTACTTGCAGTATCTGCACTAAAGAGGAAGAAAGAAAGGGGGGGACTGGCAACATGGGTGAATATACAGATATTCAAATCCAGGGTTTTATGGGTTAAACACTCAGAGTCCTATGGTTGGATGGGGAATTCTATCAGTTTCAGTTTTTCTGACGTTCATTAAAAAAACAAAAACAAATAAATCTAAAGTTTTTTCCATTCCACATGTAAAGAAACTTAGAAATGTTGGAAAATGCTTATAAAACCAAAATGAAATTCTCACCCATCCCTACTGTAGAACACATCCTTAAGGCCTGGTTGGTCCTTTCAGAAGTGTCATTTTCTGCTGGTGTACATGGAGGCTGCAGTTTCTGTCTCCTGAATCAATGAATGAGCTCAAGTGGTATAGGAATATATATGTTCCACACACCCAGTGACAGGAAACAACCAGAACTTACACAGGAAGTTTACTATTATTACTACTACTTTCTGCAATCTCCAGTTTACTCTTCCTTTCTATCCTTTCAAAAAATGAAAATAAAAAATATCACTATCTTTTGACAGTGTCAGATAATCCTGAAAGTTCAGCAGGGCAAATTCAACCTGTCCTATTTCCTACTCAGAGTCAGGTTGAATTAAAAATCAAACACAATCCTGAAAAGACAGTCTAGAAGGAGTTGAAATCAAAACAGATCTCCTGGAGGTGGGACTTCCATAGCGTTCCAAAGCAGGAAGCTAGACTAGAATCTAGAGTCACTAGATTCCCTTCTTACTAGGAACCCTTCTTACAATTCTAACCAAGACCCTGGCAGCGCATCAGGATTATCTATATATATAAAACTCTTGGGTCTTTTGCCTTGCTGATTGACTGGCCAGGAAACACACCCAACCAATCTCCACCCATATGCAAATTCCCTTTGCACCCCAAAACCCACTCCTGCCACTCAATGTGCATCTACACCCCCAGCTTCACAAGGGCCCTTTCCTCCTCTCACTCTCTCAACCACTCACCAGTCACAGGCTATGATGTGACCAAGACACTCAATAGCTAGCGGCAGGGGACCACCTGTGATGGGACCCAGGCAGTCAACTGTGCACAGCAGCAGGCTGCCTTCAACAGGACCTAGGCAGTCAACTGGCAGCAGCAGCAGTGGTGGCATGGCAACAGAGCAAGTCACCCTCAGAAATTCCAGGAAAAGTGTGGAAAGCTGAGAAGGGGGAGGTGAAATTTAAAAAATCCACTGGCCTACCTTACGGAGTTGTCATGAGGTCTACCGGGTATCTTGGGGGAGTTTTTTTAATGATGTATGTTACACCGGATACAGCTAGTTATTTTATAAACCTTCAGCAACATCCATATTGGGTCTTTGTTGGATGAAAGACACTTTCTCTCTGTGTGTTAATTATCCCAGAAGGGTAGCAGCATGTAGGAATGGGTTGGATGAACAATGAACATGAAAGCTACAGGAGAACATGTTATTGCAAGACACTGCTTAAGTGATAACTGCAGATAGATCTAAGTAAAGCAGATTGTTGCAGACTCCAAGAAAGTAGGTGGTGTCACAAGTAACTTCTTCCAATTACTGGCTGGCTGTTTCCAGATCAATGATCTTAAGGGGATGTGAGGTTAATTAAGCCTTAATTCACTCAAGATAAATTGACAGTTCTTTGTACAGCTGTAATTGCCTGAACATAAAAATTACTAGTAGGTACAGGCAGATAATCATTTTATTTTCTGTATCATTTACTAAACATTGCTTTGCACATTAACATACATATCTTCATATGCAATAATACTAGACTTTAAAAGAAGACCAAAAAAGACACCCAATAATTATGACTTTGAGTTGATGGTCTGTCAATAAGACTTGAAAGTTAATTTCCATTGTTTCATTTGTACATGAACAACTTGAAGTTCATCTTGTAGTCTCCACAGGAACAATAGTCTTTTCTCATCACAGCAAATAACTTACCCAAAACAATAGGTTTCACAGGGCCATACAGAGTACAAATTACCGTACAATTAGCAAAATTATGAAGAGTTTTTATGCTAACCTCTTAAAATCTGGTAAGGGTGAATGCCCAGGGTCACTACAAAAATCACAGGTTCGTTCTCAGAGTTTGGAAAAGTCACTTATTCAAAAAACAAAAAACAAAACCAACCTACATACTTTCATTAGCAACAAGGAGTCCTGGGGCAATTTAAAATTAACAAGCAAATTACAGCATCAACTTCCACAGACTTTCATGGCTCACCTCACCAAATTCCACCAACTCATACAGCTTAACAAGTCTCCCATTACATTTTGAACAACTATGTGCCCTAGCAAATATCTAGGATTTGATTTAAAATCAGAAAACCACAGATATTTGCTGCATCCTTCTGTTTTTGGATGATAGGTTAACAAGCTGTGCTGCCAATGCTGGAAATGCAACCCACCTATTTATGTTTAAGAGTCTGTTCTCCTAGTTTCTCATCCTTGTTCTTATCATCAGAACCTGAAATTGTTGCCTTTTCTTTGACAATATTAGGACAAAAGAATGTGAGCCTGCTCAGAAGTCTGTGATTCTATTCCACTCAATGTAAACAAAGATAGATGAACAAAACTCAATAGAACATATGTCATATGACCATGAAATAAGCACCAACATTGACATATATTCCATCTAGTTTGTGTGTGTGATATAAAAAGCTGGTGCTTATTTCAGCCCTCTTCTTCAAAAGGTATGATGGTCACTATTATTGACTGAGTAAAAGAAAGAGTAAAAGGAAATGGATTTTACAGAGATAGCAATGCTGGAACACCATTGTTATAACAGAAAAGTAGATTTTCTACATACCCCAGGAATTGCTTGTTAGGCAAACTGGACACATTTCCTAAATATTTGTCTGTGTACAGCAGGCAGTTCAGATGACCTATCAGCCAATGTGTAATTAATTGGTCATGGGCATGATTTATTTATGTATCATCCTAGCACCCACCCTCACCCCCATCAATGTTAGTCTGCTCAAGCAAGTAGCCTGTTGTATAACAAACTGCTGCTTGCACAAATTAGCTGGCTGTCAGATCACCTAAACCAGGTTTAATCTCTTTCATAATATTTGAAAGGGAAGATGGGGACACAGACCTGAGTTTTGGGAGATCCATAGTGAAGTACATTAATCTCATAATCCTGTGGTCCTCAAGACTATGCCCAGAGGCCATCAGACAGATTGGAACTATTTTTCAGAGACAGAGCTTCAGTGTTTGAGCTTCAAAAACCTATGATTTTAGACTACAACTCCATAATCTCCAGGTAACATGACAAGTGCTCATGGGGTTTGTGATCTTAAAAAGTAAATTTTCCAGGTTCTGGCTCCACACAAAGATTTCCAACTGCCCCCCCCCCAATCTTTCTGCATTGTTCTCCTCTTTAATTTTGAAGCACAGGGGAAATAGTTGGGAAAAGACAAGCTTCTGATATGCAACATCCACAGACTTTACAGCCTGCTGCCATGCATATTAATGTTAGATTTTCTTGGTTATTTTTGTCAATATTATCTATAGTTTATCCTATTTATTGAGATAATTCCTAATTTTCTGGCAAGCACTCTGGGTGAATCTATTTTCCTCCATTTTAAAAGTCTTTGTTATAATTTTTGAAGTCTATATATGTAACCTCCTCTTGTTTCCGTCTGTACCAGGATTAAAACTATAAGGCCTAACATAGACGCTAACTCAGAGGCAACTGAAACAAATAAATATGCATGTGTAATAATAGCTCCTCATCTAGTTTCAGCAAAAATGGTTTGTCCTAATCCCCAGTATATCTGCCTTTAAAATGTAAGGAACAGGGCTTAGAAAAGTGAATTTGGACTACAACTCTCAGAATCTCCCAAAGTAGCACAAGCAAAGAGATTATGGGAGTTGTAATCATTCATATATATTTCCAGGTACAGGTAAGTATCCATTTTTCCTTCTCTTTACCCTTTGACACAGATGTCAAAAAGGGTAGAATTGTATATACAAAAACAAAAAACAAAAACACCCAACCCTCAAATAATTAAACAAAACTTGATAAGCTAAATGCAGAGGAATATTGCCAGGCCTCTTCTGATATTTTTGTCCTCAAAATACATAGCTGCCCTGAGTAACATTGCTCAGGGTTTATGATTAATCATTAAGCAATTCTCCCAAGGCAGAGCAGACCTCCACAACAACAATGCCAACTGAAGTCATACAGGAAGCCCTCTCACCAAAAACACATTACTAAGCATGTGTAACATATACTGAATCCACACCTGTAAAATAATTAGTCCTTACCTCTATCCCAGTGCTGTTTGAACACATGACCTTCCTCTGATTCCAAAGTGAAAGCACTTCTTTTTGACACCTGAGGGCTTTAATGCAATAGTTTTAAAAATACACCTGTTTATGCTGCAATTTCTAGGGGGGAAACATATATATATATATTGCAACATGTGTCCTGAGCCCCGAACTGGGATTGAGGTGGAATCGGGGTGGTGGGGTAGTTGGAGGACAGGACAGATTGCTGAGTGGCTATAATGGCATCCTCGTCTAGCAAACATGGTGTCACCATTTATTTATTTTTTTACATTCAATGTATGTATGCAGATATTTGCATATTCAACTATCAAAAGGTCTGTGATTCTCTGCTCACTTGGGTCTCTGTGTTACATTTTACTAAATATTTAATATTTTATGAAATTGTGTTAAATACAGTCAGTCTTCCACATTTGCAGGGGTTAGGGCAGTGATGGCGAACCTATGACACGCGTGTCAGCACTGACACGCGTAGCCATTTCTGATGACATGCGGCCACATGTCGAGAAGGATGTTTCACACACCCCACCCTCCCTAAAGTGGTGATTGGGGCTTCAAAGCCCTGGTCGCCACTTTCCTCCCCCCTCCCACCCTCCCTAAAGTGGCGATCAGGGCTTCAAAGCCCCGGTCGCCACTTTCCTCCACCCACCTACCCCCGCCTCCCTAAAGTCTTTTCCTCAAAGTGACACACCACCCGAGTTATGCTCAGTTTTTTGGCAAAGTCTGACACACCAAGCTCAAAAGGTTGCCCATCACTGGGTTAGGGGCACGGGGTCTGCTGCCCTATGTCATTTTTAATAGGGACTTTGGTAACACTGGTGTCAATCTTCAGCTGTGTTCAGTTAAGTCAAGCTTAGTCAGTGGTCAAATTATTGGGCACTGAAAAGAAATTAAACTGGTGGGGTGGCTAGGCCCAGCTGCATGTATGTTCCTTTGTTTGCTCACTGACTCAGGTGGAAGGAGGGAAAGGATGGGAGGGGAGCAAGAGGAGGGCGGGTGGGTGGTGGGTGGGTCTCCAGGGTGAACAGAAGGAGCAGGATGGGTGGGGGGAGGAGAGAAAGAGAGAGCCACCACCATAGGAACAGCTGCTTGAGCTGCTTCTGGCTTCTCTTGCAGCATTGGCCTTAATGGGTCTGGGCTTAAGATGGGATCATACAGTATGTTGTGATGCAACTACTTGGATTTCCATGTGTGTGGGTGTGTGCTTGCAGACAGATGTGCAGTGCTTTCTCTCCCAGACGGGCAACCACAGCTTGTAACATGACATGCAGAGAAACAAGGCAGAGGCTGTGAACTTTCACTCCTCTTGTTTTGGAAACAGAAAGCTCAGCAGAGCTGAAAAGCTGCAGGAGACAAATGGATCAATGGGGGAGACAAGTGAAGGGGGAGAATGCCTTTGCCTTCCTCCTGCTGCCACCACCATCCCACCCACCTGCCCCAGCTCTCTCTTCCCCCCTCATCTCCCCTCCCCTCCCCTCCCCTCCCCTGCTCCCTCTGTCCACCCAGGAGACCCATGCACCACCTTCCCTCCCTCCTCTGGTTCACCCGGTCCACTCCTCTGATCCTACCCAAGTGAGTGAGGGAACTTTAAATGTCATGGCTTAAACTGAATGAGGAGACATTTAATTTGGTGGATGGAAACACACATGCACATTTATACACATGGGATGGAGAGGTCCTTGTGGGGTTACAGAGGGAAAAGCAAAGCAAATCAGGGTGAGGGATCCATTCCAATGGGAGTGCAGGTGGGTGGTAACATAGACAGGGAAACTAGAAAGGCTATTGGTTGATATGCATATGTGGATATATGTATATTTTACATGCATACCGGGAAGAAAAAAACCCCATAGTCATGTGACGTAAAATAATTTGATACAGTAAACATGTGAACATAGATAGAAACACTGTTTTGTACTGATGTGACTTCAGGTGAGGGAACTGTACAGCTTTCATGAGCAATTTGAGTTTGGATTTAAATAGGTGAGTGTGATGTTAATGGGGTCAAACCAAGGCAGGACACTGCTCACAGGAGCTGTGACATAGCCCTTGTGTGGATTTAACAATAGTGTCCTCTTCCTTCTTTAACATCAAAGGGATATACACCATAGTTATACATTGTATACACATGCCAAAGGATTTTCCTGTACTTTCCTTTACACACACACACACACAGAGAGAGAGAGAGAGAGAGAGAGAGAGACCAAATAACCTGTCTACCTAATAGCAATGCTGCTAAACATTTTTGAATTATAGGTGTTCTCTAAGAAGTACACAACCAGATCCATACCATGTACAGTATATGTATAAGAATCTATTAACATTCTTAGTGTTCATTTTAAAAGAAACAATTGAAATCAAGTAACTTAGTATATCTGCTCCAGAGTCCAGCACAGGAGAGATTATATTTTGAAATAAATACAGTTTCTGTCAGGGTTTTTTTGGCATTATATTTTAAGACAATAATTCATAGTATGAGTTCAACATGTAGGGGGTCATTTTGCCCTGTAGAGAAAGAGACATGCAGGCATAGGACTCTGATAAAAATCTAAATTAATCCTGAGATTGTATGGGCTCGTTTTAGGACTTTATCAGACCCCCCCAAAAAACCCATTTTTTCACGGGCATAACTTTTCTGTTTTTATGCTGGCAAAAGAACTCTCCATGCTGCACTTACCTTGCTTCCCATCCAAAGGCTTCCCGGCAATGAAAGGCTATTTGTTGATATGGATATGTGGATATATGTATATTCACATACATACTGGGAAGAAAAAAAAACCCACGCAGTTGCTGCAGAAGGGAACTCTGTTCACTTCCTCATTCAAAATTCTGTAGATAAATTCAAAAAACAAAACAAAAACATACAAAAAGTTTTTTTAAAAGCACACACACATACTTAAAAACTTACAAGTAACCCAGGGAGGGTCATAAAAAGTGTGTCACTTACTTGGAAGTTGCGATCTCACCTGGAGGTGTTCACGCTGAACCAGCCATTCAGACTGCATTCACATGAGTACATTGGTGCAAAGTTTCAAACACCGGCAATGCTGGCACTAAAGCGCCACGGCCGATCTATTGATGGCTTAAGCTGTCAATTAAAAAGTATGGGTTCTGACCAGTATATAAACACGAAAGGGTGACGTCATCTGATGTGTACACCCTTTCACATTTATGTGGTATTGTTATGACACCATCTTTGGTGTGTCTGATAACATCCTTAGCCTGCATTTCTCAAACTGTCCATTGGCATACATACCAGAATCTTTACATCCTTTTTTCTGGGAGGGGGAGCACAGTTGGCATTATGTTCAACATATAGGACTTTTTCAGACAGGGGGGGAAAAAAACCCAAGGAGGTTGGGAGAAGAATGCTGCTGTTGCACTTACAGCGCTCCATTTCAGATGGTGCCATCCTTCTCCTGACCTTCCCCCATGCTTTCTCCATGCTGCGGGTGCAAAAAACTTGCCACTTTTATTGACGGAAAACCACATCAATAAAAAGCGGCACCCGCAGCATGGAGGAAACACGAGGGATGGTTGGGAGGAGGATGGTGCTGTCTGAAATGGAGTGCTGTAAGCGCAACAGTGACGTTCTTCTCCTGACCTCCTTGGGTTTTTTCCCCCCATTTGAAAAAGTCCTTACAAGATTGTAAGCTGATCTTATTACTTTTGGGATTCATATTTATAGTCATCAATGGCTGAGCAAGACCCCAAAAACCTACCTCTTAAGCCAGGCAGTACCCAACCAAAGGGTTTCCAAGACACATCTCATTGAGGAATTGGGAAATGATGACTGTAGTGCCTTTCTAGTAACAGGGCTCATTGAGACAAGCAGCTCCATTAGGAACCTGAGAGGTCTCTCCATCTGCCTGTCTCAACATGCCTTATGAACATGAGTTTGCTGCACTTGTAATTTCCTAGCACCCAATATGCAATGCCTTGGAAACACTTCAGTTGAGGTGGTGCCTGACTTAAGAGGTAGGGGTTTTTTAGGAGTAGCATCAGCAGGAGTAGCTATAAGAATTGTAGCTAAGTTTGTTGATGCAGGATCTTGGCCTACGTATCTTAAAATGACATACAAAGAAAAAAATGGACCTTTCAAATGCAGACAAAATACTGCTTATAATGTTTTGCTTTAGTCAAGGAAGGCAATGGATTCAAGAAACACACAATTTCAAAAATATAAAAACTTAGGTATACATTTGGGGTAGGATGAGGTAAAGGATGGGCTTTATCTTATAAACCTGACTGAAACAGGCACAAACTAGATGTGCAAGTGGGAAAGAGGTGACTTCCATGAGTGAGGACCTTATAGGGCTGGAAGTAATATGTGGGGGGGGATTAAAATGGTTGGAAAACACGTTTCTCTAGTGGCAGCAAATCCTGTGCAAGAGAATCCTGGACTGATGAGAATCTTGACAATATATATGCATTGCTTATTTTTTAAACACATATATATATATATATGCATTGCTTATTTATATATATATATATATATATATATGCATTGCTTATTTTTTAAACACAAAACAGCATTTTATAATATTTGTGTGTAGATTTTTTTAAAGTGCAGAAAATGCTGTTTTCTGCACAAAAATACCAACTGTAGTTTTTGAAGACTTTCTCATAGTGTGTGTGTGTGGGATTACTTGTTGCTTCCTTTAAGAACAAAATTAGTAAAGTATTGCATGCCTAAGACCTTCTAAAATGAGCACGTTCCTGTTGGGGAAGAACCGGTGGGAGGGGGGAATTAATTGGGGTGATTTGTCACTTTGTATGCATAATGATGTGTATGTATAGTTGATTAGCAAAGTCATTGAGGAATCTGCTTTTCTTTCTCTGGTGTTTCTTAAAATTTCATTTTAATTGCTGGGCTATGATCTTCAAGTTGCAATTTTAAGTGGCCATTTACTGTCGTTGTGCTGTTCCATTGGAGATTAAATTGTCTTCAGAGGAACAACTGAAGTGCCAAGCAACTTGGGTGAACAAGAGGCAAATTTGGACTGGCTGATGTCACAGATTCACCAGGAAGAATTACATATTTCTCTTCGGACAAAGACATCCTGTGGGTCATACTGTTCTTGTGCGATTGCTTTGTTCTTAGTGTTGTTTTAAATAGTGGTGGTTCTTCTAACTGAAGAAAATGTTGCTTTCAAAGGTTTGCAGGTTTTCTTTCCATTAAGCCCTGTAGGTCCCCATGTATGGAGGAATTATAGGAGAATACAGCTGTCATAGTTAGCCAGTACTAAGTCCATCTGTTCAGTGAACAAAATAGTTTACCAGGCCTAAGGTGGTCATTTCAAAGTTGACAAGGGACAGTTCGAACAGTTTCCTTTGTGTGGGTCCTGCTTCTCAGCTTCTTCCTAAGTTGTTGTCTGAATCTCCATGGCAACGTCTTATTACAAGCAAGATATTAATGATTCTTCCTGTATCCAATTTACAACATTTGTGATAGGATGCCTTGTCTCCAGCCTTGAGGACAGACAAATGGTTTCTTAATTTAACCACTGTGAAATTTGCTGCATAAATTGTATAGCAGGTGTTATTGCCAAAGCCACAAGATATACAGTCTGGTTCTGCAGCACTGTGATACCCTTTCTGTGCTTGGGAATGTAGTTCCCAGGGTGTAGCTGCTTTTGTATCTTTTACATTTGTACATGACATTTCACCCCTTCAACTAGTCTACAAGAGGAAAATTAAACACTCAGAACAGGGCTTGAGCAAAGGCTTCTGGATTACTTGGCTTCCTAAGTACCATTTTAAGATTCCAGTACTGAAAAGGCTTTTGACATCTTTATTTTCAGATGTGGTATATGTTCCACATGCACATGCATGTGCACACACAAAATATATGATAAACAGAACTAGCCCAGAAGACACTTATTAAGGACTTTTTCGGATGAAGAAAAATAACGCAAGCAGCCTCTCCAGTTTGCGAGGCTGCTGCGCTGCAAAGTGTCAGTGTCGGATGACGCTGCCCTCTAGCGGTACTGTTGCGGTACCACAGGGAGAGCTGAGCGTCATATTTTGTTGATTTTTTTTACTCACGAAAGTTGATCGTGAGTAAAAATCAACGAAATATGACGCTCAGCTCTCCCTGCGATACCGCAACAGTACCGGCAGGGGCGAGCGTCATACGAAAGGGGCACTTTGCAGCGCAGCATCCTCACAAGCTGGAGAGGCTGCTTGCGTTATTTTTCTTCATCCGAAAAAGTCCTAAGAGCAAGCTCCCAATTTGCTTTCCCTTGCTCCTTCAGAATGGCATGCCAGTGCTTCCATAGGCGGAACAATTTATTTTATTATTTATTTAATTCATATGCTTCCTTTCTCCCAAAGTGGGACCCAAGGTGGATTCCAAAAACCATCAATTAAAAGAACTGCAATAAAAGAAGTACAATAAAATTAAAAAGAATCAAAATCACAGATAAAAACATTTTAAAATAATTTCAGCAAAATATAAAATGATAAATAATACATCCATTAACCACCACCACCACCCCACTTATAGATTATACATTAAAGGCCTACTTAAATAAAAATGGCTTTGCCTGCCAGCAAAAGGAAAGCAGGGAGGGTGGCAGCCTGCAGAAGCTTGAGGAGTTTGGATAGCGGCTCTAATCTTAAACTCTGATTGTCTTTCCCTCATATTGACAATGCTGAATCCCAAATTATATGGTCTAGGATTGCCATAGAGTATATCCATAGAAGGTCTCAGCTGAAGTATGGGGAGAAATGAGGGAAGCACTCATTGGAGTAAATATTACTGGAGGAAGAGAAAGTTGCCTTTGATTGTGAAAGGTGGATTTAAATCCTGGGTGTCTGTCTCCTCTTAATAACACAAATGAACTGATCCAATACCAGTTAAACAAGGCAGTTTCTAAGTCATACTTAGCTACTCTTAGCTGACAAAAATATGTACAAAATGAATAGATAACTGTTGCAAAGTTCTTTGGACACACTAAAGTTAGTGTCTAGTTATTAGTATTAGTAGTATTAACCGAAAATAGGGCCAGGTCTTCTGGCCATCTAGATGCTGTATCCTATACTTATTTAGGAGGTAATCCAGGAAATTAACTAGTATCTAACACACACAAATAATTTTGCAATTTTTGATCAGATCCATACTATGATCTCAGCTTTTGGCTCTGAAATTTCAGGGGATGGGACGCTGGCAATCCTAGAATGGCCTAAGTCTTGCACTATGGAAGCTGGATTATAGTTTTCAGGTCCTCAGAGATAAGTATGCAGAAACAGTCCTTGTGATTGACCAGGCCTAGTATATATTATTTTTCTTCTTTTTTTTTAAATTTCCAAGAACAAGACCTTGTATTTAAACTAGGAACCGACCTTTTGCCCTTACAAGGTCAAAATAGTAGTATTTTCATCTCCACTGCAGGTCAAGATCTTATCTTAAGCTTCCAGAAACTGACATTTGAGAATGTTGATTGGAAAACACTCCAGGTATGGATTTAGTCATGGCAGCTCATGGCTCTGGCATGGCCCCATAGTTAACTCTTCAAGCCAGGAGGTAGAAATGCTGTTGCCCTGGGCAGATTGGGTAGAGACAAAGAGAAGGTTGTTAGTTCTTCTATCTCCAATACTAATCTAGAACATCTGGACAGATTTGGGTTATTTCTTAATGCAGAAGTTATGAAACAAAATATATGACCAATAACAAAAAGAGGAATTGGGCAACACATTCCCTCACTTGTACTGGGCTCTGTAAGGGGGTTCTTTCCTGGGAAGAAAAGAATCATAGAATCACAGAATTGCAGAGTTGGAAGAGACCACGAGGGCCATCCAGTCCAACCCCCTGCCATGCAGGAAATCACGATCAAAGCATCCCTGACAGATGGCCATCCAGCCTCTGTTTAAAGACCTCCAAGGAAGGAGACCCCACCACACTCCGAGGGAGTGCGTTCCACCGCCGAACAGCTCTTACTGTCAAAAAGTTCCTCCTAATGTTGAGGTGGAATCTCTGTTCCTGGAGCTTGCACCCATTGCTCTGTGTTCCAGTCTCTGGAGCAGCAGAAAACAAGCCTGCTCCATCCTCAGAGTTTAGGGAAAGTTTAGCAGATTTGGGGGCAGAGGGAATGCAATGTTAATCATATCCCAAATGTTCCGCTGTGATTACCCCCACCCCACCCCACCCCACACATAATACCCTAAAGGCACCAGATCCTGTCTGCTCTTGGAAGCTAAGCAGGGTCAGCCCATGCTAGTACTTGCATGGGAGAGTGCCAATTGATGCTGTAAGTTATGTTTCACAGGAAGAAACTGGCAAAACCACCTCTGAGTATTCCTTGACTAAGAAAACCCCATGAAATTCATGGGGTTACCATAAGTCAATAGGTGACTTGAAGGCATACACCCCCCACACACACATGTTGTAGCAGAACACAAGCATACACCTTTTCCTCTCTGACCCAAAAGGGATTTGCAGTTTTCCATTTCCTGGCTAAGTAGTTAGTAATTGCAGCTCTTCAGTATATAGAATGTGTGACTTGGCCAGATGTGGAAGGGGCCCTGAAGCATTTTCATAAAGGGTTTGAAATTGCTTGCTTTAAAGCCACTTCTGTAACAAAACTATCTGGCAGGTTTTCTTTTTGTAAGGACAAGAGAAGAAGAAAATGAAGAACTCTTCCAAAGTGTGTATATTACACTTGCAGCAGTTATCCCTTGTGGTCTTTTATTGGACATGTGTGTGCATAGTAACAGTAACAACCACACAGATGTTATGAAAATGATGATACAATTAGGGCTAGTTGAGTAAATTTGTGCTAGGTAGCAAAAGTACTTTCAAGTATATTAAATACTGGTTGTCAAATTATACTTGTCACAGAAACCTTGAAAAAAAGGTAAATGTGCTCTCCTTCCTCAACATTGGCTCCCCATTAACTACTCAGGGACAGCCTTACCATTAGGAAATTTAAAGTCAATACTTTAGGTAATAAATGCTGGAAGCAGAAGACAGGTGTTTGTGGAGAGAGTTTGTGCCCCAACTGTTGTGCACCCCCCCTTAAGCTAGCCTGTTGCCTTAGGTATGAGAGAAAATACTATCATAGAATCATAGAAAGGAACCACAAGAGCTATCCAGTCCAACCCCCTGCCATGCAGGAATACACAATCAAAGGACTCCCAACAAATGGCCATTCAGCCTCTATTTAAAAATCTTCAAAGAAATAGACTCCACCACACTCCGAGGCAGTGTATTCCACTGTTGAACAGCTCTTACTGTCAGGAAATTCTTCCTAATGCTTAGGTGGAATCTCTTTTCCTGTAATTTGTGTCCATTGCTCTGTGTCCTAGGACTCTATCAGAAGTGCAAAAATTGCACAATTATGACATCACGGTAGTGCAAATGGTTTCTGCTATTGCAAGACATTGTCATGTTCATGTGGTTCAAACTGTGCTCCAGCTATGAATAAGGTGTCACTTTTAATTGATAGGACAAGCCATCAATAGCTCTCAATATCACTTTTTGTGGTGTTAAAGAGTGTGGGCAAACACATCCCACTGTAATCATGATTATAGTGCTAATGGGCGGTCTTCTTTCCCCCTTCCCCATAACTGGTGCAAAAACTTCCAGGTAAGAACATGAAAACTATCCATAGGATGCTCTTTTTGTGAACTGTCCCAGTTTCTTTGCACGTTTTTAGATTTAAGTGTTTGTGTGGTCATTTACTTTGCAAATTAAGGGGATTTTGGTGCACTTGCATCTTTCCACGAGAACTGCTGAAATCTTGCCCATACTAAATCATGGAAGTAAAGTCTCATTCCTAAAGTGCTAGTGGTGATCGTGTGATAATTCTGTGGTGGATCTTTCACGTGATTACAGTGAAATGCAATAATAAGTGCTACTATGCCACTATGGAGATTTTCGGATGGGGGAAATAACCCCCATGGAGATTGGGAGAAAAAAGGGGCTGTTCCACTGCCAGCGCTCCGTATTGCACCCCCCGTCCTTCTCCTGATCTCCATTTGTTCTCCCTCCATCCTTTTCCTTCTGCTATTTTCCTTCTGCTATTTTCCACCTTTTTTTTTAACTAAAAAAGAACTTCCATTAGTAAAAAATAGCAGAAGGAAAATGAAAGCAGGATGGAGGCAGAATAAATGGAGATCTGGAGAAGGATGGGGGTGTGCAAAACCCAGCGCTGGCAACGCAACAGCCCCGTTTCTCTCCTAATCTCCACGTAGGTTATTTCCCCCATCTGAAAATCTCCTATGCTTCCGCTTTCTCATTTGTGGAATTACAGCATTTTTAGACACTAGTCTGATAAATCCCTAGCCTCAGGTACAGCAGAAAATAAACTTGCTCCCTCTTCAATATGACACCCTTTCAAGTATTTAAACATGGCTATTATGTCACTGCTTATCTTTCTCTTCTCCAGGCAAATATACCCACCTCCCTAAGTCACCTTTCATAGGGCAGGGCTTCCAGATGTTTCACCATTTTGTTCACCTTCCTTTGAACACATTCTAGCATGTCAATCTATGTATATAGTTGTCTTGGGTATGTTGCCATTTTCAGTGTGCTGACTGGCTACTTAGATGTCAGGATCTGCCTCTCCTCGCAGGACTAGGCCCCTGGATGCAGCAGCCGGCACAGCCTATTCGCAGACTCAGGCCCTGATTGTGGGAATCTTGGAAGAACCAGGGCCAAGCTATCAGACGCAGCCAGCTGCAACCATGCAGCACACCTGAAGCAGCCAGGGGAACTGCTATTTAAGACCAGCATTCGGGCCTTGGTTTTTGCTATCACAAGGTGGTCATCTGAAAATTTAGTATCATCTGCAAATTTGATAACCATGCCCTATATCCCATCATCCAAGTCACTGATAAAGGTGTTGTCCTGATAAAGATATTCTGTCCTAGGACAGAACCCTGTGGCACCCCATTAATCACTTCTCTCCATTGGTGAGCACCTTTGGGTTCAGTCGGTCAACCATTTACAAATCCACCTAATAGTAGCATTGTCTAGTCCACATTTTACTAGCTTAATTGCAAGAATACAGGGGGGACTTTGTTGAAGGCCTTACTAAAATCAAGATATGCTACATACACAGCATTCCCTTCATCTACCAAGCTTGTAACACTATTATTGATAAAGATGTTGAATAGCATTGGCCCCTTCATCAGTACTGGGGAAAAATATTAACTAATAACCCAGTGGGCTTTTGTACATGGAATGGAAAGGAACACCATTCGTTCTTCACATCAGGGAGCAAA
The DNA here is from genome assembly GCA_030847615.1 of Gambelia wislizenii. Classification (NCBI taxonomy): domain Eukaryota; kingdom Metazoa; phylum Chordata; class Lepidosauria; order Squamata; family Crotaphytidae; genus Gambelia; species Gambelia wislizenii. Next base: position 222,767,207 of record JAUMIR010000003.1, on the reverse strand, counting down.
ATAATTTGTGCTAGCCTGGCAGCCACCACATGACTATCTGAAAAAAACCAAAAACCAGTTGCTATGATGGACAAGCCAATAATATTGCTTGAATCAGTGCACTAGCTCATAAAAAAGCGACTTGCTTTCTCAGACAATGTAGAATAGTCTTCAGGGCATATTTCTTTACCTTTGGCTCAGCTTTTCCCCAAGATAGCATCTCAACATAAATGAATTACACTAATTACAATTCACTGGTATATTGGAATCCTATTTTCAATCACAGCTGCACATCCTGGTTTAAGATGAGTACCATTTAGAAGATGAGATGGATAGTATTATTTTGATCACACATGGAGCCTTGTGTACAACAGAGTTGCTCCTTGAAGATTCTTCAGATCTATTTACAGGCACACAAGAACCAGCCTTCTGCCTTAATAAGAGCTGATTTGGCAAACTAGAAGCTATTGCATAAATGTACTTGTGGCATTTTCAAAATATCTATCAGGATATCTAAGCAACATGACCATTGGATTCTGGGAGTTGTGGTGTAGAAGAATAATACTTCCAAGCTCTGCTAAAACCTGACTGGTTAATACTCATTTCCTGTTTTAGTTGCAAATTTGAAATTTGCCAGCATGTTGCAGTGGTTTGAATGCTGGACAAGGATTCTAGGATAGGGATGGAAAGAATATTTGAAAATATTCAAAAAATGGTCAAAAAACAGATTTTTTTCAGTGTTGAGAAACCCTGATGAGAAGAATCATGAACTGAAGAGATTCTTCATAGTTTGGGACTTATTCTGCAGAAAATTCACATGTGGTTGTTTTACACTGAAAATAGCATTTTCTGTGCAGGAAACAGCATTTTCTTCATGTAAAATAATACTTCAATGCAGAACTATTAATTACTGCACAGAAAACTCTGTAATTGGAGGTTTATTCTGTGTAAAATTTGCACATGGTTGATTTGCATAGAAAATAACATTTTCTGATTTCTGCGCAAAACCCCCATGTATGAATTTCAACCAGAATAAGTCCCAAATTGCAAATAGTCTTTGAAAAGTATGTAGTTTTCAAAGACTTTCTCGCAGCAGGAAGAAAATTACTGAAATTACTTGTTGCTACTCTTGAAAAGAAACTTAGTCAAAATTACATCCGTAGTCTGGGAGACTTGGGTTTGAATCCCTGCACTGCCATGAAAACCGACTGGGTGACCACACTTTCCCAACCTCACAGGAAGACAAAGAAAAACCTCCTCTGATTAAATCTTGACAGGAAAACCATAGGATAGGTTTGCCACATGTCAGAGGTAACTTTAAGGCATATAGCAAGAATAACTCTGAGATTTACCTACATACTTTTGCAGCAGATGATCATGATAGGTAAAAGTTTTTACTCATTAGCACACAACTTACTTATTCTTCCAATAATGTAAATGAAGCTCATTGGCCAGCTAAAGGGGGAAAATATTTTTTTGGGGGAAATTTTGTTGAAATCAAAGGCAGACAGTTGGAGAAAGATCCTTTTTTTAAAAAAAAAAAAACCCACTGTGACTGAGGTGAGAAGCTCATGCTAAACTCTATTATATATTTGCCTTGATGATAGACTGTTTTAATAAGTACAAGTTCAGTTTTAGCTTAACCCTTCTCCTTTCTGCAATAATGAAGCACTTTCATTAAAAACAATGTAAGAAATCTGAACATAGTATTATTTTCTTATTAAAGAGGTCACTGTCAGGTTACCTATTGGCTGGAATTTTGAAACTTTCAATACTCACAGCCCTTCCTGTCAAACAAAACAGATGTAATGTGTTGGTAATCCTCAAAGCAGGGATGTGACTCCTGACTTAGAATCATAGAATCATAGAATTGCAGAGTTGGAAGAGACCACGAGGGCCATCCAGTCCAACCCCCCTGCCATGCAGGAAATCTTGATCAAAGCATCCCCGACAGATGGCCATCCAGCCTCTGTTTAAAGACCTCCAAGGAAGGAGACCCCACCACACTCTGAGGGAGTGTGTTCCACTGCCGAACAGCTCTTACTGTCAAAAAGTTCCTCCTCATGTTGAGGTGGAATCTCTGTTCCTGGAGCTTGCACCCATTGCTCTGTGTTCCAGTCTCTGGAGCAGCAGAAAACAAGCCTGCTCCATCCTCAGCGTGACATCCCTTCAAATACTTAAACAGGGCTATCATATCGCCTCTTAACCGTCTTTTTTCCAGGCTAAACATACCCAGCTCCCTAAGTCTCTCCTCATAAGGCATCGTTTCCAGACCTTTCACCTTTTAGTTGCCCTTCTCTGGACACGCTCCAATTTGTCAATGTCCTTTCTGAATTGTGGTGCCCAGAACTGGACACAGTATTCTAAGTGAGGTCTGACCAAGGCAGAATAGAGTGGCACTATTACTTCCCTTGATCTAGACACTATACTTCTATTGATACAGCCCAAAATTGCATTGGCCTTTTTAGCTGCCGCATCACACTGTTGGCTCATGTTCAACTTGTGGTCTACTAGGACTCCTAGATCCCTTTCGCACATAGTCTCATTCAGCCAGGTCTCTCCCATCCTATATTTATGCATTTCATTTTTCCGCCCTAAATGCAGTACTTTACATTTCTCCGTATTGAATTTCATTTTGTTAGCTTTGGCCCAGCTCTCCAGTCTATCCAGGTCATTCTGAATTTTGATCCTGTCCTCTAGGGTATTAGCTACTCCTCCCAATTTGGTGTCATCTGCAAATTTGATAAGTATGCCCCTAATTCCCTCATCTAAGTCATTGATAAAGATGTTGAATAGCACTGGGCCCAGGACAGAACCCTGTGGCACCCCACTGGTCACATCTTTCCAAGACGAAGAGGAGCCACTGCTGAGCACCCTTTGGGTTCGGCCGGTCAACCAATTACAAATCCATTGAACAGTTAACTTGTCTAGCCCACATTCTACAATCCAGCCATCCTTGAGACCCAGTCTTGCCTTTGACCTTTTTCAAATAACCCCACCCCCAAGATACCTTTATTTGACAGCATTCCACCTTTTCTACAAGGTTTTGACCTCTTTCTAAAGAGCTGAAAGACCTCTCCTAGGGTTTAGTTACTGGCAGGAAGAGCTTTTGTTTTATCCTTGTGTGGTAAATTAGCTGAATTTAAAAGTTTTCTACTCAGTGAAAATTGCTATGAGACTGAGCTTGTTTGGTGCTGGCCTTGTACATTTTGGCAGATGATCTCTGTACATTTCTGTAAAATGTGTGGCATTGCAAGATGTGCTAACTGTTGTCTGTTAGTAAAAGTAGTAGCAATCAGTGGGGTTTTTTTTGGTTTTTTTTTTTTTTTTGAGGGGGGAGTATAAATTCTCTAGTCCAGTTTTGCTTGCTATGTGTGTGCTTAAATGTGTGCTTCACAAAAGGAGAAGACACTAGTTTTACCCAGACATTGGAGTTTCATACAGAGTATATTTTACACAAATTGCAGAAACCATGTCCCCCAAAATCCCCAGACATAACAAAATCCAGTCTGGCATCTCAGTGTCATGCTGGAGGAGATCTCTCTCAAAGAGGATGTGGAATCCTTGAGATATTATCCCTTCATGTCAAGAAGGCCAGTCTCAATCATAGAATCTTACCACTGGCAAGATTTCTCCTTATCTCTAGTTCAAAGGACTTTATCACGTCAGCCTGTTTTCTCACAGCAATCACATTAGTGAAGCAAACAGGAATATTTATCTGCAATTGCACGAGTGTGCTGCAAGTCAGAAGGCAAATCATGATCCCTTCTGCAACAGCTCCGTAACCCTCCTTCCAACCTATGTATGCCTAGTCAGCACATGTGTGTCTTTCGATTCTGTTATTTTTATTTTTGCTGTGATTGTGTAATTATGGGAAAATGATAAAAAAAGATTTTTATTTGATCATTTCCTTATAATTATGCAATCACAGCAAAAATAAAAGTTAAAAACCCAAAAGGCATAGAGTACAAACCATCTCAGTTTGCTTGGAAATAGTGAGTGGGATGGGGTGGAGAGGAGGAGACTCACACTACCTCATACCACATGACTGCCATATCATTACTGCAGTGGAATTGCACCAGGGAGTCTAATGGAATATCAGCAGTATTGGGAAAGATAGATTGGTTTTCCCCATCAATGAAAAGATGTGCTACAGAAACAAATGAAATGCAAAACAGCCAACAGGATAGGCATGACGCCATGTGATAGGTTCTGGCCAAATGCACTAATATCCTGTAATTACAAAATACAGCCTCACATGATAAAGTCCAAAGTAACTCTTGGGACGTTTTGTTCAAATATCACAAAATCATAAAAAATCATAGTGTACTGCATTCCAGTAACCACAGAGGTATGGACAGTTCTTCATCAGAAATCAATATTTATTTCATGCTGCTAGTATGGGACTCCCTAAGTGTTCATTAAGCAATACTGATAAATAAGCATAAACAGGATTTTACCCTTAATTTTGAACAATAATGGCTGGTGGGATGGTTTGCTCAGCTAAACTGCGAGCAATGATGGCACATCAATAGAGGATGTGTCTTGCTTTTAGGGTTCCTTGCTAGAGGAAGTGATGGTGATGAGGATTGCCAAAACCACCACCACAAAAGTATGGTTGCTAATTGTGCTCAGCCCAGTATGGGTTTGGTTCCTGACATCAGCAAGAGGGGCCATCCATTCTGTACCTTTGCATTTGCACAATGCTGGAAAATGTGGCATCTCCTACCTCATCAATAACATATTTTTGTAGAATTTTAGAGTAAATAATGACCTTCTACTCTATCACTCTATTTTTAAAAAATCACTACTGTTCTTAAATTTCTCCAACATTTCTAGAACGGTTTACTTAAGTAGGAAACCAAAATTTACCCTGCAATACAACTTTGAATGAAATCTAGTAGTAACTCCGATTTAATTATTTCTCAGATACGAATGAGTATTTTCCTGAATTTTATATGCATATAAGGCCAAGAGCACATAATAGAAGTATTTTTGTGTCTCATTGGTATTAGTGGAAGAGATATAAACAGATGTACTGTATAATTTTCCCAGTGAAACAAAAGAGATTTCAAACATCACTTAATTTTACCAAGATACGTATTGTCTAGGGTTAACATTAGTTTTATCTCTATCTTCTTCAGACTTTAGCATGTGAAAATCTCTTCTGAAGGTTATTTGAAAATTAATCTGAAGCTAATCACTAATCTCTTGGGCCCTATCCAAAGTTAAAAATTTGGGATGCTCCGAATTTTAGTCGAAATCCCATTAAAATGTATAAGACATATGTAGAAGTATTGAACTTTTGTATTCTACATGTGGGCCAGGCCTTGAAAATAAATATTAGCTGAAGTTTGCATTGGCCTACTTTGTATGTTGTCAAGGCTACAGTTCTATGTGTGCTTATGCAAAATCTCACTGAGGCATATTTCTGGGCAACCAGTTATAGGATTGCACTGTTGCAGTAGTCTAATCAAACTCATTGGGACATTCAAGTAAAAATGCATAGAATCAGGCTGCAGAATTCTATGTACACTTACACCGACTCTGTTTTTGCAGCTCAACATGCTTCGGATTAAGATAGAGAGAAACATAGAGAGAAACATAGAATCATAGAGTTGGAAGAGACCTCAAGGGCCATCCAGTCCAACCCCCTGCCATGCAGGAATATACAATCAAATCATTCCCGACAAATGGCCATCCAGCCTCTGTTGAAAAACCTCCAAAGAAGGAGATTCCACCACACTCCCAGGCAGTGTATTCCACTTCCCAAAAGGTCTTACTGTCAGGAGGTTCTTCCAAATGTTTAGATGGAATCTAAACATTTTGTTAGAACACCTTCCATTTTATAGAAATGCTACCATCACAAAAGGGACTGACAGCTACATGGCCTTTATCAATGCAACTGCCTTTTACATGACCAAGGCTACTCTGTCCACATAACTGGGTGTAAGATCAGTGGACCTTACTTCTGAATAGACATGTAAAGATTATGCTGTAAGACTCCACATGCAGAGTTACCAGTCAACAAGTCTCATTGTGCAAAGTGGGGCTTACTTTTGAACAGGCGTAGATGTGGTTATGTTTTTAGAAACACAAGCAAATATTTGTAACATGGAAGAGGCCTGGAGCTAAATTCCAAGTTGACAGGAACATGGAATGGAGAAGATTTTTTCCCTACCCCAGGTACACTATTACACTAAAGTATGACACATTGACACATACAGTAGTCGAGCACTCTCTCCTTGCCCTTCACAAGCCAGTCTACACATCTCTTTTCAATTAGCTCCATAGATGTCACCTGCTGTGAAATAAATATGAGCCACCTCATCTCATCATCATTTAATGCCTTGGACCACACCATAGTGTGGGAGCACAGAGATGTTGTGACAAGGTCCAAAGGGGAATAGCACTTTCTCAGAAATTGAACAGCTCCACTTCCCTTTGTCATTTTAAATGACTGTGTCAAAGTGCTGGCTGGGTACAAGAATGCACTTGTGTGAAACACAAGAAGCTACATCACTTTGATCTTTAAAACTTTTCCTTCCACCTATTTTCCCCCTTCTAGGTGAGGTATAGAACATATTTTTTTATATAAATTCTTTTTCCTAGTACATACCCAGAAGCCATTGGTACTATATACTTTCACTATAGGAAAGACAGCAGTGAAGGGACTATTGCTCCATTACAGAGCACATGCTTTGCATACAGATAATTTTAAGTTCAAGCCCTGGCTTCTCCAGCTAAAAGGATCAGGTAGTAGGTGATGTGAATTTGCCAGAGACCCTGAGGAACTACCACCACTCAGATTAAACAGTTTTAGCCTATGTGGACTAGCAGAGGAAATACCTATATCCTGGGACTGGAGGGAGGCAGAGAATTTCAGTTGAAAAATAGTGATTGAAAAGCTTGGTGTGGATGCCAGGAAGTTAGTCAGAGCCATTAGATATGCTCAAAGCCACAATGATTTCCTGCCATCTGAGATTCTTTTATTTCATATGTGTGTTTCTTAACTTAATAGTTGTAGGTTGCAATGAGGGAGAGTGAGGGAAACGTTTTCTTATTTGAAGAAATATATCACTCTGTGTGAGCCCTGTAAAGCTTTAAGATCATCTGAAGAAGCCTTTCTCTCTGTCCAACCACCTTTTCGGGCTTGTCTGGTGCAAACAAGGGAGAGGTCCTTCTTGGTGGCTGCTCCCAGAGTTTGGACCCATCTCCCTAGAGAGGCCAGGATAGCTCCATCCTTGCTCTCCATGTGGCGGCAGGTTAAAACATTTTTGTGCTGCCAGGTTTTTACCAACTGACAACTCTCACCCCAGGTGGCATCAGAAACACACAGTGGCTTCCTGCCATGTAGAATCCCAAGTCTGTCATCCCAGAAGTATCACCAGCAGGCAGGCTAGGTGAGGGTTTCCATATACTGCAGGTGGACAGGGTAATTAGATCACATCAGTTGGCAGGTGGGTTGACAGAAGCTTGGACCTGGACCCATTGTCATCTGCTGGCTTCCTCAGACTCAGTAACCAGCAGCTTCAGTGTTAACAGGAAGCTTTATTGCTACAGAAATCTAAAAAATGAACCATACAAAATAGTTGCTTCAAATGAAAACTATTTGTAAAGCAGTACAATAAAAAGTATTTACAATCTACAAAATCTGATGGACTATACAGTCATTGGCTATCTATCATTGCTATTCCCCTTTCTCACCACGACTGGGCACCACCTACCATTCCCACAGCCCTCTGCAGGTGCAAGACCACTCATCCAATTTCCCAGACACATACCATACAGGTCTCCCTGCAGAACACAGGCTTGTTACAAGCACAGAAAAATGCAAGCATCAAACACAAGCAGAGAAACAGAAACACACTTTGTTACAATGATTTTTGGAAGGAGAAGGTTCAGGACCGATCCTGATACCCAAGCCTCTTAGGCCATAGTCAATGAAGTTCGGGCCTGTTTCATCCCAAGGAATGTAGTCATTGTGTCATTGCTAATTGATTTGGAAAGAAATGCATTTTTGTGCAGAATCAGTCAAAAACCATGAATAGTCTTCAAACAGTGCAGTTTCCAGAGTTTCTTGCAGCAGGAAATTGCTCAAACCCTTCATTGCTTTCTTTGAAAATAAAATTTCTGAAAAATTACTATTACTTAGTTCCCATACTCTTTATGAATTGCTTATTGATTAGTCTTGCTGACTTACCATATTGCTTCAGACATCTTATTCTAATTTTGAGAGGACTCAAGTAGTTGCTGATTTGGTTTACATCCTAGTTTCAGGTATTGGTGCTTATCTTTTAATCTCCAAGTGTCTTAGGATCTAAAGACATAAAGGAGCCATGCCTGCAACATCTCAGCCCTTGTGGTACACTTGGGAAAAGATCCTGGCAGGGGGAGCAGTTTTTTCTACCCTGCCCTCTATAATCTCTTATCCTAACCTCAGACTTACCCTCCACCAGGATGATGTAGGACCTCAGGCTTTGGCATCTATTTATTTAATTTATCCCTTGCCTTCCTGCTAGTGCAGGACCCAAGATGGTTTACAACATAAAGTTGAACAAAATGCACCTCACCAAATATAATCAATTATAACAGTGAAAAACAACTAAAAACTATTACATATCCTATCATATTAAAACCAAGAACTGAAATAAAACCATTTAAAAACATTTAAAAAGAGAACAAGAAAGAGAAAGGAAATGCACCATTTCATAGCAAAAGGCCCTGCTACAGCAGCCAGTTAATGGCCCAAAACCTGTCTGAATTAAATAAATAAATAAGACCTACTTGTATGTGTGCTCTGCTTGTGGAAACTGCATGCACCAAAAAGCCAAGAATCAAAGTAGGGACTGAGGAGAGAATTAGTAGGGGTACTTGGTACCATTGTGCCATTTGGAGCAAGGAGCAAAGTAGTCCAAGCCATCCACAAGCCTTCTTATGGGACTCACCAGAAGCAATGTGGGGAGGAGCATTCATAGGACTGGAAATGAGCCTTCAGCAAGATCCAGAAGCAAGACCCTAGACCCTATATGAAAAAGACCAAGTGTGTTTCTAGACCCTATATGAAAAAGACCAAGTGTGTTTGTGTGCTAAAGGAGAAAAGTCAGAAAGTGATCACAAGGCCTAAATGAGGAAGAGCCTTGTTGAAGAAAATAGTTTGCTTAGAGGTAGATGTCCCCTTCAGTGCTGTAGGTAAAGGCTATGTGGGATAAAAGACTTAGCTGGAATACTTGCAAGTGCTGTGGCTGCTAATATAAATATTATTTCCTGTGTGGAAAATGATGTTTTCAGCACAAAACAGCCACCTTCAAATTTTGCACAGAATAAGTCCTGAACTACGAAGATTCTGGTCAGTCCAGGATGCTTCTCATCAGGATTTCTTGACATTTGAAACACAAAGGTGTTTGTGGGGGTTTTTTTTTGGGGGGGGGGTTACTTCAATTACTTTTCAAATATTCTTTTCCCCCAAATATTCCATCCTTACTGATAGCATGAATGCTGAATTTTACACATCATTTGGACCCATTTATTCAGCTTGGCCTATTTCAAAATCAGCTGACCCTGAAGCAGTTCCACCTTGTTTCACAACTCTTGCCAGCTCTGCCTCTGTGAGATCACATGATTTTCCACTTTGACATCACATGCACCTGCGCTCTGGAGTTAGGTTTTGGCCCTGAGGCAGAGAATGGGGTTCTACTGATCAGGCAAACCTAATTATGTAGTTTGGTAGTTCCTTATCTTTGGAATGCCTCTAGATAGAATGATGACAAATGGAACTTAAATTACTCTTTGCAAATTTCCAACTAGTAGATCAAGACTGTTCTATTTGTGGCAATTTTAAGGGTCATGTTATCTCTGAATGTATATACCCTACAAAGTTTGACACTACTTTCACAATCATGACTTCATCATACAGAATCCTGGCATTTGTATTTTGGTGAAATACTAACAATTCTCTCCTATAAAGCTCTAGAACACTTTTCTGAACTTCAGTGCCAGAACTCTTGTTTTTGTGTGCCTTCAAGTCATTGCCACCTTATGGCAATCCTACGGTGAACCTATCATGGGCTTTTCTTGGCAAAATTTGTTCAAAGGGGGTTTGCCTTTGCCTTTTTCTAAGGCTGAGAGAATGCTATTTGCCCAAGATCACCTAGTGGATTTCCATGGCCAAGCAGGGATTCAAACCCTGGTCTCCAGAACTGTAGTTCCAACATTCAAACCACTGCACCACATTGGGTGGCTGAACTCGGTACCAAACTACAAACTGTAATTCTACAGGATGGAGTCATGACACTTAGGACTTTATCAGATGTGGCAAATATGGAGTTATAACAATGCCTAATGATCATGAAAGGGTGTGCATATCAAATGATGGCATCCTTTCACAATCATGTACTGTCAATAAGGCGTACTTTTTCTTGACTGGCCAAGCAGTCAATAGCTCTCTCATTCCCTTTTGTTGCCAGCATCACTGGCATTTGAATCCTCACACCATTGTGCTCAGTGAATACAGCATCAATTGTCAGAACACTTGTGGGTTAGATCATGACAGCCAGGTAGGGGATGCTTTTTTTTTTTTTAACCTCCCTGGTTTACTTGTAATATTTAAAGCGTGTTTATGGGCTTGTGTGTATGTTTTGTGTGTTTCTTTTTCTTTATCTTTTGAATTTGCCGTGTTTGCGTCTTCTCGCAAGAATCAGTGAGATCTGAAACCAGGAAGTGAGCGGAGCTCCATTCACTCTCAGTTAGTGCCTGGGCTGCCTCTTTAAGGTAAAGTCTGGTGGGTGGGTGTCTTTTGCTGGCATAAAAAATATGATGGCAAAAGAACATTAATGGAGAGCGGTCTGATAAAGTCTTTAATCTGGTATAACTATACAGTATATATTCACTCTTAATCTACTCATAGGTTTTTATTCTTTTGCTATATATTTTTTAAACTGAAATTGCTATGAGGATTTTTTTTAATGTAAATGCATTTTTCTTTCTGTTTTTTAAAATCTATTATGCACCACTCTGGCATCCATTATTTGATTTAGAAATCTTTTTGGTAAATAAATAATGTTTCCAATAATCAAGGACTAATTCTTACATAGGCATACATTACTTCATTCCTCTATGCTGCATTACATTGTACTTAATGGTTGGTAGCTAACTGTTTATCTACTAAAATCCATTATGTGAGGCAATGCAAAAGGTGTGTTCATAATGCTAGAACTGAAATGGTTCATTCACATGTATCAGATATCTCTTAATGGCTGCAGTCCACAAATGATGAAAGTGCATATAGATGTGGCCCAAGAAAAAGATGTAGCTACTCTGATGCTTTTATTTCACAGATGCCACCTCCAAAACGATTTTTAAAAAGAACATTCTATGTTACTATGTATCCTTCCCCAATCAAACAAATGTCAGAGTAACACATAAAATGGCACATCCAACAATTGTTAGCAAAAAGGATAAAAACAATATCATGTTTGGAAGTAAAAGTTTCAAGTGAACTTAAAGATTGTGTTGAAATTATATACATTCATTCTTCTTAATCAGCATGACAGATATGTGGTATGGCTGGCATTTGACAGCTGACTTTTCTAGTTTTGTTGAACATGAAGGTGAAGGCCAAGCAATTTTAACTGCTTAAAAATAATGATTACAATTAGGGCTAAAGCACACTGCTTGGTAGAACTGTGTGATTAGATCATTATTCATGATCAAAGTTCTTATTTTGAAATCCAAATGGAGCCTGTGGCCTTTTTGACTTGTCAGTTGCTTATGCATTTGATGGCTGTGATTTCTTCATTAGCCTTCTACTTAGAGTGAGAAGTTAACACTAACATTAAGGTAGTTTAGTTTACTTATGAGTGCATTCAGGGCTCATAGAAAATGACTCCTCCACCCTAGCATGAACTCTGTTTGAATTACAGTTGATACTTTATTTGGTTTCAAACTGGGTATAAAATGGAAGTGGGGAGGAGTTAACAATTTAAAGTGAGTTTTTCATAATAATTTAACAAAAAAATCATATTCACCATATAAAGAATTTGAGGGGTTTTTTTTTAATGAATATGAGAGAAATAAAAACTGTCAAGAGTTTTTCATCCAGATATGGGGCTTTCATGGGTGGAGAAAGTTCTGGCTATGGGTGCATGTAGCTCCCAAGGTTATTTGTGGTCTCCAAGGACCCCCATCTGTCAAGTTTGGAGGGTCCCCCCCAAAAAATGTCCCTATTTACTTCCTAGGGACCATGAAAGGAGTATTTCATGGTTTTGCCCCACAGGCTGTTTTAGACCTAGAAAAGGCCTTTTTATAATTGGGAAGTAAACCAGACATGACTTTAAACTTACTTTCTGATTTTTTAAAGCCTGAAACAGCCAGAGGATTACAAACATGGCAAAATTGCCCCACATGTCCACTAGAACTTGTGGGGGCATGTTGAGTTTTTTTTTTAAAAAAAAAAGCAAATAATAATAATAATAATAGCAATTTGGAGCATAGGGGGTGTGGCAGAGGAATTGAATCCCTCTGAGGTGCAGGGAATCCCCAGACCTCAGGTATTCTTAGTTTAATTCTTAAAGTCTGGGTTTGGAACCCTGTGTATTTAGCCATGTTAGTCCTGAATTCAGATTGCAACCTTTTTTCCCCCTAACAGTATTCTCAACAATAACACGTATATAACAGGCAGTTTATCTTGTAGTTTTGCAACACATCTCTACTATGGTAATCTTTAATCCTATTAAGGGTGTACATATTTTTTGGGAAAAAAACATATTCAAGAATTATAAACTGTTAAGGTTGGAATACATTTTTGGGGACATACTGCATATACTCAGAATAGTTGTATCTACTGAATTTATCCAATGTGGGAGGATTTCATTTCAGTTTGTTTTAGAAGAATTTATCAAAATTCACTCATTTCTATATATCTGGGATTAAAAAAAAGTAGCTTTAACAACCAAATGCAAAATTGGAAAGAAGCAATATTGGCAGATTTTCCCATCCTTAATGGACGTTCGGCAGCAACAATAATGAGATATTGATTTAGATAACAAAATGATCACATTTCAGGTCTCTGCTTCATGTGGAAGTACGTAATCCAGCAAATGACTCTTAACATTCTTCATTTATTTCTGTATACATTTTAAATATGCACATATCTATAGAGAAGAAAATTCTATAGATAATCTCCACACAATGTTTATAGCCAATTGTGTGAAGGGGGTTGAAAGAAGGCTATGTTCTAACCTCTCCAAAAGAAGCAATCGTAAGACCTTTGTTGAAAAAACCTTCATTGCACCCCACCTCCCTAGGTAACTATCGGCCAGTCTCTAATCTCCCTTTTCTAGGTGAGGTCCTAGATTGAGTGGTGGCAACACAACTCCAGGTTTTCTTGGATGAAATGGATTACCTGGATCCTGGGACAGAAACAGCCTTGGTCACCTTGGAGGATGACCAAAAATGGGAGTTGGACAGAGGGAATGAGTCCCTATTGGTCCTCCTGGATCTTTCAGTGGCATTTGATAACATTGACCATGGTATCCTTGTGGGTCATCAGGCTGAATTTGTAAGACCTGAGCAGGGCTGTTGATAATAGGGTGACTTGGAGATCTCTCATTCATAGGGCCACATTAAGGACTTTATCATAAGGATGCCACATAACTGTGAAACAGTGTGCGGATCAGATGACGTCACCCTTTCGTGGTTAAAACCAGCCAAAATTGTGTACTTTTTAATTGATGGCTTAAGCCGTCAATAGATCTCCCTGCCGCTTTTTTTGCTGGCATTGCCAGCATGCGATACCTCGGGCCATTTAAATCTTGGACTTACCTTGACAATGGTTGGATCAGCATGAACACTTCTGGGTCAGATCAGGACATCCAGGTAAGTGATGAACTTTTTTTTATACTCCCTGGATTACTTGGAGGTTTTTTAGTGTGTTTAGGGGCTTAGTTAAACTTTTTGATGTTTGATTTTATTTTTATTTTTGAATTTCCTACACAATTTCAAAAGAGGAAGTGACTAGAGCTCCATTCACTTCCTCTCTATTGATGGAGGAGCATTTGCTGGGAAAGGAAGAAAGTGTGGGGTAGAACATTCTTTTGCTGGCATTTTTTTTTAATGCCGGCAAAAGAATGTTATCAGGGGACATCTTATAAAGTCCTATGTCAAAGTCAACTTGATGGCAATTAACAACAAAAACATGTTTTCAAATGTATTTCCTTTCCTTTCATTGACACAAAGCATGGAAAGTCACTTTTTTGTTTTGCAACTATGGGAATTTTGTCATCCAAAAACAATAACTTTTCCAGAACACATTACAGACCTCAAAATGTGCAGCTGTCTGCACAAACGTATGTCTATCTGTCCTTCAGGTCATTGCATCTGATTCTGTGTGCAGAACTAGGCAAAAAAATGGGAACAGAGTAAATTTCTCACATGTTCTCTTAGGTATTATGCTATTTATTGATTGAATTGTTTGGATTCAAATCATTTATATCTTGACTTTCTCCCATTTGGAGATGCAAGGTTGTCTTAAAACAAGAACAAGTTCCAATAAGAACACAACCAAATATTTATTTTATTTATTTCATTTGCATGTCACCTTTCTCCTGGAGTTGGATTCAAGGTGGCTTGCATAAGGAAACAATTAAAAATCTAACAATAAAAAAATTAAAACAATTTAAAACCATCACATTAAAACAGTATAAAATCATTTAGAAGGCATTCAAAAGTTAAACAAAAAGTAAAGCATACCTTAATAAGAAACCTTCCTGTGAGCGATTACATAGTAAAAGCCTGCTTAAACAAAAACCTCTTGGCCTGCAAATGGAAAGAGAGCAAGGAGGAAGCCAGCCTAGCCTTACACAACAGGGAATTCCAGTGGGTGGGAGCAGCCACTGAGAAGGCTCTCTCTCCCTCACCAAACAAGCCTGAGATGGTGGTGGGACCAAGAGAAAGACCTCCCCTGTGGAGCTTAAGACTCTGGAAGGTTCTTATACAAAATAAACTTATAAAACACATATTAAACCAATTATACTATTAAAACACCAATGAAGACAGTTTAAGAATAAATGAGAAATATTTATTTTTAAAATTATTTTTATTTAAAACAACATTTACTAAAAAAAGACAACCACACAAAAAAGATCTCATATGGAAATCACATACAAAAAACAAAAAACAAAGACATAAACAACTTAAAAAGACAATACAATAGTAACAAATTATCCATAAATGTGTTAATACTTCCTTTCAACAGGTTTTGAACTTGTTTCTTGTCCTCTTTACTGTCCTTTCCTAATTGCAACTCAAATTCCTCAACATATATTACTATTCACATTGTCATATTATTTAACTCCTTAATTGTTACCGCACAATTTTATATCAGTTATGAAAGCCTTTGTTCACTCTGAATTCATAATTTCTTCTACTCATAACCATTCTAACAATGCTGTTTATCAGCTCCTCTATGTAATCTTTTTGATCTATTTTCTCTATTTTCCACCTTTTATCTCATCATATATTAATCCATTAACCAAGTGATTACATTATTACTCCATTCAGTTTTCCAAAAATCTATCAGTTTCTCCCAATCCTGCCTAAACTTGTTTGGTGATCTGTTTTAATCCAGCAAGTACATTTTTCCATCTGAGCTATCTCTAATAGCTTTATCATCCATTCTTCTGAATTTGGAATTTCTTTTTGCTTCCAATGTCTGTGAATGAGAAATATCAAAAAGTTCGACACACCCATCTTAAAATGTCAGATCGTCTATGTTATATTTTCTGAATGGAGATGTCTTTCCCTGACAGTGAAAGGACAATGGGAGAGAAAATATTAGAAAAGGGAATGCTCTAGCTATCTAGGCAATAATGCTGTATGCTGTTGTCATTAAGTGCACACTTCTAGAAAATGGATTTTTTAATTGTATCACAAATGTCTGTGAATTAGAAACACTGCCCCCACTGTGAAGCAGTGTCCTGAATCTCCACATGCAACTACTAGTTAAGTTAGTCCCTAATCCAACAAACTGTTAAATCCATAAGGTAGTTTGAAATGAATGCTAGGAGCCATTGCTTCTTTGCACTTGAAACACCTCTTGAATGTTGTAGAAATAAGATATAAATTAGTTTTATTACACAGTGATGTTAAAATCAATAAGGAATTTTGGAGGCTTTAATTGCAGTTTATATATTCTGGCATTGTTCAACATCCCTTTTACTGTGGTACTCACAGATAAGCTGTGGATTTCGCTGAAGTAGTGCAGTGAGATTAGAATGTCTTTAACTTCCAATTGCTCTTTCATTCATTCCATGCTTGCCTTATATTATTGGCATCATCTACAGCATTGTAATACCCCCTGCATTTTGTCATGACATTTGTCTCAGAATTCAAAGAAAGCGAATCTGCCTTTGCTGGAACATCGCTTTGGCAAAACAGTCTCAGGAGGTTAGCCCAAGCAAGAAAAATTTGCTGATTATGATTTGTTTATACAGCACCATCATGTCTTCTTAGAAGAGTATCAGGGGGGAAAAGGAAGGAAGGAAGGAAGGAAGGAAGGAAGGAAGGAAGGAAGGAAGCTACCTGTTCCATTGCAATATACAGTTTTCAGTATTGGAGACAAAAAAGGAGAGATTTTTTTTTTATTTACTTATTTACGTACTTATATCCCACCTTTCCCCAGCACAGAATCCAAGGTGGGATTCTCCCCACACAGGATCCATTTAAAAAGGGGAGGATACAGGATAACAATGTGAGCTAATGCTATTTGACTTACTTTGCTATTATTTTCCTTAGGGCAGAGATCGGACCTCGGATGTAGCTAGCTACTTGTATTACTGTTGTCTATTTTCGTGGGGTTAGGGGTGTGAGACCCCCACAAAAGTGAAAAAACAGCAAATAAAAATAGGCCTCCCAGGCCTCCTCCACCCCCACCCCCACCTTTGCTCGCCCTGTCACTGCCACCATGCAGCCGCTGCTGCTGCCACCCCCATCATTCCCCCGCCACTGAGCCCTTGGAGGCTTTGTGGCTCAGCAGCTCAGCAGCAGTTCCCTTGGTGAATGCCCAGTTTTCCTCAGCCTTTGTCCTCCCCACACAAGAAATGAAAGCCAAGGAAAGCTGGGCATTCACTGAGGAAACCGTTGGCGAAAAGCCAGCGTCCGAGTAACCCACCCACCTTTGGCTTTCCGACGAGGCTTTGCTTGGTCTCCTCCAGCTTTTCACCCCACAGGGATCCTTCCCTGTGGGGCAAAAATCTGAAGGAGACTAAGTAACCCACCCCTTTCAGCTTTCCGGTCAGGCTTTGCTCGGTCTCCTCCAGTTTTTCACCCTACAGGGATCCTCCCCTGTGGGGCAAAAAACCAGAGGATACCAAGTAAACCACCACCCAAGACCCATTTGGATTTCCAGCCAGGCTTTGCTCAGTCTCCACCCTCCCACACACAGGGAATGAAAGCCGAATCTGAATCACACCAGATTCAGAGCTGTGCATATCTTTAGTTCAGTAGTTCTTTTCTTTGGTGTGTTAGGCCAAATTCTCATGGGCCTTCCTGATCCTTCTAGCCCCTGTTCCAAACAACAGTCACAAGCCCCCCTCTTAGAGCCCATATTGGAGCCATTATCAACACAAATGTTCAACACATGTGCCTAGATTAAAACAACTACAATCCACCAAACAAAGCAACATCAAAATAACACAATATGCTTCTGGTGCTTGGGATGATGGCCATGATGTTTGTAAAGACAAAAATAAGACATTGGCTTTAGGACTGAAATCCCAGACTTGAACAGAGCCAGCTCAGATATTTATACTTGTAATATGTTTATCTCATCTTTCAATTTCTGTATATTACAAATATACAATATTTTAAGATAGTAACAAAGCAATTTGAAAGTGTGCTCACAATAACAAATTAAAATTCCAGTCACCATAGCAATAAATCAAGCACTAAAAACTATTTAAAAACCATTATATGCATGGGAAAATAAGACATTCTTTATCTGTCAGCTAATGGGTAGTCCATTTGGCACAAGGTGAGCAGACAGGCAATGAGATTTCCATAATGGAGATATGATCACCAACAAAACCCTATCTCAACTAGCCACCCCCCCACACACACACACACTACTTCAGAAAACAGGGGTAACCAGCATAGAGCTCCCTAGATGATTTCAATATTCAGACTGGTTTGTATGGGAATAACTGATCTTTTAGATAATGTGTTTCTAAACTGTCTTAAGCAAGCTGTGCTATGCATTGTGTAAGAAGCCTATCAACAAGGAAATATGCTTCCAGAATAATAATAAAATTAAAAACTCACCAATAATTGACTTCTGTAAGGATAAAACTGTCCTGTATACTGTGATCAGTATTTTCACTAACCAGAGATGGAAATATATGGTCCTCCAGATGTTGAATTATAGCTTGAATTATATAATGTTCTATGGGCTAGAATTCATTAGGGTTTCCATTCATGATAGCTGTGACGCACTCACCCTCCTTCAGTGAAATGTAGATTCCCAGTGGATACGATTGGTAAGCTTAGCCTAGTTTCAGAGAGAGCATTAGTACACCAACTCTCTATTATAGCAGGGTGTGCGTGGAACAAATAACAATCAAAATGTTCTATGCTGATTTATTTCAGGACCTGCAGCTAGACTAGTTTCCCACAAATTGAATAATTTTATGCTAGAATAACTTGATGCAAGTGAAGCTCATTCCTCCATAAAAGGGCTGAGTACTAAAAGGCTTACCTCTCAGAGATGAAATACTAAAGGGCTGAGAGGTATGGAGAACTAAAAGGCTTACCTCTCAGAGAAGAAATGCACCAGAAAGAAGTGAAAGATATTCACTTCAAAATGTACTTAACAGAAAATCCCAGAATTAGAAGGATGTGATAATCTAAATCTAATCTAAGCACACACATACATACATTACATTTCTAGTAATTATATATTGAATTACATTGGTCACAGGGAAAATGTCAGGATTGGTCCCAAACGTGACCTTTTCCTGCCAAGTTCAGTTCTGTTGTGCCACTTTGTGACTAACTGTGTTTGCATTCATTTGTACTTGCTAATGAGTATGTAGTCTAAGTGGGGAAAAGGAGTATGTGCTCTCTTTCTGGCTGTAATTGTTTGATGAATCCAGCACCTGGCCTCAGCTATGGGAAAAGTGGGTTGAGCCCAGGTCTGGTGGGAACTGAGAGTGGGAATGATGGATAACCCGCCACATTTTGTAGATTGTAGAATGCTTTTAGTTTACTGTTTGTTAGTTAGTTAGGTTTCATTCTGAACAATGAACTTGTAGATTTAGCTCTTTGGATTACTGTGCCAATAAAGTCATCTGTTTTTAAACTCAGAAACTTCTGGTCACTGAGTCTGAAGAAGCCAGTACATGACAGCAAAAATCACATTGATTAATTTAGATGCCAATGTCTGTTTTATTATTGCTGAAGTCAGATGCTATTTGTAGATCTTCTTTTCTAAGGGCTGGGCCTATCACGGTAAAATAAACATTTCTGGATGTCAATTGATATGTGTTTTAGTCCCTGACTTCTCACTGTATTTGATAAGATGAATCTCAATTAACTTAGAGGAAAACAAAAACAATTTGCTATTTATATATATCCTACCTATCATGGGTCACCTTTACATCTGATTATGAGGAAATTCTATTTTTTCATCTTTCTGGACCATCTGGACAGTTATGCTTATCATCTTAGTTTCCAGTTATTCAATTTTACCAGCAAAAATCCCCCTTTCCTAGTACTTTTTTCCTGCTAAATCATTTGTCATGAAAACAGTAATTTAATTTACATTATTCACTGGCTGCTTTTCCACAGTGAACTGTGCTCAAAACAGTTCACAGTGGCCTTGTTCAGACATGGTTTGAATATGTAAAAGGGGTAAGAAGAGGGTGACCCCACACACCCAGATCCCACATATTTAGTGTAATGTCTGTTGTGGAGAGAAACATGTATGCAAATAAAAGGTATACTTTAAAAAACCTTCTATTTTCTAACCTTTATACACTGTCCAGGAAGTAATGTTCTCTGCGTCTCTTACCAATTGTAAAGTTGCTGAAATACAACCAGTGTGTGTGTGTGTGTTGAAAATAAATACATATAAAATGTATTTAAACAGAGGCTAGATGGCCATCAGTTGGGAATGATTTCATTGTGTATTCCTGCATGGCAGGGGGTTGGACTGGATGGCCCTTGAGTTCTCCTCCAACTCTATAATTCTATGATTCTATGAAAAGGAAGGAAAATATGCCTTCCTTTTGCTCCCATCCCAGCCTGTATGTGTGGCACCTAACCAGTGATTCTTGCTCTGAATATAGGCATGTAGCAAGTGGGCAAGAATGTCCCTGTTGTCATGTGTAAAATGTTGGAGAGCAAGCGTAGTTATTTTTCTTCCACCTGCTCACTCTGCTTATCTCTGATGCATGCATTTTTGAACATCACAAAATTAAATGTTATCAGCATCAGTGTTCAAGTTTGTAAAGTGAGTGACATTTATCTTTCCATTCTGCCCCGCTCTTTTGTCTGGAAAATAGGACACTTTCAGGACTGTAGATAAGAGGGGTGATGTTAGAAAATGCTTAGCTTTTGTAGTGGCATAGGAAAGATAAGACTTATTAAATGTCTCTGAACCCAAAGCCTGTCATTAGTCTTAGCATAGAATTTAAGTGGAAAAACAGCAAAAATATAAAGTACATTTGAATGAAATGTTTATAGATGGGGATAGGAAGCACTTGCATTGTACAATTCCTGTTCCACATGTTTTCCCTCAACTGGGACTAATGCTTCTACCAGGAAAGAGGAAATGCAAAGATTCTATTTAAGATGAGGTGAAGAAGCAGCAAAACAGCAAAATTCATTCCATTAATATGCAATTTCCAAGTCTAAAACTGAAAGGAGTGAATTGAATCCAATGTGTGCTTCTCTTGCCCCCTCCACCTGTATCAGTGTAATGTCTGCAATTGCTATCAGAACTACCTATAACACATTTCTTGGAAGTTACACCCTCTTCTTGAATCAATGAAATAGAGGGAATTTTGTGATAAAAAGGCATTTGGTCCACATGTTTTACAGTGAACCTCAATGTGACCCTTATTCAAGTGTTGTTTGAACTAGGAACCGAGAATTAAGTTCACATTTTAATTTGAACATTGTTAAGTTCACATTTTAATTTGAACTGACTGAATTTGCATTTCTCAAGGGGATACACAGATCAGGATGCACATATCCTTGTAGTTTTGCATTTCTATAAATATTGTAACACTGCTCTCTAATCAAATAATATGTGAAAACACAGAGACATTATGGAAAATGTCATCCAAAATGTGTATGCTAGGGAAAGTAGCATGAAAAGGTATATCCTAGGACCAAATGCTCACAAAGATGCCTCTATATTAGGGAGTGATGTTAGAAAATGTTATATTAAGCAGGAGTGCGTATTAAATGAATACAAATTTATGTGTACATAAATAACCATGTAATGTTTTTTGCAGTTAGGGAAAAATGGCAAACTTATATAGAAACAAAATAGACTTGTGTTTGAAAAGTAATGCAAACAATATAGAAAATGAAACAGATGAAGCCATCCCTCTCTAACCTGAACCTCTGGAACATGGGTGATCAACAATGCCCCCACCCAAATGTTTTGAGGCTATAAATCCCATCAGCCCAGCCAGCATAGCCAATGGTGAAAGATTACTGACATTCCAATCCAAAAACAGCTGGAGCGGCTACAGTTTCTATAAAGGAAATATTTGAATCACAAATTGTAGCCCATTCTGATTACTGTACCCTGACTCGAGCTTCAATATTCCCATGTCAAGCTGAAATATATGAAGAGACAGTCTAAGGACTTTTTCAGACAATGTAAAAATAACGGAAGCAGCATCGCCAGGTTGCGACGCTGCAGCGCTAGAGGGTGTCAGTTTCGTACGACGCTCCTTCCCAGTGGTACTGTTGCAGTACCGCTGGGATATTTGACCATGATATTTTTGCTTTCTACCGTCATATTTTACTCACGATCGCTGGCGACTCTGCTTCCGTTATTTTTACATTGTCCGAAAAATTTCTAAGTTTCATTACATGAATGAACTGATTGTTCTCTGTGCTCAAGGAGCCTGAACTATCAGGGTTCCTGATCCTAGTGAGCTTCCTAAATGCATTCATCAAAATGCACAAAATGCACAAAGAATCCCTCTTTGGGTTGTCCAATTGGATGCAGTAAGATCAAGGAGAAGCCAACACATTCCAAGATGTTGGGGATATGATAAGCTGCCCGACTCTTTTCCCCTTCCACGTTTTCAGACTATAATTCCTTAACAGGGCTATAGCAACTAATATGTTCTGGGATTTAAATCCCTGAATTCTGGGATTTAAAAAAAAGAAAGAAATGGGCATGTGGGGAACAGAAAAGGACTGGTTTGCTTCAAGCTTCACCACCTTGTTGACATGCCATATTGTTCGGTGGCTAAAAGATTCTATACTGTACAGATGTTGACATTTATTCCTGTAACTTTATATTTGTTCATTCAATGTAATTGCATACCATTACATATTGAAAGCAATAATGATGATGATGATGATGTGGATGTGTTATTTATATAGCTCCATCACCGTACATGGAGCTTTAAAAGTAAAAGAACAACAAAACAGTCACCTGCCCTCAGGCTTACAATCTAATTAAGACATGACACAAAAGGAAAAAGGGATGGCAGTGTGGGACAGGATTAAGCTCAGCAGATACTGCCTCTTCTTTTCTCCTTCTGAGGCCACAGCAGTGGCAAGTGGAATGGATGGAGGGCCTTTCATCTGCTTCTGGGTCTAAGCATGATGGAACTGCATCGACTTCTTCTTCTCTCCCTCTGAGGCCAGAGCAGTGGCAGTTTGGATGGAGGAAGGGCCTTTCATCTGCTTCTGGGCCTAAGCATGAGTAAAGTGTACTGCTTCTTCTTCTCTCCTTCCAATTTACAAAGTTTTATGAAGATGGAAAACTGCTCTATTTCATTTCCATTGCACTTCTCAGGTTTCCACTAGGGAGAGTATCAGACAGGGATAAAATAAAAGTGTCCCTATCTCACTACATTCTCTCCTGCCCTCCTCCCGTCCCTGTAACAATATAAAAAGAAAAATTTTCAGACCTACCTTTAGTGCAATCCTCCCTCCTCTTTGGCAGCCCGGGACTGAATGCAGATTGAATGGAGTTACATTCACTTCCTGAAATGGAAATCCTGGCCGTTCTTGTGAGAGGACAATTGCGCAGGAAATTCAAAAAGAAAAAGAAAAATAAGGGTTAAAAAGTTAAACTAAGCACAAAAACACACTTTAAAAAATACAAATAACCTGGGGAGGGTACAAAAAAGTGTGTCACTTACCTCGATCTCTCGATCGCACCCGGAGTGTTTGGCACAGACCTCCCAGTGACGGTGGCATCACGCCAGCATAATGGGGCAGCTTTACACTCACCCATTGTTCTCTCATAGAAACAGAATGGGCAACCTATTCACAGCTGAAACCATGAATAAAAAGGAGCACTGTGGGGATGGAAGCAGCACAGGAGCATAACGGGATGGGAACATCATCATCTGATATTCAAGCCCCTTCTCAATCTCCTGGTGTTCGTGTAATGCCATATTTAGGTCATCTGATAATTTCGTAGGATTCTTTCTGTCCAAAGTGCAAAACTTTTTAAAGAAAATTCTGTACAGAATTTTAGCACACATTTTCCCTAAATCAGATATTTTCCTGCAGCTTTTTCAAAGAGTTCATTTTGTTGCATGTCACTTCATCCCAAAAGGCTAGGTTGGTGTGTATCTGTGATTGGGCATCATGTAGCAGCACCCCAGTGGTGGAACTGTCTCCTTTGGAAGTCAGACTGGCACCATCTTTTTGAGTTCTTGGTGGGCAGTTAAGAATGTTTTGTTTTATATGTCTATCCATCATTAAAACCAGGGATAACTGCTTTGGCTGTTTTATGTCTCTGTGGTTTTAAAACTATGTTTTAAAGAAGTTGTTTTAGTTAATTTAAAAAAATCTTTTCTGTGTCTAGTGTTTTATGTTTTTATCTGTTGTACATTAGATATGTTTTTATCTGTTGTACATCACTTTGAGGCCCTGGCTAAGATAAATACTTCAGGTAAATAAGAAATAATTTTACAGATTATTCCCCATTGATTAAATAATATTTGCACATTTCCCCCCAACTTTGTATATTTTTAATTGTGCACATCCATTTATGCATAATCTGTAACATAAAAATAAAATAATTTAGTTGTCTTAGGACTCTGACAGACAAGCCTCTATCAACGTTCTTTTGCCAGCATATTTTGTACCTTTTATTGCTAGCAAAAGAGCCCTTTTTATCAGACCTACCGTTTAATCTGTAAATAGGCAACCATAGCATTGACAAGAGAGTGAATGGAGCTCTATTCACTTCCATGCTTGTGATCTCGCAGATTCTCATGGAAAGATGTGAGCATGGTAAATTTTAAAAAATAAAGAAAAAGAAACACAGAAAATGCATGCACAAGCACAAAAACACACTTTACAACTTAAAAGTGAACCAGGAGGTTCATAAAAAGAGCATTCCCTACCTATCTGTCATGATCTCACCCGGAAGTGTTCTGTCATTAATTCTGTATTCCCATGAGCACAATGGCGTGAGGTTTCAAGCACTGGCAATACCAGCAAAAAAGTGCCATGGGAGATCTATTGACAGCTTGGCCCATCAATAAAATAGAACGGCTTTTTGACTTGACATTATCATGAAAGGATGACATCAGCTGATATGTGCAGCCTTTCACGTTAATTAGGCATCGTTATGATGCCATATTTGTGACATCTGATAGAGTGCCTAGTTTCATAACTATAATGAGAATGCATAACATATGCATGAGGTTTTTATTGACATTGGCCAGAATCTTGTATCACAGTTTTGAATGCATAACCTGGAGTTACACATTTGTGATGATTACATATTCATGGTCTATCTATAGCCCCTTGTTTAGGGGCCATGAAAGTCCCCCAATCTCCATTTACCAAGGAGCAGCCACTGAAATCAATGGGGTTCCATTCCCCTGTCACTCGAGAGGCATCTGGCTGTCATTCCCACCAACCCACCACATAAGTGATCTGCCACAAGGGAGAATTGTGAAAGAAACCCTGTTTCTGCCTGTTGCAATAGAGATTGCTCATGAGAGGCGATGGAAATGGCAGTCAGATGTTTCCCAAGTGATGGGCAAACGCCCCCCCCCCCCAATTACAGTGGTTGCTGTCCAGTAAGTGGGGATGCAATGTGTGTTCTGAAATTTAGTACACAGCACCATAACTATGGTACTTAGGCATATGAAAAGGCCATATGGGAGTCTGGCTTTTCTTTCAGGTCATAAGCTGGACATCTCTGTAAAAAAAGAAAACCACAAACTGGATACCTCTCTATATTAAAAAAAAATCCCAGTTAATTCCCATTTTTCCTTAGAGTGGTGGGAAAAGAAAAATGGAAATATCTAATTGATATCACTAAGACCATGGCCAAAAGTCTGATGCTTTTCTATAATATGAAGTGAAACCCCATGTTGTTAAAGACCCAGTCACACATGGTGATCAATGAGTATTTGTATTTTAAATACAATTTTTTAAAAAAATAATCAGATAGTTGTAAGGACTGATAATTACTGAGATATCAGCGGGCATGGTGTGACCCTGTAAGCTTTTCTTCCTCTGATGCAGGCCTCCACCTTTTATGTTAGCATTTATTTTGGAGGGAAATCACCCATTGGTGCTAATTTTTCAGCCTTGCAATAGAAAAGACATGCACTCTTTGCTGCCTATGCACGAGATGAGAATTTATCACAAGACTTTGGGATATGATGATTTTGTAACAAAAGCTCTGACAAGTATTATCTAACTAAAATGTGTAGGAAGAAAAGTTCAGAAAGTCCAGCAAATTGGATTATTATTATTTTTAAAAAGATTTTTAAAACATTCAATATGTTGGTTGGAATTCACTGAAACAGTTAAAAATGTGTAACCATCTTAGTTACATAGCTACATAGTGTATCCTAGCCTGACCCCCCCTCCCCAAATCATCAGTTACTGGGCAGCTACCACGGCAAGTTACAGGAGTCTGTTCTCCTGTCAATTGGGAAACAGCTGACTGATGTTTCCACCCTCTCCTGTGATTGATCCCCAGTGTGATGGACAGTAGCAGGATCCCTGTCTCAATTATCCCTCTCATCAAAGGTCACTCATGGATTTGGAGTGGAAACATCAGCTGCTTCCTGATTGACAGGAGAACAGACCCCTGTTGCTGTAAGCAACTGTTGCCTGGTAATGGAGTTGTGGGGGACTTTCACTGTCCCTATATATTCCCTATTCTAGTAAATCATAAAATCATAGAATCATAGAGTTGGAAGAGACCACAAGGGCCATCCAGTCCAACCCCCTGCCATGCAGGAATACACAATCAAATCATTCCCAACAGATGGCCATCCAGCCTCTGTTTAAAAAACTCCAAAGAAGGAGACCCTACCACACTCTGAGGCAGTGTATTCCACTTCTGAACAGCTCTTACTGTTCTTCCTAATGTTTAGGTGCAATCTCTTTTCCTGTAGTTTGAACCCATTGCTCTGTGTCCTAGTCTCTGGAGCAGCAGAAAACAAGCTTTCTCCATCCTCAAAATGATATCCCTTCAAATAATTAAACATGGCTATCATGTCCCCTCTTAATCTTCTCTTCTCCAGGCTAAACATATCCAGCTCCCTAAGCCTGTCCTCATAGGGCATGGCTTCCAGACATCCCACCATTTTGGTCGCCCTCCTCTGGACACCTTCCAGCTTGTTCATATCGTTCTTGAATTATGGTGCCCAGAACTTGACACAGTACTCCAGGTGAGGTCTGACTAAAGCAGAATAGAGTGGCACTATTACTTCCATTGATCTAGACTCTGTATTCCTATTAATGCAGCCTAGAATCACATTGGCTTTTTTAGCTGCTGCATCACACTGCTGACTCATATTCAGCTTGTTATCCACTAAGATTCCTAGATTCCTTTCACATGTACTCAACCATCCTATATCTGTGCATTTCATTTTTACTGCCATTGTGTAGCAGAATATGTAGGGATCATTCATACAAACAAGTCATGAATGTGTAGCTCTAGGCTATGTATTTGTAACTGCTTTAGTGTATTCCAAGCTCAGCCCCTGCACATTCACCTTTTCCTGCTCTGCACAGAGCTTGAACATCTCTGTTGAATAGTATTTCAGCATCATTTCTCACTGCTGCTGTTGTTGCTGCTACTGTGTCATCCTTCTTGGATTACTCATACAGATAATCCCTTCCAAACAGATTAAGCATGAATGGGATAATGATACCTAGTCAATCAAATTTGATTACAGTGGTGCATAACCAATCAGATTTGACTACATGATAGTGTCACTGAAGCGAGTGAGGACAATTAAGAGAAAAAGAAGAGAAAAGAAAAAATGTAAAGGAATATTATAAAAGAATGAACATTTTCATAAGGAGTGTACCGCCAAATCACAGGAGAAGGACAGGTTGCTTACCTGTAACTGTAGTTCTTCGAGTGGTCATCTGTGAATTCACACATAAAGGTTAATCCTGCGCCTGCGCAGTAGCATTCAGAAGTCGTTAGAGTCAATTAGCCATTAGATTGAGTTTTGGCGGTAATCCCGCCCACCATCCCCTCCAGGCTATATAGGCCCTCCTCGAGCCCGCCATTTTAGTTCCGAATAGCCGCAGTTGCAGCCCCCCCTTTTTTTTTTTTTTTTTGAGGAGATAGCCAGGACACCTGAGGGGAGGATGGGTGGGATTGTGTGAATTCACAGATGACCACTCGAAGAACTACAGTTACAGGTAAGCAACCTGTCCTTCTTCTTCGTGGTCTCTGTGAATCCACACATAAAGGGTAGATTAGCAAGCTAACATTCAGGAGGAGGGTGTGTCCTATCTAAACCCAAGGCAGAAGTAAAAGGAAGAGACACCACACGCCAGTCAATAAAAGGCCAAAGGGGACCCTGTAGGGTCATTTATTTACTTATCAGAGGTAGCTGCGCTGTGATGTCCAAAGTCTATGGACTTCGTCAAGTCCGTTGTGCAATGCAGGACATGAGGACCGCTCGACCCAAAGCCGCGTCCTCTCTCGAGGTAGAATCTATCTTGTAAACTTTGACGAAAGTCAGGGGTGTCGCCCATGTGGCTGCCCTGCAGATGTCCTGGATCGGGATCCCTTGTAGGAATGCCGTGGAGGTGGAGGTAGCTCTGGTTGAGTGGCTACGGATGCCTTCCGGCAGCCGTCTATTCATCATTTGGTATGCTAGCTTGATCGTCGTTGCTACCCACTTAGAGAATCGTTGTGAAGATACCGGCTTGCCCTTCCTTGGGCCTGCATAGCAGACGAAGAGTCTGTTGCACTTTCGCATCTGCGTGGTTCTGTCGATGTAGACAGTTAACGCCCTTCTGACGTCCAGGTATTGGAGCGACTGTTGGCCGTCATCCGACGTTTGGTCAGGGAAGGCAGGGAGTATTATGTCCTGGTTGAGGTGGAAGCAGGATACCACTTTAGGCAGGAAGGCAATGTCCGGCCGTAAGACCACCTTGTCAGAGTGAAAGCGTGTGTAGGGGGGGTCTACCCTTAACGGGCACAGTTCGCTGGCTCGTCTCGCCGATGTGATCGCTACCAGGAAAGCCGCCTTCATGGAGAGGAGGCGTAGATCGCATGTAGTTACTGGTTCAAAGGGAGCCTTAGCTACGGCCGCTAATACTATCTCCAGACTCCAAGCAGGGGTAGGCCCCAGTGTTGGGGGGTGTAGGTTAGTGTAGCCCTTGATGAAGGCTTTTACCTTGGGGTCTCTAAAGCAGGATGGTTTACCTAGGCGTTGGAAATGCCAAGATACTGCTGCTACATAGCTCCTGATTGAAGAGACTGCGAAGTTCTTGTCTGAGAAGGCGGCTAGAAAGTCCATCAGATTAGAGGAGTCCGCTAAGCGTAGCGGAATCCTCTTCTCCTCTAGGAAGGAGCAGAACCTTTTCCACTTGTAGTCGTAGGCCCTCACCGTTGAAGGCCAATGTGCTGCTCTGATGATGTCCCTTGCTGCCTCTGAAAGAGGAATCACGGCGTTATCAGCCATGCTGTTGGGTTGATCAGGTCGAGGTCTGGGTGGAGAATCTGGCCGTCTGCCATTGATAGAAGGTTCGGTTTCTGTGGGAGGCGGTGGTACCGTCCTCGTGCCATCCTGAGGAGGGGGGCAAACCAGTGTTGCCGGGGCCACCATGGGGTTATTAGGATGCATCTGGCCCTGTCCTGGTGTAGTTTCGAAATCACTCTGGGGATGAGAGGGAAGGGGGGAAAGGCGTAAAGCAGGGGATCCTTCCACTGCCATAGGAACGCGTCCCCCAGGCTGTCCCGTGACCGGCGGCCCCTCGAGCAGAACAGCGGGAGCACTGCATTGTCCTTGGAGGCGAAGAGGTCGACTGTCGGGGTGCCCCATTGGGAGAAGAGGGAGGCGAGCGTCTGCCTGTCCATAGCCCATTCGTGGTTGCTGGTGGTTGATCTGCTGAGCGCATCCGCCAGGTCGTTGGTCCTGCCCGGGACATGTATGGCTAGGAGTGTGATGTCTCGTCTCACGCACCAGTGCCAGAGTTCCAGGGTGAGTCGCAGGAGCGTCGGTGAGTGCGTTCCTCCTTGTTTGTTTATGTAGAAGACCGTTGTGGTATTGTCTGATGCCACTTGGACCACTTGTCCGGTCAGGGAGGGTTCGAATGCCCTCACGGCTTTGAACACTGCTAGGAGTTCCAGGGCGTTTATGTGCAGTAACCTCTC
Organism: Gambelia wislizenii; assembly: GCA_030847615.1. Classification (NCBI taxonomy): domain Eukaryota; kingdom Metazoa; phylum Chordata; class Lepidosauria; order Squamata; family Crotaphytidae; genus Gambelia; species Gambelia wislizenii. The sequence continues at coordinate 222,737,371 of JAUMIR010000003.1, read as the reverse complement.
TTCCCGTGACCAACGTTCCCGGACAGACAGTCCTTCGGCGTGAGCCCCCCAACCTGATAGGGACGCATCCGTTGTGATGTTTCTTGTGGGGTTTAGCTGTTTGAAAGGCAGGCCCCGTTGGACCATCCGTGGGTTCGTCCACCAGAGGAGGGACTTTCTGAGTGGTCGGGGGATGGTCAGTCGTTTGCGTGGCCCGTGAACATACGGGTTGAACCTTGCGATGAACCAACTCTGGAGAGGTCTCATGTGTAGTCGTGCCAAGGGTGTGACTGCTGTAGTAGAGGCCATGTAGCCCAAAGTCTGCTGCACCTCTCTCACTGTGGATCTCCGTCGGTTTGCGCACTTTAGTACTGCTGCTTGAAGTGTGTGGAACCGGTCGTCCGGTAGGAGCGCTCTCCCTACTCTGGAGTCTAGGGAGGCTCCTATAAACCTGACGCGCCGCGAGGGGCGAAGATGCGACTTCTCGTAGTTTATCATTAGACCCAGTCGCTCGAGCCAGTTGATGGTCATCTTGATGTCTCTGTCCAGTTTTACGGCCGAATGGGCCGTAAAGAGCCAGTCGTCTAAGTAGGGGAACACCACTACGCCTCTCTGTCTGAGCCAGGCTACTACCACTGCCATGCACTTTGTGAATACTCTTGGGGCTGTACAAAGGCCGAACGGTAAGACCTTGAACTGAAAGGCCGCGCCGCCAACTGCGAAGGCGAGGAATCTCCTGTGTGGGGGAGCGATTGGGATATGAAAGTAAGCGTCCTTCAGGTCCAAGGTGGCGAACCAGTCTCCTGACCTCAGGAAAGGTAGAATAGATGGGAGCGTAACCATATGGAATTTCTGTGGGCGGATGAATGAGTTCAAATCTCGCAGGTCTAGGATGGGGCGGCCGCCTCCGTCCTTCTTTTCTATGATGAAGTATCTGGAGAGGAGGAGGCCTCCCGTATATGAGCGGGGGACTCGTTCGATGGCGCCTTTTCGTAGGAGAGTGTTGACTTCTTCCACGATGAGTGGAGACGGTGGGGTTCCCCTGTGTGGGTTCGGGGGTGGAAGCTCTTCGAAGTTTATGTAGTATCCTCTCCTTATAATATTCAGGACCCAACGGTCTGAGGTAATGAGTTGCCATGAATGGAACGCCTCTGAGAGGCGGTCTGCGGGAGAGGGTGTAGTATGGGGTGGGGAGGCAGCGTTGGTGTCTGGTGGTGGTAGTGGCTCTTCGAAGTCAGGCGCGTTGTTTGGAAGACTCCTGTTTCCGTTTGGGAAACTGCGGCTTGGGCTTGAATGATTGGAATCTCCTGTGGGGCTGGTATGAGGAGGACTGTCGTGGTCTGGAGGGTGGCGGGCTGTATCTTTTGCGGTATGTTGATCCCGTCCTGCGAAAGGGCAGGCGAGGTCTTGTCGGGTGATGGCTGCTGGGCAGGCCGAATTTCTTGGCTGTCGACCTCATCTTCTCCGCGTGCTCTAGTTTCGAGTCTGTGTCTGCATGGAATAGACCCAGCTCGTCGAAGGGAAGGTCCTCAATGATAGAGCGAGCGGTATGTGACAGCCCAGACGATCGCAACCATGCATGGCGGCGGACCGCAATGGAGTTGGCTACAATCTTGCCTGTGCATTCTGCAATGTGTTTAGCCACTTGCCGCTGGTACCCCGCTAGAGCCAAACCTTCCTCCCTGAAGGAGTTAACAATTCGTTGGTCCTGCTCAGACAACTTCGAGATGTGGACCGACAAGGCGTCCCATAGGAACTTCTGGTAAGCTCCCATGCAGGCCGCGTATGAAGTCATCTTAGTGAGGAGGCAGGCAGAGGAGTAGAATTTACGGCCTATGGCGTCCAGCTTCTTGCCCTCCTTGTCTGACGGGGTGGAGTGTAGTCTCTGAGATGTCTTCATCTGAGCTGACTCGACTACCACCGAGTTGGGTTTTGGGTGGATTGAAAGCCATGGTGCAGAGTCTGTGCAGACTCGGTATAGATGGTCCAGTCATTTGGATGTGGGCGGCGTGGAACATGGTGTAGCCCAGGACGACTTTAATACCTGGAGTAGGTATGGTGAGATGGATAAGGAGGGAAGGGACGGTGCCCTCTGTTGCAGGTCTTCGAATATGGGGTCGTCCACCTCCTTTTCTGGCTGTGTGGTTTTGATCCCCAAGGTGCCTGCTAGTCGGTGCATAAAGTCGGCGAAAGCCTTCATATCATCCGAAGGCGACGGCGGGTCCGGTCGCGCCCCGCCCGGTACCGGGGACGGTCTCGGTGATGGGGAAGAGGATCTCGAGTCCGAGTCTGAAGAGTGGGCCGAGGGGGTTCTTGAGACCGGTCTTCTCGGTGGTGCTGGGCACCTGGGGGGCGCTGTCGCTCCGGATGGAGAGCCTCTAGGTGGGGGGCTATGTGGGAGTGGCCTCTCACGGGAAGGCGACCTCGACGGTGATCTCGATGGGGCCGGTCCCTTATTTTTGCCCAAGTCACCTGGGGCTGTGCCGGTACCCGACTTGGGTGTAGATTCCGTTGGTGGTGTAGTGATGGGTTGGCGTTCTTTTTCTGGGGTGCGTGTTAGGGACCGTTGGCGGTCTCTGTGTCTTCGAGCCCTGTAGCGTGGCGAGGGGTCAAAGACGTCCTCGTAGTAGGGGTCCCAGTAGTGCCCGAACGGGTGGTACCGGTGGTACCTGTGAGGGCGATCGTAATACCTACGGCCGTACCGCTCCCCCAGCCACTCTTCCTCCGATGTCCCCACTTCGGAGATGTACGAGACCGATGATGCAGATCAGGATCGTGGATGTCTCGGTGAGCGGGACCGGTGCCGGCGTCTCGGGGAGTGGGATTTGCGGCTCCGGCATGGTGAGCGGGTTCTTCGCAGGGTACGGGACCAACGCGGTGACCCCTTCGGGGAATGGGACCGGTGGGGGGTATGTGATCCCCGTGGAGATCTTTCCGTAGAGTAGTGGCGATCCCGGGAGTGGGAGAGGGACCGACGCGGAGACCTTCGCGGGGTGGCAGGCTTGGTGAGCTGCGGTGAGCGGGACCGTGATTGGGAGGCCGACCTCGACGGGATCGTCTGGGGCGAGCGGGACCGATGTGATACCGAGGTGATCGAACTCGAGCGGGATCGGTGCCGTCCCTCTCTTTCTATCGAGCTCATCGATACTTCGACGATCTTCAGCTCTGGTTCCTGGAGTTCCCCTTCCGACAGCTCTCGTTCTCTGTTATCCCCCACTGACAACGGGGATGTATCCCTCGGCAGTGACCGAAGCTTGGAGAGGCTAACTCTGATGGGCGAGACTACCGGGGACTTGCGACCCGGAGAGTGGTCCGGTATCGGTGTCCGGCCTTTTTGAGTCCCCCTCGAGAGGGAATCGTCAGACCGCCTCTTTTTCTTCTTCGGCGGTTCCTCCTGTGGGATGGCCTTTGGGGAGGTAAGTCTCACTGTCTTAGGCCTCTCTTTCTGTAGTGTAGCGGTACCGTGATCTCTCGGGACGGTACCGTCCACCGTCTCGGAGTCGGACTTCCTCGATCTCGAGGAAGAACCCTTGGCCACCACTTTCCCCCGGTCCTGGTATTTCGGTTTGGAGGGGTCCTTAGCGGGTTGCTTATGCTGCTGCACTGAGCTGGACGTCGAGGGCCTTGGGGCTGTAGTCGTGGCCGAGCCCGAGAGCACATGCTCATAAAGTTGGGCCTTCAGCCTCTTCTCCCTGTTCCGCCTCGCCTGGGGGGTGAAGGCACTGCAGTGGCGGCAGGACTGGACATCGTGTCTTTCTCCCAGACACATCAGGCAGTTGGAATGCCCGTCCGACTCGGGCATCTTAGCCCCGCAAGTCAAGCATGCTTTGAAAAAGCCCGTCGACGCCATTCTGCGAAATGTGGTCACTCACGGTTTCGAGGTCCGACGGTAAATTCAGGGTCGTACTGAGGAAGATCCGTCTGTCGAGTTGAAGAGAATCCTATCCGGTGAGAAAACCAGGGAAAGGGAGACCAAGGGGTGGGTGCAGAATCCAAGTCCGAAGGCTAAGACTCCAACAACGTTCCTCGTGCTGCTAACGCGGCGGAAAAAAAGGAACTAAAATGGCGGGCTCGAGGAGGGCCTATATAGCCTGGAGGGGATGGTGGGCGGGATTACCGCCAAAACTCAATCTAATGGCTAATTGACTCTAACGACTTCCGAATGCTACTGCGCAGGCGCAGGATTGACCTTTATGTGTGGATTCACAGAGACCACGAAGAAGAACCATGTGTTTTGTGTCCAGATGTGTGTTTCAAGTTTTTCTTCCTTTGTTTTGGGAGATACTCCATGTGAAAACATTCACTTTTTCATATACAGTGATCTCAAATTCATTTATTCATCTGTTTGCAGGCTGCATCAAATGACACACTTTTCTCTTCCTCATTATGGGCCAGATTCAACCTGTTTTTAAATCAGGATGATACAAGAAGTAACAACAGAACAGCATGAGTTTATTGAAAAGATTGATTTTTCATAAGAAGGGGACAAATGATTGCTTTCTTGAATCCTAACAAAATAAGTGGCTGAACCAAATGCAATGTAGCAGATACAGCCATGTTTTAGTGAAACATGAGGCATAGTTCCTCTCAGATTAATTCTGTAAAATCAAATTGAGATGGAGATGAACATCATTATATGGCATAAAACTGGCTGAGTGAACATAAACAATAGTTAATAATGTGTGACAACTGGTAAACTACAGAGATATGTTTAGTGGCTTACTGCTGAGATGAGCTTCATCTCTCACCTCATTTAAACCTTTTTATTAGCCATTGTCTGAACTGGATAAAATTTGCAGAAAATGCTACACTGAGTTATGTGTTAGGTTCCAAATGATTATGAACAAAGGAAGGGACATGGGATGTCTGATTGCATTACAGCTCCTTCAATTCAGTGGTTTTCATAGTGTGCTCTTGGGGTTCCTTCTAATATGATCAGGAGCTCCTGAATCAGATGATCAGTAAGGATTGGAATATCTCCTGGGAAGGCAACTTGCCTATAATTCCTTATATTATTTTGGAACAGATGTCATCTAAATGCATTTATTTCACATGGGAAAACAATGAGGTGCAATAGGCTTGCCCAGTACACCACATAAACTGATTGTGGACATTATCAGATCACCCCTCTGCCAGAAGAGTTCTTTTGCCAAAATAAATGGTGGTGTTTTTATGCTGGCTAAAGGATCCCCCTACCACACTTACAGCATCAATGATGCTTACCCGGCAGCAATGGAGTTCAAACAGAACTCCATTTACTTCCAGGTTTGAAATCTCCCAGATTCTCACAAGAATACGCTTGTAAAGGAAATTTTAAACTAAAACAAAACAAAACAAAAATCAGCAAAGCACTACAACACATTTTAAAAATCCCAGGTACCCGGGTGGGGATGTCATAAAAAGAGTGTACCATACTTGGCTGTCCCGATTGCACCCAGAGGTGTTGGCCCATTGATTCTGTATTCACGTGAGTAAAATGGCATGTGGATACAAATGTTGGCAATGCCGGCAACAAATTGCTATGGGGGAATCTATTGACAGCTTAGGCTGTCAATAAAATAGTATGGGTTTTTTACTTTACATGATTGCAAAAGGGCAACGTTGTCTGGTAAGCGTGCCCTTTTGCGATCATTGGGCATCCTTATGACACTTTATTTGCTGCATCTGATAAAGTCCCGTATATTCCAAATGAGACCCTAAATCTTCAGCAACACACATTGGTTCGAACCCATAGGCCAAGATACTTTATCAGTTGATGTGTCATAAAGTTCCTTAGGGGGTTGGACTGGATGGCCCTCATGGACTCTTCCAGCTCTACAATTTTATGATTCTATTATTCAGGAGGTCTCAGAAAATACCTTTGCCATTCTGCATTTGGCTATATAGATAGAGCTAAAATAGGGTGCATGATATGATAGCTCATATCCTGACTGAGCATCTGTTATGTCTCTTCAGAAGCTAATAATTCTAAAAACTCATACTCGTGTTACCATGCCTTATACCCCCTCCCTATAATATTTCATAATTGGCAATATGGAGACACTTCACAAGGTCTAGTAGACCAGAGTGGACCATAGGTGAGATCAGATGGAGGACAGCAGGACCAAATGAAGGTGTTGTGGAAAACTACTAGCAGGCACACCCGAACTTAGAGTAAGTGAAGCCCTTGTAAAGAGAGTCATCAAGGTGGAATGTGCTAATCCGCTCTTGGGCACCCTTGGTGATGAGTCATATCACAAACAAACAAGTGACCAAAGCAACCATTATCTCCAGAAAATGTTCCTTCACAACTTTCCTCTCCCACAATATGGAGGTTGTCATAAACACATCAATTCCAATATCTCAGCCATTAAGCAAAGTTGTGGTTCCTTTGTTTACTGGTGGGAAATCCATCTCTGCTTTGTTCTAAGCCAGAAACACCCCTTCAGGACATGAAATATGTACAGTATAAATATTAGACCCAAACAATAGCCATCATAGTTGGATACCATCACTCTGTCAGATCGCTCTACCACCCTCAGTTCCAAGTCTCTTCGCTGCACTGAACTCTGCTTTTCAGGACTGGTAATTATTACCCTATTTCCCAAATCTATTTCTCTATCCAACCTTTCTGCCTCAAATACTTCATTTGCCTTGTATGGTTGTTGTGAGTGTGTGTGTGCTTACATAAATGGTTCTGTGTTCTTTTCCAAAAAAATAATAATTTTATTTTACTTTAACTCAGAGTCTGTGCAATTAGTAGAGGTATACATAGGTGCAAAGGTCCCGGACATTACCCAACCTCTGGCTGCCGTCCATCGGAGCTATAATTCATCCAATTAATAACAGAGATTTGGCATCATGAGTGGGCTCCCCACAGAACTCTACCTATTCGGGTAACACTTGTGTACTCTAGTACAGTGCTTCTTAAGCTACCTGATGTGGAGGACCAGTGATTTTTTTTCCTTCAGTGTGCCAGAGACCAGTACCATACTTATGCCAACTGGCTATAATTGTTTCTTTGCTATAAGCTCTCTGGGGTCTGGCAGTAGATAACTGAGGGACTGAAGAGGTCAATGGACCACTACTTTGAGTAGCACTGCTGTAGTATATTCAGAAGACGACACTTCTGCAGAATTCCATGTAGTTCAGCTTCACTACTCCTTATGAGAATATTAATGACATATTTAGGGAGGCATTGCTAAAAAAAGGAATATTCCAGGGTTCATGCCTATTTATTTATCAATCTATTCAATGCCTCAACTTGTGAGGTCCCCAATAAAACATAAGACATTAAAACCTAATCATACTCAAGGCATACACATAGAAATAAATGGGACATAAGCTAATCATGATACAGATTGTGGCCAACCATCAATAATCCTTCCATTTTTTGTTCTGTATTTGGACCTTCAAAGATAGTAGGGAGGCAGCTGTCAAACACCTGTGGCCCAGTCACATTACAGAATTATAGTACTATTATTCCACTTTAACTGCCAGGGTTCCATCCTAAGGAATAATAGGATAGGTAGTTTAAGAAGAGGCATTTAGAATTCTTAGCCAGAGAGTGCTCCAGTGCCTCACCAGACTAGAGACCCAAGGATTCCATAGGGTGGAACAATGGCAGTTAAAGTGGAATAATAGTGCTATAGTTCTGTAGTGCGAACAGGTCTAGCATTCTATAATGCAAGCCTAGGATTCTATTTGGCTGAGGAAGGCAAAAGTTATATAAATTTCATTTGCTAAATCAGTCCTTCAGTCAGTCAACTAGTTTATCCTCTGCCTTTCAGCCAGAAGAAGAATTCCCAGAAAGCTTGTAGCATGCTTCATTAAGGTGATTAAGCTCCATAAAAATTTGGAAGACCCACACCACATTCATTCTAGATCCTAGAGTGAGGCTGCTCCCACACTGCAGGAATAATGCAGTTTGACACTGCTTTAACAATCATGGCTCCATCCTGTGGAATCCTGGGATGTGTAGTTTGTTGTGGCATCAGAGTTCTCTAACAGAGAAGGCTAAATATCTCAAAAAACTACAAATCACAGAATTCCATAGCATTGAGCCATGGCAGTTAAAGTGGTGTCAAACTGCATTATTCATGCAGTTGTTAGCAGCCTAAGTGTGGTAGGCCTTCCAAAAGAAATAAAATAATCTGTGTAATTTGGCTTATTTGAATATATTAACAGTTTATGTTTGCTGAGTCATAGGGCTTTTGAGACATTCACCTTATGCTAATTAGCACATTTAGATATGATTATCAAGCTTTCCTGTTTTAGGAATTGTATTTGTAATGTCAAAACTATCTTGTGCACCAAGAGTGTACTGTAATTCTTTAATGGGGGCATAATCTGGTGTCTGAACTTTGCAGGGAGGTTGGCTTTAATTTGCCATGTCTCCAATGCCAAAATATATGCTTACAAGTATGCGTTTATTACGAATGCAACCATCAACTCTCTCTCTCCCAGTCTAACAAGGATAGGCTATAACCTTGTTGACTACAATGCATATATATTTGTGTGTGCTTGCATGTGTCCATAGGCTTGTCTATTTTCCCCCCATTGGTAAATCTGAAGACTGTAAGAGACTCTAAGACCCATTAGTGACCTGTATTCCAACTCTTTACATATAATTATGGAGTTAGATAGCAATGATAAGAGAACCAACATGGTGTAGTAGTTTGAGTGTTGTACTATGACTCTAAGTCTGAGAGACCAGGGTTCCAATCCCCACCTAACCATGGAAACTCCCTGGATGAGCTTTGGCAAGTCACACTCCCTCAGCCTTAGAGAAAGGCAATGGCAAATCTCCTCTGAATAAATCTTGCGAAGAAAGCCCTGAAATAGGTACACCTTAGGGTAACTGTAAGTTGGAAACAACTTGAAGACACACACCAAAACAGCCACTGATTATTCTATGTGGAGACTTATATATTTGCTCTATTAATGCAGCAAACAACCGGTGTCTCCATAACTTGTTAGTTTAAAATGTAACAATCCTATAGGCAGCCTTCTTGTCTATATTACTGTAACTTTTCTATGGTGAGGCCCTGGCAATGAAAACGAGTTCATGGATGAGTGATGAATCCTGGGGAGTATGTCCAGAACACATCAAGGGAAAATCTGGAGAACACAATAGGACAAAGACACTAAAAGTTATGACTCCACATTTAGCCACTATTGTAGTAGACAGAGATCAGTAAGGAACAAGTATGAACTCCATATTTAAATAAAGTGTGGGTATAACAATATAAAGGTAGCACTTCAGTTTATTTGCATGCATGATATTTCCATGCTTCAGTCTAGCATGACAACTCCATTTAGCTGGATCTATAAAGTTTTACATTTCTTTTCAGTCTCCTTTAGCATTTCCTAATTGTTATATATATCTTTGCCCCCTGGTAAGCATATAATTCGTAATCAGGGGAGACTGTGAACTTGACAAGTTCAATTGCAGTGGTGTCCTTTCTATGAGCTTTCTTTCCAGGAGTGTCTTTTCACTTTGCCAACACTTTTATTTTTGCACAAAAGGAAAATGCAGAACATATTGGTGAAAGAGCCTGACAGCAATGCTAAGACAAACTCTGCTCATCATTAAGGCAATAAAATCAAACAACGCATGAGTCTTATGGGTGCTAAAGTAGCTGCGAAGCGTGACAGCTTGAGCTCATCTTATATTCAGTGAAGTCGGCACAAATGTTACTAATATCCCAGAAGGATTCAGCTGTTACCTCTTCCCAGGGCTTGCATTTTTAACAATTCTTGAAATTCTAAACAGAAAAGAGAGAAAGCATTAGAAGAATAACAGTAAGCACAGGTGAATATATGCACGTCAAAATGTGGTGCCAACTGGAAATTAGGGATAATAGGGCAAGATACCAATGCTGAAAACTGCACAAATGTGAGGGATGACTTCAATGCATCATTTAGTTAGGGTGCACTGATTTGAAGAACTGGTGACAGTCAACCCAACCCTACACAGAGCCATGTTAGTAGCTCTGATGCAAATGGCCCTTTGAGTTTGGCTAGAAGATTCCCATTTGCCTTTAAAATGCCTTAACATGGAAAAGAAGGGGAAAGGATAATGCTTGGACAAATATCTTACCTTGGGTGTTGAACAAGTGTCAGCAATCCTATATAGCAGGGGGCAAAACATTGGCTGGATTTCCAACACTGGCAGAGAGTAGACTAGATGAAATTTGAGGTTATTCCCTAGTATGTAATTTTATGTGCATTTAGTATGAATTCAACAAACAGACCTGTTTGTGTGAGAGTTACCACAGAAAAATGGGAAAAGAAGTTAATGGCAGAGGCTGAGCATCACTTAGCACCAATTTGTTACTGTCAACAATTTTATCATATTTGCAGTCTCAGTGCTTAAACTTTAAACGAAGATTTCAAATATGATAGGACAGTAAATATGTAAGCCTTGAAGACTAATACTAGGATCAGTGTTTTTGCCACTGCACTCTTAGGAGATTTTCACATGGGGAAATTATTCCCTGGGGAGATTGGGACAGAAACGGGGCTGTTCCAGTAGCAGTGCCCTGTTTTGCATACCCCTTCCTTCTCACAATCTCCTGTCATCTTCTAACTGGGACCCCTAACAGGGAAGACAACGGGAGATCGCGAGAAGGAAGGGGGCATGCGAAACGGGGCACTGCTACTGGAACAGCCCCGTTTCTGTCCCGATCTCCCCAGGGAATAATTTCCCCGTGTGAAAATCTCCTTGAACTCAAAGAAAGGATTTTAATCTCTGTGAAGGCCCCCTTTTATTATTGTGCTGCATTGGGTGTTCTTCCCATATCATTCTGGTAAAGTCATAATGATAAGATTGTATGGGAGTATCTGAAAGTGAAGCCCACTTTTTTCCCCCTTTCAAGAAAGAATGTATCCTATGAAAAATCCCTGCATTGTTTAAATAACATTAGAAGGAACCCTATATTCTAAAGTAGGATCTGTTTGTTTGTTTTTCCAAGTATAAAAACATGATTTGTGTATGAGGTATAAAGTGATGGAGGGCTGGTGAATTACAGTTAAAAAATGTATCCTAAAATTGTACTACATGCATTGGAAAAATATGACAATTGATTGATCTTATGTCTTTTATGTGTATTCAGTGTATGAGGAACAACGGAATGGACTATGGATCCTTAGATGTCGAAGGAGAGCCTGCAAACAGAGCTAGGAGTATTAGATGAATAAAGTGAGCATGCATTATTTGTACAAGAAATTATGCAGGGAGATGTTATAGAAAGAACTCTGTGTTGTTATTTGACAGAGCAACTAGCATCATGTTGCATAGCCAAAAACCATAGTCAATCTGTTATAATTTCACTGTACTCCTGACAGCATATGCAAGCCACATCTTAATTTAAATTTGACTGCTACAGCTATTAATAGGATTGTAATTAGGGATGCAAAGATTATTCACAAATTTCCCAGTCCACCGCAAAAGAAAAAAAGGGAGGCGTATCTCAATATATTTAGAAACCTTGTCCAAAAATTATGAACTACCACAAGATTTTTAATCATTGTATGATTGGGGGTGGGGGCAGGTTTTTTCCCTGCATTTTTGGGACACAAAAATCTTTTGCCACAAAAACAAAAAACAAACAAACAAAAAAAAACTGGCAAGTTTTTTTCACAAGAATGGTTTAGTGAAAAAATGCACTTGTGCAAATTATATTATATTTTTGAAACTTTTTTTTTGGAAAAACACATTTTGCTAGCCCCCTGCCCCCCACCCCAAACAGCCCTTTGTAAAATGTTAACCAAAGAAGTCTCAACATGCAAAAGGGAAAAAAAAATGTTACAAAGTGGATTGCAAAAGCAACGGCCAGAGAAAGAAAAATACATCGAGCAGCAATGAAAAAATACAATCATTTGGTGACCTGAATATTTATTTATTTATTTATTTGTTTATTGGTAATCTGTTCAACCGTATCAGATCAGATATTTTTAAAAGCAAATTCAGTGCAAACCAGTCAATAATCTAAAACTTGTGAAAGAAGAAATGTTTTTAAACATCTGGTTGAAAATTTATCAATAAGTGTGATCTGTCATTTACATAGTCACAAATATAAAGTTTATCCTGGGGAGGTGAAAACTTCTAACTGGGACAATAGTAGGACCTCCGTATCCACTGGGGATTGGTTCTGGGGGTGTGTGGATACCAAAAACTGTGGATAATAGCAAACACCATTGAAAATAACAGGGCTTCCGGTTTAAAATACCAGAGTTGCCTTGGAGACCTAGAAAATGGCTAGAGAGGACACATTTTCTAGGAAGACTCTATGGTAGGTGTGCTGCTTTGTGTCATGTGGATAATTGAATCAGTGGATAATGTATCAGTGGATACGGGGGTCCTACCGTAGTTACTTTGTGAATTAGACCTGCTTTTAGAAGCTTTCTAGCAGCTAGTAATGTTATCAGTGACCTTATTAGTTCACAGTTGGACCTGTCAGCTTGTATATTAGCAGGAGACTTGAAAAGTTCAAGACAGGTCATTTGCAAATGTTCTATTAACTTTCATTGGCTTCTTCTGTGGGCCAGAATCCTTTTGGTGCATTACACCAGTAGTTGCACTTTTCCCAGGGTTGTGCAGTGGTGGTGAGTGAAGGTAGAGAAAATCTGACAACTCTTAGCTTAATTCTGCAGTGCCTTACTTTTTTTTACAGCCACTGCAACCACCACCTTTTTGGTCCTGCTGCCACCATTGACATAGTTAAGCTGGTATAGAATACCAACAAGATTCCATATCTAGTGATGATAGGTCATTTGACTGAGTGTCCTAACTAAAACATTATAAAAGGTTGGTTCCAAACTCTCAGTGGAAACAGCAACTGGAGGAAGAGGGAGTACCAAGAGGAAAAAAAACTGTCTGGGACACTGAAAACAGATGATTTCATGACAGCAAACCAGAAGAGGAAAAGTCTGGATGTGGTTCTACAGGACCACTTCCACCCAGAGAAGCAGTTGGCCTTAGGCAGGAAAACTTCAGAGGAGGCAACTGTGACATCTTCCTAGGAGTATCCTGGCCATGGAGTAATTGACCAGAAGAAAAGACTTTAGGAAAGGCTCAAATGAACCTGGTAGAGAAAGAGCATCAACATCAAGAAGCTAAGGGCCCATTTTTAATTCTTTTTTAAAAAAACCCTTTTGTATTAATAGTATTTTATTTTGTTTAGTTGTATTTTGTTTTAAATGGTTGCAAGTCAACTTGAATCTTGTGCTAGAGAAAAGGCAGGATATACAATATTACTGGCTGATTGCATGAATAACGAAACCACACACATGAATGGGGTGAAATAAAGTATTTTACTAAATTCAACCTACCTAAGATCTTCAGTAGGGGGAGGCAACTTGGTGAGGGATCAGCTAAGGCAGTAGGTCTATGCTAGACCACACCTCAGTCTTCCTGGGCGAACACCTGGGTCCTGGAGAGGAACCCCAGTTGCCTGGGGTTGCTCACCAGCTGACCTGCATCTTGAAGATCAACCCAAAAGTCCCTCAGCCAAGCCACATGGATTAAGGTGAAGGATTATCCTTCAGGCCAACCCCAAGGTGGGTCTCCTTCTGTCCCCTTAGGCCACACAACCTGAATTAGCCCTTCCAGAGACTCTTACTTCACCAAAATTGGTGCCAAGGTGCCCACCAAAACTATGCCTCCCCCTTCCCTGCCATAACAAGAGGAATTAACCTATTTAGACACCACCCTGGCCAATTTCCCAAACACCACTACCATAGTATGGGGTAGGTGGGAAAAAAACTGAGAAAAGGGGGGGGATTCCTACCCGGCTTTGAAGCAACCATTATCACACTATTTAAACAGTGGGAGGGTGGGTCAACAAGCTCTTTGGCTGAAGAGGAGGAGACGAGGGGTGGCAGGACCTTATATGGCCTCTGGCCCTGCCATTTCCGTTGCAGGCGATGCCATCTGCGATGGCATAAATGGTCTCTAGCCGCTCTCTGTTGGCAAAGGTGACTCCCCCCAGGAAATGGCTCTGCCAATCTGTGGGGAGCCAGAAAATACATACATACATACATACTCATTGATGAGATCCTCCATCAAGCAGGTAGAGTGTAACATTCCACCCACACAGTTCCATGTCCTGGAATCTGTCATGCCAGGGGTTGGGGATCCCTTATGCTGCTACTTGCTGGTGTGGAGAGAGGGAGGAGGCAATACAGATGATGAAGAAACAGCTGATCTCAGTTAAAAGGGGGGTGGGAAAAATTAGGGTTCTTTCATAAGTAGAGTCCACCATCTTTGTCCTTTCCCTCAGAGCATCCACATCTCGATCATTTAAATTGCCCCCTCTCCTCCTTACCAGTAAGCAGTAGCAGCAGTAGTAGTCCCCCCCTCCCAAAGCTTGGCATCTGCTTGGGAGAGAGGTTTTGGATGGGGTCCAAAGAACTAGAGAACAGCTCCCTGTACCCAATCCAAAAAGAGACATACTGTACACAAGCATAAGCCACACCTCACATGTGAATGTCACTAGCAGGATGTCACCCACTGTGAATGGAAACTGAGGGACTGTATGCATTTTTTTCAGTGAATCTACAGGAACAAAAATTTTCATACCTTGTTAGCCATGTTCTTCTAGGAGAGCTAACTAGACTGGACATAAGGAAAAGATAATTGGTATATGAGTTTTATTTAGGAAAGTGATCATATGCATCTCGTGGATAACAACTCGTTAATGTAGATAATGCATATTATAGTATGTATTCTATGTAAACAAGATTTTTGTCAATACTTTATTTAGTCATTCATAAAAAGAAAACAACACAAAGTTATCTCTAACATACCTAATAGATAATACATTTCACAATACATTTATCACATTTACCCCCCCACGCTTCCCTCCCTTCATTCCCCCTTTCTTTTCTGTCCTCCCTTCACACACACAAAAAAACAATTTTTAAAAAGACTTCCTACCTCTACCTGAAAGTACTGTAATCTAGATTTAAATTCCCTCTCTTTATACAAAATGAAAACAAGATTTTAATTACACAGGTGATTTTCACACTGGGGCTAAAAGCCCCGTTTCTTCCATTCCTGCAACGGAATTAAGGTAAATGTTCTCACACTTACCCCCATTCCACTCCAGAAACAGGTTCCCTCCCTGCTTGCCGGCCAGCCATAAATGCAGCCATCGTAAGGCTGCCTTTATTACCAGCCGGCTGAAATTCCACTCATTCTCTCACAAGAAATTCAAAATTACCACCCCCCCAGCTGTCAAATCAATAAAAAGCAAAAAAAAAAAAAAAAAAAAAAAACCAACGAACATGTGGGGGGGAAGGGTGGCACTTACCTGGCTGTCCTGATCCTGATTGTGGCAGGAAGTGCTTGCCACCGAGCTCCTCCACTGTCCCTGTCATTCCAGAACAGGGACAGGGCTCCTATTTGCACACCTGTGTTCCATTATAGAAACGGAACTGGGTGTTTAATAATGACTTCTCCCTGTGAATACTATATCACGGGGAGAAAATAGAACAGTGACACTTTGGGCATGGAACAGGGTAAACGTCGTCTGAAAGAAAAATCTTTCAGAGACCCTGTTCTGTGCCTGGAATGGGACAAATTGCCTGTGTGAAAATCTCCAAAATGTTTTGTTTTCTTATTTTAAATATTTTTTGGGTCAGTTCCCCCATACCGCGCACACCATTACTATAACATTGATGATACATTGAGGGGAAGGTTTCTAGAGTGTTATGGTGGCATCAGAATTTAAGCAATGTTACTGGTAAATGAAGTTGTAATACAGGTTTGGGAAGGATTAATAATCAGATCCTCCACAGTTTGGGAAAGTCTGCTGACATACAAAATGGACATCACTGATACTGTTGGTGGTTGTGGTTGTTGTTGTTGTTGTTGTTTTTTTTACTGCTTTTGTAAAGAAGCACAATCCTCATTTTACCCCCATATGACAGGACTAATGGACATAAGTGTCCAATTATCCACAAACCTTAATATTTAAAGGGATTTCATCATATATAGTGTTAACTCATTTAAGGATACTGCAAAAGGAGGAAAAGTCAAGTCTTATCAGTTATAGTTGTTTTTACTAGATTTTAGTGAATACAGAAGACAAAGTGTTAGTTTCGGAAGACCAGCCAAAGAGAAGTGAAACAATTTCCTCACATTTTATTATCCTTTACAGTAATGAGTACTTTACATGGTAGGAAGCAGCTGGGCAACATTATAGCCACTGCAATATAGATACTGAAGGAGTTTTATTTTGCACATAGCGATACAGAATATTACATAACTGTGAACACATTCTCAAGAGAATATCTTCATTAAAGATACTTTCTGTACTATAAATTACTCTGATATCTCTGTTTCCTTGGATGCATTATAACTGAAATACTGATAGCTTTACACTGAACAGAATGACCAAGGCTTTCCAGTCAGGCTGTTAAAAAATTAATATTCTGCAACCCAGTAGCTTAAATCTGCAGTTTTGTTTGTGTCTTTCTATGGGAAATTAATCTTATTCTTGTTTTTCCATATGTCAAAAGTAATGTCTATAGTTAAATTGAACAATATAACTTTTGATGCTTTATTTTAAAAGGATGGTGTAGTGGTTTGAGCATTGGACTATGACTCTGGAAACCAGGGTTCAAATCCCCGCTTATTCATGGGAACTTGCTGTGTGACCTTGGGCAACTCACACTCTCTCAGTCTCAGAGGAACACAAAGACAAACTGCCTCTGAACAAATCTTGTCAAGAAAATTCCATCATAGGTTTGCCTTAGGGTCACCATAAGTTGGAAACAACTTGAAGTCACACAACAACAACACTAAGACACTAATCATGAGTAGCATTGTACTTGTAGTTTGGTTGTGAGAACAGAAAGATAACAAAAATAAAAGGTGTGATTCTGTTTGCTGTGTAGGCATATTAGGAAAAAGGATGTTTTTCCTTGTCAAGATAATGCAATGCAACAGAAAAAGACCACAGGATCTCCAGTATTAAATTAGAATGATGGTCCTTTGGAGCTTTGCTTCAGAATCTGTTTCCAGTATTAGTTTTAATCCCTGGTACATGATGTGAAATCAAAAGTGGCAGACTGCATGTGAACAAGGGACTAATTGTCATTCCCCAGACCCCCACCACCACCAGCAGAAGGCCATAAGCAGGCCAAAATATTGCAATTATTGTTGTTGTTGTTGTTGTCAGAATCCCTTTCAGAATGACAACCAGAAGTGGCATTGCATCACTTCTTATCACCATTTTGAGAAAACAAATATTTTGAGAAAAAGTGACCAACCCCAATCCCCCCCCCATTCTGTCAAAAACAAATATGTTAGGGACAGGGGTTATTTGGTGGACAGTAGGGAGCTGCATGTTTTTCATGGATTTCTTTGTGAAAGGAAATTGTCCCAAACACACACCTTTAAAATAAAATGGGGTTGGGAGGTTCTAAGGATCTGGTGGGTGTCTTCAGTGGCCACCAAAATAGCTCCAAGCACAGTATGTGTCTCATAGGTCACACTTTCCTCACCTCTGTGTTAAATAGCTCATTGGTAATCAATTCTCCTTATTCTTCTTTCATAGTTCATATCCCATGGCTGAGGATTCAGTTATAAATATAAGGTTTGCCTTCCTACATCACACATGGTCTTTCAAGCCAGAGTCCTTTCTTACATTGCAGTAAACCAGATGTCTCTGGAATTTCACAAGAAAGCTGGGAAAATTATGCTCATCCATCCATTTAACTATCTGGCTTCTGCATCATGAGGATTTCCATTTAGTGCTATGATAGACATTTATTCCACCAGAAGAGTGATGTTCCTTACTAGGGTCATAAAGAGTATTTGCTAGATTTTTACTAGTGGTGTTAGGAATATTCACTAGATTTCTTGACCTCAAGTAGAAGTGGCTTCTCAGCGTATCTCAAAAATCCCTGTTGAAAAACCAGCAACTGCAGCAAAGTGTTTCACCTCCTGCACAAGAAGAAACACCCTTTTCCCTTTCAGGTTCTCAGCAATTTGCACAAGCAACCTTTGAACAAAACTCATCTTTCCTCTTTGGTTAAACAAATCACACAGACACACACAGCAAGCACAGATCCAAAAACCAGATTACAGATTTTTAAAAAGATACGAACAACAAATCTAATGCTTATACTTCTTAAAAGTCAATGCAACAAGGCAGTAACAACCCTAAATTGCAATTTAAAAAGTGTTTTTACAACAGGCACCAGATATATGTCTCCCCAAATATAAATGCACCTTTGAAAATGTTTTTTTTTTTTTTTTCCTGTGCCTGGTCTGGCAAGGAGACAAAAAATGTGATTTTTCATTCTCCCTCATGAGAATGTGATAAGCAAGGATTTACATTCTTAGTTCCTACTTAACCTTCACCCCCCCACAGACACAATGCTCCTAATCTTAAAGTCTGAAACCATTGGTGAAAGGTATCATGTGGCATAGGAATGTCTTAATTTCTCTGAAAGTTGCAGAGAGAGGAACTAACTAGGTAAAATTAATTAAGTTATCAATTACATTAATTTGCTAGCAAAAGTGGGCAATTTAACTTTAATTTTAAGAATTAATATGATTTAATTTCAATTACATTATTAGTAAAATTAGCAATAATGCTAAAGAGCCAACAAATTTTACATTTAGTTCTTTACCTGAACTGTAGTTGTCTTGGAGTCTTGCAAAAAATTTTGCTTTGTGTTAGCTATTCCGTCTTTGGCATTACCAATTACAAGGCTAAGTCACATTATCTAGTTCTCTTACTTAAGGGTACTTCCAGTAGATGAACTGTGGCAAGGGACATTTGAGGTTAGCAGCCTCACCAACTAATCCAGCCCTGTTTTTAAAAGTAATAAAGGATCCATATTGTTAAAACAGATAATTCTATATATTTTTAAAATCCGAATCTTTAAATTCTGGAGAGCTTCAGAAAGGATGATTTCAGAAAGTTGCAAAACACATAAAATCCATGAAGTTATCTAAATGGGGAAAATCTCATAGAATTCGAGGAGAATACTTTTTGTCCCAATGAGATCCTATGGTGATTCACCTTATTTAGGAGGCGGAGGGGGGGCGCTAAAAACTACAAGGGAAAAGCCTTTATGGCTTTCCCCTTAGTTTTAAAGATTATGTGTGGGAATGCGCATTAGCACTTGTTAGGACAACTGATTTGCATCACTGCTCATTCTCGGAGAGGGCAGAACTGGAAAGTGGTTTGGTCAGATGTGTGTTGGTAGAAGGCTTGCTGGCATGGAAGCAGCCGGAAGCACCATTTTAGATTTTTGCATTAACGATGGTGCACATTCCTGCTGCACTGAGGTGCACAAATAACTTTTTTAAAACAAAGCACCTTTGCTTTAAAGTTTTCTTTTTAAAAAAACATGTGCAGTAGCGGCAATGTGTGGAGAATAATAACACACTGATTTACTCAGTTGCTATCTTGATTTGCAGGTGTGTGCACTTCAAATGGGGATAGCTTTGCATATTATTGTTTTTGCCAAAAGATCACAGAGACAAAAGAACTCTGCTGCAAATTTGCAATAATGCACAGGAATCAGCATTATATCCTTTTGTCTAGCACGTGTGAAGTAAAGATTAAAATAAAAAGAAAAGAAGGAAATATTATATCTTATGAACATAATTTCAAGCAACTTTTTTTTTTACTTTACAAAGCACTTTAAAAGCAAACAAACCCACATCTCTTCAAACAACCTGGTTCATTAAAATTCAATTCCACAAATACAATAATGATTTAGCCTGGGGAAAATATACACTGGAATGTGTGTGTGAACACATTATCTGTTCCTTCAGTTTTGTGGGGGTTATGGGTGCCAGACCTCTGCAAAATTGGAAAAAAATGAACAAAAATGTATGTAAAGATTGGTTGGGGGTGTGGGGATGGAACGCCCTGGATGAGAAGGGAGGGAGGGAGAGAGAATCGTGGTCCATGCTGCCACTGCATCTCTGCCTGCCTAGGCCTCCCAGGCCTCCTCCTCCTCTGCTGCCGCCACCACCGTTACTTGGCCCGCCACTGCCACCATGCCCCTCCACCATACCCCCAGAGCCTCTGCTGCTCCAGCCACCATGATGCTGCTGCTGCCACCACCATGCCTCTGGGGCCTCCACCACTGCACCCACCATGCCGCTGCTGTGGCCACCATGCTGCTGCCACTGAGCAACCTCCCCCATGCTCACAGCAAAGCCATTGCAGCGAACATGGCAAAACTTTGTTCAGTCTTCAGCTTTTCCCCCAACAGTGACTGAAAAACAAGCAAACCCAGGGTGCTCACTGTGGGTTTGTTCGGCTTTCATACCCTGTGGGGCAAAAAGCCAAAGACTGCTCAGTCCTTGGCTTTCCCCCCAACAGGGACCGAAAGCTATGCAAACCCACAGCGAGCACCTTGGGTTTGGTCATCTTTTGTTCCCTGTGGGGCAAAAAGCCAAAGACCGTTCAACTCCCCCCCCCACAGCTTTGCAGCAAGCCTTTGCTCAGTCCTCAGCTTTTCCCTCTTCACCACCTTCATGGTGCTTTTGGTGGCACTAGCTGCCACCGGCTCCTCGCACCCACATGGAGCAGGAGACGAAGGGAGGCCACTGTTGCCGCTACCATGAGGAAGCTGTACCGGCTGCTGCCCTTCGCCACTTTCGTGGTGCTTTCAGTGGTGCTGAAGGGCCCGGCTGCCCCTTGCGGCACCTTCTACCTTCCAGACTTGGCACCAAGCAGCCCCAGCCTCAGTAGCAACAGCATGAGCAGGAGTAGGAGGGGAGAGCCGGGTGCAAAGTGGATGAGGATGAGGGTGAGTGGATGGTGGGGCATCTGGTGGTGTTGCTGCTGCCACCACCACAGTTCCAGGGAGGCTGGCCAAAGCCAACTCCTTGAATTCACAAATCCGTGAAATGGAAAGCCGCAAAAAGGAAGGGGCGACTGTAATCAGCTTAATTTCAATCATCCTACAAATTTGTAGTGAAAAAGGATGAAGCAACTTAAGTCATAAGAGAGATAGTTTAAAATCAAGAATAGTTTAAATCAGCAAGTAGTAAGGGTAGCTGCCTCCAGTTGTTCCTCCTGTATTCGGCAATGAAGACCATATGGGGACTCTTCATCTATCTCAGATAACTGAACATTGAAGCTCTTAACCCTGGTACTTTTGCTGGGATCCATGTGGAAATCAGTGAGCTAGAGGAGGAGGGAGGGCGTAAGAAGATGATATTATAAAGGAAGGAGTTTTGTAAAGAAAGAGAAGGGGTTTTAGTGGGGCAGGTGAGAAGTGGCATTTTCAGAAATTCATACTGCTGTTTCCTTCTCTCCGAAGGTCAAAACAGGAATGGAAGAGATGAGTAGTAAAATCATGGATGGGATTTTTCATATTCATTTGGTCGAGTTTTTAGTTTTGTAAAGTAGCTTTAAACACCAATTTAAAATTATTGGTAATTTAAAATGTGCTCCTTACAATGAAAATAGACTTGAATTAGTATGTTGGTGATTAACATAGTGTTTTAACCCCTTTGCCAATATGTTTTCTGTATATAGTCAGGTTGTGTCAACAAAGCAAACATTGTCTCACAAAGCAAATTTTAAAAGGTTGTGCAATGACGACCAGTAAATACTACTGCAGCTCCTTTCCCAAACTGCTCACAGTCTCCAAAAGTTATAGACAATGAATGAATAAATAACTAAATAGCTGGTTTCCTTGGTTACTGTTAACAAGCAAGTAATTATCATTGTAATGTGGGATAATGCTGAGAACACATGTTGAAATCTGCATGAGTCTTGGGCTATAGCTGTGCTATATCAAGTTCTCAAATGGCAAGAGCTAATCTCTCTAGCCATCCCATTAAAACAAGTGGGAAATTCCTCAGAAACAACAATATGAGACACTAATGGAAATACAGCCAGAGGGAGATTTTTAATTGACAATCAGCAGAAGCAGCTGTGGAATTCTGCAATTTGATTCTGTTTTGGGGCGAGTTTGCTCCCTCCTGTGGATGCAGTTATGAAGTTTAAGTATCTACTCAGTTTCACAGAGCATTATAGCTGGTGCACACTCCTTCTCCTGTAAATGAAGATATCCACACCAGAGTGTTTCATGTTTTTGCTTGCCACAGCAGCTCGTTGCATGAATCAGTTAGATATCTTATTTAAGATATTTCTATTTTTCAGTTGTTGGTTTCTCCTGTTAAATTTTTCATTACGTTTCTCCCTAGTTCCAGCTGCTCTTTGCTGCTTCAAAAAGGGTGTATTTAAGGATGTTGGGTGATATTTCCACACCGGGATGAATAATCAAATTTAAACCATGATTTTACACTCAAGTCTTGGTATGTTTATAGTTTGTTAGAATATTCTGAAACTAGTTGTGAGGGGGTCACAACAGGTGGATAAGAGAGTCATTTCAAACACTCTTAGGCTGCTTTAGGGCTTAATTACAATAGGAATAACATTCAGGAGAAAATGAGAAGTATGCCAGGGCAGGATTGTCCAGTCCTATTCAGGTATATTTTGTTGAGTGCCATTGAGCTTAATTAGTGAGTCCTGAATATAAGAGTGTGTCCTGAATATAAGAGTGACAACATATTTCTTCCAACATTAGGGAAAAGGCTGCACACTAGTGAATCCCTTGGGCCAAGGCAGGATGTTGGCTAGTGGCTTTCATCTTAGAGGGACTGTGAATCCGCTCCTGGACTTAGTCTAAACATCAAATAAACCATCCAAAGTGATGAAATTATTTTGGGAATAAAGATCATCACCTTGGGCAGTGCAGATCCAAATGTGGAATGAATTCACTGCCCCAATGACATGGAAGTCAAAGAACAAAAATCTGAAAGAAATCTGGATTTGGAAAGAAACAGGTAACAGGACAGAATTAAGTAAGAATAAGTGACATAGCCAAGGATGGAAGCGGAACCAAGCAAGATCGAGCCCTCTCAGATTAATTTCACATTAATAAATAACTGATGAAATCATAGAAAGAGTGAATTGATAATTATCAGAAAAGGGCAGGAATCAACAGGTTGTCAGTGCTCAGGAATATACTGGGTAGGATCTACAAGGTCTTTCCTCAAACAGGCACTCAAATATGACCTGATTTACATATAAAGTGTGTGTGTGTGTGTGTGTGTGTGTGTGGTCAGTGGCCTTGCTGGTTCTGGGATTTTGGAAGTTATAGTCTAGAAAGTAGGTTTTCCAACCTCTGAGCTTGTCCATGCTTCGACTCCCTGCAGTGGATTGTCTGATATTAGAAGTGATCCAGAGATGGGGGAAATGGCTGGAGCAATGATGCCTAGGCACTTCAGGGCTCCTCACCTTCTTGCTGTTGGTGAAGACTCCTCCATCTACTTAGTATGTGTATGCTAGTGCCATGTGGAGAGGAACACATCCCACCTCCATTACAGTACTCACATCAATTTTGGAAAGCACCGCAGAAGTTCAAATGCTCTTTTGGCCAGCCCAAGGCCATAATGCCCCACACTACAGGAAGGGAGGCCTTTCACCTTTAACCACAAACTGTTGCAGGCACTGGTATCAGTGGCAAACAGCAGGGAACTGTACATGTTCCTGATCCCCAGGTATGTTTGGGTTTGTGAAAAAAGAGCTACCAGAGTTAGAGTTTATATCATTGCAGTGGCTGAACTATAAATCTTACATTTCCAGTCACACATCCAGTGTCTAGGCCAGCCACCCTCTTTTTTTCTCGTTCTGATTTATTTATTTATTTATTTATTTATTTAGCAACAACAAATAAAAGAATATTCAAAACTTGAAACCAAGATAAATGTCACATGGTATAAAATTCAGAACAAAAAATTAAGGGGGGTGGACCCTGTCTAAACAGGGGTACCTTCAGGTAGCATCTAAAACACACAGCAGATACTGTCACTTAAGTTTAGGATACTATGAAATAAGTGATTTTTCTATGTACCTTATTGAAGACTCAGAACCCACAAATCAATCTGGATATGCAGTGGACAGTCAGATGGAAGTTCACCATAATGTCAGAAACATGAAGTCCATTTCAGGATGAGTCAAATGCTTTTTCAATTCGTGGCATCATTTGCTGTAAAATGGGAGATAGTAGCATTCTTTTGGAGCTGACTGGCATGTGATTGGATGGAGGGCTCACTAGAACTAGCTTTGATTGGCTAGTAGATGCCATTTCCCTATGAATGTTCTGCTTTTGGAAGAGAAATAGTAGCCAACACATATACACGCACACCCACATACACACACACAGATTTCATCAACTCACTATGAGTATACAACCATACATTCAGTTGCTGGATTTCACCTAAAAAAGATCGAGAGCAAATTTTGGAGGTTCTTTATAAGGAAAAATCTTTGAAGGATTTTGAGGGAAGCTAAAACAGTTTTGATAAACTTAATAACATCCCTCAGATAGGACTTATACATCTCTGTATCTGCAATCCTATACACACTAATAGAACATATTGTGTCATGAAATTGTTGCAGAGTGAACCACTGATCCAACATGATTTAAATAAGTGTTGACATACAAAGTTCTTATTGAATGAATAGGACTACTCTACTTGGGAGTGATTCATGAAGTTCTTATTAACTGAATGGGTCTACTCTAGGGAGCCCTGGTGGTAACAGTGGTTAAATGCCGGTATTGCAGCCACAGGTTTGTGAGTTCGATACTATAGGCTCCAAGGTTGACTCGGCCTTTCATGCTTCGGTAGGTCAGTAAAATGAGTACCTAGCTTGTTGGGGCAAGTAGCTAACACATTGTAAACTTCATAAGGAGCACTTTGCACTGATAAGCAGTATAGATATATAAATGCTATTGTTATTGCAATTGCTATAGTTGAGGACTAAGGAGATTATCAGACAGGAACCCCAAAAGTGTTCCTGTCCCACAATCTCCAGTCCCACTCCTATCCCAGCACAATAACTCTCCCCACCACACTTACCTCCTCTTCCATTGACAAGGAGCCTAGGAATGAATGGAGCTCCGTTCACTTCCTGGACTGAAATCCTGCCTATTCTCTCAAGAAGATGCAAGCATGGGAAATTCAAAAATAAAAACAAAAATACATACAAAAAAAGTTTTAAAAAGCATATAAACACATTTTAAAAGTCCCAAGTAACCCAGGTAGGGTCATAAAAAGAGCGAAACTTAGCTGGATGTCCCAATCTCACCCAGAGGTGTTCGCGCCAGAATGGCAATTCTCGCTGCATTCATGAGAGTGAAATGGCCCAAGTTTTTGCATGCTGGCAATGCCGGCACCAAAATGGAGCTGGGGGATCTATTGATGGCTTCAGCCATCAATAAGAAGAAAAACCAGCATAACACCAGCAGAACGCAAAAGGATGTCATCGTCTGATATTGGCATCCTTTCGCATTCTGATGGCACCACATTACCTGCGTCTGATAATCTCCTAAAACTGGATTTAGCCAAGCATTTCCCTTATGCTGGCCAACCTCAGCCAATGACACAAAGCAGGATCAGTAATTGCTCGGTTTTTAAAGGCCAAAGATATGAGGTCATTTCTACCAGATTTTTTAGGGAGGACTTATATGAGGCGAAGACATGATGTTACAAAAGTGGCAGTCACATATAGACTATCAATTTTAATACTGTCAAGTTCTCATCTTATGCAAATCCCATTAAAATTTCCCTGTTCTGTTAATGTTCATTGTTCTTGGGAAGGAGAATCACCCAATGGATGGTGACCTTAAAGTTCTACTGAAATGTTTAAATAAATAAAGTATTAGCTAATGACGCCCTTATCTATTTCTGTTATCAGTTTCAGCTTCTGACTAGTATTTTTGTCCCAAGTACTCTACTTGTCGAACCCTCATTAACATCATTGGGCTATACATCAACATTTAATAGAAGCCTTAAACAATCTGCTGTCTCACAGCTATGAAGATAACTACTTCATGTTATCTTTAATAATAGTTTTGCATTGCATTTGTTTAGTATAGAGTCAACAGGCAATGAATGGTTTTCTTCAACTGCACAGTAGCCCACCCAGAAGTTTCCAGAGATCCAGGATGTAGATACCACAGTGGTTTCTTCCCTGTCTGAGTTGTATTCTCTGCAGGGCCAAGGCCTTACCCTATGACCCTTGAGTTCTATACCTACTCCTCTAGTTGTTTTCATTAGTTGTACCTTCCACCTATATTAGGTTTGTTCTCTCCCACCAGCCTCATAGTTGGGCAAGATGGCTTTGATTTAGTCTTTAGGCCCACTGTTCCAAATCTTCTCTGTACCCCATTTACTTTTGGGTTTAAGAAGCTAATCCAGGGCATGGTATGCACATTAATGAGAGAAACCTGGGAACTATAGATTTCCTCAATAGCTCCTCAAAGCCTGTCCCTGAAAGCTTTATGGAACAATGTGTATATCAATGAGCCAGCATAGTATAGTGGTTTGAGTGTTGGACTAGGACCCTGGGGCTGCGTTTAAACGGGCAAATTTTCCCCTAAATATACCGCTAAGATTGCTCATTGTTCCCAAGGATCGAGCCATAGTATCGCCTCATTCAGAAGGGGGGAAGTCAAAGTACCCAAATGTAGCATGACAAGGGATGTTACTACTTTTGCAGGTTTATTTGAATAGTAGCTCAACTTAGCACATTATTGCGAGTGTGAATGGCAAGTCTGTGTGAATTACCAGCAATCTTCCTGATACAGTTGCAGCAGAGCTGCACTGTGATTGGTTCTTATGATGAAGGGGTGGGCTGGCTAGATGTGGAGCTAGGCAGGAGACTCAGGAAATCTTAAAATCCTTCGTGTCTACTGCTTGCTTTAAACATCCAGCCAACCAGCTTGCTTTTAGCATGGGAAAAGCACTGTAGAGCAAAGGAATCCTAGCCAGCTGCTTTTGTGTGTGTGTGTCTGCTTTCTTTCCCACTTAATTATTCATCTCCTCCATGGTCTTCCTCCTTTTTTGTTGATTTATATGCAGATGAAGGTGCCCTCCTCTCCGTCTTCTGCTGGCTTTAATGATAATGATAGAGCTTCCTGGCCATCCCCCCCACCTTTGTCTACTGAAACTCATCCAAATTAGCCATAAATCTTAAGAACTATTCAGCCCTGTTCCGAAAGGAGGGAAATCCGGAATTTTGCCTCTAAGCTGTTAAGCACATGGAGTTGGGGCCATGGCAGACATTCCTATGGCATTCCTTTGTCTCCTCTCCAATGCTTGGCCACGCCCCCACCACATTTGGCTGTGTGAATCTCAAAGCGAGAAAAACCAAAGTGCAACAAAATACAGCTGTTTCCTCCATAGACCATGTAAACTACCCACCACTGATGTGGAAAAGCGCCAAAGCACAATTTATCGTAATAAAACCTGCCGTGCAATTGCAGCCTGGGAGACCAGGGTTTGAATCCCTGATCAGCCATGGAAACTCACTGAGTGATCTTGGGCAAGTAACACTTGCTTGACCTCAGAAGAAAGCAATGGCAAACCTTCTCTTATCAAATCTTGCCAGGAAAACACCATGATATATTCTCCTTAAGATCACCATAGGTCAGAAATGGTTTGAAGGATCACAACAGCAGCAACAACAATGCATATCAATTCCATATGCTGTATCTCAAGTGGGTGGGGTTCTTGCTGGTGATTTGCTTCTTTCATAGGCACACCTATATATTCCATACTTTGCTGACTTGGTTCACTATTCAGCCTCTGTAAGTATCTTAAAGTAAGTGAGTTTCTTGAGGTGAGCAACATTGTGTTATCTGCTTAGAATCATAGAATCGTAGAGCTGGGAGAGACCACAAGGGCCTTTCAGTCCAACTCCTGCCTTGCAGGAATATACAATCAAAGCACCCCCAACAGATGACCATCCAGCCTCTGTTTAAAAAATTCCAGAGAAGGGGACTCCTCCACATTCTGAGGCAGTGTATTCCACTGTCGAATAGTTCTTAACATCAGGAAGTTCTTTCTAATGTTTAGGTATACTTCCTATATACTTTCCTATAGTTTGAGTCCATTGCTCCATGACCTAGTCTCTGGGGCAGCAGAAAACAAGCTTGTTCCCTCTTCAATATGACATTCTTTCCAGTATTAAAACATGGCTATCATGCCACCTCTTAACCTTCTTTTCTTCAGGCTAAACATACCCAGCTTTCTAAGCCATTCCCATGGCTTCCAGACCTTTCACCATTTTGGTCGCACTCCTCTGGACACATTCCAGCTTGTTGGAGAGTTTATCACCATAACCTCCATGTTGCCACAAGTATATAAAGTCTGGCATAATTAGGCCAATCTTGTGTAGTATGTTTACAATCATGATTGCTCTTCTCCCATAGTTAGCTAATGGTGGCACTGGTAATTACACATCATAAGGCCTCCTTATGTCACATCAGTACTTATGATAACAGGACCATGTTGTAGGACTGCTGGTACTTGTAGTCATGTAATGCAAAAATTCAGAGGTACTGATGAATTGTGGAAACCAATCATATGGACTCCAACCATATCCCAGTGGGAATGTGTAAATTAGGAGGCCTGTTTCCCCCCTGTTGTGCCTCCAAACTCCTATTTGTAACTTTTTATTTGCCTTAGAATGTGCCCCTGCACTCTTTATTGCAGGGATGGGCAAAATGTGGGATGTTTACTGGTCCAAAAATGCCTATTCTGGGATTAAACTTCACAGGAAGGGTATAGCCCTACCCCATGCAAGAGAGTATGGGAATATTTTGAGTTAATTTTAAGAAATAATAATAATAAACCCCAGGGTGAGTATGCTTGGGGGTCCCCTCAAAACTGGCCTAGAGGGTGCAGGCAAGCCATGGGACACTTTCTACCTCCTCCTGCAGTTCTAGATTTAAATAATGTTGGCTGTTGACATGATGGGGGAACAAACCTGTCTGTAGATTCACTCCTACAATATGTCATTGGAAAAAAAAAGCCAGCCCAATGATACAATAAGAGCAAGCATCTATTCATTTTGTGGGCACCCCCCACCACCACTGGTGTATCATAGGGAGACCACCAAACAGAACACTGAACTCAGTACAATGTTGTGAGCATATAGCCAGTGGTGTACCTAGGCAATCAGGGCAGGAGGCAAGCGCTGAAGGAATTCCACTGTTAATATGCCCTATAATATTCCTGCTGGGTTCTGGAAATCACAGTGACAGGTAGCTAAGAAATGATATAGTAGATGTAGAACCAGCTCTGACATTAGGCAAAGTGAGACAGTCACATCAGTCAGCAGATTTTGAGTGTCAGGAACAGGTAGCAAATTCTTACTTATTTACTTTGTTATTACTGTATTTTTACTGCCAGGATGAGAGGTCCTTGTAAGATTTTCTGCCTCATGTGCCAAAAATAACTTGGATAGCTTTAGGTACTATTAATTTTGACTTGTCTGAGTGGGAGACTCCATCTGCTCCTCTATGTTTACTAAGCAAAATATCTCAGGCCAGCCCTGATAGTAGAAGTTTCCAGATCTAGCAGTACATCAGACCTTTTTATTCCAGTCCTGCCTAGGATGGCCAGTTTGTATAACAACAATCCTAAACCTTCCTGTAGCTTCAATTTACTCATAATTATTTTGCAATCCAGCTCACAGTCTTTCTCACAGACCAGCCTCAAGGTTGTCAGGCCAGAATCCTGTGCGGAAGATGCATCTTCATAAGTGGACTTACACGTGGGAATTAGAACTGGGCAGGTTTGTAATGTCTGTCTCCATTACAGGGCTGCTGTTATGTTACTACATAGCAGATACAGCAAAGTGAGCATTGTGCAATAATGGGCCCAGTGCACAATGGGGCTGATACCGATTGGACATCAATGTGTCTTGGTCCTGATGTACATCAGGCTCCAATGCTTATCTGGCACTCTTGCTGTTGTCCTGATATGCCTCTTCACCATTCACTAACAGGTTTTCTTAGTACCTCTGCTTTTTAGCTAAGTATACATAAAATTACATTAAGTAAAAGGATATATAGGGTTCTGGTGTTATCCTTTTCCTCAGTGGCTCCTGGATTTCCCTCCTTTATCCATCCTCTTAACTCTGCCTTCTTTCTTGAAGTCACAGCAGAAAGGCAGGCTCCACAAATGCTGGCAGCCTTCCCTGAATTACACCTTATATTTGTCAGAACCTGAACAAAGTTACTTTTCAGACTACAGCAGCCAGAGTCCTCAAGCAGTTATCTGGGGCATCCTGGGAGCAGTAGTCCAAAAAATAATTTGTAAGCTCTGAAATGTGACATAAAGATCAATGACTTCTCCCCCAACTGTGATCACTTACCATGTGACATCTTCATATTATGAGTTACTGCAGGATTAAGACAATTGCTGTGGAGGAGGAGACTCACCATGTGACAGTAGTGCATTCTGTGGTGACTGAGTGAATGCCTATAATCTTGCCACAAGAAGGGGGCTTGCTGCTCGGCAGTGGGCCGTTTTGCGGCCCGGTAGCACACCCCCAAATGGAGCCCCCCCACCTGCTCTCCCCCCCATCATCCATGCAGGGTGGCAGGATGGGCGACCGCATGGCCGGTCGCCATGGGGGACACCATCAGTCCCCCGTCTCTCTCCCAGCGCCCCCTGCAGCTGGGATAGGTGGGAAGAAAGAGGCCAATCAGGGGGGGGGGCTCCAATTGGCCGCATGGCTCCTGAGGGGAGGGTCTTCCGGCCATGCTATGGCGCAGGCGGATGACGTGTGCAGCTGTGATGGAGCTGTTAAAAGGCAGCTCCGCCGCAGGCGCACAGCATTCTGGCTCCAAGGAGCCGAAGATGAGAGAGCACGGCCGGAGGAGCAGGGTAGGTGCCCCCTTCCCCACCTTCAGCAGCGGGTGGGGGGCAAGCCAGCTGCTGAGGCATGGCCGCAGCCATGGTTCTCTGTCGCTGGAGGGGGCAAGGGCACCCTCCCCCCATCTCCTCCGTGGCAGGCTGGGGGGGCTAGCATGGCACAGCCAGCGGGAGCAGGCCTGCGGGCTGAAGATGAGCAGCAGTGGCCACAGCCTCAGTTCTCCCAGCTGGGGGAACAGGGGCAGGGGGAATGAGTGGTGTGCCTGGGATTGTGTGGGGTGGGCGTTCATCCCCCCTCCCTAGGACTACCACTCTCCCTTGTTCAGTCACCCGCTCGGTCACCGCAGTGGGCGCGGAGTGGCAGGACTGGCTAGAGAGGGCTAGCCTCGGTCCCTGTTGTGCCGGGGGGAGGGGGAGCGGAACTCTGCCCACCCCCCCTTGTTTGCCGTGGGTCAGGGTGACTGGGGGTTGGGTGCACAGACCCAGGGGGTACACCCCTTACCCATCGGGGCAGGCCCAATGGGGAAGGAGCTCACTTGAAACAAAAGGAGAAATCAACAACAACAATAGCAACCCGGTACAGAAAGCTGGGAGTCAGGGATCGGGGCGAACAGGCCCAGGACCAGGGGTTTTCATCCCTGCTTCCCTCATGTTGTTTGCCTTGCACAGGTTTACGAGCAGTAGGTCGGCTGCCGGTGTGTAATAAATACAATTTTAAAAATAAACAGCACCAACAGGAACACCTTCCTACTCATGAGGGGAAGGGGTTGGATGGTCCCAAGGCATCATGGGGCCCAAGAGGCCAGCCAAGCAATGCCATCAGGTGGACCCACCACCCCTGCCCGAGCCAGAGCCCACATCTGGAGGGTTGGCAGAGCTGCCTGATCAGGTTCCAGGTCCCAGCAATGGGGATGAGGTGGTGCCAGTCCTGCACCTCCCCGTTGAGGCTTTTGTGCCTCCAACACCTACCATGGTGAATGTTATGGGTCCTTGTCTGAGGTGTTAAGGAGGCTGGACCGGGAGTCACACCTGGGTGGCACAGACAGCCAGACACTGCCCGCAATCATGGCAGGGACTGGGACAGGGGACCCCGGTACTTCATCCAGCTCAGGTGCACTCTGCGGCAGTAGTCGGTCATGGCGATCCAGATCCAGAGGGTGGAGCAGTTCCCGGGATTTGAGATGCTTGGAATCACCTGGCACATCATCCCGGAGGCACAGTGGTTCTGGAAGTAGGCGGAGCCTGAGAAGGAAGCGCCGAAGGTCCCATTCCAGCTCGTCTTCAGCTGAGTCCTCAGATAAGGGAAAATTCAGGTACTGGGAAAAAGGAGCCTACAAACCAGGTTTGCCAGGGTGGGCCCTTAAGCTCAGGAAGGCCAGGGAGAAGGCAGCGGAGGAGTGAAGGAGCGAAGGTAAGAACTCCCCAGGTGAGGAGCTTAGAGGAGCCAAATTGAAAGAGGATCCCCCGGGGGGGCTCTTGGATCACAAGGTGCGCTCCAAAATACTACAGGGGTACTATCTTGATGTCTTCTCTTTGGCACCACCTCTGGGGGAGGAAGCCAGAGTTCACAGGAGTGGCAAAAAGGAGACCGACAAGGCCAGCTCGGCAACGGTAGAGCGCACCTTTGCCAACTGGCTCACCAGGTATGCAGAATTCATGGGGGTGGTGCCATTGGTTTTCCCAGAACGGGCCTGGCATTTGATCAATCACCTTCGCCAGGTCTTGACAGTATGGGCACAGGCAGGGGATGCCAATACCATTCTTTATGATGTGGAGTGTAGAAAAAAGGCTTCCAGGTCCCCAATGCATAGGTGGGAGACCATCGACTACCCCACTTGGCTAGAGGCCACTGGTCCGGACAGGCGGAAAAAGGGAGAAGCTCCCAAGGCTGCCCAGAAAAAGGATGGTAAGAAGCCAGTCTGCTGGGAATACAATGGAGGTAAGTGCGGCAGGTACAAATGCCGGTTTGACCACTCATGTGACACTTTTGGGGGGGCACCCCAAAGTGAACTGTTCACGACAAGGTGGGGGGGGCAGTCCTTTCTGAACAATCGCCTTGCCTCATTGGGCGCCAGAAGGGAGGCAGGGTCCGCCAGCAGCTCCTCCAGCAGTAACACCAAATGAGGTAAGTGTCGGGGCAGGGCTAGAGGGTCTCATGGCCTTCACACCAGTCAAGCTGGGGGCCATGCGTCCACTCTTGGCAGCCTACACAAAAAGGGAAGCGGCAGCTTACTTAGCAGCCGGTTTTGAATTTGGCTTTCACATCCCATTCCAAGGCCCCAGAGAAGCCTCCACTTTGGGCAATTTAAAATCTGCAGCACAGTTGCCGGAGGTATTGGCCAAAAAGATTGGGAAGGAATGGGAGGCAGGTCTCATAGCTGGCCCTTTTGACTGGCCTCCCATGCCAAGTTTGTGCATATCACCTCTAGGTGTGGTCCCCAAAAAAGCACCTGGGGAATACCGGCTCATCCATCATTTATCGTACCCCAAGGGATCATCGGTCAACGATGCAATCCCACCAGAACTTTGCACGGTTCGGTATGCCTCTCTGGACCATGCAGTGCGCCTCCTTCAAATGTGTGGCGAAGGAGCGCTCATGGCAAAATGTGCTGCCGGTTCACCCGGATGACCATTGCCTTTTAGGTTTCAAATTCCAAGATCAATGGCATTATGACATGGCATTGCCAATGGGTTGCTCCATCAGTTGCATGGCCTTTGAGGCTTTCAGCACATTCTTGGAATGGGCTCTGTAGCACCGGGCGGTATCCCCATTTGTAACACACTACTTGGATGACTTCCTAATGATTGGTCCAGTGGGGGGGAGGAGGGATGCGGGTTTTTACTCTCTTCCTTCCAGGCACTGGCTGAGGAGCTCGGGGTACCGCTGGCACCCGACAAATCGGTAGGCCCTGTAACGGCACTGGTTTATCTGGGCATACAATTGTATTCTGTGGAAGGTGTCTCCCGTTTGCCTGATGACAAGATAGCTACCTTGAAGATGAGGTTGTTGGGCTTCCTGGGAAAAGAGAAGGCCACGCTGAAGGAGGTGCAATTGCTCTTGGGTCACCTGAACTTTGCATGCAGGGTGGTGGCACCAGGACGGGCTTTCTGCACATGCATCGCTCGCCTCATGGGGGGAGTCAAGGCACCACGTCACTGCATCAGGTTGACAAAGGGGGTAAAAGAGGACATGAGGGTGTGGCTTACCTTCCTGGAACATTACAATAGGGTCACTGCTTGGCTAGGGAAGTTGGAGCTGGGGGGAGACCTGCAGGTATAATCCGATGCGGCGGGCAGCCTGGGGTTCGGGGTCTATTACAATGGCCATTGGTGTGCCCACCCATGGCCTTCTGAATGGGCGGGGTTGGGTCTCTCCAGGGACTTCACGTTCTTAGAATTCTTTCCCATCCTGGTGGCAGTCACCATCTGGAGGGGGGAATTCAGGGACAAGAAAGTATGTTTCTGGTGTGACAATCAGGTGGTGGTTAGGATCATCAACAGGCAGTCCTCCAGGTCTGAGAGAGTCATGAGACTAATCCGCAGGTTTGTGCTGGTCTGTCTGGAGTCCAACATCAGTTTCCATACCCAACACATACCAGGTGTGGATAACGAGATAGCGGACGCTTTGTCTCAATTTCAGGATGACCGGTTCCGCTCGCTGGCCCCAGACGCCGATGCAGAGGAGGTCCCATTCCCAAAAGACCTATGGAACCTTGGGAACTGACTGTGATACAGGGCGTCACGGACTCCTTGGCACTTTCGACACAGGCTAGCTACAAGAGGGCGGCAGCACAATTCCTGGCCTTCAGATGGCAGCACAGCTATGGGACAATGTGGCCAGCGTCAGAAAGGGAGGTACTGCATTACCTGGTATCATTGAAGGATAGGGGCCTGGCGTCCAGAACCATTGTAGGGCAAGCCGTGGGCATCTCCTTCTTCAGCAAGGCAGCTGGCCACGGTGACCCCTGCAACACTTTTACGGTGAAGAAGCCCTTGGAAGGCTGGAGGAGAGTAGCGCCAAAGGTGGCGGATGAGAGGCGACCAGTATCATACTCGATGCTAGCAAGGCTGACAGACCTGCTGCCATCCGTATGTCATTCCAGCTATAAGGCGTTGCTCTTCCGTACAGCATATACCACCACTTTCTTTGGGGCACTGAGCGTGGGAGAAGCAGTCTGTTCATCCAAGCAGGATACATGTGGCAGGGTCCTGCAGTTGCCTGACATCTCCATCACCAGCAATGACATGACACTGCACATCCGGAGCTCTAAGGTCGACCAGCGGGATATTGTAGCCACTCTGCATGTGCAGAAGGTTATAGGCTTCTCCCACTGCCCAGTGACATGCATGCATGAGTTCATAAGAGCAAGGGGTTCTGAGGCGGGGACTCTGTTCCAGCATCGGGATGGGACGCCGCTCACCAGGTATTTGTTAGTGTGCTGAAGATGGCCCTTTGGTGATTGGGACTCCCGGCAGAAGAATTTGGCAACCACTCTTTCAGGATCAGAGCTGCCACCATGGCCACACAAGGAGGCCTGTCAGTAGAGACAATCATGAGATTGGGGCGCTGGTGGTCTGGGGCCTATGCAGCATATATTCGACCGGACAAAACGCTGTACACACAGCCTGGGGCCTCTGCAGATCTGTAGGGCTGCCTGTTGATAGGGAGCAGTGGTTGGCAGTAGGCAGTTCCAAAGGGGGAACCGCCTTGATGGCGGATGGCATGGGTTGTGATCATGGAGTGAGGCATAGAGTGGTCTCCATCAAGTTCAAGTTCTAGGACAAAGTCAAGTTCTAGTTCAAGTTCAAGGGAGACCACGCCTCCAGCTGTTAACTGTTACTTGTTTTCAGGGGAGGAGAGAGAGTCAGGTGGGTTGGCTCAGCCATCATCTCTCTCCTCCATGGGAGTCAGGATTGACCAACATGTCTATTGGTCCACATGGGTGGAGCCAATGAGAGATAATGATCCATGAATTATCGCCAACCATTTATTGCAAGTTGCAGCCTTTTATTGCCAATAATGTCTTACTAACCTGTATTTAATCTATGTTTTCTGAATAGGTAATCAATACAAACATAGAAATAGACACTGTGTTGGAGTGTTCTTTGGGGGGCGGGTGGGGTTGTACGGTCTGGGTCCGCAATAGTGATCCACATGGCAGACAGACTCAGTTCATAGGCTGACTCTCCACTAGCTGTGTAAAGATGGAGCTTCTCACTGAAGGAAAAGAAAAAGAGGCTTTTCAAGATTCACTGATACTTTCTGTCCAATCCAATTTAGTCCAAATAGTCACAGAAATTATCACAGAGAGCTACTGATTTATTATCATTGACCTCCAAATACCCCCCCTTCTTTTGAGAATCTGTGTTATGAAGATAAACAACAATTTCCTCATTTTTTGAGTTTAAGCAGATGGATTCTGAAGAAGGTAGATAAAGTTATTTTATGCATGATAAACAAAACTTGTCTTTGAGGTTTTTAAAAACAGTATCTGCTGTGATTATTATAAACACTTATCAGACTAAACCACTTGGCATCTTTCTTCTATTTTCTAGAATATCACATCTAGGTATGAAAACTAAATCCATGTTTGAAATACAAATCATTACCTTTTAGCTCATTCATTCTCAAGTTTGAAAGCTGAGTTCTTAACATTTGCAATGCAAATCCAGGGTAGAGTTCTAGAGGTGGGGGTTATTTTAGAATGCTAGTCTCCATTGGCTTTTAATCTCCAGATTCATAGAACAAGTCTTTATATCAGGAGCGAGGTATCTTAGGCCCCAGGACCAAATCAGGCCCATGTGGTTTTCAGACTTTGATCCTCAGGGCTTCCTCAGTTAGTTACTTCCTCTTCCCCACGATAATATCACTGGATAATTTCCCAGCTTTTGTATATCCTGCCCACTCCCATTTTAAAATTCTTTTCTTACTGGGAGTAAGAATGTCCTTTAAAATAAGCTGGTATTTGTGGTCCTACCTTCTTGACATTGACCCCTCTCACCATCAGGATGCAGCCTGTGAGAACTTCTCTGAAACAAAGTTTGGGCCTCAAGCTGAAAGAATGACACTACTTTTCTTGTCTTACAGGCTCATGGTATGAACTCCTTTGCTAACACAACATGCAAATCCATCCAGTATACAGGGCAGTGGCTTTTTAAAAGTCAAAGATGCTGCCTGGACCAAAATGGCTACATAATCCCTCTCCAAGCATATTAACTGTATAATTTGTTCTAGTAAAAACAAATTAAACAGTAACAGTATTAAAATAAATGTTGAACCAATAACTTCTTTTTAGCTGTACATAGCCAAATATTTCAAGAGGAATAGATAATTATTACTTTACTGGGTTATCTGTGTGTGCCTATAAAAAAAAATAATATCAATGCAATGGTTAGGTTAACTGGACTGTTTGGCAGACATCAGTGAGCCAATAAGAGAAAGATAGAAATACTTTGTACATAACTGTAGAAAATAAAACAATAGATAAAATATATTGTAGGTTAATAAGAATTCCCTGTAGACACTCATAACTCAATAGCAGGATGTGGGAAAACATCTCACACTAACAAACTTGAAGAAAATAAAATTAACCCCAATAGTTTGGTAAAATATAGATTAATAAGAATTCTCAGTAGTCAGTGAGTCAACAGAGAGTTATATAAGAACCTTGCCCTAATAGCAGCTACCAGTGACCTTCTGATAAAGGGAGAATATAAGCTCTTACAAGGGAGATTTTCAGACAGCGTTTAACAGTGCCTACCACGGGATGATGTCCCAGGAGAGGAACGGGGCTCTTGCGCGGCAGGGGGTCATTTTCGGATGCTGCCGTCCCTCTTCCGGGATCCTTCATTGCACGTCCGTGAAGCTTTGGAAGCGGCCATGCCATATTTTAAGCATGGGCAACTTTAAATCACTTCATTTAAATTGTTCCTTAAGGGTCATAAGGAACAAGGAAGGGACTTGAAGTCACCTTCTCTTCATATTTAGGGAATAGAGAATGAAGTTTTGCTTGTTGATTATTAGACCAGATATCTGCAAAGAAAAGGAGAAACAAAAACAGAAACCTAGATAGTGAACAAATAGGCTGTCAAAATTAGTGGAACCTCTGTTAATGTGCCCAAGTGGTGGAAAACCGCTGAGGTGCAAGTTTCTGCCATTTGCTAGGCCAGACCTGAAAACTCTGGTAACAGGTAGGATGACCATGAGCATCTCAGTGACTTCGGTTTCATCCAGAGCTCTGAAACTACAATGCCAGAAATCATCCATCCTCCAGGGATAATCTGGATCTGGATATTCAGTCATTTATTTCAGAATTGTAGCCATCTAGAGAAGACAACAAGAACTTCTTTTGGTGCCCTTGGAAACACGAGGCTTCTCCAAAGGGTTTGCAGAGACCCTAAAGAGCAGCTCCCTAAACAGACCACACTGACCCTCCTGTTATAAATCTGACATTCATTGAAATTTCTTGTAAAATATAATCCTGTGATCTACTATTATAAAATAAATCTGTTAAAGTTGTCACAAGACCCTGTTTCAACACTAGCTATGAGCCATGTCCTCCATTCTAGAGGAATGGAGCCATGTCCTCCAGTTCTTGTGGCTTCAAAGGTAGGGAAAGAAAGTCCTCAATATGGAGGAAACAACCTCTGCTTCTTTATTTCTTAGGGATGGTGTGGCTGGAATCTGGGGTGGGGGGAGAGGACATAAAATCCTTTACTTTCTTCACCAGGCGGTTTGACATCCACGTGCTCACAATTCAGAATCTTCTCTCTAGTGGAGTTCCCAGAGGAAGTGTCTGTACTCCATACAGGGTATCTGAGTAATGGACATTTCTATAACTGTCACTATTAGGAGGCAACATGCCTCTCCAGTCCCTGCCCAACAAATGTGGAGCTCCCATTGCCTGGGCATAGCCATGCCAAGGGACCAACTGAGTTTGTGCTACTCAGAAAGAAAACCTTCCACAGGCTCTGGATGTTGTCTGACACCCTGGCTTGTTCCAGACCCACAAGGTCATACATAACTTCCCCTCATGTGTTCTTCCTCCTCACCTGCCAAAGGGTCACCAACTGAAGACTTCTGGGGTCCTCCCTCATCAGTACCTGGTGATGTCAAAGGAATCTCCTCCCCCATCAACCGTTGCAGCCCCACCATCTTCTGACTGATTCCTCCTTTCCAAAATACCTAAATGAGATGTTTGGCCAGTAAACCTAGCCCTGACAACCTTCTTAGATAGCAAGGAGGAATGCTTAAGGGCACCTGAGTCTTTTCCAACAACTCCAGCCTAGACAGAATTGTAGCAAGTACACCTCCATCTTCCTCCTCCACTGAAGAGGGTAATTCAAGAGGTGGGTGCTTGATAGGTTGCCTCTTCATGAGGCCGTAACCCCTCCCGGCCCTTCGTAGGTGCCATATCTAAAGATTGGGACAGGAGTCCTACTCCAACTATCAAACCACCAAACAGGCCCAGAAACTCCAATCCTGGATCCTAATGGGTCCAATCAGGAGCCTACCAGGGGCTACGCTACCTAATTGGGGCCTATCAGGGTCTACACAGATCAATCAGAAACCACACATCCTAGTTGGGGGCTACCAAGCCAAATAAGGGCCTAACATGGCCTGCTGAGCCTAATCAGGTCCTATCAAGGAGTACAAGGCCAAATCAGTGCTTATCAGGGCCTGAACAGCCTAGTTGGGGCTTATTGGGGCTTATGGTTCAGATAGGGCCTACCTGGCCTGATTGGGGCCTAGTAGAGCCTACACAGCCTAATTGGCATGACCAGTCCACTCAAGCCCAGCCGGGGCCTACTTGAAACCTGTGGAGAGGAGCTACAAGACCCAGTCAGGCCCCAGAGGACTAACTGGCCTGCTAGAGTCTTTGTGGCCTAACCATTCCCTAAATGCCTCCTAGTCTCCTCCAACCAGAGTAAAATATATTTAATTAAATTAAAACCAAATTAATACACCATCAAATTAAAATAAAACTACCATCAACCCAATTTAAAATAATCTGAATTAAAATAAACTGAATAAAAAGGAAAATGAATTAAAATACAACAGATTTAAAATTGAAACAAAACTGTTTCAAAACTGCTATAAAATACAACCGAATTAAAATACTGTACAGCTGAATTAAAACTAAGCCAAATTAAATACAACGGAATTAAAAGAAGAAGAGAAGGTTGAGGAGTGACAGGATAGCCAAGTTTAGCCAGAGATGTCATACTGAGAATGGGGCAAGCTTGTTTTCTGCTGCTCCAGAGACTAGGACATGGAGCAATGGACTCAAACTACAGGAAAATAGATTCCACCTAAATATTAGAACTTCCTGACAGTAAGAGCTGTTCGGAAGTGGAATACACTGCCTTGTAGTGTGGTGGAGTCTCCTTCTTTGGAGGTTTTTAAACAGAGGCTGGATGGCTATCTGTTGGGAATAATTTGATTGTGTATTTCTGCATGGCAGGGGGTTGGACGGGATGGCCCTTGAGGTCTCTTCCAACTCTATGATTCTATGATTCTATGAAAACAAAACTGACTTAAAAATACAGCCGTTTTAAAATACAACTGAATTGAAACAAAAACATGGCAGGCTAGACCACACAGCAGGTGAGTCAAAAAGTACTCCACTACTGCCTGTTCAAAACCATTTTTTTCAAATGCAGCAAAGTGCACAGCTTGAGTTTGCCACCCAAAGTGCACAGCTTGAGTCTACCACAGAGGGGGCAGAAGAGGAAAAAAAAACTTCCTACCCCCACAGTTTAGCATCAAGGTGCTTTAGCAGTGATGAGAATACCACCAGGCCTCTTTCTATTGGAAGCAAACAAAGCTCCTCCCTTGCAGCACATTGTGCTGCATGAGAGTGGATCTGCATTTTATTTGCAAGGGGGCATTTAAGAGGAGAGATAATGAAGGATTGATGTGTGATGAAAATTCACAAAATTCACCACAGAATGGTGTGCAGAGAAAGTGTTATCTCTGAAAAGAGTGAAACACTGGATCATCTACAAAACGTGTTGATGCCATGTTCAGGGCAAGTTGAGAAATTGCTTTTTCACATAATACACAAGGTCAAGACATTGTGATTGGTGCTGGACAATTCATGGTGAGTTTGATTGGCGATGGCTATGAGCCACAATAGTCAAGAATGAAGCCTGTAGAAGATTTTCTTCCCAGAGTTTAATCATGATACTGTGTGTGTGTGCGTGCGCACACGTGTGTGTGTGAATGTGGCACAGACATGTGCCACAACCTTTGACAATTCTCTAACACTTTGACAATTCTCTAACTTTTGGAGAAATGTTTTTTTATTATTTCCTCTAACAAGGATTGAACAACCTAGAAAATACACCTAATCCTGTATTCGCAAAAGATTTTTTTTTTAAAAAAATGTATCACTTAGCCAGTCGTTCAAGTGAGAATTTCCTTCCTGAACACTTTAAATAATCATGTACCTTTAAAACATTTTTAACTTGCATAAGCAGCCACATATTACCTAACACATTACTTTAGTTTTATTTTCTGGAGTGGTGCTTTTCATTATGAAATTACACTCTCTGCCATAAGAAACAGAAAATTCAGTGAAAGGAAATAAAATTAAGAAGAATAAAAATGCACAAGTGCCAAAAGAAATCACAACTCAGTTGCTGGGTATGGGCACAGAGTCTATGATGGTGCCCCCATGATGCTGCCCCCATCAGACCCAGATATCCCTCTGCACCAGAAGCAGTGCTTTCCCAGCAGCCCACTCAGTCAGAACCTTGGCAGGTGGGGGGACAGTATCACTAGCATTATTTAGGATTGTCATATTTCACAAATGTAGGTGTGAAATATGACAATCCTATATACTGCTGGTGACATTGCTCCTCCAAGAGTTCAAAGACCTTTAGAGTTGAATGACAGGCAAAAGTCCAATGGCAACTAGCAAAGCAATGTGATGGTGCAAGCTTTAAAAAAATGTATTTAAAAGAATAAAATGGGGTAAACATTCATGGAGGGTCCAGAGGACTGGAGTGACCCATAGGCCATACTTGCTTAGACTCATGGGCCATACTTGCTCAAAACTGGAAATGATTCAATCGGGACTTCTGGGTTTTTTGGGGGGAAAGGCTCTTTTAAGGGGCCAAAACTCCACCCAACCCCCAAATAGACATTCAATAAATAATTGCACTCCCTGGGTAAATTTCCTCCCCAGTTGGCAGCCCTGGTGATTTCATACTGCCCAACATTTCATAGATAAAAACTGCGACACATGTGACCAAGCAACATTGGTGTGGTCAAGATGGCAAAAGTTATTAATGAGAGAGAACTTGCAAGCTAGGAAAGGCTGCAGCAGTTTGCTTTTGCCTGAATCCACTAGAAAGGCCAAGATTCCACCTCCTTCTCCCCTCTCACCTGATTAATTGAGTGCAAACTATTTTTGCACTTTGAATTCAATTTGTATCAATTGAATAAACTGAGGGAAAAGGGGGAAAGTGGGACATTTTAAGAACAGCTGGGTGCCAGTTACACGACAGAAATTGTCGCGTTGCCTACCGTGACAAAGTGATCACAAATCCGTCCCTCGCTGTTTATATGATTTATGTCTCTGATCTGGATATCCCGTGTGGTCCCGTGACTGATATTTACACGTCCATAGTTCCGGTTTTATTTAGGTTTTAATATTTTTTTTTTTTTTGGCTGTCAATCAAAGATGCGATTACTCATGTTTTCACAACCTCGGTGACGCACTTCCTTTAGAGTTCCGTGCTGCGAGCAATGCTATTGGCTGGCTGGGGGGGGGAGAGGGAGGCAGAGGTTTGTTATTCCCCCTTTGCTTCTTGAACATTTAACCCCTTCAGAAGAGGCAGAAAGCATTTTTAAAAATCCAGACTGAGATCTTTCGCTCAGACGCAGGAACGAAAAAGTGCTTTCCATTTGAAATCAAGCCGAGTGAGGGAGATGGGAGGGGAGGGGAGGCATCGTATTCCCCTTGCCTCTGTAAAATGTTAACCCTTACAACACAGATTAGCTGCAGAGTTCATGCTTCAAACCAGCTACAAACAGGCTGTTTTGAAACACACAGACACAGAGAGGGGGAATTTAAGGGATGTTCATTCGCTCAGAGGCTGGAATATTTTACTGTGCCCGTCCGCCACGATCTCTCTGTTCAGAACCAGGGAGGATCTGCCCACCACAATCTCTCTGTAGCATGCAGTGTAGAAATCCATTTAAAAAGGTGATTGAGTACATTCGCGCGCACACACACACACATCAACCTTCATGCAGCTGGAAGGGATGCCTTTGTTTTCGGCTGGTGAGGCTGGATCTGTTGAACGGGTGACTGACCCCTCCTTTTCTGGTCCCTGAGCTCTAAGCCCACCCCCAGTCACCATTTCCGGTCATCCCAGTACCAAGACTTTTTGTCCCACGCTGTTTACATTTCCGATTTTCCGAATCCTCCAGTGACTTTTTTAAAAACCGGCACAACCTGCGGGACTGGAAGTCCCGCAGGTTGAGGGATAAAAGGTGGCCCTCCTTCCGAAAATCATGTACCCGACCCGATGTACGTGTAAACTGCCAGGGATCGACATGAATTCTTCCCAGGACATTTTCATCGTGTAAACGGCCCCCTGGAAAAGTAGGATGATAAAAAAAAAGTTAATCAGGACTCTCTCTGCCAAATCAGGACAGTTGAAAGGTATGAGATGTTGGTGGGCCACATGTGGGCTCTGGCCTCACAATTCTACTCTTGCAATGAAGTAACAATCATTCCAATTTAATAATAAGGGTGGGACAGCAATAGGATTGCCACCCAAGTAATCAAAGGGAAAGAGCAACATTTTCTCCATATAACAGCAGCCAAAAAAGCATAAGAATGGGCAAGCCTTTGCCTACTACTAAACATGTCATGAAGTGAAGATTCTAACAAGCAAAGATGCCATGATGGCTTCATAACCCAAGCAACAAAGTATTTAAGATACGATGATGCAATGGAAGAGGCTATTTCTCTAATCACTACCCATCCTAGTTGAAAAGATTCAGGGAGAAGGTGCTGGAGAATAGCTGCAAATAAAATGGTTGCCACCAAGAGTTTGTTGTTGTTGTGTGCCTTCAAGTCATTTCTGCCTTGTGAAAACCCTAAGGTGAACCTATCATGAGTTTTTCTGAGGCTGAGAATGTGTGACTTTCCCAAGATCACCCAGTGGATTTAGCAGTGTTTAGAACCCTGATCTCCAGAATCAAAGACCAACACTCAAGCCATTATGCCACTCTGGCTCCATCCAGGGTATCTACTTGTAAGTAAAAAAACTTCCAAGTAACCCGGGAAGGGTGATCATAAAAAGTGCATCACTTACCTGGCTGTCATGATCTCACCCAGAACTGTTCACGCTAGACTGGCCATTCACACTGCATTCACATGAGTACAATGGTGCAAGTTTTCACACAATGGCAATGTCGGTACTAAAGTGCCATGGGGGATCAATTGATAGTTTCAGCAGTCAGTTAAAAAGTACGGGTTTTGGCCAGGTCATAAATGTAAAAGAGTGTGGTGGTATGCTCACCCTTTTGCGTGTATGTGGCATCGTTACGATGCCATATTTAGTACATCTGATAAAGTCCTATGACACTAATCATGAGTAGCATTTTACTTGTTGTTTGGTTGTGAAAACGGAAAGATAAGTGTAATCAAGAACTCTAGTTGCATTGTAGTTGAAGGACTTTTGTTTTTGACCCTTGATGATGATTTGTTCTGAATTTGGCTTTCTTCCCCTTTCCTCACTTTCATAAAGTTTAGACATTCAGGAAGCTTAATGACATATGAATCAGGTCTCCTTCCATATTTTAATAAATGCCCAGGGGTTCCATTTGTTTTGCAGTTTTCTCAGTACACAGACAGTTTGTTCTAAGCATTTTATTGAATGTGCAGTCAAGATGCCATTGTAATAATTATCATCTGTATAATCTCCCTTCTGGGACAGAATTTGTTAGCCAAATCTCTTCCTTTCC
Source organism: Gambelia wislizenii (assembly GCA_030847615.1). Taxonomy (NCBI): domain Eukaryota; kingdom Metazoa; phylum Chordata; class Lepidosauria; order Squamata; family Crotaphytidae; genus Gambelia; species Gambelia wislizenii. The sequence continues at coordinate 222,692,699 of JAUMIR010000003.1, read as the reverse complement.
ACCCATCTTCTTTCCCTATTAGTCAGCTCAAAACGTTTCTGAAAGAAAAAGGAAGCAGGAGCTAAATTATGTCTGAATTTAGAGCTATTTTAGTACTCCCTTGTTCCAAATATCTTAAAACTTAAAGTGCACAAGAAAAAATGCTATAGGGGACTCCTGTTAGTCACTGTGATATTCATATGTTAAGGAAGAGAAATGAAAAAGTAACAACAGATCAGTTACAAAAGTGAATTTGAAAGGGCTGATGATAAATGACTGAGATTTTCAAATACTAGCCAGAAATTCACTTACTGAGCTCTGGTGATGTTTTTATACCACAAAAGTCAAACTCAGGTTCTTCATGGTCATCTTCACAGCAAATTGCTTTTATAGGCATTGAAGGATCGTGCATTTTCTATAGTCGTCCATCCTCTAAAGATAACTAGTTAAGAAGGCAATGAAACCATAGCTTTGTCTAAAGCCAAAATAAAAATAAAAAGTCCTAAGCAGAACTACCAGCTCAAATTCCATAGGATGATTTCCAGTGGGGCTGGGGATGGAGATGTATGGTGATGTTTAAGGACTGGGATGTGGAAATATTGACAGTGAAATTGCCAAACAGCAGTGCATTTGAGGCTCTGGTTACATTTTATTATTCATAATAGATGGGTTAACCATTGCTATGTGACATAAAGTAGTAGGACTACTGAAACTGAGCAGCTTCTCTGTCCTTTGTCCCATCCAAAAATTCACCACTTCCAAAGAGCTGGAAATGGGGAGGGGAAGATGGGCCATGTAATTCTAAAGTACTTGACAAGGCATCCCAGAGGTGAAAAGGTAGATTTCCCTTTCCAAAAACTAACACACTGGGCAAAGAGTGCGGCCTGACCTGGAAGAGAGAGCTGACCTTAGATTCCCCCTCCTAGCACAGGCCACTCTGTCCTATCAGTATTCCACATCAAGAAAGGTGAAAAGGACATATAGTGGGGTTCTGACATGGGCAGGTCATGAGGGATGGTTGAATGAGTGCTAAAGCTGATTCTCCTCCTCCTTTCTGTAGCCATCTGCTGGTTCTCTTTTGGATTGTTGTAAAGGAGACAGCAGACAGGTGGAGGAGCTGTAGCAGTAAACACTGTGCTGGGCCCAGAGACAGTAGACATAAAGACAAATAGGGTTTACAGATACCAGGACATGGATTCTCTTTTTCAGTTCTCAGGGCAAGAGAGAGGAATCTCAGGGTGAGAGGGTCACCTTGAAAATCACACATATCTCTATATGTTTGGTTCTTTGCTGCTGCAGGCTGCTTTGGCCCAGCTGCTTTGGATTGTTTTCTTTTCAGAGCAGAGCCTGGAAAACATTCTTTGGTTGGGCCAAAGCTCCTGTTTGTTCTTAAAAGCAGTGTTTGAAAAGGTCATCCATCTTTCGCAAACAGAGCTAGAAAAAGGGTGCTTAATTTACAGCCATGTTAAAACTTAATTTCCAATTTTCTCACTTGCTAGTTTTAGGCCATTATCAGATGGGGCTGTAATCGCAGAATGACAATGCGACAGTACTGCAAATTTCTTACCATTATTGCACAACGTTGTTGTCTTCTCATGGTCAATGTGTGCTCCACCCATTAATTGATCATTACTTTTCATTGAGAGGAGAATCTGTAAATAGCCCTCAATATTGCTCTTTTCACAGGATTGATAAGCGTGTGAAATCATGTCCTGCTGTAATCATGTCATTACAGCATGAACGGGTGGTCCTTCCCGTTCCCATTGAGAACACAGGATGCTCAGGATGCTCTTTTAATGAACTGTCACCTTTTCTTGGCACGTTTTTATGTTTGTATATGGAGATTATTATCAGGTACCTGCAAAAAACACCCCAGGAGCATGTGAGAACAACATTACTGCAGCACAAATGGGTGCCAGTTTGGAGAGGTCCAGTCAATGAAAAGGGACCCCTTACTCGCAGCTTCAGCACAGGGGGAGCATGCAAGGATGACATTGTCATCTGAAACCGGGACCTATTTGTGTGACAATAACATCATCCTCACATGCTCCTGGGGTGGTTTTTGCAGTATCTAATAATCTCCTAAGTGTTTGTTTGTTAATTTCTTTAGTTATTTATGTGTCTTCGGTGTGTTTAAACATAGTAACATCTTCTCACAAGAACAGTCGAAATCTCACCCATATAAAATCACGGAAGTAAAATCCCAATCTTAAACTGCTAGTGGTGGTCGTGCAATGATTCCATGGTGGTAATATTGCACAATTATGGCACTGTGTGATAATTACTATAATCATGCCACTGTGTTTCTCTGCTTTCCTCAGTAGTGGAATTACAGCATTTTTAGATACTACTCTGATGAAGTCCTTGGTTTTTTGTGTTTGTTACATGCTTTGGACATGTACTATTGATCCTTAATTTTATCATGCTTCATGACATCAGGCGGAGTGTCCCTAGGTCCTGAAATGTCCTGACCCACTCCTGACATGACATGACAACCCTAAAATAAGGGGGGCAGCAGACCATATGGGTATATATGTACTTCAATAAGATTTATTCTGGAGGAAGTGACTTCTGTTCTACAGAAACCATCCACTTACTTTCTTTCTTTCTTTCTTTCTTTCTTTCTTTCTTTCTTTCTTTTCCCTTTCTTTCAAAATGGTTAGTGTGGGAAAAACAACAGATGGAATTTTCAAACAGGTAATGATGATTCCTCTTATCTTTTCTCAAAGGCAGGAAACAATTTTGCATGAACCAATTGTGGCTTGGTTGAATTATTGTAGTGTTAGAACTCTTTAATAAAAACCTATCTTCTCAATTTAAGGTGGAACAGGTACTCGTGCCCCATCAGGTAACTTGAACCTAGAGACTGTTACTTGGATTTGAATATAATGGTGAAGGAGCTGTTCCATCTAAATAGTTTATTATGATGGCCCAGCTTGAAACAATGAAGGAAGTGATGTCTACTTTTAGAAAAAAGGAACCTCGCTGATGTAGAAGGTCTGATTATAGAAGGTCTGCTAAGCAGGTACAGAAGGGTTTGCAGGCCTCACCACTGAAGTGCAGGAATCAAAGTAATCATTTTAAAATTACAGTCTTATGGGCCAGATCACATGCTAGTTAAGTAACAAGAATCCCTTTGATGTTGCTGGGTGTCTGACCAGAGTAAAGGCCACAGTGTGAGGTTGAATAGAGTCAAAATGGGCTCCAACTCTCTATCCCTATAGCAACTCATCATCTTGCTGCGGATGTGGATTTGTCAGAGATAGAAAGGATTTACAGTTGAATTTCAGAAAATTGTGCTGCTACTAGGGTTGAAGGTTCCTTTTTAAAATAAATTATTGTTTAATGATAGCCTCATCTCTCTCTCTCTCTCTCTCTCTCTCTCTCTCTCTCTCTCTTTTTTTTTTTTTTTCCTAGTGTGCATTTAGTGGCTTTCCTCCAGAAGCCTGTCAGACTTAAGTAATTGTCAGCAAGGGCTTAAGATTCCAAGGGGAAGATCAAAGTGAGCCTGCATTATGCATAAAGCGGGGATGTTTATAAGAAATCACAAACAACCCAAATGGTTGTGACTACAACATATTTTGCTCTAAGCCACAGGCATGTAGTAGCTCCTAAATTAAGCCATCAGGTTTGTCTTTCAGAGTTGGATTTGGAACAGTCGGGCATAGGTATTGACAAGAGGGAAATGGTTTGCAGCTTAACAAGATTGCTTCATTCAAGACAGGGACAGCCAGCTTCTAGATTTTCACACATCACTCTATACTTCAGAGTGGCTAGGAGACAAGGGGTTTGCAAAGCAGTGAACTGAGAACCATATAACAGGAAAGAAGGGAGGAAGACACTGTATAACTGGAAAGAACAAATGACAGTAATAGAACATATACACTCAAGAATCGTGCATAATGTACAAACATATATGTTCATATTAGAGCTAGGAAAACCTACCCATTTCACTTTTGTCACATTTGAATTTGTTTGAGTTCCTTTTCTTTCTATCATGATTAGGAAGCAATTTGCAAATGTTTATAAAGTCTTTAAAGCAACCTGAAATTAAATCCTCTGGCCAAATTCAATGGATACAATTACTCTCAAAGAGCACCAAGTTTATTATTTTTTTTTAATATAATATAATTTAGTTGTACCTGCCTGCCATATATATGTTAAGGATGATGAGCCTCTCCAATAAAAAGAGGAGAGAACTCTAATTCATAGCCAGAAATATGGTTAAACATTCAGAGCCCCATGCCTAGGTGGATAAATCTGTCAACTTTGGTATATGTTTATAATTTAGAGACATTCTTTTTGCTTTCTTTCACATTTTTTTAAAAAAATTGAAATCTATGAATCTTGGGATATTTATATTTAAAACTAATTAAAAGTAAGCAAGACAAGCTTTTTCTGCTTCCCTAATTCATGTATTGGCCAAGATTCTACATTCAGAGCCCCATGCCAAGGTGGATTAATCTGTCAACTTTGGTATCTTGTGCTGATCTCTTGTGCCGAGATCAGCACAAGAGTTCCTCATGCGGACTTCCACTACGGCTCCCGGGTCACCACCTGCAGAACTCACTGTTGCATTGTAATAGGACCCCCATAGCCATTCCATTGCTGGTGGAGACTAGGGAGAGGATTGGAGAGTAGGGGGAGTATTATGGGGACATAGATCCAGACTGAGGACTTCTTCTGTTGCAGAAATCATGGAACAGCAGACCCATGGATTGGGAAGTGAGTTTTATTACACCAGTGGGCCTGACTGGAATATCTTCCAAAGAGTCAGAGCCAAGAGCTATGATTACAGAATACCTTTATACAGTAATTTCAGGATGCAAAAAACAATTCCCTCCTCCCTTTCTTTGGTGTCAGCAGTTTCTCTTGAGACAATTATTGATAGTTCAAGGCAAGATAGCTTAGGAACATTTGGGTACAGTTTGACCATTATTAGAGAAAGAATTTGTTTACATCAGCATATCTTATGTTTATGGAACATAGTGTTGATTAGTAAGGAACACTGATTAGGCCTGAGAGTTAAAGGAAAAAGATTTTGCAGAGTCCCAGAGTTTCATGGGCTATCTAGTCTGACCCCAAATAGTGACTATAAGATTACAGCATTCAGCAAATAGACATTCGAATGCAAATGGCTACCACACTTCCATCAATATCAACTGAGGTCCTCCAGATACTTCAGCAGATAATGTCATTGGTTCATGTCCAGCTATGAAATATAGCCAGATGCTTCTTTGATCTCATCCACCAGCAATGAAATGGCTGGAATAAGGATATCACAGCACACTTGCATATGTCACTAACAGGGTGGCTATCATTATCTAAAAAAAGCTGAAAGAGAGGTACAGTATTAAACATAGCTTCTCTGTTTCTTATATGTCTTGGGGAACTAGATGAACTAGATGCACCTGTCCTGCAGGCTGCTGGTTAACTTTTATTGCTCCAGCAAAAAGTCTAAAGGCCCAGTGTGTACTTTGCTGTACAGTATAGTCTGATTCTTCAGATCTAATCAGGTGCTATAAAACTTGAGAGAAACCATAGCTCAGTGATAAGGTGCATATTCAGAACCTGGAACCTCCAGCTTAAAAAAAGAACCAGCAGTATGTGGAAAAAACAAACAAACATGTCCAGTATCCTAGAATTCTTGCCACCAAGAACAATACCAAGCTAGATAAGCCACAAGACTGAAACAGTATGAGACAGCTGCTTATGTTGTATCATTCTAAGTACTGTATATTGTAATCACTGCAATTTGTACATCACCCTGAGTTTCATGGAAAAGGTGGTGTATAAATAGAGAGCAGGAAGAGGAGGAGGAATGAGGAGGAGGGGGGGAAAGAAGATGAAAGAGAAGGGGGGAAGAAGAAGGAGAAGAAGTAGTACTAGTGTTGGTGGCTGCTGCAATGGTGGAAGATTCAAACTGCCTGAAAAGAGATTCCATCTAAACTTTAGGAAGAACTTCCTAAGAGCTGTTTGACAGTGAAATATGCTGCCTCTAATTATAGTGGAGTCTCCTTCTTTGGAAGTTTTAAAATAGAAGCTGGATGGCCCTCTGTCGGGAGAGCTTTGATTGTGTGTTCCTGCAAGGCAGGGGGCTGGACTAGATGTCCCTCATCGTTTCTTACAATTCTATGATTCAAAGGAAGAGGAGGAGGAGGAGGAGGAGGAATCACAGAATCATAGAATCATAGAGTTGGAAGAGACCACAAGGGCCATCCAGTCCAGCCCCTTGCCATGAAGGAATACACAATCATATGATTCCTGACAGATGGCCATCCAGCCTCTGTTTAAAAACCTCCAAAGAAGGAGACTCCACCACACTCCGAGGCAGTGTATTCCACTGCCAAACAGCTCTTAGTGTCAGGAAGTTCTTTCTAATGTTTAGGTGGAATCTGTTTTCTTGTAGTTTGAACCCATTGCTCTGTGTCACAGGACTTTTTCAAATGGGGTAACCCCCCCCTCCCCGAGGAGGTTGGGAGAAGAACAGGGCTGTCGTGCTTACAGCGTCCCATTTCAGATGCTGCTGTCCTCCTCTGACCTCCTCCTGACCCCCTCCTGACATTCCCCCATGCTGTGGGTGCCGCTTTTTATTGATGGAGGTTTTCCGTCAATAAAAAGCAGTGCCTGCAGCATGAAGGAAGCAAAGGGGAAGGTTGGAAGGAGGATGGAGGAGGACTGTGTCATCTGAAATGGGGCGCTGTAAGCATGACAGCCCTGTTCTGCTCCTAATCTCCTCGGTTTTTTTTTTTACCCCATTTGAAAAGTCTCTAGTCTCTGGAGCAGCAGAAAACAAGCGTATCCCATCCTCAGTATGACATCCCTTCAAATATTTAAATATGGCTATCATGTCCCCTCTCAACCTTCTCTTCTCCAGACTAAACATGCCCAGCTCCCTAAGCCTTTCCTCATATGGCATGGCTCCCAGACCACCCACCATCCTGATCGCCCTCCTCTGGACATGTTCCAGCTCCTCAATATCCTTCCTGAATTGTGGCACCCAGAACTGGACACAGTATTCCAGGTGAGGTCTGATCAAAGCAGAATACAGTGGCACTATTACTTCCCTTGATCTAGACACTATACTGCTATTAATGCAGCCTAGAATTGCATTGCCTTTTTTAGCTGCTGCATCACACTGCTGACTCATGTTCAGCTTGTGGTCCACTAAGACTTCTAGATCTGCCATCAGGCCATGTGTCACCCATCCTATATCTGTGTATTTCATTTTTACTGCCCAAGTGTAGTATCCTACATTTCTTAGTTTTGGCCCAGCTTTCTAATCTGTTCAGGTCATTTTGGATTCTTATTCTGATCCTGTCTTCTGGGGTATTAGCTACCCCACCTGCAAACTTGATATGCATATCCTCTATTCCCTCATCCAAGTCATTGATAAAGATGTTGAATAGCACTGGGCCCAGGACAGAACCCTGTTGCACCCCACTAATCACCTCTCTCCAGGATGAAGAGGAGCCATTGGTGACTACACTTTGGGTTTGGTCAGTCAACCAATTGCAAATCCACCTAACTGTTGCATTGTCTTGCCCACAGGTTACCAACTTTTTTGCAAGAATACATGGGGGACCTTGTCAAAAACCTTACTAAAATCAAGATATACTACATCCACAGCATTCCCTTCATCTATCATGTTGGTAACTCTATCAAAAAAAAGAGATAAGATTAGTCTGGCATGACTTGTTTTTGAGAAATCCATGATGACATTTAGTGATCATGGCATTCCTTTCTAACTGCTTACAGAATGTCTGTTTAAGGATCCGCTCTAGAATCTTTCCTAGTATTGATGTCAGGCTGACTGGGCGGTAATTATTAGGTTCTGATTTCCCCCCTTTTTAAAGATGATGATGATGAGGAGGAGTTGCTGAAGTTGTTTTTGGTTCCTATTATATCATTCTTATGTTTATTCCAGTGGCAGATCTTGAAAAACTGACTTTATAGGCTATATAACTTCCAGAATATCCCAATGGCTATGCTGATGGGGGGATTCTGGAAGATGTCCAAAAAGTTCCGTGGTTGTGTATTCCTGCATGGCAGTGAGTTGGACTGGAGAGCCCTCTTTTTCCTATTTCCAGCCTCTGCCAACTGGTTTTCAGTTGGATCACTACATATACAGCACTGTGAAATGAAGTGTTAAAGGATGAAATGTCTCTAGTTCTGCCACTACAGAATGCTTGCTTGCTTGTTTAATTTATTTCTCACCTTTCTTCCCGCACAGGATCCATGGTGGCATATATCCAATTAAAGAAGGTATAGTAGGTGCTGTAGACTAAGGACTTTATCAGATGAGGTACATGCCACTGAAACACCACATAATCTAGGACACGATGATAACACAAAGGGCTAAATTATCAGGCGTCCTCATCATTCAGCCATTCCCAGAGTGTAGCACTGGTGTGGCTGAGGCATCACTTTTCTATTGATGGGAAAACCATCAATAAAAAGTGATGCCTTATTAATGCCTGCGCTATACCCCCGGAATGGCTGAACAACAACATTGTCTGATAATTTTGCCCTTTCATGTTATCATTGTGTCCTTATGACGTGGTTTTTTCCGCGTCTGATAAAGTCCTAAACTTCAGAGGAAGCAACTTTAAAAACCATCTCTGAGTATTCCTTGCTACTCAACATAGGATCAAGAAGACCCTATGAAATTCATGGTGTCACCATAAGTCAACAAGTGGACTTGAAGGCACGTACATACAGTACACACATATAGCTAAAAAACAACAACAACTGTTAAGTACAAAAGTTAAACAAACAAACAATTCAATTAAGAAGACATTTAAAACACACTTTAGAAAGATAAAGCACAGACCCATAAAATAAAACTCTTCTGCAACATGAATTAAGAGCCAAAGGCCTGCCTAAATAAAAAGGTCTTTAATTGCTGGTGGGAAGGGAGGAAAAAGGGAGGCAACCGTGCTTTCCAGAGGACTCTTCCCTCCTCGTCCTCGTTCTTACCAGCAGGGCAGATTGTTTAAGACTTTAAATGTGCAGACAAAACAAAAACAAAAACCCTCCTTCTCCCCTCCCAAACAGGAGACTGGCATGTGCCCCTGCCCCAGCCCCCAAAGTGCCCCCTTTGGTGTTGCTCCTACTAGCTGCAACACTTCTGACCCAAGCAAACACCTTATATTGCCTTGCAGAAAGGCAACAGGTGGTAGTTTGGCTGGTAATACCTGGGGCTTGTTCTTGAAGGTCTCTCATGCTATTGTTGCCTCCCCTGCCCCTCAGTGTAATTGAACAAACTTTGTACCACTGCCTCTTCATTCAATTCTGGCAGAACTAGTTAACATTTATCTGGGGGCCAACCTCTGTCTTAACCAGTTCACAGCTGACCTAGCCATCCCTGAATTGAGATACAGTAATGTTACTTTTTTATATATACAGTATTTTTGACCTATTGGAGGACCTTACTGAATAAATAAAAATGCAAAGGATCAGAGGCTTCTCAATCAATTGCCAGCAGCTTTACTGTAATTTTCAATTCTTATGCATAGGGCTCAGGACGAAGCATAAATATATTTATTGCAAAATAATGTAATATGCATTTATTGCTAGCAAAACATGTGATTTAATGCTTTAAGTCATGATGAAAGGGCAGAAAGCAGATTGCTCAGCAAATTCTTGTGATTGTTTTTATTAGTATTATTATTCCAGCTTTGTGTTCTGGGGAGAGGAAGGAGAGAAGCATTTCTTATGAATTACAAATGAAGGTGTAATCTTGACAGCAGGTTTTATTTGTTCACAACAAATCCCTTCCCTGGCCCCTCAAAAAGCCAATTATCAGCAAAGATTCCCTCCAGTGACAGTCATTAGTAGATAGACATGAGCGACAGTCTAAGTTGGTTTCGGCTCAGCTCATGGCCTTCAGCTGCTTACCAGGCAATCTTGGGTACTCTCAAAAACTCAGTTGCAGATTGACCTTGTAGTAATTGAGGTTATGAAAAGGCTCTTGTTCTCTAAAATCTTGAATGAACACCTCTCCCTGCAGGAAGAAGCAGGAGTGTAGCAGTCACTGAAAGTAAAAACTGGACTGAATTCATGCTAAGAAGGGTGGTGGTGGAGAGGGAGGAGGAGGAGAAAGTGAGGATAAGAGAAAGATAAGAAGAACAGAATAGCACAGCAAAGTAAGACCTGGTTTACAGTACCAGGACATTTACCCTAGCCACTAGTAAGGGATGTAGCAACGGAGAGGGGGCATTGACTCCCTCAAATAAGAATTCTATCCTCCAATGAATTTTCCACCACTAACCAAATTTCTAGTATTGGAGATGTGCACTTAGAAAAATAGTTTAGAAATCCAATGGGGGGGGGGGAAAAGATATGGTGGAAGTCTGCAAAGTTCCAACATTAACATTGTACATGTTTGAGGAAAACCTGTCATATACATACACTTTGTATGCTGCAGGACTCACCTGTGGTGCATCTACACTTGTGTGTGAAAATTCTTTCTCAGTTTTGACACATTTGCTGACATGATACAGGCATTCAGTGGAAATTTAGTAATGTTGAGTTTTGAAAGTGTCTTAGTAATTTAGGTTTTTGAAGGTCTTTCAAGCAGACAGAGACATCATGGTTCTTTGGACAGTATTAACAGTTCAGATCATTATAATAGAGTTACTTAAATAATGTTAGCTGCCCCGAACCTGATGGGTGAGTTGGGATACAAATTATTATTATTATTATTATTATTATTTGCATTTACTTCCCAATCACTGTCATTTAATGTACACATCTATTTTGAATGTGGAAAATACTATATTTTAAATTGATTTGCTTTTTTTTCTTTTTGGAAGCTTTTCAACATACTTGCTAATTAAAATGCATTTACAGGGCAGGTTACAAATGAACACTCTCCTCCCCCCCAAAAAAAAATCTTTTGCAGTGACAGATGACCAAACCCTTCTGTCCCCCACTTTTTGCCTTTGCCTCCCTCAGTGAAAATAGTCTCATCCCCCCCACCCGCCTGCCTATACTGTTGCTATGAATCCATGGATGCAAGGAGCCTGATAGTTTTACCTAGTGTCCTTGAGTGGATCCATTCATGTTTCATCTCCAGTTCCACAAGATCCTTTCTTACTGCCATATTATATTCAGGGCATGGGAAATGCTTCAGCAGTTCTCTTCCTATACTGCTCAGAAAAATATGAGACATCCTAGGCAGTGTGAAGAGCTTCAAACTGTAGACAGAGGCTGAAAACCAGTTCACCTGGAGCATTTGTTGGCAAACATTCAGCCCTCCAAATGTTGTTGAACTTCAAGTCCTAGCAACCCCACCCAGCATATCCAATGGTGCGGAATGCTGGGAATTCAGTTCAACAACATCTGGAGGGCTTTATGATTACCAGCACTGCTTTATGTTATGCAGAGAGCTTGGAAGTTACTTTTTGGCCTACAGCTCCCAAAATGCATCAGCAAGCATAGCCATTGGAGATACTGCCTTTGAGATTCTTGAAGTTGTACTTAAAAAAAAAAAAAAAACATTTCCAGTTTCTGGCCCCATCAGATTATTTGACCAACTAGCCTTTTCTTCCTGGTCATCAAAGTCATCTCATGAAGACAGTGGGCTTTTTTTGGGGGGGGGGCTAGCTGTCTAAAGAAATGTTCTGGAATGCAAGAAGAATGCATTAACTTTGTCTTGACAGTGCACACTTACCAGAATTGTATGCCTAAATAATTTATAAAATATAATACCAGGAAAGAATTGTCTCCCTTTGTAGAGGATCATAATAAATTGAATATTTTATTAATTCAAATGAAATATTCTGCTTGATCAGGAAGAAGGTGGAGATGGTTTTGCTCATTTTGAAGCCATTTTTAATGTCTTGCCATGTTTTACATTACACCTAAAAGTATTAGACATTTTTACCTGGTACTCTACTTGGGCTTCAGTCTTAACAAGCCCTGCTCCCTCTTTTTTTCATTTACCATCTACAATTATCAATGGCAGTCAAAATTAGCTCTGGAAGGCTTTAGTCATGCCAGAGAGCAAGAAAGAGAGAAGAGGAGAGAAGAGAAGAGAAGAGAAGAGAAGATGAAAGATATGTAATAGGAAAAAAGGGGGAGGCAATAGATTTCCAACTAAAAGGGTAGCCCACTATTTGATTGAACAGAAGCACATACAAGTAAGCTGGTTTTGCTCCACTGACCTCAGCAAAGCAAAATGTGTGTTTCCTTAGCTGGGTTACAGAAAGTATGCACTTTGGAGAGATTTATGTGATGAAATTGTATTAATTTAGAGCTTGGACAATTGCTTTCGGGACTACAACTGTAGTGACCAGTAGTGGTGGAATTCTGGGAGTTGTCAAAAAACAAACCTACTCTTCCATTGCCCTACCACCAGTACATATCTCCATCATTCATCTAAGGGCACTTTGGAACGACCCACTTTATGTTTGAATTTAAGATATCTAGTCTTATTAAACTAGAGAGGAAGAATGGGGAACATTTAGCATGCAGAGGCCTGATATAGCCCATAGGGGCTCTCTATCTAGCCTTAGCCTTTTTTGCTGTTTTCTCTGTCCAGTGATCAGAGAGAATTTCATCCCATTTGTTCTTAACTGGTTGTGCCTTTGTCTTCTCCATCCCAGTTGGCATGGGAAAGGACACCACTGTATAAGGGAGTGATGACATCTTCAGCACAATGTTTGTGATGACCTATAAACAGTGGTGTGGTCTACTTCTCAGTCTCTTCACTAATGAGTGTTAACCCCCCTCCCTTAGTATAACTTGGGTGTATCTGGTTGCCATTTGGGGCTAAACAGGAAATTTAGTTGTGCCCTGATTGGCCTTGGACACTTTTTTTTACCTGCTCCATGCTATACTCATGTTTGGGTTTCACTGCATTTCTATTGTCACAACTGGTAGTGTGTGGGCACTTATGTTCTTGGTATGTTGCCCTAGTGACCTTCCTTAGACCCCACCTGTTGAAGTACCCAATTCACATGCCTCTCATTGCTGATCAGCTTGAGAGAATATATGTGGTGAATTCACATGCCTCTCATTGCCGATCAGCTTGAGAGAATATATGTGGTGGAGGGGATCCCTTGTCTCAGGCAGCAGCAGCCGCCTCTAGGAGGGATAACCAGCCCCATGAGTTTTGAGATGCTTGAGCCCCTCTGTTTCCCTTCTGCAGTTTCAGTTCAAAGCTAGGAAGGTTTTGCCCTATGAGAGGTTAGGCTTGTCCAGACCCTTGGCTTAGTACCTGCATGTCCCATTTGCTGCCCACTGCAGATTTGCTTTCAGTAAAGTCATGGACTTTTTAAACACCCCATACCATTTTCGATTATCTTTCTTCTGATGGGAGGACAAAAGGGTATTATCCGAATGTGCAGACAGAAAATTTGTTGCAGGGTTGAAAACATTGCTTTCCAAGCACAAAAACAGCTTCACAGTTTTACAATGGAATATACTATCTCAGAAGGTGGTGAGCTCTCCCTCATTGGAAGTATTTAATCAGAGGTTACATGGTGACCTGTCAGCCACCTGCACTAGCAGGGATTGGACTACTTGGCTGCAAAGTATCTTCCAACTCTATGTTTCTAAGAAATTTGACTATTTTTTTATTTTTTATTTTGCAGATACAAAAGCTGTTGCAGGAAGCTAAGTTCTGCTTTGCTGGCAGGGAAACTGTTACTTTGAACTGAATTGTGCTTTGGCAGCTTTGCAGCATTAAGCTGTAGTACTAAGGCTTAATGCTTAGACAGTGTGCACAGAATTGAGCTGTGCTTTTATGTTTGGTGGTCAAATATTCTCATTGGTGAGAATTATAGTAGGCCTTCCTGATCTGTGGGCTCCAAATCCATAATTTCAAGTGACTGTGGATCATCACGTCCTATACTTAAAATGGTAGCAACATGAACATGGACATGCTGAAATGTCTGTGTATGCATCACTGCCATTAAATAATATGGGGCATGATCATCCATGTTTTTTTGTCACTTATGTGTGTCTGGGGCCCCCAGAAACAAACACCCACGTATCCGGAGGGCCCACTGTACACCTAGACTATATTGTTTGGGGATTGCCTCATACCCTCCACCATTTCATAGGCCCCCATCTATACAAGAGGGGGAAAAAACATTATTCCCCACAGTAAGAGTTGCAGCAGCTATGACTTGTCTTAACGACGGGTTTTCACCCTGCAGCCCCCATAAGCTTCTTGGCAGGACAGCAATGGCAGGGATCAGGGAAGGGGGAAAGCATGGAAGCCACCCTCCTTCATTACTTGGTCTCTGCGCAGGGTGTGTGTGGATGAGATGGCAATGGCAAGGACCAGGGGAGAGGAAGAGGATGGCAGCCACCCTCCTACCTCCCCTGATCCCTGTGGGGGTGATGGCAGTGGTGGCAATGACATGGGTGGGAAACTGAGGAAAGGAGAAGAGTGCAAGACAGCCCCCCTTGTTCCACATGGGGGTGGCAGCAGTGGTGGCTGGGGATGACATCTGCCCTCTCCCTTTCCCATTCCCGGTTGCTCAGGGGGAAATGGCACCTGCGGGAGCTTGCCCTGACAGCAAGCCTTGCCCCTGCATTCATCCAGCCAATCAGCTTTGCACTTCCTGTCATATGAGCAAGCAAATTAAGGTGAATTGCTTGTCCTAATGAGCAGGAATGTGCACCCCCTCACAGTTTTTAAAAAACTTCACAGAAAACCTTGAAGTCTCCTAGCATGCAGTATATGGCTGATTTGTCCCCTCCTTCTGAACAGGGTGAATCACTGTGGGTTGCCATTAAGACAACATGTTTTCTCCTTGAATTCTATGAGGTTGATGATGATGATGATATGTTTAGGCAACCCCATAGTTGAAAACCAAGACACATGTGGCCAGGCAACATCAGAGTGTGGTTAAGGTGGCAAATGTTGTAAATTAAGAAGAACAGACAAGCTAAGAGAGTCTGCAGAAATTTGATTTTGCCTGAGTCTACAGCGAAAGGGAAAGATTCCCTCCCCAGGCTGATTTAATTGGGTGTACAATACTTTGAACTCCATTTGCAGCAACTGGAGTTATCTGATGACAAAGGGAGAAGGTGGGAAAAGGAGAGAGAAACTAGGATGTTTTAAAAGCAGCTGGAAAAGTGGGGTGACAGAAGGACTGTCCCTGCCAGATCAGGACAGCTGGAGGGAATGCTGTCAGTTTTGCCCCTTGGTGGACCCCCATCCGTTAGGCACAGGAACTGCTATAATGTGATCACGCTGCTCCTTCCCAGTCCATCTTCCCTAAGAAAAGAGGAAGGATGTAGTTTGCTGTACAGGATTCTTTGCTCCAGAAGAGGCCTTGGGAAGCCTTTACTTTGCTGTAAATGGCCATTTCCTGAGAAGGCTAATTCAATTTTTAGTTTCTTTACAAAATCTCTTTTGCAGTTACAAAGAGACATCTTTATTTATTTAAATCATTTATATACCACCTTTCTCATGACAATGGGACTCAAGGTGGCTAACAACATATTTAAAACAATACAGGTTAAAAGCAACACAAAAGTAAAAAAAAAGTGTAAATATCACATTTTTTAAAGAATTAAACAATTTATAAGTTAAAAAACATTAAACATTAAGAATATTAAAATGCATTATCATGTGTCATGTGGTCTATCTGTTGTGAAATGAAAGCAGCACTGCCTGTTATTTCTCCCCTTTTGCTAAGGGAACATTTTGTTCACCCAACAAAAAGAAGACACCAAATATCAAGATGAAATAAAGAAGATTATAAATTCATTACATAAAGAAATGTAACCTGCAACAAGGTAGAAAAGATAGCACAGGCAACATTCAAATACAAATCCAAGCAGACTGATAAACCCAGAAAGCCTCCACACAGGCACTCCCCTATACCTTCAACTATCCAAATTTGGCTGGGAACACGAGGTTAAGCTTCTGCCTGTCATGGCCTAGAACACAGACTCCAAAGATCTCCCCTGTCGAATGGCAGCCTCAAGGCACACAGGGCCAGAACTCACCTGAAGATGTTCCAGCACAGGGACCATCAGAACAGCTGGAAGGAACCATGGGATGACGAAGTGTGGCCCACAGGCCCTCAGACCCAGCAAGTACATAAGAGAGCAGAACAAAGACAGTCTATGAGGCTCCTTGCCAAACAGCAGGAAAAGCACTCTTAATCAAGGACAGCTGGCTGTAGCCAATTTAAGAGATAGCTTTGGCCCTACTGGGATCAACTGTCCAATTTCCATCTCTGGCTTGGTGCTCCTGCAGCTCTGATCACTGCGCAGAGAAACCCTGACCTGCTGGCTGACAACCCTCCCTGGCTCATGGACCCTTGTACTGTCTGATGACCCTGTTTATTCTCAGAACTTTGGACTGGCTTGATTTCTGTCTTGTGCACCTCCCTTGCAGACGGACCTTTACAGGCAAGATTGCTTTGAGACACTTTTGTTTAATTTACGGCCCCTGCTTTCAACATTATATGTGAGAAGGCTGAATTAATTACTATGATAGAGATGATGAGAAAATGTGGGAGCCAATCCCAGAGCAGGAAACGGTGATGGAAGGGGTTTCAGAGAGGATGAACTGAGTGAATGTCAGTTAAGAGAGTCAGTTTTCAGTTTTCAATTTTGAGTTTGTTTGAGTCAAACTGAGTTTGAGTCAAACTGAGTTTGGAGGTGGAGAGCTGAAGTTGAATCTGAGAGGTGAGGCTGACTGGCTGAGAGAGTGAGTGGAAATTGAGATTTGAGAGACAAATAATCTGTTATCTGAAAGATAGGAAGAGTGTCAGACATGAAGGCACTTTGGTTAAAGTAGTAAAGAAACTAAAATATTAACTAATGAAAATTCTTCATTAGTAAAAAATTGTGGAACATAGCGGGAGGGAAATGGAAGCAGCACAGAGGGAGGATGATGGGAGATCAGGAGAAGGAAGGGGGCATGCGAAACGGAGCGCTGCTACCGGAACAGCCCCGTTTCTCTCCCGATCTCCATGGGGATTACTTTCCCCATGTGAAAATCTCCATAATCTATCCACATAAGACTTAGACCCCAGTCCAGAAAGGGATTAAAGGGGGATCTGAAGGAAGGGTGGCAGTGACAGGAAGACAGGCTGAGTAATTAGGTAAGCTTGGCTGGCAATTTCAAAGTCATCACAATTACATCCTCCCTATAATGTCTGTGAGTGTGACAAAACCTGAACTAGGACACTGCCATCCTATTTTCTCAGCTACTTTTAATACATCCCAGTTTTTCTCTCCTCCCACTTTTCTGCTTTGTCCTTGGCTTGCTTAAATTACTGCAAATTGAGTTCAAAATGCGTAAGTAGTTTTTACACAATTAACTCAGCAGGAAGGATTATAGTGGAGGGAGAGGTTCTTGCCCTGCCCTTCCCTGCCCTTCCCAGTAGGTTCAGATAAAAGCTAATAGCTACAGTCTTTCCTAGCTTTGAAACAAAACACCCTGTCCTGTGTGACTGTGTTACCTCATTAGTTCTTGAGGTAACCAAAAAGGAATAAACACACCTTGTAAAAAGCAGGGGGAAAGGGGGAACCCTGCCAGTTAAGAGAGGTTTTCCTGGAGGAAGTCCCCTTTGACTTACAACACTCCTAGAACTATGCACCAGTGCTCTCTCAATCATTCTCAAAGACAAACTGATTCCTACCTCTAATTTCCCCATACTAGGATTCATATTGCAAAGAACTGTTCCTTAAAAAAACATAATTTAATTTAAGTCACCAAAAATACAAAGGAAAAATAAATCATGCTAAAACATAAGAGAAATAAATCAGGAACAACTATGAGAGAAGTTAAATGCAAAACCAAGATATTCTAAACCTAGAGAACAGATATTACCCTAAAACCCCCAGATTTATCCTGATAGCAAATCTTTCCAGATATTGTAATGAGCAATTGGAGGATGGTGAACATCATCATCATCATCATCACGGTAGTTAATAAAAGAATATTGGCTTTTATAAAACCAGGTTTTGCCTATCTGATTATTTCTAGATTCTTGAATGTGTGTTGTCAATTTTTTCATGAGTGCTATACTCCAAAGTTTATTTAATCAGTGTAAGATTGTAGACATTACAGTCTTTCCTGATTTGAATGTTTCATTCATTCAGTTATGATTTTTGTTTGTTTTGAGATTTGGATGAATCTTATATATTTTAAATCTTAAAGTACTGCCTGTACCCAGGAGATTATCAGACAGGAAGGCAAACAGTGTTCCTGTCCCACAATCCCCACTCCTGCCCCTATCCTGTTCCTGTCATGCCACAATCACCCTCTCTATCACGCTTACCTCCTCTCCCATCATTCTGGTAGCCCAGGACTGAACAGAGCTCTAACGGAACTCCATTCACTTCCTGGATCGAAATCCTGCAGTTTATCATGAGAAGATGTGAGCGCGGGAAATTCAAAAATAAAAATAAAAAGAACACAAAAAAGTGACAGAAAGCACAAAAATATACTTTAAAAAGTAGAAGTAACCCAGGGAGGGTCATAAAAAGTGTATCACTTACCTGGATGCCCCAATTTTACCTGGAAGTGTTCTGGCAGGGACCTCCCATTGACGCTGGGATCTCGCCAGCGAAATGGAGCACCTTGTCTCACGCAGGAACATCCAAGACAGGAATGGAATCGAGGATCTATTGACAGTTTCTCCCGTCAATAAAAAGCAGTGCCAGCAGAACAGCAGCAGAATGGGTGCATAATGAGGGGGGAATGACGTCATCTGGTAGGGAGCATCTGATAATCTCCCCAGAGTGTCTCAGGATGCTTACCAACATAGCAGTGTAGGTTGTTTTTCTCCTTCTCCACCCAAATCAGAAACAAACACCTTATTCTAACAGGGTGGAGTAGGTGAAAAAGACATGGAACACCTAAAATAAATCCTACTCAGTCACTGTCAAGGTCAATGAATAGAACTCACACTGCCACCAGGGAGTTTTCCCTTACTTGAACTAGGGTACAGTTTGGCCAGGCTCGTCTTAAATAAGTGACCCATATCCAGAACAATATTGACAATGGATGCGGATACTGCCTCCTGACACCTTTCTTTCCTGCCAAAAGGAGAGAAGAGAAACTTTGAGGGAGCAATGTTTCCCCCCTTGGGACAGTCTAGGAAGACAAGAAGGGAAGCAGGGTAGGGTAACATTGCGGGGGAGGGAGACAGGGAAGGAATAGAAGTTTTGAGCCTTATTCTCCATGAGACTCAGCCCAGTGAAGGCTGGGTCTCATTCAAAATGGGAATAATTATTTAGGTTCAGTGGAATTTGTCCTTCTCCTCATGCATCCCTATATCCCTGTGTCATCAAGTAGTATTCTTCTGCTCATGAATACTTATCTGCAATATGGAGATAATACTGATAATACTAGTTGGCCTAGTGACGGCACTCCTGGGGTGTGTGGATAGGCACCAGGTGAGGCACCAGGTGACACTATCGGAGGAAAGGGTGACACCGGCCTTAGTAATCTACAGAGTTGACCTCAGACGGCTGTCACAGAATACCTGATTGAGATGATGTATATGAAGAGGTTAGAATAGTTTAAACAAACATTATTGCATTGCCTTCAATTTGCAAGGCAACCACTACCTGCTTCCAATTCACTCTTGTCTTCTTTGGAGAAGGTCTCCTTTAAACTCTTCTCCTCCACTCCACCAGGAAATGCCTCCTGGTTTAAGAGAGTTACATCATATTCCTCACCCACCCATTCTGAAAGATTAAAATCTCTCTACTTAACTACAGTACTTGCAGCGAGAGTTTCAGACTAAAATACGCTGGTACTTTTGGTCCCAGCCTTGTCTCTTTGCCACCACCTAACACTGGAATGCAGCCCCCAAAGACTTAAAAAAATGAATTTGACCCTACTGCAGAAAAAGGTACCCAAGTGTGATCTTTGACCAGGGTTCAAATCCCAGCTTGGCCATGAAAATGCACTCTCGCAGCCTCAGAGGAAGGCTAAGGCAAATCCCCTCAAAAAAACCCTTGCCAAGAAAACCTAGTGACAGATTTACCTTAGGGCTGGCATAAGAAACACAACAATAACAAGTTGAAACAGGTGCCCCACTCTTGCTTTAGATGTTCCTTACACAAATGGAATTGGAAAGTTTTCCCTGAAAGTAATTAAAACAAAATTGATATGAAACAGTTTGATAGCTTTTCAGACAAATTTGATACTGGCTGTAGATAGATAGATAGATATCCATCCCCAACTTTTAGGGCTTGTCTACTCTGTCAGGAAAATCCAATTACCTTCAGGTTACCCTGGTCAACAGTGACCATGGGATTGTCCACACAATTGCCACACACACTGAAGCAAGTTCAGGAGCAGTGTCCACACAGTTCTCGCTTTTGAACTCACCCCAGTCCGATAAATTGCAGTATGCAGGGTTACATGGCTGTGGCCACCCAATTTTTCCCCTCCTGCCATGCTTGTGAAT
Source organism: Gambelia wislizenii (assembly GCA_030847615.1). NCBI lineage: Eukaryota > Metazoa > Chordata > Lepidosauria > Squamata > Crotaphytidae > Gambelia > Gambelia wislizenii. Next base: position 222,672,315 of record JAUMIR010000003.1, on the reverse strand, counting down.
GCACATATGTCCACATTGCTGCAAGGCTCCAGTCACCTCCCTTGTCCCACTTATCTGCATGCCCATTGGATGGCTCGCAGAACTGGGCAGGAATCCAGAGATCCAGTTTTGCCTCTGCAGACCTTTCCACTGCCTTGCCTGCTCATTGTTACATTCAGTGATGGATTAGCACCTATATGGAGCAGCCGCTGGAGGCTTGCCTGTCACTTGTGCTGCAATCCACTGTCATGGCAAATGATGTGCTGGGCATGTGCCAGGGCATGCTAAATGCTCAACAGACAAGAGCATCAGCAGAAGAGGGGGAGTTCCCACTATGCTGTGATATAGGCGTGGTGGAGAGTTCTGCAACTGTTTCAGGCATTTGAAGCACAGCCACAACCAAACAGTGAACACCCAGATGGTCACATCATTGGTGGGTGTACCCAAGCAGCAAGTGGTGGGACCATTTCATCTTTGTGGTATGGACAAGCATTGGCTGTGCCATTTCCAAATCCCTCACTCTACTCTAGAAGATAGTGGAAGTAATTCATCCTGAAGTGCAAACATCAGACACCATCATGAGCAGGGCTGTCCCAGTGGAGGAACGAGTAGCAATCACCATTTGGATGCTTGCAAACCTCTGCTCTTATCGCTGAGCAGCTGAGCAGTTCAGAGTTTGCTTGTCAACAGTACGAGACATTTTCATAGAAATTATCTTGGCCATGGAATTGCTTCTTCTGCCTCACACCACTTACCTAGGAAATGTGTATTGCCAATCCAACATTTCCATACAGTTCATTGGTAGCATGTCTGATACCCAGATTTATGCATCAATTGCCAGTCTCCCATTTCTGTATGCAGTATCCCTGATAGTACGCCTGCTATTCTGGTAATTGCATTAGTTGTCTACCCCATTCACAGTAGCTGTTTTTTGTTTGTTTGTTTGTTTGTATAATCATATGTGTATGTTAATTGTCATGTCTCTCTCTTCCTGCTCTCACCTTGCTGTCAACAGATAATGGACGGGTTCACTGAACTGGAATTCCCACCGGTGGTGGGGGAAGGGTACCGTTGCCAGATCATGTCACTGGTGAGACAAGGGGGACAATTCATCAACAGGAAGCACACATATTCTACTCTGCTACAGGGAACCATGAATCACATGGGTGACTTAGTGAATGTGGAGATTGGTTGGAGTGACCGGAACCACCATTCATGTGTGATCCAGAACGCATCCATTTGTAAGACTATAGAGGTGGGGGTGATCACACATTTTTTGGTATATGTGTCTGAGAGCCTCGCTTTTCATCCCACATTCTTCTGCTATACTCTCATGTTCCTTGTCCTTCATCTATTCAGCACGCCTCTCAAACACATCAGTGCTCCAGTACAATTCACAGAGCTGCTCCTGGGCATTCTGTTCACCCCAAATGGCAATGAGGTCGAGAGTTTCCTCCCTGCTTCAGGAGACTCCTCTGCCTCTTGTCCCATGGCTTGGAGGGGCTTTGGACATCCTATTAAGTGGAGATACATACAGCTGATAATGATATGGGTATGCTGGTATGCACTTCTCCGAACAACTGCTGTGGATGCAAAAAAAAATGGTGATGAAGGAATCACTAAAAAAAGTGAAACTGAAACAGAGAAAAAGTCATTTCCTGATGGGAAAGGTCAATAGATTGCCTGGCCTAAGGAGCCTCCTCCTGACCTCTTCCACACACCTTTCAAAACTTCTCTCCCCACCCAGCCCCACACCAACATTGCTACGGAGCACAGTCCACACACACACACACACACACACACACACACACAGATTAATATTCAGATTTTCCACTCAAATCCAGAGTAAATCCTGACTCACTTTGCTTTGGATTAAAGCCCTTGGGCACTGAAAAGACCTGGATTTGACCCGTATATCATCTGGACAGCTCAGTGGAAAAAAGAGGTGAGGTGAGATTGTTTTAATTGGCCTGTGAAGACAAGCCCTTTGTCCTGAACTCACAGTGGCAAGTGCTTGAGGAGCAAAAGGGGAAGAATGCAGGAACAACAGGGTAAGCGGTGCAGTTCTAGCCTGCTGCCAATTGCCCACAACAGAAACAAGAAAAGTCCAAAGCCAGTCCAAAAGTCAGTCACCAATAATCCATAGAGTTTGTAATAGTCAAAAGCCAGCCCAGAGTTCAGTTGCCAGCAGTCCACACCAGGTGCCAGGGAAATCAAAAGCCAGTCCAGAAGTCAGTAGAGTCAGGTCCTTGGTCCAAGTCCATGATCAGCAAAGGGTTATAGCAGCAGTCCAGAAGTCCAGTCAAAGTCAAGGCAAGCAAGAATCCAGGAGGAGTGCAACAGCTCAAGATAACCCGTTGTCAGCTCTGAAATTTGAAGGGAGCCAAATCTGAATTTATAGCTAGAGTTTCAGAGCCAGGTACATCTAATAAACGACGGGAGAGGTCAGTGTTTGGTATTTAAACAACAGCATAGGACATGGCGCTTCTCTGTCCTACGTTCAGAGAAGGGAGGTGGCATGGTGTCTAGATCATCCATCACTGGCTGACCAGCTGTTCATTCTGAATGAAGTATGGGTTTTTTATCTGCTTCAGCTGTATCTTCAGGCTGAGCCAGGCTGTCTCTTTCTGCTTCTCCAGACTCAGCTATACTCCCCCCCCTCTGCCTCGTCTGTGTTCTCTGCTTCCTCTTCCTCCTCCTCTGAGTCCTCAGCCAAGGAGTTCATAACACCCTTAGTTTCAACTAGAGTGGATCCATTCAATGAATGGAACTTACTTAAGTGTTGATTTACTAAGGACTTTATCAAACCACCCCCCAGAAAAGTTCTTTTGCCAGCATAAATTGTGGCATTTTTATGCTGACAAAAGAACCAACCGCCACCACACTTACCTTGAGCAGCATTAAAGAGGCTTCCCTGGCAGTAATGAAGCACAAATAGAGCTCCGTTTACTTCCAGGGTTGAAATCTCCCGGATTCTCATGAGAAGACACTCGCATGGGAATTAAAAAAACCAAAACAAAACAAAATAAAGACACAAAACATTCAGAAAAGCACCAAAACATACTTTAAAAGTTCCAAGTACATGAGGGGGGGTCATAAAAACAGTGTCCTTTACCTGGCTGTTATTTTCTCAGCCAGAAGTGTTTGCCCATTGATGCTGCATTCACGTGAGCAGAAAATCACCATGGGCGGTCAATTGATGGCTTGGGTCATCAATAAAAAGTACGACTTTTTAACAATATATGATCATGAAAGGACGACATTGTCTGGTATGCGCGTCCTTTCACAATGATTAGGAATCCTTATGATGCCATATTTGATGTATTTGATAAAGTCCACAGTTTCCATTGTTTTAGTAGGTCAACTTTAGAAACAGCTAGAAACTTTAGAACTAACCATTGGATTTAGGCTGTTGTGTTCACTTTGCAAACAAAATTGAACTGATTTGAGGCTGCAAATACTTATTGCCATTTAATGTTCACCTTCTCACTGATACTCTTTCTTTTGATCTTACCAGGTGGCTGGGAAATACTAACACAGTTTGTATGTTATTAATAACTACTTTGGCCCAACTTCTGTGTCTGTCCTTGGGGATATTACACGCAACTCCTGCTGCAGATCAATGGGCTGCATATGAATATTAGAATGTAGCCCTAGGAGATAAACAGCATGCAGTCATGTTAACATTTTCCCAGCATTATAAAAGATCAAAGGCAGACATTTGCTTTTTGCATTAGATTTATCCCTGATTTAAAAAAAAATCGTACATATATATGCAAGACCTACTCTCAAATGAACAGTGCTTGATTACCATGCAGTGGTGGCTTCTGTTTCTGAAAAATACTATGATGAAAATGCACAGAAATTATTGCAAGGGAAGAAGAAAAGCTGAATCTTAACTGTGACATATTGCTCAATGAGACCCTAATGTACAATCTGCAAAATGCTTGGAGATCCTGCTAAGATGAAAAGCATGATAAAAATGTAATATGCTAACCATTTGGCATAATTAATAACATCAGCTATGCATCAAGAGCTGTACATTCGCTCCATGGGCTATTAAATGCCAAATACAAACCAGAATTATTTTATGTGTTTGAAACCAATGAAACAATTACAGCAATCACTTTTGATGCATGTGCCATCTGAAAGCATCTCTTTGGAATCCCATGCTACATCTTCCTGGCTAGGGTGCTTGTCACAGAAATCAAGGCATTGTGCTGCAGAAATAATAAGGGCTTCTGATATAGGAGCCATTTTCTTAACCATGGCAAATGAGAGTGGTGATGGTGGTGGTGGTGGTAAGGTGATTCCCACCTGCAGAGAAGGAAGAAACAGAATTGCTGTCATCCAGATTGTCAAGACATGTTGCTGAGACTGCAACATTTGTGAAAAAGGCAGTAGCTGTGAGGGAAGACCATTTTTTAAAAAAGGCAAAGAAACCTTTAAGGCAGTTTTGGGATTTGTTAAAAGTAAAAACATTCACTGAAAAAAGAAAGAAAGAAACATTTAGATTACTTCAGTTTTGGCATGAGGGTTATACCTAACAATTTTTAGTTTCTAATATATTGATAATGCTCTCCACCCACCCAATAAGAAATACTTGCTAAGATGAGAATTTCACACATTTTTTCACTACACAACCCAGAAAGACCAATTCCAAGCTCTGCTGCTAGGGCTATAAAGAAAGTTCACAAATTTTCTTGTCCTTGATAAGAAAGAGTGGAACACCCCAGCTGGAATCCTGTTGATGCATTACAGTGTCATTAGTTGGTCACTGCAGAGGTCAGAATTCTTTAGTGACCATGCAAAGACCAAAATCCCTCCCAGAACCCACTGTTTAAGTGACACAGTCCCTAGAGATTATCAGACAGGAATGAAAAAAGTGTTCCTGTTCCAGAATCTCCATTCCCACGCCTGTCCCATCCCTTTAACACCACAATCACCCTCCCCATCACACTTACCTTCTCTCCCATCGTTCAAGCAGCCCAGGAGTGAATGGAGCACTAACGGAGGTCCCTTCACTTCCTGGATCGAAATCCCATAGATTCTCATGAGAAGACACGAGCACGGGAAATTCAAAAATAAAAATAAAAAGAACACAAAGTGCAAGCAAGTGCAAAAACACACTTGAAAAGGTAGAAGTAACCCGGGAAGGGTCATAAAAATTGTGTCACTTACCTGGATGTCCTGATTTCACCCAGAAGTGTTCTGGCAGGGACCTCCCATTGACGATGGGATGTCGCCAGCAAAATAGCAGTGTCACACACTATCAAATCCATGACTGAAATGGAATGGGGGATCTATTGACTGCTCTCCCATCAATAAAAAGCAGTGCCAGTGGAATGGCAGCAGAACAGGTGCATAACAAGGGCGGAATAATGTCGTCTAAAAAGGGAGTTCTTTTGCGGTCCCCTGACGTTCATGTAACACTACTTTTAATACATCTGATAATCTCCCCTGTAACAACCATTTTCATGTCTTTGGAGAGTGTGGGGATCAGTGGAGACATGTCCAGCTATTTTCCTGTAGATGGTGCAACGGGCCTCCTCAGGGACCTGCATGGGTCCTGGAGAGATCCCTGCAGAGGGCATCCCTGTAGTGTGTTCACTTGCAGGAAAATAGCTGCAGGCATCTCTTCTAATCCCCCAATCTCTAATGAAATGAAAATGGAAATGGCCATGGTACAGAGGCATTGCTTGAAAGGTGTGTTGGAGGAGGGTAGTGTCAACTCCCCTTTATCTGCAGATACAGAGTAACATTCATATGGCCATATGGGTGCCTCACAGAGGAACAAGCTTCTTTTGTTAAGCCAAACAGATATACAGTTTGCAGAAACTTTCTTATCAGTACCTGAACCAATCCTTGGGCAAAAATGTGATTTTACCTTATATGGGGCATGGAATGCCTGCTCAGCAAGGGAAGGGGGATGCCTGGCAGAGCATCCTTTGTGTACGTGGCCTGGTCGCTGTCACGAAATGGCTGAAATCTTCAATTTTGTGATCCTTACTCTCAGTAGCATTGGAATAAATAACTATGTAGAGGTAGCTACATGTCACCTGTATATCCCCCAATGCAGGATTCCATACCCTGTTGTGAAAAATGGTCAACTACCATAATATTTCTTTCTTTTTTCTTTTTTTTTTAAATTGCACTTAGGATTTTGAGCAATATCCTTGGGTTATTTTTTGGCAAAACTCTCCCCCACAAAAAGAACAAAAACTCACTTTTGCAAAATATTTCGTAGTGTTTTCTACAATGTGTGTGTGTGTGTGTGCAACTGACTAAGTTGAAAACTTCTGGTAGAAATTACTTTTTGTGGAAACTCATAATCTCACCCAGAAGGGTAAAAACATTTGAAATTACTCGGTTTTTTTCATGCAAAAATGAAATAAGTGAAGATGCATGTCCCTATCTGCTGCTGTTAACAATAGAGGGAAGACACCACAGGTTGACTTGTCTTTGGAACACAAATGTTAGTTGCTCTTGGAAATCTTTACCTTGAACTCTTGCTAAGAAGGATAAATTGATGAATGACCATTGCAGAGCATTTTATTTCTGTGAGGTAGCCATAGTTAAAGTTTAAACATAACCCAACCCACTAAGGCAAGCTCTGCTCAGTGTGTCCAATGAAATGTAAAACCACAAATCTAACCTTATATGAAAGTGTTGTCCCCTCCTGTGGGAAGTCTATAAATGCTTGCTGATAGAGTTGTTTGGGGCTCCAGAGTTTTGGGAATGATCCTCTTAGGAGACTTTTAGCATAAATAAAGCAAACTTTCCTGCACTCTTGGACTCTGTCTTGGTTTGTTGCTGCAACAACTTTGGGGGCTTGTCCAGGATAGAGGGGGCCTTTTGCCCACCCTTTCTCACCATGTCAGAATGGAGGTGGTGACCCCGACTCTAAGCTCTTAGCACCACTGGCCATTTTGTTGGAAGGAGGACAGTTGGAGCTGTGTCTACCAGCCACCACTGTGTGACATCAGTTCCCAAAGTAGAGAGGAGGAAACCTTGGAAGAACCTCCCCCCCCGGCAGGATTGTGGGATAGTGAGTACCTCCCCAGCAAGGGAAGAAGAGGGGCTTGATCACCCCTGAGTTGGCCCTAGTACCCGACAGTGTGGTTTGTCAGCAAAACCACCAGACCCATAGGAATTGGAGGGTGGATGTTGTGTGAGTGGTGAACTGGCAAGTATAAAGGGAATTGGTGCCTCCCCAAAGAGGGGGAGAAGAGGGGCCTGATCACCCACTAGGGGCAGCCTGAGTACCCAGAAAAGATGCAGTGAGGGCACACTGGTGAAACCGTCATCCCTTGTTAATTGGAAGCTGGCAATGGAAAAGGGGGTGGCTTAAGCAGTATGAGTGCTTTTGTGCATGTGTGTGTGTGTGTGTGTGTGCGTGTGTGTCATCACCATGGTTCTTGAAGCAGGCCGTGAATGTCCAGGTGCCCAGGCCAGCAACAAGTGAGTGGTGTTTTTACCCCTCTTGTGTCGATCAGTGGGACCCCTTACCCCTCTGTGTATGTTATGTCCGTGGGAGAAATGGAAGGGGTGGAATGGGAGGTGGAGGAAGGAAGAACAACACTCAGCTGGAGTGCATGTTACAAAACTTCAAAAAAGGATTCAGCGGAGACTATGGTGATCCACCCATGAACCCCCAGAAGCTAAGAACCTTGTGTGAGGTGGAATGGCCATCCTTTGGGGTGGGGTGGCCCTTGGAGGGAGGGATCCTTGGACCCCGCCCAAATTAGAAGACTGTATTCAGTTGTGGTCAGTGACCCAGGGCACCCAGGCCAATTTCCATACATAGATTCATTGGATATGATAGTCCAGGAATCTCTGCCTTGGCTGAAGAGGTACAAAAGTCAGCAGGCAAAGATTATGGTAGTAGGAGCGAAGAAAACGCAGGAAATACAGAAGAAGGGCAAATCCATATACCTGGGGCTGGAAGAGCCTGATTGTAGTCCCATTGCCTCAGCACCCCCCGCCATACGTGTTGCTGCTCAATCAGGCCCACCATCCAGCACAACAAGCAGCTGCTGCAGCCGGCGCAGCCACCCACTTTCCCCCTGGTTCCCCAGGATCCATCAATGATAAAAGCGATTCAGAGGAGAAAGGAGGGGTCAGCTATACCAGTGATGGGCAAACTTTTGAGCTTGGTGTGTCAAACTTCGCCAAAAAACTGAGCATAACTCAGGTGGTGTGTCACTTTGAGGAAAAAAACATTATTTCACAATATTTATTGTTTAAATAACATAAATGTATACAGTTGCCCCTCCACATTTGCAGCTTTCACTCTTGCGGGTTTGATTATTTGTGGTTTGCTCAGCAAACACCCCATTTAAAGCAGCTTCTCTCCCTCCCACTCAAGCGAGATGAGCTGATTTAAATGGAGTGCTTGCTGAGCAAGCCAGGTGCTCAACTCCCCACTCTCCTGGGGCTTGGCTCCATGGGGGGGGGGAGAGCTAAGCCCCAGGAGTGCGGGGAGTTGGTGGGAAAGGTACTTTTTAGCTCCCCCACCCTTCCCAAAGCTATTGAGCTTTCTAAGCCTTGCTGCAGCTTTGGGAAGGTGGGGGTGGCTGAAAAGCCTCTACGCCATGCTCCCTCCACCCCTCCCAACCTTCCTGAAGAGGCTACATGGGGCTCTCAATCCCCAGAGCCCCCTCGGGAAGCCCTGGGAGAGGCCGGTCAGACTCCTTCCTGCCCTCCCGTCGCCTTCTCTGGCCTTCCTGAGGTGGCTCCAGTGTTTCAAAGCCCTGGAGCCCCCTCAGGAAGGCCGGGGAGATGCTGGGCAGACCCCCTCCCACTGCCTTCTCCAGCCTTCCTGAGGTGGCTCCAGGGTTTCAAAGCCCCAGAACCCCCTCGGGAATGCTGGGGAAAGGCCAGGCAGACTCTCACCCACCCACCCACTGCCTTCCCCAGCCTCCCCGAGGTGGCTCCAGGGCTTCAAAGCCCTGGAGCCCCCTCGGGAAGGCCGGGGAGATGCACGCCCACCGCCTCCCCAGCCTTTCCGAGGCAGCTCCAGTGCTTTGAAGCCTTGGAGCCCCCTCAGGAAGGCCGGGGAGAGGCTGGGCAGAGTCCCTCCCCCCCCCCCGCCTTCCCCGTCCTTTCTGAGGTGGCTCCAGGGCTTCGAAGCCTCGGAGCACCCTCGGGAAGGCTAGGGCTAGGCCAGCCAGAGTTCCTCCTGCCGCCTTCGCTGGCCTTTCTGAGGCTGCTCTGGGGCTTCGAAGCCTTGGATTCCCCTTGGGAAGGCTGGGGAGAGGCCGGGCAGAGTCCCTTCCTCCCACCGCCTTCTCCGGCATTTCCAAGGTGACTCTGGGGCTTCAAAGCCTCAGAGCACCTTCGGGAAGGCTGGGGACAGTCCGGGCAGAGTCCCTATCTCCTGCTGCCTTCCCCAGCCTTTCTGAGGTGGCTCCGGCCTTTCCAAGGTGGCTTCAAAGCCCTGGAGCCCCCTTGGGAAGGCTGGGGAGAGGCCAGGCAGACTCCTGCCCGCCTGCCCGCCCGCCACCTTACCCAGCCTTTCCAAGGTGGCTCTGGGGAAGCACGGCAGGCCTCAGGGGGGTGACCAGGTGGGGGGGAGGCTCCAGCCCCCACCTCCCTAAAGTGGTGATCGGGGCTTCGTAGCCCCGCCCACCACTTTCCTCCACTCTCCCACCCTCCCTAAAGTGGCGACTGATCGCCACTTTAGGGAGGGTGGTGAGGTGGCGGGCAGGGGGTGGAGGCCTATGGCCACATGTCACCCAAATGGCTACACGTGTCAATGCTGACACACGTGTCATAGGCTTGCCATCACTGAGCTATACCCAAACCTCTCTCAGAAGGTCTATAATTTTAGAGATTGCAAGAAGCAGGGACAGCGTGAGGCAGAAGATGCCAGGAAGCTAGTACAGGGACTGTATCCCCTGAGAATCACCCAGCAATACATACCGGACCTTCAGCATGAGGAAGGATATAGTCATATGTGTACACCCCCTTTACCATGCCCAATCTTTTAAACTGGAAGACCCATTATTCCTCTTTTACTGAAAAGCCACAGGAAATGTTGGAACTCTGCTCTAGCATAATGGTTTCGCATGTACCAAATTGGCAGGACTGCCAGCAACTGCTAATGACCCTCTTTACTACAGAGGAGCGCAGACGCATTATGCAGCATGCAGAGGAATTAACCTTAGGAAGGGACCCACTTGGAACCCCTGACCAGAATTCCTGGATGAGGGCCAGACTCCCATTAATTGACCCACATTGGGACGCTAATCAAGCCGACCAACTCACCTTGATGCAAGATTACCAAACAGTATCAATTGAAGCCATAAAGGAATGTATGAATAAAGCAATTAATATGTCTAAGGTATCAGAAGTAGTGCAGGGAGCCAATGAAGCTCCAGGAACCTATTTCAAGCACCTCCTAAATGCCTACTGCCAATATACTCCTCTCAATCCTGGTGAAGCTGAGAACCACCTCACTGTGAACATGGCATTTGTGACCAAGAGTTGTTCAGACATTAGAAAGAAATTACAGAAACAAGAGGGCTTTGCTGGGAAGAATTTGAGTGAGTTGCTAGAGATTGTGCAGAAAGTGTATGTGAACAGAGACCAGGAAGAGAAGAGAGAGAAGGACAGATGGATGGTGACAAAGGCAGAGTTGCTAGCTGCCGCACTGACTAGCGAATGTAGTGGAAGAGCGGGAAGAAGAGGACAGACATGGATGTGGGGGAAGGCCATTAGGATGTGACAAATGTGCAAACTGTGTAAGGATTGGTCATTGGAGGAGTGAATGCCCAAGTATGTTGAGAGAAGGTGAGTGATGAAGAGGACAAAGAGGAAGGTTTAAGGAAGAGTTTATGAAAGCCGTTACCAGCCAGGACCCAGCCTGTGAGTGGATCAGAGAGAAGAATCCTTTATAGGAGTGGTGGAGATGGAAGACTGGAAGTAGGACAGACTGGGTGCCCTCCACCTTGCTCCCGGGGAACCAATGGTCACAGCCAAAGTAGGGGGTGAGGAATCTCTTTTATGATTGATGCCAGAGCATTGAAATCAGTTGTAACCAAACCATTGCCTCCTTTCACTTCAAAAGCAATCCAAGTAATGGGGGCAATGGGAGCAATAAAGAAACAGCCTTTCCTGCAGCAATGAGAATGCCAACTAGGAAGTCACCAAGTTAGTCATAAATTCCCCTACATGCCTGAGTGTCCAGTATTGATCCTGGGGTGAGACCTCTTGTCAAAGCTGCGAGCCCAGAAAACTTTTGAGGAAGATGGATCAGCTGTCATTGTGTATCACGGACCGAGAATCCTGACATTAACCTACCCTATGGAGGAAGAGTGGAGACTGCACCAGCTAGCTTTGATTTAATCCAATGGAAGCCTGGCGGACAAAGCGGTGTTGACCTTTGAAACCCCTGGTGTGTGGGCAGAAGACAATCTGCCAGGCATGGCTAGGATTGCTCCTCCCATAGTAGTGGAACTGAAGCCCAGTTATCAACCTATCCATGTGCAACAGCATCCTCTACCTCATGAAGCCATCTAAGGAATCCAAAAGCATCTGGATGGCCTCCTGAAGTATGGCATTCTGAAAGAATGTCAGTCACCTTGGCACACCCCATTGCTCTCCATGTGGAAAGGAGAAATCAATGATTACAGACCTGTTCAAGACCTCAGGAATGTGAATCAATCAACAGTTACCATTCATCCAGTTGTACCCAACCCCTATGTGTTACTTGGACTGATCCCAGCTGGGGAGATTCATTTTATCATTCTGGAGCTCAAGGATGCTTTATTTGTATCCGCCTGATGCTGCAAAGCCAGCCCATCTTCACCTTCCAGTGGGAAGATGGAGTGACCGGTAGGGTCCGGGAAAGCAGCCCAAAATGCCAGCAGGATAAACAAGGTCTGGGAAAGCAGCCAAGCCCCAGTGATAGCGAATTTAATTAGGGAGAGCCAGATAAGGTTCAAAACAAGCAAGGTTCCATTTCTTGAAGAAGCAGCAATACAGGCAAGAAGGCACACAGAGATTAGTCCAAAATACAGTCCAAAGGTCAAGGCTTACAGAAGGCAGCGTAGTTAAGAAGTAGGTCCATGGGTCAGCAGGATCAGGCAACAGTGTAGTCAGGAACAGTCTGAGGTCCAGGCACGAGTCAAAGCAGCAAGGATTGAGGCAACAAAGTCAGCAGATAGCCTTCTCCAGGAAAATCAGTTGATCTCTGACAAAGCCTCCATCACCTCTCCCAGCATATATAAAGCAATTAAAGTTTTGCCAGGCGTTTCTTAACAAGCAAGTTTTTTTCTCATAAAGTTTCAGAGACTTCCTTTGAGCTCTTTTTTTTTTTGAACTCTCTGCTGGGTATACAATAGTGGAAGTAAGTCCCTCTCCTCTTCTTCATCCTTATCTGAGTGGGAGGACTCTCTGCTAGGACTGATGCCAACCCACTAGGACCAGGCTCTTCTTCTGATCGAGCCTCTAGGTTGGCAGAGTTCCCTGCTGGCACAGGTGTAGATAAACATGTGCCAGGGTCCCTAGGGCCATTCCCTGCCATGTCCTCCTCCTCTGACTCTATAGCCTCATCAGGCTCATGGGGCATGACAGGTAGGCATGTCCAATATACTTGGTCACACCTTCCACAAGGATTTAAGAACTCACCTACATTGTTTGGGACAGCCTAAAATTAGGATCTCCAGTGGTTCTAGTCAGGACCATCCAGATGTATGTTACTTCAGTACATGGATGATTTGCTCCTGGCAGCCCCATTAAAGTATGAGTGCTGAGAAGCTACTCAAGAACTGCTGCATCTCCTTTGGGAAGCAGGATATAAGGTGTCCCGGAAGAAAGTGGAGCTGTGCCAAGAAAAAGTGAAGTACTTGGGATTTCTAGTTTCCAAAGGCATGCACGAGCTGGGACCAGAATAGAAGGAAACCATATGTGCCTTACCAGAAACCAAGGAAAGTGTGAGAATTCCTTTATATGAAGCAACAAAAGGCCCTCAGAATTCTGAATTCCTGTGGGGTCCTGAGCAGAAAAGAGCATGCCCTACTGGAAGCACCTGCTTTAGGGCTGCCCAGTGTCACCAAACCATTCCTTTTATATGTGCACAACCCCAAAAACACAACAGTAGGAATCCTCACACAGAAATTGGGATCCTGGCAATGACCCGTGGCATATTTGTCTAAGCAGATGGACCCTGTAGCAAGAGGCTGGCCTGCATGTCTAAAAGCCATAGCCACCACTGCACTGTTACTGAAATAAGCAGATAAGCTGACATCGGGACAGGAGCTTGTGGTAAGAGTGCCCCACTCAGTGATAACCCTCATGGAGTACAAAGAAAACTACTGGTTTGCTAACAGTTGGATGTCCAAGTACCAAGCCATGCTGTGTGAAAACCCATGCATCAAGATAGAGATCTCTGCAACTTTCAATCTAGCCACCCTGCTGCCAGTAGAAGTGCCTGAACATGATTGCATCCAAACAATGGATGAAGTGTACTCTAGCCAACCTGACCTGAGGGACACTCCTGGCCACACCCCAATGTGACTTATTATACCAATGGGAGCAACTATATGCTAAATGGCAGGTGATATGCTGGATACACAGTCATAAGTGCAAAATGGTTAGAGAGGAAATATTACAGTATACAGACTCTAATATCTAATCTTAAAACTCAATAATAAAGAATCAATTTTCTATAAATCTCCAATGTATACTGTGATTCTTAATAAAGTTTGTTTTAGTGCAATGATTGTTGTAACATATATTATACCAAAGTGTCACATTCAAGTAATAATAAACAAATAAATAAATAAATACATATAAGTTTTTACATTAGTACATACATATGATCGAGTCTTTATATATATATGAACATGTGGGATGAAAATTTCCAAGTGTCCACAATATCCATAAATGCTTATTTGAAGGGTTTGGGGATGCATTCACTTGTATGTAGACATTTTCCTTTTATCATTCCCATTAGATAGGAGAAGTATCCTCTTTCAAACAAGATGTCAAAATTATGATATAGCACAGGGATGAATGGGGTAAACCACGTACTCCAATTACTTTCCAGAATGCATTGCAGACGACAACCTCCAGAGATAAATTCTAGTTGACGTTTCATTTCCTTTATCAATGCAATGCTAGGATTCTATAATTAATTCACACAAAAAATTTAGTACCATAATGCCCCATTATCTTTTAAACATTGAAGATTAAAGAGTACAAAGGCCAGAGCTGCTTACCTCAACTGTACGTTTAGCATTCACAATGGTAATTTCCTTCCACTCCCTATCTGTGTTAAATTAAGTTCTCCCAAGCATTTAAACCCAATCCACAAAAGCCTGCAAGTTGACCCATTGTTGGAGATGTTCAGTATTCAATTAACCTTTGCTCTACTTCCTCAGTAGTAGGGAAACCTCGGTATGCATGGCTACAATCACATCATTCACAGAAACTAGTTCATTCATTAAAAAAAACCAGTAAAATCGATTACTTCATTAAGTCCTGCTGGTTTCTTAGAATTTAATTTAAAGATCCACCATGCTTCTTTTTGTTGCAATTTGTTTTCAGCTAATGAGACAAAATTAGAGCTAGCAGAAACTTTCTCTATCACAAAAAATCTTAAAGACTCTGGGGGGTGTTTCATCTCTAAAAAATTGTCTACCAGAGGACATCCCACCGTCTGATTTCTTATTCTAGATTTGTGTTCTATGACCGTAGTTTTAACCTCTCTTTTGGACATTCCTGTGTACAGAAGATTGCATGGGCACATGATTACATATACCACATTTTTGAAGCACAATTTGTAAAATCTCTTAGTATAAACTTTTGCTTTGTCTGAGGGTGTATAAAGTGCTTAATGTTTAGTGATTGATTGCAACAAGAGCAATTCCCACATTGATAATGACCAGTCACTGAAATAGGTTGCTTGCCAGGTGTTACTATATCTGAGTGTTTTAGGAGATTTCATGTAGTATCAACCACAGTTTCTCAAAAAAATGTCATTGAAATCATAAACACCAGGTCTGATAGAAATTAGAAAAGATTTCCCTGGTTGGAAACTCAGTTTTCTAAGCTCTGCATAAAACCAAAAAAATCAATTGCATATTTTTCTCAGCTTTGCTGTGTACTTCTTTACAAACATTGTTTTTAAGGGCACATCAGAAACGTCGTCCAGTCAAAGACCATTTTTCAAGCTCTGCTTTGAACAGAAAACAGTGGGAGTCCCAGTATATACATCCAACCTGAATCCAATTGTAACATATACTATATACATAATGGGCCATAGCCCCCTGGTATCTATAGAATAGCCTGCATCAATGGGTCTACTCCAGTCTCACCTGGTTTTCTAGATGAGAAGATATAATGCTGATTGCTGTGCATTAGCACACAAAATCGCAGCAGTGTTCTTTTGTTTCCATGGTCCTTTGGCAAAATTACTGGTACGTGAAGGTATCCATGCTTGAAGTTCACATGCAGCCATGCTTGTGAATCAACATGGTGGCTGAGAGTGAATTACTCATGTTATCGTTCTCCACAAGTAGACCCCGCTGAATCATTCATTGAATACTTATAGAATCATAGAGTTGAAAGAGGACACAAGAGTCCAACCTCTGCTATGCAGGAATACACAACTAAAGCACTCCAGAGAGATGGCTATCCAACCTCTGTTTAAAAACCTCCAGAGATGGAGAGTCCATACAGGAAAATCCTTTGATTCAATAGATTTACTCTAGGTGAGGCTACCAACAGGATTCAGAGAAAATGTGTATATGGCATGACAATGCTCTCATCCTGAGATTCTTTTCCTTTGCCCAGTGGACCAGAGAAGTGAGGCCAGGCCCTGAGACATAGGTGCTACCCATATGAATCAATAATGTTCAGACAATGAAAAAAAAAACTTTTTTTAAAAAAAATGGACCCCATTTCTGGGTAATCAAGTATCAGGAGCAAAGGTAAAACTGAGTTCCTTGCTGTGTCCAAAACTGAGTCCCTTGTTTCCAGTGTAGGACTTTATCAGACAATCCCCTTAAAACATTCTTTTGCTGGAATAAAAATCCATTTTTATGCAAGCAAAAGAACACTCCCCACCGCACTTACCTCTGTTCCTGGCAAAGCAGCTCCGGAAATGAAAGAGGAAGTGAACAGAGCTCTATTCACTTCCTCCTTTGAAATCCTGTGGATTCTCATAAGACTTCATCACATGAGAAATTAAAAAACCCCAAAAATAACGCTTAAAAGATTTTTAAAAGCACAAAAACACACTTTAAAACTTACAAGTAACCCTGGAAGGGTCATGAAAAGTGTATCACTTACCTGGATATTGTGATCTCACCTGGAAGTATTCACGCCAGACTGTCAACTAATGGGGTAAGTATGGGGGTGGGGAAAGATGAGAGGTTTCACATGCTAGCTATGCCAGTGAAAAATGGGACAGGGGATAAATTGATGGCTTAAGCTGTCAATGAAAAAGTACAGGTTTTGGGAGGGACATAACTGCGAAAGGGCAACATCATCTGATAATATGAGTGCTCTTTCATGGTTATGTGGCATTGCTATGCACCATATTTGATGCATCTGACAAAGTCTGTAGTCAAGGTTACTTCTCTAAAACTTCTCTTACAGTGCAATCCTATTCATGTCTATGCATAAGTCTACTCACTAGTTTCAATTGGGCTTACTTCTATATACCCAGTGCGTATAGGATTTCAGCCTTAAGCTACCATTTAATCTTCTTCTGTAACAGATCAAGAATAATGTCCAGATATATTCAAAGGGGAGCCAGAAATCTTTTGAAATGCAGGAGGATATTAGCATTGCATCAATAGGCTAGAAAACTTGAAACCCAAGATGTGAAAATAAAGGTGGGCAAGCATTCAGCTCTATACTATAGAAAGCAAACAAACAAAATTTGGTAAGAGTCCCAGAGAGGAGACTCCAAAAAGAAAGGCCTTCATCAGAATTAGCTTTGCCTTCTGCTTGCTCAAGATTATACCTGAGAAGAATAGGAAGCTGTTCCTTTCTTGTCTTGTGGAATAAGAAAAGTGGCAGGCAAGCTGCCTTCACAGGAAATGTTTTTGTGGACTCAGGCAGCTTGATTAACTTCCTGGCAGTAAGGCTGAATTTGTTGGCTTTCTTTGCTGTTTGCACCCCGTGACATCTTTCTTTTCTCCCCAGGGAGCTTATCCTTCTGAATCCACAGCAAGCCCATGGCTCTTCTGTGCTTCTTTGATTCTTTTCCCTCATTTGTAAGTGAACAATTGTCTCAACAGGAAGAAAACAAAAAGATCTTGTCTCAATTCAGCCTTATTCTCATATCTTATCTACAGCCATTTCTGTTTAAAATCTAAGTGTGGTAAAATGAACAGATTTTTTTTTTAAATGAATGCATAATTTTATCCTACCTTTGGGGCACATAATGGCCCTCAAGGAAACTTGCACCTAGCAACAAACAAATTGCAATTAAAAACCATTTAAAACAACCATGTGTCATAAAAATGACACAAGCAGCAGAACATAAGTAATCAGCCGCAAAACTTAACACCTCCTCTCACTGTTAATATGTGTTGGTTTCTATAACTGTGATATAAAGTATGACATCTCTGTATTACAGGACACTTCTGAATGGAAAATTGACATTTACAATATGAACATAGACCACAACAGATTGTGTTTACCAGTACCTATCCTGGTAAATCGTTGTCCCTATTTTTGTCTTCAGGACGTGCCTTACTAAAATGCTGTTAGTATCAATTGCTAGGTTCAATATTCAAATTCTCTTTCTCATAGCATGGAGTGGATATACTTGCTCTGTTGTCAATGTGAGGTCAGCCCTACCATGAAGCAGGGAGATGCAACCACCTAGTGAGCAGGGTTTTGGTTATCATGAAAAGGCAGTAAAACTTTGTTACTTAATATGCTGGCATATTTTTTACAACTAGGGATGAGCAAAGGTGTTTGTGAGATTCTATGCCTCATGGGCCAGAATAGCATGGCTGGCTTTGGGTACTATGTGTCATGTCTTAGGTGTGAGCAGGTGCCATTTACTACTTTGCCTTAAGCAGCAAAAGGCCTGTTTCAAAACATGCACATATGACTATAAGAATCATACAGTGTATGGTGGGCCATGTCACACACAGTTTTTGTTAAAGTAGATGGTGAAATCTTAATCACCTTGTAAGGTCATTGAGTACTGGGAAAGTGTTTGTGTATTTTTAACTTAAAAAAAACCCCACAATGTTTAGAATTGCTGAGTTCAATAAATAGTTAAATAAATAGGCAGTATAGTGTGTGTCAGAAGAAAGAATAGAGGCTGTAGCATTGTTTCAGTGTGGGGTGTGTTTCTATGGACTCTATCACATGAGGCTACTAAAGAGCATTTCAGTGTAATAGTAATGAATTTGGCCAGTACTTATCAGACAACTTTGTGGTGATCCTGTTGGTGCTTTGCATTCTAGTCGTTACTATTGTGCCCCTTTCAATTAATGGGAAAACCTCATCAATACATACCAATGTCACTATTGTTCCACTGCTGCCCCTGGTGTGATGGGTCCTTTCACTTCAGCTTCAGGATGACTGCCGTCATATGGCATGGGGGGGGCTGATTCTCCTCATCTCCCCCTTTCCCCCCTTCACTATTCCAATGCAGCACAGAGTCAAACCTGCTTTGGAATAGCAAAGGGGAGGAGGCGAATGGCCCCCCTCATGCCCCATGACTGCAGTCATCCTGGAACTGAAGCAAAGGAACCTATTGACCAAGGAGTTGCCAAAGGAGCACAGTTATGCAAGTGAAGAAGTGTGTGATAATAAATGTTTTACAACTGGTATGTTCCCATTTCCTTTAATAATGTGATTGCTGTGAGACACGAGGTTGGAGTGGTCATGTCCTATGTATGCTCAGGCAATGATCCTTGATAGAACTAAATCACTGCAGGAATGCTTTTCTCTTTGTGGAACATTGGAAAGTACATAATACTGGATTACATCACTGAATCAGCATATCAGCATCTATATCGTCACCATGCAATATGTTTTCTATCAGGCAAAGAGGCTTACAATTCCAGTATAGTTCAGCAATAATATCCATAATTACATAGGGTCTGTGAGAAAGCTAAACAGATCAGATAAGGGTGGGGTTTTTTGCACTTGAGTAGAGGTAGCTGTGGATGCATGCCCCTGCCCTTTCCCTTCTACTCCCAGCTTCTTCTTTTCTTTTCTTTTTTTTTTTTTGTTCCTAGAGAATGACTGAAAAAGAACTACTAAGCATGTTCAGCTGAACATGATTACACAGTCTATGCAATCAGAAATCTTATTAAGAAAGGGTGTCTGATCATATAGAGCTTCACTACTTAGAGAACCTTCCCAGCAACATGGGGAAAAGCAAATGGTGGGGAAAATGTTGGTGCATGCATCTTGAGCTCTTTATTGTCATGCACTGTGATGAACACCTGAATAAGGATTTAGTGTTGTTGTTTTTTACTCACATCATCCAATTTTTCACTATTTTTGTTGATCTTATAAAGTCCGATCAAGAATCCTGAAAATATTTGCTGAAATACATGGAGTGTCTCTGCCATCTTTCAGAATACCCTAATATATATATTATACATACACAGAGCACAAAGTTTTACTTCAGATTTCCTTGAATGGATAACAATAAATTGATCTTATGTTGTGGTTTAATTCCAAATCCATAAACCTTAAAGTAAAGACCTTTGTTTTCTCATGAGCTTTGGACAGGCTTAGTTCAAGGGCATTGCAGTGACAGAAGGATTTTGTCAGCTTAAAAGAAAGCTTTAAAAAGTTAACTTTGGGGACCACAACTCCCAGAATTCCCCAGTCACTTTGGCCTGTGGAAGCTATAGCCCTCAGAAGTAATTTTGCCAAACTTTGGTTTAAAATATCAGTTTTAAAGTCGGAACATGGTGTGGAATGGATATTGAGCAAAAATATTAATGAAAAGAATTGTATACTGTTGAAAGTAAGCAATAAGAATGATTTTTCCAGGTTTTCATACTTCGATATCTGTTTCCAAATGGTTTCAAAATCCACCAGACTAAATTTAAAGATCACAACACAAGTACTTATGGTTGAATAATTAGTACTTATATCTATGTCCAAGTAAAACTGAAGGAATGGGAAGTGGATGACTCCTTGATATAATAAAACCCTAGGTAATAATTTTTGTGAAAGAATTCTTGTGAAACTAATCCATAGGCTATCCAGTTCTGAAAGTTCTACCAAATACATACTAAGACCCGTGCAGTGTGAGGTGCAGTGGGGGAGGATATGTTTTTGTGGCCTCCAATAGAGGATGGGGCCAATGTTGATGTGGGTTGAGATAGGGTGTTTTATATGCTCCATCCACCCCTTTTTGCTTCCTGTTTGGATGATATTTTGAAGATGTTGGGATAGAGTGGCTGTAATGGACAACAGCAGAACAAAATGGTGGCACTTTCTGGAGGGAGTGATCAGAGGGAGTTAGATGAGGCAGTGAGCTTATGGGACACATTGTCATTGTGTAATCTGATAAAATGGATTTACAGTGGGGAAGTGCTCATGGGGATAATTGTCATTCAGTGTTGTTTCTTTTATTACACCCATCTAGGCTTCATGGCCACGGACCTTGGTTCACCATTGCAGCATTTTGGGCACGGAGTAAGCCCTGCTAGGCCTCTCCTCTTTTTTAATAGGATGGGGGGGGGTTTCAGTTAGACCCACTTTATAGGCTGTGTTTCAGCCCATGGTCCCCCTTTGCAGGTTGTCAGATTCCTTGCTGGCCCTGTAGGCCACACTAGGCCTCTGCATCTCGGCAGGTCTTTGTAAGTCACATTAGGCTTCTGCATAGGCTAGTAGTATCCTTCATAGGCCAAGGACACTGCTTGGCCCTTGGTAGGCCAGGAAGGCCCCAGTGGGCCTTTTCACAGGCTTGGTAGGCCTGGATAATCCCCACTAGGCCTCAGGGCTCTGTAGGCAAGGTAGGTCCTGCTGGGCCTTTTCATAGGCATGGTAGGCATGGGTAGGTTCTGCAAAACCAGAGTAGGCCCCAATAGGACCTGGTAGGCCACTTCAAGGGCTGGCAGGCCCCTTCAGAGGCCCAGTAAACTCGTCAGGCTTGTAGGACCCTGCTAGTTTCTGCTAGGTCAGGTGGGAGTTCCCAAGCCTCCTTAGTTGGCCAGGTAGACCCGCCAGGCCAAATTAGGCCCTTTTTGGCCGATTGCAGAATTAGTGGGACCAGTTAGGCTTCTCAAGTTTGGATAAAGTCAGATAGGCCCAGAGAAGTCATTTGGAAGACAATTAGGTCAGATTTGACCCCAGTGACAGTCTGATCAGTCTGATTGGTCACATTGGAGGTCAGGTAGGCCCATCTTTAACTGTGTTTAACTATTTGAAGGGATATTTTGAGGATGGAGCAAGCTTGTTTTCTGCTGCTCCAAAGACTAGGACACAGAGTAATGTGTCCAAACTACAGGAAAAGAGGTTCCACCTAAACATTAGGGAAAACTTCCTGATAGTAAGAGCTGTTCAGAAATGGAATACACTGCCTCGTAGTGTGGTGGAGTCTCCTTCTTTGGGGGTTTCTAAACAGAGGCTGGATGGCCCTCTGTTGGGTGTGTTTTGATTGTTTTTTCCTGCGTGGCAGGGGGTTGGACTAGATGGCCGTCATGGTCTCTTACACCTCTATGATTCTATGATCTTAGACGTTCAGATGCTCTGGAAAAGTGTGTCCAAAATGGTGACAGTTGTCGAGAAGCCAACTTAAATAGCTGATAAGACCGCCCGGCTCGGCAACAACTCAGTTGAAAAGCACAGTACCTGGTGTTGTCAGTAGCAGTCCTATAGGGTCAGAAGTACACAGAGAGAGAGAGAGAGAGAGTGAAGAACGAAGAGGCAGTCCGAGGTCAAAAGGATTCCGGCAGGTGGGTCAACGAAGACAGTCCAAGGTCAAGATATCCGAAGTCTCAAGATAGCAAGGTTCCAAGAGGCAGGAGAGTCACAGGCAGAGGCTTCCTCCAGGAAACGCAGACTGCCTTAAACAAGGAACTCAGCGTCCCCCAGCTGCTTATGTTGGCCCAGCTCCCACTCCCAGCTGTGGGGTGATTGATGAGCTTCTCTCTCTTAATCTCCGGGAACGACGCAGCCAGGCCCTCTCTGCTCTCCTTTGGCTAAAGGTAGGTACCTGCTCTTCTACCTCTTGCTCTTGCTCTACTATGTCTCCCAGGCTTGGACCCTGTGCTGGGGGAGGGCTAGGCTGCTGAGCCCTGGGTTCTTCAGGGCTAGACTCAGCCAGCTCTTCTGCTACTGGCTCAGCATCCTCGCCTTCTGAGTCCTCAGAGTCCTGGCTGACCATGACAACAGTGCTTTGCCAGGGGAAGTGGAGGAGGATCCAGTGGCTCTGGTGGCTGGAGTCGAGGGTGGTGTCAATGAGTCTGCATCAGTGAACCTATTTCAAGTGAGCCTTCTAACATTAACACCACCCATACAGGTTGATATAACTGGCTGTGATGGTGGGGAGTCTGTAGCTCTTCAGTGTGAAAGCATCTGTAAGTGCTGGCAAAAGGGAGTGGACCCAGTGGATGGTGGGCTTCCCATGCAACCCAGTTTGAGTTAAGGGCAGTCCTACATGACTCCTTGGCTTTGTTATCCCCAAGGAACCTATCCTCCATAGCATTTTATTAGGCTTTAGGGAGTATGCAGCAGCCAAACAGTAGTGGGTATGGTAATAATAATAAATAATAATAAATAATAAAATTTATTTGTATCCCTCCCCTCTAAAAAATGCAACCAGGGCATACACCTTTATGGTGCTAGTCCAAGTTGCTTGGAAAGAGGCCTTGGGTGGCATGGTTTGTTGCCTCTTTTGTTTGGGGAGTGCAAGTGACCTCTTCCCATTTTTATCATTTACCTGGGAGAGAATGATCTGGGTTTGTTTATGGGCCCTTACCCTGAAGGCTCTGAATGATTTCTGGGTCATACAGACTAGATGGTTGGGAATTATATTGATATGGTCAGCCATTCTGTCTTGGAATGTTTGGCAGGGTGAGGGTGATTCCTGAAGCATTGATAACGCCTGTAGAAGGGTAAATCTCTCTCTGGCTTTTCTTCACAAATGAAGATTAAGGAAGGATTCGGATTTATCCTTTGAGCCTGTGCAGTGGATTTTTCTGGTGGAGCGCAGCATGCACAGAACTGGCCTCACCCTTTAAACCAAAGGTTCATCTGCTGTGGCCTTGCAAGCATGGACGGTAGCAGTGAGGTCCTCGGGTCGTAGGTTTGGTTAGAGTTTCCTTCTCTTAGATGGTTGACCTTACAGGGTTGGACGAGCACCATCTGCCCGGGTTTGGGATTAGAGTTTTCCTTTTCCTAGGATAGTTGCCATAAGGCTAGAGAGCCCATCCTGCCCTTTGACGCTGTTTGTTAGACCCTTCGTTTTTGACCTGTCTGTCATGGGAGGCCCTACCGGTGGCTATTGTGCCACCGCCAGCATAGCTTAAAAGTTCATTAGGGTATGCAAGCCTCTCCCCCATGACAAGGGGTGTCAATGAAGGGAGGAGGTTAAATAGGGAGATTAAAAATGCCTTGAACAGGTGATTGGGTCACTTTCTTCCATATCCCAGTATAGTTTTTCAGCGGACCAAGATCTACAGAGCTGATAGCGTCCATTTATTGGAGGAAGGTAATATGTTGTTCCTGGGGGATTTGCAAGAAAGTGAGGGCCCAATTGGCCAGTCTGGTGGGGTAAAGGGATTAAGCAGATACTTGTCCCTTGTCCATGGTAGTTAGTGGGGGAGGAAAATAAGAGTTATAGTGAATAACATGGCACTCTTTTGGTGGAGGGAAAGACTCTTGAATTGCCTCTTTAGGGCCTGGGGCACAAGGAGTAGGGAAGGAGACCACTCTTGGGGCTGGCCTGGGGATTTGCCCTCAAGTAAGTCTTGCAATGTGGGGGTGAGGTTCCTTGGGTCTGCCTTCCAGTAGATGGCCAGATAGGGAGCAATCCAGTTATTGGGCTTCCCTTACGGCTCATGTGGAGTCATGGAGTGATGCCTGCCTTGGCTGATCTTACACTAGGATGCTCCCCTCTCTTGCTCTTTTCCAGGCTCAACTCAGTTTAAATAGGTTCTAGGTTAAATAGCGAGGCTTTTAAAAACCCATTTCTCTGTGTCTGGTCTTATTATTCCATGGTTGGCCAGCAATGCAATTGTGAACTCAAAACTTTGAATTTTGATATCAATATTTTCAACCCAAAAGCTCCAGTGAAAAGTAAAAATCCAGTTGTGAACATGTCTTTTCACCCCATTTCTTTCTACCTAGCAAATCTGTCTCTGCTGTCAGCCACATAAGCAATGACATCGTGTTTCAGGCTTATTGTGCCTTGAGAGTTGGGCAGAGAAAGCAAATATGATCTATTTATAACTGCAAAGTGTTGATTGACATTTCACAGGCCTACTTACATACGAGACTTTTGTTAAGTTAAAAGGTTTTACCGATGAGAGAAATGTTGCCTGAAGTCACAGCAGTACTGCTGCATCTCAGCCTGAACTTGGCATGCATCAACCATGAATTGTCCACCAACATCAATAGGCATTACATGTTCTGACTGGGTGCAGTCTTGGGGCTTGTCTATAGAT
This sequence comes from Gambelia wislizenii, assembly GCA_030847615.1. Taxonomy (NCBI): domain Eukaryota; kingdom Metazoa; phylum Chordata; class Lepidosauria; order Squamata; family Crotaphytidae; genus Gambelia; species Gambelia wislizenii. The sequence continues at coordinate 222,647,722 of JAUMIR010000003.1, read as the reverse complement.
GGCAAACAACAACAACAACAACAACAACAACAACACACCCAGAGTGCCTCACAGTAATGGCATTTCAGAGCAGCTGTGCCTTGTCTTAATGATGCTCCCCCCCATAAGCTTTGAATGCAAGATGGCAGCTGCAAGTGATTTACTCACGTTTGTACTTAACTCAGTTTACCACTGCTGAATTTTAAAAAATCCCATAATGTCCAAAGTGCAATAGAGCAATTTTCTATTTAACAGAAAAGCAAAAACAAAACAAAACAAAACCCAAACCCACACACCATTTTTTCACCATAGTGTTCACTCACTAAGGTGAAAATGTAATATGGCGGCAGCAGGCACTTGCCCTGTTTGCAAGCCCCTCCCCCTGTGCTCGCCTGGCCAATCAGTCATGTGCTTCCTCTCCAATGGGAAAGTGATTCATATCAAATGGCTTGTCCCAATGAGCAGGAATGTGCATCTCCCTTGCTGTTTTTAAAAAACTCTGAGAAAAGTCCCAAAGGCTTTTTGACATTTTGGGTTCCCCTCCTTCCCAATACAGTGAAACAATGTGGAATGCCAATAAGGCAGGTAGGATTCTCCTCGCATTCTGTGAGGAGTATTTTTGTTGTTTAGACAACCCCTTAGATTGCAGTTGTATACCCCTTTTCTAAATATGGGGAGTGGGAGCCTCATTGAACACATAACTTACTAAAAATATTAATGCATTTTTTCACTCTTGCTGAACAGGAGACTTTGGAGATTATCGGATGCTTCAAAAAGCCCACAAAAAGCTTGAGAGGATGATCTCACTGTACCACGCAGTTTCACATGTATCATCATCCTCACACACTGCCTCCATGCAGACTCTGTGCTGCAGTGGAGAATAAGTTGTTGCTTTTCATTCACGGAACTTTTCACCATGCAAAACCATGCGGCACGGTGGTGTCATCTTTGCAAGCATTTTGCAGGCTTTTTGCCTACATTTGATAATCTCCTTTGATACATTAAAAAGAAAACTGTTAAAGACCCAAGATTTATCATTCTTAACTCTCGAGTAGGGCTGGGCAACTGCAAATGGGGCAGGGGGCATTTTTTGACCCTGCACCACTCTAGCAGGCTGCACTGGCACAACTGATGCAACCAGAAGTGACTTCACGTCATTTCTGGTTTCATTTTTGGGCTGAGTTCCAGCTGATTCCCCCGCTCCCCTTTTTTGTTTTTACTGTTCCCAGGTATACAGAGAGCTTGGGGACTGCAGGTGTAAAACTGAGGGTGAAAAATGATGGGATATTTTAAAAGAAAAAATGGGACTGGGAACTTCAGGGGTTGCCTGAATGGGATGGGTCCCAGTGGGCTGCATATTTGCCCACCCTTGGTACTGAGAGTGAAAAAGGAAGGACTTTTTTTTTTCTTGTATAAAAAGTTGGATTTCTGTTTTAAACGTTGGTTTGGGCACAAACTTTCCACCACCCCCAGAGATGTATTTTATGCAACATGCAAAGTTTTCTGAGCAAATGTGTTTTCCTACAGTTCTCCCATACTTCTCTGCAAATGATTTTTTTTAAGTAAAAAGTTCTGAAATGCAAAACATCATCCAAAAGTGTGCCAAACTTTTCATAATCTGACCAAGTGAGAGGGAAGAATAACCTTTTGAAATTTTCCATTTTTTGTGTATGAAAATGAAAAAGGTGAAGATTTACATACCAACCTCTAACTAAACATTATAGGATTACACTGTCAATATATCCTTTTCTGAGCCCTGTGCATAATACGCACTTTTAGTAAAGCTGTTATCTCCTGCTTGGAATTATAGACCTTCTAAGACAGAAGAGGCCTGAATGAACCAAAGCTGGAACTTGCTGAATTCCACATATTTATAGTCTGTCTCTCAACATTTTCATCAACATTTCCATAGGTTTCTTTTATATTAAGAACAATTGCACGCACAGTTATTTCCAGATTTCTGCTGGCAGAGCTGTATCCTGCAGAGATATATTTATTTAATGCTACACTGAGCAGATGAAAAATAAAATACTAGCTTCTGGGGGAAAATAATGTAAAAGTACCGTGTACTCTGGAGAAACTTATTTCCATATACAGAAACTGTGTAGTTGTGCGCATGCACACACAAACACACACACACATACAGAGGGGGACAGAGAGAGAGAGAGAGCTAAACAGATTAGTTTGGGTCCTTTGCATATACATGCAAATAGCCCCTGCCTTTACAATAGGTAACATATTTCCAGTTAAGGAAAGGATTTGTGTGTTGTGAGGATAGTAGAAAATAAGGGATAATCTCTTTTTTGGTTACAGAATTCAAGAGAGAAACATTTGTATTCCAATTCTTTTAGACATGAGTTCAAGAAAGGATTTAACATATCAGAGCTTCTAGAACTAACCAAACTTCTTGTTGGGATGGTGTGTTCCACAAAGTCAACCAAAGCTAGTTTATTTCTATGCTTTTAAGAATTCCCAACATTCATATAACTGCATGATTATATTAAACACAAAGAGAGGGTTTTAAGATCATGGTAAGTTAGAGAGGTATGAGGTCTGTCTATTAAATAATGAGACTGATACAATACCCCATCTTTATATACAGTATATAATTCTCTTGGGCATGTTGCCATTCCCACTGTGCTGATTGGCCACTTAGAAAACTTACCAACCAATCAAAGCTCTCAGTTGGGCAGCCAATCAGCACACTGGGGGCAGAAATATGTGGAAAGCTTCAAGGCCTTTCTTAACATGGTGGTGGTGGAGGAGCTCTTGCATCGTGGTGTGTGTGGGGTGTGTGTGTGTAGCATGGGGGTGTAGCATGGGGTATGTGTGTGTGTATGTGTGATTCCATGGCAGCAGCAGAGGGGATGTCACATCATGGTGTGCATGGTGTGTGTGTGTGTGTAGCATAGGGTGTGTGTGAAGTGTTGGGTGCGTGTGTATGTGCGGTTGCATGGCGGTGGTGGAAGTGATCTCGCATAGTGGTGGGTCTGGTGTGTGTAGTGTGTGTGTGTGTGTGTGTAGCATAGGTATGTGTGTGTGTATGTGCAATTGCATGGTAGTGGCGATGGAGGGGCTCTCGCGTCGTGGTACGTGTGGTGTGTGTAGCATGTGGGTTATGCGTAGCATGGTGTGTGTGTGGCATGGTGTGTGTGTGTGGTGTGTATGTGTGATTGCATGGCAGTGGCAGAGGGGCTATCGCATCATGGCGTGTGTGGTGTGTGTGTAGCATGGTGTGTGTGTGTGTGATTACATGGCAGTGGCAGAGAGGATCTCATGTGGCATGTGTGGTGTGCATGTATAGCATGGTGTGTATATGTGCGATTGCATGGTGGTGATGGGGCTCATGCGTCATGGCACACATGGTGTGTGTGTAGCGTGGGGTGTTTGTAGTGTGGTGTGTGTATGTGTGATTGCATGGTGGCAGCAGAGGGGCTCTTACATTGTGGTGCATATGATATGTGTGTGTAGCATGAGAGGGTGTGTACCATGGGGGTTGTTGTATGGCAGCGGCGGAGGGGCTCTTGCAACATGGCATGCATGTTGTGTGTGTGTGTGTGTGTGTGTGTATGTGCAATTGCATGGTGGCGGCAGAGGGCTCCCATGTCCTGGAGTGTGTGTCTGTCTAGCATTATGTGTGTGTGTGTGTATGCATGGTTGCATGGTGGTGGAGTGGCTCTCAGTATGAAACTAGCTGTACCTGGTGTAACATATGCCATTATAGTTGATTTGAAATGTTATATATCAATAGGTCAAATGATTGTACTCTTGACATGTTTCCTAAGTGGCCAATCAGCAGAGTGGGATTTTTAAAATTTTTTTATTTATTTAGTTATTTATACCCCGCTCTTCAGCCACAAGGCTATCAGCGCAGCTTACAAATTGTTTTAAGCAATAGCTATTTACACATCTACACTGCATTAAACAGTTTCCAATGTGTGTTAGCTAATTGCCCCCACAAGCTGGGTACTCATTTTACCAACCTACGAAAGGATGGAAGGCTGAGTGAACCTTGGAGCCCGCTGGAATCGAACTTGCAGCGTGGTGGCTTGCAGTACTGGCATTTAACCACTGAGCCACCAGGGCTCCTATGGAAACATAACAAACTATTTTAATATATTGATACTGCTGTATGTTACGCTGACTATACCTAGTTTATGTGTATTACAATATTAATGCTTGTCACCATCAATATACTCCTTGTTCACACTCACACACCAATGCAGTCTTGTTTTCCACTGGTCAAAGGCATGAAGCACATCAGTTTCTGTCAGCTGTGTCAACACATCTGCCATTTTCTTCGTACTGCTTCAATTGACTCAAAACGTGTTCCCTTAATCACCAATTTCACTTTAGGGAAAAGAAAATAGTTGCATGGTGCCCAATCTGGCAAATATGGAGGATGTTCAAGTGTAGTAATGTGTTTATTGGCCAAAAACTGCTTTACAAAAAGTGCTGTGTAATCAGGTGCACTGTCTTGATGAAGAATGAAACCGTTTCCCCACAGTTATGGGCCTCCCCCCCCCAACTCTTTCTCTCAGTTTTGTCAAAACTTCCTTATAATAATGCTGGTTCACTATTTCTGCCTTCTGGAACCCATTCTGCCAAAATTACGCCCTTGATGTAAAACAACAACAACCAATGAGCATGGTTTTGAATGTGGACTTGCTTTGATGTGCTTTTTCCATTCTTGGTGATGATAGTGTTTTCCAGTGCATTGACTGTCATTTTGTGTCAGGATCATACTGGAAGATCCAGGTTTCATCACAAGTGATGATTTTTTTGAAAAAGATTTCAATTTGCCTCCAGTTGCTGCAGAATTACTCAACTTTTAAACTTAGCATTTTCCCAACACACAACAGACAATACAGCTGCTTTAAAGAACAAGTGACAATTAACTGAATGGCTGAGTGTTGATGTTCGTCATGCAGGTTCAGACACACTCAAGCGTTCAAAGTCAGTTCTCCCTGATGTGTCTAAATGGTAGAAACACAGTCTCATTATTTAATAAATGGTCCTTGTACATATGAAAGAAGTTTAAGGTTTTTAAAATATAAAAATTGGTAGGCACTTATGCTCTAGTTTTGGAAAATTATAAAAGGTCTTACTTCCAAATACATCTGGAAGAGACAGGGGATAGAAAGTCTATTAGAAGTAGAATAATTATTTGATTCAAAGTGATAAACTTAGAGATTATTAACCAATTCTTTTTGGGTTTTTTGTATAAAATAAGAATATATTTTAATATGCCTAGATTGTGTTTATTAGTAGGTGGATCTTACAGAGAGGAGGGGAGTTTGGGTAGATTTCAGAGGTACAAATGGAATTATATGTTTATAACTGATGAAAAGAAGAAGGGAAGTCACCTTTTTCTTTTTCTAACTTTTTCTGACTGCTGTTTTCTTGGATTTCTATCTTTCTTTTTCCTTGTTTTTTTCCCTTCCCTTTCCTTTCCTTTAATTTTTTTTGTATTGCATATTGCTCTTTATTTTATGTATTTGGAAAATGATTTTTAAAAAAAAAGAGTGATGGGTTGAAGAGGTGAAGCTCCCACATGAACCAGGACCCTGCTTTTCCAAAAACAGATGAAGCTCTCATCTTGACTAAACTGCTCTTCGTAGGAGGAGAGTAACAACAGAGGAAGAAGCAGGGCTACTACTGTAGTAGCTATTCCAACTTCTATTTGCTGAATGCTGTAATCTTACAATCACTATTTGGGGTCAGACTAGATAGCCCATGAGACTCTGGGACTCTGCAAAGTCTTTTTCCTTTAACTCTCAGGCCTAGTCAATGTTCTTTTCTAATCAACTCTATGTTCCAGAAACATATGATATGCTGATGTAAACAAATTCTTTCTCTAATAATGGTCAAACTGTACCTAAATGTGCCTAAGTTATCTTGCCTTGAACTATCAACAATTGTTTCAAGGAAGAGAAATTGCTGACACCAAAGAAACCAAAGAGAAGGAGGAGGGAATTGTTTTTTGCATACTGTATAAAAGTATTCTGTAAAAAGAGCTCTGGGTTCTGACTCTTTGGAAGATATTCCAGTCAGGCCCACCAGTGTAATAAAACTCACTTTCCAGTCCATGGGTCTGCTGTTCCATGATTTCTGCAACACTACTTTTTTTCTTCTCACATTTTGATTCACCCTACTAATGCCTGAATAATGCTTTATATCAGTGATGGCGAACCTATGACACGCGTGTCAGCACTGACACGCGTAGCCATTTCTGATGACACGCGGCCGTGGAGGCAGCCGCATGCCGAGAAGGATGTTTCATCCTCAGCTCCTGCATGGCCAAGTGCAGCAGCCAAGGATGAAACATTTGCTGCTCCTGAGGATGAAACATTTGCGACTAGAGTCTTGGAGTTAGAGTCTAACTCAGTGATGGGCAACCTTTTGAGCTTGGTGTGTCAAACTTCGCCAAAAAACTGAGCACACCTCGGGTGGTGTGTCACTTTGAAGAAAAAACATTATTTTGCGATATTTATAGTTTAAATAACATAAATGTATAATTGTTATATATAATTGTATTTAATAAACCAAAAACGAATTATTATCTAATAGGGGAGGATGAAACATTTGCGACTAGAGTCTTAGGACATTTTCAGACACAAAAAAATCGTCCTGAGGGCTCGGGAGAGTTATGCGCCTGTTTTGCGGCAGGGGGCCAGTTTCTGACGATGCCGTCCCTCTCGCTTTACCTTCCGTGTCGCATGGAAGGAAAAGGCACTACTTTTTACTCATGGAAGTTCTTCGTGAATAAAAAGTGGTGCCTTTTCCTTCCATGTGACATGGAAGGAACACGGAGGGTAACGCGAGAGGGACGGTGGTGTCAGAAACTGGCCCACTGCCGCGAAACAAGCATGTACCTCTCCCAAGCCCTCAGGACAACTTTTTTGTGTCTGAAAATGTCCTTAGAGTTAGACTCTAACTCCAAGACTCTAGTCGCAAATGTTTCATCCTCAGGAGCAGCAAATGTTTCATCCTTGGCTGCTGCACTTGGCCATGCAGGAGCTGAGGATGAAACATCCTTCTCGGCATGCGGCTGCCTCCACGGCCGCGTGTCATCAGAAATGGCTACGCGTGTCAGTGCTGACACGCGTGTCATAGGTTCGCCATCACTGGTCTAACTCTAAGGACATTTTCAGACACAAAAAAGTTGTCCTGAGGGCTCGGGAGAGGTACGTGCTTGTTTCGCGGCAGTGGGCCAGTTTCTGACGCCACCGTCCCTCTCGCGTTACCCTCCGTGTTCCTTCCATGTCACATGGAAGGAAAAGGCACCACTTTTTATTCACGAAGAACTTCCATGAGTAAAAAGTAGTGCCTTTTCCTTCCATGCGACACGGAAGGTAAAGCGAGAGGGACGGCATCGTCAGAAACTGGCCCCCTGCCGCAAAACAGGCGCATAACTCTCCCGAGCCCTCAGGACGATTTTTTTTTGTGTCTGAAAATGTCCTAAGACTCTAGTCGCAAATGTTTCATCCTCCCCTATTAGATAATAATTCGTTTTTGGTTTATTAAATACAATTATATATAACAATTATACATTTATGTTATTTAAACTATAAATATCGCAAAATAATGTTTTTTCTTCAAAGTGACACACCACCCGAGGTGTGCTCAGTTTTTTGGCGAAGTTTGACACACCAAGCTCAAAAGGTTGCCCATCACTGCTTTATATGAACAAATAATGTTCTATGAACACATGGAGGTTTCTTAAAATTACCCAGCATGAAAAGAATGCAGGGCAGCAAAATATCTGAACATAAAGGTATTGCACCAGGTTAGGATGTTTATATTTTAAGGAATGATAAGGTTATTTGGTTAAATTCTCTGAAGTCCTGGATACTTTCTGAGATGTGCTAGCACAATCAGCTCCCAAGGAAATTGATTTGAGAGCTCAGTGCTTCCTACTTCTAGAAGTACCATGACAGCAACAAGATGCTATTTTTCCCAGAGGCTCCTTGAACAGCTGTTCCTTTGTGTACGCATTCAGCTAACTTCATTTTTGCATAGAGAGAGCTAACCGCAGTTTCATCTAAAATGTCAAACAGAGCGAGGGTGGGGGGAGAGAACTCCTCATGAATGTGCATAAATATAACTGCAGTCTGTCTTCCATAATACCTTCTCTTTCCACAAATGAAGCTAGCATTCATTACAGAGTACATGGAGGCAATTTTTGGACTCACACACGGGATGCTTCCAAACCAGTCATGCTTCTATACTGACTATCCTCTCCAGTTGAATTCTCCCCCACATAATGGGGTTATTCTTATTTCTGGCAACTGGGTTGGAAGCCCGTTGTTTCCAAGTGGCACAAATGAGGAGGGGAGGGATTAATGACATTCTTGAAAATCATGTTGCAGGGGCACTAATGAAGAAAATGGCCAGTTGCACACATTTATCAGCATCCTCACAATAAATGAAGTATATTGTCTGACTTGCTAGCTTTAACAGGGGGACCTTCAAGCAAATCTAGGAAAATCACTCTCATTCTTAGAAAACTGATGAGTAAGATCCAGACATAGGCATGCTGAAAGTACAACCATTGAAACCAATAGGATTCCTCTAGTAAATAAGATCACCCCCCATTTATTTCAATGGTCATTTTCAGAATATGACTAAGGACTTTATCGGACACTCCCTTTTAAAACATTCTTTTGCTAGCATAAAAAATAATTCTATACCAGCAAAAGAATCCCCCCCGTGCTTATATTGCTTTCCTGGCAAATGCTCCCTGGCAATAAAGTGGAAGTGTTCACTTCCTTGTTCAAAATCCCATGAGACTTGGTTCATGGGAAATTCAAAACAAAAACAAAATTAAAGCTTAAAAAGTTAACACCAAGCACCTAAACACACTAAAAAACTTCCAGGTAACATGGGGAGGGTCATAAAAAGTGTGTCACTTACCTGGCTGTCATGATCTCACCCAGAAGTGTTCATACCAGACCGGCCACTGATGCTGCATTGACGTGAGTACAGTGGTGCAAGGTTTCACATGCAGGCAAAAAAGTGTCACGAGGTATCAATTGACAGCTTCAGTCATCAACAAAAAACTATGGGTTTTGGCCAGGACACAACTGTGAAAGGGTGACATTGTCTGATATGTGCACCCTTCTGCGGTTATGTAGTGTTGTTATGACACTGTATTTGATATGTCTGATAAAGTCCTAAGATGCCAACCCACTGAGTTGCTAGCAAGAGCAGCATTTATAAATGTGTTAAGATATGATGGTAAGCACCAGCTCGGAGGTCTCTACACACCTCCACCACCATTTTCTTGTACAAATTCTACTGAACTGTGAAGAACATTTGGTTCTGGTTATTTTGGTGGCCAGCATTTTAATTTCTACCACACAGCTGTTGGGAGATATGAGAATTTCATTTAATTATGATGCTCTGAGGCTTACTGCATGCTGAAGTAAAGTGGCAGGGTAGCTGAAAGGTTCCGCTTCATGTGCTGCCTTACTGCATGACATCATTATTCTTCCAGTGTTCTTCCATTCTGGTCCTGTGGGAGACCAAGGTAAAAACATGTCTTTTTGCAAACTGATTTTTTCCAGTTAGCAAAATAATGTGGCTTTACTTTGGTCTCCCATTAGCATGTCAGGCAGTAAGGCAGCAAGGAAGATGGAAGCTTCCTGCTGTCCTGCCACTTACTTTGGCATGCAGTAAGCCTTTCCAGAGAGGGGTCATTATGCTCATATATGCACAAGTTTGATAAAATACTGGTGTCCAGGTGAAGGTGGTTTTTTTCAGAGGTAGCCCAAAAGGTTTGGAATGTTTTGGATTCCACTGATTTTATGGAATTGTTTCAATAATTCATCTAACTATACTTGTTTTTATTTGTAGGATACTTCATGTACAGGGATGAAACTACATCCCTCTCACCCCAAATAAACATTTTTAAAAATAAATATCACTTTTGACCCTTCATTGATTTTATAATTGAAGTACCAACCTAGCAAGGAGGAGGAGTCTGGGCAGGCCCCTAGAGGTCTGCCAACAACCTCATACTCCTCCTTCCACCACCAAAAGGGGGAGTCTGATTGCCCCTCCCAGACAATCAGATCCAAACTTAAGAATTGCATTTGATTGGCTTGGAGGCAAGCACCCCATCCAATCAGGGTGATACAGGCTTCGCCCTGATTGGCTACTGCTCTGTCTTCCCCCAGCCTCCTGGGAAGTTAGTTAGGAAGAAGATGGAGCAGGCATGGCAGTGGCCAGGTAGACCTGACCCACCAGGAACACAAGCAAACTACCGGGTAAGTCCAGCAGTACCATAATGGTGCACCCAGTACCTAGGTTCTTCCTCATGTTTTGTTCTAGAATATGCAAATGTTCCTTTTTGGACTAAAACTACCAGAATTCCTCAGACAACATGATTATTGGCCGGACATAAGGGGTGGGATGTCATATTGTTGAAAAAAAGCAACCTTTTCAAGCTTTGGCCTGTTCTGATCTTGCAGCCAATCAGACAGTGTTTCTGAGCTGAGCAAAACAGCAGCAAAAAACAAAACAAAAACAAAAATACAAATACAAAAAAAGTTATCTCTCAGAGTGTACCTATACTGCACAGTTATAGCAGTCTGATACCACTTCAGCTGCCCTGATTCCAGATTAGTGAATCCTAGGTTTTGAAGTTTGGTGAACTACAACACTAGAGATCTAGGGGGAAGTTCTAAGTACAGCTATAATCATATGGTGTTATAGCTGTATAGTGCAAGTGCAGTCTGATTTGCTTTCTTCACTGCCCTTGGGACATGTGGATCCTCCCTACTGATGGCCTGTGCTTTAGGACAGGATTGTTAGCAGCCTGCCAGGGACTGAAAAAGTCAGTTTATTTACAACAAAATGATGGGCCTGATACCTTTCAATGAGGTATCAACACCTTTCAATAAGTTTCAATACTTTTTTTAGGCAACCAAGCTGTAATGTTAAAATGATTCTGATGTGTTGACAGTTACATCATAATCAGGGCCGGTTTAACCTGTCTGCCAAATCAGCATTGGCAGGGGGCCCCGAGGTCAAGAGGGGGCCCCGAGGTCAAGAGAGGGCCCCGTGTTGGCCTCCTTAATATGAAAATAATGGGATTTCTGGTTTAAAATACCATAGAGTTGCCTTGGAAGGCCTAGAAAAGGGCTAGGGAAGACACATTTTCTAGGAAGACTATGGTAGGTGTGCTGTTTTGTGTCCCATGGATAATGAATCCAGGGATACGGGGGTCCTACTATAATCTGAACATCCTGTACGGTGAATAGGTTAGGTTACATTGATCTGAGATAAACATATGGGGGCCCCAAAGTAAAGCATTGCAGGGGGCCCCAAAATTCCTTAAACCGGTCCTGATCATAATGAACCACACTTGAATTTGTGTTTGGAGAGGAGGTATTCCTTGAATTATGCAACACGTCCTCCTATACAATCCTTTTATTATTATTATTAGTTATTTATACCCCGCTCTTCAGCCACAAGGCTATCAGAGCAGCTTACAAACTGTTTTAAGCAATAGCAATTTACGCATCTACACTGCATTAAGTAGCTTCCAACGTGTGTTAGCTGATTGCCCCCACAAGCCGGGTACTCATTTTACTGACCTACGAAAGGGTGGAAGGCTGAGTGAACCTTGGAGCCCTCTGGAATCGAACTTGCAATGTGGTGACTTGCAGTACTGGCATTTAACCACTGCACCACCAGGTTTCCTTCCCATGCACTGATATTTTCAGAGAAATCCCTTCTTCATTTACTGTCACTGATAGGCATTGCTGGCTTCAGAATGATGGCTAGAGAGTTATGAGAGTTGTAGTCTAAAAAATAGTGTGTAATCACTCAGTGAGCTCTTGTAAAACAACACTGCTGTAATTACTAAAGTCAGTATGATCATCTCAAAAACAGGTCTCTCTCTCTCTCTCTCTCCCTCCCTCCCTCCCCCCTCTCTTTGATAGAAGTACTAGTTTTATAGATGAAGAGAGTGCTATGGATGTGATTTATCTTCATTTCAGCATGTTTTTAAATAAGGTCTCCCCATGACAATCTTGCAGAGGATCTGATAAATTGTGAACTAGATAATGCTACTATTAGGTAGATTTGCAACTAGTTCACAGACCAAATCAAAGAATGTCCACCAATGGTTTCCCATCAATCATCATAAGGAATGAAAAACACTAGTGCCACAGGACTCTGTCCTACATCCAATTTTGCTGAACATCTTTATAAATGAATAGAGGGCATGCTCATCAAATGTGCACATGATCCCCACTGGCAATGGTAACTAATACCTCAAAAGAAAGAAGGAGGATTCAAGAAGACCATAACAGATTAGAGAATCAGGCCAAAAATAACAAAATGAATTTCATCATAGAATCATAGAATGATAGAGTTGGAAGAGACCACAAGGGCCATCCAGTCCAACCCCCTGCCATGCAGGAATACACAATCAGATCATTCCCAACAGATAGCCATCCAGCCTCTGTTTAAAAACCTCCAAAGAGGGAGACTCCACCACACTCCAAGGCAGTGTATTCCACTTCTAAACAGCTCTTACTGTCAGGAAGTTCTACCTAAAGTTTAGGTGGAATTACTTTTCCTATAGTTTGAACCCATTGCTCCATATCCTAATCTCTAGAGCAGCAGAAAACAAGCTTGCTCCACCCTCAGAATGATATCCCTTCAAATATTTAAACATGGCTATCATGTCACCTCTCAACCTTCTCTTCTTCAGGCTAAACATGGTCAGCTCCATAAGCCACTCCTCATAGGGCATGCTTTCCAGACCCTTTTACCATTTTGATTGCCACCCCCTTCTAGCTTGTCAATGTCCTTCTTGAATTGTGTTGCCCAGAACTGGACACAATATTCCAGGTGAGGTCTGACCAAAGCAGAATAGAGTGACACTATTACTTCCCTTGATCTATACTCCTATTATTGCAGCCTAAAATCACATGTTGATTTATGGTGACCTGATGTATTTTCATAGGATTTTCTTTGGTAAGGGAAATTCAGAGGTGGTTTTACCAGTTCCTTTCTCTGCAATATAGCCTACAGCACCTGGTATTCGTTGGCGGTCTATCATCCATGTACTAACCAGGGATGACCCTGCTTAGCTTGGTATAGTGCCTTGAGGGTATTTAGGCTACTTGCCTGTAAATTGGAAAGGAATCTCTTCATGAATCTGGATGTCCTGAAATGTGACACGGAATGAAGGTATTTTTAAATTTACCACATGAGGCTCAGGATATTTCTGTGAAGGATCATTTTGTGGGTCCTCTTTTGAGGGGTTTAGTAAGCATGCAGCTTTCTAGCTAATTTCTTTTACCCTCCCTTCCCTTCCTTCTCCCCTTTCCAGCTGTCATCTGACCAACCTGCTGCCATTCCCCATGTCATTCCATCGTCCTTTCTGCTCTTTCATCAAATTAACATCTCATTCCATTCTCCAAGAGATTTCCTTTCTTCTGTCTTCCAAACACAACCCCCAGATGTGGTTCTTCAGTCTAAAGCCCTCCTATGAATAAAAACTGAATCAAATACAGCAGATTGGTCCTGCTGTAATTGATGGATTAAAGCAACAATTACTCATGTGTAGTTCTGTAGTGGCCATGTAGACTCTAATGTCTATTTGCTGGATGCTGTAATCTTACAATTACTATTCGGGGTCAGACTAGATAGCCCATGAGACTCTGGAAGTCTGCAAAGTTTTTTTTCTTTAACTCTCAGGCCTAGTCAATGTTCTTTACTAATCAACCCTATGTTCCATAAACATATGATATACTGATGTAAACAAATTCTTTCTCTAATAACGGTCGAACTGTACCTAAATGTTCCTAAGCTATCTTGCCTAATAACGGTCGAACTGTACCTAAATGTTCCTAAGCTATCAACAAACTGTCTCAAGGGAAATGCCAAATATAGACACGGAAACCACAAGATGGGAGGAGGGAAGTGCTCTTGTTTGTATCTCATAACACACACTGTATGCTCTATAAAAAGTTACATTCAATGTGGCTCGGGGCGCCTTGGACTTTTGGAAATTATTCCACCAAGGGCCCGCGCGAATTGAGAATAAAGCTCACTTTCTCAATTTCTCTGTGGTCCTGAGTCTGGTTCCTGCAACAGTTCAGTGTAAAAGGATCAAGATTAAAATTACTTCCTTAAGAAACTAAATGATAGAAATTTCACATCAATATTTATGTATACTGTTTGTCCATTTTATTCTAATTTGAGTGATACTGGATATTATAACAAGATATCTGCACAGCTACATATCTACTTTTTTTCTATTTTTATTTGGTTCATCTCATTTATATAGCTCAATGGTCCTTAACCTGTGGTCCATGGGGCCCCAGAAGACTGTGATGTCCTCACAGGGGGTCCACAAAGGCTTGAAGGCTGCTTGGCCCATCACCTCCCTGCAGTGAAGGAGTCACATGACAGGAGCCAAGGCAAGGCTGGCTGGCTGCCATTCAATCCACTCCAGCCACAAACCTGCAGAAAGAAGCAGAAGAGTCTTCCTTTCCCCTCCAGTGCCTCTGAGAGAAGGTTTAGTGGATGGTGTAACTCTGTTGTTGTTGTTTTAAATCTTCAGTTAATTCTTGGGGTCCACAGCAACAAAAAATATTTAAAGGGGATTCCCTGGGAAAGAAAAGATTAGGAGCTGCAGATTTAGGCTATACAAAATGAATCAATCCTATCTACTTCCATGTTTCAAGTGTGGAAGTAATGTTCCATGAATACCTTTAACTGGTAGCTTTTATTTATTGTAATTAAAACACTTCTGTTTTTACTGCAAATCTTTTACTGCTTTCAAGTGTATCTTCTAGAAGAAGCATATCTAATGAAATTATCCTTTTTCTTCACTGTGTTTCAAAGAATTCTTGACGATATCAACTAAAGTCAGTGGGAGAGAATTTCCTATCCTCCAAAAGAGAATTTCTAAATCAGTTTTAATACATGCCAGAGTTCTTAATCTGACCATATGTCGTGTCTCAGACAAAGTAAGAAACATGCCTATAAAAATATATATTTTTGCATTTAAACTTCACCTGCTAACTTTAATAGGCAGCATCCCCATAAATTGGGATCACACAACACAAACCACATATTCTTTCATAGCTATGATAAGTAAAACTAGTCAAATACATGTATGCTGAATATGACTGACATCCTCCTCCATTGGAGGTGATCTGTGAGAAAAAGCAGATTTCCATTCATAGACAGTCTGCAGGAGTATGTTTGGTTCTCTCAGTTGGATTCCCACATTGTATATCTATGGTTGTATGTGCAGTGTTTGTTTATAATTTAGAGGCATTACTTTATTTAGGACAATAGTGCTGACTCTTGAGTTGTTAATTTGTGGATACGCCTGAAGGTCACAGATAGCTGTAAAGAGGAAAGTGGAACATCTGTGGTTCAAATAGTTTACTTTCTCTACCAATTACAGGTTAAAACTGTGCTCAGCAGCAGTCCTTGTTCTATGACAGTATTGTCTCACAAGTAGGTTAATCCTTAAGAATACTCATTCTCCTTAACATCTAGAGCGAGTCTTATTTACTTTGTAGGTCTGGTCAGAAATATAAACCAGTGCAGCATTCAGTATTCTAAACTAAAGATGTGAAGTATGTTTTTTTTTTAATTATATCCATGACCAAAAAAGTGGGGAGGCTTAACACTGAAAACACCTGGCATTAGATTCTTCTCACTTTGGGACTTCATTGAGGAAAATCTGCTTGCATGGAAATACACCAGGCACAGAAAGTATGCTTGGGGTCAGAAAAGGTGGATTTTTGTACATAAATACATTGATTCCTCCACAAAAATTTTGGGTTTGATACAGAAAATGAATGCAAGAAAACAACACATTTTTATTTTTATTTTTATATTTTTATTTTTATTTTTATTTTTTTATTTTTATTTTTTTGCTGTGCAGGAATCTATATATTTGTGCCAACAGCAAGAATTTCAAATGAATTGTGTAACTTCAAGCAGTTTGTGCAAATACATGGATACTGGCACTGAAAAAGCACATGTTCATTTCTTGCATATACATATCTGTTTGAATAGTGCTCAGAACCCCCCATGTTCTCACAAAGGAAGAAAAAATGGCTAAAAATTATTTGTCCTTGCATGCAGGAATGACATATGGGAAGACCTACATTCCTAGATGGATGCTATTTCCATAGAAGTAGAAATGCCATAGGAAAGTATAACCATGGGTATCTTCAGCGGAAACTTTATTTCTGATAGCTCAATCAAAACATCACCAGGATTTGTTAACCATGAAATTTCTTCACCCACTAGAAGCTATAAATATTCTGCCAGAAATACACATTCCAATAAAACAGGGTATTTGTTCCTCTGGCAAGGGGCAGAGACATGATTTTCAGTTTCTGGAAGTTTGTGGAGTGGGGGGAGAGCGAAACTGGGCTGATGATGCTCTAGCAACAGCAGGGCTGTTCTGTCGCCAAGTAGGCCACAGCATGATCTGGACTGAAGCCATGGATCAGGAAATCTGACACAGATTTCACATTACTACTGGAGCAGATGGGGAAGTATGATTTGTTAGGTCCCAGTATTAAGATTTTAGTGTTGTACCTGAAGTTTTTTTTTCAGGGCTACTGAGTTTTTACTATTGATGTTACAAGGTCACATAAACCAATTACCAGGTTTGGAATGTGGATTTGATGAAGCTTACAACAAATGTTATTAATACAAAAGTTAAAAGGCAATAAAATAATTATATTAAAAGCACAAGTTTAAAACTGTTTAAAACACATTTAAAACAGTAAAAAAAAAAAAAAGATAAAAGCACAGCACAACAAAAGCCTGTCTAAAGAAAAAGGTCTTTGGCTCTTGGCAGAAAGAGCAGAGAGTGGGGACAGTCTAACCTCACATGGGAGGGAAGACTTTCAGCAGACATGGCGAAGGCTCTCTCCTATGTCCTCACCAGGTGGACCTGTGATGGTGGTGGGACCAAGAGAAAGGTGTCCCCCCAATATCTTACTACTTGGGCAGGGTGGTATAGGGTGAATTCTATCTGTGTAGGGCTTTAAAAATTGTAACTAACAACTTGAATTTTACCCAGAAATGCTTACCTCAATGCTCCTGGGGGCATCCATGTTGTGCTGAGCCCCACAAGGCTGGCCACCATCACACTGAGCAGCTGCTTGAATGTGATATTGAGTCCAGGCCCAGGAGGAAGTCACATGACAGCAACATCATTGTGAGACTTGCAGCGAGATCTGGTGTGATTTTCATGCCAGATCTTTGGATGAAGTCTCAGAGGACTGCAAATCATGTGAGACTTTGTGCGAGACTGGGTAGGTATAATTTTGCCAGCCCACATGGTACTTGGCCATTTTCAGTCAACTGTCAGCACAAGCAGTTTGTTCTGTGGCAGGCACCCTTTCCTTAATGGCCCTTCTGCCCTGTAGCCTGTCTGGGTGGGGCAACAGTAGAGCAAAGGTAGATTGAGGAGGATTCTCTTTTGTTTTGGGGGATGCATGCATGGGACTTGGTGGCCGCAGGGTGATGGATGGGTGGGGTGGTCATGAGGAGGTGGGTGTCTGAGGTGCAGTGGGGAAGTGGGGGATATCTGCCCTTTTTATCTCTCCCTTTATTTTCTTTCTTTACCTTTTTTCTTTTTCTCAGTGAAGGTTGGGGTGGGTGCAGGGAGGTGGGTGCTTAGGGCATGTATGGTGGGGTATCCAGCTTTTCTCTCCCTTTCGTTTCCTCCTTCACTCTTCTTTTCTTTTTCTTGGCAGCACATCAGCAGCATTTTGGTCCTGCTGAAGTTTTTGAACAGTTTCCAAAGGCAGCCCCATGTAGAGTTTTACATTACAGTATGTAGTCCAGACAGGATGTAATCAATGATGCAATCTTAACTTGCAAGGAATGAGTGCAGTTGGCACACTAGTTTTAGCTGTGCCAACACGCTCCTGGCCACCACCAAAACCTTGGTATCCAGGCTCAGCTATGATTTCAGTAGTATAACCAAGCTGTGACCCTGCATCTTCAAGGGGAGTGCAAACCCATCCCACACAGGCTGAATTCCTATTTCTTGGTATGTTTTCTGCCTGACTAGGAGTACCTCTCTTTTGTCTGAATTAAGCTTCAATTTCTTTGCCCTCATCCAGTTCATTACTGACTGGAGACAACTAATTTAACATGGAAACAGCTTCCTTGGAATTCGATAGAAATCAAAGATAGCATTTGGTGTCACAATGTACTGGTAACACAGAACACAAAAATCTGGATAAACTCAACAGATTCATGTAGATGTTGAATGGCATGGGGGACAAAACTGAGCCTGAGGGACCCCACAGGCCAACAAGCAATGGAATTCCTCAGGAACCACCTTCTGAGTTCACCCCTCCACAAAGGACCAGAACCACTGTAAAACAGTGCTCCGAAATCCCTTCTCAGAGAGGTGACACAGAAGGATACTGTAGTTGGTGGGATTAAGAGCCACTGACTGTTCCAGCAGACCCAACAGGGATACACACCTCATGTCCAGTTTCCAGCAAAATTCACCCACCAAGGTGACCAAAAATGTTTCCATCCCATAACCAGGCCTGAAGCTTGATTGAAATGCATATCCTGATAACTCTCATCCAGATAATAAGGCTTTTCAAAGGCTACTGGTATGATGGTTCTTAAAAAAACCCTACAGATAAAGATGAGATTGGCTACTGAATAGCAGTTGGTGGGAAGTAATGGTGTGTGGCAGTCATGGCTTTGAGTTCTGTCTGTATACCCCCCAAAGGTATTTTGTTAACCATTGTAGGAAGCAGGTTGTTAGATTAGATGGGCAGTTCGATGTGATTCAGCACTGTGTATCCTATGCTTCTGCCACCACTACCTTTCTTTCTCTGTTCCTTTTTTATGCTTATACCATTGCTATAGTTGCAGTACAATTGCCAGGACTTTGGGAAATATAATTTTCCTCATGCATACCTTTCTCTGTGTATCTCCACCCCAAGAAATATAATTCCCTAGCACTTTGAATACAGATATAGCAGTGTTCAACATACCGAAGGAAGAAGAAGAGGAAGAAGAAGGAGAATGAAAGGAGGAGTAAATAAGTAGCCTCCTTCTCACCCTACCACAGGCACAATGTGGCAGGTAGTCCAAGTAAGGGGAGGGGTTACTGGTTCCAAAAAGGGCAGGAGTCTCAACCAAAAGGCTGACAACTCAGCAATTATATGAATGTTTAGAAATGTCAACAAAAAGGAACACTTGCTTTGGCCCATTTTCCAACTTCATTTACCATTTCTGATCCCAATCCAAATTGATCCCAGAGGAAGTTGTCCATCACTACTGTTGTGTATTAGATTATTGATGATAATTTATTATGTTGCAGGCTAAAATACAGAGGATTTTCTCTGCTACTTTAACTAAGTCTTACTTAATAGGAATGTGATATTGAGTCCAGATTTATAGCTGAAATGTTCAGTTTAATTGCTGGGCAGTGTTTCAGCTGAACTCTCAACTCTCCTACTGGGAAAATCATGGGAGAAAATAAATTAGTCTATGAGCCTGTATACATCCCTTAGCCAGAGTCTTAGTGAGTAATATTCCCTTCCCTAATTGTTTTCAGAACTGCTTTATTTTGATTTTATATTTGATTTGACATACCATAAAGCATCATCTACTTTGACAATGAAAAATGTATTTTCTATACTAATATCTGATTTGGGGGTTTTTTTTGCTTATCAGTCTGGGGCCTCCAGTGTATTATTCCTGGCCAGAGCTATCTACATACTTTCACTGCTGTTCCTGTAGTTTCTCAGCAATGTTTTCATATTGAAAAGTATGCCTGCCATAATGGCCTCCCACGATCCCAGGGGACATTTCTCCACCACATATGTTGTCATGTTTAATCATGGTGATGATGTGTACAGGATTGCACCTGGACAAGGATTTGGAACCAGTTACCTCCTTATACACTCATTGCTTACATGTTTATATTATATGCATGTATTCTGAAACATAGGACGGCTCTTGCCACAATTACTCATTGTGGTGTGGATAAATGTCTCTCTTGATGTCACTGGCAATGACCAAATACAGGAAAACAATCCTGGGAAAATGGGGAGACCTAGTAGCTACACTTAGCAGAGTAGCAGCAAAGTGTATGAGAGCTACTGGGCCATCACTTTCTATATATACGGGAGTAAAAAGGAAACCAACAGCACTTCTCCCAAGTTTGTCTTGGATCCCAGAAGGATACAGTTTATCACTTAGATGGAGATGGAGAGGGGAGAGAGAGAATACCACAATAAGAACTCTACAGACTGTGCTACAAATGTGAGTTTCAACACTAGATACTTATATATCTTTTAAAAATATTTATAAGTAGGATGTAGTGGAAGCAAAGAAAGCCAGCATGGTGTAGTTATTCGAGAGTTGGACCAGGACTCTGGAGACCAGGATTTGAATCCCCACTCAGCCAGGGAACCCCCCTGGAAGACCTTGGGCAAGTCACACTCTCTCAGTTTCAGAGAAAGGCAAAGGCAAGCCCCATCTGAACAAATCTTGCTAAGAAAACCCTGTAATGGCTTCGCCTTAGGGTCACCATAAATCAGAAATGATTTGAAGGCACAAAGCAACAAGTGGAAGCAAGCAGTTATGTATAAAGATGCAGCAAAGCCCCCATTGCTATGTCATAAAAAGGAGAAAGGAAGGGGGAGGGGGAAAGAACAAGAAATGTGGCAGCACCTTTAAGACTAATTGGTTTTTATTTTCACATGGAAACTTGTAGATATAAAGCCACTTCATTGGATGCAGTACAGAGTGATCATAAATGATCAGGTATAAAGCATATTTACACAGTACTGGGATTGAGATGGAAAGCAATAGGATTCAGAAAAATGCAAAGCTTGACCCTTGCCCTAAATTTTCAAAGATTTGTTTAATGTGATACAGGTCTTACAGATTTTCATAATGGTCAGTTAAGTGTTGATGTGTGAAAGCAATAAATCTACTTAGAATCATAGAATCTTAGGACTTTATCAGATGTAGCAAAAACCGTGTCAGAACACTACGAGAACAAAAATGGATGACATTACCAGATGACAATGTCCTTCAACCATTCCAGGGGTGTAGGGCGAGCATGAATAATTCATCTCTTTTTATTTATGGCTTAGTCCATCAATAAAAAGGGCACTTTATTCACCCACACCTGTGCTACACCCCCAGAACATCTGAGGACATGGGTGTCTGATAATGTTGCCCTTTCTATTCTTGTAGTGTTCTTCTGATGTGGTTTGGGATGCAGTTTTGTGCCACGTTCCCTGCATCTGATAAACTCCATAGAGTTGGAAGAGACCACAAGGGCCATCCAGTCCAACCCCCTGCCGTTCAGGAACACACGATCAAAGCATTCCCGAAAGATGGCCATCCAGCCTGTTTAAAAACACCCAAAGAAGGAGACTCCACCAACTAAGAGGCAACACATTCCAGTGTTGAACAGCTCATGCCACCAGGAAGTTCTTCCTAATGTTTAGGTGGAATTGCTTTTCCTGTAGTTTGAATCCATTGCTCTGTGTCCTAGTCTCTGGAGCAGCAGAAAACAATGTTGTCCATCCTCAATATGACATCCATTAAAATATTTAAACATGACTATCCTGTCACCTCTTAACCTTTTCTTCTTCAGGCTAAAAATGGTCAGCTCCCTAAGCCACTCCTCATAGGGCTTGCTTTCCAGACCTTTTACCATTTTGGTTGCCCCCACCCCCCCTGACATGCTCTAGCTTGTCAACGTTCTTGAATTATGTTGCCCAGCACTGGACACAGTATTCCAGGTGGGGTCTGACCAAAGCAGAACAGAGCGGCACTAATACTACCTGCGATCTAGTCACTATACTCCTATTGATGCACTCTAGAATTGCATTGGCTTTTCTGCCACATCACACTGCTGACTCATATACAGCTTGGGTCCACTAAGACTCTTAGATCCCTTTTGCATGCACTGCTATCAAGCCAGGTGTTGGCCATCCTATATCTGTGCATTTCATTTTTTTTCTGCAAAAGTGTAGTACTCTACATTTCTCCCTTTTGAAATTCATTTTATTAGTTTTGGTCCAGCTATCTAATCTGTTAAGATCATTTTGAATTCTGTATCTGTCCTCTGGGGTATTTGCTACTCCACCTAATTTGGTGTCATTTGCAAATTTGATAAACATGCCCTCTATTCATTGATAAAGATGTTGAATAATACTGGGCCCAGGACAGAACCCTGTGTGGCTCCCCATTAGTCACTTCTCTCCAGGATGAAAAGGAGCAATTGGTGACTACTTTTTGGGTTCTGTCGGGCAGCCAATTACAAATCCATCTAGCAGTCACATTATCTAGCCCAAATTTTGCTAAGTTGTTTGCAACAGTATCATGAGGGACTTTGTCAAAAGCCTTACTGAAATCAAGATCCGCTACATCCACAATATTTTCTTCATCTTCCAAGCTTGTGACTCTATATAAAAAAAAGTTATAATAATAGTTTGGCATGACTTGTTTTTGAGAAACCCATGTTGACTTTTAATGATCATGACATTCCTTTCTAAGTGCTTACAGACTATCTGTTTAATTATTTGCTCTAGAATCTTTCCTGGTATTGATGTCAGGCTGACTGGGTGGTAATTATGCTTACCAAAAGTCAGTTTCCCAGGGATCAAAACTGTCTCTGAGAAGATTCCTTCTGTTATACATGCCCCTAGGTGATGCTCCTTAACAGACCCTGAGGGCCAAATTTATTCAGCACCAGCCACCACCCTGCGGCCTGAGAATCTATTAATACATTTGTAAGGGTAGGGAAGGAGAGGAAGATGCCCAGCCACCCTCCGCCCCCAGCTCCATCGCAGCTGTAACACCTGCAAAAGAAGCTGGGAAGGGGAGGGGGAGGAGGGGGAGGACCAACGGGCCCCTGCCCCCTCCATGGCCTTTGACCCCCCCCAACCACTCATCACCACCAGCCAGCAGCCAATGCTGCTGTTTGCCACCAGCCACCGCCACCTCAGCGCAAAATAGGGGATGGGGTTCTGGGCCTGCCTGGCAGCCCCACATCAGCGGGCCACCACGCCACTCCACCAGCCACCTGGTCCTTGTGGTGCTCCGGCTTCACCACAGCTGCCCACACCCTGCTCTTCACCGGGCCCTCCGTGGCCTGCCTGCTGCCTTGCAGCTGCCTGCTATCTGGAGCCACGGTCTCCTGATGAGCCCCAAGTGGGGGGGCGCAGGCCAAAGCAGCCAGAGGATCATGCATCCTCTTGCACCCCATGGCCGCTGACCAGCTGCTTCAAGCCTCCTGGGCCCCACCTCACTCGTCCAATCTCCACCTGCATCCAGTGTCTTTGGCTCCAATGACTATCTGGGTTCTAATGCTTGAGACAATAGGTCTTCCTGGATTGCCTCCTTTGTGTATTTTGGGTAGTAAAAAGAAGATGCCTGGCTTAGACTTCTGGGGTGTGTCCATTTGAAGTTTGTTCTATACATCAGTGAATATTTCTCTAAGAAATTTGTATAGTTCCTTCAGATATTCATCAGTACGATCTTTGGAGAGGATTCTGTAAAATGTGGCGTTGGACAGTTGTTTCTCAGCCTCCTGTATGTGGGGTGGTGGTGATGGAGGGGGCGGTTAGACTTAAATTGTATAGTTATCCAAATTGCTATCTTCTCCTCTTTTCCTCCTTCTTATTAAATAAATTCTAGTCAGCAAATATTTATGACCTTCATTAGCATTTTTATTCCATATTAAATATTTCATGATAGTCTTTTAGCAGCTAGATACATTTTAAAAAATACTGTACACAATTGAACTATTTCTATCTATAATGGTTTATGTAGATTTGGTAAGTAAGTTTCCCATACAGGCCAATGCAGCCTCACTGAACATATTAGGGCTGGCATCCTGTTGGTTAATTCCAGCTAGAGTAAACCCAATGATTCTATTACTGAATAATGAGTCAACACATATGTAAATTCCATTGATTCAATTGCTCTACTCTACTCAGGAGTAGCAATAAGCTTTAGGCCTAGAATTGATTTCTATGTATGTTAGAAGCAGTGCTTTCATGAACAGTAACTTATTTTTTTTAAAAAAAAACAACCATGCAAAATCCACACATTTCTTATTTCTACTGTTTTGTTAATCAAGAATATAGAATACTTGAATAGCAATTTAACCCTGGAAACTGGTGTATGAATATATTTATATTCAATTTTACATGAATAACTGCACCAGTGCACAGACCAGCTATCTGTATAGTGTGCACCTGTTGAACGTCATGCCTGAACTCTTCTGTCTCAAACTGCAGGACTAGTTTCAGACTGTTTTGCTGTCCACTCTCAAGCTCCAGTGAATGAAGATTCCTGGTCATTAAGGAAGACATTTGTCATTGTAATGTATTCCCTTGCTGCCATCAAGAAACTACAAGGTCAAGCAATGTGATGTATAGCACTGTTGTCCTGACATATGATTATTATGACATATTTATTTCTTAGCTAAAAGTGAAGATAAAATTCCCCTTCCCATGTTACGTTCAGAGTGCATGAAGATATGATGTGTCCAGTTATGCTTCCAGATTGGAAGGACTCATGCAGATATAAAATGCAGACTCCTCTGAAGGAGAGCATTCTCAAATTGCAGCAGATCTTAGTTAATGTTTTAATTGTTTCCTTGTGACACAGTTTGAAAATTCATCAAGCATTAAGCTTGCCTAATAGTTCCTGTCTTTGTTTTGAAAGTACTATTTACTCAACTCCTCTGGCTTGTGCTAGATTGTAAGAAGAAACAGAACACATTCTGTCTGTCTGGGTATATATGTCATCTTGACTTGTTTGAATTAGTACAGTTATAAACAAAGAAATACAAGATTGGAGATAGGTGGTAAGGTAGTTGTACTGTAAGAACTATACAAGAAAAAAGATGGAGAGGAAGGAACATATCAAGTTTTTACATCTGCTTCCTTGCAATGGGACAATTTAAAATGAATCCTTTTAAACAATTGTATAGATTTAATTTTGGAAATGCAAAAAAAAATAAAAAATAATCCAACAACCCTGATTTGTTTCAGAGTAAAAAACAAGAATGAATCTGGTATTTGCTTTATGGGTAAGAGTCTAAGCTGTAGACAGCTCCCTGGTGTAACAGCTATAAGAAAGAGGGACAGATCAGGAAGTCTGCAGTTTGAATGTTTCCTCTGCCATGAACTCACTTGGGGGCTTTAGACAAGGGGGCTTAACCAGCTCACCGGTGGGCCAGTTTGCAGCCTAGCCCTGCCCTGATTGGCTCACGCAGAGGAGGAGGCGGGTCATCCAGTCATGCTTTCACAAATATGGTGGAAATAATTTAATTATTTTCCCCCTAACTAAAAATGGGATGAAGTTGAAAATCCATCCATTCAGACAGAAGGCTTCAGGTGACAAGTTCTTGGGACTGAAGAAGCCCTTCTTAGGAGATTTTCAGACAACACTGTTATAGTGTTACTATTCCACTTTATTTGCTCTGGCTGCCTCCTCTTGAATCCTGGGATTTGCAGTTTAGGGGGGCATTTACAACTCTCAGCCAGAGAGCTCTTAGGCCTCACTAAACTACAAACTCCAGAATTCCACAGGAGGCAGCCAGAGCAGTTAAAGTGGAATAGTAACACTATAACAGTGTAGTCGGAAAATCTCCATGATGGTCAAATAAGCCCTCAAGATATTCTTGTTTTATCCGTGTGGAGAATGCAACACGGGACGATTCTACCATCCCTAAAGATGGGAAATAATACACACTGATTTACTTTATATTTGAAAGCACTATGCAGTTGTATAGTTTGTATAGAACAGACAGGGATGGTTTAAGGAATTTTGGGCCCCCCTGCAATGCTTTATTTTGGGAGGGCCATATGTTTATGTCAGGTCAATGTAACCTAACCTATTCACAGTACAGGATGTTCAGATTACTGAAGGACACCCCCCCCCGTATCCACAGACTCATTATCCATGGGACACAAAACAGCACACCTACCATAGAGTCTTCCTAGAAAATGTATCCTCTCTAGCTATTTTCTAGGTCTTCCAAGGCAACTCTGTGGTATTTTGGACTAGAAGTCCCATTATTTTCAATGGCATTCACAATTATCCATGGTCTTCAGTATCCACGCCCCTCCCCCAGAACACATCCCCAGCAGATAAGGGGGGGGGCTACTGTATTACATAATTTCCATCAATAATTTAGCTTAAAAACTATATTATAGGCACTAACATAATATTTTTTGTTTATTAGAAATTAACATAATGGTGTAAATTTCCTCAAAGAAAAGAGTGGGCTACAAGATGAACATGAGTTAGCAGTGTGATGCAGCAGCAAAAAAAGCCAATGTGATTCTAGGCTGCATTAATAGGTGTATAGTGCCTAGATCAAGGGAAGTAATAGTATCACTCCATTCTGTTTTGGTCAGACCTCACCTGGAATACTGTTTCCAGTTCTGGGCACAACAATTCAAGAAAGATACTGAGAAGGATGGCGGGAGGTCTGGAAGCCATTACGCCCTATGAGGAACGGCTTAGGGAACTGGGTATGCTTAGCCTGGAGAAGAGAAGGTTGAGAGGTGATGTGATAGCCATGTTTAAATATTTGAAGGGATGTCATATTGAGGAAGGAGCAGGCTTGTTTTCTGCTGCTCCAGAGACTAGGACACGGAGCCATGGGTTCAAACTACAGGAAAAGAGATTCCACCTGAATATTAGGAAGAACCTCCTGACAGAAAGAGCTGTTTGGAAGTGGAATACACTGCCTTGGAGTGTGGTGGGGTCTCCTTCTTTGGGTTTTTTTAAACATAGGTTAGATGGCCATCTGTCAGGAATGCTTTGATTGTGTGTTCCTGCAGGGCAGAAGCTGATCGGATGGGATGGCTGTTGGGGTCCCTTCCAGCCCTATGATTCTAGGCTGCATTCAGAGCCTGGGAAAGTTATTTATAGATTACACCTCCCAGAATCCCCCTGCCAGCATCCTTCTCAAGGTCTGGTTGCATTGTTCCTTTTCCAGAATTCTCTAGCCCAGTGGTTCTTAACTTGGGGTCCGCAATGTCCTTACAGGGGGTCCACAAAGGTTTGAAGGCTGCTTGACCCACCTCCTCCCTGTAGTGGAGTAGCCACGTTACAGGAACCAAGGCAAAGGCTGGCTGGCTTGGCCTGCACATTGCCATTCAATCCATTCAATCCACTCCAGCCACAAACTTGCAGGAAGAAGCAAGAGTGCCTCTGAGGGAAAGTTTAATGGATGGGGTAATTGTATTGTTGTTGTTGTTAGCTATTATTATTAGGGTTTTAAATCTTGAGTTAAGTCTTGGGGCAACAAAAGATATTTAAAGGGGGTCCCTGCTAACGAAAAGGTTAAGAACCACTGCTCTAGGCC
This sequence comes from Gambelia wislizenii, assembly GCA_030847615.1. Lineage (NCBI taxonomy): Eukaryota > Metazoa > Chordata > Lepidosauria > Squamata > Crotaphytidae > Gambelia > Gambelia wislizenii. The sequence continues at coordinate 222,620,349 of JAUMIR010000003.1, read as the reverse complement.
AATGCCTCTCACATAACACTAATGGGATACTGGTGTTTTAGTGACAACAATAAAGCCATTGTTCCCAGTAATATTTCTCCAATTTTAATTTATATTCTTTATATTCTTCTGTTAAAAGAACCAGACTGTTTTAGAAGTCTCAGTATTGCCGTATGACTGTGGAGACCAGGGTTTGAATCCGTACTCAGCCATGAATGCCCACTGAGTGACCTTGGCAAGTCGCACTCTCTCAGCCTCAAAGGAAGGCAAAGGCACACCCCCTTTGAACAAACCTTGCCTAGAAAACCCCATGGTAAGTTTGCCTTAGTCAGAAATGACCTGAAGGCACATGGGCAAACACACAAATTCCTTTTGCAGGCTGAACTCAGTTGGCAGCAAAGAGAGGAAGCTGAAGAAGACCAAGGGGGAAAGGGAGGGGAGAGGAACTAAGACGGGAAGGGAAAGGAATGGAAGGAAAGAAAGAAAGAAAGAAAGAAAGAAAGAAAGAAAGAAAGAAAGAAATCCTTTCTGAGGGAGACAACACTCAAATTCCCTGTCTCTCTCTCTCTCTCACACACACACAAACACACACTCACCTTCTCCGTACCTCTCCCTCCAGCTTCTGCCACGGAGGGCTGCTGTTTCTTTTGCTTTCTCTTTGGGCTTGTGAGATGCTGTTTTTTGTTTTTTTTTTTAAGAAAAAAGCCAGCAGAGGTTTTTGGAGGAGGAGGGTAGGAGGGGGCTCCTACTGGCTGTCTCCTTCATCAGATTAAGAAGTCTAGTACGGGGCCCTCTCTTGACCTTGGGGGCCCCCCGCCAATGCTGATTTAGCAGACTGGTTAAACTAGCCCTGGCCAAGAGATTGCAAAAGGGCTCCCTTTTCGGATGATGTCGTTCCCCTATCATTATGCACCTGTTCTGCTGCCTTTCTGCCAGTGCTGCTGATCTCTTCCAGCTCTACAGTTCTATGATTCTATGATTCAAAAGGGGTCCCTGGTTAAGAAAAGGTTAAGAACCACTGCTTTAGGCCAATGCCTCTCACATAACACTAATGGGAAACTGGTGTGTTTTGGTGACAACAATAAAACCATTATTCCCAGTAATATTACTCCAATTTTTTATTTATATTGTGAAGTCAAAGGCTTTCACAGCCGGCATCCATAGATTTTCCTTTGATTTTTTTCTCCCCGGGCATTAGAGCAACTATTCCAGAACACAGCCTCACAGCCCCCCTCAAAAAAAAAACAAAGGAAATTTTATTTATATTCTTTGTATTCTTCTGTTAAAAGAGCCAGAGTGTTGTAGAAGTTTCAGCACTGCACTGTGACTGTGGGGACCTGGGTTTGAATCCTTACTCAGCCATGAATACCCACGGGGTGACCTTGGGCAAGTCACACTCTCTCGGCCTCAAAGGAAGTCAAAGGCACACCCCCTTTGAACAAATCTTGCCTAGAAAACCCAATGATAGGTTTGCCTTAGTCAGAAATGACTTGAAGGCACATAGGCAAAGAAACACAAATTCCTTTGCAGGTTGAACTCAGTTGGCAGCAATGGTGGAAGCTGAAGACAAAGGGGAAAAGGGAGGGAGGGGAGAGAAACCAGGACATTTTAAGAGCAGCTGGAAAGATGGATGGAAGGGATCTATGTGGAGTGTGGCTGCCCAGTGGGGACCCTTGGAGGACAGAAGAGGGGACACCCTTCTTCCCAGTAGAGGCAGGATAAGGAGAGAAGAGAGATCAAACAAGAGAGAGACAAGAAAGAAGGAAAGGGAAGGAAGGAAGGAAGGAAGGAAGGAAGGAAGGAAGGAAGAAGCCCTTTCTGAAGAGAGAGCAGGGGAGAAAGAGAGGAAAAGAGATAAGCCTCACACTTCCCTCCCTCCCCCCCCTCTCTCTCTCACACACTCAACCATCTCTGACACAAATAGGAGCACACACCTACTTGTGTTTTTGATGATCTTCTGGGAGGAGGGGGTGAGGGAGCAGCAACCGGAGGGCAGCTTGTCCTGCTCAGTGGGAGTTCGCTCTTTCTCTTTCTCTTTCTCTTTCCTGTTGTTGCAAGAGGGACCCCCCTGCCACTTGCTGCTTTTTTAAAAAAGGCCAGCAGGAGGTTTTTGGCTGCTCTCTTGCTGTGCTCTCTCTCTCTCCTGTTTTTGTTTTTTGTTTTGTTTTGTTTTTGCAAGAGGAGGGTTAGGATGGGGGCACCTGTGGCTGTGGGGCCCCCGCAGATGTGGATTTGGTGGTAAGCTTAAACTGGCCCTGAGAACAGGGATGGGAGTTGTGTGCCCCATCCCCAATATCACTGAACTATAGCTCCCAGCATTCTCCATTCTTTGGCTGAACTGGCTAGAGCTGCTGGAACTTGCAATCCAAGATCTTCTGGAGGTTCCAAATCCTATTACAGATTGATGTGTCATTTGGATTATGGATGGCTATTGAATATGTACTGGCCAAATCTGCTATCTAGGGGTGCCTGTATAAAATACTAGCATAGAGTTTTTGCTGGTTTTCTCCATCAATTATAATCTCCCTACACTGCCCTCAAAAGCTATTCCTGAGGGAGCCACCTGAGCAGTATAAGATATGATTCCAAGGGCGACAGGACATGGTGGGAGGTGATAGTGAAAAATGTACAGTTTCCTTTGCATATTTCTCTCTAGTTCAAAGCCACCATTGGATACAAACCCATTATTCATGTGTATGTGACTGCACAGTGATTAAACGGCTCTTACAAAAAACCACCTCACCATGCATGCTTTCTCTGGGCTCGTCTATATGACCGGGGGGGGGGACAGATTGCTCCAGAGTAGTAGCAATTCACATCAGCTATGAACTGTCTTAATGGTTTTAGAGCCCCCATAATGAGCGGACATTTGCATGCCCTACAGAGCTTTTTAAAAACTCTGGAGAAAACTGCAAAGACTTTCCTGGTGGAATTTACAGTGGATTTGGCTGCCCCCCTTCCAAATATAATGCATCAATGTGAATGTCCATTTAGACAGATCACCTTTCAGGCAAATTCCATGAGGATTATTTTGACCATTTAGACAGGACCTCTGTATAACAATGCACCAACACACCAGCCTGGCAATACTGATAGCATAGTGACTGATGTCACTATGCCTCTGTAATGACAGAAAGATCTGTCTGTTGTAATCCATGTCTGTTTTTCATGTTTTCAAGAAGTTTGTATTTTCCTGTTTTCACGTCAGTTCTCTCTCTCAATTTTTAAAGAAAATGGCAAAATGAAATATTCATCTATTTTGTATGTGTTTCCACTTGGAGGTCTTCAAACAGAGGCTGGATGGCCATCTCTCAGGGATGCTTTGATTGTGATTTCCTGCATGGCAGGGGTTGGCCTGGATGGTCCTTGTGGTCTCTTCCAACTCTACAGTTCTATGCTTCTATGATTCTGTCTCTTTTTAATATAGTTTCTGCTACTCAACACTTTCTAAAACACTTCTGTATAATCCATGATTTCTGAAAAGTATGTTTTTCCTAATGTGATTTTGATTTGAGAACTGAATTGGAAAATTCAAAGAATTCGCAAAAAATGAAAAGAAAAGTAGGGTAACTGTATTCTGGTTTGGATGTTAGTTTGGAAACTGTAAAATAGGTGGCATGAGCAGGGTTATTCACTCTAAAATGCAAACTGAATAAAATTCCTACCAGTCTCTAGGCTTCTCTTACTCTCACAACATGCGCTTCTTAACATCCATGTGAACTGTGGAAAGGCAGTTGAATTCTCACAGTGCAGTCTTTGCAACAGCAGAGTGAGATAGCTCTTGCTGATCTCTCACAATGTTGCAAACAAGGATCTCCTTGCACCACCAGAAAGTCACTTCAGTACAGTACAATTGATTTTTGAAGAAAAATAATAGTAACATAGAGCTCATTATATGTGAGAATATTTGATATTTACTTTTAGATTTGATAATATGTAATAATTTATTCTAACAGATAATACAACAGGTTAAGATTTCATTTATGACATCGAAAAAATGGTATAATAGTATAAAATTTGATAAGATTAGAAACTTAAGAGGATATGTAGATTTTGAGTTATAACCTTTTAGCTGATAAGTTGGACCTAGTAAGGTAGATTTTTATTTATTTATTTATTTATTTATTTATTGGTAGTGTGGGGTAAGGGACAGGTTAGAAGGGAGGAATAGAATGGGGTTTGGGATTATTGCTTATTGTTGTTTTTTTTAGTTGTGTCTTTTGTCCTTTTTTGTTTATGATTTTTCCCTTGTATTAGATTTTAGATTGTAAAATTTAGATGTTTTATTTAAAATATTTTATTAGAAAAAAAGAAAAGAAAGAAAGTCACTTCAGTGAAAACGTCAGTCTGACCAGGCAGTGGAGTCAGGGAGAGATTCTGATATGTTGCAATTTAGGACAACTGAAAAAACAACAATATATCTTTTTTGGTGGGGCGGGGAGGGGTGTTATTTAATTTCATTTGCTCATAGTTGCTCTAATGCCATTGCCAAAATAAAACAAAGATAGTCAATTTGCCATTTGTTTTCTCTAGTTTGTTCGAAGTTTTAGTATAGTGACAGCCAATCTCATTTATTTTTTCTGTATCACAGTAAATTATACAAACGATCAAAGACGATCAAAGATGTGGAAGTTGTTGACAGTTTTGAGGTTGTCATTTCCATACCCCCATTTCTCTCTTTAAAAACTGATCTTCTCTTTGAACATTCATGTTTATAACATGTTGGAAAAGTAATAGATGGTGATACCAGAAACAGAGCCCTGAGACAGGCTGGTATGTTTGTTGTTTTCAGTACCTAGTAAGAATGTAGACAGGTGACATCTAGCAGGATAAACAATATTTCCTACCCAATTTTCCTGAGCAGTTTCTTAGAAAAGACTTCAGATGATCTTACCATATGTTCAGAAAGTCTACTGTAATGCAATAGCCACAACATTCCCATTGGATAGAAGTGCATGTTGAACTGTTTGACTTTCTTGAGCACTGTAACATGTGGTTTGCCAGTGGAATCTAGGGCTTTCTGTTTCCTGGAAACTGTACCTTTAAAGTCACTTGGAAAAAAAAGTAGCAAATTCCAGACTACACAATTTACAAAGGGGGCTCAGCCTTTTCCTTGATCATTTATTCTTGCTAGGAAGGGGGGTGACTGAGACACAATCCAGAAAGTGATCTTAGCTGGCAACTGAGCAGACATGGTTAGCTTCAGTGTTCTCTCTATGGATGATACCTGTCCATCCAGCTGCACACATATTTCTGTAGATATATGTAGGTATATCTGGTTTTATGGTGGTTTCAGTTACCTTATTTCATTGACTGGGCAGAGGAAAGTTTCTTGCCCCCATCCTCACATATTCAAGACCTTCTTCTTGTTTTAGCTAAAGCCAATTTCATTGAACTGAGGAACAAGTTTTCAAAAGAGAAAGAGGGGGGGGGGAGAACAAAACAAGTTTTTTGAATGTAAAAAATAATAATACTAGAACCGAAAAAAACTAATCATGATACAAGTACAAATGTGATCAGTTCCCCAAAGAGTGAAGTCAAAAGATATTTCAAGTGGGGGGAAAACCTGCTGTCATGGGACTAATTTTAGATTTGCAAAAAACCAGAAAATAGCTCAAACAATTAACAAGATGGCATTTTCCTGAGAGATAATGGGGCTATGATGTCTGCAACCATATGGACCCTTTCAGGCCCCAAAGAAATGATGCCCATTAAAAATACATATTTTATTGGCCGTAGCATAAAGTCTAGTTGGACAATGGCAATCAATTACCTTTTTCCTAGCTTATTCAAGGTACCTAGCCCTCACACAGTTGTAATTGTGTGAACAAGAAGCAGGGACACATCCAAAATCCGACTATTAAGATGCCAACTACAGTAGACTTGCTCATTCCCACTACAGTCGTCCCTTCACATTTGCGGGGGTTAGGTTCCCCAGACCCCCGCAAATGTGAAAAATCCACGAATAATGATTGCCCTCCCCCTCCCCTGCCAAAGTGACCATGGGGCCTCCGGAGGCCCCATAGTCGCTTTCTCTGGACTCCCCAGTCCCTTCCTAGGCCTTCACGGGGCCTCAGGAGACCCTCCCAAGGCCTTGTGGATGCCTCCCCAGCCCTCCCACCTCCCTCCCAAGGCCTTCACGGGGCCTCCGAAGAGTCTCTGGAAGCCCCATGGTCGCCTCCCCGGCCCTCCCCCCCAAGGCCTTCACGGGGCCTCACAAGGCCCCGCGGAGGCCTCCCCGGCCCCCTCCCTCCCAGGGCCTTCACGGGGCCTCACAAGGCTCCGTGGAGGCCTCCCCGGCCATCCCCCATCCCTCCCAGGGCCTTCACGGGGCCTCCGGAGAGTCTCCAGAGGCCCCACAGTCACCTCTCCTGCCCTCCCCCTCCCCCCAAGGCCCTGTGGAGGCCTCCCCAACCCTCCCCCTCCCTCCCTGGGCCTTCACGGGGCCTCACAAGGGGCAATGTCCTGTATATGTGTGTGTGTGTGTGTGTGTGTGTATATGTGTGTGTATGTGTATATATATATATATATATATATATATATGAGAGCTCAAAACAGAGCTCATTTCCTTCTCTTCCTGAGAATGCTAAGGCCTGGTGAAGCAGTTTCTCCTGCAATTGGAAATATTTGTACATATTGCAACTGTTTGACTTTGAAGATAAAAGTGTGTCCTGCTTATTTGGATGTCAAACGCTCTGTGTGTGAGTATTCTTGGGAAAGGGTTGCTACTGAGTCTGCTGAGATAATTTTTTGCCTTCTGCTGGGGACTGAGTGTCCTATCATCCCCTGACAGATGATAGTGGTAGTAATAGTAATCCCTTAAAAATGGGTGATGATCCTGCATCTATCACTGTTTTTTATTTAAAATCCCATTTTCATGCCATCTGCTCTCATACACTTAAAGGCCAAAATTCTATATGCGAGATGTTACTAAATCATCACCACCATCATCATGATCACTGCCACCACCACCATCACTATCGTCTGATTTTTTTTTTTAAAAAAAGAAAGGTCATCTGATGTGTGCATAGTTATTGCCACGTGGCTTTAATTGGGTGCGTGCCTACTTTTGTGGTGCCTACAGCCTCCCAGGACTCCCCCCACATATTTTCTGAAAACAAAAGCGGGTGGTTGAGCCAGGTTCTGCTGGAGTCCTAGTCCAACCCTCAGACCACTATACCACAAATACTGCTGAAGAAACCTCAGGGAGGAAATTCTAGTAGCATAGTCCTCTGAAAGTGAGACCAAAACAATGTTGCATATTGTGTGACTTTGACTGTGCTCCAAATGGAGTTGGCCACTATCCCACTTATCTCAAGACACTACACACACACACACACACACTCATACACACACATCAGAACAACAGTAAAACCCAATTGCAAGATGATGGATAAGAATATATATATGTGTGTGTGTGCTAGAAGGCAGATCAATTATATGAGATTTTCTGTGTGATGCAGTGGAGATTCTTGGACTATTGTGTATTATGGGTATGGTAAAGTTCTGTGGGTAATTTAAAAGGTAAAATGGAGGTAACATCTTCCTACTACAGGTAGCATGGCTAGAAGAACCTCCTTTTGTGTGTGTGGGGGGGGGACAGGATCTCTTTGCTTATCCTTTTAGAATTACGTTTCCATGAGCCTGTTCCTTTCTTCACTGAAAGGCTGAGGAGTTTGTTTATACTAAGTGGTGTGCCTTTTCTGAGAGATTTCTCTACAATTTAGGATGGTAGTAGAGAAAAGTCAACCTACTACAAAGTGGATTCTCTGAAAGTGGAGCTTTTTTTTTTTTGGTAAGGTTCTGAAACATTTTCCTGTTATGCCCAAAGATTTAAGCAGTTTTTGTTAGCCAGAGGTTTGCAGGCTGAAGTTAATAGAAAGCTATTTTCTTTTGTACAGTACATTTGGAGAATACTGCTTTGCTTTACTGACTGACTCGCTAGTTCCAGCATTGCCAGGAGATACCCCAGTGGATGCATTATTTCACACTGTGCAGCTGCATTTTGAACCTAAGAAAAGCAAGCTGATTCATGGTTTTCTCTTTGTATGAAGGAAGCAACTGAGTGGAATCTGTGGCAGATTGTGTGATTTCCCCAAGGAAATCTGACAAAGCCCTGTGAGTGTTATAAGGTTTCTTTACATAAATGGCTAATGGAGCAACTGAACTTCATTAGCCATTGTGATATCCAATTATTATTATTATTATTATTATTATTATTATTATTTTCCCCCAGTTCAGGACTCAAGGCCACTTACAGCATTTAAAATAAACATAGTTAAAAATTAACAACATACAAAAGTTAGCAATGTAATTAAATTATCAAAAATTTAAACCTGTTTGAACACAAACCATTAAAAAGAAAACAGCAAACAGGAGGGGGGGAAACCAGCACATTATGCAAGGCCCATTCCCCTTGTCAATCTCCCAAGGCCTGCCAAAATAAAACAGTTTTTACCTGCACATGATAAAATAGCAAGGAGAGTGCCAGTCTGTCCATCTCTAGGAAAAGAGTTCCAGAGCATGTGTTCCCATCAGATGTATCTGTGAAGCTGGTGGAATAGAGAGAAGGGCCTCCCCAGAAGATGCCAAAACATAGGCAGGTTTGTATACAAGAACCTGGTCCTTCAAATAACCTGGACCTGAATTGTATAGAGTTTTAAATGTTGTAACCAGCACTTTGAATTGTGCCAAGAAACAAGATGGCAGCCAGTGAAGCTGTTGCAACAAGGTAGTTGTGTGCTCCCTGTAGCAAGCCTCAATTAATGATCTGGGTGCAACTCTTTGAGCCTTTGAACTCTGTTCAAAAGCAGCCCAATATAAAGCATGTTACAGCAATCCAAATGGAATATAACTAAGGCATTTGCCACCAAGGACAGATCTGATGTCTCAAGGAACAGGTGCAGCTGACTCACAAGTCTTTAACTGTGCAAATGCACTCCTGGCCACCACCAAAACCTGAGCTGCCAAACTTAGGGCTTGTCTAGATGGGTGATGTACTCCAGCTCCCCACTCCAAAGGATGCAGGGCTCTAGTCCAAAGGATGCAGGGCTCTAGCCCCGATTCGCCTCTGCATAATCCTGACAACATCCGAGGTGAAGCTGCCAGGAAGCTGGGGTAAGCCCTTTAAATACATTTGAAAACAACCCCTGGTCAATTCTGCATATTTTTGCTACTACAGGAGCAGTTCAGCAGAGGACTGGCTGGTGTTCACCCTGCTTGGACAGACATTACTCAGAGCATGCCAGTTTGTGAACTTTGGTTCTAACTGGAAGAATTGGGAGCATTTGTATAGAATATATTTGAAGTGAGGCCCAGCTCAATGATATCAAGGGGGGCAAGTGGCTGTTCTAGCAGTTGCTGTCCCTGGTGAACAGAATTTATAGATTTGATCTATTTGCTTCTCCTTCTCATGAGAGCTCAGGACAGCTAACACATTGTTAAAATTACAAATTAACTGAAATGGCTGGAAGCACATAATTTTGATTAAAAATCACAGTATTTCACATCTAAAATTACAAACATCTACAATCATAAATTACAAATATTTGTCAGAAAAAGCAATACAAACAACAGTAGCCAAAAACAAATTAGTCATTTGATTTATTCCTCCAAAGCTTGTACAAAGACTGAAAGGCAAAATATGGGGTACCAAATGCAATTACTATAGTGCCATGTTGAGACTTAGGACTTGTCTAAAATGGACAATTTACCCTAATGTGCACCTATCTCACAGCCCTGCAGTCCTGGGAAGGCAGGGCTTTTGCCCTGCTCCCATCCCCGGGCAGTCCTTATGACCCCAAGGGCAAAGGCAGGGCTAAGATGGGGAGAAGATGGGACAGGGCCCAATAAAACATTTTAAAATAATGCTTTTTAAAATGTGTTCCAGCTGGCCAAAAATGGTTAGCCCCATGTGACCACAGGAGCCCAGTTTGGTATGCTGGCCCATCACTGCAGCTACCCCCAGCCTTGCTCTTCTGTAGCCAGGAAGAGGTTCCGCAGCATATGACCAAAGCTGGTCACATGCAGAAGGCCTTGCTCATGTGCTGCAGGTCTTCTTCCTGATGTCTTAGTGTGATGTGGAGAGGACTGGTGGGAACTGCAGGGATGAGCTGGCATGTTCGTCTGGACTTGTGCAGGTAACGGGTGAGGAAGGGACTGATCTGTGGGCCGGGAGCCAGCATATCCTGGCCCATGTAGATGAACCATTAGTTATACTTAGAGTAGATCCATACAAATAAATGGGACTTAAGTTGACTCTGTGTATTCCTGAAAGCCCAATATGTGTGAGTTACTATCACAGCTAGTGTACTTTAACATCTCTTTTCTTTCAGAATTAAAATAAAATAAGAAGGAAGTAGGGTTATGCTGAATGAAGTCACCTGGAAGTGTCCTTGAGGGTTAAGATAAAATTATATTTTCTTTCACTTTCACAGTTTTGCCTTATTCTAATGAGTTTTGAAACTAACCTTAATAATGATAGCTATTTTTTTAAAATTAGAAAGTACTCAATTTATGGTTTTCTTCAGTTTAATTTTCCCCTTTATTTGAAAAATGTTACCCTGAACTGAGCTGAATTTTATTTTCTTATTATTTTCTTTTTTTTCCCCTTGTCTCTCTTTTTTTTAAAAAAAACAAAAAACAAAAAACAGATGTATAGTGAAGAGGAGTTCCTGGTTAGTACTGTTTTATACAAAGTCCCCCTTTTATGTATATGCCAAATCAATTTTACAGAAGGCTTTTCATCTCTTTCACTTGGCAAATGGAAATATGTATGTTAAAACTAAACTATCTGTTAAGGAAATGAAAAAGATACCCAGGGGGCTTCATGGTCTTTGAGAATTAGCAAATAAAAAATTGCAGATGCCATTTCTTCTTTTTTAAAAAAATTACAACCAATGCAAACAGAGGGATGAAATTTCTTAAATATATCCAGTCACCCTGCAACCATGTAACTATCCAAAGCTTCTTACTTGCTAGCCAACCTAGCTGCTGGATGCCCTGCATAAGGAACAGCATTTGTATGGCCATCAAATCTCTCTTTCCTTCTTGTTTCTTCTGCTTGCTGTTTTTTTTGGGGGGTGGGGTGGGGAGAGAACATCAGTGAAGGAAGCAATTGCTTCAGACTTGCTAGGAGATTAATCATGCACATTATGGTGCAATGCTAAATTCACTGACACATTCATAAAGGCATCTTTTCTTTCTGTAAGAACATGGTCAATATATAATATCCAGGACAAAGTGACAGTGCAGTAATGGCCAACACAGTCATTAAAAGAACAGAAGCCCCAAATGACAGAAACATTATTTATTGTAGGCCTAACTAAGCCAACATACCAATATCTTTTGAACAATATAAGTCCCTCTTAAAGTAGGAACCTGGTGTTAGACATCAGTGCCTAGCACAAAGTGTCTGTTCTTTTAGTTGTTTGAATAATTCTCCTGGGAGTGAACATGGACTTCACAGTTTAGAATGTTACTCATTAAATAGTCAGTAGTTTCCATTATAGTACAAAAACCTCTGAAGCAATTAGTTGATGTTTCAATTGCCATTCAAACTAACACTTTACATTCCACCCAAGTAACTGAAGTATTCAATTACTTTTTAAAAGGTGCTCCTAAATGATACAAGCTCTGGCCCATGATACAAAACATAGTGTTCTCCCACCTACCTCATAGGCACCTCAGCATCAACCACAGTGTATCAGGCAATAACACAAGGCACAATGCGAGCTTACACTTGTACCATATGGTATTCTTCCTCCACCACCATTTATTGAGTCCGTACCTCTGTAAGTGGTAAAGGGAAATATAACAGTTGAAGTTGCACCACAAGAAGAGCAAAATTATCCCTTATAAAGTTAAAGTGGTAATGTACATAGCTATAACTTCATTATTGGGGGGAAAGGAATTAGTTACAAACAAATAGTCATTTATCACTAATGAATTGAAATCTCTGTCTCAACCACAGCAATCTGTGTACTAGGTCTGACACTGGTGAGTAGGAATGGGGAAATCTGTCATTTTCCTTTTCCCCTCCATGCCAAATTTTGTAAACCTCAAGGGCCCACTCCAACAAATTGATGCCAGCTAGAATATACACGCTGAATTGGTGAAGCACATAAAAGTGTTGATTTACTCAGTCCTCATTGAGTCAATGGATTGACTACAGTGAGAGTAACAATTGGGTTGAGAACCATATCTTTTCCATTCCCAATACAGCAAAATTTGCAAATGTTGGTAAACTCTAAACAAATGTAACTGAAACAATTTTTCTCTCCACCTACACTGCCCCACTTCTATAGGGAAAGATATTTATAGCTTGGAGAAGAGCAAGGCTATAGCTACGATGGGGAGGGACAAGAGGAGGGCATTGATCCTAATAAGATATCTGCCCCCCCCAAATGAAATTTTCCTGCAGTCCACAAATTTGCAGAATTGCAGAGTGAGAGCCTGTCTACACTGCAGTTTGGCACCACTTTATCCACCATAGTTCTATCATAAAGGAATCCTGGTGTTTGTAGTTTTGTGAGATATTTAGCCTTTTCTATCAAAGAACTCTGGTGCCTTACCAAACTACAAACACCAGGATTCCATAGGATAGAACTATGGTGGATAACGTGGTGTCAAACTGCTGTATTTCTGCAGTGTAGACAGGCCCTGAGATAGTGAACACTGTTCATACTTAGAACTTTTTAAATGCTGTATTCATATTCTCTGGGTAACTTCATCTACCCCTTTTCTTTGGATGCTAAACTCTATTTCAGCTGAAGTTTTAAGTTACTGCAATGCCAGAAATCTGGGAATTAAAGGAAAATTTCACTGGGAGCAGAGTTCTTATTTGAGGGAGCAATGTCTTCATTTGCTCCACTTTCTTTAAAAAAGGATCCCAACTTCTTTCCATCCCCAATAAGAAAAACAATTTTGGTCTTAAAAACCTGATACAAAATTCTGACCTGCCTCTATTCAGAACCAAAACCACCTGCTTTGTTGTCCATGAGCAAAACAAAAGAAAACTAGCACAGCTGTGGAGCCAACTCTAAGGTTCCTTCATCCTCTTGTACATTGTGAGACTTGCTGTTCCCATGCTTCTAACAGCACTGCATTGCAGAAAGAGTTCTTGTCAGGCAGAAGCAAACCAGACTTAAAGAGAGTAGTTATTCCAGGATCACCTACCAAGCTTCATGGTTAAAGGAGAGTTTTCTGTGCATGACGACCACCACCACCACCATCATATTTTTTTATTTCTTACCCACCTTTCCCCATGGCTCGATGCGGTGTACAATATGACATAAAATACAATATACAACATAAAATCATTAAAACATACAAGCAAAAACACATAAAATTAAAATAAACATTAAATTAAAATTTCCATACAAATTTAAAATTCATAGATTAAAATCAACTGGGTAGGCCTGTCAGAAGAGACAGGACTTTAGTGATGTTTTAAATTCTGACAGTGTGTTTAGTTGTCAAATCTCTTCTGGAAGGTCATTCCACAGTCTGGGGGCGGCTGATGAAAAGGGCCTCTGGGGGACAGCTGCCAGTCTAGTCCTGGCTGCTTGTAGTAAATGTCCCCCAAAGGATCGGAGTGTAGGCTGGATTGTATAGGAGAAGGCAATCCTGAAGGTAACCTGGACCCAAACCATGTAGGGCTTTAAAGGTAATAACCAACACTTTGTACTTTGCCCACAAACTAATTCGCAGCCAATTGAGTGCTTTTAATGTTGGTGTAATATGAACTCCTGGATGTAGTTCTAACCTATCTGGCTGTTATATTTTGAACTAATTGATGTTTCTGAACTTGGTACAGAGGTAGCCCAATGTACAGTGCATTGCAGAAGTCCAGCCTTGAGGTTACCATTGTGTACACTACCATCTTTAGGTCTTCCAGCTTTAGGAAGCGGTGCAGCTGGCAGCTTCTCCACATTAGCAATACTCACCAACTGAAACTGACCCAGTGTAATCCCACTCACAGAATTGCTGGACACCCCATTATCGACTTCTGCTCCAATGAGGGCATCTAAGTTGGCTCTTATGTGAGAGAGACATACTCTCTCTCTCTGGTTTTTCTTTGCAAACAAAGATTCAGGAAGGACTCATCCTGCAATTTCCGCAAGTGCGCTGATGACTGAAAAGGCCAATCAAGATAAACATGTCCAGTTGCAGAAAGCACAGCAGAAGGTCTCCTTGGGTGATGTTTCCGGGTTGTAATTCTTTCTGCTTTGTTGTTTCTCTTCAAGACTTGTTTGGCGTGAGCTCTCAAATAAGGCTGCAGCATTGTGGATAGTGCGTCTCAGTGCCTCCCGATGTGAGGCCATGGCGGACCATTGTTGGTGATCAATTTGGCCGAGCCTGAGATGTTGTTTCAGGGAGTCCTTGTATCACTTTACTCCACAGTCTGGAGTAACAAACACCTGAGGCGAAGCACAAAAATCAGTGTGTATAGAGACATTGTACTGTCTATTCTCCTTTACGGGTCTGAAACATGGGTCACTTATCACCAACACTTACGATTCCGCGAATGCTTTCATCAGCGCTGTATACGCACAATCCTAAATATACACTGGACTGACTATGTGATGAATGTTGCTGTCCTTGAGCAAGCAGGGATCACCAGCATTGAGGCCATGATATTGCGAACACAGCTGCACTGGGCAGGGCACATTTCTAGGATGGAGGACCATTGCCTCCCAAAAATAGTACTCTATGGTGAAGCGTGAGAGGGGCGCTCCAAAAAAGCGATACAAGGACTCCCTGAAACAACATCTCAGGCTCGGCCAAATTGATCACCAACAATGGTCCACCCAGGCCTCACATCAGAAAGCATGGAGACACGCTATCCACAATGCTGCAGCCTTATTTGAGAGGTCATGCTGAACATGTCTTGAAGAGAAATGACAACGCAGAAAGAATCACAACCCAGAATCATCACCCAAAGTGTCCTGTTTTGTGTTCTGCAACTGGACATGTTTATCTCAGATTGACCTTTTCAGTCATCAGCGCGCTTGCAGAAAGTGCGGGATGAGTCCTTCCTGAATCTTCATTTGCGAAGAAAAGCCAGAGAGAGAGAGATTCTGCTTTGGTCAGACCCCACCTGGAATACTGTGTCCAGTTATGGGCACCACAATTCAAGAGGTAATTGACAAGCTCGATAGTGTCCCAAAGAGGGCAACCAAAATGGTAAAGGGTTTGGAAGCCATGCCCTATGAGGAGCAGCTTAGGGAGCTAGGTAAGTTTAGCCTGGAGAAGAGAAGGTTAAGAGGTGACATGATAGCTGTGTTCAAATATTTGAAAGGATGGCATATTGAATAAGGAGCAGGCGTGTTTTCTGCTGCTCCAGAGACAAGGACATGGAGCAATGGATTCAAACTACAGGAAAAGAGATTCCACCTAAACATTAGGAAGAACATCCTGATGGTAAAAGCTGTTGAACAATGGAATGTGCTGCCTTGGAGTGTAGTGGAGTCTCCTTCTTTGGAGGTTTCTAAACAAAGGCTAGATGGCCAACTGTCAGGGATGCTTTGATTGTGTTCTCCTGCATGGCAGGGGGTTGGACTGGATGGCCCTCGTGGTCTCTTCCAGCTCCATGATTGTAGGGACTCAGTTACACAGCAGTTTTTATTGTGATAGTTTGCACTTTAGTGCATTTTTGCACCAGGGCCACATAGTTTACATGATTTACTGAGAAATTGGTTGATCGGGTTAGTTTTCAGCTTTGTAGTTCACACAAGAATGTGATCACAGCAGGGCGAGGGAATGAATGCCCAGTGGAGTAGATAAGAGGCTGGGAAGCACAGAGAAGGGCAGGCAGGGAGGGAAGGAGGCAACCTTTCAGCCACAGAGGAGCCCAGATGGTAGGAGGGATGGTCTTGGGGGGGATGACACACACACAAACAAATGTGATCACAGCAAGGCGAGGGAGCGAATGCCCATTGAGCAGATAAGAGGCTGGGAATCAAGAGAAGGGCAGGGAGGGAGGGAAGGTGGGAGCCTTTCAGCTATGGAGGAGCCCAGGAGGAAGGGGGGATGGTCTTGGGGGGATTACACACACACACACACACATGATCACAGCAGGCTCCCCTCACTGCCCACTCCACAGTCAGCGCAATCAATCATGGCTCAGCTCTGCTGGGGCAGTTTCAGGAAGATTGCTGGTAGTTCACACTGACTTTTTCAAAATGGTAGTTCACATGGTTGATAGTGTGCTAAGTTGCGCAACTTTTTTTAAAAGTCAGGAAAAGTTGTGAAAGCCTGTATTATGCTACTTTTGTGTTTTTAGCTCCCCCCCTTCTGAATGAGGTGACTTTGTGGCATGATGTGTGGGAACTATTAGGAGTCTTAGCAATTTCTTCATGGACTTATTTTGCCATGTAACTGAGCCCTAGGATTCTAAGAACACTGTTATAGGGTTAATACTGGGTCGGAGCCAGATTGCAGAATACTTTGAAAATATCTATTTAAATTAATGGGATGTAAGTTAGTCATGACTACATAAGACCCAATCTGATTCCATGCCACTGTAAGTAATTATATAATAAGTAGGCTTCAGTTTGGTATGCTGTGAAGTTTGTTTTGGTGTGCTGTGTTTCATCTGTGTTTTGATTGGTTTTATGGTTTCATGTTCTATTTTCTATTGACATTATTTTTATCCTTATTTAGTGTGTAAGCCACTCAGAGAAACTTATGTTGTGGGATAGCATACAAATGATATAACTAACCATTTAAACAAACAAAAATTGCATTTCTGCATCCAGTCAATCAAGTTTAGTTGCAAGAAAAAGTTGCATTTTGCATTCAGTGTAAGGCAGTAATCCTATTGTTTCTGCAAAGTTATCCCAGGAATTCATGAGACCGTTCCCTCTGAAAATAAGGAGGAAAACCTGACTTCAGATGCCACAACCTATGCAAATGCCTGCAAGACTCATTTTTCCACTGGTAGAGTAAAAAGGGAGCCGTTTGAGGCAAGTTCAGTTGGCTTGATGGAAAAAGCATGCCTCCCCTAGACACCCCCAAATGAAAGGAGAAATAGTCCCACTTTAATCCAAACCGCCAATACAATTTTGCTTTAAATTATATTAATTGAGGATGTTTGGAGATATTTTTGAATTATGCATTTTGTACAGATTTTGCATAATTTTTGCATTAATTTTGCTAGTTTGTGGAAAGGGCATGAAACTATGAAGGGGACTGAAGACTCATGATTGGTCAGAAATATTATTCATCCGTGGCTCTATCACTGCCTAATATGGGCAACCGGTCTTCAAAACCATGAGAGCCAGAAATGTGTTTCACTTGTGTCAAAAAGGCGAAGAAAGTCAGCACAATAGTTGATGATACTAAATTCCATGGCTGGTACTACATTATTTTTTGCTTCTGCAGATTCATACTGTACACAGCATGGCATACTATATCAAAATTAACAGGAGAAATCAAACTGATGGGCCAGTTTGAGAGAATGTGCTCTTCTGGCTTCCAAACAAGGGGGGGAAAGCTGCTGAGCTAGCAAAACAAAACAAAACATGAAGTTGTAGCTCCCACTTAATATATGGATAACGTTGCTTATTTGGAGCCCAAGATCCATTGGTCAGGGAAATAAAAGCCCACAAAATATCCCTGATGGTGCACAGTTTGCATTTGCTTCTAAGTAGTAATTATGTTGCAACACACTGATACGTATTTATGGTCTAGTGTTTTCCAGATACAGTGTCTAGAGAGTTAGTGGTATGAATTCTATTAATGTCAATTGAAAACATATGGGCATCGTGGTCTGAAAACATATCCTTCTGTTTGCATTGTATTTCAGTCAAAATTACATGGTAAATACTCTGTGATGGTAAACAGTTATACCAAAAGTTTATCTGAATGGAATTTGTCATGGTATCATTGATAAAAAGAATTGCGGGGAGGGGGTTGGAATTGGAAACAAAGTATATCTGTGGATTTTTCCTAATGTACAGTTTAAGCCTTCATGTAAAGGACCGCTTGCTGAATATTTACTGCAATGGATCATATTTCTTATTTAATTTAAAGAATTCTATCCAGATTCTGTTTGAGTATCTTGTAATTGCATTCCAACCATTCATCCATTCTGTGCTACTGAAGTTTGAAGGCACTTCTATAGTATACACACACATATACACACACATATATAGTGAACAATCATCAGCCATTTTCTCTGCTAGTACTAATCACCTCATGCCATATTGCATGTGGATTGATCTGATTTTACAACAGATTATGGCTAGTCCAAACTGGAGTATAAATAGAGCACATGCATCCTGGGTTAGTGTGGTAGTTATCTCCTCTCCCACCACCCAAATCCTCCTTAGTGCCACATTTTGGGGGAGCAGCCATCTGAAGACTGCCTCATCTTAAAAAAAAACCTGTATTGATTCTGTTTTTCCCAAGCATCACTAATTGTGAATAAGACATAAAATAAGAACAGATTTGGGATCCTAATCAATATGTTTTTTTCCTTCCTGCTTTAAGTGTGATGGTTGGATTTTTGTGGGTTAATCCCAACTCAAGAAGACCCATGGAATCAGTTCTTGAATGGAGAATCAACATGTCATGGCTCTACTCTGGTCAGCACTAACAATAGGGTTTAGGCCTATCTTTGAGAAGGTGAGATGCATTCCTCTTCCATGAATTTAAAATGGAAGCTGAAATTCTGTTAGTGACCTGTGCCAGCATAATGTGAGACATGTTTTGAAGTGGCACATAGTGGAAATGGTACATAGTGGAAACAGTATGAGGCTGTTTCCATCACCAGAGAAAGCTGCTTTGCCAACTGCTGAGCCTCTAAGGAACCAATTGGGCAGATGTTCCCCCCCCCAAAGTGAAATGGCTTTAATCTCTCTCCTCCATTTCTACAGCTCTTGTGGCCATTTTACCTTTATTTATCATGTGGCATAGCCACTTATTCTGCCACTGCTACCTGTGCCATTGTAGTTGGGGTGATCAAGTGGATTATGCCCTTAAACATTTCAACAGTACTTTTTGGGGACAAGATGAAAAAAAAAATATGTCAGTACTTCTTCAAGAAATAGCTATGTATCATGGAAGGACACTGTAAGATGATGAAACTAGAACATGAAATATTAAGACTACCAGTGTAATCCTTGCATGCCTGCTTGGAAATCTGTCAGTAAGGTTTCATCTTAGTTTAATATACACAGGGTTACATTCAAAAGTGCCACCCTAAAATCACTAACTAGAGAATAAGCCCCACTGTGATTTTAACAGGGTACATATTACAGAATTGAATTGTTTACTCCAGTACTATTCCAGTACTATTCAAATTGGTGGTCCTTGGACCATTGCCACTCCATGAGCAATCAGTGAGCAGTCCTTGGTGAGTTTCTAGGAGAGAGGGAGAAAAAAATTGTAGCCAACACATATAAATAGAATACCAACCCATGGCGCAATGGAAACACACACACACACAGACGCCACTAAAATGATAATATTTGACTCACAACTATGTTGTGATTCAAACTATTTCATTGGGCCTAAAATAAAATGCTGCAGCGCAACATCTGGCTGTGTATGTAACCAGAGATGCTTATTTCCAATGATGGCAATATACTAAAACATCCATTAAGTGGA
Source organism: Gambelia wislizenii (assembly GCA_030847615.1). NCBI lineage: Eukaryota > Metazoa > Chordata > Lepidosauria > Squamata > Crotaphytidae > Gambelia > Gambelia wislizenii. The sequence goes on along the minus strand of JAUMIR010000003.1, from coordinate 222,600,756 downwards.
TACAAGGCAGCAGAACTGTTACAAAGCTTGGGAAAGTTTTCATTTTGGACAGGACCAGTTTAAGGAATTTTGGGGGCCCCTACAATGCTTTATTTTGGGGACCCAATATGTTTATCTCAGGTCAATGTAACCTAACCTAACCTAACCTAACCTAACCTATTCACAGTACAGGATATTCAGATTATTACTAATAATGTTTTTGCAGGAGGAGGGCCCCAACAATGATGGGGCCCCCTGTGGCTGCAGGTGCTGCAGGGCCCTTAAACTGGCCCTGATTTTGAATTGCAGTTCCCAGAACCCTTAAGCTGGCTGGGGCATTCTGAGAATCACAGTCTCCCAAGGTAACTTTTCCACATTTTGATCATTTGGAATTCAATAGGAATGTGCTATAATTTAGCACGACAAAATCAAGGAAAAAGGTATTTATATTAAACTTTTTTCCTGGATGGGCAATCCCACCCCCTCTCTATATACAGTTTTCTGGCAATCACTGTGTTGCCTAAATTCATAGAATCATAGAATTGTAGAGTTGGAAGAGACCACGAGGGCCATCCAGTTCAACTACCTGCCACACAGGAAATCTTGATCAAAGCATCCCCGACAGATGGCAATCCAGCCTCTGTTTAAAGACCTCCAAGGAAGGAGACCCCACCACGCTCCGAGGGAGTGCATTCCACTGCCAAACAGCTCTTACTGTCAAAAGGTTCCTCCTAGTGTTGAGGTGGAATCTCTGTTCCTGGAGCTTGCATCCATTGCTCTGTGTTCCAGTCTCTGGAGCAGCAGAAAACAAGCCTGCTCCATCCTCAGCGTGACACCCCTTCAAATACATAAGTTCATAATTTCTTTGCTCAGAATATGAACTTTGGTGTTCCATAATGATTGCTTTCAGTGGTCATTAATGTCTGATGTTTTGTAATTCAAACCAAAGGAGGAGGACTCAGAAAAATCCACATCAGTTGCACGTGCCTAAATCTGGATCCAATCCTTTATTTCCAGTGAATACATACACATACTACTACAGGGAATCCCACTGTGCTTAGACTAGTACTAAACTGGTGTTATAGATTTGCAGACACTTGCTGAGTTCCTGTGAAATTTTTAAGGATGCATTTTGACAACAGCAATGGAAACATCAACTGGAGGCAAAGTTTGTGTAACAATTTTCTTTCAGGCCATTTTTAATAAGATTTATCAACATTCATGATCTTTATCGTATTACAGATTGATAGAAAATTATTTTTTTTAAGTATAAGAGAAGGTGAAAATGACATCCATCCATCCAGGCCCAGGATATTAAGATCAATACCAGCCTGGCTGGGGACAGTGGGAGTTTTATTTCAACACATCTGGAAGGTGCCAGTGCAGACAAGACAGCACTAGGGTGTCATAAAGAGATGGCACTAATCTTTATACAAATAATAATGTTGTCCATAAGTGTTTGGATTATTTATGGAACCATTTAATATTTAAAAGACAATATAGGAGAAAGAGAAACAAGCCAAGTCCTTGGTTCAATGACATTCTATATCAAAAGTTGAAAAGATTATTTTTAACATGTGGATGTTGGTTGCTTTGCAGTTTAATCCAGTAATGCCTCTTTGTCCTTGCAATTTACAAAAAGGGTATTGTAGACGGATACTTTCTTGATATCATACTTTTAAAAAAATCAGAAAACCAAACACCAATCTTATTAAATTTGTGTCTGTCTTCTTTATGAACTCAGTGGCATATATTATTTCCAATCTGTCTTCATCCAGGAGTATTTGTAAACTTCATCCTAAAACCATAATAAGTTCCCATAAAGCTCCTCAAAGGCTGAAAGAACATAGCATCATGATCATTCTGCGTGCATCAAATCTACAGTTTACAGTATAAACAGATGAGAAAGTCAGCAACAATAGATTTATTTTAATCCATACAAAGGTTGTTTCTTGCTCTCTGCCAAAATGCTATATGCTATTATTCTGAGATGCCGGCAAACACGATGATATCTGTATTACCTAAACTGAAAAAAAGGTCAGTGGTTCTATCTCACACCTTAAGTTTTAAGCCATCTTGCTGTTTCACTAGTTATGTATCAATTTTTAGACAGCAGCAAATACATTTTTGTGACAAGAGACTTTATCCCTGTCAGCAAGTGATGTGCTTTTTGAGCTGTACATCAAAATGAAATACATTCGCTATAATTCTTCCTTCATAGTAGCTGGGACAGAAGAACACAATTTCACTAAATGTCAAGTGTTTACCTCAGAAAAGTTTGAAGAAATGCAAAAGGTGAGAGAAATAACATCATAAAATCTGTTAAAAATCAATATTGCTTGCTTTAGAATAGAAACCGATAAAAAAGCATTGAACTTTCATTTTCCACAGAATAGTAATAAAGTTCAGGAAGAAGTTAAAAATATAAAATTACTTGGGCTCATAAACATGGTCAGGCAATCAGAGGCACTATGTCATAATTATGTGTCATGGTATTTCCAATGGCTGTGAAAGTTGGACAGTGAAGAAAGCTGGCAGGAAGAAAATCAACTCATTTGGAACATGGTGCTGTAAGAGGGTTCTCTGGATACTATGCATCACTAAAAAGATGCATGAATGAATTCTAGAGCTAATCAGGTCTGGGCTCTCATTAGAAGCCAGGATGACTAAACTGAGGTAATCATATTTTGGACATATCATGAGAACACTTCACTCACTGGAAAACATGATAATTCTCAATAAAGCAGAAGGCAGCAGTAAAAAAAGGAAGACTGAATTACAGGTTGATTGATTCAATGAATCAAACCCGCAGGTATGGGTTTGCAAGACCTGAGCAGGGCAGTTGATAACCAGCACACTTGGAGATCTCCCATTCATAGGGTTACCATAAGACAAACACAACTTGATGACAAAAAGTAGAGCAAATAAGGTGAGCTCAAGTGTTTCACATTCTTTCCTGTTAGGTACAATTGTCCACCTGCCTATCCAGAGTTGACAGTTAGCATTATCTTTGCTGAAATATATTTTTTCAGTGACTATTGTTTATTCATGGATAATCATGGTTCAGAGATAACTATAGTTAAATTCATGTCAGTGCCAGCACAGATTAACACTAAGCATGTCATTGTTGTTGTTTGTGTGCCTTCAAGCCGTTTCCGACTTATGGCACCCCTGAGGTGAACCTATCATGGGGTTTTCTTGGCAAGATTTGTTCAAAAGGGGTTTACCTTTGCCTTCCTCTGAGGCTGAGAGAGTGTGATTTGCCCAAGATCACCCTGTGGGTTTCCATGCCTGATTAGGGATTCAAACCCGGGTCTCCAGAGTCATAGTCCAATGCTCAAGCCACTACACCATGCTAGCTTTCTTAATGGATAGAGCATGGATGGTTCTAAATGTGAAAAGAAGGATGGCAAGAATTAGGGGGGAATGAGAAAAGAAGGGATAAGAGTCCATGGGGCACTCCTACCTTTGTTTTGTAAAATTGTTGTTATGAAACTTTGGGTATCCTTACCTTAGTCACTGAACAATGAACAAGAAGAATGCACAGATTAAGAACATTATCAGATGGGGCAAAACCCACGTCATTAGGATGTGACAATATCACAAAGGGCTGAAATTATCAGACAACAATGTCGTTTACCCATTCCCCCTGCATCACACTGGCATGAATGAGATGTCACTTTTTATTGATGGCTTAGCCCATCAATAAAAAGTGATGCCTCATTCATGCCAGTGCGAGGACATCTAATAATTTGGCACTTTGTCCTGTCATCACATCCTAAATTAAGTGGGTTTTTTGATGGTATTTGCCTCATCTGATAAAGTCCTAAATCAGGGATGGGCAACCTGTGGGTTTGCAAATATATTGTGTCTCCAGATGCAAATTCCCTTACCCACACTATTACAGTTCAAACTACATCCACAAAAAGTATCTCACATGCATCCATTTAGCCTTGTATCTAACCATTTCAACCTCCCACAGAGCCACTTGACAATGTACTACTGCAACATACAACATTTCTGAAATCTTTTGATGAAAATGTGAAAAGAACAAAGGATCTCTTGATCTTGTGAGCACAATTTTCAAAAAATAAAGTCCCCAAAGATGAATAATAGAATCATAGAATTGCAGAGTTGGAAGAGACCACGAGGGCCATCCAGTCCAACCCCCTGCCATGCAGGAAATCTTGATCAACACATCCCCAACAGATGGCAATCCAGCCTCTGTTTAAAGACCTCCAAAGAAGGAGACCCCACCACACTCCGAGGGAGTGCGTTCCACTGCCGAACAGCTCTTACTGTCAAAAAGTTCCTCCTCATGTTGAGGTGGAATCTCTGTTCCTGGAGCTTGCACCCATTGCTCCGTGTTCCAGTCTCTGGAGCAGCAGAAAACAAGCCTGCTCCATCCTCAGCGTGACATCCCTTCAAATACTTAAACAGGGCTATCATATCGCCTCTTAACCATCTTTTTTCCAGGCTAAACATACCCAGCTCCCTAAGTCTCTCCTCATAAGCCATGGTTTCCAGACCTTTCACCATTTTAGTTGCCCTTCTCTGGACACGCTCCAATTTGTCAATATCCTTTTTGAATTGTGGTGCCCAGAACTGGACACAGTATTCTAAGTGAGGTCTGACCAAGGCAGAATAGAGTGGCACTATTACTTCCCTTGATCTAGACACTATACTTCTATTGATACAGCCCAAAATCGCATTGGCCTTTTTAGCTGCCGCATCACACTGTTGGCTCATGTTCAACTTGTGGTCTACTAGGACTCCTAGATCCCTTTCGCACGTAGTCTCATTCAGCCAGGTCTCTCCCATCCTATATTTATGCATTTCATTTTTCCGCCCTAAATGCAGTACTTTACATTTCTCCTTATTGAATTTCATTTTGTTAGCTTTGGCCCAGCTCTCCAGTCTATCCAGGTCATTCTGAATTTTGATCCTGTCCTCTAGGGTATTAGCTACTCCTCCCAATTTGGTGTCATCTGCAAATTTGATAAGCATGCCCCTAATTCCCTCATCCAAGTCATTGATAAAGATGTTGAATAGCACTGGGCCCAGGACAGAACCCTGTGGCACCCCACTGGTCACATCTTTCCAAGACGAAGAGGAGCCACTGCTGAGCACCCTTTGGGTTCGGCCGGTCAACCAATTACAAATCCATTGAACAGTTAACTTGTCTAGCCCACATTTTACAAGCTTGTTTGCAAGAATGTCATGGGGAACCCTGTCAAAGGCCTTACTGAAATCAAGGTATGTGATGTCCACAGCATTCCCTTCATCTACCAAGCTGGTAACTTTATCAAAAAAAGAGATCAGATTAGTCTGGCATGACTTGTTTCTCTGAAACCCATGTTGACTTTTTGTGATTATGAAGTATCTTGCGGGGGGGGGGATCCACATCTCAACAGAGCGTTTCAATAGTCCCAAATGGGGTGGTGTCATTCCACTAGTGCAGTCTGTTGCGCTATAAATTTCTAGATTTAGTACTAAAAAGGAATCCTTCACAAGATGTGCACACTATCTCTCAAGTAACGGTTATATCTGGTACATATATGTTGAAGGGAGTTTTTTTTCACTCTGTTACCATCATGGTGAACCTAGGCTGTATATACTGTATATGTTTCTACTCCCATTCTACTTGATGTTCTCTATTGAACTGAAAACATGGGCAATCCTCCCCTCCAATCCAGTTTCTAAGACTTCAGCTGTTTACTGCACATTTGATGTTCAAATGGCTAAATGAACAGGGCTCTCAGAGAATGGATAAATAGTTCATCCCGATGTTCTGTATTCAATTCATTAGGAATATGAGGTCAGAAGCCTGGGAGGTGATATGGAATTGTGTAGGAATTGGAGAGGAAGCATTTGTGAGGGACAGTGGACAGGACAGGATACAACTAAAAAGAAGGCCAATAGAAGTTTGTCCTACATTGAGTCAGAATACTTGTCCCTCTACCTCTGTACTATTGACATCAATTGGCAGTGTCTCTCTAGGGTTTTAGGCAAGATCCTTTCCTACACCTTCCTTGAAATGGTGTGGATTGAAACAGGAACCCTCTTCATCTTCCTGCTAGCAGGCACTCTGCCAGTGAGCCAACCCTTCTTTTGGGGGAAGGGGAAATAAATTGAGGAGGAAAACTTTAATATTCATTTGCCGACATCTATACCTCCCTTTCTCCTTCTCCTCCTGTTTCATTCTTGTATGTTTTATACTGTAGATTCTTTTGAGGCAGGGTCTGGTCTCTATGCCAAAAAGGGAAAATTTAGATATTATTTTAACAGGTTCCAGATTGGAACTTTGATTGTACAGTATTTCTTCAACGTAAAGCACCTATAGGGGACTTTTCTTTTTTTAAAACTGGATCATGTCCCTAGTTATAGAGAAGTGGGGGGCAGGTGGCTCTTCAGTCTGAACGGTTTCCCTAATTGAAATAATCTCATTCTCCATGAAGGGGAAATGATACCTCTGCTAAGGCCCCTTTTATATCAGTAGTCCTTAGTAGGTTTACCAGGCTGTAGTAACATGGAATAGCTTTCTTTCGGCCCTTTCAGTTTCCCACAAGGCCTACAACATTCTGTCAAGGGCACTGCAGGAAATTTGAAAGGACTAGATCAAATTACTTGATAATGCTTAATTCAGTAGGTGATAAAAAAGGAGGGAGGATAAGGGAAGATATCACTGGTGGGCCTCTACAGGATGTTGCTGCCATGGCAACTTTCCCAGCATGCCTGGTGCTAACACCAGCCCTCATTAAATGTCTTCAGAATTTTACTTACATCTGAATAGATCTGTCACGTGGCTGCAGGCAGCAAATGCCAGAAAAGTCAGATTCTAATCAGATGAGACAGTCACAGGTAAGTCTGGCCAGTCCAGGTCATCATACATGTGCAATCTAGAGGGTTCTCCAAGAATGAGAGGAGGTATAGTAGCAAGGTCTCAGTCATAGATTTTCCTTGGGGTTTTCCGGGCCGTGAGGCCGTGTTCTAGAATAGTTTCTGATGTTTTGCCTGCATCTGTGGCTGGCATCCTCAGAGAATGGTTGGGTAGGTGTGTGTGTGGAGTTTATATGATGTAAACCCCTGTTGGAGTGTATATGTAAATTTGTGTAATTGAATGGTGAGTTTCTGGGTATAGAATTGCAAAGCTCATTAGAGTCTGTTTGGCTAATGATTGGTTGATGGGCCTGTCCCTGGGTGGAATTCTTTTGTAAGTGTTGAGTTTTGATTCTATTGTATTTCAAAACTGGGAGCCAGATTTTGTTTATTTTTAATGTTTCTTCCTTCCTGTTGAAATTGTCCAGGTGTTTGTGGATTTCAATAGCTTCTCTGTGCAGTCTGACATGATAGCTGTTGGCCTGGTCCAGAATTTCAGTGTTTTTAAATAACATTTTGTGTCCAGATTGGTTTATAACATGTTCTGCTACTGCTGATTTTTCTGGCTGGCCCAGTCTGTAGTGTCTCTCATGTTCCTTGATTCATGTTTGCACACTACCTTTAGTGGTCCCTATGTAAACTTGTCCACAGCTGCATGGTATGCAACAAACTCCTGCAGCTGTGAGAGGGTCTCTTTTGTCCTTCGCTGAGCATAGCTTTTCTTGGATTTTTTTGGTTGATCTATAGATTGTTTGAAGGTTGTGTTTCCTCATCAGTTTCCCTATTCTGTCTGTGACTCCTTTGATGTATGGTAAAAATACCTTCCCTTTGGGTAGCTGTTTTTCTTCTTCATTCCTGTGGTTTTTTTCTGGGTCTGGCTGCTCTTGTGATGTCTGATCTGGAGTAACTATTAGCCTGTAGGGCCCAGTTTAGGTGCCTCAGTTCGTCCTCCAGGTAGTGAGGTTCGCAGATCTTTTTTGCACGGTTTACCAATGTTTTTACTGTGCTTCTTTTTTGTCCTGGGTGATGATTGGAGTTCTTGTGTAGATATCTGTCTGTGTGTGTGTGTGTGTGGGGGTTCTGTATACCTTGTGGCCTAACCGTTGGTTTGGTTTGCGGATGACTAGGACATCCAAGAATGGCAATGTTCCTTCCTTCTCTTTTTCCATCATGAATTGGATATTTGGGTGGATGTTGTTCAGGTGGTTCAGGAATGAGACCAAATCTTCTTCTCTGTGGTTCCAAATGGTGAAAGTGTCATCCACATATTGAAACCATGTTGTGGGCTTTTTTGGTGCTGTTTCCAGGGCTTGGTTTTCAAAATGTAAAATGTAAAAGTTTGCTATCACAGGGCTCAGGGGGCTGCCCATGGCTACCCCATCTATCTGTTCATAGAATGCGTTTTCCCACTGAAAGTAGCTTATGGTGAGGCAGTGTTTGAACAAGGCTGTGATGTCCTCAGGAAATATTTTTTGTATGAGTGCCATGGTGTCCATTATGGGGGCTTTGGTGAACAAAGAAAATCTATGGATGTCGGCTGTGAAAACCTTCAACTTCACAAGATCTCAGTCTTTCTTAAAATGTTCACAAGAAACCAGAAGTCACAATAAACAAAACTGAAGGGCTAAAATGAGATGTACAACTTAGCCAGTCCAGGGATCAGAATCCAAGTACAGAATACACCAATTTGATGACCAGCTGTCTGAAGCAAGAATTCCCCCAGCTACTGGGAGATTTATAGCCACTTAACATTTGCAATCCAGGTGGTCAATTGCTCAGCACTTCCTAGTTCAGCCTATGTAAGAGCTGTTGGATCCTTCCCTGCTTGACCTTGATCTGAAAATAAAAGTGGCATCTCCTCAGCATCCATCTATTCAGGCTGAGGCTGGGTCTCCTCATGTAGAGACTCTGCACTGGTTATATTTGACCGTAGCTCCCCAGGTTCTTGGAAAGTACCATCATCTGGAGCTGGAGGCGTCTCCAAGTCTGAATACTCTGAGTCTGATTTCTGAAGGTGAATTATGAGAAGACTAGATCTAGCAAGAAGCATAATTTCCACTTGATGCATTGGGTCAGTATGGTACAATGTAGAGGTTGGAGGGTTTTCCTGTGACATGGATGATCCAAGTTCAAGTTATTACAGAACCAGGAACTTCCTGAGTGACTTTGAGCCAACCTCTCTAGCCCACCCTAACTCACCTCATAAGATGGTTGGGAGGGTTAAGTAGAGAGGAAAAGAGACATGTAGACTGTGTTGCCCTCTTTAGAAGAAAGGTGAGACATAAGTGTAACTACTAAATAAATAAAAATAACTAATTGATTAGAATGAATTGCAGAAACTCTGCTGGTTTCTGACATCCATTCTTGGTTTTTAGTGGAGTGCAATGAAATCATTCTTCTGTCTGCCAAACCTTAGAACACGATCTTTTATTTAGAAAGAGCGTAGCAAACTCTAACAAAAAGGAAGGGTGAGGTGTATAAAAGGAAAAGAAAAGGCTGATCTTAACTGAGGTAGGAATTTCCCTTTCTTCCTGAAATATTTCACTATTTATTCCACTTAGCAAATGAGAAGAGCATCAGTTTTCAAAGTTGGTATTCCTTTCCTGCATTGGCGCAGGAGAACTTTCCTTTCAGATGACATAAATTTGTTACTGTGATGGCAATAAAGTGGGGGGGGGGATCCATAATACTCTAAATGGCTGTCTCTACCTGAATGTGACAAATGTGTCAGGCTGGACAGCCTTTTCTTTAATTAAAAATTAAATAATGACAATGACTAACCATGTCATGTTTTGGATATATGTGCAATAGCCCATTAATCCATCTTCTTATATTTACTGTGCTGCTGCTGCTGTTTTAGAAGTCATATATTTTATGACAGGGAAGAAATCTCATGATACCTCTGTATATGTGATATCATTTTTTTTAAAGAAAGTTCTAAGATTATTTCTGCTTTCTCCTCATACATCATGGGATGTTTATCTTCTTTGTTTTTTAAATGCTCTTCTTTTAAGACATTTTCTATTTAAAGCACTGTTACTGTCTGAGTAAAAATTATTTGTAAGGGGAAAAAAATCAAGGAGGATTAAGAAGAGTAAAGTTGCACTTATTCTAAGCCACAAAGGGTTCCTGATCTCAGATCCAAACAATGAAAAGGAGGATGCAAAGCAGCTTTGGAAATAAAACTTGTAAGGTGCATTGTTACTCATGTCAGTGTCTTTTCATTTATGAACACCAAAACAAGTGACTGAGAAGTTTAAATGGATGAGCAGGAAAGATGATTCTAATCTGGACTGGTCCTAATGGTGCATATAGTGAGACAGCCACCTGAGGTGGTAGTTTATGGGGATAGGAAGCTGCATCCAGATGTCAGAGGACAAAACTCAGTAGACCAACAGGCCTATCCTCAGCAAGTCTACTGCCTTCAACTGCTAACTGAATAGGGATGGAAAAAACATTTGAAGAGATTTTATATATATATATATATATATATATATCTCGTATATATATATATATATATATATATATATATCATATATATATATATATATATATATATATATATATTTAGTATCAAAAAACCCAAATGAGAAGAATACTGGATTGACAAGAATCTTCACAGTTTGGGCAAATTTCTCATATGGTTGGCTGTAGTCTCCCTCCCGGGCTATGGAAGAGCAAGGCAGAGGGCAGCTGCCATGATGGGTCAGCATGCCAGAACAGGCTCCTGTTGTCATGCAGGGCCCAATCCATTTTTTTTTTGCCAGCTGGAATACATTTAAACAGATACTATTTTAAAACATTTTATCAGCCCCTACCCCATCTTCCCCACTTCATAGCACCATCTTAGCCCCAGGGGTTGTAAGGACTGCCCAGAGGCAAAACAGGGCAAAAGCCCTGCATTGTCAGGACTGCAGGGCTCTGAGACATGGAAAAAATGGGGTAAACTGCCCATGTAGACAAGCCCAGAGAAGCTTTAAAAGCTCATATGATATATTTTTGGCCCAATAAAGGAATTACCATAGGATGGAGATTGGATTTTGATGGCTTTTAAATGGCCAACACCTACATTTTGTTTAGATCTTCACATAGCTACAGAGGCAAAAGAAAAAGCAAGAATGAAGACCACAGCATGGATATTAACTATCCTGTGGTGGAGGGAGAGGAAGGTATTCTACTTCAAGCTGTCTTTTATGTACCGAGAGATTGTCTTCGACTGGGAATATCTGGCTGGCTTGGTTTTTCAATTACTAATTAAAGATGATTACTAAAACTTGATAAAGAGGCTGGATCCCCAGCCCGAGGGCCATATGTGGCATGCAGTGCTTCTGTTTTCAAGTCACACATTTCTTCAGCTGTTATCTCCAGTCAATGCTCAGAGATTAAATGGGTTATCTAAAGCCCAGAAAACTTCTCAGTGGAACTGAGCTGTACTGTGCAACATAAAAAAAAACAATTGCACTGAGAGTTAGAAGACTTGAACTGTGTCTGGTCTGTTTGGTGGGGAAATGTCTAGATCAGTAAGAATTATGTCTGGCTTCTCCATGTGTCCTTAAGCTTTTCTTCACTGCTAGAATGTGGTACCCAAGACCATTCTCAAATTGGAATTTGGCCATCCCAGCTTAAACAATAAGGCACAGTTTGCTGTCTACAGGCCTTCGAACAACTGTTGTGATGGAGGAAGGAGGACAGGTTGAGGCCTTATCTACATGGGTTAAACATCCCAACTTGCCCCGTACCAAAGCCCTGTAGTCCAAACAACACTGGGCATTTGCCCTGTTCTGCCTCTGGGCAGTCCTTATGACTCCTGGGGCAGAAACAGGGCTGAAACGGGGGCAAGTTGGAGTAAGGCCTGACACAGCAGTTTAATAAAATACCTGGTTTACTCCATTACCACCAGAATGGGACAGACTGGGCCCCGTGTGTCCACAGGAGCCCATCCTGGCAGGCAGGCCCTTGCTGCTGCTGGTGGTGGTTGCCCTTAATCTTCTGGGTTTGGGCAGCAGGCTTGCAGCATGTGACCAAAGGTGATTACAATGCAGAGGGCTTGTCACATGGTGTGGCCAGCTGCCTCCGGACCCAGCAGAACAAGGAAAATGATGGCAGCAGCGGCAGCTACAGGGATGGGTCAGTGTTCCTGTGTGGACTCTGGTCCATTTCCTCCAGGTAATGGGGGAAGGACAGGCCAACTCCATAGATAGGATACACCCATGGGAGCCAGTGTCTCCTGGCTAGTGTTAATAAGCCCCTTTTCTCCTCAAAGCTTGCATGGTATAGAACCTTGATGAGGAAAATCTGGACAAATGAGAATCTTTGCAGTTCAGGATTTATTCCTCACACAAAATCCATGGCGGTTGTTTTTGAACAAAAAAAGAAAAAAATCTCCTGTGCAGAAAATGCCACTTTCTGTTGAACCCCGCCCCCCTGCCACATGTGGCTCTTTCATAGAATAAATCCTGAACTGTGAATAAGTTACTTTGACTCCTTACCTGAACCTTCTTATAGTGGGGAGGAAAATGGTAAAATTGTTCATTATTGCTTAGGAGAATTAAATTTAAAAAGCTTTATATCCCTAATGTGTATGCTCAGGATACTCAAGTTACTATATTCTACAGGGTATTCACAGTAGGTGTGTTACCTGTTTAGAATGAAGATTGGATTTTTGCAAACAGTAAAAATATTGTGATTTGAATGCTAGGAAGATGTGATTTCCCACCCAACAGGAGTATTATCTGGAGGAAAGACATCTGGATCCTGTTCAGTAAGTAAAGACCAGCTGTGCAATTACTGGGGAGAAAAAAGAACACTCTTGTTTTTTCAAATGGTCTCTAGGATCATTTTTTTCTTAGTCACTTTCTGGTTCTGAGGTCTCACATCTGGATTTAAAAACAAACAGATATTGCCTACACATTCACTAATGTGTTGTATAACTAGGCTGTTTAAATGATTAACATTCCAAGGTATGTTCTTAAACGATCATATATACTTTATATAAATGCTTCCCACTCTTTTTACACAGTTTCAAGTGTTTACACAGTGACAAGTGTTAACTCTCAGCACATTCAAAATTTCCCAAAGTCCAAAGGTCACATCATAGATTACATTTTGTCTTTGGAAATGTCTTCTCAAGTACTAAATATTACATGAACATTATGAATCATAGGCCAAGATAAAAATGGTGGCTTTCCTGGCAAAATATATGCTAACAAGAGATGGATTCATATCAGGCTCCCTTGCCTCTGTCAAAAGGCTCAAAATTGCACATGTCCACAAATGGCACTAGCCACATCCAGAAATTTCCGGATGTGGTAGGAATGGAGTCATGACTCTCCAGACTTTAAAGGAGGCATCAAATTTGCTGAAAATGTTTGGGGATAGGGCTCAGTGCCTTGAATACCCCCCTTTAAAATTCAAACTAAAAACTGGACTGGATTTACTACCCCCCTCATGACATGGAAGCCACCAGGATCCAGGCTTACATAACATCCTGAATATATGGTTTATAATTATTGTGAGCCACACTGGGGAAAAAAACCCAGGGTCCACCAACCACAGATTTCCTGACTTTACATTCAGGACACTATGCAAGAGTCCCAGCCAAAGTAAGGTGGCTGTCTGTTGTATACTCATAAACCATTCACATGCACTTTGTACCTGATGGCCAATTCTCATATACAAAAATTGCATGCAGAAAAGCATAAATCCAAATGAAAGTGTGGAGAAACACCCCTTCAGTCCTGCTGAGATTCTGTCTGCAGTCTCACACAGGGTGATAATGTAAGCAATTAATGACCTTTTGAGTAATTTTACTTATTTCATCTGAGCTGACATCTACAAAGAGGGCAGGGCTCATTGACTGCAGCATCACTCATGCAAAGGTCAATTCCGGATGCAGAAAATGGAGCATAATGGTTAGAAATGTTTCAAAGGAATCAGGGAGACAATCAGAGAGCAACAGGGGCAAAAGGAAAGGGACTTAATTGATGCTGCCTGAAAAATGGGAAACACCTGAGCAAATATCTCATAGATCAAGTGAAACAAAAATCAGTCTTGGCATCCCAGAGTGAATGAGAAGAGAAAACATTCAGAAAGAGCTAAATGGTCTCTGTAGCATCTGCTGTATCACCTATATGGGTTTACGTAGCAAATAACAGCCCTACTCAGAGATTAACACATTGCAGAATCTAGGGTAAGGATGAAGAATGTATGACACTAAAGATTTGGGTGGAACCCTCCCCAGCCCTCCCCATTGGCTATGCTGGCTACGGCTGATGAGAGTTTCAGTTCAGCAACCCCGATCTAGCCCAATATTTAAAGGTAGGTGTGTTGTGCACAAGTATGGATGGATTTCTTATTAATGATAAGAAAACAAAAGAAAGGAATAATATTAGTTCAAGCACACCTGCACTGTTGATCCTATACATTCCTCCCTCGAATTTCATGCAGTATGTAATGGTATGATGCACAACTATGGATGAATTCCTTATTAGGAATAGGGGACATACAAAGGAAGTTAATGCACACCTGCACTGTCGATCCCACAAAATAACTTGAATGAACAGAATGGCTCTTACTGAATTAATTTGTCTATGCAAAGTTCATTTCCAGTGGTTACTTTAAGGATCTCCATCTAGTCTAATATAAAACAGACTTAGTTTGGCTTCATCCAGCTTTTGGCTTGATGCAAGCTCTTTTAAACTCAAATGCTTGCACAATCAGTCAACACAGGAGTTGGTCCAACTGATATCATTTATGATATCATTCTACTCCTTCACACTGCAGTGTGTGTGAGAGAATGAGCATGATTCAGAGATCCAGGAATGATTAGCTCACAAGGTCATTTGCATCAAGAAGGAATGTGCTTTCTTCTAGTTACATCTTGTGTAATCTTCATATTCTTTTTAAGACTGTAACCCCAGGCCTACTTACTTAGAAGTAAGTTCCCAATAACTCAATTGGACTTATTTCAGTGGCTTATCTACATGGGCCAAGATAATCTGGGTGCTGGCCATGGTATTCCGGTCCCAGTTCCCCCCTCTCCATTACTGGTGTACTTATTTGTGGGCAGATGTCTACATACATATCCCTGCTCTGTGGCTTGGCACCACCTCCGCTGATGCAAGTCATGTCCTCTGATGCCAGAGATGAGCCCAGCATTGATCACATGGCTGGGCACCTCATTGTGACCTCAGAGGATGCGACTCATGCCTGTGTTGGCAGGACAGGCAACACAGTGGGATACATGTATAGGCGTATGTGGAGTACACCATGTTTTCCTATAAAACTGAGAGCAAATGGTGATTTATTTAAGGATGGTTTAGTGCAGCTCAGTGCTGAACTAGCTGGGTGTCATGTAGATAGTTTGCGCAAGAACTGCACCAGAATTGGGGAGCTCTCACTGTGTCATCCGGATGGATCTCAGTGGGGATGGGGTGAGGATTTTTTATTTGGTCGGTGTAGACGAGCCCTTTGTGAATAGTTTAAGGTAGCAGTTTGATTCTTCATGTGGATTGCAATATGGCCAGTTGTGAAGGAAAGCCTGCCAGTTGTGAGGGACAATGGTAAACAACACCTGCAGGAGCACAGATTCCTTGTCCATGGTGGCACAGTAGTTAACTGCCAGTACTGCAGCCACAACATTGTAAGTTTGATCCTAAGGGCTCCAAGCTTCACTCAGCCTTCCATCCTTCTGAAGGTCGGTAAAATGAGTACCCAGCTTGTTGGGGGCAATTAGCTAACATGTTGTAAACCCCTTAGCGAGTGCTTTGGTACTGATAAGCAGTATAGAAATAGAAGTGCTCTTGCTATTTCTATTAAAGAGATAACTGAAGGTGTTATCAGTTTCTTTTAAGTTTTCTTTTAACTTGTAGGTGTCAACTGGCCTCCCTGGATATGCCTCAAAGTGGCAAGAACTCTGGGCAAATACAGAAGAAAATGTTCTTGTGACAACATACTCTAGTGTTCACCTTGACAATTTTCTATTTGCCCACGCTACTCTAGAGGCACATTATTCTTCAAGCCATTTCATATACTCAAAAAAAAAACGAGTTTGAATTTTTATATGAATTAACCTTGTTCCATAAAAATGTTTGCATGCAGACTTGTGGGTACACTGGAACTGAGAGTACTCTGCTGTGATTCCTGTTGTCTCAGTAAATCCAAAGTGTACATCTGTGATTGCAGGAATTATAACAGAATGAACATGTATCCCAACAGTGTGCACCGTGACCAGACATTTATTAGTAACATCTATGTGCTCTATATTTGCATATGTCCTGTTTTGAATAGTTCATAAAGGGATGTTCTCTAGCTTGTTGCTCTTCCTAAACTACCCCCAGACAGGTTTAGAGTACTATGGGATTGTTGCTATTGTGGAGGCGAAGAGGAAGGGAGGGGGGGGAGGGAAGTTGGTTAGTTTCTAGCCAGTAGAGATCACCTCCCATCCCACATAGAGGTAAAACACACACATCATTTTATCACTATTTTGTTTCTCATCTATAAAGTGCAGCAAAGATGAAAGGAAGTCCCTGGTGACAAGTTTCCTCCCGCCCTCCCATTCTTCGTCCATTTTCATTTAACAGCCCATAGAAGCAGCCCCCACAGGGCTTTGCAGAGAACCCTATTAAAATAAAGGACTTCCAGTAAAAACATACCATAGAATTGCATCGGAGGATCGAGAAGATACCTAGAGAGGATGCCTATCTAGGCATTTTCCAGCTCAGCTCTATGGTATACATCCCCTATTTTGTGCCCAACAGATATCTGAAACCACAGATATTGGTTCTGAGGATATGGGGGTCCGATTGTACAATGCAAGGTTCTTTTTGTCCTGCATATTAAGAAACAACATCATCAACAAAATCAAACTGTTTGAAAAGAAATGCATTGGCAGAGGTTCCAAGAGTGAAAAGTGCTTGGCCTTCCTAATCTGTTTTCTATAATTTTGTTTAACAATGATCCCAGCATCTTTCAGACTTCATCACTAGAAGCACTGAGCACAAATAAGCTTGAAATCCATGGTAACTCCTCTAGCAAACTGGCCCCAAAACAGGCATTCTTAAAAGTAAAATTATACTTATTCTTTCCTTTATAAACTAGACATTGGTACTGCTGAAACACCAAGGCATTTAAAGTGGGATCTAAATTAATCTTGATTAATCCTTGTTATCATGATTGAATAATGTCTGGATTTGAATGTCTGACATGAGGCTCTCAATTATCCTCCTCTTCTGGCAATCAAAAGTGTGAAAATAAACCTTGGACTTAAAAAGAAACACTTGGGTTTTTTAAAAAAATATCTTTTATAGATAGATTCAATATAATAATTGGTATAGATTTGTTTGAAAAAAGTTTTTTTCTTCTTCATAGCAGAATAAATATACAGCATGTCAGGATTTAAGATGTGCTATTTTATGTTAAAATATTCACTGCTACATGTCAGGATTGTGAAGTTAGGAAGTAAAACAAGAAGGCAGTGAGCCAAATAGGTACAAAGGGATTTTTCCCTATTAGCCTCCTTTTTTACTGCCATGGCTTAACAGATGAATTTTTAAAACCACCACTACAAGAGCCAAATACTGGGCCCCACTGAAGCCTTCATTTGTCCTAATTAGCAGCTGATATCAGTGGTACAGGTAATTTTTTTTTTAAAAAAGTGCTATATTTCTCTTCATGGCAAATGAATGTGGCTTGATTTTAGCCACAAACCAGATCATTTACTTTAAAAGTATTTTCTTTAATGAGTGTGCTGCTACAAGGTCAGATTGTTAGATTGTTCAATGACACTGCTCATGTTTCTTTAACTTTAACTGTGTTGTATTGAAATGTTAAAACATGAGAGGAGAGGTTAAGCTTCAAACTAAGGAGATTATCAGACACGTCAAAAGTGGTGTTACAGCAATGTCAGGAGATCGCAAAAGGGCTCCCTTATCAGATGACGTTGTCCCCCCTCGTTTTGCATCCATTCTGCTCCTGTTCTGCCAGTGCTGTTTTTTATTGATGGGACAAACCATCAAAAGATCCCCCCATTCTGTTTCTGTCAGAGATGTTCCTGCATGTGACAAGGCACCCCGTCATGCTGGCGAGATCCGAGAATCAATGGAAGGTCTCTCCCAGAACACTTCCAAGTGAGAGTGGGACATCCAGGTAAGTGACACACTTTTTATGACCCTCCCCAGGTTACTTGTTAATTTTAAAGTGGGCTTTTGTGCTTTCTCTCACTTTTTTGGTTATTTTTCTTTTCATTTCCCCACGCTCGCATCTTCTCAAAAGAATCTGTGGGATTTTGATCCAGGAAGTGAAGTGAAGGGAGCTCCATTAGAGCTCCTTTCACTCCTGGGCTGCCCTGTCAACATGAGACAAGTTAAGTGCAGTGGGGAGGGTGATTGTGGTGGGACTGGGACAGGACAGGGGTGGGAGTGGAGATTGTGGGACAGGAACACTTTTTTCATTCCTGTCTGAAAATCACCTAAGAATCTGAGGAAAAACATATTGATGTCTATGAATGCCCTCACAGATTTTTTATTAAACTACTACTACTACTACTACTACTACAGGACACATAAAGTGAAATGAGGACATGAAACTAACAACTAGCACCACCACATACAGAAGCTTACTGGACTGTGACTTGTATCTCACTTTGTGCTAGCATCATCCAGTGCATATGAGGGCAGCAGGTTAGCATACTGGTCAAAAGAGCAGGCTGCATGGAATATACAACACTGTCTGTCCACATCTTCCCATAGCTCTGTGCCTCTCAGCATTTTCTGTTCCATTCCATCTAATCATAGAATCATAGAGTTGGAAGTGACCAAAAGGGCCATTTAGTCCAGCATCCTGCCCTGCAAGAATACCCAATCAAAGCATTCCTGACAGATGGCCATCCAGCCTCTGTTTAAAAACCTCCAAAGAAGGAGATTCCACCACACTCTGAAGCAGCATGTTGCACTGTTGAACAGGTCTTACTGTCAGGAAGTTCTTCCTCACAATCTTTAAGTGGAATCTCTTTTCCTGTAGTTTTAACCCACTGCTCCATGTCCTAATCTCTGGAGCAGCAGAAAACAAACTTGCTCCATCCTCAGTATGATATCCCTTCAAATATTTAAACATGGCTATCATGTCCCTTGTTAACCTTCTCTTCACCAGGCTAAACATACTCAGCTCCCTAAGCTGTTCCTCATAGGGCATGGCTTCCAAACCCTTTACCATTTTGGTTGCCCTCTTATGGACACATTTCAGCTTCTCAATGCCCTCTTGAATTGTGGTGTCCATAACTGGACACAGTATTCCAGGTGAGGTCTGACCAAAGCAGAATATAGTAGCAATATTACTTCTATCAATCTAGACAGTATACTCCTATTGATGCAGCCTAGAATTGCCTTCACTTTTTTATCTGCCACATCATACTGCTGACTCATGTTCAGCTTGTGGTCCACTAAGACTCCTAGAACCCTTTCACGTGTACTGCCATCAAGCCAGGTGTTACCCATCCTATATTTGTGCATTCATTTTTACTGCCCAAGTGTAATATGCTACATTTCTCATTGTTGAAATTCATTTTCCTGGTTTTGACCTAGCTTTCTGATATGTTAAGGTCATTTTGAATTCTGACCCTGTCCTCTGGGGTATGCACTACCCCTCCTGATTTGGTATCATCTGTAGATTTGATAATCATGTCCTCTATTTCATCATCCAAGTCCTTGATAAAGATCTTGAATAGCACTGGGCCCAGGACAGAACCTTGTGGCACCCTGCTATTCATTTCTCTCCAGGATGAAAAGGAGCCATTGGTGAGCACCCTTTGGGTTCCGTTGATCAACCAAGTACAAATCCACCTAACATTGCATTGTCTAGGCCACATATTGCATTGTCTAGGCCACATGTTACTAACTCTTCTCCAAGAATATAAATTGTCAAAGGCCTTACTGAAATCAAGATACACTATACTCATAGCATTCACCCCATCTACCAAGTTTGTAAACCTATCAAAAAAGAGAGAGAGAGAGAGAGAAGATTAGTCTGGTATGACTTGTTTTTGAGAAATCCATGTTGACTTTTAGTGATCATGTCATCCCTTTTAAGTAGTTACAGACTGTCTGTTTAATGATCTGCTCTAGAATCTTTCCCAGTTTTGATATCAGGTTGACTGGGCAATAATTATTTGGGTCTTCTTCTTTTCCCTTTTTAAAGACAGGAATGGTAGAGCCCATCCCTGGTTACAAACAATGGCTGGTTATGAACAATATCTACTGTGTCTGTGAAGAAGCTTTCCACATCTCCCTTTACTGTTTATTTCTGCCTAAGAGTTTAGGTCTCAACAGATATTGGGTCCATATTCCTGGGGCGGGGGGAAAGGGTGAGTAATCACTCGATCACTTGCTTTTGAAATCAGATCAAGAATGATAAAGATCAAAGATATCCCCAGAGGTGCAGACTCTAAACTGTGGAAGCCTCAGCAGATATAGAATGCAACAGAATATATCGGTGCTTAAATAGGGGTGTAAGTGAGCTGAGACAAAGCCTAGGAATAGCAGATACATTGATAGTCTCAGTCTTCCCCAGAATACTCAGTCCTCAGTATTCCTGTGTGGCAGGGGGTTGGACTGGATGGCCTTTGTGGTCTCTTCCAACTCTACAATTCTATGATTCTATGATTCCCCAAGCAATGCTTACTGTGACCCATTCTGATCCATACATCCTTATGGATCTTACTGACATTGGAACCAAGGTGTTGACATTAATTGATTAATTGCATTAATTGACATTGATTACATTAATTACATTTTACAAAAGCTTTATGCAGAATTTGATGTACCAGTTTACCCAATGAAATTAAATTTATTTTATGTGGGTTTATGTGGGAATGAGATGGGGGAAATCATTTTTGTTTGCTACCTTGTGTTCTGACCCCTTTACCATCTTCATTACTAACTTTGATAGAGTTTTTCACTATTAGCAGCAGCTGTGTGAAAAGCTGAGTGGCAGCAGCATAGCCTGCAACTGTCCTGATTTGATAGGCACATCCTGCCATGGCAGAGACAGTTCTGTTTAATCTTCTGTCACACCATTTTTCAGCTGCTTTTAAAATGTCCCAGTTTCTCTCTTCTTCTCCAACTTTCTCCATTTCTCTTCAGCTTACTTCAATTGCTGCAAACTAAGTTCAAAGTATAACAGTAGTTTGCACTCCATTAACTCTGCAGAGAGGAGAAGAAAGGAGAGAAGAGGGCAGAATTTTGCCTCTACCAGTAGACACAGGCAAAAGCAAACTACTGCATTCTTTCTTGGCCTGTTGTTCTTTCTCATTAATAACTTTTGACATCTTGACCACATTCTGATGTTGCTTGCCCACACGTGTTCTGGTTTTCCTTTATGAAATGCTGGTAGGAAGAGCAAGCAGATGACACCTGTGGTGGATTTCAGCTCCCTTCCTGTGAAGTCCTGTGAAGTTTATTGCTGATGATGAACTATTTCATTTTGATCACCAATCATCTATTTGATGGTGAGACCTTGGTTGCTGCATAGCTTTCTTCTTTTTAGCTTGTTGGCCTCAGCTTTTTATCATTGTTCCTCCTTTGTCACCCATTGGCTATTTTATGCAGTTGCCTGTCAGTTGTTAATAAGCTGTTTCTTCTCCCCCCCCTTACTTTTTTCTATTCCATCCTGCCTATTCACCCTTGCAATTCCATGGATTTCCTGCCTTTTGTTTTGGGCAGGATGCTGGCTATAGCTTGAACTCCAAAGGTGGTGGGGTGTGGGATATTGTACCTGGGTTCTCCTCAGTCACCATACTTCAGTTTTGCTTACACCTATTCAGGTATAGCCTTTTGTTTGCTCATTGTTGGGGCTCACTCCAGCTCCCCACTGGCATATCCTGACTGTGGATCTGGCCTGTGTTTCCCCCCATTACCCTGACACCACAGCCACCATCTTACTCCCAGTATAGAGGAAGCCAACCACATCATGTGACTAAAGGCCTCCTGCATGTGACCAGTCTTGGTCATATGCTGTGGTACCCCCTCCAGAACCCGGAAGGGTAAGGGTGACTGGCAGCTGGAGCAATAGGCTGGCCTGCTGGGACAGGCTCCTGCTGACACATGGACCCCACTCTGTTTTTTCCTGGTAGCAGCAGACTAAAGCAGGTATTATTTTATAATGCTGTATCAGGCTTGCCCCTGTCTTGCCCCCGTCTGAGTCTTGTTTCTGCCCCTGGGGATGTAAGGGCTACCTGGGGGCAGAAGGGGGCAAATGTCCTATGTCGTAGGGACTGAAGGACTCTCAGACAGGGGCAAGCCATGGTAAATGGCCCATGTAGATAAGGCCTTGGTCACGTTGTGCAGCAGTTATCTTCACATCAAACTCCGATGCTTATTATATAAATAGGAAAGGGGGTTGAATAATTGTGATTGGTGGTGGTGGTGGTGGCTCTTCAAGTAGTGTGTAAGGGATGTAAATATTTGCTTATTTTGACTTTACTCTACCCCTGTATAGAAATACTTTTTTTCCCCTTTTGGTGCAGACAGCTTGCTTTCTGCCCAGGAAATGTCATTTTGGACACAAAATAAATTCTCTCCTATGAAGAAAACAAGTTTCTTACACAAAAATACTATTTATTTATTTATTTATTTTCATCTATATCCTTCTTTTCTCCCAATAATGGGACTCAAGGCAGCTTATAATATACTTAAAGCAATACAGATTAAAAGCTATACAAAAAAACCTCAATAAAATAGAAATACTGTATATAAATTATTTTAAAAGACAAGTAAACAATTTATGAAGATTAAAACTTAAAAAAATCATTAGAATACTATATACAAACCATAAAACAGCACAGCACACCATTAAAAGCCCATTCAACTGAGTTTGTAAAAGTCTGATGGCCTGAGAATGTTTTCACTTGCCAGCAAATATAAAACAAGGGTGTAACTATCTTGGCCTGCCTAGGGAGGGAATTCCAAAGCCTGGGAGCAGCCACCAAGAAGGTCCTCTCCCTTGTTCCCATCAAATGAGCCTGAGAAAGTGGTAGGACTGAGATAAGGGCCTCTCCAGAAGATCTTAGAACTCTAAGGGGCTCATATTTATGTACAAAGACTCTCAGGGCAGGTTTCATTTTTTTCTCAGTGGGGTGCCCCAAAGTGTTGGACACTCTTTTTTTCATCAAGTAAGGAATATTTATCACAACCTTAGGCTCTTTTGGAGTTGTTGGGAACTTGAGCTGACACTTAGTAGTTACTGGGCTTCAACCCATTCTTTTGTGATTGGAGTGTTGGGATGGGATTTAGCTCACCTTCTCTATTAACTATAAGCTCTTGCTTTGCCTCTTTGAGGTTGGCTGACACATGGTTTCCCATGAGGCAGGCTCAAGCATATGTACTCATTAAGGTGTAATATTGGCCCATCATGCTGGCATGCTAAGAAACTGACAGTAAGAGGCAGTAAGTGGCGGCAAGCTCACACACTTCCACTGGAAATACAGAGGGGAAAAATAAAAATCATAGTGAAAAGCATGCCACAATTGTAGGGGACTTGGTTAGTTATGAAGCATTATATCTTGCTCTGAATTTCAATGTGGTTCTATCATATATAACTTTTTAAATATATTCCTTGTTCTTTCTGTGTAAGAGAGGTTAATATGCTCAGTGACAGGAATAAGGAAATGTATAGCCCTCCAGAGGTTGCTGAATTAAAGATCCCATCATCCCTCACCATTGGCTATCTGGATAAGGCTGATGGGAGTTGCAAGTTGACAACAGAGATTATGAGACATGGCAAATATGGCATAACACCAACAGGATACCGCGAAAGGGCTCCCCTATCATACAGTCTCATCCTCCTCATGTTCTGCTGCTGTGAAAAAGGTGTTCTTTTTTATTAGTGGGCAAATTAATATCCCATGGCAATTTTTTCATGGTATTGATCGTGTGTGAAACCATGCCCCATTCTGCTGGTGTGCTTACAACATCAATGGGCAGTCCCTGCCAAAACAGTTTCAGGTGAGAACATGAAAACTAGGTATGGGATGCTCTTCTTGTGAACCTCCCTGTTTTGCTGGCAAGTTTTTAAGTGTGTTTCAGTGCTTGTGTGTTTGTTCTTTGTTAATTTAGGTGTTTTTAGGCTTTTAAGCGCACTCCATCTTCTTACAAGAACTGCCGAAGTCTCACCCATGTGAAAATGCTGAAGTAAACAGTGCTAGTGGTTGTGTTGCAATAATTCTGGGGTGGTTCTTTCTCATGATTATGGCAACATGTGATAAGAATTGTTATTATGCCAGGATACTTACACATGAAAATATAGTGGTGGGGAATGTTTTTAATGCTTGTCTGATAATCTCCAGCATATAGAGATCAACACATTCTCCACTCCTGCTCTGTAGTACTGAAAGAGTGAGTTGCTAAGGTTAGCCAGAAGAAAATTTGTCAGAAAGCACCTCTGCCATAAAAGATATCTATTTCCATCCTCAGCACATCAATAAAAGTTTCAATTTCATCCATTTGCTTTGCTTAAACATTATTCTGTTATAATATCATACTGACTGCTTTGGAAATTTGACAAATGACATACTGAGAACAAGATTAAAATACTTTCATTTGCTATTCTTTTCTTGATAATTAATCCTAAATAGCCTCAAGTCCTGCATCTGCAATTTGCTTTGTATTGCTCTTTGAATGTTGTGATGATTGATGTCTTGGGCAGAAAGTCTGAACTCTGAATATCATAAGGTCACCTTATTGTTGACCAGAGTGGGATGTGTATGTGAGCATCTGTTGTTAGACTATTTTAAAACTCAGCACACCAAGGGCATTGATCCATAACTCAAATTCCATATTTTCCCAGATTTGGCATAAAATGAAAGAGTTTACAGAGTTTACTGGAATTATCACAAGTGAACACAAAGTAATGCACACTTTAAATCCCATTGAAATGTATATGCTCTTTGTCCAATGGCTGTTTGTCCATTGTTGCTGTTACTGTTGTTGTTACTTGTTGTCAAGCTGACTTCAAGTTATGGTGACCCTATGAATAAGAGACTCCCATCATCAACTGCTCAGCTCAGGGCTTGCATACTTCCGGCTGTGGCTTCCTTGATTAAATCAGTCCCTCTAAAGTGCAGTCTCCCTCTTTTCCTACTGCTGCCACTGTACCAAGCATTATAATCTTATTCAATGAATCACATTGCTTCATTATATGTCCAAAGCACAACAGCCTCAGTCTAGTCATTTTTGCTTATTCTTGCTTGGAATAAGAGAGTTATTACTAATAATAGAGTCCTCCTTCTTCACTCTCAGTCCCAGAGGTATGTGGGTCACCACTGTGAACACTGAGCCTTTGGCCTGATTCAGTAGAATTCTACTTACATTCTCAGTTGTATTAATTTGATCTTATGTTCTTGTAGGCATTGACAGTCATTAGAGGAAACCATGTTCAAGACCCAATTAACCTTAGTAATAAGCAGGGCTGGTTTAAGGGATTTTGGGGGGCCCTGCAATGCTTTATTTTGGGGGGCCCATATGTTTATCTCAGGTCAATGTAACCTAACCTATTCACAGTACAGGATGTTCAGATTAAAGTAGGACCCCCATATCCATGGATTCATTAGCCATGGGACACAAAACAGCACACCTACCATAGAGTCTTCCTAGAAAATGTGTCTTCCCTAGCCCTTTTCTAAGCCCTCCAATACACCTCTATGGTATTTTAAACCAGAAGTCCCATTATATTCAATGACGTTCACTATGACCCACAGTTTTCAGAATCCATGCCCGCACAGAACCAACTCCCAGTGGATAAGGGGGGCCTACTGTATTACATAATCTGCCACCAATAATTTAGTTTAAAAACTATATTATAAGCACTAACATAATATTTTTTGTTAATTAGCAGTTAACGTAATGGTGTAGATTTCCTCAAAAAAAAAAAGAAAAGAAAAGAAAAGAAAAGAAAGTGTGGACTGCAATTTAAACATGAGTTAGAAGTGTGATGCAGCAGCAAAAAATGCCAATGCGAATCTAGGCTGCATTAATAGGAGTATAGTGCCTAGATCAAGGGAAGTAATATTGCCACTGTAGGCTGCTCTGGTCAGACCTCACCTGGAATACTGTTTCCAGTTCTGGGCACAACAATTCAAGAAAGATACTGAGAAGGATGGTGGGAGGTCTGGAAGCCATTATGACCTATGAGGAGCAGCTTAGGGAGCTGGGTATGCTTAGCCTGGAAAAGAGAAGGTTGAGAGGTGACATGATAGCCATGTTTAAATATTTGAAGGGATATCATACTGAGGATGGAGCAGGCTTGTTTTCTGCTGCTCCAGAGACTAGGACACAGAGCAATGGGTTCAAACTACAGGAAATGAGATTCCACCTGAATATTAGGAAAAACCTCCTGACAGGAAGAACTGTTTGGAAGTGGAATACACTGGCTTGGAGTGTGGTGGAGTCTTCTTCTTTGGAGGTTTTAAAGCAGAGGCTGGATGGCCATCTGTCGTGAGGGCTTTGTTGGTGTGTTCCTGCAGGACAGAAGCTGATCGGATGGGATGGCTGTTGGGGTTCCTTCCAGCCCTATCATTCTAGGCTGCATTCAGAGCCTGGGAAAGTTACTCTTGGATTACACCTCCCAGAATCCCCCTGCCAACACCCTTCTCAAGGTCTGGTTGCATTGTTCCTTTTCCAGCATTCTCTAGCCCAGTGGTTCTTAATCTGGGGTCCACAATGTCGTCAAAGGGGGTCCACAAGGCTTGAAGGCTGGTTGGCCCACCTCCTCCCTGCAGTGGAGTAGCCACGTGACAGGAACCAAGGCAAAGGCTGGCTAGATTGGCCTTTAGGTTGCTATTCAATCCACTCCAGCCACAAACTTTCAGGAAGAAGCAAGAATGCCTCTGAGGGAAAGTTTAATGGATGGTGTAATTGTATTGTTGTTGTTGTTAGCTATTATTATTAGTATTATTGTTAATATTATTAGGGTTTTAAATCTTGAGTTACGTCTTGGGACAACAAAAGATATTTAAAAGGGGCCCCTGGTAAAGAAAAGATTAAGAACCACTGCTGTACCCAAAGGCTCTCACATAACAATAATGGGAAGCTGGTGTGTTTTAGTGACAGCAATAAAACCATTGTTCCCAGTAATATTGCTCCATTTTTTATTTATGTTCTTTATTTTCTTCTGTTAAAAGAGCTAGAGTGTTGTAGAATTTCATCATTGCACTATGACTGTGAAGACCAGGGTTTGAAGCCTTACTCAGTCATGAATACCCACTGGGTGACCTTGGGTAAGTCATACTCTCTCAGCCTCAATGGCAGCCAAAGGCACACCCCCTTTGAATAAACCTTGCCTAGAAAACCCCATGGCATGTTTGCCTTAGTCAGAAATGACTTGAAGGCTCATAGGCAAACACACACAAATTCCTTTTGCAGGTTCAACTCAGTTGGCAGCAAGGGGAGGAAGCTGAAGAAGACCAAGGGGGAAAGGGAGGGGTAGAGGAACCAAGATAGGTTAAAAGCAGCTGGAAAGATGGATGGGGGGATCTATGTGGATGGAAGGAAAGGGAAGAATGAAAGGAAAGAAGGAAGGAAGGAAGGAAAGAAGGAAGGAAGGAGAGAGAGAGAGAGAGAAAGTCAGAAAGAAAAAAAAAGAAAGAAGGAAGGACGGGAGGGTGGAAGGGAGGGAAGGAGAGAGAGATGGGGGGATAAAAAGTGAGAAAGAAGGGAGAGAGGAAGAATGAAAGAAAGAAAGAAACCCTTTCTGAAGAGAGAGGAAAGAGATGCCTCTCCCCCTCACACACACTCACCCTCTCCGACACACACCTGGCTTGCCTTTTCACAATGATTCTGGCAGGAGGGGGCGAGTGAGCAGCGAACTCCCTCCAGAATCAGCCACACAAAGAAAGCTCCGTCTTTCTCTTTTGCTTTCTATTTGGGAGACACTGTTTTTTTTAAGCCAGCAGGAGATTTTTGCAGGAGGACAGTTAGTTCAGGTGGGGCCCCCTGGCTGGGTGCCCCCCCCAAATGCTGATTTGGCAGACTGGTTAAGCCGGCCCTGGTAATAAGGCATTCAGACTAGGCACTTGATTTATTCATTTCTCCTAACTACATCATGTTTTTCTTCTGAGGAGCTCAGGCTGGTCTACTTTAGAGTTATCCATCCTCATTGCCACAACAAGTATTTGAGGTAGGTTAAGTTGAAAGAGAGAGGGAGGGAGTTGCTCAAGATCATTTTGTACATTCTGCTTCCTCAATGAACAGATGTGCAATTTATTTAAAAAGCACACACACTTTGTCTTATGTTGTACCATTCAAAGAAACTGCCTGGCACCTTGTGTTATTAGAGGTCCTTTCTATTCTGGTACTCTGCTGAGCTGTGTGTGCCTTCAAGTAGCCTGCTGACTTACAGTAACCCCATGAATTTCATAGGGTTGTCTCAAACAAGGAATATGCAGAGGTGGTTTTGCCAGTTCCTACTTGCATGCTGAGGTGAGATGGCTCCCCCTCCTGTTGCCCTACCTCCCCACCCTAATAATGACAACAGGCACCAAATATGCAGAAAGATGTATTGCTACAAGTAAGGTAAAGTAGATACATATAAAATAGAATTGGCAATAAATGGCCACAACTTGTCTTGGTGATAGTTGCCTGGTTGGCACTTGAGCATGGGTAGGAACCCGGTATCAATCAACCTGCCTGTTGGTTGATGACGTATTGGTAAGCCCACCTGCTAACCAGTCACATGACAGGGTTACGTGATCCAAACCCAGAATGGGGGGACCCCACCTCTTTCCTCCCTTTAGGGTCTCCGTGGCCATGAACTTGAACTTGACCTAGGGATGACCTTTGCCCAGTACCGGAGACCCCAAACCCCAAGTTTGGGTCACAACCCCCCATGCTCACTGCCAACCCCCAGAAAGTTGTGACAAAAGGTGACAACACAGTACATGAAACATACATGATGAAGCAGCTAACCACTCCTAGCTAATACAAAAGAAAACCTAACTAAGGGAGGGTGGGTGGGTGGGTCTTCAGCTCTCAAGAGCCAACTGCTCAGGTCCGGCAAGGGGCCGGGAATTTATTCCCGGCTGCCGGACCTGAGAGGAAACTGCAAGCAGCAGTCTTCTCCCTCTCAACCAATCAGAGGCTCCGCAAACCCTGAACCTGTGATTGGCTGAGGCAGCTACTTGCCAGCCAATTGGGGAAGAGCAGCCTCTTTCCCATTGCTTGGCTTACGATCCTCTCTCCGGCCAACACAAACCGGCCAGAGAGAGGCTGCCCAGCAAGATGGCGGTGCCCAGCGCCCCGCCACGAGATGGGCAACATCAGGGGCTCCCCCATCAGCAATTCTTGCCCACTGGGACCAGGGACTTGCTGGGACTTGCTTTCTTTCTGAAAGCAAGAACTAGGAAAACCAGCCTAAAGCACCCTAGTATTAATTGGCATTTCTCCATCCAAGTACTAACCAGTGCTGACCCTGCTTACCTTCCAAAAGCAGACAGCGCTACCTCCTAGTAAATGATCTGCATTGATTAAGGTGTAAAAATGTGGAATCATAGAAGTTCTTGAATATATTTATACATAGTAGAATCAATTTTGTCAATGTTTATTTGTCTGTCTTTCTGTCTATCTCTGTGTCATCTACATCTATGTAGATGTTTCCATGGATCCCTGAAAGGAGGTGATCTATGTAACCTTTTACATTACTGTTTTCAGAGTTTGGACACAACATATCATTTCCAGGGGTTACAAGGGTGTAACAATGTTGCCTTTGCAAATCATGTAATTGTGATGGTTGGCTGGATGAGCGGATGGGAGTAGTGTGTTCCAGGAGCCAATCCTATGTTAGGAAATTTAAACGGGAGGGGCTTCTGGATGTTTTAAGTATGCAAGACAGTTGGAGAGAGTCAGTTAAGCTCTGAGTGAAGGGAGCTGATGACAGGAGGCTGGAGCAGAAGGCTCCACGTGTGTTATGTTGGATGAGATAAAATGATGTGCAGAGGTTACTAAATGACAATATAGAGGAGTGAGTGGACAAAGAGCAATGAGGCTGGGAAATAAAAATGACGTTATAAAGAGCACTGGTTAAAACAAAAGATTCTACCCAGAAGTATGTTTATTCTCTTTCATTAACTTGTCCTGTGTTGTCAATACAGACTCTGGCTCATTCCTACATAATAAAGATAATTAAAGGCAAGCTACCATAACACACTATCTACACATTTAGGTTAAAGGTATATCCCTGGTTCAGAAAAAGGAACTAAGGGAACCTTTTAGAAATCTAGGTGAGAGGAACAGAGGGGAAAGTGGCAGCCAGGCTGAGCCCTGAGACAAAGTTGGGTTGTCGCTTGGAGGTTTGCTCTCAGCCTCCTTGGTGTGACATGTGGGTGGGATTCAAAAGGCCCCTGTGTCACAAAAGTGGTGGCAGCAGTAGGATGTGAAAGTACTTTTTCCTGTGTGATGAGTAAAATTTCCTTTTCCTCATGACTTTGGCTGAATCCTGTTGGTGAGTCCCAACTAAAATCATCCCAAATATAAAATCAACTGTTGGGGGAGGAAAAAACCTGTGTGCACATACCGTAGGTTTATCCAACTGATTCAGTGGTTGTACTTTAGTTGGAACTCATAATAGGATTTTGGCTTTCTTGTTTAGTTAAAAATGGTTTCTGTGTATATTTTGAGGGCCATTCCTATGCCATGTTCTTCCTATAAAGACATATTTTTCCCAATAAAGGGCATAAAATACCCCCCCCCAATAACAAGCAGTTCAGCAAGTTATTAGCATTCTTTTTATTTTTAGGCTTGGTAGGGGGGACAATGTTAAAGTTTACACATTACTTTCTGGGCTTTTCATCAAGTTACATATTGAATCACTTTTCAAAAGTAATTTTCCAAGGTCTGGATGCTTTTGAAAGTTAACCATGCATCAGATTGAATGATTAATTGAACTAATAGCCATGATATTGGCTTTTATTTCAGGTTTGAGGTGTGCACCCTGAGAAGCCAATGTTTTTGTCTAAATCTAAGGCCTGTGTTATTAGTGGTGACTTAAAATGTCTTAAACAGAGTGGTCATTTGATCAACAAAAGTTGGTTCCCATCATATGAATGTAAGCATTTGAATAAATGTTCTGTTGTTTTCATTGTTTGGTGTGCATTCTAGTTCATGTCAGGATTTCTAGCAATGAAAGAAGATATATGAGAGTGTCTGGATTTGTAGGTGGGTTTAATAACTAGAATGTTGTTAAAAATAGGACTGGGAGGTTGGCAAAATGGGACAGTGAGGTTCCAGGTTTTGTTGTTTGCTGAAAGATTCTGTGGCATTTAGATAGTCTAGGCAAGTGGCCTTGGGTCTGGGTTTTAACAGGACACTTTGCTATGAGCTTTATCCTAGTCCATGTGAGAACATTGATCATAACAGTGTATGCTCCATGGACAAAAGAACAGATTACAGGCGATGTGCATGCACTATAGCATGTTGAAGATTTTGATTTAGTAAGCTTTGTGGACTCAGCTTTAGGCTTTTTCCACTGAAGATTATTTTACAACGCAGGAGAAAGAGCACAGTTGTAGAGGATTTTATGGGTTGTTTGAAGACTACTTCAGAGTGTTCTCTCTCTCTCTCTCTCTCTCTCTCTCTCTCTCTCTCTCTCTCTCTCTCTCTTATTAGAGTGATAATGCATTCCTTTTCCAGTAGGTGGCAGCTACAGAGCCTATTGAGCATTTGTGCTACCATTAAACCACAGTAGTGGTATAAGCAGCAGCGTTCTATAACCCTTCAATTAAGTAAACCACAATATTATGGAAAGCTAAACACATGGTCATCCCTTATATTGAAAGATATTTTTTTAAAAAAAGTTGTGTTGGTTTTCTCTCAAATTTAAATGAGTTTGGGAATTGGCAATGTGTCAAGCTTTGTCCAGCCATTAGTCTTAAAAAGGTGTGCTGAAATTATAATTATGTTGTAGGCCTTTAATTATCTGTCTTCAGTATAATCATGTTTCAAGCAATTCCTGAATCCTTCATTCCTCTCTCTTTCAATATAGCCCTGTAATCTCTAATCACACGTTTGCTTACTTGTGTGTTTTTTTAAAATACTTCATTTGTCTTATCCCATTCATTTTAATATTTGACACAAGTACATATATATTTTCAAAATGGCATTTAGTAAAGCACCAATGTCTGTTTCAGCAATCTGCTTACTTGTTCCCATCATTAAGTTTTGTGGCTTTGTTTCAAAAAAAGTACAGAATAAGTGGTCCATTATGGTAAATGCTGACAAATGCAAAACTGACTTTTTCATTCCTGAGGCCACTTTTTTTTTTTTTTTGGTCATTTTTGATGTTTTGCTGGTTGTTGTTGTTGCTGTGTGCTTTCGAGTCTTTTCCAACTTGTGGTGACTCTAAGGCAAATCTATTATGGGGTTTTCTTGGCAAGGTTTGCCAAGGGGGGCTGCCATTGCCTTCCTCTGAGGATGAGAGCGTATGACTTGCCCAAGGTCACCCCGTTGTCTCCAGACTCATAGGAGATTTTCAGACAGGCAAAAATCGCTCTTTGCCGCGCGAGCAGCCTCCCGAAACTGCTGCGCGGCAAGGGTCTTCTTCGGACGACGCTGTGCCTCTGGCGAAACCGTCCGTGTCACTTCCGTGAAGCTTGGGACGGCTCCGCGTCATATTTCAAGCACGGAGGCTGCCCGTGCTTGAAATATGACGCGGAGCCGTCCCAAGCTTCATGGAAGTGACACGGACGGTTTCGCCAGAGGCACAGCGTCGTCCGAAGAAGACCCTTGCCGCGCAGCAGTTTCAGGAGGCTGCTCGCGCGGCAAAGAGCGATTTTTGCCTGTCTGAAAATCTCCATAGTCCAATGTTCAAATCACTACACTGTGCTGGCTCTCCTTCTCTTCTCAGTACATTATAAATTAATGCATCAAACATTCATTTGAATTTCATGCTAAAGGGGTTGGAGTGTAACTTCTGTTACATAAGGTCAAAGCTTTTTAAATTAATAGTAACTTAATTGTTTTCAGAACAAATGCTAGACAGATAGTTGTCAGTTTCACAGGGGCTGGATTCTCTTCCTTCCTGCCTTCCTTTAAAAAAATGCAACTAAAATGCTATAATCCACAATGTCCCACCCCTAACCAAAAATTTTTCTTCCTATATTGACATCAAGAGGACCTTTAGTTCATCGGTAGACCACTTGCTTTCTATTCAACAGTGTTCTAGTTCATTCTCTCCAACTAGGTCTATCATGTCTGAGGAAACTTTACCACTTAGTGAAGATGCAGTACTAGAATAGGTGGGCCAATTGTGTAAGGCGCCTTCCTGTGTAACTCAGATGCTTCTTAAGCTGTATGTAGGTAAAAAGCATATTGTAGAATATACTATGAAGATTAAGTGTGACACGTGATTTTGAATATGATGCAGTGCTTAGTTGACCTCCATCAAGTCTAGCTTTTCAGGTGAAGGACCATGGTGTACCCTTTGCATTTAAAAGAGCTCAGTTTGAAGCCCTGATATCTTGAAGTAAGGTGAGAATTATTTCTTCTCAAACTTTGAAAACCACTCCCAGTTAGAATGGACAAAATAACCCAACAACCTCAGGTTCTTTCCATTTCATGAATAAAGAAATATGCAAATTATGGTAAGCTTTTATTTATAAAGCATACTTTGTTGTCATTAGTGTGGTGACTAAAGGGTAACTCATTACATTTCTCATTACTTTTCCATTATTTTTTCCTCTGGGACCACACCTTTAGAATATTTTTAAAATGTCATAAAGCTTTTATTCCTATCCAAATGCTTTAAAATATCTAAACTTTCTCTTTAAAAGGAACTAGAAACTAAGGCTCACTTATTGCATCACCAGTGAAATAGAACTTCATTATAACATTTTTACCTTCCCCCCACCCCAGTAAATAATTACAAGTGATGGCTTTGCTTGTAACTCATTACTGTCATGCTGTGCCTGCATATAAAGAATATGGACCATGTGGTCTCCATATGTTGAACATCACTTCCCACTTCTCCTACATGTACATTTTGTTGTAATAATTGTGGCTGATGGAAGTTGCAATCCATTGTCATCTGGATGGCTGCACATTCTTCACTCTTGATATAAACTATAAATGATGATGGTATCACTAATACCTACACCCTTGTCAGCATCCAATTTTGTGTCTTTTAGTTTGTATGATTCCATTATTTCCAATTACATTGGAACCTATCTGGGAGCTCTGAAGTCATAGTAGCAATGTATCCAGAGAGATCTCCTGGCTTCCCTGCCTAGAGCCTTTGTGATATATGGGCAGTTTGCTCATACAATCTGGTTACTGTTATGTTCCATTGCTTAACAGGGCAATTGGCAGACAAGAAATTTAGAGAGGCATTGATCACACAACAGTTCAATTGTGTAAAACAGAATCACTGTGGAATAAATTTCCCTGGTGCAATAATTGTCTCAGATCAACTGTACATACATTTTTACATCATAAATTCATGATTCTGAGTAAAATTTGAAAATGCAAGCAATGTATTTTGGGTGAGTAAAGTTAAGTAACTTGTTTTTTTATAAGTGTACCAACTGGGGAGCTTCCAAATGAGCTACTTAAAAATGCAATCAACCAAATCTTATCACATACAAAACTGGCAAAATGTATTCTGAGAAGATTCAGACACCCTTGGAGTAAGTTGGATTTCTTCCTTAATATTCGTTTTCTTCATCATTCCAGGAAATGCAAATGAAATGGTTTTAATCACAAAATTATGCCACTTCAGATTAACAAAACACAAGTGGTTGATGATTTTGTTTTGTTTTGGAAGGCTGCTGTCTACACACACCCACACACACACACCAAACTTCTTTTGGTGAAGTCACTAAGCATAATCAAACTAAAACATTGAATCACTTAATCTTTATTCCAAATATTTTTATCAGAATAATACACATCCTGAGGAAAGTCATTGGGCTCGCATCTTCTGTAGACCATGGTTACAATTCCTTGCAAAAGTAATTAGACTTGAGTGGCATAAGAAGAATACAAAGTAGTGAGCCTCCTTTTAAACAACATTATATTAACTAAGTTTTGATAACTTTATAAGCAACAAAAACAGAGCCGCGGGCCAATAAAATGGAAGATGAAAACATGGTAAAGCCAATCTTTTAGAAAATAGGGGGTGGAAAAAGGAATAGCTGTACAAATGAAGAGAGTATAATGAATGCTTTAAAAGATGTTCATATATTCTATTCCAAATGAAATGTGCTCTTTTGAAAGCCAAACACCCAACTTTCTAGTCCTGTTATTTATTTTTTACTTTAGTGACCAATATTTAGTCCTCCCAAAGTTGCCCAACTTACTTCAGGTCCAGCAAGGATGGCCAGTGGAAATGGCTGATGGGAATTGCAGTTCAGCAACATTTTGAGGGCTGCTTGTTCTCCATCTCTGATTTATTACATTTAGATGGCAATTCCATATCTATTTACCTTGTGGTATACCCCACTAAACACAGTGGATAGAATTCAAAGACATAGCTGTGTTAATTTTGGATATCAGTAAGCAAGGGGATCTTGTAGTACCTTTGAGACTGATGGGTTATCTAAATGGCAAAAATACTCCTCACAGAATGTGAGGAGAATACAATCTGTCTCAATGGGATTCCACATTATTTTGACATATTGGGAAGGCGGGAGGCAAAAACTGCCATATACTGCATGCGGAAAGCCTTTGCAGCTTTCCCTGAATTTTTTTTTAAAACAATGGGGGAAATGCACATTCCTGCTCATTGGGATAAGTGATTCATTTTGATTCACTTTCCCTATATGAGCGGAACTTGAAAGCTGATCGGTCAGCCATGTGGGGGGATGGAGCTTGCTAACAAGGCAAGCGCCTGGAGCTGCCATGTTAGATTTTTGCCTTAGTGAGTGAGTACTAAGGCGATAAAATGGGGGGAGGGTAGGTGTTTTTAATTAAAGTGAAAGGTTGCTCTTTCACACCTTGGATATGCTTTTTTTTAAAAAATACTGTGTGGCAGTGGCAAATTGAAGTAAGTAAAAATACACTCAATTCACTCATGGCTGCCATCTTGATTTGCAGGCATGCCCGTTTGCACAGCAAAAACGGGTAGCTTTGCCTGCCTGCAATCTGCCAAATCCCCTGTTAAGACAAGTAGTAGTTGCTGAGAATTGACATTACTATGGAGCAATCCACATTTTTTGCCTCGTATAGGCAACCCCAGACTGAGAGAAAGAAATTGTAGCATAAACTTTCATAGACTTGGTCTTCTTCCTCAGATGCATGGAGTGAACTGGTGCCTAGGAACAAACCTTATAAGCAGGCTGTTGAATAGCCATAGAAATGTAAAATAAATGCAAAGCTAGTGGGTGTGGTAATGAGGTGACAAGTTCAGTTTAACAATGGTTGTTGAAGGACAAAGGCACATAAGATGTTGCCTAAGGCCAGGGTGGGTGGATGAGGACATAAATGATGGAGGGATTTTTGAAATGTAGTGTGATGCTGGTTGGGAACCAGAAAGGAGATGTGATAAACTTTCCAGGAACACCCTCATGAGACTAGGGTGATAACTACTGTTATTATATGTGTAATGTGCCAAGTAATAGCATTTCTGTGGCTACTCGACATAGTAAAACTCCTCCTAAGAAGAACAGTGCAGCAGTGAGAGTCTTCACATTTTGTGGAGTTTCTCAAATTATCATTCTGCCCAGCAATACATTTGGTTTTTCACTGTAAATAATGTCTTTTTTATAACTCCAGGGACAATGTGTTTCACTTAGAAAGCACTGCTTCCTGTGGAGGAAATATATTTTTTTGCACATGAAAGTGTGTGTGGGTGTGTAAGTGTAAGTGTAAAAACCACATGCATTTCTGCACTGTATACTTCCTTGGAAGACTTTGCAAATTGTGAAAACCTTTCAAGAACTACAGCTAGAAGAAAACTGTGGAATTTATTTGTCCTTGAATGTCAGAATGTAAAAATTTGTGTTTTTCTATATGGGTGTTAAAGATGGATTGCTTCTCAGAAAAAAGGAGACAGCAATTACTAGTCAAGTATTCCCTAAGTAAAGATGTGAAGAATGGAATATGTTAACCCAACCTGTACATGAAGAGTGACAGAAGGACGAGGAGAGACCATTCTGTGTGTGGAGGTTTTCTGTGTGATCTGGAACTCTGAAAAAGCTGTTAAATATATGAAGTCTGACATGTAAATATCTGAAATTTAAATTTCAAACTTGTGATGGTATCTGGTTTGTAGATTTTGATGAATTGTTACCAGATGCTGAACCAAAAGAAGGGGGAGGGGAGGAAATTAATAGCTATATTTACAAAATACTAAATTGTTTACCCAATTGCACATCATTATCTGATTGTCTTTGTCTTGACTATTATTGATTTCTTGTATCAATAAAGTTAATCTGTTTATTGACTGGAACAAATCTAGGATGTCCCCATTCATTGATCAAAATGTAGCGGCAGCATTTGAGCAGCATTTATAGATGTCTGTATCAGGACATTTATTGATACTCATAGGTGTTCTAAAGTAATTTCTAATTACTATACTAATTTAGTATAGAAGTACCTTTGTACTCCTAGGAGATCAGAATCTGGGGATAAGGAAAGGAAAGAAATGACAAGACAAATTGAAGATGGGATTTAAATAGCCACAACTTTGAATAATTACAGCCTCATAAGATTTTGGCAAAGTGTGGGTCATGGACTTAGTCATCAGCCATGCTGTTTAGTAGCCAATGTTTCTCTCAACTTGTCTGATATGAGATCCATCATGGGGTGTTGGCTCAGGATCCCACTGCATTGTATTTTTCTCTTCTGGCTATGAATATGTTATTCCTCATGTTCAGCAGTTGCTTGAAGGCCCTATCCCAATGTCCTTCATGATATTTCTCCCACCCCTTGGGGAGTAGATAACTTCTGGCTCCAAAAAAAGTGGATCCTGTCAAATGTCAACAAAACTTATACCATAAAGTTGTAAGAGGATAAATCATGCATCAGCACTGAGAAAACAAACAGGCAATTTGCCATAAGGGAGGCAAAACAGCATGAGGTCCAATCCATCCCCAAATGTATTAACAAGCAGTGAATGAATGTCCATGACAAAAACATAGAGAGCCCAAAGGGGGGATGAGAGGGGAAGCCAAATTGCAGAATGAAGACAGGGGAGAGTGGCATAGCAACTTAACCAGTGGTAACAGAGTGGATTGAAAACTGGGGTTCTCAGCATGCCATGCAACCATGAAGAGAGCCATTGTGTGCTTGTTTGTTTGAATGTGTGTGTGTGGTATGTGAAGACGAAGTATGAAAGACTTTAAAACTGGAGGGAATATATCATAAAATCCAATCCATTCTATAAACATTGCCATAGCAAAACTAATATAATACTAATTTTTTTGTTTGCCTTTGTTTGTGTTACAGGAAACTGTTGTCATTTTCCATATGGATTGGAGGGAATATACACAATCCAGGACTTCAGAAATGTTTTGACTAGACTTGCTCCTCTGGTGAGAGGTTTATGAGGTCTCATTAGGTGGAAACTTTCATTCTTCTTATTTTTTATCTTGCAAACTTGCAAAACACATTTTCAGTCAAAAGAATTGATTAATAGTCTTTCAAAAAGACCTCAGATTGTCTCAGAGCCCTCATGCTGGGGTGGGATGTACACTGTTCTGAAGGGGGCTCTGAGCTGCAATTCATATTACCATAGGGAAAAAATGAGCATAAAGTGTAGGTTATGCCTGAGGATATTTATAGAAACATACAGTGAACATATATAACACCTTTGTTGAAACAGCTTCATTGGCTACTGGTTCATTTCAGGCACGATTCAAGGTGCTAGTTATGATGTATAAAACTTTACAGAAGTTACTATCTGAAAGATTGTATATGCCTATGTGAGCTGCTCAGTTTTTAAGATTGTTGGAGAAGGGCCTTCTCTTATTCCTACCATAACACCATTTATACTTGGGTGTTATCTAGCTGGTGAAAAAACATCCTCTCGGAATGTGAGGGGAATACCTTTTGTCCAGATGAACTCCCACAGGGATTCACCATATTCGAAAGGAGGGGGGCCAAAAACTCCAAGTACTTCACAATAACAGCCTTCACTGTTTCTCATGAAGTTTTATATATAATGTGTGTATGTGTGTGTAAATGTACATTCCAGCCTGTTAGTACAGCCAATTCGAATTGGGGCACATCCCAGAAGTAAAAATGTGATTAGTCAGATGTGTGTGTGGGCAGGCTTGCCAGTGACAAAGTGGCTGGATGCACTATTGTTGATTTTCACAGAAGTGATCATGAACTATTTTCGAGTGGCAGAGCAAAAAATAATAATAAAATAAATAAATAAATAATACAAAAAATTAAGCAGATCACTCTTCCATGTCTCTGATTTAAGAGGGGGGAGGGAAATGGAGGGAGATTTGGGGAAATAATAAACACATAATTCACTCATGGCCACCATCGTTACTCGTTGGCATGCTCCATATGAATTTCAAACATGGATAGCTTCCCATGCCAGTGGTCTTGAGAATGCATCATGGAGAGAAATGAACATGGCTGTGATGGTGAGTTAATGTGCTATTTTCCACAATTAATTCTCCTGTCTAGCTGAGCCCTTGATGAGGGCACAGGAGCAAGCTTTCCCAGTTGTTGGTCCTAGGTTGTGGTGTTCTCTCCTAGAGGTGCCTAGGCTGGCCCATTTCTGCTCTCCTTCCACCAGCAGGGAAAGACCTTGCATCAGAATGGGCATTTGATAACTTTTTGATTATGCACAAGGGTCTTTTCAAGGGTGCATGTGTTTGATGAATTTATTGAGCAGGGCAGTGTTTTGACTCATCCATCCCCCCTCCAGCTGGTGGAATTTAGAATACCCTAAAGGCACCACATCTCATCTGATCTTGGAAGCTAAGCAGGGTCAGCTCTGGTTATTACTTCAAAGGGACATTTCCAATGAATTCCAGGTGCTGTAGGCTATATTTCAGAGGAAGGAATAGGCAAAACCACCTCTGACAATTCCTTGCCTTAGGAAACCCAGTGAAATTCATGAGGCTGCCATAAGGTGACAGGCAACTTGAAGGTGTGCACACACATTGAACTGTACCAATTCTTAACCACAAACACAAGACACATTTTAGGTGGGGGGATTTATAGATTTTTTTTTCTTCCATGGGAAAGATTCAGATTCTTGAATAAAAATGCTAGAGATGTGGTAAAGTGCGGGTTACAATATTTGTCTTCCCAATAGCTTATAAACTCAGTTTATAAGCTCTCTTTATTTTTATTTTATTTTATTTAAAGGCCCTGTTCAGAAGATGTACCTACAGTAACCCCCCATCCAACCTCCCAAGCCATAGTTTCTCAGCTACAGCCCCTCAAACCCAGCCATTTCCTGATCAGTGGAGAGTGAGGGTAGTAGCAGATAAGGGTCCACCCATTTTCTGTAGCTGAATACAGATCAATGGCATCGTCTTGAACCCCCAAGGTCGTTGTGGATGTGTGTTGTTGGGTGTCTAGCAATAGGAAAATAGGGAGCCCTGGTGGCACAGCGGTTAAATGCTGGTACTACAGCCACAATTTTGTGAATTTGATCCAACAGGGCTCCAAGGGTGACTCAGCCTTCCTTTCATAGGTTGGTAAAATGAATACCCAGCTTGTTGGGGGCAATTAGCTAATACATTGTAAACTGCTTAGGGAGTGCTTTGGTGCTGATAAGCAGTGTAGAAATATAAATGCTATTGCTATTGCTGAGTGCTTGCCTGCTGCTCCCCCTGGCCTCCACTGACCAGGAAACAGCTGTTTTCAGAATGGCTGCCACTGATAAAAAGTGGGTGTGGGGAGGATTTTGGTCATTGCATGTCCCAACCTCTCCAAACAGTGAGTTATGGTGGTATAAGTCCAATATATGTCAACATAACTCGCCAACAGGATTCCAGCCATGATTTTTAGTTAAATGATCTCTCCTTGCCTCCACACCAGCTGAAGAGGTCTCCCAGAGCATCTTATAGATGACTCTTAAAAAGGCCATGTTAACCTCCTCATCACCCGCCCCCCACTTCCTCGGTTACGAGGAAGTGACAATCCTTGCAAAACTACCTCACAAGGTTGTTCTAAGTGCTGAGATAATGTATAGGAATCTTTGTACTTTGAAGCATGCTTTGGATGCTTAAGGTGTGTTATTGCTGCATAAAAGTCACTTATTAAATGATTAAATGGCTGCTTGTGGTTTCTCCATATGAAAGTACTTACTCTGCTTATGATTACCAATATCGGTTATAAAAACAATGTAAGTTATAAAACAACCTTGCTTATAAGAGCGATCACAATTGCTTTGGAAAGCTAAAAGTGCTTCTGAGGGCAATGATAGCAAACAAATGCCCATAAACGAGTTACAGCTGCTATTTATCCTCAATGCGAGAATTGTCATTTGAGGAAAGGATTCTTAAAGTATTAAACCACATGGCTTTCATTTTTCCATCAAAGTGGATCAGCCCCTTTAGAACTTTCTTTTTTAAAAAAAGCCATGAGTAAGGAACATATCCTCTAAATGGTACTGGAATTGCTGATGTTGTGATCCTGAAAACAAATTTGGAGAGCTAACCAGCAGCTACACTAATAAACTATCATAAAACAGACAAGTTGCAGAAAGAATGTCATGCTGTTATACCAACTTTCAGAAAAGATCATCCTTTTCACATATCTGTGAAATGTTTAGCTTACAATAAAGGCCTTATATTGCATTATATGTTAGTCTCCTGGGTAAGATTTGGTACAGAAATGTGTTTCTTTCCTGCTATTGTGATTGGAAGAGTATAATATTTTCATTTTTGCCATACGTGCAGCAATGACTTCTTGAAATTGTTCACCATCTGTCTCTTTAGATCAGCATCTCCTAAGTTGGTGCCCTAGAAACTATAACTCCCATTGTCTTGATTCATGACGACTGGGGATGATGGGATGTGAAGTCTAGCAATAGCTGGAGAGCATTAGGTTCAGAAAAGATCACCTTGGAATGTGGCTTTGGCCACACTACACAGAAACACACCAGGTCCCAAAAGGGTTTGAGGTTTACATAGCTTGAATATAATTCTTCACTCCAGGCTGTTCAGAAACACATTTTGGAAACTTAGGACAGCAAATGTGTCTACAGCATCTCCTAAAGGCTGTTTTTGGCAGCCTTTGAGCCTTCTAGACTCCTCAGATTATCCTTTTCTTAGCTCATAAAGAAAACTTCCAGGAGTTTCAATTGGCTTGCAGGCACACCTCCACTGTTTAGCATCAGCAAATATCCATTAAAAAACAAAACAGAAGTTGACTTTTGTTCGTTTTGTTTTGCTTTGCTTTTCTCTTCTCATGTTTGCTGATCTGTCTGGCCAATTTTCTGTGTGGACACAAAACTGGCCCCCAGGCCCATCACAACTGCCCAACCCTGGTCTAGGCTCTTGGTGAATCACTAACAGTAAAAACACAGAACAGTGGCCCTATTCATTGCTTAGCACACACAGGCAGCAACCAGTTGCAGTCTGTGATCTAAGCAGAGGGTTCACCTCATCCTAGACATATGTGGGGAAGAACTAGAGTAAGACCCTCTTATCCATGGGGGAAATGTTTCCAAGACATGTTCAGGTATCCCATGGATACCTGAAACTGCAGATAGTATTGAACCCTATATTTTTGGATCATGGTCGACTATTTAAACCCACTAAGTTTAAGCAGTCAACCATGGGCCAAAAAGATACAGGGTTCAGTACAAAGTTAAAGGGGGTCTGGAAACAATGTTACCCATGGCCAAGAGAGCCCCCCCCTTCACCTGCTGTCAATCCACTCCCAACTTTCCTCTTATTGCTTCCTTAGACACTTGTATAGATGCTTGAAGGTGGGAGGTAAACCTCTGGCCTAAGCACACCATAGAGTCATGCTGGAGGACCAAGAGATGCCCGCATACACCTCCAGGAACAGCGACTGTGCGTAAGTGAAACCAGAGAAAATGAACCTGCAGATAAAGTTGAAAATGTTTATTGCTTAGTCCAAAGATCATTGCAAAGAGAACCTGCAGATAAGGGGATTGTCATGATGGAGTTCCATCCTCCTGCTACAGGGTGGTGCAACTCCCATCATGTGCAAGAACTTTCCCGTTATCTGCAATCATCAGGAACAGGTAAACAAAGGATTAAGAGAAGTGGGAGGTGGAGCTCATCCCCTAGGATGACATCATCATGACATCATATCACCTGACTGAACTGGCCAATGAGATTTGGGCAATGGTGATTTGAACAGTTTATAGGCTTTTGTTCACAGCACATGGCTGGAGTCTGACCATGAGGTTATACGAAGAAATTCTCTGAGGATATATGGATCTAAAGGAGGTATGCTGGGCCTGGCTTACTGTTGAGTATGTGGCCTAGCAACTATGGACACCAGATTTACTCTTTGCAGACTTCCAGAATGTAAGTAGACTGTGTAAGGACAGTTTGTGGCATAAGCTATGCAGATCATCTTGAGTAAGGGAACAGGAACTCTGTCCTATTATGAGGTCTCAGCTGGGCTGTCTGAATGCTTTAATAGTGCTAGCAATAGAGAGGATGAGGCAGCAGTCTGAAGCAACAGATTCTGGAAGTCACAAAAGGGGAACAGGTTATTAGTTGCTTTCTTTGCTACAAGGGGGAGCTGAAAAGTTGTCAGCCCAACCAAGAAGGGAATGACCTAGAGCCATGAAACTTACATGCTATTCCAAATATGCACCCTGAAGTTTCATGCACTTGGCACATTGTTTCTCAAGTTTAACCCTTCAAAAAAAAAAATCTGATATCTGGTCACTGAAATACTGCTCTGCTGCTGCTATTACCTCTGAATCATTTGAAAAATTCCTTCCTTTCAAACTCTTTTAAAGGTTTGGAAACAGGAAATGGCACAAGATCTGGTGAGTAGGGTGGATGGTCTATGCCAGTGGTTCTCAACTTGTGGGTCCCCAGAGATTGTTGGACTACAGTTCCCAGGAGCCCTCTGAGGTCTCACCTTGACAGCCAGGTGGTCCTCCCAGTCATTAGTGAGGCTGTGAGTTCAATCCTACAGCCTTACTAATGACTGGGAGGACCACCTGGCTGTCAAGGTGAGACCTC
Organism: Gambelia wislizenii; assembly: GCA_030847615.1. Taxonomy (NCBI): domain Eukaryota; kingdom Metazoa; phylum Chordata; class Lepidosauria; order Squamata; family Crotaphytidae; genus Gambelia; species Gambelia wislizenii. The sequence goes on along the minus strand of JAUMIR010000003.1, from coordinate 222,556,778 downwards.
AGAGGGCTCCTGGGAACTGTAGTCCAACAACCTCTGAGGACCCACAGGTTGAGAATCACTGGTCTATGCACTCAAATCCCAAATTCTTCAAACCATCCATTGTCTTGCCAGCCCTGTGAACAGGTGCATTGTCTTGCAAAAAGAGAACATCTTTCCATAGCTTCTCCTGCTGTTTTTCCTTCAATGTCTCCTTAAATCAGCACAGTAAGTTAGAGCAGTATTCTGCACTAACTGTTTAGGCTTCTGAAGATAGTCACAAAAATACCTCCTTATCCCAAAAAACTGTGGCCATGACTTTTCCTGCTGACTTTCAAGTCTTGAATGTGTTTGGTTGTGGAGAACCTGAGTGCAACCACTACAAGGACTGTTGGTCACTGGATCATAGTGATGTAACCATCTTTCATCAACAGTGATGAGTCTTTCAAAAAGAAAAATCACTAAAATGCTCAAAATGCTGCAGAATCAACTTGGAGTTATCCACTCAATTTTGTTTCTGGTCAGCATTCAAACATTTTGGCACCCATTTAGCTGACAGCTCCTGCATAGCCAACTGCTCATAAATTATAAACCCAAAGCTTTCCTGGGATATCTTTAGTATCTCAGCAATTGTTTTAGCTGCAATTCACCCATCTACCGACATCAGGTCATGAACATGCTGAACAATTTCAGGAGTTGACACTGTTGAAGGCCTCCCAGACCTTGCTGCATCTTTGGTTTAAAAATCTCCATGCTGAAAGTTGGCACACCACTTCTTCACAGTTGAGTACGACAGGCACTTGTCACTCAGTGTTTGCATTATACACTCATGGATTTCCTTTGGAGTTTTCTTCTGCAGGACCAGGAACTTCATGACAGCCCAGAGTTCAGCACTTGAAAATTCTACACTTTTCATTGACATGGTTCAATAAAAGATCTGAGAAGATTCAGAAATTAGAAGAACAATCCTGAAAATTGATAGTTTACAATACAAAATAAAACTCTTTCAAGCTACAGTGACAAAATTAAGCTCAGATTTTGGGAAGTGGGTCAGGCCGAGAACTTTCCAGAACCCCCTTGTATTGTAAACATTTTATTACTTGGGATGGGTAGTAGTGCTCAAGAGATTTTCTTCTTTCTGTGTCAAAATAAGTTGGTTGTTTTGGGGTACTCTAGACCTTAATTTGGATTTGGGGTATTATTTGCTGCTCTACTTCAGGAAGCAAAATGCTTGGATTTTGGGGGAATGTGAGAGATCATAGTATATCTCACAAGTGGAATAATTTGTATTTGAAAGCAGAAGGTGAGCAGCAAACACTCACACCCACAAGCACATAGATAGTGTTTAAGCAGAAAAATAAAGGAGGCTTAATATTATTTGCAAAAAGAACCACAGATGAAATAAGTTTGCTTATGAATACTAAGGCTCATGGTGAGAGGATCTGTAAAATGCACTCTTCTAACACTGACAAGAGAGAAAAAACTAAGTACAAAATGGAGGAACAACAAACTCAGACTAAGGAGATTATCAGACAGGGATGAAAAAAGTGTTCCTGTCCCACAATCTCCACTCTTGCCCCTGTCCCATCCCTGTCATGCCACAATTACCTCCCCACTGCACTTACCTCCTCTCCCATCGTTCTGGCAGCCCAGGAGTGAGCAGAGCTCTAACAGAGCTCCCTTCACTTCCTGGATCGAAATCATGCGGATTCCCATGAGAAGATGCGAGCATGGGAAATTCAAAAATAAAGTAAAAAGAACATGAAAAAAATTACAGCAAGCACAAAAAAAGGTAGAAGTAACCCAGTGAGGGTCATAAAAATGTGTCACTTACCTGGATGTCCTGAAGTGTTCTGGCAGGGACCTCCTATTGATGCTGGGCTCTCGCCAGTATAATGGGGCATCTTTTTGCTCGCAGGAACATCTGTGACTGAAATGGAATGGGGGATCTGTTGATGGCTTATCCCATCAATAAAAAGCAGCACTGGCAGAAAGGCAGCAGAACAGGTGCATAATGACAGGAGAACGACATCGTCTGAAAAGGGAGCCCTTTTGCGATCTCTTGGCCAGGGCTGGTTTAACCAGTCTGCCAAATCAGCATTGGCGGGGGGGGGGGCAAGGTCAAGAGAGGGCCCCATACTAGCCTCCTTAATCTGCCGAAGGAGAAAGCCAGTAGGAACCCCCTCCTACCCTCCTCCTCCAAAAACCTCTGCTGGCTTTTTAAAAAACAAACAAACAAACAAACAAACAAACAAAAACAACATCTCACAAACCCAAAGAGAAAGAGAAAGAAACAACAGCCCTCCATGGCAGAAGCTGGAGGGAGAGGCACAGAGAAGGTGAGTGTGTGTGTATGTGTGTGTGTGTGAGAGAGAGAGAGAGACAGGGAATTTGAGTGTTGTCTCCCTCAGAAAGGATTTCTTTCTTTCTTTCTTTCTTTCTTTCTTTCTTTCTTTCTTTCTTTCTTTCCCTTCCCTTCCCTTCCCTTCCCTTCCCTTCCCTTCCCTTCCCTTCCCTTCCCTTCCCTTACAGTCTTGGTTCCTCTCCCCTCCCTTTCCCCCTTGGTCTTCTTCAGCTTCCTCCCCTTCCTGCCAACTGAGTTCAGCCTGCAAAAGGAATTTGTGTGTTTGCCCATGTGCCTTCAGGTCATTTCTGACTAAGGCAAACCTACCATGTGGTTTTCTAGGCAAGGTTTCTTCAAAGGGGGTGTGCCTTTGCCTTCCTTTGAGGCTGAGAGAGTGTGACTTGCCCAAGGTCACCCAGTGGGCATTCATGGCTAAGTAAGGATTCAAACCCTGGTCTCCACAGTCATAGGGCAATGCTGAAACTTCTAAATCAGTCTGGTTCTTTTAACAGAAGAATATAAAGAATATAAATAAAAATTGGGGTAATATTACTGGGAACAATGGTTTTATTGTTGTCACTAAAACACCAGTATCCCATTAGTGTTATGTGAGAGGCATTGGCCTAGAGCAGTGGTTCTTAACCTTTTCGTTAGCAGGGACCCCCTTTAAATATCTTTTGTTGCCCCAAGACTTAACTCAAGATTTAAAACCCTAATAATAATAGCTAACAACAATACAATTACACCATCCATTAACCTTTCACTCAGAGGCACTCTTGCTTCTTCCTGCAAGTTTGTGGCTGGAGTGGATTGAATGGCAATGTGCAGGACAAGCCAGCCAGCCTTTGCCTTGGTTCCTGTCACGTGGCTACTCCACTACAGGGAGGAGGTGGGCCAAGCAGCCTTCAAGCCTTTGTGGACTCCCTGTGGGGACACTGCAGACCCCAAGTTAAGAACCACTGGGCTAGAGAATTCTGGAAAAGAAACAATGCAACCAGACCTTGAGAAGGATGCTGGCAGGGGGATTCTGGGAGGTGTAATCTAAGAATAACTTTCCCAGGCTCTGAATGCAGCCTAGAATCATAGGGCTGGAAGGGACCCCAAAAGCCATCCCATCCGATCGGCTTCTGTCCTGCAGGAACACACAATCAAAGCATCCCTGACAGATGGCCATCTAACCTATGTTTAAAAAAACCCAAAGAAGGAGACCCAACCACACTCCAAGGCGGCAGTGTATTCCACTTCCAAACAGCTCTTTCTGTCAGGAGGTTCTTCCTAATATTCAGGTGGAATCTCTTTTCCTGTAGTTTGAACCCATGGCTCCGTGTCCTAGTCTCTGGAGCAGCAGAAAACAAGCCTGCTCCTTCCTCAATATGACATCCCTTCAAATATTTAAACATGGCTATCACATCACCTCTCAACCTTCTCTTCTCCAGGCTAAGCATACCCAGTTCCCTAAGCCGTTCCTCATAGGGCGTAATGGCTTCCAGACCTCCCGCCATCCTTCTCAGTATCTTTCTTGAATTGTTGTGCCCAGAACTGGAAACAGTATTCCAGGTGAGGTCTGACCAAAACAGAATGGAGTGATACTGTTACTTCCCTTGATCTAGACACTACTCCTATTAATGCAGCCTAGAATCGCATTGGCATTTTTTGCTGCTGCATCACACTACTAACTCATGTTCAGCTTGTAGTCCACTCTTTCTTTTCTTTGAGGAAATCTACACCATTACGTTAATTGCTAATAAACAAAAAATATTATATTATGTTAGTGCCTATAATATAGTTTTAAAACTAAATTATTGGTGGCAAATTATGTAATACAGTAGGCCCCTCTTATCCACTGGGAATTGGTTCAGGGGGGGCATGGATTCTGAAAACCATGAATAATAGTGAACACCATTGAAAATAATAGGACTTCTGGTTTAAAATACCATAGAGTTGCCTTGGAGGGCCTAGAAAACTACTAGGGAGGACATATTTTCTAGGAAGAATCTATGGTAGGTGTGCTGTTTTGTGTCCCACGGATAAAAAATCCATGGATATGGGGGTCCTACTGTAATCTGAACATCCTGTAAGGTGAATAGGTTAGGTTACATTGACTTGAGATAAACATATGGGCCCCCCAAAATAAAGCATTGCAGGGGGCCCCAAAATTCCTTAAACCGGCCCTGTTCTTGGCATTCATGTAACACCACTTTTAACACATCTAGTAATTAAATGCAGATTAGCTGACAGGAAGAATGGAGGTGTGACAAAGGCCAACAAGCAGGCAAGGGCATAATACATACCATGCCTAAATTTTTAAAGAGAATGCAAACTAGCAACTGCTGAGTATGGGTATACCTCAATTAATGAAGTGGGTATGTTCCTGGGCATTATTTCTTTAATGGAAAATTTGGTACCTCAGGTAAAATTAACATGGAAAGAAGAAGTACAGTTGTCCCTTCACATTCACTGGGGTTTGGTTCCAGGACCCCCCGTGAATACCCAAATCCATGAATACTCAAGTCCCATTATATGGAATGACATAGCAAAATGGTGTCCCTTATATAAGATGGCAAAATCAAGGTTTGCTATATGGCTTATTATTTTTTAAGAATATTTTCAAACTGTGAATACTTAAAACCGTGAATGCCAAATCCATGAATGTGGAGGGACAACTGTATAAAAGCAGTTCAGTTTCAGCACACTTTTAGCCAAAGCTAATAATGTGGACATGTGAAATGAAACCATACAGGACAAGTAAGCCTTGCATAAACATTCTGAAACTTCAAAATACAACTTTTGAAAGCTGCTTCCAATATGCATCCAAGGATGATTTTTTTTCCTTTCTTTCACCAGACTCCACTTTTTTGTCCTATTGAGACAGGTCAGTATTCTCAAGATGGTATCTCTTGCTTCAATTTCTGACTGGCTTTCTAATGCCTAATGTGGTTCATAGAAAACCACATCCACCAGCCCACATTGATGAGTGAAGGCTAGGGAGAAACAGCAGGACAAAGGAAGCACTGGTTAGAGGGCTATAGGACATTTCAGGGCTCATGAAGTCTGAGATGTACGTAGTCTTTTAATTTGGGACAAACTTTCTGATAGTGCAATAGGGATTAAAGAGTGAGCGAAGATGTACCGGTATATGAGACAATGGGAAGATGACTATGGAGACAATAAGGGAATGGATCTCTGGCAGGTGTTAAAAATGAAGGAAAGAAATGATTGCAGCCATTATGACAGGATTCCTAAATGTGGTTTATTGGTCATATCTGGCCCTGCCCCCTGCTCCTCCTCTTTAGGAAGAAGTTGAGTTTTGAACTTAGGGAAAGCTGAGATTTGTGTACCTCTCTGGCTTTTCTTCCAGAAGATTCAGGAAGGACTCATCCTGTGCTTTCTGCAAGCATGCTGATGACTGAAAAGGCCAATCTGAGATAAACATGTCCAGTTGCAAAAAGCACAACAGAAGGTCTCCTTGGATGATGATTCCAGGTTGTGATTTTTTTCTGCGTTATCTTAGGATGCTGCCAAACAAGACTGTTATCTCCTGGGTCAGCCTCAAGTGACCAAAGTCCTGAGCCGCCTGCATGCAGGGTTGGGTCTGCGGCTTCCAGTGCATCTTTACACCTGCCGTTTCGTCCCTCGCCTATCGCTACAGGGCTTTTTCAGAATTGGATTTATCCTTCAAGCCTGTGCAGTGGATTTTTCTGGTGGAGTGCAGCATGCACAGAACCAGCCAAACCCTTTAAACCAAAGGTTTATCTGCTGTGGCCTTGCAAGCATGGAAGGTAGCAATGAGGTCCTTGGGTCCTAGGTTTGATTAGTGTTTCCTTCTCTTAGATGGTTGACCTTACAAGGTTGAATGGGCACCATCTGCCCGGGTTTGGAATTAGAGTTTTCCTTCTCGTAGGATGGTTGCCATAGGATGACACACAAATTCGTAAAGTGTTTCCATATTTTCCATACAAATTCGTAAAGTGTTCCTTTCCATTGACTTGTGGACCACAGCTCCAACAACTCCTACTGATGATGCTGCGTAGGGGATTCTGGCACCTGTAGACCCCCTCCTCCAGGGAATAAAGCACACTGAGAATAACTTTTTTAAAAAAGTGGAACTGCGACTTTCAACCTCATCCGATAAACAAACACAGCCACACAGAACCATCCCATCACCTAACTGCAAAGGAACTACCAATTAGAAGGTGAATGGGTGATACATTCAATGATATGGAAACAAATAATGGTATTTTGTAAAAAGAAAAAGAGGAGGGGGAGAAGAAAAGATAAAATCTGTGAAGAGTGATCACTGTAAATGTTGACAACCAAAGTTAAGAGCCAGTGAAAGTAGACTTGCCAGATACCAATGAATCCGTCCCCTACACATCTCTTTCTCATACGTTTTCAGTATGTGGAAAATGGCACTCACTCAAGCTGCCTGTTCTGACAAGTTTAATTAAGGAGTACTCAGAGACTGAAAAGGGTTGGAGAGAGGAAGGAGAAGTGGTGATGATACAGAGAAACAGTCATCCACTTGTGGCTGAGCTGACCAGAATCAGAGAGATTGCTTTATGTTTATTCTATGCTCTGTGCCTGCATGTCCAGATAGTTATTTTCCTAGGGAGGTTGCAAATTGACTTTGCATCTGCCCCTGGGAAGTTCAACAACACAGCAATATGAAATCTGTGTGACAGTGGAAAAGCCAGACACCACCAATCCTTTGCATTCCCACTTTGGATCACACAGCTGCCACCTTCACAAAGGACAGAACACTGATAAAATGACACTTTCTCATAGTAAACTGCAACACTCAATAAGGAAAATATCAATTTGTTCCTTTTCTATCAGCCTAGAAGAACAGCTGGAGGAGGTACAGGCATGTGCTAAGTCCTGGGTAAGGGTTGAGCTAGCTATACATTCCTCAAGTTAACCTCATTGCATCCTCAGCACATGGGTTCTTCTCATCCTATTCCCACATAGTATGTGGAAATTACATACCTGACACGGCATTCTCACTTTGTGTGTTTGCTCCCTTTGTGACAATGGCAGCTACAGGTCAGGAGAAGTAGTTGGCAAATACAAGATATTTGAAGTCACATCAATAAGTGCAAAGAGAAGAACTCAGCATTTGGAACCCCTCTTCACCAATGCCTGCACATATTTCAACAGTGGTTTTGTTTATGTTTTTTTCTCTCTCCAGTTAAGACCAACAGAAGGGAATGTTTTCAGAAACGGCAAACCTATGATGGGAGGTTTAAAAATAGGGGGGTGGGAATGACTCACTCACACACTTTTGGCCTGGCCCCACTTTTTCTACTGATTCATCCTCCCCTACTCTGATTTTTATGCCTAGCTATGCTTTCCATAGCTTGGGGCATGTGTAGGACATGCACAGGATGACTGAGATATGCTTCAGACAGGTTTCTGTATTTGCTATACATGAGTGAAAACAACAGAACGATTTCACATAGTCTGTTTATTTCTCAAAACATTAACATCTCAACCTTCCTTTTTTAAAAAAAGAGTTCAAGGCAACTTACTAATAGAAATATATATATGTATAAGAAAACAGTAAGGTAGTAAATCTCATTGAAGTCAGTAGGCCTTAATTTTAATAAAAACACATAGGACTGCATTTTACATTATTAAAAGTAGCAGAATACCAACTGGTCTACATGAGGCCACCATAATACCTCATAGAGGTTGAGTAATGGTCAAATGATGTGTAGGTTCACTTTTGCAGTACCTCATTCACACCTAGTAAATGCAAGCTCACTGTAGACTAGGAAATTTTGAGAAGTATGAGCTTCTTCTCAAACTACTTGTACTCATAAACCTTGAATCAATGTGTAGATTAAAAGGCAGGTACCTAAGGAATTTTGCACTTCTCCTGATGTTACAATCTAGCCCTTGGTCAACAAACACACACTGTCAGTCAATCAGAATTTAGGCCTGGTCTGACACCTCCTAAGGAAGAGTTTTTCAATAAACTAACTGTACCAAGTGCAACATACACCGTTATAGTGGATTTGAAAGGTTCACACAGTTCACCTTCATGCTATTATTGTGGGGAAAATATTTCAGTGTTTTACATGTGGGTGGTGAGTGGCTGAAGGAGTGAGGGGCCCTTGTGAAGCTGGATGCAGATTGAGTGGCAGGAGTGGATTGTGAGGTGGAGAGGAAATTTGCATGTGTGTAGTGATTGACTGTGGGAGTGAGAAGAGGGAGGGGAGTGTTTCCTAACCAACCAACCAGCACACTGAGAAAGGAAACATACTATATATATATATACACACACACACAGAGAGAGAGAGAGGGGGGGATCAAACTTTTTCTTATTCAACCCCACCTGAATGGTTAGAATATTTCAGTCTTTTCATAGAGTATTGGACAAAATACCCCCTCCAGTTCCACGATCCATGAATAGATTTGAGAGTGATGAATACAAGTGTGACTCCTCTTTTAATATTGTTTAATTAGGTTTTCTCTCCACCCAATTCTTCTCTTTTAACTCACTGCTGCCTTCATCCACTAATATGGACAGATAACAGAATTCTGTTCACAGTGAGATGAGTCAAATTTTCTCAGCATAATGTTTTCTGAAACCCCTCCCCTCAAAACTGGAGAATTTCACTTTCCATGCCCAGAGTATTTGGTGACATGCCCACTCATTGTACCACCCATAAACAGTGAGGAGAATTTTACCCTAATCAAAGTATATTTTAAAATTTCTAGTTTAATAAGAAATATTTTTATATATGTACATTTTGAAGAGCCAACGTGAGAGCGTTGAAGTAATACAATGTAAATAACATTGTTACCAGTAACACATTACTTCTTCAGATAATGAATGTAGCAACCACATTCTTTTTCAAAGTAACACAACCATGGGTTATGTCAATATCCCTCCCCTGATAAAGTATATGGTTGTTATTGTTGTTTTTAAGATAAATGCAGAGAGAGAGAATGGAAATAATGTGTATTAATGTCTTGTATTAATACATGTTCATATCCAAAATGTATCAGTCATATATTAATACTTGTTCAATATTCGTTGGGGGTGTGAGAATATGGAGTCACAAAGGGGATTGGTATAGCTAAGAGGAAGCCATGCTTGCTAATGCTTTAGTTAGCATGGGATTAAAAATAAATAAATCTGAAATGGAGTTTGCTAGTGGTTGCAAACTTTGGACCTTATAATTTTTCACCTAAATACAGATATATTTTCAGTCATATTCTTCCAAGCTCAACAACAAGCTTGGAAGAATGTGCCTGAAAACATGAAGTGTGATTCTGAGAAAATGCAGGCTAAATCTTTGTGGTTTTGATGCAGGAAGAAACACCAATGCATCCACTATCATACCTAATGTTTTAATATAAATCCAAAAGAAAATTTACTTGAAGTTGAAATCTAATGTAGAATCTACATTAGTGCATACCTAAAGCAGTAAGATCTGCTGGCCATTGAATAATGGATGCTGAATACTCCAGTCTTGGAGTATGAATCTTTTAGCTAAAGAAAATGCATACATGATCAAACCACACTGATTATCAGAGAAGTTCTGAATCATGGGAATATAGTTTAAAAGTACATATGCAAATATCAAAGATTTTACTAGCGTAAAGGACTACAACTCTGGAGACCAGGGTTCAAATCCCTGTTCGACCATGAAAAACCAATTGGGTGACCTTGGGCAAATCAGACACTCTCAGCCCATCAGAAAACCCTGTGAGAGGTTCACCTTAGGGTTGGTATAAGTCAGAAATGACTTGAAGGTACACAACAACAACAACAATAACAAAACACATCTAGCCAAAAGAAGTGGCCTTTGCTCACACTCACATCATATGCCATAAGGCAGGATTATCTTTATTACGTTGGCAACACTCAGCTAAAGTGCCCAATGTATTTCTTTAAAAGGAAGAGGTGTCCAATATTCCTCAAGCATATTTTTTGTTGAACCAAATATTAATAATTTTCCCCATGTAACAAGTGACATTTATTCATTTCAAGGGAACAAAAATACTTGGAGAGCATTTGAAGTCTCCTCCCCATAAACTGTAAGCTATTTTCTATTGCTTTGGATGGATCCCCCCCCCCCCCGAAACATGGACAAAAGAATAATGAAAAGTAAACTTAATGATTGATTTTCTTTAAAATATATTCAGTAATAGTAGGAGCAGGTAACAATTTCTTCTAAAAAGTAACTTCCCAAGCTCTAGAAAATGCATTCAAGATGCATTACAAGTCCCTGGGACATTCCTCCAAGGTATATAAAATCAGATCTCACCCTTTAAGGTATGGGGCATGGGGTGGAACATCCTTGAAAGAGGAGATCCAACCTCAGATTTTACTGCCTTGCCACAAAGGAAAGGACAGGGATGAAAGAATTATAGAATCATAGAGTTGGAAGAGACCTCAAGGGCCATGAAGTCCAACCCCCTGCCATGCAGGAATACACAATCAAATCATTTCTGACAGATGACCATCCAGCCTCTGTTTAAAAACCTCCAAAGAAGGAGACTCCACAACACTACAAGGCAGTGTATCCACTTCTGAACAGCTCTTACTGTCAGGAAGTTCTTCCTAATGTTTAGGTGGAATCTCTTTTCCTGTAGTTTGAACCCATTGCTCTGTGTCCTAGTCTCCAGAGCAGCAGAAAACAAGTTTGCTCCATCCTCAATATGACTTCCCTTCAAATATTTAAACATGGCTATCATGTCACCTCTCAACCTTCTCTTCTCCACAGTAAACATGCCCAGTTCCCTAAGCCGCTCTTCATAGGGCATGGCCTCCAGACCTCCCACCATCCTGGTCACCCTCCTCTGAACACATTCAACTTGTCCATATCCTTCTGCAATTCTGGTGCCCAGAACTAGACACAGTATTTCAGGTGAGGTCTGACCAAAGCAGAATAGAGTGGCACTATTACTTCCTTTGATCTAGATACTATACTTCTATTAATGCAGCCTACAATTACATTGGCTTTTTTAGCTGCTGCATCACACTGCTGACTCATGTACAGCTTGTGGTCCACTAAGACTCCTAGATCCTTTTCGCATGTACTGCCCTCATGCCATGAGTCACCCATCCTATATCTATGCATTTCATTTTTACTGCCCAAGTGTAGTATCCTACATTTCTCCCTGTTGACATTCATTTTGGTAACATAGGCCCAGCTTTCTAATCTGTTGAGGTCATTTTGGATTCTGATCCTGTCCTCTGAGGTATTAGCTACTCCTCCTAATTTGGTGTCATCTGCAAACTTGATAAGCATACCCTCTATTTCTTCATCCAAGTCATTGATAAAGATGTTGAATAGTAGTGGACCCAGGACAGAACCCTGTGGCACCCCACTGGTCACTTCTTCCCAGGATAAAAAGGACCCATTGGTGACCACACTTTGGGTTTGGTCAGTCAACCAATTACAAATCCACCTGAGTTGCATTCTCTATCCCACAGGTTACTAATTTTTTGCAAGAATATCATGGGGGACCTTGCCAAAAGCCTTAGTGAGATCAAGATACTACATCCACTGCATTCCCCCCATGTATCAAGTTTGTAACTCTATCAAGAAAAAAAAAAAAGAGAGAGAGATGATTAGTCTGGTACAACTTGTTTTTGAGAAGGAGCATTTTATGTTTGTGAGGCAGTGTCATATATTGCATCCCCAGACTCAGTGACCAGCAGTTTCAGAGTTCAAAACAGAAAACTTTATTGTCACAATAATCAAAAGAGCAACCCCTACAGGTTTGTTGCTCAAAATGAAACATAAAAACCAGTATAATAAAAGCATTTTCCAATCTACAATATTTGGCAGGCTGTACAGTCATTGTCTATCCATCATCCCCACTCCCATTTTCCACAGAACTTGGGCTCAAACTCTTTCTCCGAGAGTTGAAACCCAGGCATAGTGCTTATCAAACTGTTCCTGACATTGAGCCCATACTCCCTTCTATAGTTAGCTTAAACACTTGTTGACAAGCACAGAAGAATGCAAACACAATTACCTACAAGATTAAACAGTAAAACTGAACTTGTCAGGAAAAGGTCATGTTCAGGACTGATCCTGATAGGCAGTGAGCATAATGGGGAAAAGATGAATAGCTCTCCTAATCTCCAGCCACCATTACACCCACAAACTGGCCAGAAATCTTTACCAACACTGGTCATTGGTGGGACGGAATTCAGTGGGATGGAATTTAGTTTTAATTTTTCTTTAAAAAGAACTGGGCAGGCAGTGAGGAAATAGTAAAAATGATATGCCCACCTATATTCAACCCTGCATGCATGCATTTTGATGTCAGAGCTGTCCAAGTTCAAGGACAGGACTGTGCAGTTAGAAATGAAAACTTTGAGAAATAATATGTTTCAAAAATCCATATTGAAGTCCAAATTGAAATGCAAATATTCATGTGCAAATCAAAGTGGAAATGGAAGACAACAGATTTATGAATGACGTAACATGGAAAGCGAATGATATATCCTTCCATAACTATACACCTTTTTTAAAAAAAGAAAAAAACAAACATTTTGGAGCTTTTAAATTGAATGACCTATCTTCATTTACTTGGAGGTTTGTTTTACAAATGGTTTTATGTAGGGGTAGGAAAGGAAGTTAATCTGTTGGGACCTGCTGATGCATAATACAGTTATCAAACCAATAAAACTAAGCTGCTTCTGTCACCCCCTTCCTTGCTCTTTCACATTTCTCCAAAACATTCTGAAGAAAATCAATAACATATCAAGAACACAGTGACACCTGGCAGTTTAATTTCAGAAGGTCTGCAGATCAATAGGTTTAGAAAAGCTTAGCATTTCTCTACAATTGAAGTGTAACTTGTGCTGAAAACTAGGTCTATAGAGTAGGGGTGGAAATGCATATTTGTAAATATAAAAGCTTAGTACAACTGATTACTTCTTTACTAAATAAAATAGACTACTTCTTTACTAAAGAAAATTATTAATATGTTCATCACTATTATTACCAGTAGCACTACCATTACTGTTACTGCTACTACTTATTCCATTTCTTGATCACATTTTGCTAAAAAACAAACAAACTTATAGTTCAAATATTATATGTATATTTAAAACAATCAAAACAAATGTAAGATGACACATAACCTAGATAAAAGTATAAGAATTGATATGTTCCCACAATGTTTTGCATGGCAGGGGGCGATTGGGGTGATCGGAGGAGACACTGAAGGTGAGAACCCAGCAGTGCCCAGAGACAAGGAGCGGCCACAGCAAGGAAGAGGAGGAGAGAGCCGCCAGCGTTTCATCCATCCTTCTGCCACCGGCAGTGGAGGCCTGCAATTCTGGCTGCAAAGGGATGGGAGGAGCTGCACTCCTCTTTCTTCTCCCAGCAGTTGGCCAGGTGACTCGTCCCATCCCTTTGCAGCCAAAATTGGAGGCCGCCGGCACTGCCAAGATGGATAAAAGGCTCTCTCATCCACTTCCTTGCCATGGCCTCCCTCCTCGGCATCTCTGGATACTGCCTTTTTAAAAACATTTTTTGGAAGTAAAAAAGGGCTTGGTGGCAAGCCTGCCCCCATGCATGTCTAACCAAAAAGACAGTCAGCTCTGCCCTCTCTGTGCAACTAATCATGTTACATGTTCCAATGAGCAGGAATTTCCGTAAAAAGTCTACGGAAAGCCGCAAAGGCTTTTCCCATGGAGTATTATGTGGGTTCCCCCCCCCCTCCTTTATAATACACTGATCTGCCATGGGATCCCATTGGGACAAAAGGCATTCCCCTCACATTCTGTGAGGGTTTTTTTCATCGTCTACACAACCCCAGAGAATTCCTTTAGATTATGGCCCACACCATGTTAGAAAAATCTTGCTCATAGTTCTGCAAAAAAAGTCCACCAAACCTTGGAGTCAGAAATATGGAAAATGTTAGAGGAAGAGAAATATAAAGCAACAAGAGGGAAGATTTAATAACAGACCATTGGCTGCATGGGTCAATCTACCATGGCATCCACATGATTCCATGGGACCTGTGTCAGGTAATTTTGTGTGATAAATTCAACTGTTTTATATCTGTACTGTTCACATACCTGCTTTTTAAGCATCCAGAAATGCCACTTCTCCACAAGGATATATATATGAATCTCTCGGTTATCATGTGAACACCTTCCAGAATTTTCTGGAAAGCAGAAGAATACTAATGGACTGAAAGTTATTGTTTCTATACTTGGTACCATATTGAAGTTCTAGCATTTAAATTCATGTCATGCAAGCAACCATCTGAATTCATCCATTGCCATTTCATGGTCTAGCACCATTGACAGCACTATTTCCTTAGTGCTTGTCAGGCTCATCCCTTAATTCTGGGCTTGAGAGTAGAATTCATGGAGGACCCTGACATGAGGCTGCCTCTGGTCTAGTTCCCTTGCTTAGGCCCCTGGAATTTTGGAGGTGGGCCAGCCCGCCTTGTTGGCCTGGGAAAGCTGCTCTTCACAGCGGCTCAAGGTCAATTCTCCAGGTGCAAGGAGGGCTGCTTCTCTCTCCCTCCCTACACACCATTTTCATGCAGTGGGGGTTTATCTGGAGGTTTGTGCTGGCTGTGTCCAGTCTCGGCTTTGTTTCATGTTCCTGACACATGTCTCCTTACCAATAAAGAATTCCTATTGAGTGAATGTGAGCGTGTGTTCTCGGTACATCACAGTAAGCCGAGACTGCTCTTTACTATCTAACCTTTTGAGGGGTCCTACATGCAATGTCGGATGACGCGGAGGCTGGGACCCAGATGGAGAAGGACCTGGCTGCAGATGGGGACCAGGAGGCCAGAGCACCAGGGTATGGTGCCGGCATGTCAGGGGATGCTGCAGGAGTGCCTGAAGAGGATGGGAGCCAGGCCTACCGGAGGGCTGGAAGGTTTACACATCCCTTCGACCTGGTGGATCAGGGGGCTAGGCAAGCCCTGGGGAGGGCTGGCCTGCCACTCTCCGACACCCCAGTGCGTGGAGCCAGAATGGCCACGGGAGCCAGCTGGCCCTGGCCAGACGACCGAAACTGGGAAGAACGCAGGTCCCGTTGGTGGGACAAGGGGCGCCGAGAGCCAGGGATGAGGTTTTCACTTGTAGAAGTAGGAACTGAGGTCCAGCAGTTAAAGTAGCAACTGGAGGTGGTGCAAATGAGCCTCCTGGAGATCCTTCAGAGACTACCTCAGCTGCCAGGGCCCCCAGGTGGGGTCCAGCCTCCCCAAGTTCAACCTGTGCCAGCCCCGGCACTCAAGGCTGGGGATCCTGCTGTGCCTGCCGGGGCCCCCGGCCTGCCGGCTCCTGGACCAGCACACCCTGGACCAGCACTCCCTGGGAGAGCTGGACAGGTTGAGCCGCGGGAAAGGCCCCGGGGTCTGAAGCACCAAGACCTAAAGGCAACTTTTGATGGAGATGCGGCGAAGCTGCCCTACTTCCTGACCCAGGTGATGGGGTCTATGTCCCAGTGGGATGATGAGTTCCAGACGGAGGCTGAGATGGTGCAGTATGTGTCAAACCAGTTGGAGGGGGAGGTGGCGCAGTGGCTGGTAGGGCTTTATGACATGGGGGCCCCAGAACTAGGGAACTTCCATGAGTTCATGGTGGCCTTGCAGGCTCAATTCGAAGATCCCCTGAGAGTGAGATGGGCCCGCATGGACCTCCAGCAACTGAAGCAAGGTCCAAAGTCCGTGGCTGAGTACGCCACTGAATTTCGCTGCCTGGCCAGCCAGGTCCCTGACTAGATGGAAGCCATCAAGGTACAGTTTTTCCAGGATGGGCTGAACGCCGACATCCTCGAATGGGCATTGTTCCAGGGGAACCCTGAAACCCTCCTGGGATGGGTACAGCTAGCTGGAGAAGTGGAGATGCTGAGGTGAAGCGTCAAGCTGGCTCAGCGCCAGCAGGGATCCAAGGGGAAGAAAACAGGGTCCACCAGGAAGAAAACAAAGGCGGCCCGTCCCGGTGGAACCACGTTGGGGGAATCGGAGAGGGAGTGAAGGATGCGGAAAGGATTGTGCTTACACTGCGGAAAAGGGGGCCACCGCATAGCCGAATGTCCAGAGAGGAGCCCGCGGGAACCACTGGTGGCCGAGAATTCCCAGAGGAGTGAGGGGGAGCCGATGGCCCCGAAGACCCCATCCAAGCCCAAACCCAAAGCGGCAGTACATGCCTTGGTACCTGGCCACGCAGCAGGGGAGTCTTCGGATGAACCAGATGACAGCGGGTCTTCCTTCTCTGATGCGGAGCTGGTGGGAAACAGCTCCAGCCTGCCCTATTGAGCGCCCAAGGGCGGGCTAACCCTGAAGGGTGCCCAAGTGCTGTGGTGAGTGGGGTGAAAGGCCCCTTCTTTATAAAAGCCAAGTTGGGGGCTGGCAAAGGGGGGGTTCCCCAAAAAGTAATGTTAACGGTTGACTGTGGATGTACCCAAGTACTAATTTACCCCTCCCTGGTCAGGAATTTGATATTGGGGAATCATCAGGAGGAGCTTCAATTTGTGATAGCCCCAGGATTAGTTCCCACTGCCGTGGTGGTGTTAAACTGGCTGAAGTTCCACAACCCCATCATAGACTGGGTGAAAGAAACAATGACTTTTGCAGATCCTGTGTATGTACAGGAGCATGGGGTGGGGGAAGCTTCCCAAATGGAGGTCCCCCTAGAGGCCAATGTGTGGAACTGCACAACCACTTTAGTCCAAGGGGAACTGAAGGGATTACCGGTGGAATATAAACAATGGCAATTTGTATTTGAGGAGAGGGAGTGCGACATTTTGCCACCCCACCGACCTTTTGACTGTGCCATTGAGATACTGTCTGAGACTGAGCTACCCAAACCAAGGATTTATTCCATGATGCCGGCTGAGATGGATGCCCTTCAGGAGTTCCTAGATAAAAACTTTGCTTGAGGCTTCATCAGGCCCTCAACTTTGCCTTTGGGGACCCCTGTTTTGTTCAGGCGTAAGACAGATGGGACCCTTCGTCTCTGCCAAGATTACAGGGGGTTAAACGTGATCAGCAATTCTAATCAGTACCCCCTCCCCTTGATGATGGACATACTGGTCCATTTGGCCAAGGGGAAGATATTTACCAAACTGGACATAAGGGAGGCTTACTACAGGGTACGGATCAAGGAAGGGGATGAATGGAAAACTATTTTCAATTGCCCCCTGGGGGCTCTTGAATTTCTAGTAATGCCTTTTGGATTAAGCGGAGCCCCAGGAATTTTTCAGAACTTAATGATGTACTAAGAGAATTTTTGTACAAGGGGGTCTTGGTGTATTTAGATGATGTACTGATTTATTCTGAGGACTACACGTCCCATGTGAGACTGGTGAAAAAGGTGCTTACTAAGTTGGGGGAGAACCATATGTATGCAAATATGTCAAAGTGTGAATTCCACCAGAGCCTCTTAGATTATTTGGGGTACCGCATCTCAAAAAGGGGATAAAAATGGACCTGGAAAAAGTAAAGGGGGTTCTGGCATGGGAAGCCCCTAAGACCAGGAAGGAGCTGCAGAGCTTCCTAGGGTTTGCTTACTTTTACCAGTCCTTCATCCCTGACTTTGCTACGGTAGCCCTTCCTCTAACTGACCTACTGAAAACTAAAGGAAGGGGTGGAAAAAACAAAAGGGAACAGGGAAGGCAGAGAAGCCTCCCCAAAAGATTATGTGGTCTGACAATTGCCAGCAGGCCTTTGATAAGCTGAAAAGACTTTTCACCTCTGAACCAAACCTTAAGCACCATGACCCCTCCCAACCTTTTGTCGTCCAAGTTGATGCTTCAGATGTAGCAATGGGAGGGGTGCTGTTGCAACGGGGGGAGGAGGGGGAGCATAGGCCTTGTGCGTACCTATCCAAGAAATTTAATGAGACTGAGCAAAATTGGCCTGTGTGGGAAAAGGAGGCGGGTGCAATCAAACTAGCCTTAGAGATGTGGCACCACCTGTTGGAGGGATCTTCCAAACCTTTTGAGGTTTGTATAGATCATAAGAATTTGGAAGCTTTGAAAACCCCAAGACGTTTGAACCCCAAACATGTTTGGTGGGCCAGTTTCTTTTACCGGTTCAATTTTACCCTGAAGTTTATCCCAGGAAAAAAGAATTTTCTAGCTGACGCTTTGTCCTGTCTTCCCCAACATGACAGCAAATGGAAGGAGGTGGTAGACACTGTCTTCTCCCCCTCCCACTTGGGGTTGGCTGTCTTGACGTGCAGCAAAGCCCAGCATCAAGAGGCCCCAGCCAGCCCCTCTTTGACATTGAGGTTAGACTCCAAGGCAATTGGCAATGCTGCCCCACCAGCGGGCAGCTCAGGTCCCGGTGGGACCTCACCTCCGTCTGCATTGCTGCCCTCCTCCTCCCCCTCTAGGGATGATGGGGGTGGGTGGCGCGCACAAATGGCGACAGCCCTCCCCAAGGACCCGTGGTTTTTGGCTCACCCAGGGGAGGTGACCCTCTGGGAAGGTCTGGCTTGGAAGGGGGAGTGCCTCTATTTCACAGAGACCATGTGGTCTGCAATTCTCAAGCAGTGTCATGATGTTAAGAGTGCTGGGCATTTTGGATATGTAAAAATCTTGCATTTGGCCCAGAGGCAGTTTTGGTGGCCGAAAATGAGAAGGGAGGTGGAGGAGTATGTCAAAGGGTGTTCCCCGTGTGCATTGGCCAAAAGAGGGGTGGGAAAGCCAAAAGGCTTGCTGCTGCCTTTGCCTACCCCGTCCAAGCCTTGGGAGGTCATCAGTATGGATTTTATAGTAGAGCTACCTGAGAGCAGGAAAAAGACGGTTATTTGGGTAGTGACTGACATGTTCTCAAAACAAGCACATTTTTTGCCATGCAAGAAACTCCCAACTGCCACCCAGCTGGCCAGGTTGTTCCTACAACACATTTAAAGGCTGCATGGAGTTCCTGCTAAAATAGTGTCTGACCGGGGGGCTCAGTTCACTTCCCAGTTTTGCAAAGCGTTCACAAAACTTCTGGGGATCGAGTTGGGGCTTTGCAGTTCCCATCATCCACAGAGTGACAGGCAGAGCGAACGTACGAATCAGATCCTGGAACAATATTTGAGATGCTATGCCAACTTCCAACAATCTGACTGGGTAGACCTCTTGCCTTTTGCAGAGGTCGCATATAACAACGCCACTCACCAAAGTACGGGGCTCTCCCCTTTTAAGGTGGTTTCTGGGCAAGACTTTAATCCCCTACCTTTGGGGGAAGGGGCTTCAAAGGACCTGGTCTCGGTGACTCAATGGAGTCAAAAGATTAAAGATGCTTGGCCGAACGTTGTCTCAGCTTTGAAATTTGCAAAAGTGTGCTACAAACACCATGCTGACCAAAACTGGGACCCTAACCCAGAGTACTCGGTGGGGGACTTGGTGTTTTTGTCCCTTAAGTTCCTTAAAAGCCCTCACCCAATGAAGAAGTTGAGACCCAAGTATATTGGTCCTTTCCCCATTGTTAGGGCGATTAACCCTGTGGCTTTTGAACTTTTGTTGCCTAAGCTATACCGTAATGTCCACCCTGTGTTTCATTCTAGCTTGCTCAAGCCAGCGTTTAGTGGGAACAAGGGAGAGGGCCTTTTCAGTGGCTGCTCCTAGACTTTGGAACACCCTCCCTAGAGAGGCCAGGATGACCCCGTTTCTGCTCTCCCCTTTTGGCAGCAAGTAAAAACATTTTTGTGCCATCAGGCATTTAAAATCTGATGGGGGCTGGGCTTGTACATGCTGTACAGTTTGGATTTTAAGATGTATATACAGTCATCCCTCCACATTCATGGGGATTAGGGGTATAAGACCCCTGCAAACAAACAAAAATAGGCCTCCCCCCACCCACCCACAACCCCCCACTCTTTCATAGTGGCGACGGGGCTTTTCAACGCCATTTTCTGCTTTGGGAAGCATGGGAGGGGATGGCAAGCCTCCTGCTTGCCCAGCCAGCCACTCCTCTGACCTTCTCAAAGCATGATGGAGCTGGCTGGGCAAGGGGGAGGCTTGCCAGCCACCCCCTGCGCTTCCCAAAGCCACAATGGGGCTGGTGAGCCCCATTGCGCCTTCGGGAAGGGTGGAGAGGTGGCTGGCTGGGTGAGAGGAAGGCTTGCCAGCCACCCCAAGCTTTCCAAAACCGTGATGGGGCTGGAGAACCCCATCGCGGCTTCAGGAAGGGCGGAGGGGTAGCTGTCTGGGTGAGGGGGAGGCTTGCCAGCCACCACCTCCTCCCAGCTTCCCAAAGCGGTGATGGAGCTTGAAAAGGCCCATTGTCACTTTGGGAAACATGGGGGTGGCTGAAAAGTGTCTTTCCCCCTAACTCTCCACTCTCCCGGGGCTTGGCTCTCCACCCCAAACGGAGCCAAGCCCCAGGAGAGCAGGGAGTTGAGTGCGGTTTGTTTGGGGAGCTTTCATTTAAATCGGCTCCCTTTCCTTGTGTGCATGGGAGAGAAGGTGATTTAAATGGGGTGCTTGCTGAGCAAATCGCAAATAATCGTAGCCACGAAAGTGAAAGCTGCAAATGTGGAGGGGCAACTTATATTTTTATTTTTTGTTTATTGTTTCTAAACTCACTGTTAGCCGTCTTGAGTCCCTATATTGGAAGAAAGGTGGGATATAAATAAATATAAAAACAACAATAATAATACCCACCACCACACAGTCTACCCCACTGGCAACATTTTCAGGCTTATGTGTACATACAGCTCTCCTGGTTCTTCCCACCATGTCCCTCTTGTTCACTCACTCCCCTCCCCTTCCTCTTCCTCTCTCCTTTCCTTCAGGGATACTCTCAAACTTGGCATGGTGAATCTTTGCCTCTCCACACACAACCTTGAGCAATTCTCTAAAGCTCTCCTCCACCTTCCCGTGGAACCAGTTGTCAGTTCTATTTGGCAGGATAGTAGGACATCACAACTCACGTAAGAAATAAATATAATCCAAGCACTTCATTCAGTTCAGGTTTTGTGGTGTCTGGGGGGAAAGGAGGAAAGGTTAATCCAGAGTTTCTGGCCCTTTTCTAACTCTCTCCTGTTCCTAATCATCTTTGAGAATCAGCAGCTTCAAAAGAACCAAGGGGAGTGCTGCCCAGGTGTGTGTATATGCTTTTTCCAGGCAAGGAAAGGAAACAGGGAAAGACATTTTTAATGCACATTTAATGCTAAACAAAGCTCCCCTCCCACAGTTTGCAGATCCCCATTTAAAAATTTATCAGGTGCTGTAGAATTTTCTATATCCTCCCTATTTTCTTCATCCTACTTGTAAGAGTGTGGGGGTAGTGGTGGTTGTGGTATCCTTGTGTTTCTTTTTTTCTCTTTCCTCCCCCCCCTCTCTCTCATGAGTTGATACAATGGTTTAAAACAAAACAACATGGTATGGATTTTTTTTTAAAAAAGTGTGCATTCACGAAAAAGGAGGGGAGCATATATCTTCATGTGGGCCTAGTCTGCCTCTTAGTGATGTAAAGAATATTCACGGATTATCTTATCCTCAATAAGAAAGTGTGCCTCAAACAAGATGTCCATCAATTACCGTAAATGAGCACAACATTTATTTATTTATTTATTTATTTATTTATTGGCATGGGGGGTATTTTTGTGAAAAAT
This sequence comes from Gambelia wislizenii, assembly GCA_030847615.1. NCBI lineage: Eukaryota > Metazoa > Chordata > Lepidosauria > Squamata > Crotaphytidae > Gambelia > Gambelia wislizenii. The sequence goes on along the minus strand of JAUMIR010000003.1, from coordinate 222,534,900 downwards.
TCATTTGCTCAGAAAACTTGCTTTTTGTACAAAAAACTTTTTTCCACCAACAAAAGCCTTCTTGTGAATACATTTTTCTGGGGAAAATTCCCAAGAGTGGCAAAAGTTTGAAACTGCTTCTTCTTACATGTTAAGATGCAATAAGCAAAGAGGAACACTCCTGCTCCCACTTTATGGTAGCTTCTCAAAGCAACATGGGAATTTGCCTTATGCTAAATATGATAATTGATCTATGAGGCACAAGATTGTGAAACCTGCCTGGTGGAGGTTCCCCAAAGATTCAGGGGTGACTTTTTCCTAGTCCCATCTCTGGAGAGATGTTAGAGACTGCACCCAAGACTTTCTGCCTGGAGATCATTATTGTACTACATATCTATAAACACTTTCCTTCCTGAGGAGATGTAATGCAGACTCCTGTGTTAAACAGATAGCCTCATTAATCATCTCTTTTTTCATGTTGTTTCATGTCAAGTCAAATCAAGGGCACAATCCTATTGTCCCTGGAACATCCCTAAATGATTTCTCCATTGGCTGCAAAGGAAGAGGATAGCTCTAAACAAAGCAGGGAAACTGGAACTGAATAGAAGAAAAGAATGCTGATCTTTCCTCAGTTTCACTCTGCTATCACAAGTCCCACAGGGCTCTGGAAATGGAGGTTCATCTGATTTCAGATTTGCAGTCTGAGCCCATTCAGGAGTACCATTTAAAGTAATTGCTCATGTGAACAGGCTTCAGGTGTACTAAGACTCTGAGTCTTATTCAAATGTTATGTCAATAGATGAGTGGTTGAGTAGCCATGCCTCTTGTGTCATTGACCACCTTGCATGGATCTTGGAATACTAAGACTAGACTGGGCGAGGGATAAGTCTCCTCCCTCCAAGAAAGATCTGGCAAATTTGGATCACCAATACTCCTATGTAGTTGAACCTCCACATGAATTTTCAATCAAAAGTGTATTCAATGATCAAACAGAAATATTTGACCTTAAGAAATACAAAGAAAATTGTTGTTATTGATCCCTCCTCGAAATAACAATGGCTGCCTGCAGTCCATCTATGCACACTTCCTTGGGAGTAAGCTACACTGGACACATGGAGGGTACTTCTAAGAACACACTGTGCTTGTAAGAATCTTCATATTTAAGGATGTTTCAAAAATAATGGATGGGAAAGTAATCACCCCTCCCCCACATACCTGCAAGTAGAGAAATTAATAACAATATGTCTGCCAGTGTTGAATATTCACACCTTAAAAATAGATCTGGGGTCACCACTGGCTTGCCCTTGTTGGGCCTACAAAGTGAACAACTTGTTTGTATACTTATACATGTGAAGGCTTCCGTGTAAACAGGGAACTCAGTTGTGCAGGATTCAAGGTTCCATATGGAGTGGAAGATAGTGCATACACCTATATGTGTTAATGCTCTGTGCAGACACCAGAGGACAATACTAGTTAGTATGTGTAGCACTGAGGATGTGCTACATGATGTCATCCCCCCCTTGCATGTCCAACACATGTGTTGGGAGAAAGCATGCATAAAACATCTGCATAGGGCCATGGTTTAGCAACACGCATGTTGAAGAAGGGCAACATTTTCTTCACTTCTGTAATAAATGTGCAGCTCATTCAACTCTGTGAAGTCATCTGCTGTTCTCCAGAAATCTGCAAGAGATTCTGGAGTTTTTTATAGTTAACTGAAACAAGATTTGTAAAACAGCTAAGTGCAAAAGGTGGTTAAATATTAGTGCCCTAGGACACACTTGAGTACAGTGTGTTTCTCAACTATTTTTACCAGAAATTATTAGACTAATTTTCAAAGATTAGGGTACTTATATCTGATCTTGTTAAACATTGCAGTAGACTGGAACCAATTAAATGAGTAATTCGTAATTCCATATTATTAACTTCAAACGGGCCATGTTTTCATTCCTGATATGTTGTGAACAGTTTTTTTTTTTTAAAAATAAAGACTTTTCTAGCAATAAAGAATACAGAACATTTATGTAATACATGGCTGAATGAGTTATTCGAGCTAAGATCATAGCGTATTTTTTTTTTCATTTTGTGTAAGTGATGGTATTTTAATGCAACAGATGAAATTAGCCTTTCCATTTGCTTTCTAACCACAAATCTATTTCACAATAAAAATAACAGTACTACATATATTCTTTCCCTTTGCTATGATAAGATCTTATTTGCTGCTGTTCTAATGCTAAGTTTTATCTTGTATTTTATTGTATTACTGTTATTTTTAATCATTTTTTTATTATGTAAGCCACCCAAGGGGCTTTTTGTTACAATCTATAGATGTATTTGCCATAATAACATTCACCCATTCTATGGAACAGATTAGATCACTGCAGTAAATAGTTGTTCATATCTCTGTAGAAGCTTCCAAATTATACTAGAATCACAGAACATAGAGTTGGAAGGGATTAAAAAGGCCATCTAGCCCAACCATATGCCATACAAGAATACACAACTACAGTACTCCTGAATTATGTCCATCCAATATCTGTTTAAAGACCCCCAAAGTTGGAGAGTCTTCCACTCTGAGGCAGGCAATTCCACTGTTGAATAGCTGTTGCAGTAAAGAAATTCTTTCTAATGTTTGGGTGCAATATCCTCTACTACCTATCCCAGCCATCAGTGCCAGGTTAAAATGGCATGGGCCTTTAAGGGTTTGAGAGATTCCAATTCTCATACAGTGGGCCCTCAGTATCTGGTGGGGTTTGGTTCCAGGACCTCCCATAGATACCAAAATCTGTGGATGCTCAAATCCCATTATCTACAATTGTGTAATAAAAATGGAGAGTAGCAAGGTTTGCTTTTTTGGGATCCCCCCCCCACAAATATTTACAAGCTGTGTTTGCTTGAATCCATGGATGCAGAATCCATTGATACAGAGAGCTGACTGTATTCCAGATAAGCTGCTCTTGCTCAAAAAGTGGTCAATAAAAAAAAACTAGTGATGGCTCCCATCCTATATCACATACCTGTGAGTTTCTATTCCCTCTTCAGCAAGGATCAAGGGTCATATGTTTATTGTATATTTCATTTATTGGATTTATGTTCTAATAAATCTTAATACCCAGAGGCACCAGATCCCATCTGATCTTGGAAGCTAAGCAGGATCAGCCCTGGTTAGTACTAGGATGAGAGCCGACCAATGAATATCAGGTTCTGTAGGCTATATTTCAGAGGGAGGAAATGGCAAAGCCACCTCTGAGTAGGCCTTGCCTACAAAAACTATAAAATCCATGGGATCACCATAAGTCAACAGGCAATTTGAAGGTACACATGCATGCACACACACACACACACAGAGATCTTTCCTTCAGATAACTCCTGCCAGAATATATATGCCTCTTCCTTTTAGACTCAGAACAGCCCAGAAAGGTAGTAAAATCATCCAGTGAGCTTTGTGACCGAATGGAAATCTGAACTTGGATCTCATCAGTCCTTTTTTACCTTGTAGCCACTGCACAATGCTATCACACACACAGGGTCAATGTGCACAATCAGCATTATCATTTTGCCTGTCTGAATTTCTGAGAGCCTTATCACACTACACTATTATAGAACTATAATAGTCTGCTTCCTTTGGAATTTGGGGTTTGTAGTTTAGTGAAGCCTAACAGCTCTCTGCTGAGAATGCTAAATGCCCCTCCCTAAACAGCAAATTCCAGGATTCCACAGGAGGCAGCCATAGCCATTAAAATGGAATAATAGTGCTATAACAGTGTAGTGCAATAAGGTCCTGAGTAAGAAATTATGCAGTGGCAATGGTGGTTTGCATATCATTGGGACAGTGAATCTGTCCTGGATAGTAGTCTGAACTTTACAGTAAGCTACCCAAGATTCTGAACTGTTTTAGGTTCAGCACCCAAGGCAGGTTCACTGTTCCACTGACAGGGAATCCACCGCTTCAAACATTACATGATTTTGTACTATAAGGTATAAGCATGCATGTGGGGATAACCAGACTATGCACACACATATCATGATCCTGATGTCCATTTTTTGTTGTAGTCCTCTGACTGGTATATAGCACATGCTCTATTCTCCTTTCCCAGTTACATTACTGAGGCAGACTAGATCTTTCATGATTAAACACAGGCCACAATCAAATGCATAGATAGATACACTTAGGCCCTCCCAAGGAGGCATGATTGTGTCTAAGTGAGCTAGGCTGTGGGCAGACATTTTGGTTACGAGAAAGGAATGTTTTGTTAATATGTGGATTGCACAGAAATCAGAGGTGACAATACAAAATAGTGCCCTTAAATGCAACAGACAGAAACTATAAGTCACTTTCAGTGAAGATTGTTGTGGAAATTGTGCTTAATCATATAAAAGGTTTTGAGTCTGCACTTTCAAAGCAGGAAACCAAAATGAACAAATATTGTAAAATAAAAAAAAAAAGCACTATAGCGGGATAGGAACAGGAATCTGTCTGAGTTGTAAAAAGCTGGATGTTGGACCAATAGAGACAGATAATGAGCAAACAGAATGGTAGAGCAAATGGAACTACAAACTGGAAAACTGCAGGAGAAATTAGAAAAATCCAAGAGCATTTAGATTTTGCCTAAGGCACTGAAAGCAGCTTATTTCTTCCTTGGAACCCTGGTAGGTGCTTGGATGAAAAGGGAAGTACAACATGGTTTGATTTAAAATCAGGGCCCATTTAAGGAATTTTGGGCCCCCTTGCAATGCTTTACTTTAGGCCCCTCGTATGTTTATCTCAGGTCTATGTAACCTAACCTATTCACCATACAGGATGTTCAGATTATAGTAGGACCCCTGTATACATGGATTCATTATCCATGGGACAAAATATAGCACACCTACCATAGAGTCTTCCTAGAAAATGTGTCATCCCTAGCCCTTTTCTAGGCCCTCCAAGGCAACTCTATGGTATTTTAAACCAGAAGTCCCATTATTTTCAATGGTGTTCACTATTATTCATGGTTTTCAGAATCCACGCCGCCCCCCCAACCAATCCCCAGTGGATAAGAGGGGCCTACTGTATTGCATAATTTGCCACCAATAATTTAGTTTAAAAACTATATTATAGGCACTAACATAATATTTTTTGTTTATTAGCAATTAACGTAATGGTGTAGATTTCCTCAAAGAAAAGAAAGAGTGGACTACAAGCTGAACATGAGTTAGCAGTGTGATGCAGCAGCAAAAAATGCTATGCTGCAAAAAATTCTATGCTGCATTAATAGGAGCAGTATCTAGATGAAGGGAAGTAATAGTATCACTCCATTCTGCTTTGGTCAGACCTCACCTGGAATACTGTTTCCAGATCTGGGCACAACAATTCAAGAAAGATACTGAGAAGGATGGTGGGAGGTCTGGAAGCCATTACACCCTATGAAGAACGGCTTAGGGAGCTGGGTATGCTTAGCCTGGAGAGGAGAAGGTTGACAGGTGATGTGATAGCCATGTTTAAATATTTGAAGGGATATCATACTGAGAAAGGAGCAAGCTTGTTTTCTGCTGTTCCAGAGACTAGGGCACGGAGCCATGGGTTCAAACTACAGGAAAAGAGATTCCACCTGAATACTAGGAAGAACCTCCTGAAAGTAAGAGCTGTTCGGAAATGGAATACACTGCCTTGGAGTGTGGTGGAGTCTCCTGCTTTGGGTTTTTTAAAACATAGGTTGGATGGTCATCTGTCAGGAATGCTTGGATTGTGTGTTCCTGCAGGGTAGAAGCTGATCGGATGGGATAGCTGTTAGGGTCCCTTCCAGCCCTATGATTCTATGATTCTAGGCTGCATTCAGAGCCTGGGAAAGTTACTCTTGGATTACACCTCCCAGAATCCCCCTGCCAGCACCCTTCTCAAGGTCTGGTTGCATTGTTCCTTTTCCAGCATTCTCTAGCCCAGTGGTTCTTAACTTGGGGTCTGCAATGTCCTCACAGGGGGTCCACAAAGGCTTGAATGCTGCTTCACCTGCCTCCTCCCTGTAGTGGAGTAGCCACATGACAGGAACCAAAGCAAAGGCTGGCTGGCTTGGCCTGCACATTGCCGTTCAATCCACTCCAGCCACAAACTTGCAGGAAGAAGCAAGAGTGCCTCTGAGGGAAAATTTAATGGATGGTGTAATTATATTGTTGTTGTTGTCGTTAGCTATTATTATTAGCTATTATTATTAGGGTTTTAAATCTTGAGTTAAATCTTGGGACAACAAAAGATATTTAAAGGGGGTCCCTGGTAAATAAAAGGTTAAGAACCACTACTCTAGGCCAATGCCTCTCACATAACACTAATGCCATACTGATGTTTTAGTGACAACAATAAAACCATTGTTAGCAGTAATATTACTCCAAATTTTAATTTATATTCTTTATATTCTTCTGTTAAAAGAGCTAGAGTGTTGTAGAAGTTTCAGCATTGCCCTATAACTGTGGAGACCAGAGTTTGAATCCTTACTCAGCCATGAATACCCACTGGCTGACCTTGGGCAAGTCACACTCTCTCAGCCTCAGAGGAAGGCAAAGGCACACCCCCTTTGAACAAACCTTGCCTAGAAAACCCCATGGTAGGTTCGCCTTAGTCAGAAATGACTTGAAGGCACATAGGCAAACATACACAAATTTCTTTTGCAGGCTGAACTCAGTTGGCAGCAAGGGGAGGCAGCTGAAGAAGACCAAGGGAGAAAGGGAGGGGAGAGGAACCAAGACATGTTAAAAGCAGCTGGAAAGATGGGCTGGAGGGGATCTATGTGGAAGGAAGGGAAGGGAAGGGAAGGGAAGGGAAGGGAGAAAGAAAGAAGCCCTTTCCAAGGGAAATAGACAACCCTCAAATTCCCTGTCTTTCTCTCTCTCACACACACACACTCACCGCACTCCGTGCCTGGCTGGTTTGCATTTTGCAGCAGCAAACTCCCTCCTGCTTCTATCACGGAGGGTGGCTGCTTCTTTCTCTTTTGGTTTTTAAACAAAGCCAGCAGGAAGTTTTGGAAGAGGAGGGTAGGAGGGGGCTACAAAGCAGCCGCTCCTCCCGGGTCAACAGGGGGCCCTGTTCACCTTGGGGCCCCCAGCCAATGTTGATTTGGCAGGCTGGTTAAACCAGCCCTGTTTAAAATGGAAATACTTAAAACATTTACTCACATGTCATGACACTTGAATGCTTCTTGTGTCTCTTTCTTCTGTGATGTGACTCTAAACCAAGGATGCTTCTAGATGGACAATTCCTGCCACATCCAACCAACCAAAGCACATTGTACAGCTGTCCCATCTTTTCCTCTTCCTTGCTTTTATCTGGATTTTTTTAAAAAAAATATGGAAGAAGTGGTAAGAAACATAGAAGGGATATAAATGGGACATTATCTCAGCTCCCCAATCCAATAAAACACAGTGAATGTGGCATGGTGAGTACATGATAAAAGTCTTACCTGGATGCATTCCAAAGCTCCATGGAATAGTGGGTTTAAAAGTCCCTTTCTCACCCTCCCCTTCCCTCTACACATTCTATCCTGAGGTGTGTGTGTTTTCCTTTAAAAATCTTTCACAGGAGGAATAAAGAAAGTCAGCCAAAGGTGTGAAAATGTTGTTTGGTTTTACTTAACGACAATGTATATAGAATACTCAGAATGGAAAGATGAAAATCTGGAACAATTGCTGTAAAAATACAATACCAACAACAACCCATAAACAATAATCCCTGTGATAAAATAAAATGAGAGAAAACAAAGAAAGGCCCTGAAGGAGACGAAAGCACACCATGATTTCATTTCTGTCAAGAATCTGAGTGCTGCCCTTGAACATATAGTGTACCCTCTCCGAAATTGACAAACATAGGGTGTGTCTATACGATCATAAAAAATCCATTTGGGGGGTAAAAAATACGAATAGGCTGTCGTTCGTATGCATACGAACCGCCCACATGATTTTTTAGCCCCCTAAACTCCGTATGACTCCCTCTTCCCCAAGCTGGCTGGAGCAAGCAAGCCAAGTGGTGGTTTTAAATCTCCTGCCGCTTTTTTTTAAAGGTTCCTGCTTTGCGGACAGTCGGTTTCCCCTATTTACAATATAAAATAAAAATAAATAAACATATATAATTCACGCACTTACCGGACTCTCGCTAGCTGGGAATCCAACATGGTGGGTGCTCCTAATTCCCCTCCATGTTAGACCCACCCCCTCTACTCGGCCAGCCAATCAGATTACACTGCCTGTTCATGTATGTGCAAACGGACTGTACAGACCCGTCAGCCATCCGAACGGCATATGGATTTCTCATCGCGATCCGCTTTCCCTCCTGAATGCCGCATGTCCGTATTTCAGGGTGGAAAACCAGGCCCCCCTTTTTTGGATGCGTGTGAATCTGAATGGCCTGTGTACTGAAGCGCGAACTTTCGCATGCCGTACGTATAATTTAAATCGTGTAGACGGGACTACAGTTTAAAGAACTTTCTAGATCAGGGTCAACAATTGCAGCAGGCATGGCTAACAATTTTCTGACCCTGAGACCTTGAGCATGAACCAACCAAATTGCTACTACCACCCCCAATTCCTCAAGTGGTGAGAAGTCCACTTCTGGTTTAGGGGGGAAAATGTATATTTTGTTGTAAAACTGTGCAGGGAATGATTACAATCTATTTAAAAGGAGAAATGCTTACAGAAGAGGCAGTTTATTTTGGTGTGGTGGTGGTGGTGGGGATGGCAGAGAGAAAATGATTGTCTGGGAACTCTGGCGAAAAAATCATTGAGACAGATGAAAGCTACTGCAAATTGGCATAGGTTCATGCCAATCCACATTTTATTCCCTTGTCTAGACCAGCCTGAGATTTGGTTTTGTGGTACAATTGCTGTGTCCCTGAAGAATCCCTGTACAGATTATGGACTTTATCAGACGCATCAAAGCCTATACTTTTGAATTGATTGTTTAAGCTATCAATTGACCCTCCTGCCATTTTTTAAATTTTTTTTGCCAGCATAGCTGGCATGTGAAAGCTTACATCCTTTTTTCCTCTGTACTTACCCCATCAGTGGCTGGTCTGGCATGAACATTTCCGAGTGAGATTGTGACATCCAGGTAAGTGGTGAGCTTTTTATGACCCTCCCTAGGTAACTTGTAAGTTTTAAACTGTGTTTTTGTGCTTTTAAAAAGCTTTTTTTGGTGTTATTTTTGTTTGGTTCTTTGAATTTCCCATATGATGAAATCTCAGTGATATTTCATGGGATTTCAAATGAGGAAATGAACAGAGCTCCATTCACTTCCTCTCTGATTACCAGAGCTGCCTTTGCTGGGATTGGAGGTAAGTGCAGGGGGAGTAGGGCCAGTTTAAGGAATTTTGTGGCTCCCTGCAACACTTTATTTGGGGGGGGGGGCATATATTTATCTCAGGTCAATGTAATCTACCCTATTCACAGTACAGGATGTTCAGATTATTACATAATTTGCCACCAATAATTCAGTTTAAAAAACTATATTATAGGCACTAACTTTTTTGTTTGTTTGTTTGTTTATTAGCAATTAGCATAATAGTGTAGATTTCCTCAAAGAAAAGAAAGAGTGGACCACAAGCTGAACATGAGTCAGCAGTGTGATGCAGCACACTAAAAAAGCCAATGTGATTCTAGGCTGCATAAATAGGAGTCTAGTGTCAAGATCAAGGGAAGTAATAGTGCCACTCTATTCTGCTTTGGTCAGGCTTTACCTGGAATACTGTGTCCAGGTCTGGGCACCACAATTCAAGAAGGATATCGAGAAGCTGGAACATGTCCAGAGGAGGGCGACCAAAATGGTGGGTGGTCTGGAAGCCATGCCCTATGAGGAGTGGCTTACGGAGCTGGGTATGTTTAGCCTGGGGAAAAGAAGGTTAAGAAGGGACGTGATAGCCATGTTTAAATATTTGAAGGGATGTCATACTGAGGATAGAGCAAGTTTGTTTTCTGCTGCTCCGGAGACTAGGACATGGAGCAATGGGTTAAAGCTACAGGAAAAGAGATTCTACCTAAAGATTTTTAGGAAGAACTTCCTAACAGTAAGACTTGTTCAACAGTGCAACATGCTGCTTCAGAATGTGTTGGAGTCTCTTTCTTTGGAGATTTTTAAACAGAGGGTGAATGGCCATCTGTCGGGAATGCTTTGATTGTGGATTCCTGCAGGGCAGGGGGTTGGACTAGATGGCCTTTGTGGTCTCTTCCAGCTCTATCCTTCTATGATTCTATTCCCAGGTCCGTCTTTTTAATTAGAGGTATTGCTAGAACCAGAGGGGCCTAGTGGTTTGAATGTTGAACTAGGACTCCGGGAGACCGAACTCTTGGATTATAATACAGTAATAGTAGTTTAGCTCACAATTTGCTGATCTTTCATCCTGAAAGTCAAAATCTGCTTTCTCCTTCTCCCTAAAATGGTAGGACTAGGACTAGAATGTTCAACTAGGGGTCCATTGACACTACAGACCTATAGTGCTATTATTCCCCTTTAACTGCCACTGCTGCTTCCTATGGAATCTTGGGATATGTAGTTTGGTGATACACTGGAATTCTCTAGCTGAGAATTTTAAACACCTCCTCCCTAAACTGTAAATTCCAGGATTCCATAGAGTGAAACCCTTGCAGTTAAAGTGGTATCAAAGTGCTATAATTGTTTACATATTGTGAAAGGATTCTAGGACTCTGGGAGACCTGGGTTCAAATCCCTGCTCGGCCATGGAAACCCACCTTGGGCAAATCACATTCTCTCAGCCTCAAGAGGAAGGCAGTGGCAAACCTCCTTTGAATAAATCTTTCCAAGAAAATCCTATGATAGGTTTGCCTTAGAGTCACCATAAATCAGAAACAACTGAAGCACACAATATGCACAATGATAGATAGTTGCAGAGTTGCCTGACAAAAATATACAACAATTCTCTCCTCCCAGTTTAAGCCACATGGACTCAGACAGCATGAACCAACCAGAACATTATGAAGCTGTGACTTAATTCATCATGGTGTTCACTTAAACAGCCCAGGTTCTACCCCCCAATATCTCTAAATCAGGCTGGAAGAAGGCTTCGTTTGAAATCATGCTGTCAGTAAAAACAACCGTGGCTGAGCTGTCAGACTCTGACCCAGTACAGGGAGCTCCCAATTTACCTTCAATTTCCATACAACCAACTGACATACTTCTGTAGACTTACTTTTACACCCATGCACCACTAATTGCTGCCCAAACACTAGTGTAATGCAGTAACCAATGAATAAACTGGCAAATAATAGAATTAAAGTATAGAGTTGGAAGAGACCACTAGGGCCATCTAGTCCAACCCCCTGCCCGGCAGGAATACACAATCAAAGCATTCCCACCTCTGATTGCACTAGTTAATGGTGGAAGAGAGGTTTGAGCATTTGGACTACAACTCTGGAGGCTAGGGTTTGAATCCCCACTCAGCCATGGAAACCCACTGGTGGCACTGGATGACCTTAGACAAGTCAGACTCTCTCAGCTTCAGAGGTAGGCAAAGGCAAACACCGCTCTGAACAAATTGTGCCAGGAAACCCCCATGATAGATTTACCTTAGGATTTCCATGAGAGGGAGGGAGGGAGGGGCAGAGGGCCCTCTTTTGGGATTGGAGGAGGGGGTCCTTTAAGATTGGCCCCCTTCAGTGTAAGCCGAGGGGAGGGCAGAGAATGATGCGTGTCCAGGGTGTGCACAGGTGGAGCAGGCGTGGGGAGATTCTGGCCCAGGATGGCCTCGCCCCCAAGTCGAGGCTCTCAGTCTGGGCCCCCAATGGGGCCCCGGGGCACCTTCCCACTAGCAAACTTTCCCCCCACTCCCCAGCCACCCCTTCGCTCTGCGGCCCAGCTGCTTGGGGACTTTGCCCCTAGGGGAGCCCAGTGACAGGAGCAACTCTGGCCTTTGTGGGGCGGCGGGGGGAGTTCCTCCTCCTCCTCCATCTTTTTCCCCCAAGTCGATAGTCCTGCCCCATGGGAGGCAGAATGGTCGGGAGCCGGGATGGAAGAGAGTGGGCAGGCGGGTGCCTCTCCCCCAACCACACCGGCAGGTTTAAGCTTCGTGGCTCCTTTTTTCAAGATTGAATTGACCCTACCCTTCCCCTCATGGGGGAAGGGCTTCCCCAGGGCTGTAGGGCGGAGGGGGCTCTGGGGGGATGGGGGCCAAAAGGGCTGCCCAACAGAGAGGCGCTGCAGAGGAGGTAGCAGAGGAGGGCTGGAGTTTGCGGGCACTGGAGGGGAGATGCCTCATGGGCATTGGCATTGGCTCCATCCCCATCCTCCTTCTCCTTTCCCCTCCCTTTGTCATGGTGGGGAGGCACGTCGGTCCACCTGCTGGCGCTCACAGAGCCTGGAGTCGCTGTCACCACCACAAGTTGGGGCTGTGCATGATGGGCCCCCCCTTTCAAATATGATAAATCCCTGCAGGAGCTCATCTGGACAAAATATAGTCCCCTCACATTCTGAGAGGACGTTTTTTCACCATCTAGGTAACATCTATGATCCTACTTTAAATTGCATTCTATGGAATCCTGGGATTTGTAGTTTGGTGAAGCACTAGAGATTTCTGGCTGAGAACTCTGAATGTCCCTCCCTAAACTCCATATCCCAGGATTTCATAGGATGGAACCACAGCAGTTAAAGTCACGGTATAGAGTGTGACAGGGCTTCTGATCACCCTCCACGTGTAATAGGCAACTATGTGTATCAGGATGCCCTTCTAAATCATGTAGGACTTTATCAGACACAGGGAGAAGCAACAAAAATGCTTCCCAAATTGCATCAGAAGGGTGCTACGATAACAGAACGGGTGACATTATCAGACACCCATGTCCACAGCTGGTCCCAGAGCATAGCGCTGGCATGGATGAGGCATCGCTTTTTTATTGATGGGCTAAGCTGTCAGTAAAAAGAGATGCCTTATTCATACCTGGGCTACACCCCTGGAATGGCTGAAGGATGATGTCATCTGATAATGTTGCCCATTTCTATTATCGTTGCATCCTTCTGACACTTTTTCTCATGGATCTGATAATGTCTGTAGTGAGTCTTGATGGATAAAGGAGGTTCCCTAATCATGCATGTGGACTGGGTAACTGAGAAACAAGAGAAAGCAAAGCAGAATTAGTATATCTGTCTTGTTTTCCTTTCTTCACTGCAAAGATGAAACCATATCTTGCATCTGTTCTGATCTGGCAGGGACAGTCCCGATTAATCCTCTGTCATCCCACTTTTTCAGCTGCTTTTAAAATGTTACAGTTTGTCTTTCCTCCTTTCACTTCTCTCCATTGTTCTCAGCTTATTTCAATTGCTGCATGCTGAGTTCAAAGTGCAAAAGTAGTTTGCACTCAAGTAATTGAAGAGCAAAGGGACGGAATCCTGCATTTCCCAGGAGGATGAGGCAAAAGCAAACTGCTGCAGTCATTCCTAGCTTGTCTGTTCTTCATTAATAACTTTTGTCACTTTGTCCGCATTCTGACATTGCTTGGCAATGTGTCCTATTTTTCATCTGTGACATGTTTGTGGGTATGGTTTTTTAAAAGACAATATTATGAAAGCAGATCACACAACAGCAACTACTGTATATCCTTAGAGCAAAGAAAAGAAAATACATCACATAAAGTTTTAAAATTAGTAGTTTTCTAAAAATTGACCATAACAAATGTATAAACCACAATATGTCTTGCTTTTTTTCCCAGATGGGGATAGAGGGTATCCCATACCACAAATTTGCATGGAACCTTGGATGACAAACAACATCAGAATTATTGTTGGCAAAGTTAAAGTATGGAAACCAAGTAGCATAGAAATTATCTAATACATTTACATTTTAAGAACTTTTACTTGTGCTATAGTTTTTTCCATAAGTGCAGTATTCCAGATACATGTATACCACAAATCTAATGACCATCTTTTAAGATCTTTCCATACCAAGACAATTTCTAATCTTGCTGTCAGACATAGGAATATAAGATCTTTGTGTAACAATTGTTTATGATCTTTGAGAAAGAGAGATAAAAGAGCAACTGCTGGTGAGACAGGGATGTGAATTTACTGATTTCAGAGAATAAATCCAACCCAACTTTTGCTGTATTTGGCCATTTCCACCAAAGATGTACCAGCTTCCCTATATCCTCACCCACAGGTGCCCTTCAAATTAAGATCAACATACCTTTAATGTTTAAGGGTAATGTATTCTCTTTGAATGGTTTTTAAATATCGTTCATGATGAACAATGGTGGGTATGATGAAACTTGACCTGTTGACCAGGAATATCTTGACTATAATGTATTTCCAGTGATTTGTGATGTGTAAAGTAGACTTCACTATTGAAGAGTCCCTCTGAACAACAGAACAGTACTCTGAAATAGTCCTGCTTCATCCCTCTAGGCAGCTCGTGAATCATACTGTAGACACCCTGCTCTCTCAAAGAAACTTTTATCAGTTCTCTTTACAGCTTTACATTCACCTGTATTAGGACTGTGGAATGAGTGGTCCAGTCCAGAAGTTGGACTACAATTTCTGTCAGTCCTAACCAGCGCAGACAATGGTGAGATATTATATTAACCAACAATATCTGGAGGGCCATACGTTTCAAAGCTGAGGTAGCCAGGGAACGTGTGTGATTTGCATGGAACATGGACAGCCCAGCAGGTGGAGTGGAGGGCTGTGAAGATGCTGCTCTATGTCTTTAGGTCATTGATTCAAGTCAAGCTCAAAAGGAAATTTATTTGATGAAAGGTTGTGGCTCAGTACTCAAGCACAAAGGGTTGTCTAGATAGTAAAAATGACCCTAATAGAATTCACAAAAAATACCTTTTGTCCCAAAGAGATTCAAATGAGTTTCACAGTTTTTTGATGTGGGGGGCCAAAAACTCAATTTACTGAATGGGAAAAGCCTTCACGGCTATCTGTGATTCAGTAAAATCACAGATAGATGTGATTTTCATTTGGTTTCTCCATTCAGGGAAAGAAGGTCTGGGAGCTGAGGTCTTTAAAAATCTGCTTACTTGGGCTTGTCATGTCTTCACTTCTATCATACTCCTCATGTTTAAAAGTGACATAGGAAGCAAGTGCTATTGGAAACAGTTATACCTATTGAATCGGACCACTGCAGATGGTCAGGCATTTTGCTCAGTTTGTTTTTGATAACTTTCCAAAATTCACACATTTCTTCACAAACTTGATGGAAAGATGTTGAGATTAAAAAAAAAACACTGAAAAATGTAGGAGAAAGCAAAACCAACAGATTCATCTGTCCCTGTCAGTTTGTACAGATGGAGGTATCTTGTTTAAGTTTCATTCTCACTCCCTGCACACACACACACACACACACACACACCTTTTAGACAAACAACTTTATTGGTCTATTATTGCTATGATTCCAAGATTTATTTTTTATTATTCAGACTTCAGTTCTTGTGCTGTGATCTAAAACATTTTCACAGTACAGCTGGCTGGATGATAACTATGTGAAAAAAGTAACTAAAGCTCATATGTTACATGCTGACTACTGAGTTTTATCTTATCTGAGGGAAAAAGCTGTGCTCTTCAGTCTCCTCCTATTTTAATACGTTTAAAAGAAAGGAGAAATAATATTATTCTGCTCCTCTTTTTTTGGGGGGAGGGGGATGATATATCAGAAACCTTTACAGAATTTGGGGACAAAAATCCCAGGGCAATGTCTTCATGAAAGAACTTATTTTTCAGACAAAAGGTACAAGTGATACAATAAATAGTTAAAATGGCTCTTGATGTGTGTCTGTCTGTCTGTCTTCAAGCTGCCTATCAATTTATGGCAACCCCATGAATTTCTTAGGGTTTTCATAGGCAAGGATTACTCAGAGGATGTTTTGCCAACTCCTTCCCCTGAAGTATAGCCTAAAGCACCTGGTATTAATTGACAGTCTCCCATTCAAGTAATAATAATAATGATAATAATAATGTATTTATTTATTTCCTGCCTCTCCCCATGGATTGAGCTAGGGAACAGCAGCCCAACTTACAACATCAGTTAAAAACACACATCAGTTAAAATGCATAACATCAATTTAAAATAACAAATAAGACAATACATATTAAAACAATGAATCAATATTTAAAATTCATAGTTTAAAATACACAATTTAAAAATCATCTGGATAGGCCTGCCAGAAGTACTAACCAGAGCTAACTCAGCTTAGCTTTCAAGATCAGATGAAGTCTGGTGCTAGGGTACTTAGGTCAGCTTTTGATGTACAGGATATTAATGCTCCATTGGTCATGCAGCCACTATGGCCTAAGTCCAATGCCTAATCTCAGCTGTAACAGACCCATTGAATCAATGGGATTTGCATAAATGTTGTCATAATGTTCAATAATTGATTCAAGGGGTCTAGTTGCTAGTTTAAACTAGCAATTAGATTTAAATCCATGGTTGTTGTCTTCCTATTGCTATTGTATGTCTTCCTTTTTTCTCTAGACATTCCTGGATGTTTTCCTCAAATTCCACGGTGTAAATCACCCCACATCCCATTGCTGTGCAGTGTATTGTGGTCACTGCTTAGAAATGCCTCATCAAAGATCTATAGAAAAATCCAAAATGAAAAAAGAAGCAACCCCCACTCTCTTGTAAAATAATATAAAGCTCAGTTCCATGACAGGAGGAATTAAACTGCTGCTGAGTTGTTAAAAAGTGAATTCTTTTCATCACTACGTAACCATACCTTGCATTTGAAGATGTTGGCTTTTAGATCAGAGCTGTCACTTCCAGTTAAGTCTGAACCTAGACACTTATTGTCTTGCCCTCAAATGACAGCATACTCATTGAATCAATGGAATTTAGGTAAGTGTTGAGTTGTTATTTAACAGTTGATTTAATGGGTCTAGTGTAGTTGTGTTACAGGCCAGACGAATTTTAGTTGGCAACTCCTCAGCCTGTTCCTATACTATTAAAATGTTTATATATCATTAAGTAAGGACATATAACTAGATAAAACCATTAGATGGTAGAATATAGAGCCTTAGATTCATAACAGTGTCTGCCCATTTTCTGTCTTGTAATAAAAGAAAAGGAAAGGCTTGTTTAGATTTCAAGTCTGGGAAGAATGCCAGATGTTCTTTTAAAGAATGTAAACAAAAACTGCAAAGAAAATGACCTCAGGTCACCCAAAAAGTTAGTATATTAGAGACACCTGACAACAGGTGGTAGGATATATTCTAAAAGTGGGGTGTGCACTGGACTCTAGTGTACTGAACAAACAGATAAAATGTAAATCTCTGATTGGATAAGCAATGCCCTGAGGTGTTAGGAGACAATAAAAGAGCTAAGTTAGAGCCATGTAATTAGGCTGCTAAGGCACACCTCCAACTCAGGAAGAGAAAGCAATGATGTACACATCCCATAGAAAGTTCCTAATAAGCCCTGGCATTCCACCCTAAATGCTAATACTGATACGGTATTGCTAGGATAGATATATACCTATATACTATTAATATAGTAAGAGTTGCTTAAGATTTGCTTAAGATTAATCCTTGAAAGGAACAGATGAAATTGTATTCAGTCATGGATAATTGTTTTAGTATTAAAATAAAAGTCCAAATAAACATAATATGATGACATAATATAAGCTGCTTTATATGTAATATAGTGGAATATTAATGCCTTACATATAATGTAATGAGATATAACTAAGCTGAAATGCCTGGACAATTCTATTTCTCTGATTCTCCCTGATGGGAATGTATATATCCAATGTATAGTTATAATAAATGACCTAAAGTAGTACCAAAAGAGTGTGTTCCTTCCCACATAAACAGCTTGGAACTCCAAGTCCTGAAAATGTTTAAGTTGAGTGTTGGTGTTAATTCGACCTATTTGGTTTAAACACTATCCTAAGTTGACAAGAAGTTGATAAAAGTGACCCCAGATAGGACCCAGAATTAACTAACAAGTGGCAAGGCCCCTCAGTCCCTCAGTCTGAGCGATCATCTACACTGGATACTGAATCCTGGACTGGAGCATTATGCTCTGTACTGGCCCCATATTGACTACAATGGCAGCCACATGTACCAAGCTGAATCCAGTGTGACAACACATTGTTGTTCACATGGGGTGACACTGCATCTGCCCTGCTGACTTGTCCCCTGTTTTTGGAGCCGCCACCACTGCCTCATCAGCCAAGCACTTTCCTGTGAGAGCCTGGCTGGTGTTGTTGCATTTGCTGTGGTCAGAATGGCACACCCAGACATGGGATCCACAAGGAGGGGGCCACTGTACCCTCTCCTCATTGGTTGTACAGGTGGCCCATTCTGACCTCAGCAGAAACAATGCTGCCAGCCAGGCAACGGCACCAGCTAGGCCCTCACAGAAACTGCTTGGCCAGCCAGGTGGTGATGGGGATCCATCCCCTTCCCTGAACTGCTAGCAACAAGATTTCGGTCACTGAGAACTGAAGTAGGGTAGCAGTTGAAAATATAGGTGGCCAGTCCCTATTTCAAAATTCATTACAACTAAGGACTCACTGGATGGCTTGAAACACTAGCCAGTACATCATGCCCCCTCCCTTTTACTATCTGGTGGTCACAATAGCTTGCTTAATAGGACTGTTTTATTATAGCACTATTCTACAGCACTGTGTCCACACTATCTCAGGTTATCGGACTTTTGATAGGTTTATGGTGATAAACGTATGGAGTACATTGAGCATTTGCAGTACCTCATCAGTGTGCTAAACACAATTTTGCTTGAAGAAATTACCACTGACTCAATTAGGAGGCACAATCATGTACCAAGCATAAAAACCTTGAGCCCTCTATTGAAATACACAGGACTTAAACATTCTTAAACTCTAAGGACTGTTCCAGACTAATCTAAAGAAACACCAGTTCTTGTTATATAGCTCCTTTGTTTTGCCAGATTTTGTCAGTTCCATTCTTTATTTTATTTTATTTTATTTTATTTTATTTTATTTTATTTTATTGCGGGGGGAGCTGTTTGTAGCAATTTCTTAGCTCCCTTAGCCTTCTTGGTTTTGTTTTTGTTTTAAAAAAGGCTTACTGAGGTCGTCCTATGGTCTAAAGGGTACATTTTCTCCTATCTGATTTTTTTAAAAAAGCTATAGACTGCAAAAGTGCCATTTCACTAATAATATAACTAACATGAGAATGAGTAAAAGATGTCCCATTGAGGATGTTGCAGCTGGTGTCAGGAATTGCAGAAATGTTATTTGGATATTTTTAAAAAATCTCCAAAACTACAATAACAAATATTGTAATCTCCAGACACATTTTCCTAGTCTGGAGTAGGCCTGAGTTCAGATTATCTTGGCACTGTTTACAGACTGAAGCCTCAGTGGTTTCATGTTTTAGGAGAATAAATCAAGACAAGCACAGAGCACAGTTAAAAGTAAGGATCAACTGGCTGCACGTATAGCAAATCACATCATTCCTTGCTCACCTGAGGAGACAAGATGAGACCCTGCATCCCCTCACACAATTTCAACAACTGTGTATAGTGTCTAACCGACATGATAAAGGCACCTCATCAAAAATCTATACCTGGCTGGTAGAACAAACCTATGGCAATGGCATCACTTACAAACAGGAGTGGGAGGTTGATCTTCAGATCACAATCCCAGACTCAACTTGGCAAGGTATTTGGAAACCCCCCCACCACCATTCAAATCCAGACCAGCATTGAGCAGAGAGGGCTGCTTGAAGTTAGTCCATAGATGGTACCTCACACGAGCACATGCTGCATTAATCACCAAGAAAACATCTTCACAGTGCTGGAGAGAATGTGACTGTATAGGCACCTACCTGCACATGTGGTATGATTGTGTTAAGGTAAAACAATTCTGATTAAAAACAGTTGATATCGTATCAGATATTACCAAGCAAAACATTAAACCCTGTCCCGGCCTCACACTATTTTCTATTTTTATAGAGGAAAATAAGAACTTAAAATCTAAACCATTGATCTGTTTGTTTGTTTTTTCTCACTGCCATGAGGCTTGAGATAGCCAGACATTGGAAAGCAGGAGATTTTCACATAGGTGGGTTCATATTTGGTACAAATTACTAGTGGGAAGAAACTTAAAATCTAAACCATTGATCTGTTTTTTTTTTTTTCTCACTGCCATGAGGCTTGAGATAGCCAGACATTGGAAAGCAGGAGATTTTAACATAGGTGGGTTCATATTTGTTACAAATTACTAGTGGAAAAACTATCAGAACTGGGGAGGGTTGGATAGAATTCTGAAAAGGGGGAAATGTCTAGGGAAACATTTTCTTTCATAGACAACGGCAACAACAAAGCTTCACAAATATGTCCTTTGGATCAACACCTGCACTTCTGGACAGACTTGATAATGCAGGACTCACAAGCTAATTCAAGCAGCGCCAGAAATAATCACACTCCAAATCTCTATTTATTACAGTATCCAAACTTGGGTTGTTGTTGTTGTTGTTTTATATATATGTGTATATGTATGTATGTATATATATATATATATATATATATATATATATCTTTCCCCCTTAAACATTTTATTCTGTACTTTTCATATAAGTGAATAAAGAAAAAAAGTAAGGATCCGTGTGTGCTATATGGTGTGTATATGTGTGTGTTAGGTCTGGACTAAGGAACCTGTTTTAACAAGAGTTAAAACCTTTGGGAGGGGGGTTGGCAAGCTTTTTTTATTTGGTGCAAGTATTTGTTTTTACTGCATGCAAAAAATCAATTCTGTTATTAAAATGATAGCTTTTCGGGATCATGAGAAGAAATTCCCACTGTGTGCACTGAGAACTGGCACCATTATATGGTTGTGTCTCTCCTAAATGATCTAAATTGACATCTTTCTTGTGGGGGAGTTAGGAATCCTAAGCATATGTAATAAATAAATGAAGCATGTCATTTTGTGCACTTTGAGTACCAGTAAAGGGGCTAACAAGAAGTTCACCAAAAAAGCCTTACTTTTCATGGGAGCATTTTAGATGATTTATGCAAGAACTGTCCATTACTGTTAGCGTTGACTTATGAATGTAAATCCCCCTTCACATCAATAAGTGAGGAGACCTCAAAGCATTGGACTTAATTAATCTTTTGCCTTGTCCCTGTGATGTGGAACTAAAAATCTAAATAATACATAGAGACAGGGGTGTTAGGTATCTGTACATTTACAAGATGATGAATTATAATGGCTAAAGCACAAACATCAAGTGGAATACTAATCTGATGATGGAGCTTGGATGGAGGCCAGAATCTTTTTCTAGCAGACTTTTAGTGTCAGGAATGAGCATGGTGGCAGGGAAATAAAAGGCTACTGATACTCATCTAATGGTGGGGGGATGCCAGAGCTAGCTAGGCACTTGGCAGGACCTTTATATGGTTTCTTCCAGCCATATGTCCAAACTTTATCACATCACTCCATGCCATTAGCAGGTGTCATTAATATTCTAAGGCAAGGATGAATCTTGGTTATGCCTCCCATTATGATGGGTGGAGGTGTATATAGAGGAGGTACTATGAAAAGACCTGTGAGGAATGCAAAATACCTGCAACTGGAAAGAAAAGTAGCAGCCCCTTGTTCTCATCACAGCAGGGTTACCAACTGCAGCTCAGAACTGTCCCATAAGAATAAATGACAACCAGCCAGCTTACATAGGAAAAAGCAAAGGGGTGGACCAAGTAACACCATTAAACTTCAGGTTCAACAGCTTCAGAGCAAAACCTTAAGAATCAAGCTGGCACTTTGAGGTACTGGACATATAAGTGGGTTTTCCAAAAGGTGTAGATTGAAGAGATTCCAACAGAAGACTGGATTCCTTCCAGAAGTTGGAAAAGTTACATTGTTAGAATGCAGCTCCCAAAATGTCCCAGCCAGCATGACCTAAGCCATGCTGACTGGGGGAATTCTGGTAGTTCTGCTTTTCTTTTCTTTTTTTAAATGAACATGTCCAAGTTCTGGCTGGAATCCTGTGGGTGCTTTATTACCCATTGTGCTAGCATTCTTCACCTTTTGCTGGGGTGTGCAGCACTGATGGGGGGAGCTTTCTTTCTTGACATCAATGGCTTTCTCTCCCCCCCCCCAACTGCTGTTATGCCCATCATTACTCCTGCTGTCATTCCATCACCAGCCTGCAGGACATCAGCCTCTTGACTCATCCCTCTGCCAGTAGTAATTGTTTCCAAGGGGAAATTTCAGCTCACTTTAGGGACTTTTCTTATTAATTACACATTTAAAATCATTGTTAAAATATCAGGAGAAAGTCAGTACATCACTAAAAAATCAGTGATGATTTAAAAATCATGTTAAAATACATCAACCAACATCAGGGTTTTAAAAAAAAACATTGTGGTATCAAGAGCATTTATCTTCAGCTGCCTTTTAGAGAGCAAAGAAATGATTTTACAGATCATATAAGCAAGTTCTTCAGCTTGAATGCTTGCAAGGGAAAACGAGAGGTTCATGGCTACACTCAAATTGATACTGAAAGTTGTTCCTCCCAACAATCCTTCACAAATCCCAGAATACATCTGAAATTGAATAAACTGAATATAGACTGATTCATCTAACCTGTTTGACAGACTTGTGGAAGTCTGACTTTCTCAGTGCGATCAATTGGATGCAATGGATCCCTACTTACTTCTTAATAAGTGAGAGTGATTCTGGCCTGCACATATTTTGAAGGCGATATTAGGCCTATCCACTGCCAGTGTATTAAAGAGGTTTAATTATATACAGAGAGGGTCCTTGCCTATGAGTTGGGCTCAAAGTGTTGGGAGATTTACAGGGAATTTCCCTCACCTATTTAAGGCCAAAAGGTACAGGGAAGCAGTGTGGCAAAAGTATGAATCATAAATTCCAGCATTTTTATATGTTTTCATAATTTAACTGAGCTGCCTCTGAAAGCATGCAGCAGTGAGCTAATCAAGAACATACCTAAAGCACTGTTGTTTAAGTGTGCATACATTCAGAATCCATCCAAAGCAGAAGGGCTGAAGGCTAACAAAATGTGGACTGTTTAGACATTAAGTTGAAGGTCATTTGTAGAAAGTTCTCATAACTTCTCCTATAACCATCCAAAATGGTTTCATGGCTGTATCTCCAGGGTATTAAAGCTTAACCTGGTAAGGCCCTATTATAAGTTAAAAGTGAAAAAATATTACCTAGAAATTGCTAACAAGGAAAAGAGGGTTTCCTCCCACACTTTTATTAATCTCTTTCGTTTGTTATATTTTCACCTCAAGCTGAGCAAATTTTGCTTTTCCCATGTGTAATCATACCCCCCCGCCCCGTTCTCTCTCTCTGTGTGTGTGAACTTGGAATGCTATTAATCAGTTTCAAATGCTTCTTAAAATGGCAACATACTTCTTGCTCATGTACGACTATTTTTACATGTCTTTTTTTTTAAAAAAAATCAAAAATCATACTAAATTGCTTTAGAAAAAGCAGAAAAGCAGGCACACATGAAATTTCCCTTTTACTATGCTAGCTATAAACACATTCTTAGCACCTGGCTTCCAAAACTATGTTGCCCCTATCTGTTTTGGCTTGTTGGCCAATCTAACTAAACCAACATAGATGGCAGGGGTAGGGTAGGTGATGGTGCGGGGGTAAAATAGCTGGGGATCCTGCAAAGACGGCAGTGAAAGGCAGGAGGGAAACTGCCCTGACAATTCCAAAGTCGCTCTGGGGACAGAGATGGGTTGCTCTTCTCCTCCTGCCTCCACCACTACACATAACTCCAAAAAGCACATTAGTGTTATGGGCTACTACGCCAGCATTAGTCACCAACATAATTGTGCAATAAGTCTCCTCCCTGGAAAATAACAACACTATTCAGAATGTGCAACAAAGTGGTAGGATTGCTGTATCAGGTCTATCTCAAGGTCTGAGATTTCAGGGCCGAATCCTGTGACCCTGTACTGTCCTAGTGACCAAGTAATAGTACTAAACTTAATGCATTAAACATCAACTACCAGTTTACAGAGTTGCCATGTTAACGCACTATCTCGACTTGATGATGTCATGGAATCTTGTAGGTAGTGAAAGAACAGGGATGTAAATCTTCACAAACTTCATTTTCAAAGTAATTTTGAAAATTTTCTTCCATCTACAAGGAATTAATCAAAACCTGTGCAGCTTTCAAAGACTATTTGCAGTATGGGGTTATTCTGTGCAAAAACAAAACACTTCATGTGGGTTTCTTGTACAGAGAACTGCATTTTTCTATGCAGAAATCTTGTATTCTACACAGAAAACCCAAAATGCCATGTAGGTTTCTCATGTAGAAAATTTCATACAGAGATTCTCAGTATGGGGGAATTATCCTCACTGAAGTTTCCAACATTCAGACCCCCCTTCCCTTTTTCAACCATTGATCTTTGAATATTCTTTCCATCTCTATAAAGGAGGCAGCTGGCAGGCAGACAGGCAAGTAGAAAATTAGGCGAATCAGACGGAATCTGAACTATAAATAATCAAGACCGTTATCAAATGGGCTCAGTAGCTGTGTGAGAGAGTGGCTGAGCCCAGTGTTCCATAGTCAGTGTTCCTGACCAAGCATCCCCTTCTTGGAAGTACTGGACACTGACAGGGGAATCCTCCCACTGCATTGTATGGACTGTGCCACAAGACAGCAGCCTAACACTTGCTGCCCTGGACAGCTCTCTGCCCCTAGTAGGACTGGTGCTACAAGCAGGCTTGTGATGACCTAGCACCCTTGTTGCTTCATGTCTGCAATTCAGTGTCCCAGGCAACTGTTGGTTGCTTGGGCTACTGGGTCATCATTCTCTTTTGTGGTTTTCATTGGTGTGTGTGTGTGTGTGTGTGTGAGAGAGAGAGAGAGAGAGAGAGAGAGAGAGAGAGAGAGAGAGAGAGAGAGAGATCTACTGTCATCTAGCAAAATTCCAAATTCTGTGAGATTCTTAATGTGAGCAAGTTATGGTCTTTCACATGGGGGAATGAAGGAGACTGTGCTCCTCCACCTCTTCTTGCTGGACTCACTGGGTCTCTTCTGTCTTTCCTGATCAATTCATGGTAATTTCTCCTCTTTTGTAGGTGACAAAAAGTTTCTTGACACTGTGGGCTATCTGAGAATGAGAGGATTGTGGACATTATTTTTCAGATGATTGTCTGCTTTTCTATTTGTGTGTGTGTGTGTGTGTGTGTGTTTAAGGAAAAAAAGGCAGTTCCTCCCATCCCTTTGCAGCCAGTTCTGTTGCAAGGAAGGCCAGTTGCAAAAGCTGTGCTTAAATAAACATTTTCCCTTAATAATGATCTTGTAAAATTGATTGGTGGCTTGTACAAAGATTGCTCATGAAAAATAGTGCCCATCTTCTCCTCCAATTGCCCCGATCGCACCCCCCTGAACACACCGTGCAAAAAATTGTGGGAACATATTGATGATGATGCATGTTGGGAACACTGCACACATAAGTGGATTTTTTTTCACATTTAGATGAGCCCCAAGTTTTTTTAAAGAATGAAATAAACAAACTAGTGTCTTTCAGCTAACTGAGGACTGATTCATACATTGTCTTCCTACTGAAGAGAGATATTTTCATCTGCATTCCCATTCTCTCTGTTTTAAAGATTGATTAAACATTCAGCAGAATAAAGTACGAATGCTTTTCCTGAACGTTATTTCTTTAAATAGCAGGTGCATTGTTGCATCCTGGAGTGCTTTCCTAGATAACACACAAAGATGCTCACTTGCTGGAAACTTCTGTCTCTTGGGCACAATTTGCAGACAGGAAAAAGGGATGTGTGATATCATTCATGCTGGAGTTGGTGGATATGGCAAGGTCTAATACCATCATTTCAGCATATCACTGCATCTTTTTGATCACTGAAATTAACGGAAGGAAGACAGAACTGTTATTTGCAGATTGCTATCTGTGTCTGCCATTTTGTCAGTTGTGCCTGCCATTTTGCTCCTCATTCAGGCCTGCAGATTTAACATTAATTATTGGTTTGTCTTTATACATTTTTGTCTTTAATGTTCTGGAATTATCTAAGTGCAATTCATCCTCTGTGGTTTCTCACAGTGATTGCATCTTGCTGAGTCTGTCAAAGGATCAAAATAACTGCAACTTCATCTTGTCATGGATGAAAAAATATGCAGTCCCACCCCCACCCCCATGTTATATTTTACTATCCTACATTTTTTTTCAAACCTTCCTTTGTATGATTGACTAGTTAATAAAAGTTTCTCTTTCCTATTTTCAAGGCCTTTGGGGAACTATGGCCCACCATGGCAGGTTGTGTTTCTTGTCTATCCCTCTATCAGTTTTTCAAGATACTGTATTTTCCAGTGTATAAGACAACTGGGCGTATAAGACGACCCCCAAAGTTTCCAGTTAAAATGTAGAGTTTGGGATATACCCGCCGTATAAGTGTACCCCTCTTCCAATGCACACCAAATAATTTTTTTAAAAAAATTAAAAAGCCTACCCCCAGCCAGCCAGTCATCACCCCCCTTCCCGAAGCCATGATGGGGAGGCTCCATGCTTACCTGGATCTTCGCTTCTCTTTGTAAAGAGAGCAAAGAGACATGCAAGCGCAGGAGGTGAGACAAAGCCTCTTAAATTGCCCCTCTGCTGGGCCTTCTCTCCCAATGCAGGGAGAGCTAAAGCATAGAAGAGGGCCGATTTTAGGGGTTTGCCTCACCCTCCGTGCCTGCCTGGGTCTTCGCTTCCCTTTGTAAAGGGAGCGAAGACACAGGCAAGCACAGGAGGTGAGGCAAAGACTCTTAAATTGCCCCTCTACTGGGCCTTCACTCCCTTTGCAGGGAGAGCGAAAGCCCAGAAGAGGGGTGATTTTAGGGGTTTGCTTCACCCTCCATGCCTGCCTGGGTCTTCGCTTCTCTTTGTAAAGGGAGTGAAGAAACATGCAAGTGCAGGATGTGAGGTAAAGCCTCTTAAATCGCCCCTCAGCTTGGCCTTTGCTCTCTTTGCAAGGAGAGCAAAAACCCAGAAGAGGGGCAATTTTACGGGTTTGCCTCAACCTCTGTGCCTGCCTGGATCTTCATTTCTCTTTGTAAAGGGAGCAAAGAAACAGGCAAGTGCAGGAGATGAGGCAAAGCCTCTTATATCACCCCTCTGCTTGGCCTTCGCTCCCTTTGCAGGGAGAGTGAAAGCATAGGAGAGGAGCGATTTTAGGAGTTTGCTCACCATCCGTGCCTGCCTGGGTCTTCACTTCCCTTTGTAATGGGAGCAAAGACACAGGCAAGCGCAGGAGGTGAGGCAAAGCTTCTTAAATCACCCCTCTTCTGGGTCTTTGCTCCCTTTGCAGGGAGAGCGAAAGCCAAGGAGAGGGGCGATTTTAGGGGTTTGCCTCATCCTCCATGCCTGCCTGGGTCTTCGCTTCCCTTTGTAAAGGAAGTGAAGAAACAGGCAAGCACAGGAGGTGAGGCAAAGCCTCTTAAATAGCCCCTCTGATGGGCCTTTGCTCCCTTTGCGGGGAGAGCAAAAGCCCAGGAGAGAGGCGATTTTAGGGGTTTGACTTACCCTCCCATCGCAGCTCCCATTTGGAAGGGTGGGTGGTGGCTGGCAAGCTTGTCCCCAGCCAGCCAGCCACCACCTGCCCTCCCGAAGCTGCAATGGGGAGCCCTATAAGACGACACCCAGCGTATGAAAGAACACCCAACTTTTGAGATTATTTTCCTGGGTTAAAAAGTAATTTAATTTGCTAGAAAATATGGTAACTTTAATTTACTGCTGACATTCTGATTATATTTAGTATACCTATTTGATTATTTTGATTCACTAATATTTCACCTTGATTACAATTAATTTATCTGGGTTTATCTGGATTCTAATGAGGCTTTGCTGGGACTACCCATAGGCTTCCATACCAGTGGGGTGGCAAATCTGCTCTCCAAGGACCTCTCCAAGGTGCTGAACTTATTTGGGGGTTAGGGATCAACACCGTGGATAGCTCATTTACAGTTTAGGATAAATCCTAGAATGGCTTCACTGATGTGACAATCTCCTGGCCCCTGGCTGCCCCTCTTCATTACACACATTTATATGGTGTAGAACATGCCTGCAGAACACGTGGCCCACAGCCACATGAGGCCCACCCAAGGATTTCCTGCGGCCTGTGACAATAAGTTAAAGTTGGTAAACATTTCAAGTTTTTTTTAACCCAATCTTCTTGTGGCACCAATCAGTGCTACAGTGTAATTGGTCGATGGTGGCTGCCAATCTTATTTTTGAATGTAAACAAAGCCAAACCAAAAGAAACCAGCCCCTACTCAAACTCCCAGAGACGTTGGAACTGCTGCTTTGGTGTTGGTTGGAGTTTGGTACTGGAACTACTGCCTTTGTATTGGAGCTGCTGGCCTCTGCCTTCCCTCACCTCCACAGCCAGCTGCTAGCTGTGAAGACCCGATTTGGCGGTGGCGGCGGCGAGGGAAGTTAGACACCACTTTAGCCTCTGGCCACTGGGGGCTGAAGTGGTCTCTATGTTCCATGACTGGTCAGCTTCCAGCTGTGAAGACCCAATTGGGCTGTGGCAGTAGTAACATGGGAAGGCAGAGGCTGCTTTAGCCCCTAGCCTCCATAGGCTGAAGTAGCTTCTGCCTTCCTGCACTCAGCGACTGGCTAGCTGCCAGTTGTGAAGACCCAATTTGGTGGTGGCAGCGATGGAAGGTAAAGGGCGCTTTAGCCCCTGGCCACTGGGGACTGAAGTGGCCTCTGCCTTCCTGCTCTGTGAGGAGATGTTTTGGTGGTGATGGCAGTGGAATGGAAGCACGGCCACCAGAGCAAGCACCCCTGGTGCAGTTTGAGGGAGAGGGGTGCTGTGGAGCAAGTGAGGCACCCGGGGAGAGAAAGAGGAAGAGGAGGTAATTATACTTTTATTAATTATTTATTAATTGTTTTTTTATTAGTAGTGGTGGTGGTGGTAATAGTAGAAGTAATTAATTAAGTAGTTTGGCCTGTTTTGATTTCAGCTCCTATCTACTGCCAAATTGTGCAAGCCTGGTGTAGAACCTCCTATGTTGTCAGGAAGTCTGGTTGCCTAGGGTGTCCAGCTGCATGGAAATGGGTGGTAATTTTGTATCAGTTCAAGTTGATCTTTTTTTATATATATAAGAAATCCTTTCCAATTCTTAGTCCTAACAAAAGCAGAGTCATTGATTCAAGTGCTGAATGTTAAGGCTTGTGGAAATCCCATTGATTCTGTAGGTCTGCCTATTATAGTTGTGATGAACAACTGTTGAGGAAAGTGAAGAAAGTGAAAAATCAGTTGAAAACTGAGAAAACAGAAATACTGACCAGAGATTTTTTAGATAATATTACATAACTTTAAAGTTTACATTAGTTAATTTTAAGGCTAGTTATGAAGGTACTGAAATAATTAAAAATGTTCTGTAGTTCAGCTCAGTCATAAACGAAAACAGAGACTACCATCAGAAAACTGGGTTATGGAAGGGCATTTGTGAAGTAGCTAAATAAAATCCTAAAATGTAAAACTATATCACTGAATACCAAAGTCAAGATCGTTCATGCCATAGCAATTCCATTATCTATGCATGACTGTGAAAGCTGGGGAGTGAAGAAAGCCAACTTGATAGCAATTAACAAAAACAAGGCAAGGAGTTTCTCGAGTGCTCCCTGTCTAGTTTTAGTTTTGCAGGTTGGTCACATTGTGCAGTTTGTTCAGAGCCGCAAAATCTAGTTAAAAAATTTTGCCCACTTATTTTTTAATCAGAAACAAATAACATCAAACTGGAAACTGAAGAGGAATTAAAATACCCCCCCACCCACCCACACACACACTAAAGAACCTTGAACAAATATAATCTCATCTGATTTTGAAAAGCTAAGCAAGGTCAGGCCTGGTTAGAATTTGTACAGAAGACTACCTGGGACTATCAGGAACCACCAAGTAGGGACCAGAGTGAATTTTCTTTGAAACCCCAGAGAGCTGATGCCAGTCAAAGTTGACACTATTGAGCTAAATAGACCAATGGTCTGGCTCAGTGAGAAGAATACTGTTGAAGACATATAGAGGTACAACCCCACCCATGATACCTGTATGCTTTGATCTGGACATTGAAGAAGGGGGTATCGTGTAATTCCTTGCATGGTGCCCCTCAGCCAGGGTGTGAATCAGCAGCTGGCTTGGCACATCCATCAGGTGACCAGGACATTTGTCCACCTCTAAGGACACCTTGGTAAGAGGAGTTAATAAGAGTTGTGAAAGTCAAAAATGGTGGGTGGGGGGAATCAGGATTTGGGGGTTTTGTGTCAATTTTTTTTAGAATTTTTGGGAATTCTGAAAATCCAATTGCAGTCTGCAAAGAGTTGACTCACTGAATGACTGGAATTTATGTAAGTGTTGACTTGCTGTTCAGCATGTGAGTCAAACATAGTGATTCAATGGGCATTCTCTTGTTGAGACTATCAGTTAGATTGAGACTATGAAAAAAAGTATAATAGATGCCACTGATGACTGAATAGTAGTATTTTAGAATAATATAGCTGTAAGACTCCTTGATACAAAGTTAGTACTTGAAGATTGTCTCTCTCCCAAGGTTTAAACCTGCTGCCTTGGGAATAAATAACAATGCCTTTGTCAGAGGGCTAAAGCTTAGGCTGGTTACATACCTCATATATTACATCTTGTTTAAAATTAATTGACGGCCATAGAGCCTGAGGTTATGCAGGATTCTTGAATTCTCTCTGTATTCTTAAAAAGCATTTAAAATCAGCTTGCACAACCTGTGGAAGAAACCCACCACTTTTACTTACATTATGCCCTGGGTCCTTGCC
The DNA here is from genome assembly GCA_030847615.1 of Gambelia wislizenii. NCBI lineage: Eukaryota > Metazoa > Chordata > Lepidosauria > Squamata > Crotaphytidae > Gambelia > Gambelia wislizenii. The sequence continues at coordinate 222,504,175 of JAUMIR010000003.1, read as the reverse complement.
AAGAACTTGACAACACCAAGGATCTATCAAGTTCAAGTACAAGTACCTTTCACCACACCAGCCAGGTACTTCACAACACCTCAAGAGGTTTGCGAATCCCCTGGTAGGCAGCCAAACATAACTGCTGAGTTGTATTTGACACCGTGAGTCACATCTTATGTCAGCTTTTCTAAGGAGAAGTTTGAGCCGATTGACATTGTCCATTTTTTCTTTTACATAATGAAGCCATTTTTGAAAACTGGGCTTTTTAATTAAAAAGAAAATCATACTTATTGCTGGTCTGTGCTTGATCAAGTTGGATTAGGTTTTCCTCCCTTTTTTTCCCATTGACCTCAAGAAACAAAATAAACCCATCAAGTTCGATAGACAGTGTTTTTACATCAAAAAATTATTAAAACTACATATCATTATGATATAATTACAAACTTTGGAGCATTAATGAGTTAGAGATTCATGGTCTATGCCAAGCCAGAAGAAACGTGAACTAAAATATTGCATAGTTGTTATAGTGATTAATTTGCAAACAATTATTTAAATATCTTGTACCCATTAATTCTGTTTATAGTACTGGACTGGAAAATCATTTTTTCCCTCATCTAAAAAAACAAATTTTGCCATTGATTTTCACATAAGATACTTTCTGTTGTGTGTGCATGAGAAAGAGCTGGAGGGAGAAAGGGGAGAAAGAAAGAGAGAAAAAGGAGTTTTTAAAAAAAACTTATAGAACAAACAAAAATGGGAACATAAACAGCAAAACTACTGATCCTATGTCAGATTCACCAAAATTCTCAAATAAATGGAACTCACATACCCTCCAACATCTCACACATGAGAACCCAGACATGTGTAACCAGACAACACCAGAATCTAGTCAAAATGGCAAAAACTTAATAATGAGAAAGAACACACATCGTATGAGAGGCTGTAGCAGATTGCTCTTGCCTCAGTCTACTGGGAAGGGGAAGATTCTGCCATCTCTTCTCCCTCCCCCATTGAGAGAATTGAGTGCAAACTGCTTTCGAATTTGGCTTGCACCAAGTGAAGTAAATTAACAATGAAGGGGAGAAACTGGACAAGAAAGGAACTTGGGCATTTTAAAAGCAGCTTGAAAATCAGGACACTATCTCTGCTGAATCAAGATAGTTGGAAGGCCTGAATCCAATGGCCTGCCCCAACCCTTGGACACTTCTAGTGGTACCAACTGATAGCTCAAATACCTTAGCATAGCTCCCTATCTCTTCTTTCCAAATCCAAACTGTACCCCAAACTGGTTTTGGCCCATCCCACTAACCAAGGCACCTCACTTTCCAAAAGTACTCACTTTCTACTCTCCTGTTTCTGGATCATTCCCTTGTTTGGGCCTGCAAAGCTGAAGCCTTCTAGCACTACAGTTGTGGGTGTGGCCAATGCGAGATCAGATTTTCATGTAGAAAAAATATGTTGTTATCATGAACAAGGAGGGCCTAAAGACATCAGATCTTGTCTGATCATGGAAGCTAAGCAGGGTCATCACTGGTGAGTGATTGGATGGGAGACAGCCAATGAGTACCAGATTTTGTAAGCTGACAAAACCAGAAGGAACCTAACAAAACCATATCTGAGTATTCCTTGCCTAAGAAAACCCTGGAGTACTCCAGACGATGAAATAAATCCTGATGGAATCCCATGTGTCCAAATGGGATCTGGCAGCATTTTCAGAGGGAGGGGGAGCAAAAGTTGGGGAAAGTCTTTCCCCGAGTTTTTCGACAACTACAGAGGAAATATGCACTCCTGAATGTTAGGACAACCAAATCATATTGGAACACATTGCTGAACAGGATAGCTGATTGGTTGGATATGTGCAGCACGCAGAGCTAACCTAGATGGCAGATCACAGATCCAGCATGTTGGATTGTCACCGTAGTGATCGTGCGCTCAAGTGATGAAACAGCTTTTCTATCTTTCTTTTTTCATTATTTAAATAGCAGATCACTCTTCTGCACCTTGGAATTATAATTTTTTTTTAAAAAAAAATACTGCTTGGAGGGGGAAATTTGGGGAGTACAAAACTGTGAGTAGTAATTCGCTCGTGGCCACCATCTTGATTCACTGACATGCCTCTGTGTGAACAGGAAACACAGAGAGTTTCACACACCAGCAATCTTAGAATCATAGAAGCATAGAATCGTAGAATTGGAAGAGACCACGGGGGCCATCCAGTCCAACACCCTGCCATGCAGGAATGCACAATAAAAGCATCCCTGATAGATGGCCATCCAGCCTCTGTTTAAAGACCTCCAAGGGAGTGTGTACCACTGCCAAACAGCTCTTACTGTCAGAAAGTTCCTCCTAATGTTGAGGTGGAAACTCTGTTCCTGAAGCTTGCATCCACTGTTCCGTGTTCTAGTCTCTGGAGCAGCGGAAAACAAGCTTGCTCCATCCTCAATGTGACACCCCTTCAAATACTTAAACAGGGCTATCATATCGCCCCTTAACCATCTTTTTTCCAGGCTAAACACACCCAGCTTCCTAAGTCTTTCCTCATAAGGCATTGTTTCCAGACCTTTCACCATTTTAGTCACCCTTCTCTGGACACGCTCCAATTTGTCAATATCCTTTTTGAATTGTGGTGCCCAGAACTGGACACAGTATTCTAGAGACCTGACCAAGGCAGAATAGAGTGGCACTATTACTTCCCCTGATCTAGACACTATACTTCTTTTGATACAGCCCAAAATCGCATTGGCCTTTTTAGCTGCTGCATCACACTGTTGATTCATGTTCAACTTGTGGTCTACTAGGACTCCTAGATCCCTTTTGCACATAGTCTCGTTCAGCCAGGTCTCCCCCGTCCTGGAAAAAATACATTTCATTTTTCCACCCTAAGTGCAGTACCTTACATTTCTCTGTATTGAATTTCATTTTGTTAGCTTTGGCCCAGCTCTCCAGTCTATCCAGGTCATTTTGAATTTTGATCCTGTCGTCCAGGGTATTAGCTACTCCTCCTAATTTGGTGTCATCTGCAAATTTGATAAGTATGCCCCTAATTCCCTCATCCAAGTCATTGATAAAGATGTTGAACAGCACTTGTCCTAGGACAGAACCCTGTGGCACCCCACTGGTCACATCTTTCCAAGATTTAGAGGAGCCACTGCAGAGCACCCTTTGGGTTCGGCTGGTCAACCAGTTACAAATCCATTTAACAGTTAACTTGTCTAGCCCACATATTACAAGCTTTTTTGCAAAAATGTCATGGGGAACCTTGTCAAGGGCCTTATTGAAATCAAGGTATGCGATATCCACAGCATTCCCTTCATCTACCAAGCTGGTAACTTTATCAAAAAAAGAGATCAGATTAGTCTGGCATGACTTGTTTCTCTGAAACCCATGTTGACTTTTTGTGATTATGGCATTGCCTTCTAAATGTTCACAGACTCTCTGTTTAATGATCTGCTCTAGAATCTTCCCTGGTATTGACGTCAGACTAACTGGATGATAATTGTTGGGATCCTCTTTTTCTCCCTTTTTGAAGATGGGAACAACGTTTGCCCTCCTCCAGTCTGCTGGGACTCCTCCTGTTCTCCAGGAGTTCTCAAAGATTATTGCCAATGGCTCTGAGATTACATTTGCCAGCTCTTTTAATACTCTTGAATGTCGTTTGTCTGGTCCTGGAGATTTAAATTCATTTAGAATAAGAAGGTATTCCTGTACTTCCTCTTTGCTTATTCTGTGTTGGATTTTCCCTCTTGTGTCCTCTGTCCCATTATCCTCAGGTTCATCATCCTTTTCCTTTTCTGAAAACACTGAGGCAAAGAAGGTGTTGAGTAATTCTGCCTTTTCTCTGTCCCCTGTTAGCATTTTGCCATCTTCTCCACCTAGTGGCCCTACCATTTCCTTCTTCCTCCTTTTGCTGCGGACATACCCCCAAACCCCCCTTTTTATTGTCCTTAACCTCTCTAGCAAGCCTGAGCTCATTCTGCACTTTAGCTTTTCTGACTTTACTCCTACACGTGTTCGCTATCTGTTTGAATTCTTCTTTGGTGATTTCCCCCTTTTTCCATTTCCTATACATGTTCCATTTAAAACTTAGCTCCGTTGAAAGTTCTTTAGTCATCCATCCTGGTTTCTTGAGCCACTTCCCATTTTTCTTTCTCAATGGTACTGTTTGAAATTGTGCCTTCAGTATCTCCCTTTTGAAAAAGTCCCATCCGTCTTGAAGTCTCTTCTCTTTTAGAATTCCTGACCATGGGATTACCCCCAGTATTTCCCTGAGTTTATTGAAATCAGCTCTCCTAAAGTCAAGAATGCATGTCTGACTATGCCTGGCTTCTCCTTTCCATTGTATAACAAACTCCAGGAGAACATGATCACTCTCACCTAAGGATGCCACCACTTGCACCCCATTAACCAGGTCATCTCTGTTGGTTAGGATGAGATCTAAAATAGCTGACCCCCTTGTTGCCTCTTCCACCTTTTGGACCATGAAATTGTCTTCCAGGCAAGTCAGGGATTTGCTAGACCTCGAAGTTTTGGTTGAGTCAGATTTCCAACAAATATCAGGATAGTTGAAGTCACCCATCACTACTACATCTCTCCTTTCTGTGTGTGTGTTCACCTGTTCTAGAAAGGCATCATCCAATTCCTCTGTCTGACTTGGGGGTCTGTAGTAGAGTCCCACAGTAAAAATCAAATATTTGACTGTAAAAATCAAATATTATTAGAAGACTGGGAGACAGCATGGTCAAAAAAATATCGTATTTACAAGAAGTATTGGTCTAAAGGAGAACTTCTATAAATAAATTTTCAGATGGTACCTTACACCAGTTAAAATAGCAAAAATATACAAAAAATTATCAAACATTTGCTGGAAATGTGGTAAAGCAGTGGGCACATACTTTCATGTCTGGTGGAACTGCAAATATGCTAGGAGGTTTTGGAAAGGAATTCATAAGAGAATCTGTAAATATATGAAGGTGAACTATATATGCAAGCCAGAGATACATTTGTTAAATATATTATAAGGCATAAATAAACCAGATTTTAAAATATATAGAAAGATTATACTATACAGTCGCCCCTCCACATTCGCGAACTTGACATTCGCGGTTTCGATTATTCGCGGTTTTGCGAGGGCCCCCCTGGGCCCCCCCAAAACTGCGACACGGGGCCTCCAGAGGCCCCGTGAAAGCCCTGGGAGGGAGCGGGGAGGGGCGGGGAGACCTCCACGGGGCCTTTGGAGACCCTCCGGAGGCCCCGCGAAGGCTTTGGAAGGGAGGGGGGAGGGCTGGGGAGGCCTCCGCGGGGCCTTCGGAGACCCACCGGAGGCCCCGCAAAGGCCTGGGGGAGGGCTGGGGAGGCCTCCGTGGGGCCTCCGGAGACGCTCCGGAGGCCCCACGAAGGCCCGGGGAGGGAGGGGGAGGGCCGGGAGAGGCCTCCATGGAGCCTCCGGAGACACTCCGGAGGCCCCATGAAGGCCTGGCGGAGGGCTGGGGAGGGCTCCATGGGGCCTCCGGAGACGCTCCGGAGGCCCCACGAAGGCCCGGGGAGGGAGGGGGGAGGGCCGGGGAGGCCCCACGAAGGCCCGGGAGGGAGGGGGAGGGCTGGGAGCGGCCTCCGTGGGGCCTTGCTAGGCCCCACGAAGGCCCGGGGAGGGAGGGGGAGGGCCCGGAGAGGCCTCCATGGGGCCTTGCTAGGCCCTACGGAGGCCCGGGGAGGGAGGGGGAGGCCGGGAGAGGCCTCCATGGGGCCTCCCGAGACGCTCCGGAGGCCCCATGAAGGCCTGGGGGAGGGCTGTGGAGGCCTCCATGGGGCCTCCGGAGACGCTCCGGAGGCCTCATGGAGGCCTGGGAGGGAGCGGGGAGGGCCAGGAGCGGTCTCCGTGGGGCCTTGCTAGGCCCCACGAAGGCCAGGTGAGGGAGGGGGAGGTCCAGGAGAGGCCTCCTTGGGGCCTCCGGAGATGCTCCAGAGGCCCCACGAAGGCCCGGTGAGGGAGGGGGGAGGGCCTGGAGAAGCCTCCGCGGGGCCTAGCTAGGCCCCACAAAGGCCCGGGGAGGGAGGGAGGATGCTGGGAGAGGCCTCCGCGGGGCCTTGCTAGGCCCCACGAAGGCCCGGGGAGGGAGGGGGAAGGCCAGGAGAGGCCTCCATGGGGCCTCCGGAGATGCTCCGGAGGCCCCATGAAGGCCTGGGGGAGGGCTGTGGAGGCTTCCATGGGGCCTCCGGAGATGCTCCGGAGGCCCCATGGAGGCCTGGGAGGGAGCGGGGAGGGCCGGAGAGGCTCCATGGGGCCTCCGGAGACGCTCCGGAGGCCCCATGAAGGCCCGGGGAGGGGGTGGGGAGGGCCGGGGAGGCCTCCATGTGGCCTCCGGAGACGCTCCAGAGGCCCCACGAAGGCCCAGGAGGGAGGGGGGAGCGCCGGGAGTGGCCTCTGTGGGGCCTTGCTAGGCCCCACGAAGGCCCAGGGAGGGAGGGGGGAGGGCCCGGAGAGGCCTCCGTGGTGACTTGCTAGGCCCCATGAAGGCCCGGGAAGGGAGGGAGGAGGCCGGGAAAGGCCTCTATGGGGACTCCGTAGATGCTCCAGAGGCCCCATGAAGGCCTAGGGGAGGGCTGTGGAGGCCTCCATGGGGCCTCTCGAGACGCCCCGGAGGCCCCATGGAGGCCTGGTAGGGAGCGGGGAGGGCTGGGAGCGGCCTCCGTGGGGCCTTGCTAGGCCCCACGAAGGCCCGGGGAGGGAGGGGGGAGGGCCGGGAGAGGCCTCCATGGGGCCTCCGGAGACACTCCGGAGGCCCTATGAAGGACCGGTGAGGGAGGGGGGACGGCCTGGAGAAGCCTCAGCAGGGCCTAGCTAGGCCCCACAAAGGCCCGGGGAGGGAGGGAGGATGCTGGGAGAGGCCTCCGCGGGGCCTTGCTAGGCCCCACGAAGGCCCGGGGAGGGAGGGGGAGGCCGGGAGAGGCCTCCATGGGGCCTCCAGAGACGCTCCGGAGGCCCCATGAAGGCCTGGGAGGGAGCGGGGAGGTCCGTGAGAGGCCTCCGCGGGGTATCCGGAGACTCTCCGGACGCCCCGTTGAGGGCTTGGGCGGGAGGGGGGAGGGCTGGGGAGGCATACATGGGGCCTCGGGAGGGTCTCCAGAGGCCCAGGGAAGGCCTAGGAAGGGAGTGGGGAGGCTGGAGGAAGCGACTATGGGGCCTCCAGAGGCCCCATGGTCGCTATGGTGGGGGAGGGGGAGGGCAGTCGTTATTCGCGGATTTTTCACATTCGCGGGGGTCCGTGGAATGGAATCCCCGCGAATGTGAAGGGACGACTGTATATGATAACGGCGGCTAGAATAATCTTCACAAAAAACTGGAAAAATGCAAAAGCCCCACAAATGGAAAAGTGGATATACAAACTCTTCGAGATGTACGAAATGGACAAATTAACAATAAAAAGACTTGGATTAAAAGACTGCGAGGTCTGGAAGCTTTTGATACCTCTATGGAAGGAAATAGGGGGAGAAAATGCAATGATAAATATAGGATAACAAATAATAGAGACATTCAAGAAAAGGAAACAGAAACTATATAAACAAAACTAGGAGAGGGGATGAGAAAGAAACATGAAACAATACACTTGAAGAAGAAGGAATAAAAGGAATTAAAGGAAGCAAAACAGTATTTGTTTGTCTAGATGGATGTGAAGAAGTATGGTATATGTGCTTGTAATTGGTCTGTCTGTCATTTTGTTATTTGTATTGTTTGTTTACTATTTTTATAAAATATATGTGTTTATGTATGAAATTTTGCAAATAAAAACATTAAAAAAATTAAGACAATGTGTTCCCTTTACTTGCTGCCTGTGCAAGATTTTTTGGCTCCCACTGTTGGGTCCTTGCACTGTTTGCCTTGCTCCCTCAATGACCATTTGACTATTTTCTCCAGCCCTTTTGCCTTCTAGAATATTGTCTCCCTCCCCCATATGACTCAGTTTAAAGCCCTCCTGACCAAATTCTTGAGACTTTTGGCAAAAATATTTCTGCCAACTGTCGTGAGATGCACCCAATCCCTTGCCAGAAGTCCCCCCATATGGAAGTGCTGCCCATGATCAAGAATCCAAATCATTCTCAGCGACACCACCTACGGAGCCAGTTGTTCACGTCGGCTATATTCCTCTCCCTTCCTGGACCATGCCCTTCAACTGGCAGAAGAGACGAGATGACAACCTGTGCATCCATTTCTTTCAGCTTCCTCCCCAGAGCCTCATAATCTCTTCTGATCTTCAGAAAGCTGTGCTTTGCAGTATCATTGGTTCCCACATGGACCAAAAGGAAGGGGTAATGATCCATAGGCTTGACCAGTCTTGTCAGCCTCTCGGTCACATTTTCTCTTGATCTTGAGAAAAAATCATTGAGACAGCTGACAGCTGCTGCAAATTGGCATTTCTGTGCACCAATTCCCATTTTATTCTCTTGTCTAGATCCCCCCCCCCCATGAAATTCATGAGGTAGCCATAAGTAAACGGGCAACCTGAAGACATATACACACTGAGCAAAATGCTTTTGTTCCTCTCAGAATTCTGTGGAGCAAAAATGATTATTTCAGCAAAAGTCAGTAATAACTGTACAGCTCTGTTTTAGCATAGGCTAGAAGGGAAACCAAACAGAAATACAGAGCTAGAGTGGAAGGCAGTTTTCTCTTTGGAAAAGAAATAACCTTTAAAAGCCCCCCATCTCCAAGACATGGTACAAGTACATTTAGGTTTGCTTGTTTTCAACCATAATATGTGAGGTATTATGATGTAATGGTGTGGTGTGGTTGCAAAGAAAAGGACAGGAGAACTTGAGGACATCATAATGGATTGCGATTTCATGAACATCAGCGGTACCAATCAATGAATTCCACAGCAGTGTAAAATAAGAGCAGCAAGACCCCAGTGGAGAATCAAGGCCAATCTGATTACAATGTGGTTGACTGCTCCAGTGGAAACATATTGGTGAGTAAATATTTGACAGAAACGTCTATTCAATAATCACAAGTTGAAAAATATGTGCACAGCTCTACAAAGTAGGTCAGACAATAGCTTGTTATATGTTCAGCTTCTTCTCTAGGACAAGCATCTCGAAACCTCCCACACTTCTCAAAACTTTTGTGGTTTTTTTTTTTTTTCCAGTCAAGACTTAAACTGGTGGATTTCTCTGAGACTGGGAACAAATAGCCCTTCACACAAGAATGTTCAGATTAAATTTGACTGTTTGTTCACTCATATTTAAATCTATACCATGCAAATCCATAACTTTAATCAGCTCCTAGGTTTTCTGGAAATGTTCATTTTAGCTTTTTATTTTCATGTTTTTCATGCTGCAGAGTGTATATTGTATATTGTCAGAAAGGATAAAAGGGAGAAACATGCCAGAAGCATACAGGGAGATCCACAGAATCTGGAGTTCCGTTCACTTCCTCATTCAAAATCCCACATATTCTTGCGAGAATAGATAGCATGGGAAATTCAAAAATAAAACTAATAACACTAAAAAAGTTACAAGAAGTACCTAAACACACTGAAAAACTTCTAAGCAACCCAGAGAGAGTCATAAAAAGTGTGTTACTTACCTGGATGTTACAATCTCACCAGGAAGTGTTCGCTCTGGACTGGCCATTAACGCTGCAGTGACATGAGTACAATGCTGTGAGGTTTCACACATCAGCAATGCTGGCACAAAAGCAACATAGGAATCTATTAATAGCTTCAGCTGTCAAAAAAGTATGGGTTTTGGTGGGGACATAACCACAAAAGGGCAACGTAGTCTCATATAAGCACACTTTTGCAGTAATGTGGCATTGTTAGGATGCTGTATTTTACGCATTTGATAAAGTCCTAGGTAGATACTGTAGATTAGTGGTCAAGTACCTGCTTTGCATACAGAAAGTTCCAGGTTTCATGATTATACTTTCAGTAAAATGATCAGGAAGCAAGAATGGGAAAGGTCTCTGCCTGCAACCTTGGATGGCTGTTACAAGCTAGAGGAGATCTTTATAGGTTTGTTAAACAGATGTATTGACATAAGGAAGAGTGAGAAATGGGCTTAGTTTGCATTTTAGTGCAAACTGATCTGATTCACACCTCCAGGAGTGGAAAAAGGACCCTGACTGCAGCTTATGATTGGAAATATCATACCTTTCCAAACTTGCACCACAACATTGCAAACTCTAAGTGATGTGCAAGAAATAATATGCACAATGAAAAAAAAATACACACAGGAAAAAATGAGTCTACAGTCAGACCTCCTTATCCACGGATTCTGCATCCATGGATTCAAGCAAACACGGTTTGAAAATATTTTTTAAACATCCAAAATGCCTTGATTTTGCCACTTTATATAAGGAACACCATTTTACTATGCCACTGTATACGATGGGACTTGAGCATCCATGGATTTTGGTATCCACAGGGGGTCCTGGAACTAAACCTCAATGGATACTGAAGGCCCACTGATTTTGAAACATGCACCCAAACATATTTTAGTCCACAGAAGAATCTGCACAAAAATGTGTCTGGGGGCAGGGAGGGATATGCAAAAAAAATGCATGTGTTGGGAACTCATGCATGGAAATGCATATGGATTTCAATACAGGCAGGCTTGAAGTTTGCAATCTGATTTCATAACATTGCTGGAACTGGAAGAATGAGAACCTCAATGAGATAAAGCTGGAGAAATTCTCACATTTGACTTGTGATGAGACATACTTAATGCACATGGCATATTGGCTATTGGGCCTCTCCATCCCATCACAATAGGAAGTAAGTGACAATTCTAGAAGAACTCCAACTCTCTCCTAACTCATTGCCTATGGATGAAGGTTGGTACCAGGAAGCTACCATTAAGGCAAATTTCACTGTTGAATCCATAATACATTTCCCAGTGTTCTCTGGGATGCTCTTAAATAAATACTCACTCCATGCTTAGTAATTTGATCTCAATAGAGGCTAATGCACTTGAGCTTATACCGTGCTGTTTGGAGATAGAACAGCTGGCACCTGCAGGTATATCTATTGTTCTTTCTTTACTACCCATGTGCCTGCTTGCATTCATTCATATGAATCAGCGTAAACAATATAAAAGCAGTGGTAAACAGGGAGTTAGCATGGTGTAGTGGCTTGAGAATTGGACTATGACTCTGGAGACCAGGGTTTGAATCCTCAGTCAACCATGGAAACCCACTGGATGCCCTTGGGCAAGTCACAGTCTCTCATCCTCAGAGAATGGCAAAGGCAAACCTGCTCTGAACAAATCTTGGAAGAAAAACCCCATGATAAGTTTACTTTTGGGTCACCATAAATCTGAAATGACTTGAAGGCACACAACAACAAACCAGGGCACAAGATGTCACCAAGACACGTGAGATTATAGTAAGGATAGTATTTTCACTAAACATTTACAAGCAGGTTTCCCAAAACCTGTGGTATCCAAAGGTCTTGGACTACAATTCCTGTCATATCCAGCTAGCATGGTCATGTTTGCAGGGTTGATGGGACTCATACTCTAAAACATCTGTTTGGCAACAGAGTGAGGAAGGCTGCCATATAAATTTATCTGCCCTTGCTAACACAACATTTGGGGAAGTGCTCAGCACCATTAAGAGGAGTATTCAGTCAGCCTGTTATGGACTAGGTCAGTGGTTCTTAACCTGGGGTTTGCAGACCCCCAGGAGGCCACGGTGTCCTCACAGGGGGCCCACAAAGGCTTGAAAGTTGCTTGGCCTACCTACTCCCTGCAGTGGAGTGGCCACATGACAGGAGTCAAGGCAAAGGCTGGCTGGCTGGCTTGGCCTGCACATTGCCATTCAATCTGCTCCAGCCACAGATTTGCAAGAAGAAGCAGGTGAAACATCTTCCCTCCCCCTCCAGTACCTCTGAGGGAAGGTTCCATAGATGGTGCAATTATACTATTATTATTAGTAGTAGTAGTAGTGGTAGTAGTAGTAGTTTTAAATCTTGAGTTAAATCTTGGAGCCATGGCAACAACATATATTTAAAGCAGGTTCCTGGTAAAGAAGAGGTTTAGAGCCACTGTTCATCCTGAGATGTACTCTATGCATCTCCGTGCATCTGAGGAAGTAGACCAAGTCTATGAAAGCTCATGCTACAACTTCTTTTTCTCAAAGGTTCTACAAGACCCTTGATCATACTGATATTGCAGACTAACATGGCTATGTCTTTGAATTCTATTGAGATGTACTGTTTTTGTCAACATATCCAAATTAGGAGACCTCTCAGCTCTAAAAAAAAGAAAAGGGGGAATTATGGACTGAACGAACATCATTGTTCTCATTGAAGACCCAAAATTAACTATGTCCACCCTCAATAGATTCATCCAAACTCTTACCTTTCTCCGTTCTTTTCATTAAAGAAGGATAGTTTTTTTCCAGCTAGTCATTGCTAAAGTCCTGGCTAGGTCTTCTGTATTTGCATTCTAGATATATATCTTTATTGCTAGAAATATATCTTTGTGTTGGCTTTTGGCAGATACTCTTCTGTAGAAGAAGAAATTAATTCCACTTCTGTATTCTGGAGACTATGAAGGCTGCCTTTCAGAGTGTGGAGACAGGGGCCTTCACCAAACTAGCTGGCAGCCTGCCTCTGAGTAGAAAAGGGATACATAGTAAGTACAAAAATCCCTACATCCCACTCCACCCCCACGGCCAGCAAATAGAGGTGTCCTTGTGATGTTGATTTCATAGGGTGAAAAAAAGGTATAGGGAAGGAGATGGCAAGTTGATACATGCAAGAAATCTGAAGAAGTGTCCTGTGATGTTTGAAACTTTTATAAACTCACAGACAGATGTTGGTCTATGAAATTTATCACCCAGCCTACTCAATATTTGTCATTCTTAGGAACTAGCTCTGCTGTAACCCGCTCCAAACATCATGGTGAGATCCAGAACTTTGTAAGTGTAAGTGCTTTAGGAAGAACAATCTGCTCACTTTTGGCAGCATAATATAAGATTAGCCACTGTTCTAATTAGAAAATAATTAAATACATAAAAATCTATGTGCATTTTGTAATGGACACTGTTTTAAAAATACTATAAAATCCAAAAGAAATACTAATAAAAATTGCAGGTTTGTGAATATATTTCCAGGTCCCTAATAACCCAGCACACTTGTCAAAATAGGCACTGCCTTCCAGACCTCCCACTGAGATATAATTAATTTGAATGAGTTTCTCTCCATTGCAAAAGACAAAGGTGGGCGAAGTGATGTAACTGCTATCCATCTTATGCTGGGTTTGCACAACTCCTTCCTTATGACTGGCTTCACACGCTGATTAATAGTCTCTTTCCACTTCAGACTTTAATTAAAAGCTATAAAAGCAGTCAGCTGTAAGCCATGAATGTGTTGGCGACAAAAAAGTGCCATTATATAGTGGTAAGTTCAAGCACTGTACAAATTTAGTGTGAAACCATGTTAAGTAGTTCCATATGCCTTCATTTAATGTAATATTCAGAAGGCTACTAGGTAGCAGTGGGAGAAGCATGAGACAGTCAAGTATCAATTAAAGTCAGAGCACATAGTTTTACGCATAATGATTTTTGCTCATACGGCGATAACTGCAAAAGCAAGCTGCGTCCTAAGAAGAACTTTGGAGAACAACTCCATGTAAATCATGCAAAACCATTTAGATCTTTTAACATTCAGTCCAGATAGCACAGGGGAAAAGAGTATCAGTTTTCCCCCACTTTAACTTCAAAAATTGTTATCATCAAATTTCAGAAAATACATCTGCATTAATACATGATACAATGACTATTGTAGGAAATTTATAGATATTTGGAATGGATACTAGAATCAAGACTGTTTTCATTCCATGGCTCAATCATAATAAATTCTTGAACAGGATTATACATTGCACTCCAGTCACATAACCGGATGGCTCCTTTTTTGAAACCTTTCTCTGCAGCTTTTCTTCAGAAATTCCCTCTTATCTGTTTTTACTCCCTTGTGAGTGTGTGCCTTCAAGTTGTCTGTTGACTTATGGAGACCCCATGAATTCCATAGGGTTCTCTTAGGCAAGGAATACTCAGAGGTGGTTTTGCCAGTTCCTTCCTCTGAAATATAGCCTACAGCACCTAGTATTCATTGGCAGACTCCCATTCAAGTACTAACAAGGACTTTCCTAAGTCAGAAGGAGAAAATTGACAGTCTTGTGGCCAAGTGTGGGCTTAGTGAGTCCAAAGTGGTCAGGACACCAATGACCACTGAGTTTGTGAACTTGGAGGCAGAACAGGAATTTGAGAGGCCAGACCTGTACCACTCAGTGGTAGGCAGTCTGTTGTTTATTGCAAACAACACAAGGCCTGGCATCAGTTTTGAATTGGGGTGCTCAGCAGAAGAGTCTCCAAGCCCAGGAGGGTAGATTGGGAAGCCCAGAAGAGAGTAGTTAGATTTCTCATGGGAACCAGGGACATGAGCTCGAAGCTGACAGGAAGTCAGGTGACCCTGGAGTGCTATGTGGACAGTTCTTTTGCTGCAGAGACTTCAGACAGGAAGTCAGTGACTGGGATGGTGGTCAGGTATGCAGAGATCCCCATAGTGTGGAGATCAAGGAAACAGAACTGTGTAGCCATTAGTACCACTGAAGCTGAATTTGCAGCCTTGTCTGAGATGGCAAGTGAAGTACAATGGGTAAGGCAGATGCTTGTAGACTTTGGAAAGCCATGCCAAATGCCTGTTGATGTGCACAAGGACTCACAAGCCTGCATAGCTATGGCAGAAGGAGAAAACCTGAAATGCAGGACAAAGTACATTGCGGTACGCTACCAAAACGTGAGGCAGTTAATAAAAGAAGGTGTCTTGTGTCTGAAGTACTGTCCATCTGAGGACAATGTTGCAGACCTGCTCATAGAAGCCCTTTCAGCGGGAAGCCTTGAGGAGATGGCAAAGAGGCGGGGCCTTGTCACTAGTGTGTAAAGTGAAAGGTGTCAAAAGGGAAGGTCAGCTGACAGACAGTTGATGTCCAACAATGTATGTTATTGATGTTATGTTCTGATGATAACATGTGTCCTGAGCAGTAGTTTGATCATTTTGGAGGGGATTGTCAGCAGTTAGAGACTGAACTCCATTATAAAATGGCTGAACAACTGCAGAACCATGCTGAGTCATAACGGCTGCCTGCATGAACTACCAAGTCATGCCTAGTCAGGCTAGGGGGCAATGTCCTGTAGATCTATCTATCTATCTATCTATCTATTTATCACACCTAAGAACAGAACTCAGTTCCTCCTTCCTTCTCTTCCTGTGAATGCTGAGGCCTGGTGAAGCAGTTTCTCCTTCAATTGTAAACATTTGTACATATTGCAAATGTTTGACTTTGAAGATAAAAGTGCCTCCTGCTTATTTGGATGTCAAACACTCTCTGTGTGAATATTCTTGGGAAAGGGTTGCTACTGAGTATGCTGAGATAATTTTTTGGCTTCTGCTGGCGACTGAGTGTCCTATCATCCCCCGAGAGAAAACTGGTAAGTTTCCTTAGCACAGTTAAAGAAAATTGAGAATTATAGTTACATGCCCTTACACCCCTCTGATAATTCATAAATTGGCAATAATTGATAGTTCACATAGGTCCATGGTAGACCCAGCCAGCCACAGATTTTTTCAAGTAAAGGTCACCCAAAGACCTAAGAAGTTGTCTTGGGAATTCCCCAAACCCAAACACACCCAGAATGTGATTAAGTGAAGCCCCATTGGACAGTTGTTAGGGTGGAATGTGCTAATTTCCCTGGATTCATCTGGCAGCGAATCATACTCTCAAAACAAACAGTGACTGGAACTCCTATTGTCCACACTCAATGGTGGGCATTGGGACTATATGGGCAGACATTCCCACTAAATCCACACACAGCCCTCAAACAGCTTTAAGTACATGCCCCAGACCAAAAAGGACCAAAATTTGTCCCTCAGACCCAGACCAGTGCCTCTGAGAGTGAGGAGAAGTTTTAAACCTGCTCAGAACAATAATGGGAACCTTCAGAGTTGGAGGATCCTGCCATACCAACTTTGTTCCTACTACTGCAAGGTCATCCAAACAAACCCTGACTGGAGAACGTAGCAGATGAGCCCTTAGAGAATCTTCTGTAGGTCACCCTCATAGAGGCCCCTCAGGCAGCAGCTAGATGCCCCCCAGAACAGGGGACAAGCATAGAAGACAATGACATGCAGGAGAAAGAGATCAGGTGTCCAACCCATGCTGCACTGGTTTCCTGCATTGCTCTTGATGAGAGCACCCAAGCACTTGCTCAGGATGCTGCAAAGGTCCCCAAGGGAGACAATATCATAGATTCAGCATATGGCCTCCTCGAGCAGACCAAAAGTCTCCCCCCAGAAATTTCTGCGATCCACAGGTGCGCTGCCTTAAGGCATCACAGCCAACTCACCCGATTGCTAACAATCTCTGGACTCTGGACTTTCCAGAAGTCTGGATCAAGGATAAGGGGGAATGTGGCCTTGTGAAAGATGCCCATCTGGTAATTGAAGTGAAAGATTCCCCTTCACAAAGGCAACATAAATATCCCTATACCTTTCTCAGATTCACTAGGCTGTCCCTGGATATAAGGATAGGAAAAACCATAGATGGTTGGCTGAAATGGGATGTGGTCACCCCCATGCAATCCATCTGCAATGTGCCCCTATGTCATGTCCTCCAAGCAGATGGTAAGACGTGGTGCATGAATATAGACTTTTGTGTCCTCGATGCTGTGACCCCTCCAGTTGCTCCTGTTGTGGCCAAATGCAGCACAATATTAAAGGCAATAGCCACATAAAGATTGGGTGTTGAGAACCCCAGACAGGACACCAGAGGTACAAAGAGCAGAGGTTGTCCCCAAACCTCCCATGCCCAAGAATATGCCCTCTCTTAAGGACATGTCAGAAACCGCTAAGGTTTACATATACTTTGTTAAGCAATGGCAGAGAAACCCCATTCTCTTCAGGCTGTCCCCCTGAAGTTGCTAGAATGAAAAAGCAGTCCCCCAGTTGAGGCAGCCTGAGCCTCCCTGAAGTACTTGGAGGCTGAGACTGTGTCACTATCCCTGATAGTAATAGCTTTGCAGATCTCCTTGGACTGGGGAAGCAGGCAACCAAAAGTGGACCTGGCAAGACTCTTCGGGAGGTGGGAACCTCCATGAAGCAATGGCTGCTGACAGATCATGTAAGTCATATAAATGTATACTGTATAGTTTTTCTTCCTTTTGTTTCACTAGAGTTAAGTAGAGTAATTTTCCTCTCAGCAGGACCAGAGCACTTTAAAATGTATTTCCTTTCAGTCTATTCTCAAACTGTGTTCTCTGGAGACCCAGGCTCCTCTATTGATGCTCCCCTCTTTTTCCAAACTCCCCTCTGATCTATTCCTATCATAGTGTAACTTTTGGAAACCCCACTCCAGAGCATCTAAATGGGGTAGGGTAGCAAAAGCCACTTTTAATTTTGCTTCTTTGTTGTTTATAGAAGTTGTTTATAGAAGTTTTAGTAACTCCAGTGCCCATAAAGTGTTGCTCCTTGGCCCCGAGCTCTGGTTGGAGCACCACTATGAATAATTGTTTTTACATTCCTCCCAATAACCAGGCTCCCCAGAATATACAGATACCTTGGTGCCTCAGTTTCCATTGTGATGGAATGTTCCAATTCCAGTTTCTTCAAAACAGATAACCACCCATTGCAGACAAACCACAGACCTTCAACCAGATGACATGCATCAGAGCTGCTCCTGACTTTCCCAGATACCGGGTGGGGGAGAGCCAGTCTTTTTCCGAAGACCCCATGAACTGCTGCATCTTCAAAACTGCTTTTGGTCTGGAACTCTATCTGGACTTTTTACCACCAGCACTGCCAATTGAACTGTTCTCAGACTCTGTTTGGAGTATTTGCTGCAACATGCTTCTTGAACTGATATTAAGGGACTTTTGGACTTTAAAATTGCAATTATTTCAGTTACTGGGGGGGGGAGCCTTTCTCCTTTCCCACCACTGCAAGTAATTTACCAATGTAATAATGTATATTATGCCATATGTGTGCTGTTGTTTACAATTGCCAATGCCATTTCATGATTGCTATTTTGCTGTATACACTATTTCATTGCATTGTGTTTTCAAACTGTTGTTTTGATGCATAAGGTTTATTGTGTGTATGTCTGTTTTGCAGAGTTTTCAGATCGCTACAATTAATTTCCAAGTATCCTCCACTGTTCCTCTCTCTCCCTCTGTCTCCTCTTTCATTCTGTCTCTATAAAGTGGTTTATTTTAGAATTCGTGCTCGCATTCTTACAAATGAGCTCTCCTGTTTGGAGTTAAGTCTTCCTTTTGTAGTTAATTTTTCTCCTTAGAAGCTAAGTTTTCCTTATAGGCATTAGGTTCCCCCCCACCTTTTGTAAGGTAGTTCCTTCTTGCTGAACACCCCCTCAATTTGATTTAGAAGCTTAGGGAATGTGACAACCTCACTCTGCATGGCCTTACACCACCTCCCCTCTAATAAGTCATAAATTGGGAATAATTGACAGTTAACATAGGTCCATGGTAGAACAAGCCAGCCACAGATGGGTTAAAATAAAGGTCACCCAAAGACCTAAGAAATTGTCTTGGAAATTCCCTAAACCCAAACACATCCAGGATGAGATTAAGGGAAGCCCCCTTAGACAGTTGTTAGGTTGAGTGTGCTAATTTCCCTAGATGCATCTGGCAGTGAGTCATAGGACTTTTTTGGACATTTAAAAAGTAACGCAAGCAGCCTTGTCAGCTTGTGAGGCTGCTGCGCTGCAAAGCATCAGTTTCGGATGATGCTCGCCCCTGCCGGTACTGTTGCGGTACCGCGGGGAGAGTTGAGCGTCATATTTCCTTGATTTTTACTCACGATCAACTTTCCGTCCATCAGAAGAAAAAAAAATCTTATTGGTCTGATCCCTATTTCAGTTATTTTATTTTATTGTGGGTGTGCGTGTGGGAGTGTTTTAGTATATATTAAGTATTTTTAAATGTTTAATTATTTAATTGTATTTTAAGGGGTGGGTGGGATGGAGGGTTTTATATGTATATATTTTAAATGTTGTAAGCCGCCCTGACTGCATTTTGTAGAGGGCAGAATATTAATATTAATATTAAGGTGCATATCAACAACAAAATTGAATGATCAATTTCACATCAACTACCTTAGATAAGATGCTTTTTAAAGAGAGATTATTGATTTCAACAAGGATTTTGTCATTCTGGATTGAGATTTGACTGGCAACCTGGGAGATTTCCCAGTTTGAGTAACTCAGAATGCTTCATAACACCTCCCTCTGTCTGTTGCCCTCCTATGTCGTGAAGCCCGTCCCTATAACACCCTTCCTCTGATCTTGCTTTGGGAGAAGCATAAAAGCAATGGTGCTGCAGGGACTGAAGAGGAGAGAAAGAAAGACATCCTCCTCTCCTGTCCCCTTCTGATACTCTCTCCATTTCAAGTTCACCTGGATGGGAATTATCACTCTATTACACCACATTGTATCATGTAGACACTTCTTTTTTAAGTTTATTTTTTCCCCAGAGCTTTTTGGACTACCATTCCATTGGCCTAACTTGCTGGAGGATTCAAGGAGACCTGGTCCAAAAATTTAGCTCCAATCTCTAGTTCACAAATTCTTTTTAAACCTTTTGATGTCTGAGTGCTTCACCTTGAGGGTTCCTAATATCCACAATTCAAAGGAATTGTGCAGTTATTCTGTAACCCCGCCCCCTAACAGATTTTCTCTAATTAAAAAAAGACCAAAGAAACTGTGGGGAAATACAAGAACACAGCCAACTGAAGACAACACTGTCTGGAACTTCTGTAAACCTCTATGAATAAGGGAATGCCATTGCCTGGTTTTTTGTTTTTTTTTAAAAAAAGACATCCTCATGTGGAAGCACCATCAGCTGCAGGTAGCAATGGGTTTCAGTTAAAATTATTGTTCTGAGGTGGTGAAAGGTTTGTCTGAGGTGTTCTGAGGTGTTTGAACTGTGCGTGATGCATCATTCAGAAATGCAAGTAACTGCTTGATATCAGCGGTAAGAGCAGCCAGTTCTGTGATTATGATGGATAATGTGTAAGAACTGAATAGTGTACACCACAATTTAGTGTTATTTGGGGAAGAGTTATTAAACATAAAGATTGCAGAGGTAGGAACTGTTTAACTTTGAAATCATAAGACCAAATTTACATTTCTCTTTAATGCAAATATAATGAGGTGTACAGGTAACCCTCCCCACCCCATATCCACAGGGAATAAGTTCCTGGAATTACTGTGTATATGTGAAACCACAGATAATAGCAAACCCTATTAAAATAAAGGACTTTCTGTACAAATATTCCATAGAGTTGCATTGGAGGATCTAGTGATTCCTAGAGAGGATACCTCAATATGCATTTTCCAGGATATCTCAATGGTATGTGTCCCTTATTTTGTGTCCCTCAGATAACTGAAACCATGGATACTGGTTCCATGGATATGGGTTGGGTGACCTGTATGTATAACTCTTTTTACCCAACTGGAATCACCTTTGCATATGGCATGATAAGCCTACTAGTGAGAATTAGGGATTTACAGATAATGGCTGTATTTTTTTTTAATGGATTTACCCTTCTGAAACTCTCAGCATGAACATGAAACTGGATGCAATTTTGGGTTGAAAATCTGTACATTTTCAGGCCTGTGATTTATTCTGGGAAAGAAAAAAATTTTTTTAACAACATGCAAACATTTCAAAAATACACAGATTTCCAAAATGTGCACAAACAAGCTTTACTCAATAAAGGTTTGGGATCATTGGGGGAGGGGGGAAATTGCAAACATCTATAGGTACAGGATGTTTTTTTAAAAAAAAAATTAAAAAACCTGCATTGAACTGAGATGAGAAAAGGAGGAAGTCTATGGAAACAGACTTCACAGGTCTGTCTATCTGTACTCTTGAGCACAACATTTTACTTCCAGACTCTGAGACAATATCCCTCAGAATCCAAAATAGGGTGAAGCTTTAGGTCAAAGTGCAACATTAACTGCAATAGCTCTCAGAGTCCACTAACTTTTTCAGCAGACAAAGTTGGTTTTAAAAAAATCATGCAGAAGAGAGAAAATAACACTGTTAGAACCACAGGCCTGCATCTTGTTTGCTTGAGGGGTTACTGGACTTTATCATACTATACTCTTATAGTGCTATTATTTCACTTTAACTGCTCTGGCTGTGACCTATGGAATCCTGGGATTTGCAGTTTAGGGAGGGGAATTAGAATTCTCACCCAGAGAGCTCTTAGGCCTCACTTAACTACAAACCCCAGAAATCCACAGGAGGCAGCCATAGCAGTTTAAGTGGAATAATAACACTATAGCAGTATGGTGTGATAAAGGAAAATATCAGATGCGGCTAATGTGTCACCAGCAGAACACCAGCAGAATGCAAAAGGATGACAATATCAGACAACATTGTCCTTTGTGTTCTCCTAGTGTTCTGCTAGTGTTTCTTCTTATTGACAGCTGAAGCCATCAATAGATCCCCCAGTTCTCTTTCGGTACCGGCAGTACCGGACTGTGAAAACTAGGGCCATTTAACTGTTGTGAATGCAGCGAGAATGGCTGGTCTTGTGCGAACACTCCTGGATGAGATTGGGACATCGAGGTAAGTTTTGCTCTTTTTATGACCCTCCCTGGGTTACTTGGGACATTTAAATTGTGTTTAGGTGATTGGTGTAATTTTTGTGTGTTCATTTTTATTTTTATTTTTGAATTTCCTGTGCTTGCATCTTCTCACGAGAATGGGCGGCATTTCAGTCCAGGAAGTGAAGGGAGCTGGTCTGCGTTTTCCATGGGAGAGAAAGTAAGTGCAGTGGGGAGG
This sequence comes from Gambelia wislizenii, assembly GCA_030847615.1. Classification (NCBI taxonomy): domain Eukaryota; kingdom Metazoa; phylum Chordata; class Lepidosauria; order Squamata; family Crotaphytidae; genus Gambelia; species Gambelia wislizenii. The sequence continues at coordinate 222,482,331 of JAUMIR010000003.1, read as the reverse complement.
GTTATTGTGCTGGGACAGGGGCAGGGTTGGAAATTGTGGGACAGGAACACTTTTTGCGTTTCTGTCTGATAATCTCCAAAGATCAACTGAGAGAGGGCTGATGGAGAAAGAAAGGTCAAGAAACAGCCCTTATGGTCATGAAGGAACTAGAAACAAAAGCAGTAAAATAATAACAATAATAATAATAATAATAAGAAGAAGAACAATTTCCTTCTACAGTTACAGATAAAGTATCTCCTGGGTACTCTTAAGCTATGTGTTGCTCCAGACTGATTTATAGGTAGAAAACAGTGTATTTCTCAGGAATCTTCCATGTGTTTGGCTGTAGATAAAAATTTAGGCATTGTAACAGGAAGCCAAATTAGGTCATGTTAGAGCCAAAACTAGGTCTAATGACTTAGGGACAATGACATAAAGCCTCCGATCTCGCTGTTCAGAAGCTAAACCGAATAGCACCTGCTAGGAGAACCTGAGTGTCATGTCCTGTATGTTGGCTTCTCACAGGCACCTGTTGGCTACTTGAGGAAGCAGAATACTGGATGGTATAGGCCTTTGGTCTGATCCAGCATGGTTGTTCTTGTGCACTCATGACAAGCAAGTCTTGAAATCAAGGTTTGTATGTGTTTCTACCAAAAGACAGAGAGGGCTCAGTAGACAGATTCACTAAACACTTGCATTAGTGTAGTCCCATTGAAGTCAATGCTCCCTCAGCCACATAGTTTTCCTTACATTTTTTCTTTTGCTGTATAATGAAATGAATCATTCAAAGAGCATCTGAGAAGACTTAGTTTATAAATCATTCACAGCAAGCAATGACTTCAAAGAGGGAATTAAGCTTAAGAGGAAATGGTATAACATATAACTTTGTTTGCATGGCTGGATGTTTGAGAATAATGTCTTGCAAATGTTAATTTCTCAGCTTCAATTAGTTGAGTAATTATAGTGGAAGACTAGAAACTGAAAAAATGGTAGATAGATTTTTTTTTTAAAAAAAAAAAACCCTAGTTCCTCAATTTTTTAAAAAAAGTATAAGAAAATATTATCAAATTTATGCCAAGTAGATTACTTGTGCTTTTCTGCATATTCACCAAACTGTATACAAACTGTAGCACATGTTAATAATATTATATCACAAGAAAATTAGTTTAAGATAGATGTGTCTTGGCAGACTTTTAAATTACTTGCCATAGTAGGTGGTATAAAATCAGTGCCCATTTTGAAGTAGAATGAGGAATTTTTCCTCAAAAAAATAAATAAATCATAGAATCATAGAGTTGGAAGAGACCACAAGGGCCATCCAGTCCTACCCATGCCATGAAGGAATAAACAATAAAATCATTCCCAACGGGTGGGCATCCAGCCTCAGTTTACAAACCTCCAAAGAAGGAGACTCCACCACACTCTGAGGCAATGCATTCCATTGCTGAACAGCTCTTACTGTCAGGAGGTTCTGCCTAACATTTAGGTGAAATCTCTTTTGCTGTAGTTTCAGTCTATTGCTCCATGTACTTATCACAGGAGCCACAGAAAACAAGCCTGCTCCATCCTCGGTATGACATCCCTTCAAATATTTAAATATGGACATATCCAAAAAAGCCCTTATTATTGTTTTTAACCTCTCTAGCAAGCCTGAGCTCCATCTGTGCTTTAGCTTTTCTGATTTTCCCCCTACACAAGCTGACTATCTATCTATCTATCTATCTATCTATCTATCTATCTATCTATCTCGGTGATGGCGAACCTATGACACACGTGTCACCACTGACACGCATAGCTGTCTGTGGTGACACGGGGCTAGGTCGCTCCCCCCTCCCTCGCCTGCCCGCAACCTCATCACCCTCCCTAAAGTGGCGATCGGGGCTTCAAAGCCCTGACACCATTTTAGGGAGGCGAGGTGGGGAGAGAATGAAAGTGGCGGGCAGGGCTACAAAGCCCTGGTCACCACTGGGAGGAGGCTTTCCAGCCAGCACACTCTCTTCCAAAAGCTGCGATTGCGGCTTTGGGAAGGGAGGGTGGCTGGTCGCTGGAGGAGAGGGGCTGGAGGGCAGGGGCTGGAGGGGGGAAAGCCCTCCCAACCAGCCCTCCCATCCGGCCAGTGATGCTCTCTCCCCATGCAGACTCGCTGGAAAAGACGGGACTTCTCCATGATTCAGTCACGGAGAATACCCCTCCCGCCCAGCGAGGCTCTCCCCGGCCTTCCCAAAGGGCTCCGGGGCTTCGAAGCCCTGGAGCCACCTTGGAAAGGCCAAGGAAGGCAGTGGGTGGGGTGGCGGGCTGGTGGGAGTCTGCCCGCCTCTCCCCAGCCTTCCCGAGGGGCTCCGAGGCTTTAAAGCCCTGGAGCTGCCTTAGAAAGGCTGGGGAAGGCAGCGGGTGGGCAGGAGTCTGCCCAGCCTCTCCCCGGCCTTCCCAAGGGGCTCCAGGGCTTCGAAGCTCCAGAGCCGCCTCGGAAAGGCTGGGGGAGGCAGCGGGCAGGCTGGCGGGCTGGTGGGAGTCTGCCTGGCCTCTCCCCGTCCTTCGCAAGGGGCTCCGGGGCTTTAAAGCCCTGGAGCCGCCTCAGAAAGGCGGGGAAGGCAGTGGGTGGGTGGGTGGGAGTCTGCCCGGCCTCTCCCCGGCCTTCCCAAGGGGCTCCAGGGCTTCAAAGCTCCAGAGCCACCTCGGAAAGGTCGGGGGAGGCAGCGGGCAGGCTGGTGGGCGGGCGGGTAGGTGGGAGTCTGCCCGGCCTCTCCCTGGTCTTCCTGAGGGGCTCCAGGGCTTCAAAGCTCCAGAGCCACCTCAGAAAGGCTGGGGAAGGCAGCGGGCGGGCTGGCAGGTGGGTGGGTGGGAGGGAGGGACTCTGCCTGGCCTCTCCCTGTCCTTCCTGATGGGGCTCCAGGGCTTCGAAGCCCTGGAGCTGCCTTGGGAAGGCGGCGGGCTGGCAGGAGGGTGGGCCAGAATCTGCCTGCCTTCTCCCCAGCCTTCCTGAGGGGCCCGGCAGCGACCAGGAGCCTTGGAAGCCCATCAGTGCCTTGCAAAGGGAGGGGGAAAGCATGCAGGTGGGAGGTTTTCCACCCTCCCCTTGGCAAGGCACCGACAGACTTCATGAGAAGCCCGTCGGTGCCTTGGGAGGGGAGCGGGGAAAGTGTCCGTGTGGGAGGTTTTCCATCCACCCCTTGCCAAGGCACTGACAGGCTTCATGAGAAGCCCCTTGGTGCCTTGGGAAGGGATGTGTGGAGAGTGTTGTGGTGGGAGGCTTTCCACCCCTCCTTCCCAAGGCTACGATAGGCTTCATGAGAAGCCCCTTGGTACTTTGGGAAGGGATGGGTGGAGAGCGTTGGGGTGGGAGGCTTTCCATCCCCCCTTCCCAAGGCACCGACAGGCTTCATGAGAATCCCATCGGTGCCTTGGGAAGGGAGGGAGGAAAACGTGCGGGTTGGAGGCTTTCCGCGAATAGTCAAAGTTGAGAATGTGGAGGGGCAACTGCATACATTTACTTTATTTACATAGTAAATATCGGGAAATAATGTTTTTTCCCTCTAAATGACACATCACCCAAGTTATGCTCAGTTTTTTGGCGAAGTTTGACACACCAAGCTCAAAAGGTTGCCCATCACTGATCTATCTAATTCTCTTGGGCATGTTGTATTTCCCAGTGTGCTGATTGGAAACACACCCAACCTACACCCAACCAGTCATGACCCACATGCAAATTCCCTCTCCACATCACAGTCCACTCAATCTGCATCACTGCCTCACAAGGGCCCCTCCCTCTTCTCCCTCCCTCAGCCGCTCATCAGTCACAAGCTGTGATGAGATCCAGGCAGTCAACTGGTGGCAGCAGGATGCTTCTGCTGCTACTGGGCCAGAGCCAGGCAGTCAACTGGCAGTGGCTGCGGCAGGGTAACAGAGCAAGTAAGCCTCAGCAATTCCAGGAAAAGTGTGGAACACTGAGAAGGGGGAGAGGAATTTAAATCCACCGGCCTACCTTACAGGGTTATCATGAGATCTAACAGGCATTTGGGGGGAGTTTTTAAATGGTGTATGGTATGCCGGGTCCAGCTAGTTTGTTTGAATTCTTCTTTGCTGATTTCCCCCTTTTTGCATTTCTTGTACATGTTCCTTTTAAGACTTAGCTCAGTTGAAAGTTCTTTAGACATCCATATTGGTTTCTTTAGACACCTGCCATTTTTCCTCCTCACTGGAACTGTTTGAAGTTGTGCCTTCAATATCTCACTTTTTAGAAACTCCCATCCATCATGTACTCACTTCTCTTTTAGTATTCCTGACCATGGGATCACCCCCAGTAATTCCCTAAGTCTTCTGAAATCAGCTTTCTTAAAGTCTAGAATGCATGTTTGACTAGACTTGGCTTCCCCTTTCCTCTGTATAATAGACTCCAGCAGAACATGGTCACTCCCCCCTAAGGATCCCACCACTTCCACCCCATTAACCAGATCATCTCTGTTGGTTAGGATCAGATCTAGAGTAGCTCATCCACTTGTTGCATCTTCCATCTTCTGGCCAATGAAATTGTCTGCAAGGCAAGTGAGGAATTTGTTGGACCTTAAATTTTTGGCAGAGTTGGACTTCCAACAAATATGAGGATAGTTAAAATCCCCCATTATTACTACATCTCTCCTGTCTGAATCTTCTAGGAAGGCATCATCCAAGTCCTCAGTTTGACTTGGTGGTCTGTAATAGACTCCTATAACAACTCCCTACTGTTTCTCTCCCCCTTGAATTTTTCCCAGATACTCTCAAACTGGCTCCCAGGATTTAAATCATGGATCTGTTCACATGTGTACACATTCTTAACATATGATGCTACTGTACCACCCTTCCTGTTTGTTCTATTTCTCTGAAATAGGCTATAACCTTCCATTAGAACATTCCAATCATGAGACTCATCCCACCAGGTTTCAGTGATGCCTATATATCATATTTGTTTTTGTGTCCTAAGAGTTCAGGTTCATCCAATTTGTTTTCAATGCTCTATGCATTAGTGACCACAGATGATTCACATGACTTTAAAGTAGGCCATGAAGACATTTAAATGGTTCAAGATTTTCTATACTTTGGCTCAGTCATTTATCAGAATGGAGACTGCAGTCAAGAAATGAGAAGAAGACTAAGACTTGGAAGTGCAGCTATAAAGGACCTAGACAAGATACTTAAGTGTAAAGATATATAACTGAGTACTAAAGTTAGGATTTCTATGCCATTATATTTCCAATATTTCTGTATGGTTGTGAAAGCTGGACAGTGAAGTAGCAACTGGCTGCACAGATGGTGCTGCTGGGAACAGTTTGGCTTCCTGGACCATGAGGTACGGTTTCATGGAGGTGGACTACGGGCAAGGGATGGGTTGTTCCTCACTGCAGTTGGCAGGAATGTTTTTGCTAAGAGTCTGAAAGATCTGATCAGGATGACTTTAAACTGAGTTGTGTGGGGGAAGGAGACAGTATTGTTGAGGGGAGGAGCTCATCAAGTGCTGGAGATAATAGTTCAAATGGTATAGAGAGAACAAGGCAAGAAGCCAACTGTGGGAGGAATAAAACCTTTTAAAGGCACATAGGGGGAATGGCCCATGGTCTTAAATGTCTCTATACTAATGCACAGAGCATGGGAAATAAACAGGATGAACTTGAACTCTTAGCACAGCAAAGCAAATATGATATAAATTGAAGAAAGCTGACAGGAAGTAAAATCAACTCATTTGAAATGTGAGGTTGCAGAAAAGTTCTACAGATACCATGGACTGCTAAAAATAAATAAGTAGATCAAGAGGAAATCAAGTTTGAATTGTCCCTAGAAGCCAAGGTGATTAAAATGAGATTCTTCTGCTTTGGCCATAACATGAGAAGACATAATTCACTAGAAAAGACAATAATACATGATAAAGTAGAAGGCAGTTGAAAAGAGGAAAACCATATTACAGATGGATAGGCTCAATCAAGGAAGCCACTGCCTTGAGTCTGCAAGACCTGAGCAAGGGCTGTTGAAGATAGGGTGACTTGGAGATCTCTTATTCAAAGGGTCACCATAAGTTGAAGTTGACTTGATGGCATTTAACAATAATAGATACCATCTTAATGGGATATAGTCCTTTTAAAAAAAGAAATTCTTGATGGAAAAAGGAGGGAAGGAGGGGAGTGAGAGAGTTGTGCAAAAATATTGTGGCTGGAATCCTGTTGGGCTGTTAATGAATGTGTGAATACTCATGATTGTTTCATATTCACAACTTTTATGTAGCCCCTAGTTTAGGGGCTATACAGGGGCCTTGAAAGTTCTCCCAATCGCCACTTCCCAGGAAGCAGCCACTGCAATTCACTAGGGTCTGTTCGTCTATTGATAGGGACACAGCTAACTTATAGTTCCACCCCTCCTCACTAAGCCATCTCCGGCATGAGGGGGAATTGCAACAGGGTTCCTGCTTCTGTCTGTTGCAATGGAGATCACTCAAGCAAGAAGGTGGGAATGTCCAATTGCTTCCTGAGGGACAGGGGAACAATCCCCCATCAATCACAGTGGCTGCTTCCCAGTAAGTGGAGATCCTGATTCACTGTGTAGCAACGTAACTATGGTGTTTACACATACATAAACCATGACATGACTCCAGATGTGACTCCCCTCCAAAAAAAATCCCAGAAGGGAAAAAAATGGAAAATGTACAAGATTGCTTGCATTTTCACCAGGTTGTTTGATGTGTGGAAGCCCCTCCTTCCTCTCTGTGCAATCCAATTTCACAGAGAAAGGCAAGGAAGGCAGCTCCCAGCCTTTTTGTACAATCTGGAGACACACTCTCCCAGGGCTCCTGTAGCCTAGAAGTCCCTGGAGACCAAACGGTAGACTGCCACCACCCACTGTTAGAAAGTTCTTGAACCCGGTCAGTGGGAACTGGGATAATTCTCTGGTTAACCAGTGAACCACTCACTCTGTTGGGGATTCCCAACCTTCCTTCTCTATTCCCCTAGAAAAGAGACAAGATAGCTGACCGAAAAAGGCATGTGAGGCAAGTTGGTAGAGAAAAAGTAAGTAGACTTTATTTTACTTCCAAATGCTTAAGTCTTAGCATGGGGGGACATCCAGTCTCTACAGGTACTGAGCTTAAGGTTACAGAATACATTCAGTCATAGTACTAAAATAAATCATCAAAACTAACACAGACTAGCTAGACAGTCCCTAAGCTAAGAATAATAATAACTCACATTTCTGATGTCCATGCAATCAGTCCCTGTCCCAATTGGGATGGGCTAGACCAAGCTCTCATAGCCAGCTCAGTTCAGTCTCTGGAGATGGAATTCAGAGTCATTTTGGATGGAAGTTTCTCCTTAGACTTCAGATATCATTTAGGGCCCTTTGATGTCATCAGGCCCATGAGGGAGATTGCCTTCCCCAACCTCCATTATCCTGTATGGTTTCAGCACGTGGCTTTCACCATGTGGCCTAAGCCATGTGGCTCAAGCATCTTCTCAGAAGAAAGGAACCAGAATTTAAAAGTCTTTTGGTCAGATTTGATTGGTTCTGCCTTTCCAGGTTTGGATTGGCTCTTCAGTCAGATGCCATGGAGACCAGGGAGTGGAATTTTCCAATGCTGTGACCTGTAGGTTTTGAGATGAACTCTCCATGATGGGCTGGTCAGTCCATCATGACAGGTGGTGATATAACTTTTGATTGTGAAGTCGAAGGCTTTCACAGCCGGCATCTATAGGTTTTCTGTGGGTTTTTTCTGGGCTGTGAGGCCATGTTCTGCAAGAGTTTATTCCTGACATTTCACCTCAGAGATGCCAGCCACAGATGCAGGCAAAATGTCAGGAATAAACTCTTCCAGAACACGGCCTCACAACCTGGAAAAAAACCAAGGAAAATCTAACTTTTGATTGTTGCTGTTTCTTTTTTCTAAACATGAGGAAGCATTTTTAATTTTACTTTAACTTTTAGATGAAATTCCATAATAACTTTAGGAATATTCAAAATAGAAACATGAACATCTGTTTGAGATGACAGATCTGCATGAGTTTGGTGTCTGTGTTGTTGGAAGCCTGACATTATCCTTTTTGCTATTTGGACTATACGATAGGAGATATCCAGTGCAGTGTAGTGGTTTAGAAACCCACTGCATGACTTTGGGCAAGTTGTACTCTCTCAGTCTAAGAGGAAGGCAAAGGTAAACCTCTTCTGAAAAAAATCTTGCCAAGAGAACTTGAGGATAGGGTCACCATAAGTCAGATTTGAGTAGAAAGCACAGAACAACAATTAAACAATTTGTCAAAAAAAGACTTCAGATGGTTTTTCATCAAAAGGTGACTCCAAAGCTCATTTTGGTATTATTATTTTTTTTAAATCATAGGACTATTTCAATCTACTTTTAGTCAGGCATAGAGAGAAGATCATCAGCAATATAGAAATTAGGAAAATTATTATAGCGGAAACCTTTCTGCTTTAATTTCTCCCAAAAGTGAATATGAAAATATTTTTAGGTGTATAACCACCCTGACACTGCATATATGTCCCTCCAATCTTGTAGTGTCAGAAGATGATTACAGTATTTTTTAAAAAAATCAAAATTAAAATTGCCATGGTAACTTTCTACTGATACTGTACCCACTCCAGTTTCAAGGCAAATATCTCTAGGTTGGGAGATCGAGATGAAATGTATCTTGATAAAAGGAGTCCAATTTTCTTTCATTCTTTTTTACTATATGCTTATTGCTTTCATTCATGTCTGGTTACCTGCTGTCTCTGTAAAATGTCTTCAATGGATGCAGAATTAAAATACATTTACATATGTATCCCATTTCATAATAGCACACTTGCACTGAAACGTAGTCAACTAGGCATCCATTTTAATGAAGGCTTTTAACAGTCTCAGTATGGCAATAGTCTACAATCTGGTGGATAAATATGCCACAAATGACAAATTAATATGTGCTGGACTTCGTCAGCAATGGAGACAAATGTTATTCTAATATTTTGGACTCTGCTCAGTTTTGACTATCTAGGGAACGGCTGATGTAAGTGGCCTGTGGATCTGCAATAAAGAAGGATAAAGTGCCCTCTATTTGAGAAAAGGGTGAGTTACATCTTGAATTGTTGAAAGACTAAAGGGCTAGGAGATTCAGAGAGAAATGGATTTTATTAAGCTGCCAAAGCCATTAAACTACTTACATATAAAAGGGAGTGTGATATTGAAAACCCAGTGGGACTCCTCTTTTAGAAGGACTGGGAACTATTATTTTCTGCCAAAGGATAATGCACTTCCAGCATACTAAGTGTTCTCACTGACGTCACCTTTCTTTGGGTTTTCTGTGTTGCTTACCCCCATGTACACCCGGCAGGAAATTTTGAGAACTCTTAAGGATCTTCAGTGTGAACTCCCAGAGCCATTATGTCTGACAGGGGGGAATTCAGTTAGTGCTTGATGGCAATTTGTGCAGGTCACTCATTTAAACTTTGCAAGTGGGTTTACTTTGCTTGGAGATGGCCAGTTCAGGGAACTAGTCTATCTATTTCCTGTGGGCAGGGGCAAGTTGGTTCTTCTGCTTCCCAGTGGAGCACAACATAGCAAAAAGAACAATAGTCATAGAAACAGGCCTGGGACACTTTATCCTAGGTGTTGGCAGGTGACAGACAATATTAAAAGCCAAAGCACAAGGAAAAGGACATAGGTAGCACCTGGGTATTGCCAAGAGAACAAGAGTTACAGAGGTGGGAAAGATCACATTTCAGAGCTACAGGGCAGCTTTTTCAGAAGATGGACAAGAAAAGTACAAAGGGGAAGAAATAATCTTACTTGGTTTTAAGAAATAAAGAAGAGTCATGCATTGAAGTCAAACAATATTCACAGGACATAAAGCTGGCACTAGGTCAGCCTGACACTGAGAACTCTCAAGCAAATTTTCAAGACAATGTTCTTAGTGAGAGAATATTCCAACTGCTGCTTTTCTAAATATGCCAGGTGCAGGCTTTTGTTGTCTGTGTATGCTGGCAAGAAATAAATGTAGGCCTGTTGAAGGTATGACAGGTTTCTTCTTGCTGGTTAAAGCCTTTCAGTCAGCTAGAATGGCTGATAACCCCCATGGGTCAAAATCCTGTCACACTGTCAGCATCAGGAGCTGAGAAACTGGGAACTTAAAACATAGCCACAGACATCTTTTCATACCTCACTCCAGTTTCACAGTTAAATCTGGTCTTGTATTTTATAGATATTGCCTCATTCCCAGCCACTTGCCAAAACTGAGCCAGAAGTTCTGAACCAGGTCTACCTTAGGTATATTATAGATAATATTTATTGATTGGATGGGCAGTTCTTGAGGAGTAGAGGGAGAAAGTTAATACCTACTCTTCACATGTGTAGACATGCTAAACACATGTTTTAAAAGGCATTTACCAATTGGGACTTAAAAAAAAACAACAACCTACCTCTGGGAGTTGGAGTACATGGAATTTCCTGGACATCATACAACTAGCCATTCTGGAATATGTGAATTGGTAGTCCACAAAAATAAATTTTCAAGATTCTGCTACCAATTTAGCCCACTATACAAAATGGGAAAACTGATTGATTGGTAACTGTAGTAGCAAATAATGATATCTTCAGGTCAAAAATGCCATCAGGAGTAACTGTGATGACCATAAAACAAAATCTGTGGCCCACATTTTAGTGATACAAAGCAAACCCCTCTGACAATTCTGTTGTCTTTAGCAATGTCCTAGGAACATTTGGAAGAAAAGTGCTGTGGATCCCCTTAGGAACTCACTGTCACTTTAAGCAGAGAAACAAAACTTTATTTGATTTTTTTTCCCACTGCCTTTGTTCCTAGTCAGCTCATGGCCATGGGTTGTGTGGTCTAACGTTTTTGCATTTATACAAATCATTCCACTCAAAGCAAAATGTAGGCTCCTTAGCACTAAGATCAGACCTTTTCTTCCCCTGCATTTTTTAACCATCTTCATCTGAAGAAGAACCTAGTGAGCTTTGAAAGCTAGTGTGGTCAATTCCACACCTTTTGAATGAACTAATAAAAGTGTCATCACATCAAGGGTGTTGTCTGGACAATGAAAAAACTCATAATAGAATGCGAGAATACTATTTATCGCAATGAGATCCCATAGCGATTTGCCATTTTCAGAAGGAAGGGGACAAAAATCTCCATTTACTGCATGGGAAAAACCTTTTCAGCTTTCCCCAATTTTTTTAAAAAATAAGGTGAAGAAATGCACATTAGCAATCATTAGGACAACTTACTCACTTTGCTGCACATTCATAGAGAGGGCGGAACCAGAGATTGGATTGGCTGGAAGTGTTGGGGGGGGGGAGACTTACCAGCAAGGTAGTGCCTGGGAGCACCCTGTTGGATTTTTGTGTTAGTGATAGTGCACTTTTTTGCTGCACTGAAGCCCCCAAATATTTCTTTAGCACAAGGTAGTATTTGCACACCTTTGCTTTAAAGTTAAAAAAAATACTGTGCAGTGACGGCAACATACAACATGCTAATTTACATCTTCCATCTTGATTCATGGGTATGTGAACTTCAAACATGGATATTCTCAGCCTATCACTTTTTTTGAAAGACCATGGAGACAAAAGAATCATAGAATCCTAGAATTGCAGAGTTGGAAGGGACCACGAGGGCCATCCAGTCCAACCCCCCTGCCATGCAGGAAATCTTGATCAAAGCATCCCCGACAGATGGCCATCCAGCCTCTGTTTAAAGACCTCCAAGGAAGGAGACCCCACCATGCTCCGAGGGAGCGTGTTCCACTGCCGAACAGCTCTTACTGTCAAAAAGTTCCTCCTCATGTTGAGATGGAATCTCTGTTCCGGGAGCTTGCACCCATTGCTCTGTGTTCCAGTCTCTGGAGCAGCAGAAAACAAGCCTGCTCCATCCTCAGCATGACATCCCCTCAAATACTTAAACAGGGCTAACATATCACCTCTAAACCATCTTTTCTCCAGGCTAAACATACCCAGCTCCCTAAGTCTCTCCTCATAAGGCATCGTTTCCAGACCTTTCACCATTTTAGTTGCCCTTCTCTGAACACACTCCAATTTGTCAATATCCTTTTTGAATTGTGGTGCCCAGAACTGGACACAGTATTCTAAGTGAGGTCTGACCAAGGCAGAATAGAGTGGCACTATTACTTCCCTTGATCTAGACACTATGCTTCTATTGATACAGCCCAAAATCGCATTGGCCTTTTTAGCTGCCGTATCACACTGTTGGCTCATGTTCAACTTGTGGTCTACTAGGACTCCTAGATCCCTTTCGCATGTAGTCTCATTCAGCCACGTCTCTCCCATCCTATATTTATGCATTTCATTTTTCCGCCCTAAATGCAGTACTTTACATTTCTCCTTATTGAATTTCATTTTGTTAGCTTTGGCCCAGCTCTCCAGTCTATCCAGGTCATTCTGAATTTTGATCCTGTCTTCTAGGGTATTAGCTACTCCTCCTAATTTGGTGTCATCTGCAAATTTGGTAAGTATGCCCCTAATTCCCTCATCCAACTCATTGATAAAGATGTTGAATAGCACTGGGCCCAGGACAGAACCCTGTGGCATGCCACTGGTCACATCTTTCCAAGACGAAGAGGAGCCACTGCTGAGCACCTTTGGGTTCAGCCGGTCAACCAATTACAAATCCATTGAACAGTTAACTTGTCTAGCCCACATTTTACAAGCTTGTTTGCAAGAATGTCATGGGGAACCTTGTCAAAGGCCTTACTGAAATCAAGGTATACGATGTCCACAGCATTCCCTTCATCTACCAAGCTGGTAACTTTATCAAAAAAAAGAGATCAGATTAGTCTGGCATGACTTGTTTCTCTGAATCCCATGCTGACTTTTTGTGATTATGGCATTGCCTTCTAAATGTTCACAGACTCTCTGTTTAATGATCTGCTCTAGAATCTTCCCTGGTATTGATGTCAGACTAACTGGACGATAATTGTTGAGATCTTCTTTTTTCCCCTTTTTGAAGATGGGAACAACGTTTGCCCTCCTCCAGTCTGCTGGGACTTCTCCTGTTCTCCAGGAGTTCTCAAATATTATTGCCAATGGCTCTGAGATTATATTTACCAGCTCTTTTAATACTCTTGGATGTAGTTCGTCTGGTCCTGGAGATTTAAATTCATTTAGATTAAGAAGGTATTCCTGTACTACCTCTTTACTTATTTTGAGCTGGATTTCCCCTATTGTGTCCTCTGTTCCATTCTCCTCAGGTTGGTCCTCCTTTTCCTTTTCTGAAAACACTGAGGCAAAGAAGGTGTTGAGTAATTCTGCCTTTTCTCTGTCCCCTGTTAGCATTTTGCCATCTTCTCCACGTAGTGGCCCTATCATTTCCTTCTTCCTCCTTTTGCTGTGGACATACCCCAAAAAACCCTTTTTATTGTTCTTAACCTCCCTAGCAAGCCTGAGCTCATTGTGCGCTTTAGCTTTTCTGACTTTACTCCTACATGTGTTCGCTATCTGTTTGAATTCTTCTTTGGTGATTTCCCCCCTTTTCTATTTCCTATACATGTTCCGTTTAAAACTTAGCTCCATTGAAAGTTCTTTAGTCATCCATCCTGGTTTCTTGAGACACCTCCCATTTTTCTTCCTCAATGGTACTGTTTGAAATTGTGCCTTCAGTATCTCCCTTTTGAGAAAGTCCCATCCGTCTTGAGGTCTCTTCTCTTTTAATATTCCTGACCATGGGATCACCCCCAGTATTTTCCTGAGTTTATTGAAATCAGCTCTCCTAAAGTCAAGAATACGTGTCTGACTATGCCTGGCTTCTCCTTTCCATTTTATAACAAACTCCAGGAGAACATGATCACTCTCACCTAAGGATCCCACCACTTGCACCCCATTAACCAGGTCATCTCTGTTGGTTAGGATGAGATCTAAAATAGCTGACCCCCTTGTTGCCTCTTCCACCTTTTGGACCATGAAATTGTCTTCCAGGCATGTAAGGAATTTGCTAGACCTTGAAGTTTTGGCTGAGTTAGACTGCCAGCAAATATCAGGATAGTTGAAGTCACCCATCACTACTACATCTCTCCTTTCTGCATGTGTGTTCATCTGTTCTAGAAAGGCATCATCCAATTCCTCCGTCTGGTTTGGGGGTCTGTAGTACAGTCCCACAATAACATCCCTGTTGTTTCCCTCCCCTTTAATTTTTATCCAGATACTCTCCACCTGGCTTCCAGTATTGATGTCATGGATCACTTCACTGGTGTAAATATCCCTGACATATAATGCTATTCCTCCTCCTTTCCTGTTTGGCCTGTTTCTCTTATAAAGGTTATACCCCTCTAATCCTACATTCCAATCATGAGACTCATCCCACCAGGTTTCAGTAATGCCTATTACATCATATTTGCTTTGTTGTGCTAGGAGTTCAAGTTCATCTTGCCTATTTCCCATGCTCGGCGCATTCGTATAGAGACATCTAAGACCATGTGTTCCCTTTACTTGCCCCCTGTGCAAGTTTTTTTTTGCCTCCCACTGTTGGGTCCTTGCGCTGTTTGCCTTGTTCCCTCTATGACAGTTTGACTATTTTCTCCAGCCCTTTTGCCTTCCAGAATACTGTCTCCCTCCCCCATTTGACTCAGTTTAAAGCCGACTTTAAAGAACACTGCTGCCAATTTGCAATACAGCAATGCCAAGGAATGAACATTATATCCTCTAATCTAGACAAGTTCAATGGTTTTAGAAAATAAGCACTGCCCCTTATTTTAAAAATCCATGTGTTGAACAGTCAGAAATGTAACTTTATGCCCTACAGGAGATGGAGACTCTCCAGATGGTTTTGACTATAATTCCCACTACCCCTTGCCATTGGGTGTGCTGGGTGGAGCTTTGGGGAGTTTGTGTCCGAAACATCTAGAAAGCTACTCTGATGTACACACACACACACACACACACACAGAGAGAGAGAGAGAGAGAGAGAGAAACACACAAACACACAAATGCTCCAGAGGACTGGAACACCCTCTAGTCTGTTTCTGATGTAAGAACTGAAAATTTTGATCCTGTGTAAGTGTTGCATTGAATTTAGGCTATTTATTTAAAAACAAATCTATTTTTAGTGATTTTCAAGACTGAGGGTGTTTAAAATGAGTTTAAGGCTGATACCATCTGCTATCATTCTTCACAGAAATACATAATTATTGCTACATGATTTCTTCACTTTCCTATTTTCTTCCATCCTTTTCATCAATAAAGGAGTTAAGAGGAGAAAATGAACACAATGAAGATGCAAAAATAAAGTTTAATTTACATTTTTAAGGAAGGTTTCTGAGCAAATTCATGAGCAAAAACAGGAAACTTGAAGGGTGGGCAAACCCTAGGCTAAAATTAGAACAATTTAGACTGTACATTTCTGGGTATTGTCATCTGCTTACATAGAACAGAGAGGTAGTAAATTACAAACCATCCAAACAATTAATTACAAATGATAACACCAGCCCTGTTTTCAAAAAGTTTTACAAAATGTCTAATAGGCCTCTCTCCTAAGGTACAGAATAAGAACTTATCCATAGCTTCCTGAGATTCGTGGTTATTACAATGATAAACTCCATGACCAATCAAAAATTCATGGAGATAGCCAAGCCACAATTCAGAATTCAGATCTGCCAGCTCCAAAGCTACAGTCTGTTAATGGATATAAAGAATACTTTCTGAAAGGTATTAGCCTTATTCATGGAAGCACAACTGAGTATAATAAGTTCCAGTTGGTGGAATAAGACCCGGAGCTCACAAAAACGGTCTGTGTCATTTCAAACTACAAGGGACATTCATAGTGTTGAGTGTCTTCTACATTGAAAACTCTCTGAAAAGAGGAAATGTGTACTGCAGAACTAGGCTGCACGTATCTCCCTGATTATTACTGTTTGATCCCACATTAAATGCCATAGCTACATCCTATGGACTCCTTGAATCTGTAGTTTCATGAGGTACTTAGAATTCCCTGAAAATACAGCATTAGAACTCTCTGGCAAAGAAATCTAAGTACCTTGTGACAATACAAATCTCAGGATAGAATCATGGGTGTTAAAGTGGTATCAAACTGCTATAACTGTGTATTGTAGATAGAGCTCATGCTAGTTTGCTTGTTTTTAATCTCTGACAACTTTTATTCAGAGAAGCACACAAAAATGACACACACATATACACCACACCACCACCATATACACACACATGGTCTGTCTGCTTTATTACTTTAGGACCTTTCCACCTCATTCTGCTCTATGGGTGGAAATACTCTAAGGACTTTATCAGATGCGGCAAAAATGACATCATTAGGACATGATGATAGCACAAAGGGCTGAAATTATAAGATGATGACGCAACTTACCTATTCCTGCTGCCTCACTCTGGTGTGAATAAGGCATCACATTTTATTGACAGCTTAGCCCATAAATAATAATAAAAAAAAGATGTCTCACTCGTGACAGCTCAACACAGTGGGAATGGGTAAGCAATGAGGACATTTGATGATTTTGCTTTTTGTGCTATCATCACATCCTAAATGATTATTTTTTTTGGTGAGATTTGGCTCGTCTGATAAAGTCCTAAGTCTCAGAGTAATGGCACATATCTTACTGTCTGAAAAGCAGAGCTATCCTTTGGAAAGCAATCCAGAAATGCTCAGGGGATGCATTTAAAATGCATACCACCCAATGTTGTTGGGATAAAATGGTTAATCTTCATTCTTGTTCATTCCTTCTCTCACTAGACTACCTACAGTTCATTTCTCTTCCAATTAATACATCTTAAGGAAAGGAAAGCTGCTTCAAAAAATATTTGAATGCTGTTTAATTTCTCAGGCCAATCATGCTATGTGTTTGAAATAACTGAAATATTCAGACCTGAAATAATCTATTGAAAATGCTGTGGCTGCAATTTGGTGACAGATAAGCAAATAAGGTATTGTTATTATTGTTTGTTTATACAGTGCCATCCCATGTACATGGTGCTTTACAATAAAGCAACTAAAAACAGTGGGTCCCACCAAAGGCGTACAATCTAAAATATATGTGTATACACATGCAGAGGGAAGGAAGGGACAGAATATAAAACTATATGATACAATTTCAGAATAAATTATCTAGATAAAATGCAACCCACCCCCCAAAATTCAATATAATATAAAGCAAACTGACCAATACGTGTAATCAAAATATACAAGTTTATAAAATAATATCAAACTACAATTCCAAAAGCTTGGTAGGGAGGTATGCTTAAGTAAAGAGTGAAATACAGTTGTCTCTTCCTATTCAGGGCGATTAGGGGTGAAGCACCACCACAAAAGTGAGGAAAAAAGTGAATAAAAAAAGTATGCAACCCCCCCCCCCAAAAAAAGCTTGGGTCAACTTACACAAGGTCAGTATGTTACCTTTGTCCGCCATGGTGCTGCTTCTGTTTTTGAGGTTTCTCTGCCATGACCAGGTGGGAGGGGGGCAATGGGCTTCTTTCAGGCTTCCCCGGCATGGATTAAGCCCTGGCATAGACTCTGCAGGGCAGAAAGGGGTTGGACTGGTTATCCCTTGGGGGTCTCTTCCAACTCTGTGATTCTATGATTGTGTCTTCCTGCAGGGCAGAAGGGGGTTGGACCAGATGGCCCTTGGGGTCTCTTCCAACTCTAGGATTTGAGGATTGTGTATTCCTCCAGGACAGAGTGGGGCTGGACTGGATGGCCCTCAGGGTCTCTTCCAACTCTATGATTCTATGATTGTGCATTCCTGCAGGCCAAAGGGGGTTGGACTATATGGCCCTTGGGGTCTCTTCCAATTCTAGGATGCAAGGATTGTGTCTTCCTGCATGGCAGAATGGGGTTGGACTAGATGGCCCTTGGGGTCTCTTTCAAATTCTAGGATACTAGGATTGTGTATTCCTGCAGGGCAGAAAGGCATTGGACTAGATGTCCCTTGGGGTCTCTTCCAATTCTGTGATTCTAGGATTGTGTTTTTCTGCATGTCAAAATGGGAGGTTGCAGGAAAGAGCACAAACTGCAGATTAAGCTCTGGCATGGACTCTTGGAGCTTGCTTTCTGCCCGTGGGAGGTTTTTCTGTCAGGAAAGAGAGAGCAATATCCAGTTCTTTCCTGCAATCTCTCCCAGCAGAGAGCAAGCTCCAAGAGTCTATGCCAGGGCTTAATCCATGCCCAGAGAACCTGAAAGAAGCCTCATCACCCTCTGCTTTCCCTGACACAGTGGAAAGCCCCTCCGAAGAGAGAGCAGGGGGCACTCTTTCCTTCAGAGTCTGCCAGCACAGAGTAGGCTCAGAGAGTTTTATCAACATCTGCAAATACACAAAACCGTGAAAGGGAAATACATGCAAATACACAAATTCCGTGAAAGGGAATAGGAAGGGATTACTGTAAAGGGATAGAAATGGGAGCTAAACACTGTTTGCATATTACTATAAAGATCTAAAATAATTGCTAACTCCAGCTTGGCTCAGTTATCTGGGTTTGTTTGTTTGTTTTTTGTGGTTTTTGTAGAATCATAGAGTTAGAAGAGACCACAAGGTCCATCCAGTCCATGCAGGAATAAACAATCAAAGCATTCCTGACAGATGGCCATCCAAACTCTGTTTGAAAACCTCCAAAGAAGGAGACTCCACCACACTCCCAGGCAGTGCATTCCACTGATGAACAGATCTTACTGTTGCACCCATCTGAGCAGAGGCGGTGATGGAGCTGCCTTTTAACAGCTCCGTCACCCCCTGCCTCCATCATCCGGCTGCACCGCAGCCTGGCCGGATGGCCCTTCCCTACCCAGCCCGGCCAGCCAACTAGGGCAGGGCTGGGTAGCCCTGATTGGCCACCGCCTTCCCGCCTCTGCCCAGCTGCTGCGCCAGCTGGGAAGAAGACGGGCCGGGTATGGAGGCCTCCTGGGTGCCCGGCCATGCGGCCGCCCATCCCGCCCCCCCTGGCGGAAGGGATGGGGCAGGGAGACCGCCCCTGGAAGGGCTCCGTTTTCAGCGGCCGGCTGGGCCGCAAACCGGCCCACTGCCTAGATGGCGAGCCCACTTTCTTAAAAAAAAAAAAAAAGGTTTAGCTGCTCAAAATCGAAACCTCTTATCAGTTTTCCTTCAAAAGGTGAGAAGGGAAACTTGGGAGAATTCTCCAAAGAAGGAGGAAGAAAAAGAAGAGAAGGGAAAGAAGTCATCAGTGGCAAAGATGATGTGGGGCTTATCTTAACTGGAAATGTAACACTCCTGAGCATTTTTTGAAGCATAATTTGCAGTTAATCACTCCCTCTTCTCAAAGGCAAGAGTTTTCTTTTGTTCAGGAAAGCTGGGGATGGGCTGACAGGGAAGGACTGACTAGTGAGAGTCAAGTCTGATTTCCAACAAATTCCAAATGGAAATTTGACCTAACTCAGACTGGATGAAGTTTTTCATACTGGGGACATGATATTTTAAACTCATCCAGTCTTTAATATGGTACATCTTATCACTGTAACTAGCCATACAGTCTTTTACTGAATGATTTGATGTTGTTGGATTTGATGTTGTATTAAATTTATCTCTGCTTTAATAGATTGGAAGTACATGGACAGAAAATGGAAAATTTGTCAGTGTAGTGTTTTTTAAAAAAGTTAGGGAGCCCTGGTGACACAGTGGTTAAATGGTGATACTGCAAACCACAATGCTATGAGTTCAATCCCAGGGGACTCCAAGGTTGACTCAGCCTTCCATAGGTCAGTAAAACGAGTTCCCAGCTTGTTGGGGGCAATTAGCTAACACATTGTAAACCACTTAGGGAGTGTTTTGGTACTGATAAGCAGTATAGAAATATCAATGCTATTGCTATTGATATAAATATAAAAGAAGCAAACTAACCCAAAAGTAGTGGATGTGCTTGCATCTGTTCTACTAGGGAAAAGATTATTTTAATGCTGCATATCGAAATCTCCCCCATCTCATCTTTTTTTTTTCATTTCCCTGAATGCCACTTACATTTACTTTCCTATTTTATTTCATTTTCAGCTTGTGTTTTCTTCCATCACTAAAATTCATGAGCAATTTAATGTACTGTATTTTCCCAATGTCTGTATTTATTAGAGATGTAATTCCCCATTAGGTTTTTTCTCAAAAGAAGCAACAAGTAATTTTAATGATTTTCTTCCTACTGTGAGAAAGATTGTATCTATACTGGAGGCAAAAATCCAGATGGAATTGGGACTACTCTGGCCCAAAGCTGCCCTGGATTCACCCCATTAATGCTACATGTACTTAGTTAATGCCAAAGTGACACTGTATCAATGTCCACACAAGTCCCCTGGCCAAAGCCCAAATCTGCACTGCTTAATTGCTACTGGTCCCCTACTCCTTGAGTCTCCTCCTGGCCAAGCATCCCTGTGGCAGAGCCCCATTGGCACTCAGTCGCTTGCTCTGAGGTAAAAAAAAAGTGCCCATCCATGAGATCAATGGTGAGGGATCCACTGGGCAGCCCCTCACCATTGATCTCTTAGATAGGCACCTAGGTAAAGCCCCACTACTGCATAGTTGCTTGCTCTGAGATCAGAATGAGGCACACTGCCATGTGATTGTCATGTCCTGCTTCCAGAACTTGGAAATGGACTCTCTCAGAGACTGAAGCAGTGGATGTTCCAGGACCTGCTGAGCCTGATCAGGAGGATGTTCTAGAGCCACAGGCCTCAGAGACAGTCAATAGTGCAGTACAATCTCTGGGAGAGGGTCCTGCATCTTCAGAGGACAACTTATCTATCAGCATGGAGACAACAAAAGGAGAGCTTGAGGTGGTCTCAGTATATTTATAGCAAGCAGCAATTAGCTGCTGCTCTATAAATACACAGCCCTGACCTCCAAGGATTGTCAGAGATTAACTGACCTACCTAGTTCCTCATCACTGTGTTTGACCTAGACTGTGTGCGTTACTCTGAACTCTGTTTACCTGACTTGGATTCTGTTGGACTACTCTGAACTCTGTTTGCTGGACCTATGCCTTGTTATTTGGATTTAGCTTATGAACTCGTATTTGCTTCCTAGTAATGGAAGTGTCTGACTTCACGCTGCCTTGATTCCTTTGCCTGTAATTAGCTTGACTGTGCTGTGCCTCTGCTATAGTGTTTGGACAGTGATCAACCATGAGGAGCTGGCCCTATCAACCCCCTCATCATTGATCTCATGGCTGGGTGCCTCAGGAGAGCCCTGCTGGTGCACAGTTGCTTGGTCTGAGGTCAGAATGAGGTGCACTGCCATGTGATCAAAAGTGAGGGAAGAAATCCTACTGCAGAGGGGAAACATCTTTTTCTTTTCCTCAATTCTATATGGGCAAAGGTGAAATATTCTTTTAAATCTGTTGCTGTTTATTCATCAATTTGTACAACATTAGTGCTTTACTACAGTATATATAGTTTGGTTAAAACAAAAAACAGTGAGACGAAGCCCAATCTTCTCCCTTCATAGCTGGTCATCTTCTTGTGACCTCAGAGCAAGAAATTATGCACCAGCAGGTCTCTGCTGTGGAGGTGCTTGGCTGGGAAGGCAGCAACAGTGGCCCTAGGGAGAAGGGGACATTTATTTTCCATGGCTGGACTCAGTTTGGAAGCAGGTGGCAACCCTGGATTGCTACTGCTAAATGACACTGACGACTAAGACTGAATACAGTAGCACCTCCTGCATCCGCTGATTCACCAACTACTGATTCAATTATCTGTGGTTGGTGACAGCAGGGGGTGGGTGAATGGGGGAGGGAAGGGAGAAGGCTTCCAGATGGCTTCTGTCACTCTGATGGCAATGGAAGGACAAAGGAAGAGGGGGAGAGGTCTTGCTTATCTTCTCCTTTCACCCAGTGGGATGGCTTCCATGGTGGCAATGGTGACGGGGGGGGGGGTTGTTCACTATTATCCGTGGAATTTATTATCTCCAGGGGGGGCTGGAACCAATCCCCCAAGGATACGGGGGCCCCATTGTATTTAACAAAACAATTTCAGTGCTTGCCATCCAAAAATCTGATGTCATCCCAATCCAAATGGCCACACATACAAATGCCTTGTAAAGACCATTTTTTCCTGGAAACTGCAAAGCAAGAGGTAAGTTCTTTAAAAAACTAAAAGGCTAAAAGAAGTGCTTTCACTGTGAAAATGGAATAAAATTGTGTCCTATAGCACCAGATTCAAGGTAGGTACAGATTTTTTTTTTATTATTATTATTATTATTATTGGTACATGAGCCCAAAGTCTTTGAAAATCTTGCAGGTTTTGAAGCCTATTCACAATTCAGGACTTCTTGAGTGCAAAATTTGAACATTGGTTGTTTTGCATAGAAAATATCATTTTATGCACATAGGATAATATTTCTACAAAGAAATATTATTTCATGCACCAAAAAATACATTTCCTGCACAGAAAATATTTTCTGTGGAAATCAACCATGTATAAATTTTGCACAGAAGTCACTTTATTTATTATATCACCTATTTAAAGAATCTTCATTTCTTGGGATATGCAAACTAGGAAGGAGACCCAATGTGGGGAAAGGTGGAGCTGGTGGTCTCAGCCAGACCTACCTCCCAGCTTCCCTAGGCAAAGCACCTGAGCCCCAGGAGGTTTCCCATCAATTGGGTTACCTCCTGGGTACCATCTGCTGTAAGGCAAAACCTCAGGACAAGACACATCAAGTAGCATGACTTCTGGCAAGGGCTCAACCCTCAGGCCAGCCTCAAGGATAGTCTACTCCCCACTCCCCAAATCACATGACCCACAAGGGTAGTTTGATAGAGCCATCCTTCACCCAAAAGGGGTGTCTTAGGTGTTCACCAAACTAATCTCCATCTCCCTCACAATCTGACACAGATAAGCAGCAAGCATCTGCTTAGCCCCTATCCCCCACCAGGCTGGCTAATACAGCCTTCACCCCTCATTGCATATCCACAAGGAATATCCGAATCCCAAACTATCCAATGGACACCATCTTATCTATACAATCCAGGTCACTGACATGTAACACCAGGATGTGGTAAAAACCATCCAAGCCACTCGTCCATGGCCTTGTGAGCCTCCCTATTGATTCCCCTCTGAACCACATCTATAATTTTGATCACCCATGCCAGTGTAAATCAAAAGATGTATGATGGCAAGCCAGATTAAAGATATTTGGGGCCATACAGACCCAACATTCTTCCACATTCTGGAGGGCACAAATGGCTAAGCCATGCCCCTGAAGAAACCTAGTTGATTCTAGGTTATGCCAGATGTGAACATGTGGAGGAGGCAATGGCACTCCCCAAATAGAGCTGGTGACAACCCATGCCCAAAGTTGTGTCCACTGAGGTGATAAAAATGTATGGCAGAGGCCTACAACACTCCCCAACAGAGCTGGAGACAAACTGTGCCCAAAGTCATTGCCACCAAGGTGAACAACTAACACATGTGGTGGAGGCCAAAGGTGCTCTCCAACAGACCTGGAGACAAACCATGACATCTAAGAGAAGGAAAGAAGGGGTGGCCCTTGTTTAAATAGCCTCAGCTCTGCCCTGAACCTCCTACATCATGGCATGAGATGCCATGACAGAATTAAAGGCCTCTCATAATGTGAGGCCATTAATACACCTCCCCTCACACAACACTACACTGTGCTGTGTGTGTATGTTCATTCTTCCTTGTTTGCTTGCCCTTTGCTTTTCCTGTCATCTAGTTATGTCAGTTTCATCCTGCTTTGGTCCTAATGATTGTCTGGATTATTTTTAAGCATGCATTTAACTCTTCCATTCAGATCAATGAGACTTAAAAGTGCTTAGTGATGGCTGGTTTGTGTCTGAAATTACTCTTCTGGAGAAATGATTCTAGGTTATGCCAGTTGCAGTGTAGAATCACATTTTTTAAATTCCAATTTCTCTCCTTTAAAAGCAACAACAGATCCCTATAATGACAGCATCACTGTATGGATACTACTTTAAGTTTGATATAATCATGTGTGACTTATACCACATTTTCCCCATCTAATAATAGGGGAAAGAAAATATAAAAAGGCTAGACATGCTACAAAGACAACATTCCAGCAACAGAAAAAATATTAGCCAAAACACCATTACAGACGAACACTTTGCTTTGTCCTGAGGAATTTTCCCATAGCTCTTATTAAGGCATTGTCACCCCAATAATATTGACTCAAGTGTGTTGTAAAAGCAGCCTGACAGTGTTGCAATAGGGCGATGCTTTCTGTCATCTATCACTGCACCTCAAGTATCAAAGTAGTTACACTTTATGTTTAGGCTGGGAGGAGATGCATAATTCATTATGCTGGTAAAACAAAATGAAGGATCTAACTAAGTGATATGATGAGTATGCTGCTGCTGCCAACTTTGGTTTTCCTTAAAATATGGTGCCATATGTTTCATGATAAAGAGAGATTAATGGCACGGCATCTTTGTATTCACATCTTGTCACCTTCAAAGGTAGAAGTTGGAAAAGCTACTTCTTTAGACTACAACTCCCATGGCCATTTGAGGAATCCTAGTTCACAAAAAGAATGTTCCCAAGCTGTTTTAAAAGGGGATATTTTTTTCCACTAGATCTGGGGTTCTTAACTTGAAATTCATGGATGGACTTCAGTGACTCTGCAAACTGAGTGGGGAAAAATATTATTTCCCTTTCAACTTCCTTGCTGTTACTTTCAATTTCCCCCCTTGCCAGAGTGAATTAAAAGGTAAACATATAAACATTTAATGTGAAAGCAATCTATTTCTGATACGATAAAACAAAGTGCATGCAGGAACTGACAATAAGTAAAACCTTTTTGATGGCTCTTAACTAGAAGTAAAATAAAATTTATGACTTAACAGCCTGAAAAAATATAATAACAGGAATTTGGTGGCATGTGTTTTAATTGAATTTGTTAGATCAGCTCTGAGGCATGATATAAACAGCCCTGATCTCCTTTCTCTTGATGCCAAATTACAAGAAGACTGTAATGTGATTGATATTTTAATGCTAGGTTTTTTTAAAAAACCACAGCTTTAAAATGTTATGCCATTATTATACAATTCTGTCATTTGTCAGGGAAACATGGCAAATAACCAAAATTATTAATCATTTCACAAAAACATCAAAAAATAGAACTACCTTCCTGCTATAAACTTTGTATATAAACAAGTTGAAGGAATCTGTCTATAAGCATCTCCCTCACACTGATAGCCTCAGTAACTAGGCAGTGACAGAGGGATTGACTACATGAATGGAAATACAGCGCACAGAGGTGCATTACTAGACATTTGAAGCAGCTCTGTGTTATCTCCATGGTTTCTTCAAAAAAGTTACCTGCAAAGAGATGCACAGTAAAGAATTCAGATGGACACCTTCCTGTGAATCAATATGATGGCCACAGGTATGGGCCACTATTACCCCCCAATAATCATTGCTGCACTTTTTTAAATTCTTTATTTAAATGGGGGGGAAGAAGACCTACTTGTAAAATAAAATAAAATTCTACCCCTGAGCTGTGATACAGCTCACAATCAGTCCAAATGTGCGCTTCTGGACCAAGTAAAAAGAGAAACCCATCCTCACTTTCATGATGGACTAATCACCTGCCAACTTCCTCTGGGCTCAGAATGTGAAGTGCTACAAATCAGTTATTCAGATGACCAGTAATGTGCAGTGCTGTACAGTAAAAACCATGAAGTTACCTAAATGGAGTTACCTAAATTTTTACACACACATAATCAAGTCCTTATGTACATGAACATGTGGGATGCAAATTCCAAAGTGTAAAAATTTATATGTACTTATTTATTAATTGCATGTGACACTTTGGTATAATATAGGCACTAAAACTAATTTCATTTAGAATCACAATATACACTGGAGATTCATAGAAAATTAATTCTTTATTATTGAGTTCGAAGATAATACAGTAATATTTCCTCTGTAACCATTTTGCACTGTTCACAGTGAAACCTCCCCTGTATTTTAGTAGTTCATAGACATTAAAGCAGCTTTTGACTCTATATCCCGAACCAAACTGTGGAAAAAACTGGAGGCTTCTTCGATCGACCAACGTTTACTCCATCCAATTCGTATGCTGCATGAAGGGACCTCATTAAAAGTAAGATATAACCCCCAGGGACATCTCACCAATGACATTGTCACTGAGAAAGGTGTCAAGCAAGGCTGCATTCTAGCTCCACTCCTGTTTAACTTCTACATCAATGATGTGTTGGATCACCTCAACAACACTAACTTCCATCACCCAAAATTAGAGGGAAGGCATAACTCAATGCTGCTTTATGCAGATGATGCAGCAGTACTTTCAAGAATTCCCATTGGACTAAAAAGAACCCTAAGAGCACTAACACAATATTGCAGAGTGGAACAGCTAGAACTCAACTATCAAAAAACTAAAATCATGGCATTTGCTAAAAGGCCTAAGAACTACAACTGGAATATAGATGGCCACAAGATTGAGCAGGTCTCTTGCTTCAAATACCTGGGGGTAATTTTTCAAGCCATTGGTAGTAGGAAAGCGCATGGGGAGTATGCTGCTTGCAATGCGCAGAGGAGTACAACAGCCATTCTCAAATTTCTTAAGACAAGAGGAGTCCACTATTTACCTGCAGCGCTCAAACTCTTTGAAGCCAAACCAGTAGCACAACTGCTTTATGGATCCCAATTGGGACCCTTCCCCAACCCTGCTCCATTAGAACTTGTCCAATCCAAATTTTTATGATCAGCTTTCCAAACTCCAAAATGTGTCTCTAACGCAGCTCTGAGACTGGAGTCAAGATTTATGAAAGTGGAGGCCAGAGTGTGGGTGGCCATACTCAGCTACTGGCTCAGACTATCCCTCTTTCCCACTGGCCTTGCTCCACTAACCTTAAGTGATGATTTCCAATCCAGCTGGAAACAGACAGTGATGACTAAAATTTCAACACTTTCTCCAGATCTCCTGCTTAGCCTGGGATATGATAGGGTGAAAGCTACTATCAAACAACGGGTAGCAGATATAGAGTTACAACTGGATCTAGCCAGTATTCCAACCTTCATTGCTAGTGATTCCAATAGATATCTGGCCTCTCCTTTGGCATACTTAGCAACACTTGAAATACCTAAACATCAAAGGGCCTTTACTCTTGCACGGTGTCATGCCCTCCCTTCAGCTGTCCTTGAAGGCTGATACAAGAAGATCGCCTTCTCAGACAGACTGTGCCCCTGCAACTCAGGCCAAATAGAAACAACAGAGCATGTATTACTCCAGTGCTCATACTACAGGGACATACGCCTCAGCCTTATTTCACCCCTGTTGCATAAATATTGAGGGCACACTGGACAATTCTACATAAACTTGTTGCTTTCAGACACCAACCCAGGAACAACTTATAATGTTGCCAGATTCTGCGCAGCTGCGGTTAAAATTCAACAGACAATATCCTCAACAGTAGAATAGTATCAACTTAGTCTTGTTATACTGGAGCTAGCATTTTAAATACTGCTTTTAGCCTGTTTTTATCCTATGTTTTTACCTTTATTCTGTATCCCTTTTTACCTGTGCTGGTCTATGACTGTAATAAAGATTTTATTCTATTCTATTTAAAATATATATGCAGCAGACACATATTAATCCCAAGCATGTAAGTTTAAGATAGCCATCCACACAAGATTCATCCCAGTTTATATTCTCTAGCATTAAAGACTCAAAACACTCAAAAGTAGTTTAAAAGTAAAAAAAAACCATCTTTACTTACAGTCAATATACATATCTCAGTGAATATCAGCAGCATATCAACAAGTGGAGGCTAAACTAGTAAAATACAACAGAAAACTACATGTTAAAAACAAGAATATGCGGGAGCCCTGCATGGAGGCTCCTAATCCTAGGAAAACATCATGGCGAGTGGTAAGCCTTGTGACAGCTTTCCAGACAAAGAAAGGACTTGGACACACCTCTTCCTCTGGAAAGCCAATCACATTTCAATAGGAACTTACATCATAGATTGTGTTTACTTCTATCAGTTAACCCTTTCAGCAGTTAAACATCTCAACTTATTGGATTGCAAACTACTGTTTTCTACTGCTCCAGAGACTGGAACACGGAGCAATGGGTGCAAGCTCCAGGAACAGAGATTCCACCTCAACATGAGGAGGAACTTTTTGACAGTAAGAGCTGTTCGGCAGTGGAATGCACTCCCTCGGAGCGTGGTGGGGTCTCCTTCCTTGGAGGTCTTTAAACAGAGGCTGGATGGCCATCTGTCGGGGATGCTTTGATCAAGATTTCCTGCATGGCAGGGGGGTTGGACTGGATGGCCCTCGTGGTCTCTTCCAACTCTGCAATTCTATGATTCTATGATTCTATGATTCTATATATCCCAGCACCATGCACATGTCTGACCAATCAGATTTCCACTTCCACCCTGTACAGTGATGAGAATTGGTTCTCCAAATGAGCAGTAATGTGTTTTTCCATATATTAAAAAAAAACAAAAAACAAAAAACTTCAGGAAAAGTCTTGAAGGCTTTTCCCATGTAGTTTTTGGAATTTTCGGCCCTCCTTCTTCCAAATACGGTGAATCACTACGAGATCTCATTGGGACAAAAGGTATTCCCCTCAAATTCTACAAGGAGATTTTTTTCACCATCTAGACAACCCCCAGTGCTAAGATTCACATCCATAAGAGTAGTAGCTTGCCAAGCCTTCTGAACAGTAAGTAGAGATCCAAAAGACTTGGTGGACTATGTTTCTCATAGATTTTGGGAGTAGGAAGTTGCAGTTGGCATGGCCTGTTGACATGATTGTAAAATCAAAGCTTGTTATTTAACTTTTACAGTTATGGAAACATGGCTTCTTTAGATGAAGGAGGAGGAATAACACATGGCTCTAGTGTGGGCCCAAGCAGTGCCTTGTGTTCTGTTGTGTGTGTTGAGGTGGCAACAAGGGGAACAAAAAGAGATGGTTTTGTAGTGCATACCAATGGTTTCAAGTAGTTAGATTTTGTTAGATTAGTAAAAAGGTAATTATATTAGTTACTTTTGAGAAACATTTAAGCAAAATGTTTCTTTTCAAAATTGTTATTGTGACTCAATAATTGGGGATGCTAGAATTATAACTATGACTATTCCCCCCCCCCAAAAAAATACCTTCCACTTGGAAACAATGCTGGTATCATTCCAGCACCAAGTCAAAACATGTTTGTTTGTTTTTTTCTCCTTAAACGCTTTGGGGCTTAATTGACTTTGGAGATTATCAGACAGGAATGAAGAAAGTATTCCTGTCCCACAATCTCCTCTCTCACCCCTCTCCCATCCCTGTCATGCCACAATAACAAAAAGTTTCAGACATATCTTTGTTGCATTGACAGTGCAGCCCAGGAGTGAATGGAGCTCTAATGGAGCTCTGTTCACTTCCTGGAGTGAAATCCCGCCCGTTCTCACAAGAAGATGCGAGCGTGCAAATTCAAAGTTTAAAAGAAAAATAAAAGAGAAAAAGTGAAAGCAAGCACAAAAACACACTTTAAAACTTCCAAGTAAACCAGGGAAGTTTTTAAAAAGTGTGTCATTTACCTGGATATCCTGATTTCACCGGGAAGTGTTCTGGCAGGGACCTCCCATTGATGCTGGGATCTCGCCAGTGAAATGGGGCACCTTTACAGTCACTGTCAAATCTGTGACAGGAACAGAACAGGGGATGTATTGATGGCTTCTCCCATCAATAAAAAGCAGCACCGGCAGAATGGCAGCAGAATGGGTGCATTACAAGGGGGGAGCTGCATCATCTGAAAAGGGAGCCCTTTTGTGATCTCCTGGCATCGTTATAACACTGTTTTTAGTGTGTCTGATAATCTCCTTTATCTCATTTTTGGGTATGCAGTGGGTTGCATTATTTTAGCTCCCTTTAACAGGTCTGAAATAGTGAAAAACTATTTAATATACTTTTAGAATTATTACTGTTCAAATTGTTCTAAACTGATTTTTGCCACTCAGAGAAATGCAGACACAGGGTGGGCATTTAAGTGTGTATGTGTGTGAGAGAGAGCGAGTGAGCACATGTGCTGGGGAGGAAGGACAGAATGTAATGTCTGTATGAAAAATAATGTTGCACTGCATTTCATGCCTTGCTTCTATTCCTAAGTATTCTGATTGTCTCCCTTCAGTACACATTTCACCTTTTGCAATCTTGCATAGTATTAAGGTACAGCAAGATAAATACTAACTGCTTTCCTCTCATGCTATTAGACAGGTTTCTTTTTTCCTGTTTTCTTCTTTTCTTCTTTTTTCTTTTTTGTTCTTAGCACTCGAAAAGACACAGAATATAAAATTCTGTCATGGTTAATTAACACAGCTTCCATTATTTCTGCACTAAATGACTGTTAAGTTTTGTGCTGCTAAGCTTTGTGGTATTCCATTCTTGCATTATCATGTCTAAGCCTGTTCTATTATGTTAGATGAAACATTTGTTCAAACCTGAAAGATAGGAATCCATTTGGTTCAAAATGTTTAATACAGATTCTGTTTGGGGTTGGAAAAGGAATATGAATGCTATGTAGTTCAATAAGTATAGAGTAAAGCATCTGGGGGTTGACTTCAAGATTTCTATAATAACATCATTATTGGGTTTAGCAACTACAACAGGATTGTTAATATTTATTCACTTGCATTTCTTTATTATTTTATGATCAATTAGAAGTAGTAGCAGATTAATATATAGCTTGATTAAATTTGTATTGGACAAATTTCATGAGCTCTAGTAATTGATTTCTTTCTTTGAAAAAAAAAATCCTGACACCTAATAAAATAAGAAAATCAGATAAATCAGCATACTTTTAGAATGGGAAGCCTTTTAATTAACCGGCCTAGATAAATATTTGACTATCTGTAAACACTCATTTATCATGTAGTGGCTTTCTTAGTACTCTTATAACTTAACTGATTTATTTTCAGGATCACCTACTGAAAATATTTTTATTATTATCAATAGTTGTATTAGAATTGCAAGATCTGCTTTATGTGGCATATTATCCCCATGGAACAATTAATTTGGGAGATTTAATGGAGCTGTTCCACCCCCACCTCAAACTGATAGAGCTGTGGAAGGTGTCTCCATTCCCTTATTAAAGTATTCTAATTAAATCAGGCATCCTATTCCCATCTGTTATTTAGTACTTTCACATAGAGAAGAAGAGCCTGTTGGATCCTCTCCAAAGCAGCCAATGTATTTAGTTCCCTTCACGGCTGATTGGATACTGTACACCAGAGGATCTCATTCACAGCTAGAAATATATATTTGGTGTTACATCACACACAGAAGGAATCCCTGGGCATTCAACTCATCATGAAAAACCTTCTCTGCTTATCTTGAAAAGATGAACTAGATTTGTTCTCTTTCCCCTAGATGGTATTATTATTGTTGTTGTTTCCTGTCATGACCATGGAATCATTTTCACTCTTTGGGGAAGCGGCAACAAATTAGCTATTGCAGTATCTTTTGCACTCTCATCATGTTTGACTGAAAGGTTCAACTTCACTGCCGTTGTTGGAGTACGTATAGCATGGAATGTCAATGGGTTGTTCGCTGGCACAAAGTATAATGTGTGTGTCTCTACTGGTCTATTTCAAATACGTTTGCAGAAATGGAGGGAAATCATTGCTGCTGCCACTCTTACTCATGCTGTAACAGTTATTTGATACTGAGGCAACACAAATTGTGTGATAGGTGCTGTTAAGAATAGTCAGCCAAAGGATTTGCCAGCTATATTTGCCAGTCAAAGATAGAGAGGGAGGGGTCTGGGAATTGTACGGATGGTTTGGACTACAGCTTGATAACACTAAGAACAGCTGCATAACATGGCAAGTACCATCAGTGTTTATGTTGTAACATGTAAAACTTACACCTATGTTTCCCACAATAAATGCTCATTGCATGGACAATATGCTACAAATAGCTGTATGCAGCCCTCTAGGAAGCAGAAGTTTGTTTTCGAATGAATTCACAGATTCACATTTCTCATTGCTGACAGCAACTGGAAGTGATAATCTACTGGTATGGAAGAGATGACACAGACTAAGGTCTGCAGACAGAGCTTTCCTCAAACACAGTGAGTTGCATCTAATTATGACTTCACCTTTTATTTTTTATTTTTTGTATTTGCTGGCGGCACTGAGATCTGCTGACCAATGACTGAGGAGTGGAGAATATTTGTCTTTCCAACCTTGTAGTGTAAGTCTTTTAGTTCTAGTGAAAGCATGTAAGATCCAATCATGTTGATCATCCATTATATGGATATAGTTTAAAAACACTCATACCTCTACAAATATCAAAGATTTTTCTAACACATGTTGAAATACACCTAGCCAGAAAGGAGTGATGGACAGACACACCTATACCATATGCCATGTTACCAAGGAAGTGTTACCTAATTTACACTTGCCAGCACTGATCTGAAGTAGCCATTTATTTATTTATTGTGTAACTACACCAAAACATCACTTTTTGCTGAAACAATGTAGATTTAAATCCAATGGAATTTTAGATATTGAGGCTAGGCCAATTTTCTGTTGGCTGATGTGCAAAGTAAAACCTAATCCTTTTATGGGTAAAGGGAGGTTTAAGTGTCTAGGAAAGACTGAATGAAATCATGTACACAAAGGTGTTTTTGTGGGAGTTCTTTTCACAAAGGCTAAGCCACCACTGAATGCTGTCCAATATTTTCAATCAAGCCCCTTCACCTGTTTAGTTATCAGCCAGCATGTTATGAAATGATTCCACACCAGATCAGAATTTTTAACTATACCACATCCATCTCACAGAATAAGCAGTGATCAATAATTTCTCCATTTTATTAATGTAAAATAACCTGGTTCTTTTAATCATTTTGTTTTTGTGATGTGCATTTGCACATCACCTCCCCCCAACAACCCCACAATACTTCTGTTTTCCAAGAACAAAACAAAAACCTAAACCATTTCTGTTTCTATCACATGCTACAGATTTAACTTCAGTGCCCTAGAATAGCTGCATATCCCAAGGTTGTCCAAGAATTCTTGCTCATACTTTTAAAGAGCAATCTTTTCACACAAGATAATGTGCTTCAGATGATTGTATTGCTGATTTTCTTTTCATACATACAGCTCAAAGATAGAAAAAGGAAGTGTGCCAAAGGCAACAGAATGTTTTCTGCTAGAGGTTATTCCCAAGTGGGATCTGTGAAAGTGTGGGATTGAGCCTACACACATATTGCACAAGGGAATTTTAAATTTCAGGAGGATACTAGTCACCAAGATGACAGTGGAAACAAATGAAAGAGGATGTCCTTTATTATGAGGCTTCTCCTTAAATAGAAGAAAACTATCCTGAACCATTATCTAGAATGTAACACACTTCCCAGAAATTATACTTTAAAATTCAGCCTAGCATCAGGTATTAAATCCATTTAGGAACATAGAAAGTATTATCATTCCATATTACAGTGTTAGCAAAGAAGACCATTGTCCAAGAGTTTAGTGAGAAACAACAAAGATCATAGAATCATAGAATTGTAGAGTTGGAAGAGACCACGAGGGTCATCCAGTCCAACGCCCCACCACGCAGGAAACCTTGATCAAAGCATCTCCAACAGATGGCAATCCAGCCTCTGTTTAAAGACCTCCAAGGAAGGAGATCCCACCATGCTCCGAGTGTGTTCCACTGCCAAACAGCTCTTACTGTCAAAAAGTTCCTCCTCATGTTGAGGTGGAATCTCTGTTCCTGGAGCTTGCATCCATTGTTCTGTGTTCCAGTCTGTGGAGCAGCAGAAAACAAGCTTGCTCCACCCTCAGTGTGACATCTCTTCAAATACTTAAACAGGGCTATCTTATCACCTCTTAACCGTCTCTTTTCCAGGCTAAACATACCCAGCTCCCTAAGTCTCTCCTCATAAGGCATGGTTTCCAGACCTTTCACCATTTTAGTTGCCCTTCTCTGGACATGCTCCAATGATGTGCCATGATACTTTAAAATTATGGTTCATTTGGCACAAACTTTAGTGGAATGCTTCCCACTTCATCTGGTGAAACCGGGTTATTCTTTAGATGCCACAAGAACCATAAAAACATGGAACAATAAAATTTTAAGGGATCCCAAGAACCATTTTGTCCACCCACCCACCCCAGTGTATGAATCTACTGCTCAGGCACCTAGTTTTTTTAAGATCAAAGGCATGCAACGCTGTCTGCTTTTGCTGTTCCAATGGGCATGCCTGTGAATCAAGATGGTGTATGCAAGTGAATTACTCATTTTTTTTTACCTCACACTGTCGCCACCAGGTTTATTTAAAAAATAAAATAAATCCAAGATGCAACCTTCTGCTTTAACAAAGAAGCAAACAAAAAAGAGACCAATTTTTGTCATAGGTCACAATCACTACAAGTATCCAACATGGTGTTTTTGGGTTCTTGTCTTGTTAGCAAGCTCCTCCACCTCAGCATGCCCGACCACTCAGGTTTCCACTTCCACTCTTATCAAGAATATACAGCAAAGTGAATCAGTTGTCCCGATGAGTGGGAATGTGCATTCCCCACAGTGCTTTTGAAAAACTTCCTTTTCCTGTGTAGTTTTTGGTGATTTTGGCTCCCCTTCTTCCAAATACAGTGTATTGATGCAGGATCAAATTTTATTCTCCTCAAATTCTATGAAGACTGTTTTCACCATTTAGACAACCCCTTTGTTTTCATATGTTGTAAGTTGCCTTGGGTCCCATTTTGGAAGAAAAGTAGGGTATAAATTAAATTACATTAAATTAATTACAACCCTTCCCTTGAAATCAAATCCCATTGTTTCCCGCTGTGTGCTTCATGTTATAAGATCCATGAATTAACATCCAACCAGTTTAGATGATCTAATATGACAATTGCACATTCAGGCTGGAACTGTGCTGAAAGCATTTTTGTTCATTTAAATTCTTATCTCATAATGGATCCCTGAGTCAGCTGGGGAAAAGGCCCAGAGGATTGTTCTGCTCCCATGTAATGCTTGAGCAAACCAACAAAGCCCAAGTCCCAGGAACACTTTTACCAACCTGAGCAAATGTTCAACCCCAGTTATTTACATCATGTAATTTTAATGTATATTATATATAATTTATAATGTGTAATTATAGGTATTATGTGTAAGACACAAAAAATGGAAACCTACACAAAAAAAATGCAATGCAGCCTAATTCAGACTGCACTTAAATTCCTACACCAAAGTGCCTCCCACACTTGCAAAAATTATGAGGTGATCATTGCCTTTTATAAAAATGAAGGAAGCACTTCCCCATCTATTTTGAATGTCAGTCATTCAGCAGAGAAAATTGGTAAGGATATAAAACAATCTAAGGAAAGATCATACTGACAAATCTGACCTGGGTAAGCCTTATCAGAAAAATGAATACATTAAGATTCACTCTACAAACAAAGTATTGTTAATTTGGCACCTAATTCATTATATCTATCTATCTGTAAAAAGGCACTCCCCCCTTTTCTCCACGATTGCTGAGAGCTATTTAACCTCAATGTTAGTTTCTCCCACTCTGTCTATACTGTTCTGCCTTTGTGATCCTCTTTCCTTCTTCAGTTATCACTATTATTAGCAAGTTTAAAACCTTTTCTTCCCTACACCCAGTTGAAGCTTATTAATGTTGAATCTTTGTTTTTGCTTATTTATTTATTTTTAATCCCCAGTACTACTTGCCAGAGATCAAAAGTCTTCACATTTTTCAGCCAGATGGTACAGTTTCCATATTCAGTGGGAGGGCCACCTATGAAAGGCCAGCTGGAGGAACAACAAAGCAAGATGCAAATAGTAGGAAACTCTATCTTAAAAAAAAAAAAAGCTTAAAATAAATATCAAAATCTGGGAACAGCAAAAAGGGAGCATGGGTTCAGCTCTCTGGCATAATGAAATAAAGGCCAGGAAATCTTGCTAATTCTTGATAACTTCAAGTGCTTTGCATTAGCCTTTTTAATGGAATTTAAAGCTATTGTATTAGCTGGTAAATAACATTATCTGGACCCCTTATATGTTCAAAACCACAGCTCTGTGGCAAGCTCCTGCTTTGTATGCTGAAAATTCCAGATTCAATCCTGGCTTCTCCACTGAATAGTAACAGGTAACAGGTGATGGGGAGGACCTTTGCTTGGGACTTTGGAAGCCATTGCCAATTGGAGAACACAAATGCTTGGCTTGATGAACAAACAGATGAACTGGATATAGCTTCCAAAGTAGAATTACAAACATAAATTAAAGTCAGCTTTGAGAACATGGAAGAAACCTTTTTGGTAGACTAATTCCCAGCTTTAGATTTTTCTTGTTCTGTAGCAGTGGTTTGATCCAGGATCTAATCATTTATGGACAGACTCAGAGAAATAATGAGACCACACACATATGGGGTAAAATAAAGGGTCTTTATTTAATACCCTACCTATTTAAATTCCTTTAAATTCTTCAGCAGGGGGAGGCAACGTAGTGTGGGAGCAGCTAGGGCGGATTGTCCCTCCTGGACATATGTCCCCATCTTCCCCTGGTGAACACCTGAGCCCTGATGAGCAACCACATGCCCTGTGGTTGCTCTCTAGGCAGCTTGTGTCTGGAAGGTCAACCCAAAAGTCCCCCACCTAAGGCGTATGTGTTAGCGTGTGGGAATTATCCTCCAGGCCAACCCAAGGTAGGTCTCCTTCTGTTCTCCCAGGTCGTACATCCTAAGGAGACCCTTCCAGAGACCATTCCTTCACCGAGATTGGTGCCGTAGGTGTACACCGTAAGCTACGCCTCCCCCTTTTCTGCCACAGATAAGGGGCAAGCATCTGCTTAGTCCCTTACTCCCCACTGGCCGTCTAACCAGTTCCTCAACCCCTGCTGAAGATCCTCCAAAAACAAAATATTCCCAGCATCCAAAAGGTGCACCCCGTCAGCTCGGTAGAGCTCGGGCCTTTCAAACTTTATGGCCGGGTGAGATAAATAAAATCCGCCACCCTCAGTCAAAAATTTGTTAATTTGTCTGTTGACAGTCCTCCTTGCCCTGTCAATAAGATTGGGGTTCCCCTCCCCTTGCCATAACTGCCGAGGCAAAATGGCCGACCACATGATTGCAATCCCTGGCCACCGTGACCAGATTACCTTCATGACGTGGGTCACCTGCAGTATCAGGGCCTTACCCTTGAGTAGGCCCAAGTCGTTCCCCCCCAAATGAATGATAAGTATATCAGGTGGAGGCCCCCGTCTTTCCTCAAACAAAAGTGCCAACAGGCCATGCCAACAAAGGCCCCTCTTTCCCAACCACTCAATGGTAACCCCAGGCTGAGGTGAGATCAAAAGTAACTCATCCGGGCCTGCCGTGCTGCCCAGTACACCATACTGTGGCCACAAATCAGCACCTGGCATCTCACCATCAAGGGTCTAGAACCTGGAAGACAAAAGGGGAAGAAACATTAGTAGAAAAGAGGGCGAACATACCTCCTAAAAGTGGAGGATCTCCAATGCCTGATGGTTTGGATGGCCGCTTGTGACATACCCATAGCCGTGGCCGTGGAGGCGGCTCCAATGTGAAAGGAATGGGTCCCAAAATGTGCGGCTGCCAACCCAATCTTCCCCAGGGCCTTGGATGTTATTTTCCAAAACTGATACCTGGTTAGGGGGGAAGAATCTACGTGGACAAACAACGGTCCTTGGTACGCACCTCTGACCTGGATATAATCCTGCAAAGCCCGCACTGGGCACAGTTTGGGATCACTGCAATGTGTCAACCTTGATGTCCTGCCCCTCCTTAGCTAATCAGTTTTCAAAAATCGAAGAGTGAAAATAATCTCATTCTTATTTACCAAAACATCCCTAAACTCTAATGTCCTACCCGAAGTGTCAGACCTGGACCCACAGACCAATTCGCTTATTCGAAGGGCACCAAAAAATGCCATAAGGGAGGCTGCATGGAACAAAAGCGCCTCATAAGGGGACACACAAATCCCCACCCATGACTGTCGTAGGCCCTTCAGTGTGTTGGGCGAAAGGGGCACCCTCTGATCCTTCTTCTTTCCCCTTTCCCTAGCCCAACCCTCCAAAGCTTTCCAGATACGAAAGACCCCCGTGTGATCCACGGCGCCTTGGGCCTTGAGCCAAAAGGCTATGGTGGAAAGCCTACCCCTAATTGACTGGGCTGACAAGCCCCTGGTGTACAGGTGTACGCAAAATGTAGTCTTAATCCCAAAAGAAGGAAAGGACCAATTACAATTAAAAAATTACTGTCCTATCTCATTGTTAAATGAGGATTACAAAATTTTCACAGCTTTATTGGCAAATAGACTTAAAAACATCCTACAAGATTATATACAAAGAGATCAAAATGGCTTTCTTCCTAAAAGGCATATAAACGACAATATTAGATCAATAATTAACATATTGGAATATTTACATTGTCATAATGAAGTCAAAGGAGCTGTATTTTTTTTAGACACTGAAAAAGCATTTGATAATTTAAATTGGTCTTTTATGATAAAAGTACTAGAAGAAATGGAATTTGGTCAACATTTTTGTAACTGGATTCAAATGATTTACCAGGAACAAAAAGCCAGATTATTAATAAATGGGAAGCTACCAATGAATTAAGGATTGAGAAAGGCACCAGCAGGGATGCCCGTTGTCTCCCTTATTATTTATATTGATATTGGAAATTTTAATCAACGAAATAAGGAAAGGCAAAATAATTAAAGGTATCAGGGTGAAAAAAGAAGAATATAAAGTTAAAACATTCGCTGATGATTTGGCAATTATTTTAGAGAATCCAACAAAGGGAGTAGACCAGCTAATGAGAAAAATAGAAGAATTTGGGAAAGTAGCCGGATTCATAGTCAACAAAGAAAAAATAAAAATATTAACTAAGAATTTGGAAAAGGAGGAAAAAGAAGAACTTGAAAGGAAATTGGGATGTGAGATAGTAAAAAAAGTAAGATATTTAGGAATTAACCTGACAACCAATAGCCAGCAATTATTTCAGAACAATTATGAGGTGATTTGGAAAAATATTAGAAAGGATCTGAATAGATGGCAAGGATTGAATTTATCATTATTAGGAAGAATAGCCATGGTTAAAATGAATGTACTACCAAAACTCATGTTCCTTTTTCAAACAATCCCAATAATAATTACAAATAATTTTTTTAGAATTTGGCAGACAGACTTAAGCAAATTTTTATGAGTGGGGAGGAAACCCAGAATTAAATGGAAAGCAGACGACAAAGAAAGAGGTAGATTGGGCTTACCAGATCTGAGGATCTATTTTGAAGCAACATGTCTCTCTTGGATAAAACAATGGGTATTATTGGAAAATAAAAGAGATCTAGAATTAGAGGGATTTGATTTAAAATTAGGTTGGCATGGAAATCTAGGATACAATAAGATAAAAATCATTAAAGATTTTTAAAACCACATAAGAAGATCGCTGATCAGAACCTAGGAAAAATATAAAGCTAGAATATGTCCAAAGATCCCAGGATGGCTATCCACACAGGAAGAATTTTGTAAAAATGAATTAAAGGACTATAATTGGATAACTTATAGAGAAATTATGAGAAAAAAAGGAAACAAATGGGAAATTAAAGAATGGGGTGATTTACTAGAAGAAGGAACCCATATACAATGGCTAAGTTATTATCAGATTCGATCTAGAATAAAGGATGATTTAAAAGAGAGACAATATGAAGAAGAGGCCTCAGAATTTGAAAAAATATTGAAATCAGATAATAAAAATTTTATCAGTAGATTATACAAAATGTTATTGAAATGGTACAAGGAAGATGAACAAGTAAAAAATTGCATGGTAAAATGGGCTAGGGACATAGGGCAAAATATTCAATTAGAACAATGGGAGGTGGTCTGGAAAAGAGATCTGTAATTTACCTGTTGCTATAACCGGAAGGAATTTTTTTATAAACTAATGTACAGGTGGTACATAACTCCGCTTAAATTAGCAAAAATGAAGAAAGGCACTTCTCCACATTGTTGGAGATGCAAAGATTGTTCGGGTTCTTTTTTTCATATGTGGTGGGACTGTAACAAAATAAGAAGATATTGGATAAAAATAAATAAAGAAATAGAGACAATTATAGGAACTAATTTAGGTTTAAGACCCAAATTGTACTTACTAAATATGATTAATTTAGAAAATCCAAAAGAGAAGGAACATAGATCCCTGATACTTTATTTGATTACGGCAGTAAGATTGGTTTTAGCCAAAAACTGGAGGTGTGAAGAAGTTCCGTCAAAATCAGACTGGTTAGAAAAAGTAGGTGAACTAGCCAAATTGGATAAATTGACAAACTGGATGAGAAAGAAAACAACGGAAGAATATATAAAGATATGGGAACTATTTATAAAGTATTGCAAACAAAAAGAAGAAAACATAACTACCTTGGGTTTTTATAGTTAATCAGATAGTAGATACATATAGTAAAAATTTTCTTTTCTTCTCTCACTGTTACATTTGGAGTAAAGGAGTTATATTGAAGGGGATTTAGAATAAAAGATGTAAGGGTATAAGACAAGGTTATTATTTAATTAATCATTATTTGCTTTGGGAATAATTGTTAAATTACAGTGGAAAAAATAATTAAAGAAGGAAGAAAATGTAGGAGTTTAGGATCAAAAGTTAAAAAATTGTGATACTAAGGTTATAATAATTTGGGCAGGAGGATAATTTCGAAATGTGTAGGAGAGTCAAACAAGAACATGGAGGAAGTCTTTTAATAATTTATGTATAAAGATATGTATAGGTTTTATATGGTTATAATGTTAAATTATGTGTTTTATGTGTGGGTGCGGGGGTGGGTGTGCATGAGTGTACATTTAGGATAGTTAGTAATGTCTTTTGATTTTTATTTATTTATTTATTTATTTATGTCTCTGGATTGTATATATTTTTGTTTTATTACACATTGCATGTTGTATGTTGTACGTTATGTTTATCCAATAACTTTTTTTTAAAAAAATAACCTGCACTGTGGCCAAATTGTCACACCAAAAGTGTACCGATGAATTGGCCAGCTCATGCGCCCAGATGGTAGTGGCCACCAAAATTGGAAAAAAAACTCAAGAAATGTAAGGTCCCTGGTAACCTCTGTCCCAGCCCAATCTGCCAGCCATGTGCTTGCACATCAGTGACCCCGGAAATGCACCCCAAAGCCTATTGAACCCACCGTCTCCGATGCTACCTGTAGGGCACCCTGTAATTTCCTTACCTCCTGCCAAAATGAGATGCCATTGAAGGTATCAAAAAACTCTTGCCAAACGCTGAAGTCTGACTGGATTTCCCACATGATTCGGACCTTAAAATAAGGCCGCTGAACACCCACAATAGCATCACACAGCCGGCGGAGGAAGGCCCTGCCCGGGGCGACCACCTTGCAAGCAAAATTCAGGTGCCCAATGAGCACCTGAAATTCCCTCAATGTGGCTTTGTGTAATTTCTTAAATTGGCTAACCCTGTCGCGCAATTCCTGTAACTTTCCATCAGAGAGCCGGCAGAGTTCCTATATTGTATCTATCTCGATACCCAAAAAAGTTAATTGCTGAGCTGGGCCCTCAGTCTTTTCCGCGCCAAAGACACCCCCAGCTCCTCCACGAGCAATTCAAACTGCCGCAATAGACAGTCACAGGACCCACTACCGATCTGTCCCACAAACAAAAAGTCATCAAGGTAATGAACAACCCCCCCCAAATCCAGTCCTAGCTTTTATGGCCCACTCCAAAAAGGTGCTAAAAGTCTCAAAAGCATTGCAAGAGGCTAAACAACCCATAGGGAGGGCCTGATCCATATAGAATTTCCCCTCAAATTGAATACCTAACAATTCAAAGTCTTCAGGATGAACCGGGCGAAGGCGAAAAGCAGACTTAATGTCGCATTTTGCCATTTCAGCGCCCGGCCCATGCCGCCGGACCACATGAACTGCCGAATCAAAAGATGTGTATTTGACTGAACAGAGTTCGGGTGGGATGTAATCATTAACGGATTCCCCTTTAGGGTAAGATAAATGGTGTATTAATCTAAATTCCGCAGGGGCTTTTTTGGGTACTATTCCTAAGGGGGAAACCCATAAATTGGGCACCGGAGGTTGACCAAAGGGACCAATTATTCATCCCTTGGCCACCTCCTTCCTAATCTTTTCCCGAACTATGCTTTCCTTTCCTCTTACTGATTGCATTTTTTTTTTGCCCAAAATGGGAGCCTTACCCCCTGATAGGGGATACGAAAGCCAAATTGAAAACCCCGTGATAGGTAGGTGGCCGCCTGCTTGTCGGGGTAAAGAGCAAGCCACCAGACTAAACATCTAACTTAATTGGGCTGGGGCCCTTTTTGAGGCTGAGCCGAAGCGCCGCTGCCTCTGCCCAGTCCCCCGGACCCTTTACACCCCCTGAACAGGCCCCTACCCCTCGGGCAATTGCGAAAGGAATGTGAGGCCCTGCAGATAGAGCACTAATGGCTAAACCTGCAGGGCTTCCTAGAACAAGACCCGTGGGAGCTAAATTCCCAACACAGCATCTTTTGGCCAGTAGTGGAAGCAACTTGGGGTTTAGGCTCATTCGCACCAGAGGTCCTAATTAAATGGCCACTGTGGGTCTGCTCCCCTTGAATAGGCCGAGCCGGGGTCATGAGCTGCATCCACAACTGTGGGTGCATCGTGTCCCAGTGAAGGGAGGGGTAAATTGCTGCTCGTATCCGGAAGGCCTCGTCATAGAGCAGCCAAGCTGGGCCAGCAAAGTCTACATAAGCCCTATGAATAATGTCCATATACTGGAACAAGGCTGCCGCTCTATGCGGTTGAGCTTTTGCAATCACCCCGGCTAATATTAGAAAACCCGATAGCCAATTTGTCCAGGTGTGCTCCACTTTTCTCTTTTTTATTTTTTCCCTTTCCTTTTCATCCATGTCATCCTTATCCTTCTTCTCAATTTCACGATACAGCAGGGAGAACACATCAATGTATTCCCCCTTCAGTATCTTGTCCCTTATGGACTGGAGTAAGTGGTCACCCAAGGGGAGAGACATCTCCCCAAAGGGTATTGCTGCATACACCACTGTATCGTATCCCACACTACAAGAGCCAAATCATTTGGCTCTCGTAGTCATTTACTGGGTGTCCCCCGAGTGCCGGGTTGACTAGGCCCCATGGGGACCACTGAGGTGGGGCCCAATTAAGGACCTGCTGAGCCATTTGCCATTCCCCTGTACACCTTGGGATCCCACCCCCTGAGCTATGTGACGCCCAGGCCATCCACCCTATGGCCACAATGGCGTCGTAGCGGGACAATTCAAATCAGCAGACTCACTCGCCGGCGTCGCAATCACTGTTGGCTCCGGTTCCCCTCCAGGGTCAGCCAATGGAGTGGCGCCATCTGCAGGCAGTGCGGAACCAGATGCATCATCCCCCTGAATCCTCTGCTCCAGTGCATCTAGTCGAGCAAGGATCTGATTAGTTAACTTCTTTCTCCCAGACAGATCACCCTTCTGTCCTGCATCACCATATTTTACACCTTGCAACCTCTCCAAATGTTGAATCCGGTCCATAATAGCCTGCCAAGGAATTTCTTCCTCCTCATCACTCATTGGATTTGGTGGGGAAGGCGCAGGACGTTTGGGGGATGGACCCTTACCCTTACCCCCTGGCTTTCCCTTTTTAGGAGCCATCCCACAAGGCCTACAATTCCAAATGATCAAATGTGCTCAGATGGTCGAGAATCCAAACAGAATCCAAAACAATCCACCCTACAGGAAAGGTTCCCGACCAGGGGGTCTGCCCCCTGAGGTTTAATATCCCCCCAGCCAAACAAATTTGTGCTATATTACTGTTATTATTGTTATTATAAAGACTACTATCATTAATGACAAGGGACCGGTTCCTTAGGCCCCACCCGCCTTGCTAGGCTGCAGCCAGCAGCTAATTCCTCTCAAACTGCTGGTGATTATTATTATTATTATTATTATTATTATTGAATAGATGAGTCCCCAGGCCTGACTAGGCCCCACTAGGCCCTGCTAGGCCGCAACCCTCGGATCAGACCCTCACCACTGTCAATCCAGTCACTAGAAGAGTGATTATTAATACTATTATTGAACAGGTGGCCTATGCGATGTGTGTATTATTATTATTATTATTATATTATTATTATTATTATTATTATTATTATTGAATAGCTGAGTCCACAGTCCCGACCAGGCCCAGATAGGCTGCAGCCTGCAATCAGACCCAAACAGCCATCAATCCAGCCACTTAAGGAGTGATTATTATTATTGTTATTGAGTAGATGATTCCCTTGGCCCAACCAGGCCCAGCTAGGCCCCAATAGGCCACGGCCTGTAATCCAACCCAAGCCACTGGTGAATCAAACACTTAATGTGAGATTATTACAACTAAAAGGAGGCTCCCAAGGCCATAACAGGTCCCACCATCTGTATAAACAATCCACGCCCCCAACCCAGGCAGCCCCCTGAAAGCCCACCAAGCAACAACACCGGATCACCCTCAAGGCCTCCCTGGATGCAGTGACCTGGAGCTAGGCCCTGCCCAGCCCACAAAAGGGGGGGAACCCAAACGGGCCTGCTAATACTGCAAGCCCCCTACCGGTGCCCGTTCGGGCCCCTGCAGTCAACTCCCCCAAGTGGCAAGGCCGATCCCGGCCCCACTGTGTGCCGTGCCGCAGGCACCCAACCGCCTATCTAATCGGTGGCTAGGAACAAAAAGGGGGGGTGCAGTCAGCAGATCCTCCTGTGACCATGAGCCCGCTGCCCACCAGGCGGCCAGCTCACTTCCCCCGACCCCCTTGCCACCCAGGGGACCAAAAAATGGCCCAAAAGCCAATGGCCCAAAGGCCACTTGCAGCCGCTACACCAGCGAGCGCCCGGCTGCTCATCTTTC
Organism: Gambelia wislizenii; assembly: GCA_030847615.1. Lineage (NCBI taxonomy): Eukaryota > Metazoa > Chordata > Lepidosauria > Squamata > Crotaphytidae > Gambelia > Gambelia wislizenii. Next base: position 222,437,487 of record JAUMIR010000003.1, on the reverse strand, counting down.
GCCGCAATCGCCCGCTCACTCCGCCGCTCGCCACCCGTTAGTCACTCTTCCACCCATCGGCCACCCTTCCTCATCAGCAGCTGAATTGAGAAAGAGGCCGGAGCCCTGGGTGGGAAGGCTTAAATAGCCTCTCCCCCCGCCTATCGCTCCACGTCACTGGCGCTTGCCAGTGATGCAATCAAAGGGGGCCTCAATCTCCGACACTGCCCATAAATGGGCTTTCCCCCTTGGAGGCTGCATGGCCAACGTGGGAGCCTGGTTGCCTGCAACCATATCTTTGGTCACACATGCTTCATTTCTGGGAGGTAAAGTGTGAGGATGTGGGGAGTAATTGTATTTTTTTAATGCAGAATAAGTGCCAAACTGCAAGATTCTCAACCATCTAGGATTCTTCTTTTTCAGACTTCTTGACACTTGAAAAACCTGTTTTTTAATCATTTTTTTCAAACATAGATTTCCCTTGGTTTTTTTCTGGGCTGTGAGGCCGTGTTCTGGAAGAGTTTCTTTCTGACGTTTTGCCTGCATCTGTGGCTGGCATCTTCAGAGAATGGTTGGGTAGGAGTGTGTGTGGAGTTTATATGCTGTGAACCCTTGTTGAGGAGCATATGTGAATTTGTGTGTTTGAATGGTTACTTTCTGGGTATAGAAATGTAAGGCTCATTAGTCTGTTTGGCTAATGGTTGGTTGATGGGCCGTTATCTGCTTGAACTCCCCCTGTCCCTGGGTGGAATTCCTTTGTAGGTGTTGAGTTTTTATTCTACTGTTTTTCAAAACTGGGAGCCAGGTTTTGTTTACTTTTAAGGTTTCTTCATTTCTGTTGAAGTTGTCCAGGTGTTTGTGGATTTCAATAGCTTCTCTGTGCATTCTGACATGATAGTTGTTGGATGCCGGCTGTGAAAGTCTTCAACTTCACATTTTTTTCAAACAGTTTGGAATATTCTTTCCATTCCTAACTTGGATTCGAATGTTGATTTCCTACATACAGCTGCAGGTCTTTAGCCATTCTATATTGTCTCTGAGCTGATACTAGAATTGTCCAGCTAATCTGGCAGTCAGATTATGTAACTGGGGAGAAGAACACAGAGAAGTCTTTTACAAATGCTTTCTTAGGCTTTGTCTACACGGGCAATATATCACGTCTTGCCCCCATCTTAGCGCATTCCAGTCCTGATGACACAAGACATTTGCCTCTTTCTCCCCCAAGGCAGTCCTCACCACCCCCAGGGCAGATACAGGACTCAGACAGGGTAGGGCCTGATACAACATTTTTTAAAGATACCCTTTTTAATCCATTCCCACTGGGAAGGAATACATCAGGGCCTGTGTGTCCACAGCAGCCATCCCCCACTGCTGCTGCCAGTCTCCTTGGCTCTCTTCCAGAAGGCAGAAGGGAGTCACAAGTTGTGAACCAGCTTCCTGTCTTCCAAAAGAGCCAGGGAAATGGCATCAGCAGCTGCAGTGATGGATTGGCATGCCAGTCTGGACTCTGGCCCATTTGGAGACAATAGAGAGGGAAGAATGGGCTTGATCTGTAGGCAGGATATGCTAGTGTATCTTGGCTCATATCGATGAGCCCTTAGTCTCAGCCTCCAACCTTCTGTTTATAGAAATCTATTTGAAACAATTTCCTTTCATCCCCCTTCATTCTTGTGGATTTATTTTATTTTATTTTATTATATTTTGAAAATCTCCCTAATCCAAGCTTTTCAGTTAGTGAAAAACATAATGATGTGATTAATGTTTACATCTATTTCTCAAAACAAATTACTTATCATCATGTCCATCTTTATTCCTAGCCCTAAGTTGAATGAAGGTCCACTGTGGTGCATTCTGTTGTAGCGTAATGCGTACTATTGATATTCATTACTGTTCATTATTGCTTTTCATGTATAATCTCATCTGTTTCCTTCATTGGCAAAATTACATGACAGAAATAATGAAAATAAATTAACAAGGTTTGCTGACCTTTTGTAGAAATCCCAAGCGGAATATCCTTACAAAAGTAAAGCCCTTATCTCTTGACTAATTGGCAAATGAAGAATTCATACACAATAGCCAAAGCTGTTGTGTTTATAACACAATAATTTTTAAAGTGGCAAAATGCTACTATGGCTAAGCTGATATCTCATTAAAGAAAATGAACTCTAGGTCTATAAATTATGGTTGACTTTGAGAAACGTGGTCCTATGTCATTCTGTAAGTGATGCTAGTTGGTTCTCTGCATTTGAAACTGGAGCTGGCCAGTTTATTTCATCACATGCAGACTGGCCAGCAAACTCCTCTGCAGTCTCTGCTCATTGCCAAAGACCATTTTCACTGTGGACTATTTTTTTTAATCAACCAGTAAGATTCAGAAAAAGAATTTAAAGACCATGTTATATTTCTATCACTCACAGGATATTAATCATAAATTACTGTGATTCCCCACTACACATCTTCATTAAAGAGAGGAAGCATGAACACTCATGGGTAAACAATACCTGACTATGGAAATATATGAAAGTTACTATACTTCAGTAATTGTATGAATAGTATGAAGCAATAATTGTGGCATTTCTAAATATAATTAAAGTAGAACACTTTTTTCCCCAAATTATAGACATACATCTTTTTTTTGGGGGGGGGATAACCATGGTTCCTGTGTGGGAAGTCTGCCTGAAAGATGAATAGAAAAAGAAGGCAAAAATTAGAGGAAAAGCAGGAAGATGTTTCATTTGAACAGGTGAATATTTATTTATTTATTTATTTATTTATTTATTTTTGTCTTCACATGTAATTCTGATGTAAATTCTTAAACCTATCATGAATAGATTTGAAGCACATGTATTGTTAAGATGTTGCATGGCCTAAACCAATGATGGGAACAGTATTGACCATGGCCCAATGCAGACTCCAGGGACATTTTGTGGCGCCCAGATCCCATTGTTTCATTTAATTGCTCCTAATGTCCCCTAGGCAGTGTGAGGTGCAGTTATGCCACATATATTCCTCCTGGTCTACTTTAGACCAAGAAGCGACTCTTTTTTTTCCCAACAGGAAGTCACCTGACTCAGTCACTTCCTTTTTTGGGGGAAACTGCTCCATGCATCCCCTAGGGATCATTTGGAAGCACTGCAAGACAAAACACTTTCCCCAGGGGGTGTTGTAGGCTATATTTCAGAGGAGCCACCGCTGAGTATTCCTTGTCTAAGAAAATGCTATGGCTTGAAGGTGCACACAGAGTGAGAGTGCGAATAAGAGAGAGAGGGAGGGAGGGAGGGAGAGAATACTCCTCAGTGTTCCAGGGGAGCCAATGCAGTCCTCTAACACCTGCCCAACCCTTCCTTAAACAGTATGGACTATAAAATTAAGATATGAGAAATAACATGAGGTATCTGAGTAAAACTAAAAAAAAAACATCTCTTTCTTCCAGGTGTAGGCCTAATCCATGTTACAGTCTAAAGTGGTGATGGAAATATTGCTTCCCACTGAGCCAGTCAATGTGTGTGGCACCCAAAATCAGTTAAGTTACTATGAAACCTGAGACAGAAAATCCCACAAGCAACTCTACCTGTCCCTGGTAGTAAAAATACAAGAACAGCAAATTAAATAGGTAGCAAGTCTCTGGTTTTTGTTTTGTTTTGTTTTGTTTTTTGTTTTGTTTTGTTTTTTGTGACACCAAAAATCTTCTTCCTGAAGTGACTGCCTCACTCTTCCTGTTTGGTAGGACCAGCACTGTCTCCACATGTATGTCTCCACATGTATGGAAATGCTGTCTCCACATGTATGGAAATGCTCTGCTGTAACAGTAAATTTAGTCAACTAAATCATTTTATCACATTCCACTGGTATAAAAAAGGTTGTTTTTGGAAGCTTAAATTCATTTTAGCTAGTGAACCCCCCCCCCTTTCTGGTCATATGGGAAGAGCAGTTCACAGTCAAAGGGTTGATTCCCTTTCTTCCATTGTTATTTATTTTAAGTGTTTGTTAAATTTGCTGTCCACTTAGAATGGTCACGGTGTTTCTTTAAGAAGTGATTATCAGCTTGGCTTGGTCAAAATGTTGGCTTATGGGATCAATCTGGTGAAAGTTCTGATGCATGCACTAGAAACATCTTCCAAACAGAAACTGAAACAGTGGACAGATGACCTGTTTACATAAGCCTTGAGACCATGGCAGCTGAGACCTCTCTGACATCCAGCTGCTCTGTCATGGACTGAATGAGGTTGCCATATGCCATAGAGAATACAGTACTATATATTTCTCAATGTATAGCCAAAAATGCAGCATGAGCTGATAAAAGGCTATGGTTTTTCTGAAAGTTGTACAGCAAATAGTCATTAGGCACAATTTGGGCATGTGTTAAGAACAGTGAGCTACAATTAGACATATAATCTGGCAACAACTAAAAGTTAACCCCTCTTTCATCAACAGATAGTATATGATTTGCAGTTCCCAAATTATTTTGCTTTGTTCTGGATGGGTGGATTGGGCTGGCGACTCTACATTACAGTTAGATCAGAATAGAGTAGCTGGAAGCAATCCGCTCCTCCTGAAAGAAGTAGAGATAGAGAAACTCAGTACACCTGTTTCTGTGTTCTGCATTTTGTTTTCTGGAGTCTAGATGTACACAGCAATGAAAATGGACTACAGAGGAAGTGCTTGAATGGAGAGTGATTCTGAGAGTGATCACTGCACATTTGAAGATGAAGGCAATGTGCTACCTGCTGAAATCTTCTCAAAGCCCAAAGGCAAAGGTTGGACAGATGAGTTGTCCCCATCCCTGATTTCCAGTGTATGTGAGATGAGGAGAAATCCCACCCCCTTAGCTACAGAAGTGACTTTAAGAACAACTTAGCACAACCCATTGCCAGTGGATGACTCCACTGCTAAAGTACTCCTGAGAAGTAGAATTTATCCTCCAATGAAGTCCACAACCTTCCTATTTCATTGGCAAACAACTTTTATCATCAACAAATTCTTCCTAATGCTTAGTAATAACTTCCTTTCTTGTAATTTAAATCAATTGGTTTAGGTACTACCATCTGGAGTAGCAGAAGCCAAGCTCACTCTATCTTCTGTGTGTTCCATTTTAAAATGGTAGCATAAATAGCTATCCATGACAAAATATGGATAATGTTCAGTTTTAGCAATGGAGAAACTTGTTACAATAACAATTTCTCCTATTATGTGAAATCAACATCATTTCTTATGTTGGTTCTGAAGCAGTTGCATGATGATTGCAATCCATTCCTTGTGACCGAGAGTCAAAGTGCCCCCCCGCCCTATCCCAGCTGAATAAAGAGAATAGACGCAAAGTAACATGCACAAAAGGATTTATTACAATAAGTAAAAGGTTGGCGGAAAGGCCACAACTTTCTGTCTGGTGATAGGCGTAGGAGGTTGGTCTGGGCATGAGTTACCTGGGGGGGACAGGAGGAGAGCCCTCCACCTGTCATAGTGCCACAGTCTGCCAAGCAGGTGAACCAGGCCGCTCGGGCACGTGAAGATCACGTGACGGATCATGTGCCAGGCCGTGAAGCCAAGTCACGTGACCAGTCACGTGACCGGAAATGTGGAGCTCACTTGGCCAGCACGTGACCGCTCACGTGCCCAAAAGGAATAGGGCGGAGGGGGAGCCGCCCCGGGGTTAGGTACCGACCTCGGAAGCCAACAGTAGCTCCCAGCTCCCCCCCCCAAAGGGACAAAAAACTCATGCCCACCGCCAAAGAGCCGAGCCAAGCTCGGATACCACCAACCCCACTCCTATCACCAGAGAGAAAACCAACCTGCCTGGAGGGGGTTGCTACTAGGCCCTATCCGTGGAGGAGATCGAGTCCCGGGTGGATGTACGACCTAAACACCTTGGACCGCCACCTTCCCAGGAGCTGGATGTCTGATGACGACATTCCTTCCATTGCTGCGGTGGTGGCCGCTCCGATCCGAAAAGAGTGACCACTGAATTCGCCTGGTGGGTATCCAATTTTCTGCAAGGTGGCCCGGAAAATGCAGAGAAACTGAAAGCGCGTCAGGAAAGATAAGTCTCTGTGGATAAACAGGGGGCCCGAGGCCTCAGGCCGCTGTTTCAAGTAACGCTTCAGGAGGCGAACTGGGCAAGCAGGAGATCCTTTTAGTGTCTGAAGCCGGATGACGGATCCCTTTCCGTGCTGGTCGTTCTTGGACCTCCGGAGCCGTAGTTGAAGAGATCCTTCTGCCAGTACCACGTCCGACCGCAGGAGGGCATGTCCAACCCCGGATGTCTTGGCCCCGCAGACCAGCTCTCCGATGCGTAGTGCTGCAAAGAAAGCCACTGAAAAAGCTGCTTGGAACAAGGAGGTTTCATACCTGGACCAGCAGACCTCCGTCAGGGCTGAGATCAGGTTGCACAGGAGTCCAAATGAGACTGGTCTGCGGGAGTCTGGCTTGCCTCCATCCATGCGACGCCAGCCTTCGATTGCCTTGCGAATCAGGAAGGAACCGCATGGATCCCTGTGGCTGGCTGCTTTGCTGCAGAAGGAGATGGCTGCTAGGTGAAGGGAGATGGTCCTGGATGCGAGGCCCTCTTCCTTCAAGGTCCCGATGTAGTGGAGCACCTCTCGTTCCGAGGCCGGCCCAGCGCCAGAGTATCCGTGGCGCATACGGAAGGCGTCGAACTGCCGGATCGCCCGGGAATAACTGGCTCGGGTGGAAGATGCCAGGGAGTTAAAGACCCCCCGGAGCACCGTTCCTTCCCAAGAAGCCAGAGTTCGACCGGGAAAGAAACCGGCGTAGGATCCGCTTCCAGTGCCAGCTCTCGAAATCTGTCGTCCTGGAACCGAGATAAAGCATCCGCTATATCGTTGTTCACACCTGGAACATGGCGTGCAGTGAAGGAGATGTTAGCAGTCAGGCAGACCAGAACGAATTCCCTGACGAGTCGCATGACCCTGTCAGACTTGGAAGACTGGGAGTTGATGATGCGGACCACCGCCTGGTTGTCACACCAGAAGCACACCCGCTTGTTGCGGAACTCGTCCCTCCACAGATGAACCGCTACTAATATAGGAAAAAATTCAAGGAACGTGAGGTCCCGAATGACATCAGATTCCCTCCAGGCAGGAGGCCAAGGTTGGGCACACCAATGGCCGTCAAAGAAAACCCCAAACCCAAAACCTCCCGCTGCATCGGAGTGGACCTGCAACCCAGTCCCAGGAGCAGCCTCCCCCTGCCAAAAGGTAACCCCATTGTAGCCTTCTAAGAACCTGAGCCACACCCTGAGATCCTCCCTAACCCCTCTCGTGAGCCTGATGCGGTGGTGTGGGGCCTTAATTCCCCCTGTAATCCTGGCCAGTCTACTGCAGAACACCCTGCCTGGAGCCACCACCCTACAGGCGAAATTGAGGTGGCCCAGCAGGGACTGGACTTCCGTCAAGGAGGCTTTCTTCTGTCCTAAGAGGCTTAGCAGTTTTTGCTTGATCCCCGCCAGCTTGTCTGCGGGCAGCCGAGAAACTTCCGCTACTGAATCCAGTGTGATTCCCAAGTAGGTGGTGCTGCTAGCTGGGCCCACCGTCTTGTCTGGTGCCAGGGGAACTCCTAGTTCCTGGGTCAACTCCTGAAAAGACTTAAGCAGAGACCCACAATCTGGCCCCCCAGCCGCCCCGATCATAAGAAAGTCATCCAGGTAGTGGGTGACCAGGGCTGAGCCGGTCCTGTGGCGCAGAGCCCATTCCAGGAAGGTGCTGAAAGCCTCGAAGGTGAAGCAGCTAATGGAGCACCCCATGGGTAAAGCCATATCGTAGTACCACTGCCCCCGGAACTTGAATCCCAACAGGCAGTGGTCTTCCGGATGGACCGGAAGCAGCCTAAATGCCGACTGGATGTCGCATTTTGCCATGAGGGCTCCCGGACCATAGGACCTGACCAGCTTGACAGCATGATCGAATGATGCATAACGCACAGAGCAGAGCTCTGGCGGTATGGCATCATTCACGGATGCTCCCTTGGGGTAAGACAGGTGATGGATCAGGCGGAATTCACCCGGAGTTTTCTTGGGGACCACACCCAGCGGGGAAACCCTAAGGTTGCTGAAAGGAGGGGAAGAGAAGGGGCCCGCCACCCTCCCTGCTGCGCACTCCTTGTCAATCTTGGCTGCCACTACCTCGGGGAGCTCTGAGGCGGATTTGAGGTTACCCGACTCAGAGGCCAGCCTGGGTCCTTCAGCTGGGATCCTGAAGCCGTAGGAGAACCCCTCCCTGAGGTACAAGGCCGCCTGCCTGTTAGGATACAAAGCCAGGAGTGGGAGTAGAGCATGGAGCCTAATGGGAGTGAAGGCTAGACGGCCCCCTGTGGGGCCACCTCTACTGTTTCCCGCTTCCTTGTCCAGCGCCGCTGCCCGACCCTGATTCCCTCTTGGCACCGGAGGAAGCAGGGCGTCCTGAGCGAAAGGGCTGGGCGTGGGCGCCGGGCAGAGGGCAGTTGGTCCTAGGGTGGGATCCGTAGCAGTTCTCGCAGTAATGCTCGAACTTACAGCGGGATCGTTGGCACTTGCCCGCGTTGTATTCCCAACATACCAGCCGACGAGTGTCCTTTCTGCGGGGCAGCTTGCCCGCATCTGGCTTGCCCTGTATGTGTGATCCCACAATGACAAGCCAAAGTTTGTCATTAATAAGATCCCACCTGGCCCTGGGGTACCTGGACGCCCTCTTGCGGAAGGCGGTGTCATACTCGATGGCTGCCGCCTCCCCGGCCAGGGACTTGGCCTTGAGCACGTTGCTCAGGTGGTTGGCCAGGTGCCAACCCCTATCCGGGTAGGCCATGCTTACCACTCCCAAAAACACAGCGAACCCTGAAAGCCAGTTGGGGAACGAACGCTCCACTGGGTCTGGCTTGCTCTTGTCGGAAGGTTTTTCCGATTTTGGGGCGCTGCCCACCTCCCCTTCCGGCTTTAGGAGGGAGAAGACATCCACATAATATCCCTTAAGGATATTATTGCGGGTCTTCCTGTCCAGGTGGATCCCGGGAGGGTCCTCGTGATCCTGAAACAGGGCGGGAGTGGGACGCTCTGAGGTAGCAGCCCTGCCTCCCCATGCCCTGGATGGTCTGGCTGAGTCTGGCTCTGAGTTTGCCCTGGACTTGATGGCCCAATATGGCAGTCCCGGAACCAGAGCAGCTGTGGACCAATACCCGATGCGGTCCATTTCATCCCCTGAGGACTCACCTGAGGATCCCTCACTTTCTGACTCCTTCTTCCTCCGTTTGGCTCGCTTTCTCTTGCTCCCCTTGTCCCGCTTGCCGCTTTTTTCAGCCCCGGTTTTACTTTCTCGTGCTGGTGAGGAGTCTTCCGAGGACGCCACGCTGACCTCGCTTGTGGAAGGGGACCTGCGTCTCTCACGCCGCCCCGTGGATCTGGCTGATTGCTGTGTAGCCCGGCCCTTTGCTGCTGGGGGGTCCGTGGCCTTGGGGTCCATAGAGGGTCCGCTGGCTGGTGCCTCGGCGTTGGCCCCTTGCCCTCTGCCAGACCTCAACTCCCCCACCTGCTCTGCAAGGAGTGAGACAGCTCGGGTGAGTTCCTGCAGGTTGGGGGCCGAGGTACCCCCAAGGATATGTTCCACCGCTGCGGAACTGCCCGCTCCCCCTTTTTTGGGGTTGGCCTTTCGAGCCCGGGGTGCCAGGGCCGCCCAAGATCTGGGCGTTCACCCAGCCTGGGCTCGGGTGGTCGGCCTGCTGGGCTCAGCTCTCTTTTTGGGTGGCATGGTGCCCAAACCAATCAGTGATTTCAGCTCTCAGGGATGCTCACAGCAATTCCCAGAAGGTCTCTTTCGGCTTGTCCGCCCCAAATTGCCACTCCAGTGGGTGCCTGCTGTGGAGAACAGCCTGACACGGCTTGCCTTCTCCCTCTGGCAGCTGCCTGTTTTTTGCTTCCCCCTGCAGGGGGAGCTGCCCTCCTGGCTTATCCGCCCTGGGTAGCCCCCCACCGGCCTGAGCGCCCTGCCGTCCGGGGAGCCCCCCTTTAGTACTCCCGACTGGGAGCTAATTCCTGGCTTGTCCGCTCCTAGGTGAGCCACCCGTTGGCCCCCTTTTTCCTGTGCTTGTCTGCCCCTTAGGTGGGCCACCCGTTGGCCCCCTTCCCACTTGGCTTCTCCACCCCTTAGGTGGGCCACCAGTTGGCCCCCTTCCCACTTGGCTTGTCCGCCCCTTAGGTGGGCCACCCGTTGGTCCCCCTTCCTGCGTGGCTTGTCCGCCCTCTTAGGTGAGCCACCCGTTGGCTCCCTCCCACGTGGCCCGGACCGACAAGCCCCACGTGTCCTGGCTGATCGGGCTGCCCCGTGCAAACCCAATCCCTGCCCCCCGGACCCACCGGGTCCTCCCCTCAGTGGACTCCTCCACTGGGTCCGGATGGGCTAGCCCATGCTAGCCCAACCTCCTGGAGTGGGCGCCCGGTGCCCCCAGTACGGCCGCTGGGTTCCAGCCCCTAAAGGGGGGACCCTGGCCGACCAGCCGTTGCCGCCTCCGGGGGCTCGGGTCGCGAGGCCCGCTTCTTCTTCGGCCTCAGGCCCTGGACGCTCCGCCGCCACCGCCGCTGCTTGGCTCCGCGCTTCTTCGCCACGCTCCTTCTTCTCGCCGAGGCTCTACCGGTCAGCTCACCCCGCGGCCTCGGCTCCCCGGCTCTTCGGCGGCTTCTTCCTTCTTCGGGAGCTCCCAGAGAGCTCCTACCTCTTCGGCTCGCAAGAGCCAACTGCTGAGGCAGGGAGCCGGCCAGGAATATATACCCGGCCAGCGGACTGCATTGGGGACTAGCCCCGCCCCTTGACCAATCAGAGGCCGTGCTGAGCGCAGACTCTGATTGGTCAAAACCAGCCAATCAGGTGGGAGCTGCCTCCCTCCTATTGGCTGGCTTACTATCCTCTCCCCGGCCTGCAAGCACAGACCGGGGAGAGGAAGGAGGAAGACGGCTGGCATGGCGGCGCCCATGCCGGCCCCACGCTGCGGCTGCCCAGGCTCGGGGGGGACTCCGGCCGCAAAAGCGGCCGCCCGGTAAGTCCCGGGCAACCGGCTTGTTGGAAAATGGATTGGAAAACAGGAAATCAAAGACAATGATCATGTAAAAATGAACTTTAAGTATTTCCTATTAAAATATAGTATTGCAGCCCACTAACCAGCTAATCCGAAGTGAAAATTGAAGGAGATACTGTCTGAAAGAAAACATCTCTCTCCTTTGTTTTTTCAGATTAATTCTAGTGAACTGATGTGAATTTTAGAGTGATCTCCATTAAGCAAAGCTGATTTGGGGAAGAATGTTTATAACTCAAGTCCTCATGCTCAACCTTAGAAAGTGACTACATAAATATTGTCTGACAGTGACCTAATTAGAATAATTTACATGCTAATGAGACTTTGAAAGAGATAAGCAGTACCAAGCTTGTAACAGATAATTAATTTCTGTTTCAAAATAAGCTAAAGCTATTTAGCCACAATTTATACAAGATGAATTTTGGGAATAAAAAAAAAATAATAAAAGGGAAAAGTTGTTTCACAAAAACTACTGCTTCTAGTTTTGATCCATCTTGATTTATTTCTTTTATATTGGAAAGCCATCTTGAATCAATATGTAAGAAGGGAAGAGAAAATATTTACATAATTACATACAAACTTAAGTTGTCTTACCTCTCTTCACACTTCAATGTATATGTTTTCTAATGGATTGACTTCTGAGCCATAGTGATTTTTCTTCTTCTTTTATATCACATAAAGCAAGCCTCAACATAGTAATAAGTAACACCAGAGCAGAAATCCCATGGTCTGTTGTCTTCTACTATTCCACCACACCCTTGCAAGGGAAATGGTATAGTATTTGTTTGTAGGGAATGCACAGTCTCCAAGTTCAGCCATTAACCACAAACACTTAGGCAGAAAGATTGAAAAGGTGTCATTGGATCCAGACTCTGCACTTGATTACAGCATTGGAAAGGCAAAGGTTTGTCCCATGTCATACCTAGGGATAGAGGTAGGAATGCAAGCATCCAGCAATTGTAGAAGAAAATTGAAAAATCTCACATACCTTTAGATTTACCAGACAGCTTCTGTCCTTATAATGGCTATGTAGAAGAGGGATTTTTAGTAGGTGTTGCTTGCTACCTGGTTGCGTGACAAACAACAAATTTTGTCTTCTACACAGCCATTTAAGGAATAGGATGTGTCTTCAGTTTCCACTCTGGCAATCTTATGATATCTTAATAAAGAATGCCACCTTAGGAGCATTGTTGGATTAGCAGCAATGTGCATAAACCACAGGGGCTATATATATCCCCAGTATCAGAGGCAGTATACCTCCAAAAAGCAGTTACTTGGAGAGTGTATTGTGATCATACCCTGCTTCTAGGCATCCCAGAGATGGAGGCAGAATGTCCAGACTGGATAGGATTGGTCTTCTTTTAATGTAACTCCAAGAAGATAACAGCAGCAGGTGGACTTTCTCCCCGCAAATCTGTCAGAATTATTTATGTTAAGCTGATTCACTTTGAGAGTAAGATAAATTAACTTCAAGGCAAACCTAGGGGAATGACTAGGAAGAATGGTGTCCTCTGTACAGGAGTGAAAGCTAATATTTACCAGGAGTAATTTCACACTACACAATTGTAGCACCATGATTCCACTGTAACTGCCTTGGCTGCATCCTGTGGAATCCCGGGGGTCAGTTACATGGCAGAATAAAGTGCGTGAAATTCTGGCTTACCGTCCTTTCACACCAGCGCTGCACACACAAAGGTGGGGGGCCATGGCTTCCAGATCACAGGCAGGAGGTGGGGAGTGAGTGAGGAGGGGCAGTGAAGGGGAAAGAGGGCTCCAAAAGAGGCTCCGTTAGCAGCTCCAGCCATAGAATAGCAGATAAAGCAACCAAAAAAGGAGACCACAATGGGGGGGAGAGGAATAATGACAAAGGAGGCAGTTTCCCTGAAGCCCCGTTTCCCCTCAGCCACTGTGACATGCCAGCTGAGCAAACTGCTTCTCTCTCACACGCACACGCGCACGCGCACGCGCACACACACACACACACACACACATGAATGGGATCACAGTGGGGTGAGGGAGCAAACTGCTGGTGGTACAGATTGCTACTCTCTCTCTCTCTCTCTCACACACACACACACGAATAGGATCACAGCGGGGTGAGGGAGCAAACTGCTGGTGGTGCAGATTGCTACTCTCTCTCTCTCACACACACACACACACGAACAGTAATTATGGCTAAGTGGTGATCCCTCAGCTGCAGCCACCAAGCAAGCTGGGAGGCAGACTGCTGTCGCATCTCTTGCAATTCCACCCCCTCCTTGGTCAGTCCAACCAATCATGGCTCAGCTCTGCACTGGCAATTTTGGGAAGGTCGCTGGTAGTTCACACAGACATTTGCGAAATGGTAGTTCACACTATCAATAGTGCACATTTTTGCAAACTTTATTAAAAAAAAGTCTGGAAAAGTAGCAAAAGCTGATACTGTGTGACTTATGGGGTTTTTTGCCCCCCTCCTTCTGAATATGGTGACTTTGATCCAAAAATGTCAGAACTATTAGGACTCTGCGAATTCTTAGAGGAACGAGATACGTCAGATGACAAGCCTGAGTAGCTTTAAGAAAGCCCAAAAGTGGATCTCTTTCGGCAGGCCTTTCCTAATTAGATCCCGGCCTCAGGGGATCCTGGCCTCATTTAGTCCACTGGCTATTTATTGTATTTATTATATCTATTGTTTTTAAATGTGATTTTAGATCAGTTGCTTTTCAACTTATACTTGTTTAATATTTTTTAATGGGGGAGGCTGGGGTGGGGGTGGGGGTGTTTAGGGATTTTTATCTGTAATGTATTTTAATTTTTGTAAGCCGCCCCGATTGTTTAACAGAGGGGTGGGGTATAAATAAATTTTATTATTGTTGTTGTTGTTATTTATTTATTTATTTTTCCATGTAAACAGCCCCTGGTCTGTTTACACAGAAGACCCAGAGCTGTGGTGAGGCATAGCAATGTTCTGGCTGAGAATTCTAAAAAACCCCACATAGGTTCCCTAAATGGCAAATCCTGGGGTTCCATTGAATGGAACCATGGCAGTTAAAGTGAATCATAGTGCCCCAACTGTCTAGTGTGAAAGGGCCCCTTTGTCTTTTGGCATTCTGTCATTTACAGCTAAATCCATCAATGGGTTGGAATAGATTCTTCCCACATCAAACCAGACCTGCTAAAATTTTGTCTCTCCCCACCCTTCCTGGTTTCCATGTGTCCTCCATCTGCCACAATACCTGCTCATTTCTCTTCAAAGCTGTGGTCTTTCTCATCTCCCTTGCCTCCAGATCTCTACAGAGAAGGAATGGAAAGAATAATCAGTCACATCCTCTAGACGAAGCTAGTAAAATTCAGAGCCAAGGCCAAAACATTCCTTAGTGAATTCAGTCATGAAATTCTATGTGTGATAAAGTGTTTTTGCAGGGGTACTGATAAAATCCAAAAATGAAAATGAAAGAAAAAAACCTTCCTATTCCCTTTGCCAATACAGATTACTTTTCACATCTCCATAAATATACTTTGCTAACTATCTTTCTCCATTTTCATTACTCTTGCATGAGCATTGCTCCTTAACTGATCCCAGTGGGTACTTTTCCTCTGTAGTTTGAATTCCCAGTTGACGAAAGAGTTGCCAACTCATGATTTTCCTGCAAATATAACAGTAGCTTATGTGGAAATCTCAGCTTTCATTTGGAAGAAAAAGTTAATTTTGAACTCTAACGTTTGTGAAGAAAAGTTTGAAAATATAAGATATTATAGGCTGGAAACCAAACGTGAAATGAAAGGAACTCTAAATTTACAACTAAGTAACCTTCAAGGTTTCCAAGCCCGCCTCATAATTCTAGGGATTCTGAGGTTTGGACTGTGTGTGTGTTTGTGTATAATTTGGAACTGGCATCACTCAAGCTGTGGAAAAATGAACTGAGTTGTTTCACAAGGATCCAATCAGTTCCTTAGATTTAATTCACATCTTTACTGAGCCCAAAGACTTATTTAAATAAATCCAAAAGCCTTTTTGTGACCACAAACCAAACCACTGGATTTTACCTCATTTCACATTAAAATAACATGAAACCACAAGCTTTCAATGGAAAACCATATTATGGCTAGGATTCACTGACATTTTGGCTAAGGTTTATAAAGCTGTGCCAACTGCTTCAAAAAAATCTGGCTGTTCTTAGTTTATACCCTGTTCCCAAGCAAGAAGGATTTATGTGATGCACAAGTCAGGTATGGAATTTTTGGTTCTTATCATTTTGCAGTCACCCCACAAAAGC
Source organism: Gambelia wislizenii (assembly GCA_030847615.1). Lineage (NCBI taxonomy): Eukaryota > Metazoa > Chordata > Lepidosauria > Squamata > Crotaphytidae > Gambelia > Gambelia wislizenii. The sequence continues at coordinate 222,422,203 of JAUMIR010000003.1, read as the reverse complement.
ATTTGGGTCCATCTTATTGATACTTCAGTATAATATTATGATGAATACATGTGTCAGTTTTGACATTTTAAGCATGTTTCTACAGTCCTTGTGCTTTCGTACTCAAAACTCTCCTGTATATAATTTAGCACATTTCTCCCCTTCCCTAGGGGACTGTATCAGAAGTCAGAAAACATGCCAATAAATATTTTAAAAAATAAAAAAATAAAAAATCCTTATAAGTGTCTGCTTTTTCTTTTGCCTTTGATCTCCTTTCCCCTAGGCAGGGAAAAGTTACCTCATCTGAGCAAACTAACTTGTCTTCATTTTGTCTTTTAACTGGTCCCTAAAACTGTTTACAACAGGATAATGCACATCAGGGATTTCATCTATGTTTCAGGCTGACTGACAGTAATGAAAAATAATGCAGGGCTGAAGTAGGAGGTTGTGGAGGTAGAAAGGGAAACATTTACCCAGGCTGGGAGATTGAGGGCTGCAAGTATGAAGGGACCAATGAAGATAATTGTAGATCTTGCTTGAGGATGTTCATTTTGTGAAAAAGGCATCTATTTTGGTGATTATTAAGAAGAGAATTGAAAATAAAACTGCCAACTCCATAATGTTTTTTATATTTACATATCAACTGTACAACCAAAACTGGAATTTTGTGTACAGCTCTGGTTACTGCAACCTGGATATCTGGTTGACATAGGAAAGGGCAGAGGAAGAGGCAGATGGTAGCCAAAGCACCCAAAGGGAAGTGTTGGGAAACATAATAAAGTGTTGGGTAACATGGCGCCACTTGGCCTTTATGCCTGCATAGGTTCCTGTGCACTGCATTCCTTGTGCTACCAGCCCATGGAGCAAAGGTAGACAAAAGGAGCATTTATTCATGGATCATGCTAGTTAAGCTGTGGGATTTGTTATTACAAGAGGTAATGATGGCCACCAGTTTGTAGTATAGATTAATTTAGGGAGACTAAAGCTATCAAGAGCTAATCATAGTATCTGTATCTCACACATATGTTTCTATGGCTTTGGTTATCAATTACTGTGGAATACACAGAAGAGGCTGATACTGGACTGATGTCCTGTTAGTGGTCTTACTCATTATGAGAAAGCAGTGGTAGACTAGATAGCCTTTTGGTTTGATGCAGCACAGCTCTTCTTATGTTATGCTTTATGGAGAGTTGAGATTTCTTTGGCTCTTGGAAGATTTCCTGAAGCCAATAGGAAGTGGTGTTAGAAAAAAACAAGGGACAAGTTGAAAGATAAGCTCCTTTAGGAGAAAAAGAGAGGGGGTGAGAGAGAGGGAGGGAGAAAGAGCACTTAGAATCATAGAATCATAGAGTTGGAAGAGACCACAAGGACCATCCTGTCCAAATCCCTGCCATACAGGAGTACACAATCAAATCATTTCCGACAGATGGCCATCCAACCTCTGTTTAAAAATCTCCAAAGAAGGAGAGTCCACCACCCTCCAAGGCAATGCATTCCACTTCTGAACAGCTCTTGACTGCCCAGTGCTATTCAACATCTTTATCAATAACTTGGATGAGGGAATAGAGGATATGCTTATCAAGTTTGCAAATGACATCAAATTAGGAGGGATAGCTAATACCCCAGAGGACATGATCAGAATCCAAAATGACCTGAACAGATTAGAAAGCTGGACCAAAACTAACAGAAAAGTAGTTACTACATTTGGGCACTAAAAATGAAATGGACAGATATAGGATGTGTGACACCTGGCTTGATGGCAGTACATACAAAAGGGATCTAGGCATCTTAGTGGACCACAAGCTGAACAAGAGTCAGCAGTGTGATGCAGCAGCTAAAAAAGCCAATGTGATTCTATGCTGCATTAATAAGAGTATAGTGCCTAGATCAAGGTAAATAATGGTGCCACTCTATTCTGCTTGGAATACTGTGTCCAGTTCTGGGCACACAATTCAGGAAGGATATTGAGAAACTGGAATGTGTTCAGAGGAGGGCGACCAGGATGGTGGGAGGTCTGGAAGCCATGCCCTATGAGGAGCGGCTTAGGGAACTGGGCATGTTTAGTCTGGAGAAGAGAAGGTTGAGAGGTGACATGATAGCCATGTTTAAATATTTGAAGGGATGTCATACTGAGGATGGAGCAAGCTTGTTTTCTGCTGCTCCAGAAACTAGGACATGGAGCAATGGGTTCAAACTACAGGAAAAGTGATTCCACCTAAACATTAGGAAGAACTTCCTGACAGTAAGAGCTGTTCAGAAGTGGACTACACTTGTTTAAGCAGAAGCTTCTGGTTGCTTCCATGTCAGTGGAATGGTAGATCTGTTCTGAGTTTTAGTCAGAACTTTAAGGAACCTTTCAAAGGTACTTAGCCTGATCCCCAAATAGGTTCAACAACTTGGAAAATTCTCTTAAACCTGGAAGTACAACTTAGAATGGATTTACCAACTCACAGATATGGAAGCCAATAGCCACCACTGTGTACAGAAATTCTAGTACATGTAATTTGAGAGGCAAAGAACTGTGCCTCCCCATGTGATATGTTCTCCTAAGAACTGCAAGCCACAGAGTTTCTTAGTGTGCACAAAGTTTTCCATAGTCAAGAAGGAGGTACATACAACAAGCAGTGCTTCTGAAAGAATTACAGGAGTGTCCAGGAAAGCAGCCAAATGCTGGCACAAATATAAACAATATCAGGGAAAGTGCCAACCCTTAATAACAAGGCAGTTTAAGTGAAGTCCACATAAGGTTAGACAGCAGCAGGCACACAATATACGAAGAATAGTCCAATAAAACCATCAAAGGATCATAGGCTTACAGAAGTCAATGTGGGTCTGAAAGATAGTCCGTAGGTCAACAGGATCAGGCAACAGTGTAGTCAGGATCAGTCCAAAGTCTAAATAGGAGTCAAGGCAGCAGGAACATGAAGTAAAAGATAACAAGCAGGAAGCTTTCGTCAGGAATATCAGTTGATCTCTGACAAAGGCTCCATAGCTCCCTGAGGTGTATATATAGCAATCAAGGCTGTACCAAGTGGTCCTTGATGAGCGGGTGTTTCAGATAAAGCCTCATCAATCTCCTCCTACCTTCCTTTGGGATCTCTGCTGGCTGAAAGATGGGATGGGTAAGTCTGCTTCCTCATTTTCCTCCTTATCGGACTTGGCAGGTCTCTCTGCTGGGACTGGTGCCAACCCACTAGGACCAACTCTTCCTCTTCCAGGTTGACAGAGTTCTCTGCTGGCACAGGAGTCAATAAACCTGTACCAGGGTCCATAGGCCATCCCTGCCATGTCCTCCTCCTCTGATTCCATACCCTCATCAGACTCACAAGACATGACAAGGAGCCACAATCTATGGGAGCAAATGTGTTGGGCCTCTGGTTGCTAAAGCATCCTGGAGAATTTCTTAAGACTGGAGAGGCTGAGAACAGTGTCTAAGGAGATTATCAGCCACATTAAAAGTGGTGTTACAGCAACACCAGGAGATCACAAAAGGGCTCCCCTATTAGATGACATTGCCCCCCCCTCATTATGCACAGATTCTGATCCTGTTCTGCCAGTGCTGCTTTTTGTTGATGGGAGAAGCCATCAATAGATCCCCCCATTCCATTTCTGTGATGGATTTGCCTGTGTGTGGCAAGGTGCCCCATTATGCTTGCGAGATCCCAGCGTCACTGGGAGGTCTCTGCCAGAACACTTCTGGGTGAGATCGGGACATCCAGGTAAGTGACACACTTTTTATGACCCTCCCTGGTTAATTGAACATTTTAAAGTGTGTTTTTGTGCTTGCTGTCACTTTTTTGGGATTTTTCTTTTTCGTTTTGAATTTCCCATGCACACGTCTTCTCACAAGAATCCATGGGAGTTTGATCCAGGAAGTGAATGGAGCTCCGTTAGAGCTCCTTTCACTCCTGCATTGCCCAGTCAATGTGAAACAAGGTAAGTGCAGTGGGGAGGGTGATTATAGCAGGACTGGGATGAGTCAGGTGTGGGAGTAGAGATTGTGGGACAGGAACACTTTTTTTTCTTGTCTGATAATCTCCTAAATGACAGTACATACACATCATACTTTCATATCTGACTAAACATTCATGTGAAGCAGCCTTAAATAAAGGGACATTAAAACCCCAAATATTACAAATCAATCCTGAAATGTTGGTCTTCTGAAGGTAGACCAGACTCCTTGTTACCTAAAATCTGTACCAGAGAAATGATGCTTGGGCCCTTACATCCTTGTGCTTTTGCAAATGGAAATGGACATAAACTATCATTTCTAGCCCTGGATTGGGAAGGGCTATAACTCAGTGGTAGAACATATGCTTCTCATGAAAAAGGACCAAGGTTTGATGCTTCCAGTCTGTAGATAAAAGCAAAGCATATCAAGCCTGCTGCATTTTTATCTTATGTTACAAAGCTGGTGAAGCATCAAGTGAATGCTAAATAACCCACCACAATTGGCTCAAAAGCAACACACAGTTTATAATGATTTATTGAATGTCTTATGCTAGAATGTCTTCCTCTTCAAGACCATTAATCTCTCTTTCATATAAAGGTGAAACTGTGCTTTGGTTTATTTTCTTGGAGTTAAGTCACTCTACAGTAAGACTCTGCTGTTAACAATTACAATATGCCTAGGGGGGGAAAATTATGTCCCAGAGACATAATTGTGGCATGCAATTCAAACAAGTAAAAGGCCACCTAGACAGACTGAGCCAAACTTTTATTTATCTTCAAGGAAACTTAAAAGGTCAGCACTGAACACTGACATTAATAGCCCTTTACAAAAATGAGCTGTCTGGACTCTAATCCACAGTTGTATGCCTAGGCTTAAAACTGTGATATGTCTAGGCCAGACATACTGGTGAGGGTCAGCAGAGGCATAATACAGAACTACTCCAGTGTACTCCTGGTTCCTTACAAAGCTGCAGGTAAAATTCATATGAACGCAGGTTTCATTCATATGAACACAAGTGTCAATACACTGTGTCATGCCCTTGGTCTACCATAGTATTTTCAATTCTGGATGGCAACAATTCTCTGGCTCTCAGGCAAGCTAAGAATTTTCCTGAATATAAAAGACTGTTTTCGGTACAAATCAACCCTGTGTGAATTTTGTGCAAAATAAGTCCCAAATTGTGAATAGCCTTCAAAAGCCACATAGTTTTTGAAGATTTTCTTGCAGCAGGAAGAAAATTGCTGAAACTACTCATTGCTACCTTTGAAAATTAAGGTAAGTGACGAATTGCATCCTTGGTTTGTTATATTACTGGGAGTAGCTTTCTACCCACATAACTTTGTTAGGTGTTATAGCATGCACTGGGAACCTAAACATGTCCAGGCAGCAAAAATAAACAGCAGTGTTATTCCTTCAGGCATCAGAATAAAGGCACATACACAAGCTTGTGTCTAAAATAAACTTCTCTTTACTTGAGCATAATGAAGAGTGTTTGCAGATATATACAGCATTCAAAAGAAAAACATCTTCCCTCTGTGAAATCCAACACATAACTTCTTCACATTGTGAAATCCAAAGCACAACAGCTTAGCTCTCAGTCCAGCCCAGCACTGCTCATCTATGCTCCAGGTCTGTGAGCTACTCAATGTTGATACATTTACCCAACTAGCTTCTGTAAACTGCTGCCAGCTAACTCTGCAGCTTATTTGCTATTCCTCAGCTCTTTACAGGATTAATCTACTGTATGTCCCAATATTCTGACACCCCTCTATATTCATCCTTAAAGAGCTGTATTTAAACATATTGTACCATACCAGACTTGACAACAACTATTGGTATTTAACAGGATTGAATGCTTTTGTAAACATGTTAGCTACACGGTCCACATAACATTGTAATTTAACTATTTTCTGCTTCTCTTGGGGTAATAGCAACTCATTGAAATTGTTAGGTTCACATGTAACCTGATACACCCTGACAGCATTATCCACTGTCACACAATCTTGTCACACAATCAGACCTTCTGGGTATTGAAAATTGTGGCACCTCAGGACCCTCATAATAGCTTTCTTCCTGATTAGAATTTTGCCTCTGTTACACTTCAGTTTTAATTTCTACAGGGCTTTTAGCATTAACATCTCTCTTAACTGGCTCTTGCTGAATTTCCTGTGCATCTCCATTTACAGGTAGAAGCAACTCAGAGTTTGAGTGAACTTGGCTCCAATTGCTCTGTTCCTCAAACTGAACATTCCTGGAAATTAAGACTTTTTCATTTAGAAGTGCAAATCTCCATGCTTTAGAGCCACTCTCATACTGCACAAATCTTATTCTCTGTGCTTTGTGAGATCCCTTTCTCCGTGAACTCTTGGGTAGGTTTACCCATGCAAAACTCCCCAAAATTCTCAGATGTTTAACTGAAGGTTAACAACAAAGTTTAACAAAAAGGTGTTCTGTACCACAGAGTTTCATAGTCTGTTATGCAAATAATTGGCAGTGAGGATTGCCTCTCCACAGTATTTCTGATCCATCTTGGAATCATACATTAAGGAATCATTCATCATTTGCAAAATGCCAAATCTGCATTCTGCAACACCATTCTGGCTGGGCATAAAGGGGGCAGAGCGTCTGTGGAAAATCTCCCTCTGTTTTAGCCATTTCTGGAATTTATCTAACATAAATTCTCCCCCAGAATCACTTTGTATACAACCAACCTTAACCTAGTGTTTCCTTTTGGAATAATTACACCAGTTCTGGAATTCTCAAAGGCTCAAGACCTATTCTTCAATAAATAACAAAATCCAAACCTTATAAAATCATCAACTATTACCATAGCATATCTGGCCCCTCCCAAAGATGAGGGGAAAGGACTGGTTAAATCAGTGTGTACCAATTCAAAAATTTTGTTAGATTTCTTATCACTGAATTTAGGAATTGGTAATACCTTTGATTTGCTCTGCTTGCAATAGAACAATCTAAGAAAACATTGCAGTTGTTCACTTAAATTCTAACGCACGCCAGGCATTTGTTTCAAAACTGTATAACTAGGGTGACCCATTCTTCTGTGCATCAGATGAATGCAATCATTATGCACTGGGGTGTTAGTCGTTACAGCCTGGGCTAAACCAGCTTTGTGGTGCATATAATAAAGCTGATTTTTCAACTCCCTCTCTGCACAAACATTTCCATCCTTTAAAATTAAACATTTTCTGCCAGTAAAGGTAATCTCATACCCCACTTCTGCTAGTGAACTTATAGAGAGTAAAGAAATTTCAAGTGAGGGCACATAAACCACTTTGTCAATATTTTGACCTAAACATCAAATAAAACTTTTTGCCTCTCCCTTCACAACAGATATCTGGCCATCAGCAAGTCTTACATGTTGAATTGTAGATTTAGACAGCTCTACAATTTCAGAGTTATCATTGGCTATATGTACACTGAAACCACTGTCCAGAACACACAAAGTTTGATCAGATGGACTGTCTTTTCTCACCACTGCAGATATGGCCACTGTGCAGCATGGCTCTTCTTCCTTTTTCACCTTGGATTTTAAGTCACTGTTCTTTTTCTGTTTATTAGGGACACTGTCTTGCAAAATGCTTAGCAGAACCACAGGTCTAGCATTTTTTTCAGTGCAAATGCATCCTTTCTCCCTCCACCATTCACCACTTTATGGCAGCTGGGGTCATCAGGCTTCTTCCTTGGCTTAAAGTGTTTCTCTTCCTCCCTTTGCTGTTTGCATCTCTCTTATTCCTCAAGTAGATGGCCACTGATATAATTCACAGGCAGCTATTTCTCTGGAATTGCTTCCATGCTGTTTATTAGCACATCAAACTGGAGTCAAGGCTGGCCAAAACTATGTAGAACTTCTCTGGCTCTTCATAATCCAGTCCAGCTTGATGCAGCTTCCCAACTAGAGAATAAAGATAGGCCAGGTGTTGACTTACATCATTTCCAGGTTCCAGCTGTGCCTTGTAGAGCTTTCTTGTGAGTAGTATTTTGGATCTTGCTATCTCACGCACATAAACAACTCTTAAAGCATCCCAGCATTCCTTGGCTGTGTTCAAATCATGAACATAAGTCAACTGCAAAATAATAGAAGCATGTTCATTTTCTTCTGTGTTCCTCTCAAGCACAGTTGGAGCTATAGCAGTGTGGAGGATTGGCTCCCAAAGCCCCTCTCTTCTCAAATACATCTGCATTTTCAAGCTCCATTCCAGGTAGTTGTGCTCATTCAGTCTTTCTAAAGGCAGCCCACTCATACTCTGCACAGATGTCATTTTAGCACTTCAGCAAATTACCAAGCTCCTCACACAGCCTTGCTTTTCACCAACAGATCAGCAGTCTTGGCCAGGAATCTTCAGATAGCTCACCACAGCTTACAGGCTTCCACAGGTCAGACTGGTGTATACTGGTGCAGTGTGACATAGCCTGGGCCCATAACCTGTCAGGTGGTAGCACACACTGGGAACCTAAACATGTCCAGACAGCAAAAATAAACAGCAGAGTATTGTTCCTTCAGACATCAGAATAATGGAACTGACACATAGCGTTTTGTCTAAAATAAACTGCTTCTCTTTACTTGGGCATAATGAAGAGTATTTACAGATATATACAGCATTCAAAAGAAAAACATCTTCCCTTTGTGAAATCCAACACAAAACTTCTTCACATTGTGAAATGTAAAGCAGCTCTGCTTAGCTTTTAGTCCAGCCCAGCACTGCTCAGCTCTGCTCCAAGACAGTGAGCTACTCAATGTTGATACATTTACCCAGCTACTTTCTGTAAACTGCTGCCAGTTAACTCTGCAGCTTGTTTGCCACTTCTCAGCTTTCTACAAGATAAATCTACTTTACATCCCAGTATCTTGACAACATTTCCATAGATGAAACCTGGCTGCCAAAATGAGGAGTCCCTTTCCCAAAGGAAATAGCATGAACACTTATGTCCTATCCTAACCTATCTGTGGTCATAATCTGAGGGTTGTGATTGTTTTGTAAGCCATCTAATGATACACATTCATTGAGAAGCCCGAACAACTCCTTCTAGATGCAACAATACTATTTGACAGGCATTCTGTTTGTGTCTGAATTTGAGATAAACTTTCAAGATGGTGGTGACATGTTTATGCTCAACAATGGCAATTTATTATGAATACAGTTCAAAAGGAGATGATGTACTCTTCAAACTGACATATGTATTCAGGTAGTAAACATATGCAGCTGTAGATTACTGATGCTAATGGTCTACAGAAAACAAAAGGCTTTAGCAAGCATGGCATGTGTGGTAGTAGTAGACTTACAGAAGAAAAGTAACACAGAGGGTGTGAAATATTATATATATATATATATATATATATATATCATTCATCATCCATCCCATGATGCAGACAAAAGCAGTGGAAATTATGTGGCTTATTGAGAGACTACTGTACCCATTGCCCCAGCCAGCATGACTGAATATTGAGGATGATGGGAGTTGTACGCAAGCAAGATCTGGAGGCCCAAAGTTGAAAGCTGCTGATCTACAGGAAACAAAGGTGAAATCATGACAAATTGATATTTGATTACAAGTCATAACTTCATGCAAGGAATATTTCCATATAAATGCAGCCAGAATACATGTGGTCCACAAATAAGGAGTTCTGTAAGGATAAAATGTAGTGGTAATATTTTTCTGAACAATCTGAGGGAGGGCAGTATAAAAAAGTCCTAGATACACACACATACACACACACACACACACACACACACATGGAAAAATAAAATGGCAGTCACACAGGTCTGTGATAAATAATCATAATAAATAGAGCACAACCATTCAGGAAGAGGAGACCATTTATTCTGGAGAGACTATTTATTTTATACTTTTGATAAACGTGACATCTGTAGAAGACCCATGGCTGCCATGAAATATTGCACAGTTCTGACCCACCAAATGGAAGCCTCTTTACAGCTATTTCCCTCTTCCTACAACTGGAACATTAAAACATTTCTAGTCTCTTCCTGCCAAAATGAACTTCATAAATAGAGCAAAATCTAGTTCTTTCAGAAAGATCGCAGTATAAAATATTCTGAACAGCTGGTATTGAGCTTATTAAGATAGTAGCAGACATCGTATTGCCCAAGGGCCAAGGATTTTGTTAGGGCAGGTTCTATGCTGAGAGACTGTAGGCTGGAAAGAGGAGGCCTTGTTAACATTTGTTGACTGCATGAGAGTAGAGGTGGAGTGGGACCTGCCAACAATCTATCACTAATTTAGCAGCGTTGGCTACGCAGGCCTGAATCTTATTGTTAGGACTTCATGAGACACTCTTTAAAAAAAAAAACTATGGCGGTTGGGAGGAAGATGCCACTGGCCCACTTCCGGCGGTCACTTCTGCATGCCCCATCCTCGCCCCATCCTTCATTTGTTCTCCCTCTGTGCTGGAGGGATGAAAAAGGCACCACTTTTCATTGACAGAAGTTTCCATCAATAAAAAGTGGCAACTTTCCTGTAGCTCCAGCATGGAGGGAGAACAAACCAAGGATGGTAGAAGGACAGGGCATGCAGAATTGACTGCTGGAAGTAAGACAGTGGCATCCTCCTCCCAACCACCGCAGGGTTTTTTTTAGAGCATCTGAAAAAGTCCTTAGCCCCAACATAATTAGAGCCATTGAATGAATGAAATTAAACTACATGCTGACTTATCAGTTGATTCCATGGGTCTACTTCAAGCAATTAACCAATAGGATTCAGCCCAGAGTTAAAATACATATAATCTCTACATGAGAATTCATCATTGGGTCTACATTTCACTTGCAATTTATTTGCTACTTGCAAAAGTACAGACATCTACACACGCTCACAGAAGTACACTCCCCCACACACTTCTATCCATTTTATGCTTCACACTCTTTGTACCTTGGTACCTTATTTGTTCAATGTACAAACCAGATTGTGGATTCTAAAAGGTTTGCCAGTACTTTGTCTCATATAAAAATGCCTTATAGATAGGGAAAAAAGCCCCCTCCCTTAGATTCTTTGCATGTAAAGCATATGAGTACAACTCACTGCAAATGTTTGTTTTACTCCCATTATCTTTACAAACATTTTCTTTACCAACTTTCCTTCAACGAAAGTTCCCATGGATGCAGAAGTGGGTGAGGTGCAGATATCAACAGCTACATGAGATACAAATATGCAAAAGATACAGCTTTCCTAGGAATGGGGGGATTCCACAAAATTTGTGGTCTTATGTAGGCACGTCAGTATGATGTTGCCAGAGGGGGAGTGTTTTGATAACCTCATGGAATTGAGGTCAGAGTGTTTTTGGAGGCATGGCATGCGGTGGCAACCTGAACTGGTAGGGCACAAGCTGGGTTATTTAAGACATTACCCTCCCTCTGCCAGTTCCTCTTCAGATCTTCGTGCCACATGAAAATGCATGGCACTTTCCATGGTGAAACCATATTCAAAGTGGCTTAAAATAATATCAGGAAAAAAATTGAAAAGAACAATAGTTCCAGGTAGTCTGCAGGAATCTTCACCACAGCAGCTGTCCTTATAGCTACAATCAATCAAAGCCTTCTTCTTCCAGGTCAATGTAGGGAAAGTAATTTAGCTCTGTAGTAACACTATTAAAAAGTATACCCATTGAATCATCACTGGTAAGTCAACATGTAAGCAAATCCCACTGATGGATCTCATTCAATGGATCTAGTTAAGCTGGGACTAACATTAAGATTCAGGCTTATCTATCCACAGTGAAAAACAGGTGCTTCTGACCATGTGTGGAAGGCGTTCTAATTTTGAACAAAGCTACATTATTTTAAGACTGCAATTTTATACATGTTACTTTAGAAATAAATACAATTGAGTATAATGGGTCTTCCTCTGGGTAAATACAGTCGGCAAAACTAGGATTGCAGCCTGAAAATCAGTGATTCTGAAAGTGCATCTTTGCCCACCTCAAACAGACATACACACAACAGCCTTCCCTATGTAAGCAAACTTCAAAAAGTTGATATGTAGCCAAGGAAAAGACAGTAGGTATTATGACCAGGCAGACGGAATCCTCATTCTTTCTTTCCATATGTTTGTGTGGAAATTGTACTTGGATTCCGGAATAAGCAGAGTTCAGGAGACATTTGGATCGTTGTTGTTTTTGTGTCATTTCTGACTTATGGTGACCATAAGACAAATGTATCAGGTTTTCTTGGCAAGATCTGTTCAGAGGAGGTTTGCCTTTGCATTCCTCTGAGGCTGAGAGAGTGTGACTTGCCCAAGGTCACCCAGTGAATTTCCATGGCTGAGCAGGGATTCAAACCCTGTTCTTTAGAGTTGTAGCCCAATGCTCAAACCACTAAACCACACCAGCTCTCAACATTTGGATTACACAACATTAAACGTGTGCTATTTCAGCAATGGAAACCAGAAATGAAGGGTTTTGTAGCCTGGTCCTCTGTAGCCAAAAGCAGCTGCAAGCCTTTGGAATTATCATCAAGGCTTCCTGCTCTCAAGGAGACTTTTTTTTTAACTTCTGAGTATGCCTCTAACTCTTAAGAGGGCTCACATCTAGCCCTAATATTCTACTGCCTCAATGTTGTCTCAGTGACTCAATGTAGTACTGATGGCTACATTCCAATGTTAATTAATTATAGTTGGTCAAGTTTAAGAATAAAATATCCCTCAGATGTGCACCCACAGGATGCCCTGAATATGCATGCCAAGTTTTAGGATTTGGGGTTTCATAGTCTTGAAGCTATGCTGGAGACAGACACATACATGCTTCAATTATTTATATCCCTGCCATCATTTGGCTTGGAATTAACAGTTTTGATATTTGTAGATGTGGCTAAAGGTATAGCATGGTTTTACTTTCTATAGCAATTAGTTGACCTTTTCTTAGACTTCCAATCTGTCTGAAATTCTAATGTAAATAGTTCCTCAAATATTGGGCATAGTACTCCTGAAACCAACTGCCACTACTCCCAATGAGCATAGTAAATGCTGGGTGCCTTTCGAAAATCAAGTTTTTTCTGGTGCCTACATGAATGGCTAACATCAAAAACATTTTTAATAATATTGGGAGGTGGGATAGAGGTATCCTGTGGTCTAGCAGATCAGAGAAGCTGTCACCTTGAGTAAAAATCAATTTGTTTTTCAATTGAATATTGCATAGGGGGACAGAGTTCTGGGAAACTGCATGCTACAAGCACCAGTAAAGAGCACAAGCCACTTTCCTACTGACATTATGTTGGCTTTGGATGGCCTTTAAAGCAAAGTACCATTGTTACTTGACTCTTGTGTGAATAATAGATTTAAGCAATAAATGTTATCATGAGAGGCTCATATAAAATGAACTCTCTGGCTCAATTGCTGTTATCATTTTTCAGAAAAAGCAAGTCCAAGATAAGAGTTACAGCTGCCTTGAGCCTTGTATATGTGTCTAAAGGAAAACCAGGAATTAGCATTCTCAAACCAGATTTGCTAGCAATATCCCACAGTCACAATATCCTTATGAAACAGGTCAGTCAAGTGAACCTCAGCTGTGCAATATGGAACTGAATGAATGAATCTACTCTAGTTGGAGAAACCAACAAGATTCTAGCCATTGTCTCTAGAAAGATATGTGTTACTCAGAAATCATGGTTTTGTACAATACTTCCAGTTTTGTTCCAAATGCTATTATGCAAACTAGAATTTATTCATCCTTTCATGCCAGGATGGAATAGTTGGAGATGTACATCCCTACTTTGTTCTTGTGCTCCCCAAGAGTTGATATTGCTAGTCTTGGAGAATTCTACAAAAAATCATTCACCCTTTTGAGGGCTAGAAAAATAGTGGTCCAGAGTCTAGAGGGATCAAGGGATCCAAAAAGAGCCTTGGGGAGCATAATTTGCCCACTCCTGCTATAGATCATCAGTTTCACAGTTCTGATCTTATTGTTATTACTATTGTGATTCTCTCTTGTGCGCTTTTCTTCGCAAACAAAGATTCAAGAAGGACTCATTCCACACTTTCTGCAAGCATGCTGATGACTAAAAAGGCCAATCTGGGATAAACAAGTCCAGTTGCAGAAAGCATAGCAGAAGGTCTCCTTGGGTGATGTTTCCGGGTTGTTATTGTTTCTGCATTGTCATTTCTCTTCAAGACTTGTTCGGCCTGAGTTCTCAAATAAGGCTGCAACATTGTGGATAGTGCGTCTCCATGCCTCCCAATGTGAGGCCAGGACGGACCATTGTTGGTGATCAATTTGGCTGAGCCTGAGATGTTATTTCAGGGAGTTCTTGTATTGCTTTTTTGGAGTGCCCCTCTTATGCAGACCCGTTGTGAGTTCACCATAGAGTACTATTTTTGGGAGGAATGGTCCTCCATCCAAGAAACGTGCCCTTCCCAGCGCAGCTGTGTTCTCAGTATCATGGCCTCAATGCTGGTGATCCCTGCTTGCTCAAGGACAGCAACATTCGTCACATAGTCAGTCCAGTGTATATTTAGGATTGTGCGTATACAGCGCTGATGAAAGTGTTCGAGGAGTCATAAGTGGTGGTGATAGGTGACCCATGTTTCAGACCCATAAAAGAGAATAGATAGTACAATGGCTCTATACACAGTGATTTTTGTGATTATTAACTTTGATTTCTATAGCACCATCAATGTACATGGCGCTTTACAAGAAAAAGAACAACCAAACAGTTCCGTGCCCTCAAGCTTACAATCTATGACAACATCAGGTTTTCTACTTCTCATTTGCTTATTCTGGCAGAGCTACCTCTCTACTATGGTTTCCACAGAAACTGGTTACATGTGATACAGTTTCAGGGCAAATAATACAAGCTCAGACTTCCACATTCCTCAGCACTTTGCAAGGAAGCATATAGTGAATCTTGACTAGTATTTCTTAACAATGTGCATTTTTTTTACCTTGGTGCTTTAAGAGAGTAAGTGCAGTGGCATCATTAGAGCGTGCATGGGTGTGGACCTCACCAGGTGACACCATCAGAGAGGTTGACACCAGCCGTGGAGGTGGGGAGAGTTCAAACGGAGACGTTCTCCACCGCAGATAAAGGGCTGGAGAAGGGCATTGGGACCTTCAAAGCCACTAAGTGGTGCTGCTCCTTACGTGTCCAGGCCAGATGTTCTCCCCCTTCCCCTCTTCCCCAAATAATGGCAGACACATAATATCATTTGGAAAGATATATTGGTACATGATGAGATGTATATTGTCAATAAAGGCCACAATTTTATTGATAACAGCTGCAATGGTTGGCTCAAAATCACATGGGCCTGGATCCAGACGTTGACCAGCATGAATGCCGGTTGATGATACCACTGTTGGTTAACTACTGACACCACCACAGATGAAGGGGGAGAAGTCCTGGCTAGGCCCCACATGCCTGATGATCGCTCCCCCTACATCTTCCCACCTACCACTGGGAAGGATGGTGTCTCCATGACCTTGACCTTGATGGAGACCCCCAAACTATTACTGATGACCTTGGATCAGGACCCATGTCAACCACCCCCAAAGTTATGACAGAAAGTAAATACATGCTACAAAATTACCTACAAACCTACAAGAAAAAATAAAGAGAGGTTGGGTGGGTTTCGGCTCCTGAAGAGCCACTGGCCAATCCAGCGTGGCAGCTGGGTATATATACCCGACCACCACATTGTAAAGCAGCTGTCATAAAACTGATGAAAAAAATGCTGAAAAAATGCTGAAAAAGGCAGCAGTATCCCACATTCTTTTGGTTTAACTAATCAGGGCAGGTGTGACCTGCCCTGATTGGTTCTTCTTTTTGAGCCATTCCTGGCCCATGGAGCAGGGTGGGAAGGGGAAGACCAATATGCCAGCCCCCATTGCTGGCCGCCATGTGGACCGAGGGGGAAAGGGGGCTGGACCGGACCAGCAAATGAGCCAGCAGCGGTGCAGGGTAAGTCCGACAGCTCTCTTCTGCATGGATTGCAGCCTTATTCTTTCTCTGTTCTCTTGAGGGTCAGCCACACTCCACTGCTGCTGCTCCTGCTGCCACCACCAGGATAGCTGTGTTCCCTGGGTAGCATCAGGAATGAGGTGGTGAGGTAGGAACTGGGCACTAAAGCAGGGATGAACATGTGTGTTTGTGTGCATGCATGCATGTGCATATTCTCAGGATGCAGGAAATGCAGGGGGTATGGAAAGTTGAATATTCTGAGATTTTAGCTACAATATTGCTGTCTAGTACAGGAGGAATTCCATAGAGGTTGCAACATGAGTTACCACACTGGGTGACACCAACCCTAGAGACGCCACTGAAAAAGATAATAAGGATGGTGGGGAGGAAGTCATTTAAAAAAAAAAAAAAAGCTCAGTAATGGTCAGCTATGTATGACACACAAGAGCAATGCTTTGAGGGACAGTAGTTTATGTACTGAATTGTGCTGTTCTGGAAAACTAAATCACTCTTGGCAGTTGTAATAGGATACAGAGCTCCTAGGTTGCTTGTCTGATTTATAGTGGGAGGTATGGATTGCTTGCAGGGCCACTTCTGTCTCAGCTGTCATGCAGGACAACTAAAGAAGAAGAAATGATGGAAAGGAAAATAAAGGATTAGGTAAGAAGGGAGAGGTGAACCATTACTGAGACCAAGGAGCTAGGTTACAAGAACTTTTTGGCAGGGCATCAAATGGAAGGAGTAGGAATTCTGAATATTTGAGCAATAGAAATGTTGCACATGCACATTGTGTTGTAACTTAAAACTACAGATGAAAAAAAAATCATTTTCTAATTTGCATCCATGTAATGCCAGAATGGTGCTGGGAGTTACCCAGGGAGAATGAACCTGATGGACATCTCATCCACCCATTGATGACCTCATCTATTGGGTAGAAGAGGGAGGGTGGGAATGATAGTGATGAAGCCCTCTATGATGTTTTTGAATTAAAGTTGGCTTATCCTTTGCCAACATAACCAAGGGTGACAAATGCTGAGCATTGCAGTTCAACAGCATATGTAGGGCCTCGTGATTCCCACCCCTGAATTTGGGCAACTGAGAAGCTACACCTTTCCGCCTTCCAGGCAAAGAGAAGACCAATCAGTCCCCAGGCACTGGCTAGGGAAGAAACTGTTGTAGGGAACGTAGTTTGCTCTTTCCTGACAGAAAGTTCTTTTAAGTAAACATGTGATTTTTCTTTGAAATTAATTGTTTGCTGATTCATGTAATTTTCCCCTGGAAATATTACCCATGAGGAGTGGGGTACACATTCTTAAAATAAATGAACAAATAGCCTAAAAATGCATTGTTTCATAATTAATGATAGAATGAAATGATCTAATATCAGTTAAACTGGGTAGTTTCATGGTTGTGACATTATTTAACAAGAATAGGTAAGCACATATCCAACACAGCTGTATGGGCATGCAACAGTGTAACAGTTTTTGATGCCTTCCTTTTTTATATGCAGATAGTGTAAAGGAAATGTATGCTATTGAGTTGTCATGACTCCAAATATTGTTTGGTTTACTTGGATCTAACATTTAAACCACATTCATTGCACATTATTGATTTTTCCTTTATTAAAATGTTTCAGTTAACTGTTGTTGGCTATGGGGAAAACAGAGATATTTACAGAGTTTTTAAGATGAGCATGTCATGCTTTTTTAGTTTTGTTGACCTGCAAACATGTTAAATTAGATTTGGGCCACTGGAAATGTACATGGAAAATTTTCTGAATTAAGATGCTCTAGAAACCCATTTCCACTGAGCACATAATGAGCCATTATTCCTCCAAATTATAACCTGAACATGACTTTCTTTAACTATTGCTTGATCCCACAGGAGATGCAGAGTTATAAGTGGGAAATCTCAAACATAAAAAAGTGAGGACTTTGAGAAGATAAGATGAGTTCTGTTGGATCAAACCAAACCTTTATCTAGTCCATCATACTGTGCCCACAATGGTGTATGAGATGCCTATGAGAAACTGATAAGCAGGGTATGAGCATCACAGAAAACCTCCATCTTACTTTCCCAATAAGTGGCATTATTTCAGATGCATACTGTCTTTAATACTGATGGCAATACATTGCCATCAGTATTTAATACTGATGGCAATAAATTAATCTCTCTCTCTTCTCTCTCTCTCTCTCTCTCTCTCTGGCTTTTCTTCGCAAACAAAGATTCAGGAAGGACTCATCCCATGCTTTCTGCAAGTGCGCTGATGACTAAAAAGGCCAATCCGAGGTAAACAAGTCCAGTTGCAGAAAGCACAGCAGAAGGTCTCCTTGGGTGATGTTTCCGGGTTGTGATTCTTTCTGCATTGTCATTTCTCTTCAAGACTGGTTCGGCATGAGTTCTCAAATAAGGCTGCAGCATTGTGGAGAGTGCATCTCCATGCCTTCCGATGTGAGGTCAGGACAGACCATTGTCGGTGATCAATTTGGCTGAGCCTGAGATGTTGTTTCAGGGAGTCCTTGTATCGCTTTTTTGGAACACCCCTCTTACGCTGACCCGTGGTGAGTTCACCATAGAGTACTATTTTTGGGAGGCGATGGTCCTCCATCCTAGAAACGTGCCCTGCCCAGCGCAGCTGTGTTCTCAATATCATGGCCTCAATGCTTGTGATCCCTGCTTGCTCAAGGACAGAAACATTCGTCATATAGTCAGTCAAGTGTATATTTAGGATTGTGCGTATACAGCGCTGATGAAAGTGTTCGAGGAGTCGTAAGTGTTGGTGATAGGTGACCCATGTTCAGACCTATATTATGATTGATAGGAAGGACCTAACTTAAATCTATAGTATTTTCCAGTTTGTTTCTTTAACAGTCAGGAAGGATGATTTGAAAATTTGCCTGAGTCCTTCAGGTAACAGAATCCTCTTCAAACTCATAAAGGAATGGAAAGTCCTAACACTTGCCCCTCTGCATAAACAAACCACCTCTGTGGCCCATTCACACTACACAATTATAATACTATGGTTCCACTTTAGCTGTCATGGGAACATTCTATGAAACCTTGGGTTATAATTTGGGCACTCTTTGACTGAAAATTCTCAATGCCCCTCCCTAAAATTAAAAACCCCAAGATTCCACAGGATGTTGCCATAGGAGTTAAAGTAGAATATACTGCTAGAACTATGTAGTTTGAAAAGGCCCCAAGGACAGGTGATCTTCAAGTAGGAGGAATGTTTACTCAGACATGAAGTTCATCTGAATATGTTTCAAGCTCTCTGTGTATCTGGCCAGGGATGGCCAGTAGATCTGCTGTCTCAAGGATGACAAATCAATTTTGGGTTTTACTGCTGCTCCTTCACTAACTCTGAGTTAAGCAGGACTCTGCCAATGTCCAGCTAAGATTCAACACCACCAGAATTCCTGTTTATCTTGGAGTGGGTGATGGAGGAGTGGTGATATAAGCCAAAGTAGATTCACTGCCCTTGCCTTGGCAGATCCATTGACCACCCATGCATCTGGGCTAGTCTAGTGCTAGCAAGATATTATGAGATTTTCAAGTATGTCTTGAAACAAGGTGGAGATGTTAAGATGTAAGGTTATCAAATGACTAGAGAAACCCACTGAAAACACATTTTCTCTAAACCATTTGACATTCTACCTTGGATCATGTTTCTTTATTTATACTGCTAGAAAGTAAATGTCTTCCTCTCATTGCCTTCTATTTATTGTAGTGGTGTGTTTCATGTTTAGACTCTATTTGCAGTAGTGCAATCTCAAAGTGTCCTCAGATAAAAGCAGCACAAAATTGTTCCATGTACTAAAAACAGAATCTGAAGTATGGACCATTGAAGTGATTAAATGTGATTCCAGACTTAAATCAAAACCGTCAACTTCGGCTTTAGCTTTTTCCTGCCTTTTATTATATCACATTTCACTTCTCATCCTGCTTAGGCATAAATATAAGAAAGATTTTTCCCCACTAACCACAAGTTCAATGTTCTTTATTATGCAGGAAGCCTGATCTTATACATGTGAAACCTTGTCCACCAAGGAGCCTCAAAATCTCCATATGGTGACAAGCCTCGGTAACAGTGGGAAGAATGGGTTACTTACTATAACTCTAGTTCTTCGAGTTGTCTTCTGTGAATTCACACAATGGGTTAGTCCTGTGCATGCACAGAGCACTTCGGAAACTTCTAGCACCTCATTTTAAACTTTTGGGCGGTAGCATCTCACCCCTGGTGTATATAAGCCCATGCCTGTCAACAAGTGCTCAGTTCCTTATAGCCACATTAAATAAAGTAAGTGAGAGGTAGGACACCAGAGGGGAGGAGGGCAGGTTTGTGTGAATTCACAGAAGACCACTCAAAGAACCATAGTTACAGTAAGTAACCCGTTTTTCTTCTTTGTGGTCTCTGTGAATGCACACAATGGATAGATTAACAAACTCAGGAGATAGGACAGTGGCGGTGTCCAGTTTAACAGAAACACTACAACAACAAGTTAGAACAGAAAACAGCTATATCATAATTGAGGTAGATTAAAATGTGTTTCAGTTGTCTGAAGATGAATGTGCAAGGACTGCCCTGGCAAGGGCTGCACCATCCATTGTGGCAGAGTCTAACTTGTAGTTCTTCACAAAGGTGAGCAGCATCACCCACGTAGCTGCTCTGCAGATGTCTGGCAGCAGCACACCATTCAAGAATGCCATCAAGGTAGCTGTTGCTCTAGTAGAATGACTTCATATCAAGGAATGCAAGGATGTGCCTGCAGCCTCGTATGAGATCTTGATGGCTGAAACCATCTACTTGGAGAGGCATTGAGAGGAGAAAGGAAGTCCCTTTTTTGGGCCCAAATAACAGATAAAAAGTTTATTAGTGCAGTGAAAAACCTTAGTTCTGTCAAGGTAAAGTTTCAGTGATGCTTTTATATCCAGGGGATGGCATAAGGTCGGGACATTTGACGCAGCTGTAGCCTCTAGAGATGGGAGCACAATGTCTTGATTGAGATGAAAGGATGAAACCACCTTGGGCAGAAATGCCACATCCTTCCACAGAACCATCTTGTTCCTATAGAACTGAGTGTAGGGGGCATCCAATCTGATGGTGCAAAGCTCGCTGGCCCTCCTGGCTGAGGTTATGGCAACCTGGAAGGCCGTCTTGAAGGACAGAAGGCAGTCATCCACCGAGTCCAGCGATTCAAAAGGAGATCGCAATATAGCTTTAAGGACTAACTGAAAGTCCCATGACATAACTGGTCCAGGCACTGGTGGGTGTAAATTCTTGTAGCACTAGAGGAAGCATCGAACCAGCAGGTCTGTGAAACAGGAGTTCTTCCCCAGGCTCTGCAGGTTAGAGGAAATTGCAGCCACATAGGCCTGTACTGATTTGAGTGAGAGGCCTTTTGTTGACAATGAGGCCAGAAAATCAAGGAGAAGTAGAGTTAAAGCTTCAGCTGGCAAGATCTTTTTAGCAGGAAGGAATCCACAGAATTTCTGCCATTTGTAGCAGTATGACTTAAGTGTGGAGGGGCACTGAGCCACCTGAAGTATTGACTGTGCAGAATCTGATAGCTGGTTTAATGGTCTATGAGCTATGATGTCAGGTTGATAGTCTCCAGATCCAGATGAAAAATTTGTACTTTCTGCATTGACAGAAGATCCTTCTGTAGGGGAAGGCAGTGAAAGCAGTGCTTGGAGAGGAGGAGAAGGGGGGCAAACCATTTTGTCTGGGGCACCAGGGCATGATTAGTATGCAATTGGATCTATCGTGCCTGAGCTTGGCCACAACTCTGGAGAGAAGCGGGAATGGGGCAAAAGTGTACAGTAGAGCCCCTGTCCACTTGAAAAGGAGTGCATTCCCTAGATTCCTGTTAGACATCCACTATCTTGAGCAGTAAAGGTTACATTTGGCATTCTGGTGTGATGCAAAGAGGTTTATTATGGTAGGCCCCACTCTGCTAAGATTGTTGATAGCACCTCCAGTGTTAGGGACCACTCATGACAATTGTTCTTGGCCCGACTCAATGAGTCTGCAACATTGTTCTGGTTCCTGGCTAGGTGGATGGCCATCAGGAATATGCCTTTTGGTATACACCAATCCCAGATCTTAGACAACGGGTCTAGGAGGGTTCTGGATCTGGTCTCTCCCTGCTTGTTGATGCAAAAGACCATGGTGGTGTTGTCTGACACCACTTGCACCACTCTGCCATGGAGTGAAGATTCAAAGGTCTTCAATGCCTTGTATACTGCCAGGAGCTCCAGAGCATTGATGTGAAGGTTCGCCTCCATCACCAACCAAAGACAGTGGATGGTTAGGCTGAAAGAGTGCACACCCCATCCCGTCATGGTCGCGTCCATCATCAAAGATCTGGAGGGGTTGGGGATTATGGAGAGCAGGCCATATCTTACATTTCGTGGAAGAGATCACCACTTTAACTGTCTGAGTACTGGCCGGGGAATTGACAGCAACTTGAGAGGGTTGTCCAGCATTGGGTCAAATAATTGGAGGAACCAGGCTTGCAAAGGGCACATCTGCAGTCTGGCGAAGGAGTCACTGCTGTGGTCGATGCCATGTGACCAAGAATGGTCTGGCTGAAGTGCGCTCTCACTCTCCTCCATGCCACACAGTGATTCACCATGTTCCACAATGTGATGAAGTGGTCATCTGGGAGAAACGCTCTGCCCTGGGTGGAGTTCACTTGGGCCCCAATGAACTTTGTGACCCTTGAGGGGACTAAGTGTGACTTGTCCATATTGATCATGAGGCCCAGATTTTGAAGTAGGGAGATTGTGACGGCTACATCTCCTGCTACCTTCTCCTTTGAAGGTCCCGTGATCAACCAGTCATCTAGATACGGGAAGATTACAATGCCTTTTGTGTGTAGGTGGGCAACTACTGGAGCCATGCACTTCGTGAACACTCTTGGGGCCATGCAGACGCCAAACGGGACTGCCTTGAAGTGATACATTCTGGGCTCCCCTGCAAATGCCAGGAACCTTCTGTGGGGTCATGCTATCACTATGTGGAAGTAGGCATCTCAAAGGTCGATGGTAGCGAGCCAGTCTCCTACATGGAGGAATGGAAGCATAGAGGAAAGGGTGACCATTTTGAAGTGTTTGGGTGTAATAAAACTGTTCACCTCTCAAAGGTCTAAAATGGGGCGCAAGCCACCATCTTTCTTGCTGATGAGGAAATAGCGGGAGAAGAAAGAGTCTCCTTGTTGGCACCGAAGGATCCTCTCTATAGCCCCTTTCCTTAGTAGGGATTGAACGTCTTCTTCGAGATATATAGAAGGATGAGTGGAAT
Source organism: Gambelia wislizenii (assembly GCA_030847615.1). Classification (NCBI taxonomy): domain Eukaryota; kingdom Metazoa; phylum Chordata; class Lepidosauria; order Squamata; family Crotaphytidae; genus Gambelia; species Gambelia wislizenii. The sequence goes on along the minus strand of JAUMIR010000003.1, from coordinate 222,399,048 downwards.
TGAACGATCCCATGGGGGGTAGGCTGTAGAATTCTATGAAGTATCCATTTCGGATTATATGGAGCCCTGGTGGCGCAGTGGTTAAATGCCAGTACTGCAAGCCACCACGTTGCAAGTTCGATTCCAGCGGGCTCCAAGGTTCACTCAGCCTTCCATCCTTTCGTAGGTCAGTAAATTCAGTACCCAGCTTGTGGGGGCAATTAGCTAACACACACTGGAAACTGTTTAATGTAGTGTAGATGTGTAAATAGCTATTGCTTAAAACAATTTGTAAACCGCTCTGATAGCCTTGTGGCTGAAGAGCGGGGTATAAATAAATAAATAAATAAATAAAAAATACTGAGGACTCATGAATCTGAGGTTATTGTGCACCAATGGTGGTAGGCAGCAAGTAGCCCATCTGATGGTGACTGGGCTGGTGTCACAGAGAGAGGGAGCATGCAGTCAGACCCTCTGCTTGGGAGGTTCAGTTTTCTTCTTTTGGAACTGAGGCTTATGTTTCACGGAGTCCGGGAACTTCTTCTGATATTGGGCATAGGTCTGAGCAGAGTGTTGGGGATGTGATGCTGTAGGACTGAACCTTCTACAAAAGGAAGGTGGAAACTGTTTACTGTAGAATCTTGAGCGTGGAACTTGGCCCAGAGGAGGTATGCCAAAGTGCTTCACTGTGCTCCGCATTTTATATGTATGCTCCAACTTTGTGTCTGTTTCAGAGTGAAAGAGGCCAACTTCGTCAAATGGAAGATCTTCAATGACAGACCTGGCTGTTGAAGGGAGGCCAGATGAGCGGAGCCATGCGTGTCTGCAGATGGCAATGGATCTGGCCAAGATCTTCCTGGCACAATCTGTCACATGCTTAGCAGACTGGCATTGGTAGTCAGCTAATCTGAGACCGCCATTCCTCGTATTGTGCACAGTTTCCAAGTCTTGCTGGGGAACTTTATCCAAAATTGGGGATATAGTGTCCCAGAGATGTCTCTGATATGCCTCCGTGCAGGCAATGTAGTTCACTGTCTTCATGAGAAGCCATGCTGATGAGTAGAACATTTTCCCCATAGCGTCCAATTTCTTGCCCTCTTGTTTCATAGGCAAGGAGTGGATTTTGTGTGATGTGCGCATCTGTGTCAACTATAATGGAATTTGGTTTTGGATGTGAAGACAACCAGGGAACCGCCTCATCAGAGACTCTGTAGAGATGTTCCAGTCTCTTGGATGTTGGTGGTACAGAAGAAGGGGTGCTCCAGGCCTCCTTGGAGATCTGTGTTAGGACGTTGTAAATCATGAAAAATTGGATCGTCTACATGTATGTCTGGTACTGTGGCAGGTAGCCCCAGGGATGCCGCCATCCAATTTACAGTCTCTGAGAACAAGCGGACATCGTCCATTGGAGAGGCAGGTTCAGGTGTTGCACCTTGACCTTGAGGTGATGGCTTGGGTGAAGGAGTTTCATCATCCGTTTCTTCTGACCCACGCTCTGGAGTCCATACAATTGGTGGCATCAGTGGTTTAGGCTGTCCTGCTGCAACAGGAGTAGGAGGTTCTCTAGGATCTGCCGGTTTAGGCGAAGACGTCCTCTTAGTTGGAGAACGAGGAGAGGGACGTCTCAGGATCCTTTTTTGTGAAGATTTAGGCCAATGCGGGGATTTACCCACCTGTGGACAGCTGGTCTTACAGTGCTGGTGTTGCTCCTCTGGAGAGTATGGGGGTCTCCATCTGTCCCAATCCTCCTTACAGTACCGAGGAGAATGTTCATATCGGTACCATCTAGTATATGGTACCGGGGATGGTTCGTCAAAAGGCCAGTACTGGTAGTCATGTCCCCAGTAGTACCAATCGGGATAGAGGCTTCTTAGTGGAGGAGCATCATATCGGTACCACCAGTCATCTTTGTACCATACCGAGCCATCCTCCATGTATTGGGGGCTACAAGATGGAGAGCATGAGAGGTGTCAGTACGGTCTTGGTGTACAGGACTGAGAAGTGGAATGAGACCTGGGTCTTGGAGATCTCGGTGCTAGCGACCTGGAAGGCCTTGGAAACACCAGTACTGGAGACCTAGAAGGTGGCCTCAGAGACGGCATCTTCTGCTTGTCAGGGAGCTCTGGTGTTGGTGTCCAATGAAGAGAGTGGGAGCGTGACCTCTGCATTAAAGGAGAACGTGAGTGACGGATCGGAATCGAATGAGAGCAAGACCTAGACTCTTGATGCTCTGCTGACTAGAACCAGGAGCGAAGTCAAGATCAGGATTGGTGGTAAGAGTCAGAGCAGGACCAAGAGGCAGAGCGGGACCTTGAATGGTGCACAGACTGTGGTTGAGACTGTGAACAGGATCAGGACAGGGACTGGGCCTGTTGTTGTGCCACGGTACTGATGTCTGATGATTCTAAAACTGAGAGATAACTCATCTTCTGCCCTCATCACGGTATAAGTGGGCTCATCTTCCCAATACCATTCCGGGAATGGTATTGATAGGCGTCTTTTTACCGGAGGCAATAGCGGGGAACCTTTCTCCATCTCCCCTTTAGATCGCTTCAAATTAAGCTCACAAGACTGGAGATCTTGCTGTCTGGTCTTTTTACACTCCCGAGATCAACCTCTTCTGGGGGACTCCTTTTTCCTAGCAGCCTTAGCCCTCTTTACAGGAGGGTCCTTTGCCTTTGTTGCCTTTTGAGGAGACTTTGGTACCGTCTCCACTGGTACCATCTTCTTCCTACCCGTCGAAGTCCCGGGATAGTTGGAACGGGATCAACTGGCACCATTATCTCTTGCCCATGACGACATCAGGACAGACTTCAAGGTCTTAGAAGGTACTGAGACGGAACCTTGTTTGGCCTTGTCCATTGATTCAGGGGAGATTCTTGCACCCGAGGCCTTCCCCAACAGCAGGGCGGATAGGGCCCTTTCATAGAGTTGGGTTTTAAGCCTCTTGTCCCAATTTTTCCTGGCCTGTGGGGTGAAGGCCTTGCAATGCCTGCATGATGATACATCATGTACCTCTCTGAGACAGAAGAGGCACTTGGAGTGACCTTCAGATTCGGTTATCTTAGCAGAGCATTGGGAGCAGGATTTGAAGAAACCAGCCCCAGACATGTTTAAAAGGAAAGGGAAAAAAACACAGTACCATCCAATCCGAGGTCAGAATACAGATAATCAAGTCGTAGCAGCCGAATCCAGAAAATATGAAGAGACGAGATTCCGTATCGATGGAATGAGATTCCGTATCGATTGAATCCGAGGTCAAAACACAATCAGTCCGATCCAAGAAACCAAAGCCAGAGGGGACAGGCCCGAGAAGAGTTAAAATCCAGTCCAAGGTCAATGAAAAGAGTACAAAAGAGTCAAAATGGTAAAAATGAAAACAATGAGACTTAGCAGAAGTTCCTTCAGTGCTTTCCACATGGTGTAAAAAAAGGAACTGAGTAGTTGGTGAGAGGGATGGGCTTATATACACCAGGGGCAAGGGGGGCGGTGCTACCACCCAAAAGTTCCAAATGAGGTGCTAGAAGTTTCCAAAGTGCTCTCGCAGGCACAAGATTAACACATTGTGTGCATTCACAGAGACCACAAAGAAGAACTGCCAGTTCTGAAAGCTGCTACAGCCACAACAACAAACCCTCTTTCTGCCCTGGTTCACTACTGATGGGCTGTTCACTCAATCACTTTCCAGTTTCTTCCCCCCCCCCTTTTTTTTTTTGGTTCTTTCTCTCCCCTTCCTCTGCCACGCACACACCAAGAGCAGAGAAGAACTTAGAAATGCTTGCATTGTTACTTGCTGCTCTTAGAAGAATCCAGGTGCAAATACAGGGTGAGATAGTAGATCACCCAATGCATGGATATCCTGGAGCACTGGCAGAGGGTTTTCCAACTGTAACAGTTGTCAGCATCGCTTCTACAGTCATTCCATGGCTTCTTGTCACATGCATATTTCTCGTAGGGCTCCTGAGTGAAGGAGGTCTCAGTTAATGGTGATGATGAATAGTCTTCCTCCTCTCTCCTGGTGAAATATTTGTTCAAATCTTGAACATTGTCATACTCAGTTCTTCTCTATGTTTTGAAACAGGGAAGCATGCTTAGTAGGATATTATTCCAAATGTCACCTGGTAGATGTGTTGCAAGCCCTAACAGCATATCACAAAGCATGGCATTTCCATAAAAACAGAAGCAATACATTCTGCCCACCCTATTAAAAATAGCAGCAGCCTCCAGCTTCTTCATGGCCTCATAATCTCATATATAAGAAAAAAAAGAAAGGGAAAGTAGAGCTGCTATAGTATTAGAATATCAAATCCCCTCCATCGATTTTTATAGTTGTAGAATGCACCAACAGTCTTCAAATAAGATTTGCTCATTTTAAAGTCTGGAGTTATTTTTGTCAATACTTTTACTCATCTTTTACTTTGCTGATGATACCTAGGAGGCCTACATATCTGCATTACAATGTCCTGAAGCTCTTAAGTATACATGGCAGCCCATATGAATGAGCAGGGATTACAGATATATTCTTGATATAGGGGAATGTTCTATGCATAGATCTTTGTTCCACACTTCAAGATATCCCTTCACATTAAAGAGCATTGCCTGATCACACAAACTTTCATGTGCATATCAAGACTGTGCCAAAGGCACCAGTGCTCCATATACTAGCTTCATAGGTATTGTTTAGATGGGCCACATGAAACTGCCTTCTCCCATTTCCATGCCCAGCAGTCCAGACAACACAGGGTTTTGCTGTTTCTAGTCCAAACTGTTCAAACAACATCTAGGCACTTCTGATAAGAATCCAGGGTGAATTCCCCTTTAAACAGACCAGAGACATGGTAAAAAACAAACAAACCTGACTTTGCTGCAGTTTTCCCAGAGAAACACAATGAGTTCCTTTACTGCAATGGTGTGTGTGTATCCATCCATAGATGCAGCCCCTGCAGTATCAGGCACAGCCATTTCCTGGCCGGATCACACATGTCACATCTGCTGAGATCATACCAAGGCACCCAGCCACATGACCACAGCCAGGCACTTCATTCATGGCCTCGGAAGACACAACCAGCATGGGGAAGAGAAGTGCTGGTTCATGTGGGCCGTGGCGTACAAAGACACCCCTCCACTGCTGAAATGCAGGGGCAGGTAATTTGGGGGAACACTGTGGGACTGGGGCAGGAAAACTCCAGCTGGAACATGGAGTATTCTGGCCAGTGTAGACAAGCCTATAGACTGTAGTAGCAAACTTGCTAAAACCACAAGTCATCCAGAGTAACCACATTTAAACAGAATGACAGGCAAACCTAAGTATATGGCTCATCCAGACAGGGTAAATATATTGGGAGAGCAGTATTTGTAGCTGCATTTCCTCCTCCTCCCTCTCTTTCTCTTCCTCTTCTTAAAAAAAAATTAATACAGTAGGACCCCCATATCCACTGTGGATATGGGGGTCCATGGGGCCCTGTGGATACAAAAAACCACAGATAATAGAGAACACCATTGAAAATAATGGAACTTCTGGTTTAAAGTACCATAGAGTTGCCTTAGAGGACCTAGAAAATGGCTAGAGAATACACATTTTCTAGGAAGAGTTTATAGTAGATGTGCTGTTTTGTGTCCCATGGATAATTGAATAATAGGATAATGAATCAGTGGCTATGGGGATCCCACTGTAAATCCAAATTGCATTTCTGTTGTCCCAGAATATTTTGTCACAATTACTGACACCAGATTCAACATTTTATTCCCACTTTTGAGTGGCATAATGCCATTTTTAAAAAAAATTCTGAAATATATCAAAACAATTTGTTCCTTTCTATTTTACACCTTTCTTTTGTTATGTTTTTAAAGAGTTAAAGAGTTAAAGTGATCCAGAGAAATGAAACTTTTGCACTATAAAACTATAACTCTAAAAAAAAAAAAAAATCCAAAGAGGGGGAAATTTGTCCTTTAAAACGTAGACCATGTCAGGAAACATGAGAAAATCTCTAGTATAAATCCAAGAAATTGCCACAAACAGCCCTCAAATGAATGGAACGAGTAAACATGTAGGTGATGACAGCCGCCCAAAGCCAAGTGCTTGGCTGAACTTTTTGTGTTTGTTTGTTTGTTTTCTTTTTAAATTTCCTGGGTGAGCATCTTCTCACGAGAATCCAGAAGATTTCAAACCCAGAAGTAAATGGAGCTCCATTTGTGCTCTGTTTATGCCAAGTAAGCCTCATTGACATTGCTGGATGTATGTGTGGTGGGGGTGGAGATCTTTTGCCGGCATAAAAACACCACAATTTATGTTGGCAATAGAACTCTTCTTGGGGTTGGTCTGATAAAGTCCTATGTCTTTAAGATGCCAGAAGACAGAAATGGATAAAGGATACCATTTCCAAGGGCATGATTACTAGCAAAGGTGAGGCTGAGACTTATGTTCTGTAGTGACAACTGTTAAAGTAGGCAATACACTTAGCACATTTTTGTAACACATACTCACTGAATCAGTGAAATAAGTCTGTTTGCGGTCCGAGTGACATACTGGCTCCCCCGTTCCCCGTGCCCGCCAGACCCAATAAAGACACCAACAGAATGCAAACCAAAAGGAAATTTAATACAGAAGAAAATAAGATATTGGCAGAAAAGGCCACAACTTTCTATTTGGTGATAGTTGCTGTGGTTGGATTGGGCATGGGTTGCTGATGAGCAAGGTAAAAGACTCCTTGCTCTGCGTAGACGAATCCGTCAGCCATCCGGCTCGCAGATCTAATGGCTAGGTCATGTGACCTCCCCCAGGCACATGACCGATCACATGACCAGTCATCTGACTGAATCACGTGATTGATCACGTGACCAGAACTGTGATGGCCACATGACCCGGTCATGTGACCAATCACGAGACCAGTCCATGTGACCTGCCCCTTCACCCAGGGGCGGAGTCTTCCTTGAGAAGCTAGGCCTGAATCAGGCCAGCTTGTCCTGACATAGAGACCCCCCCAGGCCCCCAGGCCCCCAGGCGATACCCAAAACCCATGCCCACCGCCAATAAAGCCGAGCTCTACCGAGCTCGGCTTCCACCAACCCTGCAGCTATTGCCAAAGAGAAAATTACCTTCTTCCTCGAGGAATCAGAGTTCAGTCTAACATGGGAGAAGATCGAGTTCCGGACGAATATAAGCGGAGTAGGCCCTGGACCGCCACCTCCCGATGTGCTGGATGTCAGCTGATGTCATGCCTTCTGCTGCCGCTGTCATAGCTGCTCCGATGCGAAAGGAGTAACCACTAAACTTGTCCGCTGGGTAGCCCAGATGATCCAGTGCAGCTCTAAGAACACTGATAAACTGGAAGCGAGTTACTGGAGAAAAGTCTTTGTGGATAAACAGGGGGCCGGAAGCAGCTGGCCGCTGCCTCAGGTAGTGCCGCAGGAGGCGCACCGGGCAGGCTTGGGGTTCCTCAAGCTTACGAAAAAGATATGCTCCCTTCCTGTGCTGGTCGGTATTGGACCTGCGGACGCGCAGCTGCAGGAAATCCTCCCCGAGCATTAGATCCTTCCGCCGCAGTGCACGCTCAGAGTGGTTAGTCTTGGAGCTGCAGACCAGCTCCCGATGCGCAAGGCTGCAAAGAAAGCGACCGAGAAGGCAGAGCAAAAAAGCAGAGTCTCATACCTTGAATGGCAGACAGATGCAAGGGCTGCAACCAGATGGCATAACAGGCCATAGGAGACCGGTCTACGAGTGTCTTTTTTGCCTCCTTCCAAGCGTCACCATCCTTCAACCGCCTTCCACACCAGGAACGTGGAGCATGGGTCCTCGTGGCCAGCCATCTTGCTGAAGAAGGAAATGGCCGCCAGGTGAAGAGATATGGTTCTCGGTGCCAGGCCCTTTTCCTTTAATGTCCCAATGTAGTGGAGGACTTCTCGTTCATTGGATGGCTAGGCATCCCCGTATCCATGCTGGTGTCTGAAGCTGAAGAACTGCTGAGTTGCTTTGGAGTAACTGGCCCAGGTGGAGGGTGCCAGGGAGTTGACCAACCTCTGGAGCACTGTTCCTTCCCAAGAAGCCAGAGCATGTGGGGACCGCCGCTGGTGTCGGGTCTGCCTCTGAAGCCAATTCCCGAAATCTGCCTTCCTGGAACCGAGACAATGCATCCGCGATTTCGTTATCCACACCCGGGACATGGCGTGATGAGAAAGAAATGTTAGCTGCAAGGAAAACCAACACAAACTCCCTGACGAGTCGCATGACCCTGTCAGATTTAGAAAATTGTTTGTTAATGATCCGGACCACCGCTTGGTTGTCGCACCAGAAGCAAACCCGCTTGTTCCGGAACTCGTCTCTCCATAGATAAACTGCTAGTAGTATGGGAAAAAATTCAAGGAAGCTTAGGTCACTTACAATATCAGATTCCCTCCAGGCAGAAGGCCAAGGCTGGGCGCACCAATGCCCGTTGAAATAGATTCCAAACCCACACCCTCTTGCTGTATCCGAATGTACCTGCAGCCCAGTGCCCAATGCCGCCTCCCCCTGCCAGAACGTAACCCCGTTATACCCCTCCATGAAATGGAGCCAAACCACCAAGTCCTCTTTTACCCCCTTGGTGAGCCAGATCCGGTGGTGAGGGGACCGAACACCGGCGGTGATTTTTGCCAGTCTGCTGTAGAAGGCCCTCCTGGGAGCCACCACCCTGCAAGCGAAGTTGAGGTGCCCCAACAGTGACTGCACTTCTCTAAGAGAGGCTTCTTCCTTCATCAGGAGATGCCACAGCTTCTGCTTGATCCCCTCCAGCTTGTCTTCCGGTAGGCGAGAGACTTCTGCCACTGAGTCCAGCATGATCCCCAAATAGGTGATACTGTTGGCCGGCCCCACCGTTTTTGTTGCCAGGGGGACCCCCAATTCCTGCGCTAAATCCTGAAAAGACCTAAGGAGAAACCCGCATTCTGGCCCCCTGCCGTCGAAATCAACAGAAAGTCGTCAAGGTAATGAGTGACAGATGAAGAGCCCGTCCGATGCTGCAAAGCCCATTCGAGGAAGGTGCTAAAGACCTCGAAGGCAAAGCAGCTGATGGAGCATCCCATGGGTAAGGCCATATCATAATACCACTGACCTTGGAACTTAAAACCCAATAAACAGTGGTCGTCCAGGTGGACCAGGAGCAGTCGAAATGCGGACTGAATGTCGCATTTTGCCATAAGGGCACCCGGACCGCATGTTCTGACCAGTCTCACTGCGTGGTCAAATGATGCGTACCTCACCGAGCAAAGCTCAGGGGGGATGGCGTCATTGACCGATGCCCCTTTTGGGTAGGACAGGTGATGTATGAGGCGAAACTCACCTGGTACCTTTTTTGGAACCACACACAGAGGGGAGACCCTGAGGTTATCCATGGGAGTGGAGGAAGAGGGGCCCGCGACCCTCCCTGGCACACACTCCTTAGCAATTTTTGTTGCCACCACCTCAGGAAGTTCCACAGCTGACTTGAGGTTGCCGGACTCGGTGGCAAGCCTAGGGCCCAAGGTGGGGATCCAAAAACCCTCCAAAAACCCCTCCCTGAGGTAGGTGGCCGCCTGCCTATTGGGGTAGAGGGCCAGGAGAGGGATCAGGGCCTGCAGTTTTACTGGCGTGAAGGCCAAGCAGCTTCCCTGCCTGGAACTAGTGTTTGCTGTTTCCCTGTCCATTGCTGCTCCCTGACCCTGCTTCTTTTTTGGAGCTGGAGGAAGCAGGGCATGCATAGCGAAAGGGCTGGGAGGCTGTGCCGGGGTGAGCGCAGCTGGACCTGGGGTGGGATCCATAGCAGTTCTCACAGTAATGTTCAAACTTGCATCTGGACCTAAGGCATTTTCCCGCGTTGTACTCCCAGCAGACGAGCTGCTGGGAATCCCTCTTGCGAGGCTGCTTGGCTTCCTCGGACTTTTCTTTTATGTGGGAGCCCACAATGACCAGCCAAAGCTTGTCATTGATGAGATCCCACCTGGCCCTGGGATTGCGAGAAGCCCTTTTTCGGAAAGCAGTGTCATACTCAATGGCAGCCGCTTCCCCAGCAAGGGTCCTGGCCTTGAGTACATTGCCCAAGTGGTTGACCAGGTGCCACCCTCTCTCTGGGTAGGCCATGCTGACCACCCCCATAAAGACTGTGTACCCAGCCAGCCAGTTGGGGAACGTGCGTTCCACTGGATCTGGCTTGCTATCCTTGTCGGAGGACTTATCTGACTTGAGAGTGCTGCCCACCTCCCCCTCCAGCTTTTGTAAAGAGAAGACATCCATGTAATATCCTTTTAGGATATTCTCATGGGTCTTCCTGTCCGGGTGGATCCCAGGGGGATCTTCATGGTCCTGGAACAGAGAGAGAGCCGGAGACCCAGGAGAGGCCGCACTATCCCGCCAGGCCCTGGAGGTGCTGGAGGCGGCTGACCCAGGTGGGGAACGTGCCTTGATGGCCCAGGAAGGAAGCTCTGGTACCAGGACAGCCGCCCTCCAATACCCCGCCCTATCAAGATCTTCATCTGAGGACTCACCTGAAGATCCCTCGCTGTCTGAGTCCCCTTTTTTTGATGCTTGGATCACCTCTTTTTCTTATCTTGTTTTGCCTTCTTGCCCTTCTCGCCTGCCGCCTCGGACGCCCACTCCGGAGAGGAGTCTGCAGATGACACCACACTGACATCATTTTGGGAAGGTGAGTGGTGCCTTCTGCGCCAACCTGCTGTCCTGGCTTACTTCTGCAATGGCTTCTCCTTGGGCTGAGGTGGAGCCCCAGAGCTGGGGCCCTCTGTAGACACCCTGTTGGGTGTACTGGCCCAGTCTCACTTTCCCTCTTGGACCTCAGCTCCCCAACCTGCTCGTCCAGGAGAGAGACCACACGGGTCAGGTCCCAGAGGTTAGGAGCTTCTGTACCAGTCAGGAGATCTTGCACTGCTTTGGGGTTGGTACCTGCCTCCTGGGAAGCCTTGGCACTGCGTGCACTAGGAGCCAGGGCAGCCCAGGACCTAGGAGTCCTGCTGGCCTGGGCCCGAGTGACAGGCCTGCTAGGTGGTGCCATCCTCTTTGGTGGCATGATGCCAGAAAAAAGGGGAGATTTCAGTGCTCTTTTTTGGAGTTAGGTCCAGGCGACCTGGTATTGATTACAATGATGTGTAAACCTGGCTTGTCCTCTCCCTTTGCGCCTGAGCCGCCCAGTTGGCCTGGCCCGCAGCTGCCCAGCAAGGCTTGGAGACGATGCTGCTTATCCTGGGCTTGTCCTCCCTTCCTCCTTGGCTTGTCCTCCCTGGTAGCTTGGGTGGCCACTCCGCTACCTGTCAGGCCACAGACTGACCGACCGCCTTGCTGGGATTTTCCCGCACTGCGGTGCTCCTCTTAGGTGGGAGCCCCCCCCACACCGTACCTCATTAGCCCTCCTAGGCTTGTTCACCCCATAATGGTGGGTGGCCCATCAACCCCCCCGTATGCCCGGGCCTGCTGCCCTAGGGCCTCCACCCGGACGCGCCTCTTGAGCTGCCCTGCCCTGCCTCAATTAGGCCCGCGTCCCGCTGGACCCACTTGGGTCACCCCCAGTGGCCACCTCCACTGGTTGCACTAGGCTGGCACACCAGCCTTGCCCCCCCCAGTGGGCACTCCCACTGGTCCCGACAGGCTAGTAGCCTGTACTAGCCTGTCTACCCGAGGGGGGGCACTCTGACTGGTGTGAAGGGCTAGCAGCTCTCACTAGCCCTCCCTTCCCAGTGGCTGCCCCACTGGGCTAGCAGCTCTTAACTAGCCCCTCTGCTATCCACCCTTGGTGGTGGCTTCGCCCTCTTCCGGGCCTCGCTCTGGGCAGTCAATGGCTTCGCCCTCTTCTGGGCCTCATTCCGGGCAGTCAGCGGCTCCTGTTGTCCCCTTCCGCCTTTTCGCAGCCACCCCTGCTCTTCACCATCATCTTCGTCCTCGTCCTCGTCTTCATCCTTGTCCTCGTCTTTGCCGCCGCCACCGCCGCCACTGCTTCTCCCTCCACTGCTCTTCTCTGAGCTCCCAAGAGCTCCTACCTCGTCGGCTCACCAGAGCCAACTGGTTGGGTCCAGGAGCCGGCCGGGAATTTATACGCGGCTGCCGGACCCTGTTGGGGACTAGCCCCACCCACCACCCAATCAGGATCCACGCAGAGCGGCTGTCCTGATTGGCTGCAGTAGTGCAAGGCCGGCCAATCGGGGAGCGGAAGCCCTTCCCCGATTGGCTGACCTTGTATCCTTCTCCCAGCGTGCAGGAGCACGCTGGGAGGAGAATTACGGCCAGCATGGTGGCGCCCATGCCAGCCATGCAGCAGGCCCGGGCCCAGGAGGAGAGTCCCCAGCTGCAAACGGTGGCTGCCAGTAAGTCCGGCAGCCGGCTTGCCATAACAACTGCTTTTCCTCACCTAACTCCATTAGCAAGAGAAAATAAGTTCTCTTGATATCCAGGTTGTCCTTGTCCAGTGTAAAGGTAAGTGTCCCTTTCTTAGGCAGACAATGGAGTTAACGGAGTTGAAATTTTATTATTGTCCTTTGTCCCTGATCCCCACATGGCCAAGAAGGGGAGTGGCCTCTGCCTGCATTAAGATCCCACTAAAGAATCTTAGGAGATTATCAGATGCCCTTAATATGCTATCACAGGGATGACAGGACATTGCCAAGGGGCTTGAATATCAGATGACAACATCCCTGTGGTGTTATGCCCCCGTTCACTTTCCAGTCCATCTGCATTTCTTTTTATTGATGGCTTAAGCCATCAATAGATCGCCCGTTCCGTTTCTGTGACAGAATCACAGGTGAGCGATAAGTGCCCCGTTCTGCTGGTGGGATGCCAGCCACAGTGGGAGGTTCCTGTTAAACACATCCAGGTAAGCGACACCCTTCCCCCCTTCCCCAGGTTACTTGGAATTTTTTTAGTGTGTTTTTCTGCTTGCTGTCATTTTAAAATGTCTATTTTGCCTTATATTTTAAAATTTCCACATGATCATTCTCTTGTGAGTGTAGCCATGATTTCCTTTCCAGGAAATGAATGGGGCTCTGTGCAAGCTCCATTCACTCCTGGACTGCCGGAGTGGATGGGAGCATTTTTTACAATGGAATCAAGGTAAGCCTAAAAAAAGTTTATTTTAAAACATTACAGGAATGGGAGTGGGGCGGGAGAGGAGATAGCGAGATGGGGACATTATTTTTGTTCCTGTCCAGTAATCTCCTTAGTCGACAACATAAATACTTCTCAGAAAAAGGTAGGCCTCTGACTCTAACATCATCACTTTTCTTCTCCTGCATGATTTTTAACATCTTTGCCTGCTGCAGAAACCAGTGAAGCTCTGAAAGTTTGCATGATGTATTTTCTGCATTTGGTTGGCCAATAAAAGTATTGCTCTTTTGTGGATTTTGTTGTACTTTGCTGAAGGCCAATATGGCTACCCCAAATATGTTTCACAGCTAAGACAATCTGTAAAGCAATTCCATTGTGTGAGGGAAAACATCTTAATTGCAGGGAATACACATTCCCCCTTCAATTCCAGTTTGATCCAAAGAAAAACATTTCTGAAGTTACAAATTAGCCAGCATTAAAAAAAAAAAAACAAAAAAAACCAAACCCTCAAAGCCCCACATTTCTAAGCCAAAAGGAGCAGGGCAGGTAAGGGGTTTCTCCAAATCTTCACAGGCTAACATTTTCAGTTTGAACTTGTCTCCTCCATCCTCATCATACATATTTGAAAATAATGCTAATCACAAAAATGTATGCTATCTCTCCTGGGCTCTGTCATCCCAAAGGAAACTAAACTCTATAAGACTCCTGGGACTTCTTGATCAATTTCCACTGAGTTCTCACACTCAGGCTTCATGTGCAGTTTCTGCCATAAACTTTTATAGTTCTGCAAACTTGTTGAAAGAATGTCATCTCACCTGCAGGTTATGTTTCACCAGCTGCTACATATTAGAAATGATTCCACATTTTCCTTTCTTTAAAAAAAATCACAGAAGGTTCTTGTCTTCTACTGATACCATGGTAACTAATTACTATTATTTTACTCACTTAAATATGTAGATAAAACAAACTTTTTTTTTCAAGAAAGGGAAAGCAGTTTGGATCCTAAAATGAAAGCCAAAGGTTTTCAAAATGTCAGAACCATAACTGACAATTTCCACCAAAATATTGTTTTAAAATATGTAATCTGGCAAAGAATTTACTTCTAAAAGCAACTATATGGAAGCTGTTTCCCTTTTATAACAAGGTTCCCCATGGAAGTTAATAGATATATAACTTTTACTTTCAGTCAATTTATTTAAAACATCTGTTTTTAACTGACTGCCATCTTACTGCAAAATGTTAAATATTCACATACTGTGATTACCAAAAAAACCCAACTTCATTTGATCTGAAATTTATTACCCAGAACTCCCACAAATGTCTTCTAACCCATAAGGAATATGTTCCTCATTTGAATTGTACATTAAATACAGGCTCCTCTCTGAGAACATCAACAATAAGACTCATAATCCTTCTATGGGATGTTTATTGCAAAATGGAGTACTCCCGGAGTCTCTGTGGTATGGAAGTTGCACATAGTTAATTTGAAGCTGCAGCTGCTCTTCCAGTTTTCCAGATGCTTATGCCCACATAAAAACAATCTTATTATGACATGAAGACAAAGTCTTTGTTGGTTCTGTTAGGCATGAACTTGGACACTTGCTAAGGCTCAAAGGCCATTGAAGAGCTGCTTTGAGTCCCTATATTGGGAGAAAGGCGGGATAAAAAGAAATATAATAAATAAATAAATAAATAATCTTGTTCTTCAGCGTTTCCCGACACTTAGGGCAGTGGTTCCCAAAGTTTCATCCTCCAGATGTTTTGGACTTCAGCTTTCTGGAATTGCTGACTGTTGGCCAAACTGGCTAGGCCTTCTGGAAGATGAAGTCTAAAACACCTGGGAGGACCAAAGCTTGGGAACCATTGCTCTAGGCTAAAGTGGGAGATTTGCTTCCCTAGAATTGTCTGGGATGTATAAAGGATTGACACAAATTGAGATTATAAAATGGGGACATAGGAAGATGCCTTATAACTGATGCTGATCTATTTAGCACTATGTTGTCAACACAGGCATTCTGGGATTTCAGGCTGGAGTTTTCCCTACATTAACTAGACCTTGGACTTCCTGCATGCACAGCCAGGACCCTTAGCAGCCCTGAAGATGTTGTGGTGCTTATTTGGTTTACAAGGCCAGCCCTACCATTAGGCAAAGTGAAGCAGCTGTCATGAAAACACAACCAATTTTTTTTATTGTGTTTCTAATGTCCAGCATGGGGGAAGGAACTTGTGGAAATTACTGCCTTGTGGCCCAGAATAACTTGGCTGGCTTCGTATGCCATGTACCTCAATTTAGATGGTTGGCTGTTATTTGGTACTCTGCCTTAGGCAGGAAAAAAGTGTTGGTTGGCACTTACCTACCACATTCTTTATAAGGGATTTTGCTGGTGATCCTTAGCCTCCTGAAAATCTTTCATCCAGGCAAAAATGAAATCCATACCATTTCAAAATATCTAGGGGCTTCACTACACTGGGGTAAAAATCCAGATGAAATTTGGACTACTTTAGCCCAGAGCTGCAGTGCATGAAATTCAGACCACTGTGGCCTGGATTTAATCATCACGCCTTACCTAGTCCAAGCCCAAATCTGCATCACTTGTAATGGATAGGGTTGCTATATGTCCCAGAAATCCTGGAAAATCCTGGATTAAAGGGACTAAAAATTGTCCTGTCCAGCTGGCCTGCTTGGATTAGCAAATCCCAGATTCCGCCAACTCTGGAGTGAAGATACTCTTCCCTCCAGACCTGCAGAACTCTGGGCTATGTCTGCTGCTTTGAGCAGCCTAGCCCGATGTGCTGGCATAGCATGGGTGGTCTTCCCTGGGTGGCAGATTTTTGGGGGCAGCACTTCTTCCTTCCTCACTCTCCCGCTTGCCTGCTTTCTTCCCTGCATGCCCACATGCCCCTGCCTGCTCACTTGTTTCACACCCAGAGTTTTGGTGAGTCTTTGGGTGCCCTCCTCCTCCCACAAAGGTGTTCTTGGTACCCTCCTTTTGGGGGGGGGAGAGAAGAGGGATCCCTCCTCCCCATGGGTGATCTGGGTGCCCTCCTCAAGGGGAGGAGAGGAGGGGTTACCCCCCCCCCCCGTGCTCTAAGTCCTGGTTTTGTGGCAGAGAATTATGGCAACCCTAGTCAGGGAGCTTGTCCACAGAGTAATTCGTTCAGATTTTTATTCCCAGTGAAGCTGCAGGTCCACTGCTGCTGCTAGCCAGGCACATCCATGGCACTGCTGCCACTGGCATGGTCTGAAGAGTGACAGGGCTCTACTTTTCTGTTGCCCAAATCCCTGCTCTCAGGTCAGAATAAGCAGCCAGCCTTGCCATCACAAGAGTGGCTTCTCCTTCTGACTTTAGAAAGAGTGACTAGCACTAGGGTTCTGCTTTTCCAGCACATAATTGCTGCTCTGAAGTTAGAAGGAATGGCCATTCCAGCTATTATGAGACTGGCTGGTCATTCTGACTTCAGAAAGAGTGACCAGCACCATCACTCTGCTTTCATGGAGCACAATCGCTCTCTATGAGGTCAGAAGAAGTGGCCAGCCATGCATTGGTTGGGCTGGCTTCTCCTTCTGGCCTCTTAACAGGGGATTATGCACCAGAAAGGCAGAGCTCCAGTGCTAGTCATTCTCTCTGAGGTCAGAATGGGCAGCCAGCCTTGTGATGGCATGAGGAAGTATTGCCAAGGAGGGGGTGATATTGTGGTGCATCAGGCAGCGCATGTCCTTCCTCTCCTCCCCCACTTCCTGAATCCAGAGCAGCATTGTTCACAGTACAGTTTTTTCTGGAGTTTTCTTGGAACTCTGAAGAAAATTGCAATTTTTCTAAAACTCAGATTAAGGTAGCATTTCCCCAGTCTGGTTTAAATAGGGCCGTTTGGTATGTAGACTAATCATACCAGATTTGGGGAAAGCATGTAGAGTGACCTTATCAGGCCACGTTTGGGGGGAGTTTGAGTTTTTTCAATAGTGTAGACAAGTCCTAGCCTAGGAAGAGTATACTGTCCTGCAAGAACAAGGAGGCCCAATCCTAAGAGGGCACTGGGTTTTTGTTTTTTTTCTTCAAGCTGCTGGCATAAGCACTGTCATGGAATGGATACATGGTGTGCATTTGAGACTAAGTAAACCCTAATGAAGTTGGGATAAATGCAGTGTGTATGCTGCCTTGTAGTTCACACCAGGAGAGTTCATTTGGCCTGGCTGTGGTTGTCAGAATGAAAACTGGAAATGGTTCTTGAACATTTAATGGCTATGTAGAAGAAAGGATTTCAGCAGATGTTGCTTGTTGCCCTGCTTGCATGACAAGCAACACCTCTTGAAATTCCCCCTTCTATACAGCCATTAAAGGTGCAGGAGCTATCTCCAGGTTTCAGTCTGTTAACCCTATGTGGGAATCATAGAGCTCTCCAGAGGTTGTTGGAATGCAGATCCCAGAACTCCTCATCAGCAATTATGCTGACTAGGGTGCTGGGATTTGCAATCTACCATATATTCCGGTGTATAAGATGACTGGGCGTATAAGACGACCTCCCAAATTTCAAGGTAAAATATAGAGTTTGCCATATATTCGCCGTATAAGACCACCCTCCAAATTTGGCTGGCTGGCTGGGGGAGCCTTGCCAGCTCATCCTCTTTGTTTCCCAACTCATGAGGATCTCCTCATGAGTTGGGAAAGAGAACAGGATCAGCTGGCAGGGCTCTTCCAGCCAGCCAGCCACAACATTTGCCCCTCTCTTTCACCTTCAGTTGCTCCCCAAAGGGGGAGAATGCAGAGGAGGGGGGCGAATGAACCGGTAAACACTTTGCCTCACCACCACCACCGCCCGATCTCCTGCCTCTTCGCTATTGCCACATGCATACAGTACTTCTCAGAAGCATCTGGTTGGAAATTTGGACTAGACTGGTCCTTACTGGGTCAGCAAGTCAGTTTTTGTAGCCTTCGCGGGGCTCACTTTTCAGTCAATGTCGATAGGACTGCATCAATGCTCCCGAAAGCCGGCGCCAATGAAAGCCCTACTCTAAGAAATTGTACCAGTGACATGAAGAATCAAGTGCTTGGAACAGAACAGACTACTCTTTCCAGGAGTAGTCAAGCTTATTGCATGCAATCCATGCTCCCGTGTTGTCACATTCTGGCAGAAGCAATGCTGCAGTACTTTATAATGCAATATAATAAGGGCTCATATTTCTGGAATGGGCACTCTCCACATTCAGAAATGCTAATACATTTCTCTGAGTGATAAAATTATCAGGGTGGAAAACAGTGCACCTGGGAAGAGCAAAATGATACAGAAAATACCCTTTTCATGGTTTACACCCACTTTTTTTAAATAGTGTCTTTCAAGAAGGATATGCTCTAAATAATGCTATGGGTGTGGGAGGTAGAGAAAAAGGGCGAAAATGCCCTGTTTGCCTCATCCTCCCCCCCTTTCCTCCATCTTCATTCCCTTTGGAAGGGAATGAAGACAGAGGAAGTGGGGGTGGATGAGGCAAACCGCTAGATTCTCCCCTTTCTTCCATCTTCCAGGAAGGTGGAGGAAAAGGGCGAAAATGCCCTGCCTCGTCCGCTCCCGCTTTCCTCCGTCTTCATTCCCTTTGGAAGGGAATGAAGATGGGGGAAGTGGGGGCGGCCATGGCAACCCGCAACATTCACCCCCCTCTTCTGTCTTCGGTTTCTCCCCAAAGGGGGAGAAGGCAGAGGAGGGGGAGCGAATGAACTGGGAAACACTTTGCCTTGCCCCCTGGCCCAATATCCTGCCTCTTCGCTCCGTTTGCGAAGGGAGCGAAGAGGAAGGAGATCAGATGGCGGGGTGAAGCAAAGTGTATCTGGTGTATAAGATGACCCCTGATTTTGGATGATATTTTTCAGTGCTCAAAGGTCGTCTTATATACGGTAACAATATCTAAAGGGCTACTTGATTCCCAACCCTGATTTACAATTAGCTACCCTAAAGCAGAACTGGGGTCTGGGTGTTTCAGGGATTTCTCTGTTTAGTCTTAAAATCTAAATTGCTTATAAAGTTACTGCTTAATAAATGTGGTAACAAAGTAACAAAGAGGCACCATAATTTTTATCATAGCTCACCATGTATGACAAGCTTTATTTATCCCAAAATGAATCTGGATTTTAAAAAATGCATCCTTTCAACACTGAACAGGGATAAAAAGATGACTTCACACCTTTTGTTCAGATAACTTTTAAAGTGCATCAAACTTTAGATAATAGAATCCCCATTGTAATTAATCATAGTAGCATCATCCTAGCAATTTTAAAGTGTGCTGCCACATGAAACTTATTTTTAACTAGTGGCATTATTTTTCCCCTCTCCCTGCTATGCACTGGGGCATAAGAGTGCTTCCAGACATTACTACCATTGTGCTACTGTCAGGCCACTTTTTTATGTTAAAGAAAATCCATTACAATGGAATACAAATGATCCCACCACAAAGGAGTCATCTCTCTTTTCCTTTGTGGGGAAAAAAAAGTCAGTATGCCTGCTGAACTGTTTTATTGTGCAGTAAAGGCTACCACAATTCTGAAAGGTACAGGGACATTTTTTTTTACAGTATAAATATATCAAGTAGATGCCTAACCACCCTGCTGACTACCAAGGACTGTGACAAAGCAAGGAGAGGTGACAGGGTTAGAAAATCCCAAGTGAATTGTCCAGGGAGACTTTGCAACATCCATAAAAAGCTTTTTCAATGGGATCACCTTAAGGTCTCACAAATAGAAACCATGAGACTGTTCCAATATGTAAAAGATCCAAATTCCAACAAGTCACTTATTGGAATGGTCTTTTTGTGATGACCTGATTTTTTCCCTTGTGACTTTATCAGACCAGGCAAATATTGCATCATAATGATACCTAATGAGTGCAAAAGGGTGCATGTATCATTTGACATTGTCCTTTCATGATCTTGTACTGTCCAAAAGCCATACCTTTTTATTGACAGGCCAAGCAATCAATAGATCTCCCATGCTTTTTTTCTGGCATTCCCAGCATTTGAAACCTCACATCATTCTGCTCATGGGAATACAGCGGCAATGACAGAACAATTCTGGGTGAGATAGTGACAGCCAGGTAGATGATACTCTTTTTATGAACCTCCCTGGTTAACTTTTAAGTTGAAAAGTGTATTTCTGTGCTTGTATTTATGTTTTGTGTGTTTATTTTGATGTATTTTTCAAATATGACATGCACACATCTTCTCATGAGAATTGGTGAGATCTGGAACCAGGAAGTGAATGGAGCTCCGTTCACACTCCATCAGTGCTGGGGCTGCCTTCTGATGTGACTCAAGGTAAGGTCTGATAGGAAGGGTTCTTTTGCCTGTATAAAAATTGTTCCAAATATGCCAGAAAAAGAACGTTTGTAGGGAATTGTCTGATAAACTCCTTAGATTGGAGTCCAAAAACAGGAAGTTTTGTGGTTACACCTTTGGTCATTTGTGGTCAGAATTAAACCATGAATTTCTTAATCCGTGGATTGTGGTAGCTGGGGCTTCTGCGGGGACAAGAGTAGCTCTTAAGGAATCTAGCTAGGGTATTCTTGGAGTTGTAGGCTGACATCCTTCATTGCAGTTATGGGCTCATAAACTAGAATTACTGATCCACAAGTGCTCTGCATTCAGATATGCTATGTGTTCATGATGGTGGCACTATCATCACAATCGTAAATGCCCTTCAAAACTCACCCTAAGCTCCAGGGAGCTACTCTGATAAATTAAAGTCTATGGCATGACCAAGTGGGGCATTTCAAGATGACACAGGACCCATCTACACAAGGGGGGGTGGAAATCCCAAATACCTCATACTATTGGCATCTTGCAGCAGCAGCAACATATGCAAATTGTTTTTCTGGCCTCAGAAACCCCCATAAGCCTTGCATTCCTGATGGCAACCACAAGTGATTTACTTGCGCTAGTTCTTCACTGCTGCCAGGGTGTTGTTGTCATTGTTGTTTTAAGTCATCCCAAGGTGTGCTGGTGCAATAGAGCAATTCTCCAAAGCAAAACAGAAAATATTATTTTTATTCTTAGTGATTGCTCACTAAGATGAAAATCCAACATGTTGGCAGCAGGTGCTTGCCCTTCTAACAAGCCCCGCCCCCACTCTCACCTGGTCAATCAGATTTGTGCTTCCCTTTGAGTTTTTTATTATTCAATAGTCCAAATGAGCAAAAATGTGCACCTACCTCGCAATTTGTGAAAAAGTATGGGGAAATCTGCAAAGACCACCCATTGTTTTTACCATTTTGGGCCCCCCTCCTTCCGAATATTGTGGATTGGCACTGGATCCTATTTAGGCTGGTAGGATTCTCAGCAAATTTCATGAGGGGTATTTTCACCATTTAGATGGGCCCATGCTCAACTCCTTTCTGCCCATAAGTTGTGGTCACACTGTGACTTTGAGGTGACAGGGGGTTGCTGCATCTTACTAAGGCACCTCACTAATCCATGCCCCAGAGTTCCTGCAGTTCAAGTGAGTTTGTGTCATTTATAGCTAAATTTACATAGCTATGAAAATGATGTGGGATCTCGCTGTAATCCAAAAAGTTTTGCATTTTGCTGGCAATTGACCTATCAGATGTTGTCAGCTGTGGAAATTGGAAGTGTGCCTTTAGCAGTAGATATGAAGCAATAAGACGGGAATAATGTTTATCTCTTCACTGAAAGCAGCTTGACCTGTTGACTTTAGTATATGAAGTTACTGTTCAAAGAAACAAGGTAAGGATGGGGCATCCTCCCCTTCCCCAACACCTATTAATATCTCTGCTTGGGATGATCTGCCTTCAGAGAGAAATGCATCCTATAAGATTTTTTTTTTAAATGGAGACATTTTTGTGAATAGAGATCCTAGTATTCTTCTGATTATCAGAACAGTAAGGAATTGATATGAAAGCTCTGTGGTACATTTTCCCCATTTGGTCCAATATTTAATCTATGATACAAGAGTATTGTTGGTGTTAGGGCCTGACTACTTGTATTCATCATCTGTGACAGCCTTTGGTTTATTGCATGGTTTGGGTGATAACTCCTTTAAACTTTTACCAAGTTCATATTGGCCAAGCTGGCCAAACTAGTGGGAACTGAAATCCAAAATATTTTGAGGGCCACCTATTTCCAACCTTTGGAATTTTCAATAGGCAAAGCTAGTAAGTCCTCTGACATCAGGCAAAAAAAAAAAAAAGCTTTTAATGAATAATGACACCTATGTGAAGGAAGAGCAACTGGCTAACCTTTCTCTTTCTGTTGTTTACTTCTCTTCATCTCTCTTGTTTGTGGATAATGTTTCTCGTTCCTTCTCAATAATTTTTTTTCCTTGAGTGTATTAGCCAATAAGAAGAAACACAAGAAGAGATAAACAGTTGAAAGGACAAGGCAGCCAACAATTCCCCAATCACAGTAGATAATTTGTATGAATCACTCTAACTTTCTATGCCTGTTGGTAGAACCTTTGAAACTCTCAACAAGCAGATCTTTCACATGGATTTTGGGTCTCATGACTCATTTGGCCAATGGTCATACTGGCTGATCGATGCTGGAAGTTGTGGTCCAAAACAAAATTACTTTCCTAAGCTCTGATTCTGACACAGCAATTACAGTGTATAGCTAGGCTCAAAAAGAATATTCCACTAATTCAAAAATTTGTCTGAAGAGGTAATAGTGAGAAGGATGTCCTATGTTCTGTAAACCTCTTCTTCCTTAGATAATTATCACTGACAACCAGTGAAATGAGAGAGGTTACTTATTTTGTCGCATGCACTAGTATCACCAATGGGTACTGAGAAGGAGCTTTAAATATGATACAATAAACTGTGAGAAGGATGTAATGTCTCCTTGAGCCAGTACCTCCAAAAGGAAGTGGAGAAGTATATTCTTTATAGAAATCAACAAAGGGTTTGGTAAAATCACCTTAAAAATAAAGTAACAAAGCCATATGTCTGAAAAGAGATAGGGCTCAGCTAGCTGGGAGAAATAATTGCAGAAAATAGCACATTAACTTACTATCATAGCAGTGCTCATTTGTCCTCACGACCCATTTGCAAGATCACTGGCATGGGAAGCTATCCAAGTTGGATGTTCACACAGAGCATGCCTGTAAGAAAAGGTGGTGGCCATGAGTGAATTGCTTGCATTATTATTCCCACAAAGCTCCCTCAACCCCCCCCTTTTTTTTTTTGCCTTGTTAAATGAGAGATGTGTAAGAGTGATCTTATGCTTAAAAACTTTTTTTTTTGCTCTGCGCACAATCATTTCCGTGAAAAACAACAATGGTGTCTCTGGCTGCTTCATTGTCGGCAAGCTTGCCCCTGCACAGGTCTGAGTAATCATGTTTTGACTTCTGGGATGTGCCCCAATTCTAATTGGTTGCTCAGATGGGCAGTAATGTGCAATTTTCATATATCTTTTGAAAAAGATTGTGAGAAACAGAGAAAGCTGTAATCACAAACTACTTGGAGTATTCATCCTCTCTCCTTCTGAATAAGGCAAATCCCAGTGGGAGCTCATCTAGACAAAAAGTATTCCTCCCACATTCCTTGAGGATTATTTCACCATCTAGACAACACCCCCTATGTGTAATTTCCACACAGGGATAGTTGCTTGCCAAACTGAGGAGTAATAAAATTATATCCAAGTTATAGAGAATTTCTGTGCTCAGATAGCTGCAGGGTCCCAGGACCAAGAAGTATGCATATATGCATGCATGCATGTAAAACATTTCTATATCATGTTTCATTAAAAAAAAACAAATAAAACTCAAAGTGTGTACAATAAAAACAAGTACAATAAAATCACATATAACAAAATAATATCATAAAAATCATAAAACACATTCAAAAATAGTTCATTAAAACAGAGAAACCTGGTAAGATTAGCAGTCTCAAAAACAGTTGGGGAAATGTCTGGCTAAACCAACAGGACTTCAGTTAGCAGTGGAAATTTCAAAGCCTCCTAATCTCAATGGGGAAAACATTTTACATCAAAGAAGGCCTTCCCCTGTACCACAACCAAATGATAATCACTAGATGGCAACACAATCAGCTGAGCCAACTTCCCTGTGGACATAAAGACCAGTGATGTCTACCTTCTACAGACATCCCTGATCTTTATAGGCAAGTTGACTCAGCTTAGTGCATTGGGGTCTAATGAGGATCATTTGCTTTTTGTGCAGGGGTCAGGTAGCCTTGCAGTCTTATAAACCAAGAGTAGCATCTTCAACATCTCAGTACCTAATGCATAAATAGAACAGGCCTTTCAGCACCAGAATGAAACGTCCATGGTAGATGTTCCTACTATGACACCCAGATGCTGTATTTTGCACTAGTTGCAACTTCCAAACCAAGCACAGTGGTAGCCCCACCTGAAGTGCATTACAAGGTTCAGTCTTGAGATTAGCTATATGAGAATAAGTGTGGACAGACTCTCCCTCTCCAGGAATGGTTGTCCCTATCCAAAACCATTCCAGTCTGTAGTAAGAGACATCAGTATAACAGCACTCCTAGTCTATGTCCTATGTCCTTGTCCCCAGGAAAGGGCGTACAGTCTTATCCAGGAGAGCTAAATTCCCTAACTCAGGGGCTATTCTATTTATGACCTATAAATAAATGCATGCAGGTCAAATCTGCCTTCCTGAAATGATTGCCTCCAGATGTTTTATATTAAAATCCCCATTATCATTGCCCATTGGCCATTAAGATGTGGCTTGTGTCCAAAAGACCAGGACCACTTTTGGATAGTACATCTTACATACTCATCCCACTGAAAGTGTTTGTACCTTAATCAAGTGCAGCACCCACTAACTTCCCTTGCATCCCTTCCCCCTTAAACACTTTTATTTCTCTTATATAATGATTCCTCACTAATTTGCACTGATGAATACCCAGTTAAAATAAATCTCTTTTTCCTCAAAGAGGTGAATAGGCTTATGCATTGAAAACTGTTTCATTAAGTCAGTGACCTTTATAAAATGAATTCCTGTTGATAAAATAAAACCCACAACCACCTTAAGGCAGAAGTAGGGGGGGGCAGAATTTACATGCGAGTGGGTTTCCAAGATTGATACCTAAGGAAGAATGAGAGGAGAAGGACAACTCACCTCAGGAGCATAAGGAGGCAGCAATAACTTTTTTTAATGGTTCTGCGCCTTGTAAAAAGTACAATTTAATTTGCTTTTAGTAAGTTTATAACAACAGTAGAATCCCGGTGTGGGGCTCTATTTAATTTCATATTCAGTTATACTAGAGTTTCAACTCCACACTTTCTTGAGCTGGGATTTTCCAGTTGCACAAGCATGAAACTTGTATACTTTCAAAATACTCAACATTTCAGGCAACTTTTTTTTTAAAAAAAAATCAAATGGGGAAGTATTAAAAGCTGCAGCTGTTTTAACCCTCTCCTTCCCCACTTCTATATATCCTTCATCAGAACTCCAGTCAGTGCCCCCTATCTGCTGACAGTAAGCAGACTCATAGCAGTTCTCTTTCCAGATTAGAATGAGGGAAAGAGAGACAACCTCCAGGGAAAATAATCATTGCTCTAATAGCAACTTGTAAAGTACACAGAATTTCTATAAAATCAAAACATTGCTATTTGGGTAAGCCAGAATCTCATTTATTTACATCAATAAAATATGCACCTTAGGACACACTGGGTCACAGCTGAGTAATGTAGTGCATTTTTCACTGTTTTGAGAAGGAATGAGTAATGACAGTGGAAAAGCTTGGGTTCATTAAAGAAAAACAAATATGGAGCACTGGAGGCCTTTATTTAAAGGGAGCTTGTGATCTGGCTTGACAGTTGCTTTGTTTGGACAAGTGTCATAGTTTTATTTCATTGACCAAATTTTCCAAAGCCAAACAGGACCATCATTATTTTGTGATCGCCATTGGCTACCTGATACCATCAAGACCCAAACAATGGAGCTGGGCTAAAGGACTGGAAAGAAAGTAAACACTTCTGGATATACACACTTCGATTATCTGTCTCAAAGTGACAGAAACCTAAGTAAAAGCTTTAGGATTGGGTCCCCAGGCCTGTGTCATTCCTGAAACAAAGGCAGACCTTGTGAATACAAACTATGCCTTCAATGTTCATAATACTTTGGCCTTTATCTCAACCAGAAACTAGGGACAAGAGAGAAAATGGTTTAGTTCACATTTTAATGGGAGCTCACCTATTTGGACTTTTCAGACTACCATGAAAACTGAATTTGAACTGAACTTTATGGTTAGATATTTGAACTGCCAAATGTTGCACTGTAGTTCTCCCATCGTAATGTATAGATTATAGAATTGTGCTAAAACAAATGCACATCTCAATGACAACAATAGAATTATTTTAGAAATGAACATTCTGTGTGGCAAAAAGATTGGCTGAAATATAAAAAAGCATTAAAGGGCACCTAAATCAGTGTAGTATCTCCTATTCCACCATTAAGTGCAGAAATCAATGTAAAGGGATCATGGTCCTGAAAGCCAGTTTGATGTTTAAGGTCTCCAAGGCAAGGAGTCAATAAATTAGCTATCCACAGCATCAGTCAACACAGTGTATTCAAAGGCAATTTCATAATTGGTAACTGTATTAGCTCACACAGAACCTTTATTGCACCATGAATATGTTCCACTGGATGAGAAGATGTAACTAGAGAAAACCCATTATACTTTTCAGGTATTTATCTGGGATTTGTCTGTGAACCTTAACAGGAAACACAATGGATGATGTGGGGTGAAAACATGCTATACAAGTAATTCCAAAAGTGAATACAGATTAAGGGAACATTTGAAATTTTGGGGAAAATTTTGCAAAACTGCAATGAGAAGAATCCTGGAATGAGAAGAATCTTCACAGTTTGGGAGTTATTATATGCAAAATTCAGATGTGGTTTGCATGTGGTTGTTTTGCACAGAAATCAGCATTTTTTTGCATGGAAAATATTTTTAATGCAGAAATATTAATTTCTGCATGGAAAATGTTGTTTTTATGTAGAATAAATTCCCAATTACAGCATTTTCTGTGCAGAAAACAACATTTACTTCATAGGAATCAATATTTATGCATTGAAATATTGTAGGTTTTCTGTGTTTTTGGGTGGGGCTGGGAGGCCGTGTTCTAGAAGAGTTTACTTCTGACATTTCACCTGCATCTGGAAGAGTTTATTTCTGACGATAGATTTTCCTTGGGTTTTTTCCTGGCTGTGAAGCTGTGTTCTGGAAGAGTTTACTTCTGACATTTCACCTGCAGCTGTGGCTGGCATCTTCAGTGAATGGTTGGGTAGGTGTGTGTGTGGAATTCCTACCCAACCATTCTCTGAAAATGCCAGCCACAGATGCAGGCAAAATGTCAGAAGTAAATTCTTTCAGAACACAGTCTCACAGCCTGGGAAAAAAACCAAGGAAAATCTGTGGATGCCAGCTGTGAAAGCCTTCAACTTCACATTGAAATATTATTTTTATGCAGAAAAGGCTAATTTCTGTGCAAACAACCACATGGGATTTTTTTGCAGAATAAGTAAGGACTTTATCAGACAATCCCTTGTAAACGTTCTTTTGCCAGCATAACAAATCCATTTTTATGCTGGCAAATGAACGCCCCCCCCCCCACTGCACTTACCTTCTCTCCCGGCAGAAGGCTTCCCCAGCAATGAAGAGGAAATGAACGGAGCCCCATTCACTTCTTCATTTGAAATTACACGAGACATCATTAGATGGGAAATTCAAACATAAAACATTAAAAGTTACACCAAGCACATAAACATACTTTAAAACTTCCAAGTAAACCAGGGGAGGTTTTAAAAAGTGCACCACTTACCTGGATGTCGCAAGCTCACCTGGAAGTGTTCGCGGCAGACCAGCCATTGACACTGCATTCACGTGAGTTAAATGGCCTGAGGTTTCACACTCCAGCAATGCTGGCATCAAAATGGGAAGGGTGATCTATTCATGGTTTAGCCCATCAATAGAAAGCAATGCTAGAAGAATGACAGCAGAAGGTAAAAGGATGACACTGTGTGATATTTACATCTTTTTGTTTTCTGCTTTAATTATTCTGGCACCACATTAGCTACATCTGATAATCTCCTAAGTCTCGAATGCATATAGCCTTCAGAAACTAGATGGTTTTCAAAGGCCTGCATATTAAGATACACTTCAACCCTTTCTGAAGCCTGCTAGCTGAACACAATACAGGATAAACTATATTAATGAAAGAAAGAACTGTGGCATGCATAATGGTGATTTACAACTTCAGTGTTACATTACTTAAGATGAGGATGGTTCAGTCAGGGTTGTCTCTCCCAAGTTCTTACATGCCTCTGTGGCAGATCAAAACATGTCCAAAAGAACTGCCAAATTCACTCAAATTTTAAAAGGCAGTTAGTTATCTCTCTCTTCCCCCCCCCCCCAGTAAAATCCTCACCTGCATTCCCAAAAACAGTGTACCTCTGATATAAGATTTAATAAGTCATGAAGCTGGGCTTCCCATGCAGCGAGGACTAAATGCTTCATCATGAAAAAAGCCCTTCCTTGCCAAGTCTCCCCATATTTCCCTCAGGCACATTTAGCATGTACCTATCCTAATATTAAGTGCCTAGCAGAAAGGGCACAATACAAAATTAATATGGGAATATAGTTCCTTCCAAAATGAGGTGACGGCAGGATAATTCCACAGCCTGTGTACTAAATCAGGTCCCCAAAACCCATACATCTGCCAGGCCACTTCATCAGTTATTCCTCTTTCACTTAAGTGTGCCAGAATCCAGTGTAATTTTCTTCTCAGTCAGCTTCATTCAGAGGTCTTAATCGGATACAGGTAAAAGTCTCAGATACATTTTCCCATTTTCTTATGAGAATCTTTTCAAGTGTGCAACTATAGTTTGTACCTCTATGAAGAAATGTACATGTTTTTGTAGCTGACCCTGAAACAGGAAAGGGAGTGGGGCTGTGATGACACAGAAACACAAACATGAATAGTGTGTTATTTACGCCTACCCTCCACATTTGATGACATCTAAAGCCATCTCAAATATGGAGAAACACAAAAGCCAAGCTACCAAGTCCCATTATTTTAATAGAGTCTGCTGTTATCCAAAGTTCCTGGTATCTGCAGTAAGTCGAGGAACCAAACCCTCATGGATATGGGAATCCAACTATAGTATGACCCTAACCACATATATTCAGATAAGAGAATGCCTAAGGAAATGGTGTGCTGCTGATCAGTAAGAATGATAAGATGCTAATAGATCACAACAAAAAGACAGAACTGTTCAACATCTATTTTGTGTCACACACCCTCTCCCCCCTCCAAAAAAAAAAAAAAAGAGAACTGTGTGGATCAATGCATCAGAAGAGACCTTGGAAAGGAATCCAGATTTCAAATCAAAATTGATAGGGAGTTGGTCAGGAATCACCTGGTTAATGTAAATGAATTCAGATCTACAGGACTAGACAAACTGCATCCCATAGTCCCATGGGATGCAGTCCCATAGTCCCATAGGGACTTGCTGACATTATTCTCCAAATCACTTGCCATTATTTCTGACAAATCTTAGAGAATAGGTGAAGTACCAGAGAACTGGAGAAGAGCAAACATTGTCCCTCTTTTCAAAAAGGGCCCAAAAAAGGAGGAGGAGGAGGAGGAAACTACAAACCACTCAGCCTAACCTCAATACCAGGAAAAAAATAGAATGTATTAAAAAGAACTCTCAATATCTAGATGGCAATACATTGATTAGTAGGAGCCAGCATGGTTTGTCAAGAACAAATTCTGTGAAACTAATCTTATATCTTTTTTTTTTAATTGGATCACTAGTTTAGTAGATGTTGGGAATGCTGTAGATATCATTTATTTGGATTTCAGCAAAATGTTTGATAAAATCCCTCGTGATATTTTGATTATCAAGTTGATTAAAAGTGCAATTGGTGGGAACATTGAAAGATAGATTCATAACTGATTGGAAAAACATGTTCAAAGAGTCACCATTAATGGCTGCACTTCAAACTGGAAGGAAGTCTTGAGTGTAGTGCTGCAGGGCTGTGTCCTGGGACTAACATGGTTCGATATTTTTATCTATGATTTAGATGGCAGGTTACAGGGAATTCTTATAAAGTTTGCAGATGATACAAAACTGGGAGGGACACTAATACATTGGAAGATAGAAATGGAATGCAAAAGCACTTTGATAACCTAGAAAATTGGACTTAGGACTTTTTCAGATGAAGAAAAATAACGCAAGCAGCCTCTCCAGCTTGCGAGGCTGCTGCGCTGCAAAGCGCCCCTTTTGTATGACGCTCGCCCCTGCTGGTACTGTTGCGGTACCGCAGGGAGAGCTGAGCGTCATATTTCGTTGATTTTTACTCACGATCAACTTTCGTGAGTAAAAAATCAACAAAATATGACGCTCAGCTCTCCCTGCAGTACCGCAACAGTACCGCTAGAGGGCAGCGTCATCCGAAACTGACACTTTGCAGCGCAGCAGCCTCGCAAACTGGAGAGGCTGCTTGCATTATTTTTCTTCATCCGAAAAAGTCCTTAAACTAATAGAAAGAAATTCAACTGAGACAAATGCAAAATTCTACATTTCTGTCACAAAAACCAAATGAACACATATAGGATGGGGGATACTTTGCTCACCAGTACTACATTATGAAAAGGACCTTAGGATTATTCTTGATCAAAAGTTGAACATGACTGTGCAATGAGATGCTGCAGCAAAGAAGGCAAATAATATCTTAGCCTGCATTAATAGAACCATAGCTTCCAAGACAAGGGAAATAACAGTCCCACTATATTTTGCACTAGTCAGGCCTCATCTGGAGCACTGTTTTCAGTTCTGAATGCCTCATTGTATGAAGGATATAGACAAGTTGGGGCAGGTCAGAGAATGAGAACAAGGATGATAAGAGAAACAGAGAATGTAACATATGAGGGAAGGTTGAAAGAGTAGCGCACACTCATCCTGGTGAAGACTGAGGGAGCAACATGATTGTACTCTTTAAATATCTAAAGAGCTGTTACAGGGAGGAGGATATAGACTTGTTCTTTGCTGCCCCAGAGGATAGGACAAGATCTAATGGTTTTAAATCATAGGAGGGTAGATTTCAATTGAACCTTAAAAGGAACTTCTTGATGATAAAATTGGTTTGACAATGGAACCAATTACTTAGAGAGCTGGTGGGGTCTCCTTCTCTGGGCAGTTTCAAAAAGAAGCTGGACATCTACCAGCTGGGGATTATCTAGCTGGATTTCCTGCATTGAGGGTGTATGCCTGTGTTGGACACCATGGCCTATAGGCCCCTTCTATGATTCTATATGACCCATACAGATTTACATCGAGATCAACAAGGCTTCCACCTGGGTAAGTGTAACCTGAAATGAGGGGGATAATGTTTTGTTACAAGAAGACCACGTATAAAATGAGACCTCTACTCTCAATCTATTATAATTCAATGTTCTAAAAGTCCTAAAGAAGAAGTACTAAGAAAATATGTGCAGAGCCAATAATCTAAGCGCACATCATCTGACTGACTACACACCCACCTCCCAAACATATTAAATGTACATACATACCATTTTATCCAGGAAATCAGTATTTATAAAAGGTATAAATTATTTTTATAATGTTAGAGGGCAGGTGAGAAAGGAAACACTTTACCTATTGAGCACACTAGTGAAGTTTAATTTTCTGAATGTCTATTGTTTCTTTGTTAACAGAAGTAAAAGGTTAAACACTGAGACTCAAAGATAATAATTGGATAGGTTCGACCTAGCCTTTAAGATAACCAGGTAATCTGGGTCTACCCTGTATTCTATCCCTGTTCTTAGACATGGATTAGTAACAGCTGAGTAGCAGGTTTTATTCCAAGGTGATGATCTTTTAAAAAGACATTCCATTCTCTTGACAAAGGCAGCATTTGTTACTATTTTTTTGCATAAGAGTCAAAGGCACTACCAATACAAAGTATCATTTCCTCCACAGGTTTAGGAGACTAGTTACACACAGTTATTTCAAATGTGTAATAAGGAAAAGAACAAGGAACTTTGTCTACCATCAATAAAGTAATCTTATGGTGATCTGAAGGGCATATACAACATTCTCTTACAGTAAAGTTTTTATTTTATTGATCCCACTAGAACAGAGCTATTGTGTTCTGGTTTACAAACTCATTGACAACTCTTTAAAATGTACTTATGCTCCTTGACCTATTGTAACAATGCACTGTCTCCTGAGAAAATGGCATTTAGTGTAATACCATTGGCTCATTCACTGTAAACTTAGTGATTACACTACAAATCTCCAAAGATTACTTATACTGACCTTAACAAAATGCCACAGACTAGAAGAAGACTATGCCTTCATTTTGCTTCTCATTTTAACATTGAGTTATTGGCAATATATCTTGTAAGGACTGGACTTATGTTCAACAATATTTTTTATCTGACTTCCTCTCTGAGGATAGCTTCTCACTTGATTTCTGTGAGATAATATCCAAATCAAGGCAATCCCAAGTAATTTTGCTGCTTGAGACAGAGGACAAGATATAAAATTGGACTGGTGTTAAAACTTACTTCAGTGTTGGAAATGGTATTGTGTTTCCCCTTAAACAGAGTGCAGCAGTCTAGCTTAAAGGGCCCCAGAAATGCCCCATAGCACACATCAACATATCCAATAATATGCCCGAGGCAACTGCTTCAACCTGCCTACCCTCATCCACAAAGCCATTCCCCCAAATCAATCATAAAAGGAGCACTCTTGTATAAGTCCTCCAGATTTCTTTGTCAAATACTTTAAAATGGAACAGGTTGAGGGTTCAATCCCTCTTTGGTTGTTCCTTCTGTACAGGCAGAGCTATGTATTCATGGGTCCGGGACAGCAGGAGATGGCCAGTTGTGAACTGCTTTGCCATCTTTCACTCTCTGGGTCAAGAAAAGGTCAAGGATTAGTGCTGAAGATATTATCAGGTAGAAAAGAGTTTGGTTAGTTCATTTAACCCTACAGTGGAGAGTTAGTAGACACCCATTGAAAGGGGGGAAATGTTATGCCAAAGGTTTTTGTGCTTAGCTTACAAGAAACTCTACATACACATAGAATAGGCCAAGAACTATACCAAACTGTTTTGTATGGGCAGGGCCGGTATAACCAGTCTGCCAAATCAGCATTGGCGGGGGCCCCCGGGGGTCAAGGAGGGCCCCCTGCTGAGTGCTGCCCTTATCTGATGAAGGAGACAGCCAGGAGACGGCAGCTGGCTCCTCCGCTCCATTGGAGCCCCTTCCCCCTCCCTCCTCAGGCAGGGCATGGCAGTAGCACTGAGCTAGTGCGGGAGATAGAGAAAGGGTTTGCTCTTGGGAAGTTGTAATTTGGAGACAGTCCCTGGCTGCATTGCTGTGAAGGAGGAAAGGGAGAGAAGCTGGTCGTGTGAGTGACTGTCCTCAGGGCCCCATGGGGGATCTTGGGGTGGGGGGCTGCCATACACAATGGGGTGGTTATTTTACTTTTTAACTTGTGGCTGGAGTCAAGAGACTTTTCCTCCCTCTCTCGTCGGTATCTTCCTGCTTGTTTGCTACAAGCTGCTGAAGAATCCACAGCTAGCCTTTTCGGGCTGTGTGTGCGTGCGCGTGTATGTTCATTCCTTCTGCCGAGATCTGGTTTCTCTTTCCCTCCCTTCCCTCCTTGGGCTGCTGCCAGCTTGAAAATTCCCCAGGTAGCCTTTTCTAGTCTTTCTCTCTCTCTCTCTCTCTGTGAGAAGAGAGACTGAAAATCCTAGCAGCCAAGCAAGCTGCAGAGATTTTTTCTGTGGCTAGTTTGATTACCTTACGTAACTACATAACTACCTTATGTATTCTTACTTGTAGCATAAACCTAATACCTAAAGCAAAATCAGCTGCACTAAATAGCATTGTAGCATGAAGTGTACATCTTCTAGACTGTTTTGCAAAGTTGAAAAATGAACACAGAACTCGCACACATCATATTCTTTAGATAAAAGCTGTAAATGTTTCAGATAATCAGAAACATTTTTCTCTCTGCACACATGAAGATGTAATTATTACAGTGGCAAAACACTCTCATGTTGTGGTTACTTAATTTTTGTCCTCTTCATCCTTCCCATCCTATAAATCACAGAGTTGGAAGAGACCTCACGAGCCACCCAGTCTAACCCCCTGCCAGGCAAGAATACACAAATCACTCCCAATGACAGATGGCCATCCAGCCTCTGTTTAAAAACCTCTAAAGAAGGAGACTCCACCACACTCCCAGGCAGTATACTGTATTCCACATCCAAACAGCTCTTACTGTCAGGAAGTTCTTCCTAATGATTAGTTGGAATCTCTTTTCCTGGAGTTTGAACCCATTGCTCCATGTCCTAGTCTCTGGAGCAGCAGAAAACAAGCTTGCTCCATCCTCAGTATGACATCCCTACAAATATTTAAACATGGCTATCATGTCCCTTCTCAGCCTTCTCTTCTCCAGTCTAAACATGCTTAGCTCCCTAAGCCACTCCTCATAAGGCATCATGGCTTCCAGTCCTCCCACCATTTTGGTTGCCTTCCTCTGGAAATGTTCCAGCTTCTCAATATCCTTTTTGAATTGTGGTGCCCAGAACTGGACACAGTCTTCCAGGTGAGGTCTGACCAAAGCAGAATACAGTGGCACTATTACTTCCCTTGATCTAATGATGAGTCAATTTGTTATTCAGTTTTCTTACCTACCCTGACACCCCCAGCCCCATATCTATAGTAACATCTATAGTAATAATTGGCAATATTTAATAATTTGGTCAACGTGTGGCCTTACATGCATTGTGGCCATTAATAAAAACCTGGGAAATTACTCATCTAGGAAACCCAAAGACAAGCAGCACAGGGGCCCTTTGTAGCTATGGGTGCTGTGGGTGCTTTGGGTTTCTAAATGGCACTAAAACCTCATTCTGCTTGTGTGTGTGTTTGCCTTTCAATAATTATTAAGGTGCAGAGGGGCCCATTTATTTATAAAGGGGCAGGTTTGCAGTTTGCAGAAGGAACAACGTCACACCCTCCTGCAACCTGGCTAAAAGAGGAGCATATCTTTCCTCTGAAGTACTTCTTACGTCTTGAAAATAATTTAGCACCAATTTATTTTTTTAAAAAATGCAGAGTCTGAGTGGGACGGGGTCTGGTATATAGCTTTCCCGCACACTGGGATAAACATAGGGGGCCCCCAAAACAAACCATTGCAGGGCCCCCCCAAATTCCTTAAACCGGCCCTGTGTATGGGGGGGGTGGAATAGACTTCCACATGTGGAATCCAGCTGGAGCTACATATATAATGCTGACTTTGGTGGATATACACTAAACATTAAGGAACAGAGCCCCTCTGAGCACATCACTAGTCTTGAAGCCTGTCACTAGTACCAGACAACCTCAAACGTCATTTTACCAAATAAATTGATAGCATTATTGTTACCCTAATTGCTCTGGGGTAGTGAGGACCCTCAAAATATAGACATTAACTTGGGGAATTAACGTAGAGTTGTCCCTTCACATTTGTGGGGTTTGGTTCCAGGACCCCCCGTGAATACCCAAATCTGTGAATACTCAAGTCCTAGTGCATGCAATGGCATAGCAAAATGGTGTCCCTTACAGAAGATGGCAAAATCAAGGTTTGCTTTTTGGATTATTATTTTTTAAGAATATTTTCAAGCTGTTAATACTTAAATCCATGAATGCCAAATATGTGAATGTGGAGGGACAACTGTACTTGACTTGGCAATGCAAGGGGGGGGTAATTGCAGGATCTTGTGACCAATGATACCAGTACTATGGAAGAGACATAAGCTAGATAGAATAACAATAATCTTTATTAGGAAAAGTAATAACCACATTCATGCACACATTCAGACATCAAGCATTCACACAAGACTAGAGAAATAAAGTGAGAGAGACTGAGATAGAGGAATAGCGAGGGGAGTTTCCAATGGGTGATATGACACCTTTTCCTGAAGAGAAGAGGTCATGGAGCAGAGAGGGGGTTTCCAATGTGAAACAGATGGACAGTATCCATGGGAAGGAAATCTTTGCACCTGGCTGCACAGTCTGGCATGGAGTAGGTAGGAAGGTGAACTGTGAGCACTTGAGAGGAGTTTTCCAGGGGGGTTATAGGAAATATTTTCCTTCTGGGGTTGGATTTTGAGTAGAAGACAATACTTTGAGCTGCTGCTCTGAGAGCAACAAAGAATTCCAGATATGTTTATAGTGTTTTGGTGGTTTAATATTTTGCAAATGAAAGAAAGGAAGCAATTTCCTTTGTTTAGGGTGAGGAAAACTAATGAGGGTAGTTTACAGATTTTGAGTTGCCAGCCAGGGCAGATGGGATTAACCATGTGTATGTGTCTAGTTGCTTTGTGAATTAGCATTTCTTTTAGAATTTAGATGGCTTCTTCTTAAGTGCATTCCTGACTATATAATGTTTGTCTTTGTGTTTTTTCCAGCTTGTTAATGGCAGCACTATGTGGAAGACCATATTTGACCCAATTGTTAAATATTGCCAATTTATTAATATAGCTATGGGGCTGGTAGTGTCAGGGTAGGCAACATTATAATTGTAATGATCTATTCCTCCCCCTCCCCCGGAGATGTATTTTTACAGCAGCATAATGTGTACAATGTGTGTGTTTGTGTGTGTTACATTTTTGGACTGCAACTCCCAGAGCTCATCATCCTGCATAGCAGCCATGTTGGCTGATGGAATCTGAGAGTTTTAGTCCAAAAAGAAACAACAACAACCTAAAAAGCTCTTGGGCAAACATTAGGGGAAAAAGTGCAGTCCAAAAATATTCATTTATGAGTTCTCCATTATAATTATGAATCCTCAAACTAGTTAAAATTGGTTGGGTTTCTAAAAACATAGCACATTTTATACTTGTTAGGACATTTTGGAAAAACCTTAATTTTTACTGGGGGACAATGTTGACACAAAGCTGCAGATGCTGATATGCTATGGAACACAGAGGGTAGAGTGAAAACTAGTTGGTAGTTGAAGATGATTAAACGTATGAGCAGCTTCAGTAATCCTTATTCATTTCTCATTCTCCATCAATAAAAGAAAACTACTTGGTTCTGAAGACATGGTTACACTTCCCTATGTTCAAATGGGTGCACCAAATGTGTAAGTTTGGGTGTTGTATTGATGTGCAATTTTGCTGTTACAATTAAAAAAAAAAATAACAGGATGTTTTCATGTCCATCAGTTTATTCTATTTTTGATTGGCAGAGGATCCTATTTTTCAGTAGACAGGGAGAGAGAGAGAGAGGGAAGTTATAAATGTTAATAAAAAGTACTATGAGCCTAGACATTTATGCTGAGTATAAATTATCAAGCAAGAAACCAGATGACTTCCCAGTTCTACCCCAAGGCTTTTGTATCCATATTTATGAGCAGTGGCTCCACATTTGCCTTTCCATGAATTATGGGAAGATACCCACTTATTTAAATTGGGTTATATTTGGTCTCTTAAGATCATGACAATTTAAAAGATATGATTTGATTTGGGAATGTTTTCCTAATCATGCTTTTAATCCAAGAGAGATACATTTCTTGTAGGCAACCAGATAAGCAATACCTTCCATTTCGACTCGGGCAGATGTTTTATGGAGCTTGTAAATAAGACCTGCCCTATATTTTCTCAACAAGACTGAGGCTATGAAATATGAAGATTAGGAATCAGAATCAAATGGCCTCCAGATGTTGCCAGACTGTATCTCCCAACATTCCTCACTGTTGATTATCTTGCCTAGGAATACTGGATATAGTAGTCCAACAGCATGTGGATGGCCAAATGAGTACCTGTAAGGTAGAAATCATGATCAGGGATGGAAAGATTATTTTTAAAAAATTTAATGGCCAAAAAACCCGGACAGGGAAAAATGGACTGATGAGAGTCTTCACAGTTCAGGACATATTCTGCACATGGGTGTTTTGAACAGAAAACAGCATTTTCTCTGAAGTAAACAGATTTTTGTTCATAAAATTATATTTCTGTGAAGAACAGTTATTTTATATGCATGGGGTGAACCTGTTCAATGCACCGAAAACACAGTTTTCTGCACAAAACTGTCATGTACAAATCTTGAACTGCAAATCATTTCCCAAAGCTGCACAGGATATTCTCACAGTGGGAAGAGAATTGCTAAAACTACTCATTGCTTCCTTTGAGAATGAAACTCATCAAGAATTACATACAATAACATACAATCCTAAAGAGGGTAACAGAACAGAGAAACCTTTTCTTTCCAATCCACATTTCTCTTAGGTGTTACATGCTTTGAGATGTAGGAATGTAAATGTTCATTTCTTTTATGTTCTCACACAGGAATAACAAATTTGAAACATTTTCTCTTTGTTGGTTTATAATATAAGAGTGTATATGCATTTTCATGATTTTTCACATTTCAGGATGCATTGGTGAAAAAAAGCATTTGTGAAAACCCCAAGCTAACTACTGGATTGAGCCACAAAAAGCCAAAACTAAGAGGAAGACTTGTGTATGAATGAAACCTTCTGATGTTAGGTATTTAACATCTCCCATACACACTCTGTGAACTAGGATTCTTAGGCTTATAGGTAGATAGGGTCTGGAGACACAGAAATATTAACTGGTGAGACTTTGGCTGCTGACACACTGCAGAAATAATGCAGTTTGACACCACTTTAGTTATCATGGCTCCATCCTATAAAATCCTGGGGTTTGTAGTTTGTTGTGGCACCAGATCTCTCTGACAGAGAAGGCTAAATCACTCACAAAACTACAAATCCCAAAATTCCATAGCATTCAGCCATGGCAGTTAAAGCAGTGTCAAACTGCATCATTTCTGCAGTGTGTCAGCAACATCTGTCAAGTTATTAGACAGAGTACAGTTTAGACAATTGATGCAGCTCTTTGACAGGAAGCTTTGACAGCAGAGTTTTGTACATTTTTTAAAAAATGGTTTTTAAAAACATTTATTTTAAATTTATTTACATTCAAAAGGGATCTCACTTACATACAATAACATTCCAGCCTATCAAAAGCAGGAAAATAAGGATGCAAAAGGAGGAAAAATAGCTACATTAGTCATAAGTTTCTATAAAAGCTGACCAAATGTCCAAATATAAATCCATTTGTAAATTTTGTTTATGCATAATTCTTTCAAAAGCTGCAAGCATTGTTAGATCTTCTATCCGTTGGATCACAGGTGGAGAAAAAAGAATTAATCTTTTAGCAGCCAAAAGGGTGAGAAAAATCCACTTCTGTTGGCCATGCTTTAAGGATTTACATTATCAGTTCATCACTACCAACGTCTACCCAAACCTAAACCCTTCATCAATAGAAATAAAACATATGTACTTCTCAGTACAATTCTCTAAGAAACAAAAGAGTTTGCTTTGAAGTGTTCTATACATCTACCATCTTCATTTCTCGTTGAATCAAGAAGATATCAGTTGGCCTCGAGCAGTTCACAGCTCACTTAGTAGGCAGTAGCTGGTTTAAACCTTCTGAACAGCAATTCAAGAAGAGTCAATCCACCTTGATTAGATCTAGCAGCAGTGCAATCCTGCTTGAAGCTCTTCTGTGCTATGTCAAGAAGCACAAGTCTATCTCCAAATAGCTTACAGCTACACCACCAGCAACCCTCCTTTCTATATCTAAGCAGGTTGAAAGCATTAGTAGCAAAGCTATGCCTGCGTCACATGCCATTTTTTATCAGCTCTGTTGAAAATGGGGCTTTTCCAGCTACTAATGAAATAGTGAGGTATTCTATCATCTCTTCCCAGCCTTTCTATAATTTCCAATAGATATTTCCAAAGAATTGTACTCCAAGAATCAATCAGCAAGCCATATACAGCAGTACAGTTATGCATTTGGTAACTGTATTACAATTAGGTAGAGAAAGGGTCTCCATTGCTAGTTGGTAGGAATTAATAGTGGTGGTGGTGTGATGATGATTATGAACAGTGTTAAAATTAGCATTATTTTTAGCTTCACTAATAGGAGATTTTCACACACCAAAAATATTGCCTCCAGAAACCGGGACAGAAATATTTCTGTCCCGGAAGCAGCGCCGCGGTTCGCACGCTCACCTCCCTCTTCCGTTTTTCCGTCGTCCTCGCTTTGGGTTTTTCCCTCCCTCTTCTGGAATATTTTACTAACGGGAGTTTGCCATTAATAAAATATTCCGGAAGAGAGAGGAAAAAACCCAAAGCGAGGACGACGGAAAAACGGAAGAGGGAGGTGAGCGTACGAACCGCGGCGCTGCTTCCGGGACAGAAATATTTCTGTCCCGGTTTCTGGAGGCAATATTTTCGGCGTGTGAAAATCTCCATAGACTCTCTTATTAAAAGTGGGCTACAAACGCCTCCTCCCATACAATCCTCCCCGCGCACTCCGGTCCTCTGGGAGGAATTTGCTTCAGCCACAAAAATCTAGGCTGTCTGCAACCTCCCAGAGGGCCTTTTCGGTAATCGCCCCCAAATTGTGGAATGACCTGCCGAATGAGATCTGTCAGATAACAAGCCTGAGTGGCTTTAAAAAAGCACTAAAGAGAGATCTCTTTCGGCCAGCCTTTCCTAATTAGATCCCAGCCTCAGAGGATCCTGGCCTCGTCTAGCCTGCTGGCCATTTATTATATTTTATTGTATTTATAGTTTAAATGTGACTTTAGATTAGTTGTTTTTAATTTATATTTGTTTAATGTTTTTTTATGGGGGAGGGTGGGAGTGGGGGTGTTTAGGGATTTTATTTGTATTGTATTTTAAATTTTGTAAGCCGCCCCAATTGTTTTAACAGAGGGGCAGGGTATAAATAAATTTTATTTATTTAGTTAGTTAGTTAGTTACTTTTCGTTATACAGTCAGCAAGTGAAATGTATACCCCACCTTTCTTCCAATTAGCTCAATACATGCCCCAATAGAAATATTATATTTATGTATTTATTTATTACATGAGTACTACTAATCTTCATTGATAACAAGGCTTTGTGCAATATAATAAAATAAATCATATACAACAATGAATATTTTTTTGGTGAACTATAAATCGATAGTAAAAGCAGCAGGAGGCAGGCTTCACAAGAGTATTAAAATATCTGAAATCCAAATTCCAAAAGCCCTTCTCTCTGTCCCTCTACCTTCTCAGGCTTGTTTGGTGGGAACAAGGGAGAGGGCCTTCTTGGTGGCTGCTCCCAGACTTTGGAACTCCCTCCCTAGAAAGGCCAGAATGGCTCTATCCTTGCTGTCCTTCTGGCAGCAGGTGAAAACATTTTTATTCCACCAGGTTTTTATGAACTGAAAAGGGCTGGGCTTGTAAGGCTGTCTGGTATGGTTTTCAAGATTGAGAATGCGTCTTTTATACGGTTTCTAATCATTTTAATATTTTTACTGTTTAATGTTTTAAGCTATATAGACTGTTTAATTGTTTTTAAATGTTATATTTTTAATGTACTGTAATTTTTACTTTTATACTGTTTTTAACGTGTATTGGTTTAAAGATGTTGTCAGCCACCTTGGGTCCTGCTCACGGGAGAAAGGTGGGATATGAATGAATGAATGAATGAATGATGATGATGTGTGTTTGCGCACCTGCATGTGTACACCTGTGGGCATGCTTGTGTGGGTTTGCATGCATATGTGGCTATTATAGGATATCATTTGTATTTTAAATATAGAAATCTTTAAGTCTCCTTCACTAATTTTCTTAGTGATGGATGTCAGAATTGTTGGCATCTGTCCCCATGAGCCAGAGAAAAAAGCCCTAACTTTTGATATATTTATAGAAAGTGGTGCTAGCACAAAAATGTGGAATGGGGACATTTATATTTCTGTCCTTCTAAATGGAGTTGTGGGGGGGAGTCAAACAGTGGCCACATAATAGTTAACCCAACCCACACTAGTTAAGCGCAAGGTACCCTGGGAATTACCAAAAAGGGAGCCCTTTTGATGTTTTTTTTTTTTAAAAAAACAAAGAGCGAATAAGAAGTATGTGGCAATGTGCATAGGCCTCAGGAGTAGAACTAACAATGTCAGGGAAGTGACGTTTGAAGGAAAATCAGGAAGAGTAGAGGAGGAGCCACTTATGTACATGGGCTGGTCAAGCAGAAAACATGAAGTCCTGTAACTGCTCTATAGAAACCTATACTTAATCAAATGTGCTGTTTATATTAAAATGAGAGTTGTGTCCATTTTATACAAACAGTATCTCATCAAACAAAGTATGTTCTAGAATGATTAAGATACTTCAACATCGTGCAAAAAGTTGCAGTTTAGTGTACAAATATAATGATACACACATATTAGCCATATGCACAGATGTCTGAAGATGATTATGCTTACAGTGAGCATCCAAAATGCCTCACTGTTGAGGCATGGAACTTCATAAAAAGAGATTAGAATGCCAGTTCATAGCAAACTAAACCACATGTGGAACAGAACATTGGCTAACTTTTTTTTTTAATTACTAATTCATGTTTTGATTTATGAGCCTTGGGTCTGATTTGAGAGAAAGGCAGGATATAAATTAAATAATAAATAAATGCATAAAATGTAAAAATATAGAGACATAGGAGATTATCGCATGAGGCTACTATTCCGGAATTACAGCAAGTTATTAGCAAATTTGGCCAGTACTTATTGGACCACATTGTCTCTATCCCATTGGTTTCAGGGTATCCATTGCCTGTAGCCCAGTATCATTCTTTTTTGGTGGGGGTGGGAATGAGACCCATGGCTTCTAAGGCAGTTGCTATAGGGGATGGGAGTATGAAAATCCATATCTTGCAGTGACCCAGACGTGATCCATTACACCACTACTAACAGAAGTCCCAAAAGTCTACACAAGCTGGCATGGAAAGCATGCTTGCTCAGGAGTGAAGACAACACTCCAGATAAGAAATGGTCAGAACTGAAACAGAAGCGTCTGAGGAGAAGATGTGTGGTAATTCTGGCTCAGCCACCCAGCTCATTTGCTAATCTGATATTCAATGACAGAAAGCTTTGACTGTCACTGAATATTAACCTGGCTGTTTTAATATTTCAACTTGTCAATCTGGAAGTGATTCATAAAATGTTCAGTAACCTGTTAGGTCTGAGGTCTTCCCATGTGTTCAGTCCCCACTTACATTCTAATAATTTTGCAGGAATATGTCTCTAAAGCAAATTGTCTCAAGTGCACTGAAGGCCCATTAAGCCAAGCCCAGCTTTTCCCTCTTGCCACAATGTTTCCTAACATTTGCTTCTCCCTGTGCCCTAGTCATTTCTATTGCAAACAAAAGCACTTCTTCATAGATAACAACCACCACTATGTAATTAGTAGCTCGCCACTTCACTGCACTTTATAATTTGCAAATGCTAGCTAAACTGTGTGCTCACATAAGTGGTGACGAACAGTATATAATTATTAGGGATATTTGCCCTCTCAAATCTTTTAGGTATTGTGATGCAGAGTGCATATAAATAAATGCAATACAAATTAGCTTGCAATGGCATGCTGCAAATTGAATCTATATTATATTTATGTGCATTAGTCGCAAAGAGAGCCATTAGAAAGAGGATCCTTCCTCTGTCATAGCACATCACACAGCACTTACGAATTTCAAGAATTTGAGTGACTTATTTCGAGGGCAAGTGATGAGCATTTCCATTAAATTAATGAGCTTTTTGTAATGGCACACACAATTATGTACAAAAGCTTTCCTTTGTCGTCTTCTATATTACCCCTTAGGAGTAAATATACAGAATAGAGGCATTATGTTATTTCAGTGTTCTTTACACAACAACAACTGTTATGTGGTCTCAAACTAGCACTAAAATGCCATAAATGAACATCCACAAAACCACAGCAGAACATAAAACAAAGGTTGTCAGGTACCTAGGTGACCAACCAGATCGGCTCCTGTTCTTCTAGCCTCGCAAACTAAAAATGGGCTCATCTGATTAATCAACTGACATATTATTTGATTAATATACTGATTAAATATTGGATCACAATACAGTGGTTGAAATCCTACATCACTTCAGTGTAGCATAAACACCTGCTGGTGGAATTATGGTAAGATTTCATTACCCCAGGACCCAATGCCAATGTAGCACAAAATGTGTGGATTAATGGTCAATGAGCTAGGCTGACAACTCATTGTGAAATAGCAGTGCACAATGCACAGAGGCAGTATGTAGATGCAATGTGCATTTGCTACCACAATGTACGACAGTCCCACATTCACAACTCCATTTTTACCACCATCCAATGGATACAACCATTTCACATTGTCTAAAAGAATAATTCCACAAGTGTCAGTAAGAGGATGCTAACCATTGTGTAAAATGTTCTGTTCATGGATCTCTGAAGTGCTTCTGATTTCCTTTGGTTTGCTGAATAAACAGCTGTATAAAAATACTTCTGGTTGACTTCTTAAAGATCTTTGGCATATTGGTTGCCTAACTACTTATAAATCATAA
Source organism: Gambelia wislizenii (assembly GCA_030847615.1). Classification (NCBI taxonomy): domain Eukaryota; kingdom Metazoa; phylum Chordata; class Lepidosauria; order Squamata; family Crotaphytidae; genus Gambelia; species Gambelia wislizenii. Next base: position 222,354,558 of record JAUMIR010000003.1, on the reverse strand, counting down.
TCCCTCCAGTTGTCATGCTCTAAAACTTTCTCTTTTGTAAGCCCACATGTACATAAAGGGGGAAGGGAGAATTCATGGCAACAGTACCTGTCAGTATTTTTTTAAAAAAAACAGCCCATCATTGTCTCCCAGTAGACTTGTGTTATATTACCCTATCTGATCATTATAACAGAATTTTTCATGATATCTATGGCTCTATTTTCATCTCCTTTAAAATCAATCAGATTCAGTATCATTAACGCAAAACTGATGTAACACTACCATCTTCAGCTCAAGATATCACCATATATTTAAGCATGCATTCTGAAAATTAGCAGGAATGGAATGAAAAATAAAGCTATTCATATCATAATGCCATTTATGTAAATCAATGGTGTGACCAAATTTACAAGACTTCTACAATCCTAGTAATTGGGACATGGTTTGAGTTCACATATTTACAAGCATAAGTTTGTTCCATTGTTTGTCCACAGTTTGTGATTTTTTTAAAAAACAAATGTGTGTGTTTTTTTAAACACACTGTAGCAAGTAATGTTCCCTATTTTCCCAATTTCATTTTTTGCATGGCTTTTAAAGTCAAAGAATGCAAAACTCAGAGAAGTATGATTTGCCAGTCGGTAAGGTGACACTTTTTCACCTGACCTGACAATAGGAAAGAGGAAGAGAATGGTGATCAAAAGGATAGGGAAGAAGGCATTTGAAGTCCCATGGTGATCCTGTATCCACTTTCTTTGGTTTGGCACCACAGTGGCCGTGTCTCTTTTGAGTGAGTGGAAATGCTGAGGCCAGCCTGGAGGGGAAAGGACATATAGTTGGGGACATCGAGCACTTAGAAGCAGTAACAGGACTTGATTATGAGAGAGTCAAGTTTATTATTAACTTTAAGAAGCACATCTACAGAAGACATTGTGGGACATGTTGTCTGGAAGCAGTACAGAGCTAGCCCTACCATTGGACAGGGAAACATCTTTGCTTCAGACAGCTGATTTTGGATTTTATGAACATTTCTGGTTGTCTAATTTGTTATTCTACTTCTACTGCTAGAGACAAGGAGAGATTATTTACTCCTGGTGTGTGTTTGTGGAGGGTGGACAGGTTTTGTTCCAAAGGGTGTGCATGTATGAGTGGAGAATTTTTATTAAAATCATCATTTCAACAATATTCTGAAAATGTACCTTTTCTCTTTTCACAGACCTCAAAGGGGGGAACTAGATTCAGGTGAAAGTTCAACATGTGCTATTCCTTTAAAATGCAGATTGAGAGACAGGTATTAAATAGATATATAGATGTGAGTGTGGTGGGTTTTAGGGGGCTAGAAAGATAGTCAAGAGGTATAGTGTAGAAATGGAAATAAACTTGTTGGGGTCACATTTCCCCACAAAAATATCACAGACTGACAATGGTATAAAGTGCATCTTGCTTCGAAATACCATATTGTTCTCCAACTTCCAATGTCTCTGTCTCTCAGGAGAGTATTACCCTGCACTTTTATAGCACTATTATTTCAGTTTAACTGCTCTTGCTGCCTCCTGTAGAATCCTGGGATTTGCAGTTTAGGGAGGGGCATTTATAACTCTCAGGCAGTGAGTGCTTAGGCCTCACTAAACTACAAACCCCAGACTTTCACAGGAGGAAGCCACAGCAGGTAAAGTGGAATAATAGCACTATAACAGTGTAGCATGATAAAGTCCTTAGTCTCAGGAGATTATCAGACGTGTCAAAAATGGTGTTATAACAACACCAAGAGATTGCAAAAGGGATTCCTTATAAGATGATGTTGTACCTCAGTGTTATGTAAGCATTCTGCTGCTATTAAAAGGGAGTTCTTTTTTATTGTTGGGGAGAAGTCAAAAATAGATCTTCCATAGCTTTTGTGTTCCAGATTTTTGTGTGTGCAAGATGGTGCCCTGTTCTGCTGGCATGATTCCAGCATCAATGGGTAGTCCCACCAGAACACTTTCAGGTGCAAATGGGAAAACTAGGTACTGTATGCTCTTTTTATGAACCTCCCCATCCTGCTTGCAAATTTCTACATGTGTATCTGTGCTTTTCTGAACATTTTCTTCTTTCATTTTGGTGTCTTGGGGCTTCTTAGCGCACTCATGTCTTCTCGCAAGACACGCCAAAATCTCATTCATGGAGAAACACGGAAGTAGGTTGCATAAGTTCTCATATTGCTGGATTCTTGGGGCAATTTTGTATCATTATCATAGCAGCGTGCAAAAATTTGTGTCACTGTTCTAGAACATGAATGCTGCACAATATAGTGCCACAATTAGGTTTTTAGGCACTCAGTCCTCTCTCTCTCTCTCTCTCTCTATATATATATATATATATATATATATGGAAACAGCTGCATATATCATTTTAGTTAATCAGAAAATGTTACAAAATGTGAACAAAAATGTGTACACTTTAAACAAAAATACACAAACAAATATGTGTTAATTTGCCTGTGGCCAGGAGAGAGGAATCTGATGACAGCATGGAATTGAGAATGGACTCTGAGAGATGCAATGAAAAACAGACTGACCAGTTTTTCACAGTCCTTGTATAACAAACAACACAGTTTGGCCTTGAGAAGTCAATAATCCAGTGGTGCTGCTTTGATACCATCAGCATTGGTGGGGTCATACCTGATAAAAAATGAAACTCATGGTTTGTTGTTGTGTGCCTTCAAGTTATATCAGTAGGTTTCCTTGTCAAGATTTGTTCAGAGAAGCGTTGCCATTGACTTTCTCTGAGTTGGAGAGAGTAAGACTTGCCTGGGGAGTGGGGTATTCTTGTTAATTCAAACCCTGGTTTCCTAAAGTCCTAGCCCAACGCTCAAACCACTACACTGCACTACACTGGCTCTCTTGAAACAGTTTAAATATAGAAGATGAGTGCCTTACTATGTATGCATGTCTATACTTTTAAGTTGCCTTTTGATCTATGACTACTCCATGAATTTCAGAGGGTTTTCTTAGGCAAGGAATACTCAGAGGTAATTTGACATTACCTTCCTCTGAAATATAGCCTCCAACACCTGTTATTTCTTGGCAGTCCTGCATCCAAGTACTAATCAGACTTGGGAGATTTTCACACTACACTGTTATAGTGTTACTATTCCACTTTATTTGCTATGGCTGCCTCCTGTGGAATCCTGGGATTTGCAGTTTAGGGAGGGGCATTGACAACTCTCAGCCAGAAAGATCTTAGGCCTCACTAAACTACAAACCCCAGAATTCCACAGGCGGAAGCCAGAGCAGTTAAAATGGAATAGTAACACTATAACAGTGTAGTGTGAAAATCTCCTTGATCCTACTTAGCCTCTAAGATTAGGTGGGATCTGGTGCTTTCAGGGTAATACATAGAAAATGTGGATGACTTTTCCTTCACTGGCATTGCTGGTTTAAATGTTTGTGCATGGCATATAGATGAATTCAGGATATTATCCCTCTCTCTCTGGCTTTTCTTTGCAAACGAAGATTCAGGAAGGACTCATCCTGCGCTTTCTGCAAGCGCGCTGATGACTAAAAAGTCCAATCTGAGATAAACAAGTCCGGTTGCAAAAAGCACAGCAGAAGGTCTCCTTGGGTGATGTTTTTGGGTTGTGATTCTTTCTGCGTTGTCATTTCTCTTCAAGACTTGTTCGTCGTGAGTTCTCAAATAAGGCTGCAGCACTGTGGATAGTGCGTCTCCATGCCTCCCGATGTGAGGCCAGGGCGTACTACTGTTGGTGATCAATTTGGCCGAGCCTGAGATGTTGTTTCAGGGAGTCTTTGTACCGCTTTTTTGGAGCACCCCTCTTACGCTGACCCATGGCGAGTTCATCATAGAGTAGTATTTTTGGGAAGCGATGGTCCTCCATCCTAGAAACGTGCCCTGCCCAGCGCAGCTGCATTCTCAATATCATGGCCTCAATGCTGGTGATCCCTGCTTGCTCAAGGACAGCAACATTCGTCACATAGTCAGTCCAGTGTATATTTAGGATTGTGCGTAGACAGCACTGATGAAAGCGCTCAAGGAGTCGTAGGTGGTGGCGATAGGTGACCCAATATTGACATCGCTGCTCTTAGTGAATTTCGCTTCCATGAGGAAAGCAGCCTTAAAGAACATGGCACTGGCTACACACTTTACTGGTCTGGGAAACCCAAAACCAAAAAACATCTTTCAGGAGTAGGCTTTATGATTAAAAACTCCATTGCCTCCAAACTTGAAACCTTGCCAACAGGACACTCTGATCGCATTATTTCCTTACGCCTCCCACATGTTGTTCTCTTTAGTATATATGCCCCAACTATGCAAGCCGACCCTGTAGAGAAAGACAAATTCTACACAGACCTACGCCAACTCATACAAAAAGTCCCTGTAGAAGATAAAATTATTATCCTTGCCAGAGTAGGAAAGAACTCCGAAGCCTGGAAAGGTGTCTTAGGCAAGCATGGTGTTGGAAATTGCAATGATAACGGACACCTCCTGCTAGAGTTCTGTGCAGAACAACAGCTGACTATTACAAACACAATCTTTCAGCAGAAAGATAGCTTGAAGACAACCTGGATGCATCCCCGATCCAAACATTGGCACCTCATTGACTATGTTCTAGTCTGCCAGAGAGACATTCGTGATGTCCGTCATACCCGAGTGATGCCCAGTGCAGAATGCCAAACAGATCATCGCCTCGTCAGATGTAAACTAAATCTTCATCTCAAGTTCAAACCTAAGAGGGGTGGCATCTTAAAGAAGAGACTCCAAGTCAACAATCTTCAACAATCTACCATGAGAGACAGCTTCCAGGCAAATCTACAAACGAAACTTGAAGACCATCCTACAGATCCTTCTCCTACAGTGCTTTGGAAACATATAAAAAAACAGTATCCTCCAGTCTGCAGAAGAATCCCTCGGGTTCTCCCACAAGAAAAATCAAGACTGGTTTGATGAAAACAACCAAGAGATCCAGGAGCTGTTGGCAAAGAAGAGAGCTGTTCACCAGGCATACCTCGCCCAGCCAACCTGCCATGTAAGAAAAGCAGCTTTCCGCCTCACATGTAGTAAACTACAACAAAAACTCTGAGACATGCAGAACAAGTGGTGGATCAATATAGCAGAAAAGATACAACTCTGTGCAGATCTGGGTGATCATAGAGGATTTTATGAAGCTCTTAAAGCAGTGTTTGGACCTACTTATCAGGTCCAAAGCTCCTTATACAGTACAGATGGTCAAACATTAATTACTTATAAAGCCTCCATCCTGAATCGTTGGGCTGAACATTAGCGCCAACTGAGTAGTCCAAGCCTCAGCTATCCAACATATGATACAAAAACCAATGAAAAATGAATTGGACATAGCTCCCACTTTGGAAGAGACCCTTAAGGCCATACAGCAGATGAAAAACGGCAAGGCAGCTGGGATTGATGGAATCCCACCTGAAGTTTGGAAACACGGAGGTCATGCACTCCATGAAAAATTCCATGAATTTCTTGTGAATTGCTGGGAAAAAGGGGAACTGCCATCAGACCTCCGAGATGCAGTCATCATCACCCTGTATAAGAAAAAAGGAGGAAAATCCGACTGCTCAAACTATCGAGGTATAACACTGCTCTGTATTGCTGGAAAAATCCTTGCAAGGATATTACTGAACAGATTAGTTCCTGCTATTGCAAAAGAACTTCTCCCTGAAAGCCAATGTGGCTTCAGAGCCAATAGGAGTATTACAGATATGGTATTTGCCCTTAGACAACTGCAAGAAAAATGTAGGGAGCAGAACAAGGGTCTCTATGTAACATTTGTCGACCTCACCAAAGCCTTCGACACTCTAAGTAGAAAAGGTCTGTGGCAGATCCTGGAAAGACTAGGATGTCCCCCCCCCAAATTCCTTAAAATGATTATCTTGCTACATGAGGGCCAGTGCGGTCAAGTCAGATATGTCGATGCTCTTTCAGAGCCCTTTCTAATAACTAATGGAGTGAAGCAAGGTTGTGTTCTTGCACCAACTTTATTTACAATCTTCTTTAGCACGATGCTCCAAAGGGACCTTGAAGAAGACAACGGCATCTATATACGCTACCGTACTGATGGTAGCTTGTTTAACTTAAGCCGTCTGAGGGCTCACACTAAGACTCTAAACTATCTAGTCTGTGAGCTGCTCTTCACCGATGATGCTGCCCTTGTTGCCCACACAGAAGCAGCTGTGCAGCGCCTAACGTCCTGCTTTGCAACAGCTGCAGAGCTGTTTGGGCTAGAAGTCAACCTGAAGAAAACAGAAGTTCTTTACCAGCCTGCACCACAGGACGAACACCACCATCCCCACATTGCCGTCAGCAAATCTGTGCTCAAGTCCATTCAGCAGTTCACCTACCTGGGAAGCATCATCTCCTCAGATGCCAAGATTGACAAAGAGATCGATCACAGATTAGCAAAGGCATATAGTGCATTTGGAAGACTTCACAAAAGAGTCTGGAGCAATAAACACCTGAGGCAAAGCACAAAAATCAGTGTGTATAGAGCCATCGTACTGTCTATCCTCCTTTATGGATATTATCCAGTGACTTGGCTAACCACTTTATGTAAGTATACTTGTGGGTTTGACTGGACTTTTAGGAATCAGTTTAAATGAGCCAGTGTCATTGGGAAAAGCAAATTTATTTTGGAAGGAAAGCTGCAAGCCCTGTGGAGGACTGGAGGCATAAGTTTTGAAGTTTTCCAGAATCAGTGGAATACTGAATGTTGGGCAGAACAGGACAGCAGAATGTAGTGACTGGGCACCTGCCATTTCCCCTGTGCAAAAGACCTGGCTGAAAGTGGATGTCAGGGGGGGGGGACACCACACACTCAGCACAGATCAATATTCATTCAAGCCAGTGAATAAAAAACTATTTCTTTCATCTATCCCAAACAGAATTCATGGTCCCAAATGTCATCTCTACCCTCCTCCCAGCCCTCCCAAATACACTACTTCATTTAATTTATTTTATATGCTGTGGCAACAGGGGTGGGAACACTAGTCACAGCACTTGCAAAAATGGGCCCTCCTCCCCACACACACACTGTCACCATGATTCATCAAATACAGTCAGCCCTCTGTATACAGGATTTGGCATCCTTGGATTCCACCATCCATGGCTTGAAAAGTATTTTTAAACAAATTCTAAGAACCAAACCTTGTTTTTGCCATTTTATATAAGGGACTCCGTTTTACTATGCTGTTGTATAGAATGAGACTTGCACATCCATTGATTTTGGTATCCATGGGGGGGCCTGGAACCAAACCCCAGCAGATACGAAGTGCCCACTGTAGCAGCATGAAAAGCTTTGTAGTGAACCTTGGAGAGGCAATTTTCCTGAGGGTTACTACAATAATACATGGACAATTGATCTCCAGAGTCTGTATTAATTTACCATTAGAAATTAAAAGGAAATGAATGCCTAAGTTGAAAGTCTGTCTGAATGAATTTCTTTTAATGTCTTACCCAACATCTATACATATAATTCTCTTGGCTATGTTGCCTTTCCCAGTGTGCTGACTGGCTGCTCAAGAAACACACCCAGCCCAGACCAACTAATCACCACCAACATGCAAATTCTCTCTCCACCTCACAATCCACATCACTGCCTCAAAAGGGTCCCTCTCTCCTCTGACTCCCGTAGCCACTCATCAGTCACAGGCAGTCAACTGGTGGTGGCCATGAGATGCTGCTACTGCCACTGCAATTGGACCCAAGCAGTCAAATGGCGGTGGCCACGACAGGTTAACAGAGTCAGTCACCCTCAGTAATTCCGGGAAAAGTGTGGAAGGCTGAGAAGGGGGAGGAGGAATTTAAATCCACCCCGGCTCCCCTCAGATTGCCAGAGCCATTACTGAGGGGAGCCACATTTGCCACTGGGAATGCGGGTGGCAAACCATGCAGGCTAGTGCCTGCGACAGGAGTTTAGGGGCGGGGCCAGAGGTCTTATAAAGCCCTACTGCCCCTAGCCTCCTTCTCTTCAGCTTGAACGTCGTGGTAATAGCCTATCTTATAGGGTTGACATGAGTTCTACCAGGCATTTTGGGGGGAGTTTTTTAATGGTATATAGTATGCCGGGTCCAGCTAGTGTATTGCTAATTTTTCAGAACAATCTTACAATAATTCTGAGGAAGGTGCAATATTTTATCTATATAGAACAAAATGTCCACCTTTTATAATGCCAGAACTTGAGGCTGAGTCAAACTTGATAACAGAAGGAACTTCTTCATAAAGCCTACATCTAAATTGCTATTTGCAGCTGCAATTTGGACTGAGGGGTTTAATTCTGAGCTAGATAATTTTTATGCCAGATTTTTAAGGGCCCTCCTTCAGATGCCAAGATGTGTTGCTAACTCTATTTTAATGCTTGAAATGGGGGAAAGCCCTCCCTCTATGAGTGCGTGTCAGACAGCCATGAAACTTTAGCTTAGAGTCATACTCTTCAAGCATGGTAAGGGTCTGCTTAGCTGTCTTGCAACAGACACTTATGAAAGCGGATGGTCCAAGTATATTGTCCAAAAAGCAACCACAATTGGGCTTTCACCATCCTTCCTTCTAAACCTGGGTTATGACACAGCCTTGAAAACGGTAAACAAAGACTTCAGGACATTACCTTTTGCCATTTGTGGGCTAAATCCTTTTCTCATGCTCACCTACTGCATTGCATATACCATATTCAGGTTCATTTGCTCTGGCTGATTACATAAAGAACTTGACTGTACCAATCTGTTGCATATTATTTATGAAGCCCAGATGTAATGTTTTTCCTTTAGCAATGTTGTATGGTAGATATGCGGGGCTGCCATTTGCATCAAGGCTCTGTCCATGTGGGTCACAGGAAGTGGAAACCATGTCTCATATCCTACTATCCCATGTCCTTCATTCTAAGAGTCGTAAACAGCTGATTTCTCCCTTGCTATGCCATCTACCTGGCCATTTGGAGAGGTTCTATGTCAAATTCTTACTAGAGGATTTTGATAAACCACCACTGTCTCCCCAACTATTTCTCTTTAAAATCCTGAGTGACTGGCTTCTTCTTGGCACTTGTCACCTCCCCATCAATACTCTACTGATAACACTATGGTAGTGGTTTTCAAATACTAACTCAGAGGCCAATATAGATTTTAATAAAATAGTAGAATGGTATATTTCTTTTAAACATGCAGGCATGACTTCTTGTTCTTAAAACTTAATAACACACACACACACACACACACACACACAGATCTTAAATTATGGTAACCCGGGGGAGGTGTTTTAATGATGGGCATGGAGACGAGCGCAGGGGTTGGCCAGGGCATAGCTACACCCTGGCTAGGAGGAGACAGGGGTGGGGCTGAGGCTGGGCCTAGTTTACCCTTTGCCGCCCCTGGCCTCCTCCTCTTTTCCACTGGATTGAAGAAGGGAGAACATCTGGAACCAGTGTCCTTGCTACCTTTTTTAAGCAAGGTGATCAAGAGGGCAGTTGCTTCCCAACTCCAAGCCATCTTGGATGAAACCGATTATCTTGATCCATTTCAAACCGGCTTCAGGACAGGATATGGAGTAGAGACTGCCATGGTCGCTCTAACCGATGACCTCCGCCTGAGCATCGACAGGGGTAATGTGACCCTGCTGGTGCTCTTGGACCTCTCAGCAGCCTTTGACACTATAGATCATTCCATCCTCTTGGACCACCTGAGAGAGTTAGGAATCGGAGGCACTGCTCTGCAATGGTTCCATTCCTTTCTCTCGGGCAGATCCCAGAGGGTGAGGCTCGGGGACAGCTGCTCTTCCAGAATTGAGCTTAATTGTGGCGTCCCTCAGGGTGCCATTCTGTCCCCGATGCTATTTAACATTTATATGAAGCCGCTGGGAGAGATCATCCGGAGGCATGGAGCTCGGTGTCATCAGTACGCTGATGACACTCAGATATATTTCTCCATGACCAGATCGTCGGCTCAGACTTCAGATGGTGTCTTTCCTCTCAATGACTGTCTTAGAGCGGTAATGGATTGGATGAGGAAAAACAGATTGAGACTAAATCCAGACAAAACGGAGGTACTGACAGTCACAGGCCCGAAACCAGGTCTGGGAATACAACTTCCAGTCCTGGATGGATTCACACTCTCCTTTAAGGACTGTGTTCGCAGTTTGGGGGTACTCCTGGATTCATCGCTTCACATGACTAGTCAGGTGAATGCGACGGCCAGAAGTGCCTGTTATCAGCTTCGGCTGATACGCCAACTGCGCCCTTACCTGGATACAAGGGATCTGGAAACTGTGGTACATGCTTTGGTAACCTCACGTTTGGATTACTGTAATGCACTCTACATGGGGCTACCCTTGTGCCTAACCCGGAAACTTCAACTGGTACAAAATATGGCAGCCAGGTTAATTACGGGTACATCTAGGAGACAGCATATAACACCTGTGCTTAAATCTCTCCACTGGCTGCCGATTAGTTTCCGGGCACAGTACAAGGTGTTGGTTTTAACCTTTAAAGCCCTACATGGCTTGGGTCCATCTTATCTCCGGGACCGCCTCATCCCATATGATCCCCCACACACACTTCGGTCCTCTGGGAGGAACCTGCTGCAGCCTATGAAAACTAGGCTGTCGCAGACCTCCCAGAGGGCCTTCTCTTCTACGGCTCCCAGACTTTGGAATGGCCTCCCGGATGAGATCCGTCTTATCGCTACTCTTGATAGCTTCAAGAAAGCGCTAAAGATGGATCTCTTCCGACAGGCCTTCCCGGAATAACTTCCCGGTTCAAGTGGACTGATTGCTACCCACCCCCTCGCCATCGTTGCTTTTATTTATTTATTTATTTATTTATTGTATTTTATCTTTGTTTTAACTCTCCATTAGTTTAATTTAGTTTTAAGGGGTGGGAGGGTAGGATGGGGAAGGACTGTTTTAACTTGATGTTGTTTTAATCTTGCTGTAAGCCGCCCCGGTTGCCGAGCAGAGGGGCGGGTTAAAAATGAAAATTTATTATTATTATTATTATTATTATTATTATAACTTGAGGGAGAGCTAAGTCCACTGGGCTGTGCTTTTGGGGTTGGATGATTGAGCAACAGCCCAGCAGTTGTGTGATTTTTTTATTGCTTGCAGTTGTGTGATTTCTGATTGAGTTGATGTCTGATTGATTTCTGATTGGGTGTGACTGATAGGCTTTATTGCTTTGGTCTTTCCTTCGTTTCCTTTGTTCTCTCTCTGCCATGTGGCTTCCCCCCCCCCCGCTTTGTTTCGGATTGAGTTGGTTGTTTGGCGATAGATTGATTGCTTTTAGTTGGTTGATTTAATTGATTTAATTGATTTGGATTTGCTTGGATTAATTGATGTAATTAACTGGGTAAATTAACTGTGTAAATTCATTGTTCCACCGGGGGGATCAGCTTTGTCGCATGGCTGCCTTCAAGGCCATCCCCCCCCGCTGCTTTTTCGTGGAGTTTTTGTGCGTTTTTGTGCTTTTTGTGCTTTTTCTGTACACCAAACTGCCTGCCTCCTCTTGCTTGGCCTCTAGCCCTCCCCTCCTGGTGCTCCTACCCACCCACCCCAGCCAGGCCGCTGGCTGCGTGGTGCCTCTGGGCCGCGGCGCCTCTTAACGCCCCCTCAGGTGCCACTTTTGCGTGGCCTCTCGCCTCTCCCCCCCGGCCAGGCCTCTCGCCATTAGGCGCCAGGCCCAGGCGCCGCTTTTGCATGGCCTCTCGGCCCCCCCCCATTGCTCCAGAGAAGCCTCCAGCCCTCTCTCCCAGTGCTCAGGAAAAGGCGTGTGGCGCCTCCTGTCTGCGGCACCTCCTACCCCCCCCCCTTGGCCAGGCCTCTCACCGCCCCCCTGGCCAGGCCTCTTGCTGCGTGGCGCCTCCTGGCCGCGGCGCCTCCCCGCTCAGGCCTCTCGCTAGGCCTTCAGACATTGGGCACCAGGCTATGCCCGCGTGGCCCAAAGCTGTTGGACATCACCCGCAAGAAGGTGAACAAGGCTGTGCACTGGACAATGGATGGTGGCCTTTGCCATTTCATCCCGTACCCGGGCATTTCGTACAAATGCCCGGAACTTTATAGGGTTGACGGGGTCTACTTATCTGACTTGGGGATCCAGCTGTTTCTTGAGGGTATGTGAAAAGGGGTGCAGGCTGTCTTAGCCTCCTGTGTGGGGGATAGGGGCTAAGTGGACACTTGCCCCTATCTGTGGCAGGGAGTGGGGAGATAATGATTTGGTGATCACCTATGGCAACCTCAATTTGAGTGGAAGGATAGCCCTCACTGAACTGTATCGGCATCTTAATGGATGGGGTGCAGCAAGGTAGGCTATCCTTAGAGCCAGCATCGGGTTGCGATCCTTCACAGAAGCTACACGGCTTAAGGATTTGCTGCTCGCTGCAGGGCCCTCCAGCAGATGGCACCCAAAGGGAACCCTGGACACCGGGATCCCCATTGGGGCTCAGGTGAGTCGCCCAGGGATGCTGGGAGTTAAGTCACTTGTGAACAACTGTTCAGCTGCCCCCGCAAGGGATCTCCCCCTTTACAGGTTGCATCTCCCAAGAAACATACAATAAATAGGTAAGATATCAATAAAGTGGCCGGTATTTCAACCCAATCTTCTGTGTCTGGTCTCGTTATTTCATGCGTCAATCATTAACAGTTCTGAGTTACAGGTTTGGATCCAATGTAGCTATTTCATATACAATACTTCATCTCTTCTGACTGTTACAAACTAACAGCACAGACCCTCTCTCTACTAAAGTTCTGTAAATGGTAAGAGTTATCCTTTCTTCCACTCTGAACTCTCTTGGTTCCTATCTCTTCTAAGAACTGTCCCTATCCTCTCTACAAATGGTCACTAACTCCTCCTAACTCTCACAGCCTGGGCTATTTATCTGCTCCCAGATGCTCTATCATTGACTAGCTCCAGCTGTCTTTGGATTGGTCAGCTGCCTTCTGGCCTTCTCAGCTCACAGCTGTCCTTTAGTTCCTCACAAGGATAAATATCCTAATATTACCTTGTCAGTTGCTAAGTTCTTATGTGGTCATTAAGACCAGTGAGAGGGAAGTTAGTAGGTGAATAAGTTGGATGAGCTCCAAAAAAGTCTATGAATACGTATCCTAATTTTATTGGTTTGTATTATGGTTTTATCTATTAATGTACATCATGTCTGTTATTTGATAGGTCTATGGACTGTATGAATAAATTGATTGATATAGCCTACATGGAAACTATGTAATTTGGTACAACAATATGTTATGATGGTCATCAACCTTGGTAGCTTTAAAAGAGAATTAAACAAATTCATGAAGGATAAGGCTACTAATGGTTTCTTTTCCTTCTGGATGTTTATTCCATATAGTATCATAATCAGTGTCTCTTTGAATACCATTTTCTGGACAAACAAGCCAAGGGGTGCTATTATGCTCATGTCCTTCTTGTTGACTTCCTATCAGCATCTGGTTGCCCACTAAAAGAACAGAATGCTGGACTAAATGGGCCTTTGGTGTGATCCAGCATGACATTGAGGATGGAGCAAGCTTGTTTTCTGCTACTCCAGAGACTAGAATATGGAGCAACGGATGCAAGCTCCAGGAACAGAGATTCCACCTCAACATTAGGAGGAACTTTCTGACAGTAAGAGCTGTTTGACAGTGGAACACACTTCCTCGGAGTGTGGTGGAGTCTCCTTCCTTGGAGGTCTTCAAACAGAGGCTGGATGGCCATCTGTCAGGGATGCTTTGATCGTGATTTCCTGCGTTGCAGGGGGTTGGACTGGATAGCCCTTGTGGTTTCTTCCAACTCTACAATTCTATGATTCCATGACTCTTCTAATTCTAACTTTCTTACATATTTTCAGTAATACTAAGGAGATTTTCAGACCGGAACAACAACAGAAAAGCATTCCTGTCTCGCAATCTCCTCTCCTGCCCTTCTCCCATCCTTGTAATGACCCAAAATGAAAAGCTTTCACACCTACCTTAATTGTGGCATATTGCTTTGGCAGGGCAGCTCAGGAGTGAATGGAGCTCGAATGGAGCTCTTTTCACTTCCTGGATTGAAATCCCAGCTACTCTCGTGAGAAGACAAGAGTGTGGGAAATTCAAAAATAAAAATAAACACCAAAAAGTAACACCAAGCACAAAAACACACTGAAAACATTGCAAGTAACCCAGGGAGGGAACAAAAAACTGAGTCGCTTACCAAGATGTCCCGATCTCGCCTGGAAATGTTCTGGCACAGACCTCTCATTGATGCTGGCACTGCACCAGCATAACGGGGCACCTTTTCAGTTGTAGGACATTTTGTTACAGAAACAGAATGGGGGATCTATTGATTGTTGGTGTAACAACAGCTGAACAGGAGCATAATGAGAAGGGAATGACATCGTCTGAAAAAGAAGCCCTCAAGTGATCTTCTGGCATTGTGATATCACCATATTTAGAGCATCTGATAATCTCCTAAAGCTCAACATTTTTTCAGTTAATTATATGAAATTATACCTAAGGATATTACTTTCCTCTCTCTCTCTCTCTCTCTCTCTCTCTCTCTCTCTCTCTCTCTGACTAGTTATTTAGTAAAGCAATAATACAGATCCCTGGAGACCTACAGGACACACAGAGAGTTGCATGCCAAGAAGGGCTGTTCCATTCACTCAAGATGAGTGAAAGGAAAGGTTCCATGCACACTGCACATTGTGTGTTGTGTGGCAGTTTCATCGCTAGCTCACCTGTAATAGCAAGGAATAAACTCAATATAGCTTCCTGAAAGCAACATGGCTAAATACATCATGAGCAAACTCTTTGCTCTACATCGAAATTACTTTAGCTGAAACTGTCCCCTTACTGTGAGTGAATAACAATACCATCTTCTGAATATGCTCTGCATATCTCTATGCATGTGTTGAGCTGGGTCACACATATTTGATAATATGATGAGCCATAATCTCATGAACCACACCACCTTCAGATTTAAGAGTCTATTAGCTACATATGCTTGAACAGAAATAAGTATGGCTTGCCTTCTTTTGCTCTTTCTGGTTAAAATAGGGCTGAAGTAAAAATCCAAAAGAAAAACAATCATCTCAATAATGCCTGTTAATCGCTCTGATCTACAGGGAATTATTCTTCCTTTCCAAAATATTATATCAAGCTCACAATTAATTCACTTCACCACAGTGTACATGAAATGGGAGATTAAATACTAGAACAATTTCATCTTACTTCTTCCAAATGACTAACCAAGGATGGTGAAAGACCCAGACACAAAATTGTAGAATAAATAAATATAGCACAGTCCTGGTTCAGGTGCTGCAAGAGTCTCCTTGTAAAAGTTACTTTTCCAAACTTTTTTTTTAAAAAAACCTTTTTTAGCTACAGCTCCCATTATCCCAAGACATGACCCCCACTGGCTGGGGGATTCTGGGAGTTGTAGTCAAATAAAGCAGTTTGCCAATCTCTAGTAGAGGGCTGGGCACAGAGATTAAATGGCTGAAAACAGGTAATCAATTGACTAAGGGGTAATGTTGTCCTTCAAAAAGATGGTTGCTACAATAAATTGCAGCAGTATGAGTGATGGTGGCTCAGCCTTCCATCCTTCTATAAGTTGGTAAAATGAGTACCTAGCTTGTTGGGGGCAATTAGCTAACACACATTGTAAACCACTTAGGGAGTGCTTTGGCACTGATAAGTCATATAGAAATATAAATGCTATTGCCATTGCTATTGCTATTGCTATTGCTATTGGTAGCTGACTTTATAGTTCCTGAAACTCCTTCCACCCCACCCCACACTTCTTATGTTGCTGTGGACCCTGCTTGTACCGCTGCAGTGTTTTGTCACTCTTAAAACTTTATCAGACAAGGCAAAAATTGCATCATTACAACGCAATAATAACATAAGAGACTGAAATTATCAAATGATGTCATCCTCCTCCCGTGGCCAGCATGTGTGCCAGCCATGAATAAGGAATCACTTTTTATTCACATGCTAAGACGTGAATAGCTCCTTAATATTGTTATTTTCATGGTATTACCTTGCAATTCCAAGGCCCAAATCCAAATTGTGAATTATGTAATCACAAGAATACAGTGTGAAAGGGTGGTCCTCTTTCTCCATTCCTGTTGCAATTGAGAAAACCTCCAAGTAACAACATTATGAACTGTTCTGTATTGCTGGCAAGTTTTTATGTATGTTTCAGGGCTTATCTGTATATTTAATTTGTTGTTTTAAGTGTTTTCAATGTTTTTACATGAACTTGCATCTTCATGAGAGAACTGCTGAGATCTCGTGCCCCGGCTAACATGGAAGTAAGTCGAGATTTCTCTTAAAGAAGCATGAGCAGGCCAGTGAAATGTGCTAATATATTGTTAATAAATGAAAGGTAATGGGAAGACAAGTGTTACTGTCATGGGACTTTTAATCCTCTTTTTAAAACGCAAGTGGTAGTTTTTTTAATAATTTCAGTTATAATGCCACAATGTTTGCACCTTCCTTACTCACATTATTACAGCATTTTAATATGCTAGTCTGATAAAGTCCTTATTGATTCTTTGTTAGGGAAAGTATTTTATGCACTGTATTATGTGTTATACTGTTCTTTCAAAGAGATGAATAAATTATTGCCTCTTTTCCATAGAGTTATTCTCTTGTGTTTCTTTTTTAAGGAACCACAGGGCCAGCTCAGCCATTAAAAAGAGTGAAGTGGCAGACTTCATCCAGCAAAAGATTTTCTGTGACATGAAAGGGCAGGAGATCATCAGTTAATTTTGCATTATTGCCTTTTTACTGCTAGGGATGGGGAGAGGTTCTTGTGAGGTCTTTTCTTACTCAAAATAACTTAGATGGCCTTTGATTTGGGTGAAAAGGTACACTACTTGCTGCTCTGCCTCAGGCAATAAAGTATCTTCAGCTATCCCTGGCTTTTAAGTTTGTGAAGACCTCTGTTCCAGTGTTATTAAGACTAGAGGAAATAAAAACTATTTATAGTGTGATGTTATACACCTTAAAGTCAAGATCACACACACACATAGTGTCCTCTTCATACTACACAACACAGAGAGAGCCAGAGTTTCAGAAATATGAGAACAGTTTGGTACAAAAGACCTTTCAAACACTGTAGCAAACCACCAAGCACCATGGGTTTAAACTCTTTTATTATTATGGGCATATTGCTGTCCTTCTGTCCAGTTCTACTTGCAAAAACAAAATTCTGGAAATGTTTTATAGAAACGCTATACAACTATGCAGGTGAGGTATACAGGGCCAGTTTAAGGAATTTGGGGGGCCCTGCAATGGTTTGTTTTGGGGTCCTCCTATGTTTATCCCAGTGTCCGAGAAAGCTATATAACAGACCCCCTTCCCATCAGCCACTCTGCATTTTTTTAAAAAAATAAATTGCTGCTAAATTATTTTCAAGAGGTAAGAAGTACTTCAGAGGAGGACAAAAATTAAGTAACCACAACATGAGAGTGTTTTGCCACTGTAATAATTACATCTCCATGTGTTTCTGATTATCTGAACATATATTAAATGAGAAATATAATCAAAATGCACTAACTGAGTCTGATGCAATGAAAAGATGCTGACATGGTAAGAGAAACTGAAACATTTACAGCCTTTACCTAAAGACTGTGAGTTCTGTGTTCATTTTTCAACTTTGCAAAACAGTTTAGAACATGTCCACTTCATGCTACAATGCTATATAGTGCAGCTGATTTTGCTTTAGGTTTATGTGCAAGTAACAATACATAAGGTAGCTCATGAAGCAAACTAGCCACTGGCTAATTAAGCAGAGGAACATACCACTTATGGAGGAATTATATCACCACTACTTCTCAATGAATTTAGTGTCCTGAATAAATACCCACAACTCATTTTTATTTTTGGAGTACATGGGGTTGCCATAAGTCAAAAGGCAACTTGAAAGCACATGTGCACACACACACAAATCCCAGTGACTTTTATCTCCCATCTCTCATTCTCTGTGTCTCAGAGAAACTGGTGCTCTCTCTCTCCCTCTCTCTTTTCCTCCTCCCAGCTCATGAAGGGACCGTCTCCAAACTACAGCATCAGTATTAGCCAGGCACCTTCTCAGTGCTCCCCCAACTTAGTCAGTACCAAGCCTCTCTCTGCAAGCAACACTGCAGGGAGAGAAGTCCAGCAGCCACTCAGTCTCTGACTCCAGCAACAAGTTAAATAACCACCCCATCATGCATGGCAGCCCCCCCAAAGATACCCCCATCCTCACAGCAATGTAGGGGCCATCTCCAAATTCCAACTTAGTCAGTAGGAAGAGCAACTCCCTCTCCGTCTCCAACAGCAGTCTCCAGCTCAGTGCTACTGCCAGGCCCCGCCTGAGGAGGGAGTAGAGGGGGGCTTGCAAAGCAGCGTCTCCTCCTGGCTGTCTCCTTGGTCAGACAAGGAGATATGAGACAGCAGGAGGTTAGGGCCCCCCCTTTGGCCCATTGACCTTGGGGGCCCCACGCCAATGCGGATTTGGCAGACTGGTTAAACCGGCCCTGGAGGTATATAATAAAACACTAGGATGACAATCCATCCTCATTTAACTATAAATGAACCTTGCTGAACTCAATGGTATTTAGTTCTCTGCCAACATATGTAGCATTGTGCTATAGACAAGGGGAAATAATATCCTAAATAGAAATTATAAAAAAGGTCTCTGTTTTAAAAACTTTTTTTAAGAATCTAATTTGCTTTCATTAAATAATTTAAAATTACTCAAGTAAAATAGACTTACAGAAAACATGCCCAGAGCTAGTATAAAATGAAAATATAGACTTGTTTGCAGTCCAATAAGTTTAGATTGGTAGAATGCATCACCATTCTGAAAGCCCATTGCTCTAGAATGGAAGTGATTGTATGGAGATACCGTATATTCTGGCGTATAAGACGACCCGGTGTATAAGACAACCCCCCCAATTTTTAAGGTAAAATGCAGAGTTTGTGATATATTCGCCCTATAAGACGATCCCCCTCTTCCAACGCATAGCCCCCGCATGCCCCTCCTGCGCTCCCTTCCAGGAGGGAGCGCAGGAGGGGGATACACAGGCTGTGCGGCCAAACGGGGCACGTTCGCCCCTTCTCCTCACCTTCCTGGAAGGTGGGGAGAAGGGGCTAATCGCGGGTTTGGCCGCATAGCCTCCGCATGCCCCTCCTGCGCTCCCTTCCAGGAGGGAGCGCAGGAGGGGGATCCGCAGGCTGTGCGGCCAAACGGGGCATGTTCGCCCCTTCTCCTCACCTTCCTGGAAGGTGGGGAGAAGGGGCGAATCGTGGGTTTGGCTGCATAGCCTCCGCATGCCCCTCCTGCGCTCCCTTCCAGGAGGGAGTGCAGGAGGGGGATCCGCAGGCTGTGCGGCCAAATGGGGCACGTTCACCCCTTCTCCTCACCTTACTGGAAGGTGGGGAGAAGGGGCGAATTGCAGGTTTGGCCGCATAGCCTCCGCATGCTCCTCCTGCGCTCCCTTCCAGGAGGGAGCGCAGGAGGGGGATCCACAGGCTGTGCGGTCAAACGGGGCACGTTCGCCCCTTCTCCCCACCTTCCTGGAAGGTGGGGAGAAGGGGCGAATCGCGGGTTTGGCTGCATAGCCTCCGCATGCCCCTCCTGCGCTCCCTTCCAGGAGGGAGCGCAGGAGGGGGATCCACAGGCTGTGTGGCCAAAGGGGGCACATTCGCCCCTTCTCCCCACCTTCCTGGAAGGTGGGGAGAGGGGGCGAATTGCGGGTTTGCCTCGGCCGCTGCAGAAGCGCTCGAGCAGCGGCTGCAGCAAACCGCAATGTTCGCCCCCCTCCCCTGTCTTCCGTTGCTCCCCAAAGGGGGAGAAGGCAGAGGCGGGGGGCGAATGATCTTCAAAACACTTTGCTTCACCTCCCTGCCCCATCTCCTGCCTCTTCGCTCCGTTTGCGAAGAGGCAGGAGATAGGCAGGTGGGCGAAGCAAAGTGTATCCGGCGTATAGGACGACTGTCAATTTTGAAGGGCACTTTTGAGTGCTCAAAAGTCGTCTTATACGCCGGAATATATGGTATGTCAAGCAAGTAAATTGCAGTCTTTTCTTTTACTTTGAGTTTTATCTGTATCTTGCCTCAGTCACCATTCTGTTTAAGGCAAGCTAATTTAAAGGCATGACTTGCTAAAAGCACTTCAGAGAAAGGACCAAGTTGTAAAAGGAAGAATGTAACTGTTCATTATTTTCAAAAATAAGTAGAAGGAGTGTTGTCAGTATGTGCCAGTGAAGATACAGTACAAAACTAAGTCCATCCTGCCCTGGCAGTTTGAAGAAAGAAACAATATTTTGTACAGAATTGTCAAGCATTGTTGCACATGTGAGAAACCAGCACCCTCTAGAAGTTTCTGTTGGATTGAGACTCCTAGATTCTCTCAGTATTTTCCATCCTTTTGTGCTTGTAAATTACTGTAATATAATCAGTCTTTTTTGCCTGAAATTATGATTTCAACACCACAGGATATTTTAAAACCACTCTATGAAGAGAATGCATAAAAGAGTTAAATTATATTACACATGTGTCGTAGGAGTAGAGGGACCAGTTACTAGCAGATATTCAGTTGTTAGAAACCAAACATGAAACCATTAGTTGACAGAAAAGTCTACTAGAATTATACAGAAAATGTAGAGAACTGGAGTTATTTGAAACAGGGAAAATACAATGGGATCCTCAGTGCACTAACCAGAAATTTTATGGATTTAACAAGAAAAATTCAAAACTGCTATCTAACTTATAAGAAAAAAGAAGAGGAGAAATCAGATTATAGCAATTCAAAGAAATAACGAGGGAAAGGTTTTTAATTCACTAAAATTCTACTGAAACTAATACATTGTTGATTGTTTTTAGACAGGGTTCCTATGGAAAAATTGTTCAATCCCCTATCCCACAAAACTCACTGAAATTAACTGATAACTTCAGAGTTATATAAAATATTTTTTTAAAAACTCAGATCATCTAAAGTTCCATGTCTAGACTCATTTAGTGCCAATTTTTATACAGTATTTGAACACCTGCATTCACCCCTTCTAATTTCATTACTTGACTCAATTTTATTTGGACAAAGTATACCATCATCTTGATAAATGTCACAAATTGTACTTGTACATAAAGCTCAATTTGATATTACTATACTACTGTCCAAACTAGACAATTCCTCCATGGAAACTCAGGGAAATCTTGGGCTTCATTAGAAATCACCAAAAGATAATATAACATCTTTAAAGGACCCCCTTTCCTTCCTTTTTCAAGAATTATATTGAAAATCTCTTCTTATAAATTACTTTGAGGATTTGGCAAAGATGGTCCCTTCCCCACTCCACTTCTATATCACAACCCTCTTGAGTTTGCAGGAAAAGAGATGTATCATAAAGACTGGAAAAAAAACTGTTTATTTGCATTAGGAGATCTATATACAGATGTATGCCCCAAACTACGGTGCAAATCCAAGGGTGAACAGAGGAGAATGTGGAGACCTCTTTACAAGTTTTCCAGGTAGCTCACTTCTTTTTCTATCTACAAGTGAAAAAAGCTGCACTAAGGAAATTTACCTCATCCTATAAGAATTTATAACTACTAGTACAGACTCAGTTAAAGACCTGAGATCTAAAACATTTAATATATTAATCAAAACATGTTTAATAGTATTGGAAATGCTAAATTAATATGAGGAAACAATCTTAACCATTCTATTGAAGACAACAAATGGATCAATTTTGGTCATAAGACCCATTTTGTTCAGTCTCATCATCAACTGGCCCTCTAGTCCAATAAGATTAAACCAAATTACTCACCCACTCCCCTATGCTGGAAATTTACAACAGTAGAAAGGTCATATTTCCATTATGTGGCGGCTAAGACCCATTACTTATCAGTTTTGGCTATCCAGTAGCTGCTCTCCTTCTTCTCCCTGGCAGGAAACTGGGCTGGAAACTGGCAGGAAACTTGCTGTCCAGAAGCTGCTCTCCTTCTCTCTGGCAGGAAACTGGCCTGGGCTGATTCTTTTTCCTGAACTGAGGAGGAATGTACACTGATGCAAATTTTCCAAACACTCTTAAAGTACTTTAGGTTTGGTGCTCTTCCATACAGTAAGTAGTATGGTGTTTGGTTTATCGCACTGCACCATGACCTATTTACAATATGACAAGCAGTTCTTGTTGCTTCTCCTCACAAATTAGCTGGCACTCCAGAATCCTCTAACATACAATCCCTTATTTGGTTTATCATCCCAATCCTACATTCAGCCAAACCATCCTCAGCTGGACATCCGGGATTTGTAGTTTTATGTTGGATCCCTTTCTGCACAAACTACTGCTGCAAATTACTACTTAAGAATTCCCCACCTCTGTCAGTCACAAAAGTGCCAACTTTGTAGGGAAACTCCCTTTCAACAAAATTGACCCATTTTTTGATCATATCAGCAGCCCCACTTTTGGTTTTGAGCATTGCCACATATGTAAATCTGGTATGCCTATCTACTATCAATAGGGTAAACCTACTACCCCCTATATTCTTTACTTGATGCGGCCATGATAAATCTGCATGTACAACCTGAAAAGGCCTCTGGGTTATGCATTTGCTCACCTTGGCTACAGGGTAAGCCTTGGCCTTTACCTTTTTGCAATTAGCACAGTCCAGGTAACTTTTACAGTTCTCTACCTTGAACTCTGGGCAAACCTTCTCTAGGTTTCTCAAACCTTTGAAGCTTATATGGCCCATAACTCTATGAAGGTAATGAGCACACCCATCATGCAGTGGCTTATTTGTTACATTCCCACACTGCACCTGTGCTACCATTTGATAAATGTATTTTTCTTTATGGCTTTACCACATACTACTACCTCCTTGGACACAATCCCCTCATCTCCTTTGAAAAGGATTTCATATCCATCACTGGTTAGGGATGCCACACTTACAAGGCTATTTTGTAGTTTTGGTGCACACAGTACATTAGGAAATACCTTGTATATACCAGGGATTAATATAGACCCTTGGATCTCTACACTGCCAGATATACCATCTGCAAATACCACAGTGTCCACTGGTGCTGGCTTTGGGCTCTGTAGTTTTTCCCTATCAGAGGTCATATGGTGAGAACCCCCCACTGTCCAAAATCCAGACAGACTGGACCTTCTTCTCATTTACAACTCCCTCTACAGTAGTAGCAAACCCCCTCCCATCTTGGGGCTTGTCTTTTCTTTTTCTTTGTGAGTTCTGTCCTTTCTTTGCTGCACAGACCTTAGGACAGTTCTTTATCAAATGTCCAGTCTCTCCACAGGAAAAACATCTCCGTGTTCTGCAAACAGCAGCACTCCGTTCCTTAGATAAGGACATGGATTGGTTGGTAGGTTGTCTCCTCCAGCTGGTCACTTCCTTGAAGCTCTCCTCTGAGTCTCTCCTCTGTGCCTCTTCCAATATTCTGGATGCCACAAGGTCGACATTTAAATCAGCTTCAGCTACTCCTTGGAGATTGTATATTAGAAACTTCCCATTCACTGTTTAGACTACTCAGGAGTATAAAAGCTTTTTGGGTTTCTTCTATTCGGATGCCACGCCCACTGCACTCTGTGAAATTATCCTGCATCCTTTTAAAATGCACAAGCACGGATTCGCCTTCCTGCTCTTTACAACAATACAGCTTTCTGCTGCACAGAATTTTTGATAAGGGTCCAGCTGGTTGGTTGACATTCTCAAGAGCTTTCCAGACTTCTAACGCTGACCTCTTATCTTTTATATTATTCAGCTGATTCAGTTCTAAAGCCAAAACAATTGTTGCTCTAGCTTTTTCATCACCTATTAATTCATCTTCATTAGCAGGGTCAGGTTGTTTCTTTACATAGTCCCATAAGTCCTTCTTTATTAGCAAAGCCTCTATGTAAATTTTCCAGAAAGCATAGTTCTTCTCAGACAGCTTTTCAAACCTGACTGCTGTTTCCATGTTTGCACTGAGTCTGTGACTTAAACAGATGCAAACAAACATACTGATAACAGTCCAGGCAGGCTGCCAAAAACAATTAGCTTCCAAAGCAAACAGATAAGAGCAGAGTCCGTGAGTAGACACACTTAACTCACTCCTTTTCAGGACTTTTCTCTTCAGCCTTCCAGAAATATAAAAAAGCTCACCAATTGCAGAACCATATCTCCCACAGCTTCTCAAGCATTGTCCACGTGGACACTGGGCCCATAACCCTTGCTGGGGCGTAGAAAGACGCACTGTGTCCACCATGACCACCTGCAGAGTTGTTTCACGTCGACAGGACACCAAGGAGAAGGTTTCTGGAGAAACTTCTGCAAAAGACTTCAGGCTGAGAAGGAAAAATTCCTTCACCCCAGCATACTGCCTTAAGCTCTGGCTTGCCAAATAAAGAAAGCAACAAGGCCAGCCTTCACTCAACTTGAGGGCTTTAATCTTTGTTTGCAGTATACTTACCCTATATATACAGAGTATAGGACAATCTCTCTTAAACCAACAAACTTCTTCGCCAACCACCATCCACAACAAACCCACACTGGAGACAATTCCCATCTCCTCTTTATAGGCAGTTAAACAATGCCTGTTACATCTGGCATCTCAGGTGTGCATACTCCCAAATGCTAACTCACACACACACCTGCCACTGGAGCTTAACTACTTTCATTACTAAGCTTACAGCTCCCTCTTGTGGTCACATCTATGTCATTTCCTGACAAAAAATTCTTTTAGGTGAACTGCTTGGGAAGAAATTGATATATTAGGCAAAACTACATATGAAATACTTGTATTAGGAGAAACGCAAATGAAATTTTGTACAAATTATCACACCCCACCGCACAACTAGCTCTGAGCAAACCTTATAGCTATCAGAAGTGCTCCTGCATGGATTACATGTCCTTGGATGCATCCATCAGTTTTCATGTTCTAATCATTTTTTTGATTCCTTCAAGTGATTCAACAACCTGAAATCTCCACACATTTTCAGTACAGAAACAAAGCAGGAGGGATACAAATTCACCAGTTTCCTGACTGGGGTTGAATTTGAAGTTCCCGACCTCTCAAGTTACTTAGGGCCTTACCGCACTCCAAAGATAAGTGGCAGGGGAGCAGGAATGTTCCATCCTTCGTGCTGCCTTACCACATGACATCGTCATTCTTTCATTCTAGTCCATGGGGGATTGAGGTAAAACCACATCTTTTTGCTAACTGAAAAAACCCTTTAGCAAAAAGACATGGCTTCACTTTGGTCCCCTACATGCTGGAAGAATGATGACACCATGTGGTAAGACAGCATGGAAGAGGGAACGTTCCTGCTGCCTTGCCGCTTTCCTTCTGAATGCGGAGTGCAGTAAATCCTCTTAACTGGGAAGAAAAACAGCACATCAAAAATTCCCATAAATTCTAGGAATGTTTGTTTTGTTCCCAGCATGACATAAACAACTGCCATGTACTGGCTTCTTCAGACTCAGTTACTAGCAGTTTCAGAGTTAACAGAAAACTTTATTATCAGAGTAATCCAAAGAGCTAACCCTACAAGTTCATTGCTCAGAATGAAACCTAACTAACAATCAGTAAACTAAGAGCATTCTACAATCTACAAAATCTGGCAGGCTATATAGTCATCAGCTATCCATCATCCCCATTCTCAGTTCCCACCATACCCAGACTCAGCCCACTTTGCCCAGAGCTAAGTCCAGGTGCCAGCCTTATCAGACGGTTACAAACATAGAGTACATATTCCCTTTCTACCGTTAGACAACATACTTGTTAACAAACCCAAAAGAATATAAATACCATTAGCCACAGAGTGATACAACAGAACTGAATTTGGCAGAAGAAGGTCACATCCGGGATCAATCCTGACAACACCATAGTTTTAGAATCTGCACAAGACTTTGGACATTATCAGACAGGAACAAAAAAAGTGTTCCTGTCTCTCAATCTCCTCTCCCACCCCTCTCCCATCCTTGTAATGAAAAAAAAAATTCAGACCTACCTTAATCACATGTTGTTCCCTAGGCAGGGCAGCCCAGGAGTGAATGGAGCTCTAACAGAGCTCCTTTTACTTTCTGGTTTCATATCCTGGCCATTCTTATGAGAAGACGAGAGTGTGGGAAATTCAAACATAAAAAGTAAAATAAAAGACAAAAAGTTACATCAAACACCTAAACATACTTAAAACATAACAAGTAACCTGGGGAGGGTACAAAAAGTGTTTCACTTATGTTGATGTCCTGATCTCACCTGGAAGTGTTCTGGCACGGACCTCCCATTGATGCTGGCATCGCACCAGTATAACTGGGCACCTTTTCAGATGCAGGATATTCCATTACAGAAACAGAATGGGGGATCTGTTGATGTCTTAGCCTGAAAATAAAAAGCAATGCCAGCAGAACGGCAGAAGCATGGGTGCATGATGAGATTGGAATGATGTTGTCTGAAAAGGAAGCCCTTTAGCCATGTCAAGGTGTCACGGTAATGCCATATTTAGCATGTCTGATAATCCCCTTTGAGAGAATGTGCAGCTTTGTAGTCAAAATCAACACTCACTAAGTACAGAACACTGCACAGCTTCCCAATGGGGGGGGGGATGCTCACCTCTTGCATTTTTTTTTATACCATACCTGTATAATTGAGGAAAGTGCAGAAAATGTCAAACTAAATTGCTCACTTTAGCTCTATATGAACAATGCAGTGAAGCATTCAACATCATGGCTGCAGCATGTCCCAGTCTGGAAGTTGTACAACCAAAATTTTAAACTGCATGAAAAGAAACCAGGGTGAACTGAAACTGGAGCCACATATGGTTTTATTGTGCAACATTGCTGGATTTTGCTGAACATTTTTGTTGTTCAACATTGCTGCTTTTAATGTAGAAGACAGCAGTGCTGCACAACAAAAATATTGCACAACAAAAATGTTGCACAATATTCAGCAGTGTTGCACAGAAATAGCCATGTAGTTTCTTGTGAAACATTGCAGGTTTTACACATTTTTTGTTTTGAAAAATTATAGTTGTGCAATATTGCTGTTTAGTATATTAAAACACAATGTTGCACAAAGCACACATGTAGCTTTCTGAAAGCAGTTCTTTCCAGATGAAAAGATGAACAATTTTCGTGGAACTCTGAGCAGTTCTCCGGAGGAGCTGGGTAGCTTCTTGAAAATTGTGTGGTTTTGTTATGAGGTTGCACAACGATTGTGGAAAAGTTGTGCAATTTCCCACCATTACGGGGGGTGGGGATTCTTGAATGTCTCAAAAGGGACAAAAACTTTTTCATTGTTCTCAACATCTGTCAGGACTTAGAGGAATTGAGATTTACTAATCCTAGAAAGAAGTAGGACTTGTATCAAAACATCATAATGTATCCCACCTCCCCAAAAATGTTCCTCTTTTTGGCCCCAGGTATCCAGGAATGGGAACCTTGTAGTGTTCTTCAGCCCTCTCTGTAGGAAGGGTTAGCTTCAGGGATGGAAAAGAAACCTTCCCCTAGCACTAGAACCTTTTCTCCTTAGCCCCAAACACATTATGTAGCTCCACAGGTGGGGCAAGCAAACAGGAAATAGTTGTAGAGATTGGGAAGGAATATCTCCAAGCCTTATCTCTCATCACAGACATGTTCCAAAGCTCTCCAAGGTTTGCACAATCAGTTCCAAATTATCTTCTTTTTTTATTTTGTAACACAATTTTGCCCAGCACAGTGATGCTTATAAGCCACTGTTCTTTGGGAAGTCCTCTATCACTTAAATGATTTAATTTAATCACACCAATGGTTTTCTGTTCCTTGGAAATTTTTCAAAATATCTAGAAGAGCAGAAAAGCCACAAATTTTTCAATCCCACAAGTGATATGTGTGTCTGTCAACCAGCCTTTGCAGGTTAAGAACTCCATCTTGCCTTTGTGAAATGGAGAAGTCTTTGGCCTGGTACATTGTGAAAACTGAGTTTTGCCTTTGCCAACAAATTCAGGGAAAAGGAGACCAGACACATGAAGAGACCAGACACAAAATATGGGATCCAATCATTGGACTTTATTTAACCCTGTCTATTTATTAACCCTCTAAAGATCTTCAGTGGAGGGAGGCAACCTAGTGTGGGAGCAGCTGGGGCAGTAGGTCTGTCCCAGACGTTACTCCCCAGCTTCCCCAGGGCAAACACCTGAGTCCCAGAGAGGAACCCCAAGAGTTGGGGTTGCTCCCCAGCCGGCCCACATCTGGAAGGCCAACCCAAAAGTCCCTCACCCAAGTCATGAGAGTTAGGTGAGGGTCTCTACTTCAGGCCTGGCCCAAGGAGAGTCTCACTCACCCCTCTAAGTCACATGACCTAAAGTGGCAATTCCCAAGACTCCCCTTTACCAATGTTGGGGCTATGGGTAGACAGTGAAATCTACACCTCCCATTTCATCCGGCCACAGATAAGGGGCAAGCGTCCACTTAGTCCCTATACCCCACTAGCTTGTCCAAGACGTCCCTCAACCCCCACTGAAGATCCCCCCAAAATAGGTTACCTATGTCAGATAGATGCACACCATCTGTTTGGTAGAGCTCTGTTCTCTCAAACACAATTTGTGGGTGAGCAAGGTAAAAAAAAACAAGCCCCTTGTGAGGGCGTTGCATATTTTCCTACTCACACTATGTCTTGCCTTATCAGGCAGGGCTCCCCATCCCTAGGCTGTAATTGTCTTGGCAAAATGGCAGACCACAGGATAGTAACCGCAGGCCACTGTGACCTGATTACTTCCATACCATACATTGCCTGCAGAATGAAAGCATTCCCTTTCAAAAGGCCCAGGTCGTTCCCACCAAGGTGAAGGACAAGAATGTTGGGTGGGGGTACCTGGTGCTCATCAGACAACAAAGGCATGAACCCATGCCCCCACAGGCCCCTCTTGGCAAGCCAGTCCACCATGACTCTGTCCCCCAGACCCAGGCGATGCCCGTAGTGACACAAGCAGGCCTGTCGCACAGCCCAGTAAACCAGACTGTGGCTGCAGATCAGCACCCGAATCCTACCAGCAGTGACCAGAAACCTGTAAAACATAAGGGGAATGTAAATGTGGTCAATACTGTACAGAGCTGAACTATTTGCATCCCCAGGGCAGCAGCCGTGGATTCTGCGTCGAGGGGCGGCAGGGTCTTAGATAGCCTCTGGGCCCATCCCTCCCTTTCCCATCATGGCATGTGAAGTATAACATCACTGTACCTACCCTCCCATCCCCTTAGCCCGGCAAAGACGGCTCCCTCCCCAGCAAGGTTGTGCTGGCTGGGAAGTGAGCCAGGTAGTCTTCATAATCTCTCCTGTTTCACTCTAAATTTTGTGATCCCATTCTGAAAATGAATATGACTAGTTTATATATATTATTTTATCCAGTATTGTATGGATTTATGGGTTTTTATTTTTAAAAAATAATTTACATGGTCAACTGTAATTGTATGGATTTATCCAGTATTGTATGGATTGACAGGGTTTTTAAAAATATATATATATTATTTTACATGGTTAACTGTAATTGTTCCTGTTATATTTGTTAAATTGTTATACTTGTTTCTGGTATGTTGTGAACAGTTTTGGCCACAATCTTTTGGTAACATGGCATACAAATAACTTCATGACCAGAGTTTTTGATGAGTAAAATAACCTTCCTTAAATGTGCCCCTAGATTATTTTCCAGTAAGTAAGGGTTCCTCTGTAGACATGCAGAAAGCAAAAAGTTTTTTTTAAAAAAAATCACTTTTTTAAATAACATAATAGCCATACAGTTATCTGTCTAATAAAATGTCTTAATTTCAGAGTATTGAGGGGGGAAATCTAGAAGACAAATGCATCAATGAAGTCTTTTCTAAAGATATTGTTCTTGTGTGCCTTCAAGTCATTTCTGATTTATGGAGACCCCAAGATGAACCTATTGTGGGGTTTGCTTGGCAAGATTTATTCAGAGTATGTCTGCTTTCTTTGAGGCTGAGAGAGTGTGACTTGTCCAAGCATTGGCCAGTGGATTTCCATGGCTGAAAGTGGATTCAAACCCTGGTCTCCAGAGTCATAGTCCCATGCTCAAACCACTACACCACACTGGATCTCTTTCTAAAGGCATATTGTCATTTTAAAAGAGAGCACACAATTTCTTGTACTGTATATTTCTTTCTAAATACATATCTTTGAAATGACTCCAGATAGATAGATAGATAGGCATGTACAATGGCAACTTTGTTGACTATCTTGGATCTGTGGGGTAGTGAGGGATCTTGCTAGCTATGTAATCCAATATCATGCATCTGAAGGCATATGAAGGCATTTTATCCTGCTCATCTTAACTATCCTTGATAAGACCCTTCTGTCTAAAGCAAATTCACAAGCAAATAAGTCCATTTTGTAGCCTACAATGAAACTGAATGATTGTCTGGCACAATGAGAAAGCAAGAAAGTGAACATTCATGCTCCTTGCCCTACTCCATTATTATCTAGAAGTGGTGCTTTCCATTTATATAGCTATTCAGAAGCTATATGGCTAGATTGTTAGGAGGGCAAAGACATGTGTAACCAAACAAAGAACTAAAAAAGAAGAAAGAGAATTTGAGACGCTATGTTCTATCAATTGAGTATGTGGCTATGTGCTCTTCTTTGTTTCACTGCTTAGAAACAAATTGAGGGGGAAAGAAATAAAAATGCATGCAGAATCTCCTGCTACAGAAGGCCTTAATAAGAGCATAAGATAATAATAATAATAATAAATTAATATTTATTAATAAATATTTATTATTTAATTTATTATTAAAATTAATAAATATTTATTATTATTAAATATTAAATAATTAATAATAGCACAAGATTTACATGTCCTAAGACTAGGCATACATAATTCAAAAAAATAACGATGTAACTTTTGGTTACTACAGCAAGCCATTGCCTAAGATCTTGCATTGTCAGATGTAACTATGATGATAGAGCTCCAACACTGTAGTTACTTCTGCCAATGCCATGCCCCAAAGCCCCCAAAACTGATGTTTTAAGCCAGGCCCCAACTGAAGGGTTTCTGAGGCACTGCATTGCAGGGCACTTAAGATGTAGGTTTTGGGGATCCCATCCAGTCATTAAATACTGTAAACACAAATCCCCAAAAGTTACAAGATCATGCATCCAGCTTGTAAATATTGAACAGCATGCTAGTCAGCATTTTTAAAATTATAAATTTGTAAAGACGTTACAATCCTACTATAGTACTACCTTTCTATGGTGATGGGTTTCTATGTTCCTGTGAGGCAAGAGGCTATGCTGATGGCAGGAGTGTTGCTGGTAGGATCTCCCATGTCAGACAGGCTTTGGCTGAGGAGCCAGACAGGCTAAATGTGCCAGACAGCTGCTGGCAGCAGCAGTAGTGGTGACACTGGCAGAAGATCTATCAAAGACAACGGTAGTGGCACCATAGGTAATGCTTGTGGATACTGCAGAGGAGGCAAATAAACCTTTTAAAAATACTTTTACCATGAAAACCCTATGGTAAGCCAATCCAAAATGAAACAAGAGACAGGGCCAGAAGATGACACTCTCAGATCAGAAGGCACTCAATGAGCTACTGGGGTACAGCAGAGGACAACTACAAGTAACACACTGGCTAACGACACAACTGGACTCAAGCCATAAGCACGTTCAGATGTTGATGTGCTCAGAGGTGAAAGGAAATTCAAAAGTGGCACAGCACATATTATAGGGACATGGAATTTCAGAAGCATGAATCAAGGGGGGTTAGACATAGTAAATAAAGAAATGAAATGTATAAAGATAGCAATACTTAAGAGTGATACAGCTAAAATGGAAAAGAATGAGACATTTTGATTCAGATAATTATACAGTGTTTTGTTCAGGGAATGAAAATCTAAGAAGAAATGAGTTGGCATTAATAGTGAGAAAAGATGTAACAAAAGCAGTCCAAGGATATAATGCAAAATATGACTGAATC
Source organism: Gambelia wislizenii (assembly GCA_030847615.1). NCBI lineage: Eukaryota > Metazoa > Chordata > Lepidosauria > Squamata > Crotaphytidae > Gambelia > Gambelia wislizenii. Next base: position 222,322,654 of record JAUMIR010000003.1, on the reverse strand, counting down.
ATATCAATAAGACTTCATTGAAAACACATCAATATAACCATAATCCAAGTTTAAGCTCCAACTACAGAGGCAGAATAAGAGGAAGAAATTGAAAGATTCTATAGTGGAGTCCAGGAGGAAATTAATCATACACCAAAACAGGAGTTCTTGTTAATCATAGGTGATTGAAATGCAAAATTAGGAAACAGCAGAATAAAAAATTGTAGGAAACTTTGGCCTAAGATCAAGAAATGAAGCAGGAGAGTGACCAATTGAATTTTAGATATATAATTGAATACTAAAGTTAGGATTGTCCATGTCATCACATTTTCAGCTTCTATGTATGGTTGTGAAAGCTGGACAGTGAAGAAAGCTGATCAGAAGAAAATCAACTAATTTTAAATGTGGTGCTGGAGAAGAGTTCTATGGATATTGTGGACTGCTAAAAAGACAAATAAATGAGTCCTAGAGCAAATCAAGCCTGATTGGTCTCTAGAAGCCAAGATGACAAAACTGAGACTGTTGTACTTTAGCCATATCATGAAAAGACATGACTGATTAGAAAAACAATAATGCTTGGAAAGGTAGAAGGCAGTAGGAAAAAAAGAAGACTGCATTACAGGTGGATGGACTAAATCAAGGAAGTCATGACCCTGAGTGTGCAAGACTTGAGCAGAGCTGTTTATGATAGGGTGACTTGGAGGTCTCTCATTCATAAGGTCATTGTAAGTCGAAGTCAACTTGATGACAGTTAACAACAAAGCTTTTACATACTGATTGCATCTTATCATAATGACTTGATAGTCCCAATTAGAATAGATCTACTGTACTTAGGACTGATTAATGCAGTTTAGAACATTGTAAATAATACAACATACAATATAACGCATGATATAAAACCAATATATGATACGTACATTATCCATAAGATGAAAATACATAGCAGTCAAGAACTACTCTGGGAAGGCTTGAAAAAAAGGTGTGGCTAGAAAATCTTCTGAATATTTTTTAATAAAAGGACAGAAAGGACAAAGTGTTGTTGCAACAATACTAAATGCCCAAATCTCAATAACTGTGCAGTAAACTCAGGAGCTTGTGGCATGAATGCTGCTTTCAGATTACTTTAAAGCTTGAAGGTAGTCTCTTGTATAATTGGGTCTCAAGTTTAGGAATGTTGTTTTTTACTAATTGCATTCTCAAAGGAAACAATGTGTAATTTTAACAATTTTCTTCCTACTGTGAGACAGTCATTTAGAAAACTATTTGAAGTTCAGGTCTTGTTCTGCACAAAATTCACTTGCAGCTTTGTTGCAAAAAAACAGCATTTCCTCTGCAGGAAATAGTATTTCTGCACTAAAATACTTTTTTCTGCATCCACAAAAAATGCTGCTTTCTCTTTAGAAAATGTGGTTGTTGGGAAATTAATCTACACAAAATGTTCATGTTTTTTTAAAAAGCATAAAAGTGCTATTTCCTAGTATGTAGAAAATGCTGTAGACTCACTCCATACAACAAGGTGGGGTTTTTTTGGGGGGGGGTAGAAATGTGCTAAATGCTGTTTCCTGCACATAAAATGCTGTTTTCTGTGCAAAAAAGGAGGGGGGGATTTTGTGTAGATTTTTTTTTTTTTACAGATAAATATATAGAGGAAACAGTATTTATTGTGGTTTTGCATCCCCCCAAAAACTGCTGTGTGTGTGTGTGTGTGAAGCATAACTCATGAAAAATGTTTTGAATATTTGAGTGTCAGGAGAACACTGTACAAAAATCTTGTTGGGAAGTTCACTTTTCTCTTGTGGAATTAATCATTGAGAATATTCTTCTCATCCCTAGCCATAATTTGTCAACTACAATTAAAGTGCAACCTATTAAGTTTGAACCCAACCTTTATTTTGTCTGACACTGACACACACACACACACCACCACCACCACCAGATTGCTGGTGGGGCCTTGCATCTTCATAAGTGGACTTAGGTTTATGGGAATTAGAATTGTGCAGCTGTGTAAAGTCCATATCTAGTAGAGGGTTGCTCTTATCAGAGCTGGCAAAGTGCCTGAGGTGCATTGGTACACTATGCACATCAGTGCATGATGCACATCAGATGTGCCTTGTGCGCCAGTGTGCATCAGTCACAATGAGTATCAGTCCCTCTTGCTGTTGTTCTGTTACACACCTTTGCAATTCATTAAAGGGGTTTCTTAGTGACTCTGCTATATAGCTAGGTATATGTCAAGTTACATAATGCTACCAATCATATGGGATTCTGGTGGTTATAATCTGTGGGATATTTCTGGGTTATTCAAACGTGAACCTATCCATACTTCTCTGAACTGAATATTGAATATGTAGGAGGTTGTAGGTGTGAGAAGAATAAGCGGGGGGGGATCAATCATTTAAAATAAACTATAGGTTGATGCACTTCTATAGGTTGATGTATAGGCTTCAGTGTCTGGGAATGTCTGCTGCAGACAACAGAAACTACATGCACTCATGATTTTATTCATTTCACTGCAGTTATTGTCCCAGTTGTCTCTTAGGATATCACAAATCCACTTGACATCTAGAGTATTCATTTGGAGCACTGATTTAACTGAATGATGTTTAAATAAAACCTTTATAGCCAGACATCTGGCTATACAGTTGAGGCAACTTAAAACACCATTTCTCCAAAAGTCATTTTCAAATCACTCTCATTAAAATTCCTCCAGGAGATTGGCTTCGCTCAGACAGCGGTAGTAGTGGCAGCAGCATATGAATGGCTCATCTTCATGTTCTCTCCTTCTCTGATTCTATTCCAGCTACGTATGGTGAAGTGATCAAAAGGTCAATAAAAGCCTTCGAGACCAATGCATACAAAATTACATGTATAGCCTTATGTAAATCCAGCCTAAACCAGCCAGCTTTCATCTTTGGCCCCAGTCCTATGAAAATAACCCACCATATTTGAGACTGTTTAGGAGGGAAATATACAGCTGTGAGCAACTGGTGTGAAGAAATGCTAATATTTATAGTTCCATTAAAGTACTAGCAAATCTACCACCATTTTTCCTCAGGATGCTGTGCAGTACTAAGATAAAGAGACAGCTATCGTAGCATTATCCAACATCTTTTGGCTTCTTTTAAAATCGACCAGAGATCTTTAAAAAAAATATTTTGAATTTTGATTCAGGTCAGTGGTGGGAATTATGTGGCTCTCCAGATTAACGTACCTTCCAACATTTTATAGATGAAAACTGGGGCACAATTGGCCAAGCAACATTACACAGTGTGGTCAAAATGGCAAACGTTATTAATGACAACACACCATCTAGAAGAGGCTGCCAAAGTTTGCTTTTGCCTGAGCCTACTGGGAAGGATAACATTCTCCCTCTCCTCTCACTGGTTGACCTTGGGTGAGTCACACACTCTCAGCCATAAATGAAGGCAAAGGCAAACCTCCTCCGAACAAATCTTGCCAAGAAAACCCTGTGACAGGTTTGCCATAAGTCAGAAATGACTTGAAGGCAAACGACAGCAGCGAACTGTTTCTAAGCTGTATCATTTTAGACTGCAAATGTGGTCTCATGTTCAATGCACCTTCATGGCAATCATCATCATCATCATTCTATTTCCTGGCACATGGAAAACCTGGAGTTCTATCTTACCCTTTGCCCTGCCATGCTAGTTTTTTTTAAGTGTGGGGTTTTTTTATTTTTATTTTTTGCATAATAGAATATACAAGAACACTCATGCAGATATACCACAGCAAAATGGCACATTTCAAAAATATTTCATAACTTTGGCTGGCATCCTGTTAGTGAGTTATGACACTGTTAAGTCCAACTTACACTATTTTAATGAACTTTTTGGTCATTTTGCAGATTGGATTTCTTTATAGACTGCAAAACAACCCAAAATCCCTCTGAACCCACCTTTTCAGTGATGCACCCCCAACACTGTCATTTCTCTGCCATTGGAGAGTGAGCTCACTGCAGACACACCCTGCTTTTTTTCCCCTGTAGCCAGACACACCGGTCACCATGAAGAACTGTCCAGCTCTGCTGGGATCCCCGTTGATCCTTCACTCTCCAACAAAATGGAAATGGCTGTGTTGGAGGGGCTTAAAGGGTAGGTTTAGGGGGAGCTACACTGGGAGACATAGCTACATACCAGACATAGTTCTTTTGATGCAGGGTCTCAGCTTTCACCTGCTCTTGAGAGCTGAATCTTAATAGTTCTTGGATAGCATGACAAGAGGGGAACATCATTGTCCTAAACACTGATGTTTAGTTAATGTAGGGGTGGGCAACTTTTTACATTGGGGGGTTGCATTACTTTCCAGGTAGCCTTGCATAGGGTGCTTGTGGATCATGGTGGTTACACCAAAGCCGGAAGCGTGCAAGACCAAATCCAAATGTGGTTGGGACCATCCCTTCTCTCACACACATCCTGCTATCCCCTCTTCTCTTTGTCTCTTTTTCTGCCCACCCAGCAGGCTTCCCAGGTGGGGGGGGGGATCACTATTGCTGGAGCTCTCAACTGATTGCTTGCTAAATGAGAAACTAGACTGACAACTACAACATTTTTGCCCACCCCCGAAGAAATGAAAAGCACACTGGCTGAGTCATACAACATATTCTCCAGATGGGAATTGAATGGTAAGAAGGGTTATATGACTATACAAATGTTGAAACAACTTGTACAAAGAACCGAAAAGTAAATCAAGAGTCTAAAGAAAATTATGGTGAGAAAACAAGTGCTGCTAAGACATTAAGGCATTAGAGGGTTTGTTTGGTTTTTTTTAAAAAAAAACAACCCTGAAAACATCTGTTTCTGAAATGTTTGATATACAATAAATCTTTCATCAACCACAACTCCATAGATCAGTTCATTTGTCACATTTAAAAAAAAATTAGTGTGTGTGAGAGAGAAACAAAAGGGATAGGAGTAAATTTCAGGTGTTTCAGATCATCTTCATGATTGGGCCCTACTGATTTCTATGAGATGTCAACACAGAATATAGGGTATATTTAGGCATCTAGCCTAAATGTGTGAAAGAATTCTATCTAGAAAGCATAATACTTTTAAGAAAAAATTGGGAGATCTGTACATTGGGGTTGCCAGGTCATATCCCAGAGAAAGCCCCTTTCTATCTCAATGAGAATGCAGCCAGCATTGCATCTTCTCCCCTGATTCTGTCTACATTCTCTTTCACCTGGGCCCCTTTCACATTACACAATTATACACAATTGTATCCACGTTAACTGCCATGCCTCCATCCTATGGAATCCTGGGATTTGTAGTATGGGGAGGGGCATTAAGAATTCTCACCCAGAGAGCTATAGTGATTGAAGCCTCCTCTTTTGTAATTATGGGGATACTAATGAGACAGAATGAATCTCCAGTTTCAAACTGAAGAGATAGGATGAATCTGTGTATTGAAGCCTAATAATGTTATGCTGATGAAAGGGCTGTATAAACTTATCTCTTTCTTGGGTATGGTTTTATTGAATGAGTTTCTCAATTATGAATTTTGATCATCACATTGTTTCTCTATTTTTTCTCAAGCACTTGGACAGGATATTAATTCCATAAATAAATTAATTTAAAAATTGAAAATTGCATTTGAAGCCTTGGCATACCCATTGAACAATGGAAAACAGTATTTGTGCCACTAGGCACCACTAAATGTTGGATGCACAAAAAGCAAACTATATCCTAAGTAAGCTCCATGACTGCAGGAATTATAAGGCCTTTTCTACTTCTATACCTCTGCCTTGCCTTAGCTCAGGTATGGGCAACTTCAGGGAGGTAGGGGACACATTGGCTTCCCATGGGATCTTGAAAAGCCACAGTTTCCTGCCATGACTCCTGTTTATTTTCCTTTCCCAGTACAAATGTCCCTGAGGTGCCATGGGTTAACATCACCATGTTTTAGGGAGACTTCGGGGTAGTCCAGATGGTGGGGGCGGGGAAAGCTCTTAGAATCCATGGGAAATCCCATGTGTCCAAATGGGATCCCGTAGTTTTCTCTCCTTTTCGAAGGGAGGGCAAGCAAAAATTGGGGGAAATCCATAGCAGAATTCTCTTAGACTAATCCCGATTTTTTAAAAAACCCTGACGGAAAGGCACACCCTTGCCCATTAGGACAATTGAATCACATTGCATCACAATGTTGAAGGGACAGCTGATTGGTTGGATGTGCCAGGGGGCAGAGCTTGGTAAGATGGCTGATTGCAGAACTGCCATGTTGGATTTTCTCCATAGCAACTGTGCGCTGAGGTGATGAAACAGACTTTCTTTCCTTTTTTTATTATTAGAGCAGAAGATCACTCTTCCACACCATGGAGTTAGATTTTTTTTTAAAAAAATGTTTGGGAGGGGAAAGTTGGGGAGTGCAAAACCACAAGTAATTCACTTGTGACCACCATCTTGATTCACTGGCATGCCTCCATGTGAACAGCAAACACAGAGAGTTTTGCACACCAGCAATCTTGCCAAAAACAACCATTGAGACAGATGACAGTTGCTACAAACTGGCATTTCTGTGCCCCAATTCACAATTTCCTTTTCTAGACCGGCCCGTAAACTGTTTCAGAGCCAGAGTGATGTAGTGTTAAGTATGTGTTAAATAATGCCATAGAGTACAACACGTACAGTCAGACCGCCATATCTGTGGAGTTTCAGTTCCCAGACTTACCATGGATAACAGCAAACCTTATTAAAATAATGGGCTTCCAGTAAAAACATACCATAGAGTTGCATTGGGAAATCTGAAAGATGGCTAGAGAAGATGCCTCTTCAGACATTTTCTAGGATGACTCTATGGTATCTGTCACTGTTTTGTGTCTTGCAGATAACTGAAAGCCTGGGTATTGGTTCCACAGATATGGGGCCCCCACTGTATATTCACTCTCTCTATGTGAATCACAGCTGATTGTACTAGGCGCTTGACTGGGCAGTTGAACTGATATCTGAGAACATCGCCTGTGAGAAACACCTATGAAGTCCAGTGCCCAGAGTATTTGTTTGCATTATCTGTGCCTAACCAAGTACTAGACAAAATGGCAGTGTAAGCTGTGATCAATTCCACAAAAGCAGCTGAGGTGAGAAAGTAATTCAGGGGAGGAAAAAAGGACAGCGAAGGAGAAACCAGATAATTTTCCAGAACCAGGGAACAGGCAAAGATTTACTACATGTTTGGAAGGAACATACTGCAGGAGCTTTGATGTGATTAAACAGATCTGCACCTGTTCAGTGTCTGGGATGGGTGACCACCTGGGAACATTGTGTGCACTGCCTTGATTGCTATGGATCAGAAGGAACATATAAATATAATATCAAAGAAAACAAGGAACAGAGAAGGGTTTAATGAAATAAATTAGCAGACCCAGCTCAGAAAGCATCATGAGTATATATATATATAAAAAAGGAGTTGAAGATGTGCTCCTGACAAAGGGTGATGCCCTTGGTCTTATCGGAATGTCTGTTAGCTATACAGAATTTCATTATTCACAGTATTGCATAGATTATACATTTCATTTAAAAGTGAAGCTGCTAATATATGGTTTGTTTCCTTAAGCAGGTTCTGTGTCCCCTACCCGGTTTACACGAGCTTGAATTCAGCATTGCACCTGGTTTAATTATAAGTTTCCTTGAGTCTCAAGTTTCATGGGAAAGAGCAGGATACAAATATAATGTTTTGGGCTTGGGATTTGTTTTTTTAGTTAAAGAATCAGCACTGGATTTACAGATTCATACAGTAGAGTTGGAAGGGGGTCCAAGGATCAGCTAGCCTAACCTACTGCCAGGGTAGAAATCCACACTACCTAGATCCTACATTGGAGCATGTGAAGTATTATACTCTATACACATATAGCTCAGTGCCGCTCACCCCATCCCAAGAGACCTGTCAAGACCCAGAGATCTGGGAGAAAAACCTCATTTCTCTTACCCGGCTGCAAACTGGATGGGTGCTGCCTAGTCTCCCCCTCTTTCCCCTGCTCCCACCAGTAAACAGCCACAGCAGCTTTTCTCAGGGCTTAATAGCTCCCTCTGTTTTTCTGTGAAGAAAAATCATCCAGAACACTTTGGCATACTTGAATATGGGGAGAAACTTGCACAAACATTTTTTCTCACAGTGGGGAGAAAACTTCAGTAATTATTCCTCTTTGAAGTGTGAGGGGGAAATAATCATAGAATCATAGAATTGTAAAGTTGGAAGAGACCACAAGGGCCATCCAGTCCAACCCCCTGCCATGCAGGAAATCACGATCAAAGCATCCCTGACAGATGGCCATCCAGCCTCTGTTTAAAGACCTCCAAGGAAGGAGACCCCACCAAGCTCCGAGGGAGTCTGTTCCACTGCCGAACAGTTCTGTGCATTCACTTATTCTGGATTTGAAACTGGCATCATAATTTTGTTTATCTATGGGCACATCCAGACTGACTAAAAAGACTGACTAAAATTTCCAGATTTTGTTTCCATTCTTTCCAAAGAGAGAGCCATACACATTTTGTTTTGGAGAGCCATATACATTTTTTTTATCCAAGAATATTTTCTGGTGGTTCCTGGTAGGATCAGATAACTTTTTTTATATAGAAGCTCCCCAGGTCAGTTAACCCAATATGAAATCGGAAAGAACAGGAACAAAATCTGGCACTTTTCAATCAGTTTGGATGCACCCTGAGTTTCTCAGCAACCTGTTGATTCTGTGCCCCTAGTCATACAATATGCATTCAAGACTTTAAACAACCCTAGAGATTTCATTCTATCCTGTGCAGACAGGCTTTCATTCACACACCCCACAGGCTCTGCAGAGATTCCTCCCCTTCCTCCCAGTGCTGATTTGGAGTGGTGCTGCCTTTTGTTTGTCTCTTGTCTGCCTCTGGCCCCACAGATATTAGCTCAATGAGCCTCCTCCGTTGACCTCAATTTTCACCAATATTCTCATTATCAAAGCCCACAGGGGGTGCATGCCTGATGTCAAAGGCCATAGCTATTCTTTTTGTTCTTTTGTTTTCTGTATTTAGCTCTGCTTTCCTTCTGATACCATGCCATGCCTCTGAGTTTTCACAAGTAGATCTAGGCCATTTTGGCTTTAATTAGAAACTTCACTGAACATGAACTTCTAAACAGACTGAAATCAACATTGCTTTATCATCTCTGGTAGCATTGAGGAATGCCTGTCAGCATCTTTGCCCTGTATAGAAAGGTAGAGAAGTGCCAGATATTGCTTGATTCCAGCTCTCAGCCAGCATGAACAATGTTCAGGGATGATGGGAGTTGCAGCCCAACATCTGGAGAATCACAAGTAGGAATGTGAAAATCTTAGTCTTGTTTCTGTTTCATTTCTCATGATCTCATGGCTATTCATTCTCCTCTTGTCCCAGAGTATTTGTATTTGTTTGCAAAAATTTTCCAGCAGAAAAATATGTGAATATTTTTATATTTATTTCAATGTATGCTTGTTTGTGTCCAGAGATTTACAACTTACTACACTGTTTCATATATATATATATATATATATATATATGTCATGTGCATTTTTTTCAAATGGCTTTGTTCAAACTTTTCATTAACTAAAACACTATTTATTTTATTAATTAATTAATATCCCACCTTTCTCCCAGTCCATGACCCACTCTGGAAGTTGTAGGAATATATAAATTTCTAAAGGAAGGTGTCCCAATCTCAGGGGATTAAAAATAGATGGTTTTAAAGGGAAACATGAACTCAATAGATTTCCTCTCTAGGGATGTAAGACTTCACTTATTTCACTGTCACATGCAAGAACCACTAATTTCAAAAGTTTTCTTCTGCTGGGTAATATAATATGGATTTTTGTGCATTTTTCATTATTTATTTTTTTAAAAAAATCAGGGTTTTTTGCAAAAAAAAATCATTTGCATAAAACGCTTGGCTTTTTCACAATATTTTTGTTTTCTTTTAGGGTTTTTTGTGCAAAGACAACATTTTTATACAAAATACACTAAATACATTTTTCACCCCCAAAAGTGTCTCAGAAAATAAAGTCTTGCAGCAGTTGACCATTTTCTCAGTGGGTGCTACCAAATTACTTCCCCCTTCTCTTTGGTTTGATGTGCTCAGAACATAATTTTTTTACATATTATTTACATTGCTACTTGGCCACCAAAGCTTTGTCATGTTTAGTTGTACTTTTCATGTGCATTGCTCCATCTGTACTACATGCCAGAGGACAAGTAACTGAGAGCCCACACAAGTGAATCACTAGTACACTAGTATTACCTAAGTAGAAGATAACAAGATCCCATGTCTTGTTTAGGTGAAATGGGCCTTACAGTCACTCATCAAGTGCCTGTTGAAATACAAAATGCCATGTATTAAATAGCATCTAGCTGACATAGGAGGCTTACAAGTAGGAGTTATAGCCAGTATTCTGTAGAAATAAGCAAAGATAGTACTGATTTTCCAAAAGTCTAACGTAATTAACTAGATATGCTGTGACTGCTTTGCATCTTGCACAGAAATCAAATACAAGAACTTGTTCTTATGAGCACAGAACCAGTGTAGTTCTGTTACAAACAATAAAGTGTCTTGAGAATGTGAGTTAACCAACTTTATAAGCCCATGCTGTTTAGCTGTAACTGTCTGGCACTGAGTCAGAACAAACTAGTGATTATGTTTACACAGCAGTCAGGAATGAACTTATTATTGGGCAAACAAAAGCACACAATTTGCAGCTACAGGAAATCAACTATCTTGTGGGCCCTCCAAGCAAAGTTAAAGCATTCTGGCAGCTCACCACTCAAAGGAACATTTAATTACTTGCAGGTTTTTGCTTTTTGTTTGTTTTTTTCCATCTTACAACATGGAGGGAGAACTTTTGAAGTGCCGGTTAGCAAGAAATCTGCTGAAATGAAGTAATCAGTAAGTTTAAAGTGTTAATTTGTCCCAATGCATAAAAGCTGTTATTCAAAAATCTGTATATGTAATTATTTGTACTTTAGTTGAAATTCTTAACAAAGCTTAGATGTGGGTTTAAGTTGTTTTCGTGTTGGTTTTTCCATTGCTCAAAGCTTATAACACACAGTAGGAGTCTTGTATTGTCTTGTACCAAATGTTTGGATCCACTTGCATTAATGCATCAATGAATGCAGAGACACAGGACTTTTTCAGATGAAGAAAAATAACGCAAGCAGCCTCTCCAGTTTGCGAGGCTGCTGCGCTGCAAAGTGTCAGTTTCGGATGACTCTGCCCTCTAGCGGTACTGTTGCGGTACCGCAGGGAGAGCTGAGCGTCATATTTTGTTGATTTTTTACTCACGAAAGTTGATCGTGAGTAAAAATCAACGAAATATGATGCTCAGCTCTCTCTGTGGTACCGCAACAGTACCGGCAGGGGCGAGCATCATATGAAAGGGGCGCTTTGCAGCGCAGCAGCCTCGCATGCTGGAGAGGCTGCTTGCGCTATTTTTCTTCATCCGAAAAAGTCCACAGACACTCACAAAAAGACACACATGCAAAGTCTTTTTTAAAAATGAAGCAAGTATATAACATATTGCTTATAACTGATTTTAATTGCATTCAAAAGTAACCCTAATGTATTCCTACCACCTTGAATACATCCAATTTTGTCTGCTTTCAGAAGCTAAGTAGGTTTGGGCCTAGTCGGTACTTGAATGGAAGACCACCAGAGAATACCAGCACTCTCTAGTAGAGAAGGAAAGAAACTTGCCCCAAACACTGGATAGCTGTTTCTGTCAGTCAGAGGTATCATTAGTGGACTAGATGGACCAGTAGTCTGACTCAGTATAAGGTAGCTTCTTATGTTCCTATCCATTTTTGCTGTGTTTTTTTTTTTAATTGGCTCTTGTATTTCTAATAGCAGCTTCTGTCAGACTATGGGTAGGGAGTCACACAAGTTGAGGAATACTAAACCTATGGTCTGGATCACAGAGGCTCAGTCCCTTCCAAAATCTCATTCTCCAGTGATTACGGACAAATGAAAGTTCCATGTGGTTTCAATTGTCTTCAACAGAAGACTTTTCTCAACCCCAATTGGAAGATTCAGGGGAAAGGGAGGACAGTCATAGTTGGAGAGAGAAGTTACCGGTACCTTAGCCTGTAGATTGCAGTCCTCAATGAAAAAAAATGCCCAACCCCATGTCACAATTAAAAATGGAAAAAGCAACCAAGGGAAGCCTTTGCCAAGGCTAAGTGCACCTCAGATAGTGGAGAGAAAAAATTAACCAAATTTTCCCCAGGTATGGTGATCCCCCAATAACCCCCCATAACATTTTGTTCTGTACACACTATGAATCTGCTAAAAAAGCCACTAGATACACTTTAGCTCCACACACTTTAGCTGTAGCTTTACTCCTTTTTTACATGAGCTCAGCCACCTCTGGAATGAGAACCCTCCATCAGAAGGTCAAAGGTGGAAGAGAATAAAATCCTTGAGCTAGAAAAAAAATCTCCACTCCAATGGATACATTAGTGTGTGGTAGTATTTCTCTCCATGCTGCAAAGAGCTTCAATTTGCTAAGCTCCATCTATCAAGCAGTTGTTAAAAACAAAGGTGAAGCCAAATTGACAATACTAGATATATGTGAGAAAAACATACTGGTCAGAAATATATGAGAAGTTTGCTTTATTGAGAGTTGTTGCTTATTTTTTAATGGCTATCAGAATCTGTGCCTTGTTCACTGTTGGAAAAAGGATGTGATTTGTGGTCAGAAATCTGTACTTTTCTAATTTTCCAATCCACACTGTGAAAAAAAGGAAATGGTGCTTGGCATCAAAATTTGCACACTTGGAATTTTCACAATATATATATGTACATTTCTCAAATATGCATACAATCCTTCAGTTAGTGGGAGCTTGCATCTATTCATGCACACAGAGAATCAGAGAATCATAGAGCTGGAAGATACCCCAAGGGCCATCCAGTCCAACCCCCTGCCATGCAGGAATAAAAAATCAAAGCATTCCCAAAGGAATGGCCATCCAGCCTCTGTTTAAAAACCTCCAGTGAAAGAGACTCCACCACACTATGAGGCAGTGCATTCCACTGCCAAACAGGTCTTACTGTCAGGAAGTTCTTCCTAATGCTTATGTGGAACCTCTTTTCCTATAGTTTGAGTCCATTGCTACATGTCCTTGTCTCTGGAGCAGCAGAAAACAAGCTTGCTCCATCCTCAATATGACATGCCTTCAAATATTTAGACATGGCTATCCTGTCACTTCTAAACCTTCTCTTCCCCAGACTAAACATATCCATCTCCCTAAGCCGCTCCTCCTAGGGCATGGCTTCCAGACCTCCCACCATTTTGGTCGCCCTCCTCTGGAAACCTTCCAGCTTGTCCATATCATTCTTGAATTGTGGTGCCCAGAACTTGACACAGTATTCCAGGTGAGGTCTGACTAAAGCAGAATATAGTGGCACTATTACTTCCCTTGATCTAGGCCATCCTTTCTTAACCTTTTTATCCTCAAGGAACCCTTGAAATAATTTTCAGATCTCAGGGAACCCCTATGTAAAAATTACAAAAACAAAGAAAAAATAGATACTTATATTCCACATTGCTAGTAATACATACTTGATACCTGAAATAATAGCCCTGAAAGAGCATACTAGCAGAAAAGTATTTACAGTGTACATTAAAATACTGACAAAATATCCTATGAAAATGCCAAAAAAAGGTAATCTATAATAAAAATAAATTAATGAAAAACAAAATATATTTATCACGGAACATTATTAAAACCTGAAAAATGTCCTGTAGTTTGAACCTATTGCTCCATGTTCTAGTCTCTGGAGCAGCAGAAAACAAGCTTGGCCCATCCTCAGTATAATATCCTTTCAAATATTTAAACATGGGTACACCACTGACTCTGACCCAAAGATTGAGATATGAGCTAACAGAGCTTGCAAAAATCAGCAACTAAGCAACTAGGCTCAGGATGAGATGGAAGCCTGTAGCTTCCTGCCAAGCCAGTGTCATGATAAACTCATTCCTCCCCTCCTCCCCATTGATTAGCACATCTAAGGCAGAGCAAAAGCTGGGAAGGCGAGCAAGGTAAGAGGCCCCTTTGGTGGCAATGGTGTGAAAACTCATTCACACATACTCATTCCTCCCCAGCTCTCTCTCTGTTGTGGAGGGGAGAAATAAGCTGTTTCAGCTCTCCACTTCTCAGTGATTTATTAATTTATTACTATCTTCTCACAGAACCCCTAGTGATCTCTGGGGGAACCCTAGGGTTCCGTAGAACCCTGGTTGGGAAATGCTGATCTAGACACTATACTCCTATTGATGCAGCCTAGGGTCGCATTGGCTTTTTTTAGCTGCCACATCACACTGCTGACTCATCTTCAGTTTGTGGTCCACTAAGACTCCTAGATCCCTTTCACATGTACTGCCATCAAGCCACGTGTCACCCATCCTATATCTGTGCTTTTCATTTTTACTGCACAAGTGTACTTTCCTACCTTTCTCCCTGTTGAAATTCATTTCGTTAGTTTTGGCTCAGGTTTCTAATCTGTTAAGGTCATTTTGAATTTTGATCCGGTCCTCTGGGGTATTAGCTACCCCTCCTAATTTGGTGTCATCTGCAAACTTGATAAACATGCTCTATACTCCCTAATCCAAGGAGATTATCAGACGGGGACCAAAAAAGTGTCCCTGTATCACTATATTATATCCCACCCCCTTCCTGTCCTGATAACTTCTTGTTTTAAGTAACCCGGGGAGGGTACAAAAAAGGCTTCCACTTGCCTCCTTATCCCTATCAAACCCAGAATTGTTTGGCAGGGACTTCCCACTGTACGTGGCATTGCGCCAGGATAAGAGGGCTCCTTTTTACTCACCCGTCATTCCATGACAGGAACGGAATGGGTGATCTATTCGTGGCTTAAGCTGTGAATAAGAAGAAATGAGGGCTGCATGGAACCAGCACGGGACAAGGACGACATCATATGATAAACCCTTTGGTGATCTCCTGGCAATCTCCTGTCCTCCTCTGGCTTTTCTTCGCAAACGAAGATTCAGGAAGGACTCATCCCGTGCTTTCTGCAAGCGCGCTAATGACTAAAAAGGCCAATCTGAGATAAACAAGTCCGGTTGCAAAAAGCACAGCAGAAGGTCTCCTTGGGTGATGTTTTTGGGTTGTGATTCTTTCTGCGTTGTTTCTCTTCAAGACTTGTTCATCGTGAGTTCTCAAATAAGGCTGCAGCATTGTGGATAGTGCATCTCCATGCCTCCCGATGTGAGGCCAGGGCGGACCATTGTTGGTGATCAATTTGGCCGAGCCTGAGATGTTGTTTCAGGGAGTCTTTATATCGCTTTTTTGGAGCGCCTCTCTTACGCTGACCCATGGCGAGTTCACCGTAGAGTAGTATTTTTGGGAGGCGATGGTCCTCCATCCTAGAAACATGCCCTGCCCAGTGCAGCTGCGTTCTCAGTATCAAGGCTTCAATACTGGTGATCCCTGCTTGCTCAAGGACAGCAACATTCGTCACGTAGTCAGTCCAGTGTATATTTAGGATTGTGCGTAGACAGCGCTGATGAAAGCGTTCGAGGAGTCGAAAGTGGTGGTGATAGGTGACCCATGTTTCAGATCCATAAAGGAGGATAGACAGTACAATGGCTCTATACACACTGATTTTTGTGCTTTGCCTCAGGTGTTTATTGGTCCAGACTCTTTTGTGAAGTCTTCCAAATGCACTATATGCCTTTGCTAATCTGTGATCGATCTCTTTGTCAATCTTGGCATCTGAGGAGATGATGCTTCCCAGGTAGGTGAACTGCTGAATGGACTTGAGCACAGATTTGCCGATGGCAATGTGGGGATGGTGGTGTTCTCCTGTAACACCATATTAAGGTTGTCTGATAATCTCCCAAGTCACTGATAAAGATGCTGAATAGCACTGGGCCCAGGACAGAACCCTGTGGTACCCCACTACTCACTTCTCTCCAGGATGAAGAGGAGCCATTGGTGACAACCTTTTGGATTCGGCCCATCAACCAATTACAAATCCACCTAACAGTTGCATTGTCTAGCCTGTACATCACTAACTTTTTTTGCAAGAATATCATGGGGGACTTTGTCAAAGACCTTGCTGAAATCAAGATACACTAAATCCATAGCATTCCCTTCATCTACCAAGTATGTAACTCTATCAAAAAAAGATATAAGATTAGTCTGGCATGACTTATTTTTGAGAAATCCATGTTGACTTTTAGTGATCACGGCATTCCTTTCTAATTGCTTACAGACTGTCTGTTTAATGATTTGCTCTAAAATATTTCCTAGTATTGATGTCAGAGTGACTGGGCGATAATTATTAGGGGCCGCTTTTTCCCCTTTTTTTAAAGATGGGGACAATATTTACCCTCCTCCAGTCTGCTGAGACCTCTCCTTTTCTCTAGGACTTATCTAAGACTATTGACAATGGTTCTGAGATTACTTCTGCCAGTTCTTTTAGTACCCTTGGATGTACTTCATCTGGCCCTGGAGACTTGAATTCATTTATACTGACCAGATATTCCTGAACAATCTCTTTATCTATTCTATGCTGTATTTCCCCTACTGCATCAGCTGCTCCATTTTCTCCAGGTTAAGCACTGTTCTCCTTTTGGGAAAAGACTGACGCAAAGAAGGTATTGGGTGGCTCTGCCTTTTTCTCTGTCCCCTGTCAGCATTTCACCATCTTCACCCTGCAGCAGTCCTACCACTTCCTTGTTCTTTCTTTTGCTGTGGACATATCCAAAAAAGCCCTGTTTATTGCTTTTAACCTCTCTACAAGCCTGAGCTCCATCTGTGCTTTTGCTTTTCTGATTTTCCCCCTACACAAGCTATTTGTTTGAATTGTTCTTCCTTTTTCCATTTCTTGTACATGTTCCTTTAAAGTCTTAGCTCAGTTGAAACCTCAGTTTAGACATCCATACTGGTTTCTTTAGACACCTGCCATTTTTCCTCCTCATTGGAACTGTTTGAAGTTGTGCTTTTTAGTATTCCTGACCATGGAATCACCCCCAGTAATTCTCTAAGTTTTCTGAAATCAGCTTTTTTAAGGTTTAGAAGGCATTTCTGACTATGCTTGGTTTCCCCTTTCCTCTGTATAACAAACTCCAGGAGAACATGATGACTCCCCCCTAAGGATCCCACCACTTCTACCCCATTAACCAGATCATCTCTGTTGGTTGGGATCAGATCTAGAATAGCTCATCCCATTGTTGCCTCATCCACCTTCTTGACAATGAAATTGTCTGCAAGGCAAGTGAGGAATTTGTTGGACCTTAAATTTTTGGCAGAGTTGGAGTTCCAAGAAATATCAGGATAGTTAAAATCCACCATTATTACTACATCTCTCCTGACTGAATGTGTGCTCATCTCTTCTAGGAAGGCATCACCCAAGTCCTCAGTTTGGCTTGGTGGTCTGTCGTAGACCCCCACAATGATATCCCTGCTGTTTCTCTCCCCCTTGATTTTTACCCAGATGCTCTCAACCTAGCTCCCAGGATTTAGGTCATGGATCTGTTCACAGGTCTACACATTCTTAACGTATAATGCTACTCCACCACCCTTCCTGTTTGGTCTATTTCTCTGAAATAGGTTATACCCCTCTATTCATACATTCCAATCATGAGATTCATCCCACCAGGTTTCAGTGATGCCTATTAAATCATATTTCCTTTGCTGTGCTAAGAGTTCAGTTTCATCCTATTTATTTCCCATGCTCTGTGCATTAGTATAGAGACATCTAAGACCATGGGTCATTCCCCCTATCTGCCTTTTAAAGGATTTATTCCTCCCGCGGTTAGGTTCTTGTACTATTGGTTTTGTTCTCTGTATACCATTTGGGCTATAATCTCCAGCACTTTATGAACTCCTGTCCTCATGAATGCTGTCTCCCTCCCCCACACAACTTAGTTTAAAGCTCTTCTGATCAGACTCTTAGCAAAAAACATTCCTGCCAACGTCTGTGAGGTGCAATCCATCCCTTGCCAGAAATCCACCTCCATGAAACTGTACCCCATGGTCCAGGAAGCCAAACTGTTCCCGTTGGCACCATCTGTGCAGCCAATTGTTCACCTCCACTATCTTTCTCTCCCTTCCTGGCCAAGACCTTCCACTGGTTTGACAAACAAAATGACAACCTGTGCATCCAAGTCCTTTAGCTTCCTACCCAGAGCCTCATAATCCCTTTTGATATTCTGAAGGCTACACATTGCAGTATCATTGGTTCCCACATGGACCAAAAGCATACAAAACACATACAAAAAGGCATATTGTTGTTTCCACACACACACACACACACACACACACACGGACCAGCAAGAAATGGCAGTGGGAAGTGTTTTTTTTGGGGGGGGGGACCCTTCTTCCTGCTCCTGCCCCCAAAGGGCTATTTTGGAAATGCTGTGGTAATGATAATTTCTTAGAGTTCAGTATGAATCAGCACAATAGGTTGTAAACATTTTTTCAGTGCTTCTCCCAGCTGCTAATACTTCTCCCAGCTGCCTGCCATACCATCCTCCAGACTATTTAGCAAACGGAAAGGTACAGAGCTGACAGGTTAGGTTGGCTTAAACCATATGAGGAAAGACAGATCCAATCTGGGTTATTTATTTAAGCTTCCACATCTTGACAATTATGTATTTTTGTTTCCTGTGAACCATTTCATATGCGGAAAAGGATCCAAATCAATGTTCCAGAAGATGCCTCCCTGGCTGACTTTCTATTTAGAATTCACTTAGCAAGCAATTTCTTCACTGGTGCCAACTCTTCTCGATCATCAAGCACCTTTTAGGCATGTTAGTAACAGCACTTTCCTGCTTATGTAACTTTCCAAGTAGAGTGGTTACTCTGAACCCAAACTGTTTAATCTCTTTCTTTCGAGATGGCTGCCAAATCAAACAGGGCTGTACAGTGTAGCTCATTGGAGAGAGCAGGCAGGGAGTGTATATCAAAAGGCCCATGTCCAAGTGAGGGAGGAAAATAAAAATGCAAGGAAAGGACTCTGTTCTTTCTCATGGTCACGTCATGGCCCAAGCTTAAATTAAGCATACCCAGACAAATTATCCCCATTCTTAAGGGAACATAGATAGCAAAAGAAGTTTTGCCTCTATCTTTTAGATAGATGATACAATATACTGTGCCATAAATCTCTGACACATGTCTTTTATAAGCCAGGATAGGCAAGGATCCAGAGCACAGGTGGCCATGCTGGCCTCTCCAGGCACCTTTGTTCCTGACCCCAGATAGTAAACTGGAATTGATTCAAATAAGTGTAGCCGGAGGAGGTGATGAGACACTTCCGACTGTGATTCTGTTTCAAGTTAAGCATTCCACATTCTGTTTCAAGATTATCATTTTTAATGTTGCATCTGCACCTTCTCTCTGGTAGAAATTATTCACATGTAATCAGTTTCCTATGAGGATTCTGGGACAGAGACTCCCAATCCACAATAGACCTGTGACTACTTACCTTTTGGGATTACCAAAATGCAGCAAAATCACATTACAAAAGTAACATAGTAAACAGTCTTACTTTATTGGTGTAATAATTAATGATTTCTTGTTACTTTTAAAGTTACATTTAAAGAACATTTAAAAGTAATGTTTAGAGCTAAAGCAAAGTTTAGATATTTTCAAACTGCCCTGCTAGAATGTTCTCTAGGGCTGCTGACAAATTGCAGAAATAATGCAGTTTGACACCACTTTAACTGCCATGGCTCAATGCTATGGGATTCTGGGACTTGTAGTTTGTGAGATATTTAGCCTTCTCTGTCAGAAAGCTCTGGTGCTACAATAAACTACAAATCTCGGTATTCCATAGGATGGAGCCATGATAGGAGATTATCAGATGTGGCAAAAACCATGCCAAAAGATTACTAGAAGAACAGGAAGGGGTAAGATTACCAGATGACATTGTTCTCCAGTGTTCTGGGGCATAGCATGGCTGTGAGTAAAGTGTCCCTTTCTATTAGCGGTTGGTCCCTTTCCATAAGTAAATGGAGCCTCATCCATGGCAATCCTATGCCCCCAGAATGGCAGAAGAACACAGACATCTGATAAGGTTGCCCTCTCTGTTCCTCTAGCAATCATCTGGCATGGTTGGGAACATGATTTTAGAGTAAGTTCCCCCATGTCTGATAATCTACACAGTTAAAGCATTTCTGCAGTGTGTCAGCAACCTAACATGGATTGTCTTGCCTGTGAGCTGAAGACTGCTGCTCAGGGGTCAAATCCTGTGCACCAGTCCTTGGCCATCCATGTGTCCAGTATTGTTCTGGACCCAGGGCTTAAGAGTTGAAGTGCCAGGACCTTAGGAACAGAAGACATGTTTATGTCATCTGTGACCTCCAGCCTTCCCTATTTTCTCTGAATTTAGCTGCAGTCATTGTATAGCTGGTCAAAGGTGGGGTAAATTTGTCAGCAGCAATATATTGTTGCAAGGTAAAGTATTTATGGATGGTCTTCTATTTGGGTCATGGATGTGGAGTTAAGATTTCATAAGCCTTAGAAAAGCCCTGCTTCTGGTAGAAATGAATATTGCTAGAAATAGTTTGTTTATATGGATCAAGAGAGCTGCCTGCAATTTTGGAGTAAGCTTAGTGGATGTGGCTATGGGGATTGTGATTATGAGTGTCTGAGCTTCAAAACAGACCACTGCACCACTGTCAATGTTTAAATGTATACAGAGGTCCCTGGTCATGTGGGCAGCAGCTCTCATCTTCCAATATCTTGGTCCCCAGCAGGAAAAGAGAAGACAGTCTAGAATACCTTCCAGCTGAATGACTACTGATTCAAAGAAAAGAGAGACAGAAAATCTATGGATGCAATATTGAAATACCAACAAGTATTTTGATATAACTTTTAGTTAATCTTGATTCTCCAGATGTTTTGGACCTCAGCTGCCAGAAACCTTTGGTAACCCAAAGCTTGCTAAATCTAACTGGCGCAGCTCGGGAGTTCATGGAATCCATGACAAACATGGGCCTATCCCAATTGGTTGTTGGGCCTACTCACTGTGCAGGTCATACCCTCGATGCAGCCTTTAGTACGGAACAGTAATATCCGTGGGCGGATGTTATTGAAACCTCTGCATTGTCATGGACGGATCATTTCCTGGTCAAGATGGAGCTAAGAGCCACTGTCTGCCCCACCAGGGGTGGTGGACCCATTAGAATGGTCCACCCTCGAAGGCTAATGGAACCAATTGGATTCCAGAAAGCCTTGGAGGGTTTAATGGTTGGTAACGTCAGTGATTCTGTTGAAGCTTTGGTTAATATTTGGAACACCATCCTCACCAAGTCTATTGACACAATCACTCCCAAGCGTCCTTTCCAGCCTGCTCCTAACCGTAAGCCCTGGTACTCAGAGGAGCTTAGGAAGATGAAGCGGGCTGGACAACGACTAGAGCGCACCTGGCGGAAGACTCGACTCTTAGCCGATAAGACTCGTCATAGGAATTTCCTTGATTCTTATGAGAGGCGATACGTGCAGCGCAGAACTCTTTCTCCACTGCATGTATCGCGTCTGCAGAGTCCTGTCCAGCAGAACTGTTTAGGGTGGTGGTGGAGCTGACGCAGATTCCACCTGCGCAGAACCCCTTACTCAACCCGACAACGGCCTGCTGTGATGCATTTAACATCCACTTTGCAGATGAAATCTCTTGGATAAGAGCCAACTTAGATGCCAGTGTTATGACTGAATGTATAGACGAGGTGTCCAGCAACTCCATTGATGAAATTTTATTGGATCAGCTTCAATCTGTGAGTACCAATGGCGTGGACAAGCTCCTTGGTAGAGTGAGGAAAACGACCTGTCCCCTCGATCCCTGTCTATCTTGGCTGGCCACCCAAGGGGGTGACGCATTGAGAGTACTCCTTAGGGATATTATCAATGCGTCCTTCAGGGAGGGGTCCGTTCCACCTTGTCTGAAGGAAGCGGTGGTTAAGCCGCTCCTAAAAAAGCCTTTCCTGGACCCCTTGGACAGGAACAACTATAGGCCAGTCTCCTTGCTGCCTTTTCTAAGCAAAGTGATTGAGAGGGCAGTCACTTCTGAACTCCAAGCTGTCTTGGATGAAACCGATTATCTAGATCCAATTCAAACTGGCTTTAGGACGGGATATGGAGTGGAGACTGCCATGGTTGCTCTGGCTGATGAACTCCGCTTGGGGATCGACGGGGGTAATGTGACCCTGTTAGTGCTCTTGGACCTCTCAGTGGCCTTTGATACAATAGACCATTCCATCCTCTTGGAATGCCTGAGGGAGTTCGGAATTGGAGGCACTGCCTTGCAGTGGTTCCGTTCCTTCCTCTCGGGCAGATCCCAGAGGGTGAGGCTCGGGGACAGTTGCTCTACCAGAATAGAGCTTAACTGTGGCATTCCTCAGGGTGCCATTCTGTCCCCGATGCCATTTAACATTTATATGAAGCCGCAGGGAGAGATCATTTGGAGGCATGGAGTGCAGTGTCATCAGTATGCTGATGACACCCAGATATACTTCTCCATGTCTCGGTCATCAGCTTCGACTTCGGATGGTGTCTCTCCTCTCAATGATTGTCTTAAAGCAGTAATGGACTGGATGAGGAAAAACAAATTGAGACTGAATCCAGACAAAACGGAGGTACTAACAGTTACAGGCCTGAAACCAGGTCTGGGAATACAACTTCCAATCCTGGATGGAACTACACTCTCCTCCAAGGATTCTGTTCGCAGTCTGGGGGTGCTCCTGGACCCGTCACTCCAGATGACTAATCAGGTTAATGCGACGGTCAGGAGTGCCTGTTATCAACTTAGGCTGATACGCCAGCTGCGCCCTTTCCTGGAAACTAGGGACCTCGAAACTGTGGTACATGCACTGGTAACCTCCCGTCTGGATTTCTGTAATGCGCTCTACATGGGGCTACCCTTGTGCTTGACTCGGAAACTTCAACTCGTCCAGAACATGGCAGCCAGGTTGATTTCTGGTGTTTCCAGAAGAGAGCATATAACACCTGTGCCAAAAGCTCTCCACTGGCTGCCTATTAGTTTCCAGGCACAGTACAAGGTGTTGGTTATGACCTTTAAAGCCCTACATGGCTTGGGTCCAACTTACCTCCGCAACCGCCTCCTTCCGTACGACCCTTCCCGCGCACTTCGGTCCTCTGGGAGGAATCTGTTACAGCCTATGAAAACAAGGCTGTTGGTGACTTCCCAGAGGGCCTTCTCTGCTGCTGCTCCCAGATTATGGAATGGCCTGACAGACGAGATCCGTCTTATTACCACCTTAGACAGCTTTAAAAAAGCTGTCAAGACGGATCTTTTCCGGCAGGCCTTTCCTGAATAATTATCCCGGCCCAAGACTTGGCTGTCCTTTCTGGGCTGTGATTGTATGTTTTAATTTTTTCTTCTAATTTATATATTTTTAATTAGTGTATGTTTTTAATCCTTCATAATTTAATATTATTTTAAGGGGTGGGTGGGCTAGGGTATTGTGATTATGGAGTTTTTATATTGTAAGCCGCCTCGATTGCATTGAAGAGGGGCAGGATAGAAATATTATTATTATTATTATTATTATTAACATAGTCAAAGGTGAGGGATTGTGAAAGCAGTGTCCAAAAATATACATAGACCAACAGGTTGAAAACTAGTAGAATACTTACACACAATGAAAACTAGCATGTATATACTGCTTGACATTTTTCACCTTAACCTTACAATAATTTTGTAAGACAGACCATCATCTTTGCCAGAATTATAGGATTAGGAAATATGTAGGAATAGAGAGTCCTGAACCTTATGGAAATAGATCAATGAAGGCACAGAGAAACCGTAACTAGCCGTATGCATGCACAGGTGTACTGTCTGCAATCATCAGGTTGATTAGGAAGCTGACACTTTATGTGGGAACAGGGCTTGTTAAAGTTATTTTTGGGATTGCAACTCCCAGAATCCTTCAGCAAGCATGGCCACTGGATTTTCCCAAGTGCTGGTCAACCAAGGAATACAAATGATGTCTAATTGAATGGGAATGGACAGATAACAGTTCCAGAACTGTCAATACTTCTATCCTGGCAGGAAGCCAAACTCTAATATAGCACCTGCAAACGTAGCGTATTTTAAAGCACACATCCCCTGTATATGTCTTTCTGCCTAAAGGAATAATTGCTTCTTCCTTGCAGTAGAGTATTCATTACAAGCAACCGTCCTTGTGACAAGAGAGCCACGTGATACAGGACTGCGTGTGCAAATTATGGCTAACAAAAATACTAGCATGTTCAGCATGGCACAGCATTAAATGAACGTTTCTCCTCTAAAAGGACATTGCTCTATTTGCTGAGTCCCATTGTGATGGAGACTTTGTTTTCAATTATAGTATCTATTTTCAGTCATGTCAACCTTAGTATAGAGTTAATAAAGGGAAATGATATGGCATTAGGACTCGTTGCCAAGTGAAGCTAGAGAGGCTCCTGTGTTTGTCCTTCTGTTGGTATGCAAAGATATTTTAATTCAGTCCTTTGGCATTTCAGTTACATTGTTGGGGAGAAGCTCTTTAACTGGTGGGAGTTAAATTAGTTTTTTCATATATATATATATATATATGAAAGAACTAATTTAAATAAAAAATAAGAAATATGAAATAGTTTCTTAATATAGAAGCTTTTAAACATACTTATACGTTAAAAAAAAGAAAATAAAAAATATTACAAAGTTGGTAGTTGTAGTAAAATTTCCATATACAGTAACAGTGTCATAATACAAAAGATAAAGTAGTTTCAAAAGCCATCATCGTATTTTAACTGTGATACCTTTATACCATTTTACCCAAAGTAATTCTATTTTAGATAACTTCCTACACTTATCTGACTTTCACTGGATTTTACCAAAGTAGTTTTACTCAATTTAATTCAAAAATCTAATTCTTTCTCCCAACTCTCAAGTCAACAGCTTATATTTGGTTTAACCATTTTTTTTTCATTGGACATTTAAGTGGGTTAATACTAACTCTGTTAAGTCAGTTCAGTCCCACTTTTCTTTCTAAAAGTAAATAAACTAATTTCCAGTCTTTCCCAACTTCATTCATCATTCTGTGATTCATCCAAGCTGTTATAGTGTGTCTATTTCTTTTATGTCTTGAATTTTAATTATCCAGTCATCTGTAATAGGTACAATGCCACTCTTCCTATTTTTTTGCTATCAACAGACAGGCAGCAGTTGTCATGTATAGCAGTATTTTCCAATGCTTTTTCTCAAACTCATTATCCAATAAACTTGTCATATTTAGTAAATAAAGTTGTGGTATCATTTGGAAATTTGTTTGAAGTATATCTATAATTAAACCATGTATCTTGAGTTAAATTAGTTTTAAGTGTTCAGAGAGCCAGTGTGACATAGTACGGTACTTTGAGTGCTGGAATAGGACAGAGTTTGAATCCCTGCTGAGCCATGGAAATCCACTGGATGACCTTGGAGAAATCATGGTCTCTCTGCCTCAGAGAAGTCACTGGCAAACTCCCTCTGAACTAAACTTGTCAAGAAAACCCGCTGATAGGTTCACCTTAAGGTCTCCATAAGTTGGAAATGACTTGAAGGCACACAGCAACAATTGTATTTTTAATATTTGAATGTTATTATTATTAGCTTCCCTCAGCAACATTGTTGGTGAAATTAATTCATTTTAATGACTTTTTAATGAATTGATAAGTCATGGTGACATACTACATATAGATGGATGAATCTGTCAATTTGACTTTCTCATATACAGGATTTGTTTTTTTCAACAAAAGCACTCAAGTTCTTTCTGTCCTGTTTATGAAGACATTTGCAAATTGCATTAATGTTTGTATTTAAAAAGAGGTGGCAACTACAAACATGACTGAGTAAACCAGTATTCAGAGCCAGACATTAAAGAGCTAAGCACTCAGAGATGAACAAATCTATCTATTTCACTTTCTCATCCATTCATTTTATATGAAATTTCAAAAACGAAAACCAAACCAAAAATGTGTGTTTTCATAAATTTGAAAATAATGCAAATTTGGGAAAGTTCAGAGAGAGAGAGAGAGAGAGAGAGAGAGACTGAACAAGTTTCTTACTTATCCCTAAACTACATCCACCCTACCCATAGATTAGTGAGTGTGACTGAAAGAACAGAGTCTATGAACTAGTATGTTCATACCTGAGCTGAACACTGAACCATTGATTAGCCAGTTCACATGAATAGAACCTCTCCTTATGTTGGTTTTCTCAGGAATATATTCCGAGGCTCAGTTGGATTTACTGCTGAATGTGCACATAGGCAATTATATTATACCAATTCTTACAAACTGTGGAATAATATTTTTTAAAAGGTTTTCCCCCAAGTTGATTTTCCTAAAACAACTGGTTTTAGTAAGTCACAAGCAGGTGAAATGAGAGGGAATGTATGGAGACATATAGCTAGAACATGCTATCTCCCTGCCTATGTTTGAAGCCCAGTGCATAGCTTGTAGCTCACATGAATTACATTTCCATTTACTTATAAATCAGATGTAACAAAATCTTGGCAATAATTTTGTTCAAACTGGCATGCTTGGTCATGCTGTTTGTCTAACATCTGTTAGGGTAATCTGCAGAAGTGCAAATTACAAAAAATGACTGAATATCAATAAACAAATTATAGTAATGCTGGACTGTTGTCTGGATAAAAAAAATGGATTTCTAAAATGGGATGGATTTTGCTTCTCTGTTCCCCTCCACTACCACCCCCTTTACATATAGAATGAAAAGCAACTTGCTTTCCCAGTTATGTCTCATGTGGGGAAATGTGTTCTCTTTGGCAGAGTTGAACAGTCTTTGTAGTCATTTTTCAAAAGCCAAAGATGATATGAGAGCCACCAGCAGTCAGTTATGAAAGAAGAGGAGAAGGAAAATAAATCTGCCATCTTAAAGGCATGGCAACCCTATCTCAAGACCAAGCATCTGTGGGAAACAAATAAAGACCACCCTTTGAAAGCTAGCTCTGCAAGGAAGGTATTTAGTCTGAGCTATATTACTTGTAATTGACTTGGAAGCCATCCCATTTATTCTAACTATCTCTGGTGCTTTCTACATTGGCACAAATCTGAGCTCCTCCAAGGGTCTCTTTCTTGGGCCTGGGAACAATGATGAATAATTCTATAAAAGACAGTTAACTTTTTTCCTCACAAGGACTGAAGTAAGCTGTTGATGAGGATTTCTCCCTCTCTCTCTCTCTCTCTCTCCATTTCTTATTAATGTGCCCAAAATGGGCAAAATAAATGTATATAATATATAAAAATAAGCAATGCATCAAGTAATATATTAAAGCTAGAAATTTCTCAGAATACATTTTTAAAGGGAAAAAATGTTGCTCTTTTTAAAATCAACTTATTCTCAAGGAAAGAAAGGCCATTCACCAGAACACTAAATATTTTCCACCGATGTTTTATAATAACTATTATTTTTAGGGAAAAGTAAAGAAGCTGAGTTATTGCTTATGGTGAGCCCCTTTCCCAACAAACTGTAACCTGAAAGATAACAAAACAAAAAGGATCATGGTACCTGAGATACTGACTGTTTTCTTCAGTGTTTGTAATGGATCTCTTTCTGAAATTTCAAACAATACCACCTTTGGGACAAAACTTATAAGTGTACAAGGTGTATGCTTTATTTTAATTGATTGATTGATATCCTGCCTTTTCCCAGCACAGGATCCAATGTGGCATCGATGTGTATAAAGTTTGTACATATAATTAAGGACATTGCACATGGCATAGAGAGACTCTGTGAGTGTATGACTATACACACAGTTTCTATGCACAAGGTACAATGTACATATGGAGGTCAGATGCATGGTCTGATGGCATGTTGTAAATCTGTTTTCTTTCTGTTTGTTCAGTGTACCCAAACTGCACTTTGTCAGAACAGGACTGCTGAGCCTACTACATTTCCTGGCAAAGCCTGTGAAAACAATTCACCCAGAAAAGAAATTTAGGGAATGCTTTCTTTTTTCATTGTATTCATAGTGCCCATTTTTACACCTAAGGTCATGTACAAATTGTTTATTGAAATCATTCCTTATATTTATTTGTGGAGGAATTCCACTGAATAGGCCAGTAAATTTCTCCAGAAGTAGAAGAAATAATCTAATCATTTCTTCGGGATAGAGTTCAGCATTCGCAATCAAAATAGCACAACCTTTCTTTCTTTCTGATGGGCACCATTTTGCATCCCCCACAATGCTCCAAAGCCATTGAAACACACTGGTGACTTTATTGGATGAGGCTATAATTACACAATTACGACATCACGGTAGCACAAACAGGTTCCCACTATCACATGATGTTGTAGTCCTCCCATGGTTACTGTGTGCTCCAGCTACCAATAAGACATCCCTTTTAATTGATGGGACAAGACATCAATAATTCTCAATATCACTATTTTTGCAGTTTTGAAGAGCGTGTGAAAACACATCCTGCTGTAATCATGAGAGAAAACTTCTGGGTGAGAATGTGAAAATGATCTACAGGACATTCTTTTAATGAACTGTCCTGTTTTGTTTGCACATTTTTAGGTTTGTTTAAGTGTTTAAGTGTTGATTTAGTTTGTAAATTAAGGGGTTTGGGGTGTTTTTAACTGAAGTTGCACCTTTTCTCGAGAACCACTGAAATCTCACCCATGCTAAATCACAGAAGTAAAATCCCATTCTTAAAGTGCTAGTGGCGTTGATCTGATAATTCAGTGGAGGTAGTATTGTGCGATTACAACGACGTGTGATAATAAGTGTAATAATGCCACTATGTTTCTGCTTTCCTCAATAGTGGAATTACAGCATTTTTAGATGCTAGCCTGATAATGTCCTGGATGATCTTGGGCAAGTCACATACTCTCAGGCTAAGAAGAAGTCAATGGCAAACCTCCTTTGCATAAATCTTGCAGAGAAAATGCTATAATAAAGTAGCATAGTTGGAGTCAACTTGAAGGCACATAACAACAAATAATGCCCCAGAACTATCTAGCAGGCAACATTAGGCAAGATTCTGCCTTAATGCATAGGAGGTTGTGAAAAGTATAAGACTTTCTGGTATGTTGTACTGTTGAATATCTTCCTATTTCTGTCATTTTTACATGGCTAAAGTTCTCCCATGGCCTTAAAAAAACTGGCTTACCTTAATAGGCAAGCAGAGAAACAGGAAAAGGTTGCAGCTTGTGTGGAAGTTTCCATATGTAAGCTTTCCATGTGAATGTCTTTTTTCTTCACATGTTCACACTGAATATGTAAATCCCTGGGAATGTACTACATAACACACGCATCAGGGATGGGTCTACACAGGGGACTCATATGTTAAAGCTGGGCCATTTTTAAAAACCCCAGTGAGGCTTAAACATACTTTGAATCCCATGCCCTCCAATATTTCGCTGAAATAGATGAAAACTGGGACATGTGTGGGAAACCAACCTCAAGAATGTGGCAGGATGGCAAAAGTTATTAATGAGGTTATTAATGAGTTATAAATGAACTACACAAGCTGGGAGAGTCTGCAGCAGCTTGCTTTTGCCTGAGCCTACTGGGAAGGGCAAGATTCTGCCCCTCCTCTTCTCCATCACCACCACTACCACCACCACACAGGCCAATTGAGCACAAGATACTTTTGCATTTTGAACTCATTTTGCCAAAACAGAAATAAGCTGAAGACAAAGGGGGGAAAGTGGGAGGTGGGGAGAGAAACTGGTATGTTTTAAAAGCAGCTGAAAATGTAGGATGACAGATGATTGAGGCTCACCCTGCCAAATTAAGACACTTGGATGATATGTAATCCAGAATTGAAGAGAGACTTTGGTGTTGTTTTTTTGAAGGAAACATCATCTCCTCACAAACCTGTCTCAAGTAAAACATATGACTTATTTCACAAACATTAACAAAAAAAAATAATAACTTTCAGAATATGTTGTTGCTTATTTTCACTTCTATTAGTAGGATTACTAGTGCTAGCTCTTTCTAGAAGTTTCCTTGGGAACTCAAAACTATTCTATACCAGTTAAATGTACCTAATAAATATTGATAGGGAATTGGGAAAGCCTGGAGGTTTCCATGTCTAAAAAATATTTAGTTAACCAGAACACTGAAGCATGACAATTTCTGTCCCTCAGTCTTACTTTCTCACTTTCCTTCATCTGAGCAGTTCTTACAATACAATTGCCACAGTCATTTTTTCAAGAACACCAAAACTGCCATGGTGGTGCCATCTGTGAGGCAGTTGAAAAGCAGCTGATTGAGAACCTTTGTTCTTTCTGAACTGCACTATGCCTTTGGTTAATAACAGACAATTCAAACACAAGGGGAGAGAATGAGATGGATCTTTCTGATGTCACTGCTTTTATTGTAGGGCAAGATTTGTACTCCACCACCTACTTAGCTTTGCCTCATTGACCTGTGTGTGTTTACCTTCTGTTGGTGCCATTTCCCACTGAGTTACTGATGTGCTTCTACTCTGTCCAGAAAGCTGTTCCCCCTCTTCAAAGCTCCTTGTTGAATTTGGGTTATGGGCAGATGCTGCCCATTTTTGTCCAATGTATAAAGAATAGGGCCCAGTGGAAAAGCAAATGTAGGAAAGGTGCCCATCATGAAGAATAAATGATATGTGATTAAAATGATGTTACTTATGCACAAAGCAGAACAAAAAGGCTGAGTATTCTTCTCTGTTCATAAGTATTTTTGGATACATCCTAGAAAAATACCAGCTACATTTTGTTCATGTAACAGTGCATGTTTCTCCTGATCTCAAGTACATATACATAGAATTCTCCCCCAGATTTTTCTGTATATATAGGAATGTGAAGACATTCTACCCCACCTAGGAAAATTGCCAGATTTATCAGGACACCTTTTGCTCCATCAGATGGATGTTACTCTTGAGCAGGAAAATAAACTTAGGGTGAAAATCATTGGTAATTGTATGCATATTCTTCGGTGCTATAGGCATTTTGAGACAGCAGCCTCACAGCACTCCCCAAATGAGGGATATTTGTAGGGCTGAAGAGATGGGCAACCCTACTCACTTCTGTTCAAGAAAAAAAAATCTGCTGGACTATTTTTTCATCCAAGTGTTGCTACTCACCCATCTCCAAATTATTTCCTAATAAAGATTTTATGGACAAGATGGAATATTTGATAAATCTCTTTATGATGGAGAAACAGATTGTTTGCTTCCTTAATCAGCTTTAGCTTGTTAGCCTAAAGCCAAGGTTGGTAGCTGATTTGTAGCCATAGGTATAGTTTAAGCATGGAACAAATGGACAGCAAAACATGCTGCAAATGAATCATCCCCACATAACCAAAATATAAGGGAGAGGAGGAGAAGAAGAATCATATTTGGAAGAGACCACAAGAGCTATCTAGTCCAACCCCCTAAAGATGAGGAGGAGGAGGAGGAGGAGGAGAGACAATTAAGTCATATATCCCCAGACTTTAAAGCAGTGATGGGCAAAGTTCAGCCTTAGGTCTACATGCATGGATGTTTTGAGCCCCTGACTCCCAGTGACTCTCCTGGACTAGCCATTTTCTGCTCCAAAAAGGATGTTGATTGGCATTTAAATAGGCCCTGTACTGTTTCACATTTAAAATTTTCTTTTTCTCCCCAAACCCAGAAGATCCTTCTGTTGCTATTCTATGGCATTTTTGAAAATCTGTGCAGACCCCAAAGGCCCCAAAGGCAGAAAGGTGGTTCCCAAACCTTATGAGTTAATGTCCCCTAGTAGCATCTTCAAAGATGCTTTGTTTTAAAGTGAATATGTGCTTGTTTTCATACCTACTAACTGTCCAGAGACATGGCAGTGACACTCCTGATTAATTCTCTGTCATCTAACAACTATATATATAATTCTTTTGGGTATGTTGTCATTTTCAGTGAGATGATTGGCTGCTTAGGTGTCAGGATCTGCCTCTCCTCACAGGACTAGGCCCCTGTGTGCTGCAGCTGGCACAGCCTCTTTGCAGACTCAGGCCCTGGCTGTGGGCATCTTGGAAGAATCAGAGCCAAGCTATCAGACACAGCCAGCTGCAATCATGCAGCAGACCTGAAGCAGCCAGGGGAACTGCTATTTAAAAGAGGCATGTGGTCCTCAGTCTTGCCTGCCACAACATGGTCTTCTATACTGTCTGTAGTCATGCCTTGGGTGCTGTCTATAGATGCTCCTTGGGCCCTCTGTGCTGTCTGTAGCTGTTCTTTGGGCCTTCTGTGCTGTCTTCAGCTGTACCTTGGCCCTTCTGTGCTGTCTGTAGCTACACCTTGCTCTTGGGCCTTGGGGTTGAAACATGTGGAAAGCTTCAAGTCCTTTCTAAACATGGCCATGGAGGGGTGCTCACATCCTGGCACATGTGGTGTGTATCTGTGTCTATGTGGGTGTAGCATGGGGGTGTTGTGGTGTGGGGTTTTGGACTGGGGTGTGTATGTGTAGCATGAGGTGTGTGTGTATGTATAGTGTAGGGTGTGTGTGCATATAGCATGGTGGGTGTGCACATGTGCTTGCATGGCAGCAGTGGAGGGGCTCTCATGTCCTGGCATATGTGGTATGTGTATGTACACACAGTTCCATTGAGGTAGAAGGGTTCTCGCATCTTGGTGCATGTGGTGTATGTGTGTCTAGCATTGTGTGTGTGTGTGTGTCAGTTTGTACATGAGGTTGCATGATGGTGTTAGAGGAGCTCTCGGTATATATTAATGCATCAAATGATCGTACTCTTGAGATGTTTCCTAAGTGGCCAATCAGCAGAGTGGGAACAGAAACATACAGAAGTGTTTTGTATATGGAGATAACAGTGTATGTTATGCCAGGTATAGCTAGTTTTTTTCTGGAAGTGTCCCAGTTTCTCCCGCCACCAGCAGCACTTTTCCCTTTCACTCCTAGTTTACTTCCATTAGTCTGAAGTGAGTTTGAAGCGCAAAAGTAATTGGCACTGAATTAATTCAGTGGGGGGATAGGTCAGGAGAGAGCAGAATCTTGCCCTTCCCTGTATACCCAGGCAAAAGCAAACTGTTGCGGGCTGTCCTAATGTTTGTGTTCTTCCTCATTAATAATGTTTTAACAATGTCTAAAACATTAATAATGTTTACTCGCTGCTTACTCTGCAATTCTCAGTCACCTGTTTTTTGCATTCTTCCCTGGGCCCATTCCCTGTGTAATGCCTGTACCTTGCCCTTCTTTATTGCTTGCAAAGGTTCACAGCATTTTACATGCACTGGCCAGTATCCTGTTTGTTAGTTTTAACTAGAGCAGATCCACTGAATCAACAGTAGAATGGTAACCCAACATATAAGGATCGTCTATAGGAGGGGTGATGGTGGATTGCTCCTCAGTAATAGCAATTTGCAGCAGCTGTGAGCTGTCTTAATGGTTTTACAGTCCCCATAAACTTTGCATGCCCTCCAACCAAGATGTGGCCATGAGTGATTTACTCGCATTTTTAAACCTGCTGCCACCAAACTTTTTTTTAAAGAAAGTTTACCATGGTGTACGCAAGCAATATTTACATTTACATTTACAAAAGAGAGAGAGAGAAAGATAATACAAATCAATGTTTTATCGCATTAGCGATTGGTCGCTAAGGCAAAAATCCAATAAGGCAGCAGTGGACACTTGCCCTTAGCTAACACCCCCCCCCAATGCTCATCTGGCTAATCAGCTTGCGTTTCCTCTCCTATAAGAAAGTTCAGAAACATGAATGGGGCTGTCTTAAAGACAAGGAATGCGCGTCCCCGGCGGAGCTTTTTAAAAACTCTAGGAAAAGCCACAAAAGTTCTCCAGGCATAGTTTTTGGTGTTTTTTGCTGTCCCCCTTCCAAATATGATGCATCGATGTGGGTTCCATGTGAAGTCGAAGGCTTTCACGGCTGGCATCCATGGATTTTCCTTGGTTTTTTCCGGGCTGTGAGGCCATGTTCTGGAAGAGTTTACTTCTGACATTTTGCCTGCATCTGTGGCTGGCATCTTCAGAGAAGATGTGGGTTCCCATTAAGACATATCATATTCCCAGAGAATTCCATGAGGATTATTTTGAACTGTTGGACAGGACCATAGAAAAATCCAATTGATGCAATGGTCTACTATAGTCATGACTAACAATAGAATTTAGGCAATCTATTTTCTGTAATTCTGTAATTCTGAACAACTATCTACTACAGGACACTATAGTAGCTGTTGCTTTTGAGTTATCTTGTTTAGCAAAATGCATAGACTGTTTATCATAAAAAATAATACCTAAGTGGTGTGCAAAAAAGCCAATGTACAGAACAATAAATGTGAACTATTAGGATGACCATATTGCATCTGGT
This sequence comes from Gambelia wislizenii, assembly GCA_030847615.1. NCBI lineage: Eukaryota > Metazoa > Chordata > Lepidosauria > Squamata > Crotaphytidae > Gambelia > Gambelia wislizenii. The sequence goes on along the minus strand of JAUMIR010000003.1, from coordinate 222,288,384 downwards.
GGGCCAAGTCAAGGGCTGTAGTTGACTGTCTCTAGCTTATTGTAAACCTTTGAGGGAAGAAGAAACAATCTGAATTGTGGCCACCTCGAAGAAGCAGCATTGTAACCCAAGCCAACCTCAAGATGATTCTATTTGCACACTGGTCTGGAAAACAGAGGTACCAGGACACATTTCAGAAAGGTGACAATTCAGATATTGGTTGCAATTTTTCTTTTAGAAAACTATATGCTTGAGATGTCTGGATTTTTTTTTCATTCTAATAAAATAAAATAAAGAAATTCTAGAGTGACAGCAAGGCTGGAGGAGGCCCTAAACTACCTCTAAATAATCAAGAGATGGATGTTACTAATCATTTGTAATTAATTTTAACTAGTTATTTGTTATTCACTGACTCCCCCCCCCAAATGAATTAAACATAACTAAGTTACAGTACATCTGTGACATAACAAGGGTTAGGTTCACTCCTTTTGCAGTGCAAGTGTAACATTTTAGTTACTTGTATAGTTATGGGATTGTGCCTTCTTTAAATGGTTGTGGAGGAATATCACATGGTTCAAGTGCTGCCTCATGCTCTGCAGTGGCTTTTGTGGTTACAATGAGATGGATGGAAGGAGAATGCATTTTGGACCACAGGGCAGCAACCTGTACCATTCATTTTTAAATAACTAAAAGTAATTATTCTGTTATTTTGAAAATTGTTGATGTTAAGCGTTTTTGTAATTCTCATATAATTGGAATTATTTTGGGGGACCTGGAAGTACTTTTAAAAAGTAACTTTAAAAAGTAACTCCACTGTTTCAAAGTAATTCACAAGCTCTGTTCATAATTAAAATAACCCTGTGGATCAAACAACAGGTAATATTTCTGCAAGGTACAGAGAGAGGCTAGGAGATTCTAACTGCTGTTAGAAATCAAGTAGACTCATTATGCTGATGAGTGGATTGCTCTTCAGGGAAGACTCAGTGAGCTGACAATCTGTTCATGCGGGCAGGACAGCTTGCATGGAACAGTTTCTTTGTTACAGAACAGCAAACTGAAATCCTGACTGTGCATCCATTCTAACTATCCAGATTGTAACATTAGCCTGTCTAAAGTACATTCCAGGTTGGCTGACCTTCTTCTTAGTAGATAAGAGAGGACCCAGGCAGCTCGGTTACAACCTAGATTTGCTGCAGCTGCTCACTTGAAGGAAGCGTCACCTGAGGACAAAGAAGATTATAATCTGGAATTGTTCTTTAATGTTGCTCAGTTAATGAAACTATGGAAGAGTTGTGAGGTTGCACTGGGTATTCTCGGCTGCTGCCAGAAACACACACTGCCTCACCCAACCAGCCCACAAGAAGGCCACAAGTAAGGTGGATCATTTCTATGGCAACCTTCACTCACAATGAAGATTTGAATGGTACTTATGTGCAATGTGGGGGCACCATGCACAATGTGGAGGGACCCTTCATGGTTAATCAAGATATGTGTAGCCCCCCTACCCCTTCCCATCTTATTGTGGGGACAATTTCACTGATTTTCTGAATATGCTGAAGTAAGAGACCATCCACTCAAAAATGGATTGCTACATTTTGGTTGCTAGGTAGGTGCTCAGTCCTTTGACAATTTATGAACTGCCTCTTGACTGGCTTAACAGTTACATTAAAATTAAATGTTGCTCCTCCAATAGACATGGGATTATGTTTAAATGGCTCATAGATGAGCAGTTTTGAACATGGGGAAGGAGATTTTTTGAAGTCTAACCAATTAGCGTAGGTATTAAATGACTCAGGGTTTCCCCTCCCTCATAGCACATAAAGCAGAAGTGGGCAACTGTGTGGTTCCCAGTGGCAGACCTAGTATGTATGACACCTGGTGCAGGTTTTTTAACATCTCCCCCCCCCCGCTTCACTCTACAACAAAATTATTCTCACACATGCTCACCACTGTGGTCCACCTCCCATCAGTAAAAACTTTCCCTGCTTACTTTGAGTGTAGGTAGACAGACCCTCATATGCCTGCCAGATCTCATTTGAAGTCTTGCAGGACTGAAAACCACATGATACATCATGTGAGATTGGGTGGGCAGGCAAAGTCGACAGCCATTGTTGGCCAAGGACTGTTGCTGTGTGGTGATGGGTCCTTTCTCTCCCCTGGGAACCACCACCATGTGATGGCTTGCCTTCCTAGAAGGGGTGACCTCCTGAGTAAGCAGCATAATGAAGTAAGCAGAGAGGGAGGCATGCTGTGATGGTGGCAGTTCCTTTCTCTCCCCTGCCCAGGGGAGAGAAAGCGACTGCTGCCATCACATCACTACCCCTGCCATGCTTACTTCACTGTGCCACTTACTTGGGGATCCCTCCTTCTAAGCAGGCATGAACCGCTGTGGAGGTTTTTGCCTGCCAAGAAGGGGTGCCCTCCCAATAAGTGGCACAGTGAAGTAAGCAGAGCAGGGAGGCATGCTGTGATGGTAGCGGGTCCTTTCTCTCCCTGGCCCAGGTGAAAGAAAGCAACTGCTGCCATTTCTCCTCCCCCACCATGCTTACTTCACTGTGCCTTCTGAGAAAGGGTGACCTCCTGAATAAGCAATGCAGTAAAGTAAGCATGTTGGGGAGGCATGCCATGATGACAGTGGTTTCTCTTTTTCCACTGTGCCAGCCAGAGGAAGTAACTGTTGTATTACCCCTTCCACCACTGTGCTTACTCACTGTACCAGTATTATCCCCCTCTAGGCAGGCATGGGCCACTATTGAGGTTTATGCCTGTCTAGAAGTGGCACAGACACAGTGAATTAAGTGTGGAGAAGATAGGGTGCTGGTGACACTCCTCTAAAAGTGTCACCTGGTGTGGTCCACACAGCCCTAGTGATATCCCTGCTAGTTTCAGAGGACAATTGTCTGCTCCAAGAACTCTCTAGGGCTTGGATGGTGAAAGGCCAATCCATGACCCACCAAAATTTCCCCCAACTTTTCCTGCAGCTCCAACTCCCCCACCAGAACATGTCCAAAGTCTCCAATCTCCCATTTTCTTTAAAGAAAGTGCTTTTTCACTTGCAAATTGCCTCAAACATCTTTAAACTGCCTTAAAATATGTATAGTTTTGCCACACACACACTCCAATACCTCAAACCCTTCAAATATGGATGAAAATTAACTAGAAGAAAAATAGGAAATTACATGACCTCACTTTAATGTTGCCTACAATGTCTCAGTACAGGGCTTTTAACCTTTTCTTTACCAGTGATCCCCTTTAAATATATTTCCCCCCCCCCACACACCCAAAAATTAAATCAAAATTTAAAACCCTATTAATGATACCTGATGATAATAATAATAATACAATTACACCATCCACTAAACCGTCCTTTAGAGGCACTGGACAGGGAAGGAAGACTTTTCTCCTGCATCTTCCTGCAAATTTGTGGCTGGAACGGATTGAACAGCAATACACAGTCCAAGCTAGCCAGCCTTTGCCTTGGCTCCTGTCATGTGGGCTGAGCAGTCTTCAAGCCTTCCTGGACCCCCATTACACCCCACTGGGGGTCCGTGATCTGCTGGTGGTGCACAGAGACAAAAATTGTCCCCCACCTCCCAGTAGAGTTGCCCACCCCGTGCTGTAGGGACTGCACAAAATGGCAAAAAATTAAAAACAACAATAGCAAAAAAACTGAACTGGCCAGAAGTCCAAAATGTGCAAACAGTAGGTTGAAACAAATTTCAACAGTAGGTTGAAACAAACAGCATTGAAACAAATTTTAAAAGGTGAATTATGCTTCCAGGAGAGGTAATTCTTCTTTGGACATAGAAAGGGTGGGTCGCAAATGCAGCCTGGTGTTGTTTCATGACTGCTCCAAGGCCACCCCGATGTGGCTACCTTGTTCTCTTGAACTATTTGTTTAACAAAATATTTTTTGCATGTTATGGCACCTGAGCTATGCTTCACTTTTAGTTATTCCTGTTCTGATGTTTGGCATATTCTCTTTTAGGTGTAAGAATGTCTGTATATGTAGATTCTTGCTTTTATGGATTTGAATGATTTCAAAAACACCTGTTTGAATGATCTCTTCTTACACTCTAGAGTTCTGCAATCTCACAGGATAAATAGGTACACTTGTCAACATCTGACAATGTGCCAGAGTTTTATTGTTTTAGGCATCCTCCAAAGTAACTTCAAACATCTAGAAATACTGCTGTAGGATTGTTTACATAGAAACATTTCCTTTTGCTGGTGAACATTTGAGTGAAATACCCTTATTCCATTCAGCATTCAGCATTCAGCAACATCTGCATGGCAGTGGAGAAACTGCTTAGTAAGCATGTGGGATATACATGTACATGAAATCATCTAGCATAGGGATGAAAAACCTAAATAGACTTAATGGGATGTATAAGCCATTGCATGACCTAAGGTGGACTTGCTGCTTCTGCTGCTGTTGCCTCAACCTACCACCATATTAGTATTATTATTTTCTGTTGACCCCACTTTGCTGATTTTAAAATGCTTTTGTTGATGTGTAAATGCTATCCCTGGAAGCAGTCCCAGGATTCTGAGAAAGAGCTCCTACCTCACAGTGAGGCATTATGGGTGTGGTGGCCCATAGATGCTGAAACCTAGGGAAAAGCAAACCAAGGGTAATCTTGTCTAAGCCCCTGTCAGTGCAGGAATTCACAGCTTAAAAAATCCTTGAGAAGCTGCCATCCAAACCTCTGTTTAAAAACCTTCCAGAAAGAAAAGTCCACATGGTGCTACCCAGAATGGGACACATTCTTCCAAGAGATGTGTCTGACCAAAGCAGAGTACAGTGACAGTGTTATTTCCCTTGATCTGGTCACTAGAGTTCTGTTGTCTTGGAGAGACCCTGTTTTAAATTGTACTGGTTTTAACATTAAACAGTATTTGCTACCATGGCAGCAAAATGGCAGTGGTGCAGGTCCTCTCTGGGACCATCTTGTCCCCAGAGTCACACTGTGAGGGGCTTATCCTGTTACCCAAATTGTGTGGGGTCCTCAAGGATCCCATGAGTGTCCAAAATTGTTTGGGGGAATATTAATTAGCTTAAATATAGCAGTGAGAGGTCAGGTAATGGCGGGATCTTTTAACCTTTGTATACCAGTAGTAACAGAGGAGACTCTAAGCCAAAAGGGCACAATTAAATTATTTTTATCAGAAATTAATAGTAACAGCATTCATGTACACACACAAGCTTCAGCCAATCACACAAGGCTATCAAAGATAGTAGGAAGTATTTGGATAGAGGAATAGAGTAAGGAGACTGCAGGGTATACGGTATCGATCCTGCAGAGCTGAGATCACAAAGTAAATTGACAGTGAAGAGGTCCAGATGATAGTGGTGACATGAACTGACATGAAGTCAGAAATCAGGGGATTCATGCACACTTTGGTGGTGTTTTAGGGTGTTATTTATATGTGACAATTCCCCTGAAGGGATAGGGTTTTGAGTGGAATACATTGATTCTCAGAGGTTCCCAGGGCTCCAAAAGAGTTAATGGGCAATGTATTTAGAATTGAATAGAAGCAGGCAAGGTTTATTGTTGGAAAGGGCTGAGGGAAGAAAGGACCCATTTTGTAAGCATCAAGGACTCTGCTAGCATTGAGTGGATTAGTGAATGATTCCCCTCCAGGTGTTAATCTCTGACCTGAGTATTTGGTTGGACAATTTCCATAGGCCCCTCCCTTGGTCATACATTACTCCAACCTTGGGATTTGGGGGTCCCTGGTTGACGTGGCACATAATTTGGTGGCATATTAATTTGGTTTTAATTTAATTACATGTATTTTAGTCTGGTTGGAGGAAACTAGGAGACACTTAGGGAATTGTTAGGTCATAAGAACTCTAGAAGGCCAGTTAGACCTCTTGCGCCTGACTGGGTCTTGTAGCTCGTCTCCACGGGTTTCAAGTAGGCCCTGGTTGGGCTTGAGTGGACTGGTCATGCCAATTAGGCTGTGTAAGCTCTACTTGGCCCCAATCAGGCCAGATAGGCCCTGTCTGAACCATAAACCCCAATAAGCCCCAACTAGGCTGTTCAGGCCCCTATAGGCCCTGATTTGGCCTTATACTCCGAAGGCCATATGAAACCAAATTGTTATAAATTGCCAATCATTTGATATTCCAAAATCAAATAGGTAGGTAATGATCCCTCAGAACTGTAGCAAGGAAATTAGGGAGCGACCCATAAGAACTCCACCAGCTGCTTTCCTTAAGTGGCCAGTGTTCTTTCCAGTTAAATAGTACAGAGCAAAGCAGTAGCAGTGCTCCACTGCAGTCCGGCTGAGTGTAGCAATAGCAGGAGTAAGCAGCTGAGGGAGGGGGGGAGAAACCAGATGGTGACAGTGGTGGTGTGGAAGCAGTGATGAGGGCCCTGCAGGCAGCACATGGGGAATGTGGTCCGCTTTCTGTCACACACACCATCTACCCCTTGAGTCATGCATCTCATTGTCACTTGTGATACACTTGCCCTGTTTACTAGACAGTAAGATCCACTGAACTTACTGAAAAAACAACCAAGAAAATACGTTCAGGACTAAACTGTAAGATTCAGTCCCTTTGTATTTCCTTGAACTTTAGTGAAAGCAGATTTGCCTACACAAAAAAATAAATAAATGTGGGAGCCCATTTCAGTTATTTGACAGGAGAAGCAAGATGGAAAGAGAGTGGAAGCAGACATCAAAGCAGTTCGATATGCCATATTTGAGCCTGAAGTTCCTTTCTTTAATCTAGTCTCTGTGACTTAAAATGCCTGTCCATTAACGTCATCCAACCTGTTTCCCTCCCCACTTCTCTCCTCTGGCTGTATAGGTGAGTAATCATTAAGCTTGTGACAACTCTGTTCTCATTTTCCTCTCTTCCCTAGCAGCATGATAGGTCTGCAACAATTTTGGGCTATTAGTTATGCCTCTCAAAAAAGGAGGAAAGGGTTCATGAAGATGTAGCGACATCAAGAGGACCAATTGCTTATGAAATACTGACAGCTGAGCTATTGGGATATATCCCAAATATGTCTTCATGGCAGTAACAACTAGCATTATTAATGTAAATGGAGAAATTTTTGAATCTGGTTTCAGATTCTAAGAAAAACGTTGTTAGTGGCTCTTGTATGCATAACGAAAATGAGCAAGTCCAATTAAAAATGCTGCTTAGTACAAATTGTTTAATTAATGTATTCTTTTACCAAAATGAATGTAGTCATACAATTATCAAAAGAAATGCAGAAGGCCATTTCTCTATTTTTGCACATTTTCATAAAATATAGAAATAATAGACTTGTTAAAAAGGTTTCTCTTTTCTCATTAGTGATGATGAGTTCAGTGACCTCAGAACCTTCCAAAGCATGTAAAACTGTTGGAGGAGCAAGTGGACATCTTAGGATTATTGGGTAATTCTAGAGACCCAGGCCTCATCTACATGAGAGGGGGGAAAATTCCTTATAGGAGGTTTAAAATCAGGATAGGCAGGTGTTCGCAAGCATACAAACTGCCTACACAGTTTTTAAGGTACCCCTAAACTCCGCATGACTCCTAGCCCCAGCTGGAGGAGGAAGCCTCCGGTCTGAGCTGAGGCTAGGGGAGTGGGGCTTGGGCCCCTTTTCCTCCGGGGTTCCCCCTCCCACTGTGTCCCCAGCTCCTTACTGCCTCCTTGGAGCCTTCCTCCACTGTCAAGCCCTTCCCAGCTCCACTGCTGCTATCATCCTCCTCGCTCCTTTCCCTTCTCTTCCTCCTCCATCAAGCTTCCTCCGCAGAGCCTTCCCCTGCTGCACCCTGGTGCAGGGCTGGGAAGGGCTTTTTGGAGGAGGAAGACAAGGGAGAAGGAGCGAGGAGGAGGATAGCAGTGGCAGCAGTGGGGCTAGGAAGGGCCTGGAGGATGGAGGAGGAGAGCGGTGGCAGTGGGGCTGGGAAGGGTCCGGAGGACAGAGGACGGAAGAGGAGAGCAGTAGCAGTGGGGCTGCGAAGGGAGCCAGGATCTGGAGAAGAAGAGTGGCAGCAGCATGGACCACTTACCTTTAAAAAAATGGCAGCCACTGCTGATTCTTCTCTTTCTAAGCCTACCCCCTCTATCCTGCCAGCCAATCAGGTTACACTCCTGTTTGTATGTATGTGAACAGGAATGTACAGACAACCAATCAATCAAAAGCTTCCCGGAGTCAATCCTGGAATCTGGATGAAGAGCTGGATCTGCTGGACACAGATTAAACAGTGAGTTTTACAGGCCCCCCCCCTCTGAATAACACATATTTATCGGAACAGCGGTCTGTACAGATCACTGATTTTTCGAATAAATACGTATTATTTTCATTGTGTAGACAGGACCCCAGCATGGTGTAGTGATTTGAGTGTTGAAATATGACTCTGGAGACCAGGGTTTGAATCCCCACTCACCCACTGGGTAACCTTGAACAAGTCACACTCTCTCAGCCTCAGAGGAAGGCAAAAGTAACCCCCCCCCCTCTGAACAAAGATTGCCAAGAAAACCCTATGCTTAGGGTTGCCGTAAGTCAGAAATGACTTGAAGGAGCACAACAACAACACTAATGCAGTCAATAAGGTAACATGGAAGGGAGAACATCAGTTGGACTATTAAAAGAGACAGGGATAAAAGTAAAAGCCAATTTCCTTTTAATTAAAATCTATATAGCCACCAATGACAAGGAAAGAAACAGAACTCCTCAACCCTCTACGGGCATCCCCCACTTTTTGACAACTTGTTTTGTCGTTGTTGTTGTTGTTGTTGTTGTTTTACATACCGCTTTTTGACAGCTCTAAAATATAGCCATGTACTGGGCTTTCAACCCCTGGTCTGCTCTTTCAATCTCAGTCAATTTGGCATGCTGTTTTTCCCTCTAGTGGCACCATCTAGTGTTCAGTCTTGTATTTGCAAGCTAAAAAAAACCCCCCTGGGTTCCACTTTTCAACCAATTCTACTTTCTGACAGGGCCACAGCCCTCAACCATCAGATCAGCAGCGGCTTCCTGTACTTATTTTAAACAAGTATTTTAAACATATTCTTAAAAAGCAGACCTTGATAAATAATTTAGAAGTGTGTATTTTAAGTGCAAATGCATTCAGAAATGGGGTTAGGAAGGAGATTGATCTGAAAATGAAATGCATATTGAAATGGGAATTTAGGATTTAGTAAAATTACAAGAGTTCTGCAAATATGGGAAGAAATGATTGTGTGGGTAAACACACATGGACATTGCACAGATCAGAAAGAAAAAGATGAACTTTTCCTCGGATTATCTTTACAAAAAAGGGACTGTGGATTAGCCAACTGAACTGATTTTTTTTTTTAAAAAAAAATAGGGCCCTAAAGTTTTATTACTCATTAAAAGATTTGTCATTTGAGAGAGAAAAAAATAATCTATTCCTCAAGTGATTTTCAAAAACAAATGAGTCAGACTTAAATGCTACAATAATTTTTGCAAAATAATTAATCCTCTTTCCCAAGTTCCATAGAGAATATTTTTCCTCTCAAAATATGTCTTTTTAAAATTGGCTGTTTAAAAACTACTAGAGCTTCCTCCCAAAGAGTATGGGAGCTGGTGAGGGGTGGAGTAGACCCCATAGCCTAAATCTAATTGTTGGTCCTGCCTAGAGTAGGTCCACTGAAAGAAAGTATCTTACCAAATTCTGATGGAGGCACTCTACTCTAGTTGTGATTAACAATAGAATTTTTAGGCCTCTTACATCTTTAGGCTTGTTTGAAGGAGAAACCGCCCATGTAATAACTGTCCCCCTCCATTCATGTGAAAATACTTCTTCGGGGATATGCATATTCAGCTTCTTATGAATTTGAAGCAAAACTTTCTGCATTTGCTATGCATTTTTTGCAAGTTCTTAAACAGTTGGAAATTTCTTTCAAACATCATTTGAGTTGCAAACATAGGAAAAACATATTTGTCATCTGGCACTGTAAAAATAAGTTTCTTACTCATCAGACTTCCAAAATTATATATTTCAATAATGTTCTTTAACAACAATCCCCTCTCCACCAACCAAAAAAAGAAAACAACCCACAACAAATTTCCTCAGTTTTAGAAACTCAGTTTGGAGTAATTTTCCAAAATCATTGAACACAAAGTGTTCACAATACACACAGACTTCCAAGCACTTTGTATTTTTATCTGGACAAAGATTTACTATGCACAATGGAGGGAATAGTAGCACGCTCCCCCATTACTACACAAGCACATAACAGAACATTCTGTGACTTTGCCTAGAATCATAACTTGCATGGAGATCTGATTTTGAGTACCTGGACCAGCATGGCAAAGACACTGTGGGGAAGGTAATCATTTGATGGCCTCCATGGACAGAGACCAGGAAGCTTTGCACGGGGCGCAAGGTACCAGAATGTGTTACATGATGGGGGGGGGCAATAGTCTATTTAAGGCCTGGCCACCCCCTCATGTGTCTCTTTGGATCGTCATACCCTCCCACCCTCAGTACAGTGTGAGTTTATTGATCGCTTCAGGGCCAGGTAGGAATTTTCTCCCCTTTACCGAGGGTTTTTTTTTTGCCTATCCCACACTGCCTATTCTATACTGTATCTGGGTGTCAGGAGTCAGTGTCTGAACTCGTTTAAAAATGGCCAGACAACTGCCATGTTTCTCATGCTAGCCGAGGCCAAGGCCAAGGAACAAGCCTTGAGGCCACAGCTGCACAAGAAGGTTACTGCAGGACATTGCATCAGGTTATAGTGTGGGGTGCACAACAGAGTCTGGTGTGCAAAAACTGATGTAACACACCCATGTGGTTGAGGGAGCCAATACCCTGTGGAACTGTATAAAAGAAAGGTTGCATCCAAAGTACATTCTCTCTTTAGAAACATTGATGTCTGGTGTAGCAGTTTGTTCATCTGCTGTATATATCTGTACATATTGCAACTGCCTTGAGCTTGAAGATAAAGTACCTCCTATTTTTTGGACAACAATCGCTCTGTGTGTGAGTATTCATGGGAACGGGTTGCAGCTGAGTCTGCTGAGATATTTTTTTTATTTTTTTTTTTGCTTCTGCCGGGGATTGAGTGTCCTATCATACCCCAACACTGAGGGACTTTGATGACTGCCTCTGGTTGGTGTCTTTAAATAGGCTGTCATTGGGCAGGTAGCTGGAGGGTGGCAAGAGAATTTAAGACTTCAATGTACACCTTGGCACCCTTTTGGTGAAAGGAAGGGTGCTGGGATGGCTTCTACAGATCCTGGGACCTGGTGGTCAGAAAAGGAGTCTATCCTTGAGACTGACCTGAGGGCTTTGCTCTCATTTATAAGGTCTTCAGACTTCAGTGGGAGTAACCTGGGTTTTCCTTCCAGCCCAACTATTGGACTGCAGTTGGGGCTCAGGTGTTTCTTTTTTATTATTATTTATAGATTTAATTGATAAATTCAACCAAGTATTGAAATTTTACATCATTTGTCCTGAGAAACAATATAATTACATAGGGGTTTTTTGGTGGGGTGTTTTTCCAGGCTGTGGGGCCATGTTCTGGAAGAGTTTATTCCTGATGTTTGACCTGCATCTGTGTCTGGCATCTTCCGAGAATGGTGGCATAGAGTGTGTGTGGGGGGGGGATTTATATACTCTGAGTCCCTGTTGGAGAGGATATGTAAATTTGTGTATCTGAATGGCTAATTCCTAGGGTGGGAGGATATGCAAGGAGGATTAGTGTCTGTTTGGCTAATGGCCCATTGTCTGCTGGAAATCCCCGTTTCCCTGGGTGAAGTTCATTTGCATGTGTTGAGTTTTGATTTTAGTGTTTTTCAGGACTGATAGCCAAACTTTGTTTACTTTTAGGGTTTCTTCTTTCCTGTTGAAGTTGTCCAGGTGTTTGTGCATTTCAATAGATCCTCTGTGCATTCTGACATGATGGTTGTTGGCCTGGTCCAGAATTTCAGTGTTTTTAAATAACATTTTGTGTCCAAGTTGGTTTATAACATGCTCTGCTACTGCTGATTTTCTTGGCTGGCTACCAGCTGGATTAGGTTCAATTCAGCCTGATCCAGTTGTCCATATGCTAACATGGTACCATCTCCCTTACTGGTATCTCTGAGCGGTGCAGAGAAGGAGATGGATCTTCTGTGGAGCTGCCGCCACTGCCTTATTGATCAAACAGTTTCCTGATAGAATCTGGCCATACCGCTGCTTCTGCTGAGGTCATAACAGAGTGCTTGTCCAATCAACAAGGAGGGGGTAGAGCAACCACATCCTTTTTAATCACGTATCTGTGTTTCCTGTTCCAACCTCAGCAGAAGCAATGGTAAAGGCTAGGCTCTTGCAGGGAGCTGCTTCGCTGGTGAGGCAGCAGTGGTGGTGGCACCTGGGGATGAGGGGATGGGCCAGTGGGAATGTTGTGGTGTTGGCCCAGCTGGACTCTGACACAGATTTGCACCAGGTAAGTGTGGCTGCCATCATATTGAAACCAGGGTGAGTCTGGAGCATAATGACCCAGACTGGCCCTGGATTAAGGGACCAGTGTAGACATGCACATAGTCTACACACTACAAAAGAGAATGTAATTTCTCTCTTTTAATAGCAAATAGCTATTTGCTATTAAGAGCTGTCCTTACAGATGTACCTCATAACACTTTGGACATGGAACAGAAAGTTGTGTGTGTGAAATTCACTAAATTTTACATGAGTTTGTACTAAAATCTCCTTCTTGCAATCCCAATTACAGGTGTGAATTTGGGAACTACAAGGTCTGTCTATTAAACAGATACAATAACCCATCTTTATTTATATGTATTACAATTCTAATGGTTGTCCCCTTCAATATACTCCCCGTTCACACTCCAATGCAGTCTTGTTTTTCACTGGTCGACAGTGTGGAGAAGATCAGTTTTTGTAAGCTGTTTCAACATGTCTGCCATTCTTCTTAAATGTATCAATTGTCTCAAAATGTGTTCCTTTAAACACTGATTTCACTTTACGGAAAACAAAAAAGTCACATGGTGCTAAACCTGGCAAATATGGAGGATGTTCAAGTGTAGTAATGTGCTTATTGGCCAAAACCTGATTCACAGAAAGTGCTGTGTGAGCAGGCACATTGTCTTGATGAAGAATGAAGTCATTTTTCCAGTTCTGGCCTTTCTCCCCCACCCTGACCTTTTCTCCCAGCTTTGTCAAAACTTCCTTATAATAATGCTGGTTCACTGTTCTACTTTGTGGAACCCATTCTGCCAAAATTACCACCTTGATGAGAAAAAAGAAAGCTCAATGATCATGGCTTTGAATGTAGACTTGCTTTGATGTGCTTTTTCATTCTCGGTGATGATGGTGTTTTCCAGTGCATTGACTGCCGTTTTGTCTCAGGATCATACTAGAAGATCTAGGTTTCATGGATGTGATGATTTTTTGAAAAAGATTTGGTCCACCTCAAATTGGCTGCAGAATGTCAGCTCAAATGTCATTGCAGCACTCTTTTTGCTCTAGTGTGAGAATCCTAGGGGCCATCTTGGCACAAACTTTTCTCATGTTAAGATCCTCATGCAAAATTTTCCATGCAGTGGTTTTGTCAATGTTCACTGCTTCAGCTATCATTTGAACACTGAGTTGGCACTCTCCTCAAACAATCTGGCAGATTTTTTCCATAATTTCTTCAGTTCTTAAAGTGGAAGTTTGTCCAGGGTGTTCATTGTCTTCCACATTCTCACGTCCTTCTCTAAATCTTTTGTGCCACTCAAACCCACATGCATGAGATATGAAGTCTTCCCTGTAGGCCTCAGTAATCATTTGAAAAGGTTCCGTTGGAGCTTTGTTCAATTTTACTAAAAAAAAAATAAAAAAAAATCGAATTGACATGTTGATCAACTTAGCAGTTTTCCAGTCACAACAGACAACAGAGCTGCTTTAAATGATGACTGACAATTAACTGAACAGCCAAGAGTGTTTATGTTTGTCATGCAGGTTCAGACATGTTCAAGGTCACCACTTGAGTGTTCACAATCAGTTCTTCCTGATCTGTCTGAAAGGTAGAAACACAGTCTCATTATTTAACAGACATACCTCATACCTCTCTGACTTGCAAGGGTGTTGTGTTCCAAACATCATTCCATAACGTTCTCAGCTTCTTCAGCTTCATTCGTGTTCTGAGACCATGGCAGCTTCTTATTTAAGAAGAAAGCTTTAAAAAAAAAAAGAAGAAAAGAAAAAGAAACCCAAGTATCTCAGTGTTATTCACATTTTTTCTCAAAATGTTCCAGGGTAACACTGTATTTGGGTCACCTGGAAGTGAAAGAACTAATAGCCAGCCCACTAGAAGTGGAGTTGTATGTTATACCATATGCAGTGGTGTGATAATTCCCCTAAAGTTTAAGAAATAAAGAAGTTGTTCCAGCCTCCAAACTCAACTCTCAACATGAACTCAACTCTCCCCATCTCTATGAGGATCACTTGGGTGTTTCTTATTCCATTTAAGAGAAGGAAATCTACATAGATGACACTGTCATCTTTATCTTGATGATTCCATAATGCTGGTCTTCCTGACAGAGTCACATCATGCTTTCCTCTTTGTAACTAATTGCTACATTTGACATAAAAACTGAGGAACACATATATTTAACAGTGTCAGCTGGTTGTTTGTTCTTAAGCTTCTCATGGACCATCAATGAGCAAGAGGTCATTAACCACCATTAATAATTTATTGTCTATTTGCACATGAAAATATGGCTGCATTCACAAAACAAAGCAGCTTAAACCATTCACAGCTGGAAAACAGGGTGATTTCTTAAACCATCCCTATCAGCTCAGGAACACTTCATAGATGGCAGCTCACATTTCTGAACCCCCTTTAAAAGTTACTCAAAAGAAAAATGAGGAGCTAAAAGCAAGAAACTGTGCTAGTAAATTCTTATTTAAACTGCCCCCCTTCCTCCCTACACACACACACACACACGCACACACACACACACATTAGGAAGATCAGGCAGTAAAGGAAAAGCGATCTATGCACTCACTATACGGGGAGATGGTGTTGCCTATATCACAGCATTTATAACAAGGGACATATTTTTAATCAGTGATTTCCACATGTTATTGTGGCAGTAAAATAGCAAATAGAGCAATACGGGCCATCAAATCTATAATATTAAAGTATCATATCTTTCTGCTGACTGCTGTAATAGGCTGGTGGCTTCGTTCGCTTTGTTGATATCCAGGGCACACACAAATTCAGTTTCGCATCCTGAATGTAGAATGAGTACCAATAACAACAATCTGCAAATGCTTCTTTTTTTATCTGTGTCTTAGCTGTACAATGTGGCACAGACAGACCTTTTAAATGTGAGCAATGCAGTATGGAAGATATGACTAATCTAGAGAATTTCCATTTGAAAGAGAAATGAGTAATAATTGATTGGCTTAGCTCCAAAGTCACAGTGGGGTTCAAAAAGCTTGTAAGTGCCCTCATAAAAATAGAAGCTGTATCAACCAATTGAATTTAATTATATATGAAGGTGATGAAGGAGCTAAACAGCCTGTAATTGGAGTCCAATTACTCAGCTGGTCTTCCATAAAATTAATTCATCTGAAAGTTTGCCATTGTCCCATGCTCCAGGCCTGCTGCTGCTTTAATTAGTTAACACTAAGGAATCCTGAAACATTAAATTATTTTGTCTTTATTGCCAATTATGGGTTAAGGAAAATTGTGTATAAAATATTAACATCTGCTTCCAGCACTGCTTTGAGAGGGCACAGGAAAAACAACACTTTAAAAAGAAACCAATCTAAAAACACATGTTTTAAAACAAAAAAGGAGAGAAATCTTTCTGTACCATTACTGGCTTTTAAAGCAAAATGTTTGCCCCCACCTTGCAACAAACACAATCATTCCCCTTTTTTTTTTTTTTTTAGTCTTTAGTGTGATATTTTGAATGACATTGGCTTTGTCTGTAATTTCACCTCCCCCTTCTTTTCCTAAGAGAAAAAGTGGAGTGACAGTTTAAAGAATGTCTGATCTAATCATTATCTCACTGTTGTGATGCTGGATTTGTCTGTTTTGGGGTTTGTTTGTTTTTTGTTTTGTTTTTTGTGTCCAGATTAATTTACGTAGCCCTGCTCCATCATGTTACACAATTTCCCCTCAAGTTGTGAAAAGAGCAGACAGATTTGATCTACCCATGTTCAAGATTCATTGGTAATAAAAATCCTTTCAGATTTTTTTTTAAATTGAAATCTGTCTCTGCAAATAAGTATATTTTAGGACATGATAACACTAGAATGTGTTGTTAACAAAACAATCCTGTGGAGATAGGGGAGAATGTTTGGTGGAGGAACCTACACTTCTCAAGTCCTGCCAACTCCCTTCAGACAGGGTAGAAAGTGGGGATGAAGTTTTTCTATTTCCTGTCACCACATGACAGAGGGCTTGTCTATACAAGGGAAAAACTGTGGATTGATGTGCACAAACACCAATTCGAAGCAGCTTTTAACAGTTTTTTTTTTTTGCAAGATCGCAGGCATGAGAAGCCATATGCATTTGTTGTTCAAATGGGCATGTCTGTGAATCAAGATGGCAGGCACAAGTGAATTACTCGTGTTTTTGTTGTCACCAGTTGCCACCACTGAACAGGGTTGTTTGTTTGTTTTTTGTTAAAAAAAAACAAACATATCTAAGGGGCCAAAGTATGCTATTCTGCCAAAATAAACAAAAAAAGAAAAGAAAGCTGTTTCATCACATTACCACCTGATCACTAAGGCAGAAATCCAACATAGTGGTTCCAGGTGCTTGCCTCGTTAGCAAGCTCTGTCTGCTGCACACATCCATCCAATCAGCTTTACACTTCTTGAGAATGCGAATGAATGCAAATTGGATTGTCCCAATGAGCAGGAATGCACATTCCCCACGGTGCTTTTTAAAATGTTAGGGAAAGCCATTAAGGCTTTTCCTGCAGATTTTTTGGTGGATTTCTCCCCCTTCCTTCCAAATGTGTTGGATTGTTGTGGGATGGCATTTAGACAAATCATATTCTCCTGGAATTCTATGAAGAGTATTTTTGCCATTTAGACATCCCAAAAGTGTGACACACACACACACACACACACCATTTGATTGTTGTGTAAAGCTGGGGTGGACAACTGTCAAGATTTGGGGTCACATTAGTCCCCACAACCTTGTAGGATCACAACATCCTATCACATTGCCCACAATTTTTGTTTCTCCCACAAGTGCTCACCAATGCCCCCCTGGGGGACATGGGAGAAATTTCACCAAGTTTTGATCTTCTAAGTGGTCCATATTAAACCCAGGCGATTTTTTTCAACTAGAAGTTTCCCCATGATGTGACAGAAGTGGGAGAGAATTTAACCACCCCTGGTTGATGGTTAGTGCAGATATTGCCCTTTGTTTGGGGTATCTTGGGTAAGTACTGAGGAGTGATAGGATCCTGTAAACCCATGATTGTACTTGCACACACACACACATGGATACACATGCACAAGAATGCCCCCACTTCTGCCCCTATTTCCCTCAGAACAATGTTGACAGAGAAGCAGAACGTGTGGGTATCTGCATATTTACCTCCCTTTCTGAACATTAAAGGGGGGGGGGTCAAAAACATCCCATAGCTCCTCAGGCATATTTCCACAGGCCTAAGGATTGCACTCTAAATACATTTTTAACAATTTCATGTAAAGGTTTATGAAGACAAAAATATGCTTTGCTTTTTAAAGACTGAACAAAGCTACATTAGAAAGAAGTCCATGTTTTATGATTTTATAGGATTTAATTGCAGTGCAGGTTCTTGTGTGATTCTTACTTGTTTAGTCTTTGGATAAGCATTCCCTGTGTGGTCCCTATTCTGTCTTTGGTAAAGAAATGATCCAGGCAACAAAACTTTGCAGCATGAGATGAAGATCTTTCCTGTCAGTTTTTGTACAAGTTCTAATCACTTTTAACTGTTTCATGAAAAAAACAAAACAAAACTCAATACTAATGGGTAAAGAGCAGTTCTTTTAGAACAGAGAAACAAAAGCTTTCAAACACTTTGCTGAGAGAAATAAATGTTAGGATAAGGATGGACTAATTGGTCAACTTCATTTTCTCATTTTTCTAATTCTAATTCTAAATGTTTTGCCTCAATTTTGTTATGTCTTTAAAAAGGCAACACAAAAATATGTATGTATTTTGGCACACATTTATTCTAACATGCATGTTTTTATTTTATTTATTTTACTTGTTTCTTGAATTTACACCCCACCTTCCCCTCAGGATGGTATCCAAGGTGAATTTTTTTACACAATTTTGTATAATATACACATTTTTGTCAAGTAGTTTAAAACTTATTTGTGTTTTTTCCACTAACAGATTCCTGTGCACAGTTTGCCTGTATAGTCATGCACATGCACACAGATGTGTGCATGCGTGTGTGCGCGCACACACACACACACACTCCATTTCCCTTTGGAGAAATATACTGCAAAATCCTGATTTCAAATCAAATTAAGGCAAGAATCCTATTAGTACTAGAGATGGAAGCAATGTTCAAAAATATTTGGAAAAAAATGTTGAAAGTTAAGGAGAATCCTATATGGGTGAACGTCTTCACTGGCTGAGAAACGTTTTGCATGAAGAGTGTGCACCTGTGGTTTTTTGCACAGAAAATAGCTTTTTCATGCAAAATTTTGCTATTTTCTGCCCAGGAAACTTGGCTTCTGAACAGAAAATGTCTTTAAAACCATGTGTATTTTTTCTTAACAAAATAAACCCCAAACTAAACTTAGGACATTTTCAGATGCCACTTACCACACAAGCAGACTCCGGAGCAGTAACGAGGCTGCTGCGTGGCAGAGGGTCCTTTTCGGACACCGCCGTCCCTCTTCCGGGATCATTTGTGGCATGTCCATGAAGCTTTGGAAGCAGCCGCACCATATTTTAAACACGGAAGTTGCCTGTGCTTAAAATATGGTGCGGCCACTTCCAAAGCTTCACAGAAATGTCATGAATGATCCCGGAAGAGGGACGGCGGTGTCCGAAAAGGACCCCCTGCCATGCAGAAGCCTCGTTACTGCTCCGGAGGCTGCTTGCGCGATAAGAGGCATCGGAAAATGTCCATAGTCTTTAAAAACTTGCAGTTTTCCATGACTATCTTACGGAAAGAAAATGGTAAAATCACATGTTCTTGCCTTCACAAACAAAATTCATGAAGATTAACATATCTAGTTATACCTTATGCTGGCATAGCTGTCCATTATGTCAACATAAGGCACTTTTCTGGGGGGGACCAATGTGTAGCAGCAGAAGCAGCAGCAACAGCAGGGAGGTAGAAATGGAGAAAGCCATCTCCATAGCCAGAGAAAGGTTCCCAGCTCTCAAACTGGAAGACCAACTTTCTTTCCTGACAGAAATGGATGTGTCAGCTGTTTCCCATGTTGATGCAGTTCTTACAGCTATTCTACCTCTCCCATCACACCATTGCCTACTGTGCCACTGCCAAATGTACACTTGCAGTTTCATTGGGCAAGAGGATCATAGCCCAATACCGCAAACCAGTGAAACCACTTTCATGTATGAGTGGCACAAAGAATTTCATGTATGAGTGGCACAAAGAATTTTACATTGTCAATACTGGAGGTTTGTCTTGGAGACATCCCTCAAATCTATAACTTCCCAAATTTCCCAAATTTCCTAGATGATTCAGAGATATTCTTTATATTCTGCAAGCCCTGAGAAACAAGCAAACCAAAAAGTTGTTCAGTAGCCCCACGAGATGTCACAAGGAAACAGTGCTGAAATTTCCATTTGCTTCTTGTCAAGAAAAGGAGCATCTCATTTCTATTATTATTAATAGTCATGATTTGGATATATTGAACTGTAAATTTAACTGGAGAGTTATTACTAGACAGGACTGTAAAAGAATAGAAAAATAAGTATATGATCTTTTAGCAAACACCTACATGGTTTGATAACTTGATTTTTCCCCTGGGCCTTTTCCAGCTACATAGAAAGGATTGCTGAATCCTACACAATACACGGAAAGTGAAGGGTTGCTTAGGGTTGATAATATGAAAGCTGCATTAAATCACTGTCCGGTGGAAGGTATGGAAGGATACCTGAATTAAAAACCTAGTATTCTCTTCAAAAAAGAAAAAAAAATGCTTTGGTTTTGCTGTCTGGATTTTGAGTGCTTCTGATTAATATCAATAAATATAGTACCTAAGTCATACACAAAAGCCTTTCTTGTTTACTTGAACTAGCAGGGTTTTTGCAGAGGAAAAATAATGAAACAGGCCATTAATGTCAATACTTATTTCCTATGAAGTATGTACATACAGATCATTCTCCTTCATTTCCTTGGCAACTACAGTTCTTTTGATGTGGGCACAATGAAGTAGAGATGAAGTTTGTTTTTCTGTCCCAAAGAATTTGAGCATTTCCTGAAAAAACGACCTAGAATACATTATGCATACTGACAACTAAAATCTTTCTTAACATTTCCTGAATTACTGTTCACCCTTGACAATAGAGATGCAATCCATGGCTTATATGCATGCTGATTTATCATGTTCACGTTGATTCATTAGGAGGGGCTAAGAATTGAAAGTAGGTCAATGCTTCTACAAGTTTCAAAGAATTCAAGCTGGTGCAATACAGTGAAAGTCTGGGACTAATTTCTTGTACCATTTTAGAAACTGTAATGTTTCATGTCAGCTGTCACTTGGATGATAAGCAAAGTCCACAACTCACCTCTCCAGCGCAAATCTCCACCAGTTGATTGCCATGATGCAGCCACTAGAGCAGCAGCCTGCTACAATTTGCAATGCTTCATTACTTTGTTGCTGCAACTTGCAAAGACTCTTGGGGGGGTCTATGTAGTTACTTAGCTTGTACCTTCCTTCCCTTCCTGTCACTGTACTGCCAGAGTTCACCTTCTGCTTTTCATCCACCTTCTGGCTAGAAGCAAGTAGGCTAGATTAAAGATTTCTTATTCCATGTCCCTAAATAAATGAGAAGGAATCATCCCCTCATTTCACCACAATCCTGGAACAGCCCCTTTAAACGAAGATTTCTGCCTTCATTTCCAAACAGGGAAATATGTTCTCTTTCTCTCCATGTGTCTGTGTGTTTGAATAAGATGGTGTGAGTGCAACTGTGGTTGGCACTTGGCGTACGCATCATCAAGGACTGTCTCCAGGGGCTCAGCTAGATGGGAGAATTAATTGAGGAAAATAGTGCATTAACTCACCATGGCAGCAATGTTCATTTGTCTCCGTGATACATTTGCAAGATCACTGGCATGGGAGAGCTATCTGTGTTTGAAGTTCACGTGGAACATACCCGCAAGTAAAGATGGTGATCGCAAATGAATTACATGTGTTGTTATTCCCCAAAAGCTCCCTCCGTTTCCCTTTCTTTCCCTTGTTAAATCAGAGACGCGGAAGAGCAATCTTCTGCTTGATTTTTTTTCTCTGCTGCTTGAAAATAGTGCACAATTGCTTTTGTGAAAATCAACAATGGCAGCTCCATCCATTTCTTCACCGGCAAGCCCACCCCCATGCATGTCCAACCAATCACATTTTGACTTCTGGGATGTGCCCAACTGGAATTGGTTGTTCAAATGGGCTGGAATGCACATTTCCATGTATTTAAAAAAAAAAAAAAAAACTTCATGAGAAGCAGCAAAGGCTATTATCACAAAGTACATGGAGTCCCCCCACTTTCATATATGGTTAATCACTATAGGTGCTCATCTGGATGAAAGATATTCCCCTTGCATTCTTAGAGGATTTTTTTTCACCATCTAGATAACACCAAGGTATCAGGGTTTTGTCCAGAGACCTCACGGCCTGAGACAATCCTAAACTGGCAACCCTTTATAGCCACCATGACAAGTATCCATTGATAACGTGCTGTGACAGGGTGTGTGTGTGTGTATACGTGTGTGTATATATATATATATATATATATTAAAATAGGTATGCTTTTAAACTTCAACCATCCATTAAAATCCCCTCTCTACAAACAATTTATCATCAAAAACCAATCCAAAGTATTTATGTGATGATGTGATCTCATGCTGCTAGTCCCCTTAGTTTAATGCTCCAGATTTTCAAACACTCCTGTCTCTCCTTCCTTTATGTTATCTGTTGCCTCTAAAATGGAAAATGCTCCTGGTGAGTAATCAATTCTTAATGCCAGCAAGAGCTTCAGCTACAGCCTGATCAATGTTTACATCTTAAATGCCATTAAATGTATTTTGGATTTCAGGTTTTGTCTTCCTATGGGGACTAGTTCATCTTTTCTGAGATCTAGCATGCTATTGAATATTGAAACTTCTGTTTTCCTTTGCAAGGATCTGAAAAACCTTCTGAATGATAAATGGTTCATCCAGAGCCAGTATGATAGAGTGGTAGAGCACTGGACTATGACTCTAGAGACCAGGGTTTGAATCCCCACTTAGCCATGGAAACTTACTTGGGCAAGTCACACTCTCTCTCAGGACTTTATCAGACCAGTCAAATATGACATCATAAGGACACCTAATGATCACAAAAGGGCATGCGTACTAGATGACATTGCCCTTTCACAATCATATATTGTTAAAAAGCCATCCTATTTTATTGATGTGCCAAGCCATCAATTGATCTCCCAAAGTGATTTTTGAATATGTGTTTGAATCCGCACACCATTGTACTCATGTGAATGCAGCATCAATGGGCAAACACTTCTGAGTGTGATTGTGACAGCCAGGTAGATCACACTCTTTTTATGACCCCCATGTACTTGTAACTTTTAAAGTGTGTTTTGGTTCTTTTCTGAATGTTTTGTGTCTTTATATTGTTTTTGTTTTTTAAATTCCCACGCTAGTGTCTTCTCACGAGAATTTGGGAGATTTCAACCATGGAAGTAAATGGAGACCCGTTTGTGCTCTGTTACTGCTGGGGAAGCCTCATGGATGCTGCTCAAGGAAAGTGTGGTAGGGGGTTCTTTTGCCAGTATAAAAATGCCACAATTCATGCAGCAAAAGAACTTTTCTGGAGGGGTAGTCTGATAAAGTCCTCAGGCTCAAAGGAAAGCAAAGGCAAATCCCCTCCAGCCAAATCTTGTGAAGAAACCCCATGATAGGGTCACCATAAGCCAGAAATGACTTGAAGGAACATAATTCACAATCTTAGGTGCATCCAGTCAGATGCAGTAAACAGCATGAGCAGATAAACGTCAGTGATACTAGATTTGACTGAAGTGTTGAAAACTGTGTGCAGCTATTAAATTATCATGTGAAGATTACCAGTAATTTAACAATTGCTTAAAATGATTCATTATTTTGGTGATTTAAAACAAAGTCATTAATTTCTTGTCACCTCACCCCAGATTCTTCTCCCCTGCACCCTTTTCTCCCTTGATCCTCTGTCTGTCTGAAACAATCTTAAGCAAATGATCTCTTTGTATTATTATTTTTTTTGGAAAAAAAAAATCCTGAAGTACTGGTAATCTTACATCCAGCAGTGAAAACAGAGGTCCATCCAGAACCTCTCAAAACAACTTTTCAGGCTACTAGAAGGGAAGGAACCAGAGTTTGGAAAAGTTACATTTAGTACAACTCCAACTATCCCCAGACAGCATGGCTGATGATTATGGTACTGATTCATTGATATCCTTCCCATAAATCATCTTCACAGTGAAAATTCTGCATTTCTGCACAGAAAGAAAAAGGTTTTCCTATCCAGAAAATAAAAATTTCAGTGTAATAACAAAAAAATAAAAATAAAATAAAAGCCAACAGCTCTCCCCCACCCCGCCCCCCAGAATAAGTTCTGTACTGTGAATAGTCTTTGAAAACGAAACAGTTTCACACTGAAGGGAAAATGGTAACCTTATTCATTCTGGCCTGTGAGAACAAATTTTATGAAGCTGTACATCCTATTTCACATCTAGTTCAAGAGAAAAACAAGGACCTCTTTCTGTTAATTTTTTTGTGTCTTGAACAAAAACATCTCTGTATAAAACTACTGTTTTTCCTATTGCAAAACACACAGAGAAACCCAGCAAGCACAGAACTGGCTGATTGATCAAAAAGACACCAAAAACCCCAACCAATATTTCTAATATTTAAAAGCCCCTGGAAGCAGACATAAATGCTTGGAGTTTAGCTACTTAATCTGCACAATTTGTACAAAAGTATTCATATGAGAAAATTCACTTGAGGCCAACAAAAAATATTTCAACTGCCTTAATAGATGAGGAGGAAAAAACCCCCCACATTTCTTGCCATTATATGTGAGAATGAAACAAAGAAGGATTTATATCCCTAGCGTGTACATGTTTCTTTAGTTGAATTATTGCATTTGATTCAGTTGAACTGAATTGTTAGATTCAATTTCAGCAGAAATAATAGTCATCAAAGCCTATATGAATTGTATGTTAGGTCTTGCATATGTATTTGTATATCTGATTGCCATTTCTCTGAAAATAAATCTATTGTCAGCTGAAAGAAATAATCTCCACAATGTCATTAAATCCTTTTTAGTTTTGCAGGTTGTGTTTTGTTCAAACTGTAACTTTTATCTGACTTATAAATAATTTAAAAATCTGTAAGTTTCCTCTGTCAGAAATAGTGATTATTTGCACTGAATCTAGAATGGGTGAGAGGAGGAATAAAAGACAAGATACTTGCCCACAGTATAACCTCTGAATGGCAGCAGATTTTAGAGGTGAGTCCTTCTTTAATGTGCACAGAGTAGTTCTCTTTTTGACCCCAGAAATGAATCAGTGCTCAAGGCCCTGTTATGAACTTTTCAACTCAAGACACACACATTGTGGAATAGAGCATATGTCTGCTGCATGGCTCTCAACTTCATTTTCAGCTTTGTTCAGTATTCTGCCCTTCTGAAAACATCCTGACTCAGCCCTAGTTATTTTGCGTTCCTTGTCCCTGGGGTGTTCCCCCACCCATGATCAGAAACATTCAGTGCCACTGACCTTTTTTCAGCCACCGAGTGAAGCAGAATATGTTGCACTTGCTGACCTATCTTTCTGAATACAGAAATGGTTGAGTTTTTGATGTAAACAAAATAGAATTGGTTGGCAGGAGTGTAGCACAGTTGGAAGCAGGGCTAGGAGTGGTCATAGGGACAGGAAATTCAGTCAGGATTACTTTCTGCTGCCTTTGATTTTAAAATAAAACACTTAATTTTTTTTCCATTCAAAGTGTGAGGAAAGTTTGGGTAAATGCTTCATCTGAAATAAAACTCTCCCCCCACCCTGCATTTGCACCAGCCATTTTCCATAAGTAGTTTATTGAAGTATAGCATAAAGCAGACCATGTTGTTCATCTCTGTCATACAGATGTTGAAGATGAAGAGGCTCTCTGGGAAGAAAGAGGGAGAGGTGATAGCAATTGCAATTCAGAACAAACATAGCTGAATATTTAGGAAGGTGGTGGCAATCAGGAAGACTTCTAGATGTTGCACTACAACTCCTAGCGTTCTTCATCATTGACTGTACTGGCTAGAGCTATCTGAAAGGCCACATGACTTCCAGCCCTGACTGAAGGATTGAAACCCAGACTTTTAAGAGTTGAACTCTCCATGCCGTAAGACCAGATGTATCCATACACATTCCTAATCGTTGGCATGCTGGTCCCCATATTCTGGTTCTAGAAACCATGGGTTTGTCTAGACGGTAAAAATACTCCTCATAGAATTATAGGAGAATATCTTTTGTCCCAATGAGATCCTGTGGTGATTCGCCTTATTCAGAAGGAGGGACAAAAAACTCCAAATCCTATGCAGGAAAAGCCTTTGCAGCTTTTCCTGAAGTTTTTAGAATAATGCATGGGAATGCACATTATTGCTTATTTGGCCAATCAATTTGGGATGCTGCACATTCTCAGGGAGGAATGGAAGTGGACAGTGGATTCGTTGGACTGCGCAAGGGGTGGGCCTGGTAAGGAAGCAGCTGAAAGTGATATTTTGGATTTTTACGTTGCCGATTGTGCACTTTTTTGCTGCTCCGTGGCAATCAAATAGCTTTTTTAATCAGAAGGTCACACTTGCACATCTTTGCTTTAAAGTTTAAAAAATACTGTGCAGTGGTGACATGCGGAGAAAAATAGCATGCTAAATTACTCAGCCACCATCTTAATTTGCAGGCGTGTGCACTTCAAACGCGGACAGCTTTGAATATGCATACTATTGATTTTGCCAAAGTACCGTGGAGACAAATGAATGCTGCTGTGGATTTGCAATAATGTGTAGGAATCAGAATTATATCTTCTTGTCTGGACAAGCTCCGTATCCTGGGTTCCAGATGCAGCCTTGAATTTACTCCCCTGCCTGGGAGTCTTCAAAGATATCATATGCATCTCAGGATTGGACTAGATGGCCCTTGTGGCCTCTTCCAATTTTATGATTATATTATTCTAATGCTTCAGGACATCAGAAAAGCCATGCTTGATCACAACAATTGTCTATCTAGGTCATCTTTCTCTTCACACTGGTTAATCACTTATCATTAGTAAAATACTGTTGCTAATAAAGATTGTTGTTACAAAACAAATTTGCAAACAAAGTGTTCCTGATAAAATTATTTAAAAAAAAAAAAAAGCTCACAGGGCATAATCTAGCCAAAGTTAAGCTGCTGATTTTCATTGGGCGAGAATGAAGCACACAGATAATTCTCCCTCCAAAATCAATGGGAGTTTAAAGTATTTCACTTTGACAGCATTGTGCTCCCAAATTATCAAGTATGTTAAAAGAAAAATCAAGCAGCTGATCAGTGATTTACATTTGAAATTTCTAATTCCAAAATGTGATACCATTTGAAATTCTCTCTTGGCTAACAATTTCAGGATACTCTCTGAATAAGCCTGTATTTCTTGTGCTGCTTTTTATTATTATTATTATATATTTATTTATACCCCACTCTTCAGCCACAAGGCTATCAGAGCAGCTTACAAATTGCTTTAAGTAATAGCAAATTTACACATCTACACTGCATTAAGCAGTTTCCAATTTGTTTGTTAGCTAATTTCCCCCACAAGCCGGGTACTCATTTTACTAACCTATGAAGGAATTGAAGGCTGAGTGAACCTTGGAGCCTTCTGGAATCGAACTTGCAATGTGGTGACTTGCAGTACTGGCATTTAACGACTGTGCCACCAGGGCTCCTTTTTTTTCTCCTCTCATCTAATATTTTTATTTTTGTTATTTTTCCTGTGTCCACAATTTGTAAGACTTGAATCTGATGGGATTTCTTAATATATCCTGCTTTAATTTGTTTTGGGTTTTTAAAGCTTCAGATGATTATAACAAGCATGTTCAAAGCTGACATTCCATATAATTCAGGTTTGGATCCAGAAATGTTTACTCAGAGTTATTGAGCCACACAGTTGCGCAACCAAACCCACAGTGGATGGTGTATGTGCATGTATGTATGTGCCTTCAAGTCACATGACCTATCGTGACCCCATGAATTCCATAGAGTTTTCTTTGGCAAGGAATACTCAAGAGGTGGTTTTGCCAATTTCTTCCTCTGAAATATAACCTATAGCACCTGGTATTCATTCATGATCTCCCATCTAAGTACTAGCCAGAGCTGACCCTGCTTAGCTTCCAAGTTAAGATGGGATCTGGTGCCTTCTGGTGATTTAAGCTATTTAGTGGTTGGTACTCATGCACATTCCTTTGTGCAACATTTCTACTGTGCAACAGTCAATCCACACAGCCAAGGAACACACTTCTAGGCAATCTAACTGCTTGCACAACTGTTTACAATATTATCACAGGGTGTTCCCAAACCAGAACAGGATATCACACTTACACAATCTCTGAGAAAGTGTAACTACTACTATAAAAGCATTTTACATCATCTTAAAGCCACCACAGGATTCTGGTCAATCTCAAAAAGTAAATCCAGAAATTCACACATTGCTAACAGCCTTATGTGAACTGACTTTTTTTAAAAAAATCCCCCATCATTTCTTTTTCCAGCATATTTCACAAAACCAGCAGTGTGTCTTTACACTGATTTGCAAGTTGATTCAAACAGGCACTGTTTTCCCAGCAGTGATTCCTTGCCTTCTAAGAAAGCAACGGCACCATGGTGTTGTTTCCTTGTTATGGGACCTGATGAGTAAATGAACCCATGGAGTTCCCTACACTACAAGCTGGCATCAAACATACCCACCACTCCCAAATGCCTTCCTTTCACATCCCCCATTTTCAAAGAGAATTTTCTCCAGATATCGGGAGACATCGGTCAGACAAACCGAAGTCTTAGCACAACCTCACTTAATTTCTATGCTTAGCAGAAAATTCTATGTTCAAGAAACAAGAAGTTGTTATAATGCTTTAGCAAGGTTTCTCAGTCAAAGAGTGGAACACATTTTAAGGTAACAATATCTTTTCAAACGGTCCTCCACATCCTTCAGACAGGATGGGATTCATCTATTCTAGGTTTTCTGGTACAGGAGAGCAGCATCTCCCTCCACTGGTAGATGTTGCAATATCAGATACAAAATAGATGTGCTTTATGCCTTCCCAATTTGAAGTCTAATTTACTAATAAATTAATATCCAGCTTCTGGCATTCTGAGTACAAGGATTTATCAAATACAAATCTGTTTTGTGAAAATATTATCATCATCAGAATTTTATCTTGGCCCTGATTTGGTAGATGATGATATTTTAGTGATTTTATATGGGGGCACACCAAGCTTTAAAAGGACTAAATCTAGCAAATTGAATCATCCTTCATACACTTACTTTGAAACTAATAGTTTGCTGAAGATTTAGTCATCCAAGAAGCACTCCTCCCAGGAAAAAATATCTGATAGTTGTATCTGAGTATGTTTGGCTGCCCCTAAATTCCACAGACTGAGTAAAAACTTTCTAATTATCTCTTCTTTTCGCTGAAGATATCACCCAGTGACAACTTTGAGATGTGCAATTTCCCTGAGAAATTCTGTTTTCCTTATAAAAGCTGTCAGTGTTTTGCCAGAAGGAAATTGCCAAATTTCACTTTAATATTCTTGAGGGGGAAAACTGAGAGCAAGTCTATAAAATTCTTAATTCACCATGTATACTAAAGTAGGGGTAGATAACACACACTTCTGGTCACTTCTGTGCCTTCTCCCTTCAGCTGGCACCACTACGACCACCAAAGTTTCTGCTGCTACTGCTGCCAAACAAATAATAATCAGAGAATATGAGTATATCCACACCACACTGTTATAGAACTTTAATACTGTTTTAACTGCCTTGGCTTCATCCTATGGAATCCTGGAATTTGTAGTTTGATGAAATATTTAGCCTTTTCTGTCAGAAAGTTATGGTGCCTCCCCAAACTGCAAATTCTAAGATACTGTAGGATGGACCCTTGACAGTGGTATCAAACTATAGTAATTCTGCAGTGTCGATACACCCTGTGCTGTGAAACATGGCACATGAGGAGCATGGACTTCATTTCCAATGACTTTCATGTTAGGAGTATGATTATGTCAGGAATTCCCTATGCACCTATTAGAATCGCTGGGATTTCGTTGGTGATTTAGTATGTAATTATTTAATTAATTTATTTATATGCCGTCTTTCTCCCAGAAGGAACCCAA
Organism: Gambelia wislizenii; assembly: GCA_030847615.1. Classification (NCBI taxonomy): domain Eukaryota; kingdom Metazoa; phylum Chordata; class Lepidosauria; order Squamata; family Crotaphytidae; genus Gambelia; species Gambelia wislizenii. The sequence continues at coordinate 222,258,845 of JAUMIR010000003.1, read as the reverse complement.
GCAGATTTGATGGCAGATTTTCAGTGGTAGTGGTGAGAGGATGTGTACCCCTGCTAGACTCCAGGGAAACAATATAGCCCTCCAACCAAAAGAAATTGCATACACCTGATTTAAAAGGCAAATACAGTTTGTTTATATTTAACCACCGTAACTATAGATATATCTGCAAACACTCCTACTCAGTTATAAGGGCTTCCAACATGTAGCTAAACCCCTAACTACAATTTTGACAAAAAGACCCTTAAGACTAAGGACTCATCTATACAAAATGGGATATGCTGGCTCCCTGCTGCCATATCTTGGCTGTGGATTAGGCCCATTCCTCCCCTGTTACCTGGGTGAAACAAGCCAGATGGATATGCCAGCCCATCTTTGCAGCTGTCTCTGTCGGCATCTCCCTTGCTCTCTCTGAAGTCAGGAAGCTGGCTCGCAACATGTGACCAAGGCCCCCTGCATGTGGTCAGCCTTGGTCACATGCTGCAGGACTCCTTCCTGTTATGGAAGAGCAAGGCTGACTGGCAGCTGAAGTGATGAGAAAGTGTGCCTGGATGGGCCCCTGTGGTCATGCGTGACCTGATCCATTCCCCCACTTAGGAACAAATTAAAGAACACTTGAATTTTAGAACACTTGAATTTTAGAACACTTGAATGGGCCCTACCCTGTCTTTCTCACATCGTAGCTTTGTCTTTGCACTGGAGGTTGTAAGGGCTGCCTGCAAGCAGAATGGGACCCTGCATCATCAGGACTGCAGGGTTCCAAGACGGGGGAAAGATGGGGAAAATAGCCTTTGTAGACAAGCCCTAAATGAGGAGATCTAAGTGGCTAGATCTAGTGGGGAATCTAGTGGGGAACTGTGGAAGTTGAAGTCTGAAAAAGTAACTTTTCCAGGCCCTGGACCTAATGGCTAAATATTCTGACCTGAGTCCTAATCAGGCATTCAGATGTGGGTTATCATAAATACTTAAGGTTGGAAGTCAGCCTTATTAAGAAAACTATAATTGATATCCATGTGGGCAGTGGCAGTGTGAAGAGGAAAGAGTGAAGAGTCTCTCCACCTGAACATAACCATTGGTTCCAGATGGCAGGAAAAGCCTCTACATGTATTGGAGGCTTTTTAGTTTATTGCGCTTCACATGAGGAGAGTGATAATATGGTGGAAGCAAAGCTAGAATGCTAACCTTCCCTTGTGTTTATTTTAACCCTCTTCTGGATGCCTGAATCAGGCTCTGGTATAAGCCAAATTCCCATAATCCACTTTCTGTATATACTTATAGACTTCACTTTCAGCAAGTAAAAGCGAGAGGCTGTTGGAAGCATAAGCAGTTATTATATCATATCTGCGCTGCCTCCTAACAGCTCCCAAGTGTTTCATATGGCATTCTTTCCCAGAACACCTGGAGATGTTGGGGCTGAATACTGGAACTTCTTGTACGTGACCCATATTCTTGTATGTGATACACTGGCAATCATTGGTTATGCCAGTGGAAAATAATTTCCAGAGCTCACCATTTGCGTTTCCATTTTTGTAATCCATTAAAAGAACTGACAATTTAGAAACTGGAAAAATGTGTTGTAATATCAACAATGCATGCTAGCACTTGAATCATTGCAGTACAACAGATAAACAGAAAGTAACAAATATTCTCACTGATTTTGAGCTATGTACTTTCCATGTGGTAGCCCTGTGATTAGAGTGTGGGGAAGAATGAGGGGAGAATCATTTCATGGCCTTATTTATTTTATGTGTTCAACTGCACAGCTTCTCTTAAACCCTAGCCATATGCTACACTCTGCTAGGGCATTTCTTAATGCACTCCAACACACACAACCCCCCCCCCCAATGTGTACTGTCCTTCTTTTCAAATGCTGTGGGATGCCAGATAATAGAAACAAAAGTATGTTTATTACCATATCTATTTTTTTTAAAAAAAAACTTCCCTTTGTTCAAGATCGATGTTGGGTTTTTGTTTTTTAAAAAAACCATGAGGTGCATTTGTAGGGTTCATCTTTTTTTTTCTTTTACATTTTTACATTAGACATGAGACCTTTATGAAATCATAAAGAACAATATGCTTTGATAGTGCCCTCTTCAATGAATGCTGGCAATAACTTCATTTTTAGTGATAGAAAAATTTGTCAGTTTTGATTTTTCTTATATTCAAGGCTCTGTTTGTTTGTTTGCTTAAAAACCTCAAGCTAATTCACTTTTCCATTCTTAGAGAAATTTGCAGGAGGGGGAGTTGGAAGTGTTTACAAAACAAAAAAGAAAAGAGGCAACCAAATTTTTCCCCAGCAGCATTGGCCAAATTCAGCAGGTACAGCTGTGTCCAGCATGGATAAGAGTATATTGTACCTGCTGTTCTATAACTGTTCAAGATGGAAAGCCGGTTGGGTGGGGCAGCAATGGCTCTGAAATTGTAATTCACTTTTTAAATAGGTCACAGTATTTTTATTGAAAGTAATGCCAGCGAGCTGTGGCCAGAATCACTTCCAAAAAAAGCCAAGCCTCGAACTACCGTTACAGAATGCTTTTATAGAGTGGTTATGACACACATGCAAAAAGCAGTTCCCCTCCCTCTCTGGTTTTATTGTACTCAGCAACTTCCCTTTCTTGCAACAATTGTTTACAGTACAGAACAGGACAAGATAAGCTAGAGGTACACTCTGACTGTTATTAGAAAAGGAATTGTTTATAGAACAGAAAGTCTCATCAGTGTGGGGTATTAGCCAAGCCGGTGGAGAAAGCAAAAGATAATTTAGCAAAGACCCGGAGGCCATCCAGTCTGACCCCCGAATAGTGATTGCAAGGTGACAGCATTCAGCAAATAGACATTAGGGCCCACCTGGCTACTTCAGAAGGAGGTCACCTTGGCATTCCTCTGAACAGTGTTGTGAATTAATTCCCCAGTCCAGATGGTGGTAATACTTTTATGAAGTCAACCACAAAAGGATATTTTAAAATTTGCAAACTTCAGAGATCTCTAGATATCTTGATCAGAGAAGAGAAAGTGGAGTGGGGGGGAAGGAGAAAAAAGACTTGATCTTAAAGTTAAGCAGCCTGCATGTTGTCTTGACATGTAGTGAAAGGGGAGGCTCTTCAGGTGATGTGACATTTAGGTTTCACCTGGAAAAGCTCCTAGACTTCCTGGGAGCAAGAAAAGCAGAAAAGTTTGGTTCCTCAATTTGAAGATACAAAACCCCACGCAAATTCAGAATTGCATAAATCCTCTGTTATGGTCACAGGCTAGAAAACAAATAAAGCAATATGGCAATCTTTATATCAATAAGACCAGAGATTAGTTTACAAATTGGATTAGGTAAAGAAAGTCCATAGAAACCAAAGTGACTAGTTTTACATAGTAGTTGAAGAGGATGAACCCTCAGAGAATATTTAATGTATGTTTTAGCATTCTTTTAATGCACATTTCCCAAAAGGTTTTACATATTCCTGTTGTAGTCATCTTACAATATTAGGATTCTTATTTTGAAAGATACACAAGATTGCAAAACCAGGTTCAGCAGTCTGAAGAAAAAGAAAGGAGCATTCTGACCCGGTATTTCATACACTGACAAAATTTCCACTGACATCCATGACAGCTTGGCTCAGCAAAGGCTGCCAGTCTGGGTCTCCATTTCACCACTGTAGCTCAGTAGGGAGCTTTTTAATTCAGCAGCTCCTTTGCTAATTGAACAAACTGAAAGCCATAATGAGGCATAGGCAAAGATGAGGGTAGTAAGTTTACAAGGACAGTGTTCATTTTTAATTATGGGTTTTTTTCTTGTCTTTGAGGGGGGAAGAACCACATGCATGAATCACATTGCCTTGATGTTGCTCTCCTTTTTTGCTTGGAACAGTTTGCATGCGATATCCTTTTCCCATCCCCCTTTTACTACTAAATAGGGCATGGCAGTTGCACTGAACTTTTCCCCCTTTTCAGAATTCCAGAATTATCCTGATTGACGCACCCATGTCACTGGCACTATATTATCCTACTTTCCGGCACTAATTTCATGCACCAGATCCCAGGGTGAACCTGGGCTGTGCAGTTGCTCAGTATGCTAGGTCAAGGTGGCAGGATTTAATCTTGCAAAGCTCGCCCAAAAAGGGCATACCAGCTGCTGTGTCCAAGTAAATCAGATAACAGCAATAGATCTAAAGAGGGAATGAGACAGAAGTAATTGAGATTATTACATCTGTTTAAATCTCACAGCCCAAGCAACCATTTCTGAGGTACACATTTGCTACTGACAACACAGCAATATTAAAACATAATTAAAGCCAGTTGATCATATCATTTTCTGGATTGTTTTGCTTATTATACTCCCTTTCTTTCCTTCTATCTCATACACACATACACACACACCAAAACACAGATTGCTGGTAGAAACCTAAGAGCAGCTGGAGGAAGTTCAAATCCAGGTCAGTATGCAGCCTAACGGAGCTAAGATTTCTGCATCTTTAGCCTAAATTAGAGGAACATTAAAAATCAATGTACTGTGATGTGAAATGGCAGTTTGGAGCCTGGTACACAAACAATGTGTAGAAACGAGGACAAGGTGTTGTCTTATGGAACTGATGTATTCTGAAAGCGCTGACAAAAGCTGGGGGAAATGAAAATGAGAGAAGAGGACATCCCCATTTTGATTTTGTTGAATTTAAAAAGATACCACTTAGAGGTTGTTCAACACATTTATGAAATGCCCTTGTTTTGAACTCTCTGTTTTTAAACACATACACAAAAAATAATTCATTTCAGGGCAACTGGCCTCATTGTTAGGGTACTATAGGGGGAAATAATCATTAGGAGACTCTCACTGCTGGCTCCAACATATCCTGGATGTAATCCACAATTATTCTGTTTGCTTCCTGCACATGCCACAGTACATTGAATCAGCTCAGCATGTTGCACCAGAGCATGACACAAAAAGTACACCATTGTGTTGTGACATACAACATAATCATCAGGACTATAAACATGGTCTATGGATGCAGTATAATTTCAAGTTCTTCTCTAGAAGTTAATGACAAACCTGAATGCCCTGAATCATGTTAATTTTATGCCTGGAGGTTTCATCCGACGAAAAGAAACTGCTCACACAGGTTACAATGCTGAAGGGCAACTAAAATGGTGAAAGGTCTGGAAACGATGCCTTATAAGGAGAGACTTAGGGAGCTTGGTATGTTTAGCCTGGAAAAAAGACGGTTAAGAGGCGATATGATAGCCCTGTTTAAGTATTTGAAGGGATGTCACGCTGAGGATGGAGCAGGCTTGTTTTCTGCTGCTCCAGAGACTGGAACACGGAGCAATGGATGCAAGATCCAGGAACAGAGATTCCACCTCAACATGAGGAGGAACTTTTTGATAGTAAGAGCTGTTCGGCAGTGGAACACGCTCCCTCGGAGCGTGGTGGGATCTCCTTCCTTGGAGGTCTTTAAACAGAGGCTGGATTGCCAACTGTCGGGGATGCTTTGATCAAGATTTCCTGTGTGGCAGGGGGGTTGGACTGGATGGCCCTCGTGGTCTCTTCCAACTCTGCAGTTCTATGATTCTATGATTCTATGAAATGTTCACAGCAATTCCTGTGCCCCATTATAAGCACATAAGTAGCATAAACATGTATTGTCCCAAAAACTTCTGATACATGGATAAAACTTACATTGTTGATCCTCTGGTGTGGTCCAAGTGGCATCAAGCGTATATAAAGGAATATCTCAGTTAACAAAGCAGATGTGTTCCTGGGCTTTACTTCTTTCAAAGAAACGTTGGTACCAGAGGCAGAAATAATAGGGATAGAATTTTGCACCCCGGGTGTGTGTGTGCAATTTAACATGATTCAGCAAACTTTTTATTCAAAACTAACATTATGCACTTTTGAGTCTTCTACAGACTGCTTGAAGGATTCTTTGAAAATGCATCCTGGGATGAATTTCCCCCCCCTCAACAGCATCCACTTTTCTTATGATTTCTATTTTGGTGGCAAACGTTATAGATTTATGCTTTTTCAACATGCTGGGGGTGACAGTTGTGAGGCAGGGTTATCTGCTCTGTCTTTTTCTCTCAGTTTTGCATGCAGGCTTAGTGAGGGATTCTGCAGGCAGCTGCCCTTCACCTTGTCTGTTGTAAACAGGCACAGACAGCTACCCTATGATTGGCTAGAGCAGAGTCCCATTTTTTCCCAGCTCAAACTTTATTGCTTTGTTTACTGAGACACATTGCTGAAACCCAATACTGAAAGTCTTTCTTTCTCCTGCCCTTCTTCTCCATCCTCCCAAAGCCAATACTGGGGGGGGGGGGCACCTTCCAGCTAGACAGCAGATAAGAAAGGGGGTGGGCTGTGGTGGGCTCCTGTAAAAAGACTTTGTAAAAAGGAACTTCTTAGTCAGATGCTTTGTTTACTGAGGTATGTCTGCACAGATTTTTTAAAAATCAGTTCCAGACAATTCCTGTTGTCACTACTGCTGCTGTTGATGATGATCATGTTGCCATTTATTAATTTGCTGTTATTTTTAAAAATATAAAATGTGATTCCAATAGTAAATGATTTAAACACAATTTAAAAACACATCAACAGAACAAAATGCACCATCCATCCAGTTAAACTTTCCACAGCAAGCATGGTCAGCTGCCAGAGGACTGCCTGCCTGCTTTCAAAGGCAACAGAGAGGATGCCTGCTATGCCTCTCTCAGCTGAGAATTCTAGAGCATGGGCTCACTGATATTCAGCATCTTTATCAATGGCTTGGATGATGGAATAGAGGGCATGCTTATCAGATTTGCAGATGATGCCAAATTAGGAAGCATAGTGAACACCCCAGAGGACAGGATTAGAATTCAGTATGACCTTAACAGATTGGAGAACTGGGCCAAAACTAACAAAATTAATTTCAACAGGAAGAAATGTAGGATACTACACTTGGGTAGTAAAAATGAAATGCACAGATATAGGATGGATGACACCTAGCTTTACAACAGGACATGTGAAAGGGATCTAGGAGTCTTCTTAGACCAAAAGCTGAACATGAGTGAACAGTGTGATGTAGCAGCTAAAAAGGCCAATGCAATTCTGAGCTGCATCAATAGGTGTATAGTGTCTAGATTGAGAGAAGCAATAGCACCACTTTATTCTGCTTTGGTCAGACCTCACTTGAAACACTGTGTCCAGGTCTGGGCACCACAATTCAAGAAGGATATGGACAAGCTGGAATGTGTTCAGAGAATGGAGAGCAAAATGGTGGAAGGTCTGGAAGCCATGCCGTATGATGAGTGGCTCAGGTTGCTGGGTATGTTTAGCTTGCAGAAGAGAAAGTTAAAGGTGACACAATGGCCATGTTAAAATACTTGAAAAGTTGTCATATTGAAGGGGGAGCTACCTTGTTTTCTGCTGCTCCAGAGACTAGGACACAGAGCAATGGGCTCAAACTATAAGAAAAGAGACTCCACCTAATTATTAGGAAGAACCTCCTGACAGTAATAGCTGTTTGATGGTGGAATACACTGCTTCAGAGTGTAATGGAGTCTCCTTCTTTAGAGATTTTTAAGCAGAGGCTGGATGGCTATATGTCAGGAGTACTTTGTGTATTCCTGCATGGCAGGGGGCTGGATTGGATGGCTCTTGTGGTCTCTTCCAGCTCTATGATTCTTTGAGCCTCCACTAAGAAAGCCTTTCTTTGTATATTGCTAGATGTACCTCAATGGGATTGAGGGCCTGGATGAAGGACCTCTCAGAGCCTAGGCAGATTTGTATGGGAGAGTAATACTCCTTCAGACAACCTAAACTCAAGTTGTGTAGTGCATTAAAGGGCACATAGTTAGCACTTTGAATTGTGCCCAGAAACAGTAATTAAAAGAATCTTGAAAATAAAGCCCAAATAAAATAAGCACAGAAACCAAATTTGTAAAATGTATGATTGCCATTGTGACTGCTGTTTGAAATTCTTGCAGACAAGAATAGGACTTCTTTTCACAGTATATGTTATTTTATTATTTTGGTAATGACAACTAAGAGGCTATTCAGAAGGATGCATTGTAATGTTCTGTTTTCTAAAGCTCAGTTTGTTTTTGTTTTTTTAGGAAAGCTGACATTTTAGTGGTATAACCTTGGCGTATTTAAAAAAATGCTAACCATAAAAATGGCATTTAACACTGTTCATATTTGTCACAAACCAGCTAATGATGGCCAATGTAAGAATATGGCAGACAGTCTGTCCTTCAGTCATACAGAGAATTTGAACTATATATTTCTGAGAGCAATGATACAGAAGATCCCACTGGAGTCATTTACTGAGAGTTTTAATGTCAAACATTAAAGATACAAAAGCTGTATTCTTTTCCAATTTAATGAGGAGCAAGTCCCATTGAAATTAGTGAGACTGATATCTGAGTAGGCATGTATAGGATTATACTGTAAGAGACACCATGTTCATAGTCAGGATGCTATTTTAAATAGTCTTATCCAGGAAGATGGCTAGGCCAGGGACTCTGATAGATGGCCAAATAACTAGCTAGCTAGCTAGATCCCAAAGTTTATCTTGCCAGGACAGACCCAGCATCATGGTGGCTTAAAAAAAATTCAAAGGATGAGATCCTACATGGTCACACACAGTGTAAGAGTGCTACATGTGGAAGGCCAGTCTATAGCTCCCCTGTCACTGCTCCCAGGACACATCTTGTTAGTTTGATAACCTCCCATGGCCATACGGTGGCTGGCAGAGAGTGGGGTTAGGATCAGACAAGTGTCTGGCTATGTTGCCATAGCCATATGCAAACCACGGACATTGTCCACCAACATCGGTCAGTCCCTGTAGAGGTCTCACTGGAGGATGGCATTGGCCATTGTCCAGGGATGAACAGGAGTGTCTGTTTTGGCTGCTCCTCATGCTAATTCAAATTTGGCATTTCTGAATTTTGATATTTTAATTAAATGTTTGCAAGATAAATTTATGTGCATGCTCACCTAATATACACATTTTAATCAAACTCATTTTTAAAAAATATAATGGATTTCTGAACTTTATTTTCACCATCAAATGCATTTTTGTACATATATTTTAATGGGAGAATTCCAAAATCTGAAAAATATGGAAAGGTAACTGAGATTCAACTCATGAGTTGTTTAAGAAATAATAATAATAATAACAATAATAATAATTTATATCTCGTCCCTCTGCTAAAAACAATTGGGTGGCTTACAACAATTAAAACTCTACAATGCCAACTAAAAGCACCACCCACCCCCATCTTCCCCCATAAAAAAGACATTAAACAATATAAAATTAAAACCATCTAGCTAAAATCACATTAAATACAAATATACACAAGACTAAAAAAGTCCAGGAGACACAGCTCCTGAGGCCAGGATCTAATCAGGAAAGGCCTGCCGAAAGAGATCCATCTTTAGTGCTTTTTTGAAGCTACTTAAGCTCGTCATCTGACGGATCTCGTTCGGCAGGCCATTCCATAAATTGGGGGTGATTACCGAAAAGGCCCTCTGAGAGGTTGCAGACAGCCTAGATTTTTGTGGCTGAAGCAAATTCCTCCCAGAGGACTGGAGTGCATGGGGAGGATTGTATGGGAGGAGGCGGTTCCGAAGATAAGTTGGACCCAAGCCATTTAGGGCTTTAAAGGTAATAACCAACACCTTATACTGGGCCCCGAAGCTGATAGGCAGCCAGTGGAGAGATTTTAATACTGGAGTTATATGGTCCCTCCTAGATGTTCCCAAGACCACTCTGGCTGCCATATTTTGTACCAACTGAAGTTTCCGGACCAAGCAAGAGGGTAGCCCCATGTAGGGCACATTGCAGAAATCTAGACGAGAGGTTACCAGTGTGTGCACCACAATCTCGAGATCCCTTACTTCCAGGAAAGGGCGCAGCTGGCGTATCAGCCGAAGCTGATAAGAAGCTGAGAAATGCGAAACAACAAATGCCCTCTCCACACACATAAGGCAAGCTGGAACTGGACAGTCATGACCATAAATAAAATTACTTTCCCTGAAGTTTTAAATACAGCTACAATAGGTTTTGTGCAAATGCTATGTAAACAATTAGTGTGTATGTGAAAAGCCTTGTGCAGACATAAATCTGACAAGGAAGGACTCCATGGTGGGATCACACTAGTGTGTTCTAAATTCCATCTGCTTCCACTTCCTAATGTCTTTTCATTAGGGATGCAATTCTTTACTGATTTCATTCACAAAGGAAGCAACAAGTAGTTTTCTTCCCGCTGCAAGGAAGTCTTCGAAAACTCTACAGGTTGTAGACACTGGACAGAATCCTGTTGGGCAGTTATGAATATGCTACCCACAGTTGTGCATTTGTAACTGCTATGTATTTACCAGTAAGTGGGGTTTGGGGGGTCTGGCCAGAATACGCTATGTAGCACTGTAGTTATATTGCTACATACAGTAATACATAATGTTCATACAGGATTCCATCAACCATTTGAATTTGGATATTTATTTTGCACAAAATTTGAATGCAAGTTGTTATTCAGAAAACACAACATGCCATTTCCTGCATAGAAAATATCTGTGTTTAAAAAGTGCAAGCTGCAAAGAGTCTTATCAGTCCATGTACCAAACTGTAAAGAGTCTTACCAGTCCACGATTCCATCTCATCAAGATTTCCCAATACTTAAGGAAGATTTTTGCAAGCATTTTTAAAAAAAATTATTTTCAAATATTCTTTCCATCTCTGCACTTCGTTCATATGCTGCTATTTGAATATGATGCCCAGTATTAAACAGGTGAGGAGCAAGGAGTATAATCCTGTTCTCCCACCACATATGGATCTCTTCTTATTAAAAGTAACTAACAAGTAAAAGTAACTAACCAGCCTGCAGAAGACACTCTTTAGGTGTAGCCTGATTGGTGTTGCCTAAAGTTTTCATGAACACTATTTGCTTTAAGAAAATTGCAAGAAGGCACATAAAAATAAAAAGCAGTTTCCACGTACAAGAAGGATCATGGTAATTCAGCCGATATTGTATATACATTCAGACCCATGTATAACAAGGAGTTCAGTTCCCAGATTTACTGTGGGTACCAGAAACTACAGATCAGCAAACCTTATTAAAATAAAGGAATTTTGGTAAAAAATACCATGGGATTGTGTTGGAAGACCTAGAAGATGGCTAGAGAGGATGTCTCTCTAGGCATCCTCCAGTGCGACTCCAGTCTTTCTAGGCGTCCTCCAGTGCGACTCTATGGTATGTGTCCCTATTTTGTGTCCTGCATACTAGTGAAACCATGTATATTGGTTTTGTGGATATGGGAGTCCAACTGTAGATGTTTCTTTTTAATGAAAACTACCAAATGTTCCCAGCAATAACACTACATTCCACATTCCACAGAAATGAGTGGAGGACTTTCAGTGGGTGAGGAAAGAGTTAGCAAATGCCTTCCACCCATCATTCAACATCAAATCATACCTCTCCAATATTCTGTAGTTATTAATCACTCATGACCTTTTCTCTTACAGAACAATGAGTCTGAGTCTAGAAAGGCATTACTTGGATATAGATGTGTCTTACTGCAATCCTCCCCAAATCTGCAGTTTTTCAGTTTGCTACAATCTAGGACAACATATTGACAAGAGGGGTTCATGAGAAGAAATAGTCTTTCTTCTTGTATGAGTACTCCAGCAAAACTTTGTCAGTGAAGGCTTGAGGCACGAGTACAATATAGCTATACCTATCTACCTACATTGTGTGAAGGATGCTTTGCTTTTTTTAAAAAAAAAAAAAACCCGCTGGCCTTGACTTTGTGCCAGGGAAAGGAAAGCTGTCACAGGAGCACTAAGAGAGTGCTCCACCGGAGAATTGAATAAGCAGAAAGCTTTAAAAAAAGCATTAAAAAAATACAGTAGGACTTCAAAACCACCCAATCCCATTAATGCCATTATTGAATCAGATACAAGAGCAAAGAAAATGATATGCAGTTATGACATAAACTGAATGTTACAGCAATTTCTTTGCAGCATTCCTTTAAAGGCAGCAAGACCACAAAGGTACAACTGTGGGGTACAGGCCAAGGGCCATATTCGACAGAGTGAGGTGGAGGGCCTCAAAATACAGCAAGAACAGTTTAATTCATTTTAAAGTAAGTTATATAATACATAGTCCCATATAAAGCAAGGGGTGGGAAGCAGTAAGAACATCACATCCAGAGTCTAAAATTACCTAATTGCACTACTGTGTAAGTAAAGGGAAATTCCACCTACATTTTCACTGGAATGAAGAAGAAAAACATGGCAGCATTAGCCAGGGAAGGATTATTGCAAACATCTCACATTGTCTGTCAGTTTGTGTTGGTTTTACCATAATTCAAATGCATGGAAAATTCTCATGAGCCTGAAACCAAAGGACTGGGCCTCTCTCCATTTTATTACACTAGAGAAACACTAAGTAGGAAAAAGGGTTTAGATTTAGATTCCAGCATTCAAATTAAATCACACATCCTAAGGAAAAAATGATCTGCAATAATGAAAGGAGCACATTTGGGGATTGAAAAAGTGCTGTTGAATAATGAAGAACACTGTGCATTCAATGGAGGCAGTGAGACCCACTGCGACTTAATGAAAAGAAGGCATGGAAAACAGTATTTCTGCCTTTTGTGGGTTTTTTTTTTTAATTGATTATCCTAAGTATTCATAGTTCCCAATCATGGGAACTATGAATGTCACAGAGTGTGCATGAATGATGCCAGAAATCATACTATCCACACTTTTGAAGGTTGTTTTAGTTTGCTGTAGGTTTCTTTATGACAGCACTGGAAGAAAGGAAATAGATGTGGCTGAATATATCAAGCAGGTCAAAATGAATTTGCTGAACTTCTGGTTCCCACAAACTGTGAATATATCTACATTTTATTGATTCTTTTTTCCATTGGATGATTGGCCACTATTGGCTACTACAGACATGCATGCACACCACATACACATCGTGTTCCAAGTTGGCTGCAGTGGGCTCCTACCAAATAAAATTGACCAATCTTTAAAGTGCCACAAGAATTTAACAGGACGCCAGCTAAAGCTAGTCGTAACTAAGTTATCCCAGTCAAAGCTATGTTGCTTAAATAAGTCAAGAGTAAGGATGTCATTCTTCACTAATTTTCATAAAGAAAACAATTAGAAATTTTAGCATTTTTTTTCTGGCTGCAAGAGGATTTTTGAAAATTATGCAGACTACTTGCTGTTTGAAACTTATTTCACATAATATCTGTATGTGGTATTTTGTGAAGAAAAGTAGCAAAAAACACGCTGTTTTGTATGGGAAAATCCATGCACAAATTTTGCACAGGATAAATCCCAAACTGCAAGGATTTGTTTATTATTATTATTATTACTATTATTATTATTCACAGTAGATTCAGTATATAACAATCTTTAGGTTGCTCATAGTATCTACATGTAATATCGTTCTCTTTGTATCATTATTGCTTGAGCACCATTAATCCTGTATCATATATATTGATTTTTTCCCTCTTTGTCTTGATTTAGTATCTAACACCTCTATATTGTACATAATAAAAAATTGTGTTGTATACCTATAGTTACCTACACTTATATACCTTTATGTAATTATATATTCTTTTACCTAAAACACATGCATTTCATCCTTTTACTCATCCATCTTTTCCGTTTTCCATCCACTCTAAACTTCCTATCTGGTTTTCCCATATTTTATGCCTTTAAACTTGCACATCCAATATGTTAATCTTATGAATGGATATTACCCAATTTATTTCTCCTTTATCATCATTCATTAATGTTGTTCATTTCAATTATTTAATTTGTATGCTTTTCTCTTTATCTTTTCCCTTTTCCTTCCCCCAATTTGTTTCTCCTTGTTCTGCTTATTAGTTTCTTCTTAATTAGAGATTTGATTTTAGATTTCTATCTTACCTATTGAGTTTATGTGTTGTAACATCTCATATTTCTAAACTATACGTTACTATGTATCTCCGGGTTATACTTAAATGTTTTTTTTCCTTTTTCTTTACCTTTATTAATTTTTAATTAATATAATTAATAGTGGGAATCTTAAAAAAGTTTCTCTTACCAAATGGTGTCCTTTCTTGACTCTGCTTTCATGTATGTTTACCTGCTCATGTATATACTTAGTATTTTCCTACGTATTTACCATCTTTGTTTTCTCATTCTATACCTGAGTCCTCATTGAATTGTAGAGTAGGTCAATTTTGTTTTCATGTTTTCTGGAAGCATTCTCCAATCTGACACAAATTTTTCTATGCTTTTTCCTTTGAGTAGCATTGATAGTCTGTCCATTTCTACCATTACAAACAGCTTCTCCAGCCATTGGTCCATTATTGGTAGTTCTTTCTGTTTCCATTTGCTGACATACAGCTGCTGTCATGTAGAAGACCATTTTCCATGTTGTCTTTCTAAGTCTTCTTCCATCATTCCCAGTAGGAATAATTCAGGGTTTAAAGGAAGTGTTATCCCTAAGATTTCCTGTATTTTCCTCTGTATTCTTGTCCAATATTTCTTCGCCTCTACACAACTCCACCAGAGATGAAAAAATGTTCCATTTTGATTCTCACACTTCCAACAGTCTGGTTTCACCTTTTTATACATTTTTGCTAATTTGCCTGGTGACAGATGCCACCTAAAATACATTTTGTATATATTCTTCCTGATATTCTGTGATAGTATATACTTCATTCCTTTTGTCCACATTTTTTCCTACTGATTTAGTTCTATTGAATGCCCAATGTTTTGTGCCCAATTTATCATGCTTTGTTTAATTGTTTCTTCATCTGTGTCGTGTCCCATTTCAGCAATAGTTTGTAAAATCTCTTCTTCCCAGCTCGAGTTATTTTTTTCCAATCAGATTTCTCCACTTCAATTCTTCTAACCTCGTATCCATCTTGTACCTTTCTTTTAGTTGTCTATATAGGTACCAATGGCATGTGATATTTTCTTTTTCCAACTCTTCTTGTGTTTTTAATCGTACAGTTCTTTCCTTCCACCCATAGAATATGTTTATATAAGATCCAGACACATGATGGCACACCTTCTTTGCTATATAGTGCTTCATGTGGCGAAGCCCATAACGGTATTTTTGGGCACAGTCTGTTTTTATATTTTTTCCATACTTTTAAAAGCTATTTTCTAATGAAATGATTATTGAAATCTTTATTGATTTTGTCTTTCTTATAAAACCGATATGCATGCCAGCCAAATCGGTTGTTATCACCTTCTGATTTTAGTAATCTTTTATCTTCTAATGTAGCCCAGTCTTTGATCCAAAGAAGACAGCATGCCTCATAATAAATTTTTAAATTTGGGACATTTAACCCTCCTCTTTCCTTAGCATCCTGTAGAATTTTCATCTTGACCCTGGGCTTTTTCCCTGTCCATATATATTTCGAGATATCTGATTGCCAATCCTTAATACCTTTTCATTATGTTTTATTGGAATTGTCTAGAACAGATACATAATTTTTGGTAGTATTGTAATTTTAATTGCAGCAATTCTGCCCAGAAAGGAGAGTTTTTAGTTTTGCCAATTTGTCAGATCTTTCTTGATTTTTATCCAAATTTTCTTATAGTTATTTTGAAATAGTTCTGAATTTTTATTCGTGACCTCAGTTCCCAAATAGCATGCTTTGTTGACCACTTTCCAACCTGAAATTTTGGTTAGTTCCATTTTTTTCTTTTATCATCATGTTTTTAGTAATTATTACTGTTTTTTCATTATTAACTTTTAATCCTGTTATTAATTCAAATTCTTTTAGAACCTTCATTAATGAGCTTATTTCATTTATTGGATCGCCTAGAGAGATGACCAGCTTTTCCACGTACATTCTCAGTTTGTATTCCATTTTCCCACTCTTAATACCTTGGATGCTATCATCTTCTTTGATTCTTTTATTTAGCAATTCCATAATTAATACAAATAAGAGGGGAGATAGGGGGCACCCCTGTCTTGTACCCTTTCGAATGTGTAACTCCTTTGTTTTCTCACCGTTAATTATCAATTTTGCTGTTTGGGTACTGTAGATAGTTTCAATCCAATTTATAAATTTTTGCCCAGCATTAATTTTCTTGAGGACCTTCTGCAGTATTGACCAATTTATATTATCAAAGGCCTTCTCTATATCTAAGAAGATTAAAGCTAATTTTTTGTCCATATGATTCTTTGTTAGTTCTATCAAATTCAATACATGCCTTGTATTGTCTCACAGATATCTCCCCGGTAAGAAGCCTCTTTGTTCTTCACCAATCCATTCAGCTAGAACATTCTTCAGTCTATGGGCTTGTATATTTGCAAATATTTTGTAGTCCACATTGAGCAGGGATACTGCTTGGTAATTTTTTGGTTCCTGTGGGTAACGAATTTCTTTATGAATCAATGTGATGTTTGCCTGTTCCCATGTTTTGGGGTAACTCCCTACCTTAATTGACTCCAGCATTTTTTTCAATGGTAATAATAGATACTCTTCCATGGTTTTATAATATTTTGGGGTAAACCCATGTGGACCTGGTGCTTTAACAGTCTTTAATTTTCTTATGATTTCTGTAATTTCCATTACTGTTATCGGTTGATTTAGGCTTTTTATTTTATTTATTTATTTATTTATTTATACCCCGCTCTTCAGCCTCAAGGCTATCAGAGCGGCTTACAAATTGTTTAAAGCAATAGCTATTTACACATCTACACTGTGTTAAGCAGTTTCCAATGTGTGTTAGCTAATTGATCCCACAAGCCGGGTACTCATTTTACCAACCTATGAAAGGATGGAAGGCTGAGTGAACCTTGGAGCCTGCTGGAATCGAACTTGCAACGTGGTGACTTGCAATACTGGCATTTAACCACTGCGCCACCAGGTAAATTCTGCTTCTTTTTTTTTTTTAGAAAAGTCTGTAAGTTTCCATTTCGGGCATGTAATTTCCCATATAGTGTTGCAAAGAAATTTCTAAAACATGTTTTTATTTTTTCCTGGTCAGAGATGATTTCATTCCCTTCTTTCACTTTTCCAATATAGTTTCTATTCTTTAATTTCCTAAGTTTATATGCAGGACATCTTCCTGGTTTATTTGCATGTTCAAAATGTGATTGCTTTATATATTTCAGTTTCTTTTGCAGTTCTTCCATTACATCCAATTGATAGCTGTTCCTGTAAAAATTTGATTTCAGTAACAATCTCTTTTTTAGATGGGTCAAGTTGTAGTTGTTTTTCTTTCTGTCTGATATCTTCTTTAATTTTTTGTGTTCTCTCATTTTTCTTCTTATTTATTTCAATATTTTACTGAATAAAAAAGCCACGCATAAGTGCCTTAGATGTTTCCCATACTGTGATCACATCTGATTCTTTCCCCAAGTTTTCGTCAAAATACCATTTCAGCGTTTGCTTTGCTTTTATTATTACTTCTTCTCTCTGTAATAGGCAATCATTTAGTCTCCAGTTATATTCTTTTTTTCTTCCTTTTGTTTCCATTACCACAGGGTTATGGTCTGTCCAAGTCTTGGTAGGATATCAACTTTATGTATGTTTTTGCACATGTTTTTAGAGGTCATGAAAAAGTCAATCCTTGAGAAAGAGTTATGCCTTTCGGAGAAGAAGGTATAATCTCCAGCATCCTCATATTTAAATCTCCATATATCAATCAATGATAAATTTTCTACCATAACTTCGAAGGATTTTGGCAGTTTCTCTTGATTTGTTTTAACTCCTTTTGGTGATTTCTTGTCAATTTTTGGGGTTAGGGTTAGGGTGATTTCTTGTCAATTTTTGGGGGCATCATTCCATTCCAATCCCCACATATCAACAAATTTTCATAGTCATACTCCAGTATTTTTTCCATCAGTCTTTGATAAAACTCACTTTTCCTGTCCACCGGGGCATATATTCCTGCGATTCATGTTTTCTTTTGTGTTATAATACCTTCAATTCCTATAAAGTGTCCATCTGGATCCTTGAATAGTTTTTTGCTTGTGTTTCCTGTTTCTCATAAATCACCACCCCTCACTTTTTCTCTTTAGCCGCTGCCACAAATTCTTTCCCCAGTTTCTTATTCTTTAGCAAGTGTATATCTGTTTGTCTTATATGAGTTTCTTGTAAACTTATTATGTCAAATTTTTTTCCTTTCCAAAAAATGAAGTATTTTCCTTCTTTTTTCAGGTTTGTTCAGTCCATTTACGTTCCAAGTTAATATTTTCCTATTCATTATAACTTTTTTCCTCCCCCCCTTTTCCTTCTTGTCCTTCCCTCTGTCAAATTTAGGTTTCTGATGTCACCTCTTCCTCATCTTTATCCTACTCTTCTTCTTGTACCTTTTCCTCTTCCTCCTCATCATTTATGCCATTTTCTTTTTTCTCTTTCTCATCTTCTGCATCTTTCCTTTCTTTGCATTTCTTTCTCAGCTCTTTTTTGAACTTTTCCAAGAATTCTTCTGCTTTCTGCATGGTATTAATTTTGTAATTCTTCCGTCTGAATCTAAATGTTATCCCTTCTAACTTTTCCCATTTATAACGTATTCCATTATTGCATAATTCTGTTGTTAGTTAATTGTAATTCCTTCTTTTTCTTAAAATTGTTGAGGGAATATCTTTGAAAATCATTATTTCACTCCCTTCTATCTGGAATTTCTGTTTGAAATACTTTTGAAGTATTAAATCCCTCGTTCTTTTCCAGACAAAGTATACAATCACATCTCTGGGTATGCTTCTTTGTTTTGCAATTTTAGATAAAATTCTGTATAACTTGTCAATCTCTCCATCAAACTGTGACCTTGTTTTACCGATGAATTTAGCCAATTTTGGGATTAGTGTTTTATACAGATCTTCATCTTTCTGTTCCTTAAGTCCTCTTATTTTAATGCAATTTTCTCTCCATCTTAACTCATCTAATGCTTTCTCGTCCTGTTCCTGCTCTTGTTTTGCCTCTAAGCTCACTGTCTTATTTTCCACTCATTCTATTTTTGCTTCTATCTCTGTGACTCTTTCTTTAAGTTGTTTTGATTCTTCAATGACTTTATCTATAGACTCTTTGATTCCTTTAAGTTCTCGTTTCATATCTTCTTTTACTTCAGATCTCATTTCTTTGAATTCGGTTCTCAAAAGTCTTATTTCTTCTATGATCAACATTTGACTTTGTTGATTTAGTTCTAATGACGGTCTTCTTATTGTTCGATATGTCGCTTGTGCTGGTACTTTCTTTGTCGTCATCTTTCTATTATTCCTCCTTTCCCCCTTCTTTTGCAGCTTCACTGAACTTTATATGCATATATATATATATATATATATATGTATTATGTTTCGTTTGATAGTCTATGGACAATTCTAGATCTCTAATTTTTAAGTACACACAGTTCAGACCCAAAATTGATTTCCTGTTCCCAATTAGTTATATATTTATTCACTTGTCCCTGCTTTTTATATGTATCCATTCACTTATCAATTATGTGTTTATCCACTTGTCGCTACTCTCTATTAAATTTGTTTGCTTTTCGCTGTTCTCAATGTAAACAGATAGACTATCACATAGGATTTGTGTTTTTTCCAAGATACTCCTCATCAGGGTTTCCTGACACTTAAGAAACACTTTAAAATGTTTTGAATATTTTCAAGTATTCTTTCCTTCTCTAGCAATGACTAATGGGTTTGACACCACTGCATGAAACAGATGGCAAAATATCAAGAAATATTTCAAAGTAACATGGATATGGTCAAGATGCAAGGAAAAAAATCACAGGTTCAGTGTAATTTTCATGTAACTCCAGATATCCTACATTTTAATCCCATTTGATATTTGGGTACCTATGCAGAACCAGGAATTTCCCCAGGGAGTTCCACAACCCCTACCTCACATCCTAAGTAGCAGCTTATGTGATTTTTTTAAAAAAAATATTTAAAATCTTCCTGGATTGAAATCCTGTCCCCTCTCATGAGATGACGTGTAAGAAATTCAAAAAGAAAAAAGAAAAATACACACAAAAAGTTCACAAAACAACATCTCTCTCTCTCTCTGGCTTTTCTTCGCAAACGAAGATTCAGGAAGGACACATCCCGCGCTTTCTGCAAGCGCGCTGATGACTAAAAAGGCCAATCCGAGATAAACAAGTCCGGTTGCAAAAAGCACAGCAGAAGGTCTCCTTGGGTGATGTTTTTGGGTTGTGATTCTTTCTGCGTTGTCGTTTCTCTTCAAGACTTGTTCGTCGTGAGTTCTCAAATAAGGCTGCAGCATTGTGGATAGTGCATCTCCATGCCTCCCGATGTGAGGCCAGGGCGGACCACTGTTGGTGATTAATTTGGCCAAGCCTGAGATGTTGTTTCAGGGACTCTTTGTATCGCTTTTTTGGAGCGCCCCTCTTACGCTGACCCGTGGCGAGTTCACCGTAGAGTAGTATTTTTGGCAGGCGATGGTCCTCCATCCTAGAAACGTGCCCTGCCCAGCGCAGCTGTGTTCTCAATATCATGGCCTCAATGCTGGTGATCCCTGCTTGCTCAAGGAGCACAAAACAACATACACACACTAAAAACAAACAAGTAACTTGGGGAGGGTACAAAACAGAGCACTGTCCATAATCAAACTGGATTTAACAAAAGGTGCTGGGGGTCATGAGGGTTGGGATACTGAGTCATCATTCTTCTTCTCTTTCGACCCATTCCCTAAGAGAAACTTAAGCAGATCAAGACTTTGACCTCCACATGATCATGTGATAATCACATTCAGAATAATGGGGTTCTTTTCAGGTATCTTGGACCGTATTGCAAAAGAATTATTTCTGCCTGTTTTCAGTCATGAGGTTGGTACCCTGATTGCCCACTCTTACCCAGTGATGGCTCATTACATTGTGCCCTATATGCTCCAAGTATGGACACTCTGGCCTGGAATAGCTGATCACCAAAATCCTCTTCCACTTTTGGTTTCATAGTCATGTATCTAATGAAGCAGACTCAGCCTAATGAAGCTTATGATACAAACACTCTTCCCCTCAGTTAGGAGATTATCAGATGCATTATAGGTGGCATTACATGAAAACCAGGAGATTGCAAAAGGACTCCCTTCTCAGACGATGTTGTTCTCCCCCTTGTTATGCACCTGTTCTGCTGCCATTCCATCGGTGCTGCTTTTTATTGATGGGATAAGCCATCAATAGATCCCCCAATCCCTTTCTGTCACGGATGTTCCTGTGCCCCGTTATGTTGGTGTGATCCCAGCATCAACGGGAGGTCCTAGCCATAACACTTCCGGGTAAGATTGGGACATCCAGGTAAGTAACACACTTTTTGTGCCCCTCCCTGGTTTACTACTACCTTTTAAAGTGTGTTTTTGTGCTTTCTGTAATTTTTTCATGTTCTTTTTATTTTTGAATTTCCTGTTCTCGCGTCTTCTCATGAAAATTCATGGGATTTCAATCAAGGAAGTGAATGGAGCTCCGTTAGCACTCCATGCACTCCTGGGCTGCCAGAACAATGGGAGAGGAGGTAAGTGTGGTGGGGATGGTGATTGTGGTGTGACAGGGATGGGACAGGGGTGGGAGTGGAGATTCTGGGACAGGAAAACTTTTTTCATTCCTGTCTGAAAAGGTCCTTAATCTCAAAGGTGTTACAATACTCCTTTGTATACTCCTTGGTAGGTAGCATTACACCAGATATGACTCCCCCCCCCAGATGTCATTGGACTACAACACATACTAGTCCAACCTAGCATTGCCAATAGAAAGTAATAATGTATTTCAAAAACATCTAAAGGACTTCACATTTCCCACCACCTTACTACATTGTTCCTTTAAATGTTCAGACACATGTATTTAAATGTAATGTTCATTAGAGGCAAGATGCACCCACCTCTACCACCCCAATTCAGACTATCCTCCATACTGTAGAAAAAGGATCAACATGGATAGAGAACCCAGAAAGACCAATTTAGCAGTTCACGTGAACACCATTTATAAAATCAAGACTTTGTTCAAATGAGATAAATCAGGCTCAAATCAGTTAGAAAACATCTGGACAACTGTGCTGCAGCAGTGAAAAAAGTGAAGAAAGTTCAAATCTCTACTAAAGTCACATCTACCCAGAACAGACCAGCACTGCTTTTCTAAATGGTGTGAGGCCTTCTCCACTACATGCTGGAGAGGAGATAGGGAGCAGGAAATAGCTCACATTTACTTGCTTTGAGAACATTTGTAAAGTGGAAAAGCAAGATTAAAAGATAATAAATACACAAAATAACAATAAAATAAAAAGCCTTCCCAAAGGTGAAACCAGGAACAATAATTTATTAGGGGCAGATAAGAGTGTATGGCACTATGTGTATGGCTAGGCTTCATCTGGAATACTATATCCAGTTCTGGGTACCACTGTTCAAGAAGGACAAGCTGGACTGTGTCCAAAAAAGAACAATGAAGATGAACAAAGATCTGGAAAGCATGCCTTATGAAGAACAACATAGGGAGCTGGGTATGTTTAACTTGGAGGAGAGGAGTAAGAGGTGATATAATAGCTACTTTTAAATATCTGAAGGGATGTCATGTAGAAGATGAAGCCAGTTTGTTTTCTGCTGCTCCGGAAACTAGCTCCAAACTGGGAGAAAAACGATCTATCCATGAAATATTTTTTTAAAAAAACTTGCATGTGTATTGTTTTTACATTATATGGTTCTCATGCAGTATAAATCAATAGCCACAATTTAAGTAAAGGTATAATTGATGATAATCGTTCCCCTCACAGATGCACAGTATTTACTAATACAAACATAACATGAAATTCCTCATTTCAAAAAGTGATAGCAATCAACAAGCTTCTAATGTTTACACTAGTGTAGAGGGTATTGAATTAAGTCTTAACAATTCTGAATTAGGTTTTTACACTGCAGTACTCACAAATTTACACTAGTCTAGAGCAATTTACACTGGTGTAAAGAGTATCAAATTGAATTTTTACAAAGTGGAATAAGGTTTTTATAATGTAAAAACAAACTTAAACAGGACAAACAATTAAATATTCCCATGTACACAAATCGAAATCCCATACATTGTAGTGCATTAAGGCTGTATAATATTTTTTATAGCAGCAGCAACTAATGAATATACCTGGAAGCAAGCAGTGCAGCTGATGGGACCCACAACAGGCATCCAAGATCAGGTAGAATGAAAATTAGCAACAAATGGCTCCCCCAGGAACTCTGTCCACTGTTTCAACAGAGTCTTCCTCAGTGCTGACAATCAAATTCATACCAGATTGCCAATCTGTTATCCATTAACAATATATAATCAAAATAGCCCTAGTTAGAATTAAACAACAATATCCAAGTGATTTGTTAATAATACCATATTCAAACTATACCTGTTATGTTGTCAAAGCTTCATGCATTCAAATTCTTTTTTTGCAGCAGTGTATGGTTTGTACCCTTTTGCCATTGTCTTAAATACCTTGTATTTTTTTTTTTTACTTACACCTACACATGATTATTGTCAGCAATAATATTAAAGAGACAAACAACTTCCTCATTTTTGGGGAATTCTGACATAAGGGCTCCTGACAGTACTTACAGAAATGGAGATAAATCTATTCTTTCATTTAATCCACTGGGTCTACTTGTATGCAATTTAAATATCCAAAATGACTTTCACTGTAGGAATCTGGCCTGCATACATTGTTGGTTATAATGATTTGTATGTAGTTCCTCTATCACAAAGAATCTTAAGGATTCTGGTTTATGATTTTTTTTTCTAAGAAGTGTTCAACTAAAGGACTGTCCAGGTGGTGAGTTTGAATCCTACTCCTATGTTCAGAGATGTGTGCCTTCAGAATTGTTGAGGTCTGACCCATGTAATAAAGGCTACAGGGGCAAATTATACTATAAATCACATTACTTGACCGACAGTTAGTAAATGAGTTCAGATAATTTGGTGCTTTTAATTGTGGGTGTTTGAAGCTCTTTAAGTTTAATGACTGGGGCAGCAGCTGCACCTTCCATAACTGTAATGTCCTGTGATTAGAGGCCGGTTAACTTCAGGGGGATTGAAGTCTGAGTGAATCAGAATGTCGTTAATATCCCTCGTTCTTCTTAATCCAAAAATGGGCAGATCTGAACAGCCAGGAATACTCTGAACAATGTGCCAATGTTTATAGATAATGGATTAGATCTTCCAGGGTCCATTATTATAATAAAAAGACATGATTATCCTGTTAGTGGCTGATTTAGTGAATGATATTAATAGGGATTCTCTAGGGTTTTTATTTTTCCAAAGCCCTATTTCTTGCTGTTTGAATTACTTTCAGGGGATAAGATCTGTCTAAAAGATCTTTTTTGTATATTGGTCCACAACGTTTTCATAGTCCTCCTCTTTAGACAAATTTCTTTTTAGTCTAAGAAACTGGGAGAATGCAAAATTATTCTTTAACTTTGCTGGATGGTAACTGTCATACTGCAATGTGGAATTTCTGTCAGTGGGCTTCTTACAGTTCCGTACACTCACTTTCCATCCTTTATGAAAACATTCATGTCCAAAAATGAAATTGATTTTTTTTATTGTGATGACACGTTAAATGAATGTGATCACTAATGGTATTTATCCATTTGAAAAACTCCTCCATCTTGTAGTAATCTGAAAATAGTATAAATATGTCATTGATGCATCTGACATAATGTAGGAAGAATTTTTCAAATGGATTAATAAGTGTATTGTTGATATGCATTGTTTCTAATTTTGCCATATAAAGATTAGCGATACTGGGGGCCGTGGGGCTCCCCATTGTCACCCCCTTCATTTGGAGGAAACATTTCTGATTGAATCTAAAATAATTTATCTCTAATATCATGTCTAAAATGTCCAAGAGGAAATGGGTTGGGGGATGTTGAGTCCCATGTGTCAGTAAATAATATTCTATGACTTCTCTGGCCCCTTCATGCAGGATAGACATATACAATGAATTCACATCCAAAGTTACTAAGCATGTGGTGTCATTTACATTTTAATTTTCTATGCCAGGTATAAAGTCTTTTGTATCCTGAATAGATTATGGTATTTTTAATACGAAAGACATTAAAAAAGAATCAAGATATTGGGCTAGGAGTTCAATTATAGAATTGTTGCTGGACACAACTGGTCTCCCTGATGGAGGGAAACCCTCTTTATTAATCTTTGGAAGAATATAGAACATGGTTATTCTGGTATATTGTTGTATTAAGAAAGAACAGATGTGAGAATCAACATATCCCAATGCCAATCCCTCTTGGATCATGATTTTTATGGTATACATAATAGATTTTTTGGGATCTTTAATATTTGGTAACTTGTGGTGTCCTTTAATTGGTGTTCTACTGCAGCCTCACGGTGACATCTGTTTGGGTCGGTTTGTCTTTTGGGGACCATCTTGTGTTAGAGCTCCAGAAACTAGAATACAAACCAATGGATTCAAATTACGAGAAAGAGGATTCCATCTAAACAGGAAGAACTGGTTTTTTAAAATGGTAAGAGCTGTTCAACAGTGGAACAGACTGCCTCAGATGGAGGCAAACTCTCCATCTTGGGAGGTCTTTAAGCAGAGGTTGGATGAGCATCTTTTAGGATTGCTGTAATTATGTATTTCTTCAGGGCAGGGGGTTTGAATAGATGCCCTTGTGGTTTCTTCCAGCTTTAAGATTCTATGAGTTTATGATTATGTCTGAACTGATATAGCCCATGTTACTACCACTGGTGATGGTGACAGCTTCCAAGCCAGTGATTCAAATCAGGATTAGAAGCTCAAGCCCCCATTGAGTCACCAATATGTTCTAAATGTATAAAGCAAGACTGCAATCTCAGGATCTCTTCACAGTTTCAAGGACTTTAACTTGCAGTGTTGATTAAGGAAGTCATTATTACGTTGCATGGCTCACTAGAAATCAACCAAATACCACTATCTACTTTCTGGTCCACTCTGTCTGCACTAAGAGAGCTGCATGGAAGTCAGAAACTAAAAATGAAGCTTTCCCAAGCAAAGGAGATTCACTGATGAAAGAAGTATTACCAGTTGACCTGCTGCCACTCATTCTACTGCTGGTTTTGTTGTCTATCCATTTAAAAATGAGAAATGATAGCCCCATAGCAGCCTCAACATCTTCCTGATTTTCATAGTTTTCAGGAGAACTTTTACTTAGTCTCACATTCTATGAGTGGCTTCAGAAGCAGCTTTTATCACACCATTGCCACAGCTCATTCTCTGAAATATCCAGTAATTTCAAACAATGGTATATTTCACTTGTGATCCTCCCTTGCTTTTCTACCACTTCCCAATCTTGTTTACTGCCTGTTTCACAAAAGCACTGCTACAACCAAAAGGCTTCCTTTGTTTGAATGTTCAAAGGAAAAGAACCATAACAAGGGATAGCAAAGGCCCTGGAGCTACTCATTACTTGTCAGAACTCAGGCAGCAGAATCTGTGAGCCCACAGGTTACCTGTTCACAAACTGCCCCTCTATGGTGAGGGGGCGTGGATTCTTGCTTGAATTATTACAACAATTATTTCTTAATCTGCACCTACATATATAAATTATCAAATGCAAATATCATGCATGTCTATGGACTGATGCTGTTATCATGCCTTACATCCCCTCCCTATAGTTTTTTTTTTATAATTGACAGTATTAAGATGTTTCATGGGGTCTAGTAGACCAAGGTGGACCAGAAAGTGAGGTCAGATGGAGGTAACCAAGACCTAAACAAGATGTCATGGAAAACTACCAGCAGACACACCCAAGATAGGGTTAAGCAAAGCCCCTAATAAACAGCACCATTATGGAGGTATGTGCTAATCTCTTCTTGGGCACTGTGGCAATGAGTCACATACCACATACAAACAAGTGACCAAAACAAATCATGCTCCCAGGAAATATCCCTCAACAGGCTTTGTTCTAAGCCCAAATACCCCTTCAGGACATGAAATACAGTATAAATATTAGTGTCTAAACAGTAGCAAGGTGTACCCCTGTGGACAACACTCTGCCACTCTCTCTGTTGGTGTGTTCCCAGACTGGACTTCAGTGCAACCCTCAGACTTCTACCTGAGTACTTAGCTCTCCTCTTCAGACTGGTAATTATTACCCTACTTCCTGAATCTATTCCTCTATCATATCTTTTTGCTTTAACCTCTTTGTTAGCCTTGTGTGGTTCTTGTCAGTGTGTTTTGCATGTGTGAGTACCCTCCGTGTTATTTTCCAATAAAAAACAATTATTTTACTTTTACAGTTCTCTGCAGTGAGTACTGGTATTTATAGGTGAAAAGATCCTGAAGGTTACCCAGCCTCTCTCACCCATCCATTTGAGCTAATAATTCCCCCAGTTTATAAATGAGATTTTGGCATCATGTTTCGGCCTTCACAGATCCCCACAAACTTCAGGTAACAAATGCATAAGTTGCTATGGAGATGCAAATTGGAGATAATAAGTTGCAAATTGGAGATAGCAGCCTATCTCCAATTTGACTCCAATTCATGTAGGTACAAATTTAAATAGATTTGTATCTTGGTCCCAGCATTCAAAATGGAGGTCTGTAGCTTTCTTTTTGAGGATGAAAATTCAGTGTCTCTTGACCATGCAGTGTAGATGTCTTTTTTTTTAATCAAAGCGTAAATAAAATTACTAAATCAGTTAAGTCTGCCTCTATTTTTTTCCAGATCAGTACTCACTTGTATTTCCATCCTTCCCCCATTTGGGCTAAAATTCAGACTATGCTTCTATATCGTAGATTTAAATGTGACAAAAGCTTTAATATCTCTCACTGAAGCAGAAGAAAATTACTCACTGTTGCAACAATTTCCACTGTTTGTTTAGCAGTTAACATTTACTTTGCAAAGAGCCAAACGTGAAACTTTGAGCATATAAGGAATCCTACTGGAGAGGAATTATAACCTCTTGGTGAAATGAAACAGGATGCACAAGACTGGTTAATTCACTTTAGTACCAAGGGAAATGATGTTGATCCATATAGCTGTGTGGTTTATTCTCTGAAATTCCCATCCCCACATGCAAATTTCCAAAGCTGTTTCTTATCATCTTCACCTCCAAAGCTTTAATTCTAATGTACAATCTTCCTCATCAGTATCTTGTCTTCTCTTCCTCTCCTTCCAACTAATTTATTATGATGAAGCTATGTGGTGTCCCTCTTATTTTGCATGCTATGAAAGAACCCTGCATGTACAAGCAAATAAAGTTTCATTTAGAATCATGCAGCCAGGAAGCAGCTTGAAATGTGTAATCATCAGTACTGTTATTCGCTGCCAAACAATCAAAAGAAAACTGATAAAATGCTTTCTGAATGTTATCTAAGAAGACAAGATCCCATATGGAGTTCATTCACAGAACTCCAGCCATCATGTTTAGATTGATGGCGTGGGGGAAGGTAGGGGACATTATAGCTGAAATTACAGGTTGAAATTCAGATCCTCATGTGATATAAAGCAGCATTTCTTAGGGTGTAAACACAGCACAGTTCCTGATGTTGCCACTTTCAATAGTAACACAAATGAAAATAAATTGTATACACAGAAAAACAGCCAGTGCTAATAGTGATGCCTATAAACTGAAATACAGCTTGACCCGCTTTTCCATGGATTCAGTATCCATAGTTTCACTTATCCACATCAAAAAAAAATACATTCTCTCTAGGCATTTCTAGGTCCTCCAATGTGATTCTATGGTTAATTTCTGGTGGTCATCTCATTGAAAATAATAGGGTTCCCTGTTATCCACGGTTTCAAGAATCCATGGGGGAGAAGGGTTGGAACATATCCCCCACAGATATTACAAATTGTAATGTTAGAGAATTTCTCCTCCCCATTGAGAATAGGGTGCATTATTTAACGGGCCATTTTTGCACTGCTCTGAACTAACGTGTGTTTGTGCGCACACATACGCATGATGCCTGGCTCAGTCAAGGTGACAATGAATACCTCTATGAAAGACGGAGAAGTCCTGGGTGCTCTGAAGCAGGCAATCATGAGACCACCGCCTAAAACCTGGGATTGCAGCTCTTATTGGCTGATCATTAATATTCCTTTCTTGGTCAAGTGACACAATGTAATATTTACATGAAACAGCTGGAAAAAATTGGAGATTTAAGTAAGGTGTCATCTCTGGTGATGGTAGCCAGCTCTGTGGCTTTTCCTTCAGATTTTTGTATTGCCCTGGCAAGGCAGGCTTAATATGGATAGAAAGGTGAAAAAGTAGAACTCAGTTTGCTTTTGGAGTAAGTAATGGGCTTGAGAAAAGGCAGCTATAACAATCATACTGAAACTACAAGCCAGTTTTCTTTGCCAATCCAGCCTTTTTGCGGGTGGTTTTATCACATTACCCAGTCGGCTGAGTTTTATACGGAGGACTTTATCACACACAGCAAATACAGCATCATAAATGATGCCTAACAAACATGAAATGGCACCTATACTGCACAACGTCATGCTATGGCACTTATAAATTATAAATAAGGTGTTCCTTTATATTGATGGCTTAAGCTGTCAATAGATTGGCCATGGCATTTTTTTTCCTGGTTTTGCCTGTGTCTGAAACCATGTGCCATTGAGCTCTCATGATTCCTGTGTCAATTGGCGGTCCCACCAGAACACTTTCAGGTGAGAACACGAAAGCCAGGTTTCTGTGAACCTCTCTGGTTTACCTGGAATTTTTAAAGTGTGTTTCAGTGCTTGTGCGTACGTTTTTGTTTTTTTTTAATTTAGCTCTTTTTTAACTTTTAAGGATGCCTGCATTTTCTCACATCAACCATTGAGATAATGCGCCCCTGCGGACATGGAAGTAGACAGCCCTTGTGTTTGTGGTCTGATAATGCTGGGTCTGCTTTTTAACGTTGTAACAGCAACGTTTGATAAAAGGGGTTCTTGTGCTGGGAAAAACCCACTTCTAAATACAGCATGAAAGAGACGTTTTCAGTGATAAAATGCTGAATCTTGCCATCCCACCTTTACATGCCTTTACATCTTCTGGCACAAATTCCAAGTTTTCATTTAACATGCAAGTCTCTAGCCCTTATAGGAGCTAAGATATTGAGCAAAATGTGTATCTGCTATTTTGATCAAACCATATAGTAGCTTATTTGCAAGTGACTTGTCTGCTCTTTCCATCCCCTTCCCTTCTCTATATGGTTTCAGAAAAGAGTGTATAGAGATTTTCAGACCCACATTTAAATCTGTGGGAGACACAGAACAGGGTGAGAAAAAAGTCTTCTTTGCAGAAGACATTGACCCTTTTCTGTGTCTCCCCTGTCCCTATTCCGGATTTCCCCGTGATTTTTTCATCGCGGGGAAACATTGTTTTTTGAACCACCAATTCTGTTTCTGTCACAGAATCACGGGTGGTCTGAAAAGTGTCCCATTCCTCTCCCACAATGACAGACATTGGAGGGAGGCCCATTCTGGACCCAGGAACGGGACACCCAGGTAAGTTGGACCCTTCCCCCTCCCTCCCCAAGTTACTTGCATTTTTTTATTTTTTGCTTCCTTTTCTTTTTTGACAGCTGGGGGGGTTATTTTTGAATTTCCCTCCCACTTGTTCTCACATGAGAATGAACAGGATTTGGCTTCACTGCTGTAAAAGCAGCTTTACAGCAGCTGCTTTTACAGCAGTGAAGCCAAGGGGAGAGGGGGAATGTTCCTGCCACAGCATTAAGGTAAGTGTTTGAACATCTTACCTTTATTCCGTGGCAGGAACAGGGGAGGGGCTTGCAGAGCACGAACAGGGCATTTAGCCCCATTTGAAAATTTCCTGTGTTGCACAAGCTGGGAGGATCAAGGGAAAGACATGGAGTATGCCTAAGCACAAGGTGGAACTAGCATAGAGCTGGCTGCAAAAGCAAGCTCAGCCAGCAAACAGCAGAAACTCTGGGAGGAGCTTATCCACAGAGGGTTTGGAACATTCTCGCACTGTTGAAGGACTTTATCAGATGTGGTGAATAGTGAATGCAAAAGGGTGTCCATTTTGCACAACATTGGTCTATGGCTTTCTTCTGTTGTGAATAGGGTGTTCATTTTATTGACAGGCCAAGCTGTCAATTGATTGGCTGTGGAGTTTTTTTCACATAATTGTGAGTGTATGAAATCATGCCTCATTCTGCTGGCATGAATACAGCATCAGTGGGCAGTCCCCATAAGAACACTTCCAGTATAAGATGCCCTTTACCTCCCTGTTTTCAGGTAAGTTTTTATGTGTGTTTCAGTGGTTGTGTATTCATTTTGTTTTGTTTTTTAATTTTGCTGTTTGTTTGTTTGTTTGTTTTTACTTTTAAGTCTGCTCCCGTCTTCTTGCAAGAACTGCCAAGATCACACGAATCCACCAACATGGATGTACAGCGTTGCTTTTTCACACTATTATGGTAACATTTGATAAAAAGGGTTATTGTGCCGGGACACTTATGCTTTAAAATGTGGTGGAAAGAAATGTTTTTAGAGGCTTGTCTGATAAAGGACTTTATCAGACCACCCCCCAGAAGAGTTCTTTTGCCAGCATAAATTGTGGTGTTTTTATTCCAGCAAAAGAATCCACACACACACTTACCTTTACTGATGTTAAAGAAGCTTCCCCAGAAGTAACAGAGCTCAAACAGAGCCCTGTTTACTTCTGGGTTTGAAATCTCCCAGATTCTCATGAGAAGACGCTCATGTGGGAAATTTACAAAAAGCAAAACAAAACACACAGACATACAAAAGTTCAACTAAGCACTAAAACACATTTTTAAAGTCCCAAGTACCCAGGGGGGATATCATAGAAAGAGCATAGCCTCCCCAGCTGTCCTGATCACACCCGGAAGTGTTTGCCCATTGGCGCTACATTGACATGAGTAAAATGGAACGTGGATTTAAATACTGGCAATGTCAGCAACAAATCACTATGGGGGAATCTATTGATGGCTTGGGCTGTCAATAAAATAGGACAGTTTTTTTTTTTACTTTACATGATTGCGAAAGGGTGACATCATCTGGTACACAAACCCTTTTGCGATCATTAGTTGTCCATATGATGCTGTATTTGCTTCATCTGATAAAGTGCAAAGTCCAAAGTGTTAAAGAGAGAAAAAAAGGAAGAGTAAGATACAGAGGGGGAAAGTGAGGGCTATGTTTTCATTTGTTTTTTAATCTCAAGCAGCTAGGGGTGCATGCTATGCTTTTGAGGGGTTTGGAAGTGGAAAGGGACTTCAGATTATCATAGAATCATAGAATCATAGAATCATAGAATTGCAGAGTTGGAAGATACCACGAGGGCCATCCAGTCCAACCCCCTGCCATGCAGGAAATCACGATCAAAGCATCCCCGACAGATGGCCATCCAGCCTCTGTTTAAAGACCTCCAAGGAAGGAGACCCCACCACACTCTGAGGGAGTGCGTTCCACTGCCGAACAGCTCTTACTGTCAAAAAGTTCCCCCTAATGTTGAGGTGGAATCTCTGTTCCTGGAGCTTGCACTCATTGCTCCGTGTTCCAGTCTCTGGAACAGCAGAAAACAAGCCTGCTCCATCCTCAGCGTGACATCCCTTCAAATTCTTAAACAGGGTTATCATATCACCTCTTAACCGTCTTTTTTCCAGGCTAAACATACCCAGCTCCCTAAGTCTCTCTTCATAAGGCATCATTTCCAGACCTTTCACCATTTTAGTTGCCCTTCTCTGGACACGCTCCAATTTGTCAATATCCTTTTTTAATTGTGGTTCCCAGAACTGGACAGAGTATTCTAAGTGAGGTCTGACCAAGGCAGAATAGAGTGGCACTATTACTTCCCTTGATCTAGACACTATACTTCTATTGATACAGCCCAAAATCGCATTGGCCTTTTTAGCTGCCGCATTGCACTGTGGGCTCATGTTCAAATTGTGGTCTACTAGGACTCCTAGATCCCTTTCGCACGTGGTCTCATTCAGCCAGGTCTCTCCCATCCTATATTTATGCATTTCATTTTTCCGCCCTAAATGCAGTACTTTACATTTCTCCGTATTGAATTTCATTTTGTTAGCTTTGGCCCAGCTCTCCAGTCTATCCAGGTCATTCTGAATTTTGATCCTGTCCTCTAGGGTATTAGCTACTCCTCCTAATTTGGTGTCATCTGCAAATTTGATAAGTATGCCCTTAATTCCCTCATCCAAGTCATTGATAAAGATGTTGAATAGCACTGGGCCCAGGACAGAACCCTATGGCACCCCACTGGTCACATCTTTCCAAGACGAAGAGGAGCCACTGCTGAGCACCCTTTGGGTTCGGCCGTTCAACCAATTACAAATCCATTGAACAGTTAACTTGTCTAGCCCACATTTTACAAGCTTGTTTGCAAGAATGGCATGGGGAACCTTGTCAAAGGCCTTACTGAAATCAAGGTATGCGATGTCCACAGCATTCCCTTCAGATTAGGATAGTTGGAAAGCGGAGCACCCCAACTTCATGATGGCAACAGCTCCAGTTGCAGCTAGGGCCTTGTCTGCATGGGAAATTTACCTTGTCTTGCCCCTGTCTTGGAGCCATGCAGTCCATGATGTTTCTATATTATGAGTTACATAACAGCACAGAATGCAGTTGCAACAGTAACAACAGGTGAGTGGGTGGGTGTAGAAAAGTTTATATTGAGAAGTTGAAGCAAACTAGGGTTGTTGCCACACTGCAGAAATAATGCCATTTGAAACCACTTTAATTATTATGGCTCCATCCTGTGGAATCCTGGGATTGGTAGTTTGTTGCGGCACAAGAGTTCTCTGACAGAGAAGGTTAAATATCTCACAAAACTACAAATTCCAGAATTCCATAGCATTGAGCCATGGTAGTTAAAGTGGTGTCAAACTGCATTATTTCTGCAGTACGGCAGCAGCCCAAGTGAAGACGGTGTGCAAAGGGCAAAATCAGGGTGTCATCATGTATTGGCAATAGCTTTGCAATATGCTTTACAGGTGTCAGTTAGACAGGCAACAGCTTGACACAAGTGGTCTATCCTTGATGTCACTTACTCTGGTTGGCCCTACCTGGTGTCATGAATGCAGTGAAAATATTTATTCACATGCAGAGCTACATGTGGAGCTTGGAAAAGTAGACTAGAATTACTACAAGTTACTTCTTAGGGCTTGTCTACACTGGCCAAACTTCCTAGCTTGTCCCCATTCCAGACCCATTCAGTCCAAAAGATCTGCTGTCTGGCAAGCTGGGATAAGACCCTTTACCACTTTTTTTAAAAAAACTACTCAGTTTAATCCAGTAACATTGGATTTGGCACTACATGTCTGCGGGAGCCACCCCAGAATGTTGTCCCTTACCACTGCTGCCAGCTCCTTGGCTGGTCACATGCAGGGAGACCTGCAGTCACATGTTGCAGACCCCATGCCTGGCTTCCACTCCAGGTAATGGTGGGGAAATGGGCCATCTCCGCAGGCAGAATATGCCAGTGGGGAGCTGGCACATCCTGGCTAGTGTAGATAAACCCTTAGATTACAGCTATATGTTTTGACAGTAAAACTCCCAGAATCTCCAAAGTGAGGATTCTGGGAGTTGTAGTCCAAATGTACAATTGCTAAACTGTCAGTATGTGTAAAAGCTTCCTACCTGAATACAGTTGTGAAGTCGAAGGCTTTCACAGCCAGCATCCATAGATTTTCCTTGGGTCTTTTTTCGGGCTGTGAGGCCGTGTTCTGGAATAGTTTCTTTCTGACATTTCGCCTGCATCTGTGGCTGGCATCCTCAGAGATTGGGTAGGTGTGTGTATGGAGTTTATATTCTGTGCTCCCCTGTTGGAGAGTATATGTAAATTTGTGTAATTGAATGGTTAGTTTCTGGGTATAGAAATGCAAGGCTCGTTAGTGTCTGTTTGGCTAATGGTTGGTTGATGGGCCATTATCTGCTGGGAATCCCCTTGTCCTTGGGTGGAATTCTTTTGTAAGTTGAGTTTTGATTCTATTGTATTTCAAAACTGGTAGCCAGATTTTGTTTACTTTTAAGGTTTCTTCTTTCCTGTTGAAGTTGTCCAAGTGTTTGTGGATTTCAATAGCTTCTCTGTGCATTCTGACATGATAGCTGTTGGCCTGGTTTATAATTTCTGTGTTTTCAAATAGCATTTTTTGTCCAGGTTGGTTTATAACATGCTCTGCTACTGCTGATTTTTCTGGCTGGCCCAGTCTGCAGTGTCTCTCATATTTATTGATTCATGTTTGCACACTGCGTTTAGTGGTACATATGTAAACTTGTCCACAGCTGCATGGTATGCAGTAAAGCTGTGAGAGGGTCTCTTTTGTCTTTCGCTGAGGGTAGCATTTCTTGGATTTTTTTTTTTTTGGTTGGTCTATAGATTGTTTGGAGGTTGTGTTTCCTCATCAGTTTCCCTATTCTGTCTGTGACTCCTTTGATGTATGGTAAAAATACCTTCCCTTTGGGTGGCTGTTTTTCTTCTTCATTCTTCATGAATACAGTTGCATCATATGTACAGATGGTTGCCAGTTGGTTGCCAGTTGGTGAATTCCTGCTCCCCATTTCTACATCATCTTTAGCCTGAAGTGAATAGGATTATTTGATAAATGGAAGGTAAATACTGGAAGTGACCAAAGATGGGGTTACTTCTCATGTCTTAGCTCCAAGGGGAACAGGATGGCCTGACCACATTAGCTTTTATCACATGCTCTCCACTATGTTAAGATTCCAGGAGGAATGGCCTCCTAAAACATTAAAAATATCATGGTGCTGAAGAGGACAACAATGACTACTACTACATTTTGAGCAGCAGATCGTCAGGCTAAAAATTACTATTAGCTTTGATGGAGTGTTAAAAATACCAAAGTGCACAAAACAACTCCTATTGACATCAAAATATATCTTTGATCATGCTTTAAGACATAGATGCAGATAAATTACTTTCAAACTAATGCATCTGAGTCAATGATAGATAATTAGAGGATTTTATCACAGTTCACATCTTTTCTGCAACATTGGCAGCACACTCGACAGTGCTATTTCCCCCTAGGCCAAATTACAAATTCTGCCATATATGCTGAAAAACCAAGAACTTCACTATCATGAACAGTGAATGCATTATGTAAAGTAATGAGCCAAACCTCCTTTTCCCCTGCGTGCAAGTTGTAAGACTTTGCCAGTAGTAAAATTAATATTTAGGGCATACATTTGTTATTTTTATATCCCAAAATTTCAGTGGCTTTTATGAGTTATAGTTTGCAGATATGGCATACACATTAATATAAGTTGACCGCTCAGAA
Source organism: Gambelia wislizenii (assembly GCA_030847615.1). Classification (NCBI taxonomy): domain Eukaryota; kingdom Metazoa; phylum Chordata; class Lepidosauria; order Squamata; family Crotaphytidae; genus Gambelia; species Gambelia wislizenii. The sequence continues at coordinate 222,222,644 of JAUMIR010000003.1, read as the reverse complement.
AAGATATTTACTTGGAGTTGATGTCTGTAGAATACATGTTTGTGTGTGGCTAAAGCAGTAAGATCTTCTAATCATTGAAGAATGAATGGTAATAATTATCTGCCCAAACTTTTAATATGAGTCTTTTTGCTTCAGTAATAGCATGCAGGATCCAAACTCATTGGCTATCAGTGAAATTCCAAGTTGCAGGAATATGGTTCAAAAGTACATGTCTAGCTGCAAATATTGACAATATTTCAAATACAAAATTAACATGTCACAGTACATCCCTCCAGAAAGAAGTGAGCACAAGCCATACCCAAAATCCAGGGCTGGATTATCAATGGCACAGTTGGTGTAACTGATCCAGGACCTGTACTGGTTAGGAGACCAGTGCTAAAGGAAAATTGTATAGTTTTACTCCTGGTCAGCAGCAGTACTGTGAAGTAACACTGGCAGAGGATCTCTGAGAGACAGAGTGCCAGCAGTGGGATCCTATGATGAGACAATCCAGAATGAAGCAAGGCACAGTACTGGAATTTGAGAACCCCACATCCAAAGGCACTGAACCAACCACTGGGGTAGAACATAGGACAAGTACAAAGAGCACTGTGTCAAATGATGTAACTGGACGCAAGCTGAAAGGACATTCAGCTGCTGATATGGTCAGATGTGAAATGAAATATTAATAGGAATGTTACATAACAGAAACATGGAATATGGGAAGTATGAAGTGAGGAAGCTAGAAAAACATCAAAATGAGAAATAGAATGTGTGAACACTGAAATATTTAGTGATAATGAGCTAAAGTGGGCAGGAATGGGACATTTTCAATCAATCAATTTTCAATCACAGTGTTTTACTGAAGAAATGGAAAATCTAACCACTAATAATGAGGTGAGATGTAGCAAAAGCTGTCAGGGACATAATGCAAATATGATTCAATAATATCAATAAGACTCCATAGAAAATCTGTCAATATTATCATAATTCAAGATTATGTTCTAACTAAAGAGGCAAAATAGAAAGAAATTGATTTTATACTGGCAATCAGGAGGAAATTGATCACATGCCAAAAAGAAAGAAACACACACACACACACACAATGTTGCTAATCTTAGCCAATGATACAGCATGGATGATCCTGACTTTGGCATTCAATATTTTACACTTGAGGATGTTATCTAGTTCCTGAATCATTGTTATTCCAAGTGCTTGTCTTCTTCTGATTCCTTGACTATAGTTTCCATTTCATTATTTCCTGAGCCAAGATATAGATAATCTTTAACTATCTCAGTGTCTTCACCATCTGTTTTAGTGTTATGTAAATAATCTGTGGCCATGATTTTTGTTTTTTTAATAGTCAGCTCTAGCCTTGCTTGTGCACTTTCTTCCTTAATTTTCATCAGCAGTTGTTCAAAGTCTTTGCTATATTCTGCTATAAAGGTCTTAGCCTCCCAGTGAAAGGAAAGGAAAGGAAAGGAAAGGAAAGGAAAGGAAAGGAAAGGAGGCCAACAGAACCTCATGTGGAAGGAAATTCTACAATCTGGGAACAGCCACTGAGAAGGATGTCTCCTGGTCCTCCCCAAATGTGTTTGTGAGACTAAGTGGTGGTGGTGTTACTAAGACAAAGACCTTCCCTGAAAGATCAGGGAGGCTCCTATATGGAGATACAGTCTTTCAGAGAGTGTGGACCCAAACTGTATAGAGCTCTAAAGCTCCAACACACTGGATTTTGCCCAGAAATGGGCTTACCACTGTTCAGTTATGCATGGCTTCAACATTTAATTATATTCATTTGCCAAAAATTAATGTCCAAGTTCTGCTTCTCAGATTACCTGTTTTGGTAGCACCATCTTCACAGGCCACTAAGGCAATCATCACACAAAGCTAGAAAGTTGAAATTAAATCAGGATAGAAGTGTGTATGGCTGACCCTTTTCACACAACATCGTGGATGTCCTGTAGCTGGCAAGTATTCGAACCGTTACTGTGGCACCCCTTTTAATTGACAGGAAAAACCTGTCAGTAGCTCTGAATGTTGCTATTGTTCCACTGCTGGTCCTGGTGTGGTAGGTCCCTTTGCTTCATTTCCAGAATTACAACAGTCAGTGCCACAAATGGGCCTGATTCTCCTTTCTACCCCTCCCACTTGCTACTCCAAAACAGGCTAATTCCATGCCTGCCAGGTGTTTTTTTTTTTTAATTTACTTTTATCTTTGCTATGTTTGCATAATCATGGCAAAAACTTAAAATCATTTTTTAAAAATTAAAACAAAGCAAATATGAAAAAAAAACCTGGTAGGCATGAAATTAGTCTGCTTTGGAATAGTAAGAGGGAGTGGGAGAGGGCAGGAGAGGAAGAGATTCACACCCCCTCTTAGCACTGATTGCTGTAATACCAGAACTACAGCAAAGAGACTTATCACAGGAGAGGGGTTGTTGAAGCAGCACAGTTGTGTGAAAGAAGTGGTATGATAAGAAACATTTTCAAAGCAGTATGTTCTAGGTTTCTTTCATAACATGATTGTCCCGAGACTCATGTGATAATCTCCTTTTCCCACTTATTCTTCCCAGAGTTTACTACAATAAATAATGCACTAGAACATATTTTGACCCAGGCATAACCCTTGAATTTATTTTTCATCCATTTTCCCTAACAGAGCAAGATAGAGTGACAGCAGGAATCTCATTATTATGGGTTTTTTAAAATTTTCTTTGAGGCAACTGAGACAAAGCAAAAAGAATAAATTGTGCAAAGAATTTATCAGGACACTTAGGACTTTATCAGGTGCGGCGAATATGGCATCATAACAGTGCCTAATGAACACGAAAGGGTGTGCATATCAGATGACATTGTCCTTTTGCAATTTTGTCCTGTCAAAAAAAAAAAAAAAAGCTGTTCTATTTTATTGATGGGCCAAGCCATCAATAGATCTCACATGGTACTTTTTTGCCAGTATTGCCAGTGTTTGAAACCTCAAGCCATTGTACTCATGTGAATACAGTGTCAATGGGCAGGACACTTCCAGGTGAGGTCACAAAAATCAGGTAGGGGGAGCTCTTTTTATGAACCTCCCCAGTTCACTTTTAAGTTGCAAAGTGTGTTTTTGTGCTTTTGTGTATGTTTTGTGTCTTTGTTTTTCTGTATTTTTTTAATTTACCATGCTTGCGTCTTCTCACGAGAATTGGTAAGATCACGAGTATGGAAGTGAATGTACCTCTGTTCGTGCTTCGTCAACGCTGGGGATGTGGGGATGCCTTTTATCGCTACGACTGATAGGAAGGGTTCTTTTGCTGGCAGAAAAATGGTTCAAAATATCCTGGCAAAAGAACATATATAGAGGTTTTTCTGATAAAGTCCTTACAGTACAATATATAATATATTGTTATATTAGCTTGTCTTTCCCTTGAAATTCAGATGTTGAGTGCCAACAGAAGTGAGCCAAAACAAGGCCATTTAGGAGGGAAAGGAGGGAGCTCTCAGGTTTGCAGGTAGGTATAGATATAGAAATTATAGCTAGCTAGCTAAATAGATAGATAGATACATAGCTCCTTTCCCCTAAAATGAGCATGCAGCATTGCAACAGAATGTTTAGCATCAGTTGAAACACACACACAATAGAAAAGTGGAGTGAGCAAAAAAGGATATGAAAATGTTTTGGGGGTTGAGATTTTTTCTAAAAGTGTCCATTTTGCACCTTGCAAGACTCATTCTGTGTGAAAAAGTACTTTGCCTCCCAAATCCATGCATTTGCAAGGTTTGCTGTATATTTTGGAGAAACAAAATAATGCACAAAGTTTCACAAATATTTGAAAAAAAAATGTGAGCAGATAAAATGTACACTGCTGAAAAAATACCTCTTTACACTGTAGTATCAGTCAATGGGGAAATGTATACAACACAATGCTTTAATCAATGGAGAAAATTCATACAAAATGAGTACATTGGGGAAAGTGCATAAATAATAGGATACATCATGGAAAAGATATATAGAAACTGCATTTGAATTTTCATGCAGGAAGATTTTTTTCTTTAAAGTATCACAACCTAAGATAAATAAGAATGGGGAAGGCCATAGAGATGGAAATCTTTAAAAATTTTGTTCTCACAGGCAAGAACAAATATCCCCCCCCCATTTTTCTCCTCATTGTTAACACACATTGGAAGCTGCTTCTTGCAGTGTAGATGTGTAAATTGCTATTGCTTAAAATAATTTGTAATCCGCTCTGATAGTCTTGTGGCTAAAGCGTGGGGTATAAATAACTAATTTTTTTGAAAAAATTAAAAAATGTGAGAAAAACTGTTTGCCATTTGAGACTTATTCTGTAAAGGGTGAGGAGCTCATTATTTTGCAGAATTTTTTTTTATACAAAAACCCTGCTTTTTTGAGCACAATAACTCCAAAATTGTAAAGATTTTCACCTGTCAGACAGAGATGCTCACAGAAGTAGAATGCTTAAATTCTTTGCATTTTATAGAGGAAGCATGCTGGAGGAAGTCCTAGCCAGCTAAAAGCTGGAACACTCCTGTGAGGATGCATTGCAAGAGTCAATTATAATTCATACTGTTAATACCTATAATTCACCACCATTAACTGCCATTAAAACACACACACAAATAATTTTTCTTTACAATCTAACATGGAAGAAAAAAGCCTTCACCTTTTGTAGACTCTTTAAGAACAACAATAACTCCTAGATTTTCCTGTGAAACAGGTCATGAGAAGGGATAAGCATTATATCTCTAACCATAATAAGACAAACCATAATTGATGACCAAACATGGAATAATGAGATCAGACACAGAAAATTGGGTTAATAAGGACTACTTTATTTGATTTAGAACCTATTTAAGTTAATTGAACCTGAAAGAAGCAATGTGGAGGGAGCAACATGATGCAGGTCCAGCTGAGGCCAGGTGTCTACCCTAGACTACCTCCTCAGCCTTTGATTGGGTGAAACACTTGAGCTCTGAGGTCAATCCAAAAATTGGGTTGTCCCCCAGTTGGCACTTACTTTAAAATAAACCCAGGTCCCAGGACCTTATTAGTGAGAGCAAACCTCTCAGGTCTGCCTCAAAGATAGTCTCCTTCCCCACTCCTTCCCCTTCCCCAAGTCCTAGAACCTGTGGAGGCTGTTCCAGAGTTGTACCCTTCACTAAAAGGGTGCCAAAGGTGAACACCAAATTCTTAAATTCTCCCACAACTACCTGCAAAATGATGACCTAAATACAAACACCACCCCTAGCCTGTCTGAGTTCCTTGGATACAATATGGGGGAGGAAAAAAACCTGGAAAAGCAGAGAAAATTCCTACCCGGTGTAGAAGTGACCAGCAAAGCTCACACTGAACTGAGGGTGGGTTGTGAAGAACAAAGCCAAAAAGGAAATGTGAGGGGGCAGTTAGGCCTTGAATAGCCTGACTCTTTGTCCCTGTCACATGACACGTTCTGACATCACATGCCACACATACACCCTCCAGCTCTCTGACCATGGAGGCCATGAAAGTAGTACCGTCCCTGCAGCGCCTCATGCCACACAGTCCAGGTACATATTGTCTGCAGCCCAAAAAACTATGTATTTCTCACATACATCAAATAAACCTGACAGTTTCTTTTCCTCTCTAGCTATTTCCCTCCATAATCTTTATATTTCATTTGGTATGCTATGATATTATAAGACTAATTTTTGTTTAGCATATTTTACTTGTCAGCAATTTTTTAAAAAAATTAATGTGTCCAGTTTTTCAGGGAAGACCCAATATTTTTATGTTAGTACTGCCCTCAGTTATCAGATAATATATTCTATGAACTTTCTCCCTTTTCAGATAATGTAGATTTATTTTTTAAAAATCCTTTTTGATATAGGAGACTGTAATCTTTTGAGGAGAAGGGAGAATCAAACTATTAATTTACAGAGCTTGGAAATGTTAGCATTGAAGCTAATGTGTTAACATTAAATCATTGAAGAAAATTAATTTAGTAACATTAAAATGTTGAGAAGATACTATAGAATGAATTCATTGTCTTAATCATTATTAATGCATTAGTTTTAAATTTAAAAGAATCAATTAGAATTGTTAAAGTAGCCAAATTGTCCTCCCTCCCCCAAATTACCTCTCAAAGTAATGAAATAAATTGATAGAAAGAACTTATTCTTACTCAATAATGTATTGTAGTTGGTGTTTAATAAAACAACAAACTTTAAAAGGTAGAACACATTTTAGATAACTGAAATAATGAATCAATGTTTAAGGAATTATTCTAACCCCTGCGTTGTTACAGGTAAACTAAAAATAATATACATACTATGCACAATATACATAATATACAACAGTATATCATATATAAAAATACATCAAAATGCACAACTGCAACTCTCTGTAGCTCCAGTAACATGTGGCAAAGGTTGTGTTGAATCTGAATGTGAAAACTTAAAGATAGGATAGGAAAAGAAGACACACATACCTTTTGATTTTGGCTTCAATTTCACCAAAACTTCTTAAATAAGAGTTCTTTACCAAGTCCCCATATCTCTAAATTGGAATGTGGACACTAATTGTTTTACATAGCAATATGCAATTCAGCTTTAGGTGTCTTTGTATTGTCTTCATATCCATTGATTGACCTCAGTTGATCAGATCATGTGTTACATTCTTCTGTTATCAGTCTGTTTTCCTTTAGCTCTCAAACCTTGTAAAATGTTTTCTCAGTACTGGACAAATATGTGGACTTATGTATCTAACATTCTCCTTGTATGTTCAGTGTTCCTCAAGAAAGTTAAACAAGTTCAAATTGCAGTAAAACAAAGGCTAAACTCCATGCAATATTAAATGCAAAGCATGCAACTGAGCTTCACTTTCTCCCTTACAACACAGCAGGCTCCCAGGGAACTGATCTGGATTAGGAGCACAGTTTAAACATTTACTCTGCCTCCCACACATACTGTATATGCATATGCACAAGATCTGAGCAAGGACAGAAATCCTCAATTGGTGTCTACTGAGTTTCTCCCCACTTGTTCTAACATCTGCATGGATGTTACATGCCCTTACACCCCTCCCTTCTAATATTTCATATATTGGCAATAATCCATCAATTGGCAATAATTGACAGTTCACGTAGGTCCCTGGTAGACCAGGTCATCCACAGAAGGGTTTAGGTAAAGGTCACCAGAGTCCTAACAAAGTTCTCTTAGAAATTCTCCAAAACCAGATACACCCAGGACAAGATTATGCAAAGCCCTCTTAGGCAGCAGTTAAGGTGGAAGGTGCTAATTTCCCCTGGACACACCTGGCAGTGAGTCATACTCCAAAACAAACAAGTGATCAGAACTTCAATTATTCTGCAAAGGTCTTCTTTCAGACCTCTGACCATCCAACAACACAAGGTTGCCTCAAACCCATCACCCTTAATGTGCCAACCATTGATAGTCATTAACAAAGCTGAAGCTTCCATTGTTTAACTCTGGAAAACTCACTCAAGCATTGTTCTTCACTCAAAATACCACTTAAGGGTATGATATTGGATATAAATATTACCCCAAAACATGACCAAAGCACACACAGTTTTCTACACACCATCACTCTGTCCATTTTCTGTGTGACATCAGCATCAATCCTGAGTATTCTTTACTGCACAAATCTCTGCTCTCCAGACAGGTATAATATAGCCCATCATCCCCTGAATTTATTCCTCTATCCCTTACTTCCTCCTGATTCTTTGCTTACCTTGTCTGATCGATTGAAGCATGAGTGCATGTGTGAGTGGTTCCTTGATTATTTTTCAATAAAATTACCATTTTTAATTTACTTTTAATATCATAATTTGTGTGTCATGAGTGGGTCTAACAGACCCCACACAATTCAGGTAACAAGGATATGGGGATAATTTACACATGGAAAGTAGCAGTAGGTGGAAAAGGTAATGCTCTTCTCAGAATTTCTCACCCCAAGCCATGTTCATGTATAGGAAAACTCTCACACTTTTTGTTGTTTGTTTCTTAACAGAACTGAACAGAATTAAAATTAATCTCCTCCACAGAGCTAACTAGTTCTATAATATTTATGAAATTATAGGTTTGCCCAGTGCCTGGCGGATAAGTTATCCAGTGTGAAGTACTGATGCTCCTTGGGTTATTATTTCCTACTTGTTTTCATGGAAGGTTCAACTCCATATCTTTGAAGAGAATCTCAAAACAGTCTTTCCTGGAAGTCAACATGACCACTGGAACACTTTGAGCTCTATATTGGTTTTTAGCTAGAGTATTCCTGTGGTGTAGCTGCTAGCTGTGTGACATAGCTCCAAATTAACATCCACTGAAACTTCAGGGAAAAACAACATTTCCAAGATGTCCTCAATAAGGTCCTTCTCTGAGTCATACTACCTTTTTCTTACTAACATAACCACCATTTCTTTTCCACTTCCCTTTTGCTTCACTTTACAACTACCTAGAGTAGCTGTAAAGAGAGGGGAGGCTGCTCATTTTGTTCTTATCACTGTCACTCATTGGGAGAAAGTCAGTGACAGTCTGAAAAAGAGTAGCAGAGCTTGGGGGCCCTGTGGCATCAAAAGGAGGCCTTTCTGGGTTGTGAACGATGGGGCTGGCCCTTGAAGCCAGCCCCAGGTAGAGTTCATGGGCTCACCAAATCCTTCACAGCAGAACTGCAATTTTCCTCATTGTACACACAAATTTGAGTTAGTCCAGAGCTGGTAAAACTTAGTTTTTGGACTACAATTCACAATCCCCCACCCAGAACAAGTGACTGAATTATTCCCAGTCTCTCACACTATTGCACAAATCCTGGGAGCTGCTAGTCACACAATGGGAAAGCATGCAGTACTGTGCTGCTTTCCCCTGCATCCCAAATAGGTTGCAAAAAGGGCTACTGAGTGAGCTGGAATCTGTGCTTCTTCCAGGACATTAGATATCTATTTGCTGACTAAATTTCATTTATATCAGGAGGTAAAATGTTAGACCACATAAAGCCAATGGGGTATGTTTTTACAGCACCCCAGCTTCCCAGGGACCTCAAGACCCTCACTACCACCACTTAAAACACCTGTTTTGTTACAATTTGCATATATCCCTAGTGTAAGAAACCATGTCATTCCATATTTGCCAACAATTGCTGTAAAGAGAAGAGTTTAGATTTCTCTGACACTTTCGATTCTTTGGAAACATATTTCTTTCAAAAGTGTTTAAAGAAAAAGAGAATTGTGCTTCTATAGACTTTTATTTTTCTTTTGCCTAATCAAACCCTCCTCTCCATTGATGCCCCCTTGTCATGGGAGAGAGGCTTGCATACCCTAATGAAGTTTTGTACTATGCTGGCGGTGGCATAATAGCCACTGGTAGGGTCTCCCATGCCAGATGGGTCAAAACCGAAGGGTCTGACAAAGAGCATCATAGGAGAAGGAAAACACTAATCCCAAACCCAGGCAGATGGTGCTCATCCAACCCTGTAAGGTCAACCATCTAAGACAAGGAAACTCTAATCAAACCTACGACCCGAGGACTTCATTGATGTGGCTTCCAAGGCCACAGCAGATGAACCTTTAAAAGGTTTAAAAGGTGAGGCCAGTTCTGTGCATGCTGCGCTCCACCAGAAAAATCCATTGCACAGGCTTGAAGGATGAATCCAATTCCAAAAAAGCCGTGTAGGGCTGTGAGCGGTGAGGGCTGCAGCTGGACTTGTGTATCTCGGATTGGCCTTTTCAGTCATCAGCGTGCTTGCAGAAACTGCAAGAAGAGTCCTTCCTGAATCCTTGTTTGCGAAGAAAAGCCAGAGAGAGAGAGAGAGAGAATCAAACCCTAAGTCCATTTCAAGTATCTGTATTGATTGGAGAGCCAGTGTGGTATAGTGGTTTAAGCATTGGTGGAAGGCAAACATTGGTGGAAGGCAAAGGCAAACTCCCTGTGAACAAAACTTGCCAAGAAAACCCCATGACAGATTCGCTGTAAGTCAGAAACAACTTGAAAATACACAACAGCAACAAACTGATCAGATCATTCAATAATATAAACTACATTGTTTGAAATAAATAGACTGGGATTTCAGAAACACGATTTCCCCGCCCCATTAATGGTTGCTCAATTCAGTGTTAGAACTGGGAAGAAAAAGAAGCTCCCTTTCCCCAACCATTCAGCATTACATATATATTTCAGTTGAGTAGTGAGCAACATTAGTATGAAGCTTACATTTAAATGTTCATTTAAAACTAATAATCAGATATAAACATGTGAACAATGGAATATTATTTTTTGTTCCATTTGATGGCATGTTGTGCAATTGCACTACATATTACTTGTTTTTTAAGTTTACACACACACACACACACACACACACATATACTATACATGTTCTTTTTGAAGTTTTTTGAATTTTCAGTTTGTTTGTTGTTTCATAACTCCTAACCTCAGTTGATTTCTTTGGTGCAATTGCACTACATCACAAATGAATGCTTTAAATATAGGATCTTGCATTTAAAAAAATGATTCAAGCAACCTTTATAAGCAATGAATTCACTTTTTCCTCTTTCAATAAAAAAATAGATTACATTAAAGGAAAAATTAATTCCTCTAAAGTACACATTTTATTTGTGTTAAAAGCTCCAGTATTTTTAACAATGTCCTAAAGAATCTGTAGGTGGGAGTTGTGTGATTATGTCTGCTCCCAAACAATATATTGTACAGGAAAGTTTCAAAATCCTGGTAACTCACCAAAAATCAATCACCTAAGCCTGTAGATGAAAGATCTCTATTAATTTATTATAATCCAGTAATTAGGGCAGACATCTGTGATTTATGAGAAAGGAAATAGCTATCAAAAACACAAAAGAAGCTCATGTAAAAATCAGGAAAATAATAGCAAACATATGAAATAATCTACAGCACTGTTATGTACCAAATGGTAATAAGATGCTACCACAACATGTATAACATTAATAACAACTTTCAGAAAGACAAAAATGTAGAAATGTAAAAATTCAGCTGTAATAATACTCCCAGATTCCATCTGTTACAGCATATTTTATCTCACACAATAAAGATAAACGTAAAAAGATAAAAAAAATGACAACAGATGATTTACAGAACTTTGAAGGAAACAACAAAGACATTGAAATAGTCAGATTTTCCGTATTTTGGCTCAGTCATTAATCAGAATGAAGATTGCAGTCAAGAAACCAGAAGAAATCTAGGACCTGGAAGATAGCTATGATGGAACTAGACAAGATCCTCAAGTGTAAAGTGATATCATTGAATATTAAGTCAGGCTTGTCATTGCCATCATATTTCTGATTTCAAAACTGGACAGTGAAGAAAATTGATAGGAAGAAAAATTACTCATCTGTAATCTGGTGCTGGAGGAGAGTTCTGGGAATGCCATGAACTGCTAAAAAGATAAATAATTGGGTACAAGAGCAAATCAAGCCTGAACTCTCCCTAGAAGCCAAGATAGCCAAACTGAGACTGTCACGCTTTTGACATATCAAGAAAACACAATAATGCTTGTGAAGTAGTCAAAACTGTTTTACCTTTGAAGCCAGCATTGATAAAGTGGTAATATTGTAATTTGGGGGAATTTGGGGAAAATGGGAGGCAGGAACATATGAGTGAAGTATCTGGATTGTGAATAGTGTGCATGCCTACTGCAGTTCCTGTTTACATGCTGTTGGAACCTCCGTGTGTACAGGCCAGTAGGGAGTTTGTGGAGTAAATATCCCTCCTGTGTTGGTCAATGGGACTCCTTACCTGTTGATCAAAACCCCCTTTTATCCTTTTGTCTCTTGTCTTTGTCTAAACTTAGGTGGGAGGAAAAGGGAGGTGGGAAAAGCAAGACTTCCACCCCCTAGGGTTGTATGTTGAAAAATTGTCCTGATTTGGCCCTCTTTCAAAGTGAAGGCTCCTTGGAGTGAGATAAAATTAGGAGTGGGTATTCTGTATTTGTTAGAGACCCAGAACAGTGGTCCATGAGTTCCCTCCTGCCCAGTGGTTGAAAACTGCCAAGAGATCCTAAGCCAAAATTCTGGTATTTAAAAAAGGAAAATTAGCCAATAAGTTAAAGCCAGTGTTAGATTCCCTGGGAGATGACCTGATGGGACCAATGTCAACCCCCACCTTACATTACACTGCAAGCACAGCCCTAGCAGCCTTATCATGAAGAAAGGATGGGCAAGATGGCGACAGACTAATAACTTCTGAACTGTCCTCCCATCACTATCTGGTATTATCACTTCATATACCCCCAAAATGCCACCCAATGGCAAGAAAAGAATTCAGACTAGCCCCAGCAACAACACTAGAACCCAGGAATCTTTCAAAGCAGAAAAACAGATGAGAATTGACTCACTTTTCCTGGCAGCAGCAACAGCAGCTTCTTCACTCCCTAAGATACCACAGAAATCTGAAATAAACAAAATAGTTCGTCAAAATATAAAATGTAAATTATTCTCCGGGACAGGGAGAAAACAGAGATATGCTCCTGGGACTCACTGGTAATATATCTTACAATAACACTACCCAGCTCTTCTACGAATTCTGCCAACTGTCTGTAGAAGCATCGATTCTTATATTGCAGAGACTAAATGACATTGCAAGCAAGGTAGAGAAATTCCGGCAAGACTTTCAAAGGCAAAACTCAGATGGCACATGGGAGGAAGCCAGCCTAACCTCATCACAACAACTGGATATCGTTAAACAATGCCGAGTGCTACAGAGAAATCAGTTCATCTTACAAATAAATCACAATGCCCGTATTTGGAACAGCCACAAGTCAATTGTGAACACTCTTGCAAAAATGCCCAATACTACAGATGCATCCCCATCTACAATTAAATTCCAGGGGCTATGCAAACTCAGCCCAAGGGAAAAACAGTCTTTACCACCACCTATCTTATTGGATAAGCCAAAGGATGCTCTCCTCACTAAAGAGATAGGATCCATGCTTGCTTGTGATCCTCATTTCACTGCCCATGCTGCACTGGTTCTTCCAACCTCCCTACCAGAACATACAGACCAGAAATTACAGGAATGTGATCCATTCTTCCTCCACTCATGGAGGAAGACACAGTACAGTTATCCCAGTCATTTAAACAAGATAAATTACCCATCCAGCCCCTGGCCTGCAGGGCAACTGCCTGACTTCCAACTGACAGCACAAGGTTACCCTAATGACCTGGAACAGTATGAATTGGAAAACCCACTACACCTCATATACAGAGAAGCTTCAGGAGATTGTAGAGCTATGTGCTAACACTATGGCTTTGCATATGCCAAATTGGCAAGACTGCCAACAGCAGCTGCTATTAACCCTATTCACAACTGAAGAGAGGCAATGCATTATACAACATGCAGGAGCAGATAGCTTTGGCCAGAGCTCCTAAGAATCATGCTGATGCTCAAAGGAGGATGCGAGAGAGAGTGCCATCAGGGCACCCCCACTGGGATCCTTATGAACTGGAGCAGATAAAGCGCCTCACCCAATATCAGATCCTGCTATTCGAAGCCATGAGGGCAGGGATAAAGAAGCCAGTTAACATGACTAAAGTCTCAAAAGTACTGGAGGGAGCCACTGAAGCCCCCGGAGCCTACCTAGAGCACCTCCTAGATGCCTATCGCCAGTATACCCCCTCAACCCCAAATAACATGAGAATGGTTAACATGACTTTTGTTACACAGAGTTATGAAGGTTTTGCAGAAAAGATTATGAAGGCATTGTTGGAAGTAGCCCAGAAAGTATAGTGTATGTGAATAGAAGGTATAGTGCATGTGAACAGAAGGTGTAGAGAAGGACTGGAAAAGAGTCAAGAAGGCAGAATTGCTCACAGAAGCACTGGTGGAGCAGCAAGGCAGAAAACGTGGAGAAAGAAGAAGACATGGAGACGTGGAGATGAAAAAAGCCCGGAAAAGGCAGAGAAGGAATCAATGTGCCCAGTGTGGACAAGAAGGACATTGGCAACATGGATAGAAATGATGAGATGGAAGAAGGTGAGAGAGACTGAAATTGGCGAGGGAGGGGACAACTACATTGGCAGATGCAGAGACCATCGGAATGGCAGAGGCAGAGTTCATCGAATAGAACAGACAGGACACCCTAAATCCAGTGGAATTTACATTGTGTATATCATCTTCAGAGTTCCACACAATTGGAGAGGATGAATCAGACTATCAAAACTCATCTGGCTTGGCTGTACCAGGAAACCAAGCAAAAGTGGACAGAAATGCTGCCCTTGGCCCTGTTCAGGATTCATTGCACCCCACATAAGACTACTTGGCTTAGCCCCATTTGAATTGATGTATGGTACCCCCCCACACACATTCTGGTTGGGTTAAGGGAGGACATGCAAGAGTTAGGAAATGTTAGTGCTGGATAAGGTGTTCCAAGCCTAATGCCATTATGTGCTAGAAAACATGCTCCAATCCACATCACAGAAGTTCACCCTTTCCATCCGGGGAATGAGGTATGAGTTAAAGCCCCATAGCCCCATACCTGTCACAGAAAAAGCAATAACTTGAGTGAAATTTTAACTGTATGCAGTTCAAGAATCCCCTCAGTTCAAGAATCCCTTCAGAGTGTAAAAAAAGGCAGCCAAACCAAAGTCAGCCCCTGCTCCCCACTCCGATATTCACAGCTATTGTTCATGTGCAGATCCAGTAGGTTAGTTTAGTGTGTCAGGGATATTGCACTTGGTGATCCTGAAGAGGCAGACAGAAGACTCAGGTTAGATTCTACTGTGAGCAATCCAGAGGCTACTCACCCAGCATACAATCAGACCTGCAACTGGAGAGGAGAGAAGACAGGACTAGACCTTGCTGCAGCTGACTAGGTGACTAGAAGTTCCATCAGGCTGCTCAACGTATGGTCAGATCCCAAACAAAATTAACCTGCATGCTGTAATGTTAATTTTATTGACTTATGTTATAGCCAAAGGGCGGCCTCTGTTACAAAAGTTTTCAGAAAACATATGGTTACAATTGGCAAATATTTCTGGGGTGAGACATTTTTGCTTATTAGGAAGATTAATTATAACAGACCTAGGATGGTTAAAAGGATGGTTTATGTTATTCTTGCTGGCATTGTTCATTGTTGTTCTGCTATGCATGCTCATATCATGTATCTTCCATTTCTTGCCTGCTATCCTACACAGATCATTTAGCAATACTAGATACGCTTTGATGGCTTAAATAGGGATTTACTTGTGTGAAATGTATTAATTGTCTTTGAAATTAATCATTTAAGGGGGGAATGAAGTAGCCATGTGGACCTTAATGTCTATTTGCTAAATGCTGTCACCTTACAATCACTATTTGGGGGTCAGACTAGATAGCCCATGAGACTCTGGGACTCTGCAAAGTCTTTTTCCTTTAACTCTCAGGCTTCGTCAATATTCCTTACTAATCAAACTATGTTCCATAAACATATGATATGCTGATGTAAACTATTCATTCTCTCATAACGCTTGAAGGAACGTAGCTGACACCAGAGAGAGGGAGGAGCAATTGCTCTTTGCATACTGTCATAAGTGTATAGAAGTATTCTGTAGCCATAGCACTGGGCTCTGACTCTTTGGAAGGTATTCCAGTCAGGCCCACCGGTGTAATAAAACTCACTTTCCAATCCGTGCGTCTGCTGTTCCATGATTTCTGCTACACTTGGTGAGGTAAAAAGCAAAAGAGGAAGATTGCACTACAAATGGATAGACTCAATTCAGGAAGCCTGGCCCTGAGTTTGCAATATCTAATTGGGGCTGCTGATAACAAGGTGACGTGGTGATCTCATTCATAGAGTCTCCATTGACTTGGCAGCAATTAACAACAACAATGAATGTAGATGTGGGCCATTTCAATCTTCACCAAATAACATTTTAAAAAACACAAAGCAAAACCTCCCTCTTGAAATGTGATTTGTTCATCTTTCATTCAGGATCGCCTCATTAAAAAAAAAGTTAAATATGCATCTCAGATTTTTTTATATAGAGGGTGCAGGTCGACAGAACAAACAGACACTTAAGGCCTCAAGTGAATACACCTGAATGTCAAGTGAAACTGGCAGATTTTTAAATGAGTAGTACCAAGCAGTTTGGATATCTGATGGCCTAATGTTGCAACCGTTCATGGACCTCACAGTTTACATCTACTCTGGCCCTGACTTCATTGGAACTTATTCCCAACTGAGGATGGACCAGTTTGGTTGCAGTGTTAGCCAAATTTTAGCCAGACATGTGAAGCTGCAACACAATTTCAAGGTTTTATGCCTTGAAATAGCATTGAAACATTTAATATTTGTTAACAGAATGCCTGTATTTTACACCATGAATCCTGGTCATTGACTGTAACAATATAGACAAATAACCAGCATTATTGTGTTCACAGCAGGTGCTTGTCTACACTAGTGAAAATTCCTGACCCCCCTCTGAATCTGGCCCAATAATGCCTCATGACATGTGGCCTTTTCCTTGAATCTGGTGTGACACGAAGTATGGCCCCATCTGCACCAGAGTCAGGGAATACCCCTTTAATCTGGGTTTTTAGAAAACTAGCAGTTTTCTCCAGAGTTTGCTTGAAACTCTGGAGAAAACTGTAATGCAAACAATCCATCCACACGGGATTCTGGGGGTGGGGAAGGGAGGAAGGGCAAGCACTGCTTGGGATGCCACCATTTTCCCCTCCTCAGCACCAAAGTCATCCCTCTTCATCCAAAGGCAAAGCCCCAGTGCAAGTCGCTCTCTCTGAGGTCCAAATTACCAGCCAGCCCCAGCATCACAGAGCTAGCCACCCATTCTAACTTCAGGGAAAGTGACTAGTGCTGGGGCTTTGCTTTCATGGAGCTCAGAGCAGGTGATGGTGCACCAGAAAAACAAAGCCCTCGCACTAGTTGCTCTCTTTGAGGTCATAATGACTGGCCCATCCCACCACCGCGAGACTAGCCACCCATTATGACTTCAGAGAATGTGGCTAGTACTGGAGCTTGCTTTTAAGGAGCTCAGAGTGGGCAATTGTGCACTGGAAGAGCAAAAACCCAGGTTGTAGTCACTCCCTCTGAGGTCAGAACAACGGCCCATGCTGCCATTGCCAGGCTGGCCACTCATTCTGACTTCAGAGAGAATGACTAGCTTTGGGGTTTAGTTTTCATGGAGCGCAGAGTCAAGCCCTAAGTGTAACAGTTTTAAATGGAAACCAAGAGTTTTAAAATACACTGTAAAAACGAATCATTCTGCCTACCCAGGTGTAAAAATCCAAATGCAGGTTCAGGCTTTGGCAGGTGAGGTGTGACACTTAAGTCCAGGACGGAGTAGTCCAAATTTCATCTGAATTTTAAAACACACACCCATAGTCATGCCCTATGAGTTATCTTAGATTTGCCTATAAAGAAAATTAACTCAAGCAAAATACCTGTACTTGGAAATAATTCCTAGGACTCTGAATTAATGGAAGTAAACAACAATATTTCCTATCAATTCTTCAGACTCTTGCCAGATCTAAACCAAGCTAATGATTCATGCAAGCCAGTCAAAACTGCTAAGCCGTGCCTCAAATACCTTTCAATTAACTCTCTATGTTTTCACATTTTGTTCAGCTCTGATATGAGATGCAACTCAATGTTCCCTGCAGCTGGTGTTCATCACATGGTCAGACTTGTCAGACTGTATGAAAAGATCTCTTATATTTCTCACCAAACTGTCACTTTGACCACATTATGTGAATTAACTCTCTTCCATCTTCCCCCTTAATCCTATGTTGTTAGTTTATTATATTCCATGGAAACAATGAAATGCACTCAGCATCAGTGTTTGCTGCATTTGTTTTTCCTCGCTTCAGTTTGGCATTCTCAGCAGTAAAGATGTCTTTGTACTTCACTTTAACCACATACACATTACACATGTAAAAATATCCTTCAGGGATTAATGCCAACCTAATCTAATTTAGAATACACACAACTATATCCATATTTGGTGTCTACTGCTCTCCAGTGATTTTCTGGCCCACTTTCTGGTTTTCTTTTTCCCCCTTTCTGTTTGGTTGTCACACTAGCTGTTTATTTTATCTGCCCTCGTTTTCCATGTGCATCTGTCAACCTTCTCTTAACCTTTCCTGGCTTTACCCTTTGGTATGAAATAGCTCTTATATTCTTCAAGTTACTCCTCGCAGTCCTTATACTCTTAGGAGAAATGGAAAGAATGTTTGTTTTATCATCCTCAGAGACATACTGTGGCTCAACACATTGAAAAACTTATCAACCACTTCAAGATTTCTCACATTTTGGGGATTTGTTGTGAAAATTTAATGCATTTTTTTTTTGGTTCATAGAATCCCTTCCCCCCATTGTCCTCTGAGTACAATACCATGCTCTCTGCCAAAAACCATTCACAGAATTCTCACAAAAAGTCAAAAAAAAATATTAGAAAATACACAAAAACTCTCATAATTTTTCTCAGCTACAGAATTTTTTTTGCATGTTTTAATTCAAACATGCAAGAATGAAATAAGCACAGGTTTAAATCCCTATACCTTGGTACCTCTACAGTGCTGTCAAAACAAAAACAAACTCAACATTTAAGAGTACATGTAATCAAAATAAATATGTGTTGTTCTTCTTGTTCCCAATGCTGCCTTATCCACCCCATTCTTTTGTTTTTTTTTCCTTTGTCTTGAATAAACAATTAAGCCTAAATTTGAGATATATCCATGTACAGTAATAGACATCTTGGTTAAGTAATTCAGAGGGTTGCATCCAACATCATGCTAACAGAAAAGGCACAAGAGGTGGCAGTGTTCTGCTCACAGTTTCACAAGCCCTAACAGAACAACCAGGAACAGCCAATGTAAACAACATACAACCTAATTAAGTTTGAATGAGCAGTGCAACGACTTGTTCAATGGCTTACAAAATGTTTGTGCAGTGGCTTGTGCAAGCAAAATCAAAGTACTCAATTTGATACCTGTGCAAGGATTAAAGTGATGTTCACAGAAGGTGTAGAAGGTGCTCTATTGTTTTATAATGAATTGTTTTTAATTGATTTTAAATCTTTTTAATCACATTGTGTACTCTTTTAACTAGTGCTTTGAAGTGTTGTAACATTGTGATTAGTTTAATTCTATTTGAATGTTCACTTCTTGTATTCTTTTAACTGTATTGCTCTTGTATACTGTAAGCTGCCTTGACTCCCAATTTTGGAAGGAAGGCAGGATACAAATAAATATAAATATGAATATAATCATTTTGCTAGTGGAATTATACCACTGGACACAACCCAGAAACAGTAGCATTGTTATCCCCCCACCCCCTGTACATTTTTATTTTTACCTAGCTGCATACTGAAGTTGATTCTTCTTCTCTTGGATAAAAACTCTCTCTACTCTAATTTCTTTTATTCACACAAAGATGTCTCACTCTAGTAACTAGTGTTTTAGATCCTCCCTAGTCTTATGTCTTCCTGGTAAACCATCTTTAACTATAACTGCTCAATGTCTCTCGGCATAACTCTCCAGTTAAACTCTACCAGAGGGATTTCTTAACATTTTAATCAACGACTGTAGCCAACTGCCACAGTCTTTTTATCAGACATGTTTTATTATTGTTGGGTTTTTTATCTGTAAACCTTCACATGAGGCTTTTGTTTATTGCAGATATTTCACTTTAATTTATTATTACTTTGTACCATATACCATTATAATTTTCTTTTCCTTTCCTTTTCCATTTTCATTTATTTCTCTTCTTGAACTTAATGAACTTCTAATAACTGGCCAGAATCCAGAGCTGTATTTAAAAACAAAAAAACAAAACAAAACAAAAAACAAAAAAACAAAAAACAAAAAACAAAAAAACACCTTATGCAACCTTTCCCCTTTCTCCTTTTTTTCCTTCCTAAAGTGAAAGAAAATGCAACAATATAGGTAGAGAATGTTTCAAGGAAGCCAACTGCCCTACTCTCTTTGCCTGGAATGGAGGCAACTAGAGCCCAAGTCCAATTGCTAGTTCCAAACAGAGCAGACCTATTGAATCACTTCATGTATTGACTACATTTACAATCACACATGTCTTGACTACATTTTCATGAATTGACTCAACAGGTCTTTTCTGGCTGGGACTAGCAATTGGATTTAGGTCCTGGTTCCAGTCTATGTGCACACCAATTCCTGCTTCTCCATCAAGACAACAGAATGATGGTTTGTTCCCTGATGTGGATATTTATATAAAGGATATTGTTACACAGAGCTTCGGGAACCCAAATAACTTTTTCCCCCCTCATGTAGCTTATAAGAGAATAACAAGGAGTCCTGTGGCACCTTACAGATTAACACATTTTTGTTATACAGTGAGATTTTGTGGACTACAAAAGTCATTAGTACAGGAATACTGAGTTATGTCTGCATCCACAACTTAAATAGTCAACTTCTTATATTTGCCTGTCAGTGGCCTAGTGTAACACCTGGTTTTTTAATAATTTATTCCGGACTTATAGCCATTTCTGCTTCCCCATAAGATATGGTCTATGCATATAAATATATGGTACAAGCAGATAATACATTTTAAAATCCTTTTAACAAGATTGATATACAAGGATGCTGGCAAGTGTAATAAGTATGCATGGAAATGCTGGCTCTTTTTCTTACACCTTTTCTACAATTTTCTGTGTTGGGGAAATTACACATGCTCTGGGGCAGTGGTTCTTAACATGTGGTCCAGGGACCCCAAGGGTCTACAACGGCCTCACAGGAGGTCTGTGAAGGCTTGAAGGGTACTTGGCCCACCTCCTCCCTGCAAGGGAGTGGCCACATGACAGGATCTAAGGCAAAGGCTGGCTGGCTGGCTTGGCTTGCACATTTCTATTCAATCCACTCCAACCACAAAGTTTCAGGAAAAACAGAAGAAAAGTCTTCCCTCCTCTCCCAGTGGCTCTGAGGGAAGGTTTAATGGATGTTGTAATAGTATTATTCTTATTGTTACAGTTGTTGTTTTAAATATTGAGTTAAGTCTTGGGGGTCATAGAATCATAGAATTGCAGAGTTGGAAGAGACCACGAGGGCCATCCAGTCCAACCCCCCTGCCACGCAGGAAATCTTGATCAAAGCATCCCAGACAGATGGCCATCCAGCCTCTGTTTAAAGACCTCCAAGGAAGGAGACCCCACCACGCTCCGAGGGAGTGTGTCCCACTGCCAAACAGCTCTTACTGTCAAAAAGTTCCTCCTCATGTTGAGGTGGAATCTCTGTTCCTGGAGCTTGCACCCATTGCTCCGTGTTCCAGTCTCTGGAGCAGCAGAAAACAAGCCTGCTCCATGCTCAGCGTGACATCCCTTCAAATACTTAAACAGGGCTATCATATCGCCTCTTAACCGTCTTTTTTCCAGGCTAAACATACCCAGCTCCCTAAGTCTCTCCTCATAAGGCATCGTTTCCAGACCTTTCACCATTTTAGTTGCCCTTCTCTGGACACGCTCCAATTTGTCAATATCCTTTCTGAATTGTGGTGCCCAGAACTGGACACAGTATTCTAAGTGAGGTCTGACCAAGGCAGAATAGAGTGGCACTATTACTTCCCTTGATCTAGACACTATACTTCTATTGATACAGCCCAAAATCGCATTGGCCTTTTTAGCTGCCGCATCGCACTGTTGGCTCATGTTCAACTTGTGGTCTACTAGGACTCCTAGATCCCTTTCGCACGTAGTCTCATTCAGCCAGGTCTCTCCCATCCTATATTTATGCATTTCATTTTTCCGCCCTAAATGCAGTACTTTACATTTCTCCGTATTGAATTTCATTTTGTTAGCTTTGGCCCAGCTCTCCAGTCTATCCAGGTAATTCTGAATTTTGATCCTGTCCTCTAGGGTATTAGCTACTCCTCCCAATTTGGTGTCGTCTGCAAATTTAATAAGTATGCCCCTAATTCCCTCATCCAAGTCATTGATAAAGATGTTGAATAGCACTGGGCCCAGGACAGAACCCTGTGGCACCCCACTGGTCACATCTTTCCAAGACGAAAAGGAGCCACTGCTGAGCACCCTTTGGATTCGGCCGGTCAACCAATTACAAATCCATTTAACAGTTAACTTGTCTAGCCCACATTTTACAAGCTTGTTTGCAAGAATGTCATGGGGAACCTTGTCAAAGGCCTTACTGAAATCAAGGTATGCGATGTCCACAGCATTCCCTTCATCTACCAAGCTGGTAACTTTATCAAAAAAAAGAGATCAGATTAGTCTGGCATGACTTGTTTCTCTGAAACCCATGTTGACTTTTTGTGATTATGGCATTGCCTTCTAAATGTTCACAGACTCTCTGTTTAATGATCTGCTCTAGAATCTTCCCTGGTATTGATGTCAGACTAACTGGACGATAATTGTTGGGATCCTCTTTTTTCCCCTTTTTGAAGATGGGAACTATGTTTGCCCTCCTCCAGTCTGCTGGGACTTCTCCTGTTCTCCAGGAGTTCTCAAAGATTATTGCCAATGGCTCTGAGATTATATTTGCCAGCTCTTTTAATACTCTTGGATGTAGTTCATCTGGTCCTGGAGATTTAAATTCATTTAGATTAAGAAGGTATTCCTGTACTACCTCTTTACTTATTTTGAGCTGGAGTTCCCCTATTGTGTCCTCTATTCCATTATCCTCAGGTTGGTCCTCCTTTTCCTTTTCTGAAAACACTGAGGCAAAGAAGATGTTGAGTAATTCTGCCTTCTCTCTGTCCCCTGTTAGCATTTTGCCATTTACTCCACGTAGCGGCCCTATCATTTCCTTCTTCCTCCTTTTGCTGCGGACATACCCTAAAGAACCCTTTTTATTGTTCTTAACCTCCCTAGGAAGCCTGAGCTCATTCTGCGCTTTAGCTTTTCTGACTTTACTCCTACACGTGTTCGCTATCTGTTTGAATTCTTCTTTGGTGATTTCCCCCCCCCCCTTTCCATTTCCTATACATGTTCCGTTTAAAACTTAGCTCCATTGAAAGTTCTTTAGTCATCCATCCTGGTTTCTTGAGACACCTCCCATTTTTCTTCCTCAATGGTACTGTTTGAAATTGTGCCTTCAGTATCTCCTTTTTGAGAAAGTCCCATCCGTCTTGAGGTCTCTTCTCTTTTAGTATTCCTGACCATGGGATCACCCCCAGTATTTCCCTGAGTTTATTGAAATCAGCTCTCCTAAAGTCAAGAATGCGTGTCTGACTATGGCTGGCTTCTCCTTTCCATTGTATAACAAACTCCAGGAGAACATGATCACTCTCACCTAAGGATCTCACCACTTGCACCCCATTAACCAGGTCATCTCTGTTGGTTAGGATCAGATCTAAAATAGCTGACCCCCTTGTTGCCTCTTCCACCTTTTGGACCATGAAATTGTCTTCCAGGCATGTAAGGAATTTGCTAGATCTTGTAGTTTTGGCTGAGTTAGATTGCCAGCAAATATCAGGATAGTTGAAGTCCCCCATCACTACTACATCTCTCCTTTCTGCATGTGTGTTCATCTGTTCTAGAAAGGCAACATCCAATTCCTCCGTCTGATTTGGGGTTCTGTAGTAGAGTCCCACAATAACATCCCTGTTGTTTCCCTCCCCTTTAATTTTTATCCAGACGCTCTCCACCTGGCTTCCAGTATTGATGTCGTGGATCACTTCACTGGTGTAAATATCCCTGTCATATAATGCTATTCCTCCTCCTTTCCTTTTGGGTCAACAGAAACAAAAAATATTTAAAGGGGTCCCTGGTAAATAAAAGGTTAAGAACTATTCTGGGGTTTTTCATTAGCAAATCCCATCTAAAACAGAAGTGCATATTCTGGATTGTGTTCCTTTATCTGGCACTCTGATTCTGCATAGTTAGTTGTAATACATATAGCAGATCATGGTAAAGTTGCTTTTTGGTCTACATGTCCCAAAATCCCATAGCCAGGCTTGGTCACAGACTGCCCTACCACCCAAAGAATGGCACTGGAACATGAAATTGGGGAGAAAAGCCCAGAACTTTGTTGAATGAAGAAATTTGCAATGCAGCAGCCAAGCAAGATAGGTGAGTACTAAATATTTGGGAGCCCAGTTAAGCCAGAACTCCCCTAATAAATGACTTCTTGGCTTGTAAATATGGGTGTAAGTGACAATGTTTGTCTTTGTCTTCTCTCTGTAAAGGGGAGCAGAGGGTCCCAAGACACCCCCTTCAGGAGATACAGGTTAGCTGGGTCAAGAAATCACCTCACTTCTCCCATCAGTCTGGCTGGCAATGACAAAGATGTGAGTGAATTCCTTCACCCCAAGTTGCCTCAAGAAGTCCCACAGAGAAACATATCTCAACTGAGTGCCTGCTTCCTGTCAGTTGTGACAACAATACAAAATGACAAAGCAACAAACCAATTGAACATGGGATTTTTGCCTACCCCGTGCTATATGTGTTTGTATAAGTATATTTGGGGGGGGGAGAGGGGGGAAGAGAGAGAGTGATAGAGTATGTCCCTAAAAAAAAAAAAAATCCCACAAGGCTACTGGTAGAACCCATGCTAATAGGAACAGAGGGTGGGGAGCTGCCTCCAGAAAAGAGGCTGAAGCCTATGCCTCACTGCCTTAAATAGAGTAGCATAGGAAAGTGTGATGCTGCAGTGTCAGGAAAAAGGTCGACAGCTACCTTGTCCAGTGGCTGGGGAGGTCAAAACCACTCCCAACCTACAGCTGGGAGAGTGCACTTCTGAGAGATGTACACCAAAATGGAACTTTTCTATGTACAGTGGGCCCTTGTTATCTGCTGTGTTTTGGTTCCAGGATCCCCTGTGGATACCAAAATCTATGGATACTCAAGTCCCATTATATACTCTCTCTCTCTCTCTCTCTCTCTCTCTCTGGCTTTTCTTCGCAAATGAAGATTCAGGAAGGACTTTCTGCAAGTGCGCTGATGACTAAAAAGGCCAATCCGAGATAAACAAGTCAGTAAAATGGTGTCCCTTATATAAAATGGCAAAATCAAAGTTTGCTTCTTAGAATTTATTTTTTTGGGAATATTTTCAAGCCTTGGATGTTAGAATCCATGGATGCCAAATCCGTGGATACAGAGGGCCAACTGTATTGCCATTTAAGAGATGGATGAACACCAAGCCCTTGGAATAGGCCTAGGGGGGTATATACTGTATCATGCCTTACACTAATTAGACTTTTGTAATTAATGAAGCAGATGATCCATCTTACAAATGCAACTTTTAATGACATAATTTGTGGATCAAACATGACAGTTTGTTGCTGATCTTTACTTGTGGTCCTTTTTCATATCAAATTCTCATCTGAGCTGTTTAAAGGTTTGAGATGGGTGAAAAATTCTATTTCAAGTCCATGTCAATTTTACATGTATCCAGTCAGAAGCCCATTGTGCAATGTCTGTATTAGTCTGTGATTTTTTTAAAAAAAATCATGGAAGTTTTCAGTTATATTTTATACACTTCCCCTAACATAATCATTCTGTTTGAAAAATCATTTTAGCAAATATAGGCATTTTTGTTTGCAGCTTTTCCTAATATAAACGCTTCTCAATGCAGTTTTTGAACTGAGAATTGAATTGCAAAATCTGGAGAAGATAATTCATTTCCAGGAAAGATAACTGTCCTCCAATCTGCACATTAGTCTGGGAAGTGTCCATAAGATCAGTTCCATGTTCCACAGAAAGATAACTATGTTTCACAGGGAGATAACTCTATTCCAATCCTCACATTAGTCTGGGAAATGTGTGTAAGGCCAGTTCACTCTAAAATGCAAGCCAAATGAAATTCTCTGCTATTCATCCATGCTGCATACTTCCTACATGTGTGGAGAGCATATTCTTTTCTCAGGCCCCTAATGTCTTGCTTTTGTGGTGGCTCCAGTGTGCCCACACATCCTTCTGGTCCCTCAGGTACCCACCTGCTTCATTTTAGGACTTGGGTTACTTCCATGCATACAAGACAACTATTGAAAGACCTCTGAATTATCCATGCCTTTGCAAGCAGCTATACCATTTTTTCCTATTGTGTTCTATCAAAAATATGGGCACGAAATAAATTCCCAAGCTGCCACATATTTAATTTAATTTTACAATCTCCATTTGGAACAGTCCAACAAACTCACTTAATACTGCTCATTTTTCACATGCTGGCATGTCTTCAGTTTCAGAGAAAACTAATGGGCAGTAGAAGCAGTTGTGCCCAGATCAGATCTTGAAAGAATAATATCATTAGGGAACACAATGAAGAAATGCAAACTTCATAAATACTGCTTACAGAATTAATGGAGAGTGCCACATTTGCTTCATTAGAATAATCAATTCAACTCCTGAAAGATATTATTTCTGTGTTACCTTATGCGTTCAACATCATTTACATTTCATTGTAATGCTAAATATACACCCAGTGTAACCTGATAGAATGGCTGGGGCACCATTCAGCAGCTTCACAGAGATGTTCCTTCATTTCAGCTAATAATAGTTGCTCTTAATTTACTTAAGCAAACATTCCTCATTTTGTGTTACATTTGGTATACATAAAACAATTTGCAGACCTAATGCCTAGTGACAATATTAAACAGATCCAACTATTAACTCCACCAAAAATTTCAAGGACTGGAGGGAAAAAGTAGGTCAGAACATAATAGTGACATTGAACTTTTCAACTGGGAATAATTAGGTTTTATATCCAGTGTTCAGTGACCTAGTCTGAAATGTAATAGAATAAAAAGAAGGGTTTGGCTTTATTTGTCATTACTTAGGAGCTGTTTTCACCAACCTTCTTTTTATTGCCTACACCTTAAGAATTCATAATTGTTAGCCCACTCAGAGGGAAACAGCTTGCAGCTGTAGCAAACATTAGGGCTACTTAGCATGTCATAAAGAATCTGTTGTAGGCTCTGATGGCATCATTTGGGAACAAGGATGATGGCTCCCTCCAACCCTTTACATTCTGCATCCAATCATTGCTATGGCCTCATGTTACTGGAAGCATGGAGTATAGAGATGTAAAAGTTATAGTCAAGGACCGGTAACAAATTAGACCTTTATTGGTATGAAAAGACCTGCTCCTCATTTCAGAAACAAATATGTATTTAGGAATGGAGCTGTCCACCAATTTTTTGCACTTTCTCAAACCCTGGGATGATGATGATGATGATGATGATGATAATAATAATTTATTTATACCCCGCCCCTCTGCTAAAAACAGTCGGGGCAGCTTCCAACAATTAAACCATTATAATAATGACTAAAAACACCACCCACCCCCAACCTCCCCCATAAAAAGACATTAAACACTATAAAATTAAAACCATCTAACTAAAAACACATTAAAAACAAATATATACATGATTTTAAAAAGCCAGGAGATGCAGCTCTTGATGCCAGGATCTAATCAGGAAAGGCCTGCTGAAAGAGATCCATCTTTAGTGCTTTTTTAAAGCTACTCAAGCTCGTCAGCTGACGGATCTCGGGATGTAGATCTTGGAGATACAATGCATACACATTTTGAGACTGAACACACATTTGCATACTATTTGGAAAGAAAATAATATTTTAATACTATTTTTGCGATTATGGTGAATCTTGATTTTTAATCAGATTAGTGTGAAAACGCAATGGTACAGAGTGTAATTATGAATAAAAGCCCCTGAGAATAGCTCAGGCCCACAATAGACAGATTTGTCAATCCATATAAACCATGTATTAAAATAAAACTATTCCATTCCAAAGATGGTGTGTGAACTGTTTTCCCTCACGTTGTTCCTCCGTGGTGTTTTAAAAGGTTTTCCTTTTATTTGGGGGCATATATGTAATGCAAAGGACACAAAAGAATGTACTTATGTCCTTTTAGGTCACACAACAAGACCAGCTTTTTTTTTATTGTTTACTATTGTTCCAACTGCCATTAGATACTATTCAACCTACTCTAGGTCTCCACCTGTAATTGTAATTACTTGCCTTCCTGCAATGAATCTTTAAAATCTTTATTTACAGACACTGCCCAGTGTGATAAAACAGTTTGCCATCCACTTCAGTCATAGGTTCCCCCTGATGGGGACTTGTAGAGGAGAGGCACGCTGCTGCCTTATAACAACCTGTACTTCACTCTTCGTCTTCTAATACACCTTGCACAAGGGCATGCAACAGTGTGACAGATACTATCATTCACTGCTAAGTGGTTACAGGGAACATTATTTTGCTGTATGTGCAAACATCTCTGGCAAGGCAGGCCTGGGCTTGCAGGAAGAGTTACAACATGAAGTCAGTATTCAAAGACATAGCTGTGATCATCTCTTATCAATATGCAAAGGGATCTTATAGCAGCTGAGAGACTAAATGAGAGAAAGAACAGTACTTTAGCTATCATATCCTTCCCTGCTTTAGAAACTCCCTCTCACTCTTCTTACTAGTTAGTCATCAGTATTCTTTCTAAATGTGGTACAGTTGAAAAGAAAACTTAATAATCAATCTTCCTATGTTTTAAAATGTTAATAATGAGTTTCAAATATTTATTTACATTTCATAAGGCACCACAGATACAAGGATTCTATTGTTTATTTATTATTACCACTATTTTTGCAATGGCTTTCTGCAAAACTGAATAACAAAGGCAGATAACAAACCATATGATCAACAGCACCCTCCCAAAACCATAATATACAAATCAAATAATTAGACAAGAATACACCAGTGAGACATATAATGTAATGAGGTCCATTTCACTGGATTAAACAAACCATTGTGCTGAGATTATGGATTAAGTGGATTTGTACAGATTATTTTGCTGGGTGAAGTATTATCTACAGTTCTACCCATTCTCCCCCCTCCCCAAGCCTTTCAGAGTTTCAGTTCTTCCATAAATCAGAGATCAGTTCTCCCATTATGAATGTTCTCCCTCCTACATTATGTCCAGGTCCCACATACAGCCCTCCCATTTTCATCAAAAAAACCTAGACTCTGAGGCTTTGGCACCATGGATAGCTGGTGGTTTCCATGCCAGTGCATCCATGAATCTGTTCTGGGTTTTAGTCTGAATTTTAAAGGAGCTATCATAGGTGTGGAACCCTATGCCCCAAACAGATAAAGCTCCTAGGAAAGCTCTTTTAAAATTCAAATTTCAATCCAGAATAGATTCACCAGTTCACTGACATGAGAGGCATCAACATACACTGTTTAGCACTGTATTGTGTTCTTTCCGAGAAGAAACATAATGTAAAGAGTTAAGGGATTCCCTTGAACCTCTAGTACATTAGAGAATCCAGTGCATCTTTAGACTGCCCTTCAGGGTGGATATGTGAATATTTCTACTGACTATGTGATGATCAACATCCCCAAAAACCCATCTTTTAAGCTGCTACAACCCCTACAACATGGCCATTTACTGGATAGTGAAAAGTGGAGGGGGGTGATGGAAAAGGAAGAGCATCCAGTTATGTTCCTATAGCTGGATGCACAGCAAGGACGTCATCCACGGGGACCTCTGGGAGGTCCTGGATGATGCTTCTTCCCCACCCCTTCTCCATGGGCCAGTAAATGGCTGTGCTGGGGTTGTAGCTGCAGCAACTTAAAAGGTGGATTTGGGGAAGTGAGGGGAGATATGTCATAGTTCTACCCCTGTGGAACTTTGTAATACATCTCCCAATCCAGGAATTATGCTATTGTTGCAAATTTCTAAAACCTGCATTCTTGTCCCATTGTTCATTCATATCATGTTTTAAGACTTATCTCTGCTTCTCTCACAGGCATCTATGTTGGTTCTTTCACATTATAAAAGGACTGCATGAATTTTGTACACATTTTTAACTTGTGCATGCATTTTTTTTACACATCTTCCCCATTGGCTAAAATGTGTTTGTATTTTTCATTGGAATGCATTTTTAACTAATCACATTATTTTATGCCAATTTTATTTCTCCAAACAGCACTGCAAGCCTTACATATAAGTAGATTTCTGCAGCAAGGTCTGATTTTTCTTTCAAAAAGTCGCAGGAAGTTCAAAGCTGATACTTTAATCAGGGATGCAGAACCCAACAAAATTCTTTTTCCATCCTTCCTCCAAGATGATATCACTTTCTATAAACTGGCAGACTGAAAAGGCAGTGAATGTTACACAGGCCTTCCTACTCCAAAGGAGATATGTGATGGCTATATCCAATAGGGTGGATTAATTTTTTTAAAGCCTTTTTAAAAATAAGAATAAATAAGTTTTTTCTCATAGCACACTAATATGTTTTCCAGCCTACAGTTTCAGAATCACTGGTTTCCTGGCGGGGGCAGGGGGATGTTTCTAATATGAAAGGATCATGGCTCATACAGTGAGCTTGGCCTCTGCCACCAAGAAGACGGGATTTGAAGTCCTTGTTGGCATCATGTTGGACAAACATTAACAGCTGTCCAATTCTATAGAAAGGGTTAATTTGTATTAGTGATTTTGCCTGATGCCTTTTTTACATTAGCTTTGCAGTTTAAGGCTGGGAAAATATATGAAGGCTGAGAATTGACTGGGGAAGTGAGTTTTCCTCTGTTACTCACTTGCTTGCACAGTTCTCCTATCTATGTGGGGGGGGGGATGAGTCACCCGTGCACACTTTGATTTTCTTTTTTGCTTCTGCACAATGAAACCCTTAGGAGTCCATTCATCCATCACCTTCATCTAGTGTGTGTGTGTGTGTGTGTGTGTGTGTATACTCTAGCCCAGGGCCTCCTTGTTTATCCAGCCATGGAGAATTAATTGCCAGCCATTTGTGTAGAGTTAGTTTTTAGGGTCTCCTTCTACCACTGAGAATGCTGGATTCCATCAGCAAAATGGCTGGAAGCTTCTCTGCTGTGTACTACTTGCTGTATCACTTACCACCAATAAAGTGTATCTTATAGCAGTCCCATGTAGTAATCTGGAAGGACACCCAGTTCCAGAAAAGAACAGCTCAAGAGTGGAGTGGAGCACTCAGAAGGAAGCACATTCAGTCCCTGACAACTTCAGTTCAATAGGCCTCAAATGGCACATGATGAGAAAGACCTCGGGCTTGTCTGGACAAGAGGATATAATGCTGATTGCTGCACATTAACACAAAATCATAGCAACGTTCTTTTGTCTCCATGGTCCTTTGGCAAAATCGCTGGTATGCAAAGCTATCCATGTTTGATGTTCACGCACAGCCATGCCTGTGAATCAAGATAGTGGCCGGGAGTGCATAACTCATGTTATTATTCTCCACAAGTTGTTGCTGCTGCACAGGGTTCAAGTTTTTTTTTTTTTTTTTTTTTGCTGTAATTCTAAGGTGCACAAGTGCTGCCTTCTGCTTAAAAAAGTTGTTTGGTCACCTCAGGAAATTTCACAAAGGCTTTTCCCCTACAGTTTTTGGAGTTTTTGCTCTCCCTCCACCCCCAAATACAGAAAATCTCTACAGGATTTTGTTGGGACAAAAGGTATTCTCCTCGAATTCTATGAGGAGTTTTTTTCCCCACTATCTACACAACCCCTAGAGAATTGTAGTCTATTAGAGTAGACTGGGCTAGATGGACAAACAGTCTTACCTGCTATAAGAAACCTGACTATACAGTATTCCTTAGGCCCTGAAGAAAGACAGGGAAAGTGAATCCACTAAAGCAGATAATACAGAAACCAGAAGCCATATATGTCCCTGAACAACTTTTTGTGGGCACATATTAGGTTTTATTGGCTCTTATGTTAGGCAATGTTTCTTTGTTTCTCCTCAAGCATATGACAGCTGTATTAACTGGCAACAGCTGAATGTAGACACCTTGAAACTTGAAGGATTTGCCCAAACATTTTCTTTGTTAGCTATGATAAACATAAAATAATTTTATAGCAGCTATTTCTTACTTGATATTTGCATAGCACATGTTTTCACAAAGCCTCCATAGCTTTGGTCTGTCCAGTTCCAGTGATATTCATTTTATTTTTTTAAAAAAATAGGTTTGTGTATGAGCTACTGTTATCAGATGTGGGTGAAACAAACAATATGCAGGTCCAGACAAGGCATCCCCACATGCTTGCTAAGGAGGAAGCAGACTGCCACTGGCATGAAGTGAACTTTATTTGCCCTTAATTTTTTTTCTAAAAAAATAAATAAATAAAAGGAAAAGCACACAATAAAAAGCCACGAGGATTTTTATCATCCAACGATATACTGGAATAGGTCAACCATTCAGCAATTGTAGGACAAAAGATTAAAAATATAGAATATTGCTTTCATAACATGATTAATTGTGTTGACCTTCAATGCCACATAGGTGCTGTGAAGGCACACAATAAAGGCTTTACCAGTGCTGTATGAAAATGCAATAGGTAGCGTGAACAAAATAACAAGCGTCTGAAATTGTTGGTCACATTTTTACACACTTTGTGGAATCTTTCAGTGAAAAGAAATACTACCCCCACCAACACCATCTGTCACTAAACATTTACATCATTTTAATGGATGCCACATGGTTGACACTGCAGTGTTATAGGCTGCATTATTCTGGGGACCATATCACCCAAAACAAGCTGGAGCATGAACTTACCCTGAGAGTCTGCAATTGGTTCTGGCTAAACATTTTAAATTATTCATTAATGTTTCCCCACATCCAAGTGAAAGGGAAATAGGCTGAAATAAGAAACAGTACTTATTAACCATTCTTCATGCTCTTCTTATTCTGTCCTCTATTGGCCCTTATGTTTCACCTCAGAAAACAGAAGAAGACATGCCGGCATGGTTGAAGAATACTTTCTTCATTGCTGGGCACTGATTAAATCTGTCAGATCAGCCATCTATTCTCATCACTCCTTTCTCTTATATTCTTCCCAAGGCAGTGCTTGGGGTCTTTCACATTAAAAAATTATAGCACTATGATCCCACTTGAACTGCATACCTATATCCCACAGAACTGAGGGATTTGTATGTTCAGGAAGAATACTTGACAGGGAGCTCTAGTTCCTCACCAAACTCCAAACCCTAGGATTCCATAGGAAGTTGTCATGGAAGTTAAAGTGCAATCATAGTGCTATAACTGTGTAGTGTGAAATGGTCCCTTGACCTCTAATACTGTTATCTTTCTGTCTTACACTGCCAAACCACGCTGCTCCAAAACATTTTGTTTTCTAAAGTGGAACACGAATGACAGCCAAAACTTGCAGTTGCCCAAACATTTTGAACAGCTATGATAAATTTGAATCATTTAGTATGAACCAGTGTGGTATAATGCTTTAAGTGTTGGACTATGACTATGGAGACCAGAGTTCAAATCCCTGCTTGGCCATGGAAATCCATTGGATGGTCTTCAGCAAGTCACACTTTCTCAGCCTCAGAGGAAAGCAAAGGCAAACCCTCTGTGAACAAATCTTGCCAAGAAAACCCTGTGATAGGTTAGGGTCACCATAAATTGGGGATGACTTGAAGGCACACAACAACATTTTAAAATTGAATCATTTAGTATGAACTGTTTCTTACTTTCTTTTGCATAGTCTTCAAAACTCTGGTTCATTCAGTTCCAGACCCTCCATAGGCCACCATTCAGACACTAATTCCAGACTTCCTCTATCTCCTCCACTCATTCGTTGCTGCCTGAAGAAGGTTGTAGCACCCTAAGACATAGGAGGGCCAGATTTGTTGTCTTCTCTATCTTCTGACACTGACAAATTTCATCTGGCTGACACTGGTTCTGTCAGTGGAGGGGGCAGAGCAATAGCACATCTGGGACAAGTGGCATAGTGGGAACTGCTGGCTGCAAAAGGTTACTACCAAGACTAGGAAGGACCTGTGGTTGCTACATTTCTCTCAGTTCTTCAGCTACCACTGTATTTCATATGTTCTCGAGATCTGAGGCCATGTGTGCAGGATGATACCACCTAGCAAAAATCTGCTCTTCAGACCAGCAGAACAGAGAATAACAGGGAAATCCTCGTAGTTGTTGTCGCTCATATCCACAAATGAATCAAGGACTGAAGGACTAGAATATTGTCTTGGCAGTATATAAAGCCAACATTGGCAGGATACAATCTAACTGACCAATCACTCTGTAAAGATTGTTACAGTATAACAATCACATGTTCATACAACCTTTATAAATTATTGTCCTCATTTACTTCTATTGAAGAGAGAACTCTGCTCAAATAGCCTTTTCTTGGACATGAAGTTGTGCCCTCTGCTGAAAGAACTGGGAAAGCTAGCTAACACAACAACTTTAGTATTGATGGGGAGAGCTCTAAATTAAGGATTTTGTCTGTTTGTTTAAATTATTAGGTAGGCTGTGTTGATAATATATAGAGCAGAAAATTGGCTGTTATTTCATGTCTCTTGTTTAGACTTCCAAATGGGGCACAAAGTGCAGATTCAGATCAGAAAGATGTTTTTGTCATGTCAGTGCAGAATGGGGAATGGAATTGCTAGCACTGCTCAATTTCAGATTTCACTTCAGTTTGTCTTTGGGGTAAAAAAAATTATCCAGACCATCTTTTTAATCTGTGATAAGAATCTGAACCTGTAATAATTAGAACAACTCCATCTCTAATTAAAGGCTGTCTTATCATCACTGAATTGATATTGCAACAAAAATCTAGGAATGGATTCTTTCATAACTGTTTCCATAAGAAAAGGAAGAGAGAGAAAAATACACATACAGGGTAAAAGATATATTCATGGAAGAAAAGACAATGATGGCAAAAATGCAGATGCTCAATGCTTTAGAGGATTAAGGAGAAATGTGACAATCCTGGACCTTTAAACACATAATAGCCATGTCTACTAAAAACTCAATCATATCAGATTGCAGTGTCTGTTGACTAGATGAGAATTTTCTACTCTGCTGAACCAAAGCTTTACACTTTCATTAGCTCACATTCTCTGCCATGACACTGGTGCCCTCTCATCAGATCGAAAGCTGAGCTGAGTGGTGCCGACAGGAAGAAGCAGATAAAAGGAAACTGATGAAAGTGCTAAATGTTTGCCTTGTGGATAAACACGCCATGCAGTACCACTGACCAACAGCTTTTCTTCCCCTTGGACAAAGGGGAGGGTTTGTTTGCATTGTTCCCCAATTTATATAAAACGGTAGTTGAAAGTTGAACCAGATTTTTTCCCCCTCTCAAATATGCTTACTGGGACAATGAAAAGTCTACTTTATCTTTGAAAGACAGTCAGCAGCTTCCATTAGAATAATTCAGAAAACTTTTCAAAGAAAGAGCAAAAATTAAGAACAAGACCTGCAGAGAGAGTCTCTGTTCCATCCTCTGTACACAAACACACACACACACACACACACACACACAAACCCAACCACAGTAGTTACATAGGATTTAATCTAAACAATGCACAGTAAGATTGGAAAATGAACCATGCACTTTTCTTATATTTTTTATTATCATCTAGACTCCTATGTACTGTTGAATGATGTGGAGGCAGGAATAACTCTGAAAAGACCTAGAATTTTAGTATAGTTGGATAGGGAAAAATTAAGATGGAGAGAAAGAAAAAGCAATGAAGAGATGGGCTTCTATATTTCACTAAAGCTTATCTGCTTCATACAAGAAAATAACATCAAAACCAGAGCAAGTAATTTTCAGATGTACATTGCAATTAGTTTGTAGGTAAATCAACAAGCCTACACAGACTTGCCAGGGAGTAAGTCCAGTGGAACTCTCTTTGGAATAATGTAGGAAACTGCCCTGACACAATATACTGTATGCATTCCAGGGTACAGGGGTGATTTCCAGCTAGAAGAGCCCATTACACATGCAAGTCCTAGCCTGTCTCATTCAAACTAGAAACTGTGTAATTTCCCCCCTTACCTGATAGATGGTGAGATATTTCCTAACCATTTTGAAGATAGTTGTCACTTTCATGAAAACACTTTTGGGGCAAACTTTGTGATAGCTAACAATATATGGAAATTATGATAGCTATTAAAGATTAGATGGTCTGCTTTCATCTTTTTTTCATCAACTAGGAAGTCTTTCTGCAAATTATAGAAACCTTGATTTTATTTAGAGTGTTTATACCCTGTTCTTCAGCCAAAAAAAGTTTCCAAGGTAACTCACAAATCATTAATTTGACTACTCCTTGCCCTAGAAAAATATCCCTTGTCTCAATCCCAAGTTGAAAGCAAAAATTCTCTCAGCGGCTAGTTATTTCCCAGCCGTGTTCTATAGCCTCTCTTCCCAAAAATGCCATTTAAAAAATATTCTTCATTTCTACACTCCGTCAAGGAGTGCCCAACATTCAGGGGACAGAGGAGAGCTGTTGCAGGAAATAAGGAACTCAAAATGCTTCATGTACCATACTTTGGATCCCTACTTACATCAACACAGCTATTTACAGCATCAGAATATCAGTTCTTTTCCTCGTGTTGATTAAATTTTTTAATGGCAGTAGCTATATTGTTGTCCTTTCATTCCCCCCCACCCCCACCCCCACACACATACACACTCAGGTTTGTTTAATATTAAATGCAGCACTCCTGTGAAGATGTGTTAAAATAACTATAAAATGAATTTAGTTGTGCCACAGTGAAGAAGACTGCTTGCTTTATTCAACTTCCAGTGGATGTATTATTTAAACGTGACGAGTAATAAAAACTAAAACATCTGCCATTACCATGCCAGATCCATTCTGTTACATATCAGAATGACATATAAAATGACATTATTCTATTGTTCATTTTCATTCTTTTTTTTTTGTAATTCTTTATTGAGTAAATTTTAAACCTCCCCCCCCCCAAAAAAAATCCTGATTTATTTATTTATATATTTTTTAGAATTACAAACCAAATCCTACCTGTGGTGAACTGCTTTTTGAAATAAATCTAATTTACAAAATTTATGGACTGGAGTTTGGTTGAATAGATATGCCCCTGCTTTTCCTTTTTCTTTTTTTAGATAGTTTCAACCAATAGTAGCTAGTATCTGCTCTTTCTCAAAGACTGAACTTTTTACCTTTCAATCATCCCACTGTCTGCCTGGATTACAGTACATTGGAACAGCACTGTTCCACTTTTCAAACTAAATTTGAATGAGACAACTGAATTATCCACTGCTCTTGTATTTCCAACCCGTGTAATATGCTTGTTTGGTTTTTCACTATATTAATCTTTGGCTCTGATGTGTGACAGAAACAGATGAAAATGAAGTACAAAATGGAATACAGCTCTCAACAGAACAAGCAGATTAGAAGAAAAAAAATTCTGAAGAGATTTTACAAGCTTTGGAAATGCATTTACTTCCATTTCTCCTTCAGTTTCAACTTTATGGCACTATCCCTCCTTATCTCCCCCCCCACACACACACACACCAGTTCACCATAAACCTGTGACCCATCAAATTACATAGTTTGCAGGAGTGTAGATATTTTGAAAATATTGCAGCCCAGAGGTGTCAATAAAAATGAATGCAAGTCACTGCATTTACTGTAGTGTTTTCCCATGAAAATGTTCTGAAAGCATACCAGTTTCAAACATACTATTAATCTCTCCCCCAATGTATTTTAAAAAGAAAATCATTTCGCTACCTTGTTTGCATTACATGAACATAGCCTCTCTGTGTTGTATGTGAATTCTAACAATGTCATGAGCATATGCCAAATTCTGCTTTTTAATACGATTTGTCACTTTTCACTTATGCATTCATACATGTTGTGCTTTGGTACTTCCCATGCCTCTGTACTGTCACTTTTAATAATACAGACTGAAATATCAATTTTGACAGTGTGAAGAGTGCTTAAATTCTTTTGACTTAAGCCTTTACTTGAATGATGCTACAATTCACAGCAATATTCTTTTCCTCCATTTTGATACAGAAGCCTTCAAAAACAACATGAAAGGTATATGGACAAGTTTTTCTAAATACCCTAAAGGCACCGGATCCAATCTGATCTTGGAAGTTAAGCAGGGTCAGTCCTAGTTAGTAATTGGATGGGAGACCACCAAGGAATACAGATGCTGTAGGCTATATTTCAGAGGAAGGAACTGGCAAAACCACCTTCTATGTATTCCTTGCCTAAGAAAACCCTATGAAATTCATGGGGTCACCATAAGTCAACAGGCAACTTAGAGATACGTACAGACACGCACAATCCACTATGCTTAAAAATATGAAGGAAGTTTTTATACTAGCAAAGAATGGAGGTGATATGTGTAGATGTGGAGCCAAAAAGAAGGAAGAAAGGAAGAAAAGAAAAGAGAAAATAAAGAGTGGACATCATTGAAATAATATTAATAGAAGTACAGCACCTTTGGCCCCAAATTTAATTGGGGCTGGAATGCTATGACTTAGCCTTGAGGCATCTGCAATTTCTAAAGAAACAAATTCAGCATTTAATTAACTCTGAAATCCTTCTCTAAATGGGGCTTGCATGTCCATGTAAAGTTCAAATCAGCAGGCTGAATCTAGGGAAGGAAAAGAGCTTGGAGGTGCTTCTGTCCTAGAGGAGCAACTCTGTCCTATTGAGAGGCAGACAGCCTTCGCCACATGGCTGCATGTGCTAAATTAAGAAGTGGAGAAGTTCATCCAAAGTGCACAGATTCTAATTTTCAATAGGCCTAAAAATGACTCTGAGGCATGAATGAGCCTGTCAGCTTTTCTCTGCCTCTTCAGCAAATGATGGATTCACTCTGTGCCCATGCTCTAACCCGGGAGATCTGCCTAGCTTCCATGATTATTCTTCATTCTCAGTCATGCTGAAATGGAGGCTGTAGTTAAACAAATCTGCCTTTATGGAGCAAAGTGCTGTGAAACGGAGCTGATTACTGCCTGACACATTGCATTAGGCTGCCATGTAAAGCGATGTTGATGATGACTCTATTGTTTTAGTGGGTTGTTCCTTGCCTGATTCACATCGCTCAAGTTACATACATTCACGTATTTCTCAATTTTCTGAATTTAGGAAAATGTGCAATAATTTATTTACTCTTTGCAACTGATTTTGGTTCAAAATACCACACAAAGGCAAGTTGGATTGGGGAGAGTGAATGCTTGAATCTAATTCTGTATCCCATGTCAAAAATGCCAGGCTCTAACAAAACAATTAATTATCGTTGTTGTGGTTGTGATATTTTACTTCTACCCCATTTTAGGACATAACTCATTATTTATTTGGCTGGTTGGTTGGTTTATATCCTGCCTCCCCCACCTCCAATAACAGGATGCAAGGAAGCTTCAACTTATTAAAAACAATACAGATTAAAAACTATTTTTAAAATGAATAAAGGTATATACAGTAAATATAAAAGTGATTTTTTTCAAAAAAACCTATGGATTTAAAGAATGCTTGCCTATTTTCTTCTCCGCACTGAGAAAGTGTATGTTAGCACATAGATTTTTTTATAGAAAAATTCATTGTTTTGCAAAACCATCCAAAAAAGCAAAGAAAATTTGGAAATAAAATAAAATATAAAGTATAGGCCACTTACACTCTCACCCATCAGGGAAGAAACTCTTCCATGTCAGAATAAAAGAGACAAGATAAAAATTTGCATCCCTATTTCTGGGGACAGCTTAAAATAAAAGGAATGCAACAATGGAATAAATAGCATGTAATAAGCACTGCATCAGATAAAAGCTATACCTAGGGTGGAAAATAAGATCAGTAACAGGCTTCAAGTTTCAAATATGACTCTTTCATTTTAAACTGCAGCTGCCTTTTAGGACAAATATTTTGAAATCTGAAAGGAGGAATGGTGAGAGGGTACAGGAGGGAGCATTGTGTTCATTAAGGTTTACTCCCAACTAAGTGAGTTTATGAGTGCAGCTCAAGACATCTAATTAGTAGTTAGTTACTAATTGGGAACATGTTTCCAAGACCTGTTGATACATTACCATTGCAAAACTGGTGCATAGGCTGTATTGTCCCTTCTTGCAGATTGGCCATGCTAGGAGGCCTATGTCACCAGGCACTGTCTCACATGGCTCTTCTTATAAAAAGTAAACTATGTATGATGTCTAGAAACCAGAGCTTGGAAAAATTAGTTTTAGGGATTACAATTCCCTAAAACCCCTATGATGGCTGGGGAATTCTGGGAGTTGAAAGTCTAAAGACTTAATCAGGTTACTCCCCTTTAATGTTCTTTTGCTGGCATATTTTGTGGTCTTTTTATGCCAGCAAAATAACCACCCCACTCCCAGATCTACCTTTAGCAGTGTCAGTTTGGCATCCCCAACATAAATGGAGCACAAACGGAGCTCTGTTTACTTCTGGGGTTGAGATCTTACCAATTCTCACAAGAAGATGTGAGCATGGAAAATTCAAAAAATTAAGCAAGACAAAGACATAAAATGTACGCACAAGCACAGACACACTTAAAATTACAAGTAAAAAGAGTGTCTCTTAACTGGCTGTCCTGATCTCACAAAGTGTTCTGGCAATTGATGCTATATTCACTGAGCGCAATGGTGTGAGGATATAAACACCAGCAATGACAGCAACAAAACACCACAGCGGATCTATTGATGGCTTGAGCCATCAATAAAATAGAATGACCTTTTGACTGTACATGAACGCGAAAGGACAACATCATATGATATGAGCACCCTTTCGTGATCATTATGCATCATGATGATGACATATTTGCTGCATCTGATAAAGTCCTAACCCCACCCCCCACACATACACACTTTCCCAAGCTCTGCTTAGAAACATGTAGAGCTGCCTTTCCTCATTTACACTGGGTTTTATTTTGTAATTTGACTATCTCCTTTTAGACTACCCCATATTATTATGTTGCACAAATCTGTACTGTTACATTCACACTGCTTTCACATGGCATCTGTTTGCTGTGGTTTACATCTCCCAGAAGAACTACTCTCCAAGCACACACACCTGATATCTTCTCCTGAGAGTAATTTCCAGCTCACAGTACTGGTATGTCAAGCATGATTCTCCTGATAGTCAAATAAACTGTGCCAGTGCTAGTCTCACTAAACCCATTGGACTAAAAAGAGAGGGGTCAAACTAAGTTCTTATCAAGCTAAAGGTTAAATTCCCCAGACATCCAGGCATACATTTGTTCTTTTTCACACAGGACATTGTTCCCCTCCCTTCACCAATGACACAAACAACAACAACAAAAACACTACATCAAGCTTTGAATTATTATTCTTATGAACTTGAACAAAATTATTTCCATCTTGATTGAGTCTGACCACCTGCCAGCATAATTGCCATACACACTGTTATGATTTTAAATCAGGTGGCATCTGAAGGTTTTGTAGATTGGGACAGGGGCGGGACGGGGCAGGAATGGAGATTGTGGGACAGGAACTTTTTTTTGTGTTTTTGTCTGATAATCTCCTTAGATATAGATATATAGATTTAGGAGATTTTCAGATGCCTGTTTCAGCGTCTTGCCGCACAAGCAGCCTCCGGAGCAGTAACGAGGCTGCTGTGCGGCAAGGGGTCCATTTTGGACGACGCCATTTCTCTCTCGGCGTCAACTGTGAGCGTTGCGGCTAGCATTGGAGGCGGCCGCACTGTTTTTCACTCACGGAAGTTGTCCATGAGTAAAAAAACAGCGCAGCCGCCTCCAATGCTAGCCGCAACACTCACGGACGATGCCGAGAGAGAAACAGCATCGTCCAAAATGGACCCCTTGCCGCGCAGCAGCCTCGTTACTGCTCCGGAGGCTGCTTGCGTGGCAAGATGCTGAAAGAGGCGTCTGAAAATCTCCTTAGATGTATTAATAGTACAAGTAAAGATCAGGACAAAAAAAATAACAGCATTCAGGGATTTCCCCTTTTTAGAAGGTATCCCTTATAAGGGGGAATTAAATACATTCTGATTTTGTTACACAGGGAGCCTGAACTAAAATCACAGGACACTCTTGGCCTGCAACCTTTTGTACTCTTTAGAACAAAACCTTACAGATCACAGGGGAAGTTTTTTCGAAGTCAATGTACACAGGAATGTTCTTTCAGAAACATTTCAGAAGAGCTGAATCGGGGCCCCAATGGCACTGCAAAAGGCAGTTCATAGAGTCATTTCCATATTACTTCAGCATCAGTGGACTCTAGTGACTCTTGGGGAAATATGAGCAGAAATTTGAAAGAAGGGGGGAAAAACACTATTTTTTTTCTCAGCTGGAAATGCTGTTTTAAAACCATGTCCTGGTACATTAAATATATTTCTATCATGCCTCTCATATGGACTTTCATGCTTTGAGTTTCAAGAGTAATTATTTATGTGGATCATTTTAATTTTTAATACTGAGTGTCCTGTATCTTTCCACTCTATTAGACAAAAGCAGCCAATGAGATGTGATGCTGGGCAACCTTTTTACCTTCCATATGGCACTTTCACAGTCTGCTCAATCAAAAGTGAGTCCTCTTGCTGCAAAGTATATTGCTCTGTTTGATATCCTTAAGGGGTGGGGTGCCTGTTCTATCACTCTTTTCCTCATCATCTTCAGTTTTTGTTTTTGTTTTGTTTTAAATATTGCTTACACCTACATTTTCAATGCATTCTTTTGCTCCAAGTTGTCATTCTTCCCTTCTTTAATTCTTCTCCCTTCTTTTTACACTACTTTGGATCTTTTAGTGTGTGTGGCGGAGGGGGGGCTTCATAAGCCTGTTGACCCATGGTGATCCCATGAATTTCATAGGATTTTCTTAGGCAAGGAATACTCAGAGGTGGTTTTGCCAGTTCCTTCCTCTGAAATATAGCCTACAGCACCTGGTATTCGTTGGTGGTCTCCCATCAAAAAACTAACCAGGGGTGATCCTGCTTAGCTTCCAAGATCAGGCAGGACCTGATGTCTTTAGATATTTAGGTTCTCAGATCTTTTACTACAACCCCAAATTTCTACCTGGAAGCACAGCTCTAGTCAGCCTTTTTCAGCAGTTCTATCTAATTGGAAGTTATTGCTGGTTTGGCCCCGAAGTTACAGAATATGCTTCTTGGTGCTTAAGAAAGATTACCAGACACATGTGTTTAGGACAGCATTTGGCTAGGGTAGAGGTGGGCATTGAAGGCAGCTCTAGATTTTGTTAAACTATTATCCCCATCAGCCATTATAGTCTGTGAAGCCATTGGTGGGGGATTAGGAATTTTTTTATTGGAATAAGACCATTCTACTGAATAATACACACAACTGCAAAAAGCCGTAACAATAACACACAAAAAAAGTTTTCCTCTTTTCTTACTAATACAAAAATAAACTATCTATCATAACACTAATACATCTTTCCTCTTAATCTAAACACACTATAATCACTCTATTTACTTTTCCAATGAACATTATATTTACACCTTTATACTAAAATTAGAAGTTACACATTACAATTATACATATTTGGAAAAGAAAAAAAATAATAAAAGGTTAATAAAAGTAATAATAATACAAAAAATGAAATCTGCTGTCACACAACATCTCAAGGGCCACTATGCTTGGGGTTGGTCTTTGTTGATACATAAATTTGTTACAGCTATTGTGTGATTAGTATTTATTGAACTGTTGTTTCATTTTTATTTATTGCATATGTTTTCTTATCATAAAAGTTGAAATTTTGGAAGTGAAGTTTCTCCAAAACTCAGATGGTGATTGCCTACAGATCATCATCATCATCATCATTGCATCCCACCTTTCTCCCAGAATTGGGAGTTAAGGCAATTTAAAAAGGACAATACCACTAAAAACATACAAAAAGTGAACATTAAAATGGAATTAAGTTTTTCAGAATATTAAAATGATTTAAAACTACACTTTAAAAAAAAGATAAAAGGCAAGTAAAAGATAAAAAGCAATTAAAACAGTTTAGTTTAAAACAGTAGGGCACCCTCAGACCATTCTTTAAAAACTTTGTTGTTTTAAAGACCCTGTCATAAGAAAAAGGTCTTTGCCCACTGACAGAAGGATAGCAGGGAGTGGGGGCATCCTGGTCTCCCTGGGTAAATAGTCTGAGAGTCTAGGGGCAACCACTGAGAAGGCTCTATTAGCCATCCTTGTGATGGCAATGCACTGAGAGAAGGGCCTCTCCTGATTATCTCAGGGCCCACATATATTCATACAGGGAGATACAGTCTGCCAGATAACAACTCCTAACCACTATCCTTGGAAAATATTTTCTTCATGAAGGAACATATTGTGTTCCAAACATGGCAGAAGGTACCCTGCCTCTGCACCCCCCACCATTTCACCCCACTCTGAAGGTGAATCTGTACTCCTATGTAAAATTTTCTAAAGATTGAAACTGCTGGGGAAAGGAAGGATATCCATTTCCACCAACCCAATGCCACAGGCCTAGTTAAAACAATTCTGCCTATTGTCATTTTTCACACTGAAGTGAAAATGCTG
The DNA here is from genome assembly GCA_030847615.1 of Gambelia wislizenii. Taxonomy (NCBI): domain Eukaryota; kingdom Metazoa; phylum Chordata; class Lepidosauria; order Squamata; family Crotaphytidae; genus Gambelia; species Gambelia wislizenii. The sequence goes on along the minus strand of JAUMIR010000003.1, from coordinate 222,178,434 downwards.
AAGGCTTTGCTAATAACATTAATGGAACTGTTAACAGTTTTAGATCTTACTCCCATGGGAATTAAGCCTTCTCCCAGATTAGTACATAATAATGCTGTTACATCTTTGTATCAGCATAGTTCTAATTATAAAGTCTGACCAAGAAGTTATCTTACTGTTGCTGGATATAGTGTAACAGGATTGGAGTTCATAACTTCTTATTAGAAAATGATTGCCAGGCTTTAATTTGTACCTCCCTGATGGTTTTGAAAGTGTACACCTATACTCTACAGGGTGAATGAAACAGATGTTTGCCTGCTATAATACTTATCATGAAAGTATATTCAACATGGGCATGTGGTTGCCTGTAGTTATTGAGAATGGGTAAATCTATCGGTTTTGCTTTCTCACATACAGCAGCCCCCCCCATCCATGGGCTATCTATCCACAGATTAGAGTGTCCATGGATTGTCCCAATCCATTATAGCCAATGGTGGTGTGTGCACATAGTCACACCAATGCAGCCGTGCACATGTCACTGCCCATTGACTATAATGGGGCTTCAGCATGTGTGTTTCTCATCTGTGACGGGGTCTGGAACTGAACCCTGGTGGAAGGGTGCACTGTATTTTGATTTTTTAAAAAACTTTTGATTTTTTTTAAACTTCCATTTTCAAATTTTGGCATATTCTTATCTTACCTTAAAGAACCAACATTATCACCTATCCCTCATTAGGAGATAGATTAATGACAAACAATTGACCAGTATTTCCATCTACCTACAACAATGCTGGGTAACTTTTAGAGGTTGGAGGTCAGACTAGCCCCCAGGACCTTGTAGGGCTACACCCAACCATCTCCAATCTTTCTGCACCCAACCTCCCAGTTATGTGTCACTTTTCAGGTAATTTAACTCCATTAATTCCCATAATCCCAAGGTTATTAAATTTGTTAGGATCTTTACTCTTAAATGTTTGCACTTTAATATTCCCAAGGATTCCTTAGCCAATACCTGTTCATGTAAGCAGATGGATCATTCTTATTGGCCTCATGAACATGGACCCTCCCAGAGCCCATGTTTGAGAAGCATTGCCTCAACATTAGAAGTAGATTGTAGATGGTAGAGATGGAAAGCAAATGCTCAAAGAAGAAGAAAAGAAACAGAGGGGCTTTTCAAGTATTTGTTAACCCTGATGAGAAGCATCCTCTCCAAGACCTTTTCTCATCACCACCACCCCATCCTTGAATAGACTCAAGGGCTATTCCTGTCTCCCCATTCCAGATACACTTATTTCTTGTCCCTGATCTACACCATTGTGCCAACAGAACACAGGTGGCAAGGCTATAGCCTCCCAATCAATGCCTGTGTCTGTTCCTGATATCTCATGGCTGGTGGGGGGAGCTAGAAGAGAACCCTAGAAGTCTAGAGCCTACCAATAATTACCTGTTTTCCTGCCTCCCAATATAATGCAGCAGGTGGATGTGGGGAGCCAAAAATTGAGACAGGGTACAGACACCCAATCCTCACCTGGCTTTCCCTTACCCTCCAGATGTTGCATGCCAGCCAGCTGGGAAAGGGAGCCAAGACAGGATTCTGGCAGATGACTGGCAGTAGGAAGAAAACTGATTAAATTGTGTGTTCTCTCTTGCAGAAACAAACAGTTCAACATACCTCATCCCTAGTTGTTGGTGACTTCCAGAAACACTAGGTCAAGCAGAGTATCTTAAATGGATAACTATTATAGGCTTGATAATTCCAAAATAATGTTCTTATTTTTCAGTCAATCCTGAATATGAATTGCCTATGGCAACATTTACTGAGCATTGGGGTTTTTTTCTAATATGCTCTGCCACTGCATGTGGTGGGGATACTTGTATTCCAGGGAGTTAAATACAGAAAGAAAGAATTGCTACACTTGACTTTGTTACTCAAGGGGATGGAATGATTATATTTGTAACCTGCATGGTCAATTTAGATATGAGAAGCTCAGGTGGCTTCCATGTTGGAGATACAATGAATTCACTCTGAGTTTTATTCCACACTTTTCAGGAACTGTCCAAGGTGCTGAACCTGTTTGGGGACAGTTTCAGAACCTTGGATAACCCCTTTAGAGTCTAAATATCTCCTTTAGAGTCCAAAAAGAATTAACCACTCTACTGACGGAAAATCCACTGGATGCTACTGTGTTGACCTGATAGTCTCCACCTTTCTGAGGCTGGAAGCACTGTTTCTCTGGAAGATCTGAAGAGGAGCCAGTGGGCTTTAATCCTTAGCTAGTGGGGGGCATTATCTACCCATTATCTTTAATGTGTAGAATGTTACCACATATGTTCTTTTCTGTTAGTCAAACATAAATACAGTGAAACCTCCAAATGAGAGTAAAGAAGGGGAATCCAGCCCACAGTGCCCTGCTGTGATTAGATAAGCTCCTTTATACATATGTAATTTTGCAGGAAAGCAAAGAAGACCACATTGAATAGAAGACCATATTGAATGGAATTTCCCTTCACCCATTGCAGATTAAAAGTGCAGGCCCTGTTTAGGACCAGCAGAGAAGATTTTTTTTTTCCTTAAAAGTCATGGTTTCATTCTGGATTCGGCATCCTTAGTTTTCTTTTGATGTGCCGGGGGGAGCACAGACATATCTTGGTGTTGCATATTAAAGGTAGCATTTTGTTTGACTTTTAGAATGTTTTATTTCAGGAAGAAATTATATCTTCTGTTTCTCTGTAGGTCACTCAGCCCAAGAAAGGCCATACATTCAATGTTCAGACATTCAACAGACTCCTTTTTCACTATCACACATTTATTTAGAAAAGGATAGACTCAAAGGAATATGTTAAATTATTTCCACACATTGCTTCTTCCTGAACTAGACAGAATTTGGAGCAGGGGGAAACGTAGCATCAGTTTAGCCTTTGGCATGTATATATCTCATATAGTATTTCAGCCGAGGGTCAACTGTGATTGGCTTCTCCTCTTTACACATTGGTGAAGACAGTAAATATTAGGATGTAAATTTTATATATCTTATCTCTATTGATTTACTTCTTAGGCTACATGAATTTTAGCATGTTGTAGACTGTAGGAATTTGTGAAAATTTGCTTCAATTTGTTCAACTGGCTGTTGATTTAACGAGTTTTATTAATGTTTTGCATGCCCATTTTTATGATTCTGAATGTTATTTGCATTTTATTTTAGTTAGTCACTTTGAGCACTATTCAGCTGAAAGGCTGGATACAAATTTAACAAAATCATCATCGGCATTACCTGTGTGAGGGAGACAAAGAGAAAGAGAGAAAGAATGAGAGGGACTCAGCCAGTGTTTTGTGCCATTTTGCCATGTGCATTCTACCATAATTTTTCATCTTCATATGAAGATGTATTCTGGTTACAGTCTATTTAGTTTTCCTTGTTTTTTGGTAAATTTAGATCTAAACCAATGTCCACCAGGAATTGAGATAAGTAGACTGGCTAGGCCAAAAAATATTACTGTATTTTATCTTGTATTTTTGCTGTTCTATTCAAAAGTATGAAAAATCTCTCTTTTTTTAAAAAAAAATTGCCTTACAAGGTTTGGAAAAAATATGATAAAACGAAACAACAATCTTGTCTATGTTTAAGACATCAGCAACATAATCATATTTTGTTTACTCAGACCTATTGCAGCTTGTTCAATGAAGTCAGTGTCTGTTTAGAATGGAGGACAAATACATTAAAGGAGACTGTAATGCCATACACATTTTTTCTTTTTCTTTTTTGGAATCATCCCCTTTGAGCACTGTGGGACTTCAGAAAGTAAGCATTCATATGTTTTAGTAGTTCCCTTTGTTAAATCTTAAAGGCCTGTTGAAATTTATTCAGTAACAGTGTTTACATATTGTCAATACATGGGAATGAGAGAGAGGCAAATCCAGCGGCACAGTCCAGCCAAAAGCAAACTCTTCTTTCAAAAGATCTCAGAAACCTAAGCAGACACTCAACCTTCAAATTAAAATCAGTGAGACCTAAAATGCCTAATTTTGGCTGCAGGATGCCACAGATAATCTGAATTTACATATAGAAGCCTTCGTTTTGATATAAACACATGTTCACCCTAGTTTAACAAAGAAATAAATATAACATAATACACACAAAATGAAGGGAAAACATTTTTGCACTAACCATCATAATCTAGAGCATTTTAATGTACATTTATAAAAATGTGTAATATATTTTGATAATACATATTTAATTTCATTGTGAATAGTAGCAATTTAAGAATTTTTTACCCTGCAGTTTGGAATATATACCACCAAAATATCGGTTCCAGAATCCAACTCTTCACACGTAAACTTTGAAGAAATTCGATTTAGATTACAAGATAGGACTCTTGGCCGGTCTCAAATTTTTTTCATCCAGGAAATGTCTAAAATATTGCATTGAGTTCAGTTTTCTATTTCAGAAATTAAAAGATCTTCCAAATTACCCTAATTTCTGTGAACTCATCAACAGGGTATTAAGAAAGAAGTCTTTGACAAGATTTCAAAGGCGACAGAGGTCTGATACATTCTTATGAGGCTCCAGGCAAAAACTTGTTAATGACTGAAAATGTGCACAAAGAGGGATTTTCTGTGTATTAAATAAGATTTTTTCTTCCTCTTTCCCTCTCTCTCACTCTTTTTTTAGAAGTTCATGTCTAGGTCAAATCAAGTTCATTTATGTCCAACAGATTATTCCAGTTAAAAGGAATGGCAGAGATTAAAGACTATAGTGAAATACCTTCCAATCTGCCAGAGCTGCAGTATTTAATATTAAAGTCAGGTGACACAAATATAGCCAGCCCTTAGTAGCTAACCTAGAGACCTCCAGGTGTTGAGCTGGAAGAGATGGAGCCTGATTTTGACTTCATAGTATAAACAGAATGTTATCCACACATCAAAATTCCACCCGCAGTGAACCTCTGGCACGGTTAATGATTATAATCTTCACATTTAATCATGGGAACACAGTGACAAGGAAACAAAGGTTAGGCAAACTGACAGCTCAGACTATTTCAATGGAAATGAGGGGACGTCACACAGGTTTCATTTTAAGATGTACCTCTACCTTTCCAAGACGAGAAGCTCTCCAGGTGTAAATCAGACACTTGCACAAAGTCTATCTACTGTCAGGAACTGGCAATGCACATAATTAAATTTTTGATGGCATAAATACTGCAAACTTGGATGAGTTCATTAAATTATCGCTATGCCAATACTGTATTGTCTTCCAAGTTGAATTAGGTTGAGGACACCTTAAAATGAAAGGGAAGGACACTTTCCAAATATGCAGATGTATCATAGAGAATGCAGTGTTATTTTATTTTTAAAAGAATACAAACAGCGAAGTTATTTATAGTATTAGTTATTGGCACAAAGGAAATGGTAACATGAGCATTCATATATACAACCCCCCCCCTCTCTCTCTCTCTCACACAGTAAGCTTCCACCCTTCCCACAAAACAGATTGTATAAATTGTGGGTGGAAACATTTTATTTCATGAACTCTTTCCTAACTGGCATGCCAGAAAGAGCAAAAGCACATAAACAAATTAAACATGTAACTAAGAAATCATTTTAGGAAAAGTGAAAGTGGCAAAGGCATTGAAAATCACAGTTGGCCCTCCACATTTATGGGTTTAATTTTTGCGGATTTGATTACTTCCAGATTATTTTCTGCCACCTCCGCTGCTGCCCTATGCCATTTTTAATAGGAGCTGCAAGCCTCATGAGATGAGGGACTGAGGAGAGGCTTGTCTCTGGCTTTTCTTTGCAAACAAAGATTCAGGAAGAACTCATCCCATGCTTACTGCAAGTGCACTGATGACTAAAAAGGCCAATCTGAGATAAACAAGTCCAGTTGCAGAAAGCACAGCAGAAGGTCTCCTTGGGTGTTGTTTCTGGGTTGTGATTCTTTCTGTGTTGTTGTTTCTCTTCAAGACTTGTTTGGTGTGAGTTCTCAAATAAGGGTGCAGCATTGTGGATAGTGCGTCTCCATGCCTCCTGATGTGAGGCCAGGGCGGACCATTGTTGGTGATCAATTTGGCCAAGCCTGAGATGTTGTTTCAGGGCGTCCTTGTATCGATTTTTTGGAGTGCCCCTCTTACGCTGACCCGTGGCGAGTTCACTGTAGAGTACTATTTTGGGGAGTTGATGGTCCTCCATCCTAGAAACGTGCCCTGCCCAGCGCAGCTGTGTTCTCAATATCATGGCCAGCTTGTAAGTTCCTATTAAAAATGTTGTGGGGCAGTAGTAGAGGTGGTAGCAAGTCTCACCAGCCACCCTCTTCCGTCTTGCAAAGGAATCACACCACTTCATATGCATCCACGATGGGTTGAATCCATGGATTATACTTTTCAAATATGTTAAATATGATTTGAGGAGTCTACATATTCATGTTTTTCCCATTTTTGCAGGAGTGCTGTGCCCCTAACCCCAGCAAATGTCGAGGACCAACTATAATGTAGTATCATTGAGAATGCACACCATTTGCAATCTGATAAAATGCCATTTATTTCCATTCACAATTCTTTTTTTTCTTTTTTTAAGTGAAAGCAGCAATCCTACACCCACTTACATGGAATAAACCATTGATGTATTAATTGCCCTATGACTGTTCCTCCAAGCAATCTCTTAGTAAATGCCTAGCAACTACTCTACATATCTGGTCATTCCCTCACTTGGAATGCTTTCCCCCCCTTGCTCTGTAATACACAGCATTTCATGAAACAGAATGTAACTGAAATATTATGTACATAACTCATATGTATAGACCACTGCATGCATAACTTTAATAGCCACATTTTGTAGGTATATCTCAGTTTCTGTTCTATAGTAATGGAGACACTGTATATGAAATAAAACAGCTAGATTTAAAGGTGTCAGCAGACAAGACTCCTCCCATAATTTGTCTACTGTCTTTTTTATACTGGAGAGTAACATGGCTTTCTCTTTGAAGTTAATATAGCATCTATCTATCTATCTATCTATCTATCATCTAACTATCATCTCAATTTATTCATACACAGTGCTAACTGGGGAAATGTTCTTTATATTTACATCCTCTGTCTTATTTCCCATCTTTCATTGAAAATAGTAAGATATCCCATTGTTCCTGAGTGGAACATTACTTCCACAGGTAATACAATGGACAGGTTGCTGTAAGCAAGGATCTGAATTGCAAACAGAATGGCTAGAAGATGTGGATGGGCAAAGAAAGCGACATGCCTCCAATATGGAGCCAGGCAAAGGTAAAACTTTTGCTTTGCATTCTTTAAGAAATTAAAGGAGGACACAACATTTCAAAAGGGAGAAGTGGACATTCTATGAATGTACATTGGGAAGTAGTCATGAGCATATACAAAACCCTTTACATAAATTGTGGCTGCAAAAAAATATATTGAAATGCTGCTCTGTGAGACAAGAAAAACATTATACTCTTTGGTTCCATTGTGAAATACTAGTACATTCCTAACTAAAACAGTATAGGACTGTGCTGTTAAGGCTGGTTGTTAGGAAAGCAGTGTGCTAGCAGAGGTTTGTCAGCTTTTGTAATGAAAGTAGTAGCACTGAGAATCACTGGGCATTTGGTATCACTGAGAATTCATGACACTTGCACCCATTTACATGAAATGTGCTCCCTAGACAACTGGCTGAGCGGCCAGTTCTATAGTTATACTTGTACAACTGGTTGAACAGACAGTTCTACAGAGGAAACCACCTGACTTTGGACAGCTCCATAATCTCTCTATAGCTGACTAATTTGATTTGGGATTTGGCCAGATCTGATGCACATCTGCTGTCCTTATGCTGGTGAAGAACAATTTTGCTTAGATCTTGAGAAATTGTTTCCTCAACTACATGGCTGTTTGGTCATGCACACATTATGTGATCAAATGCCAGGTAGTTGTAGGCTCATCAAAAATAGTTTAAAAAAAAAAAAAAAGTTAAGATGACCATGAAAGAGCTTGGATCTTAATCCCAATGTTAATCAAGGGCAGCTGGGCCTGATGTGAAGGACAAAATAGTACAAGTCAGAATGGCTCCCAACTTGGAGTATGACTACAAATACACTCCCAGTGGTCCTTTTCCTAATATGAAGTTCATACGCTGTTATTGCTTACAAAATTGACTGTGAACATTCTGTGACATCATAGAAACTCTTTCACCAGTGCCTGAGTGATGTCCCTCAAACAGAGTGCCAGACACTGATCTTTTGTAGAGTAGATGTCTTTATATTCACACAAAAGCATTTTATGATAGAAGCCAGTATCTATGTTACTATAATATATATCTATTTGTTCAAGTTTAACATATTCACTCACAGAAGCTCTTTGTTTACAAGGATCATGTCTGACTAATATGCCATATTGGTGGAAACTAGCTCACCACTAATTGTTCTTAGAGTATTAGGAAGACAAATGGTGTTCCCAAGAGAAAACTAATGATTAGACAAACAAACATGAAAACTGCTATAACTCCTCTGACAGAAGGACTGAGGAGACAGAAACAAGAGAACAGTGGGAGATGAAACTAAGGTTTTGCTCTGACGCTGTGGAGTAAAGACAGAAAGACAGCTTTAGGTTAACAGGTCCCTTTGTTTCTTTTTTTTTTTTCCCACACTAATAACTGAACATTGTCTGAAGTAAACATGCCATGAAATTTATTGATTGTGCTGCAAGAGATATCAGACAAGGCGGGTGGGTAGACAAAAATGGCTAAAGCTGCATGCTTATCAGTTATCATGAGGAAAGGATATCAGGGAGAGAAGCTACTTAAAACACAGAGAACATTAAAGAATTATACTCATTCAAATGGAGCCAATGTGGCAGAGTAGTCTGAGTGTTGGACTACAACTCTGGAGACCAGGGTTCGAATCCCTCCTCAGCCATGAAAACCCACTGGACAAGTCACACACTGAGTCTCAGAAAACCCTGTGATAGGTTTGCCTTAGGGTCACTATAGGTCAGAAACAACTTGAAGGCACACAAAACAACATATTCATTCAAAGCTATTTAATCCAAAAATATCTAGAATTTACATTTCTATTCAGAGAAACAAACCTTAGGTAAATGCTGTAAAGCAAGCTTAGTTGTATTTTGGGATACGGGGAGGATTTAATCTGTAACCTTTAATAGATGAACAAGCTTAAACTGTAGATATAACAAACTCTCTCTCTCTCTCTCTCTCTCTCTCTCTCTCTCTCTCTCTCTGGCTTTTCTTCGCAAACGAGGATTCAGGAAGGACTCATCCCACACTTTCTGCAAGCACACTGATGACTAAAAAGGCCAGTCTGAGATAAAGAAGTCCGGTTGCAGAAAGCACAGCAGAAGGTCTCCTTGGGTGATGTTTCTGGGTTGTGATTCTTTCTGCCTTGTCATTTCTCTTCAAGACTTGTTGGGTATGAGTTCTCAAATAAGGCTGCAGCATTGTGGATAGTGCATCTCCATGCCTCCCGATGTGAGGCCAGGGTGGACCATTGTTTTAAAGCAGGAAATCTCATAAGCACCTCTCTCCATCCCCAGTAGTGGAAATGTAATAACAAGAAATTAAAGCATAACAATTAGCTGATCTTTGATGAAATCCCAAATCTGTTGCCTGAGGCAGCTGCCTCACTCTGTCTTTAGGACCTGCTCCTTTGGTCATCTAGAGCAATGACGGAACAGCAAGAAATCATGGTATGAGCTCCATCCTCTTCATCTCAAACTTCTGATGTAATTGAATGCCACAGGAAGGAGCCATATTGTAGCACCTTCTACATTAATACTGGAAAGGGTTGTGTAGAGCACTGACATCCCTCAACAAGCATTTTCTTTGCAACAGCACATGATACAAAATCGAAATTTAAATTTTATTCATGCATCTGCCACAGGGATGGAAAGAATATTTTAAAATATTCAGAAAATCATCAAAAACATATTCTTTTTGAGTACTGAGCAACCCTGATAAGAAGAATCCTAAACTTACAAGAATTTTCACAGTTAAGGGTGTGTTCTCTGAAAATTTTGCATGTGGTTGTTTTGCTTAGAAAACTTCATTTTCTGTACAGAATATAGTATTTTCTGCATATGAAACAGCATTTTCTCAGAAATTCCTGCACAGAAAATGTTGTAATTCAGGATTTACTTTACATAAAACTTGCACATGGTTAACTTGCATAGAAAACAGCATTTTCGATGCAGAAAGCAGCATTTTTTTTTTTGCACAGGAATTAATATTTCAGTATTGAAATACTATTTAAGTCTCTGCACAAAACAACCGCATGCAAATTTTGCACACATAATAAGTCCTGAATTGCAAATAGCCTTTGAAAACTGCATGGGTTACAAATACTTCCTTGAAGCAGGAAGAAAATTGCTGAAATTACTCATTGCTACCTCCGAGAAGAAACCTAGTGAAGAATTACATCCCTAATCTCCAAACATCTAGTTTCAGAATGTATAAATTGTTTGACTTATATATCTGCTGTATCCCATTTCTGCTTTGATCTGTGATTATGAAGAATCTATCTGAATATTTATACTTAAATGCATATGTAACTAAATATTTCTAACATATTTAAAACACATTTCTAAACACACTTTCTAATACACATTTTCTCAAAATTTTCTCTAAACTGATGCTGATTTTTTTTTCATACCTGAGAATCAATTGGAACATTTATGATTTGTGAACCTCAGTGTATCCAGTCAGTACATTAGTCCAGAAGGTGTGAGCTGTGTGAGTTTGTATCAAAATACTGACAGGGCAGATGGGAGTTAGAGTCCAGCAATGTCTGGAGTGCCACAAATTCCCCAACTCTCATATAGTTCATCACACTGAGCAGTGTGCCTATTCCAAGGAACATTTGTGCACAAACTCTGGAATTATTTCAGAGGGAAAAATTGTTTCATTAAAGTCCTTTAATTTTAAGGATGTTAAATGGGTTTCAGTAGTACAGACTGGATACCAGAGCACTCACTGGCTAGAGAACTTTTTAAAAGTAGTAAATAAAATCTACCCACATAAACCCACAGCAACCATTTGGCCTCCCTGCCCTCTAGGCTTCTGGGCTACAATTTCCAAACAGCACAACCAATAAGGAAATATACATGAGGAGAGAGCACAAATGAATTGAAAAATTGCCAGAGTATTACTCATCTCTGCATGCTGTCCTTCCTATTTATATGGTAGTGTTCTTTGCAGTGTTGAATATAGATTTCAGACTCCCTGACAAGGGAAACTACTTTCACTCTCTCTGTGTTTTCCTTTCACAATCAAGCAAAGATATTTTTATTCAGATAGGCTTTTGTTGTAAACTGCTCTACTGTTGAAGGGAAACTAACTACTTGGGTGCTGCTGACTATGCTTTGTTGTGTTTTTAACTCTACTTTTAATTAGTTTGTGTTTATGGTATACTTCAGTCAAGATTTTGTCTTTAATTTGTACTTTATTATTGTCAGCTCCCCCAGACACCCTTTTTGGCAAAATACCATCATATCTGCTTGTGTGAATCATATTGTTTGTGTGACTTCCCATAAGGGCTTAGGTGGACTTCATTACCCAGTATCATCTTTGCTAAAATAACCTTCCTCTGCCCTTTCAACCCCATTGCTAAAATCAAACCATCTATGCTTTTCACAGGAGATTTTCACACTACACATTTATAGTGTTACTATTCCAATTTAACTGTACTGGCTTCCTCCTGTGGAATTCTGGGGCTTGTAGTTTAATAGGCCTAAGAGCTACCTGACTGAGAGTTGTAAATACCCCTCCCTAAACTGCAAATCCCAGGATTCCGCAGGACACAGCCATAGCAAATAAGTGGAATAGTAACACTATAACAGTGTAGTGTGAAAATTTCTTCAGTCAGATTCTCAGATGAGCAGCTGACCATCCTTTTTGTGTCTAGACTCTGGGAGGACTTTCTTTTTTCTAACCCAGAAATGATGATGATGATGAAGAAGAAAATATTTATAACTCACCATATATCAGAGATCTCAAGGCAACTCACAAATAGCATTAAAAAAAGTTAAAATAGTTTAAAGCAATGGAATAATTAAATAAGCTAAAATATATTAAACACCAATAATATGTTAAAACAGATTTAAGGGATTTAAAAGCTTTTAAATCTATGTACAGTCATATTTAGGATGAATAAATGAGGCTCAAAGGCTTTGCTGAACAGCCAGATTTTAACTTGGTGCCTAAATGACATTAGTGTTGGTGCCAGCCAGGCCTCCAGGGGAAGGGCATTCTATAGTTGTGCTGCCATAGCTGAGAAGGCCTTCTCCCATGTCCCAGCATAGGGTATTGATCTCACTGGTGGGACACAGAGGAGCTTCCCACCAGCAGACGTTAATCCTCAGGCAGACACATAGAGAGAGAGGTGCTCCCTCAGGTATTGAGGTCCCAAGCCACTAAGGGCTTTAGATGTCATCACAACCACCTAGAATTCAGACTAGAAACATATTGGCAGCCAGTCCAATTCTTTTAAGACTGCCATGATATGCTGCCTATATGGTATTCCAGTCAGAAGTTGTGCTGTTGCATTTTGCACTAGCTACAGCTTCATTACCCACAGAACTTCTGTAAACAGGGTGAATTATGGGCTCCACAACACAGGATTGAGCACTTAGGTTCAATTGCATCAATAGCCCTTTCCATCTTCGCTGTTATCAGCTTCAGCTGATACACCAGCTGCGCCCTTTCCTGGAAGTCGGGGATCTTGAGAATGTGGTACATGCTCTGGTAACCTCCCGTCTTGATTTCTGTAACGCACTCTACATGGGGCTACCCTCGTGCTTGGTCCGGAAACTTCAACTAGTACAGAATATGGCAGCCAGACTGGTCTCGGGTACATCCAGAAGAGACCATATAACAGCGATCTTAAGATCACTTCATTGGCTGCCCATTAGTTTCCGGGCCCAGTACAAGGTGTTGGTTATTACCTTTAAAGCCCTAAATGGCTTGTGTCCAACCTATCTTTGGAACTGCCTCTTTCCATATAATCCTCCCCGTCCACTCAGGTCCTCTGAAAGGAATTTGTTACAACCTTTAAAACCTAGGCTTTCTTCGACTTCCCGGAAGCTCTTTTTGGCTATTGCTCCCAGATTATGGAATGGCCTGCCAGACAAGATCCGTCACATTACTGCCCTAAATAGCTTTAAAAAAGCTTTTAAGACAGATCTCTTCTGGCAGGCCTTTCCTGAATAGATACCTGGCAATCAAAAAAAAATCTAGCTTGTCCCGACCTCGCTACAGCCACTGTCCATTGTTTATTTTTATTTTTGGTGGTTTTTTAAGTATGTTTTAATTCCTGAATTATTTAATTGTATTTTAAGGGGGGTGGGAATGAGGGTTCGGGATATATATTTTAATTGTTGTAAGCAGCCTCAGTTGTGTTCCATAGAAGGGCGGGATATAAATAAATTTTATTACTATTATTCTCTCTCTCTCTCTGGCTTCTATTCGCAAATGAAGATTCAGGAAGGACTCATCCCATGCTTTCTGCAAGTGCGCTGATGACTTAAAAGATAATCCGAGATAAACAAGTTCGGTTGCAGAAAGCAGATCAGAAGGTCTCCTTGGGTGATGTTTATGGGTTGTGATTCTTTCTGCCTTGTCGTTTCTCTTCAAGACTTGTTCGGTGTGAGTTCTCAAATAAGGCTGCAGCATTGTGGATTGTGCGTCTCCATGCCTCCTGAAGTGAGGCCAGGGCAGACCATTGTTGGTGATCAATTTGGCCAAGCCTGAGATGTTGTTTCAGGGAGTCCTTGTATCGCTTTTTTGTAGCGCCACTCTTACGCTGACCCATGGCGAGTTCACCGTAGAGTACTATTTTGGGGAGGCAATAGTCCTCCATCCTAGAAACATGCCCTGCCCAGTGCAGCTGTGTGCTCAATATCATGGCCTCAATGCTGGTGATCCCTGCTTGCTCAAGGACAGCAACATTCGTCACATAGTCAGTCCAGTGTATATTTAGGATTGTGCGTAAACAGCGCTGATGGAAGCATTCGAGGAGTCGTAAGTGGTGGCGATAGGTGACCCATGTTTCAGACCCCTAAAGGAGAATAGACAGTACAATGGCTCTATACACATTGATTTTTGTGCTTTGCCTCAGGTGTTTGTTACTCCTGACTCTTTTGTAAAGTCTTCCAAATGAGCACATTTTGTAAAGTCTTCCAAATGAGCGCAAATGATTAGCAATCTTCTTTGTTAATCTGTGATCGATCTCTTTGTCAATCTTGGCATTGAGGAGAGGATGCTTTGCAGGTAGGTAAACTGCTGAATGGACTTAAAGCACAGATTTGCCTACGGCAATGTGGGAATGGTGGTGTTAGTCCTGTGGAGCAGGCTGGTAGAGAACTTTCGTTTTCTTCAGGTTGACTTCCAGCCCAAACAGCTCTTCAGCTGTTGTGAAGCAGGATGTTAGACACTGCAGAGCTGCTTCTGTGCGGGCAACAAGGGCAGCATCATCAGCTTATCATCATCATCATAATCATCATCATTATTATTCCCATTCCATAGCAAAACCAAGGCCCTAATAGAATCATCAGCCCTGTCAGCCAGAAAATCCCCCAAAGCATGCATGAATCATTCTGATTCCATAAATCTTTTGGGGTGAGGCATCTTAAATAGGTCGTACCCCAGAACCGGAAGATCTGCTACTACCAAACCAAACTTAACAAGGAAACGATCTGACTATGACAATGGGGTTATTGAAATCCCCCCTAAAATCAGATCCTCCTCCATCCACCTGACAGATGATCCTGTCATTTCCTGTAGTATTTGGCAACAACCCACAGCTGCTTTAATGTCAATAAATATTCTTGAACAAATTCTCATTTCAACAAAGAGACCACAGGCAACAGGTGTAAGAGGCAGCAGTTGAAGGCAGAAAAATATGCTTATAGCCCATTAATATTTCCTTGCATATCATATAAAATAGCAGCAGCAATGACGTAAAACATGAAGAAATAAGCAGTGAGTATAGATATATGTTTCAAACTCTCACTGCTGTCAACAGTTTGCATACAGCTTTCTAAGAATTCTCCTCCTTTCAGAGTTTTTCCTTTCTGAGTGCTCTCTCTTTCTCTCTCTCTCTCTCTCTCTCACACACACACACACATATATATCATGGTAATACATGCTACATATGGACAAAAGAAAATACCAGTAACTCTTTGCCGCAAAAGCTGTTAAGTGAAAGATAAAGTGAGATTTAAATCCCAGGTCAATTCATAACCCAATTTCTGTCTGGCTACACATTTGTGAAGAAACTGAACTAAACTGATATCCATTATCAACAGATTCCTTTGGGTAAGAAAAAAAGTCTAGCATCTTTGGAAACAACATGGTCATTAAACTTATCTCTGAGGTCAAAATGAAATGTGTCTGACAGTTCCAATCTGCTATTTGGTATGTGTCCACATCATACAACCAATTTCCCATGATCAATAAAACCTCGGTGCTCAATATCAGGCAAGGTTAAAAGGCCAATGCATTTCAACCAAGTGCACCAATGGAAGTTTGGTGACTGCATCCATTTGCTAGCTGTATACCCTAAAGGCACCAGATTCTATCTTATCTCTGAATTAAGTAGGGTCATCCCTGGTTGGTACCTGGATGGGCGACTACCAATGAATATCAAATACTGTAGGTTATATTTCAGAGGAAGAAACTAGGAAAACCACCTCAGACTAGTTGTTGTCTAAGAAAAACCCATGGAAGTCATGGGGTCACCATAAGTTGACAGGCAACTTGAAGGCACACATACACACAGACAGAGACAGTATGACCCACAGCAAAATTCTGGGGAGAAGGGAGGGAAAGGGGTGCTTAAGGAGGAGAAGGAAGGGAAAGGGGAGAGGGATATACATCCTCCCCAAGGAACAACTCATTCATTAGAATCACTCAGAAAGTTGGACCAAACAAAACTTAGAGCCTATTCAAAGGCTTCTTCTGTGGTAGCATAGGCAACAATAACAACAACAAGAAAGAAAAATCATTCTTCTCCCTCACCATTATGTTTTCAAGGAGCCATCAAGGGGGGCTATTTCAAATGGTATTACATCCTGCCCCACAGGGAGAACAATGCAAAATATTGGGCAGCCTTCTGTGAGGAGTCCGCAAAACACTTTTCAGATAAGATCACTCAGATCCATTCTGATTTGGAGGCTGTAGTTGATGTAGCTGCAGTGGATGCAAATTTAGTCCTTGCTTCTCCATTGATCATAGAAATTAATTAATTAACTAATTAATGATAATAGTAATTTATTATTATTAAAATTAGTAGTAGTGGTGGTGGTGGCGGCGGTGGTAGAAGTAGCAGCACAGCCTGAAGCTGTGGATGAGATCCTTGGAGAGCTGAGAGCTATGTTTGCACTACACCTTTGTCCTTACTAGCTAATAAAAAAGACAAGGAGATAAAAAACAGTGAAGTGGTGCTCCTGCTGAGTCAAAAGGCACATCAGGGAATAAGGATTCAGCCTGTGCTCCATTGTGTTGTGCTGGAGAGGCAGGTTTGCTTCTTTGGGTTCTTTGGGATATAGTTCTGAGCCTGGATGCCTAGGCTTATATGGTAACAAGAGTGCATTTGCACAGTTAAAGGTAATATGCTAACTGCACTTGTACTCGGAGATGTCAGATCTAGCTATGATGATGTTTTAGCTATGGAGATTTTCAGACATGCCAAAATCCCTGTTTGCCGCGCGAGCAGCCTCCCGAAACTGCTGCGCGGCAAGGGTCTTCTTCGGACGACGCTGTGCCTCTGGCGAAACCGTCCGTGTCACTTCCGTGAAGCTTGGGACGGCTCCGCGCCATATTTCAAGCACGGGCAGCTTCCGTGATTGAAATATTGCGCGGAGCCGTCCCAAGCTTCACGGAAGTGACACGGACGGTTTCGCCAGAGGCACAGCGTCGTCCGAAGAAGACCCTTGCCGCGCAGCAGTTTTGGGAGGCTGCTCGCGCGGCAAACAGGGATTTTGGCATGTCTGAAAATCTCCTATATGTTTGACTGCCTTTGAAAAGAGTCCAGAAACGTCAGCTGGCCCAAAGTACTGGGGAAAGTGAGAGAAAGTAGTGGATCTCTCTAGCAGAGTAGTCAAAATTGGCATGGCAGAAGCTGAAAAACAACCAGTTGTTCATGCCCATCTGACCACTCAGGCTCTATCAGAAAAAGAAACATATTTAGTCTTCTTTGTAAAACACAGAAAGTAGTTTTCCTTGTGCATAGTCAAATATTGGGTCTTATGAAAGAAAGAGAGGGGAAGAAGATGCCTGCAGCTTAGTGTGATATAGGAAGAGAGTAGCTATGGTAAAGCAAGCAAACAGGATGTCCAGTTCTGGGCACCACAATTCAAAAAGTATATTGACAAATTGGAGCATGCCCAGAGGAGGGCGATTAAAATGGTGAAAGGTCTGGAAACTATGCCTTATGAGGAAAGACTTAGGGAGCTGGGTATGTTTAGCCTGGAAAAAAGACAGTTAAGGGGTGATATGATAGCCCTGTTTAAGTGTTTGAAGGGGTGTCACATTGAGGATGGAGCAAGCTTGTTTTCTGCTGCTCCAGAGACTAGAACACGGAGCAATGGATGCAAGCTCCAGGAACAGAGATTCCACCTCAACATTAGGAGGCACTTTTTGACAGTAAGAGCTGTTCGGCAGTGGAACACACTCCCTCGGAGCGTGGTGGGGTCTCCTTCCTTGGAGGTCTTTAAACAGAGGCTGGATGGCCATCTGTCAGGAATGTTTTGATCATGATTCCTGGGTGGCAGGGGGTTGGACTGAATGGCCCTTGTGGTCTCTTCCAAGTCTATAATTCTATAATCCAGAGTGTTAGTTTTGACCTATGACGCCTTACACTGCTTGTGTCAAGGCTATCTGATTGTATTCTCCTATACAAGTCTACTCAGGCACCAAGATCATCAGAAGAGGTCTTTTTTCTTGCCCTCCCCCCCCCCCGAACATCTGGAGCTTGCTATTAGTGGCTGTTCTTAGGCTCTGGAAATTCTCTTTTTAGGTAGGCTGGACTGGAATCAGCAAGGATAGATTTTTTTCATTCTAAGAGAGTTCTGGCAAGTTGCTGCTTTTAGGGGAATCTCTTTTAATAGGGCTGGAAAGACTATTTACTACTATTCATTTCCCAGGGTGGTGGGAGGATGATGCTTTCCTGACTCAGGAAATCACCATCAAGAAGAATGGTATCATGGTGAGATTCTTTGCAAATCCTCATGGGAATTATTCTGCACACGCACACACACACACACACAACCCAAACTCTTTTGCACAGTAAACATTTTTCCTGGGAAGGAAACAGTGTGTTTTGCACAGAAAACACGTTTTCTTGTGTGCATGTATTACTTCACAAAGTGTGTTATTACTTAACAAAACATGGGTGCCTTTTGAGAACTGCACAGAAATGTTCATTTTTCTCCCACAGCAAGGAGAAAACTAAGGAAACTATACATTACTGCATGCTAGGATCAAGAATGCAAAGATGTACATGCAAAGATAACTTTTGGTAGGGTGTGTTACTAGTTTAAAATGCTTTTTATTTATTACTTTTTAATTTAAATTCATGGTTATATTGCTTTTAATGTTATAGATAGTTGGACTACACTTTAATAAGAATAGAATAGAATCTTTATTACGGTCATAGACTAGCACAGGTAAAAAGGGGATACAGAATAAAGGTAAAAACACAGGATAAAAACAGGCTAAAAGCAGTGTTTAAAATATTAGCTCCAGTATAACAAGACTAAGCTGATACTATTCTACTGTTGAGGACATTGTCTGTCGAATTTTAACCGCAGCTGTGCAGAATCTGGCAACATTATAAGTTGTTCCTGTGTTGGTGTCTGAAAGCAACAAGTTTATGTAGAATTGTCCAGTGTGCCCTTGATATTTATGCAACAGGGGTGAAATTAGGCTGAGACGTATGTCCCTGTAGTATGAACACTGGAGTAATATATGCTCTGTTGTTTCTATTTGGCCCGAATTGCAGGGGCACAGTCTGTCTGAGAAGGGGATCTTCTTGTATCAGCCTTCAAGTACAGCTGAAGGGAGGGCACGACACCGTGCAAGAGTAAAGGCCCTTCGATGTTTAGGTATTTCAAGTGTTGCTAAGTATGCCAAAGGAGAGGCCAGATATCTATTGGAGTCACTAGCAATGAAGGTTGGAGTACTGGCTAGATCCAGTTGTTGCTCTATATCTACTACCCGTTGTTTGATAGTAGCTTTCGCCCTATCATATCCCAGGCTAAGCAGAAGATCTGGAGAAAGGCCCAGCATTGAAATTTTAGTCATCACTGTCTGTTTCCAGCTGGATTGGAAATCATCACTTAAGGTTAGTGGAGCAAGGCCAGTGGGAAAGAGGGATAGTCTGAGCCAGTAGCTGAGTATGGTCACCCACACTCTGGCCTCCACTTTCATAAATCCTGACTCCAGTCTCAGAGCTGCGTTAGAGACACATTTTCAAGTTTGGAAAGCTGATCTTAAAAATTTGGATTGGACAAGTTCTAATGGAGCAGGGTTGGGGAAGGGTCCCAATTGGGATCCATAAAGCAGTTGAGCTACTGGTTTGGCTTCAAAGAGTTTGAGTGCTGCAGGTAAATAGTGGCCTCCTCTTGTCTTAAGAAATTTGAGAATGGCTGTTGTACTCCTCTGCACATTGCAAGCAGCATACTCCCCATGTGCTTTCCTACTACCAGTGGCTTGAAAAATTACCCCCAGGTATTTGAAGCAAGAGACCTGCTCAATCTTGTGGCCATCTATATTCCAGTTGTAGTTCTTAGGCCTTTTAGGGAATGCCATGATTTTAGTTTTTTGATAGTTGAGTTCTAGCTGTTCCACTCTGCAATATTGTATTAGTGCTCTTAGGGCTCTTTTTAGTCCAATGGGAGTTCTTGAAAGTACTGCTGCATCATCCGCATAAAGCAGCGTTGAGATATGCCTTCCCTCTAATTTTGGTGGGTGGAAGTTAGTGTTGTTGAGGTGATCCGCCAAATCATTGATGTAGAAGTTAAACAGGAGTGGAGCAAGTATGCAGCCTTGCTTGACACCCTTCTCAGTGACAATGTCGTTGGTGAGATGTCCCTGGGGGTTACATCTTACTTTTAATGAGGTCCCTTCATGCAGCATACGTATTAGGTGGAGTAAACGTTGGTCGATCGAAGAAGCCTCCAGTTTTTTCCACAGTTTGGTTCGGGATATAGAGTCAAAAGCTGCTTTAAAGTCTATGAAGGCAGCATAGAGTGAAACTGTGCTGCAGGTGGAGTATTTTTCAATAAGGTGGTGGAGTACAAGGCACTGATCTATGGTGGAGCGGCCTTCCCTAAAGCCAGCTTGTTCTTCTGCAAGTATGTTTTCTTGTTCCAACCAGGTTTGAAATTTCCACTGTAAGCATCTTGCATAGAGTTTGCTGATTGTACTGAGGAGACTAATTGGTCAGTAGTTGACAGGATCATCCTTGCTTCCTTTTTTATATATGGGGACGATGATTGCAAGGCCCCAATCCTTGGGTGCTCAACCATATTTGTCTATACAGGTGAAAAGTGAGGCCAGGATAGGGGCCCAAAATTCAAGGTTGTTTTTAATGGCTTCTGCAGGAATTAGGTCTTCCCCTGGAGCCTTCCCCATTCTCAGCTGGGCTACAAGGTTCTTGATCTCTGTCGCTGTCACTGGTGGCCACCCTTGGATATTTTCCATATTTTGGCTAGTGTATCCACTTTCAATGTAGTTGTCCTTATAAAGAGCTTGAAAATGATCCTCCCATATCCCTGGAGGGATGTGACAATCCACTGTAGCTGGCCCATTTCTCTGGGAACTTGATGTAATATGCCAGAATAGAGCTGTGTTGTTGGATCTGACTGCCTGGATAAGTTGTGTCCAGTCATTCTTCATGGCTTCTTTTTTCTTGTTCATCAGCAGCTTTTTGTAGGAGATTTTCAGACCTGCAAAATGCCGGTTTGCCGCGCGAGCAGCCTCCCGAAACTGCTGCGCGGCAAGGGTCTACTTCGGACGACGCTGTGCCTCTCGCGAAACCGTCCGTGTCACTTCCGTGAAGCTTGGGACGGCTCAGCGCCATATTTCAATCACGGAGCCCGTGATTGAAATATGGCGCTGAGCCGTCCCAAGCTTCACGGAAGTGACACGGACGGTTTCGCGAGAGGCACAGCGTCGTCCGAAGTAGACCCTTGCCGCGCAGCAGTTTCGGGAGGCTGCTCGCGCGGCAAACCGGCATTTTGCAGGTCTGAAAATCTCCGTAGTCTCTTTTCTGCTGAAGCAGCATTGGTGCAGCATCTGGAATGTTATTATATAGGTAACTCTGATAAATATCAATGAGGGCTTTTTTAGCATTAACACATTCCTTGTCAAACCATGGTTTGGAGTGGTGCTGTTGTTGTTTCCTCTGATGTGCGCTACTTTGACGGATTAGATATTGGTGTAGAGCTTGGGTAAGTGTATTGTAATTTTCCAAGATTTCATCAGGACACTCATCTGATATCAGGGCAGTCCTAAGATACTGAAGTTGGTCTGAAGTCAATACCTCACTTATTGTTTGGTTTAGTTGGGGGGTCCATTTAGCTCTGCGATAGGTCCTTCCTGCTGGTGTCACAGAGAGATGATAGCGCTCCCTGGTGTGTGTCTCCTGAGTGAAGTCGCTAAGATGTAGCCGTATTGGAAAATGATCACTTTCAAATCTGGGCATAACTTCTATTTCCTTGGCATAGGGAAGAAGGTCCCTAGAAATGATTATGTAATCAATGGCACTCATTCTGGACCCAGAGAGATAAGTGAATTTGGCTGGGCAGTCATTTTTCAGGGCACCATTTAGGATTTGAAGGTTCAGCCTGAATGCTGTTTGATCCAGACAAAGTCCTGCAAAATTTGATTTCTTATCCTTTGAGCATCGGATGAGGTGGGTTCCATCATCTTCAAAATCAGGAGGAGGGCATTTTTGCTGGGAATATAAGGTATGATTGTTGGGGCCCAGTCTGGCATTCAAATCACCCCCCAAAATTACAAATGCATTTGGTTTCTGCAACATGAGATTAGCAGTATATGATTCCAATTCAGCCCACAGGCCTCTGATTTGGGATTTCTTCTTCATTGGAGGCATGTAGGCATTTATTATCAGCAAAGTGCAATGGTTAAATTGAATCAGCACTGCCATGGCATATGTTTTAAAAGTGGAAAGAGGCCTTGTTATGGCACATAGGGTGGTGGAAACCAGGACGCCCAGGACGCCTCTAGCTCTTCCATGCTTTTTCCCTGGCTCTGCCGGAATTGAGAATGAGTAAAAGCCATTTAATAACAGATCCTTATTAGTTCATGTTTCCTGGATCAGTATAATGTCATATTGGGTGAGGAAGTCACTAAGACAGGGATCTCTGTGGGCTGTCGGCCACCCAGCGATGTTCCAGGTCATAAGGGTAACCTTGTGCTGGTCTGTTGGAAGTCAGGCAGTCACATTGCAGGCCACAGGCTGAATGGGTAATTCATCTGATGGCAGTTGGTTAAATTACTGGGTTGACTGTGGCTGTGTCCTCCTCTGTGGATGGAGGGGTAGTGAGTCACATTCCTGTTCTTCCTGCCCTGCCTGTTTTGGAAAGGTAATTGGAAGAACCAATGCAGCATGGGAAGCGAAATGAGGATCACAAGCAAGCAATGATCCCATCTCTTTAGTGAGGGGGGCATTCTTTGGCTTAGGAGATGAGGTAGGTGGCAGTGAAGACTGTTTTTCCCTTGAACTAGGTTTGCATAGGGATATTTGAGTCCCCTGGGGTTGAATTGTAGATGGGGGTGCATCTGCAGTATACTGCATTTTTGAAGGGGTGTTCGCTACAACTTGGGATTTCAAGGTTTCCTTGATTATAAGTAGAGAGTCATCACTTTCACTTTCATTGTCAGAGAAATCAGAGAAATGCACTGACAGTTTTCTGTGAGGGGGGGGCTGATTTCAATGGGGCTGGATTGCTGTTAGATTGACTCAGGATGGTATCTCTCATCAGCTGTATTGTGGGAGTGTGTTCCCAAATTTCTGTGAGTTTTTCTCTTAGTTTAATTACTTCTTGATTTATAGCATGAGCTTCCTTTGAGGTGTGTTTAGGTTCTCCCTCTTGGAGTGCAGAATTATTGCTTCTTTGTGTTATTGTTGCTGTTTTCCCTGTGATGAGGTCACGGACTATCTCATCCTTAAAAACTCTGTTAATTTCTATACAGTGTGCATTCCAGAGGAAATTTCTTTTCTATAACAGCCTGTTAGGAATATTTGCCTGGCTAAAGGTCAGAAAAATTTGCTTAGTAGCTCTTGAGCTGGGTAAAAAGTGGCAGTCTAGTAAATAAATTGTTCTGTTGTGCATGTTTAAAAGTTGGGAAAAGGTATCTCACAACAGACTTCTGTCCGTTCCACAAATGGGCTTTGTTATGTATTCGTATCAGAAGCTGATTATTTTTTAACACTCTGCAGTGATTAACTGCATCCTGTGATTCAGCAGGACACGATTCCTCCAATCTGCTACATTTTTAACCCCCTGTGTACCATATGGGTTTTGCCTTTGAAGATCTTGTTGGGAAAGCTTATTTGTAATGTCGTTTAATCTTTGCAAAATAAGAATCAATGTCTCTATGGACAGTTTGCAGAAATCATAAAAGAGCTGAGTGCTGTTATTGTAGGGAATGCTGCCAAGCTCCGGGAGTTTGACTTTGTTATCAACTTTGTTATCAACTTGCTCTGTCCCATAATTTATATTTACACTTTGAGGAATTGAGGGGGCTGTTTTGTTTAGTTCAGGTGTCTGTGATGGCTTAGGGAGTATAGAAGGAGCTATACAAGGCAGCCACCTCAGGTAACAGGAAAGCAGAGTTAGTCCCTTGACTGTTTCTTCTGAGTATTCTGGGAGTTATATGTTGTTGGAATACAGAGCTATCTGTGCTACATGCTCATCCTGATCCCCCAGTCTGCTCTACTGCCCTCAGACATGGTGGAAGAAGCTGACCAATTGACAGAACTGAAGTACAATTAATCCAGCTCCAGAGCACTTTGGTATATAGAACTAGGGAGAGGCCTTCTACCCTTTCATCTCAGGAAGCAAAATATCATGGATCGGGCCTGACATTTCCTCAGAAGCAAAACTCTTTGTGTGAAGTGTGTCTTTCTCACTGGAAATTATGCAGAATGTTGCAGGCTAAGATACTCAACAGGCAATATGATTTTATGCTCTTTTTGTGTACATTTAATCCTATACACAATCCAGAAGTGCATCCCCAGTGAAGATCATGGAGTTTATGTCTCAATAGACATGAATAGGATTACATGGTAGGTCTAAAATGCTATGCTCACCTGGGAGTAAGTTATATTAAAATGAAAGATTTTACTCATATGTAGAACATTTATATGCTTGCACTACTAAATAAAGTATTTGCTAACAGATTTGTTCACTATCATGCACTGTGGTCTGTGTTCCAAAGCGAATGGCACAACAGCAATGGAACCCCCTGCCTGAGATCCTTTGAAATTTCTTATTCTTTTAACAAGGGTTTCTGCCAATGTACTGTATAACAATAATAAAGCAGTCACCTCTGGATCATAAATGGAGAGCATGCACCTTGTTGCTTTTTTGCTCATTGTCCAAAGATAAATCTATAGAAGATGACTAAAGGAATGTTGTTGGGGAAAGGGAGGACAGAAATCAGAAGTAATGACACAACACACACACACGCAGAGAGAGAGAGGGAGGACTTAATACCACCAGCTCCAGCTAAGCAGATAAGAATACCTCCCTGTCAAGAGCAGCACAGTATAAAACTATGAATTCCTTTTTTAGAAAAAAGAGAGACTACCGTATATTCCGGCGTATAAGACGACTTTTGAGCACTCAAAAGTGCCCTCCAAAATTGACAGTCGTCTTATACGCCGGATACACTTTGCTTCACCTGCCTGCCTATCTCCTGCCTCTTCGCAAACGGAGCGAAGAGGCAGGAGATCGGGCAGGGGGTGAAGCAAAGTGCTCCTCCCTGCCACCCGCCCCCCCCCGCGCTTCCACCCTCCCTCCCGAAAGTCGCGGAACCGCGGCTTTGGGGGGGTGGCTAGGAAGCCCCCTCCTCCTTTCCCCTGCCCACTCCCCGTGCATCCAACCCCCTCCCTGAAAGCAGCGGCACCGCTGCTTTCAGGGAGTGGGGGGGCGGAGAATCCCCCTCCTCCCTTCCCCCCGCCCACCCCCCATTCATCCACCCAGTCCCTGAAAGCAGCGGAACCGCTGCTTTCAGGGAGTGGGGGGGCGGAGAATCCCCCTCCTCCCTTCCCCCCGCCCACCCCCCGTTCATCCACCCCGTCCCTGAAAGCAGCGGAACCGCTGCTTTCAGGGAGTGGGGGGGCGGAGAATCCCCCTCCTCCCTTCCCCCCGCCCACCCCCCGTTCATCCACCCAGTCCCTGAAAGCAGCGGAACCGCTGCTTTCAGGGAGTGGGGGGGCGGAGAATCCCCCTCCTCCCTTCCCCCCGCCCACCCCCCGTTCATCCACCCCGTCCCTGAAAGCAGCGGAACCGCTGCTTTCAGGGAGTGGGGGGGCGGAGAATCCCCCTCCTCCCTTCCCCCCGCCCACCCCCCGTTCATCCACCCAGTCCCTGAAAGCAGCGGAACCGCTGCTTTCAGGGAGTGGGGGGGCGGAGAATCCCCCTCCTCCCTTCCCCCCGCCCACCCCCCGTTCATCCACCCAGTCCCTGAAAGCAGCGGAACCGCTGCTTTCAGGGAGTGGGGGGGCGGAGAATCCCCCTCCTCCCTTCCCCCCGCCCACCCCCCCGTTCATCCACCCCGTCCCTGAAAGCAGCGGAACCGCTGCTTTCAGGGAGTGGGGGGGCGGAGAATCCCCCTCCTCCCTTCCCCCCGCCCACCCCCCGTTCATCCACCCCGTCCCTGAAAGCAGCTGAACCGCTGCTTTCAGGGAGTGGGGGGGCGGAGAATCCCCCTCCTCCCTTCCCCCCGCCCACCCCCCGTTCATCCACCCAGTCCCTGAAAGCAGCGGAACCGCTGCTTTCAGGGAGTGGGGGGGCGGAGAATCCCCCTCCTCCCTTCCCCCCGCCCACCCCCCGTTCATCCACCCCGTCCCTGAAAGCAGCGGAACCGCTGCTTTCAGGGAGTGGGGGGGCGGAGAATCCCCCTCCTCCCTTCCCCCCGCCCACCCCCCGTTCATCCACCCCGTCCCTGAAAGCAGCTGAACCGCTGCTTTCAGGGAGTGGGGGGGCGGAGAATCCCCCTCCTCCCTTCCCCCCGCCCACCCCCCGTTCATCCACCCCGTCCCTGAAAGCAGCGGAACCGCTGCTTTCAGGGAGTGGGGGGGTGGAGAATCCCCCTCCTCCCTTCCCCCCGCCCACCCCCCATTCATCCACCCCGTCCCTGAAAGCAGCGGATCCGCTGCTTTCAGGGAGTGGGGGGGTGGAGAATCCCCCTCCTCCCTTCCCCCCCCACCCCCTGCTCATCCACCCCCCTCCCTGAAAGCAGCGGAACCGCTGCTTTCAGGGAGTGGGGGGGCGGAGAATCCCCCTCCTCCCTTCCCCCCGCCCACCCCCGTTCATCCACCCCGTCCCTGAAAGCAGCGGAACCGCTGCTTTCAGGGAGTGGGGGGGTGGAGAATCCCCCTCCTCCCTTCCCCCCGCCCACCCCCCATTCATCCACCCCGTCCCTGAAAGCAGCGGATCCGCTGCTTTCAGGGAGTGGGGGGGCAGAGAATCCCCCTCCTCCCTTCCCCCCGCCCACCCCCTGCTCATCCACCCCCCTCCCTGAAAGCAGCGGAACTGCTGCTTTCAGGGAGTGGGAGGGCGGAGAATCCCCCTCCTCCCTTCCCCCCGCCCACCCCCCGCTCATCCACCCCCGTCCCTGAAAGCAGCGGAACCGCTGCTTTCAGGGAGTGGGGGGGCGGAGAAGCCCCCTCCTCCCTTCCCCCCGCCCACCCCCCGCTCATCCACCCCCGTCCCTGAAAGCAGCGGAACCGCTGCTTTCAGGGAGGGGGGGTGGCGGAGAAGCCCCCTCCTCCCTTCCCCCCTCCCACTCCCCATGCATCCACCCCCCTCCCTGAAAGCCGCAGAAACGCGCTTTCAGGGAGGGGGGGTGGCGGAGAAGCCCCCTCCTCTCTTCCGGCTGTCCACTCCCCATGCATCCACCCCCCTCCCTGAAAGCCGCAGAAACGCGCTTTCAGGGAGGGGGGTGGCGGAGAAGCCCCCTCCTCCCTTCCCCCCACCCATCCCCTGCGCATCCACCCCCCTCCCGAAAGGGAGGGGGGCTTGGAAGCCCCCTACTCCCTGCCACCCTCCCACCCTCCGCCCAGCCACCCCCCTTCCCCAAAGGCTCGCTTTGGAGAGGGGGGGTGGCTGCGAAGCCCCTTCCCCCCTGCCACCCTCCGCCCAGCCTCCCCCCTTCCCCAAAGCCCCGTTTGGCCGCACAGCCTGCGGATCCCCCTCCTGCGCTCCCTCCTGGAAGGGAGCGCAGGAGGGGCATGCGGAGGCTGCGTGGCCAAACCGCGATTCGCCCCTTCTTCCCACCTTCCTGGAAGGTGGGGAGAAGGGGCGAACGTGCCCCTTTTGGGCGCACAGCCTCCGCATCCTCCTCCTGCGCTCCCTCCTGGAAGTGAGCCCAGGAGGGGCATGCGGGGGCTATGCGTTGGAAGAGGGGGGTCGTCTTATAGGGCGAATATATCACAAACTCTGCATTTTACTTTAAAAATTGGGGGGGTCGTCTTATACGCCGGGTCGTCTTATACGCCGGAATATACGGTACATTCTTTTCACACTTTTCTAATCTAACCGAACACCCTGCCCTTGAACTCAACACCACTTTGTTGCTCTTTCTGCAAAGCCTAAAGTCCTAACTAAGGCAGCCTCTTAAAAAATCATTTATTTTTCAAGGTTTTCCTCTACATGGTATGTGTGAAAATTTAATGGCATAGTCATCCAGGATCTGGAAACCAGTTAAGCTATGTCCATTAGGATGCTCTCTAAAGGCAACAGGAGTCAAAGAGAGGGCAGTGGAAACATGGATGAGGAGTGGAAGGGTGGAATATGTGTTTGTTCTGTGCCCAGACTAATTCTGAAAACTTAACTTAGAACCCCATTGAAACCTTGAATCTTGCTGTGTGATGTGAATCTCTCTTGCCTGGGTAGTTATGCCCTCTGCCACAAGAAAGAAAATGGAGTATTGGGTTTCTTCACCTCCACTTCCCCTCTTCAATTTAATTTGTCCTATCTGTGTGCTCTTCAAATTATACCTCCCCTTGGATCTTGTTAAATGTTCTGTGTTCTTACAGACCCAAACCAAATATATGTAGAACATAAAGGAAAAGAAAATTTGCACACACACACACATTGGAATCCTGAGAAACCCTGCAGAAAAATGTCAATCAATGATTTTTTTAATTATTATTGGTTTTGCAGAGAAGTGAAAAGATTACTGCTTCCCCCTTTTTTGTGTTTTTCCATTTCCATGGTTTTTGGAGCAAAAGGGAGAGTTATGTATGAGAGACATTTCCCCATCCAAAAAAAAAAGTACAAGTAAAATTTTCACAGAAAGTCCCCAAATACAATTTAAAAAAGAAAACAAAACATAAAAACTCTTGTGATCTTGCTCAGTGGGAAGAAAACTTTTTGAAATTCTTCATTCTCATTTGCAAAAATTAAATAAGTAAATATTTGCATCCCTGATGCAGAACAGCAGCTTAATGGATCTGAATTTAGCATTTACCCCCATTAGGAGAGAACCATCTTAATATGAGGGATCTTCTGTCCACAAAAGGCAGATATTTATCACTCAAAACCATTACTTTTTAAGACAGAGTCCTCAGTTAGGATGTTGAGAAGAACTGCACTCTCTCAAGCAAAGAATGCCTACTTAATCACATGTATATTTACTTTTCAGGTATGTACACTGAATGACTCTCAGCTTATCTACACAGTCAATTTACTCCATCTTGGAGCCCTGCAGTCTAGACAATGCAGAGCTTTTGCCCGTTCCCCCCCCTCCCGACAGTCCTCACAACCCTAGGGCTAAGTCGGGACGGGGGGGAGGGCCCAATAAAACATATTAAAATACCTGTTTAAATGCATTACAACCAGCACACAGCCCTGTCACTGCAGTTGCCCCTGCCTAGCTCTTCCATAGCTAGGAAGGGGGCCCACAGCAAGTAACCAAGGCTGGTCACATGTAAGGGGCCTTACTCATGTAAGGGCTGCAGGGCTGGGCTAGGCAGAGCTGGACCAGTGTGCTTGTCAGGACTCTGACCAGTTTCATGTAAGGAACTGGGGAAGAACAGGCCTGATCCATGGGGAGCTGGCATATCCTGGCCCATGTAGGTGAGCCCTCTGTGTATGTTTGAATGTGCCTTCAAGTTACCTGTCAACTTATGGTGACCCAATGAATTTCATGGGGTTTTTGTAGGCAAGGAATATTCAGAAGTGGTTTTGCCATTTCCTCCTGCTGAAATATAGCCTATTTGTTGGTGGTCTCCCATCCAGCTACTAACCAGGACTGACTACTAACCAGGGCTGACCCTGCTTAGATTCCAAGATTAGATGGAATCCGGTGGCTTTAGGGTATTTACACTCCTGATGACATTTTAGCAAACTGAATAACCTAGGCCAGAAGCAAGCAGACGTCAATGCAATGGGATTTACTTTGGTTGGTATTGTTTTGCTTTGTTTTAATAAAACCACAAGGCCCACCAACTTGAGCCTGGGGGAGAAGGTCATAGGAGTGTTGGCGCAAACTGCAAAATGCTGCTGGAAAAGGAGAGCCAGAACACAAACACCACAGACCAGGGGCACTTTCATGCTACACAGTTATTGATCTACAAAATGATGGAAGGCTGAGTCAACCTTGGAGCCCTGCAAAAATGAACTCACAACGTTGTGGCTGCAGGACCAGCACTTCACCACCACGCCACCAGGGCTCCCTAAATGTGAAATGTGAAAGGGCATGAGTATATGAAAGAACATGAGGATGGCTAACAAACACTACTATTTTATGATTTAGGAACACTTAAGCTGGGAGATAAGGAGTCAACAGAAGGCCAGCCATGGCAAGGAATAATTTTTATTTGTATTTTTACTTGTTATTTACTCAGCAGGCGATAGCCTTGCTTGCTAATCTATGCAAACCAGGCATAGATCTACTGGTACATCCTGATCAACCTTCTGCTGCCCCAACCTATACCATCCATTCAGCTAATACTAACCAAACAATCATCTGGGGAAAGCTGTGTAAACAAAGGTCCTGGCACAACATCCCACTAGGTATCTGTTATTCAATAGAGTCAGGCTGCTAGTCCACGTTTAAATAATGGGCATTGATTCCTTTGTTAGTTACTGTCCTTGCTGTAAAATCCATTAATCAATGGAAGCTTCAAGGAATCCAATGTCTATGTCTCAAAAAGGAGAATGCAGACAAGCACCATAGACCACAAAACAAAGCCACAGATATGTGCATTTCTCTAGACTTCAGGAGTCCTCTCAAGCACCAGGGACAGAGAAACATGACTCAGGGCTCCTCAGTTTCCTCCCTGTTCACAGGTATGGAGCAATATAAGTTGAACAAAGTAAGTTCAAACTCCATCTCAGCTCTTTTGCCTCAAAGTCAGCATCTTTTGCTTATTGTTCATATCAGCCTGTAGATCAAATTGATAATATGCATACCACAGAGAGTATTCAATGCCCTCAGATGTTTTGCTGCCTGAGGTGCAGTAGCATGTGATATCCTCTCCCTCACAACTCAAGATGGATAGCATTCTAGGCCAGTCATTTCTTTGTGTGTGTGTTTGGGCTGGAACCAGGTTCAAATGGGAGCTATGAAACTCACCGGACCAAGGTCCATGGGGTATGACATTGCCATGGAGCCTGACTACCTCACAAGGTGGTTGACAGGAAATATGGTTTCGAGAAGAAGCCTGATCCATGCAGGCCCCTTTGAGCTCACCGGAGGAAAGGCAGGATGTAAATCAAATAAATAAATAAATAAATAAATAAATAAATGTTTCCAGGGAGCAAACTGTCATAACTGTTCTCCTCTTTAATCCCGTTTCAAGAAACACCCGAAGATAAAGAGGTTTATTAGGTTAATCTTTATTAGCTCCCTTATTTACATTACTAGAAGTAGCTTTACAAAGTACAACCATGAGAATCAATGAGTTACCTTAGGTTTCATTCTCCTTTTCAGCCTGACCTATTCCACAGGATAGTGTTGGGGGTGGGGGAAGTTTGATGGAGCCATATACCATCAAGCTGATTGAAAAGGTGGGGTGATGGAGGAATCTAGAGTGACTACTCAGGGGGACAGAGTTTCCCCTGGAACTGGAGTCTTTGTGGACTGAGGGAGATTTTGAGGGCCAAATTTATACCTCCAAATATGTCCTGAGGGGAGAGTAAGCCTCCTGGGTTGGAAGAATAGATTCCATGAGCCTCCATGGATTGCACAATGACTTTCCTGGTCTTTGAGAATAGGTGGTGATGATGCTAACGTGTTGCAAACTATTCTTAATGTCTGTGATTAGATTTAAAAAGCTTGAGCTGCCTCTTTCTTAACGTTGGGGATTAAGGTGGGGTGATATGTGTGTGCATGTGTGTGTATATACACACATACATATGAGAGAGAGAGAGAGAGAGAGAGAGAGAGAGAGAGAATCTTCCACTTTAACTTGGCTTGCCTCTTTGAGAATCAACTCTCCACCCTTTCACCATTTCTCAGACACTAATATTCCATGTTCCATGTCCTTAACTCTCATCCTGATCTCACATGACAGAGGATGTTCACCTACAGTTTTGTCCTGGTTTAAGATTTAGGCTGCAGTGCTTCCCAAAGCTTTGTCTGTGTAGTCTTTTAATTTTATTATGTTCTAAAGTATCTTTTAATACTGTTTCTAACTTGTTTTAATGCTGCTTTTAACTGTTTTAACTTGTGTTTTATCATGTTTTAACTATTTTACTAACAGTTTTTTTTTAAAACTTTATTGTGTTTTTACAATGTTGCATGCTACCTTGGATCCAAAGGCAGGATATAATATATAAATAAATAAATAAATAACAAGAACTATTCCTACAGAGTAAAGATTCTGCATTTCTATACTAGATGCCAAATGGGGCCTTCTACTATTCCACATCTAAATCTGATTCAGTTGCCTATAAAAGAATCTTGGCAGGCTTCCTTTTCAGTAGTTAGAAGAAGCAGTAGTTAGAGAAGCAGTTCTGGCAGGACCCACAGGGCTTTCCCCCCCCCCCAGTTGCCTACTCCACTACTGGGAGAAAACTGTAGATGTCTTTACCCAGTCCCCAATCTGCAGCACTTTGGAATCCATTTTGACAGGCTACTGCCTGGCTGAAAAGACAGATTTGGTGTAGTGGCATT
This sequence comes from Gambelia wislizenii, assembly GCA_030847615.1. Classification (NCBI taxonomy): domain Eukaryota; kingdom Metazoa; phylum Chordata; class Lepidosauria; order Squamata; family Crotaphytidae; genus Gambelia; species Gambelia wislizenii. The sequence continues at coordinate 222,146,069 of JAUMIR010000003.1, read as the reverse complement.
GTCAGATGTAGCTATGAGGACAGAGTTCTGTCATTGTAGGGCCTGAATACCCTAAAGTCACCAGATTTTATCCAGTCCTGGAAGCTAAGCAGGTCATCCCTGGTTAGTACTTGGATGGGAGACCACCAATGACCTCTTTACATTGCTGCATCCCCTGTCCTTGGAGCGAGATGTACAGGATCAAGGCCAACAAAGGTATGGGTGTTTAGTGGGGGAGTCTGAAGGGGAGGCCCCATGTTTTGTTTCAGTATGTACTGTTTCAGTGTGTACTACTGGTTCCTCAATAAAGATAGTGACAGAACTGCTGCAGTCACCTGTAACAGTTGTTCTATGTTTGTCTTCTTGCCTGTGGATTTGCAGAGATACACCTGCAGCAAGTGTTAGTTGGTTGTGTTGTTGGAAGAGAAGGTCCAGCAATTTGAGGGTCAATTAACCACTCTATAGCATATTAGGGAGCAGGAAGTTTTCTTAGACAGAGAATAGCAGAACAGAAGGTCCTGGTAGAGGAACAAACACACAGGGATGTCTCTTTGGAGGAGGTTAGCTTTGGTACACAGGAGGCTGATGTTTGGAAGAACAAGATTCATAGAAGTAGAAGTAGCAAGGGCCATTCTATGAGTTTGGCACTACAGAATTGGTTTGAAGCTCTCTTCTTTATCAGTGATGATAAGGAATGGGAAGGAGAGCAGCACAGCCAGGCCTCAGAGAATGCCATAAGGTTGGAAGGTTCAGCATACAGATTGGCCTCTTTCAGTCCTTGGAGGAGGTGTGTGGTGGTGGTAGGGGACTCCCTGCCGAGGGGTACAGAATCAGTAGTCTGAGGGCCTGATAAGATGTCTTGAGAGTTGTGTTGTCTCTCTGGGGTGAAAATCCATGACCTAATGGAAAGGCTGACAAAACTTGTCAAGCCCAATGACAATTATCCCTTCCTTTTGGTCCACATGGGAATCAATGATACTGAAAGGCATAGCCTTCAGAATATCAAAAGGGATTATGAGGCCCTGGGTAGGAAGTTGAAGGAACTGGGTGCATAGGTAGTCATTTCCTTTCCTTTCAGTGGAAGGGCATGACCCAGGGAGGAAGAGAAAGATAATGGATGTAAACAACTGGCTGCACAGATGGTGCCGCTAGGAACGGTTTGGCATTCTGGACCATGGTTTGTGGTTTCATGGAGATGGACTTCTGGCAAGGGATGGGTTGCACCTCAGAGCAGTTGGCAGAAAGGTTTTTCCTAAGGCTCTGAAAGATCTGATCAGGAGGGCTTTAAACTGAGTTGTGTGCAGGAGGAAGACAGTATTCTTGAGGGCAGGAGTTCATCAAGTACTGGAGAGAATAGCCCAAATAGTATATAGAGAACAAAGCAAATAGTACAAGAACCCAACAGTGGGAGGAATAAAACCTTTAAAAGGCAGATAGGAGGAATGGCCCATGGTGTTAGGTGTCTTTATACTAATGCACAGAGCATGGGAAATAAACAGGATGAACCTGCACTCTTACCACAGCAAAACAAATATAAATAATAGGTATCACTGAAACCTGGTGGGATGAGTGTCATGACTGGAATGTAGTAATAGAGGCGTATAACCTATTTCAGAGAAATAGACCAAACAGGAAGGGAGGTGGAGTAGCATTATACGTTAAGGATGTGTACACCTGTGAACAGATCCATGACTTAAATCCTGGGAGCCAGGTAGAGAGCATCTGGGTAAAACTCAAGGGGCAGAGAAACAGCAGGGATGTCATTGTGGGGCTTTACTACAGATCTCCAAGCCAAACTGAGGACTTGGAGGTTTCCTTCCTGGAACAGATGACCACACTTTCAGACAGGAGAGATGTAGTAATAATGGGGGGTTTCAACTATCCTGATATTTCTTGGAAGTCCAATTCTACCAAAAATTTAAGGTCCAACAAATTCATCACTTGCCTTGCAGACAATTTCATTGTTCAGAAGGTGGAAGAGGCAACAAGGATATCAGCTATTCTCGAACATAGAAGATCTGGTTAATGCGGTAGAAGTGGCGGGATCCTTAGAGGGGGAGTGAACATGTTCTCCTGGAGTTTGTTATAGAGAGGAAAGGGGAAGCCTGCTGGTCAAATTGAATGAAACTGTTGAATTTCCTAACATATGCCACCACCTCCTTTTTTTTCTGTTAAAGTTGGCTGACAGACTTGAGACTTAACTTGAAGGTAAGTTGCAAGGACTTGAGACTCGACTTGAGACTTGAAGGTGGAGACTTGAGACTGTGCAAACAAACTTGAATGCATCACTTGGAAATTAATAAAAAGAAATTCAACAGAAACAAATGCAAAATCTCCATTTAGGACACAAAAACCAAATGCATAGGGTAGAAGATGGGGGATACATGGCTCAAAAGTACTTCATGCAAAAAGGACCTTGGGATTATTGTTGATTATAAGTTGAGCATGAGCCAGCAGTGTGGTGCTGCAATGAAGAAGGAGAATGCTATTTTAACCTGCATTAATAGAAGCATAGTTTCCAAGTTGAGGGAAGTAATAGCCTCCCCCTTCTGTGCTGGTCACCTCATCTGGAGTACTGCCTTCAGTTCTGGGTGCTTCATTTTGAGAAAGATATAGACAAGTTGGAGCAGGTTCAGAAAAGGGCAACTAGGATGATAACAGGTATGGAGAACAAAACATACAAGGAAAGGTTGAAGGAGCTGGGCATATTCTGCTTGGTGAAGAGAAGACTGAAGGGTGACATGACAGGACTCTTTAAATATCTCCAGGACTATTACAGAGAAGAGGGGATAGGCCTGTTCTCTGCTGCCCCAGAGGGTAGGATCAGGTCTAATGGTTTTAAGTTACAGGACAGTAGATTTCAATTGGACATTAGAAGGAACTTCTTGACCATAAGAGCTGTTTAGCAATGGAACCAATTGCCTAGAGAAGTGGTAGCGTATCCTTCTCTGGACTTTTTCAAATAGTGGCTGGACAGCTGGGGATGTTTTAGCTGGAGATCCTGCATTGAGCAGGGGGGTGGACTCAATGGCCCATGAGGCCCCTTCCAGTTCTATGATTCTAGATAGCTACTACAGCTACACTCACACTGCTTGCAGAATACTTCCAGAACACTTCTGAGATTTATCTACCTTATATAGAAAACCCACTGATACAGAGCTTTAACCATAGATCTTGTTGCTATTTCAAGGCCTTTAGGCCACCTGCAAACAGACTTCTTTTCCACTAATGGAGACGCAGGTCTGCCCCCCCCCCATTCTCATATGGTCCAACTTCCCAATCTGGGAGTTAGCATTGTGTTTTTAGTAATTCAAGAATGTGTTTAGGATTGTAGCCAACATCAGACATTTGCAGCAAATTAGTTTAGAATGAAGGTAGTTTTCTTTTAAGATGGACACAATGCAAAATTGTGGTCTTCTGCCAAGTTCCAACAGCATTGTCTACAGTGACTGGTAACCAAGTAACAGGTGCCTTGTACATCTGGTGCCTTTCTCTATCTGAAAATGAAAAGAAACAATGATGCTATGGGGGGGTATTCCATAAAAAGGTTTCATGGGTGCAGAATCCAGTTTCATGAACTCAATTTAGTTATATTATCAAGGCAATTAGTTCTATCAACTGACATCATTTTAAAAATGCCATATATTTTGTTCATTCCATTAATCTTTCCATCAATTATGTTTTGGGTTTGTTGACTGTTTTTGTGTCATTGTTTGGTATTTTGTATTTCACTTTGCATTTGGCTAACATTCATTGCTGTAAGTATCATTTGTGGAATGATAGGACACAAATCCAAGAAAGGGCAAAGCAATCTTACATGTGATGGGGAATGGTTAACTCTCCCAATTCCAAAGCCCTGCTGGTTTATGTTGACTACAATACATATGAGGAGGGGGGAATTATTTCTCTTCCATCTTGAGGGGGTTGTGTTTTAAGACTCCCATGCCTCCATTGGTTATCCCTCCAAGGGATAATACCATTCAGGCTGCTTTGGGTTCCATTTTAGGAGAAACATGGTATATAAATTAAATAAATAAATGAAAATTTTGAGGGTTGCTATTTTTCATTTTGGACATTATTTTATTGTGTAGAATGACTGAATATTTTTGAATATTTTACATATTTGAATATTAAATTTTGTTTTCAATATTTTAATATTATGTTTTGAACATTTATTTTGTATAATCACTGTGAGGTGATTAAGGAAGGATACGATCCTCTCTCTCTCTCTCTCTCTCTCTCTCTCTCTCTCTCTCTCTGGCTTTTCTTCGCAAACGAAGATTCAGGAAGGACTCATCCCGCACTTTCTGCAAGTGCGCTGATGACTAAAAAGGCCAATCCAAGATAAACAAGTCCGGTTGCAGAAAGCACAGCAGAAGGTCTCCTTGGGTGATGTTTTTGGGTTGTGATTCTTTCTGCGTTGTCGTTTCTCTTCAAGACTTGTTCAGCGTGAGTTCTCAAATAAGGCTGCAGCATTGTGGATAGTGCGTCTCCATGCCTCCTGATGTGAGGCCAGGGTGGACAACTGTTGGTGATCAATTTGGCCAAGCCTGAGATGTTGTTTCAGGGAGTCTTTGTATCGCTTTTTTGGAGCACCCCTCTTACGCTGACCCGTGGCGAGTTCACCGTAGAGTATTATTTTTGGGAGGCGATGGTCCTCCATCCTAGAAACGTGCCCTGCCCAGCGCAGCTGCGTTCTCACTATCATGGCCTCAACACTGGTGATCCCTGCTTGCTCAAGGACAGCAACATTTGTCACATTGTCAGTCCAGTGTATATTTAGGATTGTGCGTAGACAGCGCTGATGAAAGCGCTCGAGGAGTCGAAAGTGGTGGCGATAGGTGACCCATGTTTCAGATCCATAAAGGAGGATAGACAGTACAATGACTCTATACACACTGATTTTTGTGCTTTGCCTCAGGTGTTTATTGCTCCAGACTCTTTTGTGAAGTCTTCCAAATGCAGTATATGCCTTTGCTAATCTGTGATTGATCTCTTTGTCAATCTTGGCATCTGAGGAGATGATGCTTCCCAGGTAGGTGAACTGCTGAACAGACTTGAGCACAGATTTGCCAACGGCAATGTGGGAATGGTGGTGTTCGTCCTGTGGTGCAGGCTGGTAAAGAACTTGTGTTTTCTTCAGGTTGACTTCCAGCCCAAACAGCTCTGCAGCTGTTGCAAAGCAGGATGTTAGGCGCTGCAGAGCTGCTTCTGTGTGGGCAACAAGGGCAGCAGCATCAGCGAAGAGCAGCTCACGGACCAGATAGTTTAGATACAACCTTAATAAAAGAATAAATACATCATGTGTGTTACCACACCTTACACACCCACTGTATAATATTTAATAATTTGGCAATATTAAGACACTTCATGAGGTCTAAGTAGATCAGGGCAGAGCAGAAGTGGGGTCAGGTGGAGGTCACCAGGACCTAAATGAAGGCGTCATAGGAAACTACCAACAGACACTCCTAAAACAGGATTAAGCAAAGCCCCCTACTAAACAAACCATCACCGAGGTATGTGCTAATCCCATCTTGGAAGCATTAGCAATGAGTCATCTGTCACAAACAAACAGTGACTGAAGCCCCCATTATTCGCAGAAAGCCTCTCCTCATACCTTTTCCTATCCCACAATATGAAGGTTGTCATAAACCCAATTTCTCAGCCATTAACAATCATTAGCGAAGTTATGGTTTCCTTTGTTTAATGGTGGGAAACCCATATAAGCTTTGTTCTATACACAAATATCCGTTCAAGATATGAAAATGGGTTTAAATATTAGTCCCCAGACAATAACCAAGTGTACACAATGCTACTTACAAAGCCACTCTGCTGGATTGCTGTGTCACCCTGAGATCCAAGTCTGAGTCTTCTTCACTACCCCAAACTCTGCTCTTCAGGACTCGTAAATATTGCCTGTACGTCCCCACATCTATTATTTTATCCAACCTTTCTGCCTTAACTCTTCATTAGCCTTGTGTGGTTCTTGTGAGTGTGAGTGCATGTGTGAATGCTGCCATGCTATTTTCCAATAAAACCCATTTTATTTCACTTTAACTTGGAGTCTCTGCAGTTAGTACTGGTATAAACTGATGCAATGGTCCCACAAGTTACCCAACCTCTTTCATCCATTCATTTGAGCTAACACTATTTCTCTAATTAATATCATAATTTTTGTGCCACAAGTGGGTCCCCCATGAATCCCCACCAATTCTGGTAACAAGTGCTTATGATGTGGTACATGTTTAGTAAGTGCAGTGATTTCAGTGGAGCTGCACAAATGTTAACTGGCTAATGAATTGGTTTTGAATATGTTAAAAGCTAGTTAAGTGAAAAACCAGTCTTTTTTTAAAAAAAAATCTTACAGACACAGAGCTAGAGGATATATAGGTGGGCTTTTGAGTCTCAAAAGTAAAGGGGAAGGAATTTCAAACCTGGAAGAGAGACATTGAAACATTTTGTGTCTAACCTTGCAAGTCTGATTAGGGGCACATACAATGAATAATCTCAGAGACTATTCCTATTTTAAGTGAATGATTAATTTTAAAACTAGCACCTAGCAAACAAAACAGAAAATTGTTTACTCTAGGTATTTGGTAAAGACACAATTTTCTCTCTTTCTCTCTCTCACACACATTTATCATGTACTGAAAGATCTAATAAAAGACAAAGTCTTCATATTTTGAATACAAATCAATCTCAGTTCATTGAAAGAAAAATCCTTCCTAGTTTGTACTTACATAGCTAGGAAAATCTATGTACTATACTCAAATAGCAGTGAAATCTTGTCTCACTTCTTTGTCTTCCTGTAGCTTCCATTTTCTAGCAGTCCCTGGGTGCAAGTGGCTTTTGGGATAATGCTCTAGCCATCTGTGTCATCTCTTGTTTGTGAATTGTTCAAAGATGTTCAAAGGCTTGCCTCATTCGTGAGAAAATCATTTCCTCTGCATTCAGAATGAACCTGCTTGGGTGCCCAGATGCTAGGAAGTCCTGATTGGTTAATTGTGTTCACCTGTAAAACCACTCCTATAAAACTGAGTATACCTTCTTTCTTGTGTTTTCCTTCTGGATCTGTTATGTCTATGCTGATAGTATTGTACTCCAAGTTAGGCAGTCTATGGTTATGCATTTTTGCCTGTTGTATATATTTCTGAACAATTCTCTGTTTTTCTGATTGCTTTGTTGGTACAGTCTACCTTCTTCCTCTATATTTGTAAAGAAATCTACCTTTCAAATAATTTGATTTGTGTGTCCATGTATTAAACCCAGCACCTATCTTCCTTTGTTATAGCTACTGGATATTATTCAATATTGTTTGGGTTTGGGACACCCAGGTACAGAGGGCGAAAGGCTTTGCGTCTTGTTACCAAGATGCCTCAAAGGTGCCCATTAAAGTCTGGGGTCCCTGGCTATAGCTGAATTGAAGGAAGGGGATGATGGCAGTTATACTTGACAGGGTCATTATTAATCCTTGTTACCTTAACCAAGAGGGAGCTCAAAAGCTGGCTCAGAGCCTTGACACAAAGCATCAACCACAGTTATGTTTCAGCTGCTGTTCCATGCAAAAAATACCTGACAGTTAATGGTTTGACAGTCAAGTCCCATTGATTTGCTGGGACTTCCAAGTTAACATGCTAAGACTGGACTGTACAAAGCAAGAACTGAGGTAATGTCAGTAACTTAGTATCAAAGCTTGGGAAAGTGTGCAAAAGGATTGTGAGGAACCTTTGAAAGTAACTGAGAAAAAAAAGTTGCAGCATAAGACGCTGTCTACACTGCAGAAATATAGCAGTTTACACCATTTTATCCACCATAATTCTATCCCATGGAATCCTGGTACAAACTACAAATACCAGGATTCCATGAGATAGAATTATGGTGGATAAAATGGTGTAAACTGCTGTATTTCTGCAGTGTGGACAGGCCCTTTGTCTATGAAAGCTTCTGCTAAATTCTTTCTCTCAATCTCAAAGGTTTGAGATTGCATACTATTCCAGACTAACATGGCTTTGCATACTATTCCAGACTAACATGGCTATATCTTTGAGTACCTTGGAGAAGTTATTTTTAGATCACAGCTCCTGGAAGCACCCAGCCACATCCTGGCTTAGGAAATTCTAGGAGCTGTAACACACACACACCCAAAAAAAGTTTCCATGATCAACTATGTGATTTTATTCCTAAATATCAACTGAAGCTAAGCTAAGGCACAGGATGGCTTGGCACTCCTCTCTTCATGACCCACCTTCACCAAATTGGCTCAGTGATTAGACAACAGAGTTGGCTAGAATATGAATGAGGTTTCACATGGCAAATGTACAGCTGTTATGGGCAATCTAAGGCTATTACATTTAATTAACAGAGAGATAGAAATCTATATTCTGAGAAAGCTGAACACATATCCATCCACCAAGTCATGATCCAGTAATATAATATATTGTTGATTATTATCTCCTTAAGAGACTGCAGGCTGTCAGTGTCTATCATGCTTAATGTGCTATGAGATCTTATTTAATTAAAATGTTAACATTGCAGCAGTATGTTTAGAAAGAGGGAGAGATGATGGGAAGAAAAAATGGAGAAAACATTATTTAGACCTCAGATTTTTTTCCCCTACTGCTTCCCCAGATTATCTGCTCTTGGTAGAGTCCTTTGGGGATGAAGTACCTTTATTAATATCACTTGATGTCTGCAATATGTAGGGATATGAGAATCTGCCAGTCTTGTTTTCATTACATTTCTCAGAATTTCATTGGCACTCTTGTCCCAACCTAGTTACCTATAACATTGTGAGGTCTCCCGCCAACCAATACATACACTTCCAACATGGAAATGTGATCCTATTTTGGTGTATTTTCCCACCTATATCTTTTTATTAATGCATGTATTTTAATACTCCCCCATAATGATTAAAGCATGTTTATGCACATCATCCAGATATAACATATTTTCAGCTGTGCATATTTTTCAGATGGATGCCTGGTTTGGTTGGGACTTTTTTGTGTGAAAATGCATTGCAAATCTAGAAATGTACATACTTCTGAGCCATGATGTGTTTCCTCTTATTAACAGTTTCACAAGGTGCAAAATGGACATTATCCTAGGAAAATGTTAAGTTGGCTTCCATGCATACAGGATAAAGATGGTGGGGAATAGCCAATCCACTCTAGAGTTTCTCACTGTTCCTGCTGCAGCTACTCTGAGTTGGCTGGGAGGTGCTCTGCAGATACCAGATTAGGGTCCAACACCAGTTCAACTCAGAGTAGCGGCAGGAGGAATGGCAATAAAAGCCAGTGTGGATTTGCTCTTGTCCTCATAACAGCAGATCCATCATCTACCCCTGATCTGGGTCAAAACTGATGGCATCTTTACTATCTTTTTGCAGACATTAGTTTTTGATATTGGTTATTTATATATTTTACATTTAGATGGTTATATTACTTGTCACTGAAAGACAAATACTAAGTTAATTTGCAAGTCTGACTACTGCAGCATGTATCTCTGAGGAAATATGATTCTGAAAAGAAAAAAAATCCTTGGAAATATGCATTCCCCTTAATGTCTTGTTTGACTGTGTGACTGTTAACCAAAGCGGGACAGCAAAGCGTATAACAGTGAGAACTATAGCCAGAATTAACTAAGGCAGTTATAAATGCATAACCCAGAGTTATGCATTTGTGACTGGTTCATATTCATGATCCCTGCATATTCCCTAGATTAGGGACTGTGAAAGTCTGCCAATCCCCACTTACCAGGCAGCAGCCACTGTGAGCAACAGGAATCTGTTCCCCTGTCTATCTATTAGCTGATTGATGTTCCCACCCACCGCCTTGCTCACAGGAGTGGATGGAAACATCAGTCTATTGCATCTTGATCTACAGGATCAGCTGCTGCCTGGTAAGTGGGGATTTGGGGTGGTGGTATCCAGCCAGGAGACACTACTTAGCTATGTAACTAAAGTTCTGTATCACCTACATAGCTACGTAGGCAATATGGAATCACAGCCATTTTCTACAGGTAAGATCAAGAGAGATCCAGCATGGTGTAGTAGTTTTAGTGTTGGGCTCCAACTCTGGTTTGAATCCTAGCTCAGCCATGGGAACCCACTGGATGACCTTCGGCAAATCACACACTCTCAGCCTCAGGGGAAGGCACAAGCAAACCCCCTCTGAACAAATCTTGCCAATAACACTCTGTGATAGGTTCCCCTTAGGGTTGTCATAAGGCCGAAATGGTTTGAAGGCACTGAACAACAAAGATCAAACTTCAATCTACAATGAGATTCAAATGCTACAACTATATTTGGTCTCAATGAAGAAAAATGTCCTTCTGCCTGTTCCAGCTCTTAACTTTTTCTTTTACAACAGCTGCTGCAGTAGCTCCATTCACTATGGAACCCAGATGTAGGTTTTTCTTACCAGCTGCAGAATTAAATCATCTATCATGTCCAGCTGAGCTCTGACTATTATTAGCTTTTCCCAAGTGCACGCATCTACAGGGACTTCATATTCTATATTTTCTACCTTTCTCTTTCAATAAAGTTTCAACAGACTTAAAAAAAGACTGAAACAGCATGCTTTGAGCAAGACCCAAATACTCTCCCCACAAATCGCCCTAACCTCAAGGAGTGGATCAGCATTCCCCACCCTGGTCCCCTCTAGATTAGAGATGTGAAGGCTCATAGGGGAAAAAGGAGAAAAATTGAGGGAAAAATTCAATTTTTCCAAAGCCCTATTTTTAAGAAAAGTTGTGGGGAGAAGGATTAGAGAATATTTTCTTTTAGATTTATAAATACAATTTTTAAGACAAAGGGTTCACATATTTATCCCTCACACATTTCTATAAAGTATGGAGCAGGTGGACTTTTATGTAAGGCTCAATACGAGCAGCAGTGCTACTCAAAATAGTGGTTCATGGGCTGGTGCATGAGCCATCAGGTGACAGAATGTGGTAAATTTCCAGGAAAGAAAGAAGCACATGTAGCCAATAGACATAAATACAATATTAATCTGACACATTAGGGGGGGGGGGAAGCCAGTTCCTCCACATCAGATTGCTTGGGAGGCACTGAGGTAAAATATTATATCATTCTAATTTCTAGTCCTGGTTTCCTTTTCTAAGTTCTGTTTATGAAAATGAGTGCTTCATGACTGGTTCAAATTTCTTTGTTTTACTAATATTGATGATTTCCTCTGTTCTTACTATTTTCTTTGATTCTCATAAACAGGCAAAGACAGTTCTTACACCTCAGGCCCTTATATATAATTCCATTTGTAAGAGAAAAAAATTAAAGATGTAAATTCAAGTGTAATAATTGTCTAAATAAACTGTACTTCCAATGCATCAAGCATGAGAATTCTATACAATAGTTAGAAATAACATATTTTATATTCCTGAGGTAAGAAAGTTGTTTTCAATCTATAAAAGGTGCTAATATAGCTTGGTTTTCTTCCTGAAAATTTCAGTGTGGTTCCCCCCCACCTGGAAAAAAATAGGGGGGGAAATTCCACCATGGCTTCAAAGGTTTTGGAAACTTTACATCTCTAGATGGCATTGGACTATAGCTCTCACCCTCCCTGAACAATGACTGTGAGAGTTGCAGCCAGGAATGACTTCTACTAGCTTTTGCTAATGTAGCAGCACCTTTCCCTGGCCTTAGACACCAGTCACTTCCAATTGAAATATTGGAATTTTTCAGATGGGCTAAAAACAGCATGGCAGGGTCAAGAAAGGGTTTCCCTTTCAGATGATGACGTCTCCCTCCCATGCAGCCCCTGTGCTGCTCCTGTGCTGCTTCCATTTTTGTCATGGAATCACAGGTGGTCTGAAAAGTGCCCCATTCTTCTCCCATAATGCTGGAACGATGCCAGACACAGGGCGAGGTTCATGCTGAAGACTTCTGGTCAAGATCGAGACATCAAGGTAAGTGGCACCCTTCCCCCCCCCGGGTTATTTGAGATTTTTTTTAAAAAAAAATGTGCTTAGTGTACTTTAAAATTATTTTTTTTAAAAAAAAATTAAATTTCCCACACAATCCTTCTCTTGTGAGAATGGATGAGATTTGCTTTCCAGGTCATAAATACAGCTTTATGATGGCTGCATTTACTCCCAGCCAGCTGAGGGGAAAGGAAGCAGTTTCTCTCACACAAGAAGGTAGGTGTCTGAAAAAAAAAATTCTGTGGCAGGGATGGGAGTGGGATGGGAGGGTGGGTAGTGAGGCAGAAATGGAGTAAAAGTCCCCATCTGAAAAAGCCCATTAACACCCTGCTCTGTGTGGGGCTATCACTGACAATAATTTATTTCCAGAATGCCACTATCACTTTGTTAACCAGAGCAGAGGAATTTAGAAAATGTAACTCCAAAATTATATTGTGTGCATTGGCCACTAGTTTATTCAATTCAGAATCCTGCTTTTAGCCATAATTTACAGAATGGGGCATGGGTAGGGAAAATGAGAAGAAACCAAATTGCAGTTTACACCTGTGCCACTGACTTAGGGTGCAACTCTATTTATTTGTGTTTTAAGTCTCATGGACCACAGTGGGTTGAATCCAGCCTAAAATAGTTGAACTTCCTTCTCAGTGAAATCAATGGAGCCAGTCATCATGCCTAACTGAATCTTTCAATTTTAATGAGTACCAAGTTCAATTAACTCAGAGCCTATCTATACTGTAGAAATACAGCAGTTTGATACCACTTTATCCACCATAGTTCTATCCTATGGAATCATGGTATTTGTAGTTTTCTGATGCACCAGAGTTTCCTGATTAAAAAAAGCTAAATACCTCACCAAACTACAAATACCAGGATTCCGTAGGACAGAACTATGGTGGATAACGTGGTGTCAAACTGCTGTATGTCTGCAGTACAACCCTACTTTTAAGTGGAGATGTATGGGATTGCAAAGTTAGCATGTATCCAACTTAATGGAGCTTACTCCTGAGTAATCATGCATAGAATAAAACTGTAACATTGGTGTAAAAAAATCCCTTATCTTTATTATTATTATATTTCCATTCTTAAAATACAATTACAATGCAATAGATAACACAATATTAACAAACATTTACATAAAACATATAACACCAAACAAAAAACTTCCTTTTTTCCTCTCTATCGTGTGTTGATATTTTCACAATAATCCTCCCCTTCCACCTTAAATTGTATCTACTTCCTGTTTTTTCCCCCTAAACTTATTTTTATTTTTATTTTGTCTTAAACATGCATGCTTATTATGGCCAATTCTCCCCAATTCTCCTTCCACAGGGGAGCTAATATCTGCCAATCTTCATTACTTTTCAGTGTTTTTCTTTCATCTAGCATTATCGTCAGCTTGTCCATTTCATACATGTCATATACGTAGTTTTATAATCCAATCTTCAATTGATGGTATTTCTTTTTATTTTTCCATTTCTTCACGTAGGTTATCCTCACTGTCGTTATCATATAGAAAAGTATTTTCCAATATTTTTTCTGAATTTGTATATTGATATTATGGAGCATGTTTAAAAAGATAAATTTCTGGCTCACATGGAAAGTCTACATTTAAGGTTTTAGCAATTAAAACATGTATTTTTCTTCCAGTATTTCTTTGTTTCCTTACACATCCACCAGACATGGGAAAATGTGCCAGTTGTTTTCCCACATTTCCAGCATTTGTCTGATGAATTTCTATAAATTCTAGCTAATTTTTCTGGCATTAAGTGTCATCTGAAAATCATTGTATTAAAGTTTTCTTTTATGTTATAGCTTCTAGTAAATTGTAGATTTTGGGCCCAAGCTTTTTCCCATTGCTCTAGCTGGATCGTATGTCTGATGTTTTGAGCCCATTTTACCATGTATGATTTAATTCTTTCTTGCTCCAAATTAATTGTTATTAAGATCTTATATTTTTTAGAAATTATTCTTTTCCTTTCTCCTTGCAATAATATATCTTCCAATTTATCGTCCAATTCTGTTCACTCCAATTTGATACCTTTTCAGTATTTTTCAGATAACTGTCTATGTAAGAACCAATAACAATTGATGTTTTCATCTCATAACTCCTCTTGTGTTTTCATTATGCATGTTCTCCCACTTCTTTTCAATATATCATTATAGGTTAACCATTTATCATTATATAAGCTTTCTTTTTTGTGGAAGGCTTCATGGTTTGAGATCCATAGCAGTATTTTTGGATATAATTTTTGTTTATATTTTAACCAAAGTCTTAGCAGGGCACAATTCACATAATGATGGTTAAACTCTGCTTATCTCCCCCACCCCCCTGCTGAGGAGACCTAGAGAATTCAAATAGATGCTTCTTGGCATCCTCACCAAACCACAATTCAAGGAATCTCTGGATAGCAAATATATACATCTGTCCTTGAGACACAGCAGCAAACAACACATCCCTCCCAAACAAAAGTATGCTGTACTCAAGGCCAGACAAGTTATGTTGGCATCTCAAGCAGAAATTCCCACAAGAACCTCACACCTTCTCCCTGGAAGTAAAAATGCAATCATAATTAAATTAAATAACTAACAATTTGCTGCCTTTCCATGACATCTAAAATTGATTGTGTGAGGCAACCTCTGAATTCTACTTAATGGTAGGGCTGGCCTTGCAATTAGAGGTTCCTAGCATAGCTATCACCTCCTAACTTTTTTAAAAAAAGTTCCCAAGGGCAAAGCACAGGCAGTGATAAACCAGAGACCATGATTAAAATATCTGGATGCTCCCAGAGAAGTAGCTGGAGACCAGTGAAATCTTTCAGCATGACATCTAATAAATAAATAAATAAATCCATCCATTAAAACAGTGAGTCACAGGTGACCATATTAGCAGAGAGACCAATTATTGCTTTGGGGTGCTTTTTAAAAATAATAATAATCTACTTTTCTCCTAGCTAACCTTTCAAAAACAAAAGTGCATGTGGAAACTGTGGTAGATAATTAGCCCCATTAAATGGAGCTGTTCGTTGGATTCCACAATAATATCTTTCACAACAAGAGAGAGAAGCTCTTTATGTGTCAGGAATCCTTATGTCTGATATTTCCTAATTGCTTTTTGGAAGCTCAGTTAATGTACCTGAACATCAGGGACATCAAATAGAGAAGCTGACTATAGAGGCCAGTGTGGGCTATAGCCTAACTGTTCCAGGATGTCAGTCAGAATATTCAGCATAAGTAAGGCTTGCGGGGGGGGGGGGATTTTGAGATTATAGCTACCAGAAACCCCAAGGCACCAGGGGGGATTCTGGGATCTGTAGTCCAAAATAAGTGTTGCTATAAGCCTTTTCTCCATTCAGGGCTTCTTTCCTTTGATTATATGCAAGTTAAGTGGAATTCAGCAAATGAAGCTTTTCCTATCACTGTATCATATTTCTAGAATAACTTCAACTTCTGATTTTTTGCCTATGTAGAGGAACCAAAATACCCTAAAGTGACCAGCTCCTAAGCAAGGCCACCCCTGATTAGTACTTGGATGGGAGACCACAAACAAATGTCAGCCTGTGGATGGGAGACCACCAACAACCCCCTGCTTTGGCTGGGGATTGGTTCTAGGGGCCCCTGTGGATAGCAAAACCTGTGGATCATAGCGAACGCCTTTGAAAATAATGGGATTTCCAGTTTAAAATACCATAGAGTTTCCTTGGAGCACCTAGAAAATGGCTAGAGAGGACACATTTTCTAGGAAGACTCTATGGTAAGTATGCTGCTTTGTGTCCCGTGGATAATTGAATCAATGGATAACTAATCAGTGGATACGGGGTCCTACTGTACTGTAGGCTATATTTCAGAAGAAGGAACTGGCAAAATCACCTCTGAGTATACCCTGGCTAAGAAAACCCTATGAAAATTCATTGGGTCACCATGTAACTTGAAGAAACATACACATACACAGTTTTTTAAAGGCAGAAGCCCCAGGTCTTCTAGATTTTCTTTGGCCAGAGCAGTGCTAGGGAAAGAAATGGGCTCTGGGTCATGACAGGTTATAGTCTAGAGAAAAATATTGGCAGCAATAGTTCCCTGGATGTGCCTCAGGGCCAAACTGAAGTAGTTGGAGCCCTGGAGCAGTTCAGAAACATACCCTCCTTTTTACACATCTATGAACTATTTTAGGGACTGTGGTATAAAAATTAATATTTTGTTTTCTATTCATTTCATTGATGTGTGGTAGACAGCAGCATAAAAATCTTCAGGTGTGAAACCATTTTCAACTTTATGGAAACAAACAACTAGATCCTGTGCTTCCTTTTGTTAGATGGTTAAGTCACACACACACACACACACACACACACCATATTGATGGTATCAGAAATATTGGGAGATTCAGTGATTGACTGGAGAAGAGGAGGCAAACAGTGGCTAAAATCTTGCATTTGGGAAATGTATGTATATTGTGTAGCTATGTCTCCTGATGTTAACCCTCAACCCAGTTTGTAAGCAGAGCATCCCCCCATACCCAACATGGCCATTTCCACATTGGTGGAGAGAGCACAGGGACATCTCCAGCTATTTTCCTGTAGCTGGACATAGTGTAAGAGGCATCCACAGGGACCTCTGCGGGTCCTCGGGAGGTCCCTGCTGCACATCCAGCTACAGGAAAGTAACTGGATATCCCACTCATCCATAACCACTCTCTGGCAAAATGGAAATGGCTATGTTGGGAGTTTGGTCATTGTTTTGTGGGAATAGAATACTGATCTCAACAAAACCAACAAGTGAGTTTGCTAACAAGATGCCAGTCTATACTCTTCTTCTTCAGCACTGGGGACCTAGCTTCTCAGTGTTCTGGATCAATTAATCCTAGTGAAGCTCTAATAACCAGCTGATATGTCAGCTTTGCATAGGCAGAATTTTTTACAATAGGAAGACCAAAACTTGTCATTAACGATGGACTAGTGAGCCTATTTCTGGTCAGCTTCTCATATGTTTAGTACATCTGTCCCATCTGCATCTGTAGTGGTTCTTTTAAATTCATGAACATTTATTTACATGCCTTTTTGTGTGCAGCTACCCTTGTATTTCTTTTGTATGCAGCTTTCCTTAACACATATTTTTTCTATGCAGTTTTTCAGGTAAGAACTGCATTTCCAAAAAGTGAACAGCATAGAGAAGAACTGTACTTTAGGAAGTGAGTGCTACCTCGGTTCACTTTAAAAACCAGAACGAACAGAAACCTCCACTGTCCCTCCATGTAGGTTTTCGCCCCATTCCTCACAATCCAGATGATAATATCACAAGACAGCCTACAATTTTTTCCCTAAAATCTTTGAATATTCTCTTATATGTATTGTGAGCCTCTTTGGCAAAGGCACCTCAAGTTCTGTTTTCAGCATAGATTCTCATCTTGCATGTTGCTGAACTAAATAGACTTTAAGAGGCGGTCTTAGGAATACAAGGGTACCCAATGGTTGCAACAGAAATAGAAACAGAATGCATGGAATATACACACTGGTAATTTGTCACAATGACAGCCACAGAACTCCTGTGACAACTCAATTCATAAGCTACCTTCCAGTTTCCTCTGCAACCCACCTGACTGTAAAATAATAGCTCTGGAAGAGAGCGTTGTCAGCACAGTGCAAAGGACAGCATGGGGACACTGCTGCCTTTTCCATGAAGGTCAATACACATGCCAATATCCTAAAGTAAGTTATGTTTTTCACTATTGCCACTGCAACAGTTCTAGTGATAACTGTATTGTTTTCGTATCCTTGGCTTCTGATACAAAATCTTTTAGTGAATGGTAAGAAGCAAGCAAGCAGACTTTCCCTCCAAAAAACTCCACAGATGCTCAAAACTATCTTCTCTTTCTCCTTCTCCTGTGCCATCATGATGCTACTTTCACATACGTGTGCATCATTCATTCAGACACAACAGTGAGGCTGTATGACCAGATTTTGTAAATAGCAATTACATTGGGACCTTTGTATCTGTGGGGGTTCAGTTCTGGATTATATCTACCTGGCGATTAATCTAACAAAGGAAATTAGGCAACTAACACCAAGAAATTACAAGAGAATCACTAATTGGATCCTGTCCAAATTAAAGGATTGGAAACATTTAAACCCTTCTATATTAGGATGAGTTGCACTAATTAAAATGTTTATAATCCTACATATATTTTTTTTTCCTTTTCCACACTATACCATCATCCCCTTCACCTTCTAAATTGAAGAAATGCCAAGAGTTGATACATTCTTATGTATCTGACTATAAGCATCCCTGATTTTCCCAAACACTGTGTCATACTCCTATGAAATTGGGTGGTCTCGGCACCCCCAATCTGAACCTCTACCTTGCAGCCTTTCAAATTGCTGAGTTCTTGAATTTATTAATCAGTAATGTATCCACTCCTTGGGTTAGAATGGAGCTAGGAGAACACCCATATGCAGTTCAAGCCATGTTCCATGGCAAACTTACAATTTCTACTGTTAAGGGAACAAACAATCTGTGGTTACACACATCCCTAGCAACCTGGTACAAATGGAGACAGATACTATCTCCCTCACCTTCACTGACTTGTTCGTGTTTGTATTATCTGAATTTCTATCACCCAAGTAAAATAATACAGTTCTCTGGTTAAAGCAAAATGGGCTAGTGTCAAATAAGAGACCTGTTCCTTGGAAACACTCCTAAATCTATAGATTTGCTCAAAATAGACTTGGGCCCTCTTAAGCCCAGTTGGTTCCAGACTGCCCAATTAACTGCCTTTGTCAAGGGACTACTTAAAAAAAGGCTACACAAATTGACCCTTGATATCATTTGATGCTAGATATATCAATCCAGAACATGGTACAAAATGACTGGCCTCCCAAATTTACCAATCCCTTTCTCTAGCTACCTATCCAAACACCAATGTAGCCAAAGCTATGTGGAAACTGATCTTAACTTCAATATCTCTGAATCTAAAAGGAATGAAATGTGGTCCTCTCCCCCCTTGAAATTTAAATCAGCCCTCACTAGGGAAAATTTCCTAAAGGTTGTTCATAAGTGGTTTCTCACTCCCATTAGAATTTCCAGACTGTCCAGATCCTTTCCGCCTAACTGCTGGGGAGGCTGTCAAGCCCCAGGAACTTATACCCATATGTGGTTGGATTGTCCCCCAATTAAATTTTTTGGATAAATGTATTGAACCAAATAGGATACATCACCAAGCAGTAGATCAATTACTGCCCAGCCCTTTTGTTGCTTTCTATTTACAGCAAGTCCAACCATCATGTGCATCACAGAACCTTGATTAGTTTCTTGCTAGTGGCAGCAAAGATTGAAATAGCCAACACATGGAAAACTACCCAGTATCAATAGATAACTGGTGGTGTAAAATATGAGACCAATGGCTATCAGAGAAACTCTCTAATAACACTAGAAGAGGTCACATCAGTAAACAAGCAAGAGACTTCCTCATTGAAAAATGGTTTCCACGTACTGATTTCATTAATCATAATATAATGAAGTTTAGATCCCTGGCCTCTCACTTAAACTCTTGGATTAATGTATTACAAAACCCTTGCAGTATCTTTGTATTGTTTTTACTGCATGTATTCTTGTGCAGTGCTCCTCTCCATTGATGCCCCCTTGTCGTGGGAGAGTGGCTTGCGTACCCTAGTGATGTTTTGAGCTATGCTGGCGGTGGCACAATAGCCACTGGTACGGTCTCTCATGCCAGACAGGTCAAAACCGAAGGGTCTGACAAAGAGCGTCAAAGGGCAGGATGGGCTCTCTAGATTTATGGCAACCGTCCTAGGAGAAGGAAAACTCTAATCCCAACCCCAGGCAGATGGTGCTTGTCCAACCCTGTAAGGTCAACCATCTAAGAGAAGGAAACTCTAATCAAACCTACGGCCCGAGGACCTCGCTGCTACCGTCCATGCTTGCAAGGCCAGCAGATGAACCTTTGGTTTAAAGGGTGAGGCCAGTTCTGTGCACGCTGCGCTCCACCAGAAAAATCCATTGCACAGGCTCGAAGGACAAATCCAATTCCAAAAAAAAAAAAGAAAAAGAAAAAAAATAAAGCCCTGTAGCGATAGGTGAGGGACGAAACGGCAGTGTAAAGATGCACTGGAAGCCTCAGACCCAACCCTGCATGCAGGCAGTTCAGGACTTTGGTTGCTCGAGGCTGACCCGGGAGATGACAGTCTTGTTCGGCAGCATCCTGAATGACCAAGCAGCCTTTTTTTAAGGAGAGCACTGCTTGCTCCATATGGAGAGGGGCCTAGAAAAGGTGGCCTAACGAAAGCTCATCCCCAACTACCTGGTTGGCTAGCTGCGGCCAACGGGATTCTTCTGATGCGGTCAAACCAAGGCAAAGAAGCAAAGGTGTGCACCAGCCTCCAAAGGTGTAAATAAACTGATGCTTGCATGCTGGAACATCAGAACCATGTGAGACTCTGAAGATAGTGGATGGCCTGAGCGGCATTCTGCTCTAATAGCCCATGAACTATCACTGCTTAATATTGACATCACTGCTCTTAGTGAAGTTCATCTCCATGAGGAAGGCAGCCTTAAAGAACATGGTGGCGGCTACACACTTTACTGGTCTGGCAAACCCCAAACCAAAAACCATCTTTCAGGAGTAGGCTTCATGATTAAAAACTCCATTGCCTCCAAACTTGAAACCTTGCCAACAGGACACTCTGAATGCATTATTTCCTTACACCTTCCACATGTTGTTCTCTTTAGTATATATGCCCCTACTATGCAAGCCGACCCTGTAGAGAAAGAAAAATTCTACACAGACCTACGCCACCTCATACAAAAAGTCCCTGTAGAAGATAAAATTATTATCCTTGGTGACTTCAATGTCAGAGTAGGAAAGAACACCGAAGCCTGGAAAGGTGTCTTAGGCAAGCATTGTGTTGGAAATTGCAATGATAACGGATGCCTCCTGCTAGAGTTCTGTGCAGAACAACAGCTGACTATTACAAACACTATCTTTCAGCAGAAAGACAGCTTGAAGACAACCTGGATGCATCCCTGATCCAAATATTTGCACCTCATTGACTATGTTCTAATCCGCCAGAGAAACTTTCACGATGTCCATCATACTCTAGTGATGCCCAGTGCAGAATGTCAGACAGATTGTCGCCTCATAAGAATGTAAACTAAATCTTCATCTCAAGTTCAAACCTAAGAGGGGTGGCATCTTAAAGAAGAGACTCCAAGTCAACAATCTTCAACAAGCTACCATGAGAAACAACTTCCAGGCAAACCTGAAAACAAAACTTGAAAACCATCCTACAGATCCTTCTCCTACAGTGCTTTGGCAACATATCAAAAACAGTATCCTCCAGTCTGCAGAAGAATCCCTCGGGTTCTCCCACAAGAAAAATCAAGACTGGTTTGATGAAAACAACCAAGAGATAAAGGAGCTGTTGGCAAAGAAGAGAACTGCTCACCAGGCATACCTCGCCCAGCCAACTTGCCATGTAAGAAAAGCAGCTTTCCATCTCACATGTAGTAAACTTCAAAAATTCTGAGACATGCAGAACAAGTGGTGGATCAATATAGCAGAAAAGACACAACGCTGTGCAGATCTGGGGGATTCTAGAGGCTTTTATGAAGCTCGTAAGGCAGTGTTTGGACCTACTTATCAGGTCCAAAGCTCTTTAAACAGTACAGATGGTCAAACATTAATTACTGATAAAGTCTCCATCCTGAATCGATGGGCTGAACACTTTCAAAGTCTCTTTAGTGCCAACCGAGTCGTCCAAGGCTCAGCTATCCAACATATGATACAAAAACCGATGAAAAATGAATTGGACACAGCTCCCAATTTGGAAGAGACCCTTAAGGCCATACAGCAGTTGAAAAATGGCAAGGCAACTGGGATTGATGGAATCCCATCTGAAGTTTGGAAACACAGAGGTCATGCACTCCATGATAAATTCCACGAACTCCTTGTGAATTGCTGGGAGAAAGGGGAACTGCCATCAGATCTCCGAGATGCAGTCATCATCACCCTGTACAAGAAAAAAGGAGCAAAATCCGATTGCTCAAACTATCGAGGCATAACACTGCTCTCTATTGCTGGAAAAATCCTTGCAAGGATACCCCTGAACAGATTAGTTCATGCCATTGCCGAAGAACTTCTTCCTGAAAGCCAATGTGGCTTCGGAGCCAATAGGAGTACTACAGATATGGTATTTGCCCTTAGACAACTGCAAGAGAAATGTAGAGAGCAGAACAAGGGTCTCTATGTAATATTTGTTGACCTCACCAAAGCCTTCGACACCGTGAGTAGGAAAAGTCTGTGGCAGATCCTGGAAAGACTAGGATGCGCCCCCCCAAATTCCTTAAAATGATTATCTTGCTACACGAGGGCCAGCGCAGTCAAGTCAGATATGGCGATGCTCTTTCACAGCCCTTTCTAATAACTAATGGAGTGAAGCAAGGTTGTGTTCTTGCGCCAACTTTATTTACAATCTTCTTCAGCATGATGCTCCAAAGGGCTACGGCAGAGCTCGAAGAAGACGAAGGCATCTATATACATTACCGTACAGATGGTAGCTTGTTTAACTTAAGCCATCTGAGGGCTCGCACTAAGACTCTAAATTATCTAGTCCATGAGCTGCTCTTCGCTGATTATGATGCCTTGTTGCCCACAAAGAAGCAGCTCTGCAGCGCCTAACATCCTGCTTTGCAACAGCTGCAGAGCTGTTTGGGCTGGAAGTCAACCTGAAGAAAACACAAGTTCTTTACCAGCCTGCACCACAGGATGAACACCACCATCCCCACATTGCCCTCAACAACTCTGTGCTTAAGTCCATTCAGCAGTTCACCTACCTGGGAAGCATAATCTCCTCAGATGTCAAGATTGACAAAGAGATCGATCACAGATTAGCAAAGGCACATAGCGCATTTGGAAGACTTTACAAAAGAGTCTGGAGTAATAAACACCTGAGGCAAAACACAAAAATCAGTGTGTATAGAGCCATTGTACTGTCTATTCTCCTTTACTCTCCAATGTTTTTTCATTGAGTTTTGATCTATTGTATCTATCATATTTAATAGGTATATCTGTGGTACCATTGGAAATCTAATTCCTAAAATTTCATTTATCATTACATGTATTTTTTTCCAGTATTCTTGTGCTGCTTGACACGCCCATGATATATGGTATAGGGTGCCCTTCGCTTGCCCACATTTCCAGCATGATTGTGATCCTGTCTTATACATTTTGTTCAGCTTTACCGGTGTCGGGTACCATCTTCCAAACATTTTTAAATAGTTTTCTTTTAAACTTTGGGATGATGTAAATTTTTGAGTGTTTAACCAGGATCTCTCCCATTTTTCTAGATCAATACTTTGTCCTATGTCTTTTGTCCACCTTATCACTTAACTTTAACTGTTTCATCTTCTAATTCTCTCTCCAGTAATACGTTATAATACTTTGATATATGCTTCCTGTTATGGTCAAAAATTATCCTATCTATCTCGTTATCTTCCAATTCAAAACTTTCCATTTTTTGATCCATTTTGAATTTTTCATAAATCTGTTTGTACTGGAACCAATGGATATGATGGATATGGATTGGCTTACTGCCCGGCTTAAAGACACCCCAAAGGAAAAAATAGAGATGGAATGGTTTCCAATGAAGAGATATTGGAAAAGGAAATGGAAAAATCTGGCCAACTTGGACCTTTGAAAAAAATAAAATAAGATAAAAATTGTAAAGCAAATTAAACTGGAAATGGATAGGCCGAAGTTGTCATTGAGGAAACAGTGAGATTAGCAGAATTCAGATCAAATTTAAGCAAAAGGCACTGAATTAACTTAAGCAAAATAAAAGTTGGGAAGACTAGGGGAAAGTATGGGAGAAGCCGGAACCAAGGCTAAAGGATTCTAAAATAATTAAAAAAGACAAGAAGACAGACAAAAGAAGTTATTGAAAAGAAAGTAATTGTATTTTTCTTTGAAATAATCTGAACATAAGAAGATGACGATTAATATTTTTACTCATGTTTTATAATCCTGCAAAAAGTTACATTGTTTGCATATTTTCTTGAAAGGTAATCTTGTAATAATGCATACATAGTTGGATATAACATCATAAAAATCAAAATTTAAAAAAATAAACTCTAACAAAAGTTTATTGAAAAACAAAAAATAAAAATAAAAAATGCATTTGAAAGATAACAGAAATCTGATTCATTGTGGGATGGAGAATGTAAATCTGCCCAGTTCAAACTGCAGCTCAAAAGAATGGTTTTAATCAGAACTACAGAAAGGAATGAAAGGGTTAAAACCCTGCTCCACAAGAGCTGCAATCCCAATAATTATCAGCCCCCCTCTGTAACTGCAATTTTTAAAATGCAAGTTAAATGTGAAGAGGTATATAACATAAATTCTCATTTGTCCTTCAGAGAGACAAAACAAACAATGAGGTTTGACAGTTAATTGACAAAAGCAGATCATATTTATTTGTCTTACATTTAAACATTAACATCTTATGAAAAACAGAAATAACTATACAGGGCATGAAGTTTATTCCAACTATGAACCTTAGTAAATATGCCCAAGGTTCATCCAGATGCCAGTCAAAGAGCTCTCTTTTTAAATTTTAAATATAAAAAGTCACTAGAGCTGGATGGAATTCACCAGAGTGTGCTTAAAGAACTTAGATGTGGGAATGAAAGATTGCTGATCTTTTCATAAAAGGAAAAAAAAGGCAATTTATTAAAACCAGGTGACCTGCCAGGAAGCCCTTGAAGCACTGTCTCAAAAAAATAATTCTGTAAAATGGATTCTGGGTAGAACTTGGTAATAACAGATCTATTAGCCTAATATGCATTACAAGCAAATTACCTCCCTCTTTCAATATGTAAAACAGCATATGTGAATGTTATGGAAATCTTCAACTGCTTTCATCCTATTTTTTGATTATTAGTAATTGGTCACTTTGGATTCTCCCCATCCTATGCATCCAAGATCTCCTGTGTGCCAGCATTGTCATTTACCTTTGACTTGGTAATGCAGTTTATAATTATTTTTGGACCATTTGGAGCTAGGATGCAGGCTAATGTGTAATCATTTTTTTGAAATCTATCTAAGAAACTTCCCAAGGCTACAGGTGCTGAACAACAGGACTTCTGTCTCCCAAAGTAAAAAAATGTTCTGACTGCGAGGCACAAACACCATATTGACAAATTTACATTCTGTTGAATGGACAGTTTGTTTAGTTTCTCAAAATATGCATTGCTGTGTGAAGACGTATAAACTAAGGCTGTTCCCTGACGAGAAGTGAAAGACTTGTGTTTGTTTTCTTTGGTCTCTTAACAATGCAATCTTGTCTCAAAGCTCAGCAAGGGAAAGGATATAAGGCAGATGGGTGTCATGGTTGATAGCCAGCCTTATGTCTTTTGATATTTTGCTTGGCTAAAACTCTTTTTCAACTGGAAAGGAAGGGGGTCCTTTATTTATAGTTAAAGGGGTATTAAAATTAATCTGTCCCTCCTTACAAATATCTACATACATGTCATTTGTGCATTTCTCCATTTTTCAGTGTTCTTATTATTTGGTTTTGGAAGATGGCTAATCTCAATTGAGTAAGGGAAGGGGAATGGAACTATAAAAGCATGACGAATAATACATTTGACAAATATTGTTATGGTAAAAATCCTTCATACCTGAATAATCAAGTTGGGATTTGTTTTTTGTTTTTTCCTTCTGTAAGAAACTGTTTCAGCTGCTTAACAAGGGCTATTGAAAGACTATTTGAACACCATAGTGAACAGTTAGGTGCTAGAAGTGGAATTGTTTTGGAGCTTTCATTTGTTGACTTTTTAAGAACAGAAAGTGCTGGCTGACTGTTTTTCAGAAAGTGTGTCTAAAGTCTAAGAAAATAGCAATCTGTAAAGACTGAATGTATTAATAAAACATTGTGGTGGTGTATAATGTGATATGTTGTAGTGGGGTATAATGATTAGAGCAAAGGAAAAGGGCTACGGAGATTCAAGCACAACTTTCTATTCTGCCACAAACATCATTAGCTGACCTTGGCCCAGTCAATGTTGCTCAACCAAACATACCTCAGCATAGTTGGGAGGATAAAACAGAGCAGCTACAAGAAAATGTGGGATTAAAATGCAACAATAATACTGAAATGTTTTCTATTTTCTTTCCCCTCAACTGAGAGCTATTTCACCCTGTGCATATTAGAAAACTTGGGTTTGCCACTAATTGATGACTTAAGAGGAAGCAGTAACCAAAACTATACAGTTGTCCCTCCACATTCACGGATTTGGCATTCACAGATTTAAGTATTCACGGCTTGAAAATATTCTTTAAAAAATCATAATCCCAAAAGCAAACCTTGATGTTGCCATTTTATATAAGGGACACCATTTTGCTATGCCATTGCATATAATGGGACTTGAGTATTCACGGATTTTGGTATCCATGGGGGGTCTTGGAACCAAACCTCAGCAAATATGAAGGGACAACTGTACTTCTCTGTAGTGCACATGATTCCAAATACATTCTTGTCTCAGATTTATTCTACGCTTTTGTTCCTACTGAACAAGAAGCTAGAGGGCAGATATGAAAGAGACATTTCTCCTCATCCTTTCCATCTTCAAGCATTACTTTGCATGACCATGCAGTGCATCACGGAAAGAGAAAGAGACTGACATACACAACTTCACTGAGACACTAAGTGAAGATACCTCAACACTGTGCATGAAATGCAATGTCATTGGGAAGGAAACCAGGAATAATGAAAGATATGTCATGATGAAAGTCTATACTGAATCTGGTGGAAAAAAGCAGTACATTCCTGATGCCAAGGAACCCTGCAGCTGTGGTGGAAAAACAAGCACTGGATGCAGTTGATGATGCGTGAAGCAACACCACTGGATCCAAAGCATCAAGCAGTTAGGCAGCTGGTCCCAATACCACTCTATTAATATACAGCCATAAAGGCTGAGAGGTAACCGTAGTCATTTTCATTTTTTATTTATTTATTTTTCTCATCTACTTCTTTTAGGAAATACAAGTCAACTCCACTACCCACAGGGGATATTCTCCATGACCCCTTGTGGATACCTGGAACTGTGGATAATAGAAAACCCTGTTTTCAGTGAGATGTGCAGTGGAAGTTGACCATACAATTGCATTGGAGGACCTAGGAATGCCTAAAGAGAACATATTTTTTTGAACATGGATAAGTGAAACCATAGATACTGAATCTGTGGATACAGAGTCTACCTATACCCTTATTCCTGATTAAACCCCATATTGCCAACTGCACAAAAACCTATATCCTACTACACATTTTGTTTCTTACTGCACAAGATGTGTCTAGCTGCACATTAGAATAACTCCTACTTTGTCTCATTCACACCTCAAGTATAGTGTTTTAAAAAAGAATAACAAAATAACAAAAAAAATTAAACAAACAGACAAGCAGTTAAAGTGATCCTGAAGCTTCTGGTGATGACTATATCCAGAAATGGAGAAAAAGAGAGTTGGTAGAGATAAATTTGCAGTAATCCGAAATCAAAGGTGCACTTACTGTAAGGGTTATGTACAAATCTACCAGGAAAAAAAGCCTTCAAGAGATGTGATCTGCTGCTGGCAAAATCTTCTGCTCTTGGCTGATTCATAGATCTGTGGGCCAAGGAATTTGCTAGCAGAATTGCTCTGCTTGTTAAGATCTGCTAGGAGAAGATCCTAGAAGAGGGCAGTGTTACTCTATATCCAAACCTTCTCCAGCCCAGGCAAAAAGTTAGACCAGAGTAAGAGTAGCCCTAAGCAATTCCCAATACCCATAGGGCATTTGCACAGAAAAAAGCCTTTAACAACATTTTAACCAAAAAAGTCTCAAATGCAAAAATTAATGAAAAATGTGAAAAGCCCCTAGGAGGAGCTTACCTAGGAGGGAGAAAAGCTTTGACATTTTTGGTCTTGCATGCAGGAATTTAAAGCAGAAATGTAAAGCCTAGCTGATGCCATGAGAGTGTAAAAAAACCATGAAGTATCATAATGATGGAATAGACCAAAAGTGGTTATCTAGGCTGATGTTCTGTCTGAAAGAAAAACAATCTACATTACAGTCCCCCATTGTCTGACCTACAAAATCCAAAGAACGCCAATATAACAAGAACTGAACAGGTGCATTTCAAAGTGTGTACACCAAGGAAATCCCCGATGACTGAAGGAAGAAAACCGAAATACATTCTATCAGCCCCCCATCTCTATTTCCATCCCAATTCTTCCACTCTACAACTAATTTGACCAACAGGGAATCAAAACACCATTATTAGCTCTGGTATCTACTAGCACAAAAAGAAAATGTGACAACATCCAAACACTGAAGGACAAGAATAACCAACTGTACTTTGATCCCTCTGCTTCTCCTATCATTATCATAGAT
Source organism: Gambelia wislizenii (assembly GCA_030847615.1). Lineage (NCBI taxonomy): Eukaryota > Metazoa > Chordata > Lepidosauria > Squamata > Crotaphytidae > Gambelia > Gambelia wislizenii. The sequence goes on along the minus strand of JAUMIR010000003.1, from coordinate 222,117,726 downwards.
GTTATCAAAACTACATTCAGTATCACCAGTTTCCAAAAAGCAATCAAGTGAGGTAGATGTGACAAGAGTAGGAGATTCTGCATGTGTTTCCTTGATCTCTTTCATTGGCTTTATAACTACTTTGTTGTAGGTTTCTCTTTAATTTCAGAGCATTTATATCAAGCTGTAGCCACCAGCTTGTCATCAAAGACCTGGGCATTTTCGGAAGCAATATACATCTGTAGATCAGATGCTGGGCAAAAGAAATAGGAGAACTGTTTCCTTCATGCCTTGCTTATTTATTTATGTGTTTGTTGCATTTATAACCCGCCTTTCTACCGCAAATGGTGTTCAACAGTTGGTGAACAACAATAACATGTGGTGTTATAATTAAAAGAGAAAAGCAAAGCAAATGTCAACCATATGAAGGAATGGGGACAGTGTGATAACCCCTGAAGCCTCTAGAACTCCATCCCTGCCCCCATGTAAGTTTAATCAGTTGGGAGCTCAAACAGTGCTCATAAAGGTAAATGTGGTTTGGTGCCAACAGTATGTGGCAAACTGTGACAACGCACATACTTCACTTCGCTTTGCTTTCTCCTCTTGCTTCTCCCCCTTCTTCCTGGTTTCCCTTCCCTTCCTTCTTCTGTCTCCCTTGCAGGCATCCTTTCCCCCCCTCCCTGACAATGCAAACACACCTATAGAGGTTTTCCTTCACCCACACCTTCCCTTTCTCCATGAATACAGATAATAGGGTAAGCAGAAGAGTTTATCAAAAACATTTTTTTATTAAAACATTCATTAGCAACTTAAGAGTTTATAAGAACTACATTTGTATCATTCTGCAACTAGAAATAATTAACTAAATATAATTCATTTTTTTTTAAATAATCAGTCTCTTCCACAAAAAAACAGAAAACACAAGGACATGTTGTTGAGGTTCCTCAGTCTGGTAGAGTGGTGTTGAGTGGCCATTGAGAAGGAGACCAGAGTCAAAGTTGGTGATGGTGGCTCCACTTTCCATTCCTCTTCCTCAGATGGGTGGATTGACTGGTGGGTGACAGTTGTTGCAATTTGCAAAATGTGAACTTCAGTTTAAAAAAAGAAATGAGCTTCACTCGACAGTAACAGCCTTCTTCAGCCCACAAGCCATTTGTACAAGCCAAACACCTATCTAAATAAAAATGTCATTGCCTGACAGTAGAAAGAAAACACTGACGAGGCAGCCCAGCCTTCATTGGGGAAGAGTTCCAGAGCAGCCACTTTGTAAGTCCTCTTCTGCATTCCTGCCACATGTGCTTCCAAAGGGGGAGGGGGGCAGACAAAAGGGCCTCTCCAAAAGGTCTGAAAACCTGGAGGCTTTTGATTGGACATTTTGCAGAAAGGATAGCAGAACACGTAGACAGACTTCTGACCCATGATCATTATTCTTATCCTGTCATTTTTAAGATATCATGATTTAAAATGTATGGAGACATAATTGTACTGAAAGAAACATTCTAAAAGTCCCATGTCATATGAGCAAACTATATATGTCCATCTGTTTAATTAAAAACAAGTATTGCTTATCAAAAGGTAATCATAACACTCTCCCTCTCCCATTGCTTTTTTTGAAAAAAAAGATGGTTAGGCCAGCATTTTACAATTGTCTTAGAAAAAAAGATTTATTATCAACCCCACCCCACCCCAGGGCTTAAGGAAACAAAGTGGTCCTGGCAATATAAATCAAAATCTTACAGCTTGCTTGAACAAAATGGAGCAATGAAAAGGATCAGCTGCCCGCCATAGTCCAGGGATCAACCTGTCTTTGGCATTTCATTCCCCTCTCCCTGGGCAAAGGTGATTCAGCATTCATAATATATCTTCATTTGTTTCCTCAGTCCCAGAACATCAACAGGATAATGGTGACATCTCTTGGTGGACTGCAAGACCTGTACTCCTGAAGGGGACTTTCTCCCCCCCCCCACCTGTCCCCTTCATGTCCTTATCTATCCAATTGAAAAGCTGGAAGGGCAGCTCAAGGGAACTCCATTTACAGCACATTTTACTACACTGCCCCTTCCCTGCCCATTTGAGCCAAGCAATCTTTACTATTAAAAGGAGCAAAGCCAAGCTGTGAGAATATTCCCCCCCAAAAAATAAATTACCCAGAGTGACCAGCTTTTGAAGCAGAATCAAGTTCCCAGAATGGTCCAGACGGCATGCCTATTGTAATCTTAACCACGTTTATGTCAGCAATTGATTATCCTGACTGAGGGCATCTGGGAGATGTACTCCAAAAAAAGTGACTTTTCAAAACCCTTTTTTAAAAAAAGCTACTGTAAACTTTCATGAAAATCACTATAGTACAGCATTAGAGAGAGAAACTTAGTAAAACCAAGGACACTCAAATTATGGTGACTCCTTTTGAAGCACACCTCCATGTGAACAATGTTTCGGTTTACTTTTGTGGAGAGAATGATGCACTGAGGATGGGTGAAATGTTACTGATGGAAAATAATTTCCCCTCTCCCACAAGGAGATCTTGGAGGGCTGCACCAACCTGCATAATACAAATATATATTTTCCTCCCAAATGCCCCCCCAAAACACCTTCTAATGGGCGTGAGACCAATTTTGCCATGTTTTGCACCCCTGGGACATTTTGGCTCAGGGGTGTTCTTTTTCTTTTCTTTTCTTTTCTTTTCTTTTCTTTTCTTTTCTTTCCCTCCTCCTCCTCCTCCTCCTTCTTCAATACAAGGAGTAATCCAGAAGTCACTTTTTAGACCCAAGGAGCTGGGATCGCAAAAATTATTCTGGGGCCAAATGTGAACCATGGGCTACACTTTCCTCACCCCTTAATTATGTGCAAAGAAGAGTGGTAGATTCAGCTGATGGCAACAAGATTCAGGCAGCATAACAACTGTCCTAAGTAAGGAGTTTTGGAGCTGAGCACTATGCTGCTACCCCAAAGAAAATATTTTCTAGAAAATGCGTCCCACCCATAAAAGCTCACTGAATACTTCTGGTGCTAGTGATGTCTCATGAACCCTTTGCATAGCATTCTGTGTTTACTGGCAAGTAATGTATTGAAAATCTTTTCTGCTGTTTTAAAATTATTTTGCAAGGCTTATTATAAAAACAACATTAAAATCACTTGGTTCCACAAGTGTTCATGCTGCCCTATGAAACAATGAAACAAAAGAGGATCTTGATCCTCCAATACAACCTGAAAAAAAGATTGGCAGCAATCATACTTCAGTAACAACAATTTCTCCCCAATTAAATGTAGTCCTGCTTTCTATTGTTAGTCCTTGTTGCTTTTACAAAAGGCCTAATTAAATTACGAATCCACTCCAATTAATTCACATACCTGTATGTTCTTATCATGAAAGAAATACTCATTTTTATTCTCTGGAAAAGAGATGGGATTGTGACCCCACACTGTCACTTCAGCTAGAACAGCTAGACTGAAAGCAAGGGGTTTATCAAATGTATGTCATTGGATTAATGCAATGCTGCCTTTAAAAAAAAAAAAAAACTAGTCACATAGCTTGGAAAAAATACTTTGGGGGAATGAAAACTACCAGAACCCCCTAGCCCAAATTATCAGTGATAAAGTTGGAGTTGTCTTCAGAAATAGTCACTTTCATAAGCCCTGACTAACCTTGCCCAACTTTTTGGCCTGTAGAGCTGCTGCCAGACTGCAGAAATAATGCACTTTGATACCACTTTAACTGTCATAGCTCCATCCTATGGAATCCTGGGACTTGTAGTTTGTTGTGGCACCAGAGCTCCCTGACAGAGAAGATATAAATATCTCATAAAACTATAAATCCTAGAATGCCATAATGTTCAGCCATGACAGTTAAAATGGTGTTAAACTGCATTATTTCTTCAGTGTGGCAATGATACGTTTGACTGCAGTTCTTTCTTGATCCTAGCACTCTTTCTGTTAGATGTCTAGGTAATACGTACAGCCCAAAGCTCTCTCTCTGTTTTTTTAACTTTGGTGAGAATGACATTAATGCTCTCTCTCACAGACTACATCTTAAATTTCCACTTCACCTAGAGGCATATATTCTAGGTGGAAGCATCCTCGAAAAATGTATAGCAACCTGCAGCAGACAAGTTTGCTAACTGATGCTGGTTACAGAGGATTCCATTTTACATCTATGATGAAACTTCTCCATTGGCTTCCAATTTCTGGAAGCAATTAAAGATGATATTTTTCCAGGAAAGATACCCAGTAAGAAATATAAAACAGAGAGTGATAAGATTCATTCTTCTGTGGTGTCACTTTTTAGAAAAAAAGAATCATGTATGATCACGAGCTTTAAAACTGAGCAAGGCATATAGGGATTTGAACCACATTTGAGTATTGAGAAAGAGTATACATGTGATTTATTCTTTCCCCATGGAATTTGGAATGATAATCCCAAAGAATTTGAATGATTACCTTTGCTGTATAATGTTAGAAGTAGGGCACATTTAATTTGTTTGGTTTAATTAATATGATTATAATTTGTGGGTCTCTGTGGAATAAAAGCTAGATAGACTAGTCAGAGTAAATTAGAAGTGGTTAAATTGAAGATAAGTTGCTTGCCAATCTTTTTAGTGCTGAACTTAATTATACTGTCCATCTAAGCCAGTCTTTCTCAACCTTTTTTATCCTGGAGGAACCCTTGAAATAATTTTCAGGTCTCACGGAAGCCCTGCATAAACATTATTCTATAAACTTCTATTGCTTCTCCCTACAATCACAATCTCTTGAGGAACCCCTAGCAACCTCATGGGTAACCCTAGGGTTCCAGGGAACCCTGGTTGAGAAACACTGGTCTAAGCTGTAGTCCTCTGCTTTCCTCCACTGGTCACTTACAGTCCCCAGCTGGGACCACTCAAACACATCATCAACAAGCTACAGCCAATTCTGAAAAATATCACAGCCCTCTCACACGCTCCTGGAGTCAGGCTTTTATTGGCCTATAGACAGCATCCAGAAGTTAAACAACTACTCACTTACACCAGGACACATATTGTGGATGGTAATACAGGGACAAGAATCTGCCACAAACCCAGATGCCAACTCTGTCCTCACACCTACTTTAGGAGCAATATTATAGGGGCCAATGACATCACTCACGATATCAGCGGTACATTTACTTGCTCATCATCCAATGAGTGATATGCTATCCTATGTTAGCAATGCCCCTTTACGCTCTACATTGGACAAACAGGACAGTGTCTATGAAATAGGGTTAAGAATTCTGACAATTCTGACAGTTGCAGAACATTTCACCTTCCTGGACACAAGGAAATTACAAAGGAAGACTAGAACAAGAAACTGCTGAATTGAATTATATTTACAAATTTCAACTCATTAGCAGAGATATGAATGAAAACAACGGCTTCATGGCATGCTATACGTCCCAGACACTGTTTTGAACCCTCAGAAACTGACTTTTGGTAAGCAGATTTAGGGAGTCCTGGTGGCGCAGTGGTTAAATGCCAGTACTGCAAGTCACCATGTTGCAAGGTTGATTCCAGAGGGCTCCAAGGTTGACTCAGCCTTCCATCCTTTCGTAGGTCAGTAAAATGAGTACCTGGCTTGTGGGGGCAATTAGCTAACACACATTGGAAACTGCTTAATGCAGTGTAGATGTGTAAAATGCTATTGCTTAAGAATTTGTAAGCCACTCTGATAGTCTTTGTGGCTGAAGAGCGGATATAAACACCTAATTAAATTAAATTAAATTAAATTAAGTAAATGTGTTGTTTTCACACAGCAACACTAACTGGTCATTGTTAAAATCTGAAAGACCTGTATCACCTTCCAGCAGCTCTTTAAAAAATTAGGGCAAGGGTCACAATTTGCCTCATTCGGGATCCTATTACATCCCACCCCACTCCCACTACTCTGTAAATATGCTTTATACCTGAGCATTTATTATCACTCTGTACTGCATCTGAAGAAGTGGATTTATATCCACAAAAGCTCATGTGAAATTAAAAACTAGTTAGTCTTAAAGGTACCACCACATTTTTTCCCCTTAAGGTTACTTCTGTCACAGGGAAGAAAAGAAGTTGTAGCTATAGTTGTTTGGAATAAGCAAGGCATGAAAAATGACACTGTGTTGCCTTTTCGGGTCGAAGTGCTTATAAGTCTTTCTTTCACCACCACCCCATTTGATCATATAGTTCAAGTCTGATGATTAAGGGTGCATCTATACTGTAGAACTAATGCAGTTTGACACCACTTTAACTGTCATGGTTCTAGTCTACACAATCCTGGAATTTTTAGTTTTGTGAGGCACCAGCACTCTTTTTCAGAGAAGGCTAAAGACCTTGTAAAGCTACAAATCCCAGGATTCCATAGGATGGCACTACAGCACTTAAAGTGGTGTCAGACTGCATTATTTCTACAGTTTAGATACACCCTAAGTTAATTCCCATTAATTTCTGGGGACTGCTCTAGGTATGATGAAGCGTGGTTTCAACCCAATAATAGTTGCCTTCTGTGGCTTAGAAGGGAATTTCTCATAATTTTTTTCAGGGTCAGGCCAAGATATTTTACTGCTTGAACCAAAGATAACTCCCTCTCCTATTCCAAAGCTGACCAAAGTTGGAGTTGACTCTTACTTCACCACCAGTGATGATGGTGGGGGGGGGGGCTCTTCCACTGTACCTCAGGGCAGCAGAGTTGCTGAGTGGATGCAGTATGGGCCATATAAGTCACAGAGTTCTCTCCTACAAAACCTTTTCATCTCAATATGCCTAATGAAAGGACAGACCCTGAATTTCTCACTAACATTTCCCTTGTGCTCTAGGTTACATGATTATTAAGCACTATGTGTTCTGAAGGTAGTTTATGAGGTTCTGTACATTTTGTATCCTCTGAGCTTTGATAGATAGATAGATAGATAGATAGATAGATAGATAGATAGATGTAGACCTAAAGTTTATTACTGCTTAATATTTCTACACCTGTGTTTAAGAATGAAATCATTGTTGATCAATAGCAAATAGTATCTTCCATGATGGGAAGGGGGGAATCCACTTTGAATTGTAGCCTGTGTCAGGAGTTAGAGGCTGAACTCCATTATAAAATGGCCAAACAAACTGCAGAGTCATGCCTAGTCAAAATGGCTGATTCCATGAATTGCCTAGTCTGCCTTAGCTACAGAAGGAAGGTTCTTATTGGTGTGTAAGATCATGTGATTGAGTAAGCCAATATCCTGTGACTGTGTATATAGGAGGGCTCAGAGCAGAGCTCACCCTTCTTTCTGTGAATGCTGAGGCCTGGTGAAGCAGTTTCTTCCTGAATTGTAACTATTTGTATATATTGCAACTGTTTGAGTTTGAAGATAAACATGCCTCCTGCTTATTTGGATGTCAAACACTCTGTGTGTGAATATTCTTGAGAAAGGGTTGCTACCGAGTCTGCTGAGATAATTTTTGGGCTTCTGCTGGGGATTGTGTGTCCTATCATCCCCTGACATTTTGAACTTTAAAGGCATTACCAATGGTGCTGTACACTATAGTCCAAATAGGTTCAGCAATTTGGATAATTCTTTTAAATCTCAGCACACCGGATAGCGAATTCACTGTCACACTTACTAGGAAGCCACCAGTTGCCATTGTTGTCAGCAGGACTTAAAACTCCCCACCAGAACCACCACCACACCATTTAGTTTAGGATTTATCAGGTGTGGTCCTGTTTCACTAGTGGCACCCTACTTTGATTCAATAACTTCAACAGACAATTACACAAAAGGAAGATTCTATCATTAGGGGAGATAATTTGACTCCATAATCCTTCACCGCTATTTTTTATTATTATTTTTATTTCCTGCCTTTCTCCCTACATGGCACCTAAAGCAGCTAATAATTTAAATACTTTATTTTTATTTTATTATCATCGAATCAATGGCAGCTTGCCCTGATTTCTTTACAGGTGTAATACCATATTGCCATTATTAAAATTTAGCACAACACAATCTGTAAGTCAAAACAGTGGTAGGCAACTGGAACTATGGGTAGTGATCACAAAGAAAGAAAATGCTATTAAAGAAGAACCACATCAATTTACCCCAAAGGAGTCAGTCTTAGACTCACAAAGCTCACACAGAACAAAATAATTCAGCTCAGTCTTAAATGTGAAACCTTTTTCACTTACCAAATGAATAAATCTGGATATTGCATACCCATATATCATGTACTAGGTCTGTTTATTGAGAGTGGTACAATAACCCATCTGTATTCTGAAACATGGGTCACCTATCGCCACCACCTACGACTCCTCGAGCACTTTCATCAGCGCTGTCTACGCACAATCCTAATTATACACTGGACTGACTATGTGACGAATGTTGCTGTCCTTGAGTAAGCAGGGATCACCAGTATTGAGGCCATGATATTGAGAACGCAGCTGCGCTGGGCAGGGCATGTTTCTAGGATGGAGGACCATTGCCTCCCAAAAATACTACTCTACGGTGAACTCGTCATGGGTCAGCATAAGAGAGGCGGTCCAAAAAAGCAATACAAAGACTCCCTGAAACAACATTTCAGGCTCAGCCGAATTGATCACCAACAGTGGTCCACCCTGGCCTCACATCGGGAGGCATGGAGACGCACTATCCGCAATGCTGCAGCCTTATTTGAGAACTCACGCCGAACAAGTCCTGAAGAGAAACGACAACGCAGAAAGAATCACAACCCAAAAACATCACCCAAGGAGACCTTCTGCTGTGCTTTCTGCAACCGGACTTGTTTATCTCGGATTGGCCTTTTTAGTCATGAGCACGCTTGCAGAAAGCGCAGGATGAGTCCTTCCTGAATCTTCGTTTGCAAAGAAAAGGCAGAGAGGATTTATATTTATTAAAATTCTAATGCTTGTCCCCTTCACAAGCAATAATATACTCCCCCTTCACAGTCACACATCAATGCAGTCTTGTTTTCCACTGGTCAAAGGCATAGAGTAGATCAGTTTCTGTCAGCTGTTTCAACACATCTGCCATTTTCTTCTTTACTGCCTCAGTTCACTAAAAATGTGTTGCTTTAAGCACCAATTTCACTTTAGGGAAAGAAAAAAATTCACATGGTCCCAAATCTGGTGAATATGGAGGATGTTCAAGTGTAGTAATGTGTTTATCGGCCAAAACTGTTTCACGGAAAGTGCTGTGTGAGCAGGCGCATTGTCTTGATGAAGAATGAAACCATTTCCCCACAGTTCTGGCCTTTTTTTCTTACTCTTTCTCTCTCTCAGCTTTATCAAAACTTCCTTATAATAATGCTGCTTCACTGTTCTGCCTTTTGGAACCCATTCTGCCAAAATTATACCCTTGATGTAAAAAAAAAATAAACCCCAATGTGTATGGCTTTGAAAATGGACTTGCTTTGACATGCTTTTTTCATTCTTGTGATGATGGTGTTTTCCAGTACATTGACTGACCTTTTGTCTCAGGATCATACTGGAAGATCCAGGCTTCATCACAAGTGATGATTTTTTGAAAAAGGTTTAGTTCTGCCTCAAGTTGCTGCAGAATGTCAGCACAAATTTCCTTGTGGCACTTTTTTTGCTCTGGTGTGAGAATCCTAAGAACTATCTTGGCAAAACTTTTCTCATGTTGAGATCCGCATGCAAATTTTTCCATGCAGTGTGTTTGTCAATGTCTATGGCTTCAGCAATGATTTGGACTCTGAGTCGGCAGTCTCCTCCAACAATCTGGCTGATTTTTTTCCACAATTTCTTCGGTTCTTGAAGTGGAAGATCATCCATGGTGTTCATTGTCTTCCACATCCTCACATCCTTCTCCAAATCTTTTGTGCCACTCAAACACATCCACATGAGACATACAGCCTTTCCCATAGGCTTCAGTAACCATTTAAAAAGATTCTGTTGATGTTTTGTTCAATTTTTACTAAACATTTCAAATCGACACGTTGCTCAACTTTTAAACTTAGCATTTTTCCGGCACATGGCAGACAACACTGCTCTTTAAATGATGACTGACAATTAACTGAACAGCTGAGAGTGTTGATGTTTGTCATGCAGGTTCAGACATGTTCAAGGTCACCACTCAAGTGTTCACAATCAGTTATCACTGTTTTGTCTGAAAGGTAGAAACACAGGAGATTATCAGATGCATCAACATGGTGTTACAGCTATGCCAGGAGATCTCAAAAGGGCTCCCTTATCAGATGACCTCATCCCCCCCTTGTTATGCACCGGTTCTGCTAGTGCTGCTTTTTATTGAGGAGAGACGACATCAACAGATCCCCCCATTCTGTTTCTGTCACAGATTAGACAGTGTGAAACAAGGTGGCCCGTTATGCTGGCAAGATCCCTGTGTCAATGGGAGGTCCTACCAAAACACTTCTGGGTGAGATTGGAACATCCAGGTAAGTGACACACTTTTTATGACCCTCCCCAGGTTACTTGTTAATTTTAAAGTGTGTTTTTGTGCTTGCTGTCACTTTTTTTGGTTATTTTTATTTTTGAATTTCCCATGTTCATGTCTTCTCACGAGAATCTGTGAGATTTTGATCCAGAAAGTGAAAAGAGCTCTTCCAGATCTGCTTTCACTCCTGGGCTCCCTTGTCAATGTGAGACAAGGTAAGTGTGGTGGGGAGGGTGATTGTGGCAGGACTGGGACGGGATGGGGCAGGAGTGGAAATTGTGGGACAGGAACACTTTTTTCATTCCTGTCTGATAATCTCCACAGACTCATTGTTTAATAGACAGACCTCGTATACATTACCCAAGAACTACCTAACTCCTTTAGATTAAATGCATTTCTATCTCAGCTATCTGTAAAATAACTGACCTTTGGCATAATGGAAGGGTCTGTCTGTGTTTGTGTGTAGTGCTACTCACGTAAAGCCTTGAACACATGCTGGGTTAAAATGCAGATAACATAAGGCATTGATCCAGTCAAAGCTCAGCACTTTAATCCAGTACAGCTCAGTGGAAGGGAGATTGAGTGTATGTTGAATCGCTACCACAAAAAGGGTTCACAACTGCTTCACTTTGGTTGTATGGTGGCCATGCTATGCTTCTGCACAATGAGATCTTTCAGTGACAATTCTATGAAGATATTTTTCACTTGAATGGTAGTCCAACTTCTTATATTTGACGTTCAGCTTTTAACATTCATTCTGCAATGCCATTTTTCAAGAAGGGAAGGTTTCTCAGGACTTTTTCAAACAGAGGGGGGGAGAGAAACAAGGAGGTTGGGAGAAGAATGGGGGTGTTGCACTTACAGAGCCCCATTTCAGACACCACTGTCCTCCTCCATCGTCCTCCATCCTCCTGACCTCCTCCCAACATCCTCCCGACCTTCCCCCATGCTGCAGGCACCGCTTTTTATTGACAGAAAACCTCCGTCAATAAAAAGTGGTGCCTGCAGCATGGGGAAAGGTCAGGAATAGGTTGGGAGGAGGACAGAGGATGACGGTGATGTCTGAAATGGGGTTCTGTAAGCGCAACAGCCCCATTCTTCTCCCAACCTCCTTGGGGGTTCCCCCCCTTTTGAAAAAGTCCTCTCTCTCTTGCTCTTTCAAACATTGATACACACATGCCACTTATCACACAAAGAACCCTTTGATTTTCATGGATGCATGACAGAAGAGGTTTGGTCCATCTTTATCCCCCTGGTCATCCATCTTCATCCTATACAGGAAAATAATCAAGGTACAGTGTAACATGGCAATAGCAGCTGCCATTAAATCAGCTCTTTCCTTTTGTGGGAAATGGGTTTACAATTTCATTGCTTTTTTTCTCCAGTAATGCAGAACAAACACTCATTTGCTCAGTTCCTTTGTAAACAAAAAAGAAGCATCTTGTAGTGCCAGGGATGGTGAGGTACAGGGAGAGAAGAGATTTCCACTGTTTACAATGGTAATGGATGTGAATTACTCCAGAGCACAATAAACTACCTTGTAGTTGCAGCTTTATTTGAGAAACTGTCTCGCCTGTCTTTTATTCCATCTGTTAACAGCTGATGTACAAAGACTATGCATGTGTGTTAATTCAAACAACTTAAGGTCACTTTCTCTGTCTTCTATAAATAAATCAAGGGGCTAGCATAGTTAGCGTTCTGTGCTGTGTGCTTCCCCTCAAAAAAATTCACCATAATATGTACCCTGGAACAAAAGCAGCTCTCAAAAGCCTCTCTTTACTCCAGGAGTTGGAATCATGTGGCTCTCCAGATGTCAAGGGACTACAGCTCCTAGCATTCATCTTCATTGACAAAGCTAATTATGTTGGCTAGGGCTATTGGGAATTGCATTTCAACAACCCCTGGAAGATGCATGAATCCCACCCTGATTTACTCCAAAGTATTTTATATGTGCTGCAAAATACCTAATATGGAAAGTGGATTTATTTAAAAGAATGGGATTTACAGACAGGGGAAATGATGCTAGTTGTTTGAGTGCAATTAATGTGCCTTTCTTTTCCTTGTAATGTAAACAGCAGGTGCATACAGGTTTTGGGTGCAGGGATTATCAACACCACAGGGTTGTCAAGGGAAATCCATTCCTTTCCTTTTTGCTGTAATAAAACAACCCTCCGTCTCCTGGCAGCTATTTACATCAGGAGGGAAGTCTTTGTTGATGATGTATAAGACTCAGTAATGTAGCGGAGCCAAGGCCCAAAAGGTTCAAAAACAGGACTTTTTGATTAGTAGGGTTAATGATATCTTCTGGCCATGTGGTACCTCTTAACAGATCTGCCATAGTTTTTTCCCCCTTCTTTCTCTTGGGCTCCCATGTTACCTATTAGCTTTGCTGGAGTCTTCACAGTAGCTCAGGAGAATAAAGATTCCCAGGAAGAATATATTGTTCTGAATGACCATTCCATTATGAAAATATCTGGGGCTTGAATAAGTCTTCAATGGGCACTTAGGACCCATTAGCTTTAGCAAAGGCCCAGGTGCTAGATCTCTCTCTCTCTCTCTCTCTCTCTCTCTCTCTGTGTGTGTGTGTGTGTGTGTGTCTGTGTCTGTGTATGTGTATGTGTAGTATTATTTTAGATCGATCACAGATTAGCAAAGGCATATAGTGCATTTGGAAGACTCTACAAAAGAGTCTGGAGTAATAAACACCTGAGGCGAAGCACAAAATATCAGTGTATATAGAGCCATTGTACTGTCTATTCTCTTTACGGGTCTGAAACATGGGTCACCTATCGCCACCACTTTCGACTCCTCGAGCACTTTCATCGGCGTTGTATACGCACAATCCTAAATATATACTGGATTGACTATGTGACGAATGTTGCTGTCCTTGAGCAAGCAGGGATCACCAGCATTGAGGCCATGATATTGAGAACACAGCTGCGCTGGGCAGGACACATTTCTAGGATGGAGGACCATCGCCTCCCAAAAATACTACTCTATGGTGAACTAGCCATGGGTCAGCGTAAGAGGGGCGCTCCAAAAAAGCGATACAAAGACTCCCTGAAACAACATCTCAGGCTTGGCCAAATTGATCACCAACAGTGGTCCGCCCTGGCCTCACATCAGGAGGCATGGAGACGCACTATCCACAATGCTGCAGCCTTATTTGAGAACTCACGCTGAACAAGTCTTGAAGAGAAACGACAAAGCAGAAAGAATCACAACCCGGAAACATCACACAAGGAGACCTTCTGCTGTGCTTTCTGCAACCGGACTTGTTTATCTCAGATTAGCCTTTTTTGTCATCAGCATGCAAAAAGTGCGGGATGAGTCTTTCCTGAATCTTCATTTGCGAAGAAAAGCCAGAGAGAGAATGAGAGAGAGAGAGAAATTATTTTAGATGGATTAACACAGCTGCTTGCATTTTGGAATCTTACTGAGGACATGGCTATGGAGATTGTCATTATGGTTGCCTGTATTTCAAAATGAACACTTACAGGACTGACCATATACTATTCTCAGATACGATGCCAGCATTCTTATTAGCAGTTGGTTTCCCATGGATGTTTACTGACCACTGCCATATTCTGTACACAGACATCAATGTACATTTAGATGTTGAAGAGGAAACTTCATTTTATATTTCACAACATGCATAAGTAATTCTGCCTGCCTCATCCTGCTTATATTTTTTTGCTACCGTTCATTTAACACAGAACACATCCTTAAATATGGATAACAGCTCAACTCTGCTCAATGCAGATTTTTTGCTACAGCGTGCCCAGTTTGATGCTGTTTACATCTTTAATAAAGAAGCCCTGGTCTTCTTGTATAATTAATATAACATTTTGGACCCACTTCCACCTTTTACACATTGGACTTCTACACATTGGGAAAATTCTCTGTGCATGCTAACTGTGCCTGCGTAGTATCTCCCTTACATGAAGGAATGCCATGGTCCAGAGCTTGAGTGCAAACTCTATAGGGGCACAACTGTGCATAGAGCACACATAGACACCTTGCATTTGGAGTCTTAAGAAGTTATTTTAATACTACATCTCCCACAATCCACTGACCAGCACAGCCAATATTTTCCTGCTGATAGATATTAAAGCAGTAACTTCCCTGGTTTTGATGACAACTAGGCAATAGCACAAATGGTTTCCAAATATCTGTTTTACACACATCAAGACATCAGATTAGCAACACAGCAAGAGAGCTGGGTGATTTAACCCAGTGATATGTCAGATTTGCTATTTGACAAGTGCCTCTACATCAGCAGTTCTCCCAGTCAAGAATTCCTGTTGATTTCGCTTTATCAGAGGTCACCTTTCACTCACCTCTTTTGTTCACTCTTCCTTCAGTTTCTTCATCATGCTATTTTCCTGACTATTCTCAGCATGCTCAGTCTGGCTTAACCTGACAAAGTGTCACCTTCTTCTTGTGCATATCAAAATCTTAGAGGCTGCTTTAAAATAACATGGAATTCAGGTCTTATGTTAGAAAGCTACAGTCTATGGTTTCATACTATAATTGAAAGGAATAAAAAGCTTAAGCTTCTATGCAAGCATTGTTTTAACCAGTGGGGAAGTATGTCCTAAAACTGTTAGTCTCAACAAGAGTAGAACCATTGAATCAGTGGGATTTACATATGTGTTGAATTATTATTATTCAGTACTGATTTAATAGATCTACTCTGATTGGAATTACCATTTGGATTAAGGCCTATGCCCACAGGAGGTACTTGTTGCTAATAATCACTATGTGTAACCACTAAAACAACTTAGAACAAAGTTTCCCATTTAAGAAGACTCAATGGAAGTAACAGTAATGAGCCATTACAGGACATAATATCCAATCTATTGACCATTATAGAAATAAGTGTATGTACACTGAAAGGTCATTCTTGCTAAAGAACTCATTAAATACCTCATCTACACAATTATATTACAGACTGCCTTACATAACCTAATCAAATGCCACCATAAATGCAGTACCTTATCAGAAGAAAATTGAAATCTTCTAATTTCATGGCTATAGGCCAAACTGGACTATTTATTTATTTATTTATTTATTAGAAAGTTTATATCTATTTCATCCAACACTTACACACTACTCAGGTCAGCTAATGACTAATATATCTCCTAGTATATCAATATGAACACCTAGAATCTCATGTGCTTTTGGCAGCTAAGCAGGGTTGGGACTAGTTAGTACTTTTATGGAAGACTTCCAGATAAGAACAAAGATCTCCAGGTAAATATGCTACCAGAAACCCTGGAGAGTTGCTGCCAATCAAAGTTGACAATACTAGGCTAGATTATTCAGTTTCTAATTCAACTTAAGGCAGTTTCCTATTTTCACAAAACAAGTTATAAACTGCAATAATATTCTGGAAGAGGAATGGTAGTATAATAAAAACAGATGCATCAGATAAAATACTAGATGTAACTGGTAAAAAAAAATGCCTGCCTAAACAAGAATAACCCTCTCTCTCTCTCTCTGGCTTTTCTTCGCAAACGAAGATTCAGGAAGGACTCATCCCGCGCCTTCTGCAAGCGCGCTGATGACTAAAAAGGCCAATCCGAGACAAACAAGTCCGGTTGCAAAAAGTGCAGCAGAAGGTCTCCTTGGGTGATGTTTTTGGGTTGTGATTCTTTCTGCGTTGTCGTTTCTCTTCAAGACTTGTTCGTCGTGAGTTCTCAAATAAGGCTGCAGCATTGTGGACATTGCATCTCCATGCCTCCCGATGTGAGGCCAGGGCGGACCACCGTTGGTGATCAATCTGGCCAAGCCTGAGATGTTGTTTCAGGGAGTCCTTGTATCGCTTTTTTGGAGCGCCCCTCCCACGCTGACCCGTGGCGAGTTCACCGTAGAGTAGTATTTTTGGGAGGCGATGGTCCTCCATCCTAGAAACGTGCCCTGCCCAGCGCAGCTGTGTTCTCAATATCATGGCCTCAATGCTGGTGATCCCTGCTTGTTCAAGGACAGCAACATTCGTCACATAGTCAGTCCAGTGTATATTTAGGATTGTGCGTAGACAGCGCTGATGAAAGCGCTCGAGGAGTCGTAGGTGGTGGCGATAGGTAACCCATGTTTCAGATCCATAAAGGAGGATAGACAGTACGATGGCTCTATACACACTGATTTTTGTGCTTTGCCTCAGGTGTTTATTGCTCCAGACTCTTTTGTGAAGTCTTCCAAATGCACTATATGCCTTTGCTAATCTGTGATCAATCTCTTTGTCAATCTTGGCATCTGAGGAGATGATGCTTCCCAGGTAGGTGAACTGCTGAACGGACTTGAGCATTGATTTGCCGACGGCAATGTGGGGATGGTGGTGTTCGTCCTGTGGTGCAGGCTGGTAAAGAACTTAATAGAGAGCAGTGTTATGCCTCGATAGTTTGAGCAGTCGGATTTTGCTCCTTTTTTCTTGTACAGGGTGATGATGACTGCATCTCGGAGGTCTGATGGCAGTTCCCCTTTTTCCCAGCAATTCACAAGGAATTCGTGGAATTTTTCGTGGAGTGCATGACCTCCGTGTTTCCAAACTTCAGGTGGGATTCCATCAATCCCAGCTGCCTTGCCGTTTTTCATCTGCTGTATGGCCATAAGGGTCTCTTCCAAAGTGGGAGCTATGTCCAATTCATTTTTCATTGGT
Organism: Gambelia wislizenii; assembly: GCA_030847615.1. Classification (NCBI taxonomy): domain Eukaryota; kingdom Metazoa; phylum Chordata; class Lepidosauria; order Squamata; family Crotaphytidae; genus Gambelia; species Gambelia wislizenii. The sequence continues at coordinate 222,100,708 of JAUMIR010000003.1, read as the reverse complement.
TTTTGTGTCATGTGTTGGATAGCTGAGGCTTGGACTACTCGGTTGGCGCTAAAGAGACTTTGAAAATGTTCAGCCCAACGATTTAGGATGGAGGCTTTATCAGTAATTAATGTTTGACCATCTGTACTGTATAAGGAGCTTTGGACCTGATAAGTAGGTCCAAACACTGCTTTAAGAGCTTCATAAAATCCTCTATGATCACCCAGATCTGCACAGCGTTGTGTCTTTTCTGCTAAATTGATCCACCACTTGTTCTGCATGTCTCGGAGTTTTTGTTGTAGTTTGCTACATGTGAGGCGGAAAGCTGCTTTTCTTACATGACAGGTTGGCTGGGCGAGGTATGCCTGGTGAGCAGCTCTCTTCCTTGCCAACAGCTCCTGGATCTCTTGGTTGTTTTCATCAAACCAGTCTTGATTTTTCTTGTGGGAGAACCCGAGGGATGGTAGCTTGTTTAACTTAAGCCGTCTGAGGGCTCACACTAAGACTCTAAACTATCTAGTCCGTGAGCTGCTCTTCGCTGATGATGCTGCCCTTGTTGCCCACACAGAAGCAGCTCTGCAGCGCCTAACGTCCTGCTTTGCAACAGCTGCAGAGCTGTTTGGGCTAGAAGTCAACAAGAATAACAAAATGCTATCAAACAGGGTGTCAGCCATTGGAATTGTGTAGACACTGATAAGATCCTTTCTGATCACTCACAACAAAAGCTAGAACACAAAAAAGAGCCTCTTCATCAGATGAACCTGATGGCATAGGAATGCAGGGTCAAGCATGCAAGTGGCTATTGCATGTTACTAAGGATCTTGTTCAAGCTGTATGAGGTATAAACTGAAACACATCCATTACAGTAGGATAAGCAGGCACCAAAGTTTGTATCGGGGTGCATGAGCTAGCCCTCCTGAGCATGTGCAGAGAGTCTTGCTGCACTATAGTGCAAGGCACACGTGGCCTTGACTTTAGGCTGAAAATAAATCACTCAGCCACAGTGTGTGTCTAAACTAGAAGCAGTTTATTTAAACACAGAAGAGTACAGCATCAGAAGGACAAGAACAAAAGTAAAAGCTACAACGGATTGCACTCTTATATACACTTATAATGATGGAATATGCAATCACATCAACATTACAGGTTACTAGGCTCAGAGCTCATACTAGGCTCATAATATTCTCATGGAGATACCAGCTTGAAAGACACACTGGCTGACAACGCCTCCACATTTCTGGCCCAAGCACAAAAGCAGTCAATACCACTTGTGATCTTAGGTCATTACCAGTCATAGCTCTCTTTGCTGTAAAAATCTATATGTATAAGCATATCCCAACAGGTTGATCATTAGGTTCTGATATAACACTGAAAGCCTAATTTAAACAAATGTGAGCAACTTTATCTACAAGTTGCCCATCAAAAATATCAAAGTAGAGAGTCGAAATATCCTCCTGAATTTTCACTGGACTATAATATAACAAACATTTTACAACTTGTAATAGCTCCATTGTTGGCTGGGGGGTTCCAAGTCACAAGTACTATGAACCCCCTCTGGGGGTTCCACTGCTTTATTCCAGAGATTAAAATAGCTGTCCAAGGTGCTGAACCATATCCCCAAAATAGATTGAGCATCTTGGATAATTCCATTAAATTCAAGAATAAGGACTTTATCAGACCACACTCTATTAATGTTCTTTTGCCAGCATATTTTGTGGCATGTTTATGCTGGCAAAAGAACATCCCCCCAGACCTTACCTTACTCACATTAAAGAGGCTTCCCAGGCACTAATGGAGAGTGAATGGTGCTCCATTCACTTGCTGTTTTCAGATTTCACTGATTCTCATGAGAAGATGTGAGTGCAGTAAATTCAAAAATTAAAGTAAAATAAAGAAACAAAATGTACACACAAGCACAGAGACACATTTTAAAAGGCCCAAGTAAACCACGGAGCTAAAAAAAAAAAAAAAAAGAGCTTCCCCTACCTGGCTTTCCAAATCTCACTTGGAAGCGTTCTGACAATTGACGCTATATTTACTGAGCACAAGGGCATGAAGATTCAAATGCTGGCAACAGCAGCACAAAAGCACCACAGCCAATCTATTGATGGCTTGGCCCATCAATAAAAAAGTACACCTTATTGACAGTGCATGATTGCATAAAGACGACATCATTTGATATGTGCGCCCTTTCGCGATCATTAGGCATCATTATGATACTGTATTTGCTGCATCTGATAAAGTCCTAAAACCCAAAGGAGATCCACCACGCTTGTGTCACAGAACCCACAAGCCACCATTGAATAGCTCCAGAATGCAGATTCAATGATAGCAAAAGTACAATTTATTTACAGCTGTCACCATCACACTTCTAATCTCATTCAGTGTGGAGCATTTACACCAAATGCTAAGGTTCTCCAGCTGGTGTCTGTTAAACACAACATTCCTCCTTCAGTCATTGATAACTAAGGATTTTTGAATGAATTCACAGACAATGACGCTATTATTACCTGTAGATCTCTTCATAATCTTTTTATTTTATGGGATTAGATACCCTTATTCTTGAAAACATCAGACAAACAATAAAGAAAAGTATTCTTGTAAATATACATTTAAAATAACCTATTGAGCATCCAGGCAAAAATAAAAAAAATATATAAAAATATTATCTTGTGGGGGGGGGGACCCACAAAGTTTCAAAATAGCCATCTTGGAAATTCTATCATCTGATACATATGATATAATAATGGTGTTTGACAATATACATTTACGTATCAGGTCTGTAAGACTATATTGGTTCATTTTGGATTCCTTACTTTTTTCCTGGCCATAAGCAGTACAAGGGGACCGTATGAGGTTCAGCAATGCATCAGCAAATTCCAGTTTCCTGGGGATATTGTGAAAACAGAAACAGGAGTTATCTCATAGGCTGCAAGCAAACTGCTTATCTCAGTTCCAGTTGAAGCACCTTCCTCTATCGGCCCCTATCATCATCGTCATCATCATCATCATCATCATCACCACCATCATCAAAAAAGACATTGTTAAAAGTCCACAAGATACAGAAGTTAAAACAATCAAAAACAGAACAAAACAAAACTAGGTGAAAACATATATCATTAATAGACACACAGACATCCCAGTACAACAATTAGCAATAGCCAGCACATTGTATAAGACAGGCCCTTTATAGTCACTCATCATATGCCTGTTGGAACAGAAAAGTCTTTACTTGCCTGCAAAAACAAAGTAGTGAGTGTAAAGTAGGGAATGCCCCAAAATACAATTTAGGGCATGGAGAAACACTTGAAGCTGACTGATAGTACCAACTAGAGTAGAGTTATTGGCTCAGTTGTTGAATGCAAGTTAATACTTATGTAAATTCCATTGATGCAGTTGGCCTACCCTAGGTGGGATTTACAAGCGCTAACTTGCATCCAACCACTGAGTCAACAGCCCAGTCTCCAGCAGAACATCTTTTTCTTCCAGCAGCAAAGATTTGTATAGTCCCAATCTTCAGGGCTGGCCCAAGACTTTCTGCTATCTGATGCAGAGCAGCAAATGGTGTCCCATGTTAGTGAGCCCCATCACCAAAGTAAAAGGCTTGAAAATGTTATTTTGGTATGTGAGGTCTCATATACCTCTCTTCATCCCTCTCAGTAAAAAAATAAATAAATACATTAAGTTAAATCACTAACCATTTCATGCCATGCAATATCAGCTGCCTGAAGCCCTCATCTCACTGTGCTAATGGGAGGAATGGAGTTGCCCATCAGGAAAAGACACTACCTAGGAGATTTTTCAGCCCCTGGATAAGTGGAGTCTATGGAAGAAAAGATTCAACATGTTGCAGGGTTTTTGTTTTGTTTTGTTTTTTAGTATTCAGTTGAACACTCTTTCAGTGTAAGCAGGATAGTATTTACGTACGGTAACTAACACTGGGTTAGTGTTCTTCTCTATGACTAAGACACTTTTAGTAGGATTTTGCCACCACCACTACCCCACCCATAATGGTTCACCAATACAGTGTTGTGGATGTTGTATGACTAAAAGGGGGGCCCACTGAACCAGAAATGCACTCCACACAATCAGAATTCTTCCAATATAGTGCACAAATCACTCCAGTTTTGATTTGAGGCTTTCTCTGACAGTTTAATTTACCCTAATGTTGTTCTATGCACAAAGAGGCAAGCAGGTGGTGACTGGCTGGCATCCATTTCTTGCATTGTATTGTATTAACTTGTATTATTTTTAATATGCTGTTAGCTGCCTTGAGTCCCATTTTTGGGAGAAAGTTGGGATATAAATGAATAATAATAACGAAATAATCTCACCTTGCTTTTTAATTAGATAATTACCCTCATCTCCCATCCTTTTCTTACCCCCATCTCCTATCCTCTTCTATTGGCAAATGCTCTGCATTCATCTGATCCTCTTTCTTTTCTACCAAAATCAACTGAAGTGAATATCAGAATAGCAGTTTATGTGATTACCAAGAGGATTTGGCTCTTTTTTTAATATTCAGGATTAGAATAATGCCAAAGCTAAACATTGCTGTAGTTACATACAAATCATAAGTTTAGGAAAAGAGCTTTGAAAACATTTTATTATAAGAAAGATGAAATTCCAAGAGATTTGAAAATCCTCCAGATAATGTGCTCTTTTCTTGTTTTTAAAATAACACACTATAAGCACACACATGCACAAAGTCAAGTTACTGTTGTGGAAGCGTACATGTTTTCGTCTGTGATAAAGATACTAAAAAATAGGAATTGGCCTATTTCCAGTGAGTTTCCATGGCTAAGCGGGATTCAAACTCTGGCCTCCAGAGTTGTCCAACATTCAAATCACTACACCATGCTGGCTTTCTGATGTAGACTACTACTACTACTACTTGTTCTTGTTCTTGTTGTTACCAGTACTACTACTATTGATCCCAGCAGCCCAACCTTGGGTACTAGGGAAGAATCTTTTCATTCAGCATCTCTACCTTGGAATACTCTGCCAGCATACATTGTTTTAAAGCAGTGCATGTCTTTGCTTCCACAAAAGTGTCAACGTTGGTGATGGCAAGTCTATCCGTTATCCTTTCAGCTACATTTGTTTTTTGCAAATTTTTGAAAATCAATTGTGATCTGGAAAACAGATTATTATTGGCTGAGACTTTTGACAAGGCTTTTTCATCCCATGGGGCTGCTCCTGTTTCAGTAGAATACCTTAGTAAAATAATTTTAATACATGTGTGGTTCATATAGAAGGTTGCTTCTGTTTTGGAGGTTTCCTTTTGTGAAGAAATTTTTTCCCCTAAGTTTACTTGCTGACAGGTGTTTATGATGTGGTTCACTTCAACAGTCATATTCTTGTTACTAGGTAGCTCTCCAGATGTTTAATTTCATCATACTGATATGCTTGAATGACTTTCTAGGCTAGTTCTCTCAAGCTTTGGTACATTGCTTCTAACCTCCTGCTTCTCTGTTCATTTGGCTCATCAAGAAACCTTTGTTTGCCTATCAATAAATTATATTTCCTGAACATTAGCTCTAGGGGATCCCTTACAAGGTTAGTCATGAAGCCATCCAATTTCCTATCTTTCAGATGAACCTTCTCATGACACAGCATATTATGACACTTAATGCAATATAACCCAGTCTAATGATAATGATGCTGAACCACAGATCATAAAGTGGACAGGATATTTTGAAGTTAAAAGCTTTTCAAAATATAAGGAAAGATCTGAATGTTTTAATTGTGCCCCACTCTAGGCACATCTGCAGTTTTAACAGCCTATGCCCCCCCCTCACTTACAAGCTCATGTACTTTATTCATGAATGCAGTCTCAAATACCATTTTCCCTTCCAAGAAGTACATAGACTCATCTATGTATAATTTACATCATTCTTTACTTCAGAAACAATTGCCACTGCAGTCTCTGGAACTTTTTTCTAACCAAGTAAATGAATGTACTCTTAAAAATATAACCCACAGCTAAAATGGGGGCATTTGTTAGCCCACTAGGTACTGATGGTTGCCAACTTGGATGGTTTTCACAGAGGATCATTTTTATTATTTTTATGTTCGCTTAATTCATTAATATCCTGCCTTTCTCCCTGCACAGAATTCAAGGCAGTTCACACCCATTTAAAACAGTGGTTGGACATGTGCTTCAGCAAAGGTTAGACACCTCTGAGTCCCTCTCCTCTCAGATCTAGCAGAAGGAAAAGAAAGGGGGGACCCTAAAGGCCTTACTTCACATTGGAAAAGAATGTGGTCTTTAAACAGAAGTAGTAACAGATTTATAGCCCAGGGTGCCATTTACACGATGAAAATGTCCCAGGAAGAATTCGTGTCGATCCCTGGCAGTTTACATGTACATTGGGTCGGGTACATGTTTTTCAGAAGGGAGGCCACCTTTTATCCCTCAACCTGTGGGACTTCCAGTCCTGCGGTTTGTGCCGGTTTTTAAAAAAGTCACTGGAGGATTCGGAAAATCAGAAATGTAAACAGCCTGGGACAAAATATTTCGGTACTAGGGGATGACCAGAAATGGTGACTGGGGGCAAGCTTAGAGATCAGGGACCAGAAAAGGAGGGGTCAGTCACCCATTCAACAGAGCCAGCCTCACCAGCCGAAAACAAAGGCATCCCTTCCAGCTGCACGAAGGTTGATGTGTGTGTGCGCGCGTGCGTGTACTCAATCACCTTTTTAAATGGATTTCTACACTGCATGCTACAGAGAGATCGTGGTGGGCGGAGGGTCACCCATTCATCCCCTGCCTTGGTCACCTCCCTGGATCTGAATGGGCACAGTAAAATATTCCAGCCTCTGAGCGAATGAACACCCCTTAAATTCCCCCTCTCTGTGTCTTTCAAAACGCCTGTCTGTACCTGGCTTGAAACCTGAACTCTGCAGCTAATCTCTGCTGTAAGGGTTAACATTTTAAAGAGGCAAGGGGAATATGAAGCCTCCCCCCCCTCACTCAGCTTGATTTCAAATGGCAAGCACTTGTTCATTCCTGCGTCTGAGTGAAAGATCTCAGTCTGGATCTTTCAAAATGCTTCTTGCCTCTTCTTAAAGGGTTAACATTTTAAAGAAGCAAGGGGAATAACAAACCTCTGCCCCCCTCTCCCCCGCAGCCAGCCAATAGCATCACTCGTGGCACGGAAGTGCATCACTCGTGGCACTAAAAGAAGTGCATCACCGAGGTTGTGAAAACACGAGTAATCGCAGCCTTGATTGACAGCCAAAAAAATAAAAAATAAAATAAAACCTAAAAAAACCCCAGAACTTTGGACGTGTAAATATCAGTCACAGGACCACCCAGGATATCCAGATCAGTGACATAAATCGTATAAACAGCGAGGGACGGATTCGTGATCACAAAGTCACGGTAAGCACCGTGACAATTTCTGTCGTGTAACTGGCACCCAGGTGATCAAAAACCCCTTGGAAGCTAGTGGAATGGAATGCTGGATTGGTGAAGATTGATGAATGGTGATTTCACATTGAAAGAAATGGCAAAGGAGGGTGGCGGAACTGAGCTCTCCTATTAAACAGATAAAATCAACATTAGAGAGTAAGATGAATAAAAGAGTGGGGTAAAAATAACTAATAAATAAAACATAAAATAAATAAAAAATAAGTGACTGAATTAATTAAAATTTGTATTCAGTGGTGGAAAGAATATGATATAGAGTGGGGGTTTGAATCCTCACTCAGCCACAGGAACCATTTAGGTGGTCTTGGACAAGTCACACTCTCAGTCTCAGAGGAAGGCAATGGCAAACACCATCTGAAGAAATCTTGCCATGAAAACCACATGATAAGATTGGCCTTAGGAGTTGCCATAAGTCAGAAATGACTTGAAGGCACACAACAACAGTAGCAGCAGCAGCAGCTACAACAACAAACTGCTATTACAAAAGTGAAAAGGCAATTAAACCACAATTCTATTAAGGAGATTATCAGACACAGCTAATATGGTGTGATTGCAACAGGATACCGCGAAAGGGTTCCCCTATTGCACAATGTCATCCTCCTCGCATTTTGCCGCTGTGAAAAGGGTGTTCATTTTTATTAGCAGGCCAAGCTGATAACTGATATTCCATGGCATTTTTTTCCACGGTAATGCTTGTGTGCAAAACCACGTCCCTTTTTGCTGGCATAATTTCAGCTTTAATGGGTGGTCCCCGCTAGAACACTTCTGGGTAAGAATGCTAAAATTAGGTACTGGACACTCTTTTTATGAATCCCCTCCCCCATTTTGTTGGCAAGTTTTTAAGAGTGCTTCAGTGCTTCTGTGTTCATTTTGTTTGTTAATATAGGTGTTTTTAGACTTTTAAGCACACTTGTGTCTTCTCACGAGAATTGCCAAAGTCTCGCCCATGTGAAAACAGCATTAGAGGTCATGTTGCAATAATTCTGGGGTGGCTCTTTCTCATGATTACACCAGCATGTTATAAAAGTGTTATTATGCCAGGATACTTGCACTTTAAAATACAGTGGGACTAAAATGTTTTTAGAAGCTTGTCTGATAAGCTCCTAAAACACAAGTTTAAAATAGTTTAAAAACATGTTTAAAACATAATAAAATACAGACATAATACCTTCCCATTAAAAACTCCATCTGCTGCAACTTAATTTTTTTTTAAATTAGGTATTTATACCCCGTTATTCAGCCACAAAGGCTATCAGAGCAGCTTACAAATTGTTAAGCAATAGCAATTTACACATCTACACTGCATTAAGGAGTTTCCAATGTGTGTTAGCTAATTGCCCCCACAAGCTGGGTACTCATTTTACTGACCTACAAAAGGATGGAAGGCTGAGTGAACCTTGGAGCCCTCTGGAATCGAACTTACAATGTGGTGACTTGAGTACTGGCATTTAACCACTGCAGATGGGGCCACCAGTAGCTACTAGTCATGCTAGATATATGCTCTGTCCAGTATGCAAGGAAATATACCTCCCTGTATCAGTTACTAGAGAGGATGAGCAGAAAACTGCTGTTTTGCACTCGTGTCCTGCTTGTGGGATTCCCATAGGCAACTGAGTGGGTCACTGTGAGGCATGGCTCTTCATATGTTCTTCTCACATTAACATCACAATTCAAGAGCATCTAAGGGTCAAATGAGAAATGTATCTTCCATTTTGAAAAAGAAGTTCAAAAACTGTTGTGGGGGGGGGAGTAATAAAGATTATTGTAAAGAAAACTTTCATGGAGGGCAACTATGCTCTTCTCTGGCTGAGGCAGGATCTAGGGGTGTGAAATCTCTCAGTCTTGACTGCACTGGGTTTCTGAATTCTGCTTTCATTTTCTTCCAATCCTTGTTTTGAATCAGATGCAATACTTTGTGTTTTCTAGTCCTGTATTGAACTCTTGTGTACATTTTAATAGGCTTTTCCCAACTTGTGTTTTTATTCACCCAATTTACCTACATTTATTCACACACTTTACCCACATTTAATGAGCTAAAACTGGGACTCTCTTGCCTTGGAACCCCAGATTAGCTCCCCTGTAGAGGTAACCCCAAGTAGACTCGCTCCAGGGCACTCCCTACAGGCCAAATGCTGCCACCACTTGCTGAGTTTCCTCCCTTTTCACACACAGTGCAGCAAGAAGCTGTGCAAGGTCCCTGATAACTAGCGGAACTCCCTGCCACTATAGAATCAATTAACTCCACCCTTCTATCCCCAGAGAGAGAAGTCAGAGTAGCATGAGATATAGGCACATGTAGACATCAGTGAAAGGAAGGTTAATAAGTTTACTTTATTCAAGTGAGTTCAAGTCATGCAAATCAATCATGAGGGCCGGCATATACACAGCTTTCCCCCATTAACTGAGGTATGTTTCTGAGTATTTTTTTTCCTGTACATTTCAGGTGCTGATATTTTTTTAAAAAATATTTGAGGTACCCTGTAAGCCTCATGTATCCTTTTTCTTTTGAAGTCATATGTGCATTCTCTTGTAACAAGTCTCTGGAGGTATAAAAATGCTACTTTTGCCTTGACTGTCAATTCCAACACACACACACACCCCATTCCTAGGATGTCAAATGCTTAAGTGGCAATCACTGGCAGGAGTATCTACAAATCAATAAGAATAGAACTCAATCTTTATGATTAATAATTATGCAAGGTCATTTTTATTGGTCAGGATAGACTGATAGATTGCATCTTTGCTGTTTTCAAAGGCAAGACCAGCCATATTGCAATTAAGAAACGTAATGATGGATTGTACTTATATAGAAATCAATTGGATCCGGTGAGTCTTCAGACCTCCCAGAAGACATTTGGAATCTCCAGCAATAAAGCCACAAGGGAAATGGTTGAGAGGTATCTTTTAGCTATCTGTGCTGCATTTTATTCTGCTCTTGATATTAAAATTATTAAAGCATTTACAGCAACCATATCTTTATGACACAATCTAAAGCCTTAGCAATATAATTTTTTGGAAAAAAAATTATTGGCCTTTTTGCCAATATTATGCTTTCCCTCTCTGTGCTACAGAGCTCAGAGGTGAGTATGTTATCTGAAAGAAAACTGAACCTTTATTTCAACCTGACAGATGTATAAGCCTTGAGCCCTAACAAAGCATACCTAATTATTAACACAATGGCAGAAAAGAGTATCTGATAGTCCTGATATATGAGCAAATCTGTCTTGCAAGTGAGAAGTAAAAAGAGAAATAGGAGATTCCTGAACTCAGCCAGCTCAGGAGGTGGTTAACAGAAGGTTAGTGAGGTGTCCTTTGCTGTCAGCAAAACATTCTCCTTACTTCCCAAATAAAGGAATTTCCCATCATATACTGGATTTCCTAAAATGTCAAGAATATGCAACATTCCTGCATCCCAGTTGCGAAGTGCAGTGTGCTTTAGCTTCTTCCATACTGAACAGCAATCACCATTTATGGAGGCCTCCCCAGTCTTGTGCCCTCCATTTATTTTGGATTACCACTCTCATGGATTGTGGTATACTGAGGAGATTATCAGACAGGAACACAAAAAGTGTTCCTGTCCCACAATCTCCAATCCTTTCCCTGTCCTGGCACAATAACTCTCTCCATCAGACTTACCTTCTCTTCCATCCAAAGGCAGCCCAGGAATGGATCGTAATCCCACCCGTTCTCGCGAGAAGATGCAACTGTGGGAAATTCAAAAAGAAAAAGAAAAGGAACACACAAAAAGTTACACCAAGCACAGAAACACACTAAAGAAGAAGAAGAAGAAGAAGAAGAAGAAGAAGAAGAAGAAGAAGAAGCAGCAGCAGCAGCAGCAGCTGAGGGAGGTTCCTAAAAAGAGGGTATCCAACCTTGTTTTCACGAGCCCGCCCAGAAATATTCTGGCAGGACCACCCATTGAAGCTGTATTTATGGCAGGACAATGGCATGAGGTTTCAAATGCTCGCAATGCTGGCACAGAAACAGAATGGGCGATCTATTGATGGCTCAGCCCATCAATTAAATAGAACAACATAGTAAAAGCAGTGGAATGCAAAAGGATGATGATGTCTGTTATTGGCATCCTTTTGTGTTCTGCTGGCATCGTTATGTTGCCACATTACCTGCATCTGATAATCTCCTGAAACTCACATGTAGTGAGCAATGGCACATTTGAAGGTCATTAAGTTGTGGGACATTGGCTTTTGTGATTGATGAAGTTCACTGAGCTCAAACACATGCACACAATATCACCAGGTTCCTCAAGCAGTTTTTTCGGATGATCTGAAACTATCTGATTTCCCATCCTCACATTGGCTTGAATCAATGGTTCCACTTGGGTGGCAACAGTCCCTAAACCTGTTGGTTTCTGGCATATTTGTGGACATAAATGGAAGGAGGGAAGTCAGTACAGTGTAGTACTTTGTGCTGCACTAGGACTCCAGAAGACACAAGTACAAATCCCTGCCTACTAGGTGACCTTGGACAAGACAGATTCTTTCAGTCTTAGATGAAGGCAATGGCAAGCCACCTCTGAATAAAGCTTGCCAAGGAAACACTAGGATATAGTCACCATCAATCAGAGAAGAAAATCACCACAACAACAATATGTAAGGGAGGCATAATGTGGCCTGTGGGCATCAAATGGGTCGTGATGCCTCAGTTCTCATGTTTATACTCCTCTGTCCACTAATAGCACAAAGTTGATAAGAGGAAATCTGAGTTATGGGGTGGACTGCTGTGGTACACTATGCTTTCACCTTATCTGCTTCAAAGTCTATGAAGTGTCAATACTGCTACCTTCTTCTCCTGTGGCATTACTGAAGATGGTGTAAACTCCCTCCCCCCCCCTAACGGTGTCACCAGGTGCAGTTCAACCTCTCTGCACCTTCCTAGGCCAGCACTGAGCTTCTCTACACCAAAGGCTTTAGGGAGGGTGACATAAGGTCTGGAGAAACATGGTGTATCACAGTGAGCCTTTTGTAGCCTTTTCCAAAGCACCTAGCACACAATATGGCTACTCTCTCAGTGGTCTGAAGAGCTCTGTTTATGCAGAGTACAGCCTCACAAAATTGTTGCAGTTGTTTTCTGTGCAAGTGAACACTGTAATCCACTCTAGAGTTTTAGTCAGTGGCCAAAATGTTTTGGACAGGAACCTCTAGGCTCCATGGATCTCTAGTATACTGCTGGTTAGGTTAAATTAATTTTACTAACTAGACCACAATGCCACACAAAGCAAGGATGTTTATGCCAATTCAAACACGCATCCCTTTCCCATGTTCCTATGTTCCTTTTTTTTTTTTTTTTTTTTTTGCAGCAGGTACACAAAGAAACACAATGCAAGCATTTGCACTGAAAGTTAAGAAGCACAAGGCAGCAGATCCAGAAGCCCCCACAACATGTATACTGGCAGTTTAATTTTAGGCCTAATTTAAAGTAATGGGCCCTATTAAACGGAGAGCATAAATTAAAAAAAAAACACTAAATAGATGGACTGTAGAGAGGGAAGCAAATGTGAGAAAGCAACAAGGACATTTGGGCAGGAAACTTCACCCTTTCCCTGCAACATGCTGAGAACAGATATGTAAAATGATAGAGAATAAAGTGAAAGTGAACAAAGTGTATCCAGCCTAACATCACCAAGTGAAATCAATCAATCAATTAATCAATTATTATATATTGCATCTTTCTCTCTATATGAAACTCATGGTGGCTAACAATTTCAGTTAAAACCAAATACAGTTGAAACACTGAAAAGTACAAAAATCACCCCCCAAAAACACCATTAAGCAATCATATTAAACATTAATTTAAAACAGTTTTTTTTAAAAAAATACAGTTGAATTATAAGAGTAATGATAAAAGTAGACATACAAATCCAGCACAGCCCCATTGAAAGACCTTTTCCGCAAAACAATTAACATGCAAGGGTCTGGATAAACAGATAGGTCTTTGCCTGTTGGTGGAAGGAAATCTGAGAAGGGGTCAAACTAACTTCCCATCGCAACTCCACAATAAAATGAAATCTTGACAATCATGGTCTAGTGTACTTGAGGTGGAACTTCTGAAGAACTAAGGGATAGCCCAGCCCGTGAAAAAACCCTCTTAGAATCCGCGGGGAATCCTATGTGTAAAAATGGGATGCCACAGCAGGTCTCTCCTAAGTTGTCTTCAGCTTGCGGAGAATGGTATTAAAAACTGAAGGAAAGAGGAAAAGGGGAAAGTGATGCACAACATTTTTCATGTTGTGCCTGCTGTCCTTGTAAACTGTTCTGGTTGCCTTTTTGACTAAGAAATAGGAGGCCTAAATACCCTCAAGGCACCAAATCCTATCTGATCTTGGAAGCTAAGCAGGGTCTAGTCTGGTTAGTACTTGGATGGGGGGCCACCAACGAATACCAGGTACTGTAGGTTATATTGCAGAGGAAGGCAATGAGAAATGGCTTCTGGGTATTCCTTGCCTAAGAAAGCCCTGTGAAACTCATGTGGTCCCTCTAAGTCAACAGATGACTTGAAGGCACATACACAAACCAGATATAAATGTTGTAACTAAATAAATGAATAAATTCCAGTGCCTCTGTTGTCACTTGTTATACTTCTTTACATTTAACAAGGACTGGTTGGCTGTTCAAGCAGAGCACAAGTTCTCAATCTTGGGTCACCAAATACTATAAGTTCCTGAATGCTGGCTACAGTTTAGGAAAGTTCGGCATGTGGGGACCTAGGATTATGAACCACTTAAATAGTGGATACAGATCAATCCCCATATAGATATGTTCTAAGACACACACCTCAGATACCTAAAACCATGGATAATAAGGAACCCTATTATTTTCAATGAGACAAATGCTGGAAGTTGACCATAGAATCACATTGTAGGGCTTAGAAATGTCTAGACAGAACCTACTTCTCCAGACACTGATAAGTGAAAACATGGTTACCAAATCTATGTCTATGGGGGTCAACCTGTACTTTCAAAAAGAGCAATGTCTTCTGACAGTCCTTCAAAGAGGAGACTCTCTTCTGCACCCTTGCTACCTTAATAATTAATCACAATATATATAAGACTACAGATTCTCAGATGCTGCTAATTATTATTGAACTCCTCATTCCGCCAGAGCTTGAGCCTACTGACTCAAAGTTTTAAAGGTGAGGCTTTCATCAATGTTTAAATTCATTCTGTATTGCAGTCAAAAATGCTGGTTGAGAGATTACTGAACTGTAGTTTTCAATAATTTTATGGCTCTGTTAGTGGGATTTATTTATTTATTTATTTATTTATTTATTTATTTTGGTAATTTGACCATATTGTCATAGAGGCAGCTGGGAAATAAATGTAATAAATTAAAACAGGGAAAACTTTTGCCTTTAAAAATATTGGGGGGAGGGAAGAGAACCCACACCATATTTATTTTTTTATTTCCTGAAAGTGTCACACTACAAATATTTTGTTTTGTTTTTAGTTTGGATATATTTCCTGGTGCTTGGATCAAAATATTAAAATTTATAGAACCTTGCAGAAAATACAGACTGTGCTTCTTCTTTTGTTAGATAACACATATGATTAGCACAATCCACGTAAGGTCTGAATATACACAAGTAGACTTCTGAATGCATGTCCCTAACTGAATATTTAATTCTGTGTATTTTTCTTCCAGTTCTGGTGTTAGGTATTGGCACTAGCAGGCAGTTGGTCACATCCAGAATCATTCAGAGGGCCCAACAGCATGCCTGAAATAATCCAGATACATTATTGGTCTTCTCAATGTTCCTTTGCTCAGCATTGGAGTACAGGCATATAAAGCCTAAGCTATGGGTAATATTGAACCCAGGCCCAGAAAGTCATACGCCATTTTAATTTTCCCAATGTGCTTCTGGGGCCATAACAGAGCATTGTGCTGGAGTGATATGCTACATCATGTCTCAAGGGTCATCTAGTCCAACCCTCTGGCATGCAGGAATACACAATCAAAGCATTCCCAACAGATGGCCATCCACCTCTCCAGGCTAAACATACCCAGCTCCCTAACCCACTCCTCATAGTGCATGGCTTCCAGGCCTCCCACCATTTCCGTCACCTTCCTCTGGACACATTCCAGCTTGTCAATATCCTTCTTAAATTGTGGTACCCAGAATTGGACACAGTATTCCAGGTGAGGTCTGACCAAAGTAGATTAGAGTGGCACTATTACTTCTGTCAGTCTAGATACTATACTCCTATTTATGCAGCCTAGAATCGCATTGGCTTTTTTAACTGCCACATCACACTGCTGACTCATGTTCAGCTTGTGGTCCAGTAAGACTCCCTTTCGCATGTAGTGCCATCAAACCAATTTAGTGATACAGTTTAAGCAACCAAAGAAAAGGGGCAGGCAAAGTTACCAAGAGAATGAGAAAACATTCATGAGTTGTGAGTGTGAACAACTGTCAGTATCTCACTCTCTGCAATGCTAGAAAATAAGGGACTGAATAAAAATTGCACTTGCAGGCAGAATTTTCATTGGAGAGGCAATTCCCTCCCATAGCTACATCTGCCTGATGCTGGATGTCGCCTATCAAAGGAGAGTGAATTGTTCAGGATCCTGCCAAATCTTCTGGCCAGGAAGTTCTCTTTCCCAAATTCAAAAGGTGGACTAAATGTCGAGAGCTATTGAAATAAAGCTGAAATCCCAGCAATTGTCAGCAAAGGATGAGGACGATAAAATTCAGTTACCTTTATTCCCACTAACCACCAAAATATTTGGAGACTGGTTTCTAAATTTTAGAACATTGACACAAGAAACACAGGATCTATCTTGATATCTCAAAGAACTGAAGAGATATGGTGGAAACCTGGCTGAGAAATGGGAAGATCTGAAAACTGTCATGTATCTGTCAGCATGGGGGAAATTGATCCACATAAGTACCCATGAGAAGTGATTTGGCCTGGCCTATTTTCCAAAAGGGAGAGTTTGTTAAGCATCATGCTCTTTTTACATCTGTCACTGCCACCCAGTTATTCCACTCACTTTGTACTTTCTCATCACTATTTGTTACCATCAAAGTTATGACACCCAGCCAGGAGAAGAAACCAGAAATCCCTTCTGGATAAATATGCTAAATGAGGTTACATCTTGTACAGTTCACTGTTTCAAAGACTGAGGCCATCACCTCCATCTCAGTAGCCAAGGAACTGAAACAGATCACAAGGATAAGTAAATGCAGTGGGCTGACCAGGGCCTTTTCTTTTCTCTCCTCTTTTTGCACGTTTGACACTGCAAAGACATAGTGGGGAAGACGAATAAAGGTAAAGATTTAATCAAAGTGAAAGTTGAATCTTTTCCCTGTCGTAAGTCAAAAGTTCAGCATCATCATTCCAGAATAACTAGCCTCATTCCTGAAACCAATTTTTAAATGTGAAGTTATTATCTGAAGAGACAATCTGGAGTCCTTTCTAATGCCTTCAAGAGGGACTGTTAAAAAGAAAATAATGATGATAGAAATAAACCTGTCTTCCGATGGCATCTTGCCCATTATATCAGCAGTACTTTTTGTGACTTCCCTGTGCTCAACAGCCAGCTTCCTAAAAACAATATACTTTAATAGTCTCCTTTTCTTACAAGAAAGCAGACCCTGATGTCAATTTAAAATTTAAAAACTCATGAGACGTTGCTTTTTGTATATACTTTGCAGACATAGAATATGTTGTATGTGGGGATGTAATTCTTCAATAATTTTCTTTTCGAAGGAAGGAATGAGTAAATCTAGCAACTTTCTTCAACACTGCAAGAAAGTCTTCAAAAACCATGCAGTTTTCAAAGTCTATTTGCAATTTGGGATTTAGGACTTTATCAGATGCAGCAAAAATCATATGATTATGATGTCATGGTAGTGTGTACAGGTCCCACTATCGCACAATGTTTTCATCTTCACATGATCAGTCTGTGCTCCAGCAGTGAATAAGCCATTGCTTTCATTGATGGGACAAGCTGCCAATAGCTCTCAATATTGCTTTTTTCGCAGTATTGAAGAATGTGCAAAACTACATCCTGATGTAATCATGAGACTACAGTGTGCATGGGCAGTCCTGTTGCCCTCCCCCCTCCGTTCCCAATGAGAAAATGTCTGGGTGAGAACATGAAAACTATCCATAGGACACGCTTTTTATGAACTGCCTCATTTAGTTTGCACATTTTGGGGTTTAAGTGTTTCTGTGTTCATTTACTTTTTAAATTCAGTGGGGTTTGGAGTTTTTAAGCGCACTCACATCTTCTCATGAGAACTACCAAAATCTCATCCATGCTAAAACACAGAAATAAAATCCCATTCTTAAAGTGCTAGTGGTGGTTGTGCAATAATTCCATGACGGTTATATAGTGCAATTACAGTGACGTGTGATAATAAGTGTAATAATGCTACTATATTTCCACTTTCCTCAATAGTGGAATTACAGAGTTTTTAGCTGATATTCTGATAAAGTCCTCAGTATGTGCAAAATTTGCATGTCATTGATTTCCACAGAAAACTGCATTATGTGCACAGGAAACAAGTTTTTTTCTACACAGTATGTAATATTGTGGAACTATTATTTCTGTGCAGAAAAAGAACATTTTCCTACACAAATCAACAACAGATTCTGCAGTTATTTTTTTCTCTACAGAAAATAATGGCCCGTATCCTACATCACCTACTTAATTAAAAATGTATAATTAAGTATGGTCTCCTGACCCGACTCCCCCAAACCTACTTTACTAGGCAGCAGCTGCACCAAGAGATGGTGGTTTGTTCATTTGGCAGCCAGGACACAGGACAATGATGTTTTCACCCTCCTCTCACTAGCAAGCAAGGCTGAGACAAGAAACTGCAACAGGGTCCTGTTTTGCTAAGCCTTGCTAATCCGGTGGAAATAGAGGGGGAAGGGAAAAGCCATTATTTTGTGCCCTGATCACCCCCTAAACAGACCTCTATCACTTTTCCCTGTTAAAATAGATTTGGGAGGGCAGGTATGATCATGGGGCTGCTGCCATGAGTGTAACTATGTAGTGTCAATAAGTACAGAGCAGTTACAGATCAATAAATCTATGTAGGAATCCATATGCCCACCATCATTTCTACAGAGAAATATTATTTTCTGCACAGAAAGTGCAGTTTCCTAACCAGAAAATGGTATTTTATAAACAATTACATGCAAATTTTTGCTCAGAATAAGTCCCAAACTGAGAAGATTCCTCTCCATCCATTCTTCTTCTTGTCAGGGTTTCTTGGCATGTGAAAAACATGGTTTTTGAACATTTTTTGCATAGTCTTAAATATTCCTTCCATCCGTAGCTATGTGATATGGCAGATTTTGCAGAAGGTTTACAGCTTTGATTTTAATTGTGAAGAAGAGCTCGCAATGCATCTCAATAATCAATTGGACATTTGGGAGTATTCCCCAAAATTTTCCCAGCCAAATTCTCCTGGATTTGGGATTCCAAACGACCTGCACTTGCTCTCATCATAGGACAATTGTTGCAACTTGCCTTTTCTTTCTTCAATTTTTTATTTCTAGACTTCATTGGACACAAGTTTTTAGTTCACATCAAATTACATCATGCTTCCTTTTTCAGTGTTTTAATAAATGCAGTTGTACACATCAATATTTTTCAATTTTTATAGAACTAATGCAAACTGTGAACAAACTGTTAACAAATCAGTTCTGTTAACTAATTTTATAATTTTTTCTATTTAAACTAAAGGAAGGCAAAGGAAAGCACAAGGCAAAGTCCACCCAAGAACAAAAACAAAAGCGAATGAGGCAGGCATGGGCATCTATTTAGTCTCATTCCATTCCATTCCATTTAGCCACAATGGGAGATTTTATTTTTCTGCTATCAGTCTCAAACAGCTATCCTACAATGGTGGTTATGTTTTGACATGAATTAGGATTTCTAACTTGCAGGGAACTATTAATCTGAGTCTCTGTAATTATAAAAGAAGGTGGACTAAATCTAATTGTTAATCTCAATTAGACCCACTGAATCAAGGGAAGTCAGATGAGTGTTATTTATTAATGCCCCATTAATTCAGTCAGCCAACTCTTGTTGGGAGAAGCAATTGAATTTTGTGTTTTGTTTTTCCTTTGTTATCTTTAACAGGTATACAGAACAGCATCAGCGGTATAGAGAAATTCCTGACAGTGATCAGCAAGCACATTCCAACCAAATATAAAAAATATGAAGCACCCTTCTACTATGAAGTTTAGTTGGCCTAAATGTAAGATTTGTGGTAAGGTATTATTAGTTTCCTAGCAAAGAATGTCAATGGTCTGCACTATAAAATCTGAAGAGTTGTTAGCAAGTAAGTAGCGTGGAAGATAGCCAATATATTTGGAGGATTACATGATTTTTCCACTGCCAGATTACCTAATCTTCAGTGTCAGGGAAAAGGACCCAGTAATACATTTTAGCTCTTTTTTATTTCCTCCTTTTTTTAAAAAAATCGATCAGTATCACATTTTTGAAGTATATTTTAACTCTGGCCAACAGTAATGGAGGTCAGGCTTTGGCAGCTATATAAATCCACTGGGGTTAACTAGCTCATAAAAAATAAGTGCTGAAGTGTTCATTTCTCTGTAGGTTATACTACCAGGTTGTCTTATTTTTCCTGTGTGATCCATTTCATTATATATAAGGGTTTGTTCCCACTCCCCCAACCCATCATAGACAAAGTTACACAATATATGGAAAGAGAAAGTACAATAGGCACCATTTGTCCTTTTACGATACGGTCTCCTCTTTCAAGCTACCCTTATAGTCCAAAATGGTGTTACAATGTTGTCTGCTGTGGAAAAATAATCTAGACTGCTGTTAATTTTAACAGGCTGCAAAATTAGGAGATAAAGGTTACCCATTTTCATAGCTACCAAAAGCCTGAAGCCTGTTGATTAGTCCCAACTAGAGACAACCTGTTGAATCAATTGCTGAGTGGTGAGTCAACTGACATAGGTTAGTTCTAGTTGGGACTAAAAATAACATTCAGATCATAAATTGAACTGACAAATTTTAATATGTTAAATATGAGAAATATGAACCAGAATAAAAAATAAAATAAAATCAGGGAACTGATTATGTGTCCCTTCACATATGATTTGAAACAGCATAATTGCTAATCCAGTTATGTACTCTATCAAGTGATGTACTTTTTTTAAATATAGCCAGAGTTGTACAGTGGTTTAAGTGTTAGACTAGGGCTCCAGGAGACCAAATGTTCTCTCAGCCTTAGAGGAAGGCAATGACAAACGTCTTTGGATCAAATATTGCGCAGACAACCATGGGTATATCTACACTGTAGAAATAGTGCAGTTTGACACCACTTTAAGTGCCACAGCTGCATCCTATGGAATCCTGGAATTTGCAGTTTTACAAGGTCTTTAGCCTTCTCTGCCAAAGAGTTCTGGTGCCTCACTAAACTACAAATCCCTGGACATTGTAGGATGGAGCTATGGCAGTTAAAGTGGTGTCAAATGGCATGATTTCTACTGTGTAGATGTACACCCTATACAGTAATAAGTTGGAGTTGACTTGGAGTTGACGTAACAGGAACAGCACTATCAAGACTTCAACATTTTACAATGCAATACAAAAAATGTTGAGCAAAAGTGGACTAAATTCATATATTTGAGAAACACACATATGGATTTAAGATGGTTATTTTTAGTGCTTCAAATGCCTCCTATGGATCAGTATCTTAGGCAATGTCCTATGCAGTCATAAGATAGTTTGGATTCCCACCCCAAGGACAGAGAGACAGAGAAATCACACTTCAGATTCCCCCTTTCCCTAGACTCCATGGAAACTTTGCATTTTTGACACTGGGTTGGAGGCATGTCATGAGCAGAGTTTGAGAGGCTTTCCATGCGCAAGAACCAAAGTCCTCTCACAACACAGACACAATACTCTGGTGGAAATGTATACAGGCCCAGAACCTGGTGTGTATAATTTCTCTCCCATGGTTTCACTGGGAAAGACATAAAACAAAACAAACATGTAAATATTGAAGCCATGCCCTATGAGGAGAGGCTTAGGGAGCTGGGTATGTTTAGCCTGGAGAAAAGAAGGTTAAGAGGTGACATGATAGGTGAGTTTAAATATTTGAAGGGATGTCATACTGAGGATGGAGCAAGCTTGTTTTCTGCTGCTCCAGAGACTAGGACATGGGGCAATGGACTCAAACTGCAGGAAGAGAGATTCCACC
The DNA here is from genome assembly GCA_030847615.1 of Gambelia wislizenii. Lineage (NCBI taxonomy): Eukaryota > Metazoa > Chordata > Lepidosauria > Squamata > Crotaphytidae > Gambelia > Gambelia wislizenii. Next base: position 222,079,080 of record JAUMIR010000003.1, on the reverse strand, counting down.
TAAAAAGGAGCCCTGGTGGCGCAGTGGTTAAATGCCAGTACTCAAGTCACCACGTTGCAAGTTCAATTCCAGAGGGCTCCAAGGTTCACTCAGCCTTCCATCCTTTCGGTAGGTCAGTAAAATGAGTACCCAGCTTGTGGGGGCAATTAGCTACCACACATTGGAAACTGCTTAATGCAGTGTAGATGTGTAAATTGCTATTGCTTAAAAAACAATTTGTAAGCTGCTCTGATAGCCTTGTGGCTGAAGAGTGGGGTATAAATAAATAAATAAATATAAAAATTAGGAAGAATTTCCTGCCAGTAAGAGTTGTTTGACAGTAGAATATATTGCTCCCTCGGAGTGTGGTGGAGTCTCCTTTGGTTTTTAAAGAGAGTCTGGATGGCCATCTGTCAGGAGTGCTTTGATTGTGTATTCCTGCAAGGCAGGGGGTTGGATTAGATGGCCCTTGTGGTCTCTTTCAACTCTATGATGCTATGATTCTACATAGAACATCAATGAGAAGAAAAAGGAAAAAGAATAAATGTTTCTTCCATTCTGCTGTACCAGTTCTGCCAGAGCTTTGGAGTTCTCCCTTACACCTATAGACAGAGAAGCTTGCTTTGTCTGAAAACCATTTTATTGCATTCCCATACTAGTGGCAAGCTTCCTTGTACTTTTCCCCACTTACATAAACAACCTTTTATATCCAGTCTAGTAGTATATTGCACCATTATATTCTATCTCTGAAATTTAAATTCCTCTCACTTCCTTGACACACCAGGTGAGTACTACCATAATCAAAAGTATATAAAATTACCAACCAATCAGAAGTATACACCATACCAGCAAATATATCTTGACAAGATACACTTGGATAATGGAAAGTTACCACTTTAAAAAAAATTGTTCCATTCTAAAATGCATTCACTTCAAAGGAGATCTGTTGATATCTGAGGAATTTACTTTCAGGGAAGGTTGTTTAAGATCACAGTTTGAATTTGTTTCATGCACAACGAAGTGTATGAAAAGGTCAGGCCTCTCTCCTTCAGAAGTAATTCTGTTTCCTGTGTTTAAGCACAGGAATGAAAAGGATGATTTCCCACATATTTATATTACTCTTTTGACTAGGTATTTCTCAATAATTCAACACACCCCCACAGTCTAGACTTCCTTGTTTCACTTCTAAGTACAGTATTTGAGTTTGTGCAGTCCCTTCAGTAACTGTATTGTCTAAGCCAATTTTTTTTTTAACCTTCTGGACCAATTACCAGAATTACTGCATATGTTTAGACCTGTCAGGTGCAAATTAAATATTTTAAATTCATTTTTTCTGTGTATATCACCATTCCTGCTTTTTGTACACAATACTCTTTCCCATTTTACATTCAGCCATACTTGCCTCTCCTTACTTTGAAAGAAGGTTGCATATGTATCAATGTGTAATTGATTCTATTTTCAAAGCTGAAAGCAGATCAATAAATTATTTGCAAAGTATCTAACTATGGTTTTTGTGTTTTACCACAACAGATTTTAATTTGTGCAGGAAGACACCCCATCTGAAGCACTTACCACTGCTGAAGAGGCAAGCTCCTGTTCATTGCAAAACGTGTCTAGACAGCAAACTAATTTGGTTCAAAAAATGATGAAAAAAGAAATAAACAAATAGTTTAAAAGCATGGCTAACAGGTTAAATAAAACAGAACTTCAGATTAGATCCAAGACTGCCGGTGAAGTGAGATCTTTCTCTGTAGATACCTCTATTTTCTTGCTCTGTTTAAATCATATCTGGGGGAGACTGTTGCATTATATTTCATTTTGTTTAATTAGATGGGACATTATATATACAGTGTTAAAGAGAGATTAGAACATCATGCTGAGATCCAGGACTGAAAACATAAGGAGCTGAACGTAAATAATTGGTGGGGGGGGATTGATGTTTATGTACTGGTGATTATGAAGGTTTAGAGGGTTTAGAGAACATTTATATATCCACACCACAGAAGTCTTTTCTTTCATCCAATATATTATTTTAAATTAACTCCCTTAGTTAACTTAGAATAAAGAAAGAATTTCAAACTAGGCTATGACTGTTAACCTTCTACTTTAAAAACAGTTTACAGCATATAATCTGTGGGATGAGTCACAAATATTTAGAAATTGGATACACTTTGGTTTTTCTGTCTGTGGTCTTAAAGAAATTATCTTTCATAAAATAATGTGAAATTATTATTCATTAAAAAGTTTTTTTATATTTTAAGAAAAATGGTTATAGATGCTAAATAACCTGTTATTATTTATTTCCTTACAGCAGTCAGAAGCCAGGTTTCCAGCAAAAAAGGTGCAGAGAGGCAGACAGAAGGTTCAAAATGAAGAACTAGAGATGCTTAAAGAGTTCCTCTATCCACATCCCAATATGAAGTCCTGTAACTTGATCTCCCAAACTGAGGCAGTGATTGGAATTAATGTTCCATTGCAGTTCTCAAAAAAAGTAACAAAATACATTTTGAAATGTGACTCCTGAAACAAATGTATTCCACAATATTTAGGACTTTTCTGGACACGAAGAAAGTAACGCAAGCAGCCTTGTCAGCTTGCGAGGCTACTGCGCTGCAGAGCGTCCCTTTCGTATGACGCTCACCCCTGCTGGTACTGTTGCGGTACCGCGGGGAGAGTTGAGCATCATATTTCATCATTTTTTTACTCACGATCAACTTTCGTGAGTAAAAAACAATGAAATATGACGCTCAACTCTCCCCGCGGTACTGCAACAGTACTGGCAGGGGCGAGCGTCATACGAAAGGGACGCTTTGCAGCACAGCAGCCTCGCAAGCTGACGAGGCTTCTTGCATTATTTTTCAGCGTCCGAAAAAGTCCATAGTGTGGACTGGTGTTTTTTTTTAAAAAAAATGTGAGAAAACAAAATGGAATCATCCTATAACTGAACATATGCAAAAGTGATACAAATCAAAAGTAGACACATTAATTTATACCCCTCTATCATAACAACAACAACAACAACAACTATTTATTTATATCCCACCTCTCCCATCAGGATCGGGGTGGCAAACATCATATAAAACACTGAACCACAGTCGAGCACAAATGATAAAACAACATCATTAAAAACCAACTATACAATAATAAATCTGGGAGCGGTGGTGGAGAAGGGTCTGCTGGGTAACCATGGCCAGCCTAGTCCTAATTGGCTGAAGTAAATTTTTCCCAGAGAACCTAAGAGTATGGGGCAGATTGTATGGGAGAAGGCGATCCTGTAGGTATCCTGGCCCCAATCCATGTAAGGCTTTAAAGATAATAACCAATACTTTAAATCTTGCCCAGAAACTGATTGGCAGCCAATTGAGAGATTTTAATATTGGTGTAATATGGTTACCCCTAAATTATACATACAGAAATAACAGTATGCATTTCTGCTTCTCTTTCTCCTTCTCCTGTTTCTCCCTTTCCTATCATAATAATCATAATTATGTATACCTAGTTGAATTCTGGCCTTTGGAAATTCTCCAAAATTCCTTACATTGTAAGGGTTATTAAGCCAATTTCACAACAAAGAAAAGCTAAAAAGTGGTGTACAGTTAGTCAAATATACAAGCATTAATTGCAATTCTCAAAAGACCAGGACCGCAGGCCTACTAAAGCCTCACAAGGGCCTACAGGCTTCACAAGGATTGAACATAGCCCAATGAGGGCCTACCAACCTACAGAAACCTAAGAACAGGTCTGACGCAACAACAGCCAATGGGGCATACAGGCCCAGCAAGGTCAAACAAAAGCCCTCCATGAGACCTGGGCCTAAGCAAGGCCCAATTGAAGCCTATAGGCTGAAAAAAAACTAACCAAGGCTTATCGACCTAACTTTGCTGCCACCTCCCAAACCAGGACCCACACTACCTCACCGTCATCCCCATCACCATCCCCTCAGAGTTCACCTTACTCACTGTCAGACCCAGATTTCTACTTTTAAAAATAATCTTTTCTGCATAGAATATGATGCTTCCTATGAAGAAAATGCTGTTTTCTACATTTTAAAATCAGTGCAAATTTTGCGAGGAGTATGTCCTGAACTGGGAAGTGTAGGATTCTCCTTTTCAGAGTTTACCAACACTCAAGAAAGACTTGTTCCCCCAAACATTTTCAAATATTTTTCCATCTCTGCTGCCCAGACACTGAGATTCTTTCAAGAGGCATGGCTCTTGGTCTCTCCACTCTCAGAGGCTTGTCTGGCATGGATATCAGAGAGGGCCTCCTCAGTGGCTGCTCCTAGGCTCTTGAACTGACTTCCTAGGGAGGCCAGCATGCTCCCCTCCTTGCTGTCCTTTGTTACCAAGGAAACTCTTTTTTATTCCAACATTTTTAAATAAAAGAAAGGTACTATATTTTTATAAGCATCCCCCCTTGTTAATGCATGTTTTAAAATGGTTTTTATGTTATTAATAGTTTGAATTCCATTTTGAGGGTTATATTTTGTAGGTTTTATCCTTTTTGTATCTGTTTTAAATTGGAAGACACATTGAGTTCTGTGTCTATGTAGGGAAAAGGAGTATGAAAATTCAATGAATGGATGAACAGGATCAAAAGAAGTAATACACAGGTTTTAGTGAGTTACTTCCAAGTTCAGGATCTATCCTCTCTGCCCAGTTTTCTGCATCCAATACTGCTTAGCCAGATGTCTCAGGGAAGCTCTCACGCAGGGCATGAAAAAGAAATCATCCTCCCCATTTGGAAAATATCAATGAGCCATTTTGCCTAGCAGCACAAAGCCACTAATAATAGGTTAATCAATAGAAAGTATAGATTCTTTTTTCCCTCTCAGAGAATGTTTTATCCCATTGTCAACTAACTGTAAGTCTCTTCCTCTTACAACAGCAGGAGGGGAAATAAAATAATAAATAATAGAAGATTAAAGATTCCTCTACAATGTGAATCCTAATCTGCAAAAGCAGAGTTGAAAAGTTCAGGCAATCATCTCAGTATACAGTGTGTACAAAAAACAAAAAACAAAAACAGCTCTTATTCCCATAAAAAGTGCATAGCACAGGTAAGCAAGGCATGCCCCACCCCCTCAGGCTTCCCAGAAGCCTGTCATTGTTCCCCATTAGCACTATCATTTCTGTATGCTCTGATGATACAGCAGGACATTGGTCTGAGAACAGCCGAAATGTTGCTTTGATGGAAAAATGTCTGGGTTTTCCCCTTGACTCTGCAGATATTTCAGGCAGAGTCTAATTCTTGATGAAAGTGTGCTCCCTAGTGTTAAGAGTGCTACAAAGCTTGATGGACTTTTTGATGTGTGTGTTTAAAACAGGTGTAGGTAGCAAATACACATTAGGGATGAGCAAATCTCTCCATTCTGCTATCTTTCACATTGATATTTTTGTGAATTATCAAAAAGAAAATATAAATTTATCAAAAAGGAAAATAAAAAAAATCTACACTGGCATGATGATCAATATGTACAATATTGTAAGCCAGATTTTACAACTTTTGGGATTCATGGGTGTCCCAAAAGGGAGAGCAGACACAAAAAATCTACCTCTTACCTGCTTCAGCTACTAGTCTCTATGTGCCCAGTGACCCAGAGAATGCTGTAGCCATCATTTTCCAGCATCCTAACCTTCAACACCTCAGAAACCCTTCATTTGGGGTGCTGTCTGGCTTATGAGGTAATTTTGGGGAGTGGCATCAGAAGTAGTTTTGATGAAAGAGCGCCATCTGAGGATTCAGGATCTTGGTCACATTTTGTTTGTTATTTTGTTAATGTTTTTGTTGTTTTTTGTTTGTTTGTTTAGCAGATCAGATGGATATTGCTCAGGAATAGAAAGGCCCACATAATTTATCTTTTGACTATTTGTATGAGAGATTGCAATCTCTCAGTCTCATGAAAAAGCCAACACAACAGGTATAAAATTCAAGACATGAACACCACCATAGCTCCTTTATTGTGGACCAGTTTCCATTTATTTTTCTTATTAAATAAATAAGTGCAGCATCACTGTAGGGAACATGTTCGCTGACCTCCAGAGGACAGAGGCCACATTAATGGCATCACAGCTCAGAGCACCATGAAAGAATGTGTGGGAGTGTTAAAGCTCAAGTCTTTAAAGGCTCTCACTGCCCCCTCCTCTCCCCTTTTGGATGGTCATCATGGAAGAAAGTGTTGGTCTAAGCAAGCGATTGGTTGTGCAGAAAGTAGGCACTAGGCCTTGATTTTAGGCCTCTATAGGTCTTGTGCTCATGCTATCAAGCCCTGTCTTAGAGTATCTTTTTTGATAGTCCCCATATGGGCCTTGTAGTTAGGCCTCCATCAAGCCTCATGGTTAGCACTTGACTTCCTGTTTAGGCCACATTTGTAAGTTCCATCTGGGCCTTGTCCATAGGCCCCAATTGCTAAGCATCAATTAGTATTCACGTTGATTGGCCGTTGATAGACTGGAGGTCCTGACCTTCCTATTAGGCCCTGTCTGGACCTTTTAGCCAGGCATTTGACATTTGGCCCTATTACTGGGCCCTGATTGTCCACAGTCCACAGTGGCGCTAGTCCCCATCCCAGGCTCTGCCTTGGCCTGCATTTAAGATTTGACAGGCTAGGCTCTGCCCAGACCCTGTGCTTGACTAGGGTCTAAACCTTTAGGTACTGGCTAGGCCCCAAGTTGGCCTACAAGCACCTTTGTTCATAGCCCAATCAGGTTCCATGCAGGTTGGTTTGAGGGCTGGACTAGTACTGTGGTAGCAAGTCACTATGGGTTCAAAGAAGGGCAGCAGGGGATTAAAGGAAAGCACCCTGCCAAGAGGCAGCTTTATAAGTGGCCTCCTCCAGAGTCATCTTCTTCATCTGAGGATGAGGGAGGTTTTGATATCACTGAAGTTATTCTATCCAGGCTAGATGCTCTAGAACTGGATAGACACTGTAGGCCATCTAGGAAGGCAGCTAAAGGTCTAGTTAAGGCAGTGGTTAAGGCCAAGTTACTAATGAAATCTTGTCTCACCTTGAAGCCTTAGAAAAAGACATGAGATTTGAGGAGCCTGTTGGACCAGCTACATCACAAGAGGAGGCAGAGCTGGTGGCTATTGCATTGGCAGATGCTAGTGAGGTGAAATTGATGACATGACTGGTGGGGCTACAGGGGAATATAGTTGGACATGGGGAGCATGGAGCATGCCATTAGTGAGCCCAACATGCCCAACAGTCTGCTCAACATGCCAGGCACTAGCAGTGGAGGAGGGTTCCCACCTCAGCAGGCCTGCACATGGGGACAACCACCATGGGCTCCCTGGTCTGATATTCTCCCGATACAAATCCACAACCAGTGCAAGCAGGAGATTAGAGTACAATGTTCACATAATCTCAGAGTAATTATAATAATGTCCCTTATTCTGCCATTCCTTTGGGGGAGCTGTGACGGTTTAGCCAGCCCCCAGTGTGTGCTCACACACACACACATGCCTGAGAGGCAAGGCCTACCCATGTTGCGATACAGCTCAAGAGTTCCTCTGCCTGAGATCTCTTTGAGCTAGTCCTTCGTTGGGATGCAATCCAGGGGAATTCTTCTGCCTGGGAATTCCTCTAAATTGCACTCCCTAGCAGTATAGCTGCCACCACCCCTTGAATTCCAGTCCTTTTTACACACAGTTCGAAGGGAAACTGTGAGGTTCCGTTGTTACTCTTTTAACTCCCTGCCACTTGCAGAGTTATTACCACCCCTCCCCTGTGTCCCAAAAGGGAGAGAAATAAGGCATGTGTGCACATCAGCTGATAGAAAGATTATAAAAAACTATTTATTTCAAGCAAAGCTCAAACATGCAAATCTCTCTCATGGAAAAGCTCCCCCTTTTCCAGGTACATTCTTAGAAGTTACAGAATAGCAAAGCATTCAGCTAAGCAAGGAAAATAAATATACATTTCCCTAACACACTAACTAATACAGTCTCCTGATTTCCTCATTCTGGTGCAGTCCAGTCTGTGGATCAGAGGATGCTGTAGCCACATGCCTATCCGGATCAGGCTCAACAGCGTTCCTCTATCATAAGTCCTTTGTCCTTGGGTCATCTCTCTCTGAGACATGATGTGTCCATCTTAGAGCCCTCTTTGTTCTCTCTCACCTCATGGCTTTCAAACAGCATTTATTACCTTTTCAAATTGCCACTCTGGCAGTCTTAATTGGTCAGTTCTGTCTCTGGTGATCTGTGACATCATGATGAAGCTGTCTCTAAAGGTATAACCTTGCTGCAGATTTCTAGTTAACTGTTTACTGGATGCTGAGCTTGCAGATAATGAGAGACGTAGTACACCCATCCCATTATCACAGAAGCAGACTCTCCTGCTGGGTGAACACCTGCTACCATCCACTAGGTACAAGTAATTGCAGGGGAATTACATTCTTCAAATGGGCAATTAAGTTAAGGACTGGGTGTAGAGGGAAGGTCCATTATTTAGATGATTTTCTTTTCATTGGAAAGTTTGGAACAGGACATTGTGCCTTCTGCTTTCCAAGATTAGCTCCTTGGAGTTCCCTTTGTCGAAGAGAAGACTAAGAGCCCTTCCCATCAATTTGTATTCCTGGGCATTGAAACTGATAGTAAACCAATTTTGTAGGTTGCCCGTGGAGAAAATTCAGGATATGAGAGAAAGAGTGGCCAAGTTCTTTACTCATAGGAAGGCGTAAGGATTTTCAGGAACTAATTGGCCATTTAAATTTTGCATGTAGGATGGTAGCACCAGGTACGGCTTCTCTTAGGTGTCTTTGTGATTCCACATGTGGAGTTAACAAGCCAAACCATCGGATCAGGAGTATATAGGGGGTCTGAGAGAACCTTGGTGTATGACAGGAATTTCTTTCTGAATTTAATGGAATCTCCTTCTGGCAAGAGGAACTGAAGCTGAAGGACACACTGTAGGTCTCTTCAGACACTGCAGGGTCCTTGGGTTTGGGGGTATACTTCTGGGGTTGTTGATGTACCTAGGATTGGCCCACTGATTGGCCCAAAGCTGGAGTTACATCAGACCTTACATTTAGGAGGTTCCCCCCATTGCAATTTTGGTCACACCCTGGTGGCGCAGTGGTTAAATGCCAATACTGCAAGTCACTATGTTGCATGTTCAATTCCAGCAGGCTCCAAGGTTCACTCAGTCTTCCATCCTTTCGTAGGTTGGTAAAATGAGTACCCAGCTTGTGGGGGCAATTAGCTAATACACATTGGAAACTGCTTAATGCAGTGTAGATGTATAAATTGCTATTGCTTTAAAAAAACAAATTGTAAGCTGCTCTGATAGCCTTTGTTGCTGAAGAGCGGGGTATATATACTTAAGTAAATAAATAAAGTAAAAGTAAATAAAAAAGATATGAGAAGACTCCTCTGTGAACTTTTGGTGCGATAATACTGCCACAGTACAGGTCAAACATTATTTGGGCTTATCTACACATTTAAAATATTCCTCATTCAATTTGAATAGACTGTGATCTGACCACACATGATTCATGTATTTAGGCTTTCAGGGGGAGGGGTAAAAACTCCATAAACTCCATGGAAAAAGGATTTGTTACTTTTTCCAGAGTTTCTGCAAAAATGCAAATTCTTGGATGTGTGGCTAGCTGATTCTAATTACTTTGCATAGCTGCCCATTTTTGGTAGAGGGATGTCTCTGGGGAGTGGATGGGCAGGACAGACCATCACGTGGTTGCTTCGCACCAGGAAACACAACTTCCAAAGTGTCTTCATGATTTGGTGGGAGCACCATTTTTTAGCTTTAGCATGTGTGCACACAGCTGTGGAGGTGTTCATATAGTGCTCATATACATTTTTCTTTGTGAAACAATAACTTTTTAATTCAGACCCAGCACCTTTTTGAAAACCTTTTTGGGGATAAATTAGCTATGAGCATATTGGGCTTGCCAATTCTCCTGGGCTTTATACAGCTTTTTTTTGTTTGTTTGTTTAAATTGTTCTTGCTGACATAAAAGTAATGGCAGAAGCCCAGAGCTCATAGCAAAAGAAAGGGGGTAGGGGCATTTCCTGTAGCCATCAGGAGACATTGGACCTCCTTGCCTTTGGGGTAAGGAGAAGTTGCAAGAGCAAGTCTGGGATTGCTACTGTAATACTGAATTCTTTGAAAAATTAACTCTGATATGAGGTTAAAGGGTCATGACCAGACTGCTGAGGAATGTTGGACAAAAAGTAAGGGTCTCTGACAGTGTTACAGAGAGGCAGTGGAACAAAACTTCAGGAGAAGCTGTGGTGTGGCAACTATGCCCTATTTTGAAGAACTGTACCAGATCATTGGGGGGGGGATGCCACAACCCACACAAAGGAGCATCAATATCCAAAGAGCCCCTATCGGACAGTCTCCAGACATGGCCTTTTACATCCCTCCCCCCTTAAGGAATACTCCCAAGAACTCTCCGTGCTGGAATTAGGTAAGGCTCCCTGCTCCCTGTTAAAAGTCCACTCTTTAAATTCTTTGACAGCAAATGTGGAAATGTGCATTTTCAATACTATATCTATCTATCTATATATCTATATCTATATCTATATCTATATCTATATCTATATATATATATGTCAATTCATGTGGTCTAATGCATGTTCTATGTAGGGCCCGTCTACACAGTAAAAAAATTATGTACACCATTCGGCAGATCGATCTTCCATACACACAGCCATTCAGATTCATACGTGTCATTCGGAAGGGGGGCTAGCAAATCCCCCGTAAACTACATGGATTTGGTGTTTGGAAGGATTAGTGGATCTCAGCCTAAAATCTGCACAGCCGTTCAGATGGTTGATCATCTGTACTCCCCGTTCACACACATACAAAAAAGGCAGTGTAATCTGATTGGCTGGCTGAGTAGAGGGGTGGGGCTAGCAAGGAGGGGAATTGGGAGTGGCTGCCATGTTGGATTCCCAGCTAAGCAGGAGTCTGGTAAGTCTGTGAATTTTATATATATTTATTTTTATTTTACATTGTAAATAGGGAAAACCGACTGTCCGCAAAGCAGGCACCTTTTAAAATAAATTTTTAAAAAGTGGCGGGAGATTTAAAACCGCCGCTTGGCTTGCTTGCTCCAGCCAGCTGGGGAAGGGGGGTCGTACGGAGTTTAGGGGGCAGTAAAAAGTCATGTAGGTGGATCGTAGGTATTTGAATGACTGCCTATTCATTTTTTTTAACCCCCAAAATGGATTTTTTTAATCATATAGACGGGCCTGTATTAGTAAATACTAGATGAAAGCACAAATGCATAACTGCAATACCCCCCTCCCCAAGTTGAATGCCATTTCTATCCTCAAGTTGATGGTCATAACAGGAAACTCACATAGTGATTTTATTTATTTTTTACCATGGCTACTTTAAATTTTAGGAGCTGAGGTTGAGGATGGCAAGAAGGGTACACTTATCACCCTTTACCCCATGGACCCAGAACCTGAGGAAACACCTACCAAGAGAAGTGTTCCAGCCCCTGCTTCAAAAACCACAGATTTGGAAATAGGAGAGTCAGACTATGAACTCATGTGGAGCGATTGAGAAAGAGATAATGGTAAACACATTTTTAAAAAGCTTTGGCAATTAATTTGCACATTTGGCAATAAATTTGCCCAATATGTTCTATATATGAATGTCAACAGGTGATGAATGAATGAAAAAGCATAGGCACGTTCTGATGTTGTCACTACAGTTATGTATTGCAATGTTTCTATTAAATTGTTGTAATAGCCAAATTCACCCTACAGAAATAATCCAGTATGAAACTGGATTATTCCCATGACTCTTTCCTACTGGATCCTGGGATTTGTAGTTTTACAAGGTTTTTAGCCTTCTCTACCAAAGAGTGCTGGTGTCTCACCAAACTACAAATCCCAAACCTACAAATTTTTTTTTATTTTATTTTTTAGTTAATGATTGGACATTAATATCATGCCAGACTGTTGGAAGGGGAGGGGATGAATAGTTCACAAGTGGTTCATTTCAATACCAATGAAGGTTTCCCAGTTGTGATTGTGAGAGAAAAGACCGACACTATTCATTTGATTCAGAAGTTATATTTATTTACAAGCACAGCAGTAGAAATTGATTTCGTCCATTTCCCACAAACAAGAGGATCTGAAAAATACTTCATTAAGTATTTAACCTGCATTTAAACTGCAATTCGTTGAGTTTTACAACAAATTTGCAAACAAGAAAAAAAGGTGAACATTAATACATGGAGGAATATTACCCTGCTTGCTGCCAAAAGTAATCAACCAAGGCATTCCTCACTGCTTCAACCTCTTTTTTCTTTTGCTCTCTGGGTGAGATTGGGACATGCAGGTTAATTTCACTCCTCTTTTTATGATCCTCCCTGGGTTACTTGGGACCTTTAAAATGTGTTTAAGTGCTTTGTGTCACTTTAAATGTGTTTATTTTGTTTTTATTTTTAAATTTTCCATGTAATGAAGTCTCGTGGGATTTTGAGCATGGAAGTGAACAGGGCTCCATTCACTTCCTCTTTATTGCTGAGACTGCCTCTGCCAGGAGAGACAGTAAGTGTGGGGGAAGCGTTCTTTTGCCAGCATAGAAATGGCTTATTTTATGCCAGCAAAAGAACGCTTGGGGTGGGGAATCATCTGATAATCTCCCTTGTATGTGTAGCTTTGTGTTTCAAACTCACTAAAGTCACAGCATCTTCAACACCTGTAGGTTTTTTGTTTCTGCTGCCCTGATGCTGAGCTCTGGCAATAGGCATAATTTCATTTCAGAAATAAAATAATGGCTGGCATCCATAATTTCAGTAAGGCCTTTGACAAGGTTCCCCATGACATTCTTGCAAACAAGCTTGTAAAATATGGGCTAGACAAGTTAACTGCTCAATGGATTTGTAATTGCTTGACCGGACGAACCCAAAGGGTGGTCAGCAGTGGCTGCTCTTCGTCTTGGAAAGATGTGACCAGTGGGGTGCCACAAGGTTCGTTCCTGGGCCCAGTGCTATTCAACATCTTTATCAATGACTTGGATGAGGGAATTAGGGGCATACTTATCAAATTTGCAGATGACACCAAATTGGGAGGAGTTGCCAATGCCCTAGAGGACAGGATCAAAATTCAAAATGACCTGGATAGACTGAAGAGCTTGGCCAAAGCTAACAAAATTAAATTCAATATGGAGAAGTGTAAGGTACTGCACTTAGGGCGAAAACAGGAAATGCATCGATATAGGATGGGGGAGACCTTGCTGAATGAGACTACATGCGAAAGGGATCTAGGAGTCCTAGGACTTTTTCAGACGCGAAGAAAGTAACGCAAGCAGCCTCGTCAGCTTGCGAGGCTGCTGTGCTGCAGAGCGTCCCTTTCGTATGACGCTCGCCCCTGCCGGTACTGTTGCGGTAATGCAGGGAGAGTTGAGCGTCATATTTCATCGTTTTTTTTACTCACAATCAACTTTCTATGATTCTATGATCCATGAATTACAAATATGTGTAAGTCTGTCTCAAGCCATTGCAATTCATTTTTACAGTTGTTGCACAGGTCAGATGTCTCTTTCGATTGTTCAGTGACAGAAGGTCCTCCCCAAACCTACTTTTTAAATAGTGTACACACACATACACACACGCACACACACACAACATGGCCATTTCCATGTTATTGGAAAGCAGGGGATTTAGCAGGGATGTGTTGGGCTCTTTTAAAGTAGTAGTAAAAGACATGTGACAACAGATATGCCTGTAGCAAGATTTATTCAGAGGAAGTTTGCTATTGCCTTCCTCCAAGTCTGAGAGTGTAGCTTGCTCAAGGTTACCCAATAGGTTTCCATGGCTGAGCAGAGATTCAAGTGCTGGGCTCCAAGAGTACTAGGCAACACTCAAAACACTACACCACACTGTGTTTCACATTATTAATGTTCTAATGAAGATGTGATTTTTTTTAAAAAAAATACACCTTCATTTCATGGCCTAGGGTTCATCTACACCAGCTAGGATATGCTCCCTGCCGGCACATCCTGGCTCCAGATCTGACCTGTTCTGCCCCATTATCTGCACAGAATGGGTGGCATCCTTACATAATGCCAGTCCTTTGTTGTTGCCACAAATGCCACCATTTTTTGACTGAATCAGAAGCCAGGATGGGGGCCTGCAACATGTGACTGAAACCCCCTTGCATGTGACCAGCCTTGGTCACATACTGAGGGACCCTTATCTGGCTTCTGGAACAGCTAGGGAAATGGCAGCAGCAGCAAGGGATGGCATGCTGGGACAGGTTCCTGCAGACATACATCCATTCTGTCCTGGTGGTAACAGGATAAACCAAGTATTATTTCACAATTCTGTAAAGGGTTTTAACCTGGCTTGCCTCAGTTCCAGCATCATATGTGCTCTGGGGGTGATTAGGACTGCCTATGGGCAGATAGGAACAAAAGCCTGGTGTCATATGGACTGCAGGGTTCTGGAATGGGGGCAAGCCAGGGTATTTAGCCCATGTAGTTAAGCCTCTAATTATGGGTTATTAAACCAAAACTGAGCACAAAAAATAATATTACAAAATAACATCACTGTTAAAGAATACAATGTCAAATGAGGGCTGTATGAGACATTTGTTCTATTAAGCTTTTAGTAGATTTGCCCAATCCAAAATCTGTCTAAGATGCATTCTGTAGAAGAAAAAACACATTCAACAATATGTGCATATTTGAAAAATGTGCTAAAACACTGTGCACAAAATGTACACAAAGTTGTCTTAGTCAATGGGGGTATGCATCCATCGGAATGTGTATAAATGTCTTTCTAAAATGTTCACACACACACACACAAAACTAAGATACACAATACATCTCCTATTTGTAAGGTGGAGGAAAAAAGATACCCTTAAATGATCCCCAGCTCCGCTGCCTCCGATACTGGATTTCAAACATCCTATGTGGGGTTGGACTAAACACCCTGATGCTATGAAAAAGGTCTTTCTCTCTCTTTCCTTCCCCCTCTTTCTAACCAGGTGTCAAGTTAAGTTCAAAATGTGTCTTCTTCTGCAGAACACCCCCCAACTAAACCAAACAATAAGTGAGGTATTGGCTTCAGACCAACTTCAGCATCTTAGGACTGCCCTGATATCAGCTGAGTCTCCTGATGAAATCTTGGAAAATTACAATACACTTACCCAAGCTCTACACCAATATCTAATCCGTCAAAATAGTGTACATCAGTGGAAACAACAACAGCACCCCTCCAAACCATGGTTTGACAAGGAATGTGTTAATGCTAAAAAAGCCCTCGTTGATATTTATCAGGGTTACCTATTTAATAACATTCCAGATGCTGCACCAATGCTGCTTCAGTAGAAAAGAGACTACAAAAAGCTGCTGATGAACAAGAAAAAAGAAGCCATGAAGAATGACTGGGACACAACTTATCCAGGCAGTCAGATCCAACAACACAGCTCTATTCTGGCATATTACATCAAGTTCCCAGAGAAATGGGCCAGCTACAGTGGATTGTCACATCCCTCCAGGGATATGGGAGGATCACTTTCAAGCACTTTATAAGGACAACTACATTGAAAGTGGATGCACTAGCCAAAATATAGAAAATATCCAAGGGTGGCCACCAGTGACAGTGACAGAGATCAAGAACCTTGTAGCCCAGCTGAGAATGGGGAAGGCTCCAGGGGAAGACTTAATACCTGCAGAAGCCATTAAAAACAACCTTGAATTTTGGGCCCCTATCCTGGCCTCATTTTTCACCTGTATCGACAAATATGGTCGAGCACCCAAGGATTGGGGTCTTGCAATCATTGTCCCCATATATAAAAAAGGAAGCAAAGATGATCCTGTCAACTACAGACCAATTAGTCTCAGTACAATCAGCAAACTCTATGCAAGACACTTACAGTGGAAATTTCAGACCTGGTTGGAACAAGAAAACATACTTGCAGAAGAACAAGCTGGCTTTAGGGAAGGCCGTTCCACCATAGATCAGTGCCTTGTACTCCACCACCTTATTGAAAAATACTCCACCTGCAGCACAGTTTCTTTCTATGCTGCCTTCATAGACTTTAAAGCAGCTTTTGACTGTATATCCCGAACCAAACTGTGGAAAAAACTGGAGGCTTCTTCGATCGACCGACATTTACTCCATCTAATACGTATGCTGCATGAAGGGACCTCATTAAAAGTAAGATGTAACCCCCAGGGACATCTCATCAACGACATTGTCACTGAGAAGGGTGTCAAGCAAGGCTGCATACTAGCTCCACTCCTGTTTAACTTCTACATCAATGATTTGGTGGATCACCTCAACAACACCAACTTCCACCCTCCCAAAATTAGAGGGAAGGCATATCTCAACGCTGCTTTATGAGGATGATGCAGCAGTACTTTCAAGAACTCCCATTGGACTAAAAAGAGCCCTAAGAGCACTAATACAATATTGCAGAGTGGAACAGCTAGAACTCAACTATCAAAAAACTAAAATCATGGCATTCGCTAAAAGGCCTAAGAACTACAACTGGAATATAGATGGCCACAAGATTGAGCAGGTCTCTTGCTTCAAATACCTGGGGGTAATTTTTCAAGCCACTGGTAGTAGGAAAGCACATTGCAATGCGCAGAGGAGTACAACAGCCATTCTCAAATTTCTTAAGACAAGAGGAGGCCACTATTTACCTGCAGCGTTCAAACCCTTTGAAGCCAAACCAGTAGCACAACTGCTTTATGGATCCCAATTGGGACCCCAACCCTGCTCCATTAGAACTTGTCCAATCCAAATTTTTAAGATCAGCTTTACAAACTCCAAAATGTGTCTCTAACGCAGCTCTGAGACTGGAGTCAGGATTTATGAAAGTGGAGGCCAGAGTGTGGGTGACCATACTCAGCTACTGGCTCAGACTATCCCTCTTTCCCACTGGCCTTGCTCCACTGACCTTAAGTGATGATTTACAATCCAGCTGGAAACAGACAGTGGTGACTAAAATTTCAATGCTGGGCCTTTCTCCAGATCTTCTGCTAAGCCTGGGGAAAGCTACTATCAAACAACGGGTAGCAGATATAGAGCGACAACTGGATCTAGCCAGTACTCCAACCTTCATAGATATCTGGCCTCTCCTTTGGCATACTTAGCAACACTTGAAATACCTAAACATCGAAGGGCCTTTACTCTTGCACAGTGTCGTGCCCTCCCTCCAGCTGTCTTTGAAGGCCGATACAAGAAGATCCCCTTCTCAGACAGACTGTGCCCCTGCAATTCGGGCCAAATAGAAACAACAGAGCATGTATTACTCCAGTGCTCATACTACAGGGACATAGGTCTCAGCCTAATTTCACCCCTGTTGCATAAATATCAAGGGCACACTGGACAATTCTCCATAAACTTGTTGCTTTCAGACACCAACCCAGGAACAACTTATAATGTTGCCAGATTCTGCGCAGCTGCGGTTAAAATTCGACAGACAATGTCCTCAACAGTAGAATAGTATCAACTTAGTCTTGTTATATTGGAGCTAATATTTAAAATACTGCTTTTAGCCTGTTTTTATCCTGTATTTTTACCTTTATTCTGTATCCCCTTTTTACCTGTGCTGGACCGTAATAAAGATTCTATTCTATTCTATTCTTCTGCAGAACTGTAACCACAAAGCCAAACACAAGAGCTTTGCTAACTTTGAAGAGGAAGTAGCTAGCCTGACCACATAGAATTGCAGAAAATATAGAGCTAGTTTCAACATAAACTATTTTTAAAATTATGTATATATTTGTTTTTAATGTGTTTTTAGTTAGAAGGTTTTAATTTTATAGTGTTTAATGTCTTTTTATGGGGGAGAGTGGGTGTGGGTGGTGTTTTTAGTCATTGTTATAATGTTTTAATTGTTGGAAGCCGCCCCGATTGTTTTTAGCAGAGGGGCAGGGTATAAATTATTATTGTTGTTGTTATTATTATTATTATTATTATTATTATTATTATATGACTAGACCACAAAATGTTCCAGAGACAGGTGCACAAATAGGTCAAGCATGTGCACCTGAGCCTCAGTGACATAGAAGGGGGGCGTCCCCAAACTCTTCAGGACGTTCCAAAGGACATATGGAAAATGTACAGATTGGTCCTTCTTTGTATGCAATGTATTCACCTGACTGGACACTCTATCTATGCTGTGTATTCAGCCAAAAACTTTAAAAGTGCTTGCCAAGTGTTTTATCTTTGTCCTGAACTCTTTCTCAGCACCCATTTAGCTAAATGAAAAATAAATAAGAGCTTCAGATCAAACCACTGGCTGCCTGCTTTCGTTCTGTGCCTGCAAACTGTTTTCCTAAGGCAGAGGTAACATAATAATAAGTGGGAATGCAATATAGAATTACACATGCTTTAAAAACCACCAATTTAAAATAGGTAGCCAAAGAAAAACCAGGTTTTAGAGCAATATTATCAACTAATATTTGATCATTTGATTTCATTACCTATTTTATATATCTTTACATGCATCTCCAGGTTTTGCTTTGGTTTTTATTTAGTGTTATTACTTCCTGAGTTATTACTTCCTGAGTACTTCCTGAGCCACTTAGATTCATACATGGATCAACCATCATGTTATTCTCAAGATCTGTAACCTATATCAGCTTTCTACATCCTAGTGTCCTCCAGACATTTTGGACTTCAGCATCAGTGCAAACTACTATGGCCAATAGTCTTCACTGTTATGAAGACTGCAATGTGACAATGGCCATTAAGAATGACTGGGTTGTAAATTATTTTATATTATTTTTGTTTTTGTTGGTGATCATTACTCCCTTCAGAACAGGACCCCACACTAAAAGCAAGTGGGAGAACTTTCATTTTGGATTTGTGAACTTCTGCCTTTGGTTCTCTTTCCACAGCTAGCTTGTCTGATATGAAATATTTAAATATTTTATTAAGCTATTTAGTTTAATTAAATCATGGAGTTGTCTGAGAGAGAGAAAATGACACAGTCTTTTCCATTTCTACTTAATTTTATTTACATTTTACAATGAAAGCATAAAGCATGATGTGGAAATATTCATGTATATTCAGAGCAATCACTGTGTCTGCCTTGAGCCAAGGACTAGATACTTGCTACAAAATTAATAAAGTGTTTTTGCTTGTTACTGTTCCACCAAAAGACTGCACAAGAGTACATTGTGTGTAACAGTTTCTTCATTTTTCCAAGAAATCTGTAAGGTTCCTGTTTCTTTTTTCCAAATAAATAAATAAATTGTCAAAGATTCACCATCTTTTCTTTGCTTTTGGGATCTTTAATTTAATTTTATTTTTTATCCCGTATGACCAGATGTAAGCAAAGGTAGCAGAGCAATAACTGCAGAGAAGTTTTCTTCTTAAGAAAAGTAATGGACAACATTCACACACACCTAATACTTACTGTCAAGTTTGGATGGTGTCTATTTTGCTTAGACTGCACACATGTCTGGGGAACAATCACAGAGCTGGAAAGTTACTTTTTAAAGTGATAAGCTATAATTATAGCTCCAAGGCCAACCTGGTTACCTTTATGTTTACAGTTTTTTAACAGTAGCTCCTGATGACAAATCAGGTAAATGCGACAGTCAGGAGCGCTTGTTATCAGCTTCGGCTGATATGCCAGCTGCGCCATTTTCTGGAGGTAAGGGATCTTGAGACCGTTGTGCACGCGCTGGTAACCTCACGTCTTGATTTCTGTAATGCACTTTACATGGGGCTACCCTTGTGCTTGGTTCGGAAATTACAGCTGGTACAAAATATGACAGCCAGCCTTGTCTCTGGAACATCTAGGAGGGACCACATTACTCTGGTTTTGAGGTCCCTCCACTGGCTGCCTATCAGCTTCCGGGCCCAGTACAAAGTGTTGGTTATCACTTTTAAAGCCCTAAATGGCTTGGGTCCAAGCTATCTCAGGGACCGCCTTCTCCCTTATAATCCTTCCCGCGCTCTCCGGTCCTCTGGGAGGAATTTGTTGCAGCCACAAAGATCTAGGCTTGCGACCACCTCCCAGAGGGCTTTCTTGGCTGTCGCCCCCAAATTGTGGAACGGCCTGCTGGATGAGATCCGCCTATTGACATCGTTAGACAGCTTTAAAAAGGTTAAGACAGATCTCTTCAGGCAGGGTTTTCCGGAATAGCTAACCCCGGCCTCAGGAACCCCCTCTGGAAGTTGATTCTGGAGCTCCTTACTGATGCTGCTCGCTAGGAAGGGTTTTTAATAACAATTGTATTATATGTTGATTTTAATTGATTTAATAATGTTTTAAGGGGGGAAGGGATTTTGAGTTGTTTTATACTATGTACTATTTTACTGTTGTAAGCCGCCCCGATTGTTCGCAGAGGCGCGGGATATAAATAATTTTTATTATTATTATTATTATTATTATTATTTCAACACCCACAATAGAGCATGAGACAGCAACACAAGACAAAACATGAGCCATGTGGTTGTTCTCCTCCATCATTTAGTGAGGCGGCACACCTCTATAAAATGACTTGAAAATGTTACAATTACACAACGAAAAGAGTGAGGTTATCTCTTGTTAACATGCAACCAAAATATAACATAGAGTTTATCTACATGGGCCAAATACTCTGGCTTGCACCCATTCTGAAGCCCTGCAGTGCAGATGTCACAGGGCATTTACCCCAATCTGCTCCCAAGCAGTCCTCATCCCCCCTGGGGCAGATACTGGGCTGGAACAGAGGCAAGCTGGGGTAGGGGCCAATAAACTGTTGCATGAAAACACCCAGTTTAATCAGTTCCTGCCAGGTCAGGCCCTGCATATTCATGGGAGTCCATCCCATCATGCCATCCCTGATGCTGCCACCCGCTCCCAGGCTCTCCTGGAAGCTAGGCAGAGGTCCCTCAGCATGTGACCAAGGCTGGTCAAATGCAGGAGGGTCTTCAGTCACATCTTGTCGGCCCCATTTCTGGCTTCCATGTCAGCAGGAAAAATGGTGGTGGTGGCAGACGCAGCAGCAGCAATGGGTTGGCATTCTGTTTGGATGCCAGCCCATTTTCTCTAGGTAATGAAGGCCCATAGTTATGCTTTTGCTATTTGGGAAAGGAATTAATCACAAATATCAAGTAATTTGTAACTAGTTACTCTCAAAGTCTAGTTTATCAAAACTCTGCTTTATTGGTGACTCCATGATAAGTGCTTTATAGAAATAATAGGGCTTCTATGAGCACATTAGTAATTGAACAGGTCTATACACAGCCAATTCAAGCTAAAGACAATGATCAGTTTGAAAAATTATAGTCTAGCACATTTTTAAAAAAATATATGAACTGTAAGATATAACAAAAGTTAATGATTTTGAAAACCCAAGACAAAAATTACTCTCACTTTTTCAGTGTACTATAGTACCCACTGAAATCCAGTTAAACAGTCAAGCAATCTAGGGAAGGTGTAATAAATATTATAAAACTAATGATCATTTCTCAGGGCTCATCTACACTGGTGCCTTTATCTGGCGGCAGTCCAGAGCATAATGCTCTGGATTGGCCCCAGATTCAACATGATGGTGGCCACACATACCCCGGGCGAATCTGTGTCAGAGTCCAGCCAGGTCAACTAGGCTGACACGGCATCAGCCCTGCTAGCCCATCCCTTTGTCCCTGCTGCCACCACCATCACTGTCTCACCAGCCAAGCAGCTCCCTGCAAGAGCCTGGCTGGAACTGGCACTTCTGCTGAAGTCAGAATGGAGCGCCCAGATATGTGATCAACCAGGAGGGGGTTGGTCTATTTCCTCCTCATTGATCACACGGGTGCCCTGTTCTGACCCCAGCAGAAGTGCCAGTAAAGGCTAGGCTCTTGCAGGAAGCTGCCTGGCCAGAAAGGCAGCAGCGGTGGCCGTGGCTCTGAAGAGGATCCATCCCCTTCCCAGCACTGTTCAAAACAGCATGAGGGAAATGGGACCACATTTTCATATGGACAACTGGATCAGGCCGAATCAAACCCAGTCTAGCTGTCCAGACAGCAAAAGAACTGGAGGCACTCGAGAGTTTTCTGCAGTTCTCTTACACTAGATTAACAGCTTAATGAAGTCGATTATCTGCATGTGTTGTGTGGACACATAGCATCAGGTCTGGGGTAAGTTCACTTTATTTCCTTAGTATAGGCAAGCCCTCATTCTTACAAGACCTAAGTTAAAAAGGTCACTAGGTGACTTTTCCACATGCAGTAGCTTTGAGGATAACATGAAGGAGGTAAAATCAGGTATGGCTATTCAATCTCCTTGGAGGAAAGGCAGTATATAAATGTAATAATGTAAAAGAAGTGCTGGGAAAAAATAAAACTGATCTGTGCAGATAGTCAGGTATGGTGTATAAATTAAGGCTGGAAGGAACTCAAAAGAGTCATCTACATCTACAGGATGTAAATTTTGAATGTGCGAGAAAGTGAAACCTATGGTTCTGTTCATTAAGTCCCAGGGCTTTGAGTGCTCAGCTGTTAGAAGTCTGGGTTTGAATCCTTGTGTATTCAATCATTTTAGTGTTAGGATTATGGGTGCTACCTCTTTTTGCTGAGAGACTCCTTGTCTTTAATACCTCTATGGCAAACAGGTAAAAGTGACATCCCTCCATACCACTAATAGTTGTACCTGTTGAATTTGACCACTGCAAATGAGGGAGAGTTTTACTTCAATTGATTCCTGAAATATTGCCAGAATTCACCACTTTCTTCATCTCTAGGATGGAAGCAACTTGAGGATTTTTTTTAAAAGAAATATTAGGGCATGTGAAAATGGCAGATTTACCCAGCCCTACTCCTAATACAATGATAATTTAGGCTCTTCTGACCCACATGTATTCTCAAGCTACATGTTGGAGAAGCAGCTTTAGATGCACTACAGATCAGTTATAGGGAGTTTTGGTGATCCCTTATTTTACACATGCATCTAACTATTCAAAAATGTAGAACAAGTGATCACTGAACATTTCCCAAAGTCTTCTCTATATGTGAGAAGCAGCCCTGAGAATAAAGCAAAACATACTCTTAAATTGTGGCATCATATTCCTCTGTGATCTTATGTATTAAGTTCCAGTAAACTCACATGCAGTGAATGAAAATGCTCAGAAAACAATCTGACCTCAAAGCACAGTAGATGTTTTTGAGGGAAATAAGGCTCTTAGGAAATCAGGAAATAATAGCCTATGTGAGGCAGGGAGAACCTTCCTCAAATGGACCATCAAAGACATCCTTTAATTTCAGCCAATTTCATAGAATATCTTTGTTTAGAGCTACCCACCATCTTGTGCAATTTTTCCCTTGCAATATGGAAGATGGAAAACAAACTCTCTTATAAAGAAACATATTTGATTGCCATGCAAACAGAAAAATTGGGAGCTAAAGAAGAAAACAATGACTCAAGGGGCTAGGCTTATGTTCAGTTAAGCATGTGATTTTATTATTTTAAGAAGCAGCCCCTTCTCTATTGTTTTAAATTTGTAT
This sequence comes from Gambelia wislizenii, assembly GCA_030847615.1. NCBI lineage: Eukaryota > Metazoa > Chordata > Lepidosauria > Squamata > Crotaphytidae > Gambelia > Gambelia wislizenii. The sequence continues at coordinate 222,055,672 of JAUMIR010000003.1, read as the reverse complement.
GGTTTTAAACTCGCTGTTAGCCACCTTGAGTCCCTGTATTGGGAGAAAGGCAGGATATAAAAAAATAAACAAACAAATAAATAAATAAATCTAACTATATCACAGAATGCTTCTGAAAATGATCCAGTCCTATGCAGGCATTCTCCTGTACTTATAGTGAGGTTAAAGTGTGGCTAAAGATATGAACACACTTGTCATGAAACAGCCAAACACCTGGTACATCTTTGTGGATGGAGTGCAAAAGCCTGAAAAGAGGCTGGGTACACTTACAGAGTATAGGTGGAAAGAATGTTTTAAAAAATGCATGCACACACATATATGATGAAAAAATTGTGGGGGTTTTTGGTAGTGTTGAAAAACTGTTGAGAAGAATCCTGGACTGACAAGAATCTTTACAGTTTGGAACATATTCTGCACAAATTCACAAAATGCTTTTTTTTTTCTGTGCAACCCCCCCCCACACACACACAACAATCAGATGCTACTTTTGTGCAGAATAAGTCCCAAATTACAAACGTTTTGAAAACATCCCCCCTCAATGCTTTCTCACAGTGAGAAGGAAGGTGCTGACATTATTCATTGCTTCCTTCAAGAAGAACCATAGAGAGTAATTATATTCCTGTTACAGAGCTCCTGGGGTCAGGAACCCTGTTAAAGTTGGTTCCTAATAATCAGAACCCCGTAATCATGTGGAGCCAAATGCTTCCAGACTCCCAACAGTATTTAGGGGCTGACATGCACACCTAGTTTTTTTTAATTCATTCATTTTATTTGTTTAGTTAATTTATATGACACTTTCTCTCACATGGGACCCAAAGTGACTTACATTAAAACAATGTAGCTACAACAATCTGAAATACATTTTAAAAAGCATTAAACACAATCCACTTGAAAACATTCATTTAAAACAGTTAAAAACACATTAAAACCTCTTATGCATTATAAACCAACATACCCGTTCCACTACCCCAGCAAGTTAAAAACTGAAAGCCTATTAAATAAAAAGGTATTCACCTGCTAGCGAATAGAGAGCAAGGAGTAGGCCAACTGACCCTCCCTTAGCAGGGAATTCCATAATCTGGGAGCATCAAGAAGGTTCTCTCCCAAATCCTCACCAGACATACTTGCGATGGTAGTGGGTCCAAGAGAAAGCCCTCCCCCAACGATTTTAAAACTCACTCAGGCTTATACAGGGAGATATGATCTATTGTCTCATCTGTGCCTAAACTGTATAGAGCTTTATTAGTCATAGGTGTATAGTTTTACTCCTATACACAAGCATGCAAGTACCTCCATAAGAATTTTGCTTCAAGAGAAGTTTGCAGAAATCCACTCTCCCTTCAAAAACCCAGTAGGTGTATGGAACTCACCATATGTCATTGTCAAAAATAACCTTCCTTAAAATATGCTTAAACAAACCAAAATGTTGAGGGAGGGATTATAATTACTTTTAGGAAGTGATTATTTTGTCATGTCATCTAGATGGATTTGCTTTCCTGTTTTGTTTTAGGAAAGATTCTGGCCAATATAAAGGATTCATTCTATATGAAGTATTAGTCACCACCTACGACTCCTCGAACGCTTTCATCAGCGCTGTCTATGCACAATCCTAAATATACACTGGACTGACTTTGTGACAAATGTTGCTGTCCTTGAGCAAGCAGGGATCACCAGCATTGAGGCCATGATATTGAGAACACAGCTGCGCTGGGCAGGGCACGTTTCTAGGATGGAGGACCATCGTCTCCCAAAAATAGTACTCTACGGTGAACTCACCACAGGTCAGTGTAAGAGGGGTGCTCCAAAAAAACGATACAAGGACTCCCTGAAACAACATCTCAGGCTCGGCCAAATTGATCACCAACAATGGTCCGCCCTGGCCTCACATCGGGAGGCATGGAGACGCACTATCCACAATGCTGCAGCCTTATTTGAGAACTCACGCCGAACAAGTCCTGAAGAGAAACAACAACGCAGAAAGAATCACAACCCAAAAACATCACCTAAGGAGACCTTCTGCTGTGCTTTCTGCAACCGGATGTGTTTATCTCGGATTGGCCTTTTTAGTTATCAGGGCACTTGCAGAAAGCGCGGGATGAGTCCTTCCTGAAACTTCGTTTGTGAAGAAAAGCCAGAGAGAGAGAGAGAGAGAGATATGAATTAGTAATATACAGCATAAAGGAATAGGAAGGATACCATATACATTTTAGTATTATAGCTTTTAGTGCCCTGTGGTTTGTTCAGATAATATTTTGTCCAGTAATTTCTCCAGCCCGATTTCAACTCATCCCCAGAACAGAAGGCAAAAATTCCTGACAAACAAGAACATCACAGAAACAGAATATGTTTCTCCTTAAGACAGAGAGAGAGAAAGAGACGTCAAGAGGGAACACTGATAGTGCATATGAAGGTTACAAAGGGTTTTTTTTAAGTGTGTTATTAACCAATATAGGACAAGTCTCAGATTTAAATAATAGTAATAATAATAAAAAGGAAGCAGAAGCTAATCCCAATGGGGTAGAAAATGCAAGCCAAGCTCTGGTTCACATCCCAAACACTGAGATGGAATTCTGATATCTAACACAAAACGGACTCATTCTTTTATTAGTCTTAAAGAATCATGTAGGCTTAAATAGCTAACCGTGTGTAAAATGAGGGGGGTAATTTAGTACCACAAAAGCCTTCTTTTGCTGAGAAAAGTTCTGTCATCGAGCCAGAGGTCATTAACCAAATGAAAGCTAAGATTCTGTGATCCGGAATCTCTCAACTGGCTCGGTTCTCTATTGAAGACATTTGTGTTACCCAGCAAAGATTCTTGGCTTTAAGTAAAGGTGAATGCTGTCCACAAAGCCTAATCAGGCAGACCAAAACTGAAGCGGGCTACTTAGGTTTCCTGTGGAGGATTGTTGCATTGCACTTCTCCTTTGTCAATCAGAAATGGTGGTGTTTTGTGATTCTGGGGCCTGGAATACTGCCAGCCAACACAATTGTAACTGAGAACTCTCATGATATAAATGATATTGTCTGATGTTTGACTGACATGATTTTGACTGAGATGAAACCTTTCTTGTTTCTTCCTAATTAAATAGTCCTATCCTAAATCTAAATTATACCCTTGCATTTTGGCAGTTTTTAATCTAGACAGGGTGTTTTGGCTTGAGCAGCTGGAGACTGTAGGAGTTCCAAAAAGTGGTGGTCTAGAGCTTTTGTGCCTTATGTTTCCTATTGCCAGCATACACATTTGTAAATGGGCAGAATGCACACCCTCTGACTGTCCTGATTTGGCATGGGACAGTATAATGAATTCTCTGCCTCCCACTTTTCAGCTGGTTTTAAAATGTCCCAATTTCTCCCTCTTCCTATCATCTTCCTCCTTTGTCCTCAGCTAACTGCAATTGCTGAAAACTGGGTTCAAAGTGCAAATGTACTCAACTAAGGAGATTTTCAGACAGGCAAAAATCGCTCCTTGCCGCGCGAGCAGCCTCCCGAAACTGCTGCGCGGCAAGGGTCTTCTTCGGACGACGCTGTGCCTCTGGCAAAACCGTCCGTGTCACTTCCGTGAAGCTTGGGACGGCTCCGCGTCATATTTCAAGCACGGGCAGCCTCCGTGATTGAAATATGACGCGGAGCCGTCCCAAGCTTCACGGAAGTGACACGGACGGTTTCGCCAGAGGCACAGCGTCGTTCGAAGAAGACCCTTGCTGCGCAGCAGTTTCGGGAGGCTGCTCGCGCGGCAAGGAGCGATTTTTGCCTGTCTGAAAATCTCCTAAGTCAGCAGAAGTGAATATAAAGGAGCAGGCAGAATCTTGGCCCTTCCCTGTAGACTCAGGCAATACCAAACTGCTGCAGCCTCTCCTAACTTTTGTGTTCTTCTTCAGTAGTAACATTTGACATCCTGATTACACTCTGATGTTGCTTGGACCCATGTGCCCTGGTTTTATCTGTGAAAAGTTGGAGGGTATGCAGAGTGGTAGGGTGACTACTTGCATATATACCATCTTTATTGTACCTTGTATTATACCACCTTGTATTAGTACAATCCTATGTGTATTTGCTCAGAAGGAGTTCCCAGTAAATTCAGCGAATATTACATAGGAATGTAATTAAAATCTGCTGTATCACTGAGAATAAATGTGGCTGTAGAAATGACCCCCCCTTCTTGTAGTCTACTTGTGGGCAGACTGAGGGATGCACTCTATGTTCTGATTGTGTGTGGAAATAGCCTGTGCAACTTCACAACTCCTCCACAGTTCTACTGATGGCACAGAAGAGGCCTATGCACTCAGTGTGGAGTAGCACTGCATTGGGTAGGGATGGTGTGTTTCTTCCACTTCATTGTAGGTACCATTTCACTGAATTTCACTAGAAGAAGGTGAAATTCTCTGATAGTTTGCAAACACATGCAACTCCTAATTGGATATGCAGTGCAAACCTGGGTTGTTTCTACATAATTACTTATGGATAAGAATAATTAATAAATGGTTTCACGGCAATGGTGGGGGAAGTGATAGGAAATGTGGAAGATCTGTAAATACATTAGACATGTTGAATTCATATTCTGTACATTCCTTTTCTGCTCCCATTTAACACAGAGCCCAATGTGAAAAACTACAATAAAACAGAAATCCAACAAACATTCTCCAATTGGGGCAGGAGTGCAGTGAAGGCTGAAATGTGATCCCAAATGTAGAGCCTAGCTCATGATTTTACCTCTTGTTATTATTGAAAAGCATTCTGAACACATTTTCCCTAGCTTTATCTTTGGCAGGCCTTTGTGCATTAAATTACTGACATTCAGCAGATAGATATATTTTAAAAGGCATTTAATACACTACCTGCTATTAATTTTTTTTATTTCATTGGGTGGTTTTAGAAAATTACTAAGCTAAGCAATGAGATACATTATGTGTACATTATATAGAAAAATCAGAAAGTACTGAGACTGGCTCTCTCGTTGGGTGTTTTTATACAACTATGCCAAACCACAGCCCTTAAATAATTTCTGGGATTGAACTCTGTAATTTTATACTTTCAGGGGATCTTCCATAACATGCATGTAATAAGGTGAACAGAACTTATAAAAATTCAAATAAACTTCTGCTTTTATAACTGTGAATTATGAATGCTTATCTTAGGTTTCAATCCTCTACCTACTTAGCTTGGAATAAGTCTCACTGAATTCAGTGTAGGTTTGTATAGGATTATGCGGCTGAAGGCTGCCATCCTAAGCATAAGCACTAAAATGCACAACCTCAGGGGCACCCCACTCCCAATGAAACATAGAATTGTCTTGCTGTCCATTTACTATTATCGAAATCATTGTTTGAAAATATGCTTCTCAAGAAGGTTGCACTTGAAGAATCACAAGCACAAATTTGAATGAAATTCCTAGGGCTTATCTAGACAGGCAGTTTATCCCCAGCTTCCTTCCATCTTGGAGCTCTACAGTCCAAAAAAATGCAGAGCTCATGCCCTGTTTTGTCTCCAGGCAGACCTGACAATGCCTGAGGCAAAGCTGTGGAGGGGAGACGAGGTAAACTTTTTAAAAACCTTTTTTAAAAAAACACCTGGGAAAACCCACTTTATGTGGGAAATCCTGGATGGGTCTGGTGTAGGAACACCGGATCCATACCTGTATACTGGGCTGTATAGCCAGACAACAATGATGCTGGAGCCACTCTGCAGCCAGAAAGGAGGCCTACAGCACGTGATCAAGGCCTCCTACATGTGACCAGCCTTGATCACATGCTGAAGGCCTCTTTCCTGGCATCAGAGAGTGCAACATGCAACATCAGGGGAGGTGCCTGCTGATACTGGCCAGTGTCCATGAGGCGGCTGGCATGTGCGTGCAGACTTTTGCCCATTTTTTCTCAGTAATGGAGGGGGGAATGGGCCAGCTACAGGGCAGAATATGCCAACTGGAATGTGACATATTCTGGCAGGTGTAGACAAGCTGATTGGCAGATGAAATTCTTAGACAGTATGTAACTTCCATGTCAGCAGGATGGTGAATCCGCGTTCAAGTCTGAACTTAAATGGAAGTATCATGGGTACAGAATCTATTTTGGGAATAGAATTGCATAGTTCCCTGAAAGTTCAGATTAAACCCTGTCCCACTGACATGGAAGCCCACACTGGATGTGTCACATGGGCCTCCTCCATGTGCTGAATTAATGAATGAATGTGTGGAGGAATTGAGAACTTTCAAAGACTCCTCCCTCTCATGACCAGGTGTGTCTAGTTATAATGTCACATCAACAACTAGTGGCACATAACAAATAATGGATCCATATGAAGATTCATGAAGTCATTCATTTCAAAGGAAACATCCAGACAATTCAATGGATAAAGGTGGACATCATAGATAGACATATGCATCCAGATTGTCTGAGAACATCTGGATATGCATCTGGATTATGTACAAACTGGAATGATGACAGTCATTAGGAACACTGTATTATTTTCTATTTATTATTTAACATCTATCTTGTCTTTAGAAAGCCAGTGTAGTGTAGTGATTTGGGTGTTGGACTAGGACGCTGGAGACCAGGGTTTGAATCCCTGATCAGCCATGGAAACCCACTGGGTGACCTTCAGCAAGTCACTCTCAGCCTTAGTGGAAGGCAAAGGCAAACCCTTTCTGAACAAATCTTGCCAGAAAAGCCCTGTGATTGGTTTGCCTTAGGGTCACCATAAGTCAGAAACAACTTGAAAACATGCAACTACAATCTTGTCTTTCCTCCAAAGAGCAAAGGTGGTGCAGATGGCATGTTTTCTCCTCACAGTATCAATGCAATAGCCAACTTGTGAGGGAGGCCAGGGTGAGAGAAAATGACTGATGCAAGGTGACTCAGTGACTTTCATGGTTTATTGGGGATTTGAACCTGGATCTTCAAAGTCACAATCCAACACTCTGACTACTATGCTACACTTCCTCTCAATAAAACACTATTACCCCAAAATAAGAAAAATTAAAAGAAATTAAATATAACTCATTTCCCTTTTGCCAGCTGAAAGGAACAAATTCTGTATGTGTGTTCATGATATTAAACAGGCCTGATAGTTTTTTGAGGGAAAGCTACTGTGCTGCCTTCCTTTGAGAGAGAGAGAGAAAGAGAAACAAAGGGAAAAAAGAGAGAGCTGCAATGAAAGCAGGCCTATAGTTGTGGGAGGTGAAGGGGGGAGAGTTAGGAAAAGAGAAAATTGAAAGAAAATTAAAAACAGGACTTGAATAGACTTCTGAAGAATTAAACACTGCCAACAAATTCTGATGTCAAAAATTGATACTGGATTTGTATTTCCTTTCTTTCTTTGAATGCTTTATCTCTATTTTTCTCTGTCAAATATCAGGCTTATAGTTGGCATAATACAACTTCTGTACCATGTAGCACTGGAAATTATAAAAGAGCTACGAGGAAGGGAACAGGGGGTGGGGAAGGAGAACTATTCATTTTTTATGATTCAGCAGCCTGATTTCCCCCTAGAATACCTTACTCCCACACAACACTGCCTGGACCTAGCAAGCACATACTTTAATAAAAACATCATTTTTATTTGATAGATCACTTTTCTAATTTAGGAATACATTATAAAACTTTATTTGTGAGCCTTACCTCATCCACATCCACCAGCCACTGCCATACCTTTCTTCCAACCCGGTGCCCTCCATATGTGTTCAACTGACAACCTTGAAAAGTTTTTGGATGGGACTACAGCTCCCAGAATACCTCAACCAGAATGGCTACTGGTTGGGGTATTATGTCAGCCATAGTACACAAAGGTTTTTTTTCTTTTCTTCCCAGATTGTGGATGGATTTCACTCCTAATCTGCATTGACAATGGCCACTCTGGCTAGAGATGGTGGGAACTACAGCACAACATCTGTGGAGGTCACCAGATTAGGGAAGTCTCCATGAATGAAGTCTATAGGAATAGAGTGAGGCCTTCTAAGTGAGATAATTGCTCCATCACGGGAACAGGCAGGCATTTGTCTTGCAGGATGTACATTTGTCATCCAAGATCCTTGAGATATATTAGCCAAAGCCAGCTGCAAATTAGAAAAGTGAAGATAGAACCAATCACAAAATGGCAGCTTGGGGTAAAGCCAGTTGCAGTTATCTGCTGCATTCTGTTATGAACCATACACTGTGGACTTTATCAAACGCACTAAATATGGCATCATAACAACACCACATAACCACAAAAGGGCATGCAGGTCAGATTACATTGCCCTTTCATGGCTATGTCCTGGTCAAAACCCGTATCTTTTAATTGATGACTTAAGCCATCAATAGATCCCCCTGCCTCTTTTTTGCCAGCATTGCTGGTGTGTGACGCCTTGGGCCATTTAACTCTCATCAATGCAGAGTCGATGGCCAGACTAGGCAGAACACTTCTGGTGAGGTTGGAACATCCAGGTAAGAGACAAACTTTTTTATTTTACCCTCCTCAGGTTACTTCAAGGATTTTTAGTGTGTGCATATGCTTGGTGTGACTTTTTGTGTCTTATTTTTAGTTTTATTTTTGAATTCCCTGCACAAAATTATTGCCAGAGCTGCCTTTGCCAGGAGAGAAGTAAGTGTGGGGAAAACATTCTTTTGTTGGCCTAAAAACTGATTTTTTTTATGCCGGCAAAAGAACGTTCTAAAGGGAATGTCTGATAAAGTCCTGTAAGTGGCCAGGCTTTATCAATATAGAACATATATACCCAAGTGTGCAACAGAGTGCCTGTCTGCTCTACCTGCAGGTGATGCTGCTTGGTACTTTTTTAAAAGTAAAATGCAGGGGATTGTAATCAGCTCCACATGGTATTCAAGTGAAAATAGTGTTCAGAACCTGCCTTCTTTTCCATATTCAAATGAAAAATACACACACAAATAAGCCTGACTTTATTTGTGGGTACTTTTAGAAAGTTGAACAAACTGATACAGCTCTAACTATTAATGCAAGACCATTTTTACAACTTCTCATAGTTATCTGACCAAAATCTCTAGTTCTCATGATTCCTGAAGAAATGATGGCATCACATTCATAGCTAGGTAAATGTTTTTACACAAATGTAGCTGTGAATGACCTAAGGAACTGACTCCTGAAACTCACGTTAAACTCCAGGGAGCTGCACCCAGCAATGGAAATCTGTGATGCAGTTGAGTGGGATGCTTCAGGATGCTTCAGTAAGCCCCCTCCCATTCTAAAGCCATGGTGAGATGAGGAGAAACAACAGTGCCTTGCTTCTCCTTGGTTCAGTGTGGCTTGGGAAGGGATGGGGCTGGCTGCACCCCACTTGATGTGTCAAAGACTGACATTGCTCAGAGCAGCTCCCTGGAGTTTAAGGTGGGGTTCGAGTGGCATTTGTGATCATGGCAATAGTGCCATAGTCATGAATATATGGCATAGCTGAATACAGAGCAGTTGTAAATCTGTAACTGCAATGCCAGTGTTCATAAAATTTTACTCTGGAGCCCTGGGGTCCAGAATACATGCAGCCCCATCCCTTCCCAAGCCACACTGAACCATGTAGTCAAGATTGGGAATTTATTAGAAGCTGAATGGGAGACTGGAGAAACAACCTCTTCATTTGTGCATGAGTTAAGTGAACTGAGAGACAACTCACATAAAATTTAGAAGTTAGAGGATGTTACAGGGATAATTAAGTCCAGGATGTTGAAAGGGAAGAAAGCTAATGAAGACAGAATCAAGACTACATTGTTTATGAAAAAAATATGTAATTTGCATAAATACATGGATTTCTGCAGAGAAAAAATAGCTAGTTTCCTGCATGGTTTTTATGCATAAAAAACAATATTTTGCACAGAAATCAGTGCATTTTCACAAAATACAGATTTTTTTTAACCTCCAAAAATAAATTCTCTGCAGAGGAAAACATCATGTAGTGTCATATAAATTAATTTTCCCAAAGTCCCAAAGTATGACGATTGTACAGCTGTTCTCCTCTTACTTAGAAGTGTATCTCACGTGTCAAAACATCCTTGTTTTAAATTGGAGATGTGAATATTAATGAGCGTTTTTCAAATCCCATTTGTAAGGGGGCAGACTCGTGTTCTAAATCATCCAAAAATTGACTGGGAGTGATCAGAACATCACTTCTAGTTCTCAAAAATCACACTGGTGCATCCTGCACAGGGTCAGCAAGAGATTAAAAGGGCCCTCTGGCCCTCCATAAATACCCACCCCTGAAAAAAGGGCTCATTTTAGTTTTGGTCCACCAAAGCAAGCAAACAAGCAAGCAAAGCAGTTGGAGGGAAGAAGAGCTGAAAGGTCATTTCATAAATCAGTATCACAATCAGTACATTTTGCCTAAGTGTTGTCCATATGCCCTCAAGCAGTGCTAATCAAAGTGGTGATCTTTCGACCAATACTGGAGTGTGAGGCAGTGGCTGCTGGTCTGCAGGGATTTCCAGCAAAGAAAGAAACTGTTATAACCAACGGGCAAAAATGTGGTACTGGTCCCTGGCACATTATGAAGGAGAGAAATGCTAGTCCCTCATAACAGATAAAATGGAAAATCACTGCCCTGAAGTGTTTATCTCATTTGCCCTGAGTGAACAACCAAGGTATTAACCCAAGGAAGAAGCCAGCAAAAATAGAACGGAAATCTAGAGTCCATCTGGTCCCCTCTTTCCAACTCCTGTTAGCAGAACTAGAAAGGTGAGCAACTGAAACAGTGATAATTTACACATCCTTGTTTGTTTTCTTTGTGAATTTCCACAAAATCCTCCCTTCAACCTTACATTTTCCTTGGAGCTCATACTTCAATCATTTCTTTTTCATGTACATTTCTTTAAATGTATCCCTTTGTTACTCATGTTTGCCTGTCCTCTCATTCCAATCTGTCAAGCTGCAAATTTCTTGGAGTAAGATGGTTCAAGGAAGGAAGGAAGGAAGGGAGGAAGGAAGGAAAGAACTATATAGGACTAAAATGTTTTGTTTTGTTTGTTTGTTTAAAATATTTCTATACTATCCTTTAGCCCAAAAGGCTCCTGGAGCAGCTTGCAAATATAAGGAACATGACAGCCCCTGTAGGCTTACATCTAAATTTAAAGCATGGTTCACAAAGAATAAGAGATAAAGAGGAAGGAAGCATAGAGAAAGTTCATTTCTAATTCTCATAATAAGCAGCTGGCTGGAATGGTTCCCGTACCCTTGTGGGATGACTACTGCTAGGTGACAAGGAAGGGCAAGGGACACTGGCACAGCCCTACTTAACTTTTCTCCCTTTACTCCACATCCTGCTGAAATGGCTGCCACTGGGTGACAGATAATAATGTGTTCATGATGGTAATGAGGGAACATGTTACTGCCACTGCTGTTATAATCTTACCAATGTGTTTCCCTCATTGGAGGGAATGTTCAATAGTCTAAAAGTAGACATAGGCAAGGCTGCAAGGTGTTTTGAGGGTCTTTTTAAAAACACACATGGGTGTGCCAATACACTGTCACTTTCTTCACAGAAATATCCTATCCCTCATTAGGGGAAACTTGCACAATATTATTGCAGGACTAGGCAGACCATTTTTACTACAGTGGGAGAGAAATTCTGGAAGAAATTTGTCATGTCCACCAGACAGTTTCACACAAAGCTGTTTCACAGCTTCATTTCCTTCTCAGTTTTGCCTAGAAAGCATGAGAGGTAATTGGCTTTTTAAAACTGAATGCTGTGGTACCCATGCCAGAGTCTAGCAACTGCAGATCATTTGCTCCTATGTTTCAAAAATCTTTAAGGGAGATGCAGGGAGAGAGAAAATATCTTGCCAGTCCAAGGCATTTGCTATAAGAGGTGAAGAACAAATTGGAGGCCTTCTCCCATTTGATGTATAAAAGCAGACTTGACTGGCAACTAAATCTTCCATCGCACAGGCAATGAGACAGAATCCTGCAACACATCTGAAAATAGCAGGCTAACCTAAGAGATGCAGGGTCTACAGTTCTCTCTTTGAACACCCTCCTACATCAGGGAGGAACAGCTAACCAGGACCATGAGTTCAAGTATTCATTCATTCATTCATTTTCAAACATTTATGTAAAGCTTTTCTTTTTAAAAAAAAAAATGTTGAAGTGGTTCACAATAAAAACAGGTACAATGAAGCAGCAGCTGAAAGAATAAAATGATACAACAATAAAAACAGCAACATCCATAACACAATTACTTAAGAACTAGAGGTAACTTACAGAGTCCACAGCCAGGAAAACAAACAGGAAAATGCGTGGGTAAATAGATATAGATAGATCTTCAGAGGATGGTTGAAAGGCTCAGCACTGATCATCTCCCTGACTTCAACAGGGACACCATTTGAAATACATGGAGCCACAAAATAGCAATAGCAATAGCAATAGCACTTACATTTCTAAACTGCTTTATAGTGCTAAGCACTCAAGCATTCCCTAAGAGGTTTATAATGTGTTAGCTAATTGCCCCCAACAAGCTGGGTACTCATTTTACCGACCTATGGAAGGATGGAAGGATGAGTCAACCTGGAGTCCTGCAGGTTTGAACTCACAATGTTGTGGCTGCAGTACTGGCATTTAAGCATTGCACTACCAGGGCTCAAAAGGCCCTCCTCTGCACCACAAGCCTTACTAGGCCATGGTACAATAAGCAGAACCTAAAGAACAGGATGATCAATTCAATAGTAGAAGGTACTCAGTCAATATATATGGTGTAGGCATGTAATTCTTCACTAAATTTCTTCTCAAAGGTAGCATTCCCATTGCGAGAAAGTCTTTGAAAACCACACAGTTTTCAAAGGCTATTTGCAGTTCAGCAATTATTCTGTGTGAGATTCACATGTGGTTGTTTTACACAGAAAACTGTTTTCTGAGCAGGAAACAGCATTTTCTGCATGGAGAATAATAATTCAATGCAGATATATTTATTTCTATGCCAATCAACTATGTGTGAACTTCATACAGAAGAAAGACCCAAATTACAGCATTCTCTGCATAGGGGGAAAAAAGAAAAGAAAAGGCAGGGGCACATTTACCGTATATTCAGGCGTATAAGACGACCGGTGTGTGTGTGTGTGTGTGTGTAAGACGACCCCCCCAATTTTCAAGCTAAAAAAATAGAGTTTGGGATATACTCACTCTATAAGACAACCCCTCCATAACCCGCCCTCCATGAAGCCATGATCGGGCTCCCAGCAAGGCTTCCCCCCACCCCATGCAGCCTCACTGGGCGGGGGATCTCCTCCATGACTCAGAGTCACAGAGAACACCCCGCTGCCCAGCAAGGCTTCCCCCCACCCCCACCCCAGCCTCGCTGGGTGGGGGGATCTCCTCCGTGACTCAGAGTCACAGAGGAGACCCCCCAGCGAGGCTTCGGGAAGGGAGAGTGGCTTGAAGGGGGATGCTTTCCAGCCACCACCCTCCCTTCCCAAAGCCATGATCGGGGTGCTGATTGCTGCTTTGGGAAGGGTGGATGGTGGTGACTGGAGGGGAGGGTCTGGAGGCAAACTGCAATGTTCGCCCCCCTCCTCTGTCTTCGGTTGCTCCCCAAAGGGGGAGAAGGCAGAGGAGGGGGGCGAATGAACCGGTAAACGCTTTGCTTCACCCCCCCCTGCCCGATCTCCTGCCTCTTCACTCCATTTGCAAAGGGAGCAAAGAGGCAGGAGATCTGACGGCGGGTGAGGCAAACTGTATCCGGCGTATAAGACGACCCCCGAATTTGGAGGCTATTTTTGGGGGTTCAAAGGTCATCTTTATATCAGGGAAGAATTGGGTCAAACCTTATTTATTCACACACATCATGTGCTATTCGGAAGGAGGGGTAGCAAAAAACCCAGTTAACCCATGACTTCCCATCCGTCTATTTTCCACAGACCTTTTAGGAAAGTCCAGGAAAACCCACACTATTGGTTGTGTGAACCATCAGCAACCATCCTGGGACAGGGGCTGAATTATGATTGGTCAGACCATGGAGGGGGCGGTTTGTAAGGAAAGTCTTGCAATTCTTGATCTGCCACTGCCTTCAAGCTGCAGCCAGCTGAGAGCCGGGTGATGGTCGAGGCTGGCCAGATGGAACAGCCAAGGAGGCTGAGAGAGTGTGACTTGCCCAGGGGTTTCCATGGCTGGGGAGGTGACTATTGGGGAGAGGGACCCCAACAATTCTGGCTTGAGTGGGATTACAAAGAAAGGAACTTCTCTCCCCCCACCCCCGTTTGGGCTCTGGGGTCTCCTTTGGTTTTGAAGGGAGGGAATGCAAGGGAGGCCAAAAAAGATGATCCTCTTTGGATGGAGGCAGGCAAGCCAAGCCCATTGTGCCCAATGTGGCTTCCCCTTCCCCTACACATAGGGTGGTACCTCACATCCCTACAAACACCACAGGTGCACCTCTTCCCCACACACAGGGACATCTAGGGTTTTACACCCCTAAGATTTCAAGGAGAGAATCCAGCCTGCATTTGATGCACTCCCACTGAAAGCAATGAGGATGAAAAATATTTAGTTCAGCTGAACCTGGTACTAACAGCAAATTATCCATGTACGGTGCATATTTTTTTCTTTATTGACAAAATTAGGGCTCTTAATTCATAAATATTCCATGTAATATATTCTCTTGGAATAGCTCCTTATACATTTTGCACAATTAATTTTCCATTAACAAAAGCTGGGTACATTCAAAGATATTGCTGTTACATTGCTAACTGTCAATTTGAATTTTTACTCTGGAGGAGACCGCATAAGTATACGCAATAAAATTTAGCCACAGTCCTGAATTCTTACTCTCAAGGAGACCTTACTTTTCCATTAACAGAAACAGGGTACATTCAAAGATATAGCTGTTACATTCACAAAGTTCTTACTGTCAATTCCAATTCTTACTCTCGAGGAGACTGCATTTGGGTTAGGGACTTTGGCTGAATTTGATTGTTCATATTCACACAGTTCACATTCAAGTAACATGAGAGACACTGCAGACTGGGCCAGCCAGAAAAATCAACAGTAGCTGAACATGTTATAGACCAACCTAGACACAAAATGTAATTTAAAAACACTGAAATTCTGGATCAGGCCAACAACTATCATGTCAGAATGCACAGAGAAGCTATTGAAATCCACAAACACCTGGACAACTTCAACAGGAAAGAAGAACCCCTAAAAGTAAACAACATCTGGCTGCCAGTCCTGAAAAACACTAAAATCAAAACTCAACACTTGCAAATGAACTCCAACCAGGGACGGGGATTTTTAGCAGACAATGGACCATTAGCCAACCATTAGCTAAACAGACACTAATCCTCCTTGCATATCTCCACCCAGAAACTAGCCATTCAAATACACAAATGTACATATCCTCTCCAACACGGGTTCACAGTATATAAACCCCACGCACACTCCTACCCAACCATTCTCTGAAGATGTCAACCACAGATGCAGGCTAAATGTCAGAAAGAAACTCTTCCCGTACATGGCCTCACACCATGAAAAAAAAACAAGGAAGACTATGGATGCTGGCCATCAAAGCCTTTGACTTCACAAAATACCTGAGCATTGGATAATCTGTGTGGAGTTTGCCTGCCTAGTATTTTTGTCCCCCCCCCAAAATAAAATATGCACCATGCATGGATAATTTGCTGGTAGTACCAGGTTCAGACGAACTAAACATTTTTTGCCCTCATTGCTTTTAATGGGAGAGCATGAAGCACAGGCTGGATTATCTCCTTGAAATCCTAGGGATGTAAAACCCTAGATGTCCCTGTGTGAAGGGAAAGAGGTGCACCATGGTATTAGTAGGGACACCCTATGCATAGGTGAAGGGGAAGCCCCATCGAGTGCAATGGGCCTGGCTTGCCCACCTCCATCCAAAGAGGAGCATCTTTCGTGGCCTCCTTTGGATTTCATTCCCTCCCTTCAAAACCAAGGAGACCCCAGAGTCCGAAGCGGGGGGAGAGAAGTTCCTTTCTTCGTAGTCTCACCCAAGCCAGAACTGTCAGGGTCCCTATCCCCCATAGTTCCCTCCCCTTGATGATGCCTCCCTGCCTTTCTTCCCGGAGGGAGCCTTTCCAAGACCCTGCATGTACCTTTCCAAGAAATGGGCCAGTGTGCGAGAAAGAGGCGGGGGCCATCAAAGTAGCATTGGAGACTTGGCGCCATCTACTAGAAGGATCTGCCCAATCTTTTGAGGTTTGGGTGGATCACAAAAACCTGGAGGCTTTGAAAACCCTACACTGCTTGAGTCCCAAACAAATTCGGTGGGCCGACTTCTTTTACCAGGGGGTTCTGGACCACCAGGAGCCAGCAGGACTGGGCCACCCACAGGGGCACAGGGGGAGCCGGGACCCTCCCTCCAAGGACCCCATCCCCTGGAGGTGCTGGCAACTGGGGTGGCTGTACCTGGGGTGGCTGAGGCAATCGCTGGATGATTTCCATGAGGTTCATCTGTATTACCTCCATCTGCTGCTTCAACTGCTGCACCTCTCTCTCCAACTCAGGGTGGGTGCCTCTCATCTCTGGTTCGTGGAGACTGGCAGTTAGAGGTCTATCCCACCATGCAGACCTCCGCTCATCTCAACCTCACTCATCCAGCCAGAGCCAACTTGCTCCCATGGCCACCCTCATTCCATGCAAGGGGGTCTCGTAGAAGATAAGGCTGCCCATCCCCAGGGTCTGCCTGGCTCCAAACTCCATGATGTTGAAAGAGGGGTCTGGTCTACCAGCCCTCCGTGGTACTCGACTCAGCTCTCCCTCTGCTATGTCTGTGCTGACATCTGCACCAGCTCCCTGGTCCTCGTCCGGGACCAGTTCCTTCTCCTTCTCAGTTCCAGTATCCATGTCCTCAGACATCACGCCTCTGGTACATGGGCAGGTTGTATGGAGAATTGTGAGAACTAGCTTACTGTGATGCACCAGTAAACCCAATCACATTAGCTCAATAAGAAAATCTTTAATCAGCAAGGCAGTGTAGTTCTAGTAACATAGCAAAGCTAGTTCTCAGGCAAACACTCAGAATACATGACAGATAACCCTTGGGCTGTGCGAGGGTGGAGAATAGAAGGGAGTGAGAGGGAGTGAGATTAGGGGCCAGATGGCCCAGCCATAAAGTTACATGGGAGAGAAAACATCAAAGAGAAAACATCCAAACATTCTCAGGCTGTATTCCTCGAGGGAGAGGCCCAGAACCAAACTCATGTCAGGCCTGCACTGGATTCAACTCCAGCTTCCAGAATCCAGGGGAGATATGACATCCAGCATATTCTGGCCTGTGTAGATGAGCTCTGTGTCTGTAAACTGTGCTTCACAAAGGAGATACAGTTTTGGATACAGCCTTTCTCTACAAACTAGAAAAACCTTAATGGAAAAAATGTTCCTTGTTTGATTCTTGTGGGGGAGGTGAGAAATCTTTCAGAGGCTAGCAATCTCTAAGCAGACTATCCTGATATCAAGAACAAGATTCCCCCCCCCCAAAAAAAAAACAATTGTCATATTCCTAATTCAGAGGTTGTGTGACTAGAGAACATGCTCAAGCATGGCCCATGCTCATGTTGAGATCCTACATTGCTCTGCATAGCTTATGAGTCCCACAAGCAGGACTCCACTGTCATTCATCATCACCTGGACTAGCAATTTTACTGTGATAGCCATGCTGGGTGGCCATTCTGTGGCTGGTGGAGAAGGGGGGATCAGAGACGTCTGGATATGTCCCATAGCCAGATGCAGGCCAATCATATCTTCCACCAAGATCCACTGATGACTCAGCAGATAATGTCATTTGGCATTTTTTTGCCTGTATGGCACAACTGGACTCTTAACCCCACTAAACAGATCTCATTCAACCAAAGCTCTTATTTGGTTCATTTCAGTTCTATATCAATTTCTAACTGAGTCCATATTTTACTATCCTTCTCAAGACATAGGACTTTATCAGACTAGCCTCTTACAATGTTCTTTTCTTGGCAATAAAAAAAAACCCCACATTTTTATGCCAGCAAAAGAACACTTCCCCCTTTGCACTTACCTTCCTCTCCTGGCAAAGGCAACTCCAGCAATAAAGAGGAGGTAAAAGGAGCCCCATCCACTTTCTTGTTTGAAATCCCATGAGACCTTGTCGTGTGGGAAATTTAAAAATAAAAACAAAAATAAAGCTTAATTTAAAAAAAAAAAAAAAAAAGCACACACACACACTTTAAAAGTCCCAAGTAACCCAGGATGGGTCATAAATAGAGAGAAATTTACTTGGATGTCTCAATCTCACCTGGATGTGTTCATGCTGGACTCGCCATTCTCACTGCAGTCACGAGAGTTAAATGGCCTGAGGTTTCACACGCCGGCAATGACAGCACAAAAGCAACAGGGGAGATCAATTGACGGCATCAGACATCAATTAAAAACTATGGGTTTGAGGCTGATTTTAACTACAAAGGGTCGACGTTGTCTGATCTGCGTGCCCTTTTGCTATTATTTTGTGTTGTTGTGATGCCTTATTTTGTGTGTCTGATAAAGCCCTAATCTGCTCCTATTTCCCCCTTCTCTGTTTGTAATGGGCCCTATCTCTGTTTAACAGACAAACCTGTAGTTTTATATTGGTTCCCACATAGGCTGGCTTTATACAAACCATGGGGGCTACTAAATTAACCCTTCTTCACATACTTGTGTCTTGAGGTGAATGTCTCCATACTTCCAGCTTGTTTGTAGGGTAGTTACAAAAAGTAATTTGTTTCAGTACATCTTGCATATAAAGTTTCTATAGTTGTCCCTCTGTATCAACAGATTTGGTATCTATGGATTTAAGTATTCATGGCTTGAAAATATTCTTAAAAAAATAATAATCCAAAAAGCAAATCTTGATTTTGCCATGTTATATAAGGGACACCATTTTGCTTTGCCATTGCATATAATGGGACTTGAGTATTCACAGATTTTGGTATCCATGGGGGGTACTGGAACCAAACCCCAGAGAATATGAAGGGACAACTATATAATGATTTGTAATGAAAAATAACTATGGATGTATAATATCAGAATACTTTTACTGTCAAAGTGTATTTAGCTGGTGAGAGCAGAAATTGACTGTTAGAATGCTCTCTACTTGCTTCATATGCCATTAGCAAACTATTCTCACAAATGATTTTCATTTTTATAATATAACCTGAAGGAAACTTATATTTAAGAGTGCCTTTGACTGCATTTTGGCTAATTCCTTACATTAAGATGTCTTCACATTTACCATCCATTTTCATTGAAGCAAGAAGCTTAATGGCTGACACAGTTGCAGACAGTGTTTAGATAAATCCATGGAATGGACACACTTTTATTGACTTTAAGTTTAGATACAACAAACTGCCAAAAGAAGCATATTAATGATAATCTGAACCATGTTGAATGAATGCATTAGGCCTCAGCAGGATATCTGCCAGGTTTCAAATGTATTTGGAAAGAAAAGAAATTAAGTTTTTAGATATAGCATCTGAAGATATTCTTAATTTATTACTTAACACTCTGTCTCACCTTCCTTCTAAGGAGCTCAGAGCTGTGTCATTTTATTATCACAGTATCTTATGAGATTGTTTTGTCCAGCCTTCCCCGACCTGATGCCCTCTAGATATTTTGGACTACAATTTACTCTCATTGGTGTACGAGAGTTATACTACACCAATATATGTAAGAGGCCATGTTCAAGAAGCTTTCTTCTTACTGGAAGAAAAAGCAAGTCTCCCAAAGTAATTCAGAGAACTTGATAACTGGGCCCTGATTTAATCCAGACTTTCTCACACCCAAGCTGAAACCGCATATCACAGCCAAGCTAGAGTTCAGTGCTCTTCCTTTCTCATTCCCATTGTCTGAAGGGAAAAGTGAGAATGTTCTCCTTCCCATTCATCTGCATTGATTGTAGCTTTGTCCCACAGCCCTCCATTAGTTGGGTTAGCTCTTTTTCAAGAGAGGCTGATGTACTCATGTAGGCATGATTCAAAACTCTTCTACATACTTTGATCCCCAAGATTCACCAATGCACATTAATTCTCATGATCTGTAAATGGGACATTCTAATTCTCCAGATGTAGAAGCCAGCCTGAATTGTAAGCATTTGATGATATTATAGCCTGCACAATTGTAAACAGCAACCCTATTTCAGCACTTCCTATATCCAGTTTTTGCAATAAACAAAATAAGACAAATTGGGCTGGAACAAAAATGTCCCAATGGGACCCACGTCTCAACATGAAATGTATTTATGTTTCATATACACCATATATATATATATATATATATATACTTGTGTACATTGTGTATATTGTGTGTGTGTGTGTGTATATATATATATATATATATATATATATAAAATTGTGTACATTGTGTATATTGTGTGTGTGTGTGTATAATATTGTGTATTGTGTAAAAATACACAATACTTTTGATAATTTTGTGCATGAAACAAAGTTTGTGTACATTGAACCATCAGAAAGTACAGGTGTCACTAACTCAGCCATCCATGTGGATAATTTTGGATTTTGGAATATTTTAGATTTTGGAATTCCAGATAAGCGAGACACAACCTGTAATCCTAAACAACAGGAATGGGGACTGTTTTGTTCTCCATATATTATTGCACTGCAATTCCCATAATCCCACCACTGTCCATACTAGGTAGGGCTGCTGCAGTCCAATAACCTCTGGAGGATGATATGTTCCTTATCCCTGCTATACATATATTTGCATGGAATCCTATTTGACTGAACTCTATAAATCCATCCCAGATTTAACCAAGTGCAACTGGACTGGGAGACATAGACCTCCCTGTTCCTCTCCTCTCTTGATAGCCACCCAGCCACTGAAAATGCTAAACTGAGAACTGATGGTTCCTATTGAATGGACTCAGAGGTGAAGTAGAGGAGGGCAGGAGCAGTTTAAGGAATTTTTGGGGGCCCTGCAATGCTTTATTTTGGGGCCCCATATGTTTATCTCAGGTCAATGTAACCTAACCTACTCACCGTACAGGATGTTCAGATTACAGTAGGACCCCCGTATCCATGGGTTCATTATCCATGGGACACAAAACAGCACACCTACTTTAGAGTCTTCCTAGAGAATGTGTCCTCCTTAGCTGTTTTCGAGGCCCTCCAAGGCAACTCTATGGTATTTTAAACCAGAAGTCCCATTATTTTCAATGGGTGTTCACTATTATTCATGGTTTTCAGAATCCATGCCTCCCTGAACCAATCCCCAGTGGATAAGAGGGGCCTACTATATTACATAATTTGCAATCAATAATTTAGTTTAAAAACTATATTATAGGCACTAACATAATATTTTTTGTTTATTAGCAATTAATGTAATGGTGTAGATTTCCTCAAAGAAAAAGAGTGGACTACAAGCTGAACATGAGTTAGCAGTGTGATGCAGCAGCAAAAAAATGCCAATGCGATTCTAGGCTGCATTAATAGGAGTAGTGTCTAGATCAAAGGAAGCAATAGTATCACTCCATTCTGCTTTGGTCAGACCTCACCTGGAATACTGTTTCCAGTTCTGGGCACAACAATTCAAGAAAGATACTGAGAAGGATGGTTGGAGGTCTGGAAGCCATTACGCCCTATGAGGAACGGCTTAGGGAGCTGGGTATGCTTAGCCTGGAGAAGATAAGATTGAGAGGTGATGTGATAGCCATGTTTAAATATTTGAAGGGATGTCATACTGAGGAAGGAGCAAACTTGGTTTCTGCTGTTCCAGAGACTAGGACACGGAGCCATGGGTTCAAACTACAAGAAAAGAGATTCCACCTGAATAGTAGGAAGAACCTTTTGACAGTAAGAGCTGTTCAGAAGTGGAATACAGTGCCTTGGAGTGTGGTGGAGTCTCCTTCTTTGGGGTTTTTTAAACATAGGTTGGATGGCCATCTTTCAGGAATGCTTGGATTGTGTATTCCTGCAGGGCAGAAGGCGATCGGATGGGATGGCTGTTGGGGTCCCTTCCAGCCCTATGATTCTATGATTCTAGGCTGCATTCAGAGCCTGGGAAAGTTACACTTGGATTACACCTCCCAGAATCCCCCTGCCAGCACCCTTCTCAAGGTCTGGTTGCATTGTTCCTTTTCCAGCATTCTCTTGCCCAGTGGTTCTTAACTTGGGGTCAGCAATGTCATCACAGGGGGTCCACAAAGGCTTGAAGGCTGCTTGGCCCACCTCCTCCCTGTAGTGGAGTAGCCACGTGACAGGAACCAAGGCAAAGGCTGGCTGGCTTGGCCTGCACATTGCCATTCAATCCACTCCAGCCACAAACATGCAGGAAGAAGCAAGAGTGCCTCTGATGGAAAGTTTAATGGATGGTGTAATTGTATTGTTGTTGCTGTTAGCTATTAATATTAGCAATTATTATTAGGGTTTTAAATCTTGAGTTAAGTCTTGGGGCAACAAAATATATTTAAAGAGGGTCCCTGGTAAAGAAAAGGTTAAGAACCAGTGCTCTTGGCCAATGCCTCTCACATAACACTAATGGGATACTGGTGTTTTAGTGACAACAATAAAACCATTGTTCCCAGTAATATTATTCCAAATTTTAATTTATATTCTTTATATTCTTCTGTTAAAAGAGCTAGAGTGTTGTAGAAGTTTCAGCATTGCACTATGACTATGGAGACCAGAGTTTGAATCCTTACTCAGTCATTAATACCCACTGGCTGACCTTGGGCAAGTCACACTCTCTCAGCCTCAGAGGAAGGCAAAGGCACACCCCCTTTGAACAAACCTTGCCTAGAAAACCCCATGGCATGTTCGCCTTAGTCAGAAATGACTTGAAGGCACATAGGCAAACATACACAAATTTCTTTTGCAGGCTGAACTCAGTTGGCAGCAAGGGGAGGAAGCTGAAGAAGACCAAGGGAGAAAGGGAGGGGAGAGGAACCAAGACATGTTAAAAGCAGCTGGAAAGATGGGCTGGATGGGGATCTATGTGGAAGGAAGGGAAGAGAAGGGAAGGGAAGGGAAGGGAAGGGAAGGGAAGGGAAGGGAAGGGAAGGAAGAAAGAAAGAAAGAAGTCCTTTCCAAGGGAAAGAGACAACCTTCAATTTCCCTCTCTCTCTCTCTCTCTCTCTCTCTCACACACACACACACACACTTACCCCTCTCCTACATGCCTGGCTGGCTTGCATTTTGCAGCAGCAATCTCCCTCCAGCTTCTGCCAGGAGGGATGCTGCTTCTTTCTCTTTCTCTTTAGTTTATTAGATGCTGGGGGTTTTTTTTGTTTGTTTGTTTTTTAAAGCCAGCAGGAGGTTTTTAGAGGAGGAGGGTAGGAGGGTGCTACTCCCGGCTGTCTCCTGGCAGTCTCATTCGTCAGATAAGGAGGTCAGCAGGGGGCCCTTTTGACCTTGGGGCCCCCACCAATGTTGATTTGGCAGACTGGTTAAACCCACCCTAGTGGAGGGATCCCTCAAAATTGGGCAAATGTGTCTTCTGTGAGCAGAGCCTTTTTCTCCAGAGATCCTGGATTCCAACCAAAACAACTTATTCCTGAATAGACCTCTATAGGAGACCACACTTTCTTTGTACATTCTTCTTTTGAATCAATACTGTGTGATGTGTGTTTTGACATACATGATGGCCGTTGTTTGGGGGAAGAGAAGTTTATGCCTAGTTAATAAATTGTGTTATCTGACACAATAAATTTATCTGAGTTTATTATATTTTAAAAATTGCATTGGCATATATATGTTCATAGATGTATTTTTTTCTTCTCAAAATATACTTAAACATAAAAAATTAACATTAGCATGAAGTGCTATAATGTCCTTTATTTTTCTGTCTGTTCTTCTCAGGCAACAACAGACAGGAACAACAAAGGAAGGCCTCTGACCTTGCAAAGTACTGAGTCTCCTATTTACCATTTGTCATCTGATCTGGAATTGTAAGCAAGCAGATGTCTCCTTTAGCCAAAGGCACCCTCTTAATAACAAGAGCAGCTGTTGCCATGATATCTGATCAAGGTACAGAAAGTGATGAGGATGATCCATGGGCCTGATCAGTCTCCTCACAAATGAAGCTTCAGAAACAATAAAATGTGACTGATGAGATTCCCAATTTTTTAAACAATAGGGTTTATTTATGAAATTTTGTTCCAATGCTTTTAGCAAAGTGAATTTTCCCATATCAACTACACCATTATTATTTTAAAGTGCCTTTCAGATACCTATATTTCCCCATGCCAATCAGATAGCAGGTGTGTATGTTTGTGTGTGTGTGTGATATAGATCAGGAAAATGGCATGAATGGAGAGGGAAGAGTTAATAACCCCACATGCAGCCCTGCAACCAATTTGGAAGCCCTGTCTGTTTCCAAAATTATTTATTTATTTATTTATTTATTGCATTTGTATGCTGCCTTTCTCTCAAAATGAGACCCAAGGCACTTCCCAAAGACAATCATAAAAAGAGTAAAAAAAAGATAAAACAGTATAAAAACATTTTTAAAACAGACACAAATTTTAAAAGATAGTTAAAACATCCCCATAAAAAGCTCCCTTGCTTAGATGTTAAAAGCCTGCGTAAATAAAAATGTCTTTAACTGCTGGCAAAAGGAAAGCAGGGAGGGCGGCAGCCTACCTCCTGCTGGAATCCCACAGAAGGACATTTTAGAAGGTGGGAGCAGCTACTGAGAATGCTTTCTCTTGTGTCTCCACCAAACAAGCCTTTCAACTGACCAAACTGAGAAGGTGGTGCTGGGGGACTCTTGTTCAGTGCCCTGTCTGTTGGCCTATGGGGTCCCCCGGGGTTCTGTTTTCTCTTGCATTCTATTTACCATCTACATGAAGTCCCATCCCAGAGAGAGGGCCCAGGAGGACTCCATGGTTGATGGTATCAAAAGCCATGGAGAGACCCATCAGAACCAACAGGGACATACTTCCCCTGTGTAGGTCACTCACCAAGGCAACCAAAGTTGACTCCATTCTGTAACCAAGCCTGAAGCCAGATTGAAATGGATCTAGATAATCCATTTCATCCAGAAACCTTGGAGCTGGGAGGCCACCACACACTCTAGAACCTTGCCCAATAATTGAATGTTAGAGACTGGCTGATAATTATTCAGAATGGTGGGATCCAGGGAGGCCTTTTTTTATTAACAACCTCACCTCAGCCTCTTTTAAGCAGGATGGGAACTTTCCTTGCTGAAGTGAAGCATTCACCACTCCCCTCACCCACTCGGCCAGCCCCCCTCTAGCTGCTTTCAAGAGCCAGGAAGGGCAAAGATCCAGTATACACATGGTGGCTCTCACTTCTCCAAGGACCCTGTCCACATCCTCAGGCTGCACAAACTGAAACTTATCCAATAATAAAGGACAGGCATGCACCAAGGCCTGTCCTCAACTACAGCATCCAAATCAGAGCGGATCTGAGCAATTTTGTCTGCAAAGTATCTTGCAAATTCCTCAGAACAGGTTGTTCAATGGTGTTTGTTCTTTTCTTATGGACCAAAGTGTAAAAGGCTCCTGACCACTTGAGACAGCTCTGCTGGATGACACTGTGCAGACGTAATGGTGGCAGAAAAGTATGACTTCTTTGTTGTCACCATTGCCACGGCATAGGCCCTCCAATGAGCTCTCACCCGTGTTCTGTTGGACTCATTCCAAGTCTTCCACCATCATTACTCTAGTCTCCATCCCAGCTCCCTGGTGAACACGATGATGATGATGATGATGATGATGATGGCTGTGATCCTGTACCACAGCTACAAAAAATAACCTGGAGTTATGTGCTTGTGAGTATTATGTATTTACATTCCCTACATAGTCCCTAGTTTAGGGGCTACATAGGGACCATGAAAAACCCCCATTTACTGGGCAGCAGCTTCTGTGATCGACAGAGCTCCATTCCCGTCACTTAGGAAGCAGCTGACTGCTTCCCACCCCATCCCTTCACGTGAGCAATCTCCAGCACAAGGGTGAGTTGCAACAGGGTCTCTGTTTCTGCCTGTTGCAATAGGGATTGCTCACAGGAGGGGGTGGAAATGGCAGCCAGCTGCTTCCCAATGACAGGAGAACAGACCCCAATTGATTGCAGGGGCTGCTGTCCAGTTAGTGGGGATTGGGATGATGTGCTTGAACGCAGTACATAGCCCATATCTGTGGGGCTTATGCATATGTATGGTACATATAGGATTCTGGCCATTAATAGTATCAGGAGATTGAATCACAAATCTCCTATAACACATTACAGAAAATGGATAGAAGTAATGCTAAAACTATGTAGGTAAAATGAGGAACAACAATGTCTGTACTGCAAAAGAATTCAGGGCCCCTGCCTGCTTGCTTCTTTGATGTAAGCGTTAAGTACTCATGGGGCACAGGTTTATAAACCAACCTTCTACTTTGTATAAGCTTTAAGGGAATGCACAAGTGTTTGATTTATCTTTTACTGCTGTCTGTTTAGATTGCTTTTACTATATTTTAGCAGATGTTTGTAATTTATTATTTTAAAGATTTGCAACTTATTATTTTACCTGTTTTTATACAGATTGTTTGTGACTCTGAGCTCCTTTGAGGAAGGATGGGATGGAAATCAAAATGAGAATGAGAATAATATCAAAACCCTGGAATAGTGGCAACAATCACTGGCATCTCTACTTGCCCATGTTTATATTCTGAGTTAAAGGAGGATGAATCCTGATGATATTCAAGGACATCCATCAATGGTAGTGACAGCTAAATATCATAGTTCAGGAACACTGTGCTGTTGAACATCAGATCCTAGGGTACAAAATGATAAAAGACAATGACTGCCTTCTAGCCCTGCTTGTGGGCTGGATCAGAAATACTAATGATTTGTTTGCTTCATGGGGAGAGGGGATGTGCTGGACTAAGTGAACACCTATTGAGCATTTTTCCATCTTATAACAATAAGATATCTTCACCAGATTTGGGGTTATCAGTGTTTAGTAGGTCCCACATTAGCATGTGGAGAAGCTCAGGGGGGCAGGAATGGGAAGAGTGGAAGGTTGCCTCCTGCTTATGGAGTGCTACATTTTACCCAGTAGAATGCTGAATTTCAAACTGGATCCATGTGTAGTTATGAAAGGACAAGTTGACCTCATGTACAAATGAGAGGATCTTTGTAAAACCTTTGAGATTAACTAAGAGAAAGAAGTTTGTAGCATAAGCTTTCAAAGACTAAGTCTAATTCATCAGATGAAAGTAGATGAAGTAGACTGAGGGCTTGTCTACACTGGCCAGAATACTCTGCCTTCCAGCCAGAGTTTTCTAGCTACAGAGCTGACCCAGATCCTCTCTGTTACTGTGAAGAAGCGGGCAGAAGTCCACATGCATGTGTGGTCCTGTACCAGTGGGCACCTCTGCTGCTGTCGCACGTTGCAAGCTGCATTCTCTGAATCTGGGAGGGAGACCCTCAGCATGTGATCAAGCTGATCACATGAAAGGGGCCTTGATCAAATGCTGGGGGCATTCTTTCTGGCTTCAGAGTGACAACAACAGTGGCAGCAGAGGCATTCAGCGATACAGCTCAGTGTGTAGGTACAGACTCCTGCGTTCCTGCGCTGGACCTATCCATGTTTTCTATGTGACATGGGTTTTCCTGGGGTTGTTTTGAAATGTTTCAAAAGGGTTTACCCCAGATTTCCCCCCAGCTTTGCCTTGGATGTTTTCAGGGCTATCTGGAGGTGAATTAGGCTTGGACTGCAGGGTTCCAACATGGGTGCGGGGGGGGGGGGAAGCCTGGGTAAATTGCCAATCTAGATGAGCCCTTAGTCTGTGAAAGCTTATGCTCAAGCCTCTTTCTCTCAGTTAGTCTCAACGGTCCTACAAGATCCCTTTGTATATGATACAGACTAACATGGCTATTTCTAGGAATTATTATTGTTCTGTGCTTTCAGTTTGTTACCAACTTTACGGTGACCTAAGACAAACCTAACATGAGGCTTTCTGAGGCTGAGAGTATCTGACTTGCCCAAGGTCACCCAGTGGGTTTCCATGGCTGAGCAGGAATTTGAACCCTGGTCTCCAGAGTCATAATCTAATGCTCAAGCCTCTGTGCCGCATGCAAATGTTTATGGTCATGTGGCATCCCACATTTAAAGACTAAAAGCCAACCTATTTCTGCCAGAGAAATTATGCCTGTCTTCCACAGTCACGTACTTATCACACAAAAAAGATATGTCTAGCGGGGCACATCTACATACTGTTGCATTAAATCAAATATTTTACCTATTCTTAGTCATCAGCGCGCTTGCAGAAAGTGTGGGATGAGTCCTTTCTAAATCTTCGTTTGGAAGCTCTTAAAGCAGTGTTTGGACCTACTTATCAGGTCCAAAGCTCCTTATACAGTACAGATGGTCAAACATTAATTACTGATAAAGCCTCCATCCTGAATCAATGGGCTGAACATTTTCAAAGTCTCTTTAGTGCCAACCGAGTAGTCCAAGGCTCAGCTATCCAACATATGATACAAAAACCAATGAAAAATGAACTGGACATAGCTCCCACTTTGGAAGAGACCTTTAAGGCCATACAGCAGATGAAAAATGGCAAGGCAGCTGGGATTGCTGGAATCCCACCTGAAGTTTGGAAACACGGAGGTCATGCACTCCACGATAAATTCCACAAACTCCTTGTGAATTGCTGGGAAAAAGGGGAACTACCATCAGATCTCCGAGATGTAGTCATCATCACCCTGTACAAGAAAAAAAAAGATCGAAATCCGATTGCACAAACTATTGAGGCATAACACTGCTCTCTATTTCTGGAAAAATCCTTGCAAGGATACCCCTGAACAGATTAGTTCCTGCTATTGCAGAAGAACTTCTCCCTGAAAGCCAATGTGGCTTCAGAGCCAATAGGAGTACTACAGATATGGTATTTGCAATTAGACAACTGCATGAAAAATGTAGAGAGCAAAACAAGGGTCTCTATGTAACATTTGTCGACCTCACCAAAGCCTTCAACACTGTGAGTAGAAAAGGTCTGTGGCAGATCCTGGAAAGACCAGGATGTACCCCCAAATTCCTTGAAATGATTATCTTCCTACACGAGGGCAAGCGTGGCCAAGTCAGATATGGCAATGCTCTTTCAGAGCCCTTTCTAATAACTAATGGAGTGAAGCAAGGTTGTGTTCTTGCGTCAACTTTATTTACGATTTTCTTCAGCATGAATCTCCAAAGGGCTACGGCAGAGCTTGAAGAAGACGACGGCATCTATATACATTACCGTACTGATGGTAGCTTGTTTAACTTAAGCCGTCTCAGGGCTCACACTAAGACTCTAAACTATCTAGTCCGTGAGCTGCTCTTCGCTGATGATGCTGCCCTTGTTGCCCACACAGAAGAAGCTCTGCAGCGCCTAACATCCTGCTTCGCAACAGCTGCAGAGCTGTTTGGGCTGGAAGTCAACCTGAAGAAAACAGTTCTTTATCAGCCTGCACCACAGGACGAACACCACCATCCCCACATTGCTGTCGACAAATCTATGTTCAAGTCCGTTCCGCAGTTCACCTACCTGGGAAGCATCATCTCCTCAGATGCCAAGATTGACAAAGAGATTGATCACAGATTAGCAAAGGCATATAGTGCATTTGGAAGACTTCACAAAAGAGTCTGGAGTAATAAACACCTGAGGCGAAACACAAAAATCAGTGTGTATAGAGCCATTGTACTGTCTATTCTCCTTTAGGGATCTGAAACATGGGTCACCTATCGCCACCACCTATGACTCCTTGAACGCTTTCATCAGCGCTGTATACGCACAATCCTAAATATACATTGGACTGACTATGTGACGAATGTTACTGTCCTTGAGCAAGCAAGGATCACCAGCATTGAGGCCATGATATTGAGAACACAGCTGCGCTGGGCAGGGCACGTTTCTAGGATGGAGGACCATCGCCTCCCAAAAATAGTACTCTACGGTGAACTCACCACAGGTCAGTGTAAGAGGGGTGCTCCAAAAAAATGATACAAGGACTCCCTGACACACCATCTCAGCCAAATTGATCACCAACAATGGTCTGCCCTGGCCTCACATCGGGAGGTATGGAGGCGCACTATCCACAATGCTGCAGCCTTATTTGAGAACTCACGCCGAACAAGTCTTGAAGAGAAACGACAACACAGAAAGAATTACAACCCAGAAAAATCACCTAAGGAGACCTTCTGCTGTGCTTTCTGCAACCGGACTTGTTTATCTCGGATTGGCCTTTTTAGTCATCAGCATGCTTGCAGAAAGTGCAGGATGAGTCCTTCCTGAATCTTCGTTTGCGAAGAAAAGCCAGAGGAGAGAGATCAGTAGAGAAGTGTTATAAAATAATAATGTGAAACCTGCCTATCATTTGTTTTTTTTTTTGTTTTTTTTGCCCCAAATCATATTGCTGAGAAAGCCAACATGTTAGGATAGCTGGAAACCTTTTCCTGACATGGGGAAGTATCCTAACTGAGGGAAAGATTTCTGTATATTCTTTCCAAAATGGAAAATCCATGTTGTAATGAGATTTATTGATTATTAAGATGTGAAAATGCATAATAATTACATCCAGTATTTCTCTCTTATATATAAAACCAAGTCCAATAAGAGTGTAATCTTATTAGGCTCAAATTTACTCTCTACTACATTTCTAATATTTGTAAAACATTGTTGCCTGGTGAGTAGGGGAACGACATAAGGGCATTAAAAAGCTTGCATTTAGCTGCAAGACGGCAGCTCATTATTATATAAGCAGCATGAATACTTTTTAAAAAGGCATCTGAGGAATTATATGATGCTGTCTCTGCAGGAAATACAACCCAGAGTGCTCAGCATTGATTTCACGTCCATTGCAATTATATAAAACTGACTTTGAATCACATTTGTCCTGTTTTTTTGTGTGAAATAGATACTCAATGACCCTGAATGTAGGAGCCATAGAGAAAATTATGAATACCATAGTAAAGACTTAATGGAATAACATTGTGAAAACACAGATTAAACAAAATGAACAGGGTTGCTTCATATCATTCCTTAGTATCGGAACATTATAATGGTAATACAGAAGGAAAAACGGGAGAACAATCCATAGCAGATGGCAAGTCTTCTTAAGCAAATTAATGTATCATACATTTTTGAAAAATAAAGTAGCGGGTTATTTGACATGCACTGTAATTACATTGGACATATTGCTTTCAATGAAAGTTAAAGGACAAATTAACATTACAGTTTTCCCAACTATGTTGTGAATGTGTTCTTCAAGCTTGCAATTAAAATCTAAAAATATTACTGCGACAAATTCGAAGACTTAATGTGATTCAAATATTGTGATAATCAGGATTTGGATTTTAATAGACGTTTTAAAAAACCCTAAAATAAATTGTTGCATAGTTCAGAAAGTAAAGCAGGAAGGTAAAAAGACCATGGTATGGTATAATTTAGATTGGAATAGTTACATTTGGTGTAAGCATAACTTTATCTTTATGTGTGTGTGTGTGTTTTAAAAAAACACAATGTAACAAAGATGGGTGGAATAATTAAGGAAAACTATGTTGCTTGATTGTACTGATTTGTTTGGTACTGTTGTAAATATTCTCTCTGAGAAGGTCAGGAAAGTCATAAAATGATATGTAGACTAGGTTGGGTCTGGGAGGTTTGACTGAAGGGCCATTAAAAATAGAAACATATTGCATTAAATATTTCAGGTTCTTCATAATGTGATGGGCACTGTTTCCAGGTTGCTCTTTCACAGATATCAGCCCTGGGATCCTGCCATTCATCTTGCCCCAAGGACATTTAAACCTCCTCCTGTGTTTAAAACTTGGGCCCCTAGGGTGAGTTTAACACTGGACTAGCAGATGTATTTTAATTTGGGTTTCATTCTGTATTTCTATGACAAATTTCTCCTTTAAGTTCCTTAACTGAATCACTGTCAGATGGAAATGAAAAACAACATAACAAAGATTTATTAAGTAAAAGAGGTTCAGGTATCAAGCATGTAAGTATACTTATTTAAATGCAATGTAACAACTTGTTTCAAAACCAGTGTCACAACTTTCCCTGAACTCTTTCCCCATATACTTCACCACCAACTATCCTTCCTCCACTCCCACCTAATTAAATTTTGTCACTTTCCCTTTCTGTTTATGTCTCATCTTTGATCTTATCCCTATCTTGATCCTGTGTTTATTCTATCTTATCCCTATCTTATCTCACCTGCCCTATCCTGTGCCTGCTATGAGCTGGCCTCATCCGAGGGTTAGATTGTGAAACTTCTGCTTTTGTATTATTTTTTATATTCTTCATCTTTCAACCCCCCCCCTTCACAGAATTCCAAGAGCTATGATAGACTGACTCTAAACACTGTGGGTACCCTCCTGTTCCGCCCAGCCTCCAGAACCAGATGGGGGAGGGGGTTAGGGTGTATAGGAGAACTACTGGAAGGAGAACCATTATCTCATTTCCATTCACATAAGCTTCAAAGACTACATTGGACTGGCCAAAGACTTTATGCAATGTAGATGCTAAGGGCTTTCTCATACCACGCAAATATGCCACCATAAGGGTTCCTAATGATCATGAAAGGGTGCATGTTCCAGATGTCACCCCTTCATGATCATGTCCAGTCCAAAACCCATTCTATTTTATTGATGGCTCAAGCCATCAGTTGATCCCCCCATGGTGGTTTTGTGCCAGCATTACCGGTGCTTGAATCTGTGTGCCGTAGTATTCATGTGAATGCAGCATCTATGCCCAGTCCAGCCAGAACATGTCCAGGTGAGATTGCAACATCCAGGTAGGTGACACACTTTTTATAACCCTCCCCAGTTTACTTGGAACTTTTATAGTGTGTTTATGTACTTCTGTGAACTTTTACTTTGTTATTTTTGTTTTTATTTTTGAATTTCCTCTGCTATATATTCTCATGAGAATCCATGGGATTTCAATAGAGGAAGTGAACGGAGCTCTGTTCACTCCACATTCATTGCCGGGGAAGCCTTTTTGTGCAGATAGGAGGTAAGTGTAGCATGGGGAGTTCTTTTGCCAGCATAGAAATGGCAGATGTTATGCCAGCAAAAGAATGTGGTTTAGGGGGGGGTGGTCTGTTAAAGTCCTAAGTTATGGGGGGGGGGTACCTAAAATTGTAAACATTGGAATCTTGCTTATATTATTGTTAATTTATCTCAAGATCTTTTTTCAAATCTCGCTGCCTAAGGACACTATCATCACATATGGATAAGCAAATCTTTATTTCTTTCATTCTTGCTCATACGAACTGTAAAAAAAAGTTTTCTCCTGTTGGCTCAAGAGTTTGTTTTCCTTGCTGATTTTTTTTGGGGGGAGGGGCATGTCAGGGCTTTTGTGAAAATTTCATTAAAGGTTTTTGTCCAAAATATATTTTGTACCAGAAAACCATTTTATTTTGCACAAACTCCAGTTGTTCTGTACAATACATATGTGCGGGACCAATACCCACAGTGTGGGTTAAAGGCCAACAAAAAAGAATGTTCCTTGAGATGGAAATGAGACACTTGTTTCCAAAGGGATGGCCTACAGGAATCCCTAAATCCACTTCCTAGAATGCTTTTAATGCTTCAGATAACCCACAAGATCATTCAATCAACCATTTCTATAGCCTAAACTATGCCTTTAATAGTATAGGTTTAGAACTTAGAACTTACAGTGTCCACAAGCATTAGTCAGTGGGAGTCAATTAGACACCATTACATCTGGTGACAATGAGAGCAGCATAGAAGATGAAATACTATTTGTACTCAAGTGTCCAAATCCTGTTGGTGACAAATGCTGGAATAACCTGCCACCATGTCGTGTATGTATGTTTACCATTGAATCAGAAGGAGGTATCCAATATGTTGCACACAAATCCCCTCAGCACAACAAACATTTGCCACTCTGTAATATGCCTCCATGACTAGTTTATGGAAAGGGAGGGTGGGGATGCTTGGATAAGTTACCACTGTATTCCTACAACAGACATTGTTCTTCAAGATTTCCAGCAAGTTTCTAGGCTTTCCCTTCCATACACAGCAGAGCTATTGGAGCATCCAGTGACTCACAGGAAATCCAGAAGAACAACAACCAGCATTCTGTTAGGGAGATGACCACACATAAGTGTCCCTTATGCATGTGGGTGTCCTTTTTTTGGGTGCTGAAGGGGCTGGTATTTCTTTCCTCCCTCTGCAGCACCTAAACCCCACTCCCCCAGTTACTGCAAAGTCCCTGAAGCCATACTGCATGACCATGCCATACTTTGTGATAGGCAGGCAGGATTGGAGACGTGCCTGGCTACACCCCCATAGCCAAACACAAAATGATGACATCAGTGCTGAGATCCTCCAGGGTCCTCTAGGGGTCTCAGTACTGCTGTAATCTGGCTATGGGACACTTCTGGCTATAGGATACTTCTCCAAACCTGCATGGTTGCTGTGAAGCATGGGCTGTGACGGGTGGATTCAGGGGATTCACAGTAAATTGAACGGAGGGTTTATAGCTTAACTTAATGTAGGTGTGCATGTGGATACTTAAACTATGTTGAGGGGATGTTGGATTGAGGCCACATTTTGTTCTTTTCTCCCAGCTGTAACATTCCAGCTGGACACTACCACTAATTGGCTGTGGGAGCATGCTCCAGTGCTAATGGCCATTGCACTGGGGGCAAGCGGCAAAACCCAGCAGAACTACCCTTCTCTGCCAGTGTGATATAAAATCCTGGCCACTGAAGATAATACAGACTTTTGCATCATTCATGGATATAGCTTGTTTTTCCTGAATAATATTGCAATAAGGAAGGAAGGAAGGAAGGAAGGAAGGAAGGAAGGAAGGAAGGAGTTACCTCAAAGTTATTTTTTCCCCATTGATTTTCCATACTGAAAATTTCACTTGATTGCATATGTTGTATGTAGCTGGCTTTTTTAAACACCAGGATTAACTTTAATACTAGGATTAACTCTAGGCATCAACAGATTTTATGGATGAGGGGTATCTCTTCTCCCAGCATATGTTCTGAAACAAAGTGGTAAGAAGTAAAAGTACCAAGACTAACACACCAAAAAGGCTGTTTTAAGCTATGTTTTCATTTTTAATACCAACTTTGATTGAGAGTTTTAGGGATATAGTCAAATAACCAGGATTGTGATCAATAAGTTGGTTGGATTCTTCTAGTGCATTTTTGGCCCAAAGGAATTGTGTTACCCATTGCCTCACATACTGTCATCCATCAAAAATTCTGCTGCAATCTGCTTTCTGTGGAGAGCAGTGCTGGTCACAAAAATGAACTAGCATTGCTACTTCACAGAGTCCACCAGGGTTACCTTTGAGAGGGACTTCCTTCTTCTGCTCATAAAGGATACTGCACCTATAATACTTGGCTATGAGGAGGATCCCAGACCAAGATATTTTGGAACTTGGTCAGTTGGCTATACAGAGCAGTGTTAAAAATCTTCCCCACCTTGGGGACAGCAGTGCCATGATTCAAGCCCCCCCCCCCGAGTGCTTTACCACCAGAGGTAATGGGAAAGCAATGGTATGCTCTGAATTTATAATGTAATCATACGGTTATATTATACTCTTTATTAATATAATCACATAGAGAGGACTCATAGAGAGTATAGAGACAATTTACAGTGTATCTAGCATTACTACAGTTTCTGAAGGAGTTTCTTATATCACTGGTAGACAGTGAGATTCACCTATGGGGATACTACCAGAAGGTTAAATTTTATTGCTCTAAACCAAATTCAAGGATATTTTGATTATTCGGTGTAATGATATAGAAATATCCTCTGTTTGTTTGTCTAATTTACATATGGACCAAAAATATGGATTCTAGATCTAGCCATATCCTCACTGGGATGGTCAAACTTTCAGCAAGGTGGAAGTGTGAAGGGTCATAGTTCAGTAGAGCATTGTTACACTGGCAGCACAACCATGGCTTGAGTGCCCTGCTGGATCAGGTATGAGGCAAGTGAAATGACCAAGCAACAGTCCTGGACTCGAAAAAGAAGGCTATTTTATTAATGACAGCAGATGGAAAAACAGAATAGGCATACTGTCATCAATCAAGAAGACATAGGGAGAAAACAAGAAGATACATACATGAACCAGCTAGGCAGAGTTGCATGCTGCTGGGAAGTGCAAGCCTTTGACTAACACCACCTTATATGTGTTTCTCCTACTGTACTTTTGAGAAGATGGTGGACTGGCTTGAGGGGAGGAAGAAGAACTTTCCCATGCCAATTAAGAGAGATAAACTTTCTCATGTCAATTATTGCACAAGGTGCCGGAATGTATCAAAACATCTTTATCTCCTTGGCCTTAGGATGACATTCTCATCCCCCCCACCTTCCCTCCAGCTACAGAGAGGAAACTCTCCTTGACCCATTCTCTAATGGGTAAACAGGGCCTAAAAGTGTCAAATGCAGCCTGAACCATCTTCTGCTAGGCCATGCAGGCAGGGCCTAACAAGCCTAACAAGCATGTGCTACATATAAATGTTACCAGATTTGAAAAGTGCCATCTTCTTGCCATTTTTCAGTAAGACTTGGAAAGACTCCAATCTAAAATGGATCTGAAATTACCAGTCAGTGTAGACAAATACTAAGCCAGACAAACCAATGGTCTGACTTGATATGAGCAGAGCTTTGAAAGTTCCTTTATAAAAGAATTTGTTAGTTATAATTCCACAAACAAAACTAGCTTATGTTATGCTTACCATTATATAAGTAACTGGTTTCCCACCTCTCAAAAATAACTAAAATGGTTGCTTTGATTTTTTTTTAAAAAAACATCCCTTATGTACACTAGGAGCAACTATCCTGTGGTACAAAAAACTCTGTCCCCACCTTTTCTGTCACCATCCCCAAACCCTCCATTGAGTGCAAGACAGGAACATGACACAAAACATGACCCACCAGTTCAACTATGTGATATTCTGCTTCCACCATTTAGTGATGCCATGTCTCCACACCTATAAAAGTGAACTTAAAAGAAATACAGGAACACTGCAAAAAGAGTGAAGTTATCCTTCACTAAGTTGCAGTTATAATGTACGACACTATATGTATACCCTAATTATTTCAGAAAGACATTAATTACAAGTATGTACTTATCTGAAATGAGTCATTATAATGATCTGGATAATTTTTTAATCTCCCTCATTTTTTAAAAAAACTTCTCTTTTATCAAATAATTACTTCTTATTTCCCCATTTAACAATGTCATATGGACAAACATTTCCTCTACAACCTCTCAAACCCTTCATTGCCTCATTCTTTTTCCATAATATTTAGAGTCTACTATTGGTAATATTCCATCTTAAATTACTTCTAAATTATTAGTTTAACTCCAGTTGTTATTTCTGACCTGAATAGATTTATTTCAACAATTGCTGAATGGTAAATCAACACTTTTGTAAATTCCACTGTCTCAGTGGGTCTACCGAGGACTAGCAATTTCATTTTGGCCCTTGTAAAATAAGTTTGGCATACTGGACAAGACATTATTCATAAAATTACAAAAAGTGTTTCTGCTCTGCAAATAACACATCCAGCTAAATGTTTCACTGTACATCTGCTCTCTTTTTCTTTCTGACCTACCTGTAAATCTAGTTGAGAAAATGATATCATTGCAACACAACTAAAGAATTTTGCCATATCCAGACATTGTTCAAAGGAACAAGCTTTTTCAGAATATATATTTGCCAGATTTTTCTCTTCAGATTTTTTTAAGGTGAATATTCCTGGCTTTCAAAACCAATATTTACAGCCCTTTGGATCATTCTTGGTTGAATCTGAATTAAAGCTGTTGTGTGTAGACCATTCAGCCCCTCTATTTAATACTGCTTTTCAATTGTTTGTCAGGTCTAATGGGTCATTTCATTTCAAGTGGAATATATCAACCCATTCCTTTTTTCTCATTTCATTTATTCTGTATCTTTCCAATCCCACTCTGATCCCTACAAAATTCAAGTTCAAAATTAAAGGATTATGTACACTAATATGTATACACAAATATATTTTCCAGGAGCTATCTTGCCAATATCCTATCTCCCCTACAGCTACTGACTTTTTTCTTTCTTTGACAGAGCATTTCATGGTGCTATGTTACTTTGTACTGAAGTAGTCCCAAGAGGATAAGCTGTGGCTGTTTCTCTATTGACAAAAGAGGATTATTATAAATGAAAACTCAAGTGTAATATGAAAAGCATTTTTTAGGGCAGGAACAGATTGTCTTATGCGAGTTATTCTTTCTCTCTCTCTCTAAACAAAATTTTTTTTTCCCAAGAATCTTTTTCTCTAGAATATATCTTTATGCCTGAGGGTAAAACTACATAGGCATGGATCTAATTGCTAGTTCTAACTAGAGTAGACCTATTAAATCAATAACTCAATGACATTTACACTGCTGTGGATCTATCATTTCAGCAATCAATTCGCTGAATGTTAGGGCCTGTCTAAATGGTGAAAATAATGCTCTTAGAATTTGCTTAGAATCCTATCTATCTTAATGGGATTCCACATAATTCCCCAGTATTCAGAAGGTGGTGGGGGGGAATCCACTATAAACTCCAAGGGAACAGCTTTTGGGGCTTTTCCGAAGTTTTTTTTTAAAAGCTCTGTGGGGAATGTGCATGATCAAGCATTAGGACAGGTAATTGAATGTATTTGCGTACCCCAGAAAAGCAGAAGTAGAGAGCTGATTGGGTGGTTGGGAGCAGGGAACAGGCTTGCTAAAAAGGCAAGCACCCCCAGAACCACCATTTTGGATTTTTGCTCTAGCAATAG
Organism: Gambelia wislizenii; assembly: GCA_030847615.1. NCBI lineage: Eukaryota > Metazoa > Chordata > Lepidosauria > Squamata > Crotaphytidae > Gambelia > Gambelia wislizenii. Next base: position 222,016,966 of record JAUMIR010000003.1, on the reverse strand, counting down.
TGTGCTAGGGCAACAAAACAGCCTTTTCCCTTTTTAAATGTTTATTTAGGTGGGATATCACACTATTGCACACACCTTAGATATGCAGCAACTGGTGAAAATAGAAATGCAAGTCATGACTGCCATCTTGAATCACAGGCATCCCCATTGGGACAGCAAAAGCAGATAGCCTTGCATGCCTGTGATTTTGCAAATACCATCAAGATAAGTCGACCCTGCTTTGAATTTGTGTGAGTATGCATCAATCCACATTTTTTTCTTCTTGTATAGATGGGACCTTACTGTAGCAGGGACAAATGATCAGGTTTAGGTCAGGATTGGGAATAGTGTGGCCTGCAGATTGCAAGTGGCCTGGGTGGAGGTGGGGGTTCAGTGCTGCCATTGGAATCCTTACTTACCCTCAAGCCCTTAGACCACCACCACCCAATTTCTACAACCCTGAAACAGCAAGAACACCCCCCACATGCACAATGGCCCAAAAGATGACTGAAAGAGGTACAGTGTTATTTCACAAATAACCTTTCCCAAAAAGGTTCTGACTACAAAAGTGCACTGCAGACCTTTGGAGTTCCCAAATCCAAAAATCAAGTGGGGGATTCCTCTGGGCTCGAGAGCACACCCACACCAGAATAGGCTATAGTGGACAGCTGAAATTTAATTTCCCTCTTATTTCAAAATGGAAATTTAAGAACCCAGTCAGTATCAGGACTGCCCCACACGGGAATGGAATGCTTACATGTCCCTATTCAGCCATTCCTCCCTTCATTTCCACTACTAAAACATGCTGACTAGAAATGGGAGGGTACTGCATTGGCAACCATAGTTGATTTTTCATTTTTTTTTAAAATCTGACCCCCCCCCCTACCTTTATACTGGGGTGTGTATACTCTCCAACATTTCACAGATGAAAACCAGGACACATGTACACAAGAAACAAAATAGCAAAAGCTATTAATGAGAAAGAACACACAAGGCAGGAGAGGGTACAATAGTGTCTTTTTGCCTGAGCCTACTGGGAAGGGGATGATTTCAGCTCTCCTCTCCTCCTGTTAAGTTAATGGAGTGTAAACTGCTTTTTCATTTTGAACTCAGTTTGCACTAACTGAAGTAGGTTGAGGACAAATGGAGGGAGTGGGAGAAGGAGAAGGAAAGAGAAACCGGGACATTTTAAAAGCAGTTGAAAAAGTGGAATGACAGAGGATTACTCAGGACTGCCCCTGACAAATTAGGACAGTTGGAGAGTATAGGCATTATGCAAGAGAGAGAGAGAGAGAGAGAAAGCTAGAGGGGAAGATACATGTTTCCCATGTGCGCATACAGTAATCCTTACACATGTATTTCCTTTGAAGTAAGTATTACATCAAAATTCAGTTTCATGCTACACATTTAACCGATAGCGTGTAGTTCAGCTCCTAAACTTTTAAAGCAGAAGTATGTGCTAAGGATAACATAGCAGTTAAGACATAATCCGTTTGACTAACTGATCCATGCTTATCAATATGTGATGCATATTTATGGATCAAAGTCCATCTATCTAAGCATCCATTGCAAAACATCCAATATAGCAGCAAGCAGACAGTCACCTGGAGATTATCCAAAAAACCACCACTGGACCAGATTCTAAGTTTTGCCCATATTTTTAAAGGAACTTGCTGGACAAAACAAAAATGCCACACTAATTGTCATGATGAAAATTGCTCACCTTACATTTAAATTAGCTACCTAAGAAGTAGGGGGAATATGAATAGAAGAAACATACAAACAAGTTTCTATTTTTCTAACCTTGCTATCTATCTTGCTAGAGTGGGATAAAGTAAACAGCTAGACTAAACTAGAAGTAAGTCCTGTTGAACTCAGTGGGACTTGAATAAACATGTACAGGATTGCTATTAATTGGATTAATTTTTCCTACACCTTGATCATCTGAGATGTAGACATACCAGAAAGCTGAATAACTCCCTAGGGGGCACAAGTTTCTTACCTTGCAAAAGGAACTAGAGTTATTTACCCCAGTCCATTAGAAATGCCAGCTGGGACTGATGGGAGTTGGAGTCCAACAACATATGGACAACTGCAGGCTGTCCACTCCTGCAACAGCATTGCCCAGAAGACTGGCACACATCTTTCATGGAATTTATAAGATGTCCAATGGTGGGGAATCAACAAAATCCAGAGTGCAACGATGGTTAGAGTCCTGGAATGGGACTTGGGAGATCAGGGTTCAAATTCCCACTGAATCATCAATGCTCATTGAGTGAACATGGGCCAACCACTCTCTCAACCCATTACAAGAGTTGTTATGAGAATAAAGTAGGAAGGAAGTGAGTCACCTATGCCACTGTGAGTTCATTTTAGGAAATGTGAGAGATTAATGTAACCAATGATTTTTTTTTAAATCCCTTAACAATGGTGTCATAGGAACTCATGAATTCTTTCCTTCATGTTTTAGAATGCATCAGTCCCCCAAACAGAATTTAGTGACCTTTGCAACTACTGTGTTGTCTTTTTGCATGTTTTTAGCAGCAATTTTCTGTTAACGGTACCAGCAGCCAAATGGTATTTTTAAACTATGTATTACAAGAGTAATCCACATCACTCCAGTTACTATAGGGGCTTAGAGTTCAAAATGTAACATCCTCAGCTATAAAGCTTAATACTCTTGTCATACTTAAACAGCCATTATCTTCTGCTTCAATTCTACTCCAAAACAGATACTGTGCTGCTCATACTATGTATAACCTGTACCATCTCAGCACTATTAAAGAGACTTCTATGACATTCTTAATGATATGGTGTAACTGATTATCATACTTAATTTACAATAATGGTGTATTTCATGAATATTAATGTGACCCTATTTAATTTTCTGTAGCTGACCTCTGAATTTAATGCATTTACTCCACAGTATTAGTCATTGGTACAGTGACACTGTTATTTCTAGTTCTAATTGTCTAATATTTAAAATACTCAACAATGTGTTATCCAGTTTTATAAAGCCATTGATGGAGGTTTCATCCTTTTTTAAAGTGTCTCACAGCAACCAATTATTTTGGAATAAATTGCTACAGCTAAACCAAGAATTGCAGAGACACTTAAAATACCTTTGAAGTGATAGAATACTTCTATGGATCATAGATTCCTAATTTCTTCTCTCTTCTGCACATTAGCCCACTACATTATCTTTATCTTTATTAATTATTTGTACCCTAGTGGCTCTCAGACACATTAAGTAAACACTGATTGCTTCTATAATACAATGTTCTATGATTTTGTATTTTAACTTCATCCTTCTTTTGGACATATGCCCCATATATTATTCAAACCAAACAAAAGATAAAGATGAACAACAATTCAAATCTATTCTTGCTGCCTAGAAATAACTGGTGCTAACAAAAACCCTTTTCTGATCTTCAAATATATGGTTAAAATGTTCTCTCTTGCCTTAAATACTTTGAAGCAGATTATTTGGAGGACAGTCTTCTCTCAGATGAGGTTGCCTGCTCACTATTGCTTTCTTAGGCTCAGTGGGCTGAGACACAGGACAGGAGGGTTGTTTTCTCAATGCCCAGGTTAAGAATTCCTTCTCCTTAGGAAGTCCAATTATCATTCCAATTGCCACCTCAATAGCACACACACACACCACATTTGTTGATGTGTGCCTTCAAGGCATTTGTACTTATGGCAACCCTAGGGAAAACCTATCACACAGTTTTCTTGGCAAGATTTCTTCAGGTTTGCCTTTGCCCATCCTCTGAGTCTGTGACAGTATGACTTGCCTAAGGTCATCCAGTGGGTTTCCATGGCTGAGCAGGGATTCGAGTCCTGGTTTCCAGAGTCATAGCTCAAAACTATTACATCATGCTGGCTCTCATATACGCAAATACCCAAACATTAAAAAATGCATATGTATGTGTGTGTGCTGTATTTGCAAATATGCTTTATTTCCATTTTTATTTATTTATCATATTTCTATCCCACCTTTCTTCTAGGATAGGATCCCAGGCAGGTTACAATAATTTTACAAAATCAAGCTAAAACATCAGTTTACAGAATGACTTTTACATGACTTTTGTTTAGAGTTCAGTTATTCCAGCCTTGCTTTTGTGAATGTTTTCTAGATATCGCTAGTTCTTAACATTGTTTCTTCTTCGTGGTCTCTGTGAATCCACACATAAAGGGTTAATCCTGTGCCTGCGCAGTAGCATTCAGAAGTCGTTAGAGTCAATAGCCATTTAATTGAATTTTGGCGATAATCACGCCCACCATCCCCTCCAGGCTATATAGGCCCTCCTCGAGCCCGCCTTCTCAGTTCCTTTTTTGCCGCCACATTGGCAGCACGAGGAACGTTTGTTGGAGTCTTTAGCCTTTAGTTCTTGTATTTTCTACCCCCCACACACAGTTTGCATCCCCAGATTTGGACCTTCGGACTGTCTTTGGTGACTCCTCGGATTCTGGACTGGTTTTTTGGCGATTCTTCTCGGTATGACCTCGGACTTGATCTCGGACTTTGAATTCGTGAGTGCCCCTATTGTTGTTGATGATCGCATCGACAGGTTTCTTTAAGACCTGTTTAACCTGTGGGGCGAAAATGCCTGAGTCAGACGGGCATTCTAACTGCTTGATGTGCCTGGGCGAGAGACATGTTGTCCGATCCTGTCACCACTGCAATGCCTTTACCTCCCAGGCAAGGCGTAACAGGGATAAAAGGCTGAAGGCCCAACTGTATGAGCACATGCTGTCAGGCTCAGCCTCCTCATCGGCCCAGAGAGCCTCGGTACCATCGGGTTCATCACAGACCCATAAACAATCATCGAAGGAGGCTTCTAAACCCAAATCCCGGGACCGGGATAAAGTGGGGGCTAAGAGGTCATCCTTGAGACCGAGGAAGTCCGATTCCGATACTGCGGACGGGACCGTTCCGAAAAGCGCCTCCGGTACCGCTACGCAAGACCGACCGAAGGAAAAAAACAAGGCAGTGAGGCTTACCTCTCCGAATACCACACCGCAAGATGAGCCCCCGAAAAAGAAGAAAAGGAAGTCCGACGATACCCTCTCGAGTGGTATGCAAAGGGGTTGGACACCAGCGCCGGACAGCTCCCCAGGCCAGAGGTCTCCGGTGGTCTCCCCGCTCAGGGTCAGCCTCTCCAAGCTTCAATCGCCATCGAGGGAACCATCTCCGACGTCTGTAGGGGATGATCTAGACCGAGAGTTATCGGAAGGCGAACTCTACGAACCGGATCTAAAGATTGTGGAGGTGTCGACCAGCTCAGTCGAGAGAGATGGTCGCTGCCAGTCCCGCTCAAAGTCGGGCACCCCGGCATCCCATTGGTCTCACTCACCTCAGATGATCCCATCTCGATCAGCCTTGCGATCTCGGTCCCGCTCGCCACAGCCCCACAGACCGCCCACCCCACACCAGTCTCTGCGTCGCTCTCGATACTGTTCTCAGGACCAGCCCCACTCTCCGGATAGATCACCACAGAGGTCGCGCACACCCTGGCGGTCCCACTCGCCAAGACGATCCCCGGGTCAGTCCCGTACACCACGGCGGTCCTGTTCACCTCAGAGGCCCCGCAGGTCCCGTTCCCCAAGGCAAAGACATCAGTCCCGCTCACCAAGACAGCCTTGATCCCGATCTGCGTCTTCGGGTTCGTACATCTCTGACCTGGGGACATCGGAAGAAGAGTGGCTGTGGGAACGGTATGGCCATTTGTACTACGACCGCCATTCTAGATACCATCGGTATCACACCTTTAGCTGCTACTGGGACCACGACCCTCGGCACGCCTACTACAAGGATGTCTTCGACCCCTCGCCACACTACAGATACAAGAGACACAGGGACCGCCCCCAGTCCCCACCACGCACCCCAGAGAAGGAGCGCCACCGACCCATCACTAGTCTACCAACAGAGTCTACGCCCAAGTCGGGGACCGGTACCGTACCCACGGATTCTGGAAAAGGGAAGGATCCCCCCATTGAGATCGGTCTCCAGGTCACTTTCGAGAGAGAGGCTGGCCCCTCACAGGTCTCCTCTGAGAGGCTCACCATCTGGAACCACGGTACCACCCAGGCCACACAAGGGAGGATGGCCAGAGATCCTGGTATCGCCGAGAAGGCCCCTATCGAGGACCCCCTCGGCTCATTCCTCGGACTCGGATTCAAGATCCTCTTCTCCATCCCCGAGACCATCACCAGTTCCAGGGGGAGGCCGGCCGGACCCGCCATCCCTCTTGGACGATATGAAGGCTTTCGCCGATTTCATGCAGAGGCTGGCCAGCACCCTGGGATTAAGACCACCCAACCTGAAAAGGAAGTGGATGATCCCATATTTGAAGACTTGCAGCATATGGCACCGTCCCTCCCCTCCCTGTCAATCTCTCCATACCTGCTGCAGGTGTTGAAGTCATCTTGGACAACGCCTTCCTCTACACCACCCACATCCAGATGCCTAGATCATCTGTACCGTGTGTGCACAGACTCGGCGCCATGGCTCTCACTCCACCCCAAGCCAAACTCGGTAGGGGTTGAGATGGCCCAGATGAAAACCTCCCAGAGGCTACACTCCACCCCATCTGACAAAGAGGGCAAGAAGTTAGACGCCATAGAGCGCAAGTTCTACTCATCTGCCTGCCTCCTCACTAAGATGACATCGTATGCGGCATGTATGGGGGCTTACCAGAAGTTCCTATGGGATGCTCTGGCGGTCCACATCTCAAAGCTATCGGAGCAGGACCAAAGGATCATCAACTCCTTCAGAGAAGAAGGCCTGGCACTGACGGGGTACCAGCAACAAGTTGCCAAACATATTGCAGAGTGCACAGGGAAGATCGTGGCCAACTCCATTGCGGTCCGCCGCCACGCATGGCTCCGGTCATCAGGTTTGTCACATACAGCACGTTCCATCATTGAGGACCTCCCCTTCGACGAGCTGGGCCTGTTCCATGCAGACACAGACTTGAAACTGGAACATGCGGAGAAGATGAGGTCAACAGCTAAGAAGTTTGGCCTACCCACCACCCTCTGAGACCGCGACTGTCTTTTCGCAGACCAGGCTCATCATACCAAAAAAGATTTAGCCCACACACACCCTGACCACAACAATCAGACGGGTCAGGTGGTACAGGTGGCTTCAGACAACACAACGATGGTGTTCTACATAAACAAACACACTCGCGGACCCTACTCCGCCTCTCCCTGGACCTTTGAGAGTGGTATGTGGAATGAGACATCACCCTACTGGCCATAGATGTCCCAGGTCAGACCAACGAACTGGCAGACGCACTCAGCAGATCAACCAACAATAACCACGAATGGTCGCTGAATCGCCAGACCCTTCTCTGTCTCTTCTCACAGTGAGGCACCCCAAAGATAGACCTCTTTGCCTCCAAAGACAACGCAGTGCTTCCATTATTATGCTCACGAGGCCGCCGGTCATGGGACAGCCTAGGGGATGCATTCCTATGGCATTGGGAGGGCCCTCTGCTTTATGTCTTCCCTCCCTTTCCCCTCATACCCAGAGTGATCTTGAAGGTGCAACAGGACAGAGCCAAGTGCATCCTAATAACCCCATGGTGGCCCCGCCAGCATTGGTTCGCACCGCTGTTCAGGATGGCACGAGGGCGATACAAGCGCCTCCCGCAGACACCAGACTTGCTATCAATGGCGAATGGCCAGATTCTCCACCCGGACCTCAAACTGATCAGCCCAACAGCTTGGCTAATAACAATGTGAACTCCCTTTCAGAGGCAGCGCAGAGGATCATCAAAGCAGCTCACCGCCCATCAACGGTGAGAGCCTATAACTACAAGTGGAAAAAATTCTGTTCCTTCCTAGAGGAGGAAGGAATCCTGCTGGACCAAGCGGGCCCCTCCAACCTGATGAACTTCCTGGCTTCTTTCTTAAACAGGAATTTCTCCATCTCTTCAATCAAAAGCTATGTAGCAGCTGTGTCCTGGCACTTGCAACGCCTGGGCAAACCATCGTGCTTCCAGGATCCCAGGGTCAAAGCCTTCCTTTAAGGCTACACCAACTTGCAGCCCCCTACACTGGGACCCACTCCAGCATGGAGTCTTGAAATAGTCTTGGCAGCCCTATCTAAGGCCCCCTTCGAACCGATGGCCACATGTGACCTCCACCTCCTTTCCATGAAGACGGCGTTTCTAGTCGTGATCACGTCAGCACGATGAGCCAGTGAATTGTGCGCCCTCCGGGTTGACCCACCGTATACCCGTTTTCACAGAGACAATGTGGTACTACGGCCGGACATCGCCTTCCTGCCTAAAGTGGTATCCTACTTCCACCTCAACCAGGACATCGTACTACCAGCCTTTTTCCAGCACCCGTCGGATGACCTAAAACAGTCCCTCCACCACCTGGATGTAAGACGGGCCCTAGCCTTCTACATAGATAGAATTTCACAGTTAAGGAAAACCAATAGACTCTTCGTCTGCTATGCGGGCCCGAGGAAGGGCGAGCCAGTGTCTTCGCAATGGTTTTCGAAGTGGGTGGCTGCAGCAATCAAGCTAGCCTACCAGACTCTGGGGAAACTGCTACCGGACCCCGTCCGCAGCCATTCGACCAGAGCTACCTCCACCTCTATGGCATTCCTGAATGGGATGCCTATCCAGGACATCTGCAGGGCGGCCACATGGGCAACCCCCCCTCACCTTTGTTAAGGTGTATAAGGTGGACTCAGCCTCCAGAGAGGATGTGGCACTGGGCCGAGCAGTCCTCATGTCTTGTATTGCACAAGGATCCCGACAGGGATCATAATCACCAGACACCGGAGTCTGGTGTCTCTCAACTACCTCTTCCAGTGAATAAAGCAACCCTTGCGGTTTATTTTCAATCCTAACATAGTCTATGGTGTCCCTTCTTCCTCCTTCATCTTAGACAGGACACACCCTCCTCCTAAGTATAAGCTTGCTAATCTACCCTTTATGTGTGGATTCACAGAGACCACGAAGAAGAAGGACAGGTTGCTTACCTGTAACTGTAGTTCTTCAAGTGGTCATCTGTGAATTCACACAATCCCACCCATCCTCCCCTTTGGTGTCCTAGCCTATCTCCTCAAAAAAAAAAGGGGGGGGAGATAACTTGCTCCTGACCGTAAGCTGCAACCGTGGCTATTCGGAACTGAGAAGGCGGGCTCGAGGAGGGCCTATATAGCCTGGAGGGGATGGTGGGCGGGATTACCACCAAAATTCAATTAAATGGCTATTGACTCTAACGACTTCCAAATGCTACTACACAGGTGCAGGATTAACCCTTTATGTGTGAATTCACAGATGACCACTCGAAGAACTACAGTTACCGGTAAGCAACCTGTCCATTTATATTGCCACTCTCATTATTTTATACCTTAAAGATCCAGGATTTTATTAGGCCAGGTAGTTCCTCCACTGATGGACATCACAATTATTTCACACCATTGTTGTATTTGTAGTTGTTCTGGTTAATTCATCATGTGGTGGCCAACCTTATGGTAATGAGTTACATTATAGTTCTGGTGGGCCCTTGGTTCTGCCTGCCCCCCCCCATACCAACATTTGTGGATGCTCAAGTCCCATTATATACAATAGTATCACAAAATGGTGTTCCTTATAAAAAATGGCAAAATCATGGCTTGCATATTGGAATGGGATGCAAGCCATGATTTCAAGCTGTGGATGGTGGAATCTGTGGATACAGAATCCATGAATACAGAGGGCTGAGTGTATTTCTGAAAGGCAGGGTAATAATCTCATTATAAGAACAAATTGAGCAAGAAATATGTGTAAGGAGATTATCAGATGTGGCAAATATGGTATGATAACAATGCCAAAAGAATGTGAAAGGGCACCCATATTGCAAGACATCATGTTGTGGCATAATGCAATTGTTAATAAGGCATTCTTTTTTATTGATGGTCCAAAGCTGTCAATTGATCTGCCAGGATGGTTTTGTCGTGGAAATGCAAGCGTCTGAAACAGTGCACCATTCTGCCAGCATGAATACAGCATCAATGGGCGGTCCCCGCCAGAACACATCTGGGTGAGAACACGAAACCTAGGTATGGGACACTCTTTTTATGATTCTCCCTGTTTTGAAGTTTTAAAGTGTGTTTCGGTTCTTGTGTGTTTGTTTCATTTTTTAATTTAGCTGTTTTTAGACTTTTAAGCGCGCTTGCATGTTCTTGTGAGAACCACTGAGATCACACGTCCTGGTGAACATGGAAGTAAACAGCACTGGCAATCATGCTCTGATAATGCTGGGACTGCATTATTACACTGACATGTGGTAAAAAGGGTTATTGTGCTTTAAAATATAGTGGGACAAGAATGTTTTTAGAGGCTCATCTGATATTCTCCTAATTAATGAGTCAAATGCTATTATCTTTATAATTCTAGTAATCTAAGATGTGCAAAACTGCTACAAAATGTAAACATCACTGACAGGGCAGTGCTCAATTGCCAATTCCATTTTAATAGCACCCATTCTTAATTATTTCAGTATAGCAATAGCAGAAATGGGATTTTCACAAAATGGTAGGCATGTGTGTGGAATGTGGCCATGGCTTGCCACATACATTTCATTTCCCAGCATGCTTTGTTCCACTTTGCTTTCTTTGGCTCTGGTCATGGCTTCATTTCAATCAGGGTGAATTTGTTTTACTTTTTATGACAGTTGTACTTTTTCAGGCATGAGTTCATTTTGTACTGTTTTTTCATTAGTTTGTGATTTTTAAAAATGCTGTACAAACATACACATTTTTGTGGTCAGTTTTCCCCAATACATACATAATCATCCAAGAAATGCATTGCAAAAATTACAGAAGTACAAAAGACAAATGGTAATTATGCTCTGATTCAGGAATTAAGTTGGTTTATATTACACTTAAGATAAACAAATTTTACGTCCTTCCATACATCTGCCTTTCTGTTTCATTCCCAGTTGGCTTGGGGAGAATTACTCCCAGATTAATAAACTTGCAGCTTTACACTTTCAGATCCTACAAAAAATAGTTTACTATGTGAAGGTCAAGTGCAGATCTTTGGCCAAAATGTGTTCAAGGGCCCTTGGTGTGAATGTAGAACAATGAAGTTATTTAGAGTTCAAGCTGAGGTTAGGCTTCCATCAAGTTTCAAACAATAGAAAATAAAAAAAGTGTCTACTTTCTGCTATCCCCCTTTTGATAGAAAGTCACTTTGTATTGTGCATCCAGTAGCTAAAAATAGAGCATAAGAGGCATCTGTGAAAGAATGTTAGAACATTTTGGAGAACATGTAAAGTACAGGATATTCAGGTGAATTGATTAGTGTGCAATTATGTCAATTACATTTTACAAAACCCCATCTCTCTCCATATATTGTTTTTCAAGTGCCTGCCTAAGCTCTGTCTCTGTTACATAAATGGAAATATTTCTGACATGTCACCATGATTAATGAATACAGATAAATATAGATACATGTACAGTAAATTATCCATATGAAGAAAGTAATATGTTGAAGGCCCAGTGTGGCATAGTGGTTTGAATGTTGGACTACATGTCTGGAGACCAGGGTTCGAATCCCCACTCAGCCATGAAAACCCACTGGGTGACCTTGGGCAAGTTACACACTCTCAGCTGCCAGAAAACCCTGTGATATAGTCATCGTAGGGTTGCCATAAGTCAGAGACAACTTGAAGGCACACAACAACAACAACATGTTTTGATTGGTATTGCTGTTCTTCTAAAATCAAAGACATTTCCTCTGCAGTTTCCTTGAATTTATTGAAAAGAAACACATAATGGGACCATATGGAATTGGAGAAACTACACATTATTTAAGAGATTTGCAAAATAACACAGTACATCTGATCCCCAGAGAACATCTGTGGGCTCTGTGATCTTGGAATAATCCCATCTCCTGTTATTGAGGAAAAGGGGGGAAGGGTTGAAGCAATTTTCAAATTCAGAAGGAAACAAAGACAGAAGAGAGGAATATATATGAAGTTTCAACAACAAAAACTATAATGCCATATTCATTTTAATTTCAAATTTCATGCATATTTTCACTGCCATCTTGGTGACAAGGAGGGGATGCTAGACAGCCAGTGGATGAAGAAACTGGCATTCCCATGATGGGGTAGTGTGAAGTTGGACATAAAATGTGTAGTTGAGGGAAATGTTCTGTTGGAAACTAGTGCAGCTTGAGAAATAGGGAAAACCAAACATACACACTGTAAATAGGGCCTTGGAGTGGAAATGTAAAACAACACAAGTATTCAAGAAACTCTTGAGAAGCTTTAAAAGCATTCAGTGATCATTGTGAATCTAGAGGGAAATGGTATTTAAATGACATCAATTCTGGCAGCCATTCAGTGAGGCACAGGAATAGATAGGCAATTGGATGAATCATCAGTTTATAGTTCATGAGAAATGAATCATAATGTATAGTACATGAGAATAATTCAGCTGTGCATAGTATTTTGATTGTTAGCTATGTAGTCCTTCCTTGGCCACAGATTATTTTTTTAAAAGAACATACATTTTTATACATCAACTAGATGCACCTGATGTAAAATACATCGGTGGTGCATTGCGGGTGAGTTGCTCTGTTGACCTGTCCCCGGTGCTGCTGCCACTGCCACCAGTTGACTGTGTGGGTCCACAGTCAATTGGCGGCAGCAGGGGCACCAGAGGTAGGTCAACAGAGCAACTCACCCTCAATGCACCACCAGTGTATGTTATGTCAGGGTGCAGCTAGTTGTTGCTATCATCATCACCATTATCATGTATTATCATCATCATCATCATCATTATTATTATTATTATTATTATTATTGGGGTTTTAAATCTTGAGTTAAGTCTTGTGTGTCCATGGCAACAAAAGACAATTAAAGGGGGTCCCTGGTAAAGAAAATATTAAGAGCCATTGCTGAATGTTTTTTTCAAGAATTCTGAATACACCAAATGGCAGATCCCAGCAATCCCCAGAATGAAGCCATAACAGGTAAAGCAGTATAAAGCTGCCATAATTATTCAGTGTGAATACTCCCCAGAGTAGAAATTAAAATGGTTCAAGAAAAGCAGTTTTGGTAGAGAAGAAGTGTTTTGCCTCACTTTTCTGCCTCCTCACAAACCCTTTACCCATCACAGGCCAAGCCACCAGGGAATGGTCCGCTCTCGCTATAGTTCTCTCCAGCCCAGCTGTTATCACTCATCCCCAGTTGGTGGTGGTGGAGGTGGCAGAGGTGATGAGGAAAGCAGAAAGTTCAGCTGGGGCAGTGGCAGCAGAGGCATGGGCTGGCATCCATGTTGGCAGCTTTGGAGCCAGCATCACAGGCCACATCTGAGGAAACCACGGCAGTGAACGGCAACATCGTATCCACTGCCACTCTCATGACAACCACCACAGGCTCAGCAGGGGCAATGGCAACCACAGCTGCTGTTCCACCACTGACACCACTTATCCCTTAGCCCGTGCCAGTGGTATGGAGTCCTGAGGTGGAGATGTGCCCTTTTCATGCCATGCTGGGGCAGAAGCCAATTGGTGAGAGAGAAGAGCATGTAGTTAGACCACAGCACAAGACTCAGGCTTGAGTAGTGATGGCGGCAGTGGCGGCGGGGTTGACAGGGGAGAATGGAAACTTCAGCAGAGGAGGAAGATTTGTCTCTTTCTGTGTATCCTCCTTCAGGCTGTTCCCTCCTTCATTCCTTTTCCATTCACTGCTCTTGACTGACCTCCCCCCAATAAACCACTTGATCTTTATTTGGCGCCCCTCCCCCTTTTTTTTTTGCATTGTTAGCAACAACGTAACGTGCATTTGTGCTGAAGTAGTTCCCATAATTGTAGGCCGAGGAGATGCTGCTGAGAAACACCCTCTAGCTGCTGATTGGCTGGGCAACAGAGAGCTAGGATTCGTTCAGTATGTTTCCTAAGTGGCCAATCAGCACACTGGGAATGATAACATCTCTCTGGCTTTTCTTTGCAAACGAAGATTCAGGAAGGACTCATCCTGCGCTTTCTGCAAGTACGCTGATGACTAAAAAGGCCAATCCGAGATAAGTCTGGTTGCAGAAAGCACAGCAGAAGGTCTCCTTGGGTGATGTTTCCAGGTTGTGATTCTTTTTGTGTTGTCGTTTCTCTTCAAGACTTGTTCGGTGTGAGTTCTCAAATAAGGCTGCAGCATTGTGGATAGTGTGTCTCCATGCCTCCCGATGTGAGGCCATGGCGGACCATTGTTGGTGATCAATTTGGCCAAGCCTGAGATGTTGTTTCAGGAGTCCTTGTATCGCTTTCTTGGAGTGCCCCTCTTACGCTGACACATGGCGAGTTCACTGTAGAGTACTATTTTTGGAAGGCGATGGTCCTCCATCCTAGAAACATGCCCTGCCCAGCGCAGCTGTGTTCTTAATATCATGGCCTCAATGCTGGTGATCCCTGCTTGCTCAAGGGCAGCAACATTCATCACATAGTCAGTCCAGTATATATTTAGGATTGTGCGTATACAGTGCTGATGAAAGCATTCGAGGGGTCGTAAGTGTTGGCGATAGGTGAGCCATGTTTCAGACCCATAAAGGAGAATAGACAGTACAATGGCTCTATATACACTGATTTTTGTGCTTCGCATCAGGTGTTTATTACTCCAGACTTTTTTTTGTAGTCTTCCAAATGTGCTATATGCCTTTGCTAATCTGTGATCGATCTCTTTGTCAATCTTGGCATCTGAATGATAACATACCCAAGTGTTATATGTAGATAGAGATATAGATATACATGTAAGTTAAAGAAGTAACAGTGGTTTTTATGGGAAAAGGTACAAGCAAGGAGCAGAAAATTCTTGGCTTCTGGCTGATTGTGCATTTTGTCCATTTTGATCATCTGCTTTTAAAAAAAATCTGTGACCAAAGCTATCTGTGGCTATAAACTGGCTGCCAATCAGTTTCCGGGCCCAGTATAAGGTGTTGGTTATTACCTTTAAAGCCCTAAATGGCTTGGGTCCAACTTATCTCCGGAACCGCCTCCTCCCATACAATCCTCCCCGCGCACTCCGGTCTTCTGGGAGGAATTTGCTTCAGCCACAAAAATCTAGGCTGTCTGCAACCTCCCAGAGGGCCTTTTCGGTAATCGCCCCCAAGTTGTGGAATGACCTGCCGAATGAGATCCGTCAGATAACAAGCCTGAGTGGCTTTAAAAAAGCACTAAAGACGGATCTCTTTCGGCAGGCCTTTCCTAATTAGATCCCGGCCTCAGGGGATCCTGGCCTCTTCTAGGCTGCTGGCCATTTATTATATTTATTGTATTTATAGTTTTAAAAGTGATTTTAGATTAGTTGTTTTAATTTATATTTGTTTAATGTTTTTTTATGGGGGAGGGTGGGAGTGGGGGTGTTTAGGGATTTTATTTGTATTGTATTTTAAATTTTGTAAGCCGCCCCGATTGTTTTAACAGAGGGGCGGGGTATAAATAAATTTTATTATTATATTATTATTATTACTATGCAGCTAACTAGTCAACACTTCCACCATCTCCACTACCAAGCCAAATCTGGTTGCATTGGGACCTATTGGCTTTGAGCTCAACCCATTAGTCTTATTTCCTTTTGTATCAGAAGTTGTGCCCTGGATAGGATATAAAGATAACAGACTAGATTTTTTGAAAAGCATTAGGAGTCATCACAGAAGGAGATTCAACCTTATCTCTAGAATAAGGATGGAAATAATATTTTAAAATACTTGTGGTGTGGGGAAACCCATATGTATCTTGGACTTATGAGAATCTTCACCATTCAGGACTTATTCTGTACAAAATTTGCATGTGGTTGTTTTCTGCAGAAGACAGCATTTTCTGTGCATGAAACAGCATTTTCTGGTTGGAAAATAATATTTCTCTCTTTTTTTTCATATTCTGTCTTTCTGTCCAAGATTTCTTTTTTAAAAAAAAAAAAATTATTTAAGAGATTTAGACAACATAAACTTCATCGGACATAATCATACATTTATATATCATTATTTGTCTTAATCTCATACCGTTTTCATATTTTATAAGATAATTTAACCATCTATCCTTGCTTTCTATCTCTTTCATTTCCTTTACCATGCTTTCCTCTCCTTTCTTCTTTTCATCTACATCCTTTCTTTATCCCATTCCTTCTTCCCTTCAATCTTCCTCTCATTCTTCCTTTCACTTTCTCATACCCTCTACACTTACAAACTTCCCTCTTTACTTTATCTTCTCATACATTCGCACACTTTCTTGACTTCCGGCGCAACCTTCCCTGTTTATTCCTTGTTCTCGTATTGTCAATCTCTTTTATTAGTTTTTACATATATTTTCTACATCCATATACAATTCCATCACTCAGCTTCCATAAAACTATTTTAACTATTTTAACTTTAACTATTATTTATCTTATAATTTCTCTCTTAGTTGAGATATCATTTGCATCTTTCTCCTATTTACTATAGATCAAGTATCTCTTAAAACCTATATCCCTTATAAGTATCATTTCCAAAGAAGTATTAGAGGGTGAGAGGATATATTTAAGTTCTTATTCATAGTTGACCTCTCTCTATTTCTCCTATTTTCCTCTTATAGATAATCCATTATTCTGCTATCTTCTATTTTCTTCTCCTCTTGTCAACATTGATTCTTAGGACTTTTTCGGATGGCGATCTGTAACAGAAGCAGCCTCATCCCCGTTGCGAGGCTGCTGTGCGGTAGGGGTTCCATTTCGGATGACGCTGTCCCCCTACTGATACTGTTACAGAAGAGCTGGGAGGCTGCAGTGCTATATTTAACGATTTTCTAATCATGGAAGTTGACCGTGATTAGAAAATCGCTAAATATAGCACTGCAGCCTCCCAGCTCTTCTGCAACAGTATCGGTAGGGGGACAGCATCATCTGAAACTGACCTCCTACCACGCAGCAGCCTCGCAACGGGGACGAGGCTGCTTCCGTTACAGATCGCCATCCGAAAAAGTCCTTAGTCTCTCAACCCAATTGTCGCAAAGTCACCCCATGTTTTTTTCCAAATATTCTGACTATTTTTCCCAATCTTGTTGAAATTTCTCTATGCGCTTCCCTTTCATTAGACAGATAAGTTTATCATTTTCTATCATTTCATATACTCTGATTAGCCAGTCCTCTATTGTTGGTGTCAAAGGGTTCTTCCACAGTTTTGCATATAATATTCTTGCTGATGATAGTAAATGAAATATTATTTTTCCATGTTCTTTTTCTGTTGGTACATCTATCATGCCTAATAAGAAAGTTTCTGGTTTGAATGAAATGTTGGCTTGTAATATTTCTGTTATGACTTTGTAATATCTCGCAAATATTGTTTTGCTTTGTCACAAGTCCACCACATATGGAAATATGTGCCTTGTTCGTGATTGTACTTCCAACAGTTATTCTTTAAGCCTTTATAAATGTTTGCCAACCTTTGTGGAGATAGATACCATCTATAGAACATTTTATATGTATATTCTTTAACATCTTGTGATAGTGTGTATTTCATTCTGTCTTTCCACGTTTTTTCCTATTGTGCAAATTCTATTTCATGGTCGATGTTTTGCGCCCATTAAACCATACTGTCTTTCACTATTTCTTCTTCTTCATCCCATTCCAGTAGTTGTTTGTAGAGTCTTGTAATCAACTACTTATTTTCAGGCTCTAGCAAGGTTTCCCAAGTTGTTTTCCTTATATCAATGTTATCTAATTTTGAGTCCATTAGAAATCTTTCTTTCACTTGCCTGTATGGGTACCAACAGCATTCTATACTCTTCTTGCAATTTTAAGCTATACTCTCCTTCTTTTACCGTCAATATATCATTATATGTTAACTTCTTGTCTGATGCTGATATCCCTTCTCTACTGAAAAAGGCCTCACGTGGCGAGGCCCGTAACGAAATTTTATCACATAGTCTTCTTTCGTATTTCTTCCAAGTTTTTAGTAATGGCTTTTTTACAAAATGATCATTAATCTCTTTATTGACTTTTTCTTTATCATAAAATAGGAAAGCATGCCATCCAAATCTTATTGTATCAGCTTCCAATTTCAACATTCTTTTATTTTCCAATGAAATTCAGTCTTTAATCCAAAGAAGAGTACAGGCTTCATAATAGAGCTTAAAATTTAGAACCCCCAAACCTCCTCTTTCTTTTGAATCCTGCAGAGTTTTTAATCATATTCTAGGTTTTTTTTCCCCCAACCATGGGAATTTCGACATCTCCTTCTGCCATTCGATAATAGGCTTTTCATTATGTAATATTGGTATTCTCTGAAACAAAAATAATAACTTTGGCAATATATTCATTTTGATTGTTGCTATTCTACCAAGCAGGGATAGCTTCAAATTGTTCCAGTTTCAACACAGAAATATTAATTTATGTGCATAAAATTTTGTTTTCTGTGCAGAAAAAAAACCTGTAATTGGGGATTTGTTCTGCATTGTTGATTTGCCTAGAAAACAGCATCTTCTCTTCAGTAAACAGAATTTTCTGTGCAGAAATTAACATTTTTGCGTTGAAATATTATTTTCCATGCACAAAATGCTGTTGCCTGTGCAGAAAATATTGTTTTCTGTGCAAAACAACCACATGTGAAGTCCCACATTGTGAATAGCCTACAAAAATGGTGTGTTTTTTGAAGACTTTTTCACAGCAGGAAGAAAATTCACTGCTACTTTTGGGGTGAGTGGGCTAACATGAGTTTCCTTGGTTGATTAATAATACAAAACTAAGTTGTAATTTCTGCTTCAGTTTCGGCATCGTCTTCATGTTGCTGTTATACTCAAATGGTAGATTTGAGTAAGGACAATAGGAAAGATATGAGTTTAATTCAGTCTGATAACATAGTGGGAAATGCAGAATGAAGTAAGATTGTAGGATGAAAGAAGATAATTATTTATTAAGGATTATGGATTATTGATGTATAACCAACAATAACTATAGAATCTGCTATAATGTATATTGTATAATGTATGGGAGATGAATGTTGTGTGTTAGATATATGGTAACATCATTAGATTGGCTGTTTAGATTGTGTGTATTTTTTCTTTTTTAATTTGTTCAATAAAAGATTAATAAAAAAGAAAGAAAGAAAATCTATTTATCTCCAGCTGCTTCATGGAAAGGGGATTGACGGAGATCACCTTTGATGTTTTGCTTCCCAAAAACCTTATGAGCCAAAGAGGGAAAATACTTAATAATTCAGTTTATTGTATTAGATGTATATATTGTTACAATACATACCTCCCCTCTAGAAGGCACAACTAGCTCTCTTCTTCCCTGGTGCATCTTCACAACACTCATGTGAGTGAACAGACTGAGAGAAAGTGACTGGCCGAAAGTCACCCGGTCACCCAAATTTACTGGAATCTAGAACTTGGCTCTCCCAGATCCTTGAATTTATTTCACAATGTTAAATAATGAGCTCGAAATGGCACACATAGCTCTTCTCCTTCCTACTTCATATCCTTGTTAACAATCCTTTGAGGCAGAATAGGCCAAGAGAAAGTAAGCAGACCAAGGTCACTTAGTGAGTGTTATAAGTCAGTAGTGACTAGTGTCTGGTTCACCCAAGTCCCAGTTCAGTCTTCTGACAACAACAGTTTTTCCTCTGTGCAGAGAAAATTGTATACAGACTGAGGTCCCGACTTTGCTCTCATGAATGGGAGTGAACCCTGAGCAGAGGTCTGTTCACTGGATGCTCCCACTAGTTGAAAGAAAGGGCAGAAATATTGGCCAACTCTCCCTTTGCCCCACAGCTCCTTGTGTCACCCATCTGCCCCAGAGAGATCCTCTAGGGCAGTGAAGATATAAGGGGGGGGGCAATTGCCACAAAAAATCTGTCCCCACTTCCATTACCAGCATTCTCTGCTGGATTCTATTCCCATCCATGAATGGGAGGAACCTTTATGCTCATGGAAACATAATTAGGATCCAAGCCACGAGCAGGAAATAACTCAAGTGGAATGAAGGCTTAGCCATGGACAAATTTGTCAATTTCACATTCTCTCACATTCACCTTTCACAACTTTTAGTAAATACTGCTCAGCAACTGATGGAAGTGGAGTAGGTTCGAGCTGTAGGAACTTCACTTCCTAGGGCTTGTCTATATGGGCAATTTACTCTCTTTCCCCTGTCTTGGAGCCCTGCAGTCCTAATGAAGCAGGGATTTCCCCCATTTTGCCACTGGGCAGTCCTCATGACCCCCAGGGCAAAGACAGGGCCAAGACAGGGGAAAGATGGAGTAAGGCCCATTACACAGGTTTCCTCCCCAAAAAATAGCTGGTAAAATCTGCTTCAGCCAAAATAAAAGAGCTCGGGCCTTGAATGACTACAGGAGCCCACTTTAACACACCAGCCCATTGCTGCAGCTGCTGTCCACCACGCTCTTGTGTAGCCAGGAAGGAGTCCTGCAGCATGTGAGCAAGACTGCTGTGCTCTTCCTTCAGAGAATGTGATGTGGGTGGTGGTGGCTGCAAAGACCAGCTAGCATGCTGGTCTGGTCTCCATCCCATTTCATGCAAATATGGGGGCAGCAATGGGCCAGACCCATGGGCAGAATATGTTGGCAGGGAACTGGCATATTCTGCCTTTATAGATGTGAGGACATTTCAAATGGGAAGTTTCATAATCCTTTCATTAGAACCAGCAACACCACAAAATAGTGCTCTCTCCCCCCGAAGTGGTGCCACTTCCATTGTAACAGATTGAAGATGAAAAACAAATGTGAAAAATGAAACAAAGCAAAACATGTAAATCAGGGAAGCTTTTATAAAGTAGAATGGATTGATGTTTGTCATGTAGAATGGATTGATGTTTGTGATGAACGCTAATGTGAATTTAAAGCAGCATGGGGCTGCTTCTGAACTAGCACTTAGAAGCCTGGAAAACAGAGAAGATAGTCAGGTCTTCTGTTCGTTCACTGTGACCTGCTGAACTAAAGCTGACAGCCAGTCAGTTACAAGCATCCAATTGTGCCTTTGTCTCAAATATCGATAGGTTGAGCCTTAAGTGTAGTGACAGGTTGCTTTAACTTGGCTGTGCTTTGCCCCATTTTCAGTTGTGAACTATCAACATAATTCACCCCAGAGGCATTTAAAGGGAGTGCCTAATGGTTCCCTCCCCTCTTTTCTTTTTTAGATTGTTTGCTTCTGCCTCCCTACTACTGTGCAGAAGTCAGGACAGATTATTTTAACCTGATAATCTGAACAGTGATCTAATGGGGGACAGCTGTGGCATCTGAGTCCCACGGCTATGTACTGTCAATTAGAATGAAATCTCAAACATATTAACTTGCTTCTCTTCTCCACTTGCTCTTCTGTGTACTGTAGACAGTATTTCATATCCTGCTCCCTCCTTCCCGCCCTCCCTCCCTCCTCTCTCTCTCTCTTTCCTAGTCTCTCAAAGAAAACCATACACAGTCGCTCAACTGAATCTGAACATTACAAACCCCAAAAAGCTTTTGAACAAATTAGTGAGTGATTGCAGATAATGGTATTTCTTTTACATACTTTTTTTTTAAAAAAGAGTTCATTAAGGCATTATAACAAACGATAACTTGAGGGACCTGACAACAGAAAAACACGTTGTCAGTCCTGGGGCCACATGTCTTACATGCAAGAAACAAAGCATCATTTTCAATAAATATTCCTCTGAAGTTTGTGTTTTCCAAACAAACGACAAGCTTTCCAGAATGTAAAATGTCGTCAAAATGTCTTACACTTAAAAGGTTACAGCTTCAATTCTGTGTGGGCTACAGTGGGAGGGAACCTGAGCAAAAATATGTTCCACAAACTTCTGAGACTAGAGATACTGCCTATGCCAGCATCAAGGCAAATATGTCAGCAGGACAGCTACACAATTTTCACATCTCTCTGTCTGCCTGTCTCTTTCAAAGTACTCAGCATTTACTCCCCCCCCACACACACACACACCCAGCTCAGGCATACCTAGTAATACTCCATGCTTACTTCTCTGACTGCTTAGCAGAGCAGATTTTTTTTTAAGGCAAGCTGAAAAGGAACGCTGAAAGGAAGCCACACATTACTTACCCAACTGTTGCCATCCAACACGTTTTATTTGGCTTACACTGTTGTGGACTTCAGCCCACTTCTTCAGATGAAGAAGTAGACCCCACCTTTCCAAATCTCCACAAAGCTTGTGTTGAAAGGAAACATAGACACTGGGCAAGTGTCCTTCCACCATGAAATGTTCCCTGCTGGTTCCCATTGCAACTCTCAGTTACATGGGTGGGGAATGTGTGGCCCTCAAGATAGTGCTGGATTTCACCTCTCTCAGTACTGGCCCAGCATAGCTAATGGTGAGAGATTATAACAGTTTCAGTCATTGACATCAGGAAGTCCACTTGTACTCTGTCTGTGAAGTCTAGGCTTCAGCACTCTGGGGGACCTCAGTGGGCCCTTGGTATCCACTAAGGATTGGTTCCAGGACACCCCATGGATACCAAGTCCCATTATTTACAATGACATAGTAAAGTGGTGTCTCTTATGTAAAATGGTGAACAGCAAGGTTTGCTTTTTGGAAAATATATATATATATATATATATATATATATATATTCATGTCATGGATGGTTGAATTTGTGGATA
This sequence comes from Gambelia wislizenii, assembly GCA_030847615.1. Taxonomy (NCBI): domain Eukaryota; kingdom Metazoa; phylum Chordata; class Lepidosauria; order Squamata; family Crotaphytidae; genus Gambelia; species Gambelia wislizenii. Next base: position 221,994,377 of record JAUMIR010000003.1, on the reverse strand, counting down.
AAGAATCCATAGATCAGCTCTGCCCTGCAACTCATCAGTAGCTCAGACCATATTATGTATAACACAAACAGGGAGGTTATAGCTCACACATTTATACAAATTGCATTGTATTCATGAAAAGGAAACCCTTTTCCACATGAAATTAATCTGGCAGTAGTTACTTTTCAAAATAGACCCTATTATCAGAAGAGGAACTACAGTTCCTTCCAAAGAGGTAAGGGAGTTACAGTAAAGAATGAAATTGCTTTATTATATAGGATTATCAAACATCAAAAAGCTTCCAGATAGGGGTACAAGCAGAAACTGCCTTTTTATGGTCACACAGTTTTCTGCTTTGATTTTTCCATACTTTGCATGTCCAACAATAATAGCATCCGAATTCATTTCTACTCATAAGTAAAGCCCATGCTTTTTGGTGGGGCTTACTCCCAGGTAAATGTTCATAGGATACAACATGATCATTTCAGATTTCCTTGCTTCTTCCAAAAACCTTTGTCCATGGGAAGGTTTGTTTGCTTTTTCTTTCCCTTAAAAAAAAACAGTTACAAAAATTGAAGTTCATTATAACAGCAAGCTGATGCATGAATATTGACATTTTATATGTGTAAATGCCTGCACAATATTGCCAGAAACACAATTCCCTTTCTATTGTGCTGCTTTGCCTTGACAGCAAAGTTCTAGTGCAATCTAAGATGAGAGGAAGAACCAAAGAAAGATATTGCTTTCATCACAAATGTAGCTGTGTCAGAGACATTAGGTTGAATTTAGACAGAGTTACTTGTGCTTGGATCCCACTACAATTCATGGGACAAATTCATCATGGTTTAAGTCCCATTGATTTCAGTACAAACTAAGCGCAACTAACAGCACAATGGTGCACTGTGAAATAACTCCTAGTTAGCCCAATTGAATTCTCTTGCAAGTGAGTACACACTCTTATCTAGGAGCATCTCCCATTCAACACAGTGAGATTTACCTTTGAGTAAAGTCCCACTGAGTAAATATATGAATTGGTTTTTCATCCATTGCAGCAGGTAGAATCAGAGTCTCTGTCATAATTGCCCCTCATGCTGCAAAGGGAAGAGAGACCAAAGCCAGCTGATTCCCGACCAACAGCCTTCCCTAACCTTATACCCTCCAGATGTGTGGACTATAGCTCCCATCAACGTAATTAATCAATGTGTGTGTTGGCTAAAAATGATGAGAATTAAAATCCAACACAATTAGAAAGTACCTGGTTGGGGAAGTCTGGTCTTGATCTAACCTACTGACTCAGTTTTACATTTTCAAGATTACTGCTTAGGTTATAGCTCATGTTTAGCACACTTTTTCCCTAGAGAAAACCATGGCCGAAATCCCGTTGGGGATTTTAAAAAAATATTTTTTTAATTTTTTATTATATTTATAAATGAAACACATACATTATATTACCATATCACACAACACAGTACATACTACATAAGACAATACAATAAAATACAAAACAAAACAATACATCCTACAACATACACCCCAACACTATCCATAAAAATAAAACACAAATTTATTTATTACTTCCTTACCATTCTGGGTCTTGAACTTGCGAATTTTTCTTTTTTTTTAACTTTTCCTTCCATTAAGTAAATATCTTTGTTTCTACACAGTATATATATATTTACAGGATTAACTCCCACTTCTACTTATCTCTCTCAAACTCTCGTAATCTGTCTCCCAAGGGCTTAAAGCTACTACTCTTATTTAATATATAATTCTTCGTATATATCTAGCTGAACCCATATACATTATATATAATAGATATCGATATATATCCTTCCCCTATATTCTCTACGTATTTTTCATCTCCCTCAATTTATATGTCTCATTTTTTAATTTTTCAATTTATTTGTTATTGCATTTTTCCATTAAGTCACTCCATGAGACATATTACTGTGTGCTCATTCCATTCTAATTTCAAAAAATCAATCCATTTCTCCCAATCTTTTCTAAATTTATTCTTTGTTTTATATTTGAGCCATGAAGTAATGTCTTCCATTCTCGCAATTTCCTCTAATTTTAACACCCATTCCTCTATTTTTGGTATTTCTTTTTGTTTCCAATATCTGGCTAACACAATCCTAGCTGTAGCGGTCATAAAGAATATCAATTTTTTCAATTCTTTCAGGACTTCTTTATCCACTAAATTTAAGAGAAAGTTCTCAGGTGTAAATATGAATTCAATTTTTAATATTTTCTTCATCCAATTATAGACATTTATCCAGAATTTTTAAACTATCCCACATGACCACCACATATGATAAAAAGACCCTTCCTCTTCCCTGCATTTCCAACATTTTGCTTCCATTTCTTTATAAATTTTTGCTAACTTTTCTGGTGTTATGTACCAGCGTAGCATCATTTTGTAACAGTTCTCTCTTAGTTCCATGCATGGAGTAAAATTAATATTTCTTTTCCAGAGATCTTCCCAATCTTCTAATTGAATATTATGAATATTCTGTGACCATTTAGTCATATACTCTTTAATAGATTCCGATTCTAACTCTAGTTCCAGCAGGATTTTATATACTTTAGAAATTTTTATTTCTTTTTGTTCTAACAAAATCTTATCTAATTCCATCTTTTGAAGTTCTATTCCAACAAGTTCATTATCCATTTTATATCTCTCCACTAATTGCTTATATTGGAACCAATTGCAAGCTATACCATCTGCCTTTAGTTCTTCTATCATTTTTAATCTACTCATACTCCCTTGAGATTTTATCAAATCTATATATGTCTACCAATTTCCTCTATTCAACATCTCAGTCCTTCTAAAGGCTTCTTGATGTGATACCCACATTGGGAGTCTAAGATATATCTTCTTTTTAACCTGTTTCCAAGTATTCAACATTGATTTTCTAAAGATATGATTTTTAAAGTTTTTATCTACTTTTTCTTTTTTATACCAGAGGTATGCATGAAAGCCAAACTTTATATCCACTTCTTCTAGAGTCAGCGTCCTATCATTGTTTAACAAAAACCAGTCGCAAAGCCAGGTTAAAACAGATGCATTATAATATAGTCTTAGATTTGGTAGACAAAGACTTCCCTTCTCTTTTTCTTCCTGTAATATCTTCCATTTAACCCTTGGCTTTTTACCAGACTATATGAACTTTGATATATCTCTATCCCAAGTTTTAAATGGCTTCTCATTATATAACACTGGGAGGTTTTGAAATAAGAAAAGCATCTTTGGTAGGATCACCATTTTAACAGCAGAGATTCTCCCCATGATTGACAGATTTTATTTTGTCCATCTCTCTATGTCTTTCTTTATTTCTTTCTAAATTTTATTATAATTATTTTCTATTAATTCAAGGTTATTATTTGTTATCCTTATTCCTAGGTATCTTGTTCGCTTATAGATCTTATAATTCAATAATCTTGCTAGTTCCTCTTCCTCTTTTATAAACAATTTTTTGTTAGAATTACTGACTTCTTTTTATTCACTTTTATTCCCAATATTTCTCCAAATTCCCCAAGTTTTTCCTGCAGTTTCACAATAGATTTTATCAGATCTTCCAGGATTAGTGATATATCATCAGCAAAGGCAGAGATCTTATATTCTTGATTTTTGATCTTAACTCCTGTTATTTCCTTTTCATCTCTGATTTTTTGACATAATATTTCCAAGCACATTATAAAAAGTAATGGGGACAGTGGACAGCCTTGTCTTACTCCCCTCTCAATTTGTTATCATTGATGTCTTTTAATTATTATTATTATTATTATTATTATTTATACCCCGCCCCTCTGTTAAAACAATCGGGGCGGATTACAAAATTTAAAATACAATACAGATAAAAATCCCAAAACACCCCCCACCCCCCCTCCCCCATAAAAAATTATTAAACAAATATAAATTAAAAAGGAACTGATCTAAAATCACATTTAAAAACAATAAATACAATAAATAGCCAGCGGACTAAAAGAGGCCAGGATCCCCTGAGGCCGGGATCTAATTAGGAAAGGCCTGCCGAAAGAGATCCGTCTTTAGTGCTTTTTTAAAGTTACTCAGGCTTGTCATCTGATGGATCTCGTTTGGCAGACCATTCCACAATTTGGGGGCGATTACTGAAAAGGCCCTCTGGGAGGGTGCAGACAGCCTAGATTTTTGTGGCTGAAGCAAATTCCTCCCAGAGGACTGGAGTGCGCAGGGAGGATTGTATGGGAGGAGGTGGTTCCAGAGATAAGTTGGACCCAAGCCATTTAGGGCTTTAAAGGTAATAACCAACACCTTATACTGGGCCCAGAAACTGATAGGCAGCCAGTGGAGAGATTTTAATACTGGAGTTATATGGTCTCTCCAAGATGTTCCTGAGACCACTCTGGCTGCCATATTTTGTACCAACTGAAGTTTCTGGACCAAGCATGAGGGTAGCCCCATGTAGAGCGCATTGCAGAAATCTAGACGAGAGGTTACCAGCGTGTGCACCACAGTCTCGAGGTCCCTTACTTCCAGGAAATGGCGCAGCTGGCATATCAGCCGAAGCTGATAACAGGCCCTCCTGTCGCATTCACCTGACTAGTCATCTGAAGCGATGAACATATTTTTTTCCATTACTGCCATCATATATTGCCAGTTGACACTATCAAATGGTTTTTGAGCATCTAAAAATATCAGAGCTAATTTTTTCCCTGGGTATGTCTCACCATATTCAATAATGTTTAGAATTCTCCTAATATTATTTCTCATATATCTACCCGCTAAAAAAACAGATTGATCCTGATTTTTCCATTCCTATAAGTTCTTCTTCAATCTCTCTGCCAGAATTGTAACAAAAAGTTTATAATCCATATTCAGCAGAGAGATTGGTGTATAATTTTTCATCTCTGTTGAATCCTTATTTTCCTTTAATATTAGGACCACATTTGCAATTGACCAAGACAAGCGAATGTCACCTCCTGCCATTATGTTATTAAACAGTTTACACAGAGGCATTTTTAGCTTTTCTTCAAAAACCTTATAATAACTAGCCAAAAATCCATGAGAAGCCGGCATTTTTCCATTATTCAGCTTTTTAATAGCCTGGTCAATTTCCAATATGGTAATCTCTTTATTTAGTTCCTCTCTCTGTTGTGGATTTATTTTGTCCATATTTTGTTTATCTAAATATTTGTTTATCTTTTCTTTCACTGTATCAAACTATTGTTCTTCCTTGAATAGGGCAGTATAAAATTTCTCAAAGCTTCTTCTAATTTCATCTCCTCTCATCACTATTTTCTCCTTATCCTTTATTTTCAATATTTATTGCTTCTATTGGGCTTTTCTCAAGTTGTATGTTAACCATCTTCCTGTTTTGTTATTTTGTTCATAGTACCTTTGTTTCATAAATCTTATGTTCTTCTCTATTTCTTGTGCTGTATCTATTTTCCTTTGATTTTGTAGGATTTTTATTTCTTTTTTCACATTTACGTTTGATGGATCATTTCTCAATTCCAATTCCTTTCTTTTCAAAGTTTCTTGTAGTTTTTGCATTTTTTTCTTGTAATCTCTTATACTTTTCACAATTAATCTGCATTCGTAAACCTCTAATTACTAACTTACTTGCTTCCCAAAGACTCTGGATTTTGACTTCCCCTTCCTTATTTTCATTAAAATAATTTCTCAGAGCCATCCTAATTCTTTCCTGTATTTTCTCCTCCTGCAGTCTGAGATTGTTCTTGGTCTGAGATTGTTCTTGGATATATTTTCATCAATGTTAAATATTCTGCCATATTTTTAGATAATAAGAACATATCAATATGTGAATGTGAATTGTGTCTATCCAAAAAGAAAGTGTAAAATCTACTGTCCTCATATAAGTATCTCCATGCTTCTATCATTGTTAGATTATCCATGAACTCAAAGAAGGACTTAGGTAACTTCCCTTGTTTCTCTTTTATACCCTTCCCCGATGCTCTGTCTTTCTGTGGGCCCAAGACTCCATTCTAAACTCCCAGGCAGATTATGCTATCATATTCCTTCTCTATTACTAACTTCAATAAATTTTTATAAAATTTATCTCTATTTTCCAAGGGGGCATATATTCCTTAGACTAAAGGTTTTTTTCAAGACATTCACTTCAATTCCAATATCTCTTCCTTTTGTATCTTTTATTATTTCTTACACATTTAAGTCTCTTTTCATGTAGATCACAATTCTTCTTTTTTTCTTATCGATTGAATTTATAAATTCTTGTCCCAGTTTTCTATTTCTTAACAAATTCTGATTTTTTCCCCCCTAATATGTGTTTCTTGAATACAAATTAGGTCTGCTTTCATCATTTCCAAATAATGAAACACTTTATTCCTTTTGTGTGGAGAGTTCATTCCTCTCACATTCTATGAGATGGGGTTAAGTTCCATTTTTCTTTAATTTTAATTGTTTAAATTCAATTTATTAATTTTATTTCTTTCTTCCAAATCTCTTTATTCTGCCTCTATTTCCTCTTCTTTCTCTGTTTTCTTTTCCTCTTCCCCTTCTATTTCTGAATCTCCAGCTTCTTCCTTTACTTCTTCTTCTTCATCATCATCTTCTGATTCTACTTCTTCTTACTCTCCCATCTGAGTTTCTCTATGTTGATTTATAGCTTCCTCTCTGCTACTTCTCATTTTTTCAATTTCATCCTCCTGTTCATCTAATTCCTCTTGTTCTTCCTGTTGTTCTTGTTGATTATTTGAATTTCCTTTCTTTTTTCTATCTCCCTTCCGTATTTTCTGTTTTTCTAACTGTTCTTTTCCATTTTTCCTCTCATTATCATCTAGATCTTTAGCATATTTTACCAAAAATTATTTTGCTTTTTTTATTGTGTTCAATCTAAATCTCTTTGCTGGTAAGAAAAGGAAATTCCTTCTACTCTTTCCCATCTGTATTGTATCCCCCTTTTCTGTAGCTTTGATGTAATAAATTGGTAGTCTTTCCTTTTTTTAATATTTGGACCGGGATATGTTTATAAACTTCTACTTCATTATCTTCAACAAGTAATTTTCTGTGGCAATTCTTTTTTAAAATTTGATCTCTAATTTTCACTCTTGTGAAGTATATTACGATATCCCTTGGGAGTTTCTTTTGTATGGCTATCTTTGAATTTATCCTAAAGATCTTATCAATTTCCATCTCAATCCTCTCTAGAGGCAGTTCCACATATTCTGCCAAGCATGGAGTTAGCCCCTCATATAAATCTTCCTCCTCCACTTCCATCAACCCCCTCAGTTTTAAACATTTCTCTCTCAATCTCATTTGTATATCTAATTCTCTGACCTCTCCTTGCTCTTGTTCTTTCCCAAGATGTTCTGTTGTTTTTTCCAAATGTTTTGTTATCATATGTAGATTTTTCTACTTTCTCACTCAGTTGCTTCACCTCTTCTGTTATTTTATTTAATTTCTTCCCAAAATCATCCAATTCTCTTTTAATATCTTTCCTCATTTCTTTCATCTCCAAGGTCATCTCCTCCCTAAATTTCGTAAATTTCCTAAATTCCTATTCTGTTCTATTTCTTCTAAAAAATGCATCAATTTTTAGTCCAATACCCAATATTACTACTCAATAATAGGCACTTCAATATATCAATACACCAGAATTCAAAATATTACAATATCCCAGTATTTCAAAATTTCACCCCTTAATTACATCCATCAACAACAACTTATAACATTTCAAGCTTATTTGAGTCTGAGAGGGAGAAATATTTTTTCCAATTCTTAATTTTTTTATTTATTCTTGTCTTATATTAACTTTCCAATTTTAGCTTCCAAATTTAAATTCACCAATTTCACCAAATTCCCAGGGTTAATTACCAAAATTTCTCAGGAATTCAAGTTTCTCCAATATTCAATCAATTTCAAAAATTCAAATTCAATATTTCAATTCAAAATTCAAAATTCAAAATTTCACCACATTACTGCACTATTAATTTGATTTTATTCTCTTATTAATTTACTATTTATTCACCATATTTATATATATTTATATATTTCTTTTTTATATTCAATATAGATTTACATATATTTATATGTTCATTCTTATATTCAATATAGATTTGTGTATGCTAGTAACAATATATATAAGTATTTATCAATCTGCCTAAATCTTATACCTTATATCTCTCAATATTATAACAGTTTCCCCTTAGCTAGCATAAGCTTTCTTAACAGACTCATGCAGTATTTTATATCTCAATCTTAATCATCAAAATTTTTCTTACCAATCCCCCCTTCAGATTTGACAGCTTATCTCCTACCCTTCCAGTCTCTTCAGTATGCCAGCCTTTTTCCTTAGTTGCCCTCTCCACTTTCCAACTCCTAATAAACCACGCCAGAGCTTATTTAGATGGAATCTTTTTTCCGTTGTCCTGTCTTTTCCTTCACTCTGTTTTTCGTCTTTCTCTTGCTATATCTTTAGCAGCTGCTCCATTGTTCCATTGTTCCATATATTGGGCTTACTGCTCTCCTCTCCTCTCCTCTCTCCACTTTCTCTCCACTCCTTGTCTTCCACTCCACTCTTCACTCTTTTCCCAGCTCTCCTGGCTCCACTCTGTGCTACTCCGCTCCTACTCTTCGCTTCTCCTCAGTTCACACTCCATTCCACTCCACTCTGCTCCTACTCTTCACTCTTCCCTCTTCACTCATGTTGTTGATTACAGACGCAGCCACCAATGTCTTTCCTCTCCTCACCGAGCCATTCCTTTCACTATTCCTTCCCTATTCTCCTAATTTACTCAACTGCCTGTTCTCTTCTTCTCAATCAGGTCAGCTCTATTTATTTAGTGCTATATTTGAAGTGAGTCCAAACAAAAGCCCTCAGATTTAACTTTTCCCTATGGACTATGCAGAAATATAACTGCAAAAAGCCCCCACAGTTCAATCTCCAGCAGTTGCTCTCTGGTATTATTTTAAAAAGTCAGTGGAGTTGCTATTTCCCTTCAAGGAATCGAGGGAAACCCAGCCAGGGGTGTTGAAGGCTCTGCAACTAGCTCAGCACCATGTCACTCTTCTCCCCTCCCCTCTTGAGAGAAGGGGGAAAGAAATAAATGCTGCCACTGAAAAAACAGTCTGTGGCAAGCCCAGTCTGGTTCCCCTTATACAAAGGAAACTTTTCCCTGGGATCTGGTGGGAAAATATCCAGAGATTAACCCCTAGTTAATGACCACAAGAGCTCCTACTGAGCTCCTTGCAGCCACTCACAACTCTGTTGCTGACCGGAAGTCCTATTGGGGATTTATGAATATGTAAGCATCATAGTCATAGTGCTACAAAGTGGTTTCCATCCTTATTCCCCCCATCCACACCTACCAAACAGCAGCCACTGTGATCAGTGAAGGTCTTTTCCTTCATTGATGAGGAAGCAGCTGGCTGATGTTGTGAGCAATCTCAATTGCAGCAGGTGGAAGCAGGGTCCCTGTCATAATTTCCCCTCATGCCGGAGATCACTTGTAAAGGAAAGTGAGTTAGAACAATCAACTGCTTCCTGATGAACATGGGAATTTGCCCTCATTGATCACAGTGGCAGCTGCTTGGTAAGTGGGGATTATGGAAATTCACAGTCACTATGTACCCTGTGGCATGACTAAGATCAGTGTCACCCCTCCCTCCAACAGTGTCACCTAGTGCAGTTCGGGCTCTCCACATCCCCTAGTGCTGCCACTGTTTGTACCCCCTAAACTATGTAAGCCCTAAATGACATAGGGGCTATGTAAGGACTGTGAATGTCACTAGTCTGTAACTTTAGGTTATGCATTCGTAACTGCCTAACAGGATTTGGGGCCATCTTCTCAACTGAAACTTCCACTGGTAGAATCCCTCACCTCATCCCACAAAAACCCAAGTCCAACACTATATTCAAAAAGCAATTAGAGGAATTCAAGTTTGTTTGCCTCTTTCCCTCTGTGGACCAAGTTGGTATTCTTATAGTCATTTTGTTGTGGAAATGCACCCAGCATAGCAGTTCACAATATACAACATGGTGATGTCACACCATGTTCTGTAACACTACTATGTAAATGTTTAATCTTAAGCATACTTTGAAGTACATTCCACAGAAATATGAGTAGACATGCTTATCATCCAACAATAAATGTTCCCCCCTCCATTTTGGAAGTGGTCAGGACAATAAATATTCATCTAATGCAGAAATAACGCAATCACAGACAGAACAGCATATAAACACATTCCATGTGTTTCTTGAGTATACGATTGACTACATTCAAAATTACTAAGGATGCTGACAATCATTTTAAGAGAGTTTAAGGTACAGGAGAAGTCATATTATGCATGGTATATATACACAATCACATCCTTTATTTGGTTGTTACTTCAGGTAGCCCAAAAGAGATTTTTATTTTTTTTTAAAGTGATATCAAAAATGCAAAGCTGTGACAGACTAAATATAACCTGAACAATGATGCCTTCTTCGGTGCCAAGTCCAGGTCTTGGATGCCCCTTTGGCAAGATACCCTCAGTTTCCAGCCCCTTCCTTGGTGAGTCTTTCTTGTAAATTACATTATCTTCTTATTCTCCTGCTGCTCCTATTCTTCTCTTTCTCCTTTGCACCTGCTTCCTTGCCAGACAGAGAGCCAATAATCGAACAGACTGTGGCAGCTACTGCTTTTACATAATCACTGCTACCTAGGCCAGATTCAGAGGATGATGAATTTTGGATAGGAAAAAGGATAAAAAAAAAATCTTCTTATCTGCTATCAAAATCTTTGGGATCATTGAGCAAGGTCTAAGTTTAAGAAGCAAAGGAAGCAACTATATAGGCCAAGGCTTGATGTGGCCTCTGATGGGGCAATGCTTGCACTTCTACCCTGCTGGCACAAATGCTTTCTAGGCCTGCCTCTGAGAGGGATAGTACACAACAGCGAGCAAGCAAGCTACAGTGGCAAAGAAGAGGAGCAGTTTCCAGGAGGAGATTTCCAGTGGCCTCCTGGTGTGGTGGGTCTGTTGTCAGGAGCTTGACTGTACCATGCCTTTCCCAGGAGATTCTGAAGAGGGTGCAAAATTTTTGTAGACACACAAGTGTGTTTTGATGGTTTATAATGGTGGATAGTGGGTGTCAAAGGAGTGAACTCCACAGGTGTGGTAAACTGAGGAGGGAAGAGACACAAAAGCCACTAAAGGTGGCTACTAAAGGTGCAGGCCTGAGTCTCTTTCATACCACCTTCAACTCTCTGAAATAATGATAATCTACTTTGACCCCCAAAATAAAAACATAACAGGAAATGTCCATGGATAAATCCCCCCTTTCCTGCTGCCACCAGTTCTAAAAACAGTCTATGAAAAACCTGATTCTGGGGCTAAATATCTTGAATGTGGATGAATAGAAATGATTTATACTGGAATTAGAAACAACATGAGCTCTCCCTTTGCAGCATAAGCTCTTTACTTTAAAACACTTAAAATGGATCAGCATTTTCTCACCCACTCTACTCCTCCTCCTCCTCCTCCTCCTCCTCCTTCTCCTAAGTATGCTGATTTATTAAGAGAGATAAATAACAGGGATTTTTCTAAAAATACAGCACAGGCTCTAATCTGTATTTGTGTTCCTTTCTGAAGAATTTGGTGAGGATCACCTGGTTAAATACTGCCCTTCCATGAAATCCTTCAAATTCTCAAGATCAGTGGCACCACGTTCATCCCACTTAATGCACACCCTCTGCTCTGAGTGCTTAAAAGATTATGTGTTGCATTACTGCATGCTTTGTAGTGTGATGGCTGCATCATCTCTGTTCTTGCCAAAGGCTTTGTGGAAGTTCTGGGTGCCATACTAAGCATACTTATGTGGAAGCAAACATTGGCTGAGACAAATCAGTGCTAATTCTGTGAAAAGAGTATAATGCTGGCATATATGATATATAGAGATCTACGAATCAATATTTGATTCTAGTACTGGAGGTTACAGCTATTCACAGCTACATGTCAGGACATCTGTATATCAGTTCTGCCATCAGAGGCAGCACTCCTTTTTATATAAGTCACTGAAGAACATGCGATGGAAGATATAGTCACACTCATGTCCAGCTAGAACGGTTTCTATGCATAACTGATTTATTAATATACAAACAGAATTCTGGATTATTATAAACCCTTGGACTGATCCAGAATGGCTTTTCTTATCATACCCATTAACTATCCCATTTTTGCAAGGGCAGTCCTGATTAAACCTCTGTTGTCCCACTTTTACAGGTGCTTTTAAAATGTCCCAGTTTCATTCTTTGCCTCCCACTTTCCTCAGCTTACTTCAATTGCTGCCAACTGAGTTCAAAATGCAAGAGTAATTTGCATGCAATTAATTCAGCAGGGGGACAGGAGACTTGCATCTCTCCTATCTTGTGTGATCTTCTTCATTAATAACTTTTGGCATCTTGACCACATTTTCTCTCCAAGCTTGTGTGTTATTCCTCTTTAAATAACTTTTGCCATCTTCACCACATTTTGATGTTGCTTGGCCATATCTGTCCTGGTTATCCTCTGTGAAATGTTGGAGGGTGTGTCTTATGTTTGCACATTGTTAATATTTCATCCAAACAAATGACCAACATGCAGGTGCAATGGGACAAATACGTTAGTTCTTGGAGCCAAATGAAATTGTTTCTGTGGTATTTCCACCATTTAGTTCCTATTGGTTCTGTTTTCTTTTTTCTTTTTTTCTTTGCCCTCACCTATTTCATTTATTTAACTTGTAGCTTTTTCAGTTCCAGATTGGAATTCAACAAGGTAATTGAAGTGGAGCCAATGTTTCATCCAACAATTTTTCAAGTACAAGGGTTCTGCTAACATAAAGCAAAAAAAAAAAAAAGGCTTAGGATTTTCTTATCTGAACTATATGAGCATGTATTTGAGTTACAGCAGTCGTCAAGGATGGATTACTGTGTCTTTATGCACAGATGCAAAGTGATATTTATATTTGGTATTGAAGTTGTAAATTAGGAAAAGTAGTTCTAGGAGCATGAAGGTGACTGTGATCAGCAGCATGAAGGTTGCAAGCAAAGGTTTATCTTCTAGCCCCCTATTTCAGCTTTCAGTATATTATTGCAAATGTAAAAGGAGTGGTCCAAACCAGTTCAGACCCAAACCAGTGCAGGGTGAAAATAGTGCCATAAATGGAAAAAGATTTTTCACAGGTGTGAACTGCTTCTGCCATCCTATTTCAGGAAAGAGATCTAAAATTTCCAAACAAAAAGCACCATGATACAGTGATTCTATAGGCCCCTCTCTACTAGAATAAAGTGATTTAGTCCAAGGGTGACCATTAATTCCTCTGTCCAGTACAGCTGGACTAGGTCTGGTTGAAAACAACAACAACAAACACCCCACCCCAGTATTTAGGAATACAGGTCGTCCCCTACCCCGGTATCTGTGTCACCAATAACCATAGTTTCAATTATCCAAGGGACACAAAATAGGGAACACATACCACAGAGTTGTGCCAGAAAATGCCCAGAGAGGTGTTCTCTCTAGGAATCACAAGTCTATGGTATTTTGTATAGGATGTTCTTTATTTTAATAGGTTTTGCTATTGTCTGTGGTTCATTTATACAGTGGCACACCTGTATCCGCTGATTCGCCAACCACTGATTCAATTATCTGTGGTTGGTGACAGTGGGGGGTGGTGGATGGGGGAGGGAGGGGATGAGGCTTCCAGATGTCTCCAGTGGCTGCAATGATGACAGGGGGCAAAGGGAGGGGAGGGGAGGTCTCACTTCCCTTCTTCCTTCACCCCCAAGGATGACTCCCATTGACTATAATGGTGACAAGTGGGGGGGCAAGGGAGGGAAGGAGAATTCTTACCTCCCTTCTCCCTGTGCCCCCCATGGCTTCTGTGGTGGCAATGGTGACAGGGGTGTTTGCTATTATCCATGGAATGCATTATCGGGGGGCTGAAACCAATCCCCCACAGATACGGGGCTGCTACTGTACATGGTTATACAGGAGCCCTGCTGGCACAGTGGTTACGTGCTGGCACTGCAGCAACAATGTTATGAGTTCAACAAGGTTGATTCAGCCTTCCATCCTTCCGAGGTTGGTAAAATGAGTACCCAGTTTGTTGGGGTCAATTAGCTAACATATATAAACCACTTAGGGATGCTTTGTACCGATAAACAATATTGAAATAGAAGTCCTATTGCTATTACTATAGTAAGTCCAGGAACATATCCCCCATGGATATGGTGGGGGGGGACCTATAGTTAGATTTTATAGCATGACTCCCTAGGAAGGCAAACCACAAACCAGGTACAGGAGAGAAAAGCCTTCTGAATAATAATTGCAGAATGTCAACATCCTTAATCTGTGATTAGATTTTGCCTGGTGATAGACCATGGTGAACAAATAGTTTATGGACAAACCTAAAAGTTGAAGTGATTATTAAATATTTGGCTCCAAGAACTAACATATTTGTCCCATTGCACCTGCAAATATCATGTTCAAGCAGAATCTAAAGGCTAGAGACCATTGCAAAGTTTTACCAGTGAAATATCTTCTCAGGGGAATAGTGGCTTTCTGCAATATAACTGTTTGAGCATCTGTTCAAAATCATTTTAAAATTTTAATTGTGGCCATGCCCTCATCTTCAAAAGAGACCTAGAACCCCACAGAACTAGTGAATTCAGGAGTTGTCTGATAATAAGTCTTTTGAAGAAACTGATGGGGGGGGCAATCCCTCCAGATGAAGGAGCTCTGTATCCTCATCAAAACTGCCCTTATGTTGCTTATGTCCCTGAGCGCATTGTGTGTGTTTTTTTAAAAAAAAAATGGGTCCAGACCTCCTTGCATAGAATAAATGCCTGCCTACAGCAGAGGACTCCTTGTGAGTTGGTGACTCCTTATATCTGTATGGTCTCTTCACAAGGAGGACTTCTTCTAAAAGTCACTAATACCTCATCAATTCTGGCAGCTCCTGCTTAAAAACTTAAATCTGCTGCTAAAGCAATTACAGAAAAGGCAGAGTACTATCTAGAACCATTTTGAAGTGGAAGATGATGCCATGATGCTATCTGCCTTTACTGCAGGTAGAAAATAAGAAGGCCAACAGTGTACTGCAACATCTAACAGGCAGCACCAATGGTCTTCCTCAAGACAGAGGCAGAAGAAAAATCAAAGCAGCCAGGTGGAAGGGGCAAGGTCCATAAGACAAAGACAAAGGGTGACAGCAGGCAGCGATTCTCATCCACACCCGCCCTACAAGACACTGAGGCAGGCAACCCTGGAAGGTAAGGCTGGTTTCAAAATATTTTAATGTCTTTAATATGTCTTTAATATTTTAAAATCTTTAAAGCATTGTTAATGAACATAGAACTGAGCATTTCAGAAGATGTATAAAATATTATGCCCCCATCCTACCACACCAGCATACAGAAGTTGATCAAAGAAGTTTCTTTGATCTATTATAGGTCTTCCATGACCTATAATAAACCCAGTGATCATATAAACTAGATGTTGTTGTGCTGCCATTTCCAGCAGCCCTATCTATCATCCCCAATGGTTAGGAAAGTTGGGCATTTTGGTCCAACAGTATTTGGAAGACTGCATGAGTTTCACCCCTGAAGTAAATGGATCCCAATATTTTTCTACTCCACAGGAGGTGGTAAACTGGTAAATTTTGAAGCACAGGTATTCATAATGACAACTTCCATAGCTAGTTCCCCAAGAAGAGTCTGGCAGTGGTTGTGTTGACCCATATCAACAAACCAGTTCTGGCAAATCTAAATATTTTAATCTCCACCAGAAACAGATCATCCATAAAGTTATTTGGTCATAAATTTACTATCCAGTACCAGGTCACACCAAAATATTCAGATTACAACAGGGATAGGTTACACAAATACTGTATATCTTTGTTGGGAAAATCCAACTCTCCTCCCATGTTTCTTTGAGGATACAGGTATCCTCAAAGGGACCAGGGAAGTATAAGGGGTGTGGCAGATGGCATCATCAACCCTGTTAATCAAAACATTCTGGTGCTTCAACCACCAAAAACTCTGGCTCCAACCTTTCCTATGTATATGGCTAAACACAATACATTGTTGTATGGGGCTACTATGTATGATGATGGACTAATCTTCACCCTTCATAAGGTAGAGTTTGTATTTGTTTGAACTAATACTTGAGAACTTTTCAGACACCCGTACGCTTTGGATTTGGTGACCCTCAAAATCTTAGCCCCAAGTTATGTTAACATTTAATATGCTTTACTTGGGGGGGGGGGAAATGTATCAAAATGCACTTTCCTGAGTATTGTACAGTACTATTTTTGCACTTAAAATTGCACATCTTCCTCTCTCTAGAGAGAGAGAGAAACAGTTCACCTTTGAGCCAGCCGAAGAAGCATACAAGCAAGCCTGGAGGGTTCAATACATTCCATTAACTCAGCAATAAATTTATCACATACCATATTGCAATTACCAGATGAGTGAACTCTAAACTTTTTCACTTCATCTGAAAGAAAAGTTTGCCCATTTTTCCAATACTTCCATTTTATGTGGCTTTAATAAAGACTGACTTCAATAATAATTACAAAAAAAAAAAACTTCATAAGAGTTTATTCTCCTAGAGCAACATGCAGGTGCTATAAGAAATTGCTTCTGCTGCAGATGCATGTTACTTTATAGTTAACTGATGCAGAGTTACTTTGTGACAGATGGAATAAAGGCAGGGCTTGCTGTCTTCAGACCAGCCTTCATGCATCCACTGCCACAGAACCCTGTGTGTGCTATAGCAAGATTTGGAGGAGGGCAGGTTTGAGGAATGTGTGGTGTCCAATATAGCTCCCATCAACCCTAGCCAGCATAGTCAAATGATGGGTGATGATGGAACAGCACTTTCCCAACCCTATACTAGAGTGCATAGTCAAATTATGTGGACCTTTTAGGGGTCATTTGGAACTGTTGATACAGTATTTATTTCTTTGAGAACATTTTTGTATCACTTTACTATCAACAAAAATGTCTAACATGGTGTATCAGACAAAGTACAAAAATCAGCAGTGATAAAACAAGATACAAACCAAAATGCCTCATAATTACACACTACCTAGTCTGGTAGTAGAATGTGCTGGAAGTACCAGTGGTTAAAAAAGGCCTGTTGAAACAAGTATATTTTCAGAGTTTTGCAAAATGTTATTATTCTGAGGACATGTCTCATATATGAGCAGAGGCTATATGAACAGAGAACAGGCAGCCTCAAGGACTCATCTTAC
Organism: Gambelia wislizenii; assembly: GCA_030847615.1. NCBI lineage: Eukaryota > Metazoa > Chordata > Lepidosauria > Squamata > Crotaphytidae > Gambelia > Gambelia wislizenii. The sequence goes on along the minus strand of JAUMIR010000003.1, from coordinate 221,977,164 downwards.
ATACCTTTCCTTGTACATGGACTAGGGATGGAAGGAATATTCAAAAATATTTGGAAAATGATCAAAAAATGTGTTTTTGATATGTCAAGAAACCCTAATGAGAAGAAGAATACTGGACTGATGAAAAACTTCCCAGTTTGAGACTTATTCTGTACAAAATTTGCATGTATTTGTTTTGCACAGAAAATGTATTTTCTATGCAGTAAACAGCATTCTGTCCTTGTGCAGAAAACTGATTTTTTTTTTTTGGGTGCAAAACAACTATGCATGAATTCTGCACAGAATAAGTCCCAAATTGTGAATAGACTTCAAAGACTGTGTGTTTTGGAAAGACTTTCTTGCAGAAGGAAGCAAATTGCTAAAATTACTCATTGCTTCATTCAAAAAGAGACTTAGTGAAGATTTACCTCCCCAACATGGTCAACCTCAGCCCTGGAACAACCAAGAAGTTAAATAAATTGTGATCATTCTGCCATATACCTCATACACCATGAAGTTGGGGTGCAAAATCCTCAGCCCTTCTCTATAATTCCAGTTAGCCCCACTCTACTGATCCAGTTAGCCCCACTCTACGGAAACAATAGGGTCCTCCTGAGGTCCTAAAACTGTTGAGAGTTACCTGTATTCTCAATATGACTAACTCATTCCTTTGACACAGAGAAAGTTAGCAACCATTAGCCATCTTGACCAAACTTTGATGTTGCTTGGCCACATCGGTCCCAGTTTTCAGCTGTGAAATGTTGGATGGTATGCCAATGTTGTCTAGGAAATTCTCAGAAATGCCTAGTGTAAAAAAAGGAATTTCTGCAGCTCTGATTCCAAGTGACAGTGCAGGTGCTCCTGAACAATGATGGTAGAAGGCTTTAAAAACAACAACAATAGAATGATTATTAGGAATCGCTGAATATATTGCAAAAAGAAATGCTTTATCTAGAGTACCTGAACTGAATTGTATAAGTTATTCCCACTAAGGCTCATGGAAAAAAATGCACTAACAGAGACAAGAGAACAATGCACAGAGGCACAGCAAGGTCATATCGGATTTACCTAGCTAGGGCAAAATCGATAGTATTTTTGTAACTCGTTATTCTGGGCCCAAAAGCCTGTTAAAAATCAACAACATCTTCAGCAAAAGGCCTGAGAAAGTGGATTGACAGAAGAAGTGAACTTCAATAAAACCAAAGATATCTGATCTTTATTAGTTTTATGAGAAGAAAGGGGGAAAGAGAGAGAGGCATAACCTATCCACCCTCAAAATAATTATATGCTAGGGATCAAAGACAATAGTAATGACTGTAATAGCAAAAACAGTTTCATGTATTGGCACAATATAATTGGAAAAACAAACTACAGTGATGATAATCTATACACAATTAACAAGTTACAAAAGGTAGAGATAAAACACTGAAATTACAAGTGTCAAAGAGACATGCAGCACATTACTAAAAACCAGAACTCAGAAAACATGCTTTTTTGGACTGCAGTGGTCATACTGCCTGGGGTATTATGAGAGCTGTAGTTCTTCTAAAATATCACTTTGGTAACTTGATACTTTTTGCAGTCGTGAGCTGGACCTGAGCTACTTTCTGTCTGTAATGGCCATCATTGTAATGTAATATTACTTTTCAGTGACATGTGAAAGGGTTATCTGCTTGTTACCCACTACCAGGGAATGGGTGCTGACTCATTCTGAGCAATGGTAATGGGAGGAGGAAGGGGCACATGAGTGGCTGCCTTGTGCTGCATCCAGGAAAGATTGCTTTGTAAAGTAGGTATGCTGCATATTTATTTATTTATTTTTAGAATTTCCAAGGTGCAATATCTTAATTGGCCACTTGGGGAAACCAAAGAGCATTTTCAATAACAAAGTAGTGCCATTAATAGTAACATGTGAGTGACAAATATCTCATTAAATTATCTTTCTGGGTTGGAATAAGAGTCATAGGTAAATGACCTGTTGCATGATCTGAGTAATGTGTAAAGTAACTTTCTTTTTAAAAAATAATATCAAAAGTTCTTTTAACTGAGTTTTTATGTATGTGACTCTGGTGGGAACTCAGCTGTTGTATGACAATTGGCCAACACTATCCTGATGAATGTACAACTGGAACCAACACTGTAATCTTTTTGGCACCTGCTCAAAGGGTTTTTGTTTGTTTGCTCTAGCATTTTATTTGGTTGATATGACCTTTCCATTTATTGTATCTCCTGCTTCTTATTGCTTGTAGTACAGCATTGTGGGGGTGGAGGGAGTATTCTATATTATATAGCAGTTCTGGATCATACTCTTGCACACACACACAGCCTTGGTATCTGCACAAATAAGCTGTGGTTTAAATATATTTGTAATAAATAAAAACATAATGACTGTCAAAAATATGAATCAGGCTTTATGTGACCATTAAAAAGATAAATGAGATGACTGTAAAGCACTCAAAAAATCCATATAAATAATATAATGTAGCAAAGACTGTGGTTTGAAATTGTTTCCCAGTGTTCAAAAAATCATCTTTAATTTAAAAAGCTATATATAATTAGTGAACACAAATCAGAGCTGATGCAGTATATTTTATAATGTTCTCCAGTACTTTTTAAGCTGTGTAAATGACATTTTATTTCTCCAGCTTATTCCCTTTAAAACAAACAAAAAAAATCTTTGTCAAAGATAAAGGATTTCAATCTCTATATTAAATCTGTTTGTTCTATAAATTCTTCAATACAGGGGTAAATCACAATCTGGAAGTATTTTGGTCACAAGTTGCTCTTATCTCTTCTATCTTCAGACAGTACATCAATTCACAATTTCCTCTTTAGGTTTTAAATTTACAGCCACCTTCTCCTTTCTTATTCAGACTTTTAAACTGTTTGCCACTGTCAGTCTGCATACAAATTAGTCTGACTGCAGACACTTTAAATATTGAACTTGTAAATATGCAGATCTTTCTCCTTATCACACTTCTCTTTAGTTGTACTTTTGTTATGGCCTGTGGCTAAAGAAAATAAATTTGGCTTGACCTGAATTATCACATTACAGAATATGAACTTTATACTTGGCTCTCAGAAATTATGGTGCAAGTGTTCCTGGTGTTCCTGATCTTAAGATTTGTCATTAAGATAGTCAAAATTTCCTGTATTTGGCACAGTGGCAGAAGGTCACACACATCCAAGTATGAGATACCTCTTGCATGGTAATGATCTCCTTTCTGAAAACTCTTAACAAAAGAGGCAGGACACTTATAGAATGACTGTTCCGTAGTAGTAATAGAGCAGTAGTTAATAAAGAGTAGTTAATAAAACACAAGAAGGGACATCTAAGGAAATGAGGATGTTCAAAGAAGTTTCATGCAGTCCCAACACCTCCACCAGTTTCTTAATTGCTTTAGGAGACAAACAACCCATTGAGCTCCCTTGAACAAACATTTTTTTTTCATTTTCTTTTCTCTTTTCTTCTTTTCTTTTCTGAGCCAGAACTGGATCAATTGATTGGTCTAGGTACACTCCAGGTCAATTTTGCATACATGGAAATATAAGTTGGTTCATGCAATTTTTGCATTATTCAGCATTCCCCCCCAAAAAAAGTCTTCATGAAAATTCACATTTATTTGCATATGCAAATTTCTTTGAACATTCAATTTGAACAAAATTTCCCAAAATATATACCAGTACATAATGTATCATATTCTACTATCCTGCATCCTTCATTCTCAGAGTTGTAAACAACTTATTTCTCCTTTGTTATGCCAGCTACCTGGCCTCGGAGAGGTTCTATATCAAATTCTTATTAGAGGATAAATGTCCTAATATTACCTTGTCAGTTGCTAAGTTCTTATCTGTGGTCATTAAGACCAGTGAAAAGGAAGTTAATAGGTGAATAAGTTGGATGAGCTCCAAAAAGTCTACCAATAAGTATCCTAAATTTATTGGTTTTGTTTTATGCATTAATGCACATTTTGTCTCTTGGTTGATGGGTCTATGAACTGTATGAATAAATTGATTGATTGATACATAATTTATGTGAACTTTTCCTAACAGACACTTTTGGTACACAGTGTCACATAATATAGAGATTGTTCTCTTTCTTTACATAGTTTTTTTCCTAACATTTGTGTGGAGTTTTTGAACTGCAGATTGTGTTGGAAAGTTCCAATAAGTTTGCATTCTAAAGGATAGCAGTGCTCCAATCCACTTTCAAGTCCAGAAAGTGAAAGTTCAGTGAGATAGCCTAAAAATGTGAACCCGATAAAATTTTCTCCCACTCCTAGTTTGAGCATAGAAGGTATAAAGATAGTAAAGAATAACTAGGGAGCATGTACTGGAGTAGGTCCCTCCTTGTGTATGTACTTAGACGTTGGAGAAGGTACTTTTTAAACACAACTCTCAGACTCTCACAGCCAGAAACCTGGTGTTCTCCAAATAGTGATCACTTTTCAAAGACAGCCCATACTAGGGAGATTCTTCATTCTGAAAATGACAAATGGTTCAGTGGTGTGGTTGATTCTGCAAGTAAAATGAAGTTGAAACAGGCATATATATATATACACACACACACACACACACACACAGAGTCAGAAAAACAAACAAACAAAGGACATGGAATAGTATCATCTTCTTAGACAAGTAATCAAAGAAATGACAGCCAATAAGAATAATACAAAGGGACAATGTCAAGAAAGGGGATAATGTTTCAAGGGCAACATGGAGGAAGTACATACATAATGATGGAGAAACTGACAAACATATTCTCCAGTAAATGTTTCTTTTCTCTTCCTCCAGCTCTTCTAAAATGTTTAATAAGTACATCTTAGGGGTAAAGACCATATCAATTTGAAAAATCTCTGTAATTGCTCTGTGAACCTGCCTCAGATTTTTTGATCTTCTCACAATGCCACCACATATGCATTAAAGTTCCCTTATTTTTCCCGCATTTCCAGCAGTTACTATGCACACTTACCTTCATCTTATTCAATCTTAGAGGTGTATAATACCACCTAAGAGCCATTTTAATTTAATTTTCTCTTATGTTTTGAGATGCTGTGAATGGAAACGATCTTTTTCTTGCATTTTCCCATTCCTCTAAAGATATGGTCTCGCCCATATCTAGTGCCCATTTAGTCATATATTCTTTAACATACTCCCGTTCTGTAGATCTCATCAATAATAACCTATAGAATTTCATGATGGCTTTTTTGCTACTTTCCTCTAGTAGTAATTTGTCTAAATCATTGTAATCTTTCTCAAACCCCTCTTTCTTCATATCCTCAATAATTTTTTTTCTTTTAACTGCTTATATGCAAACCAGTTTATGTTGTACCTTTCTTGCAAAACTTCTCTATTCTCTATCCGTAACAAATTATCTTCCCCTTTCTTTCCTATGTCTGAATACCTTAACCAATAATCTGTCTTTCTCCATCTGGACAAAAAGGCCTCTTGGGTAGATATCCATAGCAGTATTTTAAAGTAAAAAGTCCCTTTAATTTTTCCCCAAACTCTCAGCAAACCTTTCCTTACACAGTGGTTGGTAAACCCTCTGCTTTTTCTTTTTCATAAAATAGGTAGCCATGCCAACCAAATCTGGCATCGTGCCCCTCAAGATTCAGCAACCTCCTATTTCTTAAATTTACCCATTCCTTTATCCAAGTTAAGACTGATGCTTGATAGTAAAGCTTTAGATCTGGAAGGTCACAACCTCCTCTTGATCTTGTATCTATCAAATAAGACCTTTTGAATCTCGCTTTCTTCTTTCCCCATAAAAATATTTGGATATCTTTATCCCATATTTTAAATACTTTATCACTATTCAAAATTCGTAGGTTTTGAAACAGATATAGGACCCTAGGCAAGACAACCATTTTTATTGCTGAGATCTTTCCAAATAGTGACAAACCTAGTTTGCTCCATCTTTCCAACTCCTTCTTTATCTCTAACCAGGTATTTTTATAATTATTGTTGAATAGTTCCGCATTTCGTTTAGTCAGCCATATTACTAGATATTTTGTTTTATTGCTAATTTTACATCTGATATTTCTGTAAGTTCTTTCTCTTCCTGTTGATTCATGTTCTTTCATAGTATCATTGTATTTTCTTTGTTAACTTTAAATCCCAAAAATTCGCCAAACTCTTTCATGGAGTTTAAACATTCTTCTATTTGCTCCTTCAGATTTTCTATAAAAATAATCAAATCGTCAGCAAATGCCCTTACTTTATATGTAAATCCTCTTATCTTAGTACCTGGGATATTTTCATTTTTTCTTATATTTCTGTTCAAAACTTCTGATACCAAGATAAACAGAAGAGGTGATATTGGGCATCCCTGTCTGATACCCTTTTGAATTTTGAATGTTCCTGTCTTTTTGCCATTGACAATAATTTGTGCTGATTGTTCTGTATAAATTTTTTCTATTCTCCTACAGAATTTATCTCCTAATTCTGATCTTCTCATCACTTCCATCATGAAGTCCCAATGTATATTGTCAAAGGTTTTTTCGGCATCAACCAGCATCATCCCCAAATGTTTTTCATTATGGGCCTTGTAATATTCTAGCATGTCTAGGACTATTCTGATATTGTCGCTTATTTTTCTACCTGGTATAAAACCATTTTGGTCCTCATTTATGATGTCTTGTATTATTTCTTTTAATCTATTTGCCAATATCATGGTATATATTTTGTAATCCAGATTTAGAAGAGAGATGGGTCGATAGCTTCCAATCTCTTTTCTATTTTTCCCTTCTTTCAAAATTTTCCATGTATCAGGTATTCCATTCAAGTCTATCTCATTTAATGTTTTGTGGAGTGGCAATGCCAATTCATTTTCAATTTTTTTTATAAAACGATGCCGTATATCCATCGGGTCCTGGGGCCTTGTTCTTTTTCAAGTCATGTACGACCTTAGATATTTCTGCCATTGTAATTGTTCCATTCAATTTTTCTGTCTGTTCTCTTTTTAATTTCTGGAAGTCTTGTTTCTCTAAGTATTTCAACATTCTTTGTCGTTCATCTTCTTGTCTCCCTTTGTAGCTGAATAGGCTGGAATAATACGCTCTAAAAGCTTCACTTATTTCATCTTGTCTTGTTACATATTTCCCTTGGTATTTAATATCTGTTATCACTTTTTCCCCCACATCTTTCCTCAATCTATATGCCAGCCACCTACTCAATTTGTTGGCGTGTTCAAAGTTTACTTGACAAGCTTTTTTCATTTGCCTTTCTATGGTAGTCGTGGATTCTAAATTTAATTGAGTCTGAATGAGCTTAACCTGTCTAATCAATTTTTTTTCAGAGGGATCTTCTCTTAATTTCCCTTCTTTCTCCTTCAACTCTTTAATCAAATAATTGTATCTGTCTGAATACTGCTTTTTAACTTCCGCCCCTCTCTTAATTAGCATACCTCTAAAAACTGTTTTTGAGGCATCCCAAAAAGTTTTCATCACACATTCATTATTTTCGTTTTCTTTAAAATAAAGAGTTATTTCTTTTTTTAATTTTTCCACAAATTGTTCATTCTTCAATAAATGCTCATTCAACCTCCAACTAGTTGCCTTCTTTTCTGTCTTCAACTCTAGCTTGATCAGAAAGTGGTCTGACGTAATTTTTGGAAGGATCTCCATATCTTGAACCAATGGTATAAGGCTCTTTGATAATAAGAACATATCTATTCTGGACATGGTTTTGTATTTTTCTGAATAGAATGTAAAGCCTTTTTGTTTCCCATATTTCTTTGTCCATACATATTCCAATCTATATTCTTCTTTTATGTCGAGGAAGCTGCTTGGTAGTTTCCTCTGTGACCCTTTTTTCTTTTCGCTTGATCTGTCAAATTTAGGGTCTAAAACTCCATTGAAGTCTCCCAGAATAAGCACCATTCCATTCACATATTTTCCTAGCTGCTCATGCAAATTCTTGAAAAATTCTTGTAGAACTTTTCCTGTTTTTTATTGGGGGCAGATATCCCCACTATCACAATTTTTATTTTCAGTAGAGCAACTTCCACACCTATGTATTCTCCATTGTCATCTTTAATGAGTTCCTTTGTGGTGTATTTCTGGTTTATATATAATGTGACACCTCTCTTTTTCTTTTGGGAATTTGCAGCACAAAAAAATCTGCCCAAGTTTAGAGTTTTTCAAAAATCCAATATCTTGTTGTTTTATCTTGGTTTCTTGCATGCATGTTATATCTGATTTTTGTTTTTCCAGAAAGTGAAAGACTTGTCTTCTTTTATACTCAGAATTCAAACCTTTAACATTCCATGAATTTATTTTAAGCGTCATGTTCATCTAACTCTTCCTCAGCTTCCCCCTCTTCACCTTACTTTCCAACTCTTCTTCTAGTTCCTTTTCCCCTCTGTTGCTACTGTTAATAACAATTCTGCTTCTTCTTCTTCTGCTTCTGCTTGTTTAGTTTCTTCTCCTTTCTCTGCTTCTTTTTTTCTTTTCTTCTTATAAATCTTTCTCCTCTTACCTCTTCTTTTTCTGCCTGATCGCTGAAGTCGTTTTGTTGTGTTTTCCTGTCAAATCTTCTACAGAATTCTGTAGCTTTTTGCACAGAATCTATTTTATATCTTCTCTGTTTATATGTAAATGAAATGCCTTTTATTTTGTTCCACCTATAGTTCACTCCGCTTCTTGTTAAAAATTGTGTAATTATTCTGTATTCTTGCCTTTTTAAATATAGTCATTGGAACATCTTTTAAAAAATTTATCTCCTCATCTCCTATTTTAAACGCATCCCTATAGCTTTGTTGCAATACTCTTTCCTTTATTTTTGTCTTAGTAAATTGAATAACTATATCCCATGGTAGCTTCCCTTCTCTTGCTATCACCGAATTGATCCTGAATATCTTTTCTGTTTCTTCTTCAAGATATTCTTCAGGGAAGTCTGTAAATTTTGTTTAAATCCGGAATTATCCTTTCAAATAAATTTTCATTTATTTTTTCAGATAAACCTCTTAGCTTCAAACATTTCCCCCTATAACGTAGTTCTTGGTTTAACAGTAATACTTCTTCTCTATTTTGTTTTTCTTGTATTTTCTCAGTCACTTTTTCGGATTCTTTAGACTTGTCCTTCAATAATTCTATCTCTTTTTTCATATCTTCTACTTCTTTATTTATTTTATCCAGTTTTTTTACTCAATATCTCTGTTTGTTTTTTATAATCTTGCTTAATTTCTTTTCTGATATCCTTCAGTTCCTTTCTAATTTCTTGTTTAAAGTTTTTGAGTTCTGACCTCAGTTCTTCTAATATTAATGTATGCACTTCTGGAGGCTTTGGTAGCTCTAATGATGGACTTCTCATTGTTATGGTTTGAGATTGAAGTTGAGCCGTTGTTTTCCTTGTGCTGTATGCCATTTGTACACACCTTTCCCCGCTTTTCTTCTTCTTTTTTCTATCTAACCACAACTCCAACTTTCCCTTTCAGCTATCAGCCTTTCTTCTATTCCTTACTCCTCTATTCCTTACTCTCCTCCAACACATACTGTTTCCTTTCCCTGTAGTCCTATACTTTCAATACTCTTCTTTTTCCTCCTTTTCCTTTAAGTATTTCTATTTCTATCTCTACTTCTCCCACTTATGTCTTCCCTGCTTCTCAGAAGTAACCCAATACCTCAGAATGCATTACAATACAAAACAATATCATGCAATACAGGACAATACCTTGCAGTACAGAAATATGATTCAGAAATTACTAAGATTGACACAGCTTTTTTTAAACCTGATAATCAAATTCAACCTCTGCGTCTATTAAAGATTAACAAATTAAATTTCAACAATCTTGACTATCTCACAAACCAGTAATTCAAATATTACCAAATAACGCTAAAGTTTCTGCAAAATGTAAATATTTTAAAGTACTATGCCATTTGCATTTTTATTTGTAGTTTATGAAGATCTTGTCTTTCCTTCAATAATTTATGATAATATAATAAAGAATATTTTAATATATAATTTCCCACAATCTATATAATCAATTTATAAACAAGACTTTGCTTCCAAGTTATCCCTATGATCAATTTAACTCCAATTTATCTCCTTCACACATTCAATAGATCCTGTGTATATGAATACTAGTTGATCATATAGTTGTATCAATAAACAGTAATTAATCAGTTATACCTTTAGTTAAATGATTGCATCAATTATTTGGTCAATTATACATATTCCCATAAACAGTGTATATATATCTATATAAATTTATATATAATCATAAGTTATGTCTTTACAAGTTTGTTTATGGGTTTTGTCTATTCTGTCCTTTCCTTCCCCTTTTCTTCTTTCAACTTTTGTTTTCCTGCTTCTTCTACTCGCTTTTCTGTTTCTTTTATTTACACATTATTTTTCTCTCCCATCTTTCCTTTTGTTTCTATTTTTGCTGTCTTGTCAACTGAGTCCTTCCACTGTGTCTCTTCTGCAGTTCTATGTAGACTGTTCTTCCTACTCTTTTCTATATTCATTCATGCTTTGTACTCCTGTATATTTTAAATGCCCTGTTATTTTGTCTACTGTCTTGATTTGTTAAGAGTCCCGAGATTTCTTTCACCTTCGTTCCATCTCCCTTCGTTTCCTTATCTACAACCCCTGGAAGTCTTTTATAGCATCTGAAAATCTCCTCTGCAGTGCCAGCATCTATAAAGGCTAAATTAGGTTAAACAGAAGTCAGCACTGAACATGCCATCTAACTAACATTGCTGTTTGAGCTGAAAACCAAGAATCTACATAAGACCACAAAATGCACAATGCTAGCAAGAAAGTTATTTGAGATAGCATAGAGCTATATATTATGAGGCTAACACCTTTCTTTCTATCCCTCAACAGGACAATTATAGTAATAATCTTAACCTCTCAGAATGTCATAAAGATCTGACTTGGATTTGCTAATAGGCTTTTATGTGTTCTTGAGATGCTGGCCACTACCTAGGTGCAAGTACCATTAAGCATCCACACATCTTTTCTATCATTGAAACCATTAAAAGCAAAGGAAAAATGTCTTTAATAACAGAACCAAAAAGAATGAGGGATAATCAAATGGACTTGCATTGTGTTCTTTAATATCTGAAAAGGTATAGCTGCTACCTAGAACATTCTGTGTAGACCAGTGGCTTGCAGCCATTATGTTCAAGGAGACAATATACAGTAACTGTGGCCTGACACAGGCCACAGAAAGTTGGTATGTTCACTCTCCAAAAGATAATAACATTATTAGGTACAAAATTTCGCTGTTAAGTTTTGTTTGCTGAAAAAGATACTAGGAAACAGGAAGTGAAAAATCATTAGGGGAGGTGGATGAATGAATTTAAATTTAATAAATAGTAAAAATTAACAGAATGGAAATTCTCATCCCAAGACAGGGCAGAAAATTCTTGGAATGTAATGTCAGAATATTCCTCCTTCATTGTCATGAAGTAATGTAAACTATGGAGATTATCAGGAGTGGGAAAAAGCATGAAAAAAATGTGTCCCAACCATGTCAGAAGATGAGTAAAAGAACAGAAAGAGAGATTTTACCGGACACCACATCCTTCTGCCATTCTGGGGGCATAGGGCTGCCACAGATGAGGCTTCCCTTTTCCATTGATGGGGGAAAGCCACAAATTAAAAGGGAATCCTTACTGATGCATGCACTACACCCGTGGAACGCTGGAGGACTATGTTGTTTGGTAAGGTCACCCCTTCCTGTTCTTGTAGCGATCGTCTGATGCAGTTTTTGCCACATCTGATAATCTCCTATGAAGCCTTTTGGAAAGGAAGCTTTACACAGGGAGAGAGAGAGATTGAGACAGACAGACAGACAGAGAGAAGAGATATGACTAATAAAGCTTCAGCTAAATACACAAAATAGAAATTTAGGAAATCAGCAGTAAGAAAGACATAAAGGAACAGTGCATTGTAGAGAAAGAGTAGTTCATTCCTAGGATTCAACTATCAGTCTTCAGGGCAACAATATTACACTCTGGTCATCTTGGCATGAACTTCTATAATAGCTTAAATTGTCTTGGAATGTAACAAGAGCCCTTCTTGGATGTTCATGTCCAAAAGCCCTAACAATAGTAAAATGTGCCACAGATGAACTCTGTCATTCTGCCAGATTCTCTGTGCCACCATCAGATGCCAGTCTAAGTATCTTCACTGCCCAGAACTCTGCTCCTTGAGATAGGTAACTATGATCCTATCACCATAGACCTCTCTCTAGCCAACATTCCCACCTGTCTTTTCAATAGCCTTGTATAGTTCTTAAGAGTGTATGTTTTGCATGTTAGTGTATCCCATGTGTTATTTCCAATAGAAATATTTTGTTTTACTTTAACTGGAGTGCTCTCTATGGTTAATACTGGTATATATAGGTGAAAAGATCCCCAAAGTTACCCTCTTCTTGCAGACCTCCTGTTTGAGTTAATACCCCCCCCCAAGTATTAAAGGAGATTGTGGCAACACAGGTGGGACTCTAATACCCACATACACACACCTCTTAGGGTAACACAGAGATCCTGTTACCCTGTCAAGAGAGGTCTCTTCCTTGAATAAGTTGTGTGCCCATGCACATAATGTTCGTGCCACTCTGTCTTTGGCTGCACTAGCTTTGAGTAAAAGGAAAGGAAAACTAACTCTGAGATTCTCCTAAAGACTGAATTGAGATTTTGGCACAAAGGAATGGCCTGGCCATAGAACTAGTCTGCTCTGATATAAGATGCAAAGGCACTGATTTTCTTAAAGGGTCCATAGCTCAGAATTTAATTTTATAGGACAAATAGCAACTATGAATGTCCATGCCTCTTCCCACTGCATTATTTTGAAGCCCTCCATGTAACCAAATCTTGGAAAAACTGCTCTTTTTTTCTGGAATACAACTGCCTGAATTCTCCAGTCGCTATGGTCATTGGCATACTGGTGAAGTATCTGGAAATGATAGTCCAGTAAAGCAGCTTTTCTATGCTCTGGATGTAACACTGTAGAAAAGTTCAAGTTCTTCTGTCACCTGCGTGACCTCAGTATGCCAAAGAACATGTACATGTATTACATAGAAGCCAGACAAAGATTTAATTTCCAAGATGTGCATTACAAGGATAGCAATAGTAGTTAAGTGCCCAGCTTGGTCATTAGTACCCATCCACTCAAACCAACATGGCCAATGATCAGTGGCTGTCAAAAATTTAGCCAAAAACATCTGGACAGCACCAGAATGGGTGGGTGCTTTTGTCATGAAAATATATCATTTTGTCTGTCTTCAGTTGAAATATTTGTATCAGAGTGGTGTTTTATAATGCTGTTTATTTCATAAATTACAGAGAGTTTTCATTCTAACACATCGGGCTATGAATATTGCTTAACGAATGATTGATCTCAAGGTCTTCAGCTATTCTTCATTCTGAACATGACAAATGGTTCAGTGGTGTGGTTGATTCTGCAAGTAAAATGAAGTTGAAACAGGCATATATATATATATATATATATACAGAGAGAGAGAGAGAGAGAGAGTCAGAAAAACAAACAAACAAAGGACATGGAATAGTATCATCTTCTTAGACAAGTAATCAAAGAAATGACAGCCAATAAGAATAATACAAAGGGACAATGTCAAGAAAGGGGATAATGTTTCAAGGGCAACATGGAGGAAGTACATACATAATGATGGAGAAACTGACAAACATTTTTTAAAGCAATAAAAGAAGACACAAAGAAAGTACTATGAAAGTAATTACATTCTCAAACCAGGAACAAAAAGGCTGGGGCAAATTCGGCTTTCAGTTACAAGTTGGCAACAATGAATCAATAAAGTATATTGAGTGTTTATTACTGAAGGCAGATATTGGCCTGTTTTCAAGCTAAAAGGATGGGCTTTGCCTCATCAGCCTATTATGTTTGCAGTTTCTACCTATTTGTTCTGATCATCCCCTTAGGGGAATGCTTCAAGATAAGGATTCAATAACGCACACCCAAAGGATGATTTTAATTAGTATCTAACATACAGTAAGGGACATAAATCCAGTACTGTTGAGGACAAATAATTACAGTAATTTTCTCCCTGGTGTGGGAGAAAGTGAATATTCCTTCTCAGTATTCTTCCAGTATACAAATATTCTGAAGTGTTGTGGAGGGTTGGGGGACTTTGGGGGGGATCAGTGGAGAAAACAGGTTTCCTCTGTGGAGAAACTAATTTTCTGCAAGGGAAATGTGATTTTGGAAGGGGGGAAAACCCTAACCTTATGGGTTTTTCTCTGCAGAAAAAATTCTTTGCACCCTTTCAGGATGTTAAAATACTGGGAGGAAAATATGAAAAAAGAAATCTTGCTGGTCTATTACCCTTCCCAACAGGAATATCCAAATGTTGGGAGACCCATTTTTCAACCTGGAATGAACAATTATTAATATTATTTCCACTCCTATACAAAATACAGCCTGTGCATGGTTTTAACTGCCAATAGTATGCTTGTGCAGGCATTCTGCTCACATGAAGGCTGAGGGTTATGCACTCAAGCCCTATCTCCAGCATCCCTGTCCTCACTCACTCAATCCCAGACCTTGCTGTGTCTACCCAGGAGGCCTGAAGGAAACTTCTACTACTGGGTGTTTTGTTTTGTTTTTTAATTAGTGATGGAAAATAATTTTGTTGGACTCAGCAGCATTGACAAAAGTAGTATTTTCTCTTTTCTGTGAGAGTGTTTCTGAATTTCACAAGGTGCTCACAAAACATTGCACATATTTTAAAATTCAGTTTGTTAAGATATGCATAATTGGGGGGAAATGCAGACATACTTTTTAGTCCATGAGGAAAAGTTGTGTAAATTGGATAAACTGCACAAACAAATCCACAAATTAGGGAAAACATGCATTTAAAATTGCATGAATTTCAATGTAGGAAGAAAACATAAACTTTTAACAAATCAGTCTTCAACTGGGACAAAATGCAGGTGGGATTTGAAGAAACTGAACAAAATGGGGAGATTTTCAGATCCCTAGGCTAAATGCAAGTAGATGTCACTTAGTCCTCATGTGAGCAAGCTGAATGCCTGCACAGATCTGATGTTTCTAAAACTGCTTTTCTAAGAATTCATTTTTATTAAGAGATATTACAAATCTGTTTCATCATGCAAAAGATGAAAGAACTGCATGTAAGCTGACTTAAATCGTGTATATCAGGAAAGCATGTACACAAGTCAATAAAGGTTCATTTTGGTGATGCATGTGTAGCATGCACTGTTCTGTTTTAGGACTTTATCAGACTAGTGTCTAAAAATGCTGTAATTCCACGAATAGGGAAAAGGAAAACATAGTGGCATTATTACACTTATTATTATACTTTGCTATAATTGCATTAAAGAACCACCAAGGAATTATTGCATGACCACCACTAGCACTTTAAGAACAGGAGTTTACTTTGGTGATTCAGCTTGGGTAAGATTTTGACAGTTCTCATGAGAAGATGTGAGCACACTTAAAACTCCCCAAACCCCTAAATTTACTAAGTAAATGAATATGCAAACATTTAAACTAACCTAAAAACATGCAAACAGAATGGGTCAGTGCTTCATTTTCACATTCTCACCCAGACATTTTCTTGCTGGAAATGGGGAGGAGGGAAATATGACCACCCATTCATGCTGTAATCTTGCAATTTCAATGGGACGTGATTTCACACGTTCTTCAATACTGCAAAAAAGCAATATCAAGAGGTGTTGACAACTTCTCCTGTCAATAAGAAGTGATGCCTTATTTGTGGTTTTAGCACAGATTAACCACACAAACATGACAACGTTGTGCAATAGCGGGACCCGTTCGCAGTACTGTGACATCATAATTGTGTAATTTTCACCATGTCTGATAATGTCCTTAGTCTGTTTACCTGCTATCTTTATTTCCTTTATTACATTTTTTGAGTACCCTTTTCTTCAAAAGATTAAAGGCATCCTACAATGAAAATATAGGAAAGTTAAAAACAAAGGACGGTGTTGTGTATCAGCCAGTTAGTTAAGTATACTTAACTAAGTAACTTCTCCTGGCCCAACTCCCTCAAACCTGAAAATATCCACCCATTTTTGATTGCTGGCAGAATGGACTTCCTTCTCCCAATGCAGCTAATGCCTGGTAAGATAGGTTGGGGAAGGAGATATGACTATGGCAATAATGTTACAATCATGACTAATTAGTGATGTGAATATGGAACAACTGCCTAGATAAAGGACTTTATCAGATGTGGGAAAATGCGGCAAAAAACTAGATTGAAAATTGTGTTATAAGTACAGAACGATAGCCCAAAGGGCAAAATTATTAGACACCCACATCCTCATCCATTCCTGCTGTGTGGAGCTGGCATGAATATGGTGTCACTTTTTTTATTGATGGGAAAAGCTGTCAATAAAAAGTGATGCCTTATTTACACCTGTGCCACACAGTGGGAATGGGTGAGTAATGACATTGATAATTTTAGCCCTTTGAGCTTTCATCCCATCCTTATGACACTTTTTTGATGCATCTGATAAAGTCCTCACTCATCCATAACTGTTCTGTATTCATTATTAGTAAGTATACTAAGTATATGTTAAGTATACTTAACTAAGTAGCTAATGTAAAATACTGACCATTAATAATAACAATATTATATTATAGAAAGAAACAATATTCTTTAGTTTCCAGCAAAGCCTCAGACTGAAGAGCAAACCATGCCTAGTACATAAGTCCTCAGAGAAATCTCTTGGTTTTGACATTTTTAAAGAAGTTTGATTAATTTCTTTTCTGTTAGGATCAGGTCACTTATGTAAGTTATTATCTGTCTTGCAGCAGGATGCTGACACATAGTTCTGTCTGGCACACCTACAGACTCTAAAGGAGAGACTCACATCTCTACCTCACTATTTTCAGGTACTATTTTCCAGAAACAAAAGCTGCATTTGTCATGGTGGGAATAAGAGGAATACAGAAACAATGGTCCACATTGTTACTTTTAATGCCCACCCTAGAGAGACTGCTGGGATGATTCAAGTTCATCTTGAAATCTGATTGTTTCATACAAATTGATGAAATTCAGCCCAATTGCCAGCCCCTAGGACTCTGTGTCCCTGTTCGAACACAAAGAGCTAACCCTGGGGTGTGTATCTCTTAAACTACCATGGTCCATCCTATAGAATCCTGGAATTTGTAGTTTTGTGAGGTGCTTAATTTTCCGACAGAGATCTCTAGTACTGTAGATCAGGGAAGTACACTAGAGAATTTGAAGTATCTCGTGAACCTACAAATCATAGGATTCTGTACGATGAAGCCCCGGATTGCAAGCTGAATCAAAGCACTATAATTGTGCAGTATGAATATACCCCTGGTCAAGTTTCTTTACCTCTAATAGTTGTACATGATGGAGAAGCTATACTTGCTGATCATGGTCAGGGTTTTCTGGGGAAAGGGCACACTTGGGTGATCATTCATTTCTATGTGTGTTTATAATGTACAGGAACATCTGTAACATAACAGTGTAGTGCTATTGTTGGAATATCACAATAGAACTCTGATTCAAGTTCAGATTCCCACTGGCTGATCTTGGAAGAGTCACTTTATTCAGTTCCATATGCTTCACACAGTTATTGTGAGGATGAAGTGACTATGCAGAGGAGGAGGAGGAGAGAGAGAGAGAGAGAGAGAGGATCCCATACTTCTTGGTGTTCTGCCCAACATGTACTCTAAAATCCTTTACATAACCACTTCCTTCATGCCATCAACTTCCAGCTTGCCATCAACTTCACTCCTTGCTAGGGATGCAAAAAATACTCAAAAATATTTTTTAAATGATCAAAAATGTACTTTCCTAGGACTTTATCAGACCACCCCACTTTAATGTTCTTTTGCCAGCATAAATTGTGGCATTTTTATGCTGGGTTAGAAGCCCCCATACCCATACCACATTAAAGAGGCAGACCAGGCACTAACAGAGCTCAAATGGAGCTCCGTTTACTTCCTAGTTTGAAATATCTGGATTATTTTGAGAAGACGCTTGCACAGGAATTTCAAAAACAAAACAAAACAAAAAGACGCAAAAAGTTAAAGAAAGCACAGACACACTTTAAAAGTTCCACGTACACAGTGTGTGTGTGTGTCATAAAAAGAGTGTACCCTCCCTGGCTGTCCTGATCGCATCTGGTAGTGTTTGCTTATTGACACTGCATTCATGTGAGTAAAATGGTGCATGGATTCAAGTTGGCAATGCCAGCAGAAAATTGCTATGGCGTATTAATTGATGGCTTGAGCCATTAATAAAAAAGTACAGTTTTTTTGTTTTTGTTTTTTACTTTACGTGATCATGAAAGGGTGATGTCATCTGGTATGTGCGCCCTTTCACAATCATTAGGTGTCCTTATGACACCGTACTTTATTAATCTGGTAAAGTCACTAGTACTGGAAAACCCTGTTGAGAAGAATCCTACTCAGATGAGAATCTTAGCAGTTTGGAACTTATTTTGCATGAAAAATTGGCATGCATTTTTTTTTTCGGGGGGGGGACAGTAAATGGCATTTTCTACACTGAATGAAAATAAGAATTCTTCATAGAAATGCTATTTTCTATCCAGAAAAACTTATTTGGGGCACATAAATATTATTCTTTCTGAATAAAAAGCTGTTTTCTGCACATAAATGTTTTCTGTGCAGAAAATGTAGTTTTCTGTACTCCGCCCTCAATACCATGTGATTTCTTTCCTTTCCTTTCCTTTCCTTTCTTTTTTCTTTTCTTTTCTTTCTTTCTTTTTTGCACAGAATATGTCCCAAACTGCAAATATGATTAAAAACCTGGGCAGTTTTCAATAACTTTCTTACAGCAAGGAGAAAAAGGGTAAAAGGGGAAACGTTCTTGCCTGTGAGAACAAAATTTAAGAAGATTTGTATCCCCACTCCCTGTCTTTATATCTCTTTTACTTCTTTTGCTTTTCCAAATCTTAGTCTATCTTCCCACCTGCTTGGCAGCACTCCCTTCCCTTTCTGTCACCCCTTCTTCCTGTCAACCATTCCTGGCCTCAGGTTCTCTAAGCATCCCTCATGTACAGACACATATCAACCCCTTTCATTATTCCACCCTTCCTTCATGCTTTTTTTGCCTCTCTTACATATCTCAGAAACATTACTGTTTTAGACCATTTCTCTACTTAAACACCTTCTTTGCTTCAGTATTCTCCCAAAGGGGGAACAGTGCTCAACCTGGGGAAGATGGAGCAGATGATGCAGTAGGGGAAATGCAGCACAGAATTGGTAAAGAGGTAGTTCAAGAATACCTGGCCAGTATAAATGAGTTCAAGTCTCCAGGGCCAGGTGAACTTCATCCAAGGGTATTAAAAGTACTGGCAGAAGTAATCTCAGAACCACTATCAATAATATTTGAGAATTCCTGAAAAACAGGAGAGGTCCCAGCAGACTGGGAGGAGGACAAATGTTGTCCCCATCTTTAAAAAGGGGAGAAAAGAAGACCCAAATAATTACCGCCCAGTCAGCCTGACATCAATACTAGGAAAGATTCTAGAGCAGATCATTAAACAGACAATCTGTAATCACTTAGAAAGGACAGCTGTGATCACAAAAATTCAACATGGATTTCTCAAAAACAAGTCATGCCAGACTAATTTCATCTCTTTTTTTTTTTCTGACAGAGTTACAAACTTGATAGATGAAAGGAATGCAGTAGATGTAGTGTATCTTGAATTCAGTAAGGCTTTTGACAAGGTCCCCCATGACATTCTTGCAAAAAAGTTAGTATCCTGTGGGCTAGACAATGCAACTGTTAGGTGGATTTGTAATTGGTTGACTGACCAAACCCATAGGGTAGTCACCAATGGCTCCTGTTCATCCTGGAGAGAAGTGACCAGTGGAGTGCCACAGAGTTCTGTCCTGGGCTCAGTGCTATTCAACATCTTTATCAATGATGAGAGAAAAGAGGGTATGCTTATCAAGTCTGCAGATGACACCAAATTAGGAGGGGTAGCTAATACCCCAGAGGATAGGATAAGAATTCAAAATGACCTGAACAGATTAGAAAGCTGGGCCAATATTAACAACATGAACTTTAACAAGGAGAAATGTAGGATACTACACTTGGGCAGTACAAATGAAATGCACAGATATAGGATGGGTGACACATGGCTTGATGGCAGTATATCTGAAAGACCACAAGCTGAACATGAGTCAGAAGTATGATGAAGCAGCTAAAAAAACCAATGTGATTCTAGGCTGCATTAATAAGGAGATCAAGGGAAGGAATAGTGCCACTCTATTTTGCTTTTGTCAGACTTCACCTGGAGTACTGTGTCCAGTTCTGAGCATCACAATTCAGGAAGGATATTGGGAAGCTGGAATGTGTCCTGAGGAGGATAACCAGGATGGTGGGAGGTCTGGAAGCCATGCCCAATGAAGAGTGGCTTAGGGAGCTGGGCATGTTTAGTCTGGAGAAGAGAAGGTTGAGAGGTGACATGATAGCCATGTTTAAATATTTGAAGGGATGTCATACTGAGGATGGAGCAGGCTTGTTTTCTGATGCTCCAGAGACTAGGACATGGGGTAATGGGTTCAAACTACAAGAAAAAAGATTCCACCTAAACATTAAGAAGAACTTCCTGAAAGTAAGAGCTGTTCAGAAGTGGATTGCACTGCCTCGTATTGTGGTGGCGTCTCCTTCTTTGGAGGTTTTTAAACAGAGGCTGGATGGCCATCTGTCCGGAATGATTTGATTGTGTATTCCTGCATGGCAGGGGGTTGGACTGGATGGCCCTTGAGGTCTCTTCTAACTCTATGATTCTATACCTTTTGGGACCATGCTGGCTAGGGGACTCTGGAAATTTTATCTCACAAAAAGTTATTTTTCCAAGCTCAGCTCTTACTCTCAGTCCCTCCCTCCCTCCCTAGTCTACATTTCTATACTGAATTGCAGAAACAGCTATAAGCAAAGATGATTGATTTGAAGTCTGCCTTTGAGCTAGATAAGATCAGTTGAACTCACAGGTGGCCATTTCCAATGCCTGCAGATTTCAGCAGGACTGCAGTACTTTGGAAAGAAGTAGAGTTAACAGTGCTGTATATAGGCAAGTCTTGCAAACTGTCCTGTAATGCTTGGCACCTGAAGACACTACGTAAAGGAAATGGATTAACAGTCATGTGGGTGTGCACACATGTACACACACACAGAGACCCACATACCTTCCCCCTGTGCCAAGCTACTATTTCAGCAGGAGTTCTGCAGATTGGTCTAAATGTGCAAAGCTTTGTAGAAGGGTTGTTGGAAAGCTCAGATATTATGCCTGCTACCAAAAATCAAAGTTCCCTAGTCAGACTAGCTGGAAGTGTTTCTGAAGAGGCAGCTGACTTTATGTGATGGAAGGATGCAAAGGAGGAAGCCAGAACCAAAAGGAGGAAGCCAGCAAAAGGAGAATGGGAAGGAGGAAGCCACCAAAAACAAAACGGAAATAGATGTGGATGTAAGTAATGTAACATTTTCCAGATGCTATTCTCATAGGTTTTGTTGTTGTTATGTGCCTTCAAATAATTTCTGACCTATGGCAACCCTAAGGTGATGCTATAATGGGGTTTTCTGAAGCTGAGAGTGTGCGACCTGTGCAAGGTCATCCAGTGAGTTTTCATGGCTGAGCTGGGATTTGAACCCTGGTCTCCAGAGTCATAGTCCAACACTCAAACCACTATACCATGCTGGCTTCTGTAGGCTATGAGAGATTAGTCTAAATAGAAATGTAATTTACATTATGTAACATTATGTAAGCAAGATCCCCAGGTTCAAACTCACTCAAGAATCACTGCAGACTTTTCCAACTGCATCTGGTTTCTGAAACTCAAGTGCAATGTATTTTAGAAACCAGTCCAGCAAACTGTTAGCCAGCCAGTTTATTTTTCTTATATTCTGCCTTTCTCTTGGTGTAGGACCCATGGCAGCTTACAATATGAATTAAGACAAGCTGTGACCAAAACAAACAAACAATAAAAGACATTCTGCAGTTAGAGACCAAAAGCATGTCTAAATAAAAAGGCCTTTATTTGCCTGCTGGCAGGAAAGCAGAGAGGAGGCATCCTAGACTCCCATGGTTCACAGCCTGAGAGCAGGCACCAAGAAGGCCTTCTCGTATGATCTCACCAAATGTTCCTATGAGGGTGCTGGGACTGAAGGAATATCTTCCCTCAAAGATCTAAAAATTTGGGCAGGATCAGAAAGGTAAATATGGTCTTTTAGATAGTCTGGACCCAAACTATATAGAGCATTATAGGTTATAACTACCACCTGGCAAAAGACTGTAGCCAATGAAATTGCCTTAGCAAGGGATTTCTGTTGTACTTCTAACTAGCTCCAGTCAACAGTCTAGCCACAGCATCTGGGGACTTGTCTTAACAGTGAAAATAATACTCATAGAACACACTTAGAATCCTACCTGTCCTAATGGGATCCTACATAATTCTGTCACATTCAGAAGGAGGGGGTCCAAGTCCAGTGTAATCTCCTCAGGGGAAGCCTCCAGGGCTTTCCCCAATGTATTTGAAAAACACCATAGACAATGCACATCATTGATCATTAGGACAGGCAATTGCATTCATCTGCATAGTCCAAGGAAAATGGAAGTAAAAAACTGATTGGCTGGATGGGAGAAGACTTTATTAGAAGGCAAGCATCCCAGAACCAACATCTTGGATTTTTGCTTTAGTGAGGGAGCAATCATGTGATGAAACAGCCTTTTCCTTCTTTTTAAAGAATGTATTTAGGCAAAATATCACACATCTGCACCTTCAATATGCCTTTAAAAAAAAACACCATTCAGTGGCAGTGACTCGTGTAAATAAAAACGTGAGTTGTAGATACCATCTTGAATTGCAGGCATGCCCATTGGGACAGCAAAAATAGATAGCCTCACATGCCTGTTATTTTGCCAAACAACCATTAAGACACATCGATCCTGCTTTGAATATGCATGAGTTCACATGAATCCACATTTTTCCCCTTGTATAGACAGGTTCCTGGGTGTATTCAAGTTTCCAAATGCTTTCCCAAGCCAGTCCTCCACAGAGTGTGTTATGATAATTCAAAGAGAATGTACCCAAAGCATGTGTCGCTGTGCACTAATTGTAACTGTACAAACTTTTTGTACTCTTGGCCACCACTTGAACCTGACTGTTGAGCAGACTTCTTCAACCTGCATCCCTCTAAATGTGTTGGAGTGCAACCTCCACCATCCCCAGCTAGCATGGTCGGGCTGAGGAAGAGGCCGCCACTGACAGTAAAGTCATCTGTAACTTTAGAACAAAGAGCATTAGTGTAAGTTCTATGCATGGCTCCTGAGACCACTTTTCCTCTTTTATGGCAATGTAACCCTGAAGAGAAATTACATTATTAGCTGGTATATAAATAATAGCCAATAAAGTATCTAGGAAATATAGCCACAGACATATAACAGGCTTTAAAATGGCAGATTTAAAAGATTTGAGATTATTAAGTGAGGTTGAATCCAGACTAACCTAACTGGCCAAGGGCCCAGCTAAGCAAACACTAGTCCAGCTGAAGCTGTGCTGAATCTAAACCCTCTCCTTGCCTTTGGTTGCTGGATATTACTTGGACTACCCTCACCCTGGCCTATATGTGTGCTGGCATTGTGGCTGTGTTCCTGGGCTGAAAGAGGCTTGGATGTGGCATAAATCAGCTTCTTCATATCACTGACCCCTTTCCATACAACTTTTCCCTATGTCTTCTGTTGGCAGCTCTCTACCAGCAAGTTCTGCTGGCAGATTGCTCTGCTGACCGATCTCTGAGATCAGGCAAGAGAAGAGGGCTCTGTGCCTAACCCTAATACCCTATGCATTTTTACTTAGATAGTTGACATTAATGGAACTTGACAGAAGGCATGCCTAATATTTCACATTGTTTTCAATAGAGCTTAAGGAGGCAACTAACAGGCAGAGCAATCTGAAGTATAAGGAGAGGTGGGAGGTCAAATGGTCAAAGATGCACCATTTCCCTACCACATCAGGCTGGCCTATGTAAAAGAATGGGACAGCTTTTTCATGCTTTGTATTTGAGTTGTTTTCATTGTTATTATTTTCCCACTAAAATCAATGCAGGGAGGAGTTCCAGTCTAGTATGTGTTCAGGGTCTGACCCAGCAGCATGCTGTAAAAGTGAAAGAGGTTTGTCCTAGCCCACTTCCTAGAACAACCCATTTCAGGGCCAGCTGTCAGTGCAAACACACCAGTAGGACTCTTAATATCTTCAGAGATTCTGTAGGCTATACCTGAAGCCTCTTATCCTATGTCTCCTCAGCCAGCTTTCAGCATGGAGTAGGACTCTGCTCCTTTTCTCAATCGAAGGCCCATGCTTTTGTTATATTTATATTGTTTCATTCTCAAGTTGATGGATATCAGCTTTGTTTTGTTACCGTATTTTAAATTTTCTTCTGTGGTTAAATTGTATGGTGTGCCATTTTGGTTGTCTAATACCAGGAGGAAAGGAAACATTACAGATAGAAAGAATATTTGAACATTCAAAAAATAATAATGAAGAAGTGACTTTGTTACCCAAAAAGGGGGCCATGTTTTACAGACCCACCCACAATTTCAAAATCTATCTGGGGGAATTATTAGCTCAAATGGAAGCCTGCAAGAGGTGGATAATTTCAAGATCTTTTCATCTCTTTATACCAGTACTAACTCTAGAGAGCACTCCAGTCAAAATGAAATAAAGTATTTTTATTGGAAATAACATAAAGTGAACTCACATGCAACACACATTCCTAAGAATCATACAAGGCTAAAGCAGAGTAAGACAGAAAGACTAGACAGAGGGAGAGCTTCCAGAATATAGGGCAATAGTTACCAGTCTTGAAAAGTAGAGTTTCATGCAGTGAAGATACTCATACAGGCATGTGATGGTGGCACAGGAGGTTCTGATCCAGGGGCATGCCAAGTAAGGACTTTTTCGGACAAGTAAAATGCAACGGAAGCAGACTCGCCACGTTGCGAGGCTGCTGCGCTGCAGGGCGTCCCTTTCGGGTGACGCCCGTCCCTGCCGGTACTGTTGCGGTACCGCAGGGACATTTGAGTGTAATATTTTGGTGATTTTTACTCATGATCAACTTTCGTGAGTAAAAATCGCCCAAATATTACACTCAAATGTCCCTGCGGTACCACAACAGTACCGGCAGGGACGGGCGTCATCCGAAAAGACGCCCTGCAGCGCAGCAGCCTCACAACGTGGCGAGGCTGCTTCCGTTGCATTTTACTTGTCTGAAAAAGTCCTAAGAGAGTGGCCAGATTCGTCCACCATGGCACACCTTTTTATTGTTGGGGGACTAATATTTATACCCTATTTCTTATCCTGAATGGGTGCTCTCGTTAGAACAAAGCCTGGATGGCTTTCCCTAGGGATAGACAAAAGAAGCCAAAACTCAACTGATTGTGTTAATGGCTGGGAGATAGGAATTGATGGGTTTATGACAACCTTGCAAGGTTGGACAGGAGGGGGTATAGGAGATACTTCGGTAGGAATAGATTTGGGAATGGTCACTTAATTGTTTATTTGGTTGAATGAATCATTGCTACGGTGCCCAGGGCTGGAAGAAAAGATTAGCACATACCTCCTTAATGACTTTGTCCATTAAGGGGTTTTCACACAATCCTAATTTTGGCTTTCTTGCCATTATATTTCTAAGACACACCCCAGGTCATTCTGACCTCCAACTAACCTTTGATTTGCCCCAGCCAACCTGACTCTGAAAATGTCAAATTATGTGTTATCATGGGGAGGCGGTGGTAGGGCATACTAACAGCTTCTCAGATGTCCAAAAACCCCAACAAGGAGAATCCTTTTTAAGCCCTATTTTTGTTTTCTGCTGAGTTCTCAAATAGTCTTGAGGACTACTCCCACCACTGCCCCAGCCAAGACTGTCCCCAACACAACTATGTAGCAATTGGTAGGAGGGCAGGGATAGCAAGTGAGGAGGATGGCTATGGGCTGTGTTATGTTCACACAAGAACAACATCTGCATTGTCATGAAACAGCCACCAGAACACCAATGGTGAGGATGAGTGTCCTCTCAGCTGCCCTCTCACAGCCTCACCACCTGTGTTCCGGTGGCTGTTTCATCACAATGCAGATGTTGTCCTTGTGTGCTGGCTGTCATAACACAGCCCACAACCATCCTCCTTACACAGGGGTAGGAGCTGAACCAGGACTGTCAAAGGCTATAGCTTCCACAAATCTTTGCTCAGCTTCTCCTCAACTTCCCAATGGCTGCAGCCACACTGTAGAAATAATGCTGCTTGGCACCAGTTTAACTATCATGGCTCCATCCTATGGGATCCTAGCATTTGTAGTTTGCTGTGGCACCAGAGGACTCAGACAGAGAAAGCTAAATGTTGCACAAAACTACAAATCCCAGAATGCCATATCAAACTGCATTATTTCTGTCGTGTGGCAGCAGCCAATACCACGCAAGGGGCAAGCAGGTTCAGGGGACAGGACTTGAGCCAGGTTCATCAGAGGCTATAACTGCTACCATTGTCACTCAGCTCCCCTTCCCCACCTACCCACTCTGCACTGCCCCCAGCCATTATATAGCCACAGGGGGAAGGAAGAACAGAAGTATGGGGGGAAGCCTCAACACAAATATTGAAAGCTCTTCCAAAAAAAGAAAGAAAGAAAGAAAGAAAGAAAGAAAGAAAGAAAGAAAGAAAGAAAGAAAAAGAAAAGAAACCATACAATCTTCAAAGACAGTCCTAGAGCAGGGACAAAATTGATTAAATTAGTCATTGTCCCCTGAGGGAATGTAAAACATCCCTAAGAAGCATATAATTTTAAAAAGAATTAATCCCAATAATGACAATATTTAAAACAATAAATAAATGGAATATGAGCTGACTTAAACCAAACAACCAGTCTGACATTGGAACAGAAGTTCCATTCTATCATCCACTTTAGTATTTTAACTTCTATTGCAGCAGCCCATCTAAGGTAAGTACCTCATAAAAACATTGCAACCTTTTTGCAAATAACTCTCTGCTGTTGCAGTGGAAATGACACTTTTCTGACTTGCTCACTGGGATTCTGCAGAGTTCTTTCAAAATAATTTCTACTTCAGTCTTTTTGAAGTCCATGGTATCATCAGGAAAAAAAATATAACTTTAGGAGGGTGAAGAAGGAATATAGTAGAATATTATGGGGCAGCTTTCCTTTGTTCAACACGTGGAATTTTTTTTTTAAAGAAACATTTGTGTATTCCTATGGATTTGTTTTTCATCCATTGTCTCTCATCCCACCACATATATAATTATATTTTATTATGTATATTAGATGGATTTATAAGGATTGGCATAAAGAGTGGACAATGTTTGGGTCTAAAGAGATTGCTGGACTGCATCTCCCATCAACTGTAGTCAACACATTCTATAGTGACTATAGATGACAGGCACTGCAGTCAAGCAACATCTGGAGGGGCAACTGTCCTCTTTCCCCAGCTGACATCTAAGTAAGTATGAACTAAATCGAGATGGTGCTCTAAGTTAGAGCAGACCCATAATCAACACTTATGTAAATGCCATTGATTCAGTGGATCTTCTGTCATTGAAATTAGGACCTATATTTAAACCAGGGATGAGAATAATCTGGCCATCCAGATGTGGTTAATAGTAACTCCCAGTTTTCCTTACCATTGGCTGTGCTAGCTGGGGCTGCTGGGAGTTGTAATCCAACAACATCTGGAGGGCTGTTTGATTCCCACCCCAATTTAGGCTTATGTTTAGGATATTTAATCCTAATTAAAATTCTAATTGAAGATTTTGGCTTAACAAAGAATAAAAATAGGATAGCTTCTTGGTCATTCTTAAAGATGCAGCTCTTGTAAAGATAGAAAAGTTTGAATCTAACAGTTGTTTCCAAAATTCAGTAAGCTAACTTCTTCCCATGTCAGTAAAAAGTTGGGAACAGTGTCAGAAGGAGAATGAGAAAGTGGTGAAATGAAGATGGAAAAGTTTGGAAGAATCATGGAGATCAAAGAGGCATTGAAAAATGAGGGAAATCCATTCGCCTACAACACGAGAAGATCAGGATTTTGTGCATTTCATATTTTACAGAGATTGACCTGATTTGCATTTCTCAAACACAATTGTTCAGTTCTCCTTTAGTTTTTGAAATTCTCCAAATTTTGTGATAGCATTCTGAGCTCAAAAAAGTACCAAACTGCATGAAAACCTATATATAGTAGTTAAAATGTACATAAAATGTGTATTTATTCTAAAACATGTTAAAATGTGGATTTATGTTTTATTTAATTGCAAATTGATGTGGAAATGGGATGAAATAGGAATTTATCAGGTGAATCCCCATGAACATTTCTGTCCCACAATATTTTACAGCATACGTGTCCCGGCACAATAACTCTTTTCATTAAACTTACCTTTAATTGGGAGAAAAAGCAGACCCAGCATTACCAGAGCACAAATGCTAGCTCTGTTTCCTTCTGCGTTTGTGATCTTGGAGATTCTCATGAGAAGATGCAAGTGCTGTTTAAATTAAAAATACAACAAAATAAATACACAAAATGTACACAAAAGCAAAGAAACACACTTAAAAACTTCAAAGTAAACTGGGGAGGTTCATTAAAAGAGCACCCCCTACCTGGTTGTCATGTTCTCACTTGGAGGTGTTCTGGCAGGACTGCCCATTGATGATGTAAACACGAGAGTACAATGGTGCACATTTTCAAATGCTCGCAATATCGGCAAAAAAACAATATCAGGGGGGAAAAAGTTGGGAGATCTATTGATAGCTTGGCCTGTCAATAAAAAAAGGATGCCTTTTTGACAAGATGAAAATGTGAAAGCACAATGTTGTCTGGTATGCATGCCCTTTCCAGTTAATTTGGCATCCTTATGATGCCATTTTTGCTGTGTCTGATAAAGTCCTTATACAAATGAACGTGTGCGAAACCAACATGGACTAGAAGCAGACCTATCCATCAACTCACAAGTACCAGAGGGGGAACACCCTCTTATTTACATCTTTTCACTCTGTATTCACCCAGAATTACTATTGAATTAGGGAAGCTCTGCTATTTTCCCCTCAGTCAATTCATTAAGTGCAATTCACTGAAGAACCTGAATTATCATAGGGGGTTACAAGCCTTCAGAACAGAAGACAGACTACTACATGAGTCCCCTTGAGTGTGAGAATGAAATCTAGAATTCAACCGCACTGGGAGAAACCATTCCTGAAACTTCAGGTTAGGGGTATGATCGTGTTGCCTTATACCAGAGGTGGACTATTGTATTGGGTTGAGGGTCAGCACTGTCCCCTTAGGACCCCGCAAGGCTGTATCCCCTGAACTTTACTTTTTTGTCAAAAAGGTAAATAGTTTACTTGCTGGTTTTTTAAAAGAATGGGGGAATGGTAAATTTGCCCCCATGGCATGCACCATCTTTAGTTTCAAAAAATCTAAAATTTTATTTTAAAAATGGGGGTGCTGGTGGGCCCCCCAGGGCCTCAAAATTACCTTGGAGTGCCACATGCCCATGCTTCTTTGAAACACATCCATGTGTCACTTTTTTCTTTGATGGAATGTACCAAGAACAGAGTGGAACCTCTGCTCAAAGTTTGGCAGTGAGATACCTGCCTGCTTTAGTAATGACCAAGAGATTTACCAGGAAGTGGATTGGCCTCTGCTGAGTGATTCACCAATTAATATCTTCATCCTGAATAACTGGAGTAGCTGGAGAAAGCCATTTTAAGTGTCGAACCTGTGCCAAAACACAGCTATCCAATAGGATGGGAGAATGAAATGCTTACTTGCATTTTAGTACGTATGGTCAAACTCCTGCTTGCAGCCATTCACTGTATTCTTTCTTGATATTCTGCCAATGGACAGCAAGGAAGCTGTTACCTGAAGAGGTGGGGATGCTTTAGAGCCCCACTCATGATACAAAACTATATTAATATTTGGAGGAATGATTAACTCATATGGAATGCTGAGAGAGGCAGTTAACTTTGGGACGTTTTCACCTATTTACAAGGTCTGTCTATTAAATAACAAGACTGATACAATAACTCATCTTTATTTCTATGTATTACAATTCTAATGCTTGTCCCCTTCAATATATTCCCCGTTCATACTCACACACTTATGTAGTCTTGTTTTCCATTGGTCAAAGGCATAGGTCAGATCAGTTTCTGTCAGCTATTTCAATACATCTGACGTTTTCTTCTTTACTGCATCAATTGACTCAAAACATGTTCCTTTAAGCACCAATTTCACTTTAGGAAAAATAAAAAAGCTGCATGATGCCAAATCTGGTGAATATGGAGGATGTTCAAGTGTATTAATATATTTATCAGCCAAAAACTGCTTCATAGAAAGTGCTGTGTGAGCAGGTGCGCTGTCTTGATGAAGAACGAAACCATTTCTCCACAGTTCTGGCCTTTTTTTCTGACTCTCTCAGCTTTGTCAAAACTTCCTTATAATAATGCTGGTTCGCTGTTCTGCCTTCTGGAATCCATTCTGCCAAAATTATGCCCTTGATGTAAAAAGCAAAACAAAACAATGAGCGTAGCGTTGAATGTGGACTTGCTTTGATGTGCTTTTTTTCATTCTTGGTGATGATGGTGTTCTCCAGTGCATTGACTGTCATTTTGACTCAGGATCATACTGGAAGATCCAGGTTTCATCACAAGTGATTATTTTTTGGAAAGGGTTTGGGTCCGCCTTAAGTTGCCACAGAAAATCAGTGCAAATTTCCTTATGATACTCTTTTTGCTCTGGTGTGAGAACCCTAGAGACCATCTTGGCATAAATTCTTCTCATGTTGAGATCCTTATGCAAAATTTTCCGTGCAGTGTTTTGTTAATATATATGGCTTCAGCTATCATTCGGACACTGAGCCAGAGCTCTCCTCAAACAATCTGGCTGATTTTTTCCACAATTTCTTTGGTTCTTGAAGTGGAAGGTTATCCAGGGCATTCATAATCTTCCACATTCTCATGTCCTTCTTTGAATCTTTTGTGCCACTGAAACACATGCACACAAGACATGCAGTCTTCCCCATAGGCCTCAGTAAGCATTTGAAAAGATTCCATTGGTATTTTATTCAATTGTACTATAAATTTCAAATTGACACATTGTTCAACTTTTAAACTTCGCATTTTTCGGAAACACAACAAACAACACAGCTCTTTAAATGACAACTGACAATTAAATGAACAGCCAGAGTGTTGGTGTTTGTCATGCAGGTTCACACATATTCACGGTCACCACTCCAGTATTCACAATCAGTTCTGATTTGTCTGAAAGGTAGAAACAGAATCTCTGTGTCTGCAGAGTCTCGTCCAGCAGAGCTGTTTAGGGTGGTGAGGGAGCTGACGCAGGTGTCCCCTGCACCAAATCCCCTGCTTAACCCGACGACTGCCTGCTGTGATGCATTTAATAACTTCTTTGCAGATAAAATCACTCAGATAAGAGCCGACTTAGATGCCGCTATCGTAACAGAAACAATGGACGAGGTGTCCAGCGACTCCGCCGATGTAATTATACTGGATCAGCTTCAATCTGTGAGTACCAATGATGTGGACAAGCTCCTTGGTAGTGTGAGGAAGATTACCTGCCCCCTCGACCCTTGCCCATCTTGGCTGGCCGTCCAGGGAGGGGATGCATTGCGAAAGTTCCTTGTGAGCATCATCAATGCGTCCTTCAGGGAAGGATATATTCCATCATGTCTAAAGGAGGCGGCTGTTAAGCCTATTCTGAAAAAACCTTCCCTGGACCCCCTGGATATGAAAAATTATAGGCCAGTCTCTTTATTACCATTTTTGAGCAAGGTGATAGAGAGGGCGGTTGCTGTTCAACTCCAAGCTGTCTTGGATGAAACCAATTATCTAGACCCATTTCAAACTGGCTTCAGGACAGGCTTTGGGGTTGAGACTGCCATGGTTGCCCTGACCAACGATCTGCGTCTGGGCATCGACAGGGGTACTGTGACCCTGTTGGTGCTCCTAGACCTCTCAGCGGCACTGCTTTGCAGTGGTTCCGGTCCTTCCTCTTGGGCAGGTCCCAGAGAGTGCTGCTCGGGAACAGTAGCTCCAGTAAAAGGGAGCTCACCCGTGGAGTACCACAGGGTGCTATTCTGTCCCCGATGTTATTTAACATCTATATGAAGCTGCTGGGTAAGATCATTCGGAGTTACGGAGCTGGGTGTTATCAGTACGCTGATGACACTCAGATCTATTTCTCTGTATCTTGTTCGTCGGCCTCGAATTCTGACAGCATCTCTCCTCTCAATGAATGTCTTCGGGCAGTAATGGGCTGGATGAGGAAAAACAGATTGAGACTGAATCCAAGACGGAGGTGCTCACGGTAGTGACCCCGAAACCAAGAATTGAGTTGCAACCTCCAGTCCTGGACAGGGTCACACTCTCCTCCAGTGACTGTGTACGCAGTCTGGGGGTGCTCCTTGACTTGTCACTCCTGATGACAAATCAGGTAAATGCGACAGTCAGGAGCGCTTGTTATCAGCTTCGGCTGATACACCAGCTGCGCCCTTTTCTGGAAGTAAGGGATCTTGAAACCGTTGTGCATGCGTTGGTAACCTCAAGTCTTGATTTCTGTAATGCACTCTACATGGGGCTACCCTTGTGCTTGGTTCAGAAATTACAGCTGATACAAAATATGGCAGCCAGGCTTGTCTCTGGAACATCTAGGAGGGACCACATTACTCCAGTTTTGACATCCTTCCAATGGCTGCCTATCAGCTTCCGGGCCCAGTACAAGGTGTTGGTTATCACCTTTAAAGCCCTAAATGGCTTGTGTCCAAGCTATATCAGGGACCGCCTTCTCCTTTATAATCCTCCCCGCGCTCTCCAGTCCTCTGGGAGGAATTTGTTGCAGCCACAAAAATCTAGGCTGGCGACCACCTCCCAGAGGACTTTCTCTGCTGTCGCCCCCAAATTGTGGAATGGCTGCCGGATGAGATCCACCTATTGACATCGTTAGACAGCTTTAAAAAGGCTGTCAAGACGGATCTCTTCAGGCAGGCTTTTCCAGAATAGCTACTCCTGGCCTCAGGAACCCCCTTTGGAAGTTGATTCTGGAGCTCCTAACTGTTGCTGCTCACTAGGAAGGGTTTTTAATAACAATTGTATTATATGTTGATTTTAATTTGTATTTTGATTTAATAATGTTTTAAGGGGGGAAGGGATTTTGAGTTGTTTTATATTATGTATTATTTTACTGTTGTAAGCCGCCCCGATTGTTCGCAGAGGGGCGGGATATAAATATTATTATTATTATTATTATTATTATTTAATAGACAGACCTCATATACCAGTACTAACTGCAGAAAACTCCAGCTTAAAGTGAAATACATGTTTTTATTGGGAAATAACACAGAGAGCAATCACATATTCAACACATGCTCACAAGAACCACACAAGGCTAACAAAGAGTTTAAGGCAGAAAGGTTGGATAGAGGAATAGATCCAGGAGATAAGGCAGTAGTTACCAGTCTTGAAGAGGAACAAAGTACTCAGACAGAAGTCTGAGAGTGGCACTGGAAGTCCAATCCAGGGGTACACCAACAGAGAGAGAGGCCGGGTGTTGTTTAGGCTGGGATATTTATAACCCATTTTGTGCCTTGGAGGCACATTTTGACTACAACAATGGCTAAACAATTATCCCACGGGAGGAAAAAAGGGGAAGTAAACTCCATTGATTTTCTTAGATGGTTGGGTGATAGGAATTGATGGGTTTATGACAATCTCACATTGTAGGACAGGAGGGGTTTCCGCAGGATATTTCCTGGGAATTTGGGCTGTGTAGGTCATTTGATTGTTTAGGATATGTGACTCATCGCCAATGAGCCCAAGAAGGAATTAGCCCATGCCTCCGTAATGATCTTGTTTACTAAGAGTTTCCGCATAATCCTAGCTTGCGCATGTTTACTGAAATATCTCTAAAGTACCTTCCCAGGTCTTACGACCTCCATCTGAACTTATTTTGGATCACCCCAGTTTGCCTAGACCCCTAGAAAGTGTCCAATATTTCCAATTATGAGATATTACAGGGAGGGCATGGCAACAAAGCTTTCTAGGTAGGTACTTGTCCACTTTTGCGAAAATATGGTGTCACCCATGCTTGAAATCACCATTGCTGCTTGGGGGTGGGGGTGGGCTTTGACTGCATCAAGATGAGGAACACTTTTCACTTTCCTCACAGGTTACACTAGTGTGGCTCGTTGGAAGTGGCACTGTATCACTTTTTGTCCCTGTTTCAGCTGGGAGAAAGCAACTTGCTACATTTGGAGGCAGTTTTTGGTGTGTTTGGGGTGATTTTGAGAAGAAAAATTGCTAGAAATCCACACAATCCTATTCTCTGGCCTTCTGAATGCCTTGGGGGAATGCTAAGAGGCTTTGGGAAATGTAAAAGTGGGTTCTGGGACTCAACATTCCCCACTCTTGCTGTATAGCAAGCAATGGAGGAGTTTTCAACTGAATAACTGCAGAAAATGAGTATAGTGCCAAATAAAACTAAGCTTAGTATGCAAGCATGATTTTGTGGAAAACAGTACAACAACAACAACAACAACAACAATTTCTTACCCATCTCTCCCAATGGAACTTAATGCCTTCCAAAGCAGGCCCAGGATTCCAATTCCCATTTGACTTCTCTTCAGACCTGTTTTTTTTTCCCTCTCCAGTTCTGAAATACAAGAAGTCACAGACTAGAAAGCAGAGGAATAGAAAATGTTCTTGCTTCAATGTCAAGGAGGGGGTGGCAGTCTATCACCCTTTCTACCACTGCTACAGTTCATATCAATCTAATTCTGATTTGCCCTCTCCCTGCCTAGCTGCAGAGAAGGCATCCTTCAGATTGTGCTGGGTGGATGTGCTTCAGTAACTTTAAAAGGGTTACTTTCATCTGTTGCCACTTCACATGGCCAGTCCTCAATGGGAGATTATTTTATCCTCCATTACCTTCACAATGACCTTTGACAGAAGGATTGCTATTATGAAACCCTTAGTCAAAGAAATTTTCCTATCATTTTTAAAGTAGTGAACAATCTTCCCCACTCACACTGCTCCGTCGGCTGGTCCTGCAAGTTTATGTGACCTGGAGACTCTCTCAATCCGTAATGACATTGCAGCCAGAATGAAAAAGTGCCATTTCAGTTTTGTTTTTTAAAAAAATCCCTGAATTCAATTGAAATCACTTTAGTAAAAGATAATAGGATGGCCCAGCCATTTCAGCTTGATTTTAGTGTTATTTTGTGAAGTAAATTTCTCTGATTAAAATTGTTCTGAACCATCACAATTGAGGAACGAGGAAAAGAGCTG
Source organism: Gambelia wislizenii (assembly GCA_030847615.1). Lineage (NCBI taxonomy): Eukaryota > Metazoa > Chordata > Lepidosauria > Squamata > Crotaphytidae > Gambelia > Gambelia wislizenii. The sequence goes on along the minus strand of JAUMIR010000003.1, from coordinate 221,941,848 downwards.
ATAACCTGCCAGTTTAACAAATTGTACACTGACTTGTGTTCTTTAGGAACATTCAGAAAGGTGATACCAGCTCTCTCTAAAAACATGCTCTCTGTTATCTGAGCTAAAAAAAGAAACAGGGCAAAGTGCATGGCAGCTCAGTATTGTATAGATTCAGTACATAATATAAGTCAACTCTTGCTTATAATAACTTTAGTTTAAAAAAAATGGCATCTTATGATACAAATACATCATTAAATGTTTAATGGACACAACTATTGCTCTGCTGAAACCTATCCTCAAATTCCCTAAAAGTTTTGTCCTCCTGTAAAAGAGGCTTGTTTTCCTGTCTCATTCTCAGGGCACTTCAGAATTTCTTTTGATAATGTTTTTAGCCTGTTTTATAACTGCAAGGAAATCCTATGAAATTCATGGGGTTTTCATCAAGCTGACAGATGACCTGAAGGCTCTCTCTCTCTCTCTCTCACACACACACACACACAGCTTGAAGTGCTATTTCTCTGGACTCCCCACACCCTTCTATTCCATATCTCTATCACTCTGCAGCATCCCTGGCTACCCATACCACTCTTCCTGTTCTGGAAAAGCATGGGGAGTTAAGGAGGCTGAAGGGAGATGAAGAAAACCCACTTAATACATTGTAACTAAAGTCAATGCAAGGACCCTGCACTCAGGCTCCTAACACCCAGGCTCCCACAAGAAGTTCACCAAAATTTTCTTTTTCTGTGAATTTCTATTTATAAATGGGTATAGAACTAAAACTAGGTGTGACCCTGTAGTGTGTTTCAGTGAGCACATTGGAGGTAAGGCAAGATATAAACACAGCATATTTAAGGATCAGCACTACAGAATTATATTAGTTTGATCCTAATGTAATTATCATGGCCACAAACTATGGAATTGTAGAATCTGTAGTTTAGTAAGATAGCTAGTCTTCTCTAAAAGGAGCTATAGTGCAGCGGTGGAAAATATCCTGTCCTCCAGATATTACTGAAGCTCCAAACAGAGCTAAGCAGCAAAGCTAATGGTGAGGTATGCTTGGAACTGCAGTTCAACAACATTTGGAGGGCCACACAACTTCCAACCCTGCTGTAGTGCCTGTCTGTCAGAGGATTCTAAGTATCTTACAAAACTATAAACCTCAGTGTTCTGTAGAATAGGGCTATGATAGTTGAAGTGGTATGAATCTGATATAGCTATGTAGTGCAAATATATCCCAGGACGAAAAGTTATGGTAGGTCCTCATGAAGTTAGGTATCATCAAGGAAAGATGAGGATTTCAGCCAGAGAGTAGAAATGGAAACCTCTGAAGTTGGCATATTAGAAAATTAGCCTGATTTTTTTTTTTAAAAGCTTTAAATAAAAATGCATGCTGTCAGTGCTAAGAATCTATATGACTGGCTTATGTGAAAAGATATTTTTCATCCCATCTTTAACATCTGGTCATTCTTTTCTTGTATATTCTGTATCTGTTCAAAAGCCTCCACTGTGATGACAAGCAGCCTTTAAGAGGAGGAAAAGAGCTTTAATAGCTCACATATTAAGCAGACACAGGCTTGAATATTTAATGCATTTTGTACGCAGGCTAACTCTAAAAGACATTTCTTTCCATCACTGGGCAATTGTTTATGGAGAAAAGGAAAGAGAAAGAAAGATGTGATAAATCCATTTATATTATGTAGTGTATAATGAAGAGGAGATGAGCTGTTAAGCACACTCCTTCCCTGCTAGCTCTCCACTCAAGGGGAAGGGCTGGAGCTCAGTAGCAGAGTACATGCTTTGCATGTCTAAAGGTCCCAGGTTCTGTTCCTGGGATCTCCAGCAGGGCTAGGAAAGAGCCCAGTGAGCTGCTGCCAGTCAATATATGCAGTACTGAACTAGGTGGGCCAGTGATCTCACTCATTACAAAGCTACTTTCTGAATTGCTAAAATGGCAGCATACCTAAGATTGATTTTCATCATTAAAGAAGCAATTGGTTTGTTATACAGATTAGCGTGTGTTGGAAAAATTCAGCATTCTCTCCCCCCCCCAACTCTCTTGCCATTAGGGCAAGTGGGTAATATGTAGGACAGAATTTCCTGCATGTTGAAATCCTTCTCTTAGTTTTCAACTAAACAACAAAGCCATGTGACCTAGGATACTTCTGTTGGTCTTGGTCATATAAAAAAAGATTTGTCCCTTCTCAGCTCCTATAGTTACCATGCCTTTCTCTCCTGTCTTCTTCTTCAGAAGCCATATTTCTCCTTCTCATCGAGCTGCTGAACTAAGGACTTTTTCAGATGGGCTTTTTATTCTGTGGCAGGCATGGAACAGAGTTGAGAAAGGGTCTCCTGTTCAGATGATGTTGACCCATCCTGTGCTGCCCCTGTGCTGTCCCCATGCTGCCCCTGGAACATTGTATTCACAATGAAACATCATAAATAGACCACCCATTCTGTGTCTGTCACAGAGTCACAGGTGTGTGAACAGGAGCCCCATTCCTGCCCACGATGCCAGCCATGGGAGGGGGGGGGAGGTCCATTCAAAATACTTCCGGTGGAGATCGGAATGAGGAGGTAAGCGACACCCTTTCCCCCCCTCCCCAGGTTACTTGTTTTTTTCTGTGTTTTTGTGCTTTGTTTACTTTTTAACTTTTTTGTTTGACTTTTATTTTTAAATTTCCCATGCAATCATTCTCTCACGAGAACAGGTGGGATTTCATTTCCGGGTCATAAATGCAGCCTTACGACAGCTGCATTTACTCCCAGCCAGTGAGGGGAGGGGGAGGATGTTCCTGCTGCAGGATTAAGGTAAGTGTCTGAAAGATTTTTGTTTATTCCATGGCAGGGACGGGAATGGGGGTAGCGAGGCAGGAATGGGGCAAAAGGCCCCATCTGAAAATATCCTAAGATGAAGAATCTATCTTTTACCCACACCTATTTATTAGTTTAGTTAGGATTTAGGATCTCATGCATATGTAAATGCATAGCCATTAGTAAAGTTTTAAGTTGTTTAACTTGAAACTGCCTGCCTCTTTTGTTTTTGGAGTTCAAATCAAAACAATGTACATTGGAGTCATGTTGATCTGCTAGAGTGCTGCTCTGCTAGAGGAAAGTTAACTCTTAACAGTTTTAACTTCATAGAGTTTTCTAAAATGGCTAACACCAAGGGACACTCTGATTCTTCAACAGCATGCAATGGGTATTTCTCCACAGTTCTGGCCACAGGAATTTATTAGAAAATGGAAGCCCATCCCATCCTTCAGCATGGATAGGCAAGAGCAAGCCACATAAATATTTGTAGCACTTCAAATGTTACATTTAAAATGCTAGTTTTGAAATACAGTAGAACAAGTTGCTCAAAGTGCTCATCACACAAGGAATATAATTTCACAGTCACACTATTTTCGCATGTACTGAACACAAATCCTGCTGTTGCACATAGAATCATAGAGTTGGAAGAGACCATAAGGGCCATCTAGTCCAACCCCCTGCCTTGCAGGAATATACAATCAAATCATTCCCGACAGATGGCCATCCAGTCTCTGTTTAAAAACCTCCAAAGAAGGAGACTCCACCACACTACGAGGCAGTGTATTCCACTTCCGAAAAGCTCTTATTTCAGGAAGTTCTTCCTATCATTTAGGTGGAATCTCTTTTCCTGTAGTTTGAACCCATTGCTCTGTGTCCTCATTTCTGGAGCAGCAGAAAACAAGATTACTCCATCCTCAGTATGATATCCCTTCAAATATTTAAACATGGCTATCATGTCACCTCTTAACCATCTCTTACCCTTTAAAAAACACTAGAATAAATGCATGTTGTCCTAATCTGTATTGGGACACAGGACAGCACTAAGCTTTCTGGCTATTTGAGTTTTTTGTTTTTTTGTTTTTAAGCAGGGAAGGGGAGCGAGACAGGGCTTTAAAAAAAGAAGAAACCACCCATACATTGCAATACATTGTGAACTGTGAATTTCTTGGGTTTCATTTCATTTGTTCCCACATCTCTTGCAGTCCAGCAATATATTTTTCACTTCAAAATGTTAATCCCCATCCACCATGATTGGAGTGGGGCAAGGTGCTGCTTGCCTCCATATTCCATCTGCCAGCGCAGGTTTGAGCAAACTAAAATGAAGCACTGGATGAACTTTGTTAAATGTTTTTGGTAAGTCCAATTCTGCCATCACTGTGTTCACCAGTCTCTCCCAGTTTCCGGGATGAATGCTGAGTCTTTGTGGGCAAATGTACTTGCTGCCCCACTGCAGTGTCCCAATTCAGGGCCTACTTTCTATTAGCATACTTTTTGTAAGTCTCTTTAGCATAGTCCAAAGCCCTAATGCTTTGATCATGATTCCTGCGTGGCAGGGGGTTGGACTGGATGGCCCTTGTGGTCTCTTCCAACTCTACAATTCTATAATTTCTATAATTTCTATAATTTCTTCTCCAGACTAAACATTCCCAACTCCCTAAGCCGCTCCTCATAGGGCATGGCTTCCAGACCTCCCACCATCCTGGTCGTCCTCCTCTGGGCACATTCCAGCTTGTCAATATCCTTCCTGAATTGTGGTACCTAGAACTGGACACAGTATTCCAGGTGAGGTCTGACCAAAGCAGAATAGAGTGGCACTATTACTTCCCTTGATGTAGACAGTATACTCCTTATTAATGCAGCCTAGAATCACATTGGTTTTTTTAGCTGCTTCATCATACTGCTGATTCATGTTCAGCTTGTGGTCCACTAAGACTCCTAAATCCCTTTCACATGTACTGCCATCAAGCCATGTGTCACCCATCCTATATCTGTGCATTTCATTTGTACTGCCCAAGTGTAGTATCCTACATTTCTCCTTGTTAAAATTCATGTTGTTAATATTGGCCCAGCTTTCTAATCTGTTCAGGTCATTTTGAATTCTTATCCTATCCTCTGGGGTATTAGCTACCCCTCCTAATTTGGTGTCATCTGCAGACTTGATAAGCATACCCTCTATTCTCTCATCCAAGTCATTTATAATGATGTTGAATAGCACTGAGCCCAGGACAGAACCCTGTGGCACCCCACTGGTCACTTCTCTCCAGGATGAAGAGGAGTCATTGGTAACTACCTTTTGGGCTCAGTCAATCAACCAATTACAAATCCACCTAACAGTTACACTGTCTAGCCCACAGGTTACTAACTTTTTTTGCAAGAATATCATGGGGAACCATGTCAAAGGTCTTGCTGAAATCAAGATACACTGCATTCCCTTCATCTAGCAAGTATGTAACTTTCTCTATATATATATTTAAAAAAGAGATAAGATTAGTCTGGCATGACTTGTTTTTGAGAATTCCATGTTGACTTTTAGTGATCACAGCAGTCCTTTCTAAGTGCTTACATACTGTTTAAGGATCTGCTCTAGAATCTTTCCTAGTATTGATGTCAGGCTGACTGGGTGGTAATTATTTCATTCTTTTTTCCCCCTTTTAAAAGATGGGGACAACATTTGCCCTCTTCCAGTCTGCTGGGACCTCTCCAGTTCTCCAGGAATTCTCAAAGTTTATTGACAGTGGTTCTGAGATTACTTCTGCCAGTTCTTTTAATACTCTTGGATGAAGTTCATCTGGCCCTGGAGACTTGAACTCATTTATATTGGCCAGGTATTCCTGAACTACTGCTTTACCAATTCTGTGCTGTAGTCCCCCTACTGCATCATCTGCTCCATTTTTCCCAGGTTGAGCACTGTTCTCCCTTTGGGGGAAGACTGAAGCAGACATGAAGACATGCCGGTGTTGTTTGTGGTGGGGAGGAAAAGCATGCAGTAATGACACCTCCCAGCTGGAAAGCTTCAGGTGCCTCAAGTTTTCCTCAGCAGCAGCATCTACCCTAGAGTTACTGAAGATGCCATTTTCCAAATTGTCTCCTTCCTTTGAAAAATTATCTAGTTGCTGTATCAGACTTCAACAAGGCTTTGAACTATATATTTTTAAATATAAATTTTTGCTGGGATCTTGTTGATTCCACCAGCATAAGCAAGTATGCAGAGCTGTTTGGGCTGGAAGTCAACCTGAAGAAAATGGAAGGACTCATGGAAGATGGAAAGATTCAGGAAAATGGAAGATTCAGGAAGGACTCGTCCCGCGCTTTCTGCAAGCGTGCTGATGACTAAAAAGGCCAATCCGAGATAAACAAGTCCGGTTGCAAAAAGCACAGCAGAAGGTCTCCTTGGGTGATGTTTTTGGGTTGTGATTCTTTCTGCGGTGTCGTTTCTCTTCAAGGCTTGTTCAGCATGAGTTCTCAAATAAGGCTGCAGCATTGTGGATAGTGCGTCTCCATGCCTCCTGATGTGAGGCCAGGGCGTACCACTGTTGGTGATCAATTTGGCCGAGCCTGAGATGTTGTTTCAGGGAGTCTTTGCATCGCTTTTTTGGAGCGCCCCTCTTACGCTGACCCATGGCGAGTTCACCGTAGAGTAGTATTTTTGGGAGGCGATGGTCTTCCATCCTAGAAATGTGCCCTGCCCAGCGCAGCTGTGTTCTCAATATCATGGCCTCAGTGCTGGTGATCCCTGCTTGCTCAAGGACAGCAACATTCGTCACATAGTCAGTCCAGTGTATATTTAGGATTGTGCGTAGACAGTGCTGATGAAAGCGTTCGAGGAGTCGTAGGTGGTGGCGATAGGTGACCCATGTTTCAGATCCATAAAGGAGTACAGACAGTACAATGGCTCTATACACACTGATTTTTGTGCTTTGCCTCAGGTGTTTATTGCTCCAGACTCTTTTGTGAAGTCTTCCAAATGCACTATATGCCTTTGCTAATCTGTGATCGATCTCTTTGTCAATCTTGGCATCTGAGGAGATTATGCTTCCCAGGTAGGTGAACTGCTGAACGGACTTGAGCACAGATTTGCCGATGGTAATGTGGGGATGGTGGTGTTCGTCCTGTGGTGCAGGCTGGTAAAGAACTTCTGTTTTCTTCAGGTTGACTTCTAGCCCAAACAGCTCTGCAGCTGTTGCAAAGCAGGATGTTAGGCGCTGCAGAGCTGCTTCTGTGTGGGCAACAAGGGCAGCATCATCGGCGAAGAGCAGCTCACGGACTAGATAGTTTAGAGTCTTAGTGTGAGCCCTCAGGCGGCTTAAGTTAAACAAGCTACCATCAGTACGGTAACGTATATAGATGCCGTCATCTTCTTCAAGCTCTGCCATAGCCCTTTGGAGCATCGTGCTAAAGAAGATTGTAAATAAAGTTGGTGCAAGAACACAACCTTGCTTCACTCCATTAGTTATTAGAATGGGCTCTGAAAGAGCATCGCCATATCTGACTTGACCACGCTGGCCCTCATGTAGCAAGATGATAATTTTAAGGAATTTGGGGGGACATCCTAGTCTTTCCAGGATCTGCCACAGACCTTTTCTACTTACAGTGTCAAAGGCTTTGGTGAGGTCAACAAATGTTACATAGAGACCCTTGTTCTGCTCCCTACATTTTTCTTGCAGTTGCCTAAGGGCAAATACCATGTCTGTAGTACTCCTATTGGCTCTGAAGCCACATTGGCTTTCGGGAAGAAGTTCTTCTGCAATAGCAGGAACTAATCTGTTCAGGAGTATCCTTGGAAGGATTTTTCCAGCAATAGAGAGCAGTGTTATGCCTCGATAGTTTGAGCAGTCGGATTTTGCTCCTTTTTTCTTGTACAGGGTGATGATGACTACATCTCGGAGGTCTGATGGCAGTTCCCCTTTTCCCCAGCAATTCACAAGGAATTCGTGTAATTTTTCATGGAGTGCATGACCTCCGTGTTTCCAAACTTCAGGTGGGATTCCATCAATCCCAGCTGCCTTGCCGTTTTTCATCTGCTGTATGGCCTTAAGGGTCTCTTCCAAAGTGGGAGCTATGTCCAATTCATTTTTCATTGGTTTTTGTATCATATGTTGGATAGCTGAGCCTTGGACTACTCGGTTGGCGCTAAAGAGACTTTGAAAATGTTCAGCCCAACGATTCAGGTTGGAGGCTTTATCAGTAATTAATGTTTGACCATCTGTACTGTATAAGGAGCTTTGGACTTGATAAGTAGGTCCAAACACTGCTTTAAGAGCTTCATAAAATCCTCTATGATCACCCAGATCAGCACAGCGTTGTGTCTTTTCTGCTATATTGATCCACCACTTGTTCTGCATGTCTCGGAGTTTTTGTTGTAGTTTGCTACGTGTGAGGCAGAAAGCTGCTTTTCTTACATGGCAGGTTGGCTGGGCGAGGTATGCCTGGTGAGCAGCTCTCTTCCTTGCCAACAGCTCCTGGATCTCTTGATTGTTTTCATCAAACCAGTCTTGATTTTTCTTGTGGGAGAACCCGAGGGATTCTTCTGCAGAAGGAGGATACTGTTTTTGATATGTTGCCAAAGCACTGTAGGAGAAGGATCTGTAGGATGGTTTTCAAGTTTCATTTGTAGGTTTGCCTGGAAGTTGTCTCTCATGGTAGCTTGTTGAAGATTGTTGACTTGGAGTCTCTTCTTTAAGATGCCACCCCTCTTAGGTTTGAACTTAAGATGAAGATTTAGTTTACATCTGACGAGGCGATGATCTGTCTGGCATTCTGCACTGGGCATCACTCGGGTATGACAGACATCACGAATGTCTCTCTGACAGACTGGAACATAGTCAATGAGGTGCCAATGTTTGGATCGGGGATGCATCCAGGTTGTCTTCAAGCTATCTTTCTGCTGAAAGATTGTGTTTGTAATAGTCAGCTGTTGTTCTGCACAGAACTCTAGCAGGAGGCGTCCGTTATCATTGCAATTTCCAACACCATGCTTGCCTAAGACACCTTTCCAGGCTTCGGAGTTCTTTCCTACTCTGGCATTGAAGTCACCAAGGATAATAATTTTATCTTCTACAGGGACTTTTTGTATGAGTTGGCGTAGGTCTGTGTAGAATTTGTCTTTCTCTACAGGGTCGGCTTGCATAGTTGGGGCATATATACTAAAGAGAACAACATGTGGGAGGCGTAAGGAAATAATGCGATCAGAGTGTCCTGTTGGCAAGGTTTCGAGTTTGGAGACAATGCAGTTTTTAATCATAAAGCCTACTCCTGAAAGATGTTTTTCGGTTTTGGGTTTGCCAGACCAGTAAAGTGTGTAGCTGGCGCCATGTTCTTTAAGGCTGCCTTCCTCGTGGAAGCGAACTTCACTAAGAGCAGGGATGTCAATATTAAGCCGTGATAGTTCATGGGCTATTAGGGCAGAGCGACGCTCAGGCCGTCCACTATCTTCAGAGTCTTGCATGGTTCTGATGTTCCAGCATGCAAGTGTCAGTTTATTTACACCTTTGGAGGCCAGTGTGTGCCTTTGTTTCTTTGCCTTGGTTTGACCGCATCAGAAGATTCCCGTTGGCCGCGGCTAGCCAACCAGGTAGTTGGGGATGAGCTTTCGTTAGGCCACCTTTTCTAGGCCCATCTCCATATGGAGCAAGCAGTGCTCTCCTTAAAAAAGGCTGCTTGGTCATTCAGGATGCTGCCGAACAAGACTGTCATCTCCCGAGTCAGCCTCGAGCGACCAATGTCCTGAACCGCCTGCATGCAGGGTTGGGGCTGCGGCTTCCAGTGCATCTTTACACCTGCCAGTTTCGTCCCTCGCCAGTCGCTACAGGGCTTTTTTGGAACTGGATTTGTCCTTCGAGCCTGTGCAATGGATTTTTCTGGTGGAGCGCAGCGTGCACAGAACTGGCCTCACCCTTTAAACCAGAGATTCATCTGCCATGGCCTTGAAAGCATGGACGTGGCAGCGAGGTCCTCGGGCCATAGGTTTGATTAGAGTTTCCTTCTCTTAGATGGTTGACCTTACAGGGTTGGACGAGCACCATCTGCCCGGGTTTGGGATTAGAGTTTTCCTTCTCCTAGTACGGTTGCCACAAGGCTAGAGAGCCCATCCTGCCCTTTGACGCTCTTTGTCAGACCCTTCGGTTTTGACCTGTCTGGCATGGGAGACCCTACCAGTGGCTATTATGCCACTGCCAGCATAGCTCAAAACATCATTAGGGTACGCAAGCCTCTCTCCCACGACAAGGGGCGTCAATGGAGAGGATACATAATACACCTAAATAAATAAAAGCCACATCCTGTGTTCACAACAAGCAGGAAATCTTAAGGGGGCATATGCAGTCATTTCTTTCCATGGAATCCACACTCCAGTGGTCAGGGAGAATAGCTTAGGACATTTTCAGACGCGATTTTCAGCAGCAAATATCCCAAAACAGCTCCATTGCTGCCGCATGGCAGGGGAGCGGTTTCGGATGACGCCGTCCCTGTGCCAAACCCCTCCGTGTCACTTCCGTGACAGGATGGAGGAAACTGCATCATATTTCAATCACAAATGTTGCCTGTGAGTGAAATATGATGCGGTTTCCTCCATTCTGTCATGGAAGTGACACGGAGGGGTTCAGCAGAGGGACGGCATCATCCAAAACCGCACCCCTGCCGCGTAGCAGCAACAAAGCTGTTTTGGGATATTTGCTGCCAAAAATTGCGCCTGAAAATTTCCTTATATTCTGTCTAATGTCCAGCAATGTGATACTCTACCTTTGGAAATAAGGTGTCCTTGCTCCATTTTTGCAAGGTGCCATGACATCATGATGGGATAAAAGAAAAATGGAGAAAAAGGAGGGCAGGATGAAAAGACTTGCTTCAGTTTGAGATCATGGGAATAAGCAATTGTGATTTGCCAGGGAGTAAACTTCCTGGGAGTACCCAGGAGTAAACCCAGGGAGTAAACTTCATAGAAATCAGATGTAAAAATAATAATGGTGACTTTATAAGCGTTCTTTTGCTGGCATTAAAAAAAAAACAATTTTTATGCCAGCCAAATGCCCCCCCATTGCACTTACCTCTAATCCTGGCAAAGGCTGCCCCAGCAATGAAAGAGGAAGAGAATGGAGCTCCGTTCACTTCCTCCTTTGAAATCCCATGGATTATCGCGTGTGAAATTTAAAAAATAAACAAAACATAACAAAAAAGACAGAAAAACTTTTAAAAGCACACACACACACTTTAAAGGCCCCAAAGTAACCTGAGAAGGGATATAAAAAGTGTGTCAGTTACCTGGCTGTTGCAATCTCACCTGGAAGTGTTTGCACTGGACCGGCCATTAAAGTTGCATTCACATGAGTACAATAGCATGAGGTTTTGCACGCCAGCAATGCCAGCACCAAATCACTTCAGCCATCAGTAAAAAACTACAGGTTTTGGTGGGGACATAACTGTGAAAGGGTGACATCATCTGATATGCACGCCCTTTCGCAGTTATGTGGCATCGTTATGATGCCATATTTTGTGTGTCTGATAAAGTCCTAAATGAGTTTATATAGTAAAAAGACAAACTGTAGCAGGAGCATTTGAAAGTACATTAAGCATACATTGCTGTGTGAATTCACCCAGTGACTTCAGGCTAGCACCCACTGGATTCCCCATATTTTTAAAACCCTAATCTCTCAGACCTAAATTGTGCAGATAGATCAAACTGGCAATGAAGAATGATGCCAAATGAATGGTTTTCTACCATGCTTTTTGTGGGCTTTGACACTTTTTCAGAGGGTTCACATAACTATGGAAGATAAAGGGACAGAACTCCCCCCCCCTCCCTTTTGCCGGATGAGGTAGCTGTTGGAAAACAAGCAACCAGGGAAAACTGACATTTTGACATTGTGCATGAATTTGCAAGCAGATCTCTATTTATATCAACTCCTGCTATCAAATCATATTTGCTAAGATGGTTGCCAGTCACAGCCTATCAGTAACTCTGTCAGATGCTCTAACATCAAAGCTACCTACCTGCACATAATCTGAGCATTCTCTATACAGGAATAACCCTGTACGTTTTCCTGCTATGTTCCTCTGCTAACTTCCAGCAGTTCCAATTTGATTTTACACCAGCTTTTACACAAAGGTATTACATGATTCTTAGGTGTCAGAATATTCTTGTGGCAACGCAGTGCACAAAGTTCCACCAGTCCATGAGGGCTGAACAGTTCCATGAGGGCATGCACTGTATTGCTTCCACGCTCCTCAATGAAGTCAGGCAGCCAGGATGTACAGTACAAGGGAAATTGTATACCCATTACATATGTGCCTCAAAGGATGACTTTAGAACTGAGTGTGCTGCCACACTGTAGAAATAATGCAGTTTGACACCACTTTAACTATTATGGCTCCATCTTTTGGAATCCTGGGATTTGTATTTTTTTGTGGCACTGTTAGCATGCCATATTACCCCTCCCCGCAAGATTCCATGACTGGACATATCGGCACTTTTCAGGATCACTTTGACTGGGAGGTTAGGTAGACTGGAGGTCAGCCAAAGGTCACAATGACCTGGGATGCATCTAGAAATATAATGGTGGGAAAACCCAAGTTAGGATTATGCAGAAAGCCCCTGCATTAATGGGTGTATGCTAACAACTCAGTCATTAAAGAGTATGTGCTAATCTTTTCTTCCAGCCTTGGGCATTTCAAGCAATAATTCAATGCAAACAAGTGACCATTCCTCATTCTATACCTTAAAAAAATCTCTCCTCACACCCCATCCTGTCCAACCTTACAAGGTTGTTGCAAGACTATCAATGATTTAATTAAAGCAATCAGTTGAGTCTCTTTTCCTTTTTTCTATCCAGTGGGAAAGCCATCCATGTTTTGTCATAACCAGAGTACCCCTTCAGAATATGAAACAGAGTATAAATATTAGGGCCCCGGGGTATGCCACCATGGATGGACCTGGCCACTCCCTTTCTTGGCATGCCCCAGATCGGAACTTCCTGTGCCATCCTCAGATGCCTGTCTAAATATCTTTGCTGCTCTTTGAGACTGGCAACTATCACCCTATCTTCCTAGACCTTTCTCCCTCTGTCCAACCTTTCTGCCTTACTCTGCTGTAGCCTTGTATGATTCTTAAGAAAGTGTGTTGCATGTGTTAGTTCACTTTGTGTGTAATTTGAATAAAATACTTTGTTGTACTTTCTCTGGAGTGCTCTCTACAGTTAGTACTAGTATACATAAGTGAAAAGATCCCCAAAGTTACCCGCCTCTCGCAGGCCTCTTGTTTGAGCTGATACTCCCCACAAATATTAAAAAAGATTTTGGCATCATCCTAATGGACCCCCTCCAGAGAGCACCAGAGCTAAATATCTGATAAAACTACAAATCCCAGAATTCCACAGCATTGAGCCATGGCAGTTAAAGCAGTGTTAAACTGAATTATTTCTGCAGTGTGGCAGCAGCCTGAGTGCCTGAATTTAAACTGCTCATTCCCAGCAGCAGAAATTAATTGTCATCATAAAACCATCATTTTTAATTAATATAGTTGAACAAAAGCATAGAAAGAAAGATAAGCCCATGGACAATTTTCATTTAAAATTAATCAAGTGACAAACAAATGGCTTGTTTTATTTATTTATTTTAAAGGCAAATAAGGAACATAAGAATTTTTTTCCAGTTTTTCCTGCTCTTTGCTGCTGTCATGTTTTTAAAAAAGCCCATTATATATATACATCACCATTTGGCAAAAAGGATGTAAAAGGTAACAAGAAAATTAGAGTTTACAGAGGACTCATTTGTAAGAACATATGATAGCAGCTGCAGGTTTTCAGTAGACACTCAATTTATTTAGTAGATTTGTTGTTCAGGAAGACTGAATAATTTACAAGATTAACAGGTCATTTGTAACCATGGAAATTGAGTTTCCTCCATGCCTAATAAACTAATTTCCACATGAAGCAAAGCAACAGTTGTTTGTTTACTTGCTTGTTAAATGTTATTTTTGATTGCCTTCATTTCCGCAGCTAAATTGGCACCCAAAAGCAGGGACAGCAAGAGAGAGAGGAAAAGAGAGACCATGACATGGCACTATGTTTCTTAATCAGTTAATGTGATTAAATCTTTTGTGATACATTTGTCTTCTGTCTCCACTTCTTTTGTGTGGAAGATCAAGTGATGATTTCCTGTCCAGCCTCATGGCCAAAACAAATGTGATATGTAAACAAATCTCTCCCTCTCCATGTTTGAATTTTTACTTAAATTGAGTCATAGAGAGGCTCTGGTTTGTTTGTTTATTGGAACAGCAGTGTTGGGTTGATCACCTAACTTTTATGCTCCAGACCATATGTCCAATTAAAATGTCCCCTAGACCACTGAGGAAAGCTGTGGTAACTGCTAGCTTCCATGTTGGTCAGGTGGTAAATCTTCTAAAGCTTCTAGTCTGAACTTTAAAGAAGCCATTCAAGTTGCTGAACTTTTTGTGGGGTAATAGTGCAGTGGTCCATTTGATAGCTCAATTGAATTTGAGAATGTACAGTAGGTCATCAATATCTGCTGGGGTTTGGTTACAGAACCCCCCCCCCTCGTGGATACCAAAATCTGTGGATGCTCAGATCCCATTATATACGATGGCATTGTAAAATGATGTCCCTTATATAAAATGGCAAAACCAAGGTTTGCTTCTTAGATTTTTAAAAAAATATTTTCAAGCCATACATGGTAGAATCCGTGGATGCCAAATCCATGGATACAAAAGGCCGACTGTATTCATCACCAACTGACATGGAAGCACCAGGAGGAAGACAAATACCTTAATCATATCTTCATACTCCCGCAACAGAACCAATAACAATTTTAGAGATGATTTGGAATGAGGACACTGGAACTACAGTACAACTGCTTGAGTTAAATAAAAATATGGGGAGAGATCTGACCACAGATCTGTCATGGGGCCATAGCTCAGTGTTGACAGAAGCTGGCTTATATGCACAAGGCCCCAAATTCAATCCCTGGAATCTCCAGATAGTATGGGGAAATTTCCTGTCTGAAATTCCATAAACCCTTTTAGTCAGTATGGAGATTACTAAGTTACATGGACCAACAGCCTGAGAAGACATGTTCATATGGCTCATTGGGGCTCTTGAAAATCACCTAACTAGGAGAATTGCTTATAAAGCCCATCTGTGTGTGTGTGTGTGTGTGCGTGTGCATGCATGTGTGTGCGTGCACACACACACGTGCAATGCATGTATGTATGGTCTTCCTGATGCCACCTTTTCCAGAGTACAGAAAATGTTGGCTTTATATAGAGCAGGGACTACTAAACTCTTATGTTGCTTTTTATTTATCTCACAAGTCAAAAAAGAAATACTGAGGAGCAACAGTCAGAATCAGTAACTCATACAAAGCATGTTATTCCCAGGGCATAAACTGGGTGATTTCTCACATTACCAGAAGCAGCAAAGTGAAGATGTGTGAGTGTACTCAGAGCTTTGCTTTTTGTTACATTATGTGATGTGTGAAAAGGGAATTTATGCTGTTCCACTAGGAGTACACACAAATCCTTGAGGGAAAAATTCATTTGAACAGCACCAATACCCATGGGCTATTCTCAGCAGTCTTCTTCCATTTTAAAAAAGCATGATTTAGTACATTTCAAATGATTGATACTCATTTTGGTGGTGGGGAGGTGGAATATTTTCTAACCCTTATATTAAAATTCTCTGTTCATTTGCTCATATTCAGTTCACATATATTCTAAACAATCTACATCTTTTTATTGTACACTCAGAAACTATATAGGATTTTACCTTGCCTCACAGCTGCTGTCAACACAGAGCCAACACCACTTAATAGCACTTTTGTCTTACTGGAAATAGCTAGCAGCCTGAGTCTTGCAAATAAATTATACCATAGAAATATTTCTTAAATCTGGTGCTCAGATCTGAAATAAAACGAGTAAAAGTGTTTGAATTTAGTTCAGTTGGACATTGCATAATGGATGGTGTCCAGAATGGGAGACAGTCATATCCTGATCAGTGTCTGGAAAAATGACTTTCTGGACTACAACTCCCAGAATCTATAGCCATCCTACCAAGTGGCCATTCTGGCTGGGGGGTATGGCAGCTGTAGTTTAAAAACAAACAACATTACCAAGCTCTGATCTTGGTTCAAAACTAAAATGACAGATACTTGAGCCCCACAATGGTCTTATCTACACTGGCCAGGATATGCCAGTTTCCTGCTGGCATATCCTGGCTGCGGAGGTGGCCTGTTTACCCCCTGTTACCTTCAGAAGAAAGGTCGGAGTCCAAACAGGATGTCAGCCCATCACTGAAGCTTCTGCTGCCATTTTCTCACTAGTGTAGACACCAGGCAGGGGTTGTGCAACATGTGACTGTAGGCCCCCTACATGACAACAGCCTCAGTCACATGCTGCAGGACTCCTGCCTGGCTTCTGAAAGAGCCACGGAGCTGGCAGTGGCAGGGAGGAGTTACATGACAAATGGGCTTCTGTGGATACTCAGGGCCTGATCTGGTGGAAATGAAGTAAACTGGGTATTATCTTAAAACATGGTAAAGGGCCTTATCCCAGTTTGTCCCAATTTGAGACCCATATATGCCACAGGAGTCATTTGGACTGCCTGATAGAAGATCAGGGTAAATGCCTTGTGCCATTTGGACTGCAGGGCTCTGGACAGGGGCAAGCCAGTGTAGACATTTGGCCGGTGTACACAAGCCCAAAGTCACTAAGGGCACACTCACATACAGGCTTCCTCAATAGTGGACACACTATATTAGTGGGACTTAGGACTTTATCAGACAAGTCTCTAAAAATGTTCTTTTGCCACCATATTCTGCATCATTTTTCTGCCAGAAAAAAACAAAACAAAACACTTTTTATCAGACCTACCTGTAATAGCATTAAAAGGAAGTCCCAGCATTACTGTTTACTTCTGCATTTGTGATCTGGGCAGGTCTCACGAGAAGACGCGAGTGTGGTTTAAAAACACAGCAAAAAAAACACAAAAAATACACACAAGCACAGAAACACATTCACAAAGTCCCAAGTCAGCTGTGGAGGTTCATAAAAAGAGCATCCCATTCCTGGCTTTCTTGGTCTCAACCAGAAGTATTCTGCCCATTGACTATGTAATCACGAGAGGAATGTGGTGTGCCGTTTCAGGTTCAGGCAATACTGGCATAAAAATGCCATGGCAGATCTGTTGATGGCTTCGCCCATCAATAAAAAAGAATACCTTATTTTCTACACATAAACACTAAAACACGATGTCATCTGGTATGTACACCCTTTCACGTTCATTAGGCATCGTTCTGATGCCATATTTGCCATGTCTGATAAAGGTGTTACCCCCAGGTAACTGAGCACATGACTACTGAGCACATGACTGCTCAATTACATATGTAATTTGGCACATGGCTTATGGGATTGCATTATAAAATTCATTTCAAACTTCTTGTCTGTGTGATTATCATTACAATTTTGTCTTGAATCTTATTGTGAATCCCAACTACAGTAGACCCATTATAACAATGGGATTTACTTACATGCTGAGCTAATGGGTCTATTCTAGCTGGAACTAACCAAGGGGAATCAAGCTTATATGTTAGGCTTCTGATCAAAGGGAGAAGAAGGAAAGGAAGACATTTTTAGAGGTTTAGGACACACTGATGCATTTTGTACAGAGCAACATTTTGGTTACATGGAATGGATAACTGTGCCCTTCCTTATAGGGAAATGGACTTTCTTGAGAGCAGCACTGCCATGCCACCACAGATAGGGGCAAAGGTTAAGATTTTAGGAAATTGTTTTTACTGCCCCCACCAATGATAAGCCTCCCTGCAACTTTGGGAGGGCAATAATTAACTCCCCCTCCCCTCATTCAATACAATAGCCATCCCATTTTTGCTGCCTAAGAAATGGGTAGTGAAGAGTTTTCATTGCAACTGCTGATCATAGATCTGATTCTCCCGTACTGACTTTTTGCAGTGAACAGCCCATGTTCAGAGACACCCCTCAGGGATGGGAGCATTTTTTTTATACCATCATGTATTTTTTAAAACATTTGAAATGTGATAAGAAGAGATTCTTAATCCACACATCAAGCAATGACACGTAAGTGGCCCACCACATGGAGGCACCAGCCATTACAACAGCTTCCACAGGAAAGCTGTTTCATGTGCCACCAGGCTGGCATCAGTGAAGACTGATTTGGGTTCAAGCTTTCTAACTTCAGTGCAGGAACTGGATTAGATCAAGTCTTGTGACTTCTTCCATCTCTGCAAAGAGAAGACACAGAAAGATCATTCAACTGAAAGACTGTCACTTAAAAGGTAGCTTGAAGACTGCTTAATATTTTGACATAGTAATAGTAGCTTAAAGGCTATGAGGGTCACAGTCCTGTGACAGTCTCTTCACTCTCCCACTAAGAACATAAGATAGAGTTTGTTTGGCTTGATACCTAGATTCAGACCTATGGTCAAGAGAAACTTAAACTTAATTTACAGGTGGGTAAATTCCACACTTTATATCAGAGCTTGGAAATACTGGCTGGGAAATCCTGGGAGTTGGTACTCCAAAACTCTGATCTGAAACTCTATTCATGCATTTTGTAATGAAACAGAGAATGTAAATGTGCATAGGGCCCCATCTGCATTGCAGAAATAATCCAGTTTGACACTGCTTTAATGGCCATGGCTCAATGCTATGGGATCCTGGGATTTGTAGTTTGGTGTGGCACCAGAGCTCTCTGACAGAGAAGGCTAACTATCTCACAAAACTATAGATTCCAGAATTCGATAGCACTGAGCCATGGGGAGGGGGTGGGTGGCTGGAAAGTCCCCCCCTCGAGCCACCCTTCCACCCTCCTCAAAACTACGATCGGGCTCCTGATCACGGCCTCGGGGAGGGGGTGGGTGTCTAGAAAGCCCCTTCCTCGATCCACCCTTCCACCCTGCCCGAAGATGCAATTGGGCTCCCGATCGTGGCCTCGGGGAGGGGGTGGGTGTCTGGAAATCCCCCCCCTTGAGCCCTGCTTCCACCCTCCCCGAAGGCGCGATCGGGTTTCCGATCACAGCCTTGGGGAGTGGATGGGTGTCTGGAAAGTCCCCCCCTCAAGCCACCCTTTCACCCTCCCCGAAGACATGATAGGGCTCCCAATCATGGTGACAGCTGTCGAGGCAAACTGGGTAAGCTCGCCCCTTTCGTCCACCTTCCTAGAAGGTGGACAAAAGGGGCAAATCTTGCGGTTTGCCACAGCACTACCAATTCCCCGCATCTTCATTTCCTTCCATAGTCCCCTGGGGGCAGACGAGGCAAACCTGGTATTTTTGCCCCTTTCGTCCACCTTCCTGGAAGGTGGAAGAGAGGGGCAAATGCCATGGTTTGCCTTGGTGGCTGCCCACTCCCTCTGTCTTCCTTCCCTTCGCAAAGGGAATGAAGACAGAGGGAATGGGCAGTGGCCGAGGCAAACCGGGTTCATTCGGCCCCCTCCTCTGCCTTCACCCCCTTTGGGGAGCAACCAAAGGTGGAAGAGAGGGGTGAATGTTGTGGCTGGCTGGCTGGCTGGGAGGGCCCTGCCAGCTGATCCTGCTCACTTTCCAAACTCACAAGGAGATCCTCGTGAGTTGGGGAACAAAGAGGATCAGCTGCGAAGGCTCCCCCAGCCAGCCAGCCAGCCAACCAAATTGGGGGGTGGTCTTATACGGTGAATATATGCCAAACACTAGATTTTTACTTGAAAATTGGGGGGTCATCTTATATGCCCAGTTGTCTTATACACCGGAATATACGGTAGGCCTCACTAAACTACAGAACCCAGAACTCCACAAGAGGCAGCCATAGCAATTAGACTATAGCAGTGTAGCATGATAAAGTCCTTAGTCTCTTAATTTCTTAATTTCTTGTGTTGTGTAGGGGGCACAAATGGGGCTTCCACAGGCATTCCCTTGAATATATGCAGATAAAGTGTGGTTCTTGTTTGCATGGAGGTTTTACTTACAATCAGCTGGCTGCATGCAGAAATACCCTTCAGACCTTCCCTTTCACCACAGAAGGAGTGAAGACTGAGCCATGTCAGGATCAGCTAGCAGCATCTTTTCCTGCCAATTGACTCCATGATTTATGTGCCTGCTTGAGATTTGCATTTCATTTGTAATGGTCACTGGTTCATGAGGGGTACAGCAAGAAAGAGGATTTGCACTGTACTGAACAAATGTTTGGGAATTCAGAATAACAATGGTGGGAGATACTGGGTGAGAAGGGGAGCGTAGATATTTGAAATAGCCAATGAATGAATGACAGGCCAGGTTTGCCTGATCTGTAAATAGTTTTTATATTACTGCTCTTCCTTTGTGCTTCATTTGAAGCAACAATGTTGTACAGTTAACTCTATAGATTGTCTGTTTAGCAATAAACCTTACTATTAACTATGAAGCTGCTGCTTGCTAAGTCTTAAGAAGACTGCAAATGACAATCAGGTACAGGATATTGATGCCTGCAGCCCAGCACCTACAGTTGCATTCATTCTCTGAACAAGAGAACTGAACTTTAATTTCTGAGCCACTTTAAGAGAAGATTGGCAGCTATCCATATCAAAGTAACCAAGCACCCTCTACATTTTTTGACCTACAATTCCCATAAGTCTGAACTAGCATGGCTGATGGTTAAGAATTATTTATTTATTTCTTATACCCCGCTCTTCAGCCACAAGGCTATCAGAGCGGCTTACAAATTGTTTTAAGCAATAGCAATTTACACATCTACACTGCGTTAAGCAGTTTCCAATGTGTGTTAGCTCATTGCCCACACAAGCTGGATACTCATTTTACTGACCTACGAAAGGATGGAAGGCTGAGTGAACCTTGGAGCCCTCTGGAATCAAACTTACAATATGGTGACTTGCAGTACTGGCATTTACTGAACCACTGAATTAGTTCAAAATATTTAAAGGGAAGTCAGTATATATATATCCCAGTGTATGTGTGTACTTTGTATCTATAACAATTAAGCATCATTGATGGTACATGGATGAGCTCAAAGGCATCTTGCCCCCTTCACATATTATTCTTGGGGTGGGGAAAAGGTTCCTGTTATAATTACTGCTTTAATTAGTGTCATGATGGAGTTCCATCATGTTGCCACAATGTGCAACTCCCATCATTCTGCTAGTGAACTATAACTCCCTTTGTCTGTAAACAGATTGTCTTGCCAGCATAATATCAGGTAAGAAAAGGGTTAATGGGAAAGGTCTCAAGCACCACCTTCACAGAGCTAATGAGATGACATCATTTCCATAACACCATGTGACTGAACTGACCAATTACAGCTTTAAGCCCAGGAAATCTAATGAGGATTTAACTGCTTTTGTTTTGAAACCAGTATGAGAGTTTGGAGAAAGATTTTGGGAGATGTGAGAAAACAAAGACTGCTATGCTGGTAGAGCACAGCCATTCCATCTCTGGCTTTTGCTCCCAGCTGCCGGGACAACATCTCAAGGCAACAAACTGCAAGTATTTAGTAGAGATTAGGGCCTGTTTAGTTGCGTTAGGGAATTCTTTTTAATTTCTTTACTTTGGTTGAATGTAGCTAAATTAGCAACTGAATGTAACCTGAGTAATTTAATGCTTGATCTTGATATTCTGTATTGCTATCACTTTAAGCCTGCCTGCCTGAGGTAGGGGAGAATCCTTCCTCATGTGAGATTGCATAATTACTTCTCTTGAATAAAGTAAACTTATTAATCTTCCTATACTGATGCTTACCACATGCCTTACTCTTGACTATGCTACTGTGAGCCTCCTCTGGGGTTAGGAGAAGGGAGTTTGTTGATTCTATAATGGCAAGGAGTGCCACTGATTAATATAGACTATGCACAACTTCCCACTGCATTGTGCGTGAGAAAAGGGCGGGTCCCAAGGGGAAAGAAACCCCCCCTGAGATTTAACCCAGTGGGTGGTGGCAGTTACTGGATGATTTGGGGGTCTGTAGAGAGCATCCTGGAGTGAGGATACTCAGGACTAACTCTACAGGGAGGGCTAACCTGGGGCTCCTGGGAAGTGAACCCAGGTTTGAGCCTGTGACAATTAGATAGTGTAGATGTACCCAAAATATGATTTGCCCTTTCCTCAGAAATCAGGATGATAAACTAAGAATTAATCCTGCTTTTCAGGACATGTATAGCTTAAGTCATTATTTTTCATTTGCAATAATTTTGCCACCAACTAAGAAGTAAAAAATCATTTATGGAGAAGAGAGAGATGGATAGGTGATGATGAAAAGAGCATCAAAGCACAAGGTTTGTTCCCACTCCACCAAACCCTGATTTGTCATTATATGTAAATCAACCCCTAGTCTTGCATGCCAGAAATATTTTCTGTATCTTGGAAAACTTCAGTATCATATAATCAGGAAATGGAAATGTGGCAAATAAGGGCCTTTCAAAACCTAAAACTGGAACACATGCTATTTATTTTAAATCTGCAAAACTCTGAGCTACTTTTGCTGTTTCTATTGCTAACCACAACAGATAGGGAATGCTAGCTCCAGGATGGAAAGAAACTGATTTTTCTTAGAGTCTGTTGTCTCATTACAGGATAATTTACTAGTAATAAATATGAAACTTAAACAGTGAGTAGGGATTTTAATAAGGAAGAGGAATAAACAGTTTTCTCACTGGCCTTAGGCTAAAAAAGAGAGGCTGAAATAAAACCCAATAAAATGCCACAGTATCAAAGGACCAAAGCAGTGACTAATTGGAGGATAATTATTTCCCAAACTGCTAAGCCAAACCAACTTGGCTTCCTCCCTTGCACCATAATAAAAGCAACCAATCACATAGCCCATAATTGTTACATAACAACCTTGTTCAAAACATTTCAGGAAGAAGTTAGTATATATTAGCAATCAAGTTTCCCCTTGCTTTGGTATGTACATTTTCTATCCCCAAGGACAGAGCAGTTCCCATAGTTTCTTTCCTCCTACAAGGGATTACCTCAGGCAGTATTTCTGATCAGTAGCATCACAATTGCTTTTTCAGCAACGTAAGCCATCATTTTCTTAATAGCTAAGATTTGTTTTCTGTACCCTGACCTCATTTGCTGAGTTCAGCAAATACTTAAGTTAGATCTATGAGCTTCTGCAAAACCATGTGACTAGACTAACTTCAGTCATGTAGCAGCACGAGTTGCTAATAGCCTGATCCTTATGTGTACGAACTGCAGAATAAATCCCAGTGGGGTGGTGTAAAAATAAATATTGCCTTTTCACCTGCTTGTTTATGTTTGGTAAAGTTTATATTATTTCAGCATATGTATAATGTAACTGGGTTACAGAAGCTTCAATTTGCTATTCAGCCTTGGTCATAAAACAAGTCATGTCTGCCTTGGGTACAGTTAATATGAAGGTTGGCTTCAAGCTGAGCTTGAAAATGACTGGGCGGAGACATTACTTTTTATATGGATTAGTTACGCGGTGAACAAAAGTGACTGACAAATGTTCCACGAGGAACATGATTGGCCAGGAGATTTTTAAAAATGTTTGTTACCTTAAGAGGTGGGGTTGCTTTAGAAATCCCCATGATATCAAAGTGTCTATCATTGACCGGGGGGATTATTAAATCAAACAGATGTCCAAGAGGGTAACTTCAGGCATATTTTTTATATATGTACTAACTGTAGGGAACAGTTTAAAGTAGAAACAAAGTATTTTTATTGGAAATTTGTACACAGAAAGTAAACTAACACACACAACACAGACTCTTAAGAAACATACAAGGCTATAGGAAAGAAAGGCGGGAGGGTTGGACTGAGAGAAGTTCAGGAAAATGGAGTGATAGTTACAGTCTTGAAAAGCAGCACTTCATGCAGTGAAGGTACTCAGATTGGGGTCTGAGGCTGACACAGTGATCCAACAGAGTGACAGTGTCAAACTGCAGCACACTTTACTGGAGTCTAGGGCGTAATATTTGTACCCTATTTCATATTGTGAAGTGGTGGATTTACTAAGAACAAAGCCTTGGCAACTCTCCCACAGAACAGACAAAGGAGGTCAAAAGGCAGCTGATTGCCTTAATGTCTGGGTGATGAGATTTGATGGTTTTATGACAACGTCACATTGCAGGACAGGAGGGGGTTCCAAGGAGATATTTTGGGGGGATTGGAGTTGGTTGTTTGGTTGGATGACTCATTGCTGAGGTACCCAAGAAGGAATTAGCACATACCTCCTGAATGGCTTTGTTTACTGTGGGCTTCTGCTCAATCCTAGTTTGGGCTTGCTTGTTAAAAATATTTCTAAGACACCTTCCAAGGCCCTTGTAACTTCTACCTGACCTCTTTTTGGATCACCCCAATCTATTTGATCCCTTTGAAGTGACCAATATTTTCAATTATGAGATATTATAGGAAGGAGGTAGTACTGTAGAACATGTTAACATGTGAGAGGTCTGTAAGGTACAGTTGGTGATGGTGAATGGTTGCCAGCCAAATTATTTAGGAAGCAGAAAGCATTTGAGTTAATCTGAAAGACTCCTACTAAGGGGGAAAGTCTGAAGCCCAGAGCTGATTGCAGAGGGGACATGAAGTGGTGCTATGGGACTGTAGCAAAACTTCAGTCACACAGCAGAGCATATAACCAAAAGGGCTTCAGCAAGTAGTAGGTTCCCAAAACAGAACCTTCCTAAAAGCAAGAGACAACTGGAAGAGCTGAAGACAATGGAAGACGGCTGTACAACATTTATTCTCAACTGTGAGGGTTTGATTGGAGTGGAGTTTAGGGGAATCTAGTCTGAGGGAAAAGCTATTGAGAGCTTATTTGGCAGGTAAAGGTTCTCTTATGAGAACCTTATCAAAGATATTTAAATATATTTAAGCAATCTCATCCTACTCTTTTAAAGAATTACAGTCTATTCACACAGAGAAGAGCTTCAGTAGAAGGGCCTATCAAAATTACAGGCACAAATCTGCTGATGTTGGAGGAAATAAAAAAAAAAGAGTTACAGTTTATTTCCTGTAAAGGGGGGGGGAATTAACATAATAAACTTTTTGGTTGTTTCATTTTGTTTCTACTGATGGTGACAATTCCATGCCTATGCCATAAAACCATAGTGGATTATTTCCTACTGTGTGTTGTTGGTTTTTAAGTATGGGAAATTGGGGTTGCAGTTAAGTTGAGACAGCCTTGTAACAGCACATTTCACAGGCCTAAGGGTTCATCTGCACTGTAGAAATAAGGCAGTTTGACACCACTTTAACTGCCATGATGCCATCCTACAGCATCCTGGGATTTGTAGTTTTGTGAGGCAACATCTTTCTTTGGCAGGGAAGGCTAAAGGCCTTGTAAAGCTACAAATCCCCAGATTCCATAGGATGGAACTATAGCACTTAAAGTGGTGTCAAACTGCATTATTTCTACAGTGTAGATGCACCCTAAGTTTTCAGAAAGTTGTAAAGGAAATACAGTATGGTTGGGAGAACTATTAGTGTTCTTACACTGCACTCAATGGGATTTCCTCCCAATAGGTGTGCAGTCTAGCAGGCTGATACTGTTGGGTACTCCTGAGCCTATTGAGTTCAAAAACTTTAAACACTAACTCTCAATAGGACTGGGCTGTGAAATCTTGTAGCCTAATGAGCCAAGATGTTTCCCATTTCTATCAAATTATCACGTAGCCTAAGGTAAGCCATTATTTCTTTTTCCAGGTTCAGTCCTATAAAAGCAATAATAATACTGATCTACCTCATAAGACTGTTTTAAGAATTGGAGAAATGATGTAGAATGCTATGCAAATCCTAAAATCACTCTTTAGTAGGGATGGAAAGAATATTCACTGTTGTGTGTTTCCCAGCCAAAAACAGATAAAAGGGCTAACTGTACTCCAAAGAAAAACAGCAGTGCAGCAGGAATGTCATGTCCAGAGAAGGGCGACTAAAATGGTGAAAGGTCTGGAAACCATGCCTTATGAGGAAAGACTTAGGGAGCTGGGTATGTTTAGCCTGGAAAAAAGATGGTTAAGGGGCGATATGATAGCCCTGTTTAAGTATTTGAAGGGATGTCACATTGAGGATGGAGCAAGCTTGTTTTCTGATGCTTCAAAGACTAGAACACGGAACAATGAATGCAAGCTCCAGGAACAGAGATTCCACCTCAACATTAGGAGGAACTTTTTGACAGTAAGAGCTGTTCGGCAGTGGAACGCACTCCCTCAGAGCGTGGTGGGGTCTCCTTCCTTGGAGGTCTTTAAACAGAGGCTGGATGGCCATCTATCAGGGATGCTTTGATTGTGTATTCCTGCATGGCAGGGAGTTGGACTGGATGGCCCTCATGGTCTCTTCCAACTCTACAATTTTATGATTCTATGATTCTGTCTTCTCTGCTACCTTACTGCATGATGTCATCGTTCTTACATTCTGATCCTGTGGGGAACCAAGATAAAACTCTATGGCACAGAATAATTTCAAAAAAAAATTGGGACAATGGAGTATTATGCAGCATAGAAATATTTGTTATTCTCCCATAGTGGGGAGAAAATTGGGGAAATTTTTTATCCTCATATAAGGGGATGAAATAGTCTGACATTTACATCCCTGCTATTTTCCTTACCACAAAGGGACCAGCGGTGTAGTGTAGCTGTACGGTGAGACTTTCTGCTGTTGGTCAAGAGAGGTGGTTTTTTTCCCCCTGAGGATGAGAAGGTCTATGCTACAGTCGCCAATGCCAGGACTATAGGATTGCACCCAAAGTATTTTTATTAGTCTTATTCTAAGATGCTTTGCATAAAAATGATGCTTATTTCTATCATTAGATGAACATTAGCAATCCCATACAATAATATTCAATAAAGTCTTGGCAAACTTAAAAAAAAAAGAAAGAAAAAGAAGCACTCTTTCTATTTTCAGATTCAGTCTGCATATTCTGCAATTTTCTTTCTTCATTTGATAGCAAAACACAGTAATAGTGGCCATATTTTATTTTCCCCCAGAGTCCATCAAGATTGTGCAAAGGGAGGGAAAAAATCATGGGCACAGAGCAAACAATAAAAATTAAGTTGATTGGTTCTTTCTAGCTTGCAAGGATTGATCACACTGTGCAATAGTATCTTAATAATTAGTTAATCTTTTGAAACCACAGTGGTGGATTTTATATACAACCATTTGAAGTTGTTCTTTTTGTACCTGGATATTTGTACTGTTCTCACTGAATATTAGTTAAGTACTTTTTTTTCATCTAGAATGCTAAAGTTACATTTAGAAACATATTGGTTTTCCTCCTTTAACCACTACATACCCATATACCTGCAAGCTAAGAATGCAAATTGTATCTTATATAAAAAGGCTGAGGCAAAAAATGTTGAGAAAATTCACCTTGTCTGGGGGAGGAAAGACTAAAGTATCACTGAAGCTTCCCCTTTCCTGAGCTCAGCTTATTCCACCATCATCTACCTTGTGGCAGTGTCATTCCAGTGACTGGCATCTGCCAATGCCCCCCACCCACCCCCAAAGCTTCCTGAACTTTGATGAAGCTTTCTAATTCTAGGAGACCTCTGAGAGCAGCATCTGCAGGAAGCACCATCAGGTGCCAGTTACACAACAAAAATTGTCACGGGGCTTACCGTGACTTCCTGATCCCGTATCCGTCTCTCACTGTTTATACGATTTTTGTCACTCTTTAGGAAATCCTGGAAGATCCCATGATTGATATTTACACGACAAAAGTTTTTATTGGTCCCGCACACTTATATCCCATGCTTTTGCTGTGTACACATGTTTAGCTTACCGGGATTTTTTTTTTTTTTTTTTTTTTGCTGTCAATCAAGGATACAATTAGTCGGGTTTTCACAACCTTGGTGACGTACTTCCTTTAGAGTTCCGCACCACGAGCGATGCTATTGGCTGGCTGGGAAGGGGGAAGGAGGGGGCAGACGCTTGTGTTTGTCCTGTCTCTTAAAAATGTTAACCCTTTAAGCAGAGGCAGAAGGCATTTTGAAAGACCAAGAATGTGATCTTTTGCTCAAATGGAGGAACAATTAAACCATGTCCTTTCCTTTTGAAATCAAGCCGAGTTGGGGAGGGGGAGGAGAGGCTTGGGATTTCTTTTAAAATCTTGACGCTTAAACCAGAGGGAGCTGCATTTTGAAAGACCCAGAATGTGATCTTTCGCTCAGATGCAGGAAGTGCTTTCCTTTTGAAATCAAGCCGAGTGAGGTGGGGGGGAGACTTGGGTTTCCCCTTGCCTCTTTAAAATGTTAACCCTTACAGCAGAGTTTTAACTGCAGAGTGAATATTTCAAGCAAGCTACAGACAGGCATTTTGAAAGACACAGACACAGAGGGGGGGAATAAAAGTGTGTTCTTTCTCTCAGAGGCTGGAATATTTTACTGTGCTCGTTCAGACCCAGGGAGGTGATCAAGTCAGGGGATGAATGGGTGACCCTCTGCCCACCACAATCTCTTTGTAACATGCAATTGAGGAAGAGGTTAAAGCTGAAGGGTTTACAGTGTTGAAATCCATTTAAAAAGGTGATTGAGTATACGCGCGCGCACACACACACCAACCTACGTGCAGCTGGAAGGGATGCCTTTATTTTCAGCTGGTTAGGCTGGATCTGTTGAACGGGTGACTGACCCCTCCTTTTCTGGTCGCTGATCTCTAAGCCTGCCCCCAGTCACCATTTCCGGTCATCCCCTAGTACCAAGATATTTTGTCCCAGGCTGTTTACATTTCCAATTTTCTGAATACTCCCATGACTTTTTTAAAAACCGGCACAACCCGCGGGACTGGAGGTCCCACAGGTTGAGGGATAAAAGGTGGCCCCCCTTCCGAAAATCACGTACCCGACCCGATGTATGTGTAAACTGCCAGGGATCGACACGAATTCTTCCCGGGACATTTTCATCCTGTAAACGGCACCCAGTATCACTGGTGGATTTATCTTGCCATGCCTCTCCATCACTAAAATGGCATCCTGCCAACTAGGATCCCTGAGAATGGGACACCAAAATGTGGGAGGCATTTAAAAAAAACACACACATATGTCTGCAATACGTATTTTTCTGAACCACTTTACCAGTACAGGCAGAACACAGAATATTTGAAAGCTGTGAGAGGAGACAGGAGATTACAGTTTTTCATGTGGTAGAAACCCACATTTCACCATAGGAGTGTACACAGAGGAACATTGTGGCCTAAATCCTAGTTGGAATGGGGCCATTGAATCATCTGCTCAATGGTAAGTCAAAACCATGAACAGATACTGGAAAACATGTATTATGATACACAGGCAAAGGAAGAGACAAGTCCCCATGTGCTTATTGGTGGTCTATATTTTATTCGCTATAACAACAGCAGAAATCTCTGGAGTTGGCAAATACTGTATATGTATCCCCTTATGGAGAGATATGCTGCTGTTGATATATTGAATAGTATGTATATGTTTACAGTATGTTTTCAATATTAAGTGTAATTAATATGATCCATTTGGGTATTTTACATGAATGTAACTAGAATTATGTATAGTCCTTTTCAAAATTTTGAAATTTAATTTATTATTGATATTTATGTTTATTTCTAGTGTAGCTCCTGAAGAAGGCCATTCAGTGCAATATGAATGAAGGCATTGGGCTTTTTTACAAAATAGGATCTTACTGAAGTTTTTAAAATAATAAAATATAGACCATCAATAAGCATGCGGAGACTTGTCTCTTCCCTTGTCAATGGTCAGTCAGTACATAGAAAAAATCCTATCACTTCAGTGGGTCTGATCTAGCTGGAACTACCAATTAGACTTAAAGTAGAGGTGAGCAACTGGAAATGGGGGGAAAGGACCAATTTTTGCTGTCTCCATCCACACCCTATGAGCTTTCTTGATGCACTGATACCACATCAATAGCACACCAAAACTGACACCACATCACTTCTGGTTCCTGTTTCAGCCAGTTTGCAACCAAACCTCAAGGCTTTTCAATGGGCTGGGGGTGGCGGAGGGTGGGGGAGAAGGCAAACTGCAGCATTTGTGCACAGTTTGGGTACATTTGGGGCAATTTTTGAGCCTGTAAAAATTGAAATTGTGAGGTCTAGGTGTCATGATGGCATCTCAACAACCTACACTTTACAACATTGGAAACTTCCACTCCTTATTTGGAAATGGGAAGGGGGTGGGAGAACCTCATTGAATAAACATCACATCACCTGACTGGAGAGCTAATCACAGTTGGAGATACAGAGCCAACGAGAGTGGCTCTGCAAAGACTTTAAAAGTTCTGATTTTCCTTTGTTCTGAGCCTCATGGGCTCTTTGCACATAGCCTAGACACCACATGCTTGAAACTATGGCTTAACCATCTGCCTGGGCAGAGGGAGAGAGCCACATGGAGAAATCAACAAGATGCTAAACTGTGATACCTAATGTTGGAAGAGCTAACGGCTCTCTCAACAGCCTAATACCATCTAAACAGGCTTTAAAATTATCTCAAACTTCAAGAGGAAGTTCCTATTCAAAGAGGACTCTAAATTCCATCACAGAGACTGCTGTATCCTGCCAGACTGTAAGTTACCTTCATTCAGTAGCTTAGGGAATGTCTACATAGTTGCGTTAGTTTTTATGATTTTATTTGTAGTGCTCTGAATGAATGTATAACTTTGTAAACTCCTAAGTTGAAGCCTGGGGAAAGTCCTGCTCTTCCCAGTAACATAGACCTCTGGAACTCATTAAAGCTTTCTGTTATTTCATAACTTCCCAGAATTGCCTGCCTTCTTGGTCAGCTATCAGAAACTTCTCTGGGAAAGAGAAAAGGGGCATTATTGATTTTTAACTCACCCAGTCTGGCTTCTCACTGCGCTGGACATGAAAGGGTTAACAAACTCAGTGAGTGGTGGTGGCATTACCTTAGAAAGGGATTTCTAGACTAGAGAAACCCTTGAGAGTGTGTCTTCAGGTTGTACAAATAAGCTGGAAGCCTTCCCTTCCTGCTGAAGAGAAGGGCCAGCTTATGACACTAGGAGCTTAGAGAATATGTAGCACTAGGAAACACTCTTCCCACCACTCATTTAGGTGACTGTGGTGAATCCTAAAGGTCTGCACAGCCTGCCAAAAATTTCGCTCTCTCTCTCACGCACACACAAAAAAAAAGTGAAATGGGAAGTGGCCAGAAATCCACTTATGGTTATGAAGAATGGGTAATTTTTGATGTCAAACATGTTAAACAGACCAGAGAATAGGTTTTTTTCATTTTTTTCCCCTGGGCTGTGAGGCCATGTTCTGTAAGAGTTTATTCCTGACATTTCGTCTGCATCTGTGGCTGGCATCTTCAGAGAACACAGCCTCACAGCCCGGAAAAAAACCATGAAAAACCTATGGATGCCAGCCGTGAAAGTCTTCGACTTCACACAGACCAGAGAATCCTGCAACCTATTTAAAAGATTAATTGCTATGCTATGCAAGAGCTTTCAAGAAGGGGCAATTCATCCTCCTTTCCCCAAAAAAGATGGTTATTCTGGGGAGATGGGGGTTTGAAGCCTTCAAAAATAGTCTTGGGGGACACGTGTGATACCCCAGGCCACACTTTACCCACCCCTCCTATAATCAACCTTAAATGCTCATGGCCTTGGCACAGTAATAAAACGAAAAAGGATTGAAGCATTATTGAAGAAGGATCAAGAGGATATAATATTTTTGCAAGAGACACATCAAAAAAGGGATGGAGTAAACGAATTGAAATTGAACTGGGTAAGAGTTCATGAAAAAGCATACGGGAATTTAAAAGCTAGAGGGGTAGTAATATTAATAGCAAAAAAATGTAATTTTGTCATTAAAAAGGTGAAAAAAGATGAAAATGGTATATATATTATAATGCAAGGTGAAATAGGAGAATATAAATATGTTCTAATGACTGTATATGCTCCAAATGAAAAACAAGAGGAATTTTATGAGAAAGTATTTAAAGAAATGGAGAATATGCAAGAACAAAATATTGTTGTAGCAGGAGATTTTAATATGCAAATGGAAAGAATAAAAGATAAATCAAATTATTCATTAAGGGATAAATATGATAATATTACAAATTTAAATAAAATTATAAAAAGAAAGGGGTTGAAAGATGTGTGGAGATTGGTAAAGGGAGATGAAAGGAAATATACATACTTTTCAATGGTACACAAGTATTATTCAAGAATTGATTATATTTTTGTATCAAAAAATTTGATTGATAAAATCATAAATTCAGAGAGAGAAAATATAAAAGTAACAGACCATGCCTTGGTCAATGTGGAGATTATAATGAAGAGAGATTATGAACAGGTGAAAAGGTGGAGGTTGAATACAAAGATTTTAAATTACAGAGAAAGAGTAGGAAAAATTGAGCATGACTGGCAAGAATTAAGAGAATTAAATGATAAAGAAGTATCAAAAGGAATTTTGTGGGATACTATGAAAGCTGTGAGAAGGGGGACATGCATAAAAGAAACCTTTAACTTAAAAAAAAGGCAAGAAGAAAGAAAAGGGAAATTAGAAAGGGAAATAGAATTATTGGAAAATAAATATATATTAAACAAGGAAAAACAAACTTATATTGAGTTACGAGGAATTGGATAAAATGGAAGTAGATGAAGTACAGGAAAATTTAATTTATTTAAGAAAGGAGTATTATGAATTTAATAATAAAAATTCAAAAATGTTGGCTAGATCCACACAGAAGAAGAAAATGGAAAATATGATAAATGGGATTAGAGATAAAACAGGTAAAATGTGTAGAACAATGAAGGAAAAACTAACAATTTTTGAGGAGTTTTATAAAGACCTGTACCAGTCAGGGAATAAATCAGTGGAACAAATAGAAAAATATGTAGGGGGAAATTGGAAGATTAAAATAGAAGAGAAAGATAGGGATTTATTAGAAAAACCAATTACGAAAATGGAAGTAGACGAAGCAATAAACAATTTAAAAAGTGGGAAAGCTCCAGGAATGGATGGGTTAGGACCAGATTATTATCAAGTATTCATTTTAATCATTTTGAGGAATTTGAGGGGACATCCTAGTCTTTCCAGGATCTGCCATAGAGCTTTCCTGCTCACGGTGTCGAAGGCTTTGGTGAGGTCAACAAATGTTACATAGAGACCCTTGTTCTGCTCTCTACATTTCTCTTGCAGTTGTCTAAGGGCAAATACGATATCTGAAGTACTCCTATTGGCTCTGAAGCTACATTGGCTTTCAGGAAGAAGTTCTTCAGCATTGGCAGGAACGAATCTGTTCAGGAGCATCCTTGCAAGGATTTTTCCAGCAATAGAGAGCAGTGTTATGCCTCGATAGTTTGAGCAATCGGATTTTGCTCCTTTTTTCTTGTACAGGGTGATGATGACTGCATCTCAGAGATCTGATGGCAGTTCCCCTTTCTCCCAGCAATTCACAATGAGTTCGTGGAATTTATCATGGAGTACATGACCTCCGTGTTACCAAACTTCAGGTGGGATTCCATCAATCCCAGCTGCCTTGCCGTTTTTCAACTGCTGTATGGCCTTAAGGGTCTCTTCCAAAGTGGGAGTTATGTCTAATTCATTTTTCATCGGTTTTTCTATCATATGTTGGATAGCTGAGTCTTGGACTACTCGGTTGGCACTAAAGAGACTTTGAAAGTGTTCAGCCCATTGATTCAGGATGGAGGCTTTATCATTAATTAATGTTTGACCATCTGTACTGTATAAGGAGCTTTGGACCTGATAAGTAGGTCCAAACACTGCCTTAAGAGCTTCATAGAATCCTCTAGAATCACACGAGGGCCAGCGTAGTCAAGTCAGATATGGCAATGCTCTTTCAGAGCTCTTTCTAATAACTAATGGAGTGAAGCAAGGTTGTGTTCTTGCACCAACTTTATTTACAATCTTCTTCAGCATGATGGTCCAAAGGGCTACGGCAGAGCTCGAAGAGGACAACAGCATCTATATATGTTACCGTACAGATGGTAGCTTGTTTAACTTAAGCCATCTGAGGGCTTGCACTAAGACTCTAAACTATCTAGTCTGTGAGCTGCTCTTCGCTGGCGATGCTGCCCTTGTTGCCCACACAGAAGCAGCTCTGCAGCACCTAACATCCTGCTTCACAAGAGCTGCAGAGCTCTTTGGGCTGGAAGTCAACCTGAAGAAAACAAAAGTTCTTTACCAGTCTGCACCACAGGATGAACACCACCATCCCCACATTGCTGTCGGCAACTCTATGCTTACGTTCGTTCCGCAGTTCACCTACCTGGGAAGCATAATCTCCTCAGATGCCAAGATTGACAAGGAGATCGATCACAGATTAGCAAAGGCACATAGTGCATTTGGAAGACTTTACAAAAGAGTCTGGAGTAATAAACACCTGAGGTGAAACACACAAATCAGTGTGTATAGAGCCATTGTACTGTCTATTCTCCTTTATGGATCTGAAACATGGGTCACCTATCACCACCACTTACGACTCCTCGAACGCTTCCACCAGCGCTGTTTACAAACAATCCTAAATATACACTGGACTGACTATGTGACGAATGTTGCTGTCCTTGACCAAGCAGGGATCACCACCATTGAGGCCATGATATTGAGAACACAGCTGCACTGGGCAGGGCATGTGTCTAGGATGGAGGACCATCGCCTCCCCAAAATAGTACTCTACAGTGAACTCGCCACGGGTCAGCGTAAGAGGGGTGCTCCAAAAAAGCGATACAAGCACTCCCTGAAACAACATCTCAGGCTTGGCCAAATTGATCACCAACAATGGTCTGCCCTGGCCTCACATTGGCCATTATACTAAGAAAGAAGAAAATATATTTGTAAAAGAGAAAAAAATAGAAGTAAGATTAAAAAGTAATATTAAGTATTTAGGAATAAATATTACAAAAGATTTAAAAGAACTAGAAGAGAAAAATATTATGGTACTAAGGAAAGGAATGGAAAAGAAGTTGGAAGAATATAAAAATATTCAACTATCATGCTTTGGAAGAGTAGCTTTAGTTAAAATGAAAATATTACCTAAACTAAATTTTTTGTTTAGAATGTTACTAATAAAAGTATCAGAAGTAGAACTGAAAAAATGGCAAAATATGTTGAATAAATACTGTAATGGAGGGAAAAGTACAAGATTAAATAAATTACTTTTGGTATATATCACAGAAGGAGGGAGGACTTGGTCTTCCCAAAATAAAAGGATATTACGAAGCTAATCAATTGAGATATGTTATAGAAGGAATTGTAGGACAGGGGGATTTAGAAGGGTTAGAGATAGAAACAGGGAGAATAGAAAAGAGAATATGGAACATATTTTTTGATAATTTTTCAAAAAAGGAAATTAAAGGAATCGAGAAGCCATTTCTGCAAAATATATGGGAAATATGGTATAAATATCAGAGCTTTTTTGCCTATTGATTCAGTATTAACACCAGTTATAATGGGAAAAAATCCCAAATAATTTGAAGGAAAAAATGGGAAAGGAATTAAAGAAAAGAGGACTAGATAAAATAGAGGGATGGATAAGATGGATGAATGAGAAAGGGAGTATAAGAGAGAAATTATGTGGAATGAAAATTTCATGGCTTAATTGTATACAGTTTGAACAATGGATTAAAAATTGGAAAAAGAATCATAAAGAAACAAGGGAATTTACAAAATTTGAAAATTTGGTGAAAAAAGGTGAAAAGAGGGATGATAATGAAAGTATGATAGGTATTACAAGTGAATTATATAAAATATTGATAAAAAATAAGGAAAGAAAGACAAAGGGGAATATTTAAGAAGAATATGGGAGGAAGATTTGAAACAAAAAATTGGAGATCATGAATGGGATAAGATATGGAAACAAAGACATCTAAAAAATATGTCGATATGGATAAAAGAAAATTATTATAAAATAATATGGAGACGGTATTTGACACCAGCAAGATTGCATAATATAGATAAGAATAACTCTAAATATTGTTGGAGAGGTTGTCAAGAAATAGGTACATATATGCATATGTGGTGGAATTGTAAATTTGTACAGCAGTTTTGGCAAATGGTTTTCATAGAAATAGAGAATATTCTGAATAGAAATATAAAAAGGAAACCGAGCATAGCATTGATGTCAATTTATAATGGAGAGAATGGGAACCAAGCAGAAAAGGATTTAATAACAAATTTATTAACGGCAGCAAGATTAATTATAGCAAGATATTGAAAAATGCAAATAAATGTAGAAGTGGAGGAGTGGTATAAAGAAGTTTGGAAGATGGCAATAAATGATAAGTTAACATGTAGAATTAAAGTAAGAAGAGGAAGTGGGAAAGAAAGTGACTTTGATTAAATTTGGAAAGTATTTGTTAAAAAAGTATTACAGACAAAAGATGGGAGGTTACCTCCACGAGAAGAAATGAGATTCTGGAAAGAGTGGGTAAGGGATAATGGCTCCAGTGAAGGGGAGCACTGAGGTTGGGGGGGGTAGGGGAATTAATATTTTTGAATAGAATTATAGTAAAGAATCTATGTTAACTTTTGAAATTAGTTAATAGAAAAATTGTGATGTTTATAGTAATTTTATGTGTTATACTAACTATTGATTGGATAATATAATGTATGATTATAAAATTAATAAAAATATATTTTTAAAAAAGAAACAATTACTGAATGGCAAGTCGATACTTAGGTAAAATCCATTGATTTAATGGATCAACTGTAGTAGAGAACTAACAATAAGTCTGAGGCTTCAAATGCTGTTAAAAGTCAGAAAGGCAAACTAGGTATTTTTGCCCTTGTCAGTTGGCAACTTACATCAGTTTCTTATTTTCACATTGTCACAAATTACCCTGTTTCCTCCAAACCAATGAGCCTATACTGTATTGTTAGATCGGGATCAATATCTCAAACAACAATAATGTGGGGGGGAGGAAGCAGAAAGACTGAGAATGTATTTATTTGACCCATGTCAAGATGTACAATGTGAGAATTAAGCAGATATGAGAACTATACAACAGTAATACTGCTCACTTTCTAAAGTGGAATGTTTTTTTTTGATAAGCAAATACTTATTCCCTTTTCTTTCTTTTCTCTCCAGCCTTTGAATTGCTTCCCACAAGGTATGAAATGAAGAAATAAAAAGATCTATTGCTTGTAACCGGCTCAGTAGACAACAGTAGTTATTGTCCTCAAGCACTCAAAAAAACTTAATTTTAGCAGTTTATATTCACAATAGTGCCATTATTTACAGTCCTTGAATGTTAAGGATTATTTATTTATTTATTTATTTATTTATTGCTTTATGTTCTTTGGGAAAGGGAGAGCTGGAGAGAGAGAGGAAAGTTTATCTGATATAGATTTCAATTGGAAATCAGAGAACTATTTTAAATTGATATATTATGCCATTGTGTTAATGCATCTGTCAACGCTGTGGTGTAAAGGGAAAGAAGGGATTCCAGAGTTCAGCTTGTTTCAGATAGCCTGCATCTGAAGTCAGACCTACATGTAAAGCAAAATGAGATGGAAGAGTTAGAATTACAGAGGATGGACAACATTTTTCAGTACTCTTCTATGTGAAAATATCCCTGAAAGTAGAAAAATAGCAGCAAGTGCCCTCAGCTCTAATATTTTTCTTTGATACACTAGTATTTTCCAGTTCCAGATTTAAAGAGTTGTAGAGAAAGGGGGAGAGTGTGGGAAATTGTTAAGAGCACAAAATACTTAATTATGCCAGCTCAAATGATTTATTCATCTAGCCCAGTACTGAAGTCCTTCAGATGTTATTGGTCTGCAGCTCCTATCTTACCTGTCCCTTGTCCACGCTGGCAGAGACTGATTGAAATTAAGGATCCAATAACACCTGGGAAGCCACACATGCCTCAACTACTCTGACTACTGTAAATATCTAGGGTAGGTGTAGTTTTCCAGTTGCTGGACTTCAGCTCCTATCCACTCAAACCAGTATGGGTAATGGTTAGGCTTGGTGACGCTGAAGTCCAATAGCATCTGGAGGGCCACTTATCCCTCCTCCTTCTCCAAGGCAACAGAGGTCTT
This sequence comes from Gambelia wislizenii, assembly GCA_030847615.1. Classification (NCBI taxonomy): domain Eukaryota; kingdom Metazoa; phylum Chordata; class Lepidosauria; order Squamata; family Crotaphytidae; genus Gambelia; species Gambelia wislizenii. The sequence goes on along the minus strand of JAUMIR010000003.1, from coordinate 221,904,072 downwards.
TCCCATCATCTGCTAGCTGTCCCTTAACATACCAGAGATGGGACCTGGGACTACCTGCATGCAAAGTATGTGATCTAGTTATAAGTTACGGTCCCTTCCCAAATATGTGGTCCCTTCTTCCTTGATGGCATGGACTTATCTAACTCAGGATTTCCTGTACCCAAAGCCAGAATAATCCTTGACTGAGAAGACAGTGGTCCATTCAAAGGAATGCCCTCTCCCCCTGCTGTCTGAAGTGATGCAGCCTGTTCTACCATACAGTCCACTGCAACTGAAATGAGGTGGAAAAAGAATCTAGGCATGATTCATGATAGGATGAGGGATTTAGGGAAAAGGAGAAACATTTCATTGGTAAGAAGAGGATGCATCATATGATTTTGTGCTGATTGTGGAAATTCGAGTATATCATAGGGTGGAAAAACATTGTGAAAATCTGCAGGGTAAAGGGAGAGAAAGTCCTGCTGCTAATGTTAATATTGCATTGGATGTAGATTTTAGTTTATGTCTCACAAAATGACTAGGGATGCATATGTTCTATTGTTTAGTCAATTTAAAAATACATGTATACTGCTTCAGCAGAAGTCTTCAGGAAGCCTAGACAGGAAATTCCTAACCCACACTTAGGTTCTTCGTAGGGGATCAACTAGTATATAGAAAGAACACCTAGTTCTGGTAGGCAGGTGTCCTCACTGTTGTGTTTTTTTTTTCCTGAGTAGGCCATTTCATAAGAGAGAGTCTTCCTGAAATGGCACCCAACTGGGAGGAAGGATGCAGATTGTATGGGAAAGACCTACATGGCTGACCAACACCCACAGGATATCATGCTAATCATTAACAAAAGCACAGCTCTAAGTAAAATTTAACAGCATGTAAATCGTAGGGATGTAATCCTTCACTAAGTTTCTTCTTGAAGGTAGTGACAAGTAATTTCAGCAGTTTTCTTCTTGCTCTGAGAAAGCCTTCAAAAAGCACACAGTAGTCAAAGACTACTTGGCAAACCTCACACCTGCTTGTTTTGTGCAAAACAGAGCATTTTCTGCATGGAAAATAATATTTCAATGCAAAAATATTAATTCCTGCACAGAAAATTCTGTTTTCTATGCAAATCAAACATGTGCAAATTTAACAGATAATAAATCCCCAATTATAGCTTCTTTTTGGCACAGAAAACAGCATTTTCCATGCAGGAATTAATATGTTTGCACTGAAGTGTTAAAAATTCTGTTTTCTGCACAAAACAACCATGTGCAAGTTTTGCACTGAATAAGCCCCAAACTGCCAAAATTCTTGTCAGTCCTGGATTCTTCTAATAAGGGTTCTTAACACTTGAAAAACATGTTTTTTGACTATTTCTGAATATTTTTGAATATTCTTTCCATCCCTAGTAAATATGTCTGCTAACATTTTGCATAAAGACTATAGAGGATTAAATTAATCAGCACTAACAACTATCATAAGAAAACAGCACTGAAAATCTGGAACCAAGGATTATATCCCAGTGTTTCTTAGAGAACAAAGGATTTTGAATCTGAATATGAAATCTTATGGAAACCCATCTATGCCATCCTGACAGAAGAAATAATTCTGTTTGAAAGTTGTGACGGTGAGATATATGTCCAGAGAGTAGCGATGTAATTCTTTGCTAATTCTGTTCTAGAAGGAAGCAATTAGTTATGTTAGCAATTTTCTTCCCATGAAGAAAGTTGTCTGCTCAGTTTTTGAAGACTATTTACAGATTGGGACTTATATTGCACAAAATTCGTATGTGGCATTTTTGTACAGATAATGACATTTTTCTGCATAGGTAACAGCATTTTAGGGGCAGAAAATATTTTTTTTTTCTGCTCAGAAATAGTCTTCTGTATAAAAAATGTTGTTTCCTGTGCAGAGAATGCTGTTTTATGTGCAAAAATGCCATGCACAAATTTTGTACATAATTAAATCCCAAATTGGAAAGATTCATATCTGTCCAAGATTCTTCACGTATGGTTTTTCCAGCACTTGAGAAACACATTTTCCAGTCATTTTTGAATATTCTTTCTATCCCCAGAAAAAATTGTGGTGCTTTGTAACTGCATTATTACTGATCCACTATTCCTGTTAATTTTAAAAATGAAGAAAAGAGACATCACGTATTTCAAATCTAACAAAAATCTGCAAATATGTGTAATAGAATCAATGGGTGAGTGGCGGGGGGAGAGAGAGAACTAATGCAGTTGTAGAAAATGCAGCTGCAGTGGGTTGAATTCAGTGAAAGGCTTAAGGCATATTATGTCATGTTTTATTAAAAGCAGAACAAAGCAAAGTCCATTCTTGTTCTAACTCACAGGTGCATACTGGTAATTAAAACTACAAGATTAGTGTCCAATATTTGCCCAATTAGACTAGCCACTTACACATCACCAAAAAAAAAAAAGAAGAAGAAGAAGTAAATGCATCACCCAAAAAAGGACAGCTGAGGATGCTAATTTGCATAATAGTTGCAAACATTCTAATTTATACATGTAGAGGCAAATTTTAAAATAAGGTCTATATTTTAAACAGTAATGAAATACATCCTAACACAGTGGAGAAAGACTGTAGGTGATCTGTATACCTGTTCAATCTGCTCTCCGGGTGCTGACTACTGATAGCCCAATTTATGGTTCTTTGTCTTTAAAGTTTTGACTGGGCACCTCTTCAAATAGAGAAAGCCATCAAATATCGCAGAGGTGGACATCATTTGGCCCTTCAAGGGGCCGTTTACATGGTAAAATATATCCGTTAAGAATTTGCCAAGTTTCCTAATAGTTCCCACATGTTTTGGTTCAAAGTTGCCTTATTCAGGAGGGCCCCCCAAAAAAACCACAAGTCACGCAGTAAAAGCTTTCGCAGTTTTCCCCAACTTTTAAAAAAAGTTTTGGAAGGTTGCGCAGTATTGGCTGTGTGAATTACCAGCCACAATTGCAAAGCAGGGCCTCAGAGCAGAGCTGAGATGCCATTGGCCGTTGGTCAGAGGGGGCGGGCTTGAAAGGGATGGCTTGTAAAACTTTACTGCCATTTTTTCACCCCAGCGCTTTCCCCTTCCCTGTTCTGCTGCTGTTGCTGTCATTGGGTCTCAACCTTGGTGTGGGAGGGAGAAGCCGAAGGGCCAAGGACAGCAATGGCACCATACCGTTGCTGTTGTTGAGTCTTGGCCAGTGCAGCAGTTTAAACTGCAACGCCACTCCCAAGGCCTCCCTAAGGCCAGTGCCTTCAATGTGGCGGTGAAGGGTGACCGGAAGCCCAATGACAGCAATGGTGCCATATCTTTGCTATCATTGGGTCTTGTCCGAGCCCCTACCCCATGCCGCCCCAGAGGCTTCCAACATGAGCGCCTTCAATGGGGGGCAGCCAGAGACCCAACGACAGCAACAGCGCTGTGCTGTTGCTGTTATTGGTGCTCAGCCATGCCCCCACCCCATGCCCCAGAGGCCCCAGGATGATGCTGCAGGAGGACAGGTGGGCAGTGGGACTCTGAGTCCCATCATCACCTGCCCTTCCCCCACTGGTGCCCCTCCCTCCTTACTCACCCTTCTTTTCCCATTTGCATACAGTGAATGGTGAAGAGAATGGGGGGGGTGGAGGAAGAGACTGCAGTGAAGGTCAGGCGATCGATGGGACTCAGATTCCCACAGCCCGCCTTTCCCCCGCTGCTGCCTCTCCCTCCTGCCTTGCCCTTTTCTTCCTGGTTTGCTAGCAGTGAACGGGGAAGAGGGGAGGGGATGGAGGAAGAGGCTGCAGCAGAGCAGAATCCGTCAATAGGACTCAGCGTCCCATCACCTGTCTTTCCCCAGGTGTTGCCTCTCCCTTCTGCCTCTCCCTTCTCTTCCTCATTCGCAAGCAGCGAATGGGGAAGAGAGAGGGGGAAATGGAGGGAGAGGCAGCAGCTGGGGAAAGGCGGGCAGTGGGACTCTGAGTCCCATCAACCACCTCTCCTCCGCTGCAGCCTCTTCCTCTCCTTCCCTCACCCTCCCTCTTCCCCGTTTGCTGCTTGCAAAGGAGGAAGAGAAGGGACAGGCAGGAGGGAGAGGCAGCAGTGGAGGAAAGGCGGGCTGTGGGACTCTGAGCCCCATCAACTGCCTGTCCTCCACTGCAGCCTCTTCTGATAATAATAATAATAATAATAATTTTTTATTTTTAACCCACCCCTCTGCTTGGCAACCGGGGTGGCGTGCAACAAGATTAAAACAACAGGAAGTTAAAACAATCCTTCCCAATCCTAACCCTCCCACCCCTTAAAACTAAATTAAACTGGTGGAGAATTAAAGCAAACATAAAATACAGTAGAATGTACAAATTATGGCAAAAAAAAAAATGGCAATGGCGGTCAGGGAGAGGGTAGGCAGTCAACTCCACTTGAGCTGGGAAGTTATTCTGGGTAGGCCTGCCGGAAGAGATCCGTCTTAAACACTTTCTTGAAGCTATCAAGAGTACTGATAAGACGGATCTCGTTCGGCAGGCCATTCCAAAGTCTGGAAGCCGTAGAAGAGAAGGTCCTCTAGGAGGTCTGCGACAGCCTAGTTTTCATAGGCTGCAGCAGGTTCCTCCCAGAGGACCGAAGTACGCGGGGGGGGATCATATGTGATGAGGCGGTCCCGGAGATAAGATGGACCCAAGCCATGTAGGGCTTTAAAGGTTAAAACCAACACCTTGTACCATGCCCGGAAACTGATCGGCAGCCAGTGGAGAGATTTAAGCACACCTCAATCCCCCCCCATTCTCTTCCCCATCCTCTGTTTGCAAATGGGAAGAGAAGGGCGAGTAAGGAGGGAGGGGCAGCAGCGGGGAAAAGGGCAGGCGATAAAGGGACTGACATTCCCACTGCCTGCCTGTTCTCCTGCAGTGTTTTCCCAGGGCCTCTGGGGTGCAGGGTGGGGGTGCGGCTGAGAGCCAATAATAGCAACGGCACCACACCGTTGCTGTCATTGGGCCTCTGCCCCCCCCAAAAGGTGATGGACTTGGAGTCCTCTCAGGAGGCATGGGTTGGGGCTCGGATAAGACCCAACGATAGCAATGGCACAGCACCATTGCTGTCATTGGGCCTCTGGCAGCCACCCCACCTAAGACACTGGATCAGAGGCCTCAGAGCTGCATGGAAGTTTAAACTGCTGCACCACTTCCCGAGGCCTCTGGGGCGGTGTAGGGTGGTGGCGCGGCCGAGACCCAATCACAGCAACGGTGCAGCACCATTGCTGTTGTTGGGCCTCCATTCGCACACGCATACACACACACCCCAAAGACGCTGGCCTTGGAGGACTCTGTAGTGGCGGACTGTTTGAACCAGGGCCTCTGGTCGATGTCAGCACCGGGGAGGGGCGCCCGGCCAAGACCTAATAACAGCAATGTCACTGCACCATGCCCGGGGCTGTCGTTGGGCCTCCGGCCACTCCCCCCACACCACAGTTGCCCTTTCCGCCCTGGCAACAGATAGGCGGAACTGTCAGTCACAGAGACCAAGCCTCCCCATGTGATCTCCAAATTTGGAAAGCTTTCGGATGTTATCAGAGAAATGACTTTCTGGAGAAAATCATGTAAACTAGTAGGCACTGGTTCGAAAGAAGAGTAAGCCAGCATTTTTCAAATTAAAAACTGTCGTGTAACTGACCCCTAAGAGAGCTCACCTAAAACTAATGAAGAGGTGCCAAAAGTCTTGAGGAAGGCCTGTGATTGCCACAGAAGAATGTCTGGAAAAATCAATTAACTGTCATGGCTCAATGCTATGGAATTCTGGGATCTATAGTTTTGTCAGATATTTAGCCTTCTCTGTCAGAGAGCTCTGGTGCCAAAACAAACTACAAATCCCAGGATTTCATAGCATTGAGTCATGGCATTTAAAGCAGTATCAAACTACATTATTTCTGCAGTGTAGATGCAGCCTGTGATCTATTTCTTCCACTATGGGAATGAGATAAAATGAACCCTGAGCTCCCAAGTTTTAGAATATCACTCCTGAAATTAATTGCCCTGTTTGGAAACCATGATGTGACCAGGTGTCCATTTCAAAAAACAATAATCTCGTTATCTCTGCTGAAAGTTTCACCATACAGATGCCCCCCCCCATTTACACAGTTACCCTCCATGTGTTCTAAAAATGTGCAGAGAGGGGTCACTCACTTTGACTCCAACATCCGGGGTCACTTGCTTCAACCCCAACATCCAGCTCCTTATAGCTGGGCAAACGAGCCAGCAGGGGGACCTATATTCATCTGAAGGAATGAAGGAAATGTTTTAAGAAAGATATAGATAAGTTGCACCTGGTTCAGAGAAGGGCAACAAGGGTGATAGGATGTATGGAAAACAACACTTATGAAGAAATGTTGAAGGAGCTGGGTATGTTCATCTTGGTGAAGAGAAGACTGAGGTGTGACATGATTGCACTCTTTAAATACCCCAAGGGCTGTCACAGAGAGGAGGGCAGGCCTGTTCTCTGCTGCTCCAGAGGGTAGGACCAGGCCTAATGGTTTGAAGTTACAGGAGAGATTTCAATTGAAAATTAGAAGGAGATTCTTGACAGTAAGGGTGATTTGGCAATGGAACCAATTGCCTAGAGAGGGGATGGGATCTCCTTCTTTGGACATAATCAGAAAGAAGCTGGGCAGCTACCTGCTGGGAATGCTTTATCTGAAGATCATGCATTGAGCAGGAGTTGGAGTTGATGGCACATGATGTCCCTTCCAACTCTAATTATACGATTCTATAAATGTGCATGATTGGAAAGCTTTCCCTATTGGGGTTCAAAAACACTCAATGAACCTCAGTCAAATGTACAAAAGTTTATCCTTCCTACCTTTTGCCCGACATACATAGATAAGGGGTGGAGCCATCAGGAACTGGGATGCTGTGAGCAGAGCCTTCTATATATTTATGAACCATCAGGAGGTTAACATTTGAATGGGGACCATGTCTGGCAGGCTGCTGTGCATCCAGATTCAGTGTTGTTTTTCAAGTTAAACTTTTATGAGCTGTTAAAGTCCTTGATTACAACATGATAGTTTCATTGCTCAAACTCAACAGGCAGACAGAAAAAGTCATTCCCATTACATTCCTGACTGATTTGAGATGCCAGAAAGACTGAAAAAGATGGGAGGGGAGGGAAAGGGGCCTATTCTCAATTTGACATGAAAAGATTGAAATAGAGGCATCAGATAATGAAAAACAGACAGTCTAAGAATGTCAGGTGAAAGGAACACTGTGCAGATAAAGGAAGTCTTGAGGGTGGGGAGGGTTGTTTTGCAATACTGCTAAGGGGTTCTGAGATTTACATACTTCATACAAAAGCTATAAATATACCATTTACCAGTGGTGTATTGGTAAATTTTTAAGTGCAGGAACTCATCAGGTTAGCCCTCACAGCCAGAGCCTCAAGGAGATTTCATAGTCAATGTACACACACACACACACAGAGAGAGAGAGAGAGAGAGAGAGAGAGAGAGAGAGAGAGAGTAATAGATGAAATTTGCTACATTTCGTTTTCTGCTTAAAAGGCACCCAAACCATATACAATTAAAATACTATTAAAATCAGATAATAAAACAATAAAGACGAGAGCATAGCCATAAGTAAAATTAAATCCAAAAGATACAAAGTAAAGTTAAAATTAGAGGGTCACATAAAATATCAAGCAGCATTACAAGAGCTACGCGGGGGGGGGGAACAGTCTTTATTGCCCATCTAAAACAGAGGGAGGAATTATACTGCAGTTGGGACTGCAGCTCCCAACACTAACCACTATTGGATAGACTGGCTAAGACTGATGGGAGATTCAGTTCAACAATATCTGGAGGGTCACACAACTGTGGGACTATCTTCCAAGCTCCTGGGCTAAAATATAATAAGGAGAGAGGCCACTCATCTCTCTTGGAAGATAGTCCCACATTTTGGGTGCTGCTACTAAAAAGACCCTATCCCCAAATCCTAGCCCTTTTCAGCCAGTAAAAGTACAGCCAAATACATTGGAAGAAGTGGTCCTTCGCACCTTCTAGCTCCAAACCATTTAAAGCTTTGGAAATCAAAATGAGTAATCACAGTTGGCACCTGGAAATAAACCAAAAAGCCAGTCTACAACTGAATTCCATTTGGGGCAATATTTAGTGTCAACTCAGTGGTCAAACACTGAATTCTGTGGGCAAGTTGGTTAACTGATTAGTTAAAGGCAGCAGAATTTGGGTGATGGACTATTTCTATGGCCCCATGTTAGCAAAGCTTACACCCCTCTTCTAGAGACCTCAAAAATTGAAATATAATAAAATTGGTGTATTAATTTTAGGAGGGAGTGCTGGTGGCACAGTGGTTAAATGCCAGTATTGCAAGCCACCACGTTGCAAGTTCGGTTCCAGAGGGCTCCAAGGTTCAATAAGCCTTCCATCCTTTCGTAGGTTGATAAAGTGAGTACCCAGCTTGTGGGGGCAATTAGCTAACACACATTGGAAACTGCTTAATGCAGTGTAGATGTGTAAATTGCTATTGCTTAAAAAAATTGTAAGCTGCTTTAATAGCCTTGTGGCTGAAGAGTGGGGTATAAATACCTAATGAATTAATAAATTGGCATATTATTAATTTGGTTCATTAATGTGGCCTTCCACAAGGGAAAAAGCACAATGGTCTCAGAAAGGACAGCTGAATGTCATGCTTTGTCCTAGGGAAGAATAAGGCTAAAAGTCAAAAAGGACACATTTCCCAGTGGAAAAGGGAGACAATGGGTGGATGAAACCTTTGTGTTTGCTGATTTTGAAATTTCCGCTCCTTAAATCTCCAACCTTAAGACAGGTTGCTCAAGCTTTTAAAATCCAATCACTGGATATTAAGGATAGTTTGAAACACATTACCATATTCCACACCTTTTGTCAAGACCATGAAACTCATTGTGCAATCCATGAAGGCTCATGGAATCTATTTGTTTCAACCCATGAGGCATCCAATCCCCTCAGGTGTATTTGGAGGTATAAATGACCCCTGAAATATGCCTAATTGCACACAGACTTCAGTTCTAGGGGACCCTCTGTCACTCTGTGTAGCCACCCCAGATTCCTCCATCCACTCTGCCATATTGACTATAGGACAGGTTGCATCACCCCCAACAAATCCTCTTGCTACCCTCTATCCCAAGTTTTTCCTACTGCCTTTCTATAGCCTTGTGTGAATGCTTTTTCTGTGTGAATGTGTGTGTGTTGTGTTATTTTTGAACTCTTTAATAAAAACCATACTTAATTTTACATGTGTGTGTATTCCATCCCCAGACTAGTACTGGTAGACAAAGGTTTGCAAGATTCCCTTGTTACCTCCTTTTGCATAGCTAAAGTCAAGTTGCTGCTAATTTCCCCAACATATTAGAAACTCAATATTTTCTTGGAATTTTCGAAGGAGCATTTTGGGTAACACCCAGAACCTAAGGGCCATTGTAAATTATTTCCATTCTACTCTAGGTTAAAAATGAAGCAAATCTACCTTAACACCAAATTCTGGAGGTCAGAAAATGTATAAGTCATGACCAGGAGGATATATTTTTTTCTTCTCATGGAATTTTATATTTATTTTATAGCCTGCCTTTCTAAACAGGATCCAAGGTGGCTCACAGATCTTACAGGAAAGAAAGAAGAAGGCCATACATAAGAATCAACAAGGTTAGCAAGAATACACAAACTCAATTATTTTAATCCCTATCATATCATAGGTGTCTTTTTGGAACAACTAGAGTAAAACAGTCTGAGGAGTTGTTCCCTTTCTAACTGAAGACTGACTGTGATGTATCAATAATGGTGATGATGATGAAGATGAAGATGATGCTCTGTCTGTTTGTCTGTGTCCAGAAACAGTTATACCACTGCAATTTAGACCCCCTGAATTTTTGCATGCTGTTAAGGGGCCCTGTAGATAATGTGTTTTGGGGTTGTTTTATTTTTAACCCCCAATTTTTTAAAAAAATAATTAGTTTAAAAGGTAAAATTGCCATATCACAGTGATTCACTGGGTTCCATTAGGTCACTGGGCCACAAAGTAGCAGAACTCATTATTTAACAAAGTAAGAGGGCATCTCAGAAGTAAGAGTATACAGTACCTCAAGAACTAGAAGCATTGCAGTTTGATCTGAATGCTTGCTGCTGGTTTGGAATAGGACTATGGAAGACCAAACTATAAACGTCTGCATTTCTCATCTTTAGACTCTTAACAACATAGGTCTTCCCCCATTCCAACAAAGCTATTTACTGGCTTATGGAGAGCGGAAGGACTGCAGAGAAGCATCCAGTTCTGTTCCTCTAGCTGGGTTCCAGTAAATGGCTGTCTTGAGGGAGCTAAAAAGTGAGCTTGGGGGATAGGGGAAGAGATGTACCATAGTCCCACTTGGGGGGGGGGAAACCTTCATAATACTTCTTCCTGATCCAGGATCTATTAACAATGAAAGCTGCAAGAGTTCAACCTGACAGCCCTGATATAAAGGAGGGGAGGAGTTGGAATTCCTGCTACCTAGGATGCCCTGTTCTCTTCTCTTTCTTGGCTGGATAGTTGCTTGTTGCATTTTGTAATTTTATTTTGTAATCTGTATTAGGAACAGGAGGTATGTGTGAATGTGAATAAAAGAAGAGAGAGTGGGGTGAGGTAAAGTTTCCCTTTAAGAGTCACTTTCTTGTTCAGGATACAATGAACCCTATATCCATTTATTCAGAATAACACTCACAAAATTCAGTCATACTTACTCCCGAGTCAATGTGATTGTATTCATTTTGCAAACAGAACACAGCTCCAGCTGCATATTTAGATCTATTTATTAACCCACCTTTCTCCTTATACAGGATCCAAAGGCATGGTATTACTCTAGATGGACTCCGGAGACCATCTACCTAGAGTCCTTCAAGACCTAGATTTTGGTCTTCTGTCTGGTCCAATCTGACTCTGGGAAGATGGAGCTATGACTGATTCTAGCTGTAGGATGATGTGAGTTCATCCTACAGCCTCACTAATGACTAGGAGGACCACCTGGGTATCAAGATGAGACCTCAGAGGGCTCCTGGGAACTGTAGTCCAACAACATCTGGGGACCCACATGTTGAGATCTACTGCTCCAGAACATGTCTGGAGCCGACCCAGTTGTGAGTTCTCTGTCTAGACCATTTATACCTGGCTTTGGGGGCCTGGGGGCCTAAGTGACTCTGGGTCCACAGACTGTGGCTGCTGAAGGTTCCCAGGGAGCATGTCGGCTAGTCTTTTTGAGGGATTGTAGTTGGGAAACATTTAGCTTTGGAGGAAATATATGCTTTCCACTATTTGATTTGTCTCTTTGTCTCTCTCTCTCTCTTTTTGCTTTAGGCATTTCTTTATTTAATTAGACTATAATGTGAATTGTTAATGGATTGTTTAATCTTGGTGTATATTACTGTGAGATGTTTTGCCTGTTGCATGGTTATTTAACACTGGAAATATTAGGTACATATGTATATATACAGTACATATCAGAAACAAAGAATGTGTGGCCCTATAGGTGTTATTAGATTGCATCTGCCACCATTTCTTTTCATTGGCTGTGCTGGCTAGGACTCATGAAAGTTAAGAGTCGGACAACATCTGGAGGGCTGTGTATTCCTCATCTGTAGTGTTTTTTTTAAAATTAAAAATTGAAAATACATGAAGATTAGAAATAAAGATTAGAAATAAAGATTAGAAAACTGAAATATTATGAAGTAAAAATTTAAAATACAACGAAAAGTAAAACATGAAAAAGAGAAAGGGAGAGGAAGAAAAAAAGTGATCCCTGTTCTCCTTTCAACAGTTATATATACATATAGTTTTGCATACCTTTCTGTCCAAAATTTCTCCTAGAGAAAGCTTCTTGTGCTGAGACAATGCTATATTCAGCTGGGATATACTGAAAGAAAATATACTTGCCATCTTGAACAGTGATATATAAAGCTTAATATTAAGAAAATTCTCTTCAGTATTAGTATTTATTTTCCCACTGTTCTACTCACAGAAACTGGGGAGGGGGGTGTTTCTAACATTTCCCAAGTTCATACTTTGCATAATGCTTGTTTTCTTTTTTTACAATTGTTCAGTAAGGTTTGCTGTGCATTGCTCTCTGCAGTTCTCTGTAGCAGTTGGAAAAAGGAAATGATTCTCTTTGCTGACACCGCTCCACTTTGCAATACCATTTTACCCTAACCTATCTCCAAAGATAGCTCTGGCCTTTAAAATAATTATCAATAACTGCTTTCTTTGCCACCCTTCACCCCCATTTGCAGTGATAATCATGTTCAAGAATTTTGTTTCAAGTTCAGCTTTAAAGCTCTTTGTGATTTTATGGGCTTTACTGGTTTGATGCAGTGGTCTGCTTTATGACTTTCTACAAAATCTTCTCATCTATCCTTCTCAAACCTAGTTTGGCTTCCACTTGGATAACAGTTCAGAGTTGTTCACAATTCCTTCTCACCAACTTGTGGCAATTTGTCTTTCATTTATGTTGCATCGGTTGGCTGAACAGTGAATGGTAGATTGACAACCACACACTTTTCTTATGGGCCATTTTTAGTCTGTATATTTTTATAGCAATCTCTGCTACAATATTATTGGCACATTTGATAAGTAATAACAAATTTCTCTATTAAGCATTTTAGCCTTCTTAAAATCTCACATTAAACATAAAAAAGTTATAAATTGCATCTTCTTAGTAAATAATGTGTTCCTCCATTACACCTGGCTGAACCACATTGCTCACAGGAAACCTACTTTTAAGAATCCAGGTCACTGATGAACACCTGCAAAAGCGGCAGGATAAGTTTGAAGTGGAGAACAGATCTGGCCTTGCTATTAGGCTGAATGAGGCAACCATTTTCAACACTTGATACTAGGGACAGTACCTCCCTCTGCCTTTCCTCTTGAACTCTGGCCATTTCTCTCTTGAATGACCCAACTGCATGCTGTATGAATTGTCCTGCATACCCTAAAGTGTTGGGTGCCCTTGTGTTGAGGGCAGATGCTGAGGTAAGATTTAAAAGTGATTCCTGTGGTCTATTGCATGAGGAATGGAGAGCATTGCCTTCTTGTCATTTGCCTCAGGCTGTAAAATGTCTTGGAATGACCCTGGGTGAAAATAAGCAGGTATTCAACCCTGTCACCAACCATGCCTTTAGTTTGAAACCTCTCTCCCACCAATCTCCCCCCCCCCATTAATAGATATTATATGATGCTTCTCAGAGAACAAGAAACAAAATAAATTGAACCATTTTAATGAAAAAGTAGCATAAATAAAATATTCATAATAAAGAACAATACATTAGGAACTTATAAGATAACTTCTCTCTCTCTCTCTCTCTCTCTCTCTCTCTCAATCTCTCTCTCTCTCAAAGGGTTACTTTTCTATGGCATCAGGAGATGTTATTTTCCTTCTCCAGTACTGAAGCTCTTTTTTCTCTGTGTAAAGTTGCTTATCACAGTTTGCTGAAAAGAATGGCTTTTGCAGGTATTTTTAAATCAGATACAACACTTTCAAAGATTCTGTTACATGTTATGCAACACTGAAAATATAGGTCTTTGAATTATTCAGTTAAGAATAATCATTGCAATAATTTCTAATTAATATAAACACTTGTAGCAATGTATGGTAGGCCAACCTCCCCCTCTCAAGTTGCTGCTTGGCCAGTTCCCCTTATCTGTTGTCTGCTGGCAATGATGGTGTTTTTGTTCTGTCAGACACACCCTCTCTGTAGCAGATGCAGAGAATGAAGACTCGCCCAAGAGATGGCAAAGAGCATAGCTGCAGACCAGTGCTTCAAGATCTGAGCTGATAAAAGAACCATCCCATTGCAGGCAAGGGATGCTGAAGATGCAGGTGGAAATAGGGCATCAGCAGGCACTCCCTTACCTAGAAAAAGCAATCACTGCCTTGTTCAAGTTGCCAGGGTTGACTAATTGGTAAAGCCCCTGTAGTTAATAACGTCACTGTAGGGTCATCATTCCAAAGCTTGGAGTCACTAAAGAATCTCCCACTTGTATTGTAAGGGTTATGCTTATCCATGCTGTTTAAGGTCCCTATAAATCTACTTGGCAAGGTCAATGCCATGGAGTTTAACCAGGTCTGGCCCAAGACATTTTGCTGCCTGGGATTATCACCTTCTCTCTCTAACATGCACAAAGTTAACTGGATTGGTAGCTGAGTGAGCCAAACTGAATTAAACCTTCAGCACTCATGAGGAGAAACCATCTTTCAACATCCCTAAGTCAGCAGCTTAGCTGGAAAATACCAGAATCCTTGCTCTCAGTTTTGACGTGATGGGTGGTGAGCTATTTGACCATTGTGCAACTGGTGAGGTCAAGGCCTTAGTACCTGTTGCTAGTTTTTTGTTGTTGTTGTTGTTAGTTACCTAGTGTTAGTTTCTTTAAGATTTTGTCTAGATGGGCTATTTACCCTATCTTGGAGCCCTGCAGTCCATTTGCCCCATTTTGGCCCCGAGCAGTCTGCACAACCCCTGGGGCAAAACCAGGGCCAAGACAGGGCCTCTTACACCACTTTTTAAAAGCACCTGGGAGAAACCACTTCAGCCAGAAAAAAAAAAAAAAACTGATCTTACATGACTGCAGGAGCCCACAAAACCATGCTGGCCGATCACTGCAGCTGCCATCTCTCTTCTGAAGCCAAGAAGCAGGCCTGCAGCATGTGACTAGCCTGCTCACATGCAGGGGGGCTTGCTCACATGCTGTAGGGAAACTTCCTGGCTTCAAAGAGAGGGACATTGATGGTGGCTGCGACTGCAGGGACGGGACAGCATGGTGGTCTGGACTCCATCCTGTTTCATGCTAGTAACAGGGGAGAAAAGGACCAGGTTTGGCATATTCTGGCCTGTGTAGATGAGCCCTAAGGCTGTATCTGCACTTCAGAAATAATCCAGTTTGACACTGCTTCAAGTGCCATGGCTCAATGCTATGGAATCCTGGGATTTGTATAGTGGACTCTCAGTATCCACTATACAAATCCCAGGGTTTTTTTGGTTCTAGACCCCCCTGTGGATACCAAAATCTGTGGATGCTCAACTCCCATTATATACAATGGTACAGTAAAATGGTATCCCTTATATCAAATGGCAGAATCAAGGTTTGCTTCTTGGGGTTTTTTTTGGGGGGGAATATTTTCAAGCCGTGGATGGTGGATCCATGGATACAAAGGGCAACTGTAGTTTGTTGTGGCACCTGAATTTTCTGAGAGAGAAGGCTAAATATCTCACAAAACTACAAGTTCCAGAATTCCATAGCATTGAGCCATAGCAGTCAAAGCAGTGTCAAAGTGGATTATTTTTGTAGTGCGGATGCAGCCTAAATGTTCTTTTATCTGGCAATTGTGGTGAATGTAGGGAGTAAATAGAATTTTAGGATGGTCCCTGCAGCAGTATTTATCCTAGCACTTAGTAGAGGTGCTGTCACTGTGAAGGGACTTCTCTTTTGGCCATTATGTTCATATCTGACTTGAAATAATGCCTGACTGACTTTTGTAGTCAGTTGATGGCACTTTTTAATAAAATATGTAGGGTGTGGATATAGATTCAGCTTGTGTAAGTTCCCTACACATCTTCATCTTTTGACTGTTACTAAACACTTCACCTGACAAATAATGAAAGTGACTTCAGAACTTCCAAATGGTCAAGGAAACAGGATGTACCACATAAACAGGGAATTGATTTCTAGCATGTGAAGGTGATTTTAATAAACACATCATTTCAGGCGTATTCTTGTATATCTTGATTAAAAACAACTCCAAAAGATCCTGGCATTGTTTCATCTCTTATGTTGTTCTAATGGAAAACAGATGGCTGAACATTAAAAGACATTTGCACCCTTATGATGTTTCAGCTAATGGATGAACTGAGCCTGTTCTAGTATCACAGACAGCTATCAACTGGATGAAAAAACAGATATACTTGATTAGTTCCAACAGGTTTTTTTTGTTGTTGTTGTAGGAGATGCTCACACATGAAACACAGTAAGTATCATTTTCATTAATGTGCAAGCTAGAAGGAACACTGCATTTTTCTTCTGTTCTGTCAGGAACCCAAAGAAATGATCATTCATCCTCCTTTAATGTTGCATTTGTTTGTCTGCTTTTAGTTTCCACATTTTGTCAAACTGGTTATTTCTGATGACAAGTCATGTGTTAAAAATAGCCCTGAAGTTGCAGTCCACTAGTTTTAGAGGGCAATGTGTGCTGTAAATATAAATACCTGGGACCACCATTGCCACCTTGGTAAAACAAATAATAAGTACTTGTTTCTGACACTTCTGACACCACACTTTGGGTGAGGTTCTGAATATAGGTGTGTTCAATCCATCCAGTCTTCTTCAAGGTGCCATAGAGTAATTTCAGTAGAATCTGAACTACTGGTTTGCTTGAGCTTTGTGTATCATGCTCTTTTGCATGGTTTAAAAGATGAAATATATGACTCAACGAAAGTTTGATATTTTGAGTCCCGCTGGTTTCAACAGGAACTGCTTACCTCCACTGCCTTGGAGGTAAGCCCGTTGATGGAAATTAACATGGACTGGATTGTGGCCACTGGTGTTGAAATTCCTTTAAACAAATTAAAAGCTTTCCCTCCCTCCCAGCCTTCCCACACCTTTTTCTCTATGCCAGCTCTTCCTTTGTATGCCTCTTAATTGGAAATGACTTCACTATGCATGTATGCATCAACTTTCTTTTCCACTTCATTTACCTAGGTCTCCAATTTTATCAAGCATCTTATTATTTATTAGATTTATAGCCCATTATTTCCCCATAACTAGGACAGAAGATGGTTTCCAACATAGTTAAAACTCAATAAATTATACTATATATACACACACTGTAAAAAACAAAATAAAACAATTAACTAATAATAATAATAATAATAATAATAATAGAATTCAAATATTGCATCATTTTATAAATTTTGTATTAGGCCTGCTTGAATAGAAAAAGTGGAATGGGCTGGTCTAACATCTGTCAGGGAGAAGTTATATAGATTAGGAGTGGCTGCCAAGAAGACTCTCAAGTCCTCAGCCATCAAGGGTGGTGGGACTGAAGGAAGGGGGCTTTCTGGCTTGCCCGGTGGGCCTTTTGTGGTCCGGCCGGTGGCCCGTGTCACAGTGGCAGCCCCCACAGCTGCGTGGCCTCCATCATGGGGGCTGCCATGTTCCTCTTCCCAGCCTGCATTGTTGCCCTGATTGGCTGTGTCAGAGGAGGAAGGGGGACTTCCAGGTGTGCTTCCGGCGCAGCCAGATGATGTGGTCCCTGCATCAGGGGGTATTATAAATGCTGGCCCCTGATGTCAAAGAATGCAGTTGGCTCCAATGAGCCGAAGACCCACCCTCCCTCCCTTTAAAGGGACAGTTACCGTATATTCCGGCGTATAAGACGACTGGGCGTATAAGATCACCCCCCCCCCAATTTCCAGCCAAAAATCTAGGCCTAGGCATATATTCGCCAGATAAGACCACCACCACCCCCCAATTTGGCTGGCTGGGGGAGCCTTGCCAGCTGATCCTCTTTGTTTCCCAACTCATGAGGATCTCCTCGTGAGTTGGGAAGTGAACAGGATCAGCTGGAAGGGCAACATTCACCCCTCTCTTCAACCTTCCAGTCAAACTGGACTCGAAGGTGGAGGAAAGGGGCGAAAATGCCCAGTTTGCCTCAGCAGCCCCCTTCCCTCCGTCTTGGCTCTTCCGAAGGGAACCAAGGCGGGGGAAGCGGGGGCGGCCACGGCAAACCCCTAGATTCACCCCCTCTCCCCACCTTCAAGGAAGGTGGGGAGAAGGGGCGAACATGCCCCGTTTGGCTCCATAGGGAGGACGCAGGGCCGTGGAGCCAAACCCTGGGATTTGCCCCCTCTCCCCACCGTCAAGGGAGAGGGAGCGAATCTAGGGATTTAACTCCACAGCCCCATCCCTGCTTCTGGGCTCCCTCTTCCCGCGATTCCCCAACCCACAGGAGGCTGCCCAGTCTCCTGGTGGGTTGGGGAATGCGGGATGGCCAGCTGGCTGGGGGGGTGGAGGGAGGGGAATTCGCAGCCACCCCCCTCTCCAAAGCGCAGCTTTGGGGAAGGGGGTGGGTAGGCGGAGGGTGAATGGGTGGATGGGCGGAGGGGGCTTCGCAGCCACCCCCCTCCAAAGCGCGGCTTTGGGGAAGGGGGGTGGCTGGGTGGAGGGTGGATGGGTGGCTGGGGGGAGGGGGCTTCGCAGCCACCCCCCTCTCCAAAGTGCGGCTTTGGGGAAGGGGGGTGGCTGGGCAGAGAGTGAATGGGTGGATGGGCGGAGGGGGCTTCGCAGCGACCACCCCTCTCCAAAGAACGGCTTTGGGGAAGGGGGGTGGCTGGGCGGAGAGTGGATGGGTGGCTGGGGGGAGGGGGCTTCGCAGCCACCCCCCTCTCCAAAGCGTGGCTTTGGGGAAGGGGGGTGGCTGGGCAGAGGGTGGATGGGTGGATGGGGCTTTGCAGCCACCCCCCCTCTCCAAAGCGCGGCCTTGGGGAAGGGAGTGGCTGGGCGGAGGGTGGATGGGTGGATGGGGCTTGGCAGCCACCCCCCCTCTCCAAAGCGCGGCTTTGGGGAAGGGAGTGGCTGGGCAGAGGGTGGCAGGGTGGCTGGGGAGAGGGGGCTTCACAGCCACCCCCCTCTCCAAAGTGAGGCTTTGGGCAAGGGGGTGGCTGGGCGGAGGGTGGGCGGGGGGCAGGGAGGAGGAGGCTTCCCAGCCACCCCCCTCCCAAAAGCCACGGTTCTGTGGCTTACGGGAGGGGGGGTGGATGTGCGGGGAGGGTGGGCGGGGGGCAGGGAGGAGGGGGCTTCCCAGCCACCCCCGCTCCCGAAAGCCGCGATTCCGTGGCTTTTGGCAGGGGGGGTGGATGCACGGGGGGTGGGCGGGGGGCAGGGAAGAGGGGGCTTCCCAGCCACCCCCACTCCTGAAAGCCACGATTGTGCAGCTTTCGGCAGGGGGGGTGGATGCACGGGGGGTGGGGGGCTGGGAGGAGGGGGCTTCCCAGCCACCCCCCCTCCCAAAAGCCGCAATTCCGTGGCTTTCGGCAGGGGAGATGGATGCGCGGGGGGTGGGCGGGGGGCAGGGAGGAGGGGGCTTCCCAGCCACCCCCCCTCCCAAAAGCCGCAGTTCCGTGGCTTTCGCGAGGGGGGGTGGATGCACGGAAGGTGGGCGGGGGGCAGGGAGGAGCACTTTGCTTCACCCCCTGCCCCATCTCCTGCCTCTTCGCTCCGTTTGCGAAGAGGCAGGAGATAGGCAGGCAGGTGAAGCAAAGTATATCCGGCATATAAGATGACTGTCGATTTTGGAGGGCACTTTTGAGTGCTCAAAAGTCTTCTTATACGCCGGAATATACGGTATGTTAGTTGTGTCATTGTATGCATGTGTCCTTCAAGTCACAACTTGTTAGGTGGATGGCATGGGCCCTGATCTGGGTAAGCAGGGTTAGGGGGTCTCTGTCGAGTTCAAGTTCAAGTTCACAGAGACTCTGCCCCCCTTTAACAATCTTGTTTTCAGGGGAGGGCAGAGTGTCAAGCGGGTTAGCTTGGCCAGGGCTCTCCCCTCCAGCTGTGGGTCAGTGGCAATTACAACTGTCCAATGGCAAACACAGGGTTGGGCAATGAAGGAATCCAGACCCATGCAATTGGTGCCAACCATTTACAGCCATTTGCAAGTTGTGGCTTTTTTATTGCCAATATTCAATATACTAATCTATACCTAATCTCTTTATGTTTCTCATATGTACTCAATACATTTTGTGAAGATATCTTGGTGTCGTGTATTCTTTATCATGGGAGGAAACAGGAGCGTCCAGGCTGGGTCCGCATATATATTTTCTGCTAATCTCAAAGCCCGGACAGGAGAACATTGCTTATCATATAGCTTTGAACAGCCTCTTAATCATTTTTGTAGAACACGGGTGAGTAAAGTGTGTCCCATGGGCCACATGCAGCTCCATAGACTGATTTTTTGGCCCTCGGGAGTAAAAAACCAGTTCTCTCAAACTACTCTGTGGGACATGGGAGGCAAGTTTGTCACATCTTAGCAACCCAGGCCATTTTAAGGCCAGGATCAGCCTTTAAAAAAAAGGGGGGGTGAACTGGAAGAGACTTCATGTTTACCTCCTGTCGTAAAAAAAGAAAAGTCTCTTCTGGGCCTAAAATGGCTTCTGAGGACATCTGGAGCAAATATTTTCTTGATTTTTCTGCAGGGGATATAGCAGGGTTTGTTACCCTGCAAAGTCTCCTGCAAGGACAATGTGACCCCCTAATATCTAACAGTTGCCAACACCTCTTGTAAAGGTATTGGGTTCTGTATCCAGAGACTTTTCCTTTTTTAATACCAAAAAATGTGGTTGTAGTAGTAGCAATAGAGGAAGGAGTGGGACATTTCCAGCCATTGCTACATTTGTTGCTAACAAAGTCTTCCATTTGGAAACCATTCAAATGTATCAACAGTAAACTACAGCCCATCTTGGACAATGATACTCCCCTCTCATTGGCCTTGGATGACAGGTTGTACTTGTTTATAAACATCTGCCCAAACTAAAAAATCTTCTCTCCAGTAAAATTTGGCTCCACAACAGAGGTACAAGCACAAGGAACAGACCCTGCAACAAACTCAGATGCCAATTATCCCCTGATCTATTCTAGATCTAGAGATCTTAAAAGATCTAACAATGTCATTCTTCTTCCATCTTTGTTGTTTTTCTCTTATTTATAATATACGTTAGCTTCTCATTTTCTTTCATCTCTTTAATTTTTTGCATTCATTCCTCTGTTGTAGGGATTCCTTTTTTCTTCCAATTAAGGGCCAAAAGTAATCTTGCAGCTGTAATTAAATATAATAAAACTCTTCCATATTGATGTCTAAATTTTCCTTCCAAGTTCATTGCTATATTTAATAAGTATAGTTTGGGGTCAATTACCAATTGAGTCTTAAAATTTTTTTGTATTATTTTATGAATTGAATGGCAACCAATTGGTGATTATTGGAGACAGCAATGGAACATTATAGAATTTATGTAAAACTGGGATGGTCAAATAGAAAGAAGAAACATTGTTAGAAAAGAAGATAAACAAATATAAAGGCACCAAAAGCAGGAAAACTTTGGTGATAGAATCTAAAAGGAGTCAAGGAAAAGAAACAAACAAGGAAGAGATAGAAAATAATGAGAATATTTTGTATTACTGGGATTGAGAAAAGAGGAGGGAGATAAAATGTGATAGAAGCTAATGTAAATGTACCCAACTCAAATAGGAGGGTAAAGCTGGAAGTCAAGATGGATGATGGGTTATGATTAGTTGTGACTTAGTTGGGTAAAGTAAGTAAGTGAGAAGGTAAGAGCAGTGAGAGAGTATATAAGAAGAGAATGTTGATAAGAAGATGGGAGTGAGTGAGTAGAAATAGAGGGGTAGACGAACAGATGAAGAAAATGGTGGGAATAAATAATGGAAAATTATGTAGTATTAACATGTTAAATCTGTACTAATGTTTACGTAGTGTGTAATTTGAATTACGCTGCAAATAAAAATTATATTTAAAAAAAAATCTAACAATGTCAACCAGAGCATCAGGTGTTCATTAATTTATTCATCTTTCAAAATGATGTATGTCATCTTTTGTCAGTGGTACCCTTCGGCACTTCACATAGGGAAAACAGGCCTATTTCTACACAAAAGGAGAAATGGATATAAATTTGACATCAGAAAGGGCAATATTCAAAGTCAGTAGGAGAACACTTCAGCCTCCAAGGACACTCTACCACTGACCTTAAAGTAGATGCTGTGAAGCAAGGAAACATCAGTGGGAGATTAAATATAACAAAACAGTCCCCCTAATCAGAAAGTCCCACTTTATCCCACTTATAAGGAGTACAAATTTTATCCCACTTATAAGAAGTGCAATAAATTCCATTGATTCATCTTGTCTACTCTAATTGGGACTAAAAGTGATTTTAAAAATATAGTATGCTGTTTGAAACAGCATACCATATTCTTTTAATTACTATTAGTCCCTATTAGAGTAGACAAGTTGAATCAATGGAATTTACCTATAGTTTGCCTTGCCATTCAACAATTGATTCAATGGGTCTATTCTAGTTGGAATGAATCAATAGGAGTTACTCAAATGTGTGTAGTATTTACTAAGTGCCATTATGTTTGCTTATCTGATCAGTTTTGTAAATGATCAGAGTTAATAAAACAATTGTCACTGTCAGTACTGCCTGTATTCAATTTCTTTCCTAAAGTAAAGTACAGTGTAGAGTGTATAACTGTACACACTTCTACAAAGGGATGTAATTCATCACTATTTTTTTAATGAAGAAAGCAATGAGTCCTTTTAGCAATTTTCTTTCTGCTTTGAGAAAGTATTTAAAATCTGTGGAGTTTTCAAATAGTATTCTTAGTTTGGGACTTATTCTGTAAAAAATTTGCACTCCTTATGCAAAAGAATGGCACAAAACACAGTATTTTTAAATATTATGTTCTGTACAAAAATACTATTTTCTGTGCAGAAAATGCTGTTTTCTTTACAGAAAATATTGGGGACTTATTCACCATAAAATTTCTGTGGAGGAAATAATATTATATTAAAATAATATTATATAGTAATATACTATTTGATGTGCAAAAAGTGCAAATTTTATACAGAATATGTTCTGAATGGTGAAGATTCTTATCAGTCCACGACTCTCCTCATCAGGGTTTCCTGAAACTCAAGAAACACATTTTCAACAATTCTGTGAAAATCTTTGAATATTCCTTCCATTCCTACCTGTAACTCAAGGTACCTTTTTGTTACCCTAAACATTTGAGGAGTCATGAAGACCCTCTGGATAGTAATATTAAATTGGGGGATTTAATATACTTAGCTTGACAATGTGGGAGGCAATGGTAGGGCCTTTTGACCTATTTATACCAGTAATAGGAAGAAGACATAAGTTAGATAGTACAATAAATTATCTTTATTTGAGAAAAACAATACTAACAGCATTCATACACACATTCAGGCTTCAAGCATTCATGCAAGACTAGTGAATAAAGTGGGAGAAACTGAAATAGAGGAATAGCAAAGGGAGTTTCCAGTGGGTGATATGACACCTTTCTTGTAGAGCAGAAGTTCCTGTAACAACAGGGGTCTCCGAGTTGTTCTCTGAGGGTCAGTCAGGAAACCAGCAGCTTGGATGTAGGAGGAGGAGCTGAAGGACACTGAAGACAGTTTTTAAGGGATTATATTTGCCTTCTGGCGATGGGATTTAGAGTAGAAGACAATGTCTCTTGGAGTTGCACAAGGTGACAGAAAAGCACTCCAGATATGTTAATAGCATTTTGATTGATGGATACTTTGCCACTGAAAGGGAGGAAACAACTTCCTTTGTTTAGGTAAGGGTAAACTGATGAGGATAGTTTATAGGTTTGAGTTTGCCAGCCTTTGCAGATGGGATTAGTCTTCCATTGCCTTGCAAATTAAAATTTCTTTAAAATTTAGATTACCTCTTCTTAAGAGCATTCCTGACTAAGCAAGGTTTGTGTTTGTGTTTCGTAGTTGGGGGATTTCCCAGGTTTTCATTAATGGCCGCACTGCGTGGAAGACTACATGTTGACTTAATTTTTAAATATTGCCAAGTATTTATATAGATATGGGACTCGGGGTGTCAGGGTAGGTAGCAATTTCATGCACCTGGTAAAGTAAGCAGCAGTCCATGAAAACGTATGTCATAATAAATTTATTAATCTTCTTGGTGCCACAGGCTGGCTGTTCTCATTGTATGAGGCATTTTGCATGGAAACAGGAGGAAAAGGGAGAAGGTGGGAGGTCTCTGTCCTAAGGATCTTACTGACAAGCATGAAATCATTGAGAATAGATAGAGTACATATTACTTTTTTATGGGAATGTTCCTGACAATCTCATGTTACCCAAAATGCTCCTTGGAAAATTCCAAGAAAATATTGAGTTTCTAATATGTTGGGGAAATTAGCAGCAACTCGACTTTAGCTATGCAAAAGGGGGTAACAAGGGAATCTTGCAAACCTTTGTCTACCAGTACTAGTCTGGATGGAATACACACACATGTAAAATTAAGTATGGTTTTTATTATAGAGTTCAAAAATAACATCGGACACACACACATTCACCCAGAAAAAAACATTCACACAAGGCTATAGGAAAAGCAGTAAGAAAACCTGGGATAGAGGGTAGCAATAGGATTTTTTGGGGTGATACAACCTGTCCTGTAGTCAATCTGGCAGAGTGAATGGAGGAACCTGGGGTGGCTAACACAGAGTGAAAGGGTTTCCCCTATAACTGACTGTGCATACTTGGGCATATTTGGGGATGATATTTATACCTCCAAATACAACTGATGGGATTGATGTTTCAGGGGTTGAAACAATAGATTACCTGAGCCTTCATGGATTACACAATGAGTGTCCTGGTCCTGACAAAAGGTAGGAAAGATGCTAATGTGTTTCTTAATGTCCAGTGATTGAATTTTAAAAGCTTGAGCAACCTATCTCTTAAGGTTTGGGATTAAGGAAAGGAAGTTTCAAAATCAGCAAATACAAAGGTTTCATTTCATCCATTGTCTCCCTTTTTGTGGGAAATGTGTCCTTTTTGGCTTTTAGCCTTAGGCGCAAAGCATGGCATTCAGTTGCCCTCTTCTCTGAGACCATTGTGCCTTTTCCCTTGTGGAAGGTCACATTGATGAACCAAATTAATACACAATTAATTCTAGGTCTCTAGAAGTGAGGTGTAAGTCTCTGGAAGTGGGGTGTAAGCCATGCTTAACAGTCAAAAAATTACAAATGTGATCTATTGCAAAAATTTCTACAGGCAACACTGTTCCATTTGGAACAGGATTTGGATAAAATTTGCACCACTTTTTAAAACAAAGACAACTATGCTACAAAAAGATGTGTGCTTGGTTTTATATGCCCTCTCTCCTTATACCTTTTGAAGGATAAGATAGACAACTTTTTTATATAAAGTACCTTATGAATTTATCTGATCTACTTCTGTCCTTTAAATGCTTTGATTGCCAAAAAGCTCTGAGTGCCCTTTGCACTTAGAGCCTCTAACTGATTCTGGGATGCTGGTTTCCATGGTTCCCAAATGTTATTCATTTTGTTTAATAAATATCATTACTGACACTCATCTTTCCTGCAGCTCAGGCAATTTCACCCAAGTGAAGATCACAATAGTTCCTGCAGCCTTTCTTAATGTG
Source organism: Gambelia wislizenii (assembly GCA_030847615.1). Taxonomy (NCBI): domain Eukaryota; kingdom Metazoa; phylum Chordata; class Lepidosauria; order Squamata; family Crotaphytidae; genus Gambelia; species Gambelia wislizenii. The sequence goes on along the minus strand of JAUMIR010000003.1, from coordinate 221,878,849 downwards.
ACCCTGAAAATTAATTTCCCATGCAACTTCTGTCATTAAGGAGGGGAGTAGCTGCATGCTGAACTGATTTCCCTCAGAGTTCTGAACTCCAGTCCTGGCCTCACTTATGTTCAAAATAATTGTAGCCAGGCAGCAGTAAAATACATTTGAAGTGAAGATCCTTTAAATGTTAGAGGATCAATTATATTGGTGGGTCTTTCTTGGGAGCCAAGTTGCTGGCACAATGAGATATATGAACTACCAGTATTAAATTCTAAGAAGCACTTCTTTTCAGGCCTGAAAGGGGAACAAAATCTCTCTTATGTGCATTCCCACAAAGTAACTGACAAAGGACCAAAGAATCATAGTAAACATCCATTCACTAAACTGGGAGCTGTACCACAGCCAAGACCAGAGTCTGTTCTGGAGGTCTACCACCCAGTAGGTCTCAATGGCTGTAGAAATGTCCTCTTTGCAAGTTTGTCTTTAAAAAAAAAAACTATTGTAGGATGGACATTTTGCTGCAGAGCAAAGCTCCACATTCCATACTCTCCATCTGTCCCTATCTGACAGGAACACTCCCAATTAATTCTCTGTCATCCCACTTTTTCAGCTGCTGTCTCTCCTCCTCCCACCTTTCCCTTTGGTCCTCAGCTTCCTTCAAAAGCTGCCAACTCAGTCCAAAGTAGATTGCACTCCATTAACTCATCTGGGAGAAGAGGTGCAGAATTTTCTCCTTCCCAAGAGGCTCAGGAAAAATTAAACTGCTACAGCGTCTCCTAGCATGTGTGTTGTTCCTTCTTTGGTAACTGTTGCCATCTTGACCACACTCTTATAACATGCCATGACAGCTCCCACCTTTTTAATACACGCATAATTGGCTACATTCTATAATTTGGCTTGTTGTGGCCTTCCACAAGGTTGGCAGTAAATCGGCACTCCCCAAACATTGAGGCTGGTGTCATGCTTAATGGCATGTACAACCTAAGGAAGGGCCTTCTAAATTTCTCAAAAGCTCATAGTCCTAGGTGAGGATTATGTGGAAGCCCCAGAAGACTGCTAAAGTTCAGGCGATGAAGGCCAATTCTCCCTGGCTGCCTCTAGAAGTGAGACATTCACTGATCACATTAAAGGTAGTTGGATTCTCATTGCTATGTGAGATGCTTACTTTCCTCTTACAGATCTTCAAAACAATAGAAGGCTGCCTGTCACTCATCAGTCCTAAAATATTCCTTCCATCAATGATCATGAACACATCCAGGGATCCGTTGTTTAACTCTGGGAATCTCTGGCAAACATTGTCTTCCTCTCAGAATCACCCCTTCAGGGGAAATATTGACTATAAATATCACCCCAAATCACCTTAGTATGCACAGATACTTTTCCTCCTGTCCCCATGCTAGTCTGTGACACCAATCCTCCTTCCTACCCCACTCCTTTTGTGTCTGTTTGCTGCATGACCCTCTGAACATAATTCTTGAGGCTTCTCTGCTCTTTGGATTGGTATTAATAATAATAATAATAATAAAATTTTATTTCTATCCCGCCCCTCTGCAACGCAATCGGGGCGGCTTACAATATAAAAACTCCATAGTCCCAGTACCCTAGCCCACCCCCCCTTAAAACAATATTAAACTATAAAAGATTAAAAACATACAGTAAATTAAAAATATATAAATTAGAAAATATTAAAACATACAATAGGTTTAAAAAAAAATGATTACAGCTCAAGGAGGACAGCTGAGTCTTGGGCCGGGATAGTTATTCAGGAAAAGCCTGCCGGAAAAGATCCGTCTTGACAGCTTTTTTAAAGCCGTCTAAGGTGTTAATAAGACGGATCTCGTCCGGCAGGCCATTCCATAATCTGGGAGCAGCAGCGGAGAAGGCCCTCTGGGAGGTCACCGACAGCCTTGTTTTCATAGGCTGTAACAGATTCCTCCCAGAGGACCGAAGTGCGCGGGGAGGGTCATACGGAAGGAGGCGGTCCCGGAGATAAGTTGGACCCAAGCCATGCAGGGCTTTAAAGGTTATAACCAAAACCTTGTACTGTGCCCGGAAACGAATAGGCAGCCAGTGGAGAGCTTTTAGCACAGGTGTTATATGCTCTCTTCTGGAAACACCAGAAATCAACCTGGCTGCCATGTTCTGAACTAGTTGAAGTTTCCGAGTTAAGCACAAGGGTAGCCCCATGTAGAGCGCATTACAGAAATCCAGACGGGAGGTTACCAGTGCATGTACCACAGTTTCGAGGTCCCTAATTTCCAGGCAAGGGCGCAGCTGGCGTATCAGCCGAAGTTGATAACAGGCCTCCAACATCCCTGCAAGACACACAGGGGAACTCTGGGAAATAAAAATGGTCAGAGCAGAGATTTGCTCTGTTCCCCAATTTTTTTAAAAAAATGTAGATCATGCTTTAACATCCATTGCTGCTTCAACTGCAGTGTTTCAGTAAGCCAAGCAGTGTGTGAGTTGGATTGAACAGGTCCTTATTTTTCTATCCCTCTGTCTTCCTTTTATCATTCTACATAGGCTATCATGTTGGCTTTAGCTTTAGTTTAAAAAAAGGGGGGGGGAGAAGAGAGTCCTATTGTTACCCCCAACTGTGTAGGGGAAGGGATGAGTGGGTCTCCCCCCTGCATTTTGTCTTTCTTTTGTTAAACAAAATGCACTTTATACAGTGGATTAATCTGTTCCTTCTCCCACCCCCATTTACCAGGCTATAGAAGCAAAACATGTTAAGAGTCAGCAATGTTTGCATGCCTACACTCACTAATTGCTAATTTGCAGACTTTCTGTTTGTTTACAGTACTTTGTCACACCCATTCTCTTCCTGCATCACTCTAACCTGTAGCCATTTTGCTTTTCCTTCTCTCTCCTACATAATGCCATGTGTTTGATTATGCACATGTAACTTGTAAGTCTGTTGTTACATGTTTTCAAGCTGGCTTTGACTTATGGTAAGCCTATCATATCATTTTCTTAGCAAGACTCATTCAGGGAAAGCTTGCCATTCCCTCCCTCTAAGGTTGAGAGAATGTGACTTGCCCAAAATCACCCATGGGCAAGCAGGGGTTCAAAAGCATAATCCACAATGAACAGTGAAGTCCCCATGTGTGTGTGTGTGTGTGTGTGTCCATTGTTCACTCTTCATTGAGAATTATGCTTTCATTCCACCAGAAATAGTTTTGGAGTTCCTGGATCTGAAATTTCTGTAGCTTCAATTGGAAGTGGATATGTACAGGCTATCTCTCTCTCTCTCTCTCTCTCTCTGGCTTTTTCTTCACAAACAAAGATTCAGGAAGGACTCATCCTGCGCTTTCTGCAAGCGCGCTGATGACTAAAAAGGCCAATCCGAGATAAACAAGTCCGGTTGTATAAGCAATACACAAATATATTCATGCTCCTATGTAAATGGATATCATGTATTTATGAATTGTTCTTTCATTTAATACACACACACACACACACACACACACACACATATATATCCCTAAAGAAGGCCTTGAGAAGATCTACATGCCAAACATGTCTGGATTTTTAGATTTTCCTTGGGGTTTTTTTTCTGGGCTGTGAGGCCGTGTTCTGGAATAGTTTTTTTCTGACATTTTGCCTGCATCTGTGGCTGGCATCTTCAGAGAATGGTTGGGTAGGTATATGTGTGGAGTTTATATGCTGTGAACCCCTGTGGAGTATATGTAAATTTGTGTAATTGAATGGTTAGTTTTCTGGGTATAGAAATGCAAGACTCATTAGTGTCTATTTGGCTAATGGTTGGTCTATTTGGCTAATGGCCAATTATCTGCTGGGAATCCTCCTGTCTCTGGGTGGAATTCTTTTATAAGTGTTGAGTTTTGATTCTATTGTATTTCAAAACTGGGAGCCAGATTTTGTTTACTTTTAAGGTTTCTTCTTTCCTGTTGAGGTTGTCCAGGTGCTTGTGGATTTCGATAGCTTCTCTGTGCATTCTGACATGATAGTTGTTGGCCTGGTCCAGAATTTCTGTTTTTAAATAGCATTTTGTGTCCAGGTTGGCTTATAACATGTTCTGCTACTGCTGATTTTTCTGGCTGGCCCAGTCTGCAGTGTCTCTCATGTTTCTTGATTCGTGTTTGCGCACTGCATTTAGTGGTCCCTATGTAAACTTGTCCACAGCTGCTTGGTATGCGGTAAACTCCTGCAGCTGTGAGAGGGTCCTGCAGCTGTCCTTTGCTGAGCGTAGCATTTCTTGGATTTTTTTTGGTTGGTCTATAGATTGTTTGGAGATTGTGTTTCCTCATCAGTTTCTCTATTCTGTCTGTGACTCCTTTGATGTATGGTAAAAAATACCTTCCCTTTGAGTGGCTGTTTTTCTTCTTCATTCCTGTGGTTTTTTCTGGGTCTGGCTGCTCTTGTGATGTCTGATCTGGAGTAACTATTAGTCTGTAGGGATTTTATTTTAGCAATAAAAGACCATCTTTTTAGCATCCTGAAATATGTTTCCTCCCTACCCTGTCTCCCTGTATAATTCATATTGGACACTTGGCCTTTGGATTATGGATGCTTGGAAATATATTCCACATTGTTCACAACCATCCTAAGTAAGGCTGCTGACACACTGTAGAAATAAAGCAGTGTGGCACTGCTTTAACTATTATGGCTCCATCCTATAGATTCCTGGGATTTGTAGTTTGTTGTGGCACCAGATCTCTCTGACAGAGAAAGCTAAATAGCTTACAAAACTACAAATCCCAGAATTCCATAGCATTCAGCCATGGCTGTTAAAGTGGTGTCAAACTGCATTTCTTCTGCAATGTACCAGCAGACTAAAGCCTCTAAATCAAAGCTACTAGCCAGCCCTGTTGCTAACTAGAGTAAAGCAGCTGCCTCAGGTGGTTCGTTTGGAGGTAGTCACAAAGAGGCAGCAAATTGTTTGCTACAGAGTTTGTCATTTTTGGACATTCACTGCCAAAGAAGGAGTTGTTTACAGGATTTTAAGCTTTAATGGCCAAAGGAATTTGACTGATCTTGTTTATAATGTACCTTGATTTGGTACAGGATGGGTGGGTAGCAACATATAGCTTAAAATTATAGCAAGTACATAGATGTGTAAATTTGTTTAATTGCAAAAAGATAATAAAAGAATACTGTGGTGTCTTTGAGACTAACTGATAAAAAAGACATCTCTAGCACAAGCTTTGTTGGACTCTAGTCCACCTCATCAGATGCAAATTATAACAAGTAATGGTAATAGAATCATAGAATCATAGAATTACAGAGTTGGAAGAGACCACGAGGGCCATCCAGTCCAAACCCCTGCCATGCAGGAATACACAATCAAAGCATCCCCGACAGATGGCCATCCAGCCTCTGTTTAAAGACCTCCAAGGAAGGAGACCCCACCACGCTCCGAGGGAGGGTGTTCCACTGCCGAACAGCTCTGACTGTCAAAAAGTGCCTCCTAATGTTGAGGTGGAATCTCTGTTCCTGGAGCTTGCATCCATTGCTCCATGTTCCAGTCTCTGGAGCAGCAGAAAACAAGCTTGCTCCATCCTCAGCGTGACATCCCTTCAAATACTTAAACAGGGCTATCATATCGCCTCTTAACCGTCTTTTTTCCAGGCTAAAAATACCCAGCTCCCTAAGTCTCTCCTCATAAGGCATCGTTTTCAGACCTTTCACCATTTTACTCGCCTTTCTTTGCACACACTCCAATTTGTCAATATCCTTTTTGAATTGTGGTGCCCAGAACTGGACACAATATTCCAGGTGACCAAGGTCTGACCAAGTCAGAATAGAGTGGCACTATTACTTTCCTTGATCTAGACACTATACTTCTATTGATGCAGCCCAACATCGCATTGGCCTTTTTAGCTGCCATATCACACTGTTGACTCATGTTCAACTTGTGGTCTATTAGGACTCCTAAATCCCTTTCGCATGTAGTCTCATTCAGCCAGGTCTCCCCCATCCTATATCAATGCATTTCATATTTTCGCCCTAAGTGCAGTACCTTACACTCCGTATTGAATTTCATTTTGTTAGCTTTGGCCCAACTCTCCAGTCTATCCAGTTCATTTTGAAGTTTGATCCTGTCCTCTAGGGTATTGGCTACTCCTCCCAACTTGGTGTCATCTTCAAATTTGATAAGTATGCCCCTAATTCCCTCATTCAAGTCATTGATAAAGATGTAGAATAGCACTGGGCCTAGGACAGAACCTTGTGGCACCCCACTGGTCACATCTTTCCAAGACGAAAAGCAGCCACTGCTGAGCATCCTTTGGGTTCGGCCGGTCAACCAATTACAAATCCGTTGAACAGTTAACTTGTCTAGCCCATATTTTACAAGCTTGTTTGCAAGAATGTAATGGGGAACCTTGTCAAAGGCCTTACTGAAATCAAGGTATACGATATCCACAGCATTCCCTTCATCTACCAAGCTGGTCACTTTATCAAAAAAAGAGATCAGATTAGTCTGGCATGACTTGTTTCTCTGAAACCCATGTTGACTTTTTGTGATTATGGCATTGCCTTCTAAATGTTCACAGACTCTCTGTTTAATGATCTGCTCTAGAATCTTCCCTGGTATTGATGTCAGACTAACTGGACAATAATTGTTGGGATCCTCTTTTTTCCCCTTTTTGAAGATGGGAACAACGTTTGCCCTCCTCCAGTCTGCTGGGACTTCTCCTGTTCTCCAGGAGTTCTCAAAGATTATTGCCAATGGCTCTGAGATTACATTTGCCAGCTCTTTTAATACCCTTCGATGTAGTTCATCTAGTCCTAGAGATTTACATTCATTTAGTTTAAGAAGGTATTCCTATACTACCTCTTTGCTTATTCTGTGCTGGATTTCCCCTATTGTGTCCTCTGTTCCTTTATCCTCAGGTTGGTCCCCCTTTTCCTTTTCTGAAAACACTGAGGCAAAGAAGGTGTTGAGTAATTCTGCCTTTTCTTTGTCCCCTGTTAGCATTTTGCCACCTTCTCTGCGTAGTGGCCCTACCATTTCCTTCTTCCTCCTTTTGCTGCGGACATACCCAAAAAAACCCTTTTTATTGTTCTTAACCTCACTAGCAAGCCTGAGCTCGTTCTGCACTTTAGCTTTTCTGACTTTACTCCTACACGTGTTTGCTATCTGTTTGAATTCTTCTTTGGTGATTTCCCCCCTTTTCCATTTCCTATACATGTTCCATTTAAAACTTAGCTCCGTTAAAATTTCTTTATTCATTCATCCTGGTTTCTTGAGACACCTCCCATTTTTCTTCCTCAATGGTACTGTTTGAAATTGTGCCTTCAGTATTTCCCTTTTGAGAAAGTTCCATCCATCTTGAGGTGTCTTCTCTTTTAGTATTCCTGACCATGGGATCACCCCCAGTATTTCCCTGAGTTTATTGAAATCAGCTCTCCTAAAGTCGAGAATGCGTGTCTGACTTTGCTTGGCTTCTCCTTTCCATTCTATAACAAATTCCAGGAGAACATGATCACTCTCACCAAAGGATCCCACCACTTGCACCCCATTAACCAGGTCATCCCTGTTGGTTAGGTTCAGATCTAAAATAGCTCGCCCCTTGTTGCCTCTTCCACCTTTTGGACCATAAAATTGTCTTCCAGGCAAGTAAGGAATTTACTAGACCTTGAAGTTTTCGTTGAGTTAGATTGCCAGCAAATATCAGGATAGTTGAAGTCACACATCACTACTACATCTCTCTTTTCTGCGTGTGTGTTCATCTGTTCTAGAAAGGCATCATCCAGTTCCTCCATCTGACTTGGGGGTCTGTAGTAGAGTCCCACAATAACATCCCTGTTGTTTCCCTCCCCTTTAATTTTTATCCAGATGCTCTCCACCTGGCTTCCAGTATTGATGTCATGGATTTCTTCACTGGTATAAATATCCCTGACATATAATGCTATTCCTCCTCCTTTCCTGTTTGGCCTGTTTCTCTTATAAAGGTTATACCCCTCTAATCCTACATTCCAATCATGAGACTCATCCCACCAGGTTTCAGTAATGCCTATTATATCATACTTGCTTTGTAGTGCTAGGAGTTCAAGTTCATCTTGCTTATTTCCCATGCTCTGTGCATTGGTGTAGAGACATCTGAGACCATGTGTTCCCTTTACTTGCTGCCTGTGCAAGTTTTTTTGCCTCCCACTGTTGGGTCCTTGCGCTGTTTGCCTTGTTCCTTCTATGACAGTTTGACTATTTTCTCCAGCTCTTTTGCCTTCCAGAATACTGTCTCCCTCCCCCAATTTTTTTTTTCCATTTTCAGATCTTGTGGCTACAACCCGGGACAAAAACACATACACAATCAGGGAGTAGCAATGGATAGAGCATAGCAGTACATTTGGACTAGAGCTTAAAATTATCTAGCTGCACCACTCAGTGTGGAAAATTAGATGAGGGGAGCTGTTAAGAGAATGACATTATAAGAGCATTAATGAAGATAGGTCTCTCTAATATCTTTTTTAGAGTGAAAATAATACTTTCAGTTCATTTCTGCATAGTTCGTTTTATTTTTATTTTGAAATCAAGTGTTTAAAATTGAGCATCCTTGGCTGAGTTACTCTTAGACATAGGTAGCCCTGGTAATGAATAGCTCACACACACACGTGTATAAAGGTCTGACACAAAGTAGTCTTTTAGAACATTGTTGCTCGAGAAAGCCAAAGTGTTATTGTAAAATATTGACTTTCTGGTAGCAATACATTTACTTTTGGGGGTGGTTGGGTGCCTCTGGAATACCAAGATGATGCAAATGAAGAAGAGATACACAGTGATTGACACTTCTCTTTCCACTGCCAGGCTTTCTGAAAGTAGCCACATAGAGAACACTCCTGATTTGTATGCAGTGCTAACTCATGCTATCTGTCATCTAACAAAACAGCAGATGCATTTGACCACAGTGTCTGATCGCATTCAGTAAGTAAATTTTATGTTGGACAGTTTATTCAGATGCTTGACTCTTTGGTTCTGTTTGCTAACAAGTTCCACAGAAATGAACTCTTGAGACTGCTATGGACTTTCCCCTTCCAGCTTCAATCTTCTTCATTCCAGCTTAGCTCAGTTGGCTAATAAAGGCCAGAAGAAAATACATCACTTCTCTGAAGGGGTACATTGGATTAATGTTCAGTTCCATTACTTCAGCTGCAGACCGTCAAACAAAAATAAATTCTGCTGTGATCTTTCAAATTGCTGCAGTGTGTGACAGACACAGTGGTTTTGTAAAAACAAACAAACAGCTAACTACTAAAAAAAAAAATGAATTCGATATGAAAGTCCCCATTTGGTTTTTTGAGGACAGGGCATTTAGTTCACCCTATGAAGACAATTAGGAAGAAGAAGAATGAAAAAAATCAAATTGCATTGTATTGTGATGAAATTGATGATCAAAGAGTGAGGTGGTCCCTTTTTCTCAATGGACAAAAGATACTGTATGTGTAGAAACCTGGTGTGGTTCGTCCTCTCTGCACCCCCATAATGCTGCCATTGTTCCTTTCTCTAGTCCGTCAACTATCACATTTTCACAAAAAGGAGAAAAACATAATGGATCAGCTGCAAGAAGGACCTGCTGAGTTCAATTCCCTTCAATTAAGGGTCAGTTACTAAAGGCATCCAGACAGGTACCATTATTGTAAGTCAGTCATAGTATTATTTTTATTGGTACCAGCATCAGCATGTTAAAAGCAGATAGGCAAATGAACCAGGGTTTTTTTGGGGGGGGGCTGTAATTTCCATGGCTCTTATTGCTTAAGCTCTTCTAGAATGTCACTAGTGAAAGACAGATTTCCACAGCTAGTTTATATTTGGTAACATAGCTCCTTACCTTCACTTTTATGCAAAATATGTCCCTGTTGTTAGATGACTGAACTGTGAGCGTTTTCCTGAAAGTAGCTGCAGTCTCGCCAAGAAGTGGCATGTGACCTTAAAAAACAACACTCAGTTTCTAAAGTGAGACACACCCACATCTTTGTCACCGTGTCTACACCTGACCTTGCATGACTGCCTGATTTTAACACACTAACACCTGTAACACTTTTTCTAAAATAATTTCTGAATGTTGGCTGGCCTTCTCATTTTCTTTTGAGAAAGCAAATTCCAAGTTGACTGTCTTGAGGTGGCAGATCTTTCACTCTCTGATTCATTCCAGTTCTCCAAAGTTCAAAGTCCTATGATACCAGTGTCGTATCAAGCTAGTCCCATATAGTCACCCTTTCCTGAGGTGGACTTTGTCGATAAATGTATAAATCAGGGCTGGGGAAGAATGTGGCCCTCCAGATGTTGTTGGACTTCAACTCCCATTGGCTGGTGGGAGCTAAGGTCCAACATCTGGAGAACCACATGTACCCAAGCACTGGTGTAAGGGAATGGGACTGGAGTCAGTCAGGAGGTAGTGGCAAAAATAAGGAAGAAGCACTTTTCTTAAAATGAACATAGAGCACACTCATTTTTTCAGCCCTTAGAATTAGAATTCACTCATACAGTTTGCATTAAGGATCTCACCCATACCTACACCCCATCCTGAAACAGATAGATGGTGTAGCTAATGGATACAGTTGCTTAAAAGGACAGTTTGTTTTGGTGGAACTTGTCAGCAAACAAAGCCAAAAAGTTTAATAGGGCACTTCAAGGATTTTGTGTTTAAGAAACACAAAACGTATGTACAGTAAATATAGACCAGGAATATCAAATATCAAATTTATGCTCCTTCTTTCCCTGTCATATACTAGAACTACCTTTTTAAAAAGTGATATTGTGTGCATCCTTTTTACCAGAAATGACAAAAACCAGTCACAGCTTTCATATTTTCAGCTTGTTTCTAGGCCTTTTACTGCCATAATTATACTATATAATGAGAAGTAAGTTTCTGTCAGATAACAAATTAAATCCATATAATATTAGTAAATGAATTGACAGCCAATTTCTAAAAGAAACTGGTGTCAAACTACAGCACATTCCCAATTTGAAATGCATATAACTATTACATTATTACTCCCTGTCTGATGTCTTTTCATTTGATGATTAGATATTATTGGAAGCTGAAGAGTGAAATTGAAACAGAAAAAAAAAGATAGTACCATCATGGCTCTCTGGACCATTCTGTCCCCTCCCCATAAATATATTGAAGGTCTGAGTGATTTTTAGTACTCATTCTGTGAACACCATCACAAAGATTGATGTGATGAATGATCAGTTTGGGAAGTTTTTCCAAAGGGCACGGTGTCATCCTAACATGGATGATGAGGTCAAAGAATGGTAACTACATCCCACACTGCCCATCTTGAATAGAGAACAGAGGTCAGGTTTCAAGATTCACATGAATGTTCCCAAAAATAAATGCATCTGTGTATGAAATCAGACAGATAGTATTTCTAACACACTCTCTGAAGTTCTGATTGGGAGGTCAAACTGTTTAGCAGACGACACAGCACAGATAGGAAACAAGCGGATTCTAAAATTGCCTTGTCAGATTCAAAAGGTCTAAGTTTATCATTCTTAGACTATCATACCATACTTTAGATTATATTTTATTAACATCATCTGTTCAAATGCTCAGACAAAAAAGAAGCAAAAATATCTTAGGGCCAATATCAGCTATCTGCTTCAACAAGGACATAAGTGAAGCTGAACCAAGTGAAGCAAGGAAGGAGCCTTTCAAACATTTTCACACCCTTCAAAAAGAACACATGCACACACACATACAATATTGATGCGTATTCAGAAAAAGAAACTCAAAAGGACATGAAAGTGTTCATGGGAGAAAGGGAATTCATCCTTTAAATAACTGAGCTGAAATTCACTGCCTGTTATGCTTCAGAGTGGCACTGGCTATATCATAGCCAAAAAAGAAAAAGAAAAAAAAGGAGTGTGTATACCAGGATAGTCATTTGGATGTACGACGGTATGCACTTCCAAATGCACATCTGGGAATAGATGTTTTCTATCTTTGTAAAGATATAAATATCCAGACTACAGTATGCTCAGTAGGTTGTATTTTTGAGTGGGTGCTGCAATGAGTATTCAAATGGGTACTTCCAGTGCATAGTCAAATAATAATAATAATAATAATAGTAATAGTAATAATAGCATCATAGAATTGCAGAGTTGGAAGCGACCACGAGGGCCATCCAGTCCAACCCCCTGCCATGCAGGAAATCACGATCAAAGCATCCCTGATAGATGGCCATCCAGCCTCTGTTTAAAGACCTCCAAGGAAGGAGACCCCACCACACTCCGAGGGAGTGCGTTCCACTGCCAAACAGCTCTTACTGTCAAAAAGTTCCTCCTAATGTTGAGGTGGAATCTCTGTTCCTGGAGCTTGCACCCATTGCTCCGTGTTCCAGTCTCTGGAGCAGCAGAAAACAAGCCTGCTCCATCCTCAGCGTGACATCCCTTCATATACTTAAACAGGGCTATCATATTGCCTCTTAACCATCTTTTTTCCAGGCTAAACATACCCAGCTCCCTAAGTCTCTCCTCATAAGGCATCATTTCCAGACCTTTCACCATTTTAGTTGCCCTTCTCTGGACACGCTCCAATTTGTCAATATCCTTTTTGAATTGTGGTGCTCAGAACTGGACACAGTACTCCAGGTGAGGTCTGACCAAGGCAGAATAGAGCGGCACCACTACTTCCCTTGATCTAGACACTATACTTCTATTGATACAGCCCAAAATCGCATTGGCCTTTTTAGCTGCCCATCGCACTGTTGGCTCATGTTCAACTTGTGGTCTACTAGGACTCCTAGATCTCTTTCGCATGTAGTCTCATTCAGCCAGGTCTCTCCCATCCTATATTTATGCATTTCATTTTTCCACCCTAAATGCAGTACTTTACATTTCTCCGTATTGAATTTCATTCCTCCAGTCTATCCAGGTCATTCTGAATTTTGATCCTGTCCTCTAGGGTATTAGCTACTCCTCCTAATTTGGTGTCATCTGCAAATTTGATAAGTATGCCCCTAATTCCCTCATCCAAGTCATTGATAAAGATGTTGAATAGCACTGGGCCCAGGACAGAACCCTGTGGCACCCCACTGGTCACATCTTTCCAAGACGAAGAGGAGCCACTGCTGAGCACCCTTTGGGTTCGGCCGGTCAACCAATTACAAATCCATTGAACAGTTAACTTGTCTAGCCCACATTTTACAAGCTTGTTTGCAAGAATGTCATGGGGAACCTTGTCAAAGGCCTTACTGAAATCAAGGTATGCAATGTCCACAGCATTCCCTTCATCTACCAAGCTGGTCACTTTATCAAAAAAAAGAGATCAGATTAGTCTGGCATGACTTGTTTCTCTGAAACCCATGTTGACTTTTTGTGATTATGGCATTGCCTTCTAAATGTTCACAGACTCTCTGTTTAATGATCTGCTCTAGAATCTTCCCTGGTATTGATGTCAGACTAACTGGACGATAATTGTTGGGATCCTCTTTTTTCCCCTTTTTGAAGATGGGGACGTTTGCCCTCCTCCAGTCTGCTGGGACTTCTCCTGTTCTCCAGGAGTTCTCAAAGATTATTGCCAATGGCTCTGAGATTATATTTGTCATCTCTTTTAATACTCTTGGATGTAGTTCATCTGGTATATAAATAATAATATTTATTTATACCCCACCCCTCTGTTAAAACAATCGGGGCAGCTTACAAAAGTTGAAATACAATACAGATAAAAATCCAAAAACACCACCAGATCAGGACTTAAGAATACAGGTGATACAGCTTTGTTTGGTCTCAGTGATATCATCACATGGGCAAATTTGACTATTTTTTTCTGGTTTTGTGACATCCTGATGTTCACTGTATAATCTCTGATTGGCTTGGATCACATAGGGCTTGCCTACAGTGGTGGGAAACCCCACACCTACCTTGTAGCTATGGTGGATTTCTTTGATCCACAGCAGCCCCATAAATGCCACACACACTGGGGCTTACCTGACTGCGTTGGAGTAATAGGGCAGCCCTCAGCTGATCCCGTCCTATACATCGTACTATTTCTAGCCACACAGCCAGGGTTGCTCCAGTTTTATTTGTTCTTTTTTCTGTTCACTTGAGCATGCAAATAAACAACTATACATAGTCCAAGAGTACTATATTGCTGGATAAGCAGAGATACACTTACCCAGATATGCGCACTATTGGAATTTTTTTCTCAAGTTTTTTTTTTTTTAAGCACCAGAATGGAGTTGTGTGCACTAGAAGTACTGTCCAAGATTTCCTCCACATGGCAAAAAATCCAGGTTTCCCCCTCAAATGTGAAACAAACTGTGAATCTTACAGATCTGGGGTTTCTGCAGAAACCCCGGTGAAAATGTACATTGTCGAAAACGTTGTGTGTCAACTGTGCCATGAATGTGGGGTGAATACGAATTTTATTGCCCGTGGAGACAAACCCATCATCATGCAAACTGAAGTCCAGCTAAAGTTTAAAGTATAGCACGTATTATACATTATACTATAACTATTACAAATAGGAGTGAAAAAAATGAAAAAGTGTAAAGAAGGGGATCAGAGGGTGCTCCTCACAACAGCTGATAAAACCCTTTGTTTTGAATTTAGCACAGCTCTGTATGTGAAAACTCATTTCTTACAGATCATTCTATATATGTTCACCAAGGAAGGCACACTTAATTCAATAAGTTTAGAATTGCTACTTTAACTTTATACTGTCCATAGTGATATGTGAACTATAATGGCCACCTTAATGGTTTAGAAGCTAAAGAGATACAGAAAAACTATCAAGAAATGTTCTGACTGTTCTCCTTTCTCTCATTATTATCCTTTCTCTTCTTTTTTAAAAAACTCTTTAGAAGTTAAATAATTTTTTTCCAAACATTTCAAACTTCATTGTGGACTTTTGAATTACACGGTCTTCTTTCTGAACTGGAATTTTAGCATGATGACTATCTAAATTCCCATAACTGGAGCTTCCCAAGATCCTCTGCATGCAAAACAAATATTCCCTGTCACTGAGCTATGGCCTTTTGTATGTTTGGCTAATTAGTGATATGATCACCCACACTATAACACTGAGTTTTAATAATAAAAGTAACATAAGTAGTAGTCCATATTCTGCTAATTAGCTGTTCAAATTGCTCACAGGAATGGGTGTAAAAGAAAAATTTAAATACTGGAAAAAAGTATACTGTATATTGAAGGCATTTTAAATTACAGATCACTTAGCTGGTTTGATGTAATGGAATTCCATTTCAGCTGTGAAGTGGTGTGATGTGATGATGCAAGCTCACAGACATATTTTACTTTGGACAGCTGCAGTCCTTTATGAATATGTCTTTGCAAGATTGTTTTTTAAAAAATCTGGTCCTATTTACAAAGATCTGCTAAACTGGAAAAATGAGGAAATCTTGCCATGATTTCAAATTAATTCTTCATATATTTAAGAGCTGTTAAAGTAATATAAAACACCCATTGGTAATATTATCAAAAGTTTACTGAAGTTCAGTCTGTACAGTTCAAAAGATACTGAAGACTTGTTGATTTTCACCCAAAAAGATATTGCATGAGTTACATGGGAATTTTTTACCGAAACACAGTACAAGACTTTAAAAAGGTTAATTAACTTTATGCACTTGTAGCACAAAGACTTCAAAGAGATAGGGGACCTTTTTCACATGATGCAATTGGTCTTGCTATGGCAAGCTACAAAACTACTCAATATCTGTATGTAATAACAATAATCTAGCCTAACCATGTACATAACCATGCACTTTATTTTATACTGGCAAAGAAGGCTGATCGGTGATTATTCACATAACCAGATGAGGATCCACATGAAAACAAAAGTGACTCCAGCCTTGTCTCCATGGCTATTTACTCCATCTTGGCCACATCTTAGAGCTCTGCATTCTAACAACGCAGGGCTTTTTGCCCTGTTTTGGCCCTGGGCTGTCCTCACAATGCCCAGGGCAAAGACAGGGCTAAGACAGAGTAAAGCCGGATAAAATGGGTCAGCAAAATACCCAGGAAAAAACATTGCTCCATGGAAGAAACAGATCAGGGCCCACAGATCCACAGGAGACCATACTGGCACATGGGCCTGTTGCTGCAGCTACTGTCCATGTCCCTCTCTCTGAAGCCAGGAAGGAGTCCTGTATCATGTGACCAAGGCTGGTCTCATGCAGGGGGCCTTGCTCACATGCTGCAGGCTGGCTTCCTGGCTTCAGAGAGTGGGATGTGGGCAGCGGCAGCTGCAGGGACAGAGTGGTGTGGCAGTCTGGGCTCCATCCTGTTTCATTCAGGTGACATGGGAGAAATGGGCCACATCTGCGGCAAGAATATGCTAGCAGGGAACCAACATATTCTGGCCCATGTAGATGAGCCCTCAATTTACTTTCATGCTATAGATCAGGATACTCCACAGATATTCCAATGATGGGCTGCAAGGGGTCCATAAATGTATTTTATTTTTATTTTTTACACTATTCAAATCCTCTCCATTGATGCCCCCTTGTCGTGGGAGAGAGGCTTGCGTACCCTAATGATGTTTTGAGCTATGCTGGCGGTGGCATAAAGCCACCGGTAGGGTCTCCCATGCCAGACAGGTCAAAACTGAAAGGTCTGACAAAGAGCGTCAAAGGGCAGGATGGGCTCTCTAGCCTTGTGGCAACCGTCCTAGGAGAAGGAAAACTCTAATCCCAAACCCGGGCAGATGGTGCTCATCCAACCCTGTAAGGTCGACCATCTAAGAGAAGGAAACTCTAATCAAACCTATGACTCGAGGACCTCACTGCTACATCCACGCTTGCAAGGCCACGACAGATGAACTTTTGGTTTAAAGGGTGAGGCCAGTTCTGTGCACGCTGCGCTCCACCAGAAAAATCCATTGCACAGGCTCAGGATATCATTGATTTTTTTCCCCCTCACATGAATTTTAACATAAACATTTAGTCTTTTAGAACATTCCTAGAATTTTTTATGTTTAAGACTGTGACAATTACTACCCCTTCCATGGGTAAAAAGTACATTATAGTTACTAGCATCTCTCTGTATCTCATTTCTTGTATTAGAATCATATTTCTTTCTCTCTTTTGTTCCTCTTTTGTTTCATCCATTTGTTTTTCAAAGCTGTCTGTTCTGCTTTCTATATCATTCACCTTTGTTTTAAGATTTGTCAATTTTCTTTTGTATAACTTGTATAATTATTTTCCGCCTGCAAACTATATTCCGCTCTTATCCCCGGTGCTTTCTCAATCTTTTATTCTGGGCTCGCCACTCCACTCCTGTATCTCCTTAAATCGCTATGTCCACCTTTCACTTCTTCTTCCCCTCTTATTAAATTCTGATCTCTGTCCCATCCTTCTCTTATTTGCATTAAAGTCCTGTACCTTATTTTTTATGCGTCTCTTACCAACTCTGCAACTAACACTCCGGTGCCATGTTCTGCATGCTCCATGTGCTCATCTCTCCTCCACGTGTAGTTAGAGCACTGAAATATGTGGAGATCTTACTTGCGCTCAAACTCCGAGTGCCCAAATTCAGTCCATGGCTGTCAAAATTTATTGTTGCTTAATAGCAGCAGAGCTTGAGGGATAGATCTGAAGATTGCTTCTCGCCACAATGGCTGCCACTGTCTTCTTGCTGAGGACTCTCACCACATCGGAACCTCCGTCCCCATGTAGCACAAGTCCCTCCAGCCAAGATCGCACTGGCCCCACAGAGCCCAGATCTTCCCGATCCGAACTACTGTCCAGGAGGAAGAAAAAAAAACTTATTTTCCCCTGGATTTGTGGTGATTAGCGGGGTGTCCTGAGCAAGGGTCGCTCAAGACCTCCGTCCCCTCTGCTCTCCCACTGGAAGTCCGCAAACAATTTTTAAATGTAAGATTGATTTAAAAACCTGAGTTATGTTTGTTAGGCACAGCAAAAGAGAAATTTAAGACTTGTAATTTTAAAGTTATGCACTATATGACTATAGCAGCTAGATTGTTTTATGCCCAGAATTAGAAGACAGAATATGTTCCTTCAGATGAAGAATGGATTGTCAAAGTTTTTGAACTGGTAGAGATGGAGAAACTTTCAACTTTAAATGAAGGACAAAGCATTAGACAATTTTTTGAAAGACTAGGAGCCATTTTTGACATTTTGAAGAAGAAAGATAAGATTTATTATGGCAGATTTCGATTTTTGATGCATTTTTGTTTTACTTTTAGGTGAAAAGAGAAATTGAAGTAGATTAATTTTTCAAGTAGGTTATATTATTTTGTGTTCATTTTCTTGGGTTGGCATAGTGGCAAGCTAATTTTGGGTTTGTATTTTATTTTGTTGAGCTTATATTATTTTGTGTTCATTTTCTTGGGTTAGGGTAGTGGCAAGCCAATTTTGGGTTTGTATTTTATTTTGTTGAGTGTGGGGAGGGGGATATTGTTGTTTGTGTTTTATTGTAGGTGTAATGTATTGTACTGTTGTTTGTAAGGTTGTTTATGTGTTAAATTGGATAGATAGATAGATAGATAGATAGAGAAGAGAAGTCAGGTTTGCAGGGGCATTTTTGGTCATTGCACAAGCAACAACATAAAAGTTAATTGAAATGGCATAGCGCAGATGTGTGACAACATAATTACTGAAGAAGATGCCAGCCATAGAGAGAGATGATATCACAATGCTGCAGAGCCAGTCAGGTTTAGCTAGATGATGACCATGAGAACAATATAAACAAATATGCAAATATTGCCAAAAAGTGAAGAAACTTTCTGGAATTGCTGAAAATATTCTTAAAACTCATGTGGATCAACTCTAGTCCTGATACCTACATAACCTTGGCCATATATTGCAGATGGTGTTACTTGGCAAGAAAATGGGTTGAAATTAGATCTGCATCATATATGTCTTATTGATACACTGTTTTGTTTTATGCTAAGATGGAAGTTAATCAATGGTTTTTGCTTAGTAAAGCATCACAGTTTAGCAATCTGAAAGAGTGATTTGGCATTAAGAAAAGTAACTCTCTCTATCAAAATATTCTTTGGGGTTATATTTGACAGGCAATCAATGAGGGTGCCACCATCTAGTAATGGTAAGTGTATAGTCTACATTAGAGAAGCACTTTGTTGACCTCACAAACTAACCTTTGAAAGTGTTTCTAAAACCAAGTTTTGATCAAGTGCATTTTAGATCAGAAGCTGAATATCTGTGTGTGTCAGCAGAACACATTTTTCAGGTAGCTAATAGTATGCATTTGAGGAATGGACGTGCCTTGAGAAATATTTCCAGAGGTGAATCACAAGGGAAATCAAGAGGTGTCTAACATTTGTAAACTGTCATTGGGAGGTCATTGAAGCAAGTACAGCCATAAATGAATGCTGGCACCTTGAAATGTTTTATATGATAGAGAAAAATTATTCTTACTCTAAAAGTATGAGTTTGGAAATAATATGAACAATGAAGAAATTTCACAATTCTTTCTATACATCCAGCAACTGTGAGGATAATGGAGTGAGATAATGTATTAGAAATGCTTTGAATGCTCTCTAAAGTACTATATTAATGCTATTGTGATCAGCTTTACTTGAAAAGTAGTTATTTGAACTTTTAAATTAGAGAGCTGAGATAAATAGCAATTTCAAAATAAGAAAAACCAGTACAGGTTTAATATCCCTTGTCCAAAATGCTTGAGACCGGGCGTGTTTTGGATTTGAGATTTTTTTAGATTTATGAATCTTTGCATATACATAATGAGATATTTTGGAGATGGCACCCAAGTTTAAGCACATGTTTCATATACTCCTTATACACAACACCTGAAGGTAATTTTATACAACTAGCTATACCTGGCATAACATATACCGTTATCTATGCATATAGGACTTTTTTGGACAATGTAAAAATAATGCTAGCAGCGTCGCCAGGTTGCGACGCTGCAGCGCTAGAGGGCGTCAGTTTCGTACGATGCTCCTTCCCAGCGGTACTGTTGCAGTACCGCTGGGAAGGAGCGTCGTACGAAACTGACGCCCTCTTGCGCTGCAGCGTCGCAACCTGGCGACGCTGCCAGCGTTATTTTTACATTGTCTGAAAAAGTCCATAAAATGCTTCAGTATGATTCTCTGGAGATTTTCAGATGCCTCTTTCAGCGTCTTGCCACGCAAGCAGCCTCCAGAGCAGTAACGAAGCTGCTGCGTGGCAAGGGGTCCATTTTGGATGACGCCTTTTCTCTCTCAGCAGCGTTCGTGACTGTTGCGGCTAGGATTGGAGGTGGTCGTGCTGTTTTTCACTCACAGAAGTTGTCCATGAGTAAAAAACAGTGCGGCCCCCTCCAATGCTAGCCGCAACACTCACGGATGATGCCGAGAGAGAAACGGTGTTGTCCAAAATGGACCCCTTGCCGCGCAGCAGCCTTGTTACTGCTCCGGAGGCTGCTTGCGTGCAAGATGCTGAAAGAGGCGTCTGAAAATCTCCTATGTTTCTGTTACCATTCTGCTGATTTGCCACTTAGGAAACATGTCAAGAGTACAATCATTTGACACATTAATATATAACCTTTCAAATCAACTATAATGGCTAAATTCATGCTGAGAGCCCCTCTGCCACTGCACGTACACAGACACAAAGACAATGCTAGACACACACACACACACCATGTTTGCCAGGATGCAAGAGCCCCCACCACCACCATGCAACCGTGTGTACACACACATACCATGCAGCGCACACACACCACACTACACACACCATGTGCACCAGAACATGAGAGCCCCTCCACTGCCACCATGTAACCATGCATACACACACACCATGTGCACCAGGACATGACAGCTCCTCTGCCACTGCCATGCAATTGCACATAGACACACAAACACCACACTAAACACATACACACAGCACACTACACAATACACACACCAAGTGCATCAGGATGTGAGAGCCCCTCTGCCACCAGCATGCAACCACACATACACACACCACACTAAACACACACACCATGCTACACACACATACACCACGCATGCCAGGATGCAAGAGCCCCTCTGCTGCCACCATGCAATCACACAAACACACAAACACTCCACACTATGCACACATACCCTACACTACACACACAACTACATGCTACACCTCCACACAAAACCCACATGTGGCAGAATGCAAGAGTCCCTCCACCACCATGTTTAGAAAGGACTTGAAATTTTCCACATTTTCCACAAAAAATCCCCAGGCAACACAGAAAGCCCCCAGGTCCCAGGCAGAACAGAAAGCCCCCCCCCCGGCTGCACATGCATGGAACAATGGAAAGCCCCTCTGCCATCACTGTGTTTAAAAAAGACTGAAACTTCCACATGTTCCCACCCCCAGTGTGCTGATTGGCTGCCCAATAGAGAGCTTTGATTTGTTGATAAGTTTCCTATGTGGCCAGTCAGCACACTGGAAATGGCAAGTTTGGATTTTGGAGCATTTTGGATTTCAGATTTCTGGATAAGGGATATTCAACCTTTATCTGCTTGCCTTTTCCTTGGTAAATGGTAGTCTTCAAAAATGTACTATGGGAAACTGGGGCATTTGAGTGACTTCTGGGCTGGCCTAACCATTAGGCAGAGTAAGGCATATTGCACACTGAAGAGGGAGCAAATAGTTCATTCCTTCATGTATTCCTGCTGCCTTTTTACTCTCAGGGTAGAAAAAGGCATCTGTGGGATTTTCTGCCAAAATAATTTGGCTGGTGCTATGTACAGTTGTCTATTCGCTGGGGTTTGGTTCAACGCCCCCCCCCCCCCGTGGATACCAAAATCCATGAACACTCAAGTCCCATTATATGCAATGGCACAGCAAAATAGTGTCCCTTATATAAGATGGCAAGATCAAGGTTTGCTTTTTGGATTATGATTATGATTATGATTATGATTATGATTATGATTATTATGCTGCTGGACTGCATTTATAGTATTTTTTATTATTATTTCCATTACACCACTTGTAACACCGTATATTACATTTTGTCTATTATTACATTCAAAGGTGAAGCTAAAACAAAGACAAAGGCAAAGCAAAAAAAACAAAAAAACAAAAACATAGACAGTCAATATTTACATATCAGACTTAACATATTACACAGTTATAAAATAACCAGTATTTCATTCTATGTAACATGATTTTTCTCTCATCTTCCCTACTTCTTGATGAGACTTCCTTTATCTATCTTAGAGTCAACTTTCCTCTCCTTGTCTTCTTTGTTGTTTCTCGCTCCCCTTTTTTTATGTTGTATTTTGGTGATCTAGTTTTTCATCTTCTCTCCCGATTTCTTATTAACCTGTACTCCATCTTAGTACCATTTTCCTCCAATTATTCTGCTTACAGTCTTCTGCTTACAGTCTTCACTTAGTTACAGCTAACTCAGATTTATTACATATACGTGTTAACCACTGAAGTCTATCTTTCCTGCCTTTACTTTTACCATGTACACATGCATTATCAACAAGTTAGATATTGTTTTCATAGCCCAATACCAAGCTTAATTTATTGTGTCATAGCCCAATACCAAGCTTAATTTATGTCACCCTTCTACCGTCATGGATTTTATACAGTTTGTATGTCCTGATATACATCTACTGTATCAATCCAGAATTTAATTAATGCTGACCATTTCTTCCTCATATGTCCATTAACCTTATTTCTCAGTCTGTTTGTCAATTCGTCCATTTCTATCATATCCAGAAGTTTGTCTTTCCATTCCTCAAGTGTTGGTGCTTCCTTCCTTTTCCATTTTCTAGCTATCACCAGTCTTGCGGAGGTTGTAATATATAATATAATTCTCCAATAGAGTTTTTCCAATAGAGAGAGGGCGTAGGGAAGGCCGGGAAGGCCTTGGGGAGAAGGGTGAGGGCTGGAGAGGCCCCACGAAGGCCTTGGGGGCAACGGGGAAGGGCCGGGAAGGCCTCCGCAGGGACTTGCGAGGCCCCACGAAGGCCTTGGAGTGCACCGGGGAGGCCTCTGCGGGGCCTGGCTAAGCTCCGCAAAGGCCTTGGACGCGAGGGGGGAGGGCAGGCAAGGCCTCCACGGGGCTTTGCGAGTCCCCACGAAGGCCTTGGGGTGCACTGGGAAGGCATTGGCAGGGCCTGGCCAGGCCCCGCGAAGGCCTTGGGGGCGAGGGGGAAGGCCTTGGGCTGGACCGGGCAGGCCACCATGGGGCCTTGCGATTCCCCACGAAGGCCTTATGGGGGAGGGCTAGGAAGGGCTCCGTGGGGCTTTCTGAGGCCCTGCAAAGGCCTTGGGGTGCACCGGGGAGGCCTCCGCGGGACCTGGCGAGGCCCCACGAAGGCCTTGGAGGGGAGGGGGAAGGGCCGGGAAGGCCTCCGTTGTGCTTTACGAGGCCCTGCGAAGGCCTTGGGGTGCACCTGGGAGGCCTCCGCAGGGCCTAGCGAGGCCCCGCAAATGTCTTCATGGGGAGGGGGAAGGGCCATGAAGGCCTCCGTGGGAACTTACGAGGTGCAGCGAAGGCCTTGGCGTGCACCGGGGAGGCCTCCGTGGGGACTGGCTCGGCCCCATGCAGGCCTTGGGGGAGGGGGAGGGCTGGGAAGGCCTCTGCGGGGCCTTGCGAGGCCCCACAAAGGCCTTGGAGTGCACCGGGAAGGCCTCCGCGGGGCCAGAGTAGACCCCGGAAAGGCCTTGGGGGGAGGGCCAGGAAGGCCTCCACAGGGCCTTGCGAGGCCCCACAAAGGCCTTGTGGTGCACCGGGAGACCTCTGCGGGGCCAGCGAGGCCCCGCAAAGGCCTTGGGGGCGAGGGGGAGGGTCAGGAAGGCCTCTGTGGGGCCTTACAAGGCCCGGTGAGGCCTTGGGACTGACCGGGGAGGCCTCCATGGGGCTCCACGAAGGCCTTGGGGGGGCGTGGGGAAGGCCGGGAAGGCCTTGGGGGGAGGACCAGAAAGGACTCTGTGGGGCCTGGCAAGAACACACAAAGGCCTTGGGGGCAAGGGGACAGGGCCGGGAAGGCCTCCGCGGGGCCTTGCGAGGCCCCAAGAAGGCCTTGGGGTGAACCGGGGAAGCCTCTGTGGGGCCTTGCGAGGCCCCACGAAGGCCTTGGGGGGAGGGCCGGGAAGGACTCTGCGGGGCCTTGTGAGGCCCCACGAAGGCCTTGGGGTGCACCGGGGAGGCCTCTGCTGGGCCTTGCGAGGCCCCGCGAAGGCCTTGGGGGGGAGGGCCAGGAAGGCCTCTGCGGGGCCTTGAGAGGCCCCGCAAAGCCATTGAGGGGCACTGGGGAGGCCTCTACGGGGCCTGAAGAGGCCCCACAAATGGCTTGGGGGCGAGGGGGGAGGGCCGGGAAGTCCTCTGCGGGGCCTTGCAAGGCCCCACGAAGGCCTTGCGGTGCATCGGGAAGGCCTCTCTGGGGCCTTGCGAGGCCCCAAGAAGGCCTTGGGGGGAGGGCCGGGAAGGCCTCCGCGGGGCCTTGCGAGTCCCCACAAAGGCCTTGGGGTGCACCGGGGAGGCCTCCGCGGGGCCTTGAGAGGCCCAAGTAAGGCCTTGGTTGGAGAACCGGGAAGGCCTCCACAGGGCCTTGCAAGGACCCACGAAGGCCTTGGGGTGCACCGGGGAGGCCTCCACGGGGCCTGGAAAGGCCCCAGAAAGACCTTTGGGTGCACCGGGGAGGCCTGCGCGGAGCCTGGCGAAGCTCCGCAAAGGCCTTGGGGGCGAGGAGGGAGGACCGGGAAGGTCTCCGCGGGACCATAAGAGTCCCCGCGAAGGCCTTGGGGTGCACCTGGGAGGCCTCTGCAGGGCCTGGCCAGGCCCCGCGAAGGCCTTGGGGGTGAGGGATGAGGGCCAGGAGGGCCTTGGGGTGCACCACGGAGCCCTCCATGGGGCCTGGCAAGTCCCTGCAAAGGTCTTCGGGGTGAGGGGGAGGGCCAGGAAGGCCTAGGAAGGGAGTGGGGAGGTGGGGGAAAGCTACTATGGGGCCTCCGGAGGCCCCATTTTCACTATGGCGGGGGAGAGGGGCAAGCAATATTCACGGATTTTTCACATTCGCGGGGGTCTGTGGAACATAACCCCCATGAATGTGAAGGGATGACTGTATTTACTTTTTCTTTATTATATATCAAGTACACATGCCACCCGTACCTTGCATCATGTCCTTCTACATTGAATGTTCCTTCATTATCTAAGTTAATCCAATCTTTTACCCATGTTAATGCTGCTGCCTCACAGTATGTTCTTATATGTGGTAGTCCACATCCCCCTCTTACATTCTTATCTATTAAGTAGTACCATTTGATTCTTGCTTTTTTCTTTTCCCATATATGTTGCTTCATATCTTTTTCCCAAGTTCCAAAGATTTTATCGTTATTTATAATTGGTAAATTTTGAAAGAGAAAAAGTAGCTTTGGTAGGACTACCATTTTTATTGCCGCTATCTTTCCTAAAAGTGTTAATCCTTGTCTGCTTCATTTTTCCAAATCTTTTTTTGATTTCTGCCCATACTTTGCTATAGTTGTCAAATAAATCACCATTTCTCTTTGAAACCCATATGCCTAAATATCTGATTTTGTTCTTTATTTTACATTCTGATTTATATTCCAGCTCCTCTTCTTCTATTTTGTTCATATTCTTTGTCAGAATCATTGTTTTTTCTTTGTTTAACTTAAACCCCGAATATTCTCCAAATTGTGTCAATGTTTCCATAATTTCTGCTATTTTATCAGTTGGGTTTTCCATGATAATAACGAGGTCATCTGCAAAAGCTCTCAGTTTGTACACATGACCTTTTATTTTCACTCCTCGTATTTTCTCATTTGTTCTTATATTGTTATTTACAACTTCCAAAACTACTATAAATAATAATGGTGATAAGGGGCAACCTGGTCTTGTCCCTTTCCTGATATTAAAGCTCTCTGTTTTTTCGTCATTGACAATAAATTGGGCCGTTTGCTCCTTATATATCTGTTGAATCCTTTCCCCAAACTTCCCTCCCATACCCATCCTCCTTATGACTTCCATCATGAACTCCCAATTCACATTATCGAAAGCTTTTTCAGCGTCAATAAACATTAAACCCAGTTTTTTTTTGTTATGTAGTTCAAAGTACTCTAGTAAATCTAATATTAGTTTTGTGTTATGGCTTAATTGTCTTTCTGGCAAGAATCCATTTTGATCTTTGTGTATTATATCTTTTAGAACTCTTTTTAGTGTCTGTGCCAAAATTGTTTTGTACATCTTATAATCTAAGTTAAGTAGGGAAATGGGGTGATAATTTGATATTTATAATCTATCTTTCCCTTCTTTTGATATTATTGTTATGTTTGCGTTCATCCACGATTTGGGGATTCCATTTTTTTCAATATCATTAAAAGTGCGGTGGAGGGGTAAACTTAGTTCATTCTCCAGTTTTTTGTAGAATAAGGCCGTGTAACCATCTGGGCCTGGTGCTTTGTTCATCTTCAGACCTCTAATAGCTGATGTGATTTCGTTCATAGAGATTGATGCGTCCAAGATTTTCAATTGTTCTGCATTAACATTCTGAAATGATTGTTTGTCTAGGAATTCTTTCATTTTCTTTGTGAAATTTTCTTTTGTTTCTTTTTGATTATATAGATTAAGATAGAAATCTTTGAATAACTGTTTTATTTCGTCTAATCTGGTTATTATTTTCTCTTCCCTCCTAATTTCTGTAATTAATTTCTTTTCGCTTTCTATCTTCAACCTAAATGACAACCATTTGCCCATTTTGTTAGCGTGTTCAAAGTTTGATTGCCTCATGCTCTTCAATTTCCTTTCTATTATTGACATGTTTTCCCAATTTATCTGCTTTTGGATCAACTTTATCTGTCTAACTACATTTTCATTGTGTGGGTTTTTCCTTAACTCTTCTTCTTTTTTCCTTAACTCATTGTTTAGGAAATTAAACCTGTCTGTGTTCTGTCTTTTCTTCTCCACCCCTCTTTGATTAATAGCCCTCTGAACACTGCCTTTCCTGCATCCCAAATCGTCCTTATCTGGCAATCTCCCATGTCATTTTCCAAAAAGTATTGTTTCACCTCTTTCTTAAATTCCTTTAAAAAGCATTCATCTTTCAAAAGATTTTCATTTATCCTCCAATTAAAGACTCTTTTCCTTATCCTCATAGATACCTTAATTGGGCAATGGTCGGATGTTATTTTTGCAAGAATCTCCATGTCTTGAATTTGAGTAATTAGGTTTTTAGACACTAAACACATATCAATCCGTGACATGGATGTGTATCTTTCCGAATGAAATGTGTAACCTACTTCGTTTCTATGTTTTGCTCTCCAAACATCTTCTAAGACCAATTCCAGCATCATATTGAAAAAACTTCTTGGATTTCCCATGTCCTTTTTTCTTTCCTTTCCCTGATCTATCTCTTATCGTATTTATCACTCCATGAAAGTCTCCCAGAATAATCAGATTTTCCTTCTCGTATTCTCCAACTAGGTCCTTCAATTTCTTATAAAACTTTTCTTGATTCAGGTTTGGTGCATAAATCCCAACTATTATTACTTTCAAATTTTGTAAATTTACCTCCACTCCTATTATCTGACCTTCTTTATCTTTAAATAGTTCTTTTGCATTGTATTTTTAATTTATATAAAGGGCTGCCCCTCTCTTCTTCTTCTTCTCATTTGCTGAATAAAATAGTTGTCCCAATTTCCTATTTTTTCAAGAATCTCATGTCCTCTTGTCTTATTTTAGTCTCCTGTAAACACACAATATTGTTTCCCAGTTTCCCCAAATAGTGAAATACCTGTTTTCTTTTATATTCAGAGTTTAGGCCTTTCACATTCCAGGAGATTAGATCAAATGTCATTTTCTGGTTCTATATTATTCCCTTCTATTTTCCCTTCTTCTTCTTGTTCCCTCTCTTTTTCAAACTGTGTCTCTTCTTCTGGTTCAGCTGCTTCCAACTCTTGTTCTGAATCTTCCTCTTCCTCTTCTTTATTTTCCTCCTCTTTCTGTCTACAGACCCCCGGTTTCCCCTCATCCTTTTTAGTCTCCTTCCTATTCCTTGTAGCTCTCTCTTCTTCTCCTTTTTTTTTGTCATCATACTCTTCCCTTTTGTTCTTTTCCTTCTGGGATTTCCCTTTTTCAAATATTTTACAGAACTCTCTAGCTTTATCAATTGAATCTATTTTGTGTCTTTTCTTTCTGTAGGAGAATGAGATCCCTTCAATCCTCTCCAATTTATAGTTAATCCCATTTTTCATTAGTAGTTCAGTAATTTCTTTATAGTCCTGTCTATTTTTCAATATAGGTATTGGGATATCCTTAAATATTTTGATCTCCTCTTCTTCTATTTTCAGACTTTCATCGTAGCTTCTTTGTAGGATCTTGTCTCTAATTTCCCCCTTATTAAAGGAAATTACTATGTCTCTAGGTAATTTCTTCTCCCTAGCTATCTTTGAATTAATTCTAAACATCTTTTCCATCTCTTCTTCCACATAATCATCCGGAAGATCTACAAAATTTGCTAATGCTGGAATCACCCTCTCATACAGATTTTCATCAAGCTTTTCCGAAAGGCCTCTAAGCTTTAGGCATTTTTCTCTGTATCTTAACTCATGATTCAAAGTTAATATTTCTCCCCTTTCTTGCTGTTCCTTGATCCTCTTTGTAGCTTCTTCCATTTTCTTGGATTTTTCTTTTAAGTTATCTATATCTGTTTTCATTCCTTCCAAGTCTTTATTAATCTTATCTATCTTTTCCCCTATTATTTCTGCTTCTTTTCTATAGTCCTGTTTGATCTCTTTCCTTATGTCTTTGAGTTCACTCCTTATTTCCTGTTTGAAATTTCTAAGTTCTGTTCTAAGTTCCTCCAATATCAAATTGTGTATTTCCGGAATTTTTGGAGTTTCTAAGGATCCTCTTCTAGATGTAGATATTTGTGCCTGTTGGGTTGCCGTCGCCTTTCTCGTACTGTAAGCCATCTTTATTGTTTCCTGTTTATTTGCATATATATATATATATACACATAAATATTATATATATACACATAAATATACACATATATATATTTATTAATGACTGTATATATATATATATATATATATATGTGTGTGTGTGTGTGTGTGCAAACATATATATATATATATATCCAAATATATATGTATATATATATCCAAATGTGAGTATATATATATTGTATTCTTTCTTTATATTTCTGGATCTATGTGTGTCTCTATCTTCCAACTGGTTCTCTCTCTTCTTTTTTCCCCCTCTAGATATATTTATATTTTTTGTATATGTCTCTTTTTACCACCCTTCAAAACACCACAATACAATGCAATACAGTACGATTATAATATAGTACGATACTAGTTTCCACAACACAATACAATACAATACATTTCAGTGTAAATATAGGAGATTCCATATACTTGTTGGGAGTAATATGTAGTGAAATATCTGTTCTATGTTGTCTATCCCTTTTTAGTCTCTGCCTATACTATACAATCTCATTCGTGATAAAGTAACTTTATCATCACACTGTCCAAATATCTGTCCTGCCTTAAGTCACGTATACAGTCCTTCGTAATTACAGCCCTTCCCCCCCCAGTATAAACTCAGTTGCCAATTTCTCAAACTATCAGATAAAACTGTTACAGTATAGTACTTGAGTGCCTTGATGTAAATTACTGGTTTTGCACCCTATATCGTTCTTTTACACCTCTTTGCTATTAACCATTTATGAATTTTTTCTATCCAATCCTTTTTCTTAATCTAACTTGCCCACCCGGTTACAATATTTATCCTTTCCTCTCCTTTATCATTTGTCTCTTGGCTTTTCCCCAGGCTTCGTCCCGTATTCACCTCCTCTCCCTATCACTGCAACTGTTTTCCTTTGCTTTCCTCTTCTCTTTTCCTTCTGGCTTTTCTTCTCTGCCTCCCTTTCTTGGCGATCCCGATGTTGTGTTGTAATTTTTCATTTTAATTGTTCTCTTCACCTTTTGCCTCTCTCTCTCTCTCTCTTTCTTCGAACGTTCCACATCTATCTCCACCCATGACACCTGTGGTTTTCCCCCTATGTCTTTCCTTCTTGCCGTAGACTATCAGCTTTCTTCCACTTATAACATAGTTTCCTTCTTGCCTTCCCAGCTGTAACGAGTCCCAACCTCCAGGTGTCTGCTGGTTGTTTTCGCTTGTAAGTTTGTTTCAACTTTAATTCAGAATGGGGCCAGCTTTCTTAGTTTCTTAGTTTCTTTATGTATTCGAGTAGCTTTTAGTATTTAAATGTAACCACCAGCTTTTCCTCCCCCAAGGGCAAGATAGTATTTCAATCCTTTTGTAAATTTATATTTGAAGACTGTCCAGCTTTCTCTTTTAATGCATTTTGCTTCATTCCAAAACCCCACTCCCTCAATTTTGTGGAGTACCCACAGTGCAGAGGAAAAAAAACCCATTCAAAGTTAACTCTGCGATATCAGTCAAGACTCCTCCCTCACAGAAACAAAAGGAAACATGTCGAATCTACCAATATTTAAACCTCTTCTTTGCTTACACTTCTTAGTTTACACCAAGTCTCAAAACCACTTCTATTTTTGCAGGGTTTTTTTTTTATAGTCTATCCCGGTTTTTCCACTCCCCAGCTTCTTCGCTTCTCTCTCTCTCTCTCTCTCTCTCTTTTTTTTTTTGAGACTTTAAAAATAGGGAGGGTCTGTACCTGTTCTGTTTCTGTTTTGCTTCTCCAGTTCTCTTCTTCCCGTTGCTTTATAAACCACTATTTAAATTTTTACTCTTTAAGTTGCGTGGGATAGTGTAGTATGTGGGGAAATAATTATTGTAATGTAAAAGCAATGTTGAGTACCCCATTCACATCCTAAGATAAGTCAAGCTATTTTCCCTGCATGCTTGTTCTCCCAAACTCCCTTTCTCTTATTTCACTGGGCACTTCCTGCCAACTAGAGTGCTGGGTCATTCAACACATGACCTAATTTAAATTTTATTGCTCTTTGAGAGACTTTTTAAAGTTAGAGTCTCCATGCGGCTGTAGCCATCTTTCTTTGTCTTTGCCATCTTTTCTTAGCCATGCTGTTGCTATGATGCCATGTCATGATATTCACCATGCAGCCTCTTACCGCTAAAAGGCTGGGTGAGTCTTTCTACCCTAAATCCTCCTAGTTAGTTAGGAACCCTTTTTAAAGTTTGTTTTAGTATGTAGATTGAGATTGAGATACCTTCAGTAAACTTTTGATTTGCATTTTTAAACTGACTCCTTTGTTTTGTAATGAGTCTAATTCAATGGGTGATCAGATCAGACCACAGACCTTTGAATACACTTTTAAATGTTAATTGAGCTTGTCTGCATTCCTAAGTGTCACTCTGCATGAATTTGAAAGTAAATGATTTTAACTCCCTTTAAAAAGATATTTTTATTGCTTTTAAAAGGGCTAGATCCCTGGAATATTTAATACATTTTTAATTTTAGACTCATTACTCCTACAGATAGGCTTGTGTCTTGTGACTGCTCCTGTGGTGGTGGGGGGGTCTACCCTTTGCGATGAACTTGCTCCGTTCAGTCGAGGAACCTCCGTTTCTCTCCATTCTGAGTCAGTCCGTTCGCTTCTCCGGGTTGCCTTGCCCTCACTCTTCCCAGAGCTTGAGCCCCCAAGTCGGTCTCGAGGAAACTCCCACTGCAATTGACCGTCGCTGGTACAGGATTAGCACGGAGCTCCCGCACCTAGTGTCCGGCACCTCCCGTGCTCAACTGGAAGTCCGGATATTGCTGGACTCAGATTATTATTTTTTAAAGAATATTTTCAAGCCGTGAATACTTAAATCCATGGATACCAAATCCGTGGATATGGAGGGACAACTGTACTTTGACTTGGATGAATAAAACTGGGGAGGGGAGAGGTTCTTCTTAACAACTGACATGTTCATCTAGAGACTCTACTTTTGTCTCCAACATTCCTAGCTGCCTCACTGTATGGGGAATCTCAAGGTTTTGAACCCGAGGGACATGCTAACTTGAACATACATGTTAAAAGGGTGGTGCAGAATTTAGATTGCCACAGAATGATTTGGAGACCTATGGGATGCTAGTAGCAACAGCATCATTTACAAACTAATTGCATCAGAAACACCATCAAATCAGAAACACCGTCAAAGAGTCATTCCAGACTATTAAAAGTCAAGAAGAAATAGGGTGTTTTATACACACACTACCAGCAGTGACTCCTCCTCCTCCATCTTCTCCTGGCAGCTGAGTATTTTCCCATCTCTCACGTAGACAATTTATGTCACCTTTTCTGGACTCTGATTCAAACAAGGGAGCTACCCTGCCATGGAGATAATGATCAGATGGCCTAGGTGACCACTTGGCCTAGGAAAACACCCACTAAATTGGCCTTATTTTGCCTGTGTACATTCAGCCTGAGATTCTTGCTGAGCTCCTTTTCATTTTTTCACTAGCTGCCACTAGCTCTGAAGAACAAGGTAATAAAGGAGGAGCTTTGGGGTCGAGGTTGGGATAGCACTGAAGTTATATTTGGGGGCCCATCAAGGTACTCCCATGTGGTATGCCTCCCACTTTTCTATCTTAATTCCCAAGCTTATGCATCTAAAGAGGTCTGTCAAGCATCCAGATAAAATGGGAAGCATGTCTGGTTTGTTGCACCAACCAACTGGACAATCTCATTCACCATCTACTAGGATACTTCCACAGCAAAGAGGTTAGTAGTGGCAAGAAATTTGGCAGTAGTGGATGGGTGGACACCCAAGGTGTGCAGGAGATGTGTGGGAGGCTTATGTGGTTCAGGGACCATGTGTTGTCCTCATCTGCTTTAAAGTAAAAAGGTGTCAGTGTGGGTCTCCTAAATAATGCTTCATATAGAACATTCAGATGGGATGAAGGACTCCAGAAACTGTTGCGGGAGGTGCAGAGACATCACTACCCTTGCCCTAAAGCTACAGATTATGTTACATACACTTTGAAAAACTTGACAAATGTTTAAAGAGAAGTTTAAGCTGTGTCTGTTTCCAAAAGCTTTTGAAAAGGATAGAAAAGCTGTTGTTTATTGCTGTGTATGTTAACTATGCTCCTCATGCTGCCGGTTTAGGGCTGGTTTTTATTGATACTAATCTACTGCTCCTGGTTTTATTGTTTTGAAACCAAGCTATTTCTTCCTTTTCCCTTTTATTATTATTATTATTATTATTATTATTATGAAGCTACTCAGTGCAGAGAAGAAAGGTAAATCTATAAATAAATGAATAAAGGGGAATCAAAAGGCAAATCTGAGTAAAGCATATACATCTTTAGCTGAGTGATCAGGAACGAAGGAAGGCTGAAGGAATCAGATCATTCTGGCATGTCAACTGGGACATGATTTACATGAGACCTTTGATCACACCCCCACACTGCCAGTCAAAAACATTCATTCGCATTAACAGTATAAACTAGATGTTTCAGAACCTCCTGAATCATGAGTCATTGTAACCATGGCAATGCACTCACTCATTATGTATCTTTCAGGAATTGATTGTTCTTTTGAATGGAAAAACTGAGCCCATTTGGTCCAAACATAAAAATGCATACTAAGGGCTGATGTACTCAGTGATGTGGCTGCCACAGGGATCACCTCACTCTGTGGCCAGTTTTATTGCTGTAACATATCCATGGTCTTCTTACCCTGCAGTGAAGTGAAATCACCACGATGTTAAGTAGGGTATACTTAAGAATTTATTCTCACACATGGAAACAAAAATGTCAAAGGTTTCCTCCCCACAGGTGAGGTTTTTTTTTTCACAAATTTCATATACAAAAAAGTTGCAAATGAAATTTTCACAGATCTCAAAAGCATTTTTTTTTCAAAATGTACAAAAATTCCTGTAGCATCTTAGGGTGCAACATTCAAAAAAAAATGTGCAAAATTCCTCAAGATATGTTGAGATGCTATTCTTACTAGGCATGAGAAAACTTGTGCCTCTTCTGTACTGTACTAACAGAGTTACCAAAAACATTTTCCTAGTTCAAGCAGAGGACCAGATGCTGCCCTCCCCACTCCACATACAGATTCTGACCAGATTAGCTGTTGAGTTTTGCTTTAACACTGGCTATGATGGGACAATCCCATTCTCTCTGTGTTTGTGTATGTGCCTTCAAGTCACCTGTCGACTTATGCTGATATCATGAATTTCATAAGGGTTTTTAAAGCAAGGAATATTCAGAGGTGATGTAGCCAGTTTCTTCCTCTGAAATATTGCCTACAGCACCTGGTATTTGTTGGCAGTCTCCAACACATGGGATGGCCCCTGCCAATCCCCAGAGGAGATGTGTGGTGGTGGTAGGTGACTCCCTGCTGAGGGGAACAGAATAAGTGGCTTGTGGGCTTGACAGGATGTCTTGAGAAGTGTGTTGTCTCCCTGGGACAAAAATCTGTGATGTAACAAAGAGGCAGACAAAACTTCTGAAGCCAATGGACTATTACCCATTCCTTTTGGTCCAGATGGGAACCAATGATACTACAGGGCATAGCCTTCAGGATATCACAAGGGATTACAAGATTCTGGGTAGAAAGCTGGAGGACCTTGATGCACAAGTTGTCATTTTGTCTCTCCTCCCAGTTGAAGGACACAACCCAGGAAGGGAGATAAGAATTGCAGAGGAGAAAGACTCACTCTGCAGATGATGTTGTAGGGAACAATTTTGTTTCTTGGATCATGGTTTGCGGTTTCATGAAGATGGACTTCTGGCAAATGATGGGTTGCAATTCATTTTTGCTAACAGGCTCAAAAATCTGATCAGGAGGGTTTAAAACTGAGCTACTGTATGTGGAGGAGGCAGGAGTTCATCAAGTGCTGGAGATAGTAACCTGAATGTTATGGAGAAAACTGGGCAAAAAGTACAAAAACCAAACAGTGGGAGGCAAAGAAAAACCTTAAATTAGCATCTGGGGTGAAGGCCCATGGTCTTAGATGCCTCTACACTAATGTACAGAGCATGGGAAATAAACAAGATGAACTTGAACTGTTAACACTGCAAAGCAAATATTATATAATATGCATCACTGAATCCTGGTGGGATGAGTCTCATGATTGCACTGTAGTTATAGAGGGGTATAACCTATTTCAGAGAAATAAACCAAACAGGAAAGTAGGAGGAGGGGTATTATATGTCAAGAACATTTACATCTGTGAAAAGATCTATGACTTAAATAGTGGAATCCAGGTTGGGAGCATCTGGGTAAAAATTAAAGGGGAGAGAAACAACAGTTATGTCATTGTAGGTTCTACTACAGACACACACCCCCAAAGCCAGACTGAGGCCTTGGATAATGCCTTCCTTGAACAGATGAACAGATGTAGCAGTAATGGGAGAATTCAACTTTCCTGATATTTGTTGGACAACAAACTCTGCCAAGCATATCAGGACCAACAAATTCCCCACTTGCCTTGCAGACAATTTCATTGTTCCAGAAGATGGAAGAGGCAACAAGGGGATCAGCTATTTTAGATCTGATCATAACCAACAGTGATGACCCAGTTAATGGGGTGGAAGTGTTGGGATCCTTACATGGGAGAGACCATGTTTTCCTGGAGTTTGTTATACAGCAGAAATTGGGAGCCAGACATAATCAGGCATGCATTCTAGACTTTAAGAAAGCTGATTTCAGTAAACTTAGGGAAATACTGGGTGTGATTCCATGGTCAAGAATACTAAAAGAGAAGGGAGTTCATGATGGATGGGTGATTATTAAAAGTGAGATATTGAAAGCACAATTTCAAACAGCTCTAATGAGGAGGGAAAATAGGAAGTGTCTAGAGAACTTTCAACAGATTTCAGACTTAAAAGGGACAAGTACAAGAAATGGAAAAAGGGGGAAACCACTATAGAGGAATTGAAACAAATAGCCAGCTCATGTAGGGGGGAAATCAGAAAAGCTAAAGCAGAGATGGAGCTCAGGCTTGTTAGAGAGCTTAAAAACAATAAAAAGGGGTTTTTTTTGTTATGTCCGTAGCAAAAGGAAGAACATGGAAATGGTAGGGCTAGCAGGGGACAGAGAAAAGGCAGAACTACTTAAAACCTTCTTTCCTTCAGTCTTCTCCCAAAAGGAAAGCAGTGTCAAAATTGGAGAAAATGGAACAGATGATGTAGTGGGGAAAATGCAGCACAGAATAGGTAAAGAGGTAGTAGAGGAGTACCTGGCCAGTATAAATGAATTCAAATTCAGGGACAGATGAACAACACCCAAGGGTATTAAAACAACTGGCAGAAGTAATCTCAGAACCACTGGCAATAATATTTGAGAATTCCTGGAGAATAGGAGAAGTCCCAGAAGAATGGAGGAAGGCAAATGTTGTCCTCATCTTCAAAAAGTGGGGAAAGAGGACCCAAACAATTACTGCCCAATCAGCCTGACAGCAATACCAGGAAAGATTCTAGAGCAGATCATTAAACAGACAGTCTGTAAGCATTTAGAAAGGGATGCCATGATCACTAAAAGTCAACATGGGTTTCTCAAAAAGAAGTCATGCCAAACTAATCTTCTCTTTTTTTTATATATATATATTTTTTATTGGTTACAGCCGGTGTATTCTCATACATATATTGCAAAGTATCATCACACTTTTACCTCTTTACATTACCGCTTATTACAAAACACATTGTATAATTACCCTTTTTATAACATACTGTAACTCTATTTCTTTATCTAAAATAAGTTAGCACAAAGTATATTCATGTCATATTTCTATACATTCGTATCCTATTTCTATCTATATCTCCCGTCTTCCTTCCTGTTCACCTCTGCAGAGATTCATTTTCTCTTCCTCTTTTTCTGTTTTCTGTTTCTTTCTTTCCTTAAGTGTTCCTTCTATGCTTATCCAGCCATGCATCTTTTTTATTTTACCCGTACATGTCTAACTGTTCTTGTATATCTTAAAATTTATATTCCTTTTTTAGATTTATTCTCCTTCTTTATTGGCCCTTCTTCTCTTATAAAGGTCAATAATTCTTTACGGTCTTGTATTTTGCCCAAAATTTCTCCATCGGCTCCCATTCTTTCGCAATTTTGCTTATTGACCTGGCCCTTCTTAGTGTTGTTAATCTGTCAGCTTCCCACATATCATACATTTTTACAATCCATTCTTCCTCGGTTGGAGTTTCTTTCTTTTTCCATTTTTGAGCGTATAAAATCCTTGCTGTGGTAACCATATATAATAATATTCTCCATCTATTTTTAATCTCTGACTTCTTTACATCATCTATTATGTTTAGTAGATATAACTCCGGGGTAAAGGGATAATCTATCTTGAGGATCTCTTTAATTGTACCATGAATTTTTCTCCAAAATCTTTTAGCTATGTGGCAATTCCACCACATATGTATTAGTGTTCCTACCGCCTCCCCGCACTTCCAGCATTTTATTGACCCTGTATTATACATTTTGTTTAGTTTAACTGGGGTTAAATACCATCTATAGAATATTTTAATGAAATTCTCCTTCAAATCTTCTCTTTTTTTGATAGTGTCATAAGCTTGGTAGATGAAGAGAATGCTGTGGATGTAGTGTATCTTGATTTCAGTAAGGCCTTTAACCAAGTCCCCCAGTATATTCTTGCAAACAAGCTAGTAAAATGTGGGCTTGACAATGTGACTCTTAGGTGGATTTGTAATTGGTTGACTAACTTAACCCAAAAGGTGCTCACAAATGGCTCCTCTTCATCCTGGAGAGAAATGACCAGCGGGGTGCCACAGGGTTCTGTCCTGGGCCCAGTGCTATTCAATATCTTTATCAATACCTTAAATGAGGGAATAGGGGGCATGTTTGCAGATGGCACCAAATTAGGAGGGGCAGGCAATACCCCAGAGGACAGGATAAGAATTCAAAATGACCTTAACAATTTAGAAAGCTGGACCAAAACTAACAAAATGAATTTCAACAGAGAAAAAAGTAAGATACTACACTTAGACAGAAAAAAAGTGAAATGCACAGATATAGGATGGGGGACACCTGGCTTGACAACAGTATGTGTGAAAAGGATCTGGGAGTCTTAATAGACCACAAGCTGAACATGAGTCAGCAGTGTGATGCAACAGCTTAAAAAGCTAATGTAATTCTAGGCTGCATCACTAGGAGTATAATGTCTAGATTGAGGGAAGTAATAGTCCCACTCTATTCTGCTTCGGTCAGACTTCACCTGGAATACTGTTTCCATTTCTGGGCACCACAATTCAAGAAGGATATTGACAAGCTGGAACATGTCCAGGAGAGGGCAACCAAAATGGTAAAAGGTCTGGAAGCCACATCCTATGAGGAGTGGCTTTAGGAGCAGGGGATGATTAGTCTGGAGAAGAGAAGGTTAAGAGGTGACATGATAGTCATATTTTTTAAAATATTTGAAAGGATGTCATACTGAGGATGGAATTAGTTTGTTTTCTGCTGCTCCAGAGACTAGGACATAGAGCATTTTATTCAAACTACAGGAAAAGTGATTCCACCTAAGTATTAGGAAGACATTCCTGACAGTAAGAGTTGTTTGACAGTGGAGAGTGTCTTGGAGTGTGGTGCAGTTTCTTTCTTTATTATTACTATCTTTAATTTCTATAGCTCCATCAATACATGGTGCTTTACAAGAAAAAGAACAACAAAACAGTTCCATGCCCTCAACCTTACAATATAATGGAGACATGATACAAAAGGAAAGGGCATGGCAGTAGGGGAAGAGGTTAAGTCCAGCATTCTCTTCTCTCCCTCCTTGGCCAGGGCAATGGCAGTTGGGATGGAGGGAGGGACGTTCTGCTTCTGGGCCAAGGCAAGATGGAGCTCTGCCTGCCTTTCCTTCTCTCCCTCTGCAGCCAGGGCAATGGCAGTTGGGATGGAGGGAGAGCCATTCTGCTTCTCTGGAGGTGTTTAAACAGAGGCTGGATAGCCATCTGTTGGGAGTGCTTTGATTGTATATTCCTGCAAGGCAGGGGGTTCAACTGAATGGCCCTTTGGTCTCTTCCAGCTCTATGATTCTATTATCCTCCTTAGCTTTCCAAGGTTAGAGGGATCTGGTGCCTTTGGGGTATTTAGGCCAATGCCATCCACTGTATCTGAGAATTAAGACACAGCTCAGTTCACAGCTCAGTTTTCCAACACCTTGCAGCTTTCTTCCACCTGCAAACAGCTGCTGCCATAGTTGCCACTTCACTCTGTCTAATGGTAGGGCCAGTCCTGGTTGTCAGTGATGATAATCACTGGTAAGTGTATGGATATTAAAAATATGGTTATGTTTTATACCCTCTTGTATACATTATAGCTCATTGGGTACATTCATTGATCAGGGGATGCCAGGACCCAATGTGGCACAGCATGATGCCTTACCCCAGTTCAAAATATGTGTCTTATATAGTACAATAGGAACATAGAGCTACATGGAACATTTCCTTGGTAATTTGGATAAACTGAACATTAAGTGAATAACATTTTGAATAAGAAAGACTCGAGTATTTGTAGAGGGGAAGTAATCAATTTCAAATCCAGGAACTGGGCCTCCTCATGTGAAACACCAATCAATTAGGTTTTATATAAAAAAATCTTTTTACAGATTTGCATGAAAAATATTGTCATCCCCACTACCTGTCCCTCTGACTCTAAAGCTGGATTTTGCAGAATGGCAATAATACTGGGGGTAAGGTAGTTGAGGAGGAAAGGTGAAACAATGAGAGAGTTTTAGAAGGAAGCAGTAGTTCACACACACACACACACAAAGTTTCACAGATTTATCATTATCCTTCATAATTTAATATTATTTTAAGGGGTGGGCGGGCTAGGGTATTGTGATTATGGAGTTTTTATATTGTAAGCTGCCCCGATTGCATTGCGGAGGGGCGGGATAGAAATAAAATATTATTATTATTATTATTATTATTATTATTATTGATACCAGCGGTCACAAAAATGTCCCCTACTCACACACACACACACCTTTCATTGAGGTTTGCTGCAGCAGAGCTCTTTTTAGTGACTACAGGCAGTTGCCATTCTTATTCCCACAAACAATTAATGGACATAATATCTTTTGTCTATAGGCATACCTCAATTAACAAACCCTTTGATAAAGAAGCTTCTTTTTACAAAGTCTTTTTATGCCTTTGGATGCAGCCCACATTTTCTCTTTGTCCTCTGTCTAGCTAGGAAGGTTTTTGTTTTTGTTTTTTAGCAGCATTGCCATTGGGAAAAACAGGAAGGAGTGTTGGAGAAATATTTGGTGCAGTAGCATGTCTCAGGTAAACAATGCAATAACCTTTGAGATGGGCACAAATGGGATGTTATTCTAGTTTATCCTACTGTAGCTGTGTGTGCCTGCCTACAGCAGGTAAGGTAAACAGCAGCTGCCTCTAGAATCTCTTAATGAGCATATGTGAACAGCAAAACAGAGAAAAGGAGAAAGCAGATAAGCCTACCCCCTTCAGCTTCTCTCAGCATGTTAAAAAAGCATTGATACCAAAATAGAAATCTCAAGAAAAGTGAAGGCTAGTGAAAGAAGGGGGGGAATCCCTGCATGCATTTTGGAGAAGCTTTAAAGTGGTCTATAGAAGATTTTTTTAAAAAAACGTATACAGTAGGACGCTCTTATCTACTGGGGTTTGGTTCTGGGGGGGGGGTGGATACTGAAAACCATGGATAATAGCAAACACCATTGAAAATAATGGGACTTCTTGTTTAAAATACCACAGAGTTGCCTTGGATGACCTAGAAAATGGCTAGAGAGTACACATTTTCTAGGAGGACTCTATGCTAGGTGTGCTGTTTTGTGTCCCATGGATAATTGAATCAGTGGATAATGAATCAATGGATACAGGGGTCCTACTGTACAAGGCTTATCTGACCTGCTTGTTTGATTTATTGTTAGTCTTGAATAACAGCTTGCTGAAACGTGTTGAACTGCTCTTCTTTTTTTGTGGTGTAGGAACCTATCCCTATCCTTTCCATGTTATTTATGCCACTGGTACCAAATTTTCTGTCAAAGAAGTAATACCCAGGAACACATGTGCTTCATCGATGAAGGTACGAACAAGATACATCAGATGATGAGCTTGAGCAGCTTTTAAAAAGCACTAAAGACTGATCTCTTTCGGCAGGCCTTTCCTGATTAGGTCCTGGCCTCAGGAGCTGCATCTCCTGGCCTCTTTTAGTCTCGCTGGCTGTTGATTTTTGTATTTGTTTATTTATGTGATTTTAGTTTAGGTGGATTATAATTTGATACTAGTTTAATATCTTTTTATGGGGGACTATGGGGGTGGGTGGGGCTTAGGGATTTTAGTCAGTATTGTTGTATTTTAACTGTTGCAAGCCACCCTGATTGTTTTTAACAGAGGGGCGGGGTAAAAATTATTATTATTATTATTATTATTATTATTATTTATACCTGTACTTCCTCTTCAAAGCCCAGAAATTCTCATTGCGAGGAGACCATTTGAGAGGAATGCTTTCACATTAAAGCAGAAACTGTGAGGAACCATTGAGGGCTGTGCAATCTCCTCAGAGGGCAGATCAATCTTGAGCATGTTCAGTTGAATTTTAATTTTGTTCCAGGTTTGAAGTAAATGATTCATTGAATCTTAGAGTTGAAAGCGGCCACAGGGGCCATTTAGTCCAATTCCCTACCACACAGGAATACGTGGCTAAAGCACGTCTGAAAGATGCTCATTCAGCCTCTGTTTAAAGACCTCCAAAGAAGAGGAGTCCATGACCCTTTGAGGCAGTCTATTCCAGTATGAAACAATTTTTACAATAAAGTTCATCCTGATGCTTAGGTGTAATATCTTTTCTTGTAATTTGCTTCTATTGAGACATGTTCTAGCCTCTAGATGAATTCTGTGTATATTGTTTTCCATATTCAAAAGCATAAATCTAGGTCATTCAGTAGGGACAGAGAGAAGAATGATAGCTGCCTTGAGAAAATGGAGCCAGACAGTTTGAAGAACTATTTTTCAACAGAATAACCCAGAACACTACTACAAAAGTGATATTTGAGGTTTCTCAATTCCATCCTACAATCACCTGATGAGAAGAGCTGCAACTCAACCTGTTTTTTTTAAAAAAAGTTCAAAAGACTCAGAGCATTGCTATCACTAACAGTAAACTTTTTGAGAAAGGTAACTACCTTCTCCCACCCACTCACTCCCCCCCTTTGACCATGACTACAAAATAGGACTAAGGGCTATGCAGCACCCATTTATCTGCTTATCATCTCCTGTTGGATCAGGGCAATTGAGTTCCACCATCCATCCAGTTCCAAACTGCTAATCCTCTTATTGCTATTATTTGTTGGCTGTGCCTTAAAAATGTGTGTACAACTGCATATCACGCAACTATAATGCCCTGTGGAAATATGAAGATGTACAGAGATTCAACTCTATAGAAAATTAATCATCCTGTAAATATATATGAAATACCCACTGGGTTTCCTCTTTTAAGGAAAACTACATTTAAGTGAAATGCTGCAATGATTTTTCTTCAGGTCACATTGCAGCAGGTTGGGATGCCTCATTACCATGTGTTATGGTCCTGTAGTTGATATTGTAGCCAGGAGACTATAATGTGATCTGATGTACTGTAGTTGTGAAATGCTATTAAACTAGGACAGTCTGGCAAATCAATGAAATACCCTGCTTTACTGATCACTATTTCAGGAACTTTTGGGGAGAATGCTGTTTCTTTAGCTTCTTATTTGAGACCTACATAAACCTAGTTATTTCAAGAATTTCCACAGGGTTCTGTTATTAGATTTGGTCTTAGGCCCTTTGTTGTTGGGGAGCAGTTGTCTGAGAGCATAGGAAGCTTCTGATGGAAACCAGCTGTTTTAGGCTGAAATATTTGCTTCTCTCAGAAGTTCATCTGCACTAAAAATAACTTACCTGTAGCAATAGGGAACATTTGCATACTACCTTAAATTATCAGACAATCTGGATAACAAGGCTGTCCTGAACTCACAGCAGCAAGTGCCTGAGGAGCAACAGGGGAGGGGTGCAGGTCAAGCTTGTTGCAATTGTCCACAATAGAAGCAAGAGAAGTCAAGAGCCAGTCCAGAAGTCAGTCACCAATGAAATACACAGTCCATACAAATTGCAAGAACAGTCAAAAGCCAGTCCAGAATTCAGTTACCAAGTGTCGGTACCAGATGCCAGGGAAACCAATAGCCAGCCCAGAGGTCAGTAGAGTCAAGTCCAAGGTCCAAGTCCATAGTCTGCAAGGGATGACTGCAACAGTCCAGAAATCCATCCAAATTCAAGGCAAGCAGGAACACAGGAGTGCAACAGCTAAGAACAGCAGTTATCAGCACTGAAGTTCGAAGGACAAACTGCTGGCAGTTCATTAGTGAGGAAGTAGGCCAGTGTCTGGTATTTAAACGGCAGTGCCGGGCATGGCATTTCTTTCTTTGGTGTTCAGAGAAGGGAAGCATCAGTCATCTAGATCATCCATCACTGGCTGGCAGACTGTTTGTTCTTCCAAATGAGGTATGTCTTCCTTATCTGCTTCGGCTGCTGTCTCAGAGGGTGCCTAGGCAGTTTCTGCAGGCTGAGCCACATGTTCCCTTTTTGCTTCTTCTGAGCCACACTTTCCCTCACAGCCTCATCTGCGTTCTCTGCCTCCTCCTCCTCCTCCTCCTCCTCTTCCGAGTCCTCAGCAAGGGGGTTCATGACAAAGGCTTTGTCAACCATGTCTTTAATGATTGCTTTCAAAATGAGATCTATTTCAAAAACAGAAAGTGGTTGTACAAGCATGGCAACCCCAAACTTTGCAGCAGTGAAAACGGTATGCTGTGGAGAGGCATGAGGGGAAGAGTGGTGCTGATTTCAGTCTTTTCTATTCCCTAACAGCTTCTCTGAATTCTGACTGTAGCTCTGTGAAGGACAAACAACCAAGAAGAAGGTAATGGGACTGTGTAGACGCCTTGAGGTGAGTCATCCAATTATGGAAGCATGAAATGTGCATAAATATATTTCTAGTATGAAACCAGGTTGTTCTGTGGCCTCATATTCCTCTCTTTGGGCTTGTATATACAAAGCAATAAAATGTGGATTGGCGCATAATAATGCCAATTTGCAGAAGTTCCTTTTGTCTTAATGGGATTTTTTTAAAGATTGCAGGCATGTGAAGCTATCCACTTATCCTGTTCCAAAGGGCACGCCTGTGAATCAAGATGGTGGGCATGAGTGAATTACTCATGTTTTTATTTACCTTGAGTTACCGCTGCCAATCCAAGGTGCGATCCTCTGCTTTAAGAAAGGAGCAAACAAAAAAGAGGTTATTTTCTCACTGTAGTGCACAATCAGTATTGTGAAAATCCAACATGGTGGTTTCAGGCGCTTCCCTTGTTATCAAGTTCTACCCCCTGTGCTCATCTGACCAATCAGCTTTCCACTTCTGCTGTTATGGGGAATGTGCATCAAAGCAAATCGGTTGTCCCAATGAGTGGGAATGAGCAGTCCCCACAGAGCTTTTTTTAAAATACGGGAAAAGCCAGGGGGGGGGCCTCCTTCAAAATACGACAGATTGATGTGGGATCTTATTATGACAAATTGTATTCTCCTTAAATTCTATGAGGAGTATTTTTGTCATATAGACAAACCCCCTTTATTTGGTCATGTTCCTTTCCAAATGCCACATCTCCACTCAGTATAATGGACAAAGCATATATGAACAGGGCCTATGTCTTCAGATGGCAGATTGGTGTTTTGTTTCAGGGGAGGGACTGTTATAGGGTTGGCCAGTTGCTGATTTGTAAGATAGAAAGATAGATAGAGATAGAGATATATAATTTTATACTTACAATTGTTACCTGCCTTGAGCCTTTAGAGAAAGGTGTGATATATACAGAGCTTGTAATGTTATTTTAATAGAAAGTTTGTTTCAATGAGTAACAATTCAATGAGTAACAAACCCAATGAATTTGTTACTCACTGAAAAGAGGAAAAAAAAGCTAGGCGACTCCAGAAAAATGAGCCCATG
This sequence comes from Gambelia wislizenii, assembly GCA_030847615.1. Taxonomy (NCBI): domain Eukaryota; kingdom Metazoa; phylum Chordata; class Lepidosauria; order Squamata; family Crotaphytidae; genus Gambelia; species Gambelia wislizenii. Next base: position 221,834,005 of record JAUMIR010000003.1, on the reverse strand, counting down.
AAATTAGTTGTTGGTTGCTTATTAGTTTACACATTTTGGCAGGGTGGGGGCAGCATCTTGCTTCTTACTTTAATCATACCAGGTAGCCAAAGAGGTTGTTGTCTACTTTGACTTTTTAACAAGGACCCCCACTTTGCAGGATCCTACTTGTTCAGCTTCTCATTTCCAGTGGTTCTGCAACACAGGCAGAGCAATCTCACACTGCAGGAAGTGTGCTGAACTTCCTAAATGACTAGAGCAGTGACTCTTAACCTTTTCTTTACCAGGGATCCCTTTTAAATATCTGTTGTTGCTGCAGACCGCCATGACTTAACTCAAGATTTAAAACAAAAACAACAACAACAATAATGTTTTCCATGGGTTAAATTATACCATCAATTAAACCTTCCCTTAAAGGCAATGGAGGGGGAGGGAAGACTTATTTCCTGCTTCTTCCTGCATGTTTGTGTCTGGAGCAGATTGAACAGTAATGCACCGGCCAAGCCAGCCAGCCAGCCTTTGTGTTGGCCCCTGTCACGAGGCAACTCCGCTGCAGGCAGGAAGTAGACCAAGCAGCTTTCAAGCCTTTGAAGACACCCTGTGAGGACATCGCAGTCCCCTGGAGCCTAGGGCATTATGACTTTGAAGAATCGTATTAACAGCAATCCTTCTAAAAGTATGTTTTAAGCATATCTAACAGGTAAATAAATTGTAGGATTGGAAGCAAGGAACGGCAATTGTGCCTCCAAGAGGATTTCTGAGACATCCTTGAGCAATTGTTTTCTGTCCTCCATATTCAAAAGGCATACTTGAATTATGGGCATTGATGGCTTGGCCTCTGTCTCTCTTCTTGCTTATGTGGCCAGTAGCAAATCATTCAATCCAAGGGAAAAAATTCCTGCTCATAAGATCTAACTCCTATTAAATCTATCTATCTATCTATCTATCTATCTATCTATCGATAGATCGACAGACAGACAGACAGACAGACAGATTATATATAAAAAACTCTTGGGTATGTTGCCTTTCCCAGTGTGCTGATTGGTTTCTCGGGAAAACACCCTACTAATCACCACCCACATACAAATCCCCTCTCCACCTCACAAGCCACTCCTGCCACTCAATCTACACCCCAGCCTCACAAGGGCCCCTCCCTCCTCTAACTCCCTCAGCCACTCACCAGTCATGGCTGCGATGGGATCCAGGCAGTCAACTGGCAGTGGTAGACCACCTGCAAAGGGACCCAGACAGTCGACTGGTGGCTTCAGGGGCTGTGGCAGTGGCAGGGCAACAGAGTGAGTCACCCTCAGCAATTCCGAGAAAAGAGTGGAACACTGAGAAGGGGGAGGGGGGAATTAAAAATCCACCAGGCTACCTTACAGGGTTGATGTGGCGTCTACCAGGCATTTTGGGGGGAGTTTTTTAACAGCGTATGTTATGCCAGGTACAGCTAGTAGTTTAGAAATACCTAAAACACCATTTGGGGTTTAAATCAGCTGTGTGGACCTGATCATTGCCTAGATAAGAGATATCCTTCTGTGACCTCTGACCTTCCAAAGGAACAGCTCAGTGTGAATATAATAGTCATGCCGAATGAGGGTTTCTGGAAGATATAGTGAAAAGTGTAACTCCCATACACATTGAAAATAGAACCTTGCCTCTCAGGTAAATCTCCCAAATCACTCTCATACCCATATCAATGACATATTGAGCAGCAATAAAATCTGTACATATCTACAGTTCCTGGTACACCACTATGATCACCATTCCAGCAGAAACTGGCAGCATATGATGCTGGGTTTTAATCTCTGTGCCTGATGTTTGGTTATAGCATTGTTATATTTCTATTTTACTTTATTTGGCTAATGGCCACACTGGTTGGGACACAGAGGGGACCAGGTGGAGAAAATGTTGCTCTAATCTCTATCATATTATTGAACATAAGATACTTGAAAAGCCTACAAATGAGGGATAATTTTTATAGCTTTGCTCTTTGTCTTCTAGTTTCTGTTTTTGTTATGTGTTCTTTCATATCTGCAGTATGGACGATCGATGAAAACATTTCCCCCCTCTAAAACATCATGATCTCCCGAGGTTTATCTGGATCTCTGCAGGTCAAAGATCTTTGTGGCCTTCTACTATTTGTAAAGTACAAGTACTGACTTTTCACAGTGTGTCAAATCAAAATTGGTTTTACATCTCCAAGGAAGGCTTAGAATGTAATGTCAGTAAAAGCAAAGGTGAAGGCAACGAATTTTATGTCAGATCTACTTCATTTTCATTTGACATCCTGCCACACGCATACAAAAGTTAGTATTTTTCACCTGTTTCTGAAGAGGTGATGGAGCTTATTATGGTAATAGGAAAACTTGACAGATGTTACCACAAATTAACTTACCAATATGCAAATGTTTTCCTAAATATATTTAATATGTTTAAATATCATATTTAAATTCATGTTTCAGGGGAAATAATTTCAGATTCCTCTTGCCTTCTGGAATTATCTATGTGCAAACAGTTCACTAAGCCAAATTTGGAGAACCTTCTAAATATAAAACAATTATCAAGTCTTCCAAAAAGAAAAACAAATCAGTCCAACCCCTTGCCTTGCAGGAATACACAATCAAAGCACTCCTGACAGATGGTCATCCAGCCTGTTTAAAAACATCCAAAAAAGGAGACTCCACCACGCTTTGGGATAGGACATTTCACTGTCGAACAGCTCTTACCATCAGGAAGGTCTTCCTAATGTTTAGGTGGAATCTCTTTTCTGTAGTTTGAGTCCATTGCTCCATGTCCTAGTCTTTGGAGCAGCAGAAAACAAGCTTGCTCCCGCTTGAATATGACATCCCTTCAAATATTTAAACATGGCTATCATGTCATCTCTTAACCTTCTCTTCTCCAGATTAAACATATCTAGATCCCTCCCTAATCTGCTCCTCATAGGGCATGGCTTCACTGCTTATCTTACCTTCCACCAGAGCAGTGAAGAACTGCCCCCCCTTCCTTCTACAAGTGGCTGGCCAAGCAGCTCCTACTGTCCCTTTGCAGTCAGAATCAGAGGCCGCCAGCAACACCAGGATGGGTGAAGGGCAGTCGGCTCTCCTCCTCCTCCTCACAGTGGCTGCCCTCCTCCTCATTGCCAGGCACTGCACTGCAAGGTCCCCTTTGCCTTCTTCAACCCCCCTCCATGCAAAACAACAAGGCCACCATCTTGAATCATGGCTGCTTTCACTTTTGGCAGCTCAGTTTTTTTTAAAAAAACACACATATTGGAAACTGCTTAATGCAGTATAGATGTGTAAATTGCTATTATTTAAAACAATTTATAAGCCGCTCTGATAGCCTTGCGGCTGAAGAGCGGGGTATAAATAAATAAATAAATAAATAAAAAGTTAACATCTGACCAATCAGATGAAGAGTGCCACCCCTTCAGTACTGCACAAGAAATCACATTGGTGTTTGAATGAGCAGAGATACACATTTTCTGCAGAGCTTTTAAAAAATATATGGGGAAAGCCACGAAGGCTTTTCCCACTGAGTATTTGGAGATTTTGGGCCCCCTCCTTCACAATATGTTGAGTGACCATGGGATCCCATTTTGCTCTTCGCATTCTATGAGGAGTTTTTTCACCATGTAGACAATCCAATGGACAACATGAAGGGTCTAATGATTAATACTTAATTAAAACTGGATTTGTTTTGGAATGATGGTCATACTGTTGGAAAAAAAACCATGGAAAATTACTATAATATATGAACATGGTAGTAACATGGAAGTATTCAACACTATCCAAACAAATGGCCATTGAAGTTAATCAACTTAATAGACCTGGACAAGTTGGTTTGTTTCATCAGACAAAGGTTGTCTGTGAGATTTCTTAAAGATCTGAAATCCCCTGTGGGCGTTTTGCAGAAAAAAAGAACTGGTAACCTGTGGTTTGGATTATTAGGAAGAATACCTTATAGACAGAAAAGAACATGTTATAGTGAAGTCGAAGGCTTTCACGGCCAGCATCCATAGATTTTCCTTGGGTTTTTTTCCGGGCTGTGAGGCCATGTTCTGGAATAGTTTCTGACATTTCACCTGCATCTGTGGCTGGCATCTTCAGAGAATGGTTGGGTAGACGTCTGTGCGGAGTTTATATATTGTGAACTCCTGTTAGGGAGCATATGTAAATTTGTGTAACTGAATGGTTAGTTTCTGGGTATAAAAATGGAAGGCTCATCCTTGCATTTGTATACCCAGAAACTAACCATTCAGTTACGCAAATTTACATATACTCCCCTACAGGGGTTCACAACATATAAACTCCACACACACTCCTATCCAACCAGTCTCTGAAGATGCCAGCCACAGATGCAGACAAAACATCAGAAAGAAACTATTCCAGAACACGGCCCAGAAAAAAACCCAAGGAAAATCTAAGATGTTATAGTGTTTAGAGAAAGAGGTATGAATAATTGTATGGATATATAACTACTGAAAGGAAGTTCAGAAGTCACTTTCTTTTTTCTTCTTCCTTTTCCTACTTTTTCCTTCCTTCCTTCCTTCCTTCCTTCCTTCCTTCTTTCCTTTCTTGTATTTTCTTTTGCAACTTTTAATTAATCTATAAAATTTCAATAAAAAATAGTTTTAAAAAACAACAGTGGAAAATATGTAGATTAATTAAGAAAGATTCAAACTTTCTCTCACTTTCTCCAAGATTTTTTTTTTTAGCTAATTTGCTGCAAATAACATTTTCAGGCTTCTAGCACAATATGTAGTTCATCCTACTTTAAATTCATTTTAGAAAGATAGTTGTTCCTCTTTTACAGAGAGGATATGAATAGTTGGCCACAATCCATAGTACATAGCCAGACTCCAAATTAATCATTATTAAATAGGCACTAAAAATGCAAGGGGAAAAAATCTCAAGAAAGGCAATTTCCTTTTGTTTTATGCCATGCAAATACTAGTGATGGAGTCACAGCTGTGTAAATGCCTATTCTTCAATAGGCTCTTTGAGATCCCATTAGGGCAGATGTTAATGGTCTCCAAATATCAGAAGTTGTGTGACATAGGTGAGAAAATGGAAAAGAGACTTCATATGTTTGGGCATCTACAGTAATGATGGAGATCTTTCATCCACATCCTCAACATGAATGTACTAATTTATTAGGTTTTGTTTCTGTGTTCTCAAGGATAGGCACTTTCATGGTTAGACCAATGTTCTATTTATATATTAAATCCTTGATTTTAAAATTTTGAATGCCTCCTTATGAATCAAAACTTTTAGAGTTACAAAGCCTTTGAAAACTGAAGCTAAAAATGCTACCCATTTATGACTTAAAGGAGGGCTTGTTAAATGTTTATGAACGGTGGCTTCTTAAAACTAACCATAAAACAACTCAGTAGCTAATGAAGTGGGATGTTGGTGAATGGAAAAGCTCACTGACCAGTTTCAAAGTATATGGGGCTGTCAAAGCACTGGGTTGGTTTTCTTTTTAAGAGTTGTACTTAGCTTGATTATCTCAGGTAAAGACATACATATACAATGAGAGACTACTGAATACAGTAAATAGTATGGCGGTGGGGGGGGACAATAGGGTTGGACAAAACAAAAACATACTTATCTAAGATACTCCACAGACCAACATAAGGGGCTGCCAGAGGGGCGGCTTCCTGTGACACAAGTTATGTGTAATGTCCCCAACCAAGCAGAGGACATAAGTGCTAATTGTTGCAATAACATAGGATATCTTATGAGCTTTCTTGGAGTTACTTCTTGGCTGAAAAGCTGAGTTATATTCCTTACTTTCATGATGATTGCTCTAAAAATTCATGTCTAGTTCAGAAAAATAAATATAACATTATGCTACTTTGCAGGGCTGGTACAACCTCCAGAATTACATCATCATCATCATCATCATCATCATCTTTTACCTGCCTCTCCCTATGGATCAAGGTTGGGAACAACAAAGTAACATATAAACATAATGTTAGTTAAAAACACATGTCAGTTAAAAACACATATCAGTTTAAAAATCAGGAAAGACTAAGACATTTTAAAACAATCAATACACAGTTTAAAATTCACACTTTAAAATTATTTGGAAAGGCCAGCTGGAAGAGACAGATCTTTAATGCTTCTTTAGATTCCGACAGTGTATTAAGCTGTCATATCTCTTCCGGCCAGTCCATTCTAGAGTCTAGGGGCAGCTGAAGAAAAAGTTCTCTGGGTGACAATTGCTGACCTAGTCCTAGCTGACTGGAGTAAGTGTCCCCCAGAGGACCTAAGTGTACGGGGCAGATTATTCAGAAGGAGATCATATAAGTAACATGGGCCCAAGCCATGAAGGGCTTTAAAGGTAATAACCAACACTTTGTACCTTGCCTGGAAACTAATTGGGAGCCAGTGGAGTGATTTTAATATTAGTGTGATATGATCATTCCTGGAAGTGCCAGTGACTAATCTGGCTGCTGTGTTTTGAACAGAAGTTTCCAAACTTAGTACAGAGGTAGTCCAATGTACAGGGTATTGCAAAAGTCCAGCCTTGAGGTTACCATCATGTTCAGTACCATCTTTAGGTCCTCCAACTCTAGGAAGGGGCACAGCTGGCATAACAGCTGCAGCTGGTAGTAAACACTCCTGGCCATCACATCTATCTGAGCTATCATTTGGAGCGACAAATCCAGAAACATTCTCAGACTGAAAACACAGTCTTTCAGGGGGAGTATAACCCCATCCAGGACTCGTTGACACACCTCCAAACCCTTGACAGTAAGCACCTCTGTCTTGGGTGGATTCAGCTTCAGTTTGTTTTTCCTCATCCAGCTCCTTACCTCCTCCAGGTGTTCATTCAGAGGACACACACTATCCTTAGCTGAGGCTGTTTTTGAAGGCATGGAAAAATATATTTGGGTGTCATCAGCATACTTATAGCACCCTGCCCCATATCTCTGGATGATCTCTCCCAGTGGTTTCATGTAGAAGTTAAATATCATTGGGGATAGAATGGCACCTTGTGGGGTGCCATGTAACAGCTCCTTTTCAAGCATCATCACCTTGAACCTGCCTGAAAGGTAGGACCAAAACTACTGAAGCACAGTGCCTCCAATTCCCAAATCCCTCAGGTGTTCCAGAAGGAGACTATGGTTGATGGTACTGAATGCTACTGAGAGGTCCAAAAACACCAGCAGGAACACATTCCCCCATCAGTGCTCAGGCAAAGATCATACATTAAGGTGACTATTGCAGTCATATCATGCTCTGAGGCCAGTTTGAAATGGGCCTAGATAACTTGTATTATCCAAGACTGCCTAGAGTTGGGAGGCAACTGCCCTCTCAATCACCTTGCCCAGAAAAGGGAGATTACATACTGGTCTAGAGTTCTTTGGGTCCAGGGAGTGCTTTTTTAGAAGCGGTTATACCACCACTTCTTTTAGACAAGATGGAAAACTTCCCACTCTACGAGATGCATTGATAATATATTGTAATTGGGATCTAATTGCATTGCCTGCCTAATAACCAGCCAAGAAGGATCAAGAGGACAAGTTGAAGGCATTAATGATGAGCTTTACCAGCATGCACTGGCTGGTAAGTGTTTATAAACTCAGATTTTGGGTGGCGGGGAACTGAGATGAAAAGATAAAGAACTCTTGTCTTAAATCTTCTTTGTACTTGGGAGTAGACCTCTATCATAAGGGTCTAGAATTCTGAATGGTCTTTTATAGGACAGCAATCATCTAGGGATGACTTTGAGAAGTTTTTAAATGAACTCAGAAGTTCTTTATCAAGATGGTGGGAATATAATTCATTGCTACAACTTCACACATTGAGTTCCACAGAATGAATGGTCTAAAAACTCTGAAAAAGAAGACTAGCGACTTTATCAGATGTAGCAAATATGGCATCATCACAACACCTAATTAATGCGAAAGGGTGTGTATATCATATGGTGTCATCCTTTCACAATTTTGTCATGTCAAAAAGCCATTCCTTTTTATTGACAGGCCAAGCCATCAATAGATCTCCCGTGACACTTTTTTGCTGGTATTGCTGGCGTTTGAAGCCTCATGCCATTGTATTCCTGTGAATACAGCGTCAATGACAGAACACGTCCAGGTGAGATTGTGACAGCCAGGTAGGTACGCTCTCTTTATGAACCTCCCCAGTTTACTTTTAAGTTCTAAAGTGTGTTTCTGTGCTTGTGTGAACTTTTTGAGTCTTTGTTTTTTGTATTTTTCTAATTTACCATGCTCGCGTCTTCTTGTGAGAATCAGCAAGATCTCGAACCTGGAAGTGAACAGAGCTCTGTTTATGCTGAGGGGCTGAATTTGAACACTACAGAAGGTAGGTCTGGTAGGAAGGGTTCTTTTTCTGGCAGAAAAACACTTTAAAATATGCCAGCCAAAGAACGCTTGGAGAGGCTTGTCTGATAAAGTCCCAGGGCAATTTCACCAAAACAAGTTGGCAGAATAGTGAATGTATATTTTGCACCATACTTTGGGTTCTGCAATGGCTAGAGACTTATTTTAAAAAATTTAAATGGGAATCAGAGGGGGTCCCCTTGGTCATGTCCAGATGGCCATGTCTGAGAAAGAAGGAAATCGGGAGATTTGGTCAGAGTCAGCAGAGTTTTGATGACCCCAGTTCTGCATCTCCTTGTCATCTGAGTCAAGTGTGTCCAAGAATCAGTGCTTGGGAGACAGTAGGTCCAGCCATACCTGGACAAAGGTAGCTTAGCTACAGGGACTCATGTTCTGGCAGCCTCTCATTTGGATTATTATAATATGCATTATGTGGAACTGCCCTTGAAAATTGAAGTTAGTTAGTTAGTTTATTGGATTTGTATCCCACCTTTCTCCCAACATGGGATTCGAAGTGGCTTACAATAATTTAAAAAATACAACTAAACCATTACAGAAGTATAAAAAAGAAATAAATAATTTACCGTTATTAAAACATAACAGTTAAAAACACAACATAGTTTAAAAACATAATTTCAATAAAAATTACAAACATTAAAAGCAGCACACCAATTAAAATTCACATTTTAAAAGCCTGCCTAAATAAAAATGTATTCACCTCCCGGTGAAGAGAGAGCAGGGAGATAGCCAACCAGACCTCCCATGGAAGGTAGTTCCACAGTCTAGGAGCAGTCACGGAAATTACAATGGAGGGGGAGAATGTTGCTGTCAGGATATTGCCAGGGAAAAAGCTACATTGCTTATCTATTTGTTCCTCAACTATGTTCAATATGTTGAAGCTGGTATACAAAGTTCTAAATGACTCGGGACACATATGTCAGAAAAAAACACCCTGTACCAGGCCACATGGGCTATCTTAGATCTGGTGGGAGGGCCCTACCTCATGGTCCCATCAGAATGTTAGGTGGTGAGACAAGATAGGGCTTCTCTATACCAGCTGCCCAACTTTAGAATGCCCTCCCCCAAAAGGTATGACTGGCATGAATTTTAGTGACTCCTTATCTGGGCATTTACAAATAGAGTAGTCAGTGCTGTGTTGAAGATAACTGTCTCTGCTGTTGATTTCGTTCCCCCTGCTGATTGTTCATTGGTTTTATTAGATGCTTAATTGTTGTATTTTATTGCTGGTTGTTTTAATCATCGTTATCCATCCTTGGGTGTTTGTGAAGGGCAGGCTATAAATTAAAATTAAAATGTCATGCTAAATAAAGCAGAGAATAAGAAAAATGAGGTAGAGTCCTAAACCCTTTTGTCATGGAGTAAGTCTCATGAGATATAATTGCCAGTAGATACCTACAGGATTATGTTGTAAGGCTGTAGTTTTATACATACTAACCTTGGAATAAGTCTGACTGAGTAGAGAGACACAGGTTTGAGCTGGAAGATAATGCAGTTATGAAGCAGAATAGGCATAAACATTGAGGAAATGTGTCAAGCTGTGGTTTGTCCTAGCTATAATGACTGGGAAATTGTGAAATCCACAAAGTAGCATATAGAAATAATCAGCAAGTACTGAAATTAGTCTTAAGACTTAAGTAGTGGTTGAAGGGCATCATCAATGATGTGAAAATCCTAATCAGAAACTATAACGATTGTATACTATTGTCAACAAATTAATTAATTAATTAAAATATTGTCAAATAGGCCACAATTAATATAGCAAATAAGAACATAGGAAACTGCCTTATACAGGTCACGCCCCATATCCACAGGTGATACCAAGCTCCCCCCATAGATATCTGTAACCATGGATAAGAGGGAACCCTATTATTTTCAAGGAGACGAACATCGAACATTGATCATAGAATCACATTGGAGGACCTATAAATGCCTAGAGAGAACATATTTTTTTTTAGTGTGGATAAGTGAAACTGTGGATACCAAATCCGTGTATATGTGGTTGATCTGTACTGAATCATAACATTGATCCATCTAGCCCAGTACTTTCAGCTCTGATTGACAAATCTCTAAGATTTCAGACATGTTTCTTTGCTACCTGTACCTGAAAATCTCACGTATTTTCTGGTGATCTCTCATCTGAGTACTAAGGCCCCATTCTGCTTAGCTTCAAAAATAAAATAAAATCCCAATGCATTCAGGGTGGGTATAGTGGTAGGCAAATTACTGAGTTTAAAGAACGGTACTTCTACGAGTTCCCATTCTTTGTGTTTCCCCCTCTTAAACATGTACAGTAGTAAGAATATTATACTCCTTGCATTTCCCCCTTTAAACAGCAATAACATAAATGAACTGCCATTGATGCTTAGTAAAATGATCACAGTCATGTCACAAACATTAATAATAAGGAAGTGCAGAGGAGTTTCATAATATTTTGGCTTTAACACTATCTGACATTGTCTAATGCTTCCCCATTTTGTGTCTTTTAATAAATGCTTGTTACTGTAGTGTCTCAGAATTTAAACTTCTTAAAATATATGGTGGGAGGAAGGAGAACATATGGCACATTGCCCACTAACTTGAAGTTTTCTGACATCTGACCTCTTTCCACTTTTCCTTTTTAGATTTTATAAGCAGGGTTTCTAAGATAAGTGGGCTTTCAGTTCCTATTTGAATGGATTCTCTTCTTGATTCATCCTCCAGGCTGTCTCAGTACTGTGTTGTCATGGTCTGATTGTCGATTCCTGGTCTCCCTTGCTCTCTTACTTCTCAGCTTTCCTATGAACATTTTGTCTTTAATCTCTGCTTACAAGTGGAGCTTTGTGTTCCTTTTGATTTGATAGATTACAGAGGGGTTTTAATAGCTCTGTTTCCTGCAAACTAAAGAGATCATCTCCTCCGTTCATTTCCTTTCTTCTGGGCTCATCACTTGTGTCCAAAACATTTCCTGCAAACATTTGAATATGTGGGAATTGTCTAGTCATTGCTACTCCAGGCATGGACTAGGAGAATGCATTTTCAAGACATGGAGATGGGAGAACATATTCTAAGAACATGTAGTTGGACAGCTGGCATGTTGGTTGCCATGGAAGCCTTGAAGGCCTGTGTCACACTACTCAGCAAAGCAGCCTGAACAAGGATATGCATTTCACCTTAGCAGGTGTGCCTCAGGTCTTCAACATCTCCAAGGCAACTCCAAGCCCAATGCAGATCACAGAAAATGAGAGACAAGACCTGTGATTTTCAGGGCCTGTACAAGACATTTTTGCTGCCTATCGGAGACCAGCAAATCTCCATACCATCCTACTAACTCAAGGTACATAATACTCAAAGCTGGATATAAGAGTAGCCCAAAACATGTTGCTGTCTGTGGTCAAATGCTAGTACTGCAGCTACAACATTGCAAGTTTGATCCCAAGGGCTCCAAGGTTCACTCAGCCTTCCATCCTTTTGTAGGTCGGTAAAATGAGTACCCGGCTTGTGGGGGCAATTAGCTAGCACACATTGGAAACCGCTTAGTGCCTAGCATGCTATAAAGCAGTGTAGATGTGTATAATGCTGTTGCTTAACAATTTGTAAGTTGCTCTGAGAGCCTTTGTTGCTGAAGAGTGGGATAATTTTAATATATATATATATATATATATATAGACAGCCCCTCCCTCCCAAATCAAAGTATATAGTACACAAAGCATTCTGGGATGGGCTTCCACAGACACATGAGACCTGATCTGGAGGTACCAGATTAAACCAGATATTTTTTTTTGAAAAATGCAGTAAAGGGCGCTATACCAGAAGGTTCCCATTCTAGTCCATATCTGCTCTGAGGGTCATAAGGACTGCCCAGGGGCAGATCGGGCTAAATGTCCTGTGTCATCTGGACTGCAGGGCTCTGGAACATGGGAAAGCCAAGGTATTTGGCCAGTGCAAACAAGCCCATAGTGGGACTATTACTTCCCTTGACTTGAAAACTATATTTCTATTAATGCAAGCTAAGATAGTATTCTCCTTCTTGCAGCATCAAACTGCGAGCTCATGCTTATTTTACGATCAACAATAATCCTGAGATCTTTTTCTCATGCAGTACTGCTTAGCCATGTATCCCCTGCACACTTGGTTTTTGTGGCCTAAATGTAGAATTTTGCATTTGTCTCTGTTGAAATTCCTTTTATTCATTTCTGTTCAATGTTCTAGTTTATCTAGGGAGATTATCAAATACTTTAAAAAAAAAGGAGCTTGCGAGAACAACTTCACTACCACCAACAGGTCCCAATAGTACATGTGCCATCCTCCTTTTGTGCTTCTTCCATTCTCCCTCTGTTCTGAAGCGATGAAAATGGCACCACTTTTCATTGGTGGATGTTTCAACTAATGAAAAGCAGCACCTTTTTTGTTGCTTCAGCATGGGGGGACAATAGAGCAAGCACTCCAGAAGAACAACGTTGTGTGATATCAGGACTAGTTGGCAGTACAGTGACGCTGTTCTTGTGAGCTCCTTGGTGTTTTTTTTCAAGTGTCTGATAATCTCCTAGGTCCTTTTGAATTCTGTACTATCATCCAAACCTCTCCCAGTTTTGTGTCATCTGCAAACTTAATAAAGATTCCTTCCACCCCATCATCTAAGTCATTGATAAAAATGATGAACATTAATGGCCCTAGGACACAAACCTGAGGCACTCCACTAGAGTCCTCCTTCCAGTTTGAAATACAGCCATTGATAACAACTGAACACTGTTTTCCAACCACTACTATGGATCCATCTGATGGTGTTTCCATCTATCCCACATTTAAGCAATTTGCTAACCACACTATTATGAGGGACTTTTTCAAATGCTTCACTGAATTTCAGATAAGTAACATCCACAGCATTCTCACCATCTACTAACCTAGTGACCTGATTGAAAAGAAAAAAGATTTAAGATGAGTTTGGCAGGATTAATTCTTGACAAACCCATGCTGTCTCCTACTGTATTATTGTATTGTCATCAAGATATGTGCAGAGAGATTCCTTTATATATATTTTTTCCTGATATGGATGTGAGACAACTGGTCTGTAGTTCAATGGGTCTTCTTTTTTGCCCTTTTTGAAGAGAGGGACAATGTTTCCTCTTCTCCAGCCCTGTTCTCCAAGATTTCTTTAAAATGATGGCAAGTAGTTCAGAGAGTACATCAGCAAGTTTTTTTTCAGTACTGTGGGATACAATTCATCTGGCCCTGCAGATCTGAACTTGTTTGGGCTAGCTAGGTGATTCCTGACTAGCTCCCTATCAATCATGATCTTTCTGGCATCCACCGACCTGCTGCTTCAATTCAAGTATCTATTCCTGGGTTATTGCTGGTCATCCTTGGGGGCTGGGACAGAATTTTTGGTGTCATTGTGTCATTTTATTTATTTATTTATTTATTTATTTATTTATTTGCTTTTCCTGGGGACTACTTGTGAGGGAATAGGACAGGTGCGAGAATGTTAGGGCTTATCAGCATAAGTGTTACTAAATATAATTGGACAGCATTCTGAATGACACATGTTTTATCACAACTAGCAGGGATTAATGGATGTAAGACGAGACCAGACCACTAAAATATGGGCATGGACAGGAGAGAAGGAGGACCTTGGGGGATGGCTTACATATTTGAGCAACATGGATTGGCCTCTTGGGCTAGCTCTTTTCTTCCTTGGATTATGCCAGTGGTGCACAAGCTCTGGCAGCTTCTATCAAGCTAATAAGGCTTCTCAAGTACGTACTGCCCTAGTGGTTGACTGCCAAATAAAGAGTAGCCTAGCTAGGTACACAGAGATTTGTCACCACAAGCCTGGCCACAAGATGACTAAGGCAATAGTATTTATGAACACAGCGACAAGGTACAGCAATTGTGGTCTGCATCAATATAGAGGCTACTTGCACTAATGAAATCATGGCTCTTCAAGGTATTTGGGAACTGTGGCAGAACCAAGGCACAGAATATCAGTTTCCCACTGAGAATTCAGGTCTAGTAGTCTCATTCTCATTCTTTGAAAGCAATACAAGCAGTCCATGGGTGTAACATGGGTATGTGTTACTCACGCCAACCCCAAGATAATTTTCTAGACTCATGAGCAAGGAAGGGGAGGGACAGCAGCTTCAAAAGGTACTTGTACCAGCTTAAGTCTTTTATTTATTTATTTATTTATTTATTTATTTATTGGTTCCTGAGGCAAAGAATAAGATAGGCCACACCTTATTCTGGACTGACAGTTGCCTCTATCTTCAGTACTGGCAGTGGGACAATGTCTTCCATTAAAATTCAAAGCAGCAAGCCAACTTGAGCACCAGACAAGCAGAGTTCCATACACAACCATGTCTTCCTACAACTGATACTTCTCCATACCATTCAACACCTGAGGCAGCTGGCTTATTTGGCCTGACAAAAGGGCTGGCCCTAGAAATCATCTTCTAAGATTTTTTTTTTTTTCAAGCAGTGGCAAAGTTAGCAAAGGCTCAGCACCTTTCAGAGGAAGGAAGAGAATGCTCGCTTATCTTTTCTTGAAGACATTTGGAAATGTCTTAGTGTCTTCAAATGTTCCTCATATGGTTCTTGTAAGCCATTTTTGTAGCACCAAATACTGCCACTGTGGACACAGTTGCCACTGCTGCTTTTCTAAAACAGAGCCTTGGACCAAGCAGGGAACACATAGAACAGATTGACAAGTGAATATCAAGCAATTTATAAGAGCATAGTATCATTAAATGTGTAATCCAGAACATCTTATTTATCCTAATTACATTTCCTCTATTCATTAATGTGCTCATCCCTCCAGACATAACAATTATTCAAATGTGTTCTTTCTCACTCTAGGATTTTAGCCAAATTTAAAATGTGATGCAGCGCTTTGAACAGAAGGTGAAGCCCATTATTCCAACTGCGCACCACATCCTAAAGGAAAGGGAATTTTACACTTCTCATTGTGTGAATAGCCCAATGTCACTAGTAAAGGTGCTTTCTGACCCAAAGGTCTAATAAAAGATAATTTATGTGACAGCCCTTAATTTAAAGTAGCTCTTTCACTAGACACAAAAAGGGTATTCACCCCCCCTCAAAATTAATTTCCATGTCAATAAATTAATGTTTTACTTCATCTTTGCAACGTTATATGAAAAGATCAGCATGTTCTAAGAAAATCTAAATTGGGCCTTTTCTGATGAATCACTTGGGATCCTAAGCCATTTGGGATAGAAGATCTATTTGTTTTGAAAGCTTGTCTTTTGAAACTGTTTTTTCCATTGAAATAAAGTGGCTCAAGTAACTAAATTAAATGGCTCAAGTAACTTAAATACATGTGATCCACACAGTGGCATGTGATCTGCAGTATCTACTGAGTGTATGATTAGGATAGCTTTTGCATTTCTAATGTTTGACAAATGGGGATGACATTTCTCTAGCAGTGAGGTAATGTTTTCTAGAGGAAACCAGCACAACTTCAGCCTATCCCACCTAGCCATGTGCAGCTTCAAATGGCCTTGAGAGTCTTTCTATTAGCCCATGGGTCCCTATTCTTGGTTCATTAATAGCAGGGCTGGTAGTTGGTGTTGTTGAACTCTAGCCAGCACAGCAAATGGTCAAGGAGAAAGGGAATCATAGTCGAAAGACAGTTGGGAACCACTGTACTACTGGAATGGAACTGAGGCTTTGAGTTGAACAAATGATCCAAAAGCACATTATGTTAAATACATGCCTAGCAGTTATCCCCCCATCCTTTCTACTGTTGGGGAAAGAAAGTCTTTCTTGGGGCCACCCTATCCCACATTATGATGATAGAAGAGTTAATATTTCCCTATTCATTTCCAGATTTACCAGTAATTTCACCTTCTCAAATGTGTGGCTATGGGCTTCTAAAGATACACCATTGGCTCCAGGGGCATAGGCAATCAAACAGTTAAAACTTTCCACCCAGTTCACACAAATGTGAATTTCTGAGCATAGTGTCACCAAGTGATTCACACACCATTCTCTGTAGTTTTCACTACTCTGGTCATCCCTGTGATAGCCTTGGTAGTAGTTGATTAAGAATATCCTCACGTTTGTATCCTGTTCAGCAGTTAAAGATTTCTGGATCTCATCTTGCCCTCATATTGAAAGGAAGGAAGGAAATATGCTAGAATCTCTCCACAAGTGTGTAAAATCCTCTTTATTCTAGGAGGCTTTTGAAATTTTTTTTCCAAAGGAAAGCAGTCATTGTATAATGTGCTGGACTTTTAGTTGTTGTTGTTTCAATTTGTTTTAACTGGTTTCAAATTTTATAATGATTTTATTACTTTTTAACTTTTGCATGCTGTTAATTTTTAATTATTTTTAACTGTCATAAGATGCATTGAGTCCCAAACTGGGGAAAAGGCAGGACACTGATGATGATGATGATGATGATGATGCCTCCTGTCATTCCTTCTGACTCTATAGCTGATAACTTTTGCTATGAGGATCCACCTGGAAGCCAGAGAAACAGGCTACTCAGCACTGGTAGCCTTCTCCTAATAGTGATAAAGACAACTTTATGGCCACTGTCATCCAAGCTAGCTCAGCATGGCAAATAGTGAATTAGGTTAGCAGCAAGAACCATCACAACTAGTATAATAGAGCAACAGGGATCTGGCCTGGACTTTCACTGCTACTCCACAGTGACTCTCAACATGATTTGGAGTCTATGGGAATAGGTTACAATCAAACATTATAGAGAGGGGGGAGGGAGGGAGAGGAATAGCCAGAAGCATCAGAGGCAGGGGCAAAAATGTTCTATGGACATGGAGTTAAAGCTTGTTCCCATGCCCCACCACAGGCCCACAGTTTTACAGCAACAACACCTCCTGGCTGTTGAATTGAAGCCATTCAAAGCTAACGTGATCACTCTAAAAAGTTACTGGAAGCCAAGAATAGGTTAATGAGACAATGGCCTGCTTACACCTTCTAAAAATAATTTCCTTAAGAGCAGTCATTTTATGCCTTTTGTTCAGCCTATTTCTCTTTGATCTGAGGGAGCTCTGAAATATGTCATCATCTCTAGAATTTGGTGACTTGCAGTATAAATGTATGGGGAAAGATCCATTTCCTGCCGAGAACTGCTTTCTTGTCAATAAAAATAAAAATGGAATATTACCAAGAAAATAGCAAAAGGTTACATGTGCTAAGGCAACTGGCCAGGTTCAAACCTTTTTATGGATCCATAGATGGTCCATCAACAGCAATTTATAGTGTTTACTAGAATAAAAAATGCCAGTCAATATTTAACTGGCAAAGTTTTTACTTTTCTTCCAGAAAGCCTGTTAACCTTACTATACATGTGAAGAAAGTACTGACAGAAAAGTGGTGGGAATGGAGGAAATCAATATTTCAACACAGCCACATACAACCATTTCTCCAAGTTGCTGTTAAGTATAGGCCAGTCTGAGCTTGAATGTAACTAGAGACAAATAGCTATTTAACTTTTATTTAATTTCCCCAGATAATGAAGGTAGAAGTATATTACATTAAGACTGTAATTTAACAATGTCACTCCTTTTGTGGTATAACTTTTTAAATGACTTTTAAGAGGGAGATATGGAATGGGGAGACAATTACACTTTAAGCAACAGGGCAGGAATAGAACGCTAGTTTCCCCTAAAATAAAATATCCCCCAATTCAAATAACCTGGATTTTCTTGGCAACACCACATCTGGTTTGGAGGATCTATCTATAGTTCTGTTGTCATGGACAGATCACTACTTGGTGGGGTTTAGACTTGCTGGGACTCAAAATCTCTGCAGGGGTGGGGGACCCATTAAGATGGTCCATCCCAGGTAGCTAATACCCTAGAGGACAGGATCAAAATTCAGAATGACCTGGATAGACTGGAGAGCTGGGCCAAAGCTAACAAAATGAAATTCAATATGGAGAAATGTATGGTACTGCACTTAGGGCGGAAAAATGAAAAGCATAGATATAGGATGGGGGAGACCTGGCTGAATGAGACTATCTGTGAAAGGGATCTAGGAGTCCTAGTAGACCACAAGTTGAACATGAGCCAACAGTGTGATGCGGCAGCTAAAAAGGCCAATGTGATTTTGGGCTGTATCAATAGAAGTATAGTGTCCAGATCAAGGGAAGTAATAGTGCCGCTCTATTCTGCCTTGGTCAAACCTCACCTAGAATACTCTGTCCAGTTCTGGGCACCATAATTCAAAACGGATATTGACAAATTGGAGCATGTCCAGAGAAGGGTGACTAAAATGGTGAAAGGTCTGGAAACAATGTCTTATGAGGAGAGACTTGGGGAGCTGGGTATGTTTATCCTGGAAAAAAGATGGTTAAGAGGCTATATGATAGCCCTGTTTAAGTATTTGAAGGGATGTCACACTGAGGATGGAGCAGGCTTGTTTTCTGCTGCTCCAGAGACTGGAACACGGAGCAATGGATGCAAGCTCCAGGAACAGAGATTCCACCTCAACATGAGGAGGAACTTTCTGACAGTAAGAGCTGTTCAGCAGTGGAACACACTCCCTCGGAGCGTGGTGGGGTCTCCTTCCTTGGAGGTCTTTAAACAGAGGCTGGATGGCCATCTGTCTGGGATGCTTTGATCGTGATTTCCTGCATGGTAGGGGGTTGGACTGGATGGCCCTCGTGGTCTCTTCCAACTCTACAATCCTATGATTCTATGATTCTCTGAAGAGTGTTCGAAAACTCTAACTGGTTCAAAGATTGCTAACAGGAGTCAACTACAGGGATCATACAACCCCCTTGTTACAGCAGCTCCGCTGGCTACCAGTCTGTTTCCGGGCACAATTCTAAGTGTTGGTTATGACCTTTAAATCCCTACATGGTTCAGGTCCAGGTTGTTTGAAGGACCATATTCTCCGTAATGAACCAGCCTGGTTTTTTGATTATCTGGGAAGGCCCTTCTCTCTCTCCCACCACTCTCACAAATGCATCTGGTGGGAACTCAGGAGAGGGCCTTCTCAGTGGCTGCCCCCAGGCTCTGGAACTCTCTGTCCAGAGTAGTCAGGTTTGCACCCCCACCCCACCTTCCTTCAGTAGCCAAGTAAAAACTTTCCTGTTTCAGCAGGCCTTTTCCTATCTTTGCTAATGGCAGTGGTGGGGTACATGTGAGTGTTCTGTACATGTGGGTGTACGTATGGGTGTGTTTTTAGAGTTTTAGGTGTTTAAACTTTTATAGTTATTTAATAGTGTTTTAAGTTTTGTATTTTGCTGATTTTAACAATGTATTTTATTGTATGCTGCTTTGAGTCCCAAATTGTTGTAAAAGTAGGATAGAAACAACAACAACAAGGCAACCAAAAATCAATCAAACCATAGGCTTTGCACAGTATAATAAGTCTTTAGGTTTTCATGAAAGTGATAATTAGCAGGAATATTCTACTTAGTTTTAAGTCACAACTTGGGATACTCTAATGTTCAGGTCAGTTACAGATGTGGCAGTATAGTTATTTGTTTTTAGAATACCTTTAGAAAGTCTGAGAGTACTCTCCTGAAAGAAGTCATCTAGAATCATAGAGTTTGAAGAAACCACAAGGGCCATCCATTCCTTTGACATGCAAGGATGCACAATCAAAGCACTCCCAACAGATGGCCATCCAGTCTCTGTTTAAAAACCTCCAAAGAAGGAGACTCCACCTCAACCTAAGACTGTGTATACCACTGTCAAATAGCTCTAGATATGATTGATGGTAGGTGTAGGCCACAACCTAATGACAATAAAAAGCAAATGGCATAAGATTTCAAGGCTCCTTTACTGAACCCCAAATCTAATGGAAGAATCACATTTAAGGAAAAGCAAAGGAGCTTCCCACTGTGTCTGCAAAAAAGACATGTTCTTGATATTATACATGTATAGAAACTATATATTATGTATGCAATACATATGTTCAAAACTTGTATGAACCAGTCAAAAATCAGAGATTGGAAATATTATTTTTTGGCCTACAACTTCCAGAATCCCCTGTCATACCCAACTCCCAGAATCCCCTACCCAGCATAATCATGGCCATACTGGCTAGAGGATTCTGGGAGCAATTGTTAAATAAAGTAACTTTTTCCAAGCTCTAATTAGAATACATGAAAACATTCTCTGTACACAAAATCCATCTTTTCCAGTCAAGTAGTTATGAATACCCAAATAAAGTGGAGAGGCAGGGCAAACCCTAATTTTTATGAAAGCAGTTCCATCCTATAAGTCTATAGCATATCTCCCCAATATAAATCTGCTCCAGGGCTGGTTCAGCAAGCATATCCCCTTTCTCTTGGGGCCATAAAACAATGGCAGAGATACAACTGGCTTTAGAGACACACACACCCAGTTCTCCCAGTATACATAACTGTACTCTCTAGTATAGAAACTCATTTTTCAAAGTGATCCATAGAGAAACTGTGGACAAACCACCACCACTACCCAGTGCCATCTCTCTGAAATCTGCTGCCTGAAGTGACTGCTTCGGAGAATGGCATTGTCTGATCCTCCAACACTGAATTGAAAAATATAGTGGAAAGCATTTATGCTCATGTAGAGGGAAAGTCAGAAAAGCTGAAGCATAGATGGAGCTCAGCCTTGCTAGAGAGGTTAAAAACAATAGAAAGGGTTTTTTGTTTTTGTTTTTGTTTTTTGGTTATGTCCAGAGCAGAAGGAAGAACAAGGAAATGGTAGAGCTGCTGTGGGATGAAGATGGTGAAAGGCTAACAGGGGACAGAGAAAAGGCATAACTACTTAACATCTTCTTTGCTTCAGTCTTCTCTCAAAGGGGGAACAGTGCTCAACTTAGGGGAAATGGAGCAGATAATGCAGTAGGGAAAATACAGGAAAGAATTGGTAAAGAGGTAGTTCAGGAATACGTGGCCAGTATAAATGAGTTCAAGTCTCCAGGGTCAGATGAACTTCATCCAAGGGTATTAAAAGAACTGGCAGAAGTAATCTCAGAACCACTGTCAATAATCTTTGAGAAATCCTGGATAACAGGAGAGGTCCCAGCAGACTGGAAAAGGGCAAATGTTGTCCTGATCTTTTAAAAGGGGAGAAAAGAAGACCCAAATAATTACCTCCCAGTCAGCCTGACATCAATACTAGGAAAGATTCTAGAACAGACCATTAAACAGACAGTCCGTAAGCACTTAGAAAGGAATGCCGTGATCACTAAAAGTCAACATGGATTTCTCAAAAACAAGTCATGCCAGACTAATCTTATCTCTTTTTTTGATAGAGTTACAAACTTGCTAGACGAAGGGAATGCTGGGGATGTAGTGTATCTTGATTTCAGTAAGGCTTTTGACAATGTCCCCCATGATATTCTTGCAAAAACGTTAGTAACATGCAGATTAGACAATGCAACTGTTAGCTAGATTTGTAATTGGTTGACTGACTGAGCCCAAAGGGTAGTCACCAATTATTCCTTTTCATCCTGGAGAGAAGTGACTAGTGGGGTTCCACAGGGTTCTGTCCTGGTCCCAGTGCTATTCAACATCTTTATCAATGACTTAGATGAGGGAATAGAGGGTATGCTTATCAGGTTTGCAGATGACACCAAATTAGGAGGGGTAGCTAATACCCCAGAGGACAGGATCAGAATCCAAAATGACCTCAACAGATTAGAAAGCTTGGCCAAAACTAACAAAATGAATTTCAATGGGGAGAAATGTAGGATACTACACTGGGGCAGTAAAAAGGAAACGCACAGATATAGGATGGGGGAAACCTGGCTTGATGGCAGTACATGTGAAAGGGATCTAGGAGTCTTAGTGGAGCACAAACTGAACATGAGTCAGCAGTTTGATGCAGCAGCTAAAAAAGGCAATGTGATTCTAGGCTGCATTAATAGGAGTATAATGTCTCAATCAACGGAAGTAATAGTGCCACTTTATTCTGCTTTGGTCAGACCTCACCTGGAATACTGTGTCCAGTTCTGGGTATTACAATTCAGGAAGGATATTGAGAAGTTGGAATGTGTCCGGAGGAGGGCAACCAAAATGATGGGAGGTCTGGAAGCCATGTCTTATGAGGAATGGCTTAGGGAGCTGGGCATGTTTAGTCTGAAGAAGAGAAGGTTGAGAGGTGACTGTTGCACTACACCCTGCTGGAGTCTGTCTATGCTCAGGAGTCCAGCCAGCAGCCAGGTTAGCATAGTAGCAAAAGCTTGGTCCAGATGCTTCCGGCATGTTCAATGAGTAGATAGACACAGTGTTTAAAAACTAACAGTCTTTATTGTTTACATTCTATACTACAAACAAAATAATTGCTCTAATAGCTAAGCTTACAGTTAGCAGTCAGTCAAAGAAGTAAATTGAAGAAGTGAAGTGGGCTGCCTTGCACCATGACTTATATAGGGTTTCCTAGATGTTCTAGCAAGTTCTGGCAACTCCCCTTCATTTAATTGGTGACTGGTGACATCATCTGACATCATCCCTAGCATGCTGTCTCCCTTCTCTTAGTCATACTGACATAAGTGGGCCAAAAAACATCAACTGTCTACTCTACCTCATAGCTGTTTAACCTTCAGCTTTGTCCTCTACAGATAAATGGAATATATGGTATCTCTTTATGACATAAATTTCCAAGGGCTACACATTCAAAACCCTAACAGTGACGTGATAGACGTGTTTAAATATTTGAAGAGATGTCATACTGAAGATGGGGCATGCTTGTTTTCTGCTGCTCCAGAGACAAGGACACAGAGCAATGGGTTCAAACTACAGGAAAAGAGATTCCACCTAAACATTAGTTAGAACTTCCTGACAGTAAGAGCTGCTCAGCAGTGGAATGTACTGCCTTGGAGTGTGGTGGAGTCTCCTTCTTGGGAGATTTTTAAGCAGAGGCTGGATGGCTATCTGTTGGGAATGATCTGATTGTATATTCCTGCATGACAGGGGGTTGGACTGGATAGCCCTTGTGGTCTCTTCCAACTCTTATGATTCTATAAACTTAACATAATTGAGGGTAAGAACCTACATTAACAGCCAGAAACACTAAAAATTAGTACACTAAGAAGTATTCACTTTCTTTAACTTTACAGAAAGCATTGTCTTTACATGTTATCAGCTTCCATGAAAAAATTTGAAGAAGATCCCAAGTTCCTTGGCTTCCCGCACAGTCTAATTAGGAGTAGGCACAGCAGAGAAGGAAGCTAGGCTACCTCTAATGATACAGTGTCTTAAACAAACTTACTTGGCCCTAAGTCCCATTGAACTCAGTGCCACTTACTTCTGAGTAGATACATATAGACTGAACTGTTGAAACACCACAGTACTCCATCAACCAGACAGCTATGATGAGATATTGATCAATCACCAAAAAGAACTAAGACTTTCACAGTAAGCAATGTCTTCCTAAGAATCAAGAAGAAGCACTATTAGAGTACAGACAAAACGTTAACAAAAATGAGTGGCAAGTGAAGACATTTTATCCCCAGTGATTTCAAGAGCAGAACACTCAATGCATGCTTAATTCGTCCCTGAAAAAGAATTGATCCTCCTAAAATTGCTTCACTTTGGTTAAACCATGCCGTAGGTCTTTGTGCTAGATCAAAAGGTGCGCAGAGATGCTTAGCTCAGAGTAAAAGTTCTCTCTCTTTTGCTCTACATATCCCCTGCTCAACATTCCTGTGGAATCAAGACATAAGGAAGATGCCAAGCCAAAATTCATGTTATAACATCATTATTACTGAACATACAGGGGAGGTGTTGACTTGTTACCCAAATTACTGGAGGTCTATGTGACCCATTTGTGACCTTTGAGTTATGACATTATATTGGGGGATTTTAATTATCTGAAAGGTATGGTTGTGAGAGGTTGGTAACTTTGGGATCTTTACACCTGAGTATACCAGTACTCACTGAGGAGGCTCCAAGCCAAGGATAAAATAAAATGGTTTTTACTGGAAAATAATCACAATACCACTCACACATGCACTCACACTTCAAGCAGACACACAAGGCTAATGAAGAATTAGGAGGAAGTATATGGACATAGGAATAAATTTTGGGGATGATGGGCTATACGTTACCTGTCCAGAGAGTAGAGATTCATGCAGCAAAGAAATACTAAGGTCAGATGTTGAGGGTCACACAGCAGACTTCAGCATGATGAGGTGGGAGAAGCTGGGTGTGCATGGCTATGATCTGAGGGTAATATTTATACCAAATATTGTACCCTTAAAGGGTGTTTTGAGTGTAAGACAATGCTTGAGTGAGATTCCCAGAGTTAAACAATGGAAGATCCCACTTTGTTAATTGCTGTTAATGGTTGGAATATTAAGACTGATGGTTTTGAAGCAACCTTTGCATAGTGTGTAGGCAGAAGTGTGAAGGAAGACCTTTGCAGAACAATCACTTGTTGGTTTTAGAGTATGACTCACTGCCAGGTGAGTCTGCATTCCAGCCTAACTACTGTCTGAGGGGGCTTCTCTTAATCAGTCCTTGGGGAATTTCTGAGACAACTTTGTTAGGTCTCTGGGTGACCTTTGCTTGAATCCTTCTGTGGATGGCTTGGTCTTCTGTGGACCTACGTGAACTGTCAATTATTGCCAATGTATGGATTATTGCTAATTTATGAAATATTACCAATCTATTAGAAGGGAGGGGTGTAAGGATATGTAACAGAGGGAGTTGTGCATTGCCCTTGTGCCTAATGTTTGCTTTTCAGAATTCATATATAATGTGTACCCTACTGTTATTTCATGCAGTGATGTATGGGAGACTATGGTAATATCAAATTTTAGTTTGATTCTCTTTTTAGACTTCTCTTACTTCACCAAATAGTTCTGTGCAGTACCCATTACTTGCAAGAACTCTGCACCCAAGGAAATAAACTTTTAAAACATTACAATGCAAATTGCTTTAAACTGAGGGTAATTGAGTTGTCTTAGTGCCAGATGATAATCAAAGCCTGGAGAAACCAGGATAGTGAGGGACAAAGAAGAAGGAGGAGGAGGCAGGAAGGCAAGAAAGAAAGCCTCGTTTGCATATTGAAATTTAAATTATAGATGGACTATATAACTTGGAATCAATATTGGAAAAGGTAGCGGGTTATGAAAAATGCTAGCAGAAGAAAGTCATTGAATCAAATTTCCAAGGGGAATATGTTTTTTTTTTAAGTCAAAATTGGTTTATCAGAAACCTGTGATAAATCTGACTGTTCAACAGTGAACGAAAGTGTTAAGAAGCATAAGAAAAATGTGGAAATTTCTGCATAAAGAAACAACCTGTAGCAAATAAAAAAAAAGTATGTCTAGACAACTACCAGCTTATCTCCTCCACCATTTTCCAGTGATGTTTTAACCAGAACATCCTTCTGTTATTGTTGTTGTTGTTGTTGTTGTTGTTGTTAGGTGTCTTCAAGTTGACTCCAACTTATGGTAACCCTCTCATAAGGTTTTCTTGGCCAGATTTCTTCAAAGGGGGGTTACCATTGTCTCCCTCGAATGCTGAGAGAGTGTGACTTGCCCACACCCATTGGATTTCCAAGGCTGAATGGGAAATTGCACTCCAATGTACTTTAACACTTTCCTATCAACTCCAGTTCAATCTGAATGAAAACACAGAGGGACCATAGAATGATATTACAGGATATGGATATGAGGAAAATGTAAACAAAGTAGAATAGAAACAAAGTTGAGTAGAAACCTTGAATTGTGCTGGTGGACCCAATCCAAACATTAAATTTATATTTGTGCATAAAAAGAAGAGACAGCAATTGCAACACATTGCTAATGTTAATCAGAATAATTTATTCCGTGGAGCCTCGTAACCTTCAATGGCCCTGCAAATAAAGATAAAGCGAATGTGAAAAAAGTAGGATTCCTTCAAAATGAGTCCACCCAAGAAGTGGAAAATGCACATCTACACCTTAGAAATATATACAATTACCAGAACTACAAGCACATGCCTCAGTTTTCTACAACTGATAATTTTTACACTTCTGATCCATCAACTGCACATGTTTCTCAGTAAGGCATTACCAACCGGGATATAAGAAGAATTGTTTACAAATTTTTCATTTCCTTCCTTTTCAACCAATGACCCCAGGTAAGATACTGGAGCCATAATTATCTTCTCACCAGGGCCATATGCTGTGTTCCTAATATCCCAGATTCAATAAATTTCAAACAGTGTCCTATGGAGTATTTCATTATCAATATCATGTGGAGGACCAAATGAAGGAGAGTTCCCAAAACTTGGGCTCAAAATGCAAAATGCATAGAACTGTATGTTTTGGTTTGTTTTTAAAACTATAAAGGGAGATTTGAAGAAACTGACATTCATTCCCCCCCCCCGCCCTTAGCCATGAAGCTTACTGAGTGGCCTCGAGGCAAACACTCCCTTGGCTTAGTTAACTCATAGTGTTGTTTTATGGTTTAGGATTGCTGGAGTGAAAACTGGAGAGGGCTTTTGAACCTTTGAAGGTTGGGTAGAAGAAGGAATTTCAGCAGGTGTTGCTTGTTATCTGGTTGTGTGCTGAAATTCCCTCTTTAAAACCATTAAACGTACAGGAGCCCTCTCCAGTTTTTACTCTGTCACCCCTATTGGATAATATGGTAGATGCCACCCTAACTTCCTTTGAGAAAAGGCAAAACATAAATTTGTGCTGAGAGTAAAATAAAAGGAAGTGCATATCCACATATGTAGGAAGTCCAGCAGACTCTTTTAACAATATTGATGGTCCTTCTTATTACATTTTATTATCATACCAAATCTTAAAGTTTGGTTAGGCCAATGGTAAATATTCATGACTTACAAGGATGTGGTGGGATTTGAATACAGGTTACCCACTTTTGAGTCCAACACGCTATTCACTGTACCATGCATCAACTTTATTAAAATGGTGTGTAAAAGAGGCACTATCTTTTTAGAGAAGAGAGGATGACAGAAGGAAAGTGTCTTTTCTTTCTCTCCCTTCGACATGATGCTACATGTTGCTGCTTCCTCAGTCTTCCCTGCCAAGTACGCATTAGTATTTATTTGTATCCACAAATATTCTCCAGGAGCTGAACCACAAACAGAGCAAACTAATACTTCAGCAAATTGTGGCTGCCTCCTGTTACATCTGTTCTGCTCTGTTCACTAATTGCCTGTCACAGCCACTGAGCAGTCATGCCAGCCTCACTGCCACTTCCTGTTTGGTCAGCTTGTCGTCTCCTATTAATCTGATCCCCACAGTTCCCCCCCCCCAAAGTAACTGTTTCTGCTGACAGATATAATGAACATCTATTACTATGGTACAATATGCAATTCATGAAGTTAAATGCATAAAAGGAGAAAGAAAAGAAGTCTATGTTATTCTTAGCACTAACCTCAATCGAGTGGCGTAGAAACTTTAAACTGGCCAGACTAATAAGAAAAGAAATGGTTGCTGTTTTTAATTTTTTAAAGTGCCATTCATACATATTGCCATACTTTATCTAATTACATATTTTGTCTTATTTCACATGCCTTTTTATACCACCCAAAATTGTTAACAATAGTAATGACATTAAAAAACAGAGTAAAACTATTTAAGTTAATATTTTCTGTGTTCATTGCCAGAAGAGTAAATAAAAAGGAGACTAGATAAGGCAGCAAATCACTGGGCTGATCTGAGGTATTATACCTTGACCTGGCTTAATGGAGGGGCTATTTGGTGCTTTGACACAAGAAGATAAATGGGGATGGATAGAATCTTCAGAAATCTTTCAAAAATGAAAAAAAATGTGTTTGAGTGTTGGGAAACCCTAATGAGAAGCACCCTGAACTGATGAGAATATTTCCAGTTTGGGACTTAATTCTACACCAAATTCACATGTGGTTGTTTTGTATGAAAAATAGCATTTTTCTGTGCAAGAAACAGTATTTGCTGCTTAGCAAAAAGTATTTCTCCACAGAAATATTATTCTCTACACACAAAATGCTGTTTCTTCTGCAGAAAATGCTGTACTTGGGGACTTAGTCTGCACCCAAGTTGCACAAAGTTGTTTTGCATAGAAAACAGTATTTTCCTGCCCAGAAAATAATACCTGCTATTTTCTGCACAAAAGAAACAGGTATAACTTTTGTGTAGAATAAATCCCAAACTGTGAATAGTTTTTGAAAACTGCAGAGGAAGAAAATTCCTAAAATTGCTTCCTTTCAGAACAAAACTAAAATGTATTACAACTTTACCATAAGTCATTGGCCAAGGAATTGAACAGAACCCCTCTACCCCATATCATAGAATCATAGAATCACAGAGTTGGAAGAGACCACAAGGGCCATCCAGTCCAACCCCCTGCCGTGCAGGAATGCACAATCAAAGCATCCCTGACAGATGGCCATCCAGCCTCTGTTTAAAGACCTCCAAAGAAGGAGACTCCACTACACTCCGAGACAGTACATTCCACTTCCGAACAGCTCTTACTGTCAGGAAGTTCTTTCTAATGTTTAGGTGGAATCTCTTTTCCTGTAGTTTGAACCCATTGCTCCATGTCCTAATCTCTGGAGCAGCAGAAAACAAGCTTGCACCATGCTCTCGATGACATCACTTCAAATATTTAAACATGGCTATCATGTCACCTCTCAGCCTTCTCTTCACCAGACTAAACATACCCAGCTCCCTAAGCTGCTCCTCATAGGGCATGGCTTCCAGACCTCCCACCATTTTGGTCACCCTCTTCTGGACACGTTCCATCTTCTCAATATCCTGCCTGAATTGTGGTGCCCCGAACTGGACACAGTATTCCAGGTGAGGTCTGACCAAAGCAGAATAAAGTGGCACTATTACTTCCCTTGATCTAGACACTATACTCTTATTAATAATGCAGCCTAGAATTGCATTGGCTTTTTTAGCTGCTGCATCACACTGCTGACTCATGTCCAGCTTGTGGTCCACTAAGACTCCTAGATCCTTTTCGCATGTACTACCCTCAAGCCATGTATCACCCATCCTATATCTATGCATTTCATTTTTACTGCCCAAATGTAGTATCCTACATTTCTCCCTGTTGAAATTCATTTGTTAGTTTTGGCCCAGATTTCTAATCTGTTGAGGTCATTTTGGATTCTGATCCTGTCCTGGGGTATTAGCTACCCATCCTAATTTGGTGTCATCTGCAAACTTGATAAGCATACCCTCTATTCCCTCATCCAAGTCATTGATAAAGGTGATGAATAACACTGGGCCCAGGACAGAACCCTGTGGCACCCTACTAGTCACATCTCTCAAAGATGAAGAGGAGCCATTGGTGACTACCCTTTGGGTTCAGTCAGTCAAACAATTACAAATCTAGCTAACAGTTGCATTGTCTAGCCCACAGGTTACTAACTTTTTTGCAAGAATATCATGGGGGACATTGTCAAAAGCCTTACTGAAATCAAGATACACTACATCCCCAGCATTCCCTTCATCTATCAAGTTTGTAACTCTATCAAAAAAAAAAGAGATAAGATTAGTAGCTGCTGTGCTTGGTGGAAAGGGGAGTTCTTTTCTTTTTCAATAAATTAAAACTGTACAGATTTGTGTTCTGGCAAGGTCAAAGAGAAGGTAACATCAGAGATTCTTCTTCAGTGAAGTCAGCAAAATATTTAAAATATAACCTCAAATAGATCTTAAAACATAATCTATGCAGTATACAAAGCCACACAAGGATAAATCTGAAGTATATATGACATTGTCATTTGTGCAATTGCAAACAGTATCTTCACATTTCATCCCCTTGAGTATATGTTGGTGTTCATTCCCCCCACCCGCCTGGATAAACAAAAAATGGATGGGACAAAAGGATGTCCCAATAAATCTACTGATTTTTGCTACTACAGTACTTTTTGACTCCGTTGATATAACTAATTGGAATGAAAAATGTCCCATTTGGGGGAGAGGTGGCAAAACATAGTGCAGCAAAGCTGACATGCCATGCTTTTGTTGACAGTAGGTTGGCTCCTATTAGGAGAAAACTGTAATTTCTTCCACTAGCAGATATTGGAATTCATAGTCATCAGGAATTACTCCACAATTCCAGAGGTGTATCTTTTAATTCTTATAATACTATTATTTCTACTTTTTGTTTTCTGGCTCTGAGTTTGAGTGGGACATACTTGCATACCTAAATGTTCCTGTGGAAATAGAGAATTTGCCTCAATGTAACACACTGAGATTTTCAGGTGTCAGAAGAAGCTCCATCATTCACACAATGCAAGTTTGCTTATTTTAGAGCAAGAGGGTAAGTTAAGGAAAAGTACATTAAATCATGGGGGAGGGAATAGCTGCTGCAGTGGTGGGTTGTATCCATACAAGCAATGCAGCCTTCTTTTCTTTTCTTATTTTTCTTTTTAGCAGAATGAAAAGCCAAGCTGGAGAGGTCTGGCAAGGGACCACCAAACGTAAAAGTAGAAATGAATTTCTTCTGTTAAAGATCAAACTTCAATACGAGCTTCTATCAAAGGTCATAAAGAGAGCTTTATTCATTCCTTTAAGCTATCTTCCTTTATTTGTAATGGAAAGCATTCTGACTAGCAAAATCAACAAAAAACACAACAAAATCCTCTCAATAAACAGCCCTGAGACAGTTGAGAACTAAGCAATTATTGAAGAAATTTTAATTTTGCATGTATTAGCCATTTAAAAACGTGCAATGGATCAAGTATGGCCCATAAGCACATGTGAAATCCTTCCCTAGAAACATTAAAAAAAAAATAAGGGTAAGAGCCATATCTGCCAATAAAATAAAATATTTTCCTCGGACTATTTATTACAGAAATGCTTGTTCTTCTTTGTGGTCTTTGTGAATTCACACAATGGGTTATTCCTGTGCCTGCGCAGAGCACTTCAGAAACTTCTAGCACCTCATTATAAACTTTTGGGTGGTAGGACTGCCCCCCTCACCCCTGGTGCATATAAGCCCACCCCTCTCACCAAGTGCTCAGTTCCTTTTAGCCACATTAAATAAGTAGGTGAGAAGGTGGGACACCAGAGGGGAGGAGGGTAGGTTCATGTGAATTCACAGAAGACCACTCGAAGAACTATAGTTACAGTAAGTAACCTGTTCTTCTTCTTGGTCTCTGTGAATGCACACAATGGGTAGACTAACAAGCTCAGGAGACAGGATGGTGGGGGTGTCCAAACCAGCAAGAAAGACACTACACAGTATATTAGGTAGAGAGTTGTATTATACATGAGGTAGATTAGAGAAACTCTTCAGCCATCCAAAGATGGATGTTTAAGGACTGCCCTAGCCAGGGCTGCACCATCTCTAGAGGAAGAGTCTAATTTATAGTTCTTTACAAAGGTAAGCGGCATCACCCATGTAGCCACTCTACAAATGTCTGGTAGTGGCACACCACTCTAGAATGCCATTGAGGCCATTGTTGCTCTAGCAGAGTGGCCTCTTATTGAAGAAGAATGCTTAAGAAGGACTTATATGCACCAGGGGTTAGGGGACGGTCCTACCACCCAAAAGTTTATAACGAGGTGCTAGAAGTTTCCAAAGTGCTCTGTGCAGGTACAGGATTAACCCATTGTGTTAATTCACAGAAGACCACTCGAAGATCTATAGTTATGGTAAGTAACCCGTTCTTATGTGAGTGCTGGTAATTTTTCCAAGAAAGTGATATATTATGGCCAGGTTTGGACATGGCCAAGTGGCTGGGGATCAGAAAGGCTGCGCAGTCCCTATCACTGGACCTTTGCTATTGATGAGAAAAGGGAATTGTACACATTCTCTTTGTCATTTCCCCATCCCAAGCTTTATTATTATTTCTATACAATTTCCTTTGGGCAGGAGTTTGTTTTTGCACATCCTCATCTATTGCTTACATTGCCTCTTATAAGCATATTATCAAAAGCCTTCTTCAACTAATGAAAGATAGGAGTCACAAATAAAGATTTAAATGGTTTCCACGCAGTCCAGTATATGTTTGGAGCTACTACATCCACTGGAATAACTGCCATAAGAAAATTCACTCACTCATGCACAAATATATGTACAACGTCATTTTCACAGTGGTCTCTGACACTGAAGCAGTTGGCAAATCTCTTGTTAACACAAATTCTCTAACATGCTTTAGAGCTAGGGACAGGGGCAGATTTTATTTGGGTCTTTTTTTAAATAAGAACTTTCCAGAATTTGCAAATGTCTTCATAAATTTGGCAAAAGGAACTTGAATTTTAAAAGTCTGAATGTGGAAGACACTAAAGTGTCAGTTTTGTACTTCCAGGCATGAGCTAAGTGCTTAGCTCTTAAAAGCCTGACTTTAAAACCCCATGTGTTGGACCATATTTGTGGTGTTGAATAATGATGGCCATCTCTCTCTCTCTCTCTCTTTTTTTTTTTTTTTCTTCCTGGCAGACTCCTCATCTCTATGAGCTACATGGCAGGCAAGAAAAGCATAAGCTTCACCATACTGGGAATAGCCATAACAGTTGGGTTTGGCTGAGAATTTATCCGTTTTTAAAAAGTATTGTTGTGAAATATTAAAATATGCATATTTCTTCACGTATTTGATAGAAAGAACCCATTTTAAAACAATGTGGTAAAAATAGAGATTGACCAATTTGTGTATTCCTAATTGGTGCATACCAAAAGACCATTGTGTCTGGGTAACATTTTTGTTTTATCTGGAGGAAAAATTCAGATACAGGACTATTCCTAGTTAAAATAAAAGCAAAATCAAAAAGTGATCTTTAAGAAGCTTAAAGAATTTAATCCTGCCATGCAAGCTATGCTAGACATTTTTGTATAGGAGAGGATCCAGATGCAGTAAATCTATTGAAACCAGTGGAATTTAAGTTAATCATGACAGATTTGTCCAATTGAGTGCAATTGGTCTAGTCTAAGGATAACTATGTTTGGACCCACCCCCTAGCTTTATATAATTTTCTCATGTCATTGTTCAGGTTTTTAAAAAAATACTTGCAATTAAAACGAGTCTAAAAGTATCCAATTCTGAAAAAGATTATAAACATGATACTTCTTGTAGCCTATTTGGTAGCCTTCTGTGAAGAAGCAGGTCTGCACTAGATCAGACATAGTATCATAAAATCCACACATGTAATGAGATACTGTATTTCTATTAATGTTGCCAGCCAAGCCAGAAGTAGGGAAATCAACCCATACATTAGAAAGGATTGTCATTTACAATAACTCATTACTTGTTAAAGTATGAATTCTGTGAACGGCTGGGAACAAAAAGTCTGGTGCAGAAGAAATTACTTTTTTGCCAACCAGCTGTAGCACTGTCAAGCAGCAAGTGGAAAAGGTTATTTTCTGTCCAATTTATCTGCTATCAGGTTGCATATTATGTCTATGAGGCAAAGACTTCAGCTAACCCAGCCCTATGATTAAGGGATTGTCCAGTCTACAGAATTTTTAACAAAACTGACCCAGGATTTTCAGCTTAATATCAGTCTGAATTTTACTCAGATGTCAGAAACCTCTATATTTCCTGAATAGATAGATCTTCATAAAGACAAATATTTCTCTTGGTTGCCACTAACTTTAATGGAATGTATAAAATTAAAAACTGGAATGAGCTATCCTTGTGTCATGAACATATTTTGATGCATTTGGTATTAAGTCTAAATTAAGTTTTGGAGATATAGCTCAGTGTCCCCAAATGCAGAGAGATTTGGGGTTTATTCCATACTGGGTGCAATTATACATACTGATGCAGAGAATTTTGAAGATAGCATAGAATTAAAACCTGAACTGTTTCTTCTGGGACTGTTGGATGAACATCTAGAAAGGAGCCATGAGAGAATATCCCAATATATGACTACAATAGCAAATTATTATATGCCAAGAGATGGAAAAACAACACTTTACCCACTAAGGAAAAATGATAGTTAAAAGTGAGTTAGCAGAAATTGACAAATAGACTACTTTGATTAGTGAAAAAACACTAGCAAATTTTTCTGAATGATTGGAAAGCCCTATAGACTTTTTGAGAAAAAAATGAAGGTGAATTGATGACTATCGGTCTTGAATATTAGTATGAGTTGACTAATAGAAGAAGTGTAATGTTCAGTTTACAGAGAGCAAGGTTGGAGTGCTGGATACATATGTATATATTACCACAGAAAAGATAGATGAAAGTCACTTTTATATAGTGTAGTAGTTTATCTTGTAGTATGCTTGTACTTTTTTTCTTTTCTTCATTGTTTGTGCGTGTTATTCTGATATATATTGGCTTTTAGTCAATAGTTTGTTTCTCTTTGTGTGCTTGTTGTAAGTTTTAGTTTATGTAAAATCTTAGTATTTTTTTTAAAAAAAGAGAGATTCGGGAACTCTTCCAACTATGTAATTCTTTGCTCTAAGTTATTTTGTAAGTAGAACTACCAGTGAGCATGCTATGAGACAACACTTCTTTAACAGCCAACAATTGTCACTTCATACCTAACAGCATTCAGTTAATGTACTGTATTTCCAAGAAAGCTGGGGGGCAAAAAAGATGGAAGGAATGGAAGGGGATACCCATAGTGTCTTCCCTCTTGTAGACTCTTCTGAAAGAGGCTTACCTTTTGCTGGCAGTGCTTTAATTCAGAAGTCCATAAGAACAACCAAAGTAAGCTAAGTCTGCAGTCAGTCTGTGCAGGAACTGGATCTGAAAAGTCCAGAAAGCTGACCTTGTAGGAAATCTACAAATTATACAGGAAATCCTACAGTTCTACAGGAAATCCTATGGCCATTTCATGGAGAGCAAAAAACTATGATCCAGCCACTGTGTTGCTGGGTCCCCTTTGCCCTCCTGCCCTCCCCCCATGTAAAACAACATAGCACTTTTGACAGTACAGTTTTTTTTTTAAATAATAAAAGTTTACAAAAGCACATAATCGCTAGGGCTTACAGGTGCCTGGGCATGTCCAATCAATCAGGTGAAGAGTTCCTTCCCCCTCCAGACTGTGCAGCAAATTGCATCAGTGTTCAAATAATCAGGAATGTGCATTTCATTCGGTGCTTTTTAAAAAATATGGGAAAAGTTGTGAAGGCATTTCCTGTGGAGTATTCTGATTTTTTAGCCCCCCCTTCACAATACATCAAATCACTGCAGGATCCCAATGGGACAAAAGGTATTCTCCTCACATTCTATGAGGAGTTTTTTCACCATCTAGACAACCCCCTGGATAACTGTTTGGAGTTCCTGGAACTTATTACAATTCAGAAGCAGGGCACTCATATGTAACAATATGAAACAGTCAGATCCCATGTTAAGCCAATGTTGTCTACTTTGACTGGCAAAAGGCCTTTGGACTTTATCAGATGCTCTTAAAAAATCCCTGGGGAGGTCAGGAGGAGGATGCTACTGTCCCACTTCCGGCAGTCGATACCGCATGCCCCTTCCTCCTCCCGTCCTTCCTCTGCCAATACTCTGAAATTTCTGTCATTAAAAAGTGGCACCTTTTTCGTCCCTCCAGTATGGAGGGAGAACAAATAAAGGACAAGAGGAGGATGGCATTGTGCATTAATGCCAGCCTGTAGCAGTACAGTGGTGCACTCCTCCTGACCACCCCAGGGGATTTTTATTTTATTTTATAATCTCCTTTGTGCCAATATCTCACTAAAGATGTTGCATCAGGAACTGAGCTTCTGTATGAAGCCCAGGTGATTGTTTCATGGAGCTGAACTGTGCTTTGCAAATTTGGAAAACTATTCTATGGAGTTAAATTCTGCTTCTCAGTTCAGGAAGCTGTTGTGCCCCTCTTAGTTAGAGTTTGGTTTGCATACTTGAAAGCTGTTACACTAGGACTTACTCCTGAGCAGATATGCATAGAACTGAGCTATGTTTTGTGTTTGCCTGGTGATATGTCCAAAGCTTCCTTTCAGTGCTGCAGATGCTTCTTGATTTATAATTTAACACCCGCATCAGAAAGGAAAAGGGGGGAAATTGTCTATCCCTACTGTAAAGAAAAGTCTGAAGCT
Source organism: Gambelia wislizenii (assembly GCA_030847615.1). Taxonomy (NCBI): domain Eukaryota; kingdom Metazoa; phylum Chordata; class Lepidosauria; order Squamata; family Crotaphytidae; genus Gambelia; species Gambelia wislizenii. The sequence continues at coordinate 221,797,788 of JAUMIR010000003.1, read as the reverse complement.
GCACAAAATATATTATAGAATGAAGGTGTGTAAGAAGCATAAATGATGGGAAGCTAGACATTATAAAACCAGAAATGGAATGTATACGCATTACAATACTTGAGGCTAGTGAGTTTAAGTGGATATGAATAGGCCATATTCAGTGAGATAATTACACAATGTTTTACTCAGGAAATAAAAATCTAAGAAGAAATGGGGTATTAATAGTGAAGAGAGATATAGTAAAAGTAGTCAAAGGATACAATGCAGAGTCTGACTGAATAATATCAATAATATTCAAAGTAAACCCACAATATAACTATAATCCAAGTTTATGTCCCAACTACAGAAGTAGAAGAGAAAGAAATTGAAAGGTTATGTGCAGCATTCCAGGAGGAAATTGATCATGCACCAAAACAGAAGCTACACTCTGGTGGCACAGTGGTTAAATGCCAATACTGCAAGTCACCATGTTGCAAGTTCAATTCCAGAGGGCTCCAAGGTTCACTCAGCCTTCCATCCTTTTGTAGGTCGGTAAAATGAGTACCCAGCTTGTGGGGGCAAATTAGCTAATATACATTGGAAGCTGCTTCTTGCAGTGTAAATGTGTAAATTGCTATTGCTTAAAACAATTTGTAAGCCACTCTGATAGCCTTGAAGAGCGGGGTATAAATAACTAAATAGTGGCTGAAGAGCAGGGTATAAATAACTAAATAAAATAAATAAATAAACACACTCAGAGCAGTTAGGAGAAATAAACCACCAGGAACCGATAGCATACCAATAGAGCTGCTTCAGGTGACAGGAACAGAATACACTCACATTGTAACTTAAATCTTCCAACAAATATGGAAAACAAAACAATGACCCACAGATTGGAAACACTCAATATACATTCCAACCTCCAAAAAAGGGGACACCAGGGATTGCAGTAATCACAGAACACTGCATTAACTTCCCATGTGCTGCCAAAATTCTACAACAAACAGTTTTACCATATATGGAACAAGAAGTGCCAGATGTCCAAGCTGGGTTCAATAAAGGAAGAGGCGCAAGGGATCATACTGCAAACATACTCTGGATAATGAAGCACACCAAAGAATTTCAGAAGAATATCAGTCTGTTCTTTATAGATTATGGCAAAGCCTTTTATTGTGTAAACCATGAAAAACTATGGGTCACTCTTAAACAAATGGGTGTGCCAGAACTTGTACTCAGGACAAAAGGGTACTGTCAAGACAAAATATGGAGAAACAGAATGGTTTCCAATTGGCAAGAAGTTCAGGCAAGGCTGCATTTTATCGCCCAATCTGTTTAACTTCTACACTGAACATATTATATGTAACGTTTGATTAGACTTGGAGGAAGAAGGCATGAAAATTGGAGGACATTGACAATTTAAGATATGCAGATGACACTATACTGCTAGCAGAAAATAGAATTGCAACAACTTTTGAAGAAAGTCAAGGAAGAAAGAGAAAAGGCAGCATTATAGCTGAACATGAAGGGGGAAAAATAATGACCACACAGATGATTTAAATAATTTTAAAGCAGATGGTGAATACATTGAAATAAAGATCTCCCATACCTCAGCTCAGTCATTAATCAAAATAGGGACTGCAATAAAAGAATCAGAAGAAGTGAAGTTGAAGGTTTTCACAGCCGGCATCCATAGATTTTCCTTGGGGGTTTTTCCGGGCTGTGAGGCCGTGTTCTGGAATAGTTTCTTGCTGATGTTTCGCCTGCATGGTTAGTTTCTGGGTATAGAAATGCAAGGCTCGATGGTGTCTGTTTGGCTAATGGTTGGTTGATGGGCCATTATCTGCTGGGAATCCCCCTGTCCCTGGGTGGAATTCTTTTGTAGGTGCTGAGTTTTGATTCTATTGTATTTCAAAAATTCCACCCAGGGACAGGGGGATTCCCAGCAGATAATGGCCTTGTGTTTCTATACCCAAAAACTAACCATTCAATTACACAAATTTACATATACTCCCCAACAGGAGTTCACAGCATATAAACACCACACACACACTTACCCAACCATTCTCTGAGGATGCCAGCCACAGATGCAGGCAAAACATCAGAAAGAAACTATTCCAGAACACGGCCTCACAGCCCAGAAAAAAAAAAGGAACATCAGAAGAAGACTAGGGCTTGGAAGGGCAGGTACAACGAAACTAGACAAGATCCTCAAGTGTAAAGATATATGATTGAATACTAATGTCTGTTGTTACTATTTCAGTACTACCAAATAAACAAATTGTGTTATTCAGCATGATATAAGAATGTGCAGAAAACAGTCATCACTCATCTACTTTTACATTATTATTCTACATCATTCAAGATGAAGTCTGAATACTAATTTCTATGTATGGTTGTGAAACTGGACAGTGAAGAAAGGTGATAGGTGTCCTGAACTCACAATAGCAAGTGCCTGAGGAGCAGCAGGGTATGGGTGCAGGATCAAGAAAACAAGGGCTGCAGTCCTAGGTTGTCACCAGTTGTCCATACCAGATGCCAGGGAAGTCAATAACCAGTCCAGAGATCAAGTCAGGTCCAAGGTCCAGATCTGTGGTCAGCAAGGGGTTAATGTAACAGTCAGAGAATGAAGTCAGTCCAAAGCCAAGGCAAAGCAGGAACACCAACAAGTGCAACAGCTAAATAAGCAGTTGTCAGCACTGAGGCTTGAAGGGAATCCACTGGAAGATTTATAGCCAGGTGGGCCTAATTAACAAGTAATCAGGTCAACATTTAGTATTTAAATTATTCTGGGGATGGCCTTTCTCCCTCCTGCATTCAAAGAAGGAAGGCAGCATGTTGTCTGGATCATCTATCACTGGCTGACAGACTATTTGTTCTTCAGGGTGAGGTATGTTTTCTCTATCTGCTTCAGCTGCCCTCTCAGAGTGAATCAGTGTAATCTCTTAAAGGTGAACCAGGCTTTCTCTGTCTGCTTTGTCTGCGTTCTCTGCTTCCTTCTCTGAGTCCTCAGCAAGGGGGCACATGAGAATAGGAAGAAAATCAACTCAATTGAAATATGGTGCTGGAGGAGAGTTCTGCCTATACCATGAACTACTAAAAAGAAAAATGCATGGGTCTTGGAGCAAATCAAGGCTGAACTCTCCCTAGAAGCCAAGATGACTGAACTGAGACTGTCATACTTTGACCATATCATGAGAAGACAAGACTCACTATGGACTTTATCAGATGCAGCAAATATGGTTTCATATTTATGACACCTAATGAATGCGAAAGGGCACACATATCAGACAATGTTGTCATTTCACATTTTTGTGTGGTCAAAAAGTTGTTCTTTTTTATTGATGGGCCAAGCTGTCAACAGATCTCCTGTGGTGCTTTTTTGCCAGTATTACCAGTGTTCGAGACCTCGCACCATTGTCCTCTCATGATTTCAGAATCATGATTTCACAATGAGACGAGTACGCTGTAGCTTTTGGTTGGACAGAAATGTTTTTGCATGGTTAGTCTGATAAAGTCCTAGAAAACATAATAATGATTGGTAAAACAGAAAGCAGTAGGAAAAGAGGAAGACTGCATTACAGGTGGATAGATTCAATCAAGGAAGCCATAACCCTGAGTATGCAAGACCTCAGCAGGGTTGTTGATTATAGGGTGACTTGTAGCTGTCTCATTCATTTGACTTGAAAGCAGTTAACTCCAAAGGTTCTGTAAATATCACCTTGGCATATAATTTCTCCATCTCATTCCATTCCACTGTACTGGAACCCATACAATCCCTGTACTGTATGCTTTCTAGAGGGTTAAAAAGAGTCAGCAGAATCAGCCATCTGTATTCATCGGGAAATGTTCAGTTTTGGAGCTACATACACACAATTAATACACACACACATACATACATACATACATACACATATACATATACCTGTTCCAGTTATGGAAGTCCTTTCCCAGGCATCAGAAGCTCCTGCTATCCAACTATCAGCGTCATCACAGAGACTGGAAATGGAAATACACTTCTATTTCAATGGGAATCTCATGGAAGAAATGTAGGTTCCATCTAGAATGCCCTGAGTGCCACATTACTTAATTGTTGATGGCAAGGAATGAAATGCAGCTGGACATGGAACAAATTGCTCCATTAAATGACAGAGCTCTAATACCTGAGAAAACGGTAACCTGCATTCTAAGCAAGTATAATTTGATCATTTATACTCTGTAACTAGACAGTACTCTTGGAGCTACAGAACACAGCAAATGGACTGTAAGTTTTATAAAAGCAAGCAGATTGCCTAGCTGCTCTTCCATTCATTTGATAGACACTTAGCTAGATGGACATGTCAACACAGAAGAAGGAAACACGCTATAGGATATAATTGCCTTTCCAATCTGGTGCTCTACAGACGTGTTGGGTTACAATTCCTATCATTCCCAGCCAGAACATCTTGAAAGTATGAAGTTGGGAAAGGCTGGGATATAGAGTGGAAAGGGCATGATCTCACTATCATTAGATGAGTTACAACAGATTGTCAGTTCAGCATTCTTGCTTTAGAATCAAAGTTGTACAGCATGCATATTCTCCAAAAAACCTAACAATAAGCTAAAGGTGCATGGTGTAGTGGTTTGAGTGTTGGACTAAGACTCTGGAGACCAAGGTTCAAGCCCCTGCTCAGCCATGAAAACCCACTGGATTACCTTGGCCAAGTCACACACTCTCAGCCTCAGAAAATCCCATGATAGGTTCACCTTAGGGTAGCCATAAGTCAGAAATGACTTGAAGGCACACAACAATAAAACAACAACAACAAAGCTAAAGTGAGGAGAAATTTTTCCAGATACTGCTAGGGAATCGCTCATAACTAGCTGTTTTGCATGTAATCTCAAACAAAGGTCAGTTGCACAGGAATACCAGCTATAATAAATGAATAATGTGGCAAGGGAAATACATTTTTCAAGGTACAAAGTAGTACAGTTTGAAAATGTGATATGGTGATTTTTAAAAGTACAGCCTTGAGACAAAATGTGTGTCAGGGACTCAAGGCTTTGAATTATAACCCTTACAGGATGAGATTAGGACTTCGTACAGAGAAATAGTCCTAATACTGTGTGGGTTCAGGTCTCAGAGCTGTTTTGGCACAGAACAGAGTAGAATGCTCTACCATCATTCCTGCAACTGTCAGGCAAAATGAAAACTCTGGATAAGCCAGTCCTTGTAGAAACCAGAACTGAGAAGAGTTAATTTTTTGAGTCAGTTCAAAACCAAATATGTACCTCTTTCAAATTCTGGAAGTCTTAGAAGATAGCCCTTTTTTTCTTGTACAGACTCTCTAGATTTGGTGATCAAACAAGTGAGAAGTTCTGATACCTGGGAAGAGATCTCCCTACGTGAAATGTGAGATGGCTCCTGGAAATACTGGACAGGAGGACAGAAACAGAGACTAGAAATCATAATAATAATAATAATAATAATAATTTATTTATACCCCACCCCTCTGTTAAAAACAATTGGGCCGGCTTACAAAATTAAAATTGTAGATTTTAGCTTAGAAAGAGCTAAGCTACACACTACAATGTGAGAGACATGAGCCATTCACACTGAGAAGCATGAACACTGTTTCTTTTTCTCAGCTAGCAAGTACACATGTACTCCTCAACCACCAGGGATTACTATAGCCTACCATTGGTGGCTTGGAGGAATGATCTGACCCTTTCATCCCAATTCCACCCTTTATCAACAGAAAAAATAAGAAATATTGCACAGCTATATCAGAGTCATATGGTACGGATCAAAAGGAAACATTTCCCAAGCCAGCAAAGAGAGGGCAATCTCTTCATCCCTTCTGAAATATAAAAGCAATGTATATAGGATATAATTTGTCAACCACAACCAAACAGCTCCACTGACTATGTGTGAAAACCTTCTATTTTTGCCCTGGAACTGTGGATTTTTCTGCCATGCACATACACCCTCCTGTGCTGTTGGTGGAACCATGCCAGACTCTGGCTAGGTGCCCACCACCTTTGTTCTTGCAATGTGATCCAGGGATAATTTATCTTTACCATGTAGAAATGACCTCTCCTTCCTTCCCAATAAATCCAGAAAGAATGAATAGCTCCAGTATCACTTGACTAAACACAATTGAGATATATTGTAACAAAATTTGAAACTGTATGAAGTAAACATTGACCCTGCCGCACAGAGCCGGACAGGGCATGGAGGCAAGACCACCATATATCCTGGGATGGGTAGAAAATGGCAAAGGCTTTATTGGTTACAGTCAATGCTTGGAAAAGTCACCCTTTTTTCCCTGCAGTGTTTTCAGACTGAAAGAGTATGCTGGCAGAGGTCCAAAAAAAGGACTTTTTCCAAATTCTGGTTACCAATAGCAGCTGGTGGTTTCCACGTGAGTAGGTCAACAAATCTGCTCCCGGTCAATGAGTAGGTCAACAAATCTGCTCCAACATGGGAACAACTACTCACCACTACTGGTTACAGCTCATGGAGTTTGACATGTCATAGGGCAAAGATCCAAACCATAGGTGGCTAGAACACTGATCAGTACCAGCCTGACTGAAGTGCTGGAAACAGCAGGAATTTCAGGTCCAGGTTTAGGATGCATCTACACCGTGGAAATAATGTATTTTGACACCACTTTAAGTGCTGTAGCTCCATCCTAGGGAATCATGGGATTTGTAGTTGTACAAGGTCATTAGCCTTTGCTGCCCAGGAGTGCTGGTGCCTCACAAAACTACAAATCCCAGAATTCTGTGGGATGGAGCCATGGCAGTTAAAGTGGTGTCGAACTGCATTATTTCTACAATGTAGATGCACACTTTAGATAGCAGGGGTGGACTGCAGCTCCCATAATCATGCACCATTTGCCATGCTTCCTAAGGAGAGTCAAATAGCACCTGGAGGGACATTCCTACAATCAAGCAATACAGTGACTCATTTTGCATCATGAGTTATAACAGGCCCAATAGCCCTCAAGTTTGGCTGGTTCCTTTGAATTGACATCCAAAGATCCACCAAGGGGGAGTGTCAAGCCCAACTCTACTATGGATTTGGCCCAATGCCTTCAATGTTGATAAGGAAAAAATGTCATGGAAATATCTAAGCATGTAATTCAGAGTAAACCTCAAACCCTTTCTGTGAGGAAAGTGAAAATGCTACACTGTCCAAGGGCTTTTTCAAACGAGGTAAAAAAAACCAAACAAACGAGGAGGTCATGAGAAGAATGGGGCTGTTGCACTTACAGAGCCCTGTTTCAGATGACACAGTCCTCCTCCATCCTCCTCCTGATCTCCTTCCGACCCTCCTCTGTGCTGCAGGCACCGCTTTTTATTGATGGAAAACCTCCGTCAATAAAAATCAGCACCCGCAGCACAGAGGAAGGTCGGGAGGAGGACGGAGGGAAACAGGGCTGTCTGAAATGGGGCTCTGTAAATGCGACAGCCCTGTTCTTCTCCCGACCTCCTTGGCATTTTTTTTACCCCATTTGAAAAAGTCCAAAATGTATGAGGAGTAAAAATAAAGCACCTTCCTAACTTCATGAACCAGTGGCTGACCATTGTCTACAGAAGTGATAAGACTAGAGGTGGGTGTGCAAGCAACAAAATGTTGCAAATTTGGCCCCAGGATCTCTATCTGGGGGCCCATCTACACGAGGGGAAAAAATCTAAAATATCTCATAGTATTGGCATCTCGCAGCAGCAGCAACCTGTCTAAACAGTTTTTCTGGCCTCAGAAGCCCCCATAAGCCTCACATTCCATATGGTGGCCAGAAGTGATTTACTTATATTAGTTCTTCACCGCTGCTGTTTTTATAGAAAAATCATCCCAAGGTGCATTGGTATGATAGAGTCATTCTCCAATTTTATAAGAAAGGAAAACAGAAAATATTGATCCTTTTTATTGCCTCAATGAGCAATTGCTAAAGCAAAAATCCAACATGGCAGCAGTGAGTGCTTGCCCTCCTAGAAAGCCCTGCCCCTGCTCTTGCCTGGCCAATCAGCTGTGTGCTCCCCTTCAGAGTACCTGTTGTTCAATAGCCCAAACAAGCAAAAATGCACACCTGCCTTACAGTTTGTGAAAAAGTATGGGGAAATCTGTGAAGGCTTTTACTCTGTTGTTTTTGCCATTTTGGGCCCTCCTCCTTCTGAATAGTGTGGATTGGTGTTGGATCCTGTTTAGACAGGTAGGATTCCCAGAGAATTACATGAGGGGTATTTTCACCATTTAGATGGGCCCTAGAACTTTAGAATAGACCAAAAGGAGAAGTTTCCCCCTCAGGTTCACTCCAAAGCTGAATCCCCAGAAGCTACCTGGCTACTGGAATTTGAGGGTTGGGCAACAGAGCTGAGGGGTAGAGCAAACTAGAAGATCTTGAGAACATTTCTTTATGAGATTACAGTTTCCAGAACTGATGGAGATTCTAAGAGCTGTAGTATAGTGAAGTAACATTCTCAAGCTCTGTGAATCTCTCCCCATGTAATAGGCATGGAGCCAAGGAATAGTTGTGGCCGTGTGACAGTGAGAAGGTAGTTCCCACCAGAGGTCAGATTAAAGCATGAATCTGTGTGGTCTAGTGGTTACAGAGCTGGAGTGGGAGCTGAGGCAGCCAAGTCTCCACTATGCCATGAAACTCATGGCATGGGCCAATTTCTTTCTCCCTTGTTCCCTTCTCTCTACCTGACCTATTTGATTGATCTGCTGAATGATTTAATTAGTTTATATCTCACCTTTCTCTCAAAACTGAAGTTTATGAGATTAACTAGAAAGAGGGACAGATAAAAGCAGAACCTTGTAATAGTAAATACAGTTAGAGAAATTGTAATGCTAAAACACAGTGGAATTAAAAACAATGCAGATCATAGCAATCAAGAAAGTGGAACATTCACCCATTAAAAGTAGGACCCTGTATCCACTGATTCATTATCCATAGGACACAAAACAGCACACCTACCATAGAGTCTTCCTAGAAAATGTGTCATCTCTAGCCATTTTCTATGTCCCCTAAGACAACTCTATGGTATTGTAAACCGGACGTCCCATTATTTACAATGCTGGTTGCAATTATCCATGGGTTTTGGCATCTACGACCCACCCAGAGCCAATCCCCAGCAGATATGGGGGTCCTACTGGACTTCAAATGGTTGCTGTACAGATCAAGTCAGGGAAAGGAGAGATGGGCCACATATGCCCCCTTGAGCATAGCAAATAAAAGGCAGGGTATAACTAATTAATAAATAAAATTATTCATTAGCTCCTCACTTCTGAGGCACTATCGGTTTTCTACAAAGTTTGTTCAGACACTCACTGTGTTAGATTGGAGCTTTGATTTTAAAATGTTTTCCATCTACCCAAAGGGGGTGGGGAGCAGCTTTCAGGGCATATAGCAGCATATGTAATAAAATCTAACAACAAAAATTTGTCAACAATAAGAAGTGGACAAGTAATAACACCAAAACATACATATCCCCATGAAATTTCAATCAGACACCTTCCTGACAGGCTCCTGTGACTGTTCTCAAGTCATGATGATAAAACATGAAGATAAAAAGAGAACATAGATTGGGTTGTTTAGCCCTATTACATATTTTAATCTGACATGCAGGGAATTAATACAATATAAATTATTTAATGTTATAACCTATCCTTTTGACAACCCACAAATGCTCACACACTATTGAATGACTTATTTGTGAAATTTCAGAGCTGGCCTCAATCTCCTTGTGACTCTCCATTTCAAGATCTTCTCCAGGTCACTGTGAAAGCTTGAACCAACAAAAATGGATTTTTGATTGATTTGGAATATAGCCAGTCCTGGTATTCCATTATATGGAACACACATATTATTTTGAGGCTATTGAGCATTTTTTAAAAATATAATTGCTACCTGCCAAGCAAATCAATCTTACCGGCATGACTAAAAGAAGCCTTCAGTTACTTTGGCAAATATGTTTGAATTGCAAACTGTGTCTCTTTGGATAAAACTATTAAGAAGGTCAGGCAGAGAATGGGGGAAGTTATTTATTTATTTTTAAAGTTTATCTTGCTGCATGGATCTACAAGGTCTTCAAGGTAGCAGTATCACATTAAACAACATGCCAAATAATAAATAGTATTTCATAAAGAAAAAAGGTGACTGCAGTCAATACATCATAATTTCCTTTTTCTGAAATAAAAGAATTGGCATAACAGGTATAGTAGGTGGCTGGGTTCGTGCATGCATGCCTTCAAGTTGTTTCTGACTTATGCCATCCCAAAGGCGAACCTATCACTTGGCTATATTTGTTCAGTGGGTGTTTGCCTTGAATGTCCTCTGAGGCTGAGAAAGTATGACTTGCCCAAGGTCGCCTAATGGATTTCTATGGCCAATCAGGGACTCAAACCCTGTTCTCCTAGAGTCCCTGCTTGGACTCAAATATACACCCACCCAACACTCAAGCCCTTCACCATATTGGCTCTCGGGTATAATGTTATAATTTTTAAAAATCCTAAACTATCCCCACTCCCAAACCTATTGAAATAAAATGGTCTTGACTGGTTTTGTAAAACTACACATAGGATGGGTTTAACAAGTCTCTGTAAGGGAAGAGTTCCACAATAGGGAGACCACTGCAACAATGTCCTTTCTCCCCATAGATCCACCAACTTATTCTTTGATGAGTATAGTACTTGGAGTAAAGCCTAACCTGATGAGTTTAAGAAAGCAGGGGAGATCTCTGAAGGTACTCTCTGAATCAGTTTTGTCACACAGAAACACTGTAAAAGTTTCATGGCCTGATTCTTGTATTAGTTGTTCTCAGTGAGTGCTTAGTACATGGCTATAATAACGCTATAGGTATGTATAAGTATAGGAGTGTGTGTGTATGTGTAAGGAGCCAGTGTGGTGTAGTGGTTCAAATCCCCACTTGGCCATGAAAACCCACTGGATGATCCTGGACAAATCACACACTCTTAGCCTTAAAAAAAAGCAACCTGTGATCAGTTTGCCTTAGGGTCATCATAAGTCAGAAATGACTTGAAGGCACATGACAAATATATATAGGTACAGGTGTGTGTATGTATATTTAAAAAATGCAGACAAAAATTCAAAATATTTGACCTACATAGTCACACACAAAAAAACAAAAAAATAGTCATTTGAAAATATGGGAACATGTGAATATGCATACATCAGCCTTAGAAATAATAGACATCTAAATCAATGTTGGGTAACATGGTCCATTCACCCAATTTTGCACCCTGCTCAAACCACTTCCCCCACATTTTTAAATGTAAAAAATGGAGAATCTTACTCCCAGAATCATCCGGAAGTGTTATTTATCTTTAGAACAAATCATGTGGCTGGTTACCATATTTTAGTGAAAGGGGAATTTTCTTCCTTTTTTCATGAGAGGAATACAAATTTGTGGGGGGGGGAAGCAAAATGGACCCCAGACTCAAAGAAGTTTCTGATCCCTGATCTAAACCATCATCATAATCACATCGATTAAGGCATGATTTTAGAAGCCTTACAATATGGCATGATCTTAATTTGAGCAAGAATGGAAATTGGAGCTGAGTGGACGTCAAAGATGTATCAGAAGTGAAAAATGTCTCAGGCCTTTTTAAATGTTCCTTTCCTGTGTCTAACATCCACACCTAGAAAACATGAAGGAAAATTGATTTCATCAATACTATCCTTATAACAAAGGAGTTCATTCATGCTCATATTCGACTTTCCATTTTAATTTCAGACAAGTCAATAAGAAGGATCTTCTCAATTTCTCAAAGTAATAAAGAAGCAATTGTCTAATATTAATCTCTAGTCTTTCCAAACCTGTAAGGACCAGGTTAAACATGGCAGCATCCTCACTAGTAGCAGTTGTTCAGATTTGTGGGGAGGGTGTTAAGTTTTTGAAAAATAAGAGAAGGCTAATCTGGATCAGGCTCTTGGTGTGGTTGAAAGGGTTATCTTCTTCATTTGGAACACTTAGACATGTGTTAAGGTGGCAGATGAACACAACAGATATACATTTGCTCAAGGTTTTTTTTAGAAGCACTGGAATTGAATCATTTGCACCCGGCCTATTGCTGCAGCCTGTCACAGCACAGTGCAATCAGTAGTAGGTGGTGGCTCCAATAAGAGTGGAGTGGTGGATTCACTCTGAGCTGGGGGGTGGTGGTGGTAGAAGTTCAGCACTCTGAACAGCTCCTTTGAAGTTCATCCAGGTCATCTACTGGTGATGAGGTTCAGCACTTCGGATAGCTCCTTTAGAGGAACCCTAGAGCAAATTCATGATGCCACTAACATCAGATCCAGGGCCACCACTGAGCACGAACAGTCCTGGGGAGCAAATCTCTCTTATCTATCTATCTATCTGTCTATCTATCTATACACACACACACACACACACACACTTTTGTCCATCATCCCCCAAGTTATTCAGCTAAGGAAAATCTGTTTCATATACTTCTTTAAATCTCCCTGTGAGGGGAGCACAGAACCAGGAGTATGCCATGAGCACATAAGTGGCAGATTAGTTAGTTACAGCATTGTCCACAGTTATGAGGCTGATAGCATTTAAATCAGTCACAATCCAAAGAGATGTGGGTTACGTAGAGCTGACTACTTAGAGAAGATTTTGCACCCTGAGAATCTCAGCATTTTTGTGCAAAACCGATGCAAATTCAGCACTTAGCTAGGAAAGATGAATGCTTCAGTAAATTCAGCTCATGAAGAAGCAGGGAAAAGAAAGATCAGAATGGCCAGAAATGGTACTTGAGGAAAGTAGCTATTTAATTCTAATGAGGAGATGGACACATTTTTCTGCCCATGTAAATGGAAATGGTGTTAGAGATATGCTTTATCCATCACCAATAGCTCATCTTCTCCTGAGACATAACTTCTCCTGCACCAAATGTCGAGTTTGTCTGATGTCCTCAAAGGGATATGGGAAGTAAGTGGATGAAGTGTCTCTTGTAAAAAAGAGATTTCCTGAAGCAATGAACCTGCTTTTCAAGCAGCTGTGGGATTTTTAGATCCAAGGCTTAAATTTGTTACATATGAGGCTCTTTGATCCTTAACTGGAGTGGAATACATAATGATGTTTAATATTACATTGAAAAATTCAAGTTAACACATGGATGTCTATTACTGCACAACTTCCCTTGAGGCAGAATTATAAAGGGGATAGGGCTGTAGGGCACCAGTGAAAACTGGGTGCCTTAGTTGTGTGAGAAGAGTGCTTTCACTCAAGACAAAGAGTCCAGTATATACCAATAGCTTTTAAAATTATGTTAACTCCTTTTAAACATCTATTTATATATAGCCATCTTGGGTCTCATCTCAGGAGACAGGTAGTGCATAAAGCCAATATATAAATAAATAAAACCCTACTTTAAAAGCTGTCAAGGCAGGGTACAGGCATCAAGATAACAATTGAAAAGAGTGGTAAACCATTTAAGATAGTCTAAAATCATTTAAAACAATCTAAAACAATTTAAAACAATTTAAAACAGTGTATATAGTGGGCATTGTATCAATGCATTATAACTAAGGAGCTAATCAGACATGGCTAATGTGGTATCAAAACAACACCAGCAGAACTCAAAAGGACACCAATATCACACAACATCATCCTTTTGCATTCCGCTGTTGTTACTGTGGCATTTCTTTTTATTGATGGGCTGGAGCTGTCAATGGAGTGCCCATCCCATTTTGGCGCCAGCATTGCCTTTGTCTGAAACGTCGTGCCATTTTTGACTCATGAATACAGTATCAATGGGTGGTCCTGCCAGAACACTTCTGGATGGGATCACGAGAACCAGGTAGGTTAATCTCTTTTTTGTACCCTCCCTGGTTACTTTTTATTTTTTTGATGTGTGTATGTGCTTTTGTGAACTTATTGGTGTGTATTTTTCTTTTTCTTTTTGAATTTCCTGCGCTCATGTCTTCTTGCAAGAACAGGCGAGACTTCAGTCCAGGAAGAGAACGGAGCTTCATTCATGCCTGGGCTGCCTTTGGATGGAAGAGAAGGTAAGTCTGATGGGGAGGGTTATTATGTCAGGACAGGGACAGGTCTGGAGACTGTGGGACAGGAACACTTTTTGTGTTCCTGTCTGATAATCTCCCTATTCAAAACATAACCCCCAGTTCCCAAAGCCCTTGGTGAAAAGCCATGTTTTAACTTAGCAATTGAATTAAGCCAGTGTTTGCATTAATCCAGCCTCTAAGAAGAAGACATTCTACACCCAAGGTGCCACAGCAGAGAAGTCCCTCCCCCATGTCTCCACATAATATATCTCACACATGCACTGATGGGTCACAGAGACCAGCCTCTCTGACAGATCTCAATGGTTGGTAGGCTTGTTCCTTCAAGTATCAAGGTTCCAAGCCATTCAGTGTTTTAGAGCTCATCACAACCCATTGAAATCAAATTGGAAGCATAATGGCAGCCAGTACAGTATTTTTAATTTAATATTGTGCAGTTTCTGTAAGGTGTTCCTCCCAGCAATTTCACTAGCTGCAGCCTCCATGTCAGCATTAAGAGCAGCCCCACATAGAATGCACTGTAGTAGTTCAAATAGGAAATTATGAGTGAGTAATTTACTCTGGCTAGATTATTCCTGTAGGCAATGCTGGTCCCAGGCACTCCAAGCTACAGAGTCCATCTGACAGGTTGGATCCAGAGCACTGCCAGGTTTTTAATGTTTTATCTGTCTCATTGTGCATTGCTTTAGGAATCTTGAATTCAGCAGATTGTTTAATTGCTTTTAGAAATAAGTGCCCTCTGTGTGTGTGTGTGTGTGATGCTTTTGTATGTTTTTAATCTGTTCTAGTTTTAATAATCTGTAAGCCACCTTGAGTACAAATATTGGAGGAAGGGCAGGATATAAATTAATATAAATAGAATAATAATAATGATGATGTTTCAAAAATGTTTTAGGTTCCCAGTCCTAGCTGCTCCATACACAGCCCTTTAGGTACCCATATTTAAATGGAATCAACCAGTTAGTCGCTGCTGAGTTTTCCTTGGTCACCCATGGCATAATTTGAAAGAAAGAAAGAAAGAAAGAAAGAAAGAAAGAAAGAAAGAAAGACAGAAAGAAAAATTATCTTGGTTCAGCCACAACCTGATCCATAGCCAATTCTGCTGTAGTTTTAAGCAAGAAGCAGCTTGAATACAAGTCCTCTGGCTTAACTTCTGTTTTGAGGAACTGCTTTGCTGAAGTTAGTGGCATTGCTGCAGTCTTTAAATAGAAATGGGTTGATAAGTACACGGGCTGACTTTGCTTCCCAGTGCTATTCACTTTAAAAATGCCTGCAGAACAACCATCATAATTCTCCATTTCCCAAGGAGCTCTCCTGTGTGTGCAGCCTCAAAAATTCAATACGCTGATGGAGCCAAAGTAAATCGAAACAGTGAAACGCATTAAAAAAGCCAAATTCCTAGCACAACCTGTAAGGATTTCTAATAGCTGAGATCTCATTAAAAGATAGTGTTTGCATGCACAGGCAAACAATAGGAAGGAAGGCCTTCTAGGCCAATTGACTGACAGAGCAACGACTTTCCTCATCCACTGGAGACTGCCATGTTTATGGTTCAGCAAGCAAAGGAATGATGTTCCTTAATTTATACTGCAGGAAAAGCACTACACTGATACCAGTTTTCCTTGTGTGCATCTGCTCTTGCAAATCAGTTGACTAGGCCATAGAGACGGGCAAGCATAGTTTGTTCAAAAGTATTAGTCATTTCCAAAGCAGTTGCTTTTTGTACCTCTCTCCTGATCTGCAACTGGAATTTTAGCCTCAGCCACATTTTATTCCATGCAGCAAAGCTGGAGGGCAAAGCAATGTGTGGCCTTCCTGGCGCTGTTTGACTGCAACGCCCAGCTGCCCTCTCCAGTGGTGAGGGGTGGTGGGAACTGAGATCCAGCAAGACATGGGGGCCACATTTTCTCACCATTTGAAGAATCTGTCTAGAGACATAGAATGTTTGCCACTTAATCTCATCTGTGGGCCCAGTAAGTTGTTGGTATCTGTGCTGGGCAAATAAAATGCCAACAAGTGTACGTACTGAAGAGCATTAAAACAAAGGATTTATTTTAGTTTATTTATGCTGTGGTTGTGCATGCACTTACTTGTAAGCCCCAGAGGCAGAACAGAATAGGAAATGCTCCTCAGAAAAAGTATGAGACTTTTAAAATTGTTATTTTCATTTACATTTGTATTCCAGCTTTCCTGCAGGAAGCTCAGGGCAGTATAAATGACTCTGCTCCTCCAAACATATTCTCAATGTCAGTCATACATTGTCAGTCATACAGAAAAAAAACCTGTAAGGTAAGTTTTGTTGAGAGAAAGAGTGATTGGCCTAACATCACCTAAATTGCTATCACACTGCAGAAATAATGCAGTTTGACACAGCTGTAACTTCCATGGCTCAATACTATGGAATTCTGGGAGTTGTAGTTTTGTGAGATATTTCTCTGTCAGAGACCTCTGGTGCCACAACAAACTATAAATCCCAGGTTTCCATAGGACAGAGCCATGATAGTTAAAGCAGTGTCAATCTATATTATTTCTGCAGTGTGGCAGCAGCCCTAGTGAATTTCATAGCTCAGGAGAATTTGAACCACAATCCCATATGTCCCTATCCAATATTTTAGCAACTACTCCACACAGGCTCTCAGGATTATAGTCCCTTATCTTATTTACTATGAACTGGGAGAATGATTGTTATATGGTAAACACACACACACACACTTCCTGCAGCATGCAGCATCTATCACAGAGAATGACACAGGATTTAAGAATAAATTGATTTATTTCTCATCTAGTACTTTCACGTTTTACACATAATTCCATTCCTGCACTGATTCTTTAGTTGGGTGGGGAACGCACCCTCAAAAAATGCATCTAAATATGTGTTTTCTTTCAAAATCCACACTTGGATATTCTTTTTGAGTGCTTAAACTGTTGTGAATTGCTTTGCAAAATTCAAAGAAATGTGTGATTTGATAGATAACAAATTTCCACGCTTCAAGTTAGTCAAGAGATCAGGTCATTTTGTACAATATTTTGCAAAGGCTGAATTCTTCAAGTATATTTATGCAGAACTAGGGGTGTGTGGTGTGTTGTTGTTGTTTGGTATAAACCAAACTCTTTTCATAATATTGGCAATCATACTCAGGGCAATGCATGTGCATGTGCCTTTAAATCACCTGTCAACTTATGGCAACCCCAAGAAATTCATAGGATTTTCTTAAGCAAGGAATAGTCAGAAGTAGTTTTGCCACTTCCATCCTCTAGCCTACAGTGCCTGATATTTGTTGGTGGTCTCGCATACAAGTACTAACCAGGGCTCACCCTGTTTAGCTTCCAATATCAGACAGGAACTGGTACCTTTAGGGTAATGCACATATATTATTAGTAAAAGTATTAAGTGGAGAGCACCTTGCTTTCTAACTCTTGTGTAGTTGTGTGATCTACTGCAGCAGTTTAGCCAACAGGACTAACCCAAAATGTTTTGCTGCCTGAGGCAGATCAGAAAAATCACAGAGAGAGAGAGAAAGAGAGAGAGAGCTCAAGGCAAGGTTCAAGATACTTTGACTATGTACATGGTACAATATGCATAAAAGTCCACAAGCACCTCTCTCCCTCCCAGTAAAAACAGATCTGTAAGAATGTGAAGTCGAAGGCTTTCACAGCCGGATTTTCCTTGTTTTTTTCCAGGCTGTGAGGCTGTGTTCTGGAATAGTTTCTTTCTGATGTTTCACCTGCATCTGTGACTGGCATCTTCAGAGAATGGTTGGGTAGGAGTATGTCTGGGGTTTATATACCGTGAACCCCTGTAGGGGAGTGTATGTAAATTTGTGTAACTGAATGGTTAGTTTCTGGGTATAGAAATGCAAGGCTCGTTAGTGTCTATTTGACTAATGGTTGGTTGATGGGCCATTATCTGCTGGAAGTCCTCCTGTCCCTGGGTGGAGTTCCTTTGTAAGTGTTGAGTTTTAATTCTATTGTATTTCAAAACTGGGAGCCAGATTTTGTTTACTTTTAAGGTTTCTTCTTTCCTGTTGAAGTTGTCCAGGTGTTTGTGGATTTCAATAGCTTCTCTGTGCATTTTGACATGATAGTTGTTGGCCTGGTCTAGAATTTCTGTGTTTTTAAATAGCATTTTGTGTCCAGGTTGGTTTATGACATGTTCTGCTACTGCTGATTTTTCTGGCTGGCCCAGTCTGCAGTGTCTCTCATGTTCCTTGATTCATGTTTGCACACTGCGTTTAGTGGTCCCTATGTACTGTAAACTTGTCCACAGCTGCATGTTATGCAGTAAACTCCTGCAGCTGTGAGGGGGTCTCTTTTGTCCTTTGCTGAGCATAGCATTTCTTGGATTTTTCTGGTTGGTCTATAGATTCTTTGGAGGTTGTGTTTCCTCATCAGTTTCCCTATTCTGTCTGTGACTCCTTTGACGTATGGTTAAAAATACCTTCCCTTTGGGTGGCTGCTTTTCTTCTTCATTCCTGTGTTTTTTTCTGGGTCTGGCTGCTCTTGTGATGTCTGATCTGGAGTAACCATTAGCCTGTAGGGTCCAGTTTAGGTGTCTCAGTTTGTCCTCCAGGTAGTGGGTTCACAGATCCTTTTTGCATGGTCTACCAATGTTTTTATTGTGCTTGGATGACTAGGACATTCAAGAATTCCTTCTCTTTTTCCATCGTGAATTGGATATTTGGGTGGATGCTGTTCAGGTGGTTCAGGAATGAGACCAAATCTTCTTCTCCGTGGTTCCAAATGGTGAAACTGTCATCCACATATCGGAACCATGTTGTGGGCTTTTTTGGTGCTGTTTCCAGGGCTTGTTTTTCAAAATGTTCCATGTAAAAGTTTGCTATCACTGGGCTCAGGGGGCTGCCCATGGCTACCCCATCTATCTGTTCATAGAATTCATTATCCCACTGGAAGTAGCTTGTGGTGAGGCAGTGTTTGAACAAGGCTCTGATGTCCTCAGGAAATATTCATTGTATGAGTGCCACAGTGTCCATTATGGGGACTTTGGTGAACAAGGAGACAATATCAAAACTGATCAGTCTGTCTCCAGGTTTCAGTTCAATGTTGTTGATTTTTTCTATGAAGTGAGCTGAGTCTTTGATGTAGTGAGGGGTTTATCTTATGTGGGTTTGTAATTGTGTGGCCAGAAACTTGGCCAAGTCATATGTGGGGGATCCAATGGCACTCACTATGTGTTGGAGTGGATCTGTAAGATCTGTAAGACTCAGTCACAGTTTGTTGCTCTTTCATGGTACCCAACATCTGCTTCCCAAAGTGTCTATCCCAGTTTGCCTAATAATAGGCATTTTTAAAAAAGCTTAAAGGTAATAGAACCACAAGACACTAGAACAGACATCTTTAAGCATCTCATCAACAACAGCTCAAAAATAAACTGAGCAAGTCAGCTCAGAAGTCACCAGGTTACATTCTTATCCAATGGAGTATGGAAACATCACTTTTGGGGACCACAGTTTTCACAATCCTCAGCCACCACTACACATATGGGAAATGCAGGCCATGGCTTCAGTCTAGTATCTCCTCAGTATAGCGTAAATATCCACATGTGGACCTATACTACACTAAGCCAGATACCACACACACACACACACACACACACACACACACCAACTTACTGTAAGGCCCCAAAGCCACCTCACATGACCATCCCATGATTCACAGTGAGAAGGAAAAATTGCAGAAGGTCTTGCTACCCCGCCAAAGCCAGATGAACAATGGGATCTGTGCTGAAATCTGTGAGAGTCCTCCACGGATCTTAGCACTTTTGTATTCATTGTATATTTGGGGGGCAGACTTGCCAGTCACTTCTCCAATCCTGATTGCTCACCTTAAAGCATGGAATGGCCATTCAAGCCAGCTTCAGGGTTTTACAGTAAGTCAGGTGGGGGACTTTGGGTGCTGTCCAAGGAAGAAAGGAATGTCAATGCCTGCAGTACCTGAAAAAGGACATCCACACACATAAGGAACACTTATGTGTGCAGATGACCCTAACTAAAATCCAGCCTATATCAGAGTGTGAGGGGATCAGAGGGGAAGCTGGACATTATGTAATAGACATCTGCTGAGATCTCCAAGGTCCTCAAGACAACCCTGCAGATGACATCCTTGCAATACATTTAGCTACAGGGAAAACAATGGATGCATCTCCACAGATTCCTCCAATGTTCAATAACATGAAAATGGCCATGGGTAGGGCTGTACCACTTACAAGGTGGGTTTGGGGGAATTTTGGTCATGGAGTGGTCAGAACAGAATCCAGATGTTGACAGCAACCAAAAAAGTGAGTTGCTATGGCATAAATCCAAGTTTCAGCCCCATAATTCACTACCATGATGCCAGCCATTGCTTTAGCTATTTTGTTTTAACTTACATTGTCAGCTGCTTTAGGTGCCCTATTGGGAGAATGCTGGGATATAATATATATATATATATATATATATATATGCTTAAAGGACACTCCTTTCTAAATATGCCCATCTGTAAAAATTAGTGGGACATTTTAGTAGGACTAATCCTCTAGGAGGCTGGTGGATTAGTTGTGCTTGGAGTATGGATTCATACTAAGTGATTTGTAGGCCTTGCTGGCTCTATAATTCTGAAATAATATCGAGGTGAGGGAAAATCTATGCTCTCTCCCCTGCCATGTCCTTCCAGCAAATAATGGAAAGGCATGGCGGGTGTGGGTGGGTGGGAGGGAATCACACAGTCCATGGACTTTCCTGCTATTTAAAAAAAAAAATCTTGATAATACGTAACTGAATATAGAAGTACTTTTGTCCTCCCTCACTGATTTCCCTCTCTCCCACCCTGCCAGTCAGTCAATTAGCTAATGCCATAGTTTATCCAAGGTTGAATTTCTTAAGGGAAATGCCTGCTGAGTGCAATGAATTACTAATGGCTACTTTCTCTTTCTTTTTAAATGGTTTCCTGGTGCATTTGTCATAACAGGCAAGATAAATATTATCTATGCATTGTTACTTGAATTAGCCCTGCGGAAGTTGGTAACCATAGGACTGGCTCTGCAGAGTGCTCACAGACTAGAGTGACAAGGGCCAATAGCAGGGCCTAATTTTTCAGTTGTCCAGACCTGATTTCATTGCTACCAAAGATAGCAGCAAATATAATGATGAAGTTTCAATTCACCATGAGGCTTGTTTTTTAAAAAATAAAAAATGAAATCTTAAAATATGATAGCTAAGTCTTCCCACAACTTTGGAAGTCACATGAGAGAAAATAACATGGGGAAAAATGGAAAATCACAGATTTGAGGAGGGAATCATAGTTCAACACTAGAGTAACTTGAATTCAGAAGGCCTATGCCCTAAATCCTGACATCTCTAGTTGAAAGAATCATTGGTAGGTGATCAAAAATATTTCTTCATGAGGTACAAATTTAGTTCAGGTAACAAAATCAAGCAAGGACAAGGCTGGTCCCCATGTTACTTTAGTGCCTAAGGTGATGTAAAAGATATAAAGAAGCTGACTGAACTATCAGTGGGATCTTACTTCAACACTCATGGTGGGACAATGGCCTCCAGCACACCTGAAGACAGCAGGCTAATTCAGGGAGTATAGGGCAGGCTCCCTCGTATAGTACATTTAACACTTGCTTCTGCCACACTGCGAAATAATGCAGTTTGACACTGCTTTAGGTGCCATGGCTCGATGCTATGGAATTCTGGGATTTTTTAAATTTTGTGAGTATTTAGTCTTATATGTCAGTGTGCTCTGGTGCCACAACAAACTACAAATCCAAGGATTCCATAGGATGGAGCCATGATAGTTAAAGCCATGTTAAACTGCATTATTTCTGCAGTGTGGCAGCAGTCAATTACTTCCAGCACTCCTTAGTACCTGTTATCTCACTCTGCCTAATAGAAGTCTGGTCCCAATGATGAGAGAAGTTAAATTTTTGGATCAAGACTCCCAGAATCCCACAGCTATCATGACCAGTCTCCATGATAGCTGGGAGAATTGGGGACCCATAGTCAACAAATATATATATTTTCCAACCTCTGGTCTACTGCTAGGCTGGGGATAGATAAACACACTGACCTGATATGAGGCAACTCCCCATAACTAAGCAGAAATGGAAGAATTTCCCTTATAAATGCAGTTCCCAAAAGGGTTTGGATTAAGGCTGCCAAAAGAAAAAGAAAAAGAAAACACTACAAGACCCAAATCTGTCCAATTAGAATCTCTGCACTGCAGGTTCAGAGACACCTAGTGCCATTCTCAGTAATGCATGCATCCCTTCATGGCCCCCTGGTGTTTTTCCTGCTTTGCACTATCTCAGATTCAATCAAGCTGGTAGCTATCATCTATCTTTAGATTTGTCAATGCTCAGAGCAACTGCTGATGATCTAATGCTTTTGCACTGTCAGTGCACAATTTATGCCTTTAGCATAAATAAAGGGGAAACGGTTTCTTTGTAAAGGAAGTTGGTCTTAAAGTAGCATGCCTTTTTGCAGGACTTTCATTATTTCCCCCGTTTTAAAAAGTCACACGCACAATTAGAGACTATATGATATTACACAAGGCCAATCCAATTATCTTTTCAAGAAGTGACATTTCACTAATATCACAGATTAGGTCCAAGTCTGACAATCTAATGTCTTTTCTGACATTTGTGCATTTTTATTGCTATTTATTATTTTAGAAGTGCCAGAAATCAGTCATCTTGATTTACAAACATTTAATATATCTTCAATAAAATAGGTAGGCACATAAAAGGAGAGCAGTTCCAATGAATAAGGAATAGGATTTCTTTATAATATGAACAGGCTGCATGTTGTTGGCTCAAATGTGCTGATGCTCTTATATTCCAAAAATGAAGGGGGAGGGGAGTATGTAAGCATTCAGAAGCTAACCCAAAGCCTAGCCTTCCAAAGCACATCCTCCAAATTTACAACCTGGCCTCTGTCAGATGTGTTGGATTACAGCACCTAGGCTTCCCAAGCAGTAGGGAATGATGAGAGTTGTAGTCCATGTAATTTGGAGAGCACAAGGTTGGAAAAAGTTAACTTATAATACATATTTAAACACACAGTTGTCCCTTCATATTCGCTGGGGTTTGGTTCCAGGACCCCACCATGGATGACAAAATCTGTGAATACTCGAGTCCCATTATATGCAATGGCATAGCAAAATGGTGTCCCTTATATAAGATGGCAAAATCAAAGTTTGCTTTTTGGATTATTACTTTTTTAAGAATATTTTCAAACCATGAATACTTAAATCTGTGGATACGGAGGGACAATTGTATTTTTGCAAAATCAATAGTACCTGTGGAGCTTCAAAGTTACTTGCTGCTCTGTGAATAAGCCACTGTGACGTTTCTTATTGATTCCAGGTTTGAGAAATCCTCCTTTTTTCACATTCTCTTTGCCAAACTGACATGTGGGAAAAAATGCTCACTTCTAATTAAGATTTCCAACTGTTAGATGGCAAAAACAGATTAACAATGCAACCTCGCACCTAGAAACTCAGAAGTAATTTCCATTGATTTCAACAATCTTTATTCCCAGGTATACCCACAAGCATATTCCAAGCTTCTAATAACAGGTGATCCTCCCAGAATGAAGGCATGAGACATCAGCTAGTTGGATAGACCCATGGGCTATAATTTTATTAATCTACATCTCAGATCTGCAACCATCTTCACAAGTTGAAAGGCAATCTCTGCTAATTCAGGATCACACTGCACATTGCTCCAAATACAGTTGTTCCTCCATATCCACGGATTTAAGTATTCACAGCTTGAAAATATTTTTTAAAAAATAATAATCCAAAAAGCAAACCTTGATTTTGCCATCTTATATAAGGAACACCATTTTGTTATGCCATTGCATATCATGGGACTTGAGTATTCATGGATTTTGTTATCCACGGGGGGGGGGGGAATCCTGGAGCCAAACCCCAGTGAATATGAAGGGACAACTGTATGTTGTTGTTTTTTTAAGTGCTTTGCATTGACTATTTTCTTTTCTCAAAAAAAGGACATTCCAGCATTGACAATCTCATCAGGCTGAGCTGCACTGGTGTCAGAAAAGGACTAATGGACAGCTCTTTTCCAAGGGCAAGCATGCAGACCAATTGTTAATTGTTATCAAGTCGATTTTGGCTCATGACAACTATGACTTGACAGATCTCCCAAGTCACCCAAGTTATCAACAGCCCTGTTCAGGTCATCCAAACGCAGAGCCATGGCTTCCTTGATAATTCCTATTAATCTGCAATGCCCCCCCCTTTTTTTTCCTACTTCCATCTACTTATACCAAGCATTATTGTCTTTTTGAATGAATCATGTCTTCTCATGATACAGCCAAAGTATGACAGTCTCGGTTTAGTCGTTTTGGTTTCCAGGGAGAGTTCAGACTTACTTTGCCTAACCAATACCTCAATTCATAGGCTAAATATCTAAATTTTAGACAATAAACTTTGTATTCATGCAGAAGCACAGGACGTTGAGTTTTCTGAGAGTGGCAGCATATCTTACATCCTGTACAGTCTAAAATTAAAATTGAGGAAGAGGTGGAGAGTGTACTTCACCTTCAGGTATGAGAAGTTAAAGATTCACAGCCATGGAAATTAATGGATATGCTTTTGGCATTTCCTGTTTTCCTCTCCCCCACTATGTATAATACAGCTAAAGACAGTTTTATTGTAAAGATATTTTGATTACCTAAGAAATACTTCCTTGGTAAAATATTTCTGTTTCCTTATTATTCTCATGCTACCAGTCAAAATCGTCTCATAAAATGGTTCACAGGTATATATGTTCATTTGATTGGAGTGAACAGTACATCTGGAGCTCACCTAAATTATAATGATATTGCAGAGATTAAATATTGATTTTCTTATATACCCTTAAATCATTAGGCAAAAATGCATTATTTTGCAAGCATGGGATTTATAATATTTGTTGTCATCTTCTTATTTTATTGCTTTAGGATGCCAAAAATGAAGTGGGCAACGGGCAATTAGGGCAATTGTGAAATTACGTTTGTCTTTGAAATGAAGTTGAATTGTTTTAGAGAGGGAAGAAGACAACTCCAGTTTACATAATGGGAATAAATACATCATGGAGATTACAGTATACTACACAACCTCAACATAAGAGCTCAGCCTAAAAATGCTAAATCCTCAATTATATGTTCTACTCACAAAGTCTTCAATTGCATGTTCTACTCACATTCAAATGAATGTAAGAATAATTAATTATTTCAGACTTCAACACAGCAAAATAAAGGACTAAAAGGGCAGAGCTACAGCAATTTGAAACATCTATGTATCATTATGAATTAAAACTATTATAGCAATATGTTATTACAAATTCTCTCTGTGTGTGTGTGTGTGTGTGTTATCTTGTCTATGATCTTGTGTGTCCTCACCTTAGTATGTTTCTGTTTCAAGAGTTCCAGAAATAATCTAAGATAATTTTGTAAGCCTTTTTTTCTTCTTGAATAATTAGAAGTGTAAATATACTCATTAGATTGTCCATACAAACTTAAGGCCTTCCCGTATGATTTCCTCCACCTCCAGACTATACCCAGCTTCAGATTTGCCCAATGACATTTTCCTTTTTAAATAAATTTACTTCACTGGTAGCCTTTTTAAAATGGCAGATATTAAAGCAAGTATATTAAAATTAATGGAATGTGCTAAAATATATAACAAATGTCTGTTATTTGCATAGAAAATTGGCACATATGAAATGGTGCAACTAAAAAACTCAAAATATTTATCAATAAATAATAGCTAATAATATACACATTCCAAAAAAACTGTAAGAAATGGAATGACTAATCAAAGCCATGTCCTTCTAGCACTCCTGGGAAAGGCTCATGCAAACCTGAGAAAAAGATAAGATGTTTCAGGAATTCAAGATGCAAGTGGTATTATTGGGTTCTAAGATTATAGATCATGATTGTTATCTTTAAAATTAGGTCACCTTATGTTCCTACCAGGATGAAGACAAAAATAACTTTTCTTTAAATGCTGCAAAGCCCTGAGCTGACACTTATAAATACCATCCCACTTCATCTGCCATTTCAAAAGTCATCTGTTTAGCTCATTTATAATAAATGCCATGTAGAATTCATATACATGTCAAATACCAGAAAAGTAATACTGTTTTAGTGAAACTTGCCTATCATGTCTAAAAATTTAAAATGTTGCCTGCAGGAGGATATTACAATGCAAACAATCCAATTGTAAAACCTCCAAATTACTTCTAGAAGCAGGGATGAGACTTGTGTAAGGGAGCCCTGGTGGTGCAGTGGTTAAATGCCAGTATTGCAAGCCACAACATTATGAGTTCCATCCTGAAGGGCTCCAAAGCTGACTTAGCCTTCCATCCTTCCGTAGATTGGTAAAATGAGTACCCAGCTTTTGGGGAGCAATTAGCTAAAAAAAATTGTAAATCACTTAGGGGGTGCTTTAGCACTGATAAGCGATATTTAAATATCAATGCTATTGTTATTGTGTTGTCTTCCACATGATGCTGAATTGCAGTTCCTAGCATTCCTCACCATTGGCTATGCAGGCTAGAACTGCTGGGAGCTGCAGCTCAACAACTCCACAAGGACAGCACAGTTCCACTCCAGGTCTGGAGATATCTAATAGCATCATAATGTTCTCATTGAGGAAAAATGCTTATCTATCTATGAGCTATATTTATGTACATTTGTAGGCTTCAAATGTATATAGTACCTAATAACAACATCTGGCTCATTAGAATTCAACTGCCCCCATTCAAATACTAAAATAACACATAATTGCAAGTATTCTACATCAGCTACTTAACTAAGTATCTTCTTCTGGCCCAACCCAGCCAAACTTGACAAAACATCATTCATTCATGCTCCAGTTGCCAGCAGAATGGACCTCCATGTCCCCATTCAGTTGATGCTCAGTAAAGTAGGTTGGGAGCGGGAGAGATAAAATTGTGGCTATAGGTTCACAATTATGACTATGACTGCATCTGCACGGCAGAAATAATCCAGTTTGATGCCACTTTAAGTGCCATGGTTCAGTGCTTTGGAATTCTAGGATCTATAGTTTTATGAGATATTGAGCCTTCTCTGTCAGAGAGCTTTGGTGCCACAACAAACTATAAACCCCAGAATTCCATAGCATTGAGCCATGGTAGTTAAAGTGGTCAAACTGGATTATTTCTGTAGTGCACATGCAGCCTATGTGGGGATCATGAATACTTAGATTTACTAATCCATAGCTGTTAAATATACTTAACTAAGTAGCTGATATAGAATTCTGGCCCATGTTATCCTAAATTTGTGCTGCATAAATTGTCCTACACAATAAGAGTTAGGATGTTTTCAGTGCAATCACTTGTTCTTTCTTTGGTAATTAGTTACCCTGGAAAAGCAAGGTTCACATATGCAGAAAATCCATGCATCTTGTGATAATGGGCCTACCCATTATCTGGACAACAAAGGAGATAAACAACACAGGTAAACTAAGGGTTAATGAGGTGTTGAGAGTAAAGTTTCACATTTTATTGAGGGGGGGCGGTCAAAATCAGGAGATATCTGATAAAGATGACACCAGATAACAACTGGAGGGAGCTTCTAGATGCTTCTGTGAAGAGGTTATATAAATGCCTCAGGGGCCATGAGGCAGAGAGAGAGAGAGAGAGAGAGAGAGAGAGAGAGAGAGAGAACAAATAGAAGAACAAAGAAAGACAACAGCCAGAGGGACTCTCCACAGGTAAGAGAATGCTTGATAGAGACTGGGCCAAAGGGCCCAGACTTCCAGCTCCCATGAATATAAAGTGACTCTGGAATGAAATTCCTTGAAAGTAGCTAGGGAATGTTTAGTTTAGTCACACCATGGCTTATGTTATTTTGCAAACTTAGTTTGAATGATTTACACTATCTGTAACTTTGTAACTCAAGTATGCCTGAAGCGAAGATGCCTTTCATGTAAAGAGATACCCCTTTGCTATGTAGATTCTGCTTAGAATAAACTTCCTTTTAAGCTCTCCTTTCTTCCACACCCTCTTCACATCACTTGCTCAGTTCACTCCTCACAGGTGGTGAAGCTCTGCAGCAACTGAGTGCCAAGTACAAGTTGAACTTCCCATTGAATTACACCGAAGGGGATTAAAGTCAATGGGTGGTGGTAATGTATAGATAATCTCTGGGAATCCCAATGACTCAGGCAGATGTATATGGGGCCACAGAGCCTCACACACCCATTAAAAAAAATGTTTGGTGCTTGAGGTCCCATTCCCTTCACTCCAGATCAATTCAACATAATTTGTGACATGCTTTGAAATTTAGAACAGGCTCCATCTTTGTACGTAGAAGGGAACACATTTCTCTCCTATGTTCCCTCCCTCTCCCCACTCTCCCCATAGAATTAAGATTTAGAAATTGAAGTATCTTTAAAGGATTTTAATCCAAAATTTAATGTTTAAGTAAAGATTGGAATAACCGTTTTCAATGGAAGTCAATCTGAAACAGGGCATTTTGTAGTGGTAATGGTGGTACTATCACATTTAGGACTCACCATACTAGAGGAGTCATGCCAGGCCTCCTTCCATCTGTATTTTGGCAACTTTAAAACAGAGAGAAAGGGAGAAGCCGGTGGTAGCTCATAGTTTCCACGCCAGTGGGATGGTGAATGGGATTAAATCTGAATTTTTTAATCTGGGTTTTAATCTAAAATTTAAATATGTTATCCATGGTGCTGGACCTATTGCAGGGGGGAGTATCTTCTTACAATCTGAAGTATAACCTGGGACAGATTTACTGTACAACATGTGAAGTTGAAGGCTTTCACGGCCGGCATTCATAGATTTTCCTTGGTTTTTTTCTAGGCTGTGAGGCCATTTAGAAGTAAACTCTTCCAGAACACGGCCTCACAGTCTGGAAAAAAACCCAAGGAAAATCTATTACTGTACAACAGCCTTGAAAGCCAGCCACCATATACATGAGAGATGGAGAGAGAGCGGGGAGTGGGAAGGAGGGAGGGAGGGAGCGAGAAATGGAGAGAGGGAGAAAGAAAGAGGTTTGCCTTCAAATCCTTTTCTAACTTAATGGTGACCCTAAAGTGAACATATCATAGGCTTTTCTTATCAAGGTTTATTAACAGGGAGGTTGCCATTGCCTGAGAGTCTGTGGCTTGCCTAACATCACCCAATGAGTCTCTATGGTCTAGCAGAGATTGAAACCTTGGTCTTCTAGACTCTTAGTCTAAAACCCATACCACTACACCATGCTGGCTCCATTGGATAAATAGACAGACCAACACAAGCCCAGTTCAGGAGTTTATTCATGAGAAGAGGGAGCAGGCTAGCTCCCTTGTGACCCTTTGGATTACCCAGCACTGTTAGAAACACTTGAAACTTGGCCTTCTGCTCTTGAGTGGCCAAGGGAAGCCATGCCTTCTCCTCGCACTATGTATTTTACTTACATGTCCCAGGTAATTCCATCTCTAGCAACTCAACCTTCTCTTTCCAGCAGAAAGGCAGGGCATGGAAGATGCCTCAGGAGAAGCTATCATGTCAACTATCATGCCAGAATGCACAGAGAAGCTGTTGAAATCCACAAATACCTGGACAACTTCAACAGGAAAGAAGAAATGCTAAAAGTAAACAAAATCTGATTGCCAGTCCTGAAAGCACTAAAATAAAAACCCAACACTTGCAAATGAACTCCCCCTCAGGGACAGGTGGATTTCCAGCAGATAATGGACCATTAACCAACCGTTAGCCAAACAGACACTAATATCTCCACCCAGAATCTAGCCATTCAAATACACAAATTTACATATCCTTCCCAACAGGGGTTCACAGTATATAAACCCCACAAACACTCCTACCCAACCATTTTCTGAAGTTGCCAGCCACAGATGCAGGTGAAATGTCAGAAAGAAACTCTTCCAGAACATGGCCTCACAGCCCAGAAAGAACCCAAGGAAAACCAGAGGATGGCATTATTGGGGTATTGTTTGGATGGAAAAAGCAGGGGCTTATCCAATGAATTATGTGGGCAGCTACAATCCTAAATGCAGTAACCTTAGTGACCTCAATCTCTAGAACTGTATTGCTAGGTACAGAAATTTTAGCCTCCCCCATTTTAAGAGAAACACTTACTTTTTTGTGCCCTCAGCATCTGATAGATATATAACTCAAATAATACCTTCTTCATCAGACCCTCTGAAGTTAAGATTTCAGTTAAGGGTATAATCTTAACTAAATCCTTCCTTTGAAGATGAAAAACAAGCACTATCCATTTCAAATACCTTTTCTGTACTACGTACATATTTGGGCAAAAACTTTAAACAACATTGATGCCACAGTCTCCTCTCTTGCAATCTGAAGATAAGTCACAGACATCTACAGCCAAATTTTCTGTGCAATGGACCTGCATGCAAATTAATTATGTCTGTTACGGAAAGCAATGAGAATTGGCTTCTAACAGGCCAAGGATGTGATAGTATTATAGACAATCCTTTTTTGTGCCTTCTATTAAGTATGCTACACACACAAAAATGTATCCCTGTTCATTATGAGCAATTTCTGCCTGGTCAAGATTTATCTCACACATACATAAAGGGAAAGAAATAAACCAAAAAATGAATAAAATAGGGATTATATTATATGTTGTACATCTCTTAAAGAGGGAAGAATGTAGACATTATGAAAGGTACACACATTCTGCATTTCCATGTTACAGCCCTCATAAAGTTTTGCATTTCAATGTGCTTGCCGCTTTCAAGTGACATCCAGGAAAAATATTGAAGGGTTTCATTTCCTTTGAATCCAGGAAAAGAGAATAGATGTATGGTGTCAATGTAAAATTTATTTTATTTGCAAATGTAAAGATAGAACATATGGGAGTAAAGGGACATTTCAGGCCAAGAGAGTACAGTTGTCCCTTCATATTTGCAGATTAAGAATTCACAGATTTGATTATTCACAGATTACTGTATTTGCTTCTGCTGTCACTGCTTCCTAACATGTGACTGAAAAAATATGTTCTCTCTAGGTCCTCCAGCAAAATTCTATGGTCAACTTCTGCCAGATGTTGCAAATTAATTATGTCTGTCATGGAGATTGCTCTGGAGGACCTATAAATGCTAGAGAAGTGTTCCCTCAGGTTTTTTTTTTTTAAAAAAGCATCCTATATTCACAGTTTTTCTACTTTTGTGGGGATCCTGCACCTCTACTCCTGACTCCTGATTCAGGTATTATAAAGCATGGAGGCTAAATGCATGAGTAGGGGAGGGATACACACTAATCATGCTGCCTCTTTATATAATTCAGAATGCTGAAAAATCAGTGTTCTGAGTCACCAGTATAGATGGAAATTAAGAATTTCTCTTCAGAAAGTCACCCTCAAGATCAAGAGAGAGGCGGACATACATAGGGTGGGAGGGAGCAGGAGTAGTGTACTCTGCCTCATTGTATGTTTAGTCTATCTAGTTTCATAACACCCAGTAATGTGAAACTGTGCAGTTCTGTAATGCCTTCTCCAAATGAGGGGGAAATGTTGGGAAGTTGTGGTATTTATTGCTGTAATTCCTGGTGGTAGGTGGTGGCTATCCAAAAGATGGTTCTGTTGTTCCAGACTAATTTCCCATGATTCCCCACACTAGCTGCAACATTGTATTCCCACTCCAGTGTGTTTCTTTTTCTTTTCTTTTTTTTAAATTGAGACATATTGGACTTTTCATCTCTTTTCTCTTAATTTTTTTAGACTTGCTGTGCTATAGTATATCAGTGAAACTGCACTTTTGCACTATAAGTCTGTAATTCTTTTCTTTTTTAAACTCAGAGAGGAGAAAATTTGCCCTTCAAACAGTAGGACCATCTCAGCAAGCCATATCTTTCTTATTTATTTATTTATTTATTTATTTATTAAAAAACCCTTATGGAAGAGCTCTAGTGCAGAACCAAGAAATCACTACAAACCATCCCCCCCACCAAAAAATGAAACAAGTGGATGATAGCAACCAGCAAAACCCAAGAGAGTATATCATGAAAACTCACACTACTTCATTTCAATCTGAAAGAGCCCTAATTTGCTTTTCCTCCAGCTAAATTCTACCCTCTGTCTCCCTCTCTCTAAATCCAAACTGCAAGATTGGCTTCAGATGGTTTCTCTGCTCCTTTCTTCTAAGGCACCTTCCCAAACCTTTGAGTTTATTATATTACAGAAGCTAAGCAGATATCCTGCACTATCAAGGAACATTACTTTATCTCTCATTTCCTTGTGACAGTGCCTCCCCCCCCTCCACATACACACACAGAAAACAAAGCAACCCAAACACATAACTAAACAGTCACAACCTCAGATGGTTGGGTTATGTAGCACATCAATACATCTGACTCTAGGGACAGCTTCCTGAGAACAGAGTGGTTTCTAAGCAGTTAACTATCTCTGTCATAGGATATAATTATTGACCATGTTTGCTGCGGCTATGTATTGGTTTTAGACAATACGTTTATTAGCAGCAACCACAGCAAACTCTACCATTAGTCAGATGAATGAGACAAGGTAAGGTGACAAATGCAGGTGATGGGGAGGGCAGGAGGAGCAGCAAGGTATTGGAGGACAGATCTCAGTGTGTCATAAACTCTCCTCAGCCAATGCCTGAATTACAGGGCTGAAGTATGATTCAGAGGCCAGCCCATTGACTTCTGTAAATGGAATGGGAATTGTTTTCACCCAACAGGCAGGAACATCTCCTTGTACAACTCTGGCAGAAACTATATCCTAAGTCAGGAATGGCTATGTCTATATTCTCAGGGAGCCTCTTTATTCATCCCATCAAACACAGACAAATGAAAACAGGAACTAAATAGGACAGGAACACAGACATGGCTACCTCCTGTACCAGTGCTCCTGAGGGTGGATTCAGGCGTTGGCCAAACAGCATGGTTGCTGCTTTCTCATCACATTGCTCCAGCGGTATTTGAAAAATAGAACTGCATGGACAGTACTCAGTGAAACTGGGGATCCCACTCTGATAGTTTATGAATCAAACCTTAGGGACAATTTCTCTTCCCTATCTAGTCATGTTTTATGGCACTGGCAGCTTGCTTTTAAAATACAGTTCTCAGCTCTGCAGGCCCTCAGCTTTCAAAACAGCTGTCAGAACACTTATCCAGATCCATGATTCATCTCTTTCTGCTTTGCCTCAAAATGAAATGTGAGGGAACACCCACTCCTCCTAAAGTACACGAGAGTTTCAAACTTGACTGTGCTATCTCACCCTAAGAATGGTATTGCAAGCCCTTTGCTTTTAATGTCTTTTAATTGTTGATTACTTAATATTTCTCTTGATAGTTGAGCAGGAATATTTTCCTTATTATCTTGGTTCTTGCAATTGTTTTTTTTTTCTGTACACAAGTTTGAATTACTGTTTTACATACAGTAAGTGATATATAAATTGCTTAAATAAATAACAAATAACTAGACACTTTACCAATAAATGGCCACATCAGAGAGCCCTCCACAGCGATGGCATGCATTTCCACTATTTTTCATTAAAATGTTACTTCATTATTTTACATTAACAAGCTCTACTCCAGTAATAATTAGGCTGTCGTTCCCTACCTCCAAATATAATTAGACAATTTAAATACTGCACAGCTGGGTGTTATCTGAAATAGACAATAAAAAGTTGCTAGCAATATTAGCTATGAATATATGATGCTTATTAATTTTACAATTTAGTGTATGGCAGGGATCCTATTGGGGCAAAACATCATTACACAAATGATTGCACTTCTCGGGAGGGGGCATAAGTGTGGTGCTTCTCACAGTCAACTGTTCCCCGTGCACACCTGCAGCTTTCTCACTTTTGACTAGATGCATGAGAAACTAATTGATCATTTCACAAGGGGTGAGCTCAATGCCCTGGTACCCACTGAGAGATTGATTATGCACTTATGGGATCCTCTTTGAATCCCAACTTTGGGAAAAGGCAAGATGTTAATAATAATGGTCATTATAAAATTAGTACTTGTAGTAGTAGTATGCCACGTATTTGCTTCTTCAGAGCCAGTTGACAGTAGCTTCAAGGTTAAACAGTAAGTTTTATTGCCACCGAAAAACTAAAGAATCAAGACTACAAAATTGTTGCTTCAAATGAAGTGCATAGGAAACACAGTAAAACAAAAAGTATTCACAGTCAGTCAAAACCTGGCAAGTACTTGAGCCATTGCCCATCATCTACCTGCACTGTTCTCACCCAGTGGTAACTCCATCTATTGATTCCCAAAACAATCTGCAAATTCAAAGCCACGTTTCCCATTACCAGGCATTATACTCCCATGGCTATTCTCAGCCACCAGATTGTTTCATTTACAAAGAATGTGAAAACAGCAGACAGTTCAAACATGAAAGATCAAAAGTTACTTGCTACATTTTGAAACTTGTTGGAAGGAGGGTTGCTTTTATGGACCATCCTGGCACAGTAGTAGATTCCCTCCTGGGAGAAAAGCAGAGTATAAATCTTATAAATCTAATAAATGAAGAAATACATACAGATAACATAAAATATAAATAATATAGAAAATAAATAGTAGTGATAATAATATAACAACAACTACAGTGGTGAATATTTATCAGCATTGTGTACACGGCCTATCGAGGAATAACACTGCTCTCTATTTCTGGAAAAATCCTTGCAAGGATACTCCTGAACAATTTAGTTCCTGCTATTACAGAAGAACTTCTTCCTGAAAGCCAATGTGGCTTCAGGGCCAATAGGAGTACTACAGATATGGTATTTGCCCTTAGACAACTGCAAGAGAAATGTAGAAAGCAGAACAAGGTATTCTATGTAACATTTGTCGACCTCACCAAAGCCTTCAACACTGTGAGTAGAAAAGGTCTGTGGCAGACCCTGGAAAGACTAGGATGTCCCCCCAAATTCCTTAAAATGATTATGTTGCTACACAAGGGCCAGCACGGTAAAGTCAGATATGGTGATGCTCTTTCAGAGCCCGTTCTAATAATTTAATGGAGTGAAGCAAGGTTGTGTTCTTGCTCCAACTTTATTTACAATCTTCTTCAGCATAATGCTCCAAGGGGCTACAGCAGAGCTCGAAGAAGAAGATGGCATCTATATACGTTACTGTATTGATGGTAGCTTGTTTAACTTAAGCTGTCTGAGGGCTCACATTAGGACTCTAAACTATCTAGTTTCTGAGCTGCTCTTCACTGATGATGCTGCCCTTGTTGCCCACACAGAAGCAGCTCTGCAGCGCCTAACATCCTGCTTCGCAACAGCTGCAGAGCTGTTTGGGCTGGAAGTCAACCTGAAGAAAACAGAAGTTCTTTACCAGCCTGCACCACAGGACGAACACCATCAATCCCCACATTGCCATCAGCAATTCTGTGCCTAAGTCCATTCAGCAGTTCACCTATCTGGGAAGCATCATTTCCTCAGATGCCAAGATTGACAAAGAGACCGATCACAGATTAGCAAAGGCATATAGCACATTTGGAAGACTTTACAAAAGAGTCTGGATTAATAAACACCTGAGGCGAAGTACAAAAATCAGTGTGTATAGAGCCATTGTACTGTCTATTCTCCTTTATGGGTCTGAAACATGGGTCACCTATTGCCAGCACTTACAACTCCTCAAACAATTTCATCAGCGCTGCATACGCACAATCCTAAAAATACACTGGACTGACTATGTGACGAATGTTGCTCTCCTTGAGCAAGCAGGGATCACCAGCATTGAGGCCATGATATTGAGAACACAGCTGCACTGGGTAGGGCACGTTTCTCGGATGGAGGACGATCACCTCCCAAAAATAGTACTTTACGGTGAAGTCGCCATGGGTCAGCATAACAGGGGCACTCCAAAAAAGCGATACAAGGACTCCCTGAAACAACATCTCAGGCTCGGCCAAATTGATCACCAACAATGGTCCGCCCTGCCCTCACATCGGGAGACATGGAGATGCACTATCCACAATGCTGTAGCCTTATTTGAGAACTCACACTGAACAAGTCTTGAAGAGAAATGACAACGCTAGAAAGAATCACAACCTGGAAACATCACCCAAGGAGACCTTCTGCTGTGCTTTCTGCAACCAGACATTTATCTCAGATTGGCCTTTTTAGTCATCAGCGTGCTTCCAGAAGGCGCAGGATGAGTCCTTCCTGAATCTTCATTTGTGAAGAAAAGCCAGAAAGAGAGAATACACGGCCTCCATTTCGTTCAGAATCTGATTCAGCAGTCTGTAGCTAGGCCCAATTCAGATCAAACTGATCCAGCCCCTGAACCTGAATCATGATTCAAGAATCCAAATTCTCTCTCTCTCTCTCTCTCTGGACTTTTTTGGACACGTCAAAAATAACGCAAACAGCCTCGTCGCGTTGCGAGGCTGCTGCACTGCAGAGCGTCGGTTTCAGATGACGCTCTCCCCTGCCGGTACTGTTGTGGTACCGCGGGGAGATTTGAGCGTCATATTTCGTCGGTTTTTAATCACGATCAACTTTCGTGAGTAAAAACTGACGAAATATGACGCTCAAATTTCCCCGCGGTACCGCAACAGTACCGGCAGGGGAGAGCGTCATCCAAGCCGATGCTCTGCAGAGAAGCAGCCTCGCAACACGACGAGGCTGCTTGCGTTATTTTTGACCATCTGAAAAAGTCCTCTGTCTCTCTCTCTCACTCACACACACACACACACACCCCTTAGGAAAACAAAGGCCAGAATCCTGCTGGGCGTAACCTAGAGTTAGACACTTATGACCTTGTCATATTATTTATTGATTTACTTATTTATTTAGCACCATCCCTGTACCTGGTGCTTTGTAAGTAAAAGAAAAGCAAAACAGTTCCCTGCCTTACAATCTAATTAAGACATGACACAAACAGAAAAGGGAATGGCAGTAGGGAGGGAATTAAGTCAGGGCAATGACAGTTGGGAGGGAGGGCCCTTCCTCTGCTTCTGGGTCTGGACATGATGGAATTATGCCTGCCTCTTCTTCTCTCCCTCCAAAGCCAGGCAAGTGGCAGTTGGGAGGAAGCCCCTAGTTTAGGGGATACATATGGACCATGAACATCCCCCATTCCCCAGTGACTGGGCAGCAATCAGTAGGGGTCTGTTTTGCTGTTGCTTTGAAAGCAGTTAGCTGATGGTCCCACCCTCCCCTCAAGTGGTCTCTGGTATGAGGGGGAATTGTGACAGAGGTGCTGCTTCTTCCTGTCACAATGGAAATCACTCACAGGAGGGGATGGGACCATCAGTCATCTGCTTCCTAATCAACAGAGGACTAAACCCCCATTGATTGCAGTGTCTGCTTCCCAGTAAGTGGGGATTGGAGGGACCTGGACAGTAGTTACTGCATAGGAGTAACTACACTTTCATAATTTCCCAGCAGGATTTCCGCCAGCACTGGCTATTTAAAAAACAACAACACATCTCCGCCTAAACTCCGAAGATATGGGAGACCCTAAAGAGGGGATTCACAGAATTTCAGTGAAGCTTTCTTTTCCTAGGCAATTGGTTGTCTTTTTTTAAACAAAAAAACCAGCCCTTTAGAGGCTGCTATTTACTCATCCACCCTGGCAATTCATTTCACGCTGGTCTTGGTCTGATGCTATCCCCCTGGAGCAAGGGTGAAGAACATGAGGCTCATTGCCTGGAGCCCCATATTGCAGCCTCCACCTCCTCGCCAGAGATATCTGAACCCCCAGACCCCTCCGTAAAATTATTAAAGGTTTTGGATGAAACATTGTCCTCAGTTAGAGAGAGCTCTGCTGGTCTAAATACATTAATATCTTTAGTAAACAGATGCAGCACACCTAGTTCTAATAAGCTGTTATCTCTGGAAATTCTGCAAAACTGGATTTTAACCCTCACCCTGGATGATTGCCATCAACCCAAATGTACTTTTCACACTATTTTTTTTCAAGAACTGTAGGCATTAGCAGGTCTTATGGGGAGTTGTTTTGATTTTTTGTTTGTTTGCTTTGAGCATGATCAGCATCAAGACTGACTGGTGGATTTTGAGAGTTAATGGCCAGAATCTGGTTGGAAAGTTATGAATGCATAAGCAATGTAGTTATGGTGCTATGCAAGTGACTTCCATCTTGTTACTTGCAATCCCACTTACTTGGCAGTAGATCAGATGAATGATCTCTGGTGTGACAGGAAGAAGCAGGACTCCTGTCCCAATTCCTCTTTGTGCTGGGGATCCCCCATGCAAGGGGAAGGGTGGGACTGTTGGGCAGCTGCTTCCCAATCAACAGGGGAACAGGCCCCCATGAATTGCAGTGGCTGCTGCCCAGTAAGGGAGGACTAGGGAACTTTTATTGTCCCTATGTATGCTCTAAACCAGGGGCTATATAGAGGTTGTAAATATGAAATAGTCACTAGTCCATAATTCTAGGTTAAGTGTAAAAAGTAACTTTTCAAAGTAGTGAAGCTAATTAAATAGCCAATGAAAACTGATTTAATTCTATCCCCAGGTTTATTTCTTTTAGGCAATCATTTCCTGGAAATGCATTTTTTAAGGAAAAAAAAGAGGCTTATCTACAGTACCTCTAATAGCCTCACCCATTTCTGATTTATAGCTAAGTGTTCTATGTTCTGATCCTCTGTATATGGGAGTGAAAGTGTTTTACTTTAGCTATCTACGTAGACAAATCCCTCATTTACCTCTATAAATTAGATTGGCAGGGCTGTAGACTGAAGTGAAATCTTTATCCTCTTCATTAAGAATATGCACGTAGAAAAGTGTTACAGAACCTGCTAATGACACTTAGCAAGACACATGTTATATAAAACAAAGACAATTTTTCTTACTACTGAGGCATGCTATTGAAGGTCTTGGTTTCCACAGATGATGTATAGCTCTGGGTAATGGCCATCCGACAGGCCCCATTTTTCTCAAGATCATGAAGACCTTTAATTTAGTTGGACAGCAGGAGGAAGAAGATGGGCTTCCTAACTAAATAACTTAAAAAAAAAAACAGCAACTCTTCAGACCTTTTCCATCTTTTGCTGACTTCTAGTCGTTTGTTCTTACATGAGAAAAAAAAAATAAAAAATACAAACTTTGACCCCACACCAAAGATTAACACATTATAATTTGTAACTTCCTTTTGTTTTGTTTGGCGTGACTTTGTTGTTGTTAAAGCACTGAACTATGAACAACAGCAAGTTGCTTTATATTGGCTACTGATATTGAGCAGGGCATAAAGTCATAGATCCATAAAACCTTAGACTTGGAAGGGACCACAAGGGGCACCTAGTCCAACCCCCTGCCATGCTGGAATATACAGTTATAGCACTCCAAAAAGATGCCCATCCAGCCTCTGCTTAAAGACTTCCAAAGATGGGGAGTTCACCACCCTCTGCGGCAGTACACACCACTGTTGAACAGCTCTTACAGTAAAAAGTTCTTATTTTTTTTCCTTCCTAATATTTAAGTGGAATCTCTTTTCTTGTTATTTGAATCTATTAGTTCATGTTTCAGTCTCTGGAGCAACAAAAAACTGTCCACTCAGTATAGGACCACTGAGAGGCACCTGGCACAGCCTGGGGACAAACTAACCCACAAGTAGCCAAACAGCAGAACTATACAGCAGAAAGGGCACAAAAAAACAAAGGCTTCAGTTAGCAGCCGTTTCACTGCTCTGACCCACTTTCACACCCAAGAAAGACTTACAGACAGTAAAGTTCATGTAAAGATATCTGGAGGTCTTTAATGATTGACGCATGGAATAACCAGACAAGACACAGAAGACTGGGTTGAAATACGGGCCACTTTATTGTTATCTTACTATTTATTTGTTTATTTCTTAGGGTATGCAAATCAATAGGGGGACACCCAGTGCAGGGGTGACTGGAGCAGACGGTCACCTCTGACCTGTCCCCCAGCTTCCCTGGGTGAATCACCTGAGTCCCAAAGGGGATCCCAGTACCTGGGGTTCCCTTCAGGCGACATCTGCTGGAAGGCCCAGCACCAGGCCGCAAATCCTCAAGCCATATAGCTTCTGAGGAGGATCGCAACCCGATGCTGGACCCAAGGATGTCCTACCTTGCTGCAACCCATCCATTAAGATGCTGGTACAGCTCAGTAAGGTCCATCCTTCCACTCATCTTGAGGTAGCCATAGGTGAACGCCCGATCATTGTCTCCCCACTCCCTGCCACAGATAAAGGGCAAGTGTCTACTTAGCCCCTATCCCCCACCAGGGAGGCCAAAACGGCCCTCACCCCCATTCGCATACCCTCAAGAAATAACTGGATCCCCTTGTTGGACAAGTGGACCCCGTCAACCCTATAAAATTCCAGGCATTTGTATGAAATTCCCGGGTACCGGATGAAATGGCGAAGACCTTTGTCCAATGCCCGGTGAACAGCCTTGCTCACCTTCTTTTGGGCTATGTCCAACTGCTTGGTGTCCCCTTCACCGGGGCAAGTCTGTCATGGAATGATGTCTGACCAAATCAGGAAAACGTGAGGCCACGCTGCCTTGATACATCGCATATCTCCCAGAGCCTGGAGAGTCAAGGCTCTGCCTTTCAGCAGGCCCAGGTCATTTCCTCCCAGATGTATCACCAGAACATGTGGAGGAGGTCCACGATGCTCCTGAAACAGCAAATTGATTAGACCATTCCACTTCAAACCCCTCTTGCCAAGCCATTCAACTGTGGCAATGTCTCTGAGACCCAGCTGCAGACCCAGGTGGCTGTTTCTGGCATGGCATGCTTCCCAATACACAAAGCTGTGGCCACAAATCAATACTTGGTATCTCACATCTGTAAAAGAGAACACAGACAGTCACAGAACACGACATATCCGGTCAGTAGCAAATTGGTCGGACATATCCCTTATAAGCACCTGACTTCCATCTTCCCAGCTTTTTAATTGCCTCTGGCCGCATACCCATTGTTGTGGCCATAGAGGCGGCCCCAATCCTAAACGAATGTGACCAGAAACACACGCCTCCCAACCCCAAGCATGCCAAAGTGTTGTTTGCGATTGCCCAAAACTGATACTGTTTCAGGGGAGATCCATATGCGTGGCAAAATAGGGGTCCAAACTGGACAGGCCACAATTTCAAATATTCCGTCAGAGCTGCTACCAGGCAGAGGGTCCTGTCTTGGCACTCCCTGAGTACAATACTTACACCCTTCCCCAGCTGATCAGTTTGAGCACCTAAACAGTATCATTACTTCCTTGGCGCCCATGCAGATGTCCCCAAAACTAAGGGCCAGGCCGGATTTGTCCATTTTGATGCTACCACCAACTCGCTAACGCGTAAGGCACCAAAGAAGGCCGTAAGTGAAGCTGCATGGAGCAAAGCCACCTCAAACGGTGTTGCACAAATATTGGGCCAAACTTGGAAAAGTCCTTTTAGAATTGCTGTGGACAGGGGTTGCCTATTGTCTGTTGCTTTCCTTCTCTGTCTAGCCCATCCCTCCAATGCCTTCCTGATTTTAAAATCCAATGTGTTATCCTGCAAACCTTGTGCCTTACTCCA
Organism: Gambelia wislizenii; assembly: GCA_030847615.1. Taxonomy (NCBI): domain Eukaryota; kingdom Metazoa; phylum Chordata; class Lepidosauria; order Squamata; family Crotaphytidae; genus Gambelia; species Gambelia wislizenii. Next base: position 221,756,276 of record JAUMIR010000003.1, on the reverse strand, counting down.
GAAGGCCAAGGTTGCCAACCTGGATCGTATGGATTGCAGGGCAAGGCCTTTGTCCCTAAGGAAGACGCAAAAGTGGAGAAGGTGGGGAACAGCTACTGGCCAGGTGTTGAGTAGCTGCACACTGTTCCAAAATTCAAAAAAATCCTGGATAGCCCTCTTATATACCCTTCTGGTGCTAGCAACAATGGAAAGGCTGATGGCCTTAACTATTTCACTCATCCAAGCTCCCACAAATCCGCTGGCATCGGATTTGGCATCTCGGCAGCTCCCAGTGCTAAATGCCTGAAGCAATCCATCTGCGTGTGGAAGAGAGCATCGGCAATGCCGTTGTCCACCCCCACTACAAGTCATGGTAAACAGAATATTATATTTCAAGCAATGCAGTGTAAATGCCCTAACTATTTCCATAACCCTTTTAGATCTAGAAGTGAATTAACAACCTGAACCGTGGCCATGTTATCGCACCAAAAATGCACCGTGGAATTGGCGAATTCCACAGTCCACAATCTGATCGTGACCATTATCAGAAAGAGTTCTAAAAAGGTCAGGTCGGAGGTGACACCAGAACCAATCAGTTGTCTGGCCACCGCTCAGCACACCATCTCCTGCCATAGTAAACTCCAAAGCCCAGGGAGCCAGATGCATCAGAGGACACCTTAAGGGCGTCACGTACCCACAATTCTTCTCTCCAAAAGGAAACCCCATTATACTGCTGCAAGAAGGTATGCCATGTGTCTAGGTCCAGTTTAATTTCTCAGGTGACTCTAATTCGATGGTGAGGTTGTGAAACCCCTGCAACGGCATCACATAGATGCTGAAGGAAGGTCCTGCCAGGTGCTACTACTTTACATGTGAAGTTTAGATGGCCAATCAGCTCCTGAAATTCCTTCAGTGTGGCCTTGTTGCAATCTAGAAAATATGCAACCCTGTTCCTTAGATCCTCTATCTTACCAAAGGGGAGCCTACAAAATTGGTCAACTGTATCAATCTCAATGCCTAGGAAGGCCAATTGGTGACTCAGGCCCTCAATCTTTTCATGTGCAAGGGAGACCCCGAGTTCATCCATGAGGGCCTGGAATTGTTCCATAAGGGAATGGCATACCCCTGAACCGAACTTGCCAACAAATAGAAAGTCATCCAAGTAGTGCACTACCCCGTCGTACCCTGTCAGATGCTTAACAGCCTATTCCAAAAAGGTACTGAAGTTCGCAAATGCAGCACACGAGATAGAGCAGCCCATTGGCATTGCCCAGTCCATATAATAAAAACCATCAAATGAGAAGCCTAATAGTTCAAAATCATCGGGGTGAACTGGCAGGAGGTGAAATGCAGATTTGATATCTCACTTTGCCAGCTCAGCGCCAGGGCCATGCTGTTTAACTACTTTAACTGCTGCATCGAAGGAGGTGTACTGGACAGTGCACAACTCATGTGGGATAAAATCATTAACCGATTGACCCCTTGGGTAACATAGACAATGAATTAAATGAAACTCACCTGGTGTCTTCTTAGGGACAATACTCAATGGTGAGACCCTCAAGCTGGGGGAAGGCGGGTCAGTGAGTGGACCTAAGACCCTGCTCTCATTGACTTCTTTTTTAATTTTTTGCCTGACTACATGCTCTAATCCCTGTACCGATTTTTAAATTTGGTGCCATGTAGGGTTTGCTCACCTCTCTGTAAGGGATGTGAAAACCCTCATGAAAACCATCCCATAAGTACTGAGCTGCCGACTGGTCTGGGTAAACACTTAGCCAGGCAGCAATAATGTCCAACTTAACTGGACTGGGACCCTTTACCCTGCAAAGCAGGGTTGTTCGGGCCCTTCCCCCCCTGCTGTTCCTGACTAAACTGCCCTTTTCTCTTGATACAGTTCCAGAATGAGTGTCCCCTCCCCCACAGATGGAGCACTCATGACGAAAAAGGCAGGGGCGGCGGGAACAAGACCCTTTGGAACCAAACTCCTAGCATAAGAGCCGGCAATTTTGAGTTGCTGGCTGGGATAACTGGGTCGACTGGCGTGAAGCATTGTCAGATTTGGCATTCCGTAACAAATGCCCATTCTGCACCCTTTCCCCCAGTATGCGGCAGCTTGGGGACATAACTTGCAACCACAGGTGTGAGTTAATGACCTCCCACCTCAAAGTTGGGTAGGATGCAGCCATCAACCTAAATGACTCGTATTGGAGCCAAGCAGGGCCAGAGAAATCCATGCATGCCCTGTAGATGATGTCAAGTTCCCTAATAAGGGCATAAGACTTGTGAGGCTGATTCTGAGATACTACCCCAGTGTATATCAGGAAGCCTGCCAACTAGTTAGACCACGTCCTATCGACGTGTCTCCTTTTTATCTTCTCTTTCTCCCTATCATCCATTTCATCTTTCTCCTTCTTGTCCAGCTCCCGATAGAGGAGCGAGAATATGTCCACATACTCCCCTTTCAAGATCTTATCTTTTGTTGATGGAGCCAGATGTTCACCCAAAGCAGGCATCTGATCAAGGCCTAAAGGACTGTGGGGTGGCACCATAGGTGCTTGATCAGCGAGTGGTGGTGAGCCAAGGTGGCTAAACATGTACGGGGACATTATTGGCAGTACAGGCCCTCCACCCTGAGGACCCGGATACCACCCATATATGGCGTTGGTCAGGCTACCTGGAGGGGTGGTGAGTCCCTGTGTGTTTGGGTCATAGCTAGAGTCAGGCTGACTCCAAGGCCATGCCAGCGTATTGGTAGTGTCATTGGCAGTGTCATTTTGTAACTCACTCTGAGCCGGGGGAGCAGTTGGCTGGGACCTGCTGGGTCCCTCTCCGGGTGATTCCTCCTCATCCGGTGCTTTGCAGCTCACAGCCTCCTCTTGCTCCTCCAAGGCCTGAATGTGGGTGAGAAGTTGGTTAGCCACATCGTTATTCAACACACACACCCCACGTTATCCCTCACTGGATGCTTTGGCGGCCTTCGTAGACATGCCTCCTCCAAGGCTTGCAGGCGGTCCAAAATTTGTTGTAGGACGCCCTCTACTGAGTCCTGAGGGCGGACGGGCTCCTTGCCCTTACCCCCTCTTTTGCCCTTTTTGGGGGGCATGTATAACAACTCTCTAGCTGAGCTAAACTACACTTAAGGTACTTAAGGTAACTCTCTAGCTGGGCTAAACTATACATAAGGTACTTAAGGTAACAAATAGTAGCAGTAATCAAGGCACAACTATACCGTACTGGTTTAGTAACTCGGACTAATTTAATAAGAGGAGAGAAACTAAAAAATCAAATAAACTTTAGATAGCTGAAATTGAAATAACTAAAATTGAACAATTAACTAAAAGTACTCAAATAAAGTAATTAAATAACTAAAAGTGAACAATTAACTAAAAGTACTCAAATAAAGTAATTAAATCAAACAACTAAAATTTAACAATTAACTTAAAATACTCAAATAAAGTAATTAAACCAAATAACTAAAATTTAACAATCAAATATCAGTACACAAATTACTAAAATTTAACAGTTGACTAAATGTAAAACTGAAAAGTAAATCTTAAATTAACACAAAGTTAAATTTAAATTAATAACACAAAGTTAAATTCAAATTAATGAAATAGAAGTAACTAAACTGAAAGTATCGCAAAGTTAAATTCAAAATAATGAAATAGCTAATGTAGTTAACTCAAGTGACTAAAGTTGAGTAAAATTAGCTAAAAGTACTAAAAGTAACTAAAGTTACAACAGTAAATCCAAAGTAAAATTAAAAGTGAATTTAAAAGTAAATTTAAAAGTAACTATAATAGTAACTATAAATTAACTAAAGTGACTCAAAATAGCTAGTAGTTAAAAGTAACTACATTAAATTAATGAAATAGAAGTAACTAAACTGAAAGTATCGCAAAGTTAAATTCAAATTAAAAAGTAAAGTTACAAAAGTAAATTTAAAGTAAATTTAAAAGTGAATTTAAAAGAAATTTTAAAATAACTCTAAAAGTTACTATGCATGTAAATAAAAGTAATTGAATTAACTAAAATAAACTAAAAGTAACTAGTAGTTTAAAGTAACTACATCAAAAGTTATAAAAGTAACTTTAAAATTAACAGTAAATTAACTCCAAAAGTAACTAAATGTAACTAAAAGTAACTACAAGTAACCAAATTAACTAAAAGTAACTGAATATAACTAGAAGTAACTAGAAGTAACAAATTTAACTAAAAGTGACTAGAAGTGACTAATTTAACTAAAAGTAATTAAAAGCAACTAAATTAAAGTTATAAAATCAACTTAGTTAACAAATAACTAAATGTAATTAAAAGCACCATGCCACCACGTGACCTCAGCACCACGCAAAAACTCCCCACGCACCCTGCCACCGGCCGGCACCCACACACCATGCTTTGATATGCAATCTCAGCACCACACTCCACACCGCCATGTGACCTAAGCTTGCCGCCACCGGCCCAAGCCCATACACCATGCTCGCCACCCACAACCACTCAACCTGCACCCCACATGCTACCCACGCCACACCAAGCACCCACAGACCCCATGCTCACCCACTGCGCCACACCAAGCACCCACACAGCACACTGCGCCAAGCTGCCATCTTTCGGCAGTGAGGGCAAAGCAGCAGGAGGAGGCCAGAGGCCAGTAGAAGGCCTTAGCCAGAGCGCAGATCGGAGCCGGAGCACAGGGGGGGCAGCAGGAGGCCGTGTGAGGAGGCCAGAGGCCACGTGGAGCAGCAAGGTGAAGGCTGCATGGCACGCAGAAGGGCGCTCAGGGAGAAGGAGGAGGAGAAGGCCACGCAGGCGGGCAGGGGCCAGAAGCAGGCCAGTAGCAGGCTGCGTGGCAGCAGGAGCATGCATGGGGAGGAGGAGGCAAAGGTGAAGCAGGCCAGGATCAGGCCACATGGCAGTAGGAGGGCGCGCAGGAAGGAGGAGACGAAGGCCACATGGAGGAGGCCGAAAGGAGGAGGCTGCGTGGGGGACATAGCCAAGCAGGGCTAGGCAGCAGCCCCAAAAAGCCAGAGGCCCGAGGGGGCTGAAGCAGGGGGCCACGTGGGGAGGGGGGGCAAAGTTGGAGGCCAGGGACAGAGCAGGCCGCACGGACAGAGCATCCAAAAAAGGCCCAAAGCAGGTCCAAAAGAGGGGGACACACACAACATTTTTAAATCAAATTAAATCTAATTAAACCAAATAAAGCCAATTTAGTACAAATTAAATTTAAATTAAAGTTGCACACACCCAAAAAAATAAGATCAATCACACACACACTGCTGGGCTGCCCAATCATACAAACATGCAAGTATAGCCCAGCCAACTTAGCTCTCCTTCATGGCTCCCAAAAGCAGGTTCCAGGTGATGTATGGTCTTTCTTCTTCGAGCCAGTGAAAAAGAGGAGGAAGCCAGGGACAGCAAAGCGTGAAATAGGCCCTGCCTGAACCCCGCCCCTGCCTCCTCCTAGCCAGGGTGTGCCTACACCCTGGGCAATCCCTGTGCTCATCTCCCTGCCCATCATTAAAACACCTCCCCCAGATCTACCATTCTTAAAGATCTGGGGGGGGGGTGTCTGTTATCTTAAGTTGCAATATAAAGAAACACAGTAGATACACAGCAAACCAACCCAACAGCAATTTTTCCAACATCCAGCAACACTCCTCTTTCTCCACAACAGCAGCCCACACAAAATGCATCTTGTACTTCAACTATATAGGAGTGTTTGATTGTCAGCTTTCTACCTAGCCACAGCTGTGATCAGACCCACTTCAGCTGTGCTAGTCTGTGGTCTGTTGCTCCAACGTTTTTCCTTTAGCCCTTAAAGCAATATTACTCTGCCAAAAACAAGCCAGCTTCATCTTCTACATGATATCCTTTAGCTATTTAAATACAGCTATCATATCACCTCTCAGTTTTCTTTTCTTCAAGCAAAATATGCCCATCTCCCTAAGTCCAGGCCTTTGATCATCTTGATCACTCTTCTCTGGGCACATTCCAGCTTATCAATATCCTTCTTGAACTGTGGTGCTCAGAACTGGACACAGTATTCCAGATTAGGTCTAACCAAAGCAGAACAGAGTGGGTGCAGTTAACTCCATTCTTTCTCTTAATCTCTCTTTCTCCTCCCCTCCCCACATGTATATGAAGAGTTAACCAAAAGACCTTTTTAAATGTTGTAGCAAGATGTTCTGGCTTCCAACTTTTTCAGTTATTCAAAAAAGTAATGAGCTGTATCCAGTGTGGCAGTTCAGAACATAGCTGATAAAGTATGGCTGATGTTATGTGTTATCCTCCAGGTTAGGACCATGTGGTGCTAAGGTTTTCAGTGGTGCTAACAACTGTGAATGCTGAGTCCTGTAGTGCTAAGGTCTGTGAATCCAGGAATTTCCCCTTTTCTCCAAAGTATTTGCAACAGATTTCCATTCAGTTCTAAATGTTTGACAAATCATACAGGTTGTAGTGTGTCTAATTAAAGAGTCCTATTGAAGAGGGAACATTAGAAAAGTATTGGTGGGTGCTTGGTTTTCATCCTTCTTTTAAAAACTTTTTTCTGTATTAATTGATGGTCTTCTGAACTGTCTCTTTTGTTTATATTGTCTTTGAGTGGTACTATTTTACACCATTGCAAAATTTCAGTTGTATCTGGGGAGGGGAGCTCGGGAGAAGGTAAAACAAGTGTCCATAACTTGGTTTTATTGTAATTGTATCCTTGTAGTTGTAATTTTATTGTTTTAATATCTGTAATTGTTTGAAACAGTCAATAGATTAATTCAATAAATTAACTCATACTGATAACTAATTAAAATGTCTAACCACTGCCTGTTCTAGCTTCCTGCTCACCATTGCATAGTTGTGCACACAGGTCCATCACTGTGCATTATCTCCTTTATTAACTGCCATCTTGGATACAGCTCACTTTTACACTGAGCAACTGAAGAAAGTGGAAGCTGAAACATCTTGCTACAAGGTTTAAATAGCTCTCTTGGTTAATTACTCAGGGAGAAAGAGAGGTCATGGAGGGCAAAGTGCAGTCCTAGGATATCATATGGCCCACAAGGCTGTTTTTACAGCCCTCAATTCCTCCCAGCTTCCCAGATTTCCTCCCACCCCACCCCCATCCTCCAAAAGAGTGCAATTGCCTTCTTAGGACAGTCTCAGAGTAGCATCTTAAAATGCTCTAATTGCATGAGTAAGGAAAATTGAAACATAGTGGCATAATCACAGTAATTTCCTCACGTCGCTGTAATTGCAGGATTAAAACTCACTCCACGGTGACATTTGTCATCGCATTGTCTTATATTAACACAGTACTTACAATTTGTAGTGGCCCACACATGCTCCCTTAAGAGAAAATGTTTGCTTCCTTCCTTGATTCCCCCCCCCATGGGCACAATATTGCCGGGTCTCGCGAGAAAATGCGACTTCGCTGAAAGACTCCTCAAACCCATTAATTTAAAAAGTTAAGAAAGACAGTAACACTGCAACAAACCTAAAAATGTGCCAAAAAAACAGGACAGTTCATTAAAAGAGCATCCCATGGCTCATTTTCCTGTTGTCAACAGGACATTTTCTCACTGACAACAGGGAGGCACAAAAGAGGACCACCCATTCCCACTGTAATCTCACGATTAGAGTGGGACTTTTTTTTTTTTTTTTTTTGCACGGTTCTCAATACCGTGAAAACAGTGGTATGGAAGAGCTGTTGACAGGTTGTCACATGAATTGAAAGCAACATCTTATTTGCAGCTGGTGTACACAATGAGCACGCTAAGACTATGACACTGTGTGATAAGGGGAACACCTTCACATTCACGTGGCATAGTAATAACACAATTTTTGCTGCACCTGATAAAGTCTTTAAGAGTGGCAGTTCAGCTTTGCAATTCAGCTTTGACTTCAAGAATGGCAAACGTGACCACCATCATCTCAAAACACACATTTTCCAAAACCAAGCTTACAGCTACAGGTTTGATTTGGTGGCATTCTTTGGCAGATCATGGGCCCTCAATGGTAAGGCTCCCAGGGGCAGACAGTTTGTCCCAAGACCCATAGCAGTTGCCAAAATCTGCTGTAGACTTCCCCAGGAGCTTGAGAGAGGGGTTCAGAACTGCAATTGGGATTGCATGGGTAATTTTTTTCCGCCCCTAACCTGAAAGAATAGCACTGAGGACCAGTGTTGTGCTACTTGTAAGGCAGTGGGAAGTTCCTACAGAATGTTTCTATACAAGAAAATAGTCCCACTTACAGACTTTGCTCAAAGTCTCTCTCTCACGCACACACACGCACACACCTCCTGTCTTTTCATATAATATGACCAAACTGATTTATACCATAGTTTAATTAAAGAAATAGGTAACCAAGTGAAAATAACCACTTTCCCCAATAATAACTGACTCTCAGGAGCCAATTACAACCCACCAATGTTCAAAGCCTCGTTAAAAGTGAAAGATACCAGAATTGTGTCATTGTTCTGTTGCCATTTTTGTTTGCATTGTCAGTGAATGGGCCTTCACTAATATTAGGATTGACTTCAAGGGGGCTTCAGAACATTTTGGAAGAACATGAGATAGACCATAGAGTTTCCTTATTTTGCCAAGACCATGAAGAAAGCTGGTAAAAGCTAACATCACTCATGCTGGCTGGGGAATTCTGAGAGCTGTAGTCTCAAAAAGTACCTTCTCCAAGGAAGCTGTAGCCACTTGGTAAGCTTTGAAAGGCAGAGGCAGTCAACAGTCAGTCAGCAGGGGCCAACACAAAACTGCATGCAAAGCTACACAAAAAGCTTTAATTATTTAACACATTTCTATCCCACCCTCATTCCTCTTATAGAACTTAGAGTGGCAGCCACTCTATCATCCAAACAATGACCAGACCTAAACCTGCTTAGCTCCAGCAAGTTTAATCTATTGTGGGCTCTCAAGTAAGCTTATTCCTCCAACAAAATGGAGAAGGGTTATATTGCAGATACCAGTGAGCAGAATGGGAAGGTTCCTGATATGAAAATAACTGGTCCTGAAATATGATCCATACTGAACTGTCTCTTTGTAGGGCACTGCTCTTACCACCAAAGTCTTGATGCAGGTTTTTTTAAGACACTTAACTAAGGGAACCTAAGGGAAACTATAGTATTGCACAAATATATTCATGCATTTCAAAATATTTTCCCTTATTTTTAAAAATGCTCACAGCAGATTAAAATGTAATATGTTTCTTAGTTAGCTTTTGCCCCAGTTACTCTTTCATTGGTGTATATGTGTACACCTGCTTCTCTAAAAAAGAAAACAGCAAGTGCAGCTACCCCCCAAAAAGGAGGGGGCAGTACATGAATTCTGTTTCTCCCAGTAGGTCCCCTTACCTCATTCTTTAGAAAGCTCCATGGTGGTGTCGTCTGGTCTCCTCATTCTACTCAAAGCCCCATCCCTGTTGCCCACCCTGCCTTAACCTCTCCACCACATTTTTGTGGTGTTCTGAATTGCTCTGGTAACACTAGCTGCTATCCAGATCCAAACAAGATAAGCGTTTGTGGGATGGTGGGTGGGTGGTGGTGGTGGTTAATAGACCTGATTAACCTCATTGTCCTATATCATTCACTCCACTTAAGTGACAGTTTTTAGCAATCTATAGAGTGATATGATTTGACAAAAGAAATGGGATGAGTTTGGAGGGGCTTGTGGATTTTATTACACCCTTCCCACCACTTCCCATTACTTGTGTATTGGAGTGAATAGTGAATGCACTCTGTTGCTAGTGCAATAGAGTGATCACTACTCGCAAAAGACTCCTTGCCATTAGCCACCAGAGAGGTAAGTGAGCTCAATTTTTGAGAAGTGTTGTGCAGTCACAGCCACCTGTATTGGCATCTACCATCTTCTTCCAAAGATTAAAATGAGCAAAGTGGCCTTTGTTGGATATACTCTATTTGCTTCTCAGTTGTGATTCTTCAGAAATGGTAAATAGAATCTTCATATTCTCAGGCAGTAGACCTTGGAGGATCACATGCTGGGTACAAACAACAGATGTGCATAGTCTGAAAGAGGTGCTTGAGGGATTCTGTGGGTTGTAGTCCAAGAAGACTTTCCTAAACTCTGCAGGCTAAACATTCAGCTAGAATGGTTGGTTCTTTGGTACAGAATGCTGGATTAGATAGATCTTTACTCTGTTCCAGTAAGGCAATGTTATGTTCACAAATTAAAGTCATCATTTGTCACATCTCACTTGTATTCCAGCTGTATTACAAAGGATGAAAAACTACCTCCCTTAGAATTCTGCCACATTTAGTTTCTAGATTTCTGAGTGGAGTCCGGCCTAGCAGCTGCTACATCAGTTGGCAGGGGTGTTATGTGCAGTAAAATATAAAATTATATATTCCAACCATCCTTAAAATATTACAAAACCTTGAAAGGAGGTTAAAAAACCTAAAGATTTACAAAAGGATGTCAGTTGAACTGCAGTTCTCCACACCACAATTTTTTTGTTTGTTTAATATCAAATCCCTGTTGCTAGAACATCTAACATGAAAACTTGTTTTGCACCTCATTTCTAATTAAAATATGTGATCGTGCACAGATAGAAAGAGAATGAGTCCTACATTAATTATTTTATAGTCCCATTACAGAAAGACTGGCAAGAAAAACATCCTAACTAGTACTGACATATTTCTGCAAAGAATAATTTCATAAAGCCACTTTAAGAGCATCACCATCTTAAATGCCCCAATTAATTTTTTAAGCTAACATCTGAATTTAGCTTGCACAAATTACATTTGTTCTCCTACTCCAGAACAAAGACTCATGTCAAATACCAAAATAGCCTGGTGGTGGCTTATGGAGTTCTTAAAGATTTGTGGAGATCATACCAGACTCTACAGCAGATTCAAACTGAACCTGGTAGCCCACTCACCTACCTTGTAATAAGTCATCACCTTCCACACTGGCATGCAGTGGCAGCTAGTGCTTTCCACATCAACAGGACAGCAAGTCTATTCTGGGCTTTAGTCTGAACATCAAGGGAGCTGCCTAAGGTGTTCAATCTATTTTGAAGATAGGGTTCACAATCTTGGCTAGCTCCTTTAGAGTTCAAGCTGAAACCTGAGGTGGAGTCACTACTGTATTGCCATGGAAGACACCAGCCTCTAGTGCTGACATGGATCTATGACACAACTTTTAGCATCAGCATGCCAGCTCTGGATCACCTTAACATTCTTGCTTATTAGGCAACCTTGCCAAGTTTTTGAAACTGCTTTTACTAAAAGCCACCTGGCAGAGGTGAGAAGGGAAATCCTTCTGCTTTGCCAGCAACAAAGGCAACCATAGTGAGGGCTTGGATATGGATTCTCATAAAGCTGAGCCAAAACTGATTAAGAAATCATTTTCGCATCAATTATCTGAGATTTTGTTTCTGATTTCCCTCAGATCTTCACCTGCACACAGAAGGTCCCCTGATGCTTTGCCACCTGAAAATAGGGTTCAGAATTAAGACACAAGAGCCAAGAGCCTGATCAGAAGACATAGCTATGTTTCTGTAGCTATGTCTCCTGATTTCACCCTGCCCCCAAACCCTTATCTATTAAACAGTGAATTTCCCCGCTGTGTTGCCAGAGAGCTGGGGGAAAAGAGTAGAGATGCAACCAGCTCTTTCCCTGAAAATGCCTGTTGCAACACATCCAGCTACAGGAAAAGAGCTGGACATTTCCCCACTCATCATCCTGCTCTCTGGCAATGGAGAACAGGTTACTTACCTGTAACTATAGTTCTTCAAGTGGTCTTTTGTGAATTCACACAAGGGATTAATCCTGTGCCTGTGCAGAGCACTTCAGAAACTTCCAGAAACCTCAATTCAAATTTTTTGGTGGTAGCTCTTCCCCCCTCACCCCTGGCCCATATAAGCCCCCACCTCTCACCAACTGCTCAGTTCCTTTTTTTCCACCACATGGGCAGCACTGAAGAAACATTCCTCAAACCTCTTGTGTTTTCTCTCACTGATATTTGACCTTGGATTGGACTTTGACTACTCTTTTGACTTCATTTTACTACTGACCTTTGGATTTTAACCTGGATTGCTCTGACTACTCTTTGAATCTGAGTTCACTGGACCGAATATCTGGCTTCTGATTTGGACTCCTCGACTGCAGTACTGTACTCTTCTACTCCTCTTCAACTGCCTTTGCCTCCCTTTAATTGGTTGCTTGGCCTAAAATGTCATCCATGAGCTTCTTTAAGGCCTGCTCTCAATGTGGGGGTAAAATGACTGAGACGGATGGCCACACCAAGTGCCTATTGTGTTTGAGGGAGCTCCATGATGTTAAGTCCTGTGGGCACTGTAAGGCCTTTACCCCCCTCCAGGCCCAATGCATCAGAGATAAGAGGCTGAAGGCATTGCTTTATGAGCACGCCCTTTCTGCAACTTCATCCCCACTAAGGCATCTGGATCCAGTACCACCCCAAAACCAACCACCTTGAAAGGGACTGCTAAGAAACCCCCAGTGTCTACCTGATCCCACAACCAAGGTACCACCATACAAGCGATACTGCAACAGTGTCGAAAGACAAATCACAGGCCAGTGCCTCTGGAGGGAAGTTGCACTGATTAAAATGTAGACTTTGGGATGACCTTTGATTGTTGTGTGGTTGGAAGAGACATCTAACCTGCACAACAACTGCAAAAGTGAATTGCAACGGCATGACCCGTGAACAGGATGCCAGCCAACTTGGGATACAATTCCAATGATATTGATATGTATGATGTTGTAATATAATTGAAGCAAGCTATGGGCCTGGCTATTTACCTCCTTCTGGTGATCTTGTAATAGCCCAATGCTCCCTTCCACTACCAGTAGTTTTATTCAGTATGGACTAAGATAAAATTTAGCAATAGCAATACATTTATATTTCTATACTGCTTATCAGTGCAAAGCACTTTACAATGTGTTAGCTAATTGCCCCCAACAAGCTGGGTACTCATTTTACCAACCTACAGAATGATGAAAGACTGAGTGAACTTTGGAGCCCTGCAGGATCAAACTCACAACGTTGTGGCTGCAATACCAGCATTTAACCACCGCACCACCAGGGCTTCTTAAAATTTATCAGGAAACCATTCTGCAGGGAGCTTTCTGATAAAGTTCCTCACTCTCCCTTCTCTTTAGAGTGAGGGGGAAAACTACTCCTTGAGCAGGGCAGAAAAAAGTATGGCCTATGAGCTGCTTCTAGCCTCTGGACCCCTATGGCCAGGCATATGTAGAGATCCCTAAAGCCCTCCACCTAGTCCTCAAAGACCCCTGACCTCCCCCCCACATTAATATTTTCCAACATGATTTTTGGGTGAAAAGCACTTGAAAACCTGAAGCTTTTCTAGATGAGTGTAAGAGTTCAGTTTTAGGATAGCAAAAATTTGAAGAATTATTAGAAAAGAAGGGACTCATTTGTTTGTATTTACAACTACCTTTCTACTGCTTCTGTGCCCATTATGGGTTTGGAAATGTTGCCTTTAAATCTCACATAGCATTTATAAAGCATCTACATGTACTGTGCAAAACTCAAGGTAGTCTTATCCTCTTTGGGTGTATGATTTATACTGCACCTTTAATGTGTCAAGCTGCTTACTGTACTTATTTCATTCAGTCTCATCAGCTCGTGTCTGCTGTTGTTATTCATGTGCATTATCAATGCTGAACATTCCCCAACCTTAGGCAATAAGCAAGTCCATGACTAAGCTTTGATTTACATCCAGAATGTTTGGATGCAGACCCCCCCCCCAAAAAAGCACTATACTATGAACTACAGCCATTCTATGCTAATTTTTAGGGATTTTTAAGGGCAGTGGCAGGCAAAGTGTGGTCTGTAGGCTGCATGCAGCCCTCTAGGGCTATTTTTGTAAAAAAAATAAATAAATAAAAAAAAAACCTTGGCCCCCCAGGGGTAAAAAAATGCAAAAATAAATCAAATTATTTTATCCCATCATCATCACCATCATTGTCATCATAATTTTTTTTATTTAGATAGCACCATCAATATACATGGTGCTTTACGAGTAAAACAGCCAAAAACAGTGGGTCCTGCCAAAAGCATACCATCTAAAATATATGTGTATACAGAGAGAGAGAGAGAGATGCAGAGGGAGAGTGGGAGGGAGCGGGGAGGGTGCAGGGAGAAAGAGAAAAGGAAGGAATAATAAAACTATACCATACAATTGTAAAACAAATTATCCAGCTAAAATACAAAAAAAAAAAAAAGCAAAAATAAAGGAAACTGGCACATACATGTAATCAAAATATAAAAGAAAGATTATGAAACAATATTAAACTAAAATTCCAAAAGCTTTGGAAAACAATACCAATTTTATTTGAGATTTTAAAATAACAAGGGAAGGAGCAGTCAGCAAATGTTCAGGGATGCATTTCCAAGAACATGGAGCAGTGAGTGAAAAAGGACGAAGCCAAGCCAAGGAAAAGGAAACCCTAGGGCCAGCTACACGCCATTTTTTATTCCGGGAAGAATTGAGAAATAGAGAACTATAATCTGTCACCCACTGTACCCATGATTTGTCATGGGTAGCAAAAGTCTCAGTTTTTTGGATTTGTTGTACACACATACTGCCATCCTGGGAAAGGGGCACACAGCAGAGCTGAATTTTGATTGGTCGGACTTTGGAATTTTTTTTTTTTTGAGGCTTAGGAATTTTGTTATTGAAATAATACTATTCTACAAAATAATATACCCGACTGCAAAAGGCCATAACAATAACACAATTTTTTCCAAACTCTTTACTTACTAATACAAAAATAAAACTATCTCTCCTAACACTAATACATTTTTCCTCTTAATCTAAAGACACTATAATCACTCTCTTTTCTTTTCCAATAAACATTATATTTACACCTTTATACTAAACTTAGAAGTTACATATTACCATTATACATATTTTGAAAAGAAAAACATTAATAAAAAATAATAATACAAAAAAAATAATAAAATATTTATTTAAAGCTATCCCTTAAGTTATTGCTGGGGTTGTCTCATTAAACTACGGCCAAAACTTTCTCCAACAATGGTTTGGCATTTTTTCTTTTTCAGTCAAAGCTAAATTTTCAATTACATTTTTAACATAATAAGCAGTGCCCTTCACATTGTGTAGATTTTGACTCTTTACCTCCCTTTGTCTTTGGAAAAATAATCCCAACATCACATAGAGGTTTACCTGGGTGCCAGTTAGATGGTAGTTTTTGTCACGGGGTGTCCTGGGACTTCTTGATCCTGTATTCATCCCTCCCTGTTTACACAATTTTTGTCTCTAAACTGGATATCCCGGGAGATCCCAGGGTCATTGTTTACATGGCATCCCGTCCCATGATATGTATCTTCTCCCACTATATACTACCCCAAGGTTTTTTTGTTTTTGTTTTTGTTTTTTGTTTACACGAGTTTATGGTCCTGGGATTTATTTATTTTTAGCTGTCAATCAAGGATGCAATTACTCATTTTTTCACAATCTCAGTGACGTACTTCCTTTAGAGTTCCACACCACGAGCAATGCTATTGGCTGGCTCAAATGTTTGTTCAAGCTTCTGCGTTGGGGATGTGGGGATGAATGAGTGTTGCATTGGGGATGAGGCGATGAGGCGATGAGGGGAGGAATGAGTAATCCATGACCTAACATGGGGAGGAAGGAGCGATCAGTGGCTAAACCCTGTGCTTTCCTTTTTAATTGAAAGAACAGCATTTAAAGCAAGCTAAACTGGGGAGGAAGGAGTGATCAGTTGGTGCTGGGAAGTGTGAGAGAGGTCAAAAGCAGTGTGGACTGGAACCCCAGCATGCACACACACACACAAGCCCAAACCAGTATGCTTTCAGCAGGTTGTCCTGTCTCTTTAAAATGTTAACCCTTTAAGCAGAGGCAGCTGTGGAGTGAAGGTTTCAAGCCAGTGCAGGGGATCATAAGGGGAGGACACACAAGGCATTTTGAAAGACCCAGACACTGGGGGGGAGTGATGGATGAATGTGTTTTCATCCGCTCAGACGGCATTTTTTACTGTGCTTTGCGGGGGGGGGGTAGATGAATGTGTGATTATCTGTTAAGACCCAGGCAGGGGATGAATGGGTGATCCTCCACCCACGCTCTCTTTATAATTTACTCTCTCTTTAAAATTTAAACCCAGCATGCAGGGGAAAGACAGGTTAAAGCTGAAGGGTTTGCGGTGTAGAAATCCATTGAACAGAGTGATGTAGTGCAGACAGACAGACACACACACAAACCTACATGCAGCTGGAAGGAATGCCTTTGTTTTCAACTGATGAGGCTGAATCTATTGAACAGGTGACTGGCCCCTCCTTTTCTGGTCACTGATCTCTGAGCCTGCCCCCGGTCACCATTTCCAGTCATCACCTAGTACCAAGATATCTTGTCCCGGGCTGTTTACATTTCTGATTTTCCAAATCCTCCTGTGACATTTTTAAAAACTGCCACAAACCACGGGACTGGAAGTCCCGCAAGTTGTGGGATAAAAAGTGCCCCCCCTTCCGAAAATCACATGTCCAACCCGATGTATGTGTAAACAACCAGGGTTCGACACAAATTCTTCCCACTACATTTTCATCATGTAAATGGTACCCAGGCATACCATGGGCCAGGGCACTGTCCAAAAACTCACAGCCGGGAAATCAGACTCCTTCCTTTTCCTCTTTTGACCCACTGGCTTTCTGGGTCCCCTGACGGCCTCTGGAGTTTCGGTCCATGAAAGCACCATCTCCCAAGCCTGCTGTGCCAAATCTGGCTGATTCAGGACCTGGGCCACCCCTTTCCATGTTTCCCAGGTGCTTGGGCAGTCCTGGGCAAAATGTCTGATCCTGTGTGCCACACCACTCAAAATCTCAGCCTTTTTACATTTCAGATGGGAACAAGTCTGCTCATTCTCTGTGGCCCATGGTTTCCTTCCCCTCAGATTAAGAACCTGAGAGTAGAACCTCCACATCAAGTCCCACAATTTTGGGGGGACCTTTTGTCCATGAAATATTCAATGGGGACAGTCTGAAACTGAACTGGAAGTATTTACTACTCACCTCCTGTTCTTTAAAAAAGGCTTCTCCTGGGCATATAAACATGGTAAGAATGCTCTTCACACACCATAGAGAAAATTTGGGGATATTTATTTATTTATTTATTTATTGTAGCAGTCATGCGATAGAAGAGAGTGTTCCTCCAAGATATCCTGGGAGACTCAGTATGTCCCCCTAGGCTCCCCCATTTGCCAACCCCTTTTCTAGGGAGTAAGATTTATCATTTTCCAGGAGAAAAGAGTGGTTTGAACTATGGATGCTGTTCCTATGCTTCTCTGAAAGCTCTGAAATGGAAAAAAATGAAATGCAAGGTCTTGTCACATCAGACCCTCACCTACCTCACCGCTGACTATGATGGCTTCTGTCACTGAGGGAACAGTCCCTCAGTTGAAGAAATCTCCACAGCCAGCGGGGAGACGAGAGAAAGGGTGGGCTAGGGGAGGGGGGACGTCTGACCCACTCGGCCCTCACCCACCTCACCACTGACTATGATGCCTTCTATTACTGAGGGAACTGTCCCTCAGTGGAAAAAGTCTCTGCAGCCAGTGGTGAGCCAGGAGAAAGGGCCGGCTAGGGGAGGGAAGAGAGGTCTGGGCCGCTCGGCCCTCGCCTGGCTCTCAGCTGGCTGAAGCTTCTGCCAGCTGGGCTTTGGAGGCAGCGGAGGACCCTGTGCAGGGCCATTCAAAAATGGCAGATCCAGAATTGCAAGGCTTCACTTGCAAACCCACCCCCTCCAAAGACCGACCAATCAAAATTCAGCCCCTTTCCCGGGATGGTTGCTGATTGTTCAGACAACCAATAGTGCAGGTTTTCCCAGACTTTCCAAAAAAGTCCATGGAAAATAGAGGGATGGAAAGTCACGGGTTTACTGGGTTTTGTTGCTACCCCCTCCTTCCGAATAGTGCGTGTCTGCCCCGATGAGTGTGTGAACCAATAGGGTTAGACCCAAATTCTTCCTGGTTATTTTTTGCTGTGTTAGCAGCCTCCTAGTGTTCCTAGTGTTACTAGTGTACAGATATTAGTTTCCTGCAATACAATGATGTCATAACGCAGGCAGCCAAGGCAGGGCAAAATCTCATTGCGCCTATCCTCAGTTCGCAAGCCACAGACATTCCACGTGGCAATTTTTAATGAACCCATTGTTTTATGTACCCAATAATGAGGCAGAAAGTTCCCTTTGGAAGTTTTCTTTTCCCCTCAGGGTTTCAGGAACCTGCATTTACAATCTTAGTGTGTATATTGCACTTGGTTCACCAAATGTCTGCTATTGTGTGTGTGGTGGTGGTGGTGGTGGTGGTGGTGATGGTAAGGAAAATAATGTTGCCAGTTCATTTGTTCTCCTGCTTATCACTAATTTGTGGCTATCACCATGGTACCCAAAAAAGGAATAGCATAATTCAGGCCAAATCACACAGTATCTTCTGTTAATGATGGTATCCCTGAGGTGTTTTAAACTGTTAGATATAAATCTTCTGATTTTCCACCTTCTCCCATTCCATCTGAATATTTTAAGTCTGCTGGATTTCTTATTTGAGGTGCTATTTTACATTAACAAGTCTCTTCCCATGGGTTTATTTATCCCTTGCACAGCATTCAGGTCATTCAACAGAAGCGACAGCCACTAGTTATATGACTTTTTGTTTCCGAGTCTCAGGAATTTCTCTCAATGTGATCTTATGCAAAGTTTCATCCAGTTGGTGGATGAGATAGGAGTTCTCCTTTAGCTCCAGAAAATTAACACAGGTCCCACTACTTGCCTCATATCTTTAGGCACGGACATAATTAGCCAGCCTAGCCAGCCTCATATCTCAAAGTCCACTACACTATAGTCCTTACTTGCAAGCTCCTTCAGTGCCGACCCCCCTTACTTTACAGCAGCTGCAAGAACTTGTGGGCCTCCTCAAATTTGCTGGCAAAGTGGCTGAACCCAATAGAGAGTGTCTGTGCTGCTTCTGTGACCTGGTGGTGATGGGCCTTTGAGCTCAACATTACAGAATCAGGATTTGAGCTCTGATAGAAGAGAACATTGCACCTTTGGCTGCTCCCTCATTCTACAGTAATGCATCACTCTGGCACTGGATTCAACTGCTTGAAGCAGATTTGGGAAAGTTCATTCCAATGCTGGCAGTAGCACTGACTTTGGAATCGTTTTCTAAGCCTGGCGGTTTGCTGAGCATTGGCCTCAGCTTGGCATGATGTTAGAACTACTCAAGACATGACCTTTCTTGAGTTTTTATCCATTGTTGTATCTGTTTATATTTGGACACATGACTTTAGGGGCTCATCTATCCACTTTTGGTGTTATGATATAGCAACAGTCCATTTTATTAATACTCAAACATCTCACTCCCCTAGAGTCACAATGTTAGTAAGAGCTTTTGTGCTTCAGTGCCTTTACACTATATTTTATTCATTGCCAAGCATCCTGCAGGTCAGAAAAAGGAGATAGCTAATGCTCTGTCTTCTTTCCAGATGTTTGAGCACTGGAAGCCAATACCCATCCAATGATCAGAAGAGATGTAAAATTTTCCTTTGGAAAAATACCAGACTTTAAAAAAAATAATCCTTGGAAAATAATATTAGCACCCTTTACTTTATTTCTTTATTAAGCCACTTTATTTCTTTAGAAACCAAAAATGTGCTATGTATAACTTGGCTTGGCATAAAATTATCATCTTTGGTATCGTAAAAGAACAGTTCATTCAAAAAAATTTTTTTTAGAATTTGACTTTATTTTTGAAAATTTTGGCCAGCATCCTGTATCACAGTTACTAATATGTAACCTGGAGTTATGCACTTGTGATTGTTACACACTCATGACAATGAAAGCCCCCCCCCAATCTCCCCTTACTGAACAGCAGCAGCTATGATAAATAGGGGTCTATTCCCCCAATGCTTGGCAAGAAGCTGGCTTCC
Organism: Gambelia wislizenii; assembly: GCA_030847615.1. NCBI lineage: Eukaryota > Metazoa > Chordata > Lepidosauria > Squamata > Crotaphytidae > Gambelia > Gambelia wislizenii. The sequence goes on along the minus strand of JAUMIR010000003.1, from coordinate 221,736,333 downwards.
GTTCCCACCCCTCTCATGTGAGTGATCTCCAGTGCCAGGGGGAATTGAGACAATGAGCCTGTTTTTGCCTATTGCAATGGGATAGCTTGTGGGAGGGGGTGGAAATGGCAGCAGATCCTCCCTAAGCTACTAGGGAACAGACCCCTGTCAATCACAGCAGCTGACATCACTAAATGGGGATGTGAATTACACCCGAATTCAGTGCATAGCGCCTTAACTGCAGAGCTTACACATACATGTAGACCATACAGGACTCTGGTCTTTTTTTTTTTTTTTTAATTACAGATGAAAGTATAAGGTCTTGAACTGTAAAGAGTACCTGAATTGTAAGAAACCTCATTAATTTATCCAGTTTATGAGAATCAAGCTGGGGGGGGGGAACAGAAGAAATCATCAGGGTTAGCAAAACAAAAGAAATATTTTGTCCCCTCTAATCCTCCATAGCATCATGGATACATAAACCACTATTCCCATATAAAAAAATTGAGAAAAGGAAACTAGGACCAGGTATTACAATGATCAGATATTATACATCAGTGCTTCTCAGTTTATTTGGTATGGGAGAACTGGCATTTTCCCCCTAATGTGCCAGAGACCAGTAACATATTTGTGCCCATTGTTCACCCCTGTTTCTTTCTTTCCTGGAAAGCTGCCATGGAGTGGCAGCCAATTGCTAACACACTAACACTGGTTTACTGACCACCACTATGTATAGTAGTACTGCTATACCTAGGCTTACACAAAAGCCTACCTGCTATACAATTTTTAGAAATAACATGAGTGAAATAAATATATGAATAAATTGTCTTAAATGATTTATTCATCATTCTAAAAGAAAATATTCCCAAATCACCTTCCTCCCATTTTTCTCTAGAAAATTAACACATATCCCAGCATGGCACAGCGTTCCTAAGGGGAAGGTGTTTTGATGGCCTCACATGAGAAAGGAATGCCATGATCAAAAACAGTCAACGGGATTTCTCAAAAACAAGTTGTGCCAGACTAATCTTATTTTTCTCTCTCTCGCGCGCGCGCTCTTTTTTTGGGGGGGGAGATACAGTTACAAACTTGATAGATGAAGGGAATGCTGTGGATGTAGTGTATTTTGATTTCAGTAATGCTTTTGACAAGGTCCCCCATGATATTCTTGCAAAAAAAAGTTAGTAACCTGTGGGCTAGACAATGCAACTGTTAGGTGGATTTGTCATTGGTTGACTGACCGAACCCAAAGGTGGTCACCAATGGCTCCTCTTCATCCTGGAGAAAGGTGACCAGTGGGGTACCACAGGGTTCTGTCCTGTGCCCAGTGCTATTCAACATCTTTATCAATGACTTGGATGAGGGAATAAAGGGTATGCTTATCAAGTTTGCAGATGACACCAAATTAGGAGGGGGTAGCTAATACCCCAGAGGACAGGATCAGAATCCAAAATGACCTCAACAGATTAGAAAGCTGGGCCAATACCAACAAAATGAATTTCAACAGGGAGAAATGTAGGATACTACCCTTGGGCAGTAAAAATGAAATGCACAGATATAGGATGGGTGACAAATGGCTTGGTGGCAGTTCATGCGAAAAGGATCTAGGAGTCTTAGTGGAGCACAAGCTGAACTTGAGTCAGCAGTGTGATGCAGCAGCTAAAAAAGCCAATGCAATTCTAGGCTGTATTAATAGGAGTATAGTGTCTAGATCAAGGCAAGTATTAGTGCCACTGTATTCTGCTTTGGTCAGACCTCACCTGGAATACTGTGTCCAGTGCTGGACACCACAATTCAGGAAGGATACAGAGAAGCTGGAACGTGTCTAGAGGAGGGCGACCAAAATGGTGGGAGGTCTGGAATCCATGCCCTATGAGGAGCGACTTAGGGAACTAGGCATGTTTAGTCTGGAGAAGAGAAGATTGAGAGGTGACATGATAGCCATGTTTAAATAATTGAAGGGATGCCATACTAGGGATGGTGCAAGCTTGTTTTCTGCTGCTCCAGAGACTAGGACTCAGAGCAATGGGTTCAAATTACAGGAAAAGAGATTCCACCTAAATATTTGGAATAACTTTCTGACAGTAAGAGCTGTTCAGAAGTGGAATACACTGTCTCGGAGTGTGGTGGAGTCTCCTTCTTTGGAGGTTTTTAAACAGAGGCTGGATGGCCATATGTTGGGAAAGATTTGATTGTATATTCCTGCATGGCAGGGGGTTGGCCTGGATGGCCCTTGAGGTCTCTTCCAACTCCATAATTCTATGATTCTATGAGAAGAGGCCCTTCAGTTGGAGTTATGTTGGCCTGCTCGAGTCATTGGTGAGGGAGGCCAAGTGGCAGAAAGTTTTTTCTTCTTCACTGCTTGGTTTCTTCTCTAGTGGTTGCCTGATTGGGTTTGGAGATTTTAGGGGGAGGCGGGTTTAGATAGTGTGCTTGCCCCTTATCTGTGGCAGGTTGTGGGGGAGATGGGGATTAGTTCAGTGTACACCTATGGTACCCCTTTTGGGTGAAGGATGGCTCTATCAAACTATCCTTGCAGGTCATGCAACTTGAGGGGTGGGGAGTAGAATATCCTTGAGGCCGGCCCGAGGGTTGAGTCCTCACCAGAATTCATGCAACTTGAGGTGTTTCATCCAGCAGGTGGTGCCTTGGGGGGTAGCCCAACTGATGGGAAACCCCCCCCCAGGGCTCAGGGGTTTTGCCCAGGAAAGCTGGGAGGTAGGTCTGGGTGAGAGCATTGGCTCCAACTTTTCTCACATTGGGCCTTACCCCTCATTTGCATATCTCAAGGAATAAAAATTAAATACATGATAGTATAAATATAGTGGACCCTATTTTAACCCAAGATTTGTGCCTGGCCTTGTCATTTCATTTGTTGTTCATCAAATAAAGTTGTAAAAAAAAACAACAAAAACTTTTTTTCTGAATTTTTTCTGTGATTTTTGGGCCCTCCCATTACTGGAAAACATGCCATCAGATGTATGGAACCTTGGCACAGCTGGCTAATAGTGTTGCTTTGACACCTAGCATGTGAGCTGGTTGCTCTAGAAGGGTTGAAAGTTTACTAAATTTGCAAAGCTGACTAGAGAAGTACTTTCTAAGCCTGTCCTACAGCACCAAGTTTTACAGTTTGCAGTTCACCTAAAAGGCCAGGGAATTGGCAGTGAGTTCCATTTTTGGTTCCTCGTCTTCTTGATGATCAGCATCCCATTACTCCAGAAATCCTCCATGATTGTTTCCTAAATTCCCTGCAACTTGTTTCTCTGAGGCTGAGGTGGTGGTGCTTACAAGCATTTCCCTGTTAGCATTTATTAAGCTTATAAAATAAGGACAAGTGAATTTCTGGCTTCTTCTAAGAACAACTATCCCAGTCAATCCTTGCTAATGTCTGATGCAGATTTTAACAAGAGCAGCTTACAAATTATGTAATGGAATTCCAAGACTGACCAATGTGGTGAAAGAACCAAAATCCTTTTGAAGAGTTTGCTTTCTAAGCTGCTTTGCCCTGTGATTTACAACCTTATTTAGTTTTGTGTGTGTAGGGGTGGTGGTGGGCATCTTTATAATGGCTATCTATTGACTCACAAATCTGGCTCCTATCTCACAATATGTAATTTGTGGGGTGTTTTCCATTCTGTTCTGTCTGATTATGCCCTTCATCCTGCTCAGTTTGGAACACACTTTGCCCATTCAGAATAGGTAGAATTGGAATCAGCTGCTTCTGCTGGCTTAGGGGAACCTTTGATCAAACAGATTGCTGTCTGAAAATGATCTGCTTTTAAAACACATATCAGACCTTGACTTTACTGATACTGAGATGGGTTGGAGGGGAATTGCTATTCCTTACCCTGCTTAGTTCTGGAGGGGTGCTGCAATGCTCCAATCTGCTTTTTGATTGCTTTCAATTCTTTGCCAGGTGTCCTTGGACAAAACCTTGGTTGGGTCCTCCTCTGTGTATCCTAGGTCCATAGAAGACATACCATCCCCAGAATTGGTTGGGTAAATGGAACACTTACAGGAGGTATCTCCTTCCCATGCGCTAGCAGTGTTTTGTGTATAATCTTCCCTGTTGTGTTCTTTTGATTCACTTGGGTGAGAATGCCTCGGGATCTTATTGCAGAAGAAAGGGAAGGATATTGAGATATTGCATGCTTGAGTCCCAGAAATGGTTGTGCTTTGGTTTGAGAAGTTGCAGCAGTAAACTTAGAAAGGGATCATTTGCCTCAAGTACTGGGTGAAGGCAGCTGTCACATTACACATGAAAGTAAGAGATGTTTGAGAGTGGAATGCACTGCCTCAGAGTATGGTTGAGTCTCCTTCTTTGGAGGTTTTTAAACAGTGGCTGGATGGCCATCCATCAGGAATGCTTTGATTGTGTATTTCTGCATTGCAGGGAGTTGGACTAGATGGTCCTTGTGGTTTCTTCCAACTCTATGAATCTATGATTAATCACATGGCTCAAAAAAGAAAGAAAGAAAGAAAGAAAGAAAGAAAGAAAAGCTTCTCACTGAGGAATTTACATTGGGCTCTGGGTGATTTTTTAGATAGTTGTATGTTTTTGTCTTTGCTGAGGGTATTCAAATCTACCGTGAAGGCTGTAATTTATTTTTGACCAATCTGCAATCTGGGGCCTGTACAACCTTTTAGTTGACAGGGGCAAGCAAGTTTAGCTGGCTCCCTTCTGTAGAGGTCAAGAAAGGGTATAAACATTCTGATTCATGGATGATCATCTTTGAAGCTACATGGGATGAAGGATTTCCCCACACATGGGTGTCTTCCCCAGGTCTTTGTCCTCCTGGAATGAGATTTGAGATGTGACAGATGGAGCACATCAAGGCCTAGCCAACCTTACTGTGGTCCTTGTCAGTTTCCTTCTTCTGCCTCCCAGCATATCCACTGGCTGAGATAAGACATGATGGGCTATTTGCTTCATACCCATATTGGAGCCAAGGTGTATTCGCCCTTAAACCACACTGATTTCAAGACAACTAGCCTCATGTGAATCAAAGTGAGATTCGCTATTACCCCTTTTTCGTTTGAATAATTTAACTTAAAGTTACAGTGTATATAAAATTAGCTTTCCTGTCTTGTCTATATTACCGGGATTGGTATGTGTGTTTTTCCAGTGTTATGTTCTTTCTGCCTCCTTTCCCCCTCGATCTGCATTTTTTTAGCAAGTCCCCTGAAAAGTCATATGCATTTTCATGCATATTTACTCTATTATACACATTTTGTAGGCATTTTTGCCTTGTGTACACATTTTATATACTATCCTTCCCATGTAAGGAGATTATCAGATGGGGACAAATATAGCATCCCCATGTCGCTATCTCCTCTCCTCTCCCACCCAACTCTCATCCCTGTAATACTATAAAAATAAAAGTTTCAGACCTACCTTTGCTGACTCTTTCCCTCCCCCTGGCAGCCCAGGAGTGAATGCAGCTCTCATGGAGCTGCTGCATTCAAGAGATAAACAGCCGTTGGGTTCACGTATTGAAATAGGAAGTGCAAATCAGGTAGTCCTATTAAAATATGAACCAGATGAACTTTTCTTTCATCTTTACTTGACACTTGTCATCTGATCTTTATTTTCATGTGTTATTTCTATGAGAGTGGCTTTTGCATCTGCATGTGTGTGTATGTGCATGGGAGAACAGGTTCAAGAGTTAGCCATGGCTTTGAACAGAATACTTTATTTATATTCTCAGGTCTGATGTGAGAAGACCTTGCATTTCATTTGTCTCCATTTCAGAGCTCACAGTGAAGCATAGGAACAGCATCCGTAGTTCAAACCACTCTTTTCTCTTGGAAAATGATAAACCTTACTCCCTAGAAAAGGGGTTGGCAAATGGGGGAGCCTAGAGGGGCATACTGAGTCTCCCAGGATATCTTGGAGGAACACTCTCTTCAATCGCATGACTGCTACCAAAAATTTTTTAAAAATCCCCAAATTTTCTCTATGGGGTGTGAAGAGCATTCTCACCATGTTTATAGGCCATTCTGGGCCTACAGGCCCAGGAGAAGTCTTTTTTAAAGAACAGGAAGTGAATAGACAGTACTTCTGGTTCAGTTTCTGTTCCCCTCCCCAAAAAAGGCCTCACCTGGGTCTGAAATGGTCCAGAGGGAATGTGGCAAAAATGTCCGCTATGCTTCCATTATCTTACCTTAGTCTTCTGGTTTCAGCTAATATTCTAGGACATGGAGCAATGAGTTCAAACTACAGGAAAAGAGATTCCACCTAAACATTAGGAAGAATTTCCAACTAGGACATGGAGCAATGAGTTCGAACTACAGGAAAAGAGGTTCCACCTAAACATTAAGAAGAACTTCCTGACAGTAAGAGCTGTTTGGAAGTGGAATACACTGCCTCAGAGTGTAGTGGAGTCTCCTTCTTTGGAGGATTTTAAGCAGAGTCTGGGTAGCTATCTGTCAGGCATGATTTGATTGTATATTCCTGTAAGGCAGGGGGTTGGACTAGATGTCCCTTGAGGCCTCTTCCAACTCTATGATTCTAAGATCACTTTCACATGTACTGTTCTCAAGCCAGGTGTCACCCATCCTATATCCATGCATTTCATTTTTTCCTGCATGAATGTATTATCTTACATTTCTCCCTGTTGAAATTCATTTTGTTAATTTTGGCCTAGATCTCCAATCTGTGAATTGGAATTCTGATCCTGTCCTATGGGGTGTTCGTTACCCCTCCTAATTTGGTGTCATCTACAAATTTGAGAAGCATGCCCTCTATCCTATCATCCAAGTCATTGATAAAGATGTTGAATTGCACTGGGCCCAGGACAGAACCCTGTGGCATCCCAATGGTCACTTCTCTGCAGGTTGAAGAGAAGCGATTGGTGATTACCCTTTGGGTTCGGTCAGTCAACCAATTACAAATCCACCTAACAGTTGCATTGTTTAGCCCACATTTTACTACTTAATTGCAGAGTATTGTGGGGGACTTTGTTGAAGCCTTACTGAACTCAAAATATGCTACATCCACAGCATTCCTTTCATCTACCAAGCTTGAAACTCTATCAAAAAAAGAGATAAGATTAATCTGACATGACTTATTTTGGAGAAGCCCATGTTGAATGTGAAGTCGAAGGCTTTCGTGGCCAGCATCCGTAGATTTTCCTTGGGGTGTTTTTTTTTTTTTTTCCCTGAGCTGTGAGGTCGTGTTCTGGAATAGTTTCTTTCTGACGTTTCACCTGCTTCTGTGGCTGGCATCTTCAGAGAATAGTTGGGTAGGAGTGTATGTGGAGTTTATATGCTGTGAACCCCTGTTGGGGAGTATATGTAAATTTGAGTAATTGAATGGTTAGTTTCTGGGTATAGAAATGCAAGGCTCGTTAGTGTCTGTTTGGCTAATGGTTGGTTGATGGGTCATTATCTGCTGGAACTCCCCCTGTCCCTGGGTGGAATTCCTTTGTAAGTGTTGAGTTTTTATTCTATTGTTCTTCAAAACTGGGAGCCAGATTTTGTTTTGTTTGGTTTTTTTGAAGCAAGCTTGTTTTCTTAGGCTCCAGAGCAATGGACATAGCAATGGACTCAAATTACAGGAAAAGAGATTCCATCTAAACATTAGGAAGAACTTCCTGACAATAAGAGCTGTTTGGCAGTAGAATACCCTGCCTCAGAGTGTGGTGGAGTCTCCTTCTTTGGAGGTTTTTAAACAGAGGCTGGATGGCCATCTATCGTGAGTGCTTTGATTGTGTATTCCTGCAAGGCCTGATGTGTAACCTGCACTCAGGACAGGATGCCACTGCAAGAGCAGAAAACAGAGAAACAGAATGGCTCCTAACTGGAAAGGGAGTAAAGCAAGGTTGCATTCTATCACCCTACTTTGTTCAACTTGTACACAGAAGGCATCATGTGCAGAGCAGGTCTAGAATCAGAGGAAGGAGGAGTGAAGATCAGAGGAAGGAACATGAACAATCTATGATATGCAGATGACACCACAATACGAACTGAAAACAGCACAGACCTGGAGTAACTACTAAGGAAAGTCAAAGAAGAAAGTGCAAAAGCAGGCTTAAAGCTGAACATTTAGAAAACAAATATAATGACCATGGAAGATTTACATAAATTCAAAATAGACAATGATGAAATTGAAATAGTGAAAGACTTCCCATTTCTTGGATCAATCATAGACCAAAGAAAAGATTGCAGCCATGAACTTAGAAAGAGACTAGAACTGGGTAGGGCAGCTATGAAGGAACTAGACAAGATCATAAAATGCAAAGATATAACACTGAGCACTAAAGTCTGGATCATTCAAACAATCTTCTTTCCCATCACTATGTACAGATGTGAGAGCTGGACAGTGAAGAAAGCCGATAGAAGGAGAATCAACTAATTCGAAATGTGGTATTGGAGAAGAGTGCTGAGGATATCGTGGATGGCCAAAAAGACAAACAAATGGGCCTTAGAACAGATCAAGCCAGAGCTCTCATTTGAAGCCAAGATGACTAAATTGAGGCTGTTGTAGTTCGGTCACATCATGAGAAGGCATGGCTCACTGGAAAAGTCAATAATGCAAGGAAAGGTGGAAGACAAAAGAAAGAAAGGAAGGCCGACACCAGATTGATAGACTCTATCAGAGGGGCCATGGGTCTGAACCTGCAAGACCTGAGCAGGGCAGTGGAGGACATGGGGTCTTGGAGATGGCTCATTCATGGGACCACCATGAGTCAGAGTCGACTCAAAGGCAATTAACAATGAGGGTTGAACTGGATGGTCCTCATGGTCTCTTCCAACTCTATGATGCTATTATTCTATTATTCTAGTATTTGAATAATTGAGTCTGAGGTACAGTAGGCCCTCATATTATGCAATCACAGTTATACACGACAAAAAAAGTGTTCTCTCTAGGCATTTTTTAGGTCTTCCAGAGCGATTCTATAGTATGCTTCCATTGAAAGCTAACCACAGAGTTATCCTGGAAGACCTAGAAATGCTTACAAAGAACACTTCATCATTAATTTTGCATAAGAAAAATAGGGTTCCAGATTACACATGATAATCATCCTACACAAAATGTCCTAGAATGGATCCATTGCTTTATACGTGGGCCTACTGTTTTTGAAACCAATATCAATCTAATAAATGTTTGTCAAAATGGACAAACGTTCACTTCCTCACATCTTTTACTCACATCACTTTCCCCTTCATCTTTTACAAGCATGTGTGTGTGTGTGTGTGTTCCACTGTGGAAGAGAAACAAAAGAGCTAGGACTTCTCTGTCCCAGGAGTAATGGTCCATTCGTTAGAGAAGTCAAATTAAAAACCTTTTTGGACAATGCCTATCACATTTATTCAGGCCTAAAATTAAAAGCAATTTCGCATTTACATATATTACCCAGAGAAAATGGTTTCCTATCCACATGGTGCAATTCAAATTGTTACTTTTTTATGAGAACAGAGAAGTTGCTTCTCTGTTATACATGGTCAAAAGCTACTTCTGGCTGCTAACAAAGAATCAAATACAGTAGAAACTTTTCATTGTATTTTAGATGCAGATGAATGTGAACATACAGTCTCAAGGGTGGCCTTCTGGATGAACTCTCTGACATGCAAGGTCACATGCAAATCTATAATTCATTTTCTTTTCACAAATTGCAATTAGGCAGCATGTAAAATTTAAAGAGCTTTCTGGGAAAAGAAGAGTTTTGAAAGGTCAGTAGCAATACCAATAACAGTTCTGTTAGTCAGAAGGATTATACTTCACATCAAATGAGACATCTGGTATCATTTCATAGTTCTATGAGAGAAAGGTAAAGACATCCCCAGGGTTACCTTTCCTTAGATACACATGGGATAAAGTCTCAATGCCTGCATCCTGAGATATTTAAAAAAAATAACCATCAGAGGCATTAATTTGTCTCAGATGGCATTGCCTTTAAAGCTCATTTATCTACATTTTTGTTAACTCACAGTATTAGAGCCAGCTGAAAGGACCTGTGAAAGTACATAACTGCCTTCTGAGGAGGGGGAGCTATAAAAACCCCAGAGAAACCAGGTGTTAATGTCTCTCTGACGTGCCTTTGCTGAATACACTGGAGACGGGGTAATGGGCAGAAAAGATGCAAATGTTTCTGCATCACAAAGGAGGTTTATGTATATTTGATCGCTAAATGGCTGCTTCAAAGGGGGAGGGCATCACACAAAACTCAGAGCAATGACAGAAAAGGCCAAAGCAGCACTCATGCACATACATGCACACATTTCTGAGGCTCATGAATGTTGTGGAGAGGGGCATAGAGAAATGATATGATTCATGTTCTGTCTAATAAAAGGAAAACAGGAGTCTCCCACCACGTAAGTGAGAGTGGAGCAATGCAACTCAACTCATTCACTTAACCACCACTTCTGTATTTCAGGGGAACACAACCTCAGTGATAGGCAGGGGGAGGTGTTGGGTTCCATTTCAGTGATGTGGTGAAAACTTCCCAGAGTGTAGTCCATATTTTAAATGACCTGTCCAAAGTAGTGAAGTCTTATGTACAAATGGTCAATGTGACAGTCTTGGTGGCCACATTCGCAAGGAGGGCCTGAAAATGCAAGCATCTATTTTGAACCATATCAACTAGCAAGTTTCCATCTTGACCAGAGTCTGGTGTTTTTTAAAAAAGCAAATGGGCCTCAAATGTCCATTCAAGACCAAGCCACCAGAAAAGACTTTGCATCATAACAGGGATACCTTATTGCTGAAGGAACTCCATTCTATCCTTCACCCACCCAAACTTCCAGCAACCGTTAATCTCAGAGGGAACACAGAGGCCTGAGTGGGGTGATGGATGATGTTGGTGTTGCTGCTGATGAAAAATTTCTCCAGTTCCAACACTGCACACACTGGCTCCAATACACTGCTGCCAATGGCATAAGGAGAAAGGAGTAAAAGAGACCATCTCTTTTGAATCTCTGTTTTCCATATTCCCTTAAAATCTTGAAGATGTTCACACAGAAGTCCTACTGGGTTAATCCCATTACTTTGACAGGACATTTCCACCACCTAATTATACTTAACATTTGTGTTGTTGTTGTGTGGCTTTAAGTTATTTCAGACTTATGGTAAACCTATCCTAAGGTTTTCTTGGCAGGAAAAGGTGGTTATTTAAAAAGATGGTTATTTAAAAGATGGTTTGCCATTGCCTTCCTTTGAGGATGAGAGAATGTGATGTGCCCAAGGTTACCCAGTGGATTTCCATGGCCGAGCGAGGATTTGAACTCCGGTGTCCTGGAGTTCTAGTCCAGCACTCAAACCACTATACCATGCTGGCCAACATCCTTAACATTACAGAAAAGAGAAACAAGCTATTGAAGAACATTTCTACCCCACCCTCATGAAACTGCTTGTCCAGGCCTTCCTGACCCTGGTAATCCAGTTTCATTGGTTTTCTCATTGATGTAGTTTATTAAACCTGAAGCAAGGAAATTGAGGAGACAAGTTATTTCTGTGTTCATGCAGAGGAAAAAATATAGCCTTCCCTATTACAAGTGTCTCTGTCAAATATCAGACTGTCCTAATGCCTAACTGCTTCTGTGCTGCTATTAGGGATTACTCAAGCGAAGAATGTGGCCCAATCCACTCAATAGTAAGAACTTTGGTGGATGAATTTTTATAAAGCTGAATTGTAGAGTCTGTCAGATTAAGGCAGAATTGTTTTCCTCACCTTTATGCTTGGTCTTCTGATCTCTGAACTTTCTAAGAAACTGAGAGTGAACTCACTGTGTGCTCAGAGGCAGCTTGATCCTAAGTTAGACATAGAGGACAGAGGGTGGTGAAGGGAAAGTGTTCTGCACATGCTCAGAGTGCAGTATACCAGGCCTCAGCCATGCAATCAAAAAGGAAGTCTTAGTTACTTACCTTTTCAAGGAAGGGGTGTCATAAACAAATAAACAAAACACCCCCACTGTTTTTATGAAGAGTTGCCTGGGGGCAGAAGATGGCAGTGAAAGCTGGAAGTAGATTGTTGTGCACAAAGGAGAACTGCTGACATTTCAATATGTGGGAGATATGAGCCTTGCCTATATTGCTTCAAAGTCTAAATCCTCTGAATGACATATGTGCAACATAATACAGATCACAAAAGGCGGCGGCAGCCAGAAAGCAGCCAGAAAAATAAAGAAAATGTGCTTTTACAGCATAAATGCAACAGAATACATAGGTTTTGATTTCCCTTGCAATCTGCAGCTTGAAGCCATCAACTTGCAGGACATTTAGTTCTTGGTAAGTGGTGGGTGGTAGTGTTTGTGTGAGTATATGTTTATTTCTGGCACTGATGAATCTATATGGTTTGAGCCAGCATCAATTGACAGACCAGTCAGACTCTGTCACTAACTCCACCAATCCATGCACAGAACTTGCTTGTTTTCATTTTGAAATGATTAATGGTATGCTGTCTGGCCATTCATCCTGCATTGCAGAGGATAGCCCTCTGCTTAAGGGTGTTCTCTGTGTGAAGGGAGGTCCGTGTCAGTTTTAAACATGATGGACCATAAGGTTGAGGGTTATTAAGTTGCCTACCAGAATGTAGCACTGGGCAGCAACCTGAGAAGCTTGGAAACGTAACACCTGGTAGAAAGCACAGTATTTCTGTTTCTGTTATTGTAATTATTTAGCAACTTGTGCCTACATAAAAATTAGGACATGTAGATTTTATGCAGATTGGAGAGATAAATAAGTGCCTACCCTAAGGCTATGCCTGTTACATGGAATGCTGCCACAAGAAAGGGTTATTTTCATTATCCATGTTCAAGCTGTAGCATTTAAAATAGTGCAGATGTCGTTGGAGAGCCATACCTATCAGCCACAGCCAGCAGAACCAATGTGGAGGGGTTATGGGAATTGCGGGCTGCAGTGCAAAAGCATCTGGAGGTATAGAGGTTGCCCAACTATGGGAGGTGGCAATGGAGGGGACAAAACCAGGATATTGCCCTCCAAGCATGAATCCTGCAACCCACCTATGAAAGTTTCCTTTATTCTGCAAGTTTCTAGCTTTACAGTAACTTAAAGTTTTAGTTGAGTATTTAGAAATAGAGTTTAGGTATCCAAAGGAAAGGAGCAGACAGTTACTGAAGGAACACAAAAATAGCAAATGCATTCTGAGTGTGAACAATTTTCAATGCCTCACTCTGTCAGGATCCCAAGGAGAGGTGTCTTTGGTGGAGCAAGATGACAGAATCAGTCCTGGACATGACATTTTCCTGCCAAGTTCGGTTTTAGGGTGTAACCTTCTGGGTATTTGTGTTTGCATTTATCTGTGCTCGTTAATGAGTCTGTAGCCTAACTGCAGAAGGTAGTATGTGGTATATGTCAGGAATGGTTTGATAAGCTCTGCATCTGGGTCTCAACTCTGGGAAAAGGAAGTTGAGTTCTGGTACTATGGGAAATGGGAGCAGGGATGATGGATAGCCAAGGACTGTGTAGCTCTCCAGATTTTGTTGATTGGAATATGCTTTCATTGTGCTATTCGTCAGTTAAGTTTTATTCTGAGCAACAACCTATAGGGTTTGCTTTCTGCATTCATGTACCAATAAAGTTTTCTGTTTTCAACTCTGAAACTGTTGGTTACTGAGTCTGGAAATGCCAGTACATGACACACTCTCTGAAATGCTACAAATATGGCGAATGAAGGAAAATCCCACAACGAAGGCTGAAATATTACTGTGGGGGGACAACTCTCACATCATGAATATTACCTTCAGCTCTTTGAAAAAAGGCAAGAATAAACCTGTGACAAATTATTTTTGGTTCATACCTTCTCAGGGCTGGTTTAAGCATACTGCCAAATCAGCATCTGCAGGGGGGCCATAGCCACAGGGCCCCATCCCAACACACACCCCACCCCACAGCAGCCCAGCACATGCGCCCTGATCCTCCCCACCACCCACAATGCACTTCCACCCCCCAGCCACGGTCCACTCTGGGCAGCATTCCCCCTGGGGCACCACTCTCAGCCAGGCAGGCAGCAGCCATAGGCTCCCCCCTCCTTCTCTGGTTGCCCAGATGACCTCCTGATGCTCTGGCCACCTGCGCCCCAAGCAGCCAAGCACAGCCAGGCAGTCAGAAGGAGAGTGGGGGAAGGAGTGGCAGCTGGCAGTCCCCACTTTCTGTCAGCTCCCTGCCTACCAGACCAGCACCACACTCCCTTGCCCCTGATGCCCACCCCAAGCTGCCATCTCAGCACCAGCAATGATGCCAGTGGAGAAGCCGAAGCCATGGTGCTGCCCAGAGGAGATGGCCAGGCCTGGAGTTCCCCATCATGTGCATGCCACCTTCCTTGTCCACCGTCCCACCCTCCGGGCATCCCACAGAAGCTTTACCTCAGCTGGGCCAAGCTCAGCCTCCAGCCAGACCTTGGCACTGCTCTCCAGTTTCACCATGGTGAGCCCTTCCTTCCCCCTGTCCCTTCCCATCCCTCAGAGTTGTATGGCCCTTGAAGCCGAGAACTTCTTTCAGGGCAGCCCCAGGCTCCGCCAAGCAATTTGGGTGCCTCAGACTCCCAACCGAGGCGGGGTTCAAGCCTCCCCCTTCCTCAGGGCCAGTTTAAGGGCCTGCATCACCTGCAGCCACAGAGGCCCGTCATGGGGGGGGGGTGTCGAAACCCTCTTCCTGCAAATACATTATTAGTAACAATCTGAAAATATGCCCCCCCAAAAAAATAAAGCATTGCAGGGGCCCACAAAATTCCTTAAACCGGCCCTGTACTTTCTAAAGAGGAAGCAGGCCAAATACAAATACAGATGAGTTAAACAAAAATAAAATGAATTTTCCAGGGTGTAATATATATGTGTGTGTTTGTGTGTGTTAGGCATTATCAATTTATTTTTAAAATTGTGCTAGAGGAAGAATATCATAAGTGCATCATGTGAACACATCAAGGAAAATAAAAGCCCCACTGTGTGAAATAGATTCAAAAATTATCTGCATGTTATAGTATATATCTTAGAAACCCCCTGGGACTCTGTTTTCATTCAGGCCTATCCATTCATTTGTAGTGAAGCATGATCCCTGGCAATATTAAAATCATCCTGAGAGGTGTAACATCCCCTTTGGATATCTTTAAGCAGAAATTTATTATAAGCCAGTTTGACTCTCTCTTTGAAAATTTATTTGCACCTTGCTGCATTTGTTAGGTAATCGTGACAGATAAAGCTGTTTAGCTTATGGCCAGCTTCAGCCTTGGCAATTTGGTTTTAAAAGCCAGACACAGTACCTGTGCTGCTAAACAGCACTTCCCTTGAGTTTATTTGCTTAGGTTCCTCTACAAATCTCTGATTAATATGCCAACTAAAAAGCCCTGTAACAAGTGCATTCTGGGTAAGTATGCCATAAAAAACTATTAAGAACGTAAAGTACAGTGATTTAAGGGATAAGGGACTAATAGAAATCATTAAGTGAGGGAAGAGGATCCAGCCTTGGACCATGAAGATATAACTTCCACAGCTCCCTCTCCCTCTTGCATTCTCTCGCTCTCGCTCTCTCTCAGAAGGAAAAAAAAAAGTTTACTGCACCAGACTAGCAAAATAAATCAGAAACACACTTCATGAAAAGAAGACATGAAGCTGCTCCATATACTGTATAAACTGCCCCTTAAGCTGCTTACAAAGAGAGCAGGTACTCAGTTGGGCAGGGAATGTCAGCTGGAGGTGAACCCAATTTGTTCAAAATGTTAGCAAAGTAACTGGCAATTTCCTGCCTGGCAATTTCTCCAAGCATTTGCAGTTCTTCTCTTTGCTCTGTGGTGGGATTCAAAACAAAACAAAACCTAACAGCTACAATGTGGCAGAAGAATCCACATTCTGGTGAAACCATGTTGACCTGATAGCCCAATGATTATTGGACCCTATTAAAGAGACTTTAATTTCAGCTGGCTGCTTGAAACCTGAATGAGAGGTGACATTCTTTCTCAAGACAAAACAAATGATGTAGGGGGAGTCATAATTTACTGGTGGGGTCCCTCTTTGTCCCTCTTTGTCAGAGCCTTTTCAAGAGATTTTGCTGCCCCAGGCAAAGGGGAAGAAAACACATCTCTCTCACTTCTCACTTCAACACAGATCTTCTGCTCCATCTGATGGGAAAGCAGATTAGTTTAGGTATGCCAGTGTAGGCCATACTACTCATACAGTTCTGTCCTCCAATGCCTTGCTGTGGCTTCCTGTCTCTCATTATCTGTCACCTGAGGTGGATGTCTTGCTTCATGGCAAGTTTGGCCTTGAAGAAGATGAATTTATGGGACACAGGCAACAATCAGGGGGAGGGAGAATGCTGTGTAACTAATTAAATGTGCCTCATGGTGCTTTGGATTTTTCCCCCTTACACAGCAACCTCCCCATTCATACTACCTGGCCAATCACTTTTGATAATAAGAAGGTTCTCAGAAGCAATTTGTGATGAGTTTGTGATGAAAAAAAAGGTTGACCTTTGCTGCACCTAAACCAGTTCCTTGGATTGTGGCCACAACGTTCCCCACAAAGAATATATGACCATTAAAAAGCCCCTTACAGAACCATTTTCAATTGCTGAAACTTTCTGTAGTGAATGGCAGGACCACTGGATTTTATGTACCAGAGCAATAACTACCAGTGGAGCTTGGTTATTTTGAAAGGCATGCTCAACAACAGGGTGGGATGGGCAGCATTTTATCATTTCATGGGCAATCTGTCAGGGTCCATGTGCCATTGACAGACAGGATCAGAGGCAACAATGAACAGAGTCAAAGACCGTGGGTCTAGGACACAGGTGATCTAACCAGCCAACTGTCTGTTCTTCATCACCCTTCCTCTGCCCCTCCATTCATCACTCTCCTGTCCATCACTTTGTTTGAAAAGGTTCCTTAGCCTGGTTTTCTTTTAATTTGCTTCTTTCTCTCCCTGCCTCTTCCCCATCCTCTTCCTGCTGCCAATACATCCATCACACTGTTTTACAGGATTGCTCTGTATCTCTCAGAAAATATTCTCACTGTTTTGGGTTCTCTTGACAGCCCTCTCACACACAAAGTATTGAAACTTTGGCAGGTAGGTAGGCAGACAGGGATACCAAACTCATAGATCCATATCATAGAATGCAGTGCTGAGAACATCATTCCGAAGGATGGGACACCTGTTTAGCTGCTGCACATGAGGACTTTTGCCCTGCTGGTGTTTCTTCTCTTGTCATAGGGATGGGTTACACATGGGGCAGAAACTCCAAATGGCATTCTGCCTGCATGGCCCTGCATTCTCTCTGAAGTCATGAATATTATTATTCTCCACAGGGATGTGGAGTACCTTGTCTTCACTGTCCTTGCAGAGTTTTGGCCACCACTGCCACCACCACCTCAACCAAAATTTAAAGCTCAGGAGGTAGTTCCTCTCCAAAGAGAGAGGTCTTTTGCCTTCCCTTGGCTCAGCAACACTGCCTCCACCTGCTCTCTGGCTCACCCATCACAGAAAGAGGCACTTGAAGAAAGTGATGGAAGGAAAGGCTGGGTGGGCAGAGACCGGGTGGAGGCAGCACTGCAGAGCCAGGGGAAGAAAGAAAAACTTCAGCAAGGAACTGCCTCCTGAGCTTTAAAATGGTGGTGGTGGTGGTAGCACTGGTGGATGAAAATGCAGAGAAAACCCCGAATTGTCAAATTTTGCATCTAGATAAAATACTCCAGAATGCCCCGAATCTGGGCCATGCAACATGTGGCCTGATCACCCCAGATTCAGGGGAAAGGCTGTATGTCATGTAGCCTGATCACTGCGGATTGGAGGGAATTCGCATGGGGGTTCAGGAGTTTTCATAGTGTAGACAAGCCCACAGTAGCTGTGAACTTATCAAACCTTTGGAGCCCTGTGTGTGTGTGTTTGTCAGATGCAGTGACACTGAGGGCTATGGGTCCTGCACTTCTATAATCTGAATCTCCAGTATTCTACTCTCAGATTTAAGACAGGGCTAAGTTACAGTTACTCAGACTGCATGCAGCCAGAGGTGTGAGATCAATATTTAGACAAGAAATGTTAGCCAGCTGATCCCTGGATAAAATTATTCCAGATATTTACACACCACTAGATGGAAAAGAGCCACACAACAGGGGACAGAAGGAAAAAAAGATTTATCCTATGTTTTTGTTTAACCAGAGAGAACTAACAGGAACATTGATGCCAAAGCAAAGCCAGAAACATAAAACTTGATATAATTTTTTCAAACTTCTAATCCATTTGTTCATAGCAGTTTAATATAAACTATTGTCTCAATCTCAAAATAAGTCTGACAAATTCCTAGCAAACAAAGCAAAGTGTGTTTTTTACAAAACCAAAACAGGTCAATCATTCACCATTGGAAGGGAATGTTTGTCTAGCAGAAATGCTGACACTATCCTAACTGCAGCCACCCTAAAAGCAGTGTCGTAATTGTTGTTAAGGGAAGACATCTCCCCAAAAAAGACAAAGCAGTGTGCATTGGTTAATTTTCCCTCTGCCTGCTGAGTCATCTCAATATGGAGTGTTTAGCCCACCAAGGTAGAATGGTATAAGGGAACAGTAAAGGGAGTGGCTATGTGGTAAGGTTAGCTGGCCTTACACCTCCTCCCAATCATATTTCATAATTCAGCAATATTTAAGATGCTCCATGAGGACTAGTAGATCAGGGAGGACCATAAGTGAAGTCAAGTAGAGGTCACCAGGACCTAAGAGAAACATCATGGAAAAGTACCAGCATCAATACCCAAGACAGGATTATGCGGAGTCTCCTAGTAAACAAAGCCATCACTGAGGTTATGTGCTAATTCCCTCTTGGACACATTGGCAATAAGTCATCTATCACCAACAAACAGTGACAGAAACACCCATTATTCCTAGGAATGCCTTTCCTCACAACTTTCCTACCCCACAATAAGGAGGTTGTCATAAACCCATCAACTCCAATGTCTCGGCCATTAACAACAATTAACCAAGTCATATTTTGCTTTCTTTAATGGTGAGAAACCCATCTAAGCATTGTTTGACACTCAAACACCCCTTCAGGACATGAAACTTGGAATATTAGTCCCCAGACAATAGCCAATTGTGCACAGTGCTACTGACACCATCACTCTGCCAGATTGCTGTGTCACCCTCAGACCAAGTCTGAGTCTTCTTTGCTACCCCAGACTCTGCTCCTCAGGACTGTAAATATCACCCATACTTCCCTGAATCTATTCCTCTAGCCCACCTTTTTGCTTTAACTCTTTGTTAGCCTTGTGTTGTTCTTGTGAGTGTGAGTGCATGTGTAAATTCTTCCATGTTATTTTGCAATAAAAACCATTTTATTTCACTTTAACTCAAGAGTCTCAGCAGTTAGTACTGGAACACACAGGTGCAAAGATCCCACAAGTTACTCAATCTTCTTCAGCCATTCATTTGAGCTAATAATAATTCCCCCACTTAATATCATAATTTTAGTGTCACGAGTGAGTCCCCCCACCCTGGACCCTCACCAATTCGGATAACAGTAGCACAGAGACTTTCAATCTGCAGCTTTTTTTTTTTTGAAGCACAAAGAATAACTATTTTGATGACATTTCTATAGAGATGTGTTTATTATTACTCTAAGCATTTGCATAAAATGAGAGCCATTCAGCAACTGAGAGATGGTAGATTTTACAGTTTGGGTTTATTATGAGAATTACTGTAAGATGATGCTTTACATGTGACAGCCAATTTACAAGTTATGGCTTTTTCATAAAGAGTGCCCCCCCCCAAAAAAAAACCTTTAAAGAATGTTTTCTTAGCTCTTACTGGCATCTATCAGTTAGCAGGACCAAAGCAATTTAACAGTACTGCCCGATACAGAGTTTTCCCAAATGCCAGGCACTGTGGACTGAGTGCTTGCCACAATCTCTGTGTAGGTATCAGGCATTCTGAATTGGTACACTTGACATTCAAGAAAAGCCTCTGTCTGGAAGCAATATTAAATTGCATCTCATCTTCTCCTAGTAGCATTCATTGGGGAGGTTGGGAAACTTACTAGACAAGGGCCCCTGGCTCATATGTTCTAACAAGAATGCCAAACCTTGTAACCAATATGAGGTCCAGGCTAGGAATGGACAAATTCATCTGTTTTGCCTCTCTCACACTTTTGCATATTATTAGCACATTAATCTACATCTTACAAAATAAATGCACACAAACATTTACATTTAAAGACATATTTTAAAAGCATGTTCTTTCCCTCCAAAATCAGTATGTTCAAACATATTGTAATACTTTGGGCAGTGGGGTGGGGGAAAATGAGTACAAACTGTGTTTGAACATTACAGAAATGAGAAAGCTGGTGAGTACTTCTGGTCTGCACAATAGTCCAGGAAGAGGCTGATCAATGCACTGTAGGTGGATAAGTGTGGATCTGCTCAATTTGTACTGGAATCTACAAAGACTGAATTCCTCAAGCACACCTAATGAAAGCTAGCTCACTGTATTGTACTTTCTGTTGTCTATTATCATTATTTGTATCATTATTTATAGGTAGTAAGGAATAATCTCTGTTAGCAGGATTTATCGCTGGGTAAAAATGCACAGGACTGCACTGGAAAGCATTCTTTTTTTACCAGCAGACCAAAGTACCACAAGTATCAGAATTATGTTAAATCTCTGTCCCCATTTCTATCCTCCTTGCTATTTTAACTAGCACCTCTGGTCAACATCAAGACTGTGGCATACAGAGCTTATGCCTTTCTTCCTATACAACCATCCTCGGAAATTTCCATTCCCCCCCCCCTCCCAGCTACTATCTACATTGGGAGTGAAATTTCCTTTGTTACAAATCATGTTAGGACCACAAAGGAAACAGGAAATAGGGTGGGGAATCTGTTGCTCTCCAGATGTTGATGAACAAGCTTGTAAAATAGTTTGAAAATAGTTTGTCAACATCTGCAGGATAGCAGGTGCACTATATCTGGGTTAAATCTCAGAAACAGCATGTCCATTCATACAAAAAAGAAACCAAGACATTCATTTAATACCACACATACAGTGCCTCACAGAAGTATGCTCTCTCTCTCTCTCTCTCTCTCTCTCTCTCACACACACACACACACACAATGAATCAAATGTGAAATAATCCCAAGAAGGATTTGAAAGTGGGTTTTGAAAAAGACTTGTGGCAGAATTTGAGGAGATTAAATGATCCTTGACCCAGATGACTATGGAGATAATATTGGATCAGAAGACCTTGGAGTTGAAACAGATTAATCAAAGGGAGATGCAGTACCAAAGGAAAGTGTGATAACTTAAGTATTTCTGAGTTTACATCCTTAGGGGATTATGTTTACTTTCTACATTGGTAGAAATTTCACAAGAGACCTTATGTTAAGTATAAATAGGTATAATTGATAAAGTAATGGTTGGGGCTAATCTGGTTTTGAAATAATTTTCGTCGCCTCTGGAGATTTGATATTTGTTATATGATTTACTAAAAGCAGTTTAGTTTATATTGACTTACTAAAAAATGCAAAAAAATATGAGATTTAGATCTATAATTTGATCCAGAATATTTTGAAGATAAAGCTTTACAGTAGTGTGTGTATATATATATATATATATATATATATATTTGGTGGGGTCAGTTGGAGAAATAAATTGGGGGGGGGGATGGAAAATTTACATATTATTAGGCTAGCCAGGCTGCCATGTTAAAAATGTAGAGATATGATTGGGTTTGATGTAAAGAATCACTGAGTACAGTATATGACTGTAGCAGCCAGACTACTTTATGTGTAGAGGTAGAAGGATATGGCTATTTCTTTATAAGAAGAGTGTTTGATGTAACTATGATTTGGCCAAGGTTTGACAAATTACCTTGATTAGAGAAAAGTCAGTGGGTAGTTTTAACAAAGATAGGGAATTAATAATCATTTAATTTTTGAGAGAATTGAGGGACTATTGGGATAGATTATTAACAATAGGAATTGAAGAATAGTCGGGTTGAATAATAGGTAGACGTTTATTAAAGTATTGACTTAGGGCTCATCTACACTAGCCAGGATATGCTGGCTCCTGTTCATGTATCCTGGTTGTGGACGTGGCCCATTACCCCCCATTACCCAGAAAAATGGACTGGAATCCAAACAGGATGCCAGTCCATAGCTGAAGCTGCCGCCACCACTGCCATTTTCTCCACTAACATGGAAGCCAAGCAAGGGTCCTGCAACATGTGACTGCAGCCCCCCTGCATATGACCAGCCTCGGTCATATGTTAAGGGCCCCCTGCCTGGCTTCTGGAAGAGCCATGGAGCTGGCAGTGACAGAGAAGAGCAGCATCCCAGATGGGCTGTTGTGGACATGTGGGGCATGATCCAGTTTTTCCCAGGTAAACCAGGGTGAATTGGGTATTTCCCTATAAAGGATTATCAGGCCCTATCCTGGCTTTCACTGTCGCAGACCCATATTGGCCCCAGGAGTTGTTTGTACTGACCTGTGGCAGATCAGAGTAAATGCCCTGTGTCATTTGGCCTGCAGGGCTCCGAAATGGAGGGAAGCAGGGGTATTTGGCCAGTGTAGACAAGCCCTTAAAGGAAGTAGGATAAGTAGACAACTATAACCATTAGCTGGGAAGGTTGAAGTCATTTGTTATTTTCCTTTTTAGTTTAGTTTTGTTAAGTATTTTTTAGTTGTAGTTGTAGTCATAGTTTAGGTTAATTGTATTTGTATTTTGTGTCTTTGTAGTTTTCCCCTATATGTTGTTTTATATTACAAAAAACCTTTTGTGTTAATAACTATATTATTATTATTTTTTTTAAAAAAAAAAAGAAGTGTTCACACACACACACTTTATTTTCCCCTCCTTTGTTGGAAGCTGAAACGAATTTAAGTGACATAGTTAATGTACATATAATTCTCACCACTTGATGTACATATAATTCTTACCACTGTGAAGGCACATTTTTTTATTGTGGCACAAAAGTTTAGTAAACAAAAATAAATTTTCATAAATATTCACTGCCTTTACCATGACACTTCTAAATAAGTTCTGTTGCAACCCATTCCCTCCAGAGTCACATAAATAGTTAAGACTCCATGTGTGCTCAGTTCCAGTGCTACATTATTTCAGATTAAATACACCACTCTCTGGAAGGTTCCAAAATTTGTTGGCATATGTATCTAAACACACAGCATCATAATGACCAAGGAGCTTTCAAAACAAGTTGGGACCACAGTTGTGCAGAAGCACCAATCAGGGCTGTTTAAAAAAAAAAAAAACTTCCTCTACAGCTCCATTCAATTCATTCTTAGAAAATGGGAAGAATATGGCTCTGCTGTGATATTGAATCATAGAATCATAGAATTGCAGAGTTGGAAGAGACCACGAGGGCCATCCAGTCCAACCCCCTGCCATGCAGGAAATCACGATCAAAGCATCCCCGACAGATGGCCATCCAGCCTCTGTTTAAAGACCTCCAAGGAAGGAGACCCCACCACACTTCGAGGGAGTGCGTTCCACTGCTGAACAGCTCTTACTGTCAAAAAGTTCCTCCTCATGTTGAGGTGGAATCTCTGTTCCTGGAGCTTGCACCCATTGCTCTGTGTTCCAGTCTCTGGAGCAGCAGAAAACAAGCCCGCTCCATCCTCAGCGTGACATCCCTTCAAATACTTAAACAGGGCTATCATATCGCCTCTTAACCGTCTTTTTTCCAGGCTAAACATACCCAGCTCCCTAAGTCTCTCCTCATAAGGCATCATTTCCAGACCTTTCACCATTTTAGTTGCCCTTCTCTGAACACGCTCCAATTTGTCAGTATCCTTTTTTAATTGTGGTGCCCAGAACTGGACACAGTATTCTAAGTAAGGTCTGACCAAGGCAGAATAGAGTAGCACTATTACTTCCCTTGATCTAGACACTATACTTCTATTGATACAGCCCAAAATTGCATTGGTCTTTTTAGCTGCCGCATCGCACTGTTGGCTCATGTTTAACTTGTGGTCTACTAGGACTCCTAGATCCCTTTCGCATGTAGTCTCATTCAGCCAGGTCTCTCCCATCCTATATTTATGCATTTCATTTTTCCGCCCTAAATGCAGTATTTTACATTTTACATTTTACATTTTACATTTTACAATATTCTCCGTATTGAATTTCATTTTGTTAGCTTTGGCCCAGCTCTCCAGTCTATCCAGGTCATTCTGAATTTTGACCCTGTCCTCTAGGGTATTAGCTACTCCTCCTAATTTGGTGTCATCTGCAAATTTGATAAGTATGCCCCTAATTCCCTCATCCAAGTCATTGATAAAGATGTTGAATAGCACTGGGCCCAGGACAGAACCCTGTGGCACCCCACTGGTCACATCTTTCCAAGACGAAGCGGAGCCACTGCTGAGCACCCTTTGGGTTCGGCCGGTCAACCAATTACAAATCCATTGAACAGTTAATTTGTCCAGCCCACATTTTACAAGCTTGTTTGCAAGAATGTCATGGGGAACTTTGTCAAAGGCCTTACTGAAATCAAGGTATGCGATGTCCACAGCATTCTCTTCATCTACCAAGCTGGTCACTTTATCAAAAAAAGTGATCAGATTAGTCTGGCATGACTTGTTTCTCTGAAACCCATGTTGACTTTTTGTGATTATGGCATTGCCTTCTAAATGTTCACAGACTCTCTGTTTAATGATCTGCTCTAGAATCTTCCCTGGTATTGATGTCAGACTAACTGGACGATAATTGTTGGGATTCTCTTTTTTCCCCTTTTTGAAGATGGGAACAATGTTTGCCCTCCTCCAGTCTGCTGGGACTTCTCCTGTTCTCCAGGAGTTCTCAAAGATTATTGCCAATGGCTCTGAGATTATATTTGCCAGCTCTTTTAATACTCTTGGATGTAGTTCATCTGGTCCTGGAGATTTAAATTCATTTAGATTAAGAAGGTATTCCTGTACAACCTCTTTGCTTATTCTGTGCTGGATTTCCCCTATTGTGTCCTCTGTTCCATTATCCTCAGGTTGGTCCTCCTTTTCCTTTTCTGAAAACACTGAGGCAAAGAAGGTGTTGAGCAATTCTGCCTTTTCTCTGTCCCCTGTTAGCATTTTGCCATCTTCTCCACGTAGTGGCCCTATCATTTCCTTCTTCCTCCTTTTGCTGCAGACATACCCCAAAAAAACCTTTTTATTGTTCTTAACCTCCCTAGCAAGCCTGAGCTCATTCTGCACTTTAGCTTTTCTGACTTTACTCCTACACGTGTTCTCTATCTGTTTGAATTCTTCTTTGGTGATTTCCCCCCTTTTCCATTTCCTATACATGTTCCATTTAAAACTTAGCTCCATTGAAAGTTCTTTAGTCATCCATCCTGGTTTCTTGAGACACCTCCCATTTTTCTTCCTCAATGGTACTGTTTGAAATTGTGCCTTCAGTATCTCCCTTTTGAGAAAGTCCCATCCGTCTTGAGGTCTCTTCTCTTTTAGTATTCCTGACCATGGGATCACCCCCAGTATTTCCCTGACTTTATTGAAATCAGCTCTCCTAAAGTCAAGAATGCGTGTCTGACTATGCCTGGCTTCTCCTTTCCATTGTATAACAAACTCCAGGAGAACATGATCACTCTCACCTAAGGATCCCACCACTTGCACCCCATTAACCAGGTCATCTCTGTTGGTTAGGATCAGATCTAAAATAGCTGACCCCCTTGTTGCCTCTTCCACCTTTTGGACCATGAAATTGTCTTCCAGGCATGTAAGGAATTTGCTAGGCCTTGAAGTTTTGGCTGAGTTAGATTGCCAGCAAATATCAGGAAAAGCTAGAGATACTTGAGTTACCTACCCTAATACCCCCCCTCTTGGAATATAAAATAATTGGCTATATTTAATAATTTGGCTAAATGTGGCCATCCACATGTTTGCAGGTAAATCAGGAACCCCCAAATACCAAGGTGGGATTCAAATAATACCAAGGGAGGGGCCTTTGGAAATTCAGGTTGTAGTGTTAACACATGGAGGTGAGTCATTCACTAATCCACTCAATGATAGCAGAGACCTTAATGGTTATAAAACAGGTCCTTCCTTCTCTTGTCCCCTTCCAACAAAATACCTTGACTGTTCCTATTCAGTTCCAAATGAATAGCACCCATTAACAATCATTAACTCTTCTTGAGCACCCTTTCTTTAGTCATGGAAACCTCAGAGAAACATTGTATTCCACTCAAACTTCCATCCCTTCAGGGGAATTATTTCATTTAAATATCACCCTAAAACACCATCAAATTGCACACAGATCTCCTTCCTATTGATCAGTCTGTGTAGCTGGGTGCACAGTTTTGACTTCTCTCAATTTCACACATCAGACTGTGTAGCCATCCTGCCTTTCGGACCCCCTCACTGATGGTGTACTTCACGATCTCTGTCCTGCCAGATTATAACCTGCCATTTATAACCTGCCACCCCTTTACTCTAGTCCTCTATCCAAATACTCCCAACTGCTTTTGATAGCCCTGTGTGTGTCTCTAATGCCTGACTGTTTATGTGACTGTTGTTGATGTTAATTTACAATAATTCATTTAATTGTAACTTTTGGCTTAGAATCTCCTCTGTTATTACTGGTATACATAGGTTAAAAGGTCCTGCCATTACCCAACCTCTCACATGCCAAGTTGAGTAGGCTAAATCCCCCAATTTAATATTAGGACATAAGAGGGTCCCCCTGGACCCCACACAACTTGGGTAACACTTGGGACTGGGGGGGGGACTTCACCTTCCAGCAGGACAATCACCCTAAACACCCAGCCAATGTAACACCGGACTGGTTTTAAAACAAAAACCAGGATGTCTTAGAATGAATTGATCAAAGCTCAGACCAACACATACCAGTTTGCTTTTGTTTAGTTAACTGTTGTGCTACAATAAAAAATATTCTGCACCTTCAAAGAGTTACATATTTTGTGTACATCAAGTGGCAACAGTGCCAGTTAAATCCATTTCAGCTTCAGATTACAACACAATAAAAAGGGGGAAATGAATACTTACTCATAGCCCTTGTGTTTTTCACTTTTTATTATGTTGGAACCTGCAAAGTACTGAATTTTAAAAGCTATCCAGTCCAAGTTGATTTAAAGATAGTGAACAGTAAGGAGGAAAATCAGGAACCCTGGAGTTGCCCATCCTAGATTAGCATCTACATAGTAGACTCAACAAGGACACAGGTCATTTGGTCACAGTCTATATGCACTGCTTTGTCTTCCAACCCCTTGACTACATTTCTTCTCTCCCAGCACCTACTGACCAAAGCAGCCACCTTACTCTTCCAATGATAGAACTGACTCTGTATCCCTCTCCTATCCACCCACCCAATCTGCCCCCCCCCAAAAAAATCCAGGAGGATATGCTTACATCTTCAGAGGAGACAGGAGCAGTAGCACAAAGAGTTAACTGTTGTAAGATATGTGTAATATCTGTAAAACCAAAAGCAAATGAAAACTGCCTCAGTATCTTCAGTTCTCTCAAGCACCTGTATTGAAACTCAGCAAATTAGGTTATAAGGGGGAAAAGAGGATGTCAGGACTTGCCCATCATCTTAATAGCATATGCCCTGCAAGGCCAATGGAGGGCAAGATCATTCTGATTATATCTATTTCCTCCATAAAGAAGCACCAAAATATGTCACATAATTCAGTAGGTACCTTATGAACAGGAAAAGAAAGTGACATGCAGAACCAGGAGGTTTCATGATGTGTATATGGGTTTTTTTTAAAAAAAAAAAAAGGGAAAAAAAAACTTCTTCAGAAGGATTTAGAGGAGCAATTTGACCATGCAGCAATATTATAAGAATCCTGAAATTGGGTAGCAAAGGTCAGTAACAAAATGAAGGCTAATGACAGAGTAAAATAGGAAACTGATTTCTGAAAATTCAACTTCATTGCCAAATGGGAAATGATGTCTTAAGCTATAATTTCCTCTCTTCTACCTTAAAAAAAAACTTAAGATAATTTAGCTGACCTGCTTTCCTTTTCAGTTTTCCCCAGTACCTCAATGAAATGAATAGCAATTCAAATTGGTGTTTCTCTATCAAAAGGCTAGGGAGGAACATGAAACCAAAATGCATCATCATCATCATCTCTTCTTCCTCTTATTCTTAATAAGCTTCAGACATTAGCACAAAGTCCATCTCCTATCAAGAAGTACTTTGGTAAATTGACTTCTTCTGAGTCTGTTATGATGAAAATAGAACTGAAACAACTAAGAGATTAAGTGTTCTTAAACTGAGTAGGCTGCAAGTACAAGGTAGATGGAGTAAGAGTGTCAAATACTCAGGTACTCCTCCTCTCCCACTATTTTTGAGTGCCTCCTCAAATCTGAAACCAGAATTTTATGCTGTAATCCTATATCCTTTGTGAATCAGATTCACAAAGGGAACCCTAGTGGCGCAGTGGTTAAATGCCAGTACTGCAAGCCACCACGTTGCAAGTTTGATTTCAGTGGGCTCTAAGGTTCACTCAGCCTTCCATCCTTTCGTAGGTCAGTAAACTGAGTACCCAGCTTGTGGGGGCAATTAGCTAACACACATTGGAAACTGTTTAATGCAGTGTAAATGTGTAAACAGCTATTGCTTAAAACAATTTGTAAGCTGCTCTGATAGCCTTGTGGCTGAAGAGCGGGGTATAAATAACTAAATATTTTTTTTTTTAAAAAAAAAAGATGTTTCTCATTGCCACAAATCATTTAATCATTTGTTACAACCAAGGCAGGACACCTCAGACTATTTTACTATTTAAGGCAAAAGTCAAGCAGACAAATATACCACCAGAGGCCCAGTACATAAGGTAACAAGATTGCAACTTGAAGCTTACTTCCATTTTGGCAATGGGGCAATGCCCATCACCACACCTAAGAGCAGCCAGCTAGCTTAGGGGACTGAGTGCTCCATTACCACAGCTGGGGCTGAATAGCATGTGACTCTTCAAAATCAGTATTTCCTCATGCACTGTAGGAATAAATTCCTTGAATCTTTTGTCTGTTGCTCAGAGAGTAGAGTCTTACCAATTGAGCAAGTAAGACATGTTACTAATGATCTTCATCCCTGTAATGAGCCTTAGCTGATGGACCATTGTTGGGTGAAGGAAGAATGGAAAGAGAGGATTTAAGTCAGAGAGAGGAGATGCTGTCCAGATACCAAGTATGTACAGTGAAAAACGCAGAGGCAGACCTGTTTCTCAAAAGGTCACGTCTACTTATTTTGGTGCCCAGGTATTTTTTGCTGCTCAGTCACCAAGAATTGTTGTCCTGTTCTCTGGCACTATTAGGGCTTTTTAAAATGCTCAACAAGACACAATATGCAGGGTTCATAATTCAAAGTAATGCAGAAACTATGAAAAAATCTGATGAAAAAATGGCTGATAGGAGGTGGTTGGTTGATGAAGAAGAGGCCATTATGGAGAAAGCTGAAACACACAATGCCCTTCCATTTAAAGAACTAATACTACCAACTAATAACAGCTTATCTCCCATTCTTCATCACTTCAGACTTACTACCAGAATATCTTTATGTGAACAAAGCAGAAGCTTGGACTGACCTTGATGATCTATAGCCATAGAGACACACACAACCTTCCATCAGGTGAAATAAAAGTAAAGTCCCTCCATCACATACAACAAAGATATATATGCCTAATTAATGAATGCTTAAGAGTCTAATTTTTATCCTGCAACTGAAGGCAACATTTATCACCATGCTGTAAACACTTTAGGAAAGATGCTGACACTGCTTCAGTTTTACTGTCATAAATGTGATGCTATAATAATCCTTTATAATTACAATAAACAGTTCCCTTTTTTAAGAAAAAGAATTCAGAGCATTCTGGAGTTGCAGTTTTCCTTTCTATGTCAGCAAAGTTTCCTTTTATAGAGCCATGTGCCCTAGTGAGCAGTAATATATTAATCAGGGGAGCTTATAAAGTTACACCTTGTATCCACAAAGCAGCCAATGCAGGAACAGAAGACAATAATAAATAGAAACCAGAAAAGAAGAATGTGCGGTAGAGGGTAGGTGCAGGAACAATATAATAAAACCTATTGCTTTCCAGTGTATTTTTTTTAATTTGTATGAATATGCATGAGACAGTATTCTTCACCTGTGACCAAAAGTGCTCCCTGGGAAGAGAATGACAGCTAATTATAATTCATAAGACTGATAATTTCCCTATATCTAATTTCCAGATGTTTGTCTGACAACCCAGACAGCCATAATAAAAAGGGAGGAGGAGGAGGAGAAGAAGAAGAAGAAGAAGAATTCATATGCACCTGCTCATAACAAAACATTATAGAGGTCAGGAGAGGGAGGGGAAAGAGAGTTAATTTCAAGATTCTGAATTCTGCAAAATGACATTTGGCCTCGGTGGAATGTCAAGGGCATATTCTGCTACACACACACACTTTTACTCACCCAGTTTGCACAGGCATCAGCCCACCCCATACCACATAATTCAAAACAAAGATAATTAATGCCATATTACATGGCATGTCAGCCATGTTAAAGTCTAATGCAGAATAAATAGCTGAGGCAACTTAATCAGATGCTAAAATGATTGGATAATTTATTATTGCCAAAGCCGGACATTGCTACCACAACAGGAAATGAATGTGGGGAGGTCCCTGTGTTTTATACACACACACACCTCGTGTAATTATTTTCAATCAGATCTACTTTCAAGGTCAGGCATTTCATAGCCAGCCATTATTTTACTTTCTGCTCCCTTTGGCAAGCTTTTCTCTGGCTCCTCCATAAATAATTAAGGAGATAAACAATGGCTGTGTCAGCCTAAACTTTAGAGGAAACCAAAGGTGTCCAAGTCTCCTGCTTGCAAAGAGTCACTCCAGTTAAGGTCTCTGGGAGGAAGACTGAGAAAGTTCTGTCCCGCTGACCTTGTACAACTGCTGCTGGTCACAGCAGGCAACACTGAGCTAGATGAGCCAATGCTCTTTCCTATTATGTAAGTTACACATGCATAGTGAAGTCATTGGTGCTCACACAGATTCATGTTCAGCACTCCCCCTGTGCCCTGGGTCTAGAAGAGAAGTCCCATGTCTCTGCGCTCCACAGTCTGAGACTAAAGGCTTTCAAGTCTAAGACCTTTTGCTGAGTAAATGAAGGACCATTTGGTGCAGTAGCTTAGCAGACTGTTGGTTAAAGATTACTTCACTACTGGCAGCTAAACTACATCTCCTACATCTTCCACCACGCCTGAAAGTAACAGACCAGTTTAGAGGTCAAAAGGCAGCAGGCATAGCACATGCAACCCACGCCTCAGCAGCTTAGCACCCATCCCTGTCTGGCAGTTTTTGCTACCTGAGGCAGCCATTGGAGTAGAACAAAAAGAAAAGGAGGATTTGTACAGAATAACAAGGTACATATAGCACCAGAGGCTCCAGAAAACCAAACCAAAGGGTATAGAAATTATAGGTATAGAAATAAAATGTACTCGATAGATAGATAGATAGATAGATAGATAGAAATGGAACAAGAACCAGGATGCAAATAACAGGGGAAATGATGAATACAAAGTGGTATCAAAATCAGAATAACACAGCTATCAGCAGAAAACAATGGTAATGACAAACAGCAGTAATCAAAATAACATGGGACAATATAGGTAACACATAACAATATTCAAGCCAATATGGGTAATGAGTAGCAACATGTATGAGACAGACTTCCAGATAACATCTGCATTGACTTCCAGGTCTTTTGCAGATTACAATGAGTATATACAAAAAACAGATCTCTAAGCACAAGCCTTTATCCCATTGGATTCTGCCTAATGGTAGGGCCAGCTCCACAAATATTATTTAGGATATGTACCCAAGATGGCATGGTGAACGGTGCTGCGAATGCAAGGGCACTTTGCCTCCATGAATCAAGGCCAGAGCAAAATGGACTTGGTGCAGAAAGCCAAGTCACAGCATGTGCAGGGGTGGAGCAGGAGCTATTTAATTAAGGACAGTCTTCCCCCTCACCAGCTCTCTTCATAGCTTCAGCTTGCAACCCACCCACCCTCCCTAAGCGCAGTATGAGTTTTGCTGGTCATTTTGGGGGTAGGTAGGGTTTTCTCCCTTTTACATGGGGTTTATTGCCTACTCCATACTGTATCTGTGGGATTTGGAAATTGGCTAAAGGTGGTATCTTAATTAGTATGTCACTGACAATTATAGTGGGGAAAATACATGAGTTTGGTGTACATCTTGGCATCTTTTTGGTGAAGGGCAGAGCCCTAGAACAGCCTCTTTAAGTTCCTGGGAGCCAGGGGATTGTAAAGAGCCTGTCCTTGAGCTAACCTGGGGATATGTTCTCTTTTATAAGGCCCTAAGACTTGGGAGGGAGTGCCCTAGGTTTGCCTTCCAGTAAACAGCAAGCTGGGGTGAGCAACCCACAGCATTGGATTGCCCTCGGGGTCAGTTGTTTCATCCAAGGAAAGGCTGGGGAGGTGGCCACAGGTTGACACCTGGCCTCAGCTAGACTTGCATCAGGTTGATCCCCCTGCTTTTGCTCAGCCCCTGGCACAACCCATTTAAACAGGTCAAATAAAGTGGTCCTGTTTATCCCAACTCTAGGGACTTCATCAGACATCCCCTTATAAACGTTATTTTGCCGGCATAAAAAAATCAGTTTTTATGCCAGCAAAATAACACACACACACACACTTCTTACCTCCTTTCCTGGCAAAGGCAACTCCATCAATAAAGAAGAAGTGAACAGAGCTCCCTTCACTTCCTCTTTTGGAATCCCATACAATTTCATTGCACAGGAAATCCAAAAATAAAAAAAAGAAATAAACATCAAAAATTCATACCAAACACACACACACACACACACACACACACACCCTAAAAAACCTCCAAGTTACCCAGGGAAAGTAAAAAAAAAAAGTTTGTCACTTACCTGGATGTCCCAATCTCACCCAGAAGCATTCTGGCCATTGATGGAGTAAGTTCAAGATTTAAATGGCCCAAGGTTTTGCATGCCAGCAATGCTGGCAAAAAAAGTGGCAGGGGTATCTATTGACGGCTTAAGCCGTCAATTAAAAGGTATGTGTTTGGGGCTGTTTTTAACCATGAAAGGGTGATGTCATCTGATCTGCATACCCTTTCACAGTTATGAGGCGCTGTTATGATACCAGATTTTGAGTATCTGATAAAGCCTTATGTGTCTGATCTCATTATTTCATGGTTGGTCTTCAGTTTCAACTAGAGTATTATATATTATCCTCTCTGACCTTGTGTAAAGCCACTTTGCAGTAGACAGAGCATTAGACAAGCAAGATAGAGGTTTAGGAGATTATCAAACAGGCCCTCAGAAACCATCCCTGTCCTGGTACCCAACCCACCTGACCCACTCCCAACCCACTCCTGTCCCTGTAACAATTAAAAGAAAAAATTTTCACACCCCTACCTTATGGTAAGATAGAAACTGCTCCCTCTCCCCTCTGCTGGCCAGGAGTGAATGCAGCTATTGTAAAGCTGCATTCATGACCTGTAAAGCAAAATCCCCCCCCCCGTTCTCACGAGAGAATGATCGCATGGGAAATTTAAAAATAAAAACCCCACCAAATGTAAAAAAAGAAAGAAAATCAAGCCCCAAAAACACACTATAAAAATTACAAGTAACCCAGGGAGGGAGTAAAAAAGGGTGTCACTTACTTCCTTGGCCCGATCACACCCGGATGTCTTCGGGAGGGACCTCCCACAGCAGCTGGCATCGTGCCAGCATAACGGGGCACCTTTTTACTCACCCATGATTCTATCACAGAGATGGAACAGGCACTCTATTAATGATTTAAATCGTTAATAAGAGGGAGGGGGGAAGGGAGCAGAATGGGACCAGGACAGGACAGGGGTAATGTCATCTGAAGAGAAATCCTTTTAACGATCTCCTGTCATCCCTGTCCTGGGATAATTGGCATGTCTGATAATCTCCTTAGACTCTCAGCCAGAACCAAAACATTGGTTTATTTCACTCTTTCACTAGATCCAGACATTAGAGAGACTGGGAGATTCTAGACTGTGCATTGCCAGTTTTGAGAAAGTTATTTGCTTTTTTGTTGTTGTTGTTGTTTAAAAAAATCTTCATCTGTGGTCAAAAGGAATCAATGCTTCCTCTTTATTTTTTTTCCCCTAGGACATGATAACTCATTTACAACTTGCTGCACCCCAGGAAAAAAATGCATACGTATGAGTCTACATACATCACCATTTAAAACAAAAGTCTTTGACATAGAATCATTTCCTTAACTGGAGTGAAAATGGTAATATTTGTATAGCAATCATTGAAAAAAAATATTCCATTTTCTGATGAGATTCCCCACACTATAGAAATGTTAACTATGCCACTTCTGAACCATGTTTCTTTTTCTGCCTGGAAAAAAAGCATGCTATAAATTCAAAACATCATAATGAACACCATTAATGTATTCTTTTCCCACAAATCTTTGGGCATCTGTCCCTTTTCTCTGTTATCCCAGTCCGTATAAAAATAGCAAAATGATGCACTAAGATGACAAGCTCCAACTTTTGCAGTTCAAATGACAGAGATATATCGATTAACTTACCAAATCAACTGTGTATATCTGGCACAATGCATTGCATTAAGAGAACTTTAGATCTCTGTTTCTGAGCCAGAAAGACTAGTGAACAAAGACTACAACAACCCATGAATATAAGTAGCATTTCAAATAACTCATAGTTGAATCCAGATTAGGCCAATTGAATATAAGACCCACTAAAATCAATTAAGGTCACAACCAGAACTTGGACAGTAAATCATAATGTAAGGACTAAAATTTTCAGCATCCCCAGGCAGTATGGCTACTTTTGAAGTGGTAATCCCCCAAAAGTTTAGATAGATAGATAGATAGATAGATAGAGAATACAAAGCAAAGCAGAAATCAAACATGAAGGAAAAGAAGAAACCAATATACAAAAGTAAATTGGCAAACAGTAACAATTAATGCACAATTATAAATAACCCAAGTCTTGTCCTAATCATAAGAAAGGGACATTTTGGAAGAGAACAAAAATATAAAGCATTCCCTTTATCCGCGGGGAATTAAAGTGCCCAAGGTCACTCTAGAAATGACCTCAGTCCCACTGAATTGAATTAGAACTAATACCAACTAATTTATTTTGGATCTGGCCCTGAACTGATAGACATAAATCATATCAGCATTGTCCAAGTGTCATAATTTCCACATGTTTGTACATCAGTCTTCCTCATTCACAGATTTTTGCTTACAAGAGAGTGAAATTTTTTTAGTCACTATTGCATCTGATACTCGAGGCAATCTAAGAACCAAAAGAAGAAGTTCTCTTGATTAGACCAAACTTCATTCTAGCCCTACATCCGAAACGGACCCCCTGCCACGCAGCAGCCTCGCAACGGGGACGAGGACACTTCCATTACAAAACCCTGTCTGAAAAAGTCCTTTATGTACAATCTCTCTATCTGCTTGTCAGTCACATAGGCAGTTGAACCAATATGATCATAGTTTAGTTTTCTGTTTTCTGGGTTGCATTATTTCTGTTACTAACTTGTAGTAGGGAGCCAGCATGGTATAGTGATTTAAGTGTTGGACTATGACTCTGGAGATGAGGGTTCAAATCCCCACTTAGCAATAAAAACCCATTGAGTGACCTTAGGCAAGTCATATACTCTCAGCCCCAGAAAACCCCATGATAGCCAAAGCTAAGGCTATCTCCGTGATAGCCTAAGGGTCACTATAAGTCAGAAATGACTTGACGGCACACAACAACAGCAACAGGAACACTTGTGCACTGGTTGTTTTGTTATCTTCCTCATTATTATTTTCCATTTATCTCTTAATAATAATAATAATAATAATAATAATAATTTATTTGTATCCACCCCTCTACGAAATGCAGTCGGGGCGGCTTACAACAATTAAAATATACAGCCAAACCCTCAATCCCACCCCCCTTAAAATACAATTAAATAATTTAAGAATTTAAAACATACTTTAAAAATACAAAACATTCTCAGGCTTTTTTTAAAAAAAGAATAAAAATAAACAATGGACAGTGGCTGTGACTGTGGCAAGATCAGGACAAGCTACATTTCCTTTTTTGATGACCAGGTATCTATTCAGGAAAGGCCTGCCAGAAGAGATCTATCTTAAGAGCTTTTTTAAAAGCTATTTAGGGTGGTAATATGACAGATCTCATCTGGCAGGCCGTTCCATAACCTGGGAGCAACAACTGAAAAGGCCTTCCAGGAGGTCGAACAAAGCCTAGTTTGTAAAGGTTGTAACAAATTCCTCCCGGGGGACCTGAGTGCATGGGGAAGATTATATGGAAGGAGGTGGTCCCAAAGATAGGTTGGACCCAAGCCATTTAGGGCTTTAAAGGTGATAACCAACACCTTGTACTGGGCCTGGAAACTAATGGGCAGCCAGTAGAGTGATCTTAAGATCGGTGTTATGTGGACTCTTCATGATGTACCTGAGACCAGTCTGGCGGCCATATTCTGTATTAGTTGAAGTTTCTGGACCAAGCATGAGGGTATCCCTATGTAGAGTGCATTACAGAAATCAAGATGAGAGGTTACCAGAGCATGTACCACAGTCTCAAGGTCCCTGATTTCCAGGAAAGGGTGCAGCTGGCATATCAGCCGAAGCTGGTAACAGGCACTCCTGACCGTCACATTTACCTGATTCATCATCTGGAGCAACGGGTCCAGGAACACCCCCAGACTGTGAACATAGTCCTTGGAGGAGTGTGTGACCCCATCCAGGACTGGAGATTGTAACCCAATGCCTGGGTTTGGGCCTGCTACTGTGAGTACCACTGTTTTATCTGGATTCAGCTTCAATTTGTTTTCCCTCATCCAGTCCATTACTACCTTAAGACAATCATTGAGAGAAGAGATATCATCTGAAGTCAGAAGTAAAGACCGAGGCATGGAGAAATATATCTGGGTGTCATCAGTGTACTGATAACACCCCACCCCATGCCTCCGTATAATCTCTCCCAGCAGCTTCATGTATATATTGAATAGCATCGACGACAAGATGGAGCCTTGTGGGATGCCACAATTAAGCTCTTTCCTTGCAAAACAACTGTCCCCGAGCATAACCCTCTGGAATCTGCCCGAGAGGAAGGAATGGAACCACTGCAATGCAGTGCCTCCAATTCCTAGCCTTCTTAGGAGATCCAAGAGGATGTCATGATCTATTGTGTCAAAAGCCACTGAGAGATCCAGTAGCACCAACAGGGTCACACTACCCCTGTTGATGCTCAGGCGAAAGTCATCAGCCAAGGCAACCATGGCAGTCTCAACTCCGAATCCAACCCTAAAGCCAGTTTGAAAAGCCAGTTTGAATCCTGCCCTAAAGCCAGTTTAACATTTGGAAGCACTTTATCTTTCCTAATCATTTCCCATTTATTAGCATCATTCCATTCTTATCAACAGAAAGGAACACGTGTAGGAGTAAAGTCAGAAAAGCTAAAGTGCAGAATGAGCTCAGGCTTGCTAGAGAGGTTAAGAACAATAAAAAGTTTTTTGGGGGTATGTCCGCAGCAAAAGGAGGAAGAAGAAAATGGTAGGGCCACTACGCAGAGAAGATGGCAAAATGCTAACAGGGGACAGAGAAAAGGCAGAATTACTCAACACCTTCTTTGTCTCAGTGTTTTCAGAATAGGAAAAGGGTGACCAACCTGAGGATAAAGGAATAGAGGACACAATAGGGGAAACCCAGCTCAGAATAAGCAAAGAGGTAGTACAGGAATACCTTCTTAATCTAAATGAATTTAAATCTCCAGGACCAGATGAACTACATCCAAGAGTATTAAAAGAGCTGGCCAATGTAATCTCAGAGCCATTGGCAATAATCTTTGAGAACTCCTGGAGAACAGGAGAAGTCCCAGCAGACTGGAGGAGGGCAAACGTTGTCCCCATTTTCAAAAAGGGGGAAAAGGGGGATCCCAACAATTATCATCCAGTTAGTCTGACATCAATACCAGGGAAGATTCTAGAGCAGATCATTAAACAGAGAGTCTGTGAACATTTAGAAGGCAATGCCATAATCACAAAAAGTCAACATGGGTTTCAGAGAAACAAGTCATACCAGACTAATCTGATCTCTTTTTTTGATAAAATTACCAGCTTGGTAGACGAAGGGAACGCTGTGGA
The DNA here is from genome assembly GCA_030847615.1 of Gambelia wislizenii. NCBI lineage: Eukaryota > Metazoa > Chordata > Lepidosauria > Squamata > Crotaphytidae > Gambelia > Gambelia wislizenii. Next base: position 221,698,238 of record JAUMIR010000003.1, on the reverse strand, counting down.
TATCGCATACCTTGATTTCAGTAAGGCCTTTGACAAGGTTCCCCATGACATTCTTGCAAACAAGCTTGTAAAATGTGGGCTAGACAAGTTGACTGTTAAATGGATTTGTAATTGGTTGACTGGTTGAACCCAAAGGGTGGCTCCTCTTCGTAGTGGCTCCTCTTCGTCTTGGAAAGATGTGACCAGTGGGGTGCCACAGGGTTCTGTCCTGGGCCCAGTGCTATTCAACATCTTTATCAATGACTTGGATGAGGGAATTAGGGGCATACTTATCAAATTTGCAGATGACACCAAATTAGGAGGAGTGGCTAATACCCTAGAGGACAGGATCAAAATTCAAAATGACCTGGATAGACTGGAGAGTTGGGCCAAAGCTAACAAAATGAAATTCATTATGGAGAAATGTAAGGTACTGCACTTAGGGCGGAAAAATGAAATGCATAGATATAGGATGGGGGAGACCTGGCTGAATGAGACTACGTGTGAAAGGGATCTAGGAGTCCTAGTAGACCACAAGTTGAACATGAGTAAACAATGTGATGCGGCAGCTAAAAAGGCCAATGCAATTTTGGGCTGCATCAACAGAAGTATAGTGTCTAGATCAAGGGAAGTAATAGTGCTACTCTATTCTGCCTTGGTCAGATCTTGGTCACCTGGAATACTGTGTCCAGTTCTGGGCACCACAATTCAAAAAGGATATTGACAAATTCGAGCGTGTCCAGAGAAGGGTGCCTAAAATGGTGAAAGGTCTGGAAACCATGCCTTATGAGGAGAGATTTAGGGAGCTGGGTATGTTTAGCCTGGAAAAAAGATGGTTAAGATGCGATATGATAGCCCTGCTTAAGTATTTGAAGGGGTGTCAAATTGAAGGTGGAGCAGACTTGTTTTCTGCTGCTCCAGAGACTGGAACACGGAGCAATGGATGCAAGCTCCAGGAACAGAGATTCCACCTCAACATTAGGAGGAACTTTTTGACAGTAAGAGCTGTTTGGCAGTGGAACACATTCCCTCGGAGCGTGGTGGGGTCTCCTTCCTTGGAGGTCTTTAAACAGAGGCTGGATGGCCATCTGTCGGGGATGCTTTGATCATGATTTCCGGCGTGGCAGGGGGCTGGACTGGATGGCTCTCGTGGTCTCTTCTAACTCTGCAATTCTATAATTCTATGATTCTATGAAAACACACCAGACACGAAAGTTTTATAATACTAGCCATCTAATCATTGCAGTCACTATTTGGTTCTTGAGTACATTGATCCTGGACTGCTTCTGGTTAAGACAGGCTCACATAAGCACCTGGTGAAGGCAATTGCCTTTTTCTGCCAGACAATTAAATTGGTAGCAAGTACGGTTCACTTGAGCTCAACAAACCCTAGTGCTGGGGAAATTCTCAACTATTTTTAGCACCAGTCTCTAATAGCTCCTTGGAGTTCTGAAGACTGTTCTGCAGACTTTCTCATTTTAAACACCTATGAGGAACCAATCCCTCCCATGTAGAAAACTAAATATTATGCAAAAACTCCTTCTTTTCATATCGTAGTTTAACAGATGGTTCCAGTGCCAGCAGGGTGCATCTTTACCAGATGGCTGCCCCTTATTTACTGATTGAACAGAGAAATAACAAAATTACTTCATTATAACATACGGATTAAACACAAAGAAACCTCACTCTCCTGGGATGGGAGCGAAATACAACTGGAATATTATTATTATTATTATTGACACTGGGTTATTTTTTTAAAGAAACCTCACTAGATGGAGTTGAATTTTCAGCCTGTTTATTCAACAGACTAATGATATACCCCATCAATCTTACATTAGATCCAATGCAGAAACTAAAAACCAATGATTAGAGTTGGGGTAATCCAAACCCTAACTCAGGATTTAGGAATCAAGATTGTTCTATGGAGTTACATAACTAGCTTTAATATTTTGAATTGGAGCTCTGATGCCCATGGATTCATTTTAATCATAGTGACAATGGAATCCTGTGTATCACTATTCACAAATAACTCTCAATGGGTTTAACAAGACTTACTCTGTCATCTATCAGTGCAACTTGTAATGCAAATAGACCTCCATTCATGCAGACAAATAAGGGTGCACACATCTTCTTGCAAAACCTGCCGAGATCATGCACCCCTGCAAACACAGAAGCAGACAGCCCTAGCATTCATGTGCCAATAATCTTCTCTGAAGATGCCAGCCACAGATGCAGGCGAAACATCAGAAATAAACTCTTCCAGAACACGGCCTCACAGCCCAGAAAAAAACCACGGATACCTATGGATGCTGGCCGTGAGCGCCTTCGACTTCACATTGCTGGGACTGCTTTTTAACATTATAACAGCAACGTTTGATAAAAAGGGTTCTTGTGCTGGGGGAAAAATTGCTTCTAAACACATTGTAAAAGAGACATTTTCAGAGACTGGTCTGATAAAGTCCTACGGTTCACTGTATAAACTGAGCACATATTTCTGATGAATTTGTAGAGGAGCCTCCAATGTCATACTAATATTATGAATGGAATATTTAAATTGTTTCCTTTTCATCTTTTTTATTTAAATCCTTTTCCTATTTAGTCTGACCAGAGTATAGTAGTTGTTGTTTTTCAACACTGATGACTCATACCAGTTTTAAAATAAAGCATTATTTTCCTTTAAAAAAACAACCAAGACTTAGGGCATTATCAGACTAGCATCTAAAAACTCTGTAATTCCATGAATGAGGAAAGCGGAAACATAGTGGCATTAATACATTTATTATCGCACATCATTGTAATCTCATGAAAGAACTGCCACAGAATTATCGCACGACCACCACTAGCACTTTAAGAACAGGAGTTTACTTCTGTGATTTAGCATGGGTGAGATTTCAATAGTTCTCGCATGAAGACATGAGCACACTTAAAAACACCCCAAACCCCTTAGTAAAGTAAATGAACTAAAACAAACCTTAAAAACATGCAAACAAATCAGGACAGTTCATAAAAAGAGCATCCTGTGCATACTTTTCATGTTCTCACCCAGAAGTTTTCTCACTGGGAATGGGGACGGGGCAAAGAGGACTACCCATTAATGCTGTAATCTTGTGATTACCACAGGACATGCTTTCATATGCTCATCAATAGCACAAAAAAAGCAATATTGAGAGCTATTAATGGCTTGTCCCACCCATAGAAGAACACAGATTGAATACGCAAGCATGAGAACATGTCCATTCACATTATCATGATGCCATAACTGTGTGATTTTTGCCACATCTGATAAAGTCCTAACTCTCAGATGTGTGGATAAGATTGCAGCTTTAGTGGCAATCATTTTAAACATCAAACCAAGACAGGGAGGAACTGAATGAAGGAGCAAGTGATCCACAGCCTGTTCCCAAACCCATAAACCCAACAACTACTACATCTGCAGTGTGCCTAGATGCAACAACAAACCATTTCACAAGTGAACAATTTATCTTCAACATAGGTGCATGTCTTTACAGAACATATGAGAAAGGAATAGCATGTAACTAATAATGGCCACTAACCGGCTTGGCTTTGAAATTTAATTATACAAATCCATAGATAACATATAACAATATAGAGTGTGGTACAAAGCTTACAAAGTCTAAAAACAAGGAGTTAGTTTAGCTGTGATTTTCATGGTGGCTAGGAGGTAAGTGGTGGGAGTGGATGTAATTTTTCCCAGCCATGATATGTTACTGTCTGTTACCGTTGTTGCAGTGCAAAGTATTGTTGGGGGCTTGAGCTAGACTGAGCAACAAAGGGTCATTGCCTGTACGAAAGCCCTGATTCTGATGTACCAGAAAACTAATTTATTGATATGTATCAGCATGGCTGCCTGCATTTTTGGACTCTCCTTAGGGGCATGGCTATGGAAACTGTCACACAGAGAACCTGTACTTCAAAATCTACCTGAATTGCTGCTAATCATGATAGCTACATATAGTGGCCCCTTGTTATCTGCTGGGGCTTGGTTCTAGGACCTCCCCCCCCCATGGATGCCAAAATCCATGGATGCTCAAGTCCCATTATATACAACAGCATAGCAAAATGGTGTCCCTTATATCAAATGGCAAACAGCAAGGTTTGCTTTTTGGATTTTTAAAAAAATATATATTTTCAAGCCACAGCTGGTTGAATCTGTGGATAAAGAATCTATGGATACGGAGGGCTGACTGTATTACCTTTGTTATCAGAAGCAAGATTGTCTGGGTATTTTTCTGGGGAAACTGAAGGGTAATACTGCCGTCACATCCAGCTTGCAGGCTTGCCCTGGCCATCTGGGTGGCACTGTGGAAACAACTTTACTGGCATGGCAGGGTGGGAGATGGCCAACCAGCTGAAAGAAGAATGAGGAGGTCATCCTCCTCGATCCCCAGTAATTTGCTGCTGATCCAGAAGGATGAGGTCAGCTTTCTTTACCTTCCTGCAGAACTGCAACCAGGGATGAGTGCTGCCTACGTGCCTCATTTTTCTTCCCCCACCCAGTAAAAAGCAGTAAAAGTGAACTTGTCTTTTTCAAGCTGCTGAGAGAGGTGAGTGTTGGGCTTGTTGCTGTTGTATACCTTCAAGTAATTTCTTATTACATATGTCATGGGGGCTTTCTTGGCCAGATTTGTTCGGGAGGAGGAGCCTTTGCCTTCCACTGGGGTTGAGAGAGTGTGACTTGCCCAAGGTCATCCTGTGGGTTTCTATAACCAAGTAGGGATAGAAACCCTGGTCTCCAGAGTCATAGTCCAACTACTACACTATCCTGCCTCTCCCAGATATTGTGCAATCAGGTAATAAATACATCCACCACAATGTCCAAAGAAAGCACATGTGTGTGTGTAACCTGGAGTTATACATGCATATGTCACCAACAGGATACCAGCTTTAATGACAAAACAGAAAGATGTTGAAAGAGACACTGTTTGAACTTTTTGAGGGTTTTGTCCAGGAAAAGTCTTGAACCATGAATAGATCCTCAAAAACTGCAATTTTCAAGTACTTTCTTGCAGCAGAGAGAAAATTAAATTATTTGTTCTACAAGAACAATATTAATTAAGATTTACAACCCCAGTGAGAACTGTCAGGGGAACCATTATTAAGTAGAGTAAGGTAAGCTCTTCAAGCAAAGGATTTTGAAAGGGCAGCAAATGATTAAGTATTTCAATTTGTTTATTGTCGTTTTTACCAGAGATGAACTGAGATGATATTTTGTTTGATGTGCCAAAATAACTTGCCTCTTTGGGTATTATTGTACCTAGATGTTGGGTAGAAGAGCCATTTGGTGCTTGGCCTCAGGCAATCAAATATCTTGGACCAGCCTTGCATTTTATGATTGCTACAGCTGCTCAATGTTGAACTTTCTGCTTCTCATCCTACTCCAGGATGGTCTGTTTCATATTGCTGCCAATTACAGCATTACTGGAATGCCTGTGGCAATAATATTCTTGCTGCAGGAGCTCCACAGAGTGTACTTCCTTCTTCCTCCTGCCTTTCCCTAGTTCCTGCCATTAAGGGAAACAGGAAGGGAAAGTTTAAGTCAATATGTCCAGCCTATTCTTTGCACATTGAGCAGTAGGTCAATGGAGCTACAGAGAAGCATCTGTGAACCCATAAAGAGGGATTCAGAATCAAGAAGAGAGGCCATTTCTTGGTCTTGGATCAAATTCTTGTGATATCATAATTCTCACTCTCAGATTGATATATTGAAGTGCTTTCTTTGAACTTTTCATTCTCTCTTGTTATAAAAATCATAAGAGCATTCAATTTGGCAGTTTTACAGAAACTGGAAAAAGACTGCAGTAGCCTGTGAAGAATTCCTCCCTATTCACCCTTTTTGTTGTTGTTGTTGTTTCTTTCACTCATTACTTATATCCTTCCCACAAGTTCAACAGACACAATAAGATAACAACTATAACCTACTAGCTAAAAACAATCAATTAAGTAGTAGTAACAGCCCCCAAAAAAGTGTGGCGACAGTGGGAGGGGAGAATTTAGTAAAATATCTAGATTGGGAGGATTCCTTCAAATACTACAAGAGGCCCTCAAATACCCTTGGGAGCAATAGCATGGTTACCTGACATTGGGAAGCCAACAGTCAACAACTATTGCCAACTATAACAAAACTTCCAATAAAGAAGTTCCAGAGCCTCAGGGGTTATCTATACCAGCCATGATATGCCAGCTCCCTACTGGCATATCCTGGCTCCAGAGGAGGCCCACTCTGCCACCATTACTTGGAGAAAATGGGCCGGAGACCATACAGCATGCCAGCTTGTTGCTGTAGCCACCACTGCCATTTTCCGCACTTTGCCAGGTCCAGGGGAAGCTGGCCACACCTTGTGGCAATTCCCCTGCATATGACCAGCCTTGGTCACATGTTGCAAGACTGCTGCCCAGACCTGAAAGAATAAGGAAACCAGCACCACCAGCAGAGAAGACTGGCCTGCCAAGACAGACTCCCATGGACACATGGGACCCAATCTGGTTTTGGTTGCCAGTACCAGATTAAACTGAGTATTATATTATAATGGTGTACCACACCCTATCCCAGATCACCCTCGTCTCAGCCCCATAGCTGCCCCGGGGGTGGTGAGGACTGCCCAGGTGCAGAATGGGGCAAATGCCATGCATCAAATGGATGGCAGGGCTCTGAGATAGTGGTAAGCTGGGATATTTAGCCTATGTAAATAACAAAAACAATAATAATATTTACCCTCCCCTCCCCAAGGCTTGAGGTGGGGTACAATATGAATTAAAATTCACTATGTAACAAAGAATCATTAAAACACACAAATAAAAACACAGGATATAACAAACATTAAATTAAAATAATCCATTCACTTAAAATACAGATTTAAAATTCATAGATTAAAATCAACTGGTTAGGCCTGCTAGAAGGGATAGGTCTTTAGTACTGTTTTAAATTCCAACAGGCTGTTTAGCTGTCAAATCTCTTCTGGGAGGTCATTCCACAGTCTGGGGATGGCTGACAAAACGGTCCTTTAGGTGACAGTTGACAGTCTAGTCCTGGCTGGTTGAAGTAAATGTCCCCCAGAAGACCTAAGTGTATGGGGTGAAATATATGGGAGGAGGTGAACCTGAAGGTAACCTGGACCCAAACCATGTAGGGTGTTAAAGGTAATAACCAACACTTTGTATTTTGCCTGGAAACTAATTGGCAGCCAGTGGAGTGATTTTAATATTGCTGTAATGTGGTGTCTCCTGGATGCACCTGTAATGAATTTGGCTGTCATATTTTGACCTAATTGGAGTTTCCAAACCTGGTACAGAGGTAGCCCACTGTACAGCAAATTACAGAAGTCCAACCTTGAGGTTACCAGCATGTGCACTACCATCGTTAGGTTTTCCAGTTCTAGGAAGGGGCACAGCTGGAGTATCAGCCGAAGCTGAGAATAAGCAGTCCTGACTGTCCCATCTATATAAGCTGACATTTGGAGAGTTGGGTCCAGGAGTACTCTCAAGCTGCAAACACAGTCTTTCAGGGGGAGTTTAATCCCATCCAGAACTGGTTGATACACTACCATCCCCAGATTAGGACCCTTAATAGTAAGCACCTCTGTCTTGTCTGGATTCAGTTTCAATTTGTTTTTCTTAGAATCATAGAATCATAGAATTGCAGAGTTGGAAGAGACCACGAGGGCCATCCAGTCCAACCCCTGCCATGCAGGAAATCAGGATCAAAGCATCCCCGACAGATGGCCATCCAGCCTCTGTTTAAATACCTTCAGGGAAGGAGACCCCACCACGCTCTGAGGGAGTGTGTTCCATTGCTGAATAGCTCTTACTGTCAAAAAGTTCCTCCTAATGTTGAGGTGGAATCTCTGTTCCTGGAGCTTGCATCCATTGCTCTGTGTTCCAATCTCTGGAGCAGCAGAAAACAAGCTTGCTCCATCCTCAACGTGACACCCCTTCAAATACTTAAACAGGGCTATCATATCGCTTCTTAACCGTCTTTTTTCCAGGCTAAACATACCCAGCTCCCTAAGTCTCTCCTCATAAGGCATGGTTTCCAGACCTTTCACCATTTTAGTCACCCTCCTCTGGACACATTCCAATTTGTCAATATCCTTTTTGAATTGTGGTGCCCAGAACTGGACACAGTATTCTACGTGAGGTCTGATCAAGGCAGAATAGAGCGGCACTATTACTTCCCTTGATCTGGACACTATACTTCTATTGATGCAGCCCAAAATTGCATTGGCCTTTTTAGCTGCTGCATCACATTGTTGACTCATGTTCAACTTGTGGTCTACTAGGACTCCTAGATCCCTTTCGTATGTAGTCTCATTCAGCTAGGTCTCCCCCATCCTATATCTATGCATTTCATTTTTCCGCCCTAAGTGTAGTACCTTACATTTCTCCGTATTGAATTTCATTTTGTTAGCTTTGGCCCAGCTCTCCAGTCTATCCAGGTCATCTTGAATTTTGATCCTGTCCTCCAGGTTATTAGCTACTCCTCCTAATTTGGTGTCATCTGCAAATTTGGTAAGTATGCCCCTAATTCCCTCATCCAAGTCATTGATAAAGATGTTGAATAGCACTGGGCCCAGGAAAGAACCCTGTGGCACCCCACTGATCACATCTTTCCAAGATGAAGAGGAGCCATTGCTGAGCACCCTTTGGGTTCAGCCGGTCAACCAATTACAAATCCATTTAACAGTCAACTTGTCTAGCCCACATTTTACAAGCTTGTTTGCAAGAATGTCATGGGGAACCTTGTCAAAGGCCTTACTGAAATCAAGGTATGTGATGTCCACAGTGTTCCCTTCATCTACCAAGCTGGTAATTTTATCAAAAAAAGAGATCAGATTAGTCTGGCATGACTTGTTTCTCTGAACCCCATGTTGACTTTTTGTGATTATGGCATTGCCTGCTAAATGTTCACAGACTCTCTGTTTAATGATCTGCTCTAGAATCTTCCCTGTTATTGATGTCAGACTAACTGGACGATAATTGTTGGGATCCCCCTTTTTCCCCTTTTTGAAAATGGGGACAACATTTGCCCTCCTCCAGTCTGCTGGGACTTCTCCTGTTCTCCAGGAGTTCTCAAAGATTATTGCCAATGGCTCTGAGATCACATTTGCCAGCTCTTTTAATACTCTTGGATGTAGTTCATCCGGTCCTGGAGATTTAAATTCATTTAGATTAAGAAGGTATTCCTGTACAACCTCTTTGCTTATTCTGAGCTGTATTTCCCCTATTGTGTCCTCTGTTCCATTCTCCTCAGGTTGGTCACCCTTTACCTTTTCTGAAAACACTGAGGCAAAGAAGGTGTTGAGTAATTCTGCCTTTTCTCTGTCCCCTGTTAGTATTTTGCGATCTTCTCCGCGTAGTGGCCCTACCATTTCCTTCTTCCTCCTTTTGTTGCGGATATACCCCAAAAAACCCCTTTTTATTGTTCTTAACCTCTCTAGCAAGCCTGAGCTCATTCTGAGCTTTAGCTTTTCTGACTTTACTCCTACACGTGTTCGCTATCTGTTTGAATTCTTCTTTGGTGATTTCCCCTTTTTCCATTTCTTATACATGTTCCGTTTAAAACTTAGCTCTGTTGATATTTCTTTAGTCATCCATCCTGGTTTCTTGAGACACCTCCCATTTTTCTTCCTCAATGGTACTGTTTGAAATTGTGCCTTCAGTATCTCCCTTTTAAGAAAGTCCCATCCGTCTCGAGGTCTCTTCTCTTTTAGTATTCCTGACCATGGGATCACCCCCAGTATTTCCCTGAGTTTATTGAAATCAGCTCTCCTAAAGTCAAGAATGTGTGTCTGACTATGCCTGGCTTCTCCTTTCCATTGTATAACAAACTCCAGGAGAACATGATCACTCTCACCTAAGGATCCCACCACTTGCACCCCATTAACCAGGTCATCTCTGTTGGTTAGGATCAGATCTAAAATAGCTGACCCCTTGTTGCCTCTTCCACCTTTTGGACCATGAAATTGTCTTCCAGGCATGTAAGGAATTTGCTAGACCTTGAAGTTTTTTGGTTGAGTTAGATTGCCAGCAAATATCAGGATAGTTGAAGTCACCCATCACTACTACATCTCTTCTTTCTGCATGTGTGTTCATCTATTCTAGAAAGGCATCATCCAATTCCTCCGTCTGACTTGGGGGTCTGTAGTAGAGTCCCACAATAACATCCGTGTTGTTTCCCTCCCCTTTAATTTTTATCCAGATGCTCTCCACCTGGCTTCCAGTATTGATGTCATGGGTCTCTTCACTGGTGTAAATATCCTTGACATATAATGCTGTTCCTCCTCCTTTCCTGTTTGGCCTGTTTCTCTTTAAAAGGTTATACCCCTCTATTCCTACATTCCAATCATGAGACTCGTCCCACCAGGTTTCAGTAATGCCTATTATATCATATTTGTTTTGTAGTGCTAGGAGTTCAAGTTCACCTTGCTTATTAGTGTAGAGACATCTAAGACCATGTGTTCCCTTTACTTGCTGCCTGTGCAAGTTTTTTTGCCTCCCACTATTGGGTCCTTGCGCTGCTTGCCTTGTTCCCTCTATGACAGCTTGACTATTTTCTCCAGCCCTTTTGCCTTCCAGAATACTGTCTCCCTCCCCCATATGACTCAGTTTAAAGCCCTGCTGATCAAATTCTTGAGAATGTAGGCAAAAATGTTTCTGCCCAACTGGTGTGAGATGCACCCCATATCTTGCCAGAAGTCCCCCCTCATGGAAGCGCAGCCCATGATCCAAGAATCCAAATTGTTCTTGGTGACACCATCTATAGAGCCAGTTGTTTACATCGGCTATTTTCCTCTCTCCTCCTGGACCATGCCCTTCAACTGGCAGAAGAGACGAGATGACAACCTGTGCATCCATTTCTTTCAGCTTCCTCCCCAGAGCCTCATAATCTCTTCTGATCTTCTGAAAGCTGTGCCTTGCCGTATCATTGGTTCCCACATGGACCAAAAGGAAGGGGTAATGATCCGTAGGCTTGACGAGTCTTGTTAGCCGCTCCGTCACATCACGGATCTTTGCCCCAGGGAGACAACACACCTCCCGAGACATCTTGTCAGGCCCACAAACCACTGCTTCTGTACCTCGCAGCAAGGAGTCCCCCACTACCACCACACGCTTCTGCCGAGGCTTCACAGCTGCTGTTCCTTGTGGTGGTCCTCTCAAGGTCCTCTGTTCTGCCCCTAAAGTCTGTCCATGCTGTTCTTCCTCATTGTCTTTGATAAGAGAGAGGGCTTCGAATCGATTCTGTAGCTGCAAGCTGCTTGAAGTATCCCTGGATTTTCTTGTTCTGTGTGTGACATTCTTCCAGCTGTCTATCTCCTGTGTCTGTGGAGTGACCCTCTCCTCCCCAGCCAGTTCCTCTGTGTGGTCCCCATCCAAGAGTGTTTGTTCTGTTCTGTCCAGGAAAACCTCTTGCTCCCAAATCTGTTGAAGTGTATCTACCTGTGTCTCCAGCTGCTGGACTTTCTCCTCCAAGAGGGCTACCAACTTGCACTTGGTACATGTGAAGTTCCCCACGTCTGTAGCCAAGAAGACAAACATCACACAAGTGTTTCAGGTGACTGCCACAGCCCCCTCAGTGTCCATGGTGAGAGTTTTTAGGTAATCTAAGAACTTTTAGTGAATGCTGAAAACTCTATGCTGTACTTTTAAGTATGCTTTGGTGGGGGGGGGGGGTTGGCTACTGAAACTCGCGCGCCATTAGGCGCATGCCTCTGCAACAAGCAGCCTCTCCCAGGAGTTTAAAAAAATTCAAACTCACAGAAGCTCCACCTACTGCAACAAGCAGCCTCTCCCAGGAGTTTAAAAAAATTCAAACTCACAGAAGCTCCACCTACTGCAACAAGCAGCCTCTCCCAGGAGTTTAAAAAAATTCAAACTCACAGAAGCTCCACCCACTGCAACAAGCAGCCTCTCCCAGGAGTTTAAAAAAATTCAAACTCACAGAAGCTCCACCTACTGCAACAAGCAGCCTCTCCCAGGAGTTTAAAAAAATTCAAACTCACAGAAGCTCCACCCACTGCAACAAGCAGCCTCTCCCAGGAGTTTAAAAAAATTCAAACTCACAGAAGCTCCACCCACTGCAACAAGCAGCCTCTCCCAGGAGTTTAAAAAAATTCAAACTCACAGAAGCTCCATCCACTGCAACAAGCAGCCTCTCCCAGGAGTTTAAAAAAATTCAAACATTCTTCATCCAGCCCATTACCTCATCCAAGCATTCATTCAGAGTAGACACACTATCCTTAGTTAAGGCTGTTTTTTGAAGACATGGAGAAATTTATTTGGTGTCATCAGTGTACTGATAGTATCCCACCCCATGCCTGAAGATGATCTCTCTCAGCAGTTTCATGTAGATATTGAATAGCACTGGGGATAAAATGGCACCTTGTGGGATGCCATATAACAGCTCCTTTTTTGAGGGGCAGCTATCCCCAAGCACCACCATCTGGAACCTTATTGAGAGATAGGACCACTGCAACACAGTGCCTCCAATTCCCAACACCCTCCCCCTCAGGCGTTCCAGATGGATACCATGGTTAATGGTATTGAATGCCACTGAGAGGTCTAAAAGCACCAACAGGGACACACTGCCCCTGTCAGTGTTAAGATGGAGATCATCCTCTAAGACAACCATAGCAGTCTCAAGTGCATAGCCTGCTCTGAAGCTGGTATGAAATGGGTTGAGGAAGTGTGTGTTATCCAAGACCATATGGAGTTGTTAGGCAACTGACTTCTTGATCAAAAAACAAAGATTAGTCACTGGGCTATAATTATTAAGGGGAGCCAAGGACAGAAGTGGTCTAACTACTGCTTCTTTTAAACAAGATGGAAAGTTCTCCTCCCTGAGAGATGCATTAATAATATGTTGCATTTGAAATCTAATTGCATCTTTCCCTGGCTGTCCAACCAAGAAGGACAAGGACTGAAAAAACAGGTTGTCCTCCTTACTTGTCCCAGCAGTTTGTTCACATCAGCACTACTCACCAACTGAAACTGATCTAGCATAATCACAGAGTTGCTGGACACCCACCCCATTATTGATTTCTTCTCCAATTACGACATCTAAGTCGGCTCTTATGTGAGAGATTTTATCTGTGAAATGATCATTAAAGCATCAGAGTGAGCTACTGAAGATTCTAAGATTGGGTTCAGGGGGGAGGGTACCTGAGTTAGACCTCTCACCACCCGAACAGCTCAGCTGGAGGTGAATTCACAGTCAAAATACATGCAGAGAAAAAAGCTTTCTTCACTGTGTGTATTGCCACCCTATAGGAACAAAGATGTTCTCTGTATCATGTCTTGTCACATAGAAGTTCAGTTTTCCACCATTTACACTCTAGTTGTTGTCCTTCCCATTTCAGCTCCCTGAGAGTTTCTGTATACCAAGGAGCTTGATTACTAACAGGTCAAAGAGAATGTTTGGGAGTGACTGTGTCAATAGTCCTGGGGCACGTTTACACGGGCAAATATTCCCCTAAATATACCGCTAAGATTGCTCATTGTTCCCATGCATCTCACCACAGTGTCACCTCATTCAGAAGGGGGGAAGGTAAAAAACCCAAATATAGCGTCACAGATGTCGCTACTTTTGCCAACTTATTTGAAAAGTAGCACGACTTAGCACATTATTGATTGTGTGAATGACCATTTCGCTAGGGGCTGTGTGAATTAAGCAATCTTTCCGATACAGTCACAGCAGAGCTGTGCTGTGATTTGTTGGAAAGTTCGAAGAAGGGGTGGGCTCGCAAGAGATGCTCGGAATGTTTTCAGCCATGGAAAAAATCTCTGCAGCTTGCTTGGCTGCTAGGAAATAATGAAGCTGGTGAAGAGAGGGGGGAAGTGAGGGAGCGATTAGGAAATGTTCTCACTCACGGAAAAAATCCCAACTGTCTGCAGCTAGCTTGTGTGTGTGTGTGTGTGTGTGTCAGAGAGAGGGGGGAGGGGAGGGAGGGAGATCAAGTAGGGATGGGCTCCTCCAGCTGTTCGATCGCATTTGTGTGAAGGGGGGTTCGATGGGGGGAATAGCTCCTCCATGACTGAAAGGGCTTTTGGAAGAAGAAGCTTGAGAGCACTTTCTCTCTCTCTCTCTCTCTCTCTCTCTCTCTCTTTCTCTTTCCATCCCTCTGTTTCATTGTTCCCACTCCTGAAGTACAACATGGAATAAGCACCATGAAGTGATTTGCTCCAACCACACCTGCGACCAGACTAAACCTTGATCTTTGATACCCAGATCCCTCTCCCAAGCACTATACTTTGGCAGGCAAAGGGTCTTAAAGGCATAGGCCGCTGTCACTCTGGAGCTTAGCTATACACGGTCACTTCACGAGCTCATGTTGTGCATGTTGCTCCATTGGTCCACAAGTACCATGGAAACAAGTATCTTGGTGCCCGGTTTGAACTAGGGTTAGGGGCTACAATCTCTGTTCTAGGCTGAGGAAGGAGGGTTTCCAGTTCAGGGGTCACCAGCCAAGCAGCCCTGAGGATCTGTAGCATCTTTGACCTAGAGGCTCTGGTTCTATATTCATGCTTAAGTCTGGTGCTTCTGCTAACAACCCTGAGCCCTCTGCATCTGTCCCAGACCTAGTGAATTCTTGTATCATTAAATAGAAGCAAATTTCTGGCCTCTATTCCATTCATTGTCTTATCCTACCATCTCTTTCTTCTTAAATATACCAACAAAATCCATAGGAGCCAATCAGAACTACAGTTGTCCCTTCATATTTGCTGGGGTTAGGGGCAACGCACCACCGCAAAAATGAAAAAAATGCAAATAAGTTAAGCCCCTCCCCCCAACATGCATACTACACTATAGTATTTTAGACTCCTCTCCCACCAACAGGACTGCCAATACCTGCCACTGCAGTAGCAACACCTGCCTCTGGGCACAGAAACCATGCTCTTCCTCCCTCTGCCCTGCCAACAACACAACTCCAGCTTGATTTCTTACCTTGCACCAAAACAGTGCTGCCCATTTAAAACAGTAAAGTCTAAATTAACAGGCAGTGATGTTTTGTGCAAGGTAAGAAAGCAAGTTGGAGTGTTTTGTTGCCAGGACAGGAGGAAGGGGGAGGAGGGTGGGGTCTTGGAGTTTGAGCTAGCTGAGCAGCAGCTACAAACCGCAAATATGCAAAACCGTGAATATGAAATACCCAAATATGAAGGGACAACTGTACTTTTAGTGATAGGGCTAGGGAGGTGAGGAGAGGTCGAACTGAACAAGTGACACCATCAGATGAAGGGGTGACAACAACCTTAGTGATGCCACAGACTACTTTAAAACAAAAACTGAGAGCATCAATAAGATCAGAGCAGACACAAGAAGGTCTAGATTCCATGCCTCCTCTGTCTGTATGCCTTTATTCTACTGGGCAGTTGTTGAGAATCAGGTCACTTCTCCTCCTGTATGCCAGTAATTTTGTCTCATTTCTCCCAGTCCAGAGCCCCACACATGCACAAAATGTTTACTAGCTATGCCATACAGCACTCCCTGAACACACAGAGAGCTTTTATGTTTTACAGCCAATGGAAAAAAAGCCCCTAATTGTACAGACCATCTCCAGTATCATGGCAAAGATAGCACATATGTCATGACCATCTCACCACAGACTTCTAGTGCTTAAAAAAAGTAGCACCAGTTGTACACACAGGTGGGTGCAAGGGTGGGAAGCCATTATGAGACAGAGGACCAGATTTACACAACACACACACCCCACAGCACACTACATGGCAGACCTGAACTGTCCGTGGGCCAAATTAGGTCCACTGTCCAGAATAGTTCAAGCTGACTCAGAACCTTTAATTTCCGGGTTTAAAAGTAGCCAGTCCCACTATCATGAAACAATAAGATTATATAGCTAGTCCCTGTGTGTCCTTCAGAATAGAGATACCACTATTCTTTTGTTGTCCAAACCTGTATCTGGAATAGTGTCCCAGAAGTTCATTGTCTTTTTAGAAAAGTAGACAACTCTGTGCACAAACAGTAATGGCCATGCAATGCACCACCTCTACCAAAAGACACATATGTCTACTCATATACTCTTCTAAACTGTTTGTGTAGATAGAAAGGAAAATACTATGGTTATCCTAAAGTTGCTGTGGCGTCATCTTGGTTGAGATCAGTATGACAAGCAGGAAGATGTTGATTTCCACTGCCAATGATGAAAACTTGATGCATCACTTTTTAAAGTGTAATTACTGTAGATCGGATAATTCTTCATTTTTGCTAAAATGCTGAAAGCGTTACACCTCAAAATTAAATTTAAAAAGCAAAATTTGAAATTTACTAGAATGAAAATAGATCAAAGTTCAGTTCTAACAATTTGCCAAATTTCTAATGCTCTGTTTCATTGAACAAGTTTATGCAGAGGGATTCTATTGTTCATTCAACAGTCTTTAGCACTCTCGGATCTCATTTTGACATCACCCCTTAAATATCAAACCAAAACATTTTACTTTAAAATTCTTTCTTTGTGGACCAAGTCTCACAATATTAGAAGATCTAATCTAATAGACTGCTGGGGCCAACCCAGAGCATTTTGGTGGCTGAGGCACAAAAGCAAATGATACCTCCATCCACCCTTGCATTGTTGCTAAGGCCAGCAAGTTATTTTCACAGATATAACCAAGTGGTATCTCCTTCCTTGGAATAAAAACCGAGGACTTTTTCAGACAGCACTTACCACACAAGAAGACTCCGGAATAGTTACAATGCTGTCGCATGGCAAGGGGTCCATTTCAGACGACGCCATCCCTCTCTCAGCATCGTCCATGTCACTTCCATGTATGATTGCAAGCAGCTGTGCCATATTTTACTCATGGAAGTTGTCATTGAGTAAAATATGGCGCGGCTGCCTCTAATCATACACAGAAATGACACGGACGATGCTGAGAGAGGGACAGCGTCATCCAAAACGGACCCCCTGCTGCGTCACAGCATTTATTCTGGAGTCTTCTTGTGCAGTAAGTCCTGTCTGAAAAAGTCCAAAATCACTTGCTGCCCTTCCATAACAGCCAAGATCTGCTGCCTGAGGAGGTCTCCTCACTCTTCTGAATGCTAAGAGTAGCCCTGAAGGCTATTGCCAGGATCACCAGCACTACTTTTGACATGCCTAAATGCTTAGGCACATTCAAAGAGCATTTTTTCCCTCTTGGCTTTTTTTTCTTTTAAGCAATAGGCCTCAGTCCACTCTGTTACCAACTTCTTTTCAAAATCTCCACAGTTTCCAAAGAGCTTTGCCACCCAGCATGCAGAATTGGCTTTCAAGACTACACTCTTGGGTGTGCAGAACTAGTTGTCCAATTCTTTGGACCCAGGCCAATTTTAATTTAACCAACCCCTTAACTCTAGAAGAGCATTCCCACTATTGTTGTTTCTCTGGCAAATTCGACTGAGCTTATTAGAATGAGTCAACTTCTTGTTAGGGATTTTACAATAAATTTTTAAAAGCCTATAAATATTCCAGAGGCTGAGGGGAGGGGAAAAGGAGAAAAGCTTTTGCAATTATTTTGTGGCTATTGAAAAAAGAATTAACCATAATGGCAAAGAAATGCTGACAGAGGCAAGGTAGAAGAAATGATTTAGTCCAAAGTATACAGACCCCTAATAAAAAGTATCTTTAGTGACAAAATATGGAACTGATACATGGCTGGCAAAAATACCAAAAACCTATTTGAAAAACCTGGGAGGTAGTATATATTTGTGGCTGAAACAAGGATTAGTACAGCTCCAAAAGTAGTATGTCAGAGTGTAAGTCGATATTCAGCTAATCAAAGGAGACTGCCAACAGTAGCCTTACTATGGGAGGAAAGAGACTCCCATCTGACATTAAGAAGGCCAAATAACTTTTCCATTTAATAAGTCATTGGGGGTGAGGGACACACAAGAATGAAGTTTAAAAGCCAATGTATATTGTTTGTGAAGGAAGCATCCAACATACACTTCATGGAATGCAAAACAAAATTAACTAAAGCCACAGACACTTATACCAGTTGATGGATTCCTGACTCAACTGCCACAGGTGGAAAAGCCACTATAGATTTTCAGGTTAGTGATGTTTTCCTGAATCTAATTAATTGCGCACCCTCTGGAGCTGCCTTAGGTAGCTAAACTAATCTTGTTCATCTCTAGCAACACAGCACATTGAGGGCAATGAAGTACAGAGAGTTGTTTCATGTGGAGCCAGAACTGTCTCTAAACTTTGAATTTAAACAAACCATTCCAGCCCATCAGCAGCAGAAAAGGGGGTGGCAGGAGAGACTTGAGTTGTAACAATGAATATCAAGATAGTGTTGTAGAAATATCAAATGGCTTTCATGAATTACTTGCCTGGAGCAGTTTTCCTGTCTGAATAAGTTTTTAAAAGAAAGAAAATTAATTAATGGAACAGAAACCTTTTGGTGACAGGTAGCTCACCAGTCTCTGAAGTCTTTTATTTCAATCTATAAATATTTGTCTTATTTTCTGTGCCCTTACAAAATATCAGTTCTGATCCATCTGTGAAAAGATGTGGGCTTCTGGTGTGTTTCTGGACAAAATCCCACATGCCAGAGTTCCTAGCATACCCAAACCTTTCCACGTTTTAGGAAATTAATACATTACAATTTATTAACTCCAGACATTCTTTTTATATGCACAGATTACAATAACATGTAGCCATTCTTGAGGTTCAGAACCCATTTTCTTTGCAAATCCCATGTTCCAAGGAAATGGGTTTGTACAATCAAAGCCAAGAAGGAAAATAAGTTAGAGAAATGAAATTAATTAAGAGAAAATCCTACACATCATATAACTAAGATTGCTGTTCTAAAAAGACAGAGTGGATCAGATTTTTATTTTACTTCTGTTCAAGTTGGGGACTTCTCAAGAAAAATGTATTTCCCCTTGTGGACTTTACTAGTTATGCTGAACTAGAAAACTCAGATTCTATTTCATGACCTCCCACTGAGGATTCCAGTAATATTAGCGATCCCCTGATGGATCATTTCAATATGTGGTGGTTCAGTGATTTGTAATGTTAGCCATGTGGTTAAATTTTAGGTCATCACCCATTATGCTGTCTGTGTGGCTGAGATGGAAGTGGTGAGTCTCCTGTGCATCACTGTTTGGTCATCTATTGTGCTTCTACATGGCAAACGTCATCCATAATGCTATTAGTCTTCCCTGTCACAGACAAGAGTTAATAGAGGAGATGTATCCCCATCATCTACTAGATTGTCAGCTGAAAGAATGACAGCAAGCAGATTCTTGAAGGTGCAGAAAAGGCTACAATCCATGAATTCTGGAGACTGTAATCCCTTGGAGATGTCCTCAGATGACCCATGGAGTGTAATATTAGGAAAGTGTAAACAAGTGTTGGCAAAATGCAGCCTTTCAGATCTTGGATGGCAGCATCTACCAGCCCTAGAAATCACAGGCAATGGTGAGAAATGCTTGGAGTTGCAATCCAGCAACACATGAAGTATTACACTTTACCCTCCCTACTGTACAGCCATCCTCATCCACCCTCTCCCTGTGACCCACTCCTTTGTCAGCTTATGTCTTGCCTACATGAGCCTAATAAAACATTTTGGGGCTGTCCTGGGAGTGATCTGTGCAAATAACACTGGGCCCAAACCCTGATTCTGGACCAAACTGTCCTCACAACATTTGGCCAGTTCAGTCCCCCAAATGGTGTAAACCCCCCTTAAAATGCTTTTTTTAAACTCCCAATTTACTCCAGGGGATCAGCTAGATGGGAAAATTAATTCCCTAAAATATCACCTTACCTCCCTGTTGCTCCAGTGCTCATTTGTGCCACAGAAAGAGAGAGAGATGGAGGAGCACTTGGAGAGTTCTGAGCTCCCCATCTATCAACCCAATCGTCTTGATAATCATGGTGCACAATGCTGGCCAGGTACTCATAATCCCTAGGAAGATTTTTGGGCAGGAAGATGGGGAAACAGAGGGAAAGAACAACAATGGCAGCTCCTGCATTGCAAGCCTTTCCTTTTTGAGCCCACCCTCTCCAAGGTCCACCCAATCAGATTTAAACTCTGCTGTGTACCTTTTTTCAAATTGGTTGATCAGACAACCAATTGTGTACTTCTTCGTGCACTTTTAAAAAGGATCACTAAAAATAGCGAAAGCTGTTATAGCAATCCATTCAGAGTTTTCAGTCCCTCTCCTTCTGAATATAGCGAATGTGGACCATCATCCATGAGGACCAATGGCATTCTGTTTGAATCTTAAAGGATTTTTTTCATCATGCAGTCAACCCCTCGCTCTTCCAGGAAAATCTGGAGAACTCCATGACAAGAACAGGCTGCTGTCCTCATATGAGTCCTGTTGTATTGCCCAGTGCCAGTTGTGCTGCTGCCGCTGTTGCCACTGGCTCACATTGCATCCCCAGAGTCACGAGGCCACCAGCATGTGATCAACATTGGACGCCACGTACTGGTGCTGGATGATACAACAGGATGTATGTGAGGACAGCTGCCCATTCTCAGCATGGAGTGTTCCAGTAATGAGGGGCAGGAGGAATCCAGGGCACCCCTGGGGCCAGAATACTTTGAGCTCCCTCCCTGGTTATTTCAGCTGGTCTTGATGAGCCCTTAGTTTTGAACTGAATAACAAAGGTTCCTTTTCCATAGCTGCACCATTATTTCCTGAAATACTGTATTTTAACATTATCTGTATTTAACATACAGATCAGCTACAGGGATTTCTCATATCAGGGAAAGTTTCTTTTGAGAAAAATATTGGTGAAATGTTGATTCACCTTAAAAAAATAATCTCGACCTGCGCATTGCTTGGTATATGTCATCCATTCTCAAAATGCTCTTCTCTTCAATAATTCTTTCCATAAACAAAATTGGGCAGCAGAGAAATGGAGGAAGTTGTTCTTGGTGGCTATAAATGTGAAAATCACATTTCTATAAATGTGAAATATGCTTCCTCAGTAGATTTTCTAGACTTTTAAAATTTCATTTGGTCTTATCTTTGGTGCCCATGACTAGATTTTAGTTATGAAAGCTCTGTGCTCTGTTTAGTCTTTATATCTCACACCAAGCTCAGTTGTTTGACTTGTGAGAAATAAATAGATTCTTCTTTTGAGAAATAAACCATGCATAGTAACATTGTTGGCTTTAAATGATTGGCTCCTGAAGTGGGGTCACCACTTAGTGTCCTGACACAGTCTGTGAACTTCTTATAGTATGAGAGGCCAAACAAGAGAAAAAGGCACTTGGAGGCGGTTTTTCACCTGAAAGCAATGTCAAAAGCTAATGTCAAGAGGAAGCTAAGAACAGAGCAGAAGCAATTAAGCAAGGACAGACAGGGTTAGACCAAACTAGACTGATGGGTTAGCCATGATTGTTGTTGTTGTTGAGGCTCTATTCATGTGTAAAGTGATGTGCAAGGGATGCAATTTTGTCCAAAGGGAATAAACGTCTTCAGATTGTAATTGGAGGTCCTAAATTATAGCATAATCCAGCACTGGATGGCTGATCCCATCATATCGAGTTGGATCCTTAGAAGGATTGTGAACATTTCCATTGCAACATATTCCTGTTAATAGACACCATTTTAAAACACATAAAGCACTATCTATCTGGAAACTGTCTGCAGCAAGCACCTGAAGTGAATGTCCTGATGCTATGCTTTTGTACCACTTTGCTCTTGTACTTAATTTCCAGTGAAGAAAGAAAATGATTTGTTTTGTACCCAAAGCTCCTTTAGATAACATTTATATAGCTTAAAACCTGCTTTGAAAAATTAAAGTCAGGCTTTCCCATTATATACTGAAATTGGTCATGTTTGGCCCTGCTACATTTTGTTTCTGTTAGATGAGAAATGAGATGTGGATTTAAAATCTAGAATGTTGAAGAGGGTTTGTGAAGAATTTCGGACACAATTCATTAAGAACTATATATATATATATATATATATATATACACACACACACACACACACACACACACACACTAGGTATACCTGGTGTAGCATACACCATTCCCCCCACATGCTACACACACACACACACACGATGGTACACACACTGGTCCCCTGTGCTGCCATGGCCCTCCCCACCCTCCCCGTGCCCCCTGCTGCCCCCGTGGTACCTTGCCCCTTGCCCCCCATGCCACTGCGCCCCTCCCCTTGCCCCCTGCTGCCTCCCTCCCCAAACCCCTGCTGCACTCCTGCTGCCCTCTCACCACCCCCTCACCACCCTCCCATGCCCCCTGCTGTCCTCCCCATGCCCCCATTCCCCCCATGCCTTGCCCCCCTGCTGGCCACCCCTCACTGCCCTCCCCCCTGCCACTCCCCTCCTTCCTCCCCACCCCACCCCCACCGCCCCCAATGGGACCTCACCCCTCACTGCCCTCCCACACCCCTTGCCACCCTCCCGATGCCCCCCACTGACCTTCACCACCCTCCCCATACCCCACACCACCCCACTGCCTCCCTCCCCACCCCCTGCCGCCGCCCTGTGGCACTGCACCCCTCACCGCCCTCCCCATGCCCCACACCCCATGCTGCCCCCCTGCCACCTTCCCCACCCCTTTGCCGCCCCCATGCCCCTCCCCACCCCCCACCCATGCACACACACCATGCCACATCCCCCCTATGCTACTTACACCTCCTTGCCAGTGGTCATGTTTCGAAAGGAGTGAAACTTCCACATGGTCCCGCCCCCAGTGTACTGATTGGCTGCCCAACAGAGCTTTGATTGGTTGGTCAGTTTCTTAAACAGCCAGTCAGCACACTGGAAATGGCAACATACCCAAGAGAAATATAGATAGATAGATAGATAGATAGATAGATAGATAGATACAAGCAAGCAGCATCAAGAGCAAACAGGCACTGTAAAAAGGGGGGGAGACCAGGAACACTGAGTCGGAAAGCCATCTAAGCACAATTAGAAGACATGCAGCATGATGTTAGAGCATTTTTGTTCATAATTATTGAAAAAGAGAGGAATCACTACAATTGTTACAACAATCATTCTGTATTGGAAAGTACTTAACATTCTCTAGTACTTCCTTTAATCAGTTGGTCCCCTCAGAAGACTATGATTTTATAGCTATAAAGTGATGAGTACTTTTTTAAAATGGGCACCAATCCATTTCAAAGCAATATCAGTCTCAGTAGCATTGTACACCTGAAAAGCTATACACTTTCCAGCTCAGATCAGACTTCAAAATGTTCAGTTTAGGCCCAAAATATGAGCTCTGGGTGCTCAAAATGTTAATCCCATGACATAATGTTAATTACATGTCATGAAGCCCTCAAAATTCTCCTCTGGCTTGGATTAAAAACCAAGGCCAAAGATGAAATGCTAGCACAGTACTCTTCCACCCATCTATTCTCTAAATGATGACTTCTAACACTCAATGACGCTCCCAAATTCAGGGAGGAGCTGATTAGGCTTTGAAAGACCTCATGTGTGTTGGATTGATTTAAGATGTAACTTTAGCCATATCTTGAAAAGTCTATGATTTTATTGATATTCCACCTTTTTGCCCAAACTGGGACTCATGGTAGCTTACAAAAATTAAAACACACACATTTAAAACACTTACAAAATTGTAAATAAAAACATTTTAAAAATATTAGAAAGCAATTAAATTATCTATAGAAATTAAAGCCAATTATAATGAGTCCATTTAAAAAGACTGATTACGGTCAGCAAAACAGTGTGCTATTAAAAGCTGTAGCAGTCAGTTTCTAAAAGCCTGTCAGAACAGAAAAAAAATTCATTTGCCAACAGAACTACAGCAAGGAATGAGACATTCTAGGCTCCCAGAGAGAGAATTCCAAGGCCTGGGATCAGCCACTGAGAAGGCCCTCTCCCTTTCCCCACCACATGTGCCTGGAAGGTAGTGGGACCAAGAGAAGATATAACTAAATAATAATAATGATAATGATAATGATAATGATAATGATAATGATAATAATATTTATTTATATCTCGCCCTCTTAATATACAATTAAATAATTAAACATTTAAAAATACTTAATAAATACTTTAAAACACACACACACACACACACAATAAAATAACTGGAATAGGGATCGGACCAATAAGATTTTTTTTCTTCTGATGGCTGGGTATCTATTCAGGTTATCTATATCACATCTTTAATCCACAACCCTGGTTTACAGTATGAATGACAATAATGTACAGACCACTGTGCTCAATATTTCTGCCATTAATGAATAGCAAGAGCTTTGAAAAAGATGGCACAGGAGGAAATGATGAGGAAGGAGATCCATGCCTACTCCTTGTCCAGTACACCAAGCAATAGGCAACTTATGGCCCTCCAGAAGTTACTGGACTTCAATTCCCACCATTCCTAGCAATAGCAACAGCATTTATAATGCTTAAGCACCCTCTAAGCAGTTTACAATGTGTTAGCTAATTGTCCCCAACAAGCTGGGTACTCATTTTACCAACCTACGGAAGGATGGAAGGCTGAGCCAACCTTGGACCCCTGCAGGATCGAAGTCACAACATTGTGGCTGCAGTACCGACACTTAACCACTGCACCACCAGGGCTCTAGGCAGTATATGGTAAGAGAAGATGAGATTTGCAGTCCAACAATATCTGGAAGGCCACAAGTTGTTCATCCTTACTTAATGTACTCCAAATTTCCATTCTTCATTCAAATTTCCATCCATTAAATATATATATATATAAGCCCCAGACTCACATGTCTTTCCACACAGTCCTGAAAAGTAGGTCATCATTAACTGGCCAGGGGGGATTTTTAACATGATTTTACACTAAGTAATCTTGGGGAGTTCTCTGAGCCAAAAGACAGGCTATAAACACCAACAAATTGTACAGAATACCTAGTCAGCAGGTACAGATGGGTCAACACTGACATCAAATAACCCTGATAAATGCAAATGTTTTGAAAGATGTGGTGTTTGAAAGATGTGTTTTTTAAAAGATGTATGCTGACAATTATATCCTTACAAAATATGAGTTAGCTTGTTCCCTTTCTCTGACTTAAAACAGACCTCCAAAACAGCAGTACCAACTCCGCAGGGATCTTAAGAACATTGTCTGTGTGAGCTTTTTCAGGTGTTCCATTAACAGGTGGAGACCACTTGAAAGTTTGCATCAAACACAGCTTTAGAAAGCTGGTAATGATCTATGGCTATAATGTTTTTTGGATTCCTAGTGATTTTCAAGCCTTTGAAAAATCACCAAGATCACACAGAATGTTTACCCAACCATTTCTGTCTCATCTGAAAATGAGCTTTCATTTGTAGAGTATCAGAAAGATTTTGTTAAGATTTGGGGGGTGGGGGAAAATCACAGAATTAGGCTAGAGCTGGACAATTGTTTTGAAGAGAACTGAAAAAAGGCAAGAGACAACATTCATCATGGTGTGTAACCATATGCCTTTTGATTCACTATCACTTAGAGCTGAACAGGTTTTTGAAACAACACAAACCCCCACCGTACTTCTTCACTTTCATGCCACTGCCAACTCCATTACACTCATCAAACCACCTTCACCTCTTATTATCTATATTACTACTATTATCATAAAATTGATGCTGGAGGAGACTAAATGGTGGAACTCATTTTACTTAATACAGCGCCACACCACCATAGTCCAGCTTGTATCAAAACAGTTGCTTCCCTCTGGGTCAGGGCTTTGCTGTTGTCTGTGGAACCACTTCCCTTCATGCATCCAAATGCAAAACATTTGGGTTCTTCCTACTGCTTTGATAATCAGATATAAGTGCATCTTCTCATATTAGAAGAAACAATAATAAGCAATGGGAAATGGGTAGGTATATATAACAAAAAGAGCAAATGAGTGTTCTACGATATGCAGAGAAGGCCACTTCATATCCAGAGAAGAGCATCCATACATGGGGATGCTGGGAGTGGGACTTTCATGCTTGTCCACTTGCCCCTAAACACTTAATTCTAAAGGAGTTGCCTAAAGTGCTAAATCTTATCCTCAAAATAGACGTAGCACCTTGGTTAGCTCTATTAAAGTTCTGTGCACTTTATTCCCCCACTACTTTGGGAGCCACTATTCCCCACTTACTTTATCACAGAATGTCCACAATTTTGCATCAGGAGTTATAGTTATGAGATGTAGCTACAATACTTTACTGTCCAATACCTCCATTCCCCTCCCCACAAAACCCCACACCTTTTCCAAGTTGCAGCCTTCTGAACCTGTTTGGCGTAGACCAGGGGGAGCAGCAATGACGTATCCAACTACTTTCGTGTAACTGGGCATACAGCAACAGGCATGTGCAGGGACCTCCATGGGGTCCTCCAGAAGTCCCTGAAAATGATGTCATTACTCTGCACCCAGCTATACGAAAACAGCTGGATGTTTGTCTGCTGCTTTCTGTACTCTCCACCAACCAGAAAATGGCCAGCTTTGGGGGAATGCAGCTGAGGAAAAAATGGGTTTGGGGAGATTCTGGTCACTACATGTTTGGTAGAGAATTCCAAGCTCTGTGGGAATTGCAATGTTGTCTCAACTCACACCATCATAATTCACCAGCAAGGTGCCAGCCATCATTTTCTGTCTGTATCTCACCAAGCAACTTCCATTTTGAATTATTTTCAGTGCAATCCTGGTAGAATTTAGTGAAGCTTATTTTCAAACAAGCGGGCATAGATTGAAGGAGCTATGATTCAAGTGTCCTGTTGTTATTTTACTCAGTTACAGGTGGGTTACAAATTATTAAAAGCAGTACAATTGAAAACCATACAAAAACCTCAGTAAAAATGTATATAAATGTGAAAGATACTTTAAAAACAATTAAGCAATCTGTAGAATTAAACCATATGAAACTGAACAAGTTTCTGAAACATGATATAAAATATGCACAGAATAGCAGTGCATGCCATTAAAAGCCCATCAGAGTCAATTTCTAATAGGAATGTTTTTACTTGCTGGCAGAAGAAGAGCAAGGAGGAAGCCATCCTAACCTTCCTGTGGAGGGAGTTCTGAAATCTGGGAGCAGCCACCAAGAAGGCTCTCTCCCTTGTTCCCACCAAACAAGCCTGAGGAAGCAGTAGGAAAGAGAGACGAGCCTCCTCAAATATCTTAGACCTCTAACAGGCTGATATTGGAAGATACAGTCCTACAAATAGCTTGGACCTGAGCCACATAGGGCTTTATAAGTCATCACCAGCACTCTGAATTGTGCCCAGAAATGGACCAGCAGCCAGTGGAATACTGCAATAATAGAGCTATATGCTCCCTAGCCAACCCCAATATACCACATCCCTTCCTCTGAGACTGAGAGTGTGTGACTTGCCCAAGATCATCTAATTGGTTTCTGTAGTACGTGGGGAAATAATCATTGTAATGTAAAAGCAATCTTGTGTACCTCATTCACATCCTAAGATGAGTCTAGGGTTTTTCCCTGCATGCTTTTGTTCTCCCAAATTTCCTTTCTCTTATTTCACTGGGCACTTCCAGCCAACTGGAGTGCTGGGTCATTCAACACATGACCTAATTTAAATTTTATTGCTCTGTGCAAGTTCTCTTTTAAGTTAGAGTCTCCATGAGACTGTAGCCATCTTAAGCCATCTTAAGCCTTATTATCTTTGTTTAAGCCATCTTTCCTGCAACCATGCCATGATGTTCACCATGCAGCCTCTTACTGTTGTAGGCTGGGTGAGTTTTCCTACCCTAAATCTTAGTCAGTTAGGAACCTCTTTTAAAAGTTTGTTTTAGTATGTAGATTGAGATTGATATACCTTCAGTAAACCTTGATTTGCATTTTAAACTGACTCCTTTGTTTTTGTAATGAGTCTAATTTAACTGGGTGATCTCAGACCTCTGAACACACCTTTTTTAAATGTTAGTTGAGCTTTTGTCTGCATTCCTAAGTTGCACACTGCATGAATTTAAAAGTAAATTATTTTTAACTCTTTTTAAAAGAAAATTATTCTTATTGCTTTTTAAAAGGATTAGATCCTGGAATTTTTAATACAATTTTATTTTTAGACTCATTACTCCTACAGTTTCCATGGCTGAGTAGGGATTTGAAGATCCCCTGGAGTCCTAGTCCAAAAACTCAAACCACTACACCATGCTGACTCACGTTAATATGTTGACAACCGCTGATAAGAGTTGGAGTCTCTTGTATCTGTATGATCATTGTTGTCCACATCTGTATTAAGGGGTACCCAAGAGCAAAAGAAGTTCCAATATCTAGGGTTGATTTCCTCCTTTTTATCAAAGCTAGTGGGTTTTGATGTTGTCGTTGTTGTTGTTTGCAAGATGCAACCTGATCTTACAGTCAGTTCAAGACAGATATTCAGCTAATGCAGATATGCAGCCCATTCAATAAATGCAATATCCTTATTGTGGTGATACCTGTACTAAGCCAACCAAGAAAGAGAGAGGAAAAAGAGTGCACAAAATACAGTAGCATTGACACTTTTGTGGTCCCCAGACAGCTTCATCAGGAATGCTTTTGCAAGGGGGGAAGGAAGAAGCGGGAAGAGGAAAGACCCAAAAACAAACAAACCCAGAAATACATTTGATCTTAATGTCCTTATGCCTCCTTCCTATCTAAAGCTGTAATGGAGTGGAAGAGTCAACAGATATTCAATTCTGATTCTGTCTAGTGGATGTACTGGTGTTAGGTTTCAGGTAGAGTAGCCACTGTGCTGAGAACACCAAAGCAAGAGAAGTTTTGGTCTTCCATTATTGTGAACATAACATGTCATCTGTAAACTCAGACCTGCCTCTGGGCTTATCTACATCAGCAGAAAAATGCAGACTCACCACAAATCCAGTCTTGGAAGTCCAGAGATATATGCCTACTTCCAGGGAGGAACTGCA
The DNA here is from genome assembly GCA_030847615.1 of Gambelia wislizenii. Classification (NCBI taxonomy): domain Eukaryota; kingdom Metazoa; phylum Chordata; class Lepidosauria; order Squamata; family Crotaphytidae; genus Gambelia; species Gambelia wislizenii. The sequence continues at coordinate 221,669,422 of JAUMIR010000003.1, read as the reverse complement.
TTTTATTTATTTATTTATTTATTTATTTATTTATTTATTTATTTTTTCTGCCCTTAACCTAACTTTGCTCCAAACTAAGCAAACTCGGGGAGATTCCAGGATTTCCTGGATAGTCCAGAGTGACCTCAGGATCTTTTGCTGTCTGGATAGCTGGATTGGGTTTGATTTGGCCTGATCCAGTTGTCCACATGCAAATGTGACACTATTTCTCTTCCCTGCATTGAGCAACACAGGAAAAGAGACAGATCCCTGTCAGAGCCACTGTTGCCACCTCACCAGCCAAGCAGCTCCCTGTGAGAGCCTGGCCAGCAGTGTTGCTTCTGCTGAGGTCAGAACGGGGTGCCCATGTGATCAGCGAGGAGGGATTCACTCTTCCCCTCTTTGTTGGTCACACGTCAGGCACCCATTCTAACCTCATCAGAAGTGATGCCGCTAGTCAAGCTCTCACAAAGAGCTGCTTGGCTGGTGAGCTGGTGGCAGCTCTGAAAACAGAGGACGGGCCAGCGGGGCCAATTTGGTGTTGTCTCAGCTGGTCTGTGTGGGCAACAATATGCCATTGCACCAGATTCTGGTGCATGTGGCCACTATCATGGCCAATCTGGGACCAATCCAGGAGCATAATGGTCCAGACTGACCCCAGATTAAGCAGCCAGTATAGACAATCCCTCTGTCTCCTTTGAAGTTTACAGGGTCCTTAACAGGTAGACAACAGGGTGTATCGACTGTCTTTATACAAAGAAGTCTAGAGATAGTTTTGCATGAGGTAGAAAAAGCCAATGAAACTATATCAGTTGTACCTTGGAATTAAATCTCAGCTCATGGCAGTATACCTTCAATCCACTCTGCTGAAATGTACAGAAATGCTCAATAAAAAGGAAACATACAGTAATATTCCTTTCACATCATCTTGAACATAGGTTCAATGGGGTTTACCCCTAGGTTACTGGGCACAGGACTGCAGCCTTAATCTGTGGAATTAAAGCCATTGTCAATTTTGATAATTCATTGCTACCACTGTGTTGACATTAAAAGGGTCTTGAACAAATTTCTGGAGGGAAGCTATATCAATGTTTTATCCATGGTCCAACAAGGCAGCATAAATCTGATCACTAGTTGTTGAGGGCAAATAGTTGGGTGGGGCTGCAGTTTTCCTGTCCTTTCTATGAACCTTTCAGCAGCATCTCAGCAGCCACCATTGAAAATAGAAGGCTGGATTAGGTGGTGGCTTGGGCTTTCCTTGGGTTCATAAAGCATGTATGAATATTTTGAAGGCTGTCCTATTGTGTTCAATGGACATCCCAACTAAGTATTTACATAGATCTGTAGCTTTCACGGTTGTATTTTTTTTTTCTGTAGGTTTATACCTGTGTTTTCTCATTCTTTGAGCCAAAGCAGATGGTCCAGAGACCAATTACCCATTATCTCCTGAGGTTTACTTTTAAAAAAAAACACAGGGATTTTTCTGGCAAGCTAGCAGCTTTTGCCTTGTCAATTACCACCTGGTAAAGAACTGACCTGAAATTCATATGCGTCAGCAAAATCTCATGAGAAAGACATGGAAGGTATTGTAGCTAATGATGCTCAGAAAGCTATTTCTAAACTAATTGCCAGGTGCTTCCACAATCTCAGGAAACCAGGCATGTTATCAGTAGCCATTTCCATTGCTCATTTGAGATAAAACCATTTTTAAAATGGGGGGGGGTCTTGCTCTGCCCTGCTTCAAATAGTTCAAGTAGAAATAGTTCTACCTATTTCTATTTCACTTTTCTGCATCTGTACCTATGTCTTTAGCAAGAAAAGTCTAGCACTGCAAATACTATTATTTATCTGAACAATTGTAATGACAAAATGCAAGTTCACCTTTAAGCCTGTAAGTACTAGCAGTTAATCAATAAATCCTGGGCCATAGGAAACCTCAGATAAATGATATTACTAGGAAAATTCAGTCCATCCACAAAGGCAGAATTCTGCAGACAAAAGAAAGCATCCCTCTTCTATACCACAGTATTTGCTAGAATTCACCCCACAGTTGGTGTCAACTATTGTGCAGTAAAATTTCTTGTCATTTTCTCTTGTTCAACTGAACATAGGCAAGCACAGATGTGCTATAGAAAAAAGGACTCACATCAGCTCTAGGAAGACCCTTAAGAGATGTGGTATTTTCACTAATGAGATCTTGTGATAATAGTATGGGATAGAAATATTTTATCACCGACCATCCTGACTCCAGCTGATAGGAGCTGGAGTCCCAGAACACCTGGAGGACTCAGCTAAAGGTATACACACAATTTAAAGAAAAGAATTAGGTTACAGGAGAGGCTCTTCTCTCAGTTCCACCACCTTCACAAGAATGGTTAGTCAGAAAGTGAGAGAGTGCCTTCTCAGTGGCTGCCCCTAGAATCTGGAACTCCCTTCCCAGGGAGACCAAAATGCCCCCCTCCCTGCTGTCCTTCCATCTGCAGTCAAAGCCTTTTTATTCCAGCAGGCTTTTAATACAGAAAGGTTTTAAAGAATGAGCTAGGAGAATGTGTTAAAAATTATTGCATTTTATTCTTTCAACTTAGAGATTTGGGACTTTATCAGATGGGCTGTAATTGCAGAATTACAGTGTGGTAGTACTGCAAATGGGTTCCCATTATAGCACGATGATGTTGTCCTCTCATGGTCAATGTGTGTTCCACCCATTAATAGCTCATCACTTTTTATTCACAGGAAAATCTGTGAATAGCTCTCAATATCACTCTTTTTGCAGTATTGACGAGCGTGTGAAATCACATCCTGCTGTAATTGCACAATCCCCCCTCCTGTTTCCCAATGAGAACACAAGACAAAACAGAATGCTGTTTTAATGAACTGCTACCCTTTCTTGTGAAGTTTTTATCTTTGTTTAAGTGTTTATTTGTTCATTTCTTTCATTATTTATGTGTTTCTAGCGTGTTTAAATAAAGTCGTCTCTTCTCGTGAGAACAGCTGAAATCTCACCCATACAAAATCACAGAAGTAAAATCCCATTCTTAAACTGCTAGTTGTGATCATGTGATTATTCTGTGGCAGTAGTATTGCATGATTATGGTGTAGTATGGCACAGTTACAGCAACGTGTGATCATTACTGTAATCATGCCACCATGTTTCCACTTTCCTCAATAGTGGAATTACAGCATTTTTAGACAGTATGCTGATTTAGACACTATGCTGATAAAGTACATGAAGTGTTTTAATATTGTGGCTAGCTTAATTCTATTTTAATGTGCACTTTTTAGATGCTTACAACTGTATTGCTCTTTTAAACTGTAAGCAGCCTTGAGCCTTGATTTTGGGAGGAAGGCGGGATGCAAATGAATATTACAACCAGCAGAATAACAGCGCTGCAAGCCTCTCTTTTACATCTGCCGGTTTTTCCCCTGATCTGACAATGTTATGTCTTATTTGGGTCTGAGCACAAGCCATTTTTTTAAATTTTGTTCCAAGTCAGAACTGAATAAAAGTAAAGACAAAGGCTTGATGCTGTGGGACTGGGGGTGGAGGGGAAAGGGGGAGAGAATCAGATCACACACAGGCCCGCTTTATACAGTAAACAGGTGAGAAAAATCAAAAGCATCACCGTGACCACCTCCTCCTCCTCCTCAATTATGTTGAACAGTGAACAGGGCCGCACAGGCTTTGTTGCTAGTGACAGGATATCATTTCAGCAGTCCTTCCCTGGGCCTCTAGGGTAAGCTCCCAGTCAGATCCAAGCAACTGGAAACAGAAGGAAACAGCATGTGTGGTCTCCAGCCTATGTATGTGTCGGCCCCCCAAAGGCAAAATGATTGACTGGCTACAGCCTTTGAAATTTCCAAGGTAGTTCAATGTGAGTTATGCAGTGCAGCCAGTAGACTCATTGATTTCTTCTGGAAAGGATTGGAGAGGTGTTCAGAAAGAAGGGGAGGGACTCCCCCCAAATCCCCTTTTCCCAAAAGGACTGACAGAAAAAAGAGATTCTTTCCAGGAGGTGATCACTTATTAATGTAGAGTTTAAAGCTGCTCAGTGCTTTCCTTTTACGTTGACTCCATTTCTTCCATTAAAAGGTGGCTGATATAAGCAATTGTTTTAGATGCGAATCACATATTTTTTAGAGGAATTAGGCTGAATAGGTGCCAGAGGATCTGTGTGTGATAACTAGATAGAGATAACATAAAGGTGATCTAGGTACAGGTGTAGAAAATGTTTGGATCCACTACCTGTCCAAAGAAACCCATAGTTTTCAGATACTAAAATAGTGTTTGAGAAGAAAATTAAAATTAGATTTGTAACCGTTGACCCAATTTAAGTGGCTGGAGCAGCCAGTGGATCCACTGCCATGAGGGTAGCATCTAAACATTAGGAAGAACTTCCTGACAGTAAGAGCTTGTTTGGCAGTGGAATGTGCAGCCTTGGAGTGTGGTAGAATCTCCTTTTTTGAAGGTTTTTAACAGAGGCTAGATGGCCATCTGTCAGGAGTGCTTTGATTGAGTATTCCTGCATGGCAGGGTGTTGGACTAGATGGCCCTTGTGGTCTCTTCCAACTCTATGATTCTATGAAATCCATTCCAGATTTTACCACTGTGGCTCCCACAGCTGCTCTAGGTGGGGAATGGAAGCCCTCCCAGTGCCAATCCAGAGTCCAGAAGTGGCAGAGTTCTTATTCGTGGCTGCCCCTTGTAAATGGTATAGTGGAACCAAGGTTTGCAGGCTTGAAGTACCAGAACTTTGTGATTAGCAGGGATAAAGATGTCATCTGCCACCATCCCCTATCAGGACTCCCTCTCCACTTAGCTACAAGCCTTTCAGTAGATGGCAGTGGAGAATGGATTTTCTCATCTGTGTGAGACAAAGCAACACATGCTTGCATTTTTAAAAATTTGTCTTGCTTCCCTGGTGATGAGGAACCATATGAGTACATGCCCCTGAAAAGGTACTGCTACACCTCTGCCTTGCTCAACACAGCAAGCACGAAAAAGGTAGAAATCCATCTCTAGTTTGGATTATAATCTGAAGCAGAGGGCAGTGCCAGCTGGTGGATTCCATTACAGTTGGGTAGGGAATCTGCTTCAGGTTTTAGTCCAAACATGATAGGAGATATCCAAGGTGCTAAATACTATATTGAGGTGGATTCCCTACTCCACTAAGATGTCATCAGATGGCACTGCAGTCGGAAACCTAAGGCTTTCCTCTGCTGTGCCTACTATTCCTTCATGTGGACTCCTCCCATTGCCACTGTTGAAGAGAATCTTTTCTTCCTCCTCCTCCTCATCCCAACTTTTCCCATGACTGTGACGCAAAGTGGCTTACCTGCAACTCAAGGCAACTTTTAAAGGATTCAGAGGTCAGTACCTCTAGCTTAATTGCATGTAGATCAGTCCTACTGAATCAGACACAAGCTTCATGAGTTCCTATAGGAGCTTACTATCCAGTGAAATCTATAGGATTGCAACTTCTAGAGTTTCAAAAGAGTCATATTTTATAGGGCTACATACAATAGTCATTAATGTTCTATATCAGCTACTTAGTTATGAATGCATAACTAAATAACAACTCCGGGCCTTCTACCACCACCTCCATGCAAGCCCCCCATAACAGCCAGCAACCAATCTGTTTAGCTGCCAATCAGGGTGCAAGGACTCTGACATTTCCAGCTCCCTCCCACCAGCAAGCAAAGCTGCCACAAGGAATTGCAACAGGGCTCCTCCTTCTGATTGTTGCAGCCTCGCTTACTGGCAGGAGGGAGTTGGAAACACCCACCTCCTTCCTTTGCCTGATGGGACTGCTGGCTGTTAAGATGGGCTGGGGGTGATCTTGCATAGTCTTATAGTGCATAGTCTTATAGTAAGATTACACCGTCTTAGTGGATTCAGAGCAGTTATGGATCTATAACTCTAGGTTATGTATCCGTAACTGCAATACCAAACACCAGCCACCATCTTTTGCATACATGAAAGATAGCAGAAATTTCTGGCAGCCTGCTAGTTATTTTGGTTGAGATTAATCCTAAAAGGGAATGTTGGGGTGGAGAGAGGAGAGAAAAATCACTCAGCCAACAGTGTTGCCAGAAACATATCCATCTTGTTATTGTTGTGTGCCTTTTCCCACTCATAGTGACCCTAAGGCAAAGCCATTACAGAGTTTTCTTGGCAAGATTTTTTCAGAGGGGGTAAGCCTTTACTTTCCTCTTAGGCTAAAATAGGGTGATTTGCACATGGTCATCTAGTAGGTTTCCATGGCCAAACAGGGATTGAAATCCTGGCTGCTGAATCATAGTGCAACGCTCAAACCACTGCACAATTACAGTCCTATAAGGATCTACTGAAACATTATTAGGAAAGTTGCTCATCTATACAGTCTGCTGCTAGGAGAATTGCAAAGGTAGTTTGAAATTTGCTATGCTTTATATGTTGCTCAGCATGATAAACCTGAAATTACAACACTTGTGGGGGGTTTTGGGTTTTTTTTTTTTGTTGTTGTTGTTGTTTCTGATAAAAGACACAGGTTTCCCCCCTCTAGTGCCTTCAATCTATACTGAGAGAGAGGGAAAGAGAGAGAGAAAGCTCCATTACCACAACATCTGGAAACCTGAAATTTGGCACGGACACTAAGGAGCTCCTGAGAGTTATTTTGTTTTTTAAATAGATAAATCAATTTTCATTAATTTAAAATTGTTTGTAGCCTGCAGCACAACGTTCAATCGGTCACAAGGTGGGAGACTTAGAAGATTATCAGATGCCAACAAAAAAAAGTGTTACCATCCCACAATCTCCTCTCCTACCCCTCTCCCATCCCTGTCCCAGCACAATAATGAAAACTTTCAGACCTACCTTGTTCATATGTGCTGGGCTGCCCAGGAGTGAATGGAGCTCGAATGGAGCTCCATTCACTTCCTAGAAGGAAATCCCGCTGGTTCTTGAAAGAAGATGAGAGTGTGAGAAATTCAAAAATAAAAAGCAAAATAATACATAAAAAGTGACAGCAAGGACAAAAACACACTTCAAACTTAACAAAAGCACAAAAAAGTGTGTCACTTACATGGCTGGTCCGATCTCACCCTGAAATGTTCTGGCATCGACCTCACATTGACACTGGGATCACACCCACGAAATGGGCACCTTTTCACTTGCAGGACATTCCATTACAGAAATGGAATGGGGGATCCATTCATGGCTTAGCCCATGAATAAAAAGCAGTGCCAGCATAACAACAGCTGAATGGGAGCATGACAACACAGGAGCAATGTCATCTGAAAGGGAAGCCCTTTAGCGATCTCCTGACATTGTGATAACACCATATTTAGTGCATCTGATAATCTCCTTAGGGCTTGTGTACACTGTCCAGAATACTCTGCCTTCCCACCGGTGTATTCTGGCCCTGGAGCTGGTCCAGCTCCCCTCCCCCTCCCATTGCTATCTCAAAACAAGCAGTGCATTCCACTGTCAAACAGCTCTTACTATTAGGAAGTTCTTCCTAATGTTTACATGGAATCTCTTTTCCTGTAGTTTGAGTCCACTGTTTCCTTAGTCTCTGGAGCTGCAGAAAACAAGCTTGCTCCATTCTCAATATGACATCCCTTTAAATATATAAACATGGCTATCATGTCACCTCTTAACCTTCTCTTCTCCAGGATGAAAATACACAGCTCCCAAAGCTGCTCTTCATATGGCATGGCTTCCAAACCTTTTACCATTGTGTTTGCCCTCCTCTGGGCACATTCCAGCTTCTCAATGTCCTTCTTGAATTGTGGTGCCCTGAACTGAACACAGTATTTCAGGTGAGGCCTGACCAAAGCAGAATAGAATGGTACTATTGCTTCTCTCAATATAGACGCTATTCCTTTTGATGCAGCCCAAAATTGCATTGGCTTTTTTAGCTGCTGCATCACACTGCTGACTCATGTTCAGCTTGTGGTGAACTAAGACTTCTAGATCCCTGCCATCAAGCCAGGTGTCACCCATCCTATATCTTTGCATATCATTTTACTGCCCAGGAGTAGGATCCTACATTGCTCCCTGTTGAAATTCATTATGTTAGTTTTGGCCCAGCTTTCTGTTAAGGTCATTTTGAATTCTGATCCTGTCCTCTGGGGTATTATCTACCCCTCCTAATTTGGTGTCATCTCCAGACTTGATAAGAATGCTCTCTATTCCCTTATCCAGGTCATTGATAAAGATGTTGAATAACACTGGGCCCAGAAGAGAACCCTGTGGCACCTTGCTGGTCACTTGTCTCCAGGATGGAGAGGAGCCATTGGTTATTACCCTTTGGCTTCAGGTGGTCAACCAAATACAAATCAACCCAACATTAGCATTGTATAGCCCACATGTTACTCGCCTTATTGAAATCAAGATATACTACATCTACAGAATTCCTACATTTACCAAGTGTGTAACTCTATAAAAAAAAAAGAGATAATATTAGTCTGGCATGACTTGCTTTTAAGAAATCCATGTTGACTTTTAGTGATCACGGCATTCCTTTATAAGTGCTTACAGACTGTCCCTTTAATGATCTGCTCTAGAATCTTTCCTGGAATTGAAGTTAGGCTGACTAGGCAGTAATTATTTGGGTCTCCTTTTTTCCCCCAAAGTACCATTTTAGCTACCAAATAAAGAGAGCATGGCACAAGAGTCCTACTAGATTTAAAAAAAAAAAAAAACACTGAAAGTCAGCCTTCTTTGCATTTATTGGAAGTGCATTGATGCTTAGTAGCTTTAGGATTAGATAGTTTGAGTGACCCACAATCCTCCCGGCTGGTCTATCTATCCTGCTCCCTCTGTGATATAAACTGATACTCTTAGGGATGTATCTACCTCTTCTCTTACCCAGATCTCTCTCAGCCCTCCGTAAAGATGTAGCTAGCTTAGGATAGCACCCTGAGTAGCATTCCTATCTTAGAATGGAGTTCCTAGAATAAAAGCCTTCATCTATTTCTTTAAAGTCCTGGTGTCTTTGCTGCTTAAGATAGAATCTCTTACTGGCCACTGCATGCATGCATTTATCTATCAGCCTTGTCATTTTTTAATAAAATAAATAAATAAAGAGGCCAAACTTGATGCTACAGGTTTGTCTCACAAGCAGCTTTTCCAGCTGCATCAATGCCTGTTATCTCTGTGGTGGCTACAAAATAACAATGCAGCTGAGGTTTGGAAGAAAAACATATTCCGTATAATAATAGTATTTTTGCTTTCATTGCCTACCAATAAAAATAATCACCTGCTCTGCTTGGCATCCAGTTACCGACAGAGCTGGGACAGCCTCCACCAAGCTGTACACCATGGAGCCTAATTGACTGTTGTCCAAACAGTGACATCCCACAAACCTGTCTCTTGTCAGCCTACTTTCCATTTCCAAGCAGACCTGTCATGATGTATCGACAAAAGCAGCTTTGCTTTTCTTCCTCGGCTTCACTGTGTCATCATTTGGACAAAGGCAAGGCTGACATAGTGTTTGATACATCTGCTTCACCCTCATAGGTTAGTCAATCAAATAGCTTGCTACAGAGTTGTCTTCAGCATTATAAAGCCATCCTTGGAGTAAAAGAAAGCCATATCTTTGTATTTACTCAGTCCCCCACCCTTTCCTATCTCCCCTGTGCTACTTTAAAAAAAAAGGCAGGGGGAACAGAACATAAGTTCATTTCAAGTTCTAGAATTAAATCTTTATATATTCCCGCCTTCTGTGGCTCCCACTGAGCATGAAAGTGCTGAGAGTGCAGACTCTCAGCAGGGAATTAGACAAACTATTTTTAAAATTACCAACTGGGTCAGCTCTAAAACACAACAACAGTATAAAACATGAAGAAAAGAAATGCAGTAGAAAGCCAGTGGCTTTTAAGGTGCTGTTTTTCAGAGACTTCTTTTCTTGTCTTTCGTTCTTTGTCTCTCGCCTCCTTCCACGTTCTGCTCAATGTTACAAAATCAGCCCTTGGACCATACAAAGTCAATGTTAAGAGATTACTGGTGAAGGCAAGGCCAACCATTCTCTTTAGTGGATGTTGAAAGAGAGAGAAAAAAATATTGCAGAATAAAGGAAAGGTTCTTCTGTCCCCGTGTGTGTGTGTGTGTGTGTGTGTGTGTTTTACAGGCAGGAATCCAATTACTGAAGTTATTGTTGTTGTGTGACTTGCCCAAGGTCATTCAGCCACTTTCCTTGGCCAAGCAGGTATTTGAACCCTGGTCCCCAAGAGTCCTAGTTCAGCACTCACTGGGTCTGGTGAAGAACACTTAATTCCACAGGCATTGGCTTTGGTGGCAGGACGAAAAAGGGCATAAATACATGTCATGAAGAAAGGAAGACAACCACTCACATAGGGCATGCACAGGATTGTGGTCCTGTGTTGATATATATGTGTGTGTGTGTGTGTGTGTGTGTGTGTTTGTGTGTGTATGGAATGCCTACTATAATATATTACTCTCAGAAACTATCATTTTCACACTGCATGTAGGATAGCAACTTATGCACAGGCAAAAGAGGGCATGCAAAAGACAGAGTAAAATTTGTATGCTCATATGTTTGTATAGTTTCAGACTTTGAAAGTATTACAGGAATTTAAAGAGAGATGTAATCTCTTTCACCCAGGGATGTTAATCCTCTGCGGTTTCAGCACTGTATACAAGGATGTATCATTACCAGAGTTTTTACAGGTGCAGTTGGTGAGGACAAGGGAAAGAGCCTTCCTGGAGCTTATCTGAATAGGGTAAATACCACAGCTTGCCCCCATCTCAGAGCTCTGCAGACCATATGAGGCTGGGGATTTGCCTCATTCTGCCCCCAGGCAGTCCTCACAACCCTGGGGCACATACGGGCCTGAGATGGGGGCAAGCCAGAATACGGTCTGATAAAGTGTTATAGCATGATACCTGTTTAAATCTGTTACCCCCAGACAAAACCTGGATTTGGTCCCACATGTTCACAGGTGTCTGTCTGGCATGCCAGCCCTCACTGCCGCCACCAGCTCCCTGGCTCTCCCAAAAGCCAGGCAGGGGCTCTGGAGCACGTGATCAAGGTTGGTCACATGCAGGAAGCCCTTAGTCACATGTCACAGGCCCCCTTCCTGGCTTCCAAGATAGTAAATAGCAGTGGTGGCTGCAGGGATGGGACAGAGTTCCTGTGTGGATGCAGCCTGTTTACTCCAGGTAACAGGGGCAGAATGGGCCACCTCTGCAGCCAGGGTATGGCATATTCTGACTGATGTAGATAAGTCCTCAGTGGCTGCCCCCAATGTGAGATAATTTTATTTAGGCAGGCCTTTGGCTTTTGAGTTTAAGTTCATTTGCAGAAGTTCATTTGTTATAATGGTATATATTATGCTTTGATTATATTTTAATTTTTTTACTAAATTTTAATGTTTTTAAAAGTTGTACATACATACATCTGCCCTCACTCTGGGATAAAACAAATATTCCTTCCTAGTAATCTCCTCCTATTCAAACATGCCAAAGTGTGCTGGGGGAATCATCCTGGGGGAAAATACACATGGTTTCTCTCTGCTCAAACAAACAAACAAACATGTTTTCTGCACATGAAACATTTTTGGTGCAAACAAACAAACAAGCCATGCATGTAATTGTCCACAGAATTCCCCCAGAACATTTCAGAACATTTCAATTTTGGGGAAAAGTGTGCAAAAATCTTGATGCTCTATTAGTCTTCACAATGGGGCTTCCCACTCATTTAGAAACCCATTTTTCAGAGGAAACATATAATGGAATATACTCCTTCCATCTCTAGTGAGGAAGACCTGATACTCTGTGTGCCATTTCAGTAAACTTTCCAGCTTCTAAAGATTGTCAGTGAGCAACTTTTCAAGCCCCTGAGCTCTTCCCTTTTATCATTCTTTATCTTTAAACTTGTCTTGTACTAGACAAGTTTTGAAATGGATCAAGGGTGGACATCTGTGGCCATTGCCACCAACATTCACAGATAATAATAAAGACGTGTTTGTAATGCATGTGGCTGAGCAAAATGAGATATGATTGAATGAATGTGGATAGGCAATACTGTATGAGGGTATGGTCAAAGTTGTGGTGAAGAGCAAAAGTTATTGATGAGAGGTATTTTAAGCAGAGAAACCTTTGGATTTACATACTGAATATAGGGAACTTCAAGGGAAAGAACCCTAACCAATAGATCTCTCTCTCTCTCTCTCTCTCTCTCTCTGTGTGTGTGTGTGTGTGTGTACAGCATGATTAACATCAATATTGTATAAGTAAAATCCTTTTACAGACCCTGACCAAAACTACCCATTTTTTGAACATACCTATCCATGTTCACACAGACCCATTCTCCCCAGCAGACATTATATATCAGGTTTGCATCCCCATGAAGCTCCTGTGGTCACCTGAGCCAAGCATAGGCCTCATCTACATGGGCCAGAATATACCAGCTTCCTGCAAGCACATTCTGACTATGGATCTGGCCCATTCCTTCCCTGTTACCAGCACAAAACGGGATGGGATCCAGACTGCCACGCTGGCCTGTCCCTGCAGCTGCCACTGCTGCCATCTGTGTCCCACTCTTCGAAGCCAGGAAGTCAGCCTGCAGAAAGTGAGCAAGGCCCCCTGCATGTGACCGGCCTGGTCACATGCTGTAGGCCTGCTTACTGGATTCAAAGACTGTGATGCAGATGGCAGCTGCAGTGATGGGCCAGCGTGGCAGTAGGGTCTCCTGTGGTCCTGCAGAGCCTGATCTGTTTCTTCCAAAAAGAAAGTTTTTCCCTCAGGTATTTTAATATGACACTTTATCAGGTTTTAGCCTGTCTTAGCCCCATCTTAGCCCTGTCTTTGCCTGGGCCTCATGAGGACTGCTTGGGGGCAAAACGGGGCAAAAGTCCTATGTCACTAGGACAGCAGGGCTCAAAGATGGGGCCAAGGTGGGGTACATAGAAAAGGCCATAGTTTCTCAGCCTGGTTGACTTCACATGTTAGGATTAAAATTGAATGGGTAGATGAGGTGGGGAAAAATAACAAATAGCACATTGAGCTCTGGAGATAAATGGGGAAAAATAGTTAAATTTTATATAGCTGGAAAAACACAATTATCATAAAGAAACTTATGCATTCAAATAGCCTTTTAGGATGGTTCACTGATGCTAACCTTTACACTTTTAACTGGGACTAAGTCCCACTGAAGCCAGTGGGGCTTACTTCTGAATACATAGTTATGTGTATATGTATGTATTAATAAAAATGAAATAAAACTTAGTAAAGGAAGAGCCTCTCAAAGTATGTATTATGAGGTAGTCATGTTGGGCAGGCAGCAAAATACAACAAAATCCAAAAATGCACAAAGTAGTGATACCTTTATTGGGCCAACTCCAAAGCATGACGTGCATCATGGTAGCTTTCAAAGTTTCACTGGTTCCTTTATCAGGCAAAGATGTTAAAAATAATACAGAAGAATAATACAGAATAATAAGAAGATACATGATGATGTTAGAAACACAGGCCTACATTTTATCTGAGATGTTACTCTGTTGTCAGTGCTACCACCAACAAAGATAAAATGCTTTCATTGGTCTACAGTTGTCAAGTTTTACCTATATGGTACCTCAACCTTTTTCCAGATGTAACAGTTCAGAGAATCCTTGAGAAATTCAATGTTATCTGCCCAAGGAAAGGGCAGTTGGCTTCCCACAGGGCTAGCTGGAAGTTACTTTTCTTTTGTTAATGCAGCTAAAATTTTATTACCTGTCTTTTATTGTCTTTTGTCCCTAGTCCTCACATGGCCAAGAATGGAAGTGACCTCTGTCTGCACTGAGATCCCTCAATACCATCTTAACTGACAACAGAGTAACATCTGAGACAAAATGTAGGCCTGTGACCCTAACATCATCACCTCTCTTCTTCTGTATAATTTTTAACATCTTTGCCTGATGAAGAAGCCATTGAAGCTTCAAAAGCTTGCATGATGTATGTTATGCTTTGGTGTTGACCCAATAAATGCATTGCTACCGTGTGCATTTTGTATTTTGTTGTATTTTCTCAAAGTAGTTAAGTGGGCCCTCAGTATCTGCTGAAGTTTGGTTCCAGGACCCCCATGGATACCAACATCCATGGATCCTCAAGTTCCATTAAATACAGCGGTGTAGTAAAGTGGAGAACAGCAAGGTTTGCTTTTTGGATTCCACCCCCCCAAAATATATATATATATATATTTTCAAGCTATGGTTGGTTGAATTCATGGATGCAGAGCCCATGGATAAAAAGGGTCAACTGTTATTTTTTTTAAAAAAAAAAATCTTTCAATACTGAACATCCACAGTAGATAAAAGAAAGTAATCGTTTGTTTCAGATGACTCCAAAACCATATCTTATGAAGCAAAAGAAACACCTTAGCATGAACACAGAAAGCAAAGTAGCAAATTAAACAGAAGGGAGTGAAGAGAAGAAAAGGTTTAAAATGTAAATGTTATGGAAGTTTAAAAGCAAAGAAATCTAAAGTGAAACTACTAAAGTGTAGAAGGGAACATCTCTCCAAAATATTGATCCTCTTTTAGGGATTGATGAGGGAGAAAATCTAAAATCTGGGGTTGGGTGGGTGGGTTCTGCGTATGTGTGTGTGAGACAGAGACCATAGTGCACAGTTCTGCATAAAGTGAGGATGCTGTGATCTAAAGGAAACCTCCTAAATGGAAGGTCTTCCCCCAGTGGTAGGACTTTTTCCTTCCCCTGCATTTTACAATGTGTATGCAGGTGTGTTGACTATTTTTTATTTTTATTTATTTATTTTGCTTATTGCAAAGCTCCAAGTGGTTGCAGGTCCACCTCCTCCACATCTGTTTGCTCTTCCTTTGGCCCTGCTGAGAGGGGCAGCACCCCACTCCTTCCTCTTTTATACTCTCTGCTTGAAACAGAGCAGTTCCCTCCTTCCCCCACCCTTCTACACACATAAAACCCTTGCATCCTCATATTGAGCTCTTCTGTGGAGGGTGAGAGAAGATTTTGGAAGGTGTTCCATTGTAGCTTACAAGTAATTTTGTACGCCACAGCAGCAACTTGTAAAAGAAGCAGCCACAGAAAGCTTGCATGGGGTGGGGGGAAGAGATATATGTGTTTGACAAGCAGTACAAGGGCTGCATCTGCACTGGAGAAATAATCCAGTTTGACACTACCTTAATTGCCATGGCTCCTTCCTATGGAATCCTAGGATTTGTAGTTTGTTGTGGCCACAGAGCTCTCTGACCGAAAAGGATAAATATCTCACAAAACTGCAAATCCAAGAATTCCATAACATTGAGCCATGGTTGTTAAAGCAGTGTCGAACTGGATTATTTCTGCAGTTCAATGCAGCCAAGGAGGAATTCAGGAATTCGTGGGACAAGTTGCTGAACTGGGACTAGCCATGATGTTCCTGACTGATCTGGGGCTATTGGAGCCTATTAACGAGTCCTGTGGCATCAATAAGGCATCAATATCACTCTTTCCCTGATAGTGTCACATGGTGCGGTTCAACCTCTTTGCACCCCCCACCTAGTGCCTGCACTGAATGGGGCTAGCCAGATGTTTTTGACTGTCAACTCCCATCACCCATAGAAAGAAGTTCTGAGCTTGAGGGTTAGAATTTCTGAAGGACCACAATTCTGAAAAGTGGGGCACATTCTACAACATTAAGGACACCACTGGCACAACGATGTCATATCCAGATTTATCATGACTGCACATCTATTTATTTTTTGGGAGCGGCATATTAGTGAAAAATATTTGATCAATTTGGAGTTTAATTTACAGTGAAAAGCCTTGCAGTCCTTAGATTCTGAATATAAAGTCAGGAAGACCTTTTCCTAAAATCTGGCACAAGGCCAGAGAGTCTGTGTCTGTGGTGCAAGTGAAAATGCTCCTAATTATCCATTTGACTGTGGCTTGAAAGAGTCAATTCAGAAATAGCACCTGAACCTTGCCCTAGTTGAATCTCAGTTTTGGACTACACAGCAGAAAATTTGCTTCCTATTGGAAAGAGGTAACAAATTAATCACTAAAGAGAGTAGCTGTCTTTGCAACAGTTGCAGCAAAGTTTCTATGGGGTCTCTTGAATACAAATATTTCCTTTGGTTTTCAGACTACATTAAAATGTTACACTCTTGTTACTGCTGATTCTGTTTAAGCATTTCATTTTTTAAAAAAAAAATCACTGTTTTGGCTAAAATGTAATTCTACATGTACATTTTCCTAAAACAGATGTAGACATCTGTTTAGGAGACCCCTTCCCCCCAAATTTTGCTACCCCTGAAACTGCCAACCATTCCCACCAAAGCCCCCTATTTTTTTAAAAAAAATAAGTGCAATGTTTGAGCAAATTTTGCTCTACAATCATTCAGAAAATCCCCAAAAGCATTAAAAGTGTGCAAAAAAACCTCCATTCCATCCCCACAAGCACCCCAGAACCTTACAATATTCCCAAATACCTCACATTTTTTTTACAGTCACTTTCAAACTGGTGACAGGAAGAGACACACCTTCACTTCCTGCTACCATTTTGAGAAGGTCTTCAGGGGAGATACCTCCATTTTTGTCTGCAGTCTCTCTCAAAATGACAACAGGAAGATACATTCCTTCATTTCCTTTTGCTATTTTGAGAAGGTCTGCAGAGGCAAATGGAGATATTTGGGTTTGGTGTGGGGGTTCAGCCCATGGAGAAATTAGCCCCAGCCCTTATGCTATTGCCCACATCTGACTTAAAAGAATATTGTCACCCTTGTTCATGGTGAGGGTTGTTTTGCCCCACTCATGCAGCCACATTAAAGCCACAGAGGGATGCTACACCCACACCCTGCTGTGGAGATACACAAGTAGCTCATGGACAGAACAGGCTGAGTGCTCCGCTTCATCATTTGGGGATAAGTCTTCACCGCTGGCTACAACCATGAGCTAACACTGGTGAGATGGGAGGTAGAGTACTGGCCAACTAGGAGAGGCTGAATAGGAGGGGAAGTGTTAACCATTTTGAGGGCTCTTCAGACCAAGCATGGCAACCTATTCCAAATCAGTAATAAGGAATTGAACAGGCTGGTGTGGTGGATCCTGTGGCCAGAAAAATGGCACCCAGATCCATAGAGCTTGCTGACCCCTGCTGAAGAAGACCGAATAGGAATTTTGTGGATGAGTCATGACTGGTATCTATGCTGATCTCCTTTTGCCTACTACACCCTGTTAGAGGCAAAAGAGGATGCCCACTCAATCCCATAGAGACCAAAAATTATCAGTTTGGTCACAGATGGCATGTGTGGTTACAGGTGGGAGGGAAATATTGTGTCTTGGTCAGCATTCTGAGGAACTTTGATGGTGAAGGGTTGCTCATCTAACTATTGTTCACCCCAAGAGGATAATGAAAGGGAGCTGCTACTCTTAGCCTCTGGCAGCTTCATCTGATCCAACAGTGATAAGTAAGGGTGGGATGATGAACTCAGAGCCTTCTTGGCTCCTGTTGAAGGTCAGCAAGCCCTGAAGGGCACTGATCAGTTAAAGAACCAAGGCAGTGACAAACTAAGTGAGACAGTGGGATGTTTCTCCTTCAGCTGTAGAATGCCTGCACAGGTGGGAAAAGTTAATAGAACCTACTATATTTGCTAAATGTATACTCACTGGCATTTACTATACATACTACGCTAGAATACAAGGGTATGCAAAGAGTGGCCCTCCAGATGCTATTGGAATGCAGCTCCTAACATCACTATCCAGCACTGTCAGTGGTAAGGAATGCTAGGCTTGCAGTTCATCAGCATCTGCGTGGCCAGTCTTTGTTCACTCCTGCTGTAACAGCTACACTTTGGGCTTGTCTAGACGATGAGGGGGGGGGGAATACGAATGTTTCAGAACAAGCAGCCATTCTCAATGATGCAACCTGTCAAAACAGCCCCCCTAAACTCCACATGACCCCTAGCCATGATGGCAGTCATGAGTGATTTACTCTCAATTTTAAATCTGCTGCCACCAAATTTTTTTAAAACAGTTTACCATGGTGTGCACATGCAATATTTTGTATTTACAAAAAGAGAGAGAGAGACTATAAGATTGCCATTTTATTGTCTTACCGGACCCACGCTTACCTGAAAATCCAACATGGCAGCAGCGGGTGCTTTTCCTGTTTGCTAGCCCTGCCCTCCATGCTCATCCAGCCAATCAAATTACGCTGCCTGTTTGTATCTATGTGAATGTGAGTATTGGAATGATCGCACATTCACATGTCATATGGAGCTTTTTTAAAAAATTCAGTTGAAGCCCCAGATGCTCCCCACATGGACTTTCAGGTGGATTTGGCTGCTCACCTTCTGAATGACACGTGTTGATGCAAATGTCCATATGAATGGATCGCCTTCCATTCACATCCCAATAGGATTATTTTCTCCATTTAGACAAGCTCTCTGACATTGTTGTGTGCCTTCAAATTATTTCCAACTTATGAGGACTCTAAGGCAAACCTGTCACAGGGTTTTTTTGAGGGCTGAGAATATGTGACTTGCCCAAAGTCACCCAGTGGGTTTTCATGACCAAGCAGGGATTCAAACCCTGGTCTCCAGAGTCATAGTCCAACACTCAAACCACTACGCCAAATCAGGTATAGTTCAATAACATTCACTGGAGAAATGTATAAATTAAATAAAGATTTAACTTGCTTACTGTCTTGCCTCTTTATTCCAGATTGTATTATCTTCCAAGTGGAGAAAAGATTTGAGAGATTTAGGAGGTAGTTCTTCCTAGACAGACTAACCAACCCATCGTGGCTGAGCTGAGATTTGAATGGCCTGCCACAAGATTCACTTTCTTCAACATCATATCCCACACAGTAGTGGATCAGATCTATTTCCTCCTCTAATCACAAGTCCTTTACATATGATTTCCTCAAATCTTTTGCTCACTGGCACCATACTGTACATACTAGGGAAACTAATTCTGTCTCCTGGCAAATGAATTATCTTGCTGTACCTAATGGTAGGGCTGGCCCTGAACATGCTCATATTCCTCCAAAAATCCTTCCTAAAGGTCAGGGCTGGGCAACTGTGTATGGCTATGAGCCAATTTTCACTCCCTGTAGGTCACACCAGCATGTCAGACCAAATCAGAAGGGATCTTGGCACTTTTGACCACCAGTTTTGATCTGTTTGTGGGATGGCTGGTTCTAAGGGATGGGAGAAGCTCAACCACCCTATACATGCAACAAATATCATGAGGTTTTCATTGTTTTCAAGTGAAAAATCATCTGAAAATCATCCCCCAAAAAGCATTAAAATAAATTTTTGAAAGTTTGGGGGCTTTGGAGACCACAATAATGGACTGCAGGCTGCATTCCTCCCACCCACCCACCCGCCCGCCATGTTGTAGGCATGTTGCTGCTTCATTCTATTAGAAGGTTTTACCTTCTTGTCTAGTACATTTCCTCTTTTGGTTTTATCCCAGATGTGCATACTTCATTACCCTTTATTGTGTTATTTAATGACCAGCTATTAAGCATTTTAATGCCCTTTTTAAGAATACAACCTCACCTACTAAATGAAGAACCCTAAAATTAGCAGAAACTTCATGAATAAAACACAGAATGTGTATGAATTATCCCAAAGTTTAGCTCAAGTTAGTGTCTAGAGTTTTAACTTCTACTGATGGGCAAAACATATAGGTTTGGTTCACAATCTTGGATCCATAATGTAAATGCAAGATCTGTTTTTACTTACTGGCATTTTCTATGTAAAAGGAAAACAGGATATTGAAATAAGCACCTCTAAAGTTTAAGGGTCTTACCACACTCCAAAGAAAAGTGGAGGCACAGAACGAATGTTCTTTCTTCTCTGCTACCTTACCTCATGACATCATCATTCTTTCATTCTGGTCCTGTGGGGGACCAAGGTAAAACTGTGTCTTTTTGCTAACTGGAAAAACCTGTTAGCAAAAAGATGCAGTTTTACCTCAGTCCCCCATGGGACCAGAATGAAAGAACACTGGAAGAACGATGACATCATGCAGTAAGTCAGCATGGTAGATGGAACGTTCCTGCTCCCCTGCTGCTTTACTTTGGGGTGCAGTAAGCCTTTAAGTCTCTAGATCTTCTTGCCCACTCTGTTGTGGAATAATGGAAACCAATTTTTACCTTCATTGCAGTACTGAAAAAAACTTATGTCCCTCCAATGGAGAGAAAGAAAGAAAGCAGCCAGAAATACTGGGTTGTTTACAGTCCAAAGCCACTACACCCTTTCACAACCACAGCTTAGAGTTGCATGGTCCCCGCACCTCCAAAATGGCCAAAAGAAGGCTGGAAATATCCTTTTCTCTTTTAATCCACTCATGGTTTGTCCCAGTGCAGATGAAATGAGAAACTATTTATTTTAAACTATGGTGTGTCCAAACAAACTAAGTTCATACCGTGATTTATGATTGTCCAGATAACACATAGTTTAAACTAACCCCAAAAACCAGTTTAGATGAAAAGACAAATTGTGGTTAGTTTAAAATTAAAGGAAATTGAACCACTTTTCCCTTTTTCATAGCCACATCAAAGATGGAGAAGTGGCAGTGGAACTAGGCTCATGCATGTAATCTTTATCTATACTTAACCATTACATCCAAGGTATTTAGCATTAAGCCTAACTGTCAAGTTGGTGAGCAGAATAAATTGCATGTAATTGTTAGTGTGAATCTTGTTATGAGAGACACGTGGAGACAAACAGTGTGGAGATTTCCTTGCTTCTTCTGAGATCACAATGACTGAGTATGTAGTCAAAGATCTCATCAGAATTCCCCATACTCAGTACCCAACAATGACAATGCCTGGGTTAGGATGAGTAGAAGAATCAGTCAGCAGAGCAACAGTGGCAGCTAATATAACATATCTTCTCCACTCCAAAATAGCCCAAGTATCAGATGTTGAGGAAGTGTCTGGATTATTATGATCAACTTGAGAAGTAGCAACTGTTGCTACATTGACAGCTGATACAGAAATCTAAGGCCCATCAAGAATGATGGCCAGGAGAATTATCTAAGCTCCTTCAGGAGAGTAACCAATATTTAAGGATGCCAGGGAGGCTTCTTGAAAAATTTCTCCACCTCTAAATCCAGGCTGTATTGCCACCAAAACCAGGTTTGACAATAATTTCCCCATGCAAGGTTCTAATAACTCTTCATTAACCAAGAGGAAATGGTCCAAACAAGGCAAGAGATCTAGGAGCTGACCTTGATTCATCAAGCACTGAATGGCAATGCTCTAACCAGGAATATGTGAAGAAGCTGTCATAAATAAAGCCAAACATCCAGCCGTCCTATAGAACTGTATTCATTGCCAGACATCATTTCTGAGCCCATTTTTAAAAAGAAAATATGTTTTGTGCCAGTGACAAAAATGTTCATGAAGTCATGTACTGAAGGGAAAAAGACATAAAATTCAGCTTAAAATCACTTCATACTAAGTGCAATTAAAGATATATTGAGGAACATATGTTGAGCAAGATGGGTGTCTGGTACCTATTTGCCGGAACAATTAGATGCAGTTTTGTTCTTAACAAATGAGCTACAGGTGCAAGTCAGAGCAGCTGCACATCCAGTTTTTCAATTGGCACCCACAGGCAGAATATGTACCGATACTTGATATTACTAGCAGAGTATAATTGTGAAACGTGCTCTCTCACACAGAAGGGCTTCCCTTCTGAATACTTATATCTGCACATCTCTAGAAGACTATGAGGTTGAGTCTCTAAGGGGTATGCAAGGATCAGTGGGCAGATTTCAAGTTTTCAGTATCTATTATATTTTTGACTAGAACCCCAAGACCTACCAACTGGATCCTGGTACAAAAGTCATGCACTTAGAATGAAAGAACTCTGAACCTAGAAATTAGTTCTGAGGAGATTATCAGATGCACATAATGTGGCACCATAATGATGCCAGAGGAATGGAAAAGGACACAAATATCAGATGACAGCGTCCTTTTGCATTCCATTATGGCATTTCATTTTATTGATGGGCCGAGCCATCGATAGATCCCATTGCGATTTGGTGCTGGCATTGCCGGTGTGTGAAACCTCAGGCCATTTAACTCTCATGAATGAAGTGTCAATGGGCAGTCCAGCCAGAACACTTCCCAGTGATATCAGGACATCCAGGTAAGCGACACACTTTTTAAAAACTTCCCTGGTTTACTTTGAAGTTTTAAAGTATGTGTGTTCTTTTTAAATTTTCTGTGCTCATATCTTCAATTGGCGGGATTTCAGTCCAAGAAGTGAACGGAGCTCCGTTAGAGCTCCATTCATTCCTGGGCTGCCTGTCCATGGGTGAGAAGGTAAGTGCAGTTAGGAGGGTTATTGTGCCAGGACAGGGCAGGATTGGAGATTGTGGGACAGGAATGCTTTTTGTGTTCCTGTCTGTTAATCTCCCGAGGAACAGAATAAAATGGGGCACAGTCCTTCTAGACTGTATTTCTACTTCTTATCCTCTCAAGCTTTCATTATCTCAGCAGTATAATTTAGAGGTGTGGGGACATTTTGTTGTTGCTAGTGCTAAACAGTTGTGAGTCAAAATCCTTCAGATTTACCATAAATCACCTGGAGATCTTCCAGGAGATCCACATGTACCTTCTACCCCATCATGGACAGTCCAGTCCAGTCCAGTCCCGTCCCATCTCTCCTGGGGCTGTACATTAAAGCTTAGAATTATATTGGATATCATATAATTGAGCACTATCCAGATTAAAAACTTTCCTCATGGAAAACTAACACCCAATGAAGAATTTTTGTAACTTAGCCTTTCCCCCAACGTCCTATTTTCTACATGCAGAGAACTGTTGATTTGGGAGAACATTCAAACATGGGATCTGCAGCCTTGAGTGTGAAGTGGTATGGTCTGGGAGAGCTCTGTTCTGCATGTGTGTGTGGTTGTTTTTCCCCCCTGAATGTGTAAGTCAACATATGTTTAGGAGAAATCAGTGCTGGAAAACTTGTGGTCCTCCAGTTGTTGTTGACACTCAAAAACCTTTCCTCACTGTCATGTCCTGGTGCCTTAGACTATGGATTATGTAGTTATGTGGTTATGTTAGCATGAGTAGGCCTCTCTTGGCATCTGCACCAGTGACTTGACATGACTGGAGCCTAATGGGAGGAGGAATGGTATGCTCTGGTGAAAAGCTACCCCAAGGTTGTTCCTCTGTGAAACTTTAGGGAGGATTGCTTTGCAGTGATAACAGCCATTAGCCAGGTGCTAGCGAAAAATGAAACTTGTATTCTGTATTAACAAGGAGGTTTTGGCACCAAGCCTCTCAGAGTCATCTTTGCTATGTTACTGGTCACAACTAAGGAGATTTTCAGACCGTGTTTCAGCGTGCCTAGGGCAGGAGGAACTTTTGGGAGAGGGACGGCGATCTTGCACAGCAGGGGGGCATTTTTGGACGCCGTTGTCCCTCTCCCGAAACCAACCGTGTCACTTCCGTGCAGCTTTGGAAGCCTCAATGCCATATTTTAATCACGGGCAACCTCCGTGATTAAAATATGGCTCTGCGGCTTCCAAAGCTTCACGGAAGTGACACGGATGGTTTCAGGAGAGGGACAACGGCGTCCGAAAACGCCCCTCTGCTGCGCAAGATCGCCATCCCTCTCCCGAAAGCTCCTCCCGCCCTAGGCATGCTGAAACGCGGTCTGAAAATCTCCTAAGTCCTGACAGTAAAGCTGCTATTCTTTGAAGCTTGTGTCCTGTGAGTAGCTGTTGCCAGAGTTCATCACACTCACTCTGCTTAATGGTACAGCCAGCCTTGGACTTAAGTGCAAGAGATTTGCCTCCAAGTTCCATCTCCTATTTAGGTTCAGACCTCTTACCTAAATTCAAACTAAAACCTGGAGCAGATTCACTATTCTCACCCTCAGCAAACTAGACATGGGATTACATAGTATAGTTCTGCCTGACATTAAGCACCAAGCTACTGATTGGAGAGTTTAATACAGAGTTCATGAGCACAAAGTTTTAAAATACAATAAGATCCATTGAACATTAATTGGTGGGCTTTTTTAAACATTATAATTGTGTGGATTAACTAAGTCTTGAGGCAGTAAAGTAAACAAGCATCACAAACTTTTCAGATGGTACAAATCCAAATGTGAGCCTTCATTCAAGAGCATAGATAATAATCCAGTGGGTTTAGCAATCATATCATCAAGTCTAATTCATCAATATCATCCCAGGTGGGGGAAAAAGAGATGCCCAAAACAAAGGAGCAGTTGTGGATCTGAGCATATTTACATACGCTGGCTACAATGCAGTGGCCAGGCATGCCTTACCATTGGGCAAAGGAAGCAGGTGCCTCAACCAGCAATGCTGCAGGCAGTTATGGTTGTCTTCCCCAAGATGTTCCTCTCAAACTCTTTGGCAATTCCACCTTTTGAAGGACAGAGCTGTGTTTCCACCCTAAAGCCTGTACTCCACACCTTAAACTAGTCTGATGCTTCTGAAGAATCTTATCTAATTGTCACTGTTGAAAAATTACTCCATGAACAGTCCAGCCAACATCTGTACAAGGAATGGAGTAGGACACCATTTTGTCTTTTGCCTCAAGTAGTAAAATTTCTGAGGCCAGCACTGAAGCCCAAATCCCAACATTTCCAAATCAAAGAATCTCAGGAAACAGGGACTGAGAATATATAGAAGGAACAATTCTGGACTTAATAGGATGAATAGTATTACTCCAGAGTCAAGAAAAACCTTTAGTTGCATTTAAGTGAGATTTTAATTTAAGGGCCATTTTACACTATATAATTACAGCACTATGATTCCACTTTAACTCAGGGAGCAAAATGTTTTGGGCCAGCCCAGAGATACAAAGCTCCTTTATTCAAGTGGGTTACCTCCAGAAGAGTGTGCATATAATTCCAATATTAGCTTTCTATGAAGGGACAGAGTCTGATATCTTTTCATGCCTACAAAAAGCACCAAACACAAAGAAATGTCTGTTGTCTCTAAGGAAATATAATTCTACAGTGCAAAGGGCATATATTAATAGGTTTCAGATTACATTATGAGATCATATAAGTGCAATTTCATTTGCAAACCAATTTTTATTTTTATTGTTAGGGAAACCAGTAAATAGGTCTGCTTAGTCAGGAAACATAGGAATTCCCAAATGAAAAATCCAATATACCATGACTGAAACCAGTTTCTTCTGACCCTGCTGTGTCTGGATGGTCATGTCTGATTTTGAAAAAGCCACACAAACATGCATCCCCAGACCTAAGAGAGGCTGGGATGTGTGAAAATAGGGTAAAATGTCCAATCACATGCTCTAGACAGCATGATTGGCTATTTTAGTTTTTAAAAATGGGAGTAGGGTGAAGTCAGAAGGGAGATGCAGGGCCCAGTGGGGAGCTGGAGCCCCATGTGCCCTGTGACATGGAGACCAGGGGCCTTATGTGACCTTTGCCCACCCCTAACCAAGAAGTACTACAGTCCACTCTACTACTTGATAATCCTTAGCTCATTTCATGCAAAGCTCCATGGGAAGACACCCAGTGCAGAAGTTGGGTAGGCATGAGAAAAGAGGAAAACCCCTTTCACCATCTGTGCATAAGTTTTCTGCTTTCAAGGAATGTTTCATATATACTCTACTAATCGCTGCTTTGCATGATGCAATTTCCAAAGATCAACAGATCATGAGTAATATCACAACTACTGATAGCATATTTTTGACAAAAGAAAGAGCAGCCCATCTGATCTCCTTGTGTTACCTTCCCTGGAATTTTTTTTAAAAAATATTTATTTTGTGCTTCTGTCAATGGCAGAAAGTTTTTGCAGCACCACAGAAAAGTACCTGCTAAAAACCCAAACTTCAATGTCCCTGAAATGCCATTAGGTCAGCATTCTTGGAACAGAGATGTAAACATTGCTGTCTGCTCCAGAGTCTTATTGGTCAATGTCAAGGAGGTATTATGGGATTATGAGAACAATGTTGTCAAATAATGAAAACAACAATTCACACGCATACCAATGTCTGTGCTGTTCTGGAGACTGCTGCCCAGCTTAGTAGTAGATAGATGATGGACTTGATAAAGTCTGGTTGCTTTTTTGTTTGTTTGTTTAAGAACACAGATCCTGTCTCTGTTGAGAGAGTGACCAATTTCACACACTCATATCTTGGGAATTAAAAGGACAGCTAAAAACCTAAGAAGGCTTGTCATGGTATAGCAGTCACAGCAACCATCTTTTATATTAATTGACCAAAGGCAGAATAGAAGAAGGCTAGGACCAGAATAATATGATGGTGGATTCATCTGGGAGTCCTGGGCAAAGTTCTTTGCCTTGCTAGACTCACTGTGTGGTTCAAACAATAATTTCTCATCCTCATTTCTTTGTCTACAGAAATGGGATCAGATGAAGGTGGAGTTACACACTATAAAGGACTTTGCAAAATCAAAATAATCAATGCAAATTATGTATGATAATAGAAGTACAGTTGTCCCTCCACTTTCGCGAACTTAACATTCGCGGTTTTGATTATTCGCGGTTTTGGGAGAGCCCCCGTGGGCCCCCCCAAAACCACGACAGGGGGCCTCCTGAGGCCCCGTGAAAGCCCTGGGAGGGGCTGGGGAGGCCTTCAAGGGACCCCCGGAGGCGCTCCGGAGGCCCCATGAAAGCCTGGGGAGGGGGTGGGGAGGGCTGGGGAGGCCTTCACGGGGCCCCCAGAGGCGCTCCGGAGGCCCCATGAAGGCCTGAGGAGGGAGTGGGGAGGGCCGGGGAGGCGAGGGGAGTCCAGGGAAAGTGGCGAGGGGAGCAACAACGGGGCCTCCGGAGGCCTCGGGGGTCGCTCGGGGAGGGCGGGGGGCGGCAGGGAAGAGCGACCGCGAGGCCTCCGGAGGCCTCGGGGGTCGCTCGGGCAGGGCGGGGGGTGGCAGGGAAGAGCGACCGCGAGGCCTCCGGAGGCCTCGGGGGTCGCTCGGGGAGGGCGGGGGGCGGCAGGGAAGAGCGACCGCGAGGCCTCCGGAGGCCTCGGGGGTCGCTCGGGGAGGGCGGGGGGCGGCAGGGAAGAGCGACCGCGAGGCCTCCGGAGGCCTCGGGGGTCGCTCGGGGAGGGCGGGGGGCGGCAGGGAAGAGCGACCGCGAGGCCTCCGGAGGCCTCGGGGGTCGCTCGGGGAGGGCGGGGGGCGGCAGAGAAGAGTGACGCGAGGCCTTCGGAGGCCTCGGGGGTCGCTCGGGCAGGGCGGGGGGCGGCAGGGAAGAGCGACCGCGAGGCCTCCGGAGGCCTCGGGGGTCGCTCGGGGAGGGCGGGGGGCGGCAGGGAAGAGCGACCGCGAGGCCTCCGGAGGCCTCGGGGGTCGCTCGGGGAGGGCGGGGGGCGGCAGGGAAGAGCGACCGCGAGGCCTCCGGAGGCCTCGGGGGTCGCTCGGGGAGGGCGGGGGGCGGCAGGGAAGAGCGACCGCGAGGCCTCCGGAGGCCTCGGGGGTCGCTCGGAGAGGGCGGGGGGCAGCAGAGAAGAGCGACCGCGAGGCCTCCGGAGGCCTCGGGGGTCGCTCAGGGAGGGCGGGGGGCGGCAGGGAAGAGCGACCGCGAGGCCTCCGGAGGCCTCGGGGGTCGCTCGGGGAGGGCGGGGGGCGGCAGGGAAGAGCGACCGCGAGGCCTCCGGAGGCCTCGGGGGTTGCTCGGGGAGGGCTGGGGGCGGCAGGGAAGAGCGACCGCGAGGCCTCCGGAGGCCTCGGGGTCGCTTGGGGAGGGCGGGGGCGGCAGAGAAGAGCGACGCGAGGCCTCCGGAGGCCTCGGGTCGCTTGGGGAGGGCAGGTGGAGGGCTGCCATTATTCGCGGAATTTTCACATTCGCGGGGGTCTATGGAACCTAACCCCCGCGAATGTGAAGGGACAACTGTACTGGAGATCACATCTGAAAATGCATGAAGCAGAAAATAACTCAGGTGGGATTTTATCACTGTGTATAATCTATTAGGTCTAGTTCACCAGTAGGTGACGGCTTGCACGTCAGTGAGCAATGAATCCATTCTGGGTTGTAATCTGAACTTTAAAGGAGCTGAATTTTAAGGATAGGGCTCAGCGCCTTGGATAGCCCCTTTAAAGTTCAAACTAAACCTGGAGCAGATTTACTGCTCCACTGAAATGGAAGTCACTGGTCTAGTTTTTCCACATATCAGATGAGGAAACAAACCTATTTCTGGGCTATACAACTTAAGGTGGGAGCATGCATGATGGAATAGTTCTTGAAAACTACAATTAGCACTAAACCAGAATCTTCCTCCTATCATCTAGCTTTCTGTTTACAGATATATACTTTTTGTTTTGGTCTGTTTTGGGAGACAGACAAGGATTCTATCATATGAGCCCCAACCTGCACCTGAAGAAATACAACATAGACAAAAGTTTAGTACCTCTCATTTGCTGCTTATCAGACCCAGTACCTAGATCTACAGGTAAAAAGAGTACACATTGAACTGCTCTTAATTAAGCCTCAATCTCAGTTATTACTACCCTACAAACTGTTCCTCGTCTGCATTTTGGGTTACAGAACAAAAGCGTCGTAATGAGATTTACACAAATTAGCACATTATAAACTGGCGTTGTAAAGCTGTTGTGGGGCGGGAGAAGGCGCATTATGTTCAGATGAGTTCTCACGTGTTTATGAACTGCCAAATATGTGAAATCTTGATATTTTTCTTACAGACATGCTAATTTTCACTCAAGCTGTGATCATGCTCCACATGCAGTCTGCCTACGCTAAGTTAATGAATTGCTAGTAGAATATATTTATCATTATATTTAGCATGTCTAATTTGCATGCACAGAAGCCAAACTTGTATCATTTTGTTAGGTAATAGGACCCAAATTTTATGGAACATGTTTTAATCTCCAGGTGGTGGAGTGTGTGTGTGTGTGTGTGCGCGCGCACGCGCATGCGATAAAAACAAAGACATTTCATAGGTATTTTTGTTTGCTGTGTTCCCATTACAGTATATAGAGAAATCCACAGGACTAAGGGTTAGCAATACTGTTAGGCAGAGTGAAACAACTGCCCCACGTGGCTAATACTGTAGGATTAGCAATGACAGGCCTTACCTGTTCATCTTAATTCTCCCAGGTATTCCCCTTTGTTGGACAACAGCCCATCCTACATCTTGGGAAATTCCTTTCTTGGATTAAAACTCCCTGAATCCCCACTCTAGTATCTTTCTTTAGGTGATTCTGGGAAGTGTAGAAGAAAAAAACATTTTTTTTCAACCCCTGGCTTGTTTTGATCTTATAAACTAGCTTGCTGCCCTAAAGTGCAGTGAAAAGATGCTATCCCATTCATTGCCAGTATTGAAGTAAGATTCCAGTCAGCAAAAAGTCTTCAGCAAGCCTTGGCAGTAAGCATGAACAGTTAAGCTAAGTTGGGCCTGTATGAGCTATGATCTAAGAAATTCAATGGAGCCCATCAACCCCACAGGCCACCTCATCTATAAAACTGCAGGAAGTTCAAGGACACAGCAGCCTACAGTACATGTTTAGGAAATGATGAGATCTTAACTCTGTGGGGTTTTTTAAAAAATTAGGTTTTCCCACCTCACACCTTCTAAACCCAAATGCATAACCAGTCCAGCAATCCATCCATTTTTAAATTTGCAATGCATTCCACAAAAGAAAGGAAAATTGTGTTCAACAATGTGCACATTTGAAAAATGTGGAAACAATATAGGACTTTTTTGGACATCTCAAATACAATGCAAGCAGCCTCGTCACATTGCGAGGCTGCTGCGCTGCAGGGCATCCCTTTCGGATGACGCTCTCCCCTGCCGGTACTGTTGCATTACCACGGGGGACATTTAATTATTATTATTATTATTATTATTATTATTAATACCCCGCCCCTCTGTTAAAACAATCGGGGCGGCTTACAAAAATTAAAATACAATACAGATAAAAATCCCTAAACACCCCCCACCCCCACCCTCCCCCATAAAAAAATATTAAACAAATATAAATTAAAAGCAACTGTCTAAAACCACCTTTAAAAACAATAAATACAATAAATAGCCAGCGGACTAAAAGAGGCCAGGATCCCCTGAGGCCGGGATCTAATTAGGAAAGGCCTGCCGAAAGAGATCCGTCTTTAGTGCTTTTTTAAAGCTACTCAGGCTTGTTATCTGACGGATCTCATTCAGCAGGTCATTCCACAATTTGGGGGCGATTACCGAAAAGGCCCTCTGAGAGGTTGCAGAGAGCCTAGATTTTTGTGGCTGAAGCAAATTCCTCCCAGAGGACCGGAGTGTGTGGGGAGGATTGTATGGGAGGAGGCGGTTCCGGAGATAAGTTGGATCCAAGCCATTTAGGGCTTTAAAGGTAATTACCAACACCTTATACTGGGCCTGGAAACTGATAGGCAGCCAGTGGAGAGATCTTAATACCGGAGTTATATAGTCTCTCTGAGATGTTCCCGAGACCACTCTGGCTGCCACATTTGTACCAACTGAAGTTTCTGGACCAAGCATGAGGGTAGCCCAATGTAGAGCGCATTGCAGAAATCTAGACGAGAGGTTACCAGTGCGTGCACCACAGCGTTTGAGCATTTGAGCGTTATATTTCTCCGATTTTTACTCACGAAAGTTGATCATGATTAAAAACTGGCAAAATATAACGCTCAAATGTCCCCGCGGTACCGCAACAGTACCGGCAGGGGAGAGTGTCAGCCAAAAGCGACGCCCTGCAGCACAGCAGCTTCGGCAATGCGACGAGGCTGCTTGCGTTGTATTTGAGACGTCCAAAAAAGTCCATATAATTCTAAAATGCATGCATACAAAAATGGGTAATTTAAAAAATGTGTACTGTTTAGAAGCAGGGAGAACCACATGGAATCAGGACAGGCTAAAGCTCAGTGTGGATATCAGAGAATGAAAATGAGTTTAAGCTTCACAGATCCTTACAGGCCTCCTGCATTTGCTTGAGAGGGTCACAATATGTGCATGCCTAATCTAGTTTTCACAATGTCCTTTTTATGCCAGAAAACATACATGTTCTTTATATTATAATATTTCTCTCTGCAGTCTGGTTTTCTACTGTGTATCAGTTTTAATGCAGAGGAGATATCCAAAAATGAAGAACAAGCAAAGAAAAACACCTGAACTCTGAAACAGAACAGTCCAAGAGATATTCAACCATGTGAGCATGCAGACTAGTTCTCAAACTTTTGCAACATTAGGAAGTCTCGATTTTCAATGATCCTTAAACTTTGTCCCTCCAGACATTTTAGAATTCAGCTCCCAGAAACCTCAACCAGCACGGCTGATGGTCAGGACTCCTGAGAGTTGTAGTCTGAAATACCTAGAGTGCCAGAATTTGAAAGCCACTGTTATAACTTATAATACAGTTTCATCCCACATAGCAGAGATATACAAGGAACATCCAGTCTACAGGCTACATTTGAGCTGCATCCAGTTCAGAAACTGCATGTTATTATCTCCAGTTTGTCATGACAAGTAAGACACTTTAAAGCCTGGACAGGTGTTGCATGGAAACAAGCTCTGTTTACTCACCCAGGAAGGTGTTGTGCTAAAGATGCAAAGAACTGATCTCTGTATTTTGCATACCAAGGTGCTGTTTACACGATGAAAATGTCCCGGGAAGAATTCATGTCGATCCCTGGCAGTTTACACATACATCGGGTCGGACACGTGGTTTTCGGAAGGGGAGCCACCATTTGTCTCTCGACCCACGGGACTTTCAGTCCCATGGGTTGTGCTGGTTTTTAAAAAAGTCACAGGAGGATTCGGAAAATCGAAAATGTAAACAGCCCATGACAAGATATCACGGGCACAGGAGATGCCCAGAAATTGCCCTGACCGTGGGAGGGCTCTGGCCAGTAAGTGGGAGGTGTACCTTCTCCCTTTATGGCCATCCCAAAATTTGAAGAAGATACATCTCCATTGTTCTCCTGGCTGTTTACCTGTGCAGTTTAAGCGATGGATGCCAAAACCGCACCTCGTCCCAGGAAAGGCGGCCGGGGGATCTCCTGGTCCCACAACAAAACCATAGACCTTTTGGCCATATGGGGTGAGGAAAAGGTGCAGGAACAGCTGAGGGGATCCCACAGAAATATTGATCTGTTTGAAAAGATTGCTGCCGAAATGAAAAAGAAAGGGCATGATCGCACCGCAGAAGAGTGGCATACGAAGACGAAACTGATGCGCAAGAATTACCGCCAGGTAAACGACCACAACTCTAAAAGTGGCAACAATGTGGCCACCATGCCCTTTTATAAAGAACTGCATGCCATTCTGGGCGGCGATGCCAACTACCACCCCAAGCGGCTGGGGAGCACCACCGACATTGTGCGTGTTCCGCGTGGGTCAGTGATTCCCCATCACGCTCCCCTCACTGATGAAGACGTGGGATTCCCACCCTCATCCCAAGAGATGCTGCAGGGGTTCTCTGAGGAATTGTTCTCACAGCCCCTAGGTAAGTTTTCCATTTATTTATTTTTATAAGGAAGTAGTAGTATGTGAAAACTTGATTAAGCACGTTCTCGGATTGCATGCTTCACCCAATTAGAAGATGGTGTTTTATAACTGGTCATGGCTATCCCATGGCTGATATGCATGCTATGTGTTCTTACTGTGTAGGCTGCAACTATTACAGCTTCTGTTGTTTGCTGACATTACAAGACATTTCTTTTATCAAAGTGAAAACCCAGATGTTTAAAATTCCGTTTTCACAACATTCAAACCGTATCTGTAACTTTGCATTCTGTACTGAATAAATGTCCCATGAGTCCATGGAGTCCTACCTATAAAGAACCATTTCGCCATATTTACCTACATGCCCTTAAATAGTGCTGCTGTGTCTGTGGGTTCTCCTTTATTTTGCAAATTAAGGCTGTTACAGCCAAATGGCACGCTTTTATTTGTGTGCCCTGGGCATGTAAACTACTGCGTGCATCCTGGCACTTTTGCTATGGTATCTCCTGCAGCAGCCATAAACAAAGAAGACTATTACTTTACCTCTGCCACAAGCAGCGCGGAAGTCCTGTGGACTAATTAAAATGCTTTGATTTCTTCTATAACCCGACTCTCTTATTTCCCTTCACTTTTCTTTTGCATCCAGATGTTTCTGGTACCCAGGGATCTGATGAATCAAGTGTTACTTTAACCTTAACTGAGGAGCCCTCTGAAACCTTGGCAGTAAATGAAACAGAGGGAAACAACACAGCCGTGGTAGCAGAGATTGATACTGTGTGGTCAACTACCCCAGCACATAATGGTATGTATCACATCGTTACAGAACAGGGTGATTGCTGTAACTTGGTCAGTACTGTAATCAACTTGGAATATGATTGTTTTTTTCCAAATTTTCTCAGTTTCAGATTCGAGTAATCCTACAGCCACATTGTCCCCCGCTGAAAGGTTGGCCTTATTTCGGAGGAAGAAACATTCTTCTGATGTGAATGATCTGATGGTGAATTCGAGATCAATAGCGGAAATTTTTGTGTTTAAAATGGAAAAAATATCAGATAAGCAGACCATGTCTTTGCAAGGCTACCTTGAAAAATTATATGAGCATTCAGTGGATGAATCTGAGCGAATGCTCAAAGAAATACAAAGACAAAATGATCTGTTTGGGGACTTGGTAATTCACATTAAGTCCATGGATAATTCTAAGAAACGTGTTGTGGTGAAAAGAAAGTGTAACTCAAAAAGTGTAGGTGAGGAAAATAAGGAGAATTCACAAGAAAACAATCATACTACACCCACAAAAAGTTTGCCTGGAAGTGCTTCAACTTCCAGTAGACCTGCAAGGGCAATTTAAAAAAAGGTGCCCTTGTCAATGTAGTTTTCTATTATCAGTATCAATTGCTGTACCTTACTTTTGGGGAATACATAATGTACAGTTTTTACATATTTTATTTCTGTTTATCTTAAACTACTCTACCTCATATATGTACCATGTTAAAAAAGTATTTATTTAAGGAGATCTTTACATTTTTTAGAAGGGAGGTAGTGAATTAATGGGAAATAAACAGGCTTTTTTCTTTCAAAAAATTAACAGTTTATTTTTTTAAGTATCTTTAAATAAATATTTACATTTTTAAGAAAGATTTATATATTTACAAATACCAATTTCTACATATATACATATTTAGAAGACAAACAATAATCACAGTATTTACATTATTTACAAGGTACAGGGACAAACACAAGAAAGGGTTACAATACAATTCAAATTGGGTACATAACACAAACAGTCTTTGGGGTATTATGCAACAAATAAATAAAAGAGCACCAAACAGAAATAAATATAAACATAGAAAAATATTTCTGTTCAAAACTATATTACAGTTGTCCCTTCACATTCGCTGGGGTTTGGTTCCAGGACCCCCCGTGAATACCCAAATCCGTGAATACTCAAGTCCCATTATATGCAATGGCAGAACAAAATGGTGTCCCTTATATAAGATGGCAAAATCAAGGTTTGCTATTAGGATTGTTATTTTTTTAAGAATATTTTTCAAGCCGTGAATACTCAAATCCATGAATGTCAAATCCGTGAATGTGGAGGGACAACTGTACATAGAAGAACACACACTTTGGAGTGGGGGGGATAATGTACAATATTTACAGTATTTACAGACAAATATAATGAAAAGTATAAACAAAAAGAAGTATTTACAAATGTACAGCTGAACTATATACACTATTTACAATGCAAGCCTTTCTTCCAAGGCTTGCACCCTCCTGGCCAGGTCCCTTATCGCCTCTCTTAGACTCCTCCCTGTATTGGAAAAAAGGGAATAATTAATTAGCATCAAATGCTCTATGTGCAAAGCAGATTGCCCATTTTTAAATTTTTTCTACTTAAACATATTTACCAAGCTCCGCTATCCTGGCTATAATATTAAGCCCAGCCAGTTGGGCTGCCGCCTCCTGGGCAGCCTGGGGACCTTTAAAAAATTTAAGGATAGTTGTCAGTTTAAAGTAATAAACAGTAATATTTCTTATGCTATGCCCCCTACAACTGTGCCTCATAAGTACTGAAATGAAACGTAGCTGGGGGGGTGTGTGCAGCCAGTGCCGGGCCTGCATGAACCTCCTCATCGGAGGAGGAATCAGAGACGGGCTCTCCTGCTGCCCGTCTCTGAATCCGGACAGCTGTAACAAAACATAGAGACAGAAGAAAAGTTAGCTGCATGCGGAGGATAACACACACACACACACACACACATGGTCACACAAAACTAGGCACCATAGATGCCTTGGCCAAACTTACCTCTTGGTACCCTGTCGCGCCAGCTTGGCCATCCTGCACGGACCCACAGGTCGTGTAGGACAGCATAAAAAGGTGGCCGCCTTCGGGGGGGGTGCCACCACTGGCCTCCAATGCCGCAAAGAATTTACCCTTAAGGGTCTTGAATTTGGAGCGGCATTGGAAGCCAGTTCTGATGTAGCCCCTCAACCGGAGGAACCACACTGCTTCCAAAAAGAAGTTGCGGTTCCTCCAGTTAGAGGAAGGTTGGTCTCCCTGGTGCCCCAGTAGGTGATGCGCCAACCCGGCCTGGCACGTCCTCTCCCCCATTCGACCATCGTAATGCCATATGGCGGGATGTGGAAATTCGAGTTTATAAGTTTTCAAGTTGACCATTTCATTTTTAAAATAAGCCTATGGTGTTAGGAAAAACCTTAACTTTTTAAAATTTAACTTGTGCTGGCTAATCAATTGGTGAATTAGTGGAGGAAACTATCTAAAGGAATTCAGCAGTGTTTGGATCTTTTACCAGAAAGAGTAATCCCTCGCAAAAGCCTGCCAATTGCTTTAACTACCCAAACCACAACAATGTATCATTTTAGGCTGCTTGTTTTAAACTAAACTTGTATCCAGTCTGACCTAATTTTCAATGTGTACTTCCACTGGCCTTACAGTGTGATGTATACATTCACAATTCTAAAATAAAAAAACAATGCAAATGTACCTATTGGAAAAGTGAGATTCGTTTTAAGAAGGGCAAAGCAAATGCAGACACCTTTAAAAATAACAATTTTTTTATTAAGCAGATTTTCAGTTAATCCTGGAAATGATAAGAAGGGGAAACATGCATTTACTTATTCCCTGCCTCCCCGGTGATGTTCAAGCCAAAAATATTCTTTCAAAGCATTGCAAATGGCCTACCCACGCTCCTTCTCAGCAGCATCATTATTAACCATTGGAGCTCCAAGCATGTCAAGTACAAATCTTTGCACATGCCGGTGAGGATCATCAAGGATACTACCTTTGGTTTCACATATATTGTGTAGAATAACACATGCACATATTACAGAACATACATTCTCCCCAGCAACCTCTATACAGTATTTTAAAGCCCTACACCTCGATTTCAAATGCCCGAAGCACCTCTCCACTGTCGATCGAATTTTGTTATGGTACCTATTGTTCAGTCTCTGTTTGGGATTTATGGTCCCCCTATATGGTGTCAGCAGCCAATTCCTTATTGGATATGCACCATCTACCAGAGTTAGAGGTACAACCTGTTTCCCCATAATTGTTAGTGTAGGATTACTAGGCACAAATATGCCAGCCTCCATAGTCTCAAAGAAACCAGAGTTCCTTAACATTCGGGCATCGTGATTCTTCCCGCTCCAACCGATCTCCATGTCAATGAAAACTCCTCTATGGTGACAAGTCCCTTGCAGAAGAATGCTGTACCTATTCTTCCTGTTGATAAATTCGTCTCCTTGGCGGATGGGGGGAATTATATTAACATGGCATCCATCCAAGCAAGCAACCACTTGTGGGTATCCCATTGCCGCAAAGGAATCCATTACCTACAAAATATCAAATGCAAAGAAAAGGGAACTATGAGAGCATGAAAAACGAGTGTTCGATTCAACATCTATGTACAGACATAAATATTGCAGAAGCCTTTGGCATGATATTAAGTCCCTTCAAAGGAACAGAAGGGAAGCTGTAATTGTTATAAGTATGGTATCACATAAGGGAATGCATATTTCATGTTTTTTACACTTAGGGATTGATGCGATTAGATGAATTTTCACAAGCAAATACAATAAAAATAAAAATAAATATCTTTCTGTGATCTCCCAGGAAGACTGTCCACTTAAGAAGTAACTTCTCCATAGCGAGTACAACCTCCACAAAAATCTTACACACAGTTGCTCTTCTGACACCGAACAACTGGGAAACTGCACCATATGAGCAGCTGTGGGCGAGAAGGAAAACAGCTATAGAGAATCTCTTCTCCACAGGGATGGCTTTTCTCATGTTAGTGTCCGACTTAGCAATCTCTGGATGGAGTATCTCGGCAAGGTGCATGAAGAGGAACTGAGGCATCCTGAAGTACAGTATCCACCGTTCGTCCAACCAGATGTTCATCACAAATTTCTCCCACCACTCATCCGTTGTTGGGTATACCCACCACTGACGCTTCCGCCAGTTGGAGCGAACATGCATCACAACCTCCAGGGGATCCACGGCCGCAAAGTGCATAAACTGTGGTCGGAAAATTGCTGTGTCCATTGCTTGGGAATGGAGAGGATCAGGAAGGTAAGAAGCATTCTTCTCCTATGCCTTATAATTGCCCGCCTCTTAAGAGCTAAAAGAGATAACTGCAAACGGGCTGCAGTAGCCAGAGCAGCCGATGTGCTCACCTCCATGTTGCCATAAAATAGTATAATAGGTGCATTAAAAGGACATGTGATGTCCTTCTTTGTTTAAACTGTAGCCAATCGCTGCATCCGTGGCGGGAAGAAGAACCAGAAACACGTAGGTCAAACTGTGAAAAAACAAGTAATCGCATCCTTGATTGACAGCCAAAAAAAAAAATCCCGGTATGCTACATGTGTGTAAACAAGAAAAGCACGGGATAAAGCATCACGGAACCTAAAAAAAACGGTACTCTGGACATGTAAATATCAGTCACGGGACCACCTGGGATATCCAAATCAGTGACAAAAATCGTATAAACAGCAAGGGATGGATTTGGGATCAGGAAGTCATGGTCAGCCCTGTGACAAAAATTGTCGTGTAACTGGCACCCGAAAACAATTGCACTGAAGTTTATGCTTGAGAGATGTCCATAGATTTACGTTTTGTTTTCTGTGCTTAGCAGGCAAATGGCTACATTGGTAGAATTGCATCTGGCCCCATCCACTGCTGGAATCCAACTTCCTAACCTGGAATTTAGCTCAGAAATAAGCTCCACTAAGTTCAGTGAGGCTGGCTTCCACATAAGTGACTATAGAACTGCTCACCTTTATATATTGTCAGGTATTAGCATTCCCAAACTCACAGAGCTTTCGCCCATGGGGCTGTCTCCTCCAAATCTCCCTCATCCAGGAGGAAAATGTTTCTTTCTTCACCAGACATGTTGCCATGGCTAGAGGTGCTTGTAAGGGAGTCTCAGTAAACTGTCAAGTATTAGCATGCCCAAACTTATAGAGTACAAACTTCAGGGTTCATCAGAAACCTCTATTGCCAGAAATCCAGGAAGCATACCAAACAGACTGAGAACCTAATGGATACACTCTAAGTTAAAAGTGTTTTACCATCATCAAAATCAGGTGAGCTACATAACTATTGGTTGTCCATCATCTGCTGATACAGACATTCCTTAAACCAAAAGTTACCATGTTTCTAGCGTCTCTAGCCTTGAAACTAAAACTGTTAATTGCAGATGCCTTGTTATATCCTTTCCCAACCAAAGCCCAAAAAGTTGCACATACATCATTTCACCCATACACAAACTACTATGCACACTCTCCACCAAGGCCACAGGGGAACTAACGTATATGGCAGGAGCAGGTGCAAATGGGACCAATCCTGACATATATAATCCTAGCTGACATGTACCTGTCCAGGTGTTTCCTGTTTCTTATTCTCATCCTTTATAACAAAACAAAAAAAATCTCAGGAATGTTAACCAGTAATATCTCAAAGAGCTCACTCCTATTTCCCTGCCCTTTCTTTAACTTAGCAGCAGTGCCTCAGAGAACCCTCTTCTGTTTTCTAGTCATTTTACTTCTTGGTTATTGTAGTTTCTTCTTTTTTCTTCAAGGAAGCAAAAGTTTGACTTAAAATTGGTCAATGCAACTTGAATGGCAACCAAAAACACTCTGTTCAGTTTTGAAGTGACTACCACAATTTCATGATCAATTATGGCTCACACCTTTTTTTCCCTTTTTTTTTTTTTTTTTTTGCTTCTAGTGACCCACTGCTCAGGTTGGAACTTCAACTTGAAGCTGGACATTGCAACCAAAAACACTCTCAAATTTTGAGATAGGTAGCATAGTGTGCTGATGAGTTACTGATGCCACAGGCAGACTTTGTCATTTGCTGTCAAGTCATATTTGACTCATGGAAACCCTATGAATGAAAGAATTCCTAGAGCCCTGGTCATTAACAACCCTGCTCAGGCCTTGCAGATTCTCTTGATTGAGTCAATCCATACGTAGTGTGGCCTTCCTCTTTTCCTACTGCATTCTACTTTTCCCCACCATATTGGCTTTTCCAATGAGTCATGCCATCTGATGATATACTCGAAGTATAATAGCCTCAGTGAAGTCATTTTGGTTTCTAGGAAGAGCTCAGGCTTTATTTGTTGTACTGCCCATTTATTTAGTGGTCTATGATATCCGTACAACTCTTCTCCAGCAAACACCTCCTCCAGACAGACTGACACTTGTAAAGGAGAAAGAGAAAAAAATGTCTTGTTGAGTTAAAAATATAAAATCTAACTCATTTCTGTGTGAATATTTGAATCCATAAAGAAGGACAACATCTTGCTCTCTCACTCTCACTCTCACTCTTTATCTCTTTCTCTCTCTCACACACACGCACACATACACACTAATAATTAGAGGATGAAAGAAGCAGAATAGGAATGCAAAAAGTATGAAGAAGCAGGGCAAGGACATATGGTATTGTTCTGGGTTGTTCTTTTCCTTCTCCTTATTTATTTATATCCCATCCCCCCTGCCCACATGGGAGTCAAGGTGGCTTACAAAGTTAGAACAAGTTCAGAAAAATATCCATATCATTAAGACACACTGAGGTTAAAATGTAATTAATCTATAAACAGAATTAAAATATTTTTAAAAACACTAAAAAAGCAACAACAAAAAATACAAACCCTTTCCCATCATAAATTAGTTCAAAGTCCTGATGGAACAAAAAAGGTTTTGCCTGCCTCCAAAAGGACACTATGGGGGTGGGGTGGGAGTGTCAGTTTAGCCTCTCTAGGGAGGAAGTTCAAGAGCCTGGGATCAATCACTGAGAAGACCTTCTTGTATGTTCCCATGAGAGGTACCTGTTAGGGTGGTGGGATACAGAGAAGAGCTTCCTCTGAAGATCTCAAGACATGGGAGAATAGTTCTTATGGGAGAATATGGCTCATATGGAAAGCATACAGCAGCATGGAGACCAATGTGAGCCTTGAAGGACCTCACAGACTAATAACCACAGGTTTGAAGAAGAGTCCCCCAGCATCACTTTCTGGGTTTGACCTTATAGGAAGGATAACTTGGGTTCAACCTTATAGGAAGGCACATAAGATGACATAGATCTGAACCATATAGGGATTTTAGTCAAAACCAACACTTTTAATTGTTCCTGGAAATTGACTGCTAGCCATTGCAGGTATTGTAACAAGGGAGCTGTATGCTCCCTATAACTAGCCCCAGTCAGTAGTCTGGCTGCAGCTCTTTGAACAAATTGAAGTTACTAAGCACTCTTCAAAGGCAGCCGAACATACAGCATGTTACAGTAATCCAAACATGAAGCATAGGAACTGGCACAGCTGGCATACAAGCTTTAACTGTGTAAATGCACACGTGTTCACTGCAGAAACCTGAGCTTCCATGCACATGAAGCACATGAAGCTGTGAACCTGTGTTTTTAAGGGAAATGTAACCCATCCAACACAGGCTGACTCTTTATTCTCTGATCTGCCTTTCAAGTGGTAAGGAGTACCTCTTTCTTGTCTGGATTAAGTTTCAATTTATTTGCTCTCATGCAATCCATTACTGGTGATAGGTACCACTTTTAACTCAAAGTCCTAGCTTCCTTGGACTGAGGTGGAAAGGAGTTGGATGCCATCTGCACATCAGTGATACTGGACCCCAAAACCCTACCAACTTCTCCTGGTGTTTTAAGTATAAATAGAATGGGAAACAGGTGAAAGCCCTGAAGAACCCCACAGATCAATGTGCAAGGGGTCAAACAGAAGTCCTCTGATATCAACTTCTGGATTCAACCTTGCAGGAAGGAGTGGGGCCATTGTGAAACAGTGTCTCCAAGTCTCATTCTGGCAAAGCAGCCCAGGAGGATTCCATGGTTGATAGTACCAAAAGCCACTGAGAAGTCCAGCAGAACAGTAAAGACACATTCCCCCAGTCCACTTCCTGGTGTAGGCCACCCGCAAAGGCAATAAAACTTGTTTCTGTCCCATAGCCAACCCTGAAACCAGAGTGAAATTGTTCTTGGTAATCCATCTAATCCAGGTATCCCCTGGAAATGGTTCTAGTAGCTTGCCCAGAAATGGAATGTTGGAAACTGGTCAGTGGTTGTCCAATATGGTGGGGATACCATGAGGGCATTTTCAACATGCCTTATGGCATATAGTGCATTTGGAAGACTTCACAAAAGAGTCTGGAGCAATAAACACCTGAGGCAAAGCACAAAAATCAGTGTGTATAGAGCCATCGTACTGTCTATCCTCCTTTATGGATCTGAAACATGGGTTACCTATCGCCACCACCTACGACTCCTCGAGCGCTTTCATCAGCGCTGTCTACGCACAATCCTAAATATACACTGGACTGACTATGTGACGAATGTTGCTGTCCTTGAACAAGCAGGGATCACCAGCATTGAGGCCATGATATTGAGAACACAGCTGCGCTGGGCAGGGCACGTTTCTAGGATGGAGGACCATCGCCTCCCAAAAATACTACTCTACGGTGAACTCGCCACGGGTCAGCGTGGGAGGGGCGCTCCAAAAAAGCGATACAAGGACTCCCTGAAACAACATCTCAGGCTTGGCCAGATTGATCACCAACGGTGGTCCGCCCTGGCCTCACATCGGGAGGCATGGAGACGCACTATCCACAATGCTGCAGCCTTATTTGAGAACTCACGACGAACAAGTCTTGAAGAGAAACGACAACGCAGAAAGAATCACAACCCAAAAACATCACCCAAGGAGACCTTCTGCTGCACTTTTTGCAACCGGACTTGTTTATCTCGGATTGGCCTTTTTAGTCATCAGCGCGCTTGCAGAAGGCGCGGGATGAGTCCTTCCTGAATCTTCGTTTGCGAAGAAAAGCCAGAGAGAGGGGGATGACTGCCTTTTTAGGCATGATGAAACTCTTCTTTGTTTTAATGTGTATTAATAACTCCCACTACCACTCAGCCAGTCCTCCTCTGGTTTTTTGTTTGTTTGTTTTGTTTTTTAAAAAATAAGCTGGAAAGGCAAAGGTCTAAAATGAAATGGTTCTCACCTCTCTAAGAATCCTGTCCTCAGACTGTAGAAATTGAAAAGAAAAAAAAATCACTAAAGAAGGAGGGGGGAATTCACACCCACTGGATCTGAATTAACGATAGAATTCAAGTTGATTCTAGCGATTTTATCTACCAAGTGCTAAGCTGGGCACACAGTGGGCTGTCAAGTGGTCTGTCAAGTGCCAGGGATCTAGGAGTCCTAGTAGACCACAAGTTGAACATGAGTCAGCAATGTGATGCGGCAGCTAAAAAGGCCAATGCGATTTTGGGCTGTATCAATAGAAGTATAGTGTCTAGATCAAGGGAAGTAATAGTGCCACTCTATTCTGCCTTGGTCAGACCTCACTTAGAATACTGTGTCCAGTTCTGGGCACCACAATTCAAAAAGGATATTGACAAATTGGAGCATGTCCAGAGAAGGGCAACTAAAATGGTGAAAGGTCTGGAAAAGATGCCTTATGAGGAGAGACTTAGGGAGCTGGGTATGTTTAGCCTGGAAAAAAGACAGTTAAGAGGCGGTATGATAGCCCTGTTTAAGTATTTGAAGGGATGTCACTCTAAGGATGGAGCAATCTTGTTTTCTGCTGCTCCAGAGACTGGAACACAGAGCAATGGATGCAAGCTCCAGGAACAGAGATTCCACCTCAACATTAGGAGGAACTTTTTGACAGTAAGAGCTGTTCGGCAGTGGAATGCACTCCCTCGGAGCGTGGTGGGGTCTCCTTCCTTGGAGGTCTTTAAACAGAGGCTGGATGGCCATCTGTTGGGGATGCTTTGATCAAGATTTCCTGCATAGCAGGGGGTTGGACTGGATGGCCCTCGTGGTCTCTTCCAACTCTGCAATTCTATGATTCTATGATAGGCATAAGAAGCAGTTATTTAATATGTAATAAAGAACAGGAATGGTCATTTTTGAGATAAAATCATTCTGCAATAATTTTTCATGTATTTTAGACTACAACCTGCCCATCTGGGAATAAACTTCAGTGAGCTCAATGGGACTTAACTTCTGAGCAAGCATCTATGAGACTGAAGTGTTAATTACATAGTGACTAAATTCTCCTAAACTTTCTAGCACATTCTAGCATGCTATGCTTTACTTTTTCTAGCATCTTAAATTATTATTTGGCCCCACATGATATTGGAAGGCCATGGCCCCCTGTTTTGGCAGTAATTTAAAAATCAAAGGTTTGGTTTGCATATTCTTAGGAGATTTTCAGACAGCGTTTAACAGTGCCTACCATGGGATGAGGTCCCGAGAGAGGAACGGCATTCTTGCACGGCAGGGGGTCATTTTCGGACGACGCCGTCCCTCTTCCGGGATCCTTCATTGCATGTCCATGAAGCTTTGGAAGCAGCCACGCCATATTTTAAGCACGGAAGTTGCCCGTGCTTAAAATATGGCACGGCCGCTTCCAAAGCTTCATGGAAGGCACTGTTAAATGCTGTCTGAAAATCTCCTTAGACTCAAGAGTTGATAGGAGCTTTGTGCTTCTTGCATTCAGTGCTGGTTTCCTTTCAGCCAATGCCAGCAATGACTAGTGTTTCAGCAACTTGCTACTCATTAAATGCCAGTGGAAGAACACCTCCGTGACTGTATGTTTTGGACTAGGCAAACAGTACGTGATAAATTCAGCCTTTTTACAGTACATAATTTTTTAAAAGCACAGCCATGCCTTACTTTC
This sequence comes from Gambelia wislizenii, assembly GCA_030847615.1. Lineage (NCBI taxonomy): Eukaryota > Metazoa > Chordata > Lepidosauria > Squamata > Crotaphytidae > Gambelia > Gambelia wislizenii. Next base: position 221,625,299 of record JAUMIR010000003.1, on the reverse strand, counting down.
ATTCATTAGAAGCAAATGTTCCTCCTTGTTTTATTTTATTTGTCACATTTCCCAAATTGGGCTTATATTACTGAATGGAATATTTAAAAAAAAACAGAAGGGAACATTTTATTTAATACGATATAATATTCTAGTTCATCTGATACCATTGTGGGGAGCAACAGCAGTAGCCCATAATCATGAAGAAATGTATAGAGAATTTTGCTTATCAGACTTATTTCATTAATGTCTATATCAAATGCCACATATTTACATTTATTACAAAAGTACTAAAACAGAGTGGTTTTTAACAATGGCCAAGATCATGTTTGTTGTTGTGTGCCTTCAAGTCATTTCCAATTTATGACAGCCCTAAGGAGAACTGATCATGGGGTTTTCCTGGCAGGATTTAGTTAGAGGGGGTTTGCCTTTGCCTTCCCCTGAGGTAGAGAAAATGTGACTTGTCCAAGGTCACCCAGTGGGTTTCCATGGCTGAGTGGGGATTCAAACCTTGATCTCCAGAGTCTAAGGATTTTACCACACCAGCCTGTTGTCTTGTAGCAATCTGAACAATCTGAGCCAATGGGAACATATATATCAGTGTGAAAACAATCATTATCACACTTCTCATGTTATTATGCTGCTTTGGAGATCTATGGTCCCATGCTCAATCTTCCACACCACCTTGCTAACCTCACCTTCTTCCCTATGTATGCTCTTTCCAGCACATGCATGCCTTTCAATTTCCTATCCCTTCCAGAGTGCCACCCCTCACTCCCTTTCACAGCTTGCCATTACAATGTCTCAGCCAGATTTTAAACTCCTTCCCAGCCCAACAACAACAATCCTGAGAGGAGTGGGGAGTTGAAGTCAATGGGCAGGGAAGAGGTTTAAGATCTGGCTGAGACATAGTTGTGGCAAGCTGGGAAAGAGAGTGAAGGGGTGTCGCTGCTGGAAGGACAAGAGGCAGAGAGGAGGAGGGGGCTAAGGTAGAGCTATTTAAGCAGCAGCGGCAAACTCTGTGGAGGGCCCACTGTAACAGCAACCACACCCTGGTTGTGAATAGTGAGGAGAAGAAGAGGAGGCAGGGAAAGGGAAGGGAAATCACACCCATTCATGCCATGTGACTGCTGGAATATCAGAACTGCAGTGTAAGGGACATATTGCACTACCTATCGTAATGGAAAAGCAGTGATTTGGGGAGCCATTGATGGGGTTTTCCTGTCAGTGAAAAGGTGCACTCTAACAATGATTGAAACGCAAAGCAGCAACAGGGCAGACACAACGTTGTGTGATAAGTACCAGCCAAAGATGCCATTATTCAGCTTTCATTTCAATTTACCACCTTGTATGATCAATTCCATAAGCCAACACTCAAACAGTGGCTCCAAAATCTTGTTTACTAGCATATTAATGCCAGTGGAAGAGGAGGATACAAAGGAGGTGCTGCAGCACTGGAAAAAGAGGCTGCAGGCACAGCAATAATGGGCTGGGAAGAGAAGAGTGAAAAGCTTCCCTGTTTTGAGTGTCACACAGACCAAGCAACTTCGGAGCAGCTCCCAAACAGCTTGACCTACATTTCAGGCAAAGAAGGACGTAACACCAAAATAAGTGAGACTTCCACCATGTAAATCAACAGGATGCCTGCTGTGTTTAGTTTCCAAGTAGACGTCTTTGGTGAGGGCTTTATTAGCAGGCTAGGGGCTCATCTACATAGGCCAGAATATGCCAGCTCCCTGCCAGCATATCCTGTCCACAGATCAGACCTGCTCCTCCCCCATTATCTCAACGAAGCAAGCCAGAGTCCAGATGGGCATGTCAGCCCATCCCTGCAGCCACCACTGCCACCTGCATTCTACTCTCCAGATCAAGGCAGGAGGCCCACAGCATGTGAGCTAGTCACATGCTGTGGGGGCCCTTCCTCGATCTGGAAGAGTGAGGGAGCCAGCAGCCAAAGCAGTGGTCCAGCAATCCAGAACGGGCTTCTGCAGTCAGGTGGAGCCTGATCTAATTCATTTTGGCTGGAACACATTTAAGCAGGTTTTATTTTAAAACATGTTATTGGGCCTTACCACATCTTCCCCCTGTCTTAGCCCAATCTTTGCCCTGGGGGTAGTGAGGAATGCCTGCAAGGCAAAACAAAGCAAATGCCCTGTGTCATCAGGACTGCAGGGCTCCAAGATGGGGTAAATTTCCCATGTAGATAAGTCCTCAGGCACTAAGGTTCTGTCCAGCATCCTACCCCTGTTTTGTGTGTGTGTGTGTGTATAAGAGAGAGAAAGGGAGAGAGAGAAATGTGGATAGGTGTATGTTGGATATCTTCAGACACCTTTTATTCTCTTTTATTCTCTCCCTGAACACCTCTTATTATTTTTAAATAGTATCTCAGGTCAGCACAGTTCTCCTTCCTGGAAAACATTATAAAAAGCCCTGGGCTTCAGTACACTTTGTTCTTACAATTTTCCATGTTCTTCATGTTCCTGCATTATTCTTGCATGAGAGGAACCTGGGCAAAATGCACACAGCTTCTAGCTCTCTGCATATTCGAATCAACCTTCCCAAGCATTCTCTTCTCCTGCTGCAATGATGTATGAATGGTAACACTGATGCTCCTTCGACAGTGCAGTGGAATGTCTGGAATTCTTTGGCCAAGATCCTATGTAAAGCTGCTAGAATATAACATTCTGCCAGCATATTTACATATAGAGTCCAGGCTAAGAGGAAAGTAGAACAAGGGTGAAAAACCCAATGACAGTGAGAAAGTTTTCTCAGTACACCCTTGCAGCTGATCAGTGGCCATTGAAATCAGCGGCTGGAGCTACACCTGGGAGTTGCCCAGAATGTGTTGTGATGCCAAAAAAATAAAAAAAATAAATAAAATAAAAAAGAGCTCTTGGTTCAAGAGGTCCTGGATACTGTTTTATTTAATATCATAAAAAACAGATCCACTAGCCTAACCCCAGATACATGAATATAAAGCCCCAGCAGGATTCCAGCCTTTTTCTCTTTCTCAGTTTCTGAAACTCTGAGCCATTTTTTTCTCTCCCTTCTCCTTCCAGAAGCCTTAGACCAGCCTTTCTCAACCTTTTTATCCTGGAGGAACCCTTGAAATATTTTTCAGGTCCCAGGAAACCCCTGCATAAACATAAACCCCTGCACAAATATCATATGTTATTCTCAGCCTGCATAACTTGAAAACTAACAAGCTGAATAAAACCTACTGGTCATGTATGGCAAGATCTATGCCATTTGAATGGTGGCATCATTCTGGAAATACACTAGCATGGGTCTGCATTTCTAAGTTTACACTATCCATCCAGCAAAGTGATTGCATACAAGCTGGCTACTTCCCTTGTATCAATATCAGCTACCAGAGCCTCAGATATGTACTAGAATGTGATGGTGAAACTACAAGAATGGATACATCTTGGAGAAGTTACTCTTGGAACTACAACATCCCGGATCCCCAGGTACCATGATCAACATGGCTAGCAGGCTGATTTTAGAAGTTGTAGTCTAAAAAAAGTAACTTCTCAAAGCTTTCTGAATGGACCATGACATTTTAGATCTAGACTTAAATGGTCCCATATATTTAATTATAATTAATTAATTCCATATATATATATTTAAAAATAACTAATCCCTGTCAGGAAAAAAGCAAAATTGTAGGAACAAACATTCTAGGTTAGCCCTCTACATGCAGTCCAAATTTGCTATTTGCAGCTCTTTACACAGGCATTCCCAGATATCAATTCCCACCTATAGAATTCCCTAATTAAGCAGTCCCATCTGGTCACTTCCATTTCCACTTTAGAAAATTAGCAAGCACTTCCATTTTAAATAATATTTTCCCATGTCAAAATTCCTAACACAGGAAAATGTGTTCTGCATGGTATGACTGCAGATATTATTTGCATAATGACATGCTTGAGGTTTGTTTTCTATATATCTACAGTATATCAAATATTGTTATCTGGTACTAGGAAATTTAAGAGAGCCAGTATGATTTAAGTGTTGGGTTAAGGATCCAGGAGGCCAGAGTCTAAATCCCTGTTTCTCCAAAACTCACTGGGTGACCTTGGACAAGTCACCCTCTCTGTGCTGGAGTTGTGAGGGGTGAAGACTGCACCAGGTAACAAACACCTTTAGAGGGTTGTCCCTGGCACTCTCACACACACTTACTTTGCTGTGCTGCTTACTCTGGTGTCACCTCCTCTAGGCAGGCACAAACCTCTGCAGTGGTTCATGCCTGCCTAGAGGGGGTGATCCCCAAGTAAACGGCACAGCGAATAAGTATGGCAGGGGGTGCTACAATGGTGACAGTTCCTTTCTCTCCCTGACTGAGACATGCCTCACCACCATGCTTACTTCACTGTGTGCCACTTACTTGGGGGTCACTCCTTCTAGACAGGCATGAACCTCCACAGCAGTTCATGCCTGCCTCGAGTGGGTGATCCTCAAGTACACAGCACAGTGAGTAAGCATGACTGGGTGGGGAGTGAGAGGGTAGTGGTTCCTTTCTCTCCCTGGCTCAGGGAAGAGAAAGGAACCCACTGCCACAGCACACACATACCCTGCATGCTTACTTCACTGTGTGATAGTTACTCGGGAGTCACCCCTTCTAGGCAGACACAAACCTCATGCCTACCTAGAAGAGGTGGCCCCCAAGTAAGCAAAACACAGTGAAGTAAACATGGCGGGGGTGCTGCAGTGGTGGTGGTTCATTTTTCTCCCTGGCCCAGAGAAGAGAAAGGAACTGCCAAACCCACTGCACAACTCCCTGCTGTGTTGGCTTCACTGTGTGCCACTTACTCAAGGGTCACCCCTTCTAGGCAGGTATGAACTTCCACAGCAGTGATCCCCAAGTATGCAGCACAGTGAAGTAAGCACAGCATGGGGAGGCACCACGATGGCAGTGGTTCCTTTCTCTCCCTGGCCCAGGGGAGAGAAAAGAACCACCACCATGAAGCAGAAATCTTTGGCTGACAATAACCGTCGACGTTGCCTGCCTGCCCAATCTGGCGCGATGTCTCGCAGGATTTTCAGTCCTGTGAGACTTCAAATGAGATCTGGCAGGCAGGTATATAATGGCCTGCCCATACCCAAAGTAAGTGTGGTGGCAGTGGGAAAGGTTTTTACAGAGAGGTGAACTACAGTGGTGGCCTTGCTGGCTGGCTGGCCGTTATTATTCGTTGTTTCATTTCATGATTATTGCTGAAAATAACTCTATTGTAGACAGAAGGGAGTGTTAAAAAATCATCTGCACCGGGTGTCAAATATGCTAGGCATGCCACTGATGTACTTTAAAGTCTCCTGTCGAGTTATGGCAACCTGGTTTTCTTAGGCAAGGAATACTCAGAGGTGGTTTGGCAGTTCCTTCCTCTGAAATATACATAGCCTACAGCACCTATCCAAGTACTAACCAGGGCTGATCCTGCTTAGCTTCCAAGATCAGATGGGATCTGGTGCCTTTAGGGTATTTAGGCCCTCGTGCTTAGAGAAGGCAAAAGTAAACTTCCTCTGAATAAATCTTGCCAATTGATAGGGTCATTATAAGTCAGAATTGACTTGAAGGCATATAGCAATAACAACTAGGAAATTTACCCTATGTTGCCCAGATTGTTGTAGACGGCTTCTCTTATGATCTGGATAAAACAAAAATACTGACTGGTAGCACATGTAATCCTTACAATGGTTTCATACCAAATGGCATGCAAAATGGACAAAAACCTGGTTTGTTTGTTCGCTTGTTTGTTTTTTAAAAAAAAAAACAGATTTTGCCCACTGGGTCCCAAACTTGTTGAACAATATTTGGGATGCCATCATAAGTCTAAATTATGGTTGGTTGAAATTTTTTCATAAACTGGCAAAACCATCTCTGACTATTCCTTGCCTAAGAAAGCCCTATGAAATTCTTGGGGTTGCCATAAGTTGACAGGTGACTTGAAGACACACACACACACACACTAATTTATTTCAGTAAGTCCCTAGGGAAGCTACAATGTCCCTTTTGACAGTCACAGTAAGGTTCTTTATTCTATAGAAATAACAGAAAATAAATCAGCACTATCCATTTGCCCTGATCTAGCGGATTGCTGCAGCAGAACACACACAGCTACCCAAGAAATCACTACAAATTCACCAGCAGAACAGATGGCTAGTGATGAGACGGGATATGAACAGATGAGTGACAATTCTAGGCTATTAGTTGGATCTCATCTGTTATACTAAAATGGCTCCAAAGAGGCTACAAAATGCTGGGGTGAAATGTTAGAAGATAAGCAGACAGAACACTTGAGGCAATATTCCTGAAGTTAAAACTGTGTGTTCTAGAGTTGGCCAGCAATATTTTTTTATTGTTTGTTGGATTTATATCCCTTAAGGTAGCTCACATTTTGGCAGGAAGCAGAAAAAGCAGTTGGTTCTGTGGTGAGCATGCCCCCCCCCCAAAAAAAACACAACTGCAGTTCTTGGTTATTCATTTCTCTGCAAATCCATGAGAAATACTGTATATACTGTGCTAATATCATAAAGCACTACTCTTGCTCAGGAGGATAACTGAGGGTGGAAAGCTAAAATCTCAGGTTCACCAGATACACTGCACAAAAGCATGCGGGTGAGCAAAAGCATTCAGGTGAGGAAGATGTCATCCCTTCTTGGCAAAGACCAAACCAGCAAAAATATTGGGGAAAGACTCAGAATTATTCAACCTATTTTCATAGTTTTGACGAATGTGCTCATCTAAAGGCCCCACATTTCAAATCATATTTGTAACTGCAGTAATATGCCATAGACACTTGGGGCTTTATCAGATGTGCAAATATGGCGTTATAACTATGTCTAATGTACCATATGACATTGTCCTTTCATGATCATATCTTGTCAAAAAGCCATTCTATTTTATTGACAACCCAAGCCATCAACAGATCTCCCATTTCGCTTTGTTGACAACACTGCTGGCATTTGAATCTTTGCACCATTGTGCTCAGTGAGTATAGCATCAATTTTCAGAACACTTCTGGGTGAGATCGGGACAGCCAGGTAGGAGATGCTCCTTTTTTTACCTCCCTGGTTTACTTGTGGTTTACTTGTAATTTTTAAAGTGTGTTTCTGTGCTTGTGAGTACCTTTTATGTCTTTGTCTTGGTATTTTTTATTATTATTATTTGATGCGTTCACATATTCTTGGGAGAATTGGCAAGATCTCAACCATGGAAGTAAATTGAGCTCTGGTCATACTCCATTACCACTGGGGCTGTGTTGTTGACGCTGCTAAAGGTAGGTCTGGTGGGGAAGGGGATTTTGCCGTCATAAAAACACCACAAAATACGCCAGCAAAAGAACATTAAGGGGGAGTAATATGATAAAGTCCTTGGTCCACAGAGAGGCATTAATCGATTTCCTCCACACTCCGCCCTGTTTCCCAAATGTTTATTTTCTTTTATATTCCACTCTCTTCTTTGGTTGTCCCACCATGGTGCTCCCCCTCCCACTTCCAATTCTTCCAGGAGATATTGTTGCACATTTACCAAGCAGACAATTTCCTTCCCACCCACCACCCCCAGCTGCAAAACAGTTAATAACATTTTTCTTTTTAAAAAGGAACAAAGGAAGCCCAGAAATTTTGAGAAGTGCTCTTGCATTTCCTGCAATAGCTTCTCCTGTCCAGTGTGTCTGCATGCCAGGACAGAAGCAGTACAAAGTACTCCACTGTGGCACACAGCATTTTCAGAGAGCAGAGCTGAACTCCTAGTATATTTTCCACAGTGCTGACATGGTAGTTCGGGCCAGGTGGCAGCCCTGGTGGTCTTTCATGCTCTTTTACTACTTTGTCTTTCCTATGGAAATCCTTGAAGACTTAAAAGGCTGTGTTTAAACGCCATTATGATCTAAAGGGGGAATGTTTTCTAGCTTTCATGTTCCTTCCTTAGGCGATTCTGTTTAACATTTCCGATCTGATTGTCTTGGGAAAAAGTGTGAGAAAAAGTAGTGCTGGCTGGCTTTTTCATCTGTTATACTTTCTTGCCCCCTGCTGGAAAAAGCTGTGAATGGACATGTTTGTGACAACTGTGTTGGTGCAATCAATGGTTCTGAGCATTGTAGAATGGTTTGGGGCTTCTAGGTGTAAATTGTTGGTTCTGAATGTTCAAGTTTTCATTATTTAGTTATTTATTTAAAATGTGGATTTTACTTGTTGTTTTAAAATGTTTTAAGTGATATAGCAAATCAGTAAAAAGCAAGCCAATAAAGCACAGAAGGATGTTTTTCACAGGAGATTTTTTTTTTAAATAGTTTTATATTCCCTATCACTTGAAATTACACAGTTATACTGTATTCTGAGCTGCCTTGGGCCCCATTTTGTGAGGAAGGAGGCATATAAATCAAATAAATATTTTTTAAAAAAAAAATAGTTAAAACATATTCTTAAAACCTTCAGATTCATGTCCCCAAATGATCTGTATCATTCTTGTCTGTAATTATCCACCTCCTCGCCTGGTACTTTTACAGGAGAATTTACTAAGCCTGCACCTTAATAAACATAGCATCAGCATAAAGCTTTTTAAATCCCATATATGTCTATTGAGAAGCAAAAGCCACTGCATTAAATGAAAATTACTCTTAGGAAAATTAGTGCAAGGGTATGACTCTGCATCAGGAGACCTGGGTTAAATTCCACCCAGGCAGAACTACTTTACAACCAATCTCCCCTCCTGCAAGATTCATCTTCCTCCTTTGTCCCCAGGCTGGTAGAGAGAGAGAAAACACAAGATAGAGGATAGACAGTAGTGGGACAGTAAGGCCCCCTACAATATTCCCTATAGCCACCCACAATGACATCACCCTCAAAAACCTCCAGTGTTCCAGAGGATGGTGTTCGCATTGTACAGCTGACAATAAGAACATTGCTGGCTGGTCCCTGCTACCACCATCCACTCTCCTCCAGCCAGTACATGCCTGTGTTAGTGGGGTCTGCAGAAAAAATGTGAGTTTTGAGATGGTGATAGTTATTACACAAGGGAAGTAATGAATTCCTCTCTTCACAAAATCTAGAAAAAGCCATACACTAGCATGGCCGCAACATCCTGAAGCAGGCCCCCAGGCCAGGATCCCCTACCTATAGCATTATATCAATACCATTGATATTTATATACCACTTATCAGTGCCAAAGCATTCCCTAAGCAGTTTACAACATGTTAGCCAATTGCCCCCAACAAACGGGGTACTCATTTTACCAACTTACAGAAGGATGGAAGGCTAAGTGAACCTTGGAGCCCTGCAGGATCAAACTTACAATGTTGTGGTTGCAGTACTGGCATTTAACCACTGCACCACCAGGGCTCCCTAGGATGGAACCTTATCCAATACCCATGATGTTTGCATTCTTCCAGTTTTGTACACACCTAGGCTGGCATCCTGTTAGGGACATATAGATGAGTAAGTTTCCCTGGTGTGTTCATAGATCTCTTTTTGGGTACTACAGAAGTTGGTATTTCCTTCCTTTTTCCACAGTGCTTAAAGGCCTCTCCCCCCTCCCAACTTAATATATAACCGCTGAAGCCCACATGCACAGCCTCTGGGGAGCAGGCAGAACTGGAGATGCATCTGGCTTAATGATCACTGAGACCTCCATAGGAGGACATAGCCAGACACCTCTCCAATCCTGTGTCTTCCCATGAAGCATGGAATGGCCATGCAGGCAGGCTTCAGAGGCTGCAGGGTAAGTCCATGGGAGTGGTATATGGCGCACCCTGCTGTAGGTATGCATGCAGAACTACTATGCTAAGCTGAACCATGCTGAATTTCATTCTTTGTTTTGCAGTGAATTGTGGGTTGATTATTAGTTCCTTATACCTGAGAAATCCTGTTTTCTCCATTGCAAGCTGTACCAGGCAGAATGAAACAGTTTTGTCAGGCAGGAGATTCTGAGGGGTAGAACAGGCATCAGTGGCAGCTGACTATTTTCCGCTGTTGGAGGACAGATCTGCTCCAGGAAGTCTTCACTAAAACACATACATGCACACACAGTTACCCTGTGGCTCTGGCAATGATGTGGAAAATGCTACTTCACCTGGCAGAAGTTGACCATAGAATCACACTGGAAGACCTGCAAAGGCTTATAGAGAACACGTTAATCAAATCTGCCAATAATCAAACCTGCAAATGTTTGGAGGTGCACATATAGAGTGGTTCCCACTTCCAGATCCACATCAACTTGCTACAGCAAGGCAGGAGATGAGAGCTATGTCTGCCTTTATTGTTTCCTCTCTCCCATTCACTTCACTAGAAGAGAATTTACAATATTAGCTCTGAATTCACATACTCTGGATTCATATTAGGATAGGGGAAAGTCAGGGGAACAAGGGGGGTTGAGATGCAGTTGAATCTGCAGTCTCCCTTGATGTGCTGGGCCCAAGCATGAGGGGGAAAGTGGTCACTTTATCAGGGACCAGCAGTCCAGGGGAGCCCTGCCCATGATTCATTATTTTGAATGGAGGATTGAGACAAATTGTCATGCTTGAGGATTTTTCTGGAAACATATGTGCATGTGCCCATGCAGCGTTTATGCAGATACTGACTGCTGAGAGTACGGTACTTGTAAATAAATTAGTGGCTTCTCCTGAATCCCATGGGTTGCACATAGAATGTGCTGGTTCAATCCAATGTGTTCGGTCAGTACAAACAATCTACATTGTAGTTTTTGGATTGTCTTGCCCAAAGTCAACTTGCAGTTTATTTTGATCATGGATGTTCTCGCTTACTTGCTGGCTTGTTCTCTCACTTGCTCACTTGTTTCTTTTAAAGAACAGGATGTACTGGATATGCATATTTCTTGCAACTGTTCTTGATAACTCTGACTAGAAATGGATTATCATCCATTTGGCCACTGTGCCTACTGTAAGTACACAATGCATGAGTTTGTGGTTGCAAAGCTTAAAAAAACACATACATGCTGGTACATTTTTTCCCACTTGTACAACACCTGCTTTGTGATCCAGATTCCTGGATTGTTTTACAAGGATAGAAGATTTTTTTTTTCTTATATGCAGATAATTCCATGAGCTGCTCTTCGCTGATGATGCTGCCCTTGTTGCCCACACAGAAGCAGCTCTGCAGCGCCTAACATCCTGCTTTGCAACAGCTGCAGAGCTGTTTGGGCTGGAAGTCAACCTGGAGAAAATGGAAGTTCTCTACCAGCCTGCACCGCAGGACAAACATCACCATCCCCACATTGCCATAAGCAAATCTGTGCTTAAGTCCATTCAGCAGTTCACCTACCTGGGAAGCATCATCTCCTCAAATGCCAAGATTGACAAAGAGATCGATCACAGATTAGCAAAGGCATATAGAGTATGTGGAAGACTTTACAAAAGAGTCTGGAGTAACAAACACCTGAGGCGAAGCACAAATATCAGTGTGTATAGAGACATTGTACTGTCTATTCTCCTTTATGGGTCTGAAACATGGGTCACCTATTGCCAACACTTACGACTCCTCGAACGCTTTCATCAGCGCTGTATACGCACAATCCTAAATATATACTGGACTGACTATGTGATGAATGTTGCTGTCCTTGAGCAAGCAGGGATCACCAGCATTGAGGCCATGATATTGAGAACACAGCTGTGCTGGGCAGGGCACGTTTCTAGGATGGAGGACCATCGCCTCCCTAAAATACTACTCAACGGTGAACTCGCCACGGGTCAGCGTAAGAGGGGCACTCCAAAAGAGCGATACAATGATTCCCTGAAACAACATCTCAGGCTCGGCCAAATTGATCACCAACAATGGTCCGCCCTGGCCTCACATCGGGAGGTATGTGAGACACACTATCCACAATGCTGCAGCCTTATTTGAGAACTCATGCCAAACAAGTCTTGGAGACAATGCAGAAAGAATCACAATCCAGAAACATCACCCAAGGAGACCTTCTGCTGTGCTTTCTGCAACTGGACTTGTTTATCTTGGGTTGGCCTTTTCAGTCATCAGCACACTTGCAGAAAGCACAGGATGAGTCCTTCCTGAATCTTCATTTGTGAAGAAAAGCCAGAGAGAGAGAGAGATGTAATTCAATTTAAGTTGCTGATTTTAATTTCATGTGTAAGTTAATATGAAACTTGTACCTGCTTAATTTATGTCTTGTCTGTTACTTTTAAGGCATGCATATTGTCCTTTTTTTTTAGCAGCTATACAAATATTTCCTGACTGAAATACTGGAGTATTTTTTAAAAATGCATACAGCCTCTCTCTCTTTCTTACACCCAGCTTCATTGGATGTTTCTAGTTTCTTTTGCTTCAGCTATGTTAAAGGCCTTTGGCATTTAAGCTGGGTTGCTGTTAAAGAGATTTTAAATGATTGGGAGCTGTTATTTCTTTTTTATTTATTTATTCCTAATTTTGTTTTTAATTTTGTTTTGTTTGAATTGCATTTGTCTTGATTTTAGTTTTATTACTATTAACCATCTTGAGTGCCATTTTTGGCAGGCAAGTGAAATTTATAATTGACAAAATTAAAAAATATTTCCTTGCCCATGACTCTACCTTGGGGCAAAGATCTGAACCTCCCTCTTACACAACAATCTCTGTGTCTCATCCATTATGTTGTACTGATTATTTAAACAAACAAACAAAAGACACCAGACCATCCATATTAATTGGCATTGTTGAAAGCCTTGAAGCCAGAGCAAATCTAGTAAAGACCTCAGCAGTGTGATATTCCTTGTCTATTGTGCATTCCAAACACCATTGGGATTATCCAAGCATGCTAACTGAATTAGTCAGCTGTGGAATCCTCTAAACCATCTGAGTAAATCTAAGAGAGTTCAGTGGCAACTTGATTTATAGATCCTGGAATACTTAACAAGTGGTCTATTACTTCTGGACAGGCCTACTTCTCTTACCAGCAGGCTTCTTCTGGGAATTGTAAGTGAAGCGTGGATTTCCTCAAGAGATTCTACCATGACAGGTGGCTAGTGCAAAGGAAGAAGAGGTAAAATTATATGGGCAAAGCTTACTTGTCTCAGATTTTTAGATACTAATTTGTCAGTCCAAACATTCCATTCCCCCCCCCCTTGGAAAGTTTGGTATTATGAAAAGGGAAGAAAGCAAATGTGGGGTGATTTATTGCACAAACACAAGGCACAGCTGTCTTTCATTCTCCAGTTTAACCATTTTATTATGTGACCACATTTGTTCCCTCTTTAAAGAAAAAAAAACCCCACATACATACAACTTGGTCTAAGTATTATGTGCACTCTTTACAAATCCCTACCTTTTACTTCTAATTAAATATGATGCTTCCTGACTGGCACATATAGTGGGGTCCATCAGCTCATTCCTCAGCATTTCTTTTCCATCAAAGTCCTGTTATGGTGGATTAAGTAAGTATGACTCCTGTTACAAAGAAGGAGGAGTCATGCTTTGTTAGGTCTGCTGCTGGGAATGGGGCTTGCTGATTCCCCTACCCCACCCTGCCTCTCCAAATACCTCTTTAGACCTTTCAGGCAAAGTACAGCTCCCTCCTGTGAGTCATGAACCTTTGAGAGGAGCTTTTCTATCCCCAGTGACCTTGCTCTTCAAAATGACAGGATGCACCCTTAGCGTGGAGAATTTGCCTTTGGCACCCCAGTCCAGCATGGAACAGTTCACATCAAGAAGCATACAATGTTTAGGAGAATGAACAAGGGGGGAAACCTCATTCAGTCACCAGATTGTTTCTGAGAGTGTGTGTTTGTTTTCTGCCCCTTTTCTTCTTCAAAATGAATAGTTTTAGAAAGTGATGGCTGCCCCTGGGGTGCTAAAGCAGATGGAATGTAGATGGGAACAAGAGTTCCCTTTTCCATTTGTGGTTGCTCTATTTTGTTTTCTTCAGACTGAAGATTTGAAGATTTGTAGCATAATTTATGGCATAAAGGGAAAACTAGAAGCTCTTGTATAGCTAGGGCTAGCTCACATGATATTGTCACTGCAAGGAAAGGTTTGTTTTTTTTTTTTCTTTTCAAACAAATTGTACCACAACCACATCTCGAAGGATTGTATACTTACAGTTAAGCAACTGTTTATTGTGAAATCAAATTTGTCATGGAGTGTACCACTTCCTACTGAGATGAAGGACTGTACAGTTTTGATAGCTTTGTTACATTTAGATCCTGAGTTTCTTCCAGAGCTCAGTGTGTTTACATGGCATTACCCCTCATCCCAACTTGTATTCACAACAGCCCTGTGGTGTGGATTAAGTAGAGAGATAATAACTAAGTTCAGGCCAACATGGGGATCTGAAGCTGGGTTTCCCCAATCCTAGTCTGACACAATGAAAAAAAAAATCCACCTACAATGTTTTTTTTTTAAAAAAAATCTGAAATAATGGTTTTTGTGTGCTTGCAATCCAATATGAAAATATTAAGTATAGACCAAAAATTAGCTCTTTACCTACTGCCATGAGTATTTGCAATTGTCACTGCTGCCCTCTTTCTCTGGGCTGAGCCTATGCCACTGCCCAGAAAGAGAAGGTGAAATAAAAAGGAAAGAGATGCCCTCATTCTTTTTCTTTTCCAAGTCGAGCCCTACCGTTAGGCAGAATGAAGTGGTTGCCTCAGCAGACAGAGGTGTGGAAAAAGCAGTATCAACAGCCCCCTGTCTGTTTCTCTCTGCTGACAACAGAGTTGTGTGTTTCAGGCAGCCCAGTCTATACCCCTAAGCCTGGGGGTAGCTGAGGGTGATATCCAGAGCTTGAAATTAAATTGTTGATGAACTCTTTAAGTTATTAGATGAATATACAGAAAGAAAATATATTTTAAGATGTTAAGGAAAATGCAACATGGAACATACAGTGAAAGAAATAAAATATGTATGTGAAAGTCACAATGACTAAGCAAGAGCAATTATGAAGCTACACAGGTGAAACTGCTAATGTAATCTAGAAGGCCTGAGAGCCAAGGACAGAGGTACTGAATGCAGATTGGAAACACCTGAGCATCATTAAGTGTACAAGGTGAAATGTTGAAATACATGGGTTGGTCTTAAGCATGGGTGGAACTGCGTGGACCAATCAGAATGGAAGTACACACCCACTAGGTGGAAACTAACTAGTGGGTGGTGATAAACAATGGCTATAAAATTGCAATGTTTGCCAATGTATTGTGTGGAGTAGAGGTGGTGTAGTTTGGAGATATTGTGATTTGTTGACCATATAATATATTTATATAGAAGAATAAAGTAGGTTTTATATATAACTACTGAGTTGCCTGAGTGAATCCTGGAGACGTTTTGGAGACACCTGGAGAAGAGTGAGAAGGCTTGGAGAGTTTGTCAGGATCTTCAGCCTATTCTCTGAAACTCTGCTGCTTAGGAGGAAAGCATTAACCACTGATCTAAGCTGGTCAGCTCTGCTGCATAACAAGGTGGTGAGTTAGAGCCAGAGGTGAAGAGCTACAACTCCCATCATCCCTGACATAAGATACCATCATGGCTATCAAATCACGATGCTTATTTTAAGAAAGAAGATATACATAAAGGAAGATGGTTAACATATAAAGATCTACTTAAGAAGGGGATAAGTACAGAATGAAAACTCAGGAAGAATTAAGATTGGAAAATAGGAGTTGTCATTGGCTTCTATATAGACAACTAACAGAAAAATATAAGATCGACCAAAAATTGGAAGGAACAGAAATGGATGACACAGATCTGGACAAAGTGATTCAAGGGAAAAAAGAAAAGAGAATAGCAAAAATATATAAAATATTATTAAAGATAAATCTGGAACAAGAAGTGATCAAACCTTATATGATCTCATGGGCTCAGAATTTTGGCTATGAGATATACTTAGAACAATGGGAAAAACTATGGGGGAAAGGAATATCATTTACCAGAAGTTACATAATTAGAGAAAATATATATAAAATGATAACAAGGTGGCATTTAACACCAGAAAGATTGTCAAAAATTTTCAAAAAAACATCCGATCAATGTTGGAAATGCCAGAAAGCATCAGGCACTTACTATCATATCTGGTGGAAATGTGAAAAAGCTGAAAGATACTGGGGGAAGATTCATAGAACAATCTTGGAACTACTTAATGTAAATTTCCCCTGTGCCCCTGAAATGTATCTTTTAAATATATTCGATAAGATAGATAGTCAAATTTTGAAAAAATATTGAAAAGTGTTATCATATATGGTGACAATAGCTAGAATTAAATATGCGAAATATTGGAAGACCCAAGAGTTACCATCATTAGAAGAATGGACGTTAAAACTCTTGGAAATGTATGAAATGGAAAAACTTACGGTTATAATGGACGAAAACAAAACATTAAAAGACTTGGAGGTATGGGAGACATTAAACCCACTATGGGAGGATAAATGGGGGAAAGAAGCTAAAATAAAAAAAGATTAACAATACTTAACTATGAATAAAGAAATAAACGGGAGAATGAACAAAGTATTTAAATAAAACATTAAAATAAGAGGAAAGTAGAGATAAAGAATAGAATTATAGGAGGGAGAAGGGGGAAAATAAGCATAGAAAAATGAAATGGATAAGAAAAGAAACAAGGAAGTAACGGAGTATGTGTGTAGAAGAGAAAATGGAATGAGAAAAATAATAGATGTTGGTATGGAAAGTGATGTAAGAAGTATTGTAAGAAACTTGAAAAATGTATAAGACTGTGATTTAAGATCTATGGATGATTTATGTATGATTATGTACGATTATGTATGATGGTATATGTTGTGTGTTATTTTAATATATGTCTGTTAAGAAAATACCGAATAAAAATATTTTTAAAAAAAGTTATTAGATGAACTCTTTAAGTTATTTGCTACATTTTTCTAGAGAATCCATCTAATTTTCTAGATTCCCAATTAATGCTAAAGTTAAAATTAGGCTTTATGAATTGGATAACTAGAATTCGTTATTGTTGATTATAGTAAGTGCCTCTCTCTCTGTAACATGCAGGAAAACAGGAAAGCCCGGTGTCTTGGGAGAAAAAGAACTGGGAGAAATATATTCCTCTATTGTTAAACAGGCTAATCTATATGATTTCTTTAGGAAGACAGGAAAGGGCAGAAAAAACTTTATGGTGCCCGGGTCAGAGCAAATAGCTGAGTTTGGGAAACAAGAAAAATAGAAAGTAAGAAAAAAGTGAGTTGGAATGAAATGGGTTAGGCAAGATTTGTTTGCTGAGTAGGAGATGAAGGCCCTCAAGCCACCACAGCCCTTTCAGAATGTCAAGATTTTGGAGTCTTCAATCGGAATGCATTGTGACTTTCTTCAGTAATTTCTCCTCTTCTACTGATTATATGTTGAACTTGTATTGGGTGTATATTATTGTCCAGTATACAATTTATTATACATTATTTGGTGTGAGCTTTATGGGTCTTTGGTATGCTACACAGTTAGGTTCTTGAATAATTCAGTGAAGTCAGTCCTTCATATCCAGGTGTTCTGCATCCATGAATTCAACCAATCACAGCTTGAAAATATTTGAAAAAACAAAACAAAAAGAAAACCTTGCTATTTTTTATAAGAGACACCATTTTACTATGCCATTGTATATAATGGGACTTGAGCATCCATGGATTTTGGTATCCACAGAAAGCCCTGGAACCAAACCCCGGTGGCTACTGAGTGCCCTCTATATTGCTTTCTTCAAACCCATCCCCCCATTTCTTTCTTGGCTTCTTCCCCTGCCTATTTCCCTACCCTTCCCATCCTTATTTTTATTCACCTCCTTTTTAGCAGGTCTGGTCACATACTTTGATATGTTTATAAAAGTTGGAGCAAAAAGAGAAAATGATAAAAATCCATGCTGTACTATCCTTTTGGGGGTCATTGGTTAAAAACAAGTCTTCTCGTATGCATGTCTTCTGAGTTAGTCTTTTTGATGAGCAGTTGATGGAATGCTGCTAAGCAAATGGGAAGAGAGCATGAGATAGCCAATCCCAAAGCAGGAGGCTGTAATGGGAGGGGTTTCCTAGAGTTTGAAAGATGTGTATGACAGTTGAGAAAGTCAGTTTAAGTTTGAATTTAAGTCTGTTTGCTTTTGAGTGAAGTTAAGTGATGGCTGTATGAAGTATGATCTGTTCTTGAGAGTGTGTTGTTGAGACTATGGACTTTTTTAAATGGGGGGGGGGGAACTGAGGAGGTTGGGAGAAGAACGGTGCTGTTCTGCTTACAGCGCCCTGTTTCAGATGATGCCATCCTCCTCCCAACCTTCCCCCGTGCTTCCTCCATGCTGCAAGCACAAGAAATGTGCTGCTTTTGTTGACAGAAAAAAAAAGTCAATAAAAAGCAGCTCCTGCAGCATGGAGGAAGCACAGGGGAATGTCAGGAGGAGGACGGCACCATCTGAAATGGGGTGCTGTAAGTGGAACAGTGCCGTTCTTCTCCTGACCGCCTCGGGGTTTTTTCCCCCCATTTGAAAAAGTCCTGAATGGAATATAGAGTGAGTGGAAACTAAGAGCGTAAACAAAGAGCGTTTGAGTCTGATGTTTATTTGCTTTCATTATTAAGGGCTCAAAGAGTATTATCTGAGCTTCTATATGTAATTGGTTACCACAGAGAGGGACTAAGAGATATTAAGAAATTAACAAAGTGGAGGCACAGCATTGAAGCATTGCTGTTACAAACATACAGTTTATAAACCAATCTTTGTGTTTTGTTTCTAAACTCCAGACTCCTTGTGAATTATTTCCCTCACTGACATCTATTAGGCAGGCTTACCAACAGAGTCCACACAATCACATATACTATCCACAGAAAGTCATACCCCAGTCAAAAGAAGGGATATGGGGAATCTGAAAGGAAGGTGGCAGTGGTAGTGGAGAGGCACCAAGCTGAATAACTGGGTAAATTTGGCTGGTGTGGTGCATCCTCTCCTCCATAGTCTTGACTTCAGTTAAGTGACATTTACATCCAGGTAGGTTGGATAGGATCACTCCATCAATTTCTAATAAGCCCATTTTTCCCAGATCCAGCAGAGAATTCTTAGATCTCTAAGGTATATTTCTTTCTTTGCACACTTCAGTCAGTCCAGTTTTTAGAGCCAGGATTCATCCATTCAAAACGAATGAGTGCAAATATCACTTCATTTCCCTAAGCTCACACTGCAAGGTTAAGAGGTTTAAACAAATAAGTATTAAGGTAAGAGGAGAAAGCCATCATGGTGTACTGGTTTGAGCATTGGGCTATGACTCTGGAGACCACGGTTCAAAACCCCGCTCAGCCACAGAAACCAATTGGGTGATCTCCAGCACATTACACTCTCTCATCCTCAGAGGATGGCAAAGGCAAAACCCCTCTGAACAAATCTTGCCAAGAAAACCCTGTGTTAAGTTCACCTTAGGGTCTCCGTAAGTTGGAAATGACTTGAAGGCACACAACAAAAAGATGGGTACAGAAAAGAATGGTGTTCTGAGATACCTGATCATTTAAACGGAATATGCTACAGACTGAATTTGGTATCCATGCTCCTGCATGGAAAACATGTGTTCTGCCACTGATTTTTGCAGACCACACTTCTTGACTCAGAGTGAAGAGTAAAAAGGTTTCAGTTGTGCAGGAAAATGTTCTGCAGATGTTCAGGGGCTCTCAAACAATTTGTGATTAAGAATTCTCCACCCTTCATTCAGTGACTGAACTTTATAGCCGTCTACCTGTTATTTTAGTGTGAACAGGCTCCTCTAACTGAAATAAATTACTCCTTAATAACCTGAAAGCGACATGGCAGCATGGAAGTCTTTGAAAAGGTGGAGGAAAGGAAGGTAGTACCTAACATGAAGCCAGGAGGGTGGCAGGAGTCATGTTAAGGATCCAATTATGTGGGGGGTAAGAGACTAGAATGTAGATAGCAGCTTGGCTCAAGGCTACACAGATAGCTATTCCAAAGTTAAAGATGTGATAGAGAAAAGGCAGAATTTTTTGTTTTGTTTTGTTTTGTTTCATTTTTGTTATAGTCAGTACATTATGCATATATCGCATACTTTCAGACTGTTGGACTAAGACTCAGGACAAACTCAGATGAAGGAAGACAAACTAGACAAACTAAATATATGACAAACTAACGGTGACAGAAACTCACTCTCACTGCATACAATTTATTCTTAAAGCTTTGGTTTAGTGAAAGGGTTTTCCTTCAGCTCCTCTTCCAGATGAGGAGGTATAGATGATGCTAATGGAGATGACATTTTCCACCATAGGTGTTTAATGCAAAACAGTGCTGAGTGCAAGTATGCATATTCTAGATAAAGATCCTGAACCTTTATGGATGCTTATGAGTAAGTATCCAGTGGAGCTACCAGTTCTACTGTAATATGCTTTTCCTCATTAGGATTTTGAACAGCCAATTAGTGAGCATGCCCAAGTGAATTTAAACCTCCACTTTCCAGAGATCCCATTCCTGCTAGCTAGTGAGTGGAAGCCACCACCATGTTTTGTGCCAGGATGGATTGCCAGGATGAACGGGGCGTTGTTTGAGATCACATTTGGTCATTAGGGCCCATAAATGTGGACCCCCAGCAGTTACAAGGTAAGTCCAATTTACCATCTTGTAAGTACAGATCAGGATGCCAGTCATTTTAAACAATTAAGTCACCTAGAGAAAATCACATTTTAAATCAGTCATTGAACTAAAGTTTCCCCCACATGCCTTCACATATTTCTTGAACAATGGCACAAATCTGATCACTAAAATGTGTTAAATGTACAACTCACTAGAGTGGATTATAATATCTAGAGGAGTTTAGTTTATGTAATGTTCTTAGATAATTTTCTTTTTATTAATTTAGGAGACATTACTACATAATATACTCATTATCTCTGTCAAGCAGGAGATTCTGCATCGCTACATTAGGAATGATGAGAAATAAATCAGCCACATAAACATAACAGCATTTAGTATATTAAACTAAACCTTAACAATTGCATAAATGTTTCACATTTGCTACTGCAGCATTTTCAGCTGATGTTTCCTTAAAACATGCAAATTTATACAGTACCCACCAGCCCATACATGGGCAGCCAGGTGTTGTACATATGAATTGTACCTGGAAGACAGTCTTCCAGGCCAGCAGAGAGGAAAGGAGACACAGATGGCACTAGAGTACCATATGGGTGCAGATGGTCATGTGTCTTGAACCAGGCACCAAAAGGCTAGCGCCTAGAGCACTTCGCCACCACACCATTCAAGTTATGCAAATGTTCATCATCATTTTATCCCAATATGCAGTTTTCAATGCGTTATTTCATTCTTGCAGCTACATCCTGCATCTTCTTCTTGTGTTGTTTACGCTTGATGTGTTTTCCTTTTCTACAAATGGAAGGAATTCCTCCACAATATCTGAAGGATCATATTCTCCCACACAATCTTGCCCAGGCTCTAAGCTCTTCAGTAGAGGGTATTCTATCAGTCCCACCATCTTTGCAGGCATGTCCATTAAGGACATAAGAGGATGCCTTCTTAGTGGCTCCCCATCAGGATCTGGAACTGCAGAATCTAGGAAAGCCTTTCTTGACCGCCCACTGGTAAAGGCTTTAAAAAAAAAAACAGCCTTTCTGGAACTGGCTGTTTTTAATAGCAGGACTTTTAACAGTGTGCTGTACTACTTTTATTTGTCTCTTTTAAAAATGGGTATGTTTTTAAATTGTTTTAAATTCTATCAGTTTGAAGAGAAATGGGAGAGGAGGAGGAGTCTCCAGATAGTGTCGCTCTTATACACAGAAGAATCAATGATCATTTTATATCATTACAAAGACATTCCTATTCAAACAAGCTTTTTTGAAACAGGCTTCAGGGAGTCTTGTTGTTGAGGGGGAGATGCTATATTTTTTAATTTTGTATTTTTAAAACACACACACACATATATATTGCTTTTTAAAATAGTGCTTTAATGTGATGTGTTTTAATTGGGTTTTAACTTTTTTTATTATTATCATGTTTTCAGCTTATCTTTCTTTTAGCTTTTGTAAACTGCCTTGGGCCCCATACCAGGAGAAAGATGGCATATAAATAAAACAAACAAACACTCTATGGCAAAGTGTGAGAAGGTCCTTCTGTCTTCCTTTCCTATATTGTCTCTCTGCCCTAACTAGCTCCCTACCGTGCTTGACCCAAGTCCACCCAATGAGCATAGTGGCACTCAGCCTATTCCTCTATGTATCATGTAACTTTAGTGTGCTGGGAAACGAAACCTGAAAACCCAGAATTTGAAACAATAATTGGCACTTAATGTTCAATCCTAGTGAAACCAGTGCTGCTTTCATGAGATGATAAAGTGAAATGGACGTCCATGTTTAAATGTAGCTAGCTCAGTGTGCTGGAGTATGGCAAAACTATTCATTTTTTTTAAATGAAATTTTCAATACAGGTTTACTTAGCATATCTGTGGTGAGGATTAGTTTTGTAACTGTTATTTTGAAATGAGATTCAAGAGATATTTTTTTATCTATTGATTAAAAAAAAATACAAACCATCCAATTTAAATTTATTTTCATTTTATAAATCCATTTTTTTTATCCAGCTCTGTTCTAATGGAGGCCAGCCAGTTAGGGTTGCCAGTTCAGGATTATCCCAGGCACTGGTTTCCAGGTAAAAATCTGAGACCCAGGAACAGCCCATGATAATGTCATTAAGGCTGCATCTGCACTGCAGAAATAACCCAGTTTGACACTGCTTTAACAGTCATGGCTGTTATGGAATTCTGGGATTTGTAGTTTTGTAAGATATTTAGCCTTCTCTGTCAGAGAGCTCTACTGCCACAACAAACTAAAAATCCCAGGATTCCATAGCAGTTAAACCCATGTCAAACTGGACTATTTCTGCAGTGCAGACACAGCCTATGTCGAACCACTGTTGCTCACAGCTTGTAATTGAAAGAGAGATAGAGAATGAACAAACATATTTTCCTATCTGGGAATTAAGACTTTGCTAAAGGGGCTGTTCTCACATCAAGGTGAAATGAGCAGATTATTACTTCTCACTTACCTAGGAACATTTGATCTAGTTTACTTGCTTTTAGAAGGTGGATGCAGAGCAGAGGGTAAGCTCTGGCATCACAAAGACTGGGAGGAAAGGAGGAAAACAAAGAAAAGGCATAAACAGCCTGGAGAGATTTTGCAATGAATCAATTAATCCTTGCAAATTGTACCAAGTTGCTGCACTACTCACTTTATCAGACAACCCCTTTTAAAAATGTTCTTTTATTGGTATATTTAAAAAAAAAAAACATTTCTATGCTGGCAAAAGAAGGTGTTCCCCCTGCACTTACCTTCCTCTCCCAGCAAAGGCTCCTCAGCAATAAAGAGGAAGTTAACGGACCCCCGTTCACTTCCTCGTTCAAATTCCCACTACACGTTGTCGCACAGGAAATTTAAAAATAAAACAAAAATAAAGCCTTAAAAGTGACACCAAGCACCTAGGCACATTTTTATATAATAATTTTATTAATTTTTAAAATTAAAAAAAAAACCATACAATTACTACATAAAACTTAACAAACATATATAACAGTGATTCCCTCCACTGAGAGACTTCCCTTTACATCCATCCCTCTTTCCAAAAAATCATTGTTTCCAACTCAGGTTTGCTTCCTATCCCCTTTATTAATACAAATTCTAAAAATTTACTCCATTTTCACCAAAAACATTCTTATTTAGCCCTCCTTTTTTTTCCTTAACCATATTTTTTAATTTCTCATTTATAGCTATATTCCATACTTCATCATACCATTCTTCTATTTTGTATTCACCTTGTATTTTCCATTTCTTTGCTATTATTAACCTTGCTGCTGTCAGCAAATTTGTTAGCAAATCCTTAACAATTTGAGATTCTTGTATTTTTTCACAATATGATAATAATGCTATTTCAGGGCTTAAAGGTATATTTATCTCCAGTATTTCACTTATTTCCTTCATTACTATTTTCCAAAATTTCTGTACATATTTGCAATTCCATCACCTTATGAATATACGTTCCCAATTCTTGGCATCCCCTCCAACACTGTGCTGAATACTTTTTATCTATTTGATTCAATCTTACTGGAGTTAAATACCATCTCCATATAATCTTATAGTAATTTTCTTTTATTCTTACTGATAATGTTTTCAAATGTTGCATATTCCATATTTTTTCCCACTTAGATTTGTCTATTACTGTTGCTACATCTGTTTCCCAAACATCTTTTAAATAATCTTGTACTTCTTCATTATCCATTAACATTTTATATATTTTTCTTGTAATACCCTTTATAACGTTTTTCTCTTGAATAGCTTTTGTAAGTAATTCCTCAACTTTTGTACTTTTTCTACAACTACCCTCCTTTAAACATTTTTTTGTCCATCTTTCTAACTGTATCAGTTTAAACCATGTAAATCCTTGCTCCTTTAATATTTTTTCCATATCATTTTTATTTTTCATTTTCCCTATCCATTCCTTCAACCTTATTATTTCTTGTCCTCCTAATTTTGCTTCCACTTCATTTCTTAAATTTGCTGGGAAACCCTCTAACAATATTACCGGCATTAATGGAGATGTTCCTGGAATTAATACTTTTTTATATTTATTCCATATATCTAATATATTTTTTAAAGAAACAGATTGTATTGTTTCCCTAAATTTCTTTTTTAGTTTACAAAAAAATATATTTCTTAATTTTAACTCTATCTCTTGTTTATTTATTTCCATCCATTCCATTTCCTTCACTTCCGCAACACTATCAATAATATATCTCAATTGATTCGCTACGTAATATAGTTTTAGATTAGGTAGGCCTAAACCTCCTTTTTTTTTTTTTTAGATTTATACCATCTATTTTTATTGATTCTTGATCTTTTGCCTCCATTACAATAATTAGTTATCATATTTTGCCACTTTTTAAATTCCATTTCTGATACTTTAATAGGCAGCATTCTAAATAAAAAAATTATTTTTGGTAATATTTTCATTTTAACAAGCGCTATTCTTCCAAACCATGACAATTTAATTTTCCCATATTTCACTATTCTTTCCTCCATATCTTTCCTTAGCATAGTAAAAAAAAAAAAAAATCCTCTAGTTTTTCCAATTCTGCCACAATATTTATTCCTAAATATTTTATTTGCTCTTTTATTTTAATACATTTGTTTTTACTCTTCATATTTTTTTGCTCTGCCTCTGTATAATTAAATATCATCATTTCTGATTTATTCCAATTTACTTGTAAACCTGTCATCTTCCCAAACGTTTCCAAATGTTTCTTTATCTCTTGCATTTTTCCCAATGGATCTTGTATTGTTATTAAAGTTGTCATTAGATATGCAGAGTGCGGTCATTCTCTGTTCATCCGAACAGTGATACATGCAGCAAAATAGCGTGAGCCTTTTGAGCAAAACAAGTACTCCTCTGGTGCAAAGAAAAATACCATATCAAAATCCTTTATGGCTTTTATTAATAAACAGATAAGAATAAAATAAACAATAGAAGACATTCACCCATGCTTCTATATGCCCCAAGATTCTTCTGGAGCTAAGGCAAAGAGCTCCTCAAAAGCAAGAGGAATACACAGGCTAGAAACTTAAACTAGCTTGAAAAAACCCCTCCCAGTTATATAGCTTTTCAGCATTCAGTCTTCCTAAGAAATGAAAGAACTAATTCCAAGTTTCGATTTCTCATTCTCAACCCCCAAAGAACAGAATAACAAGAATAGACAGATTTATGGGCTTCTTGTAGACTGGCTGGCGCTTTGGTGAAAAAATTTACTCACAATATCTATTTTCTCTGACAAAAGTATCATCTGCAAACATATTCAGTTTAATCTCTTCAATATTTCCTATCCCTTTGATATCTTCATCATGTCTGATTACATTAGCTAATATTTCTATCACCATAGCAAATATTATTGGGGAAAGTGGGCAGCCTTGTCTTGTTCCCCTAGTTAAATTTATTTGTTCTGTCTTACCATCATTTACTATTACTGTTGCTTTATTTTTTATATACAATTGATCAATCACACCCCTAAATTTTTCTCCAAATCCAAATGTTTTCATTATATTTTTTATTGCTGGCCATTCCACACAATCAAAAGCTTTAAATATATCTATAGCTATAAGCCCTGCTTTCATTTTCTTTCTTCTAATTATATCTATTATATTTATTACTCTTCCAGTTAGATTAGCCATCTGTCTTCCTTCTATAAATCCACATTGGTCTTTTTGTAGATATTCGTACATAAATTTATTCATCCTTTTCGCCATTATTGCTGTTAGTATTTTTGCATCTTGATTTATTAATGATATTGGTCTATATGATTCTGGGTCTGTCAAATCTTTATCTGGTTTTGGAATTAATATAATCAGAGATTGTTTCCGTGATGGTGGGATCTCATCTCCTTTTAAAATGTTATTATATAATTCTTTCATTCTAGGTATTAATATACTTTTAAATATTTTGTAATATTCGGTTCCCAAATCATCTTCTCCTGGAACCTTCCCTAGTTTCAATTTGTTTATAATATCTTCTATTTCCTCTTCTGTTATAGGTTTTTCCATTAATTCTTTCTCCTCACTAATTATATCCTTACAATTTTCCTGTATATATTCCTCTAAGTTTTTCGGTGAATCACCTGCTGAATATAATTTTTGATAATATTCTTGAAATATCTTTAATTTATCTTTCATCAAATTACTTTTTTCACCTTTTTCATTTTTAATAATTCCTATCAAACTTTTAGATTTCTTTGTCTGTGTGGCTCTTGCTAACATTCTAGAATTTTTATTACTATATTCAAAAAAATCTCTTTTCATTAATAACAGATTTCTTTTTGTTATTTCTATATCTTCCTTTTCTAACTCTTTTATCTTTGCTTATATTAATGCGTGGATCTGTTTATCTCTGTTTCTAAAGTATTCTTTTTCTAGACCCTTAATTTCCTCTTCTAGTTTCTTCCTACTTTTTTCCCATTTTTCCACAATGTATGTGCTTCCCTAATAAATATTCCCCTTGCTGCAGCTTTCATTGAATCCCACAATAATGCTTGATTGCTTTGTCCTACTCTATTTATTTCCCATATTTCTTTTAATTCTACCTGTATTTTTTCTACTATATTTTTATAACCCAAAATTTTTGTATCCAATCTCCATCTTTTTGCTAGTTTATAATCTTTTGTAATTTTTATATCTGCTGTAACTGTTGCATGGTCTGTGACTTTTATGATCCCTATATCTGTGTTTACAATTTGTGGGACCAGATTTTTTGATACAAAAATATAATCCATTCTAGAATAGTTTTTATGTGTTGGTGAATAATAAGTGTATCTCTTTTCTTCTCCTTTCCATTCTCTCCATATGTCTCGTAGTCCATTTCTATTTATAATTTTGTTCAAACCAGTTTCATACATTTTCTTGTCCTCTTTAGTAGGATTAGATTTATCTTTCTGCTTATCCATTACCATATTAAAATCTCCCGCCATTATTATAGATCCCTCACTTATTTCATTTGTAGCTTTAATAACTTCTTCATAAAATTCTATTTGACCTTCATTTGGTGCATACAGATTAACTAAAGTGAGATGTTCCTAACCCCTAATTCCTTGCATAATTATATATCTTCCTTTTATATCTTTTTTAATTTTCTTAACAATAAAATCACATCCTTTCAACAAAATAGTTGCTACTCCTCTTGATTTTGATGTTCCAGAAGCTTTTTCATATGTATTTGCCCATTTCAACTTCAATTCATTCACTCCATCTTTATTTTGATGTATTTCTTGAAGGAATATTATATCTGCTTTAGATTTATTTAGTAAAGATTCTATTCTTTTCCATTTTGTTACATTTCCTAACCCTTTGACATTTAAGGTCAATATTCTCAATCTACCTTCCATATTATGTATAATAAGTTTCTACTTCTATTAGTCCCCCATAGTGCAGAAGTACTACAACACTCAAATAAACAATAACAATAACAATAACAATCCCCCCTGCACCACCCTCCAACTTCCCCCCCTTCCTCCCTCCTCCCTACCCCTCCCACATACACATTTAATCACTCCCCTCCTATTCCCAGGGATTGCCATCCCCGCCATAGCTACAAATTTTGAGGGGGGGAGGGGGTGTCACCTTTGATCCCATCTCTGTCACCTTTGATCCCATCTCTCTCAGTTTTTTTCCCCAGTCCCCTGTCTTTATATCTTCATTTCTCCTCTCCTCCAGTTCCTCCTTTCAGCTCCCCTTGGTCTTTTGCTGCTTCTTGTTCTTCCTTTCTCAATCCCAGCGTTGTCAGCAGTTGTAATCCTTCTTCCAGTTGTTTTTATTTTGTAAAATTTCCCAGCATACTTGAACTTTAAAAATATTGAGTATCCCCAGTTGTAGTTAATATTGTTTTTGTTTTTCAGTATAGCTATAATGGAGTTGATACCTCTCCTCCATTCCAATGTTTTCGCACACAAATCATTGAAGATCATTCACTGGTGTTGACTCAAAAAGTATTTGGTCACCCAGTTTCCTGATTTCTTTCATAAATGTCTCTTTTTTGTAATAATTGGCCACTTTTACCAATACATCACTGGGAGTTGTTTTCCTGAATCCAGTTCTATGGATTCTCTCAAAATCTTCTTGCACCCACTGTAACTGAGGTGTCAGTTGTTGGAGCCAGTTTATTATTTTAATTCTCAGCTGGGTTGCAGTTTCTTTTTCAAAATGTGGAACATTTCGAATCCTTATGTTCATTCTTCTGTTCTGATCTTCATGAACAATAATTTGTGTTTGTATCTCAGCAATCTCTACATCATGTCTTTGAAGCCAGTTTCTGTTGTTGTTTACCATAAGATTTACTTTTTAAATTTCTTTGCACACTCCTGCCATCTCCTGGTTGATTTGCTGCATAGCACTTTGTAGTTGTTTAGAAACCTCTTGTATTGTTTCCTGCTTCATATTCTGAATTTCATTTCGTAGCTCAAGTGTATGAGCTTTAAAATTTTGAAGTAATTTTTCATTATTCTGTGCCAGCAAAGATTGTAAATCCTCTTGTCCTGACAGGTGTTCCTTCTGTCCGTTCTTCTGGGTGCTTTTCTGTCCATTCTTTCCTCCCCCTGTTCCAGTCGCCATTTTAATTGCTTCAGTCTGTTGTTTTTCTTTTCTAATCTTTTCAGTTGTTGTTAACGTTTCAGCTGAAAATGCCCGTTCTAATCTTGAAATTGTTTTATCAGAGGGTTTGTTTTTAGATCTTGTCCATAAGGGAGTTTGTAAGAATTTTTTCTTTCCCTTATCTCCTCTTTGGTCTCTTGACATAGGCTTCCCTCATAAATCCTCAAACTCCGGGCTTCAGCTTTCAGCTTCTAGCTTTTAAATAAAACAGATGTTACTCACAGCATTCCGGAACAGAGAACAGTTCTTTTTTCTTTAATTAACTGCTTCAACAAGGTGTTTTCTTTATTTCAAAGATATCACATCGGAGAGAGCTGGATTCTACAGCCATATCCGGTGGTGCGTGACTCCCCCCCCCCCGCACCTAGGCACATTTTAAAAGTCCCATGTAACCTGGGGAGGGTTATAAAAAGAGTGAAACTTACCTGGAAGAGTTTGCACCAGACCAGCCACTCTCGCTGCAGTGACGAGATTTAAATGGTCCGAGGTTTCACACACTGGCAATGATGGCACAGAAGTGGCATGAGGGATCTATTGATAGCTTAATCTGTCAATTAAAAGGTACACAATTCTGACAGGACATAACCATGAAAGGATGACATTGTCTGATCTGTGCACCCTTTCACGGTTATGTGGCATCATTATGATGCCATATTTTGCCCATCTGATAAAGTCCTGAGTTGGAGGTTTACACAATCCTTTCCTATTGCCTGGAGATGAGCCCACCAGAACTTGCACTCTGGTCTCCCACTGGGAGATGGCCCATGAAAACTGGAAACTCAGAACCAACCAAGATCTGGTAACTGTGCAAGCTACCATATGCATCCTGTTCTATTTGCCCTGTAAGATTAGGTTTCTGCTTAGTAAATTTTCCCCAACAAAATGGAAGTTTTGGAGTCAAATTTCAAGGGAAATACTTCGAATGTCAATGAGACTTATCACCTTGATAACACACATCTAACACTCCCCTGACTGCCTGAGGGAGAGAAGGCTAGTAATTGTGACCTTAATACATTTTCTCTTAGGAAACTTGCTTGATCCTCCCATTAAGAAATCCCATATAAGCATTTAAGCAATTCCAGGGTTCCCCTTGAACACAGTAGGAAAACCATTCAACAAAATGAAAGTTGTCTAGGCCCCTTCCAGCTCTAGTTCAAAGTATAACTTCTTCTAATTCTAGAAACCTCAGTAGGAAATTCTTAGTAGGAAATTCATTCAAAGTGGGAAAAATTAAGGGTTTTATTTAATTTTCCCTTTCCATTTACTTGCAGATACATATGCATATACAAGAAAGAAGCAGAACTCACTTGATTGGAGACCACAGTGCTGTTGAAACAGTCATAGTACAGCATTTATTGCAGCATAAACACCTTTTGCAGCAGTGGCTGGTGATGAGAGAGAAAAGTTTATTGGAGGTGTTATATGTTGGAACTCTGGTAGTGGCGGAGCACACAGAGTAGTTATTATGACTTTGATTTCATCATAAACAAAAAATATACCTTGCTTATGTGGAGCTATTCATCAAAAAAGACTTTTTTAATGAATTTCTGACCAATTTTTTTAAAAAAACTAACAGCAAATAAATAAATAAATAAATAAATAAATAAATAGTGATCCTGTTCTCATTCCTGCAGGTGTCTCCTTATGTCTTTATAACCTAAAAGTACCTAGTTAGGGCCAAGGACTAGTCTTCACATTGGCTCACAAATTCTGCAGGTAATACGGTATTTTGTCAAGGAAGAAAGAACAAATGAAAAGATGGACAAATAGATAAGCTGGTGAAAACCAAATGTATGTGCCACAGGGTTCTGTCCTGGGCCGAGTGCTATTCAACATCTTTATCAATGACTTGGGTGAGGGAATAGAGGGCAGGCTTATCAAGTTTGCAGATGACACCAGATTAGGAGGGATAGCTAATACCCCAGAGAATAGGATCAGAATCCAAAACGACCTCAACGGATTAGAAAGTTGGGCCAATACTAACAAAATGAACTTCAACAGGGGGAAATATAGGATTCTACACTTGGGCAGTAAAAATGAAATGCACAGATATAGGATGGGTGACATATGGCTTGAGGGCAGTACATCTGAAAAGGATCTAGGAGTCCTAGTGGACCACAAGTTGAACATGAGTCAGCAGTGTGATGCAGCAGCTAAAAAAAGCCAATGCAATTCTCGGCTGCATTAATAGGAGTATAATGTCTAGATCAAGGGAAGTAATAGTGCCACTCTATTCTGCTTTGGTCAGACCTCACCTGGAATACTGTGTCAAGTTCTAGGCACCATAATTCAGGAAGGATATTAAGAAGCTGGAACATGTCAAGAGGAGGGCAACCAAAATGGTGGGAGCTCTGGAAGCCATGGCCTATGAGGAGCAGCTTAGGGAGCTGGGCATGTTTAGTCTAGAGAAGAGAAGGTTAAGAGGGGACATGATAGCCATGAAAGGATGTCATACTGAGGCTGGAGCAGGCTTGTTTGCTGCTGCTCCAGAGACTAGGACATGGAGTAATGGGTTCAAACTACAGGAAAAGAGATTGCACCTAAACATTGGGAAGAACTAATGACAGTAAGAGCTGTTTAGAAGTGGAATACACTGCCTTGTAGTGTGGGGGAGTCTCCTTCTTTGGAGGTTTTTAAACAGAGGCTGCATGGCCATCTGTCAGGAATTATTTGATTGTGTATTCCTGCTTGGCATGGGATTGGACTGGATGGCCCTTGAGGTCTCTTCCAATTCTATGACTCTATGATTCTATGTGTCCAGTCTGCTTTGCAGCTGAGGGAAACACTGAGGTTCACACCACATCTTCAGCCATTCTTCACTTTACAGGAGTTGTGCATTCACATAAGAGCACATGAGAGCATTCAACCTATGCCTTTGAAGGTCAAAAGGGTGAATGGGGCTGAGGGTAAAAATCAAAGTCCCACCCCCACCAACCTCCCTCTGTGAGATGGCCCTGCCCTCCCTTTTCCCAGCTTTGCCTTGGTGTTCAGCAAGTTCTCAAGGAGGCTTTAACTTGTACTGAGGGTCAACATTGTTAGATCCTGCATGTTTTAAGTGTTGTGAAAAGAAGGACTTTATCACACTATACTGTTATAGTGCTATTATTCCACTTTAACGGCTATGGCTGCCTCCTGTGGAATTCTGGGGTTTGTAGTTTAGTGAGACCTAAGAGCTCTCTGGCTGAGAGTTCAAAATGCCCCTTCCTAAACTGCAAATCCCAGGATTTCATAGGAGGCAGCTATAGCAGTTAACGTGGAATAATAACAACATAATAGTGTAGTGTGATAATCACCTTATACTCCAAGGCTGGAAAGGTAAACATTCCCCAGCCATCATATCATGGTCAGAAAATCTTACTGCTTCAGTTATGAATAGATGTCTATTTCTTAGACTCCAATTTTAAATAAATGGATTTTTGGAAATAAGATCATCTTATGTTAATGTATATGCCTAGCCCTTGCTCATATCCAATGTATTCTTCTTCTTTCCAACTCCTTTTTTTTTCTTTTTTTCCCTCCTTATTTTCTCTCTCTCTCTGTGTGTGTGTGTGTAATCACACTTTAGAAATCCAATGGATTCTTTTTTTAAAAAAATGACTTGCAGATTTTTGCAGCATCTCCTTTCAAGTTGTCCCTTTGTTATTCATTTAATGTGACTGCTGCTGCCTTTGCCAGGTCAGGATTTCTTCATGCCAACAAACAGCTAAGAATGGTTCCTTAGAATACTGAATGGCTGTGTTACCTACCTTGACACCCACTGCCCCTTATCCATAATAATTGGCAATATTTAATAATTTGGCTAACTGTGGCCTTCCAAGAGTGTGGAAAGTAAACTGGGAACTCCCAAAAACCAGGAATCCCAAAGACTAGTGCTGAGACTAAGGAAATTATCACATGGGCTTAATAATCTGTGGCAGGCATGGAACAGGATCAAGAAAGGTTTTCCCTTTCAGATGACATCATCCCCATCCCGTGCTGCCCCCGTGCTGCCTCTGGGTTTTTTTTTGATTCACAGGTAAAAGTTGTTAATAGTCCACCCATTTCTTTTCTGTTACAGAATCACGGGTGGTCTGAATGGCATCCCGTTTCTGCCCTGTTATGCTGGCACAATGCCAGCCACAGGGGGAGGTCTGTGCCAAACACTTCCGGGTTTGTTCGGGACAGCGAGGTAAGTGACAGCCTTTTTTTTAACCCTCCCCAGGTTACTTCTAATGTTTAAAGTGTGTTTTGGTGCTTGCTTTATTTCTGATGTTTTGTTTTGTTTTAATTTTTAAATTTCCTCTGTGATCGTTCTCTTGCGAGAATGGGCAGGATTTGCTTTGCGGATCATAAATGCAGCTTTACGACAGCTGCATTTACTCCTACTCCTGGGCTGCCAAGGGGAGGGGGAGCAGTTTCTCTCTTGCTTCAAGGTAGGTGTCTGAAAATTTTTATTTTGTTCGCAAAGGAAGATTCTAAATCACATATGCACTAGAGAGGGGCCATTACAAATGCCAAGGAAAGGTAACCTACAGGACAACTTCTTGCCTGAACATCTGGCTAATCCAGTCAAGCCTAGCTGAGGTATTCCAGGTTTGTAAAGAGCTTTTTTTTCCGTTACCTCCCTGAAAACAGAAAGGGTTGCTTCCTTCATTCAGTTTCAAAGTATTAATACATCCAGGGTTGTTAACGTATCTGGAGTATCTATTGTCTTACCTTGAGAACCTCCGAGAAGCATTCTTTCACTCTATATCCTATCCCTGAAGGGAAATATTAGGCATAAAAACCCCTTCAAAATTCTAGTGCATAGTTCCCCTGCTACTAGACTTCACATTGCGTATGTTACCATACCCGCTTCTGGACCCCCAATCTGCTGGTTTTCTCTGTGATCTCTACTCTCTGATCAGTACACTGTCATCCCAAAACCACCCCTTACACTATTCCCCTATCCAAATACTTCCTACTTATTTCATTATCTTTGCATGAGTGCTTGAAACCTGAATGTGTGTGTGTGTTGTTATTGTTATTTCCTTAATAAAGATCCTTTAATTGTACTGTCTAGCTTAATGTCTCCTCCTTAGTACCGGTATACATAGATCTCAAGATCCTGCTCATTGCCCGGCTTTTGTTTTGCCAAGTCGAGTATATTAATTCCCCAAATTAATATTGATATTTTAGAAGGTCCCAATGGACCCAAGTGTTTCAGGTAACAGCAGTACTGCCAAGAGGAGGCCCTTGTATGAAAGCAGTTCAATAGAAACAAGAATGGGAGGGGGTGCCATTTGGTGAGCTTGACTCCCGTTCCACACCTGTGCTCCTCAAAAGGACATGCACACATGTGTCTGAACCCATTGTTTTTGTTGTTCTTCTCCATTAAGGTATTCTAGAATACTTTACAGTGGGGTTATAATTGCATTGTAACAATATGTTCATACCTGTTTCTGCAGCGTAAATCCAGAGCCGGGGAGCCTTATCTCATGAAGGAAGGGAAGCGGAAGTGAAGCACAAGAGTAGTGCATCCCACCTTGTCTTATTGCACAACATTGGAGTGCTTCAGGTCTTTTTGTTAACAGACGTTTTCAGTTAGCAAAAAGATACATGTTTACCACCGTCTCCCACAGGACCAGAATGGGAGAACAGCTGAAACATATTGACGTCATGCAATAAGGCAAGGCAGACAGTGCTGTTACTGCCACTTCCTTCCCTCATGCGATAAGCTCCATAGTCCAACATTCAAACCACTACACCACTTCTGAACCCATTACTGATTTCCACATTCTTGGTACCTATTCTTCCATTCTTCACAATAGTATTTTTCCTTTTCTTAAAAAGTTACACCATTCAAGTTTATTTGATTCACTATTTGTAAAATAACTTTTAAAGCAAAACAAAACAAAATGTAGAGCATCAACAATGTTTTTTTCCTAAAAAAAAACAAAACAAAACATGAAAGCACAGTTGGGAGAGGTAGGCTTCGGAGTGTCACAATGGTTGGTCTCTTCATGTGTAGACAGGACAAATATATTTCTTTGCTTCACAGAAATGTATATTTCAGGTCCAAATGGGATGAAAATGGTTCCACAGCAGGCTCCCTGCTTTAATTATTTGGATGAATCTCCATAGGAAGAATGTTGGATGAATTGTATATTCACTGAAAACTTCAAACGAAGCTTGTGTGAGGCATTTCCTTTTTTTAAAAAAAAATAAATAAAAGGGCAAAACTATATCTGAAAAGCAGGCCCCTGAATTTTAATTTCTTTCTTTTACAAAGTGCTCAAAGATGAACATATACATGATTTTAGCAAGGATTTAATCGTGTGAGCCAAACAAAAATTTCACATACCACAATTGCTTTTAATCAGCCTGCAGTGAACATGCCCTGCATCCAATGCCTTCTTCCAAATGTCAAAACAACATTAACATTTATATATTTACCACTAAACTAGTGCACTTATAAAATCGACGCTTGGTAATTTTAACTAAAGTTTTGTGTTTTTTTAAGCAACATTGCCATTTACATTCATTTTCTAAAATTGCTGCTCGCTTCAGGGGCTTCCAGGGTGGTGGTGGTTTTTTAAAGTGATTTATGCCTTCCTGAGCAATACTCAGTAGCAACAGTTAGATTACCCAAGACTTTGAATGGTTTCCTTCTATGGAGCTTAATGCCATTAAGGACACATTCCTGTGGCATTTCCTCCCGGTGATTATATCCACTTATGCAGCACTCCAGATCAGAGGCATTCTCTCTCATACACACACACACACACACATTCATCCCAGGTGACAATAGGCCTTAGTTGGCTAAGCAATCTCTTTCCAAGAAAGGCTGTAGCTGGCACACCAACTAAAGCTGATTAAAGGAACTCCAAAAAGCTACATGTGCTTCTGTGACAAATGTGGTTCACAGAGTACTCCTAAAGCAGAGATGGTCAACTAGTGGGTTGAGGAGCTGTACTGACACACACACACACACACACACAGAGACCAAAGGAAATTAGAAAAAAACAACACACACACACACCATTGTACCTATCACTGATTTTTTTTCTAGCTCTTAAAAAGCATTTAAGATTTCCCCTGCTTAACTCCTCCTAGTATGGCAATCTTGCCAGTTTTTGGCCTTTCACTGTGTCATTTTAGCTTCAAAGGAAGACTTTTTTTTCCAACCAGGAAGTAAACAGAAATTTACCTTCAGATTTATTTCCTGCTTAAGAAAAAAAGGCATCTTGTAGAACTAAAAGGGTCTGGGTAAGCCCAAAACATGCCTTGTGGGACATTTTAATTGGGGGGGGGTCCATTTTTGTCATAAAACACTTTAATATGCTTTGACATTTCACAGATGAAAACTGGATACATGTGGCCATGTAACATCAGAATGTGGTCAAGACGGCAAAACGAAGGCAAGATTCCAACTGCTCTTTTCATCTCCTGCCTGCTGAGTTAATTGAGTACAAACTACTTTTGTACTTTGAACTCAGCTTGCAGCAACTGAAGTAAACTGGGAACAAAGGGAGAAACTGGAAGGAGAGAGAAACCAGGACATTTTAAAAGTAGTTGGGAAAGTGGAATGGAAGAAGATTGATTGGGAGTGTCCCTGCCAAACTGGAGGGTATGCATTTGTGGAGTGCTAGGGGACCCTGGGGTGCCTTAAAAAATGGACTTTGGGCCACACTTTTCCCACCTTTGCTCTATATCATGCACTTGATTTTTATGGAAAAATGCAAGTGAATCTGAAAACATCCTAAAAACCAACTGCTGATTTTGTTAATGTTCTGTAACAAATTCTGTTGTTTTATTGCTTTATTGATATAGCTGTTCCTTCAGTGTCTCAGTTTTTATTGTTAGTGGAAGCTCCTCCAGTACTGGCAAATGAGATAGAAATTCTTCTAAATATAAACATACCCAACTTCAAAGCTTGTAAATATTATTGTGGGATAAGACAGGTTGTGCAGTCTCCATTGCCAGATTCCTGCCTGTTGTTACGGAGATATCCTTATGTACAAGACACACCAGGAGCCCTGGTGGTGCAGTGGTTAAATGCCAGTACTGCAAGTCACCACGTTGCAAGTTCGATTCCAGAAGGCTCCAAGGTTCACTCAGCCTTCCATCCTTTCGTAGGTCGGTAAAATGAGGACCCAGCTTATGGGGCAATTAGCTAACACACATTGGAAACTGCTTAATACAGTGTAGATGTGTAAATTGTCATTGCTTAAAACAATTTGTAAGCCGCTCTGATAGCCTTGTGGCTGAAGTATAAATAAATAAATACATAAACATGCTTTTCTAGAAATGCTCAGCATCGGTATGCCATATGTACCTAGGAACCAGCTATTATCTGGCCTTACATCCCCTCCCTCCAATAATTCATAATTTGGCCACATTAGACAGTTCACAAGGTCTCCAGTACACCAAACCAGCCACCCATGGGTTCAAGTAAAGGTCACCCAAGGACCTAAGAAGTTGTCTTGGAAATTCCCCAAACCAAAACATAGACAAGATTAAGTGAAGCCCCTTTAGACAGTCATTATGGTGGAATGTGCTAATTTCCCTGGACACATCTGGCAGTGAGTCATACTCTGAAAAACAGTGAACAGAACACCAGGGACAGTTTTTTTCCCCAACATCAGACCCAAGAGCTTCTTAAAAAGCTATCATTTTTGACTCAACAACTTTTTTGAAAGCTATCTGGGGTTTTTTTTTTTTATTATTTTTATTTTCTCATCTATTGATTGCTTTTACCTACATGAAGAACAATGGCTGCTGCAGTTGAATCGCAACCCAGGAAATGTAGCACTGGCATTGCATGGTTGTACAGGGAGACCTAGACCTTATCACCCTTTGGGGTGAGGAGAAGGTGCAAGAGCAACTCTGGGAATGCCACCGGAATATAGATCTCTTTGAATGCAAAGCCACCAATATGCAGCTCAAGGGCCATGATCATATGGCAGAGGAGTGTCATATGAAAGTAAGGCCCTCAGACAACGGTACAAAGAAGTAGTCAACCACAATGGGAGGAGCAGGAATGGAGTGACAACCAAGCCATTCTTGAAGGAGCTCCATGCCATCTTTGCAGGAGATGCCACTATACACCCCAAATGAGTGGTGAGGAGTGCCAACATCCACCATGTGCCCATGGGAAAGGGTTCCTTGATCACACAAGCCCTACTGCCACACCAGTGCCAACCACTCCGATGCTGACATCGCTGATGATGTTTAATGGAGAAGAAGGTACTTTTTTTAATTTTTAAATGACAACAGTTGTGCATGTGTGCCACAAAGTATTTTCGCAAGCATGCATTTGTTTTCATATTAAAATGTACTGCTTTGTAGGTGGTTGCTGGGAAAGCAAAAGTTTTGTGTGGTTTTCTTTTTCCATTCATGCACTGTGTGCTCATTGAGGTTCACGCAAGTATGCATCCATTGTCTTGTCTTCATATGCTGCTTTGTAAACCGGTAATGGCACGCAAGGTGTTTTGTTTTTTTAAAAAAAAATGACAATGCTTGCACTCGTGTTCTCATTGTTGTTTTCACTAGCATGCATTCCCAGTCATTTTTAGTGATAATATAATAGATGGAGGTTTGCATTTCTCTATTGTTGGTTGTTCTCCAAAGCATGTGCAGACCCATTCCATGCTGTCCCCTCCCCCTATCCTGTTCATGTGTTGCCACTACAGAAAAGTTGGTCCGAAGGACAGAAAGGAAAATGGTGCTTTGTGTTGTGTTTATCCTCTGTGAATGCATTCTGGGTTGTTGGTAATTACCTTTACTCTCCTCATTTCAGGAACTGCAGGGTGATCAGAATGAGGAGGCAGTGCTCAACCTTGTACTAGTAAAGGAAGAGGGTGAAACTTCAGTGGACATCACTGGGGCCACACAGTCAGTGGAGGCCTCAGAAAAAGTGGCAAAGGATGCCCCAGCTGAGCTTATGTGGAGGAGCCACAACTCACAAAACAGTAAAACTTTACATGCTATAATGAGTTCATGGGTGCATTATGACCATTACAAAATGCCCCCAACTTACCCCTGTTTGGTAAACATAAGCCACTACAGCTATAGTTGTGGGGGTTTGGGAAGTGCTTCTAAAGGACAATCCAGCTGCCCTCTGGATATGATTTAGGGAAGGCCTGCAGGCAGAAATACAGCTGCCATTGTGTTTATCTGCTTGCAACACATGAATGCACCCTTACAGAAGTATTTTCCCCTGGTACTGATACTTCTCTTCATTATGGGTAAGGCTGTTGCTTCAACCAAGCAGGACATAGCAGCACCAATGATTGTCATGTCTGAATCTTTTCCCATTTCTTCTGCTTCAGTTGCAGCCATGGCCAACCGAACAGCTACACTTACTCCTGCAGAGAGGCTGGTGATGCACAAACAGAGAAAGAAGAAGAGGACTTCTCAGCACACCACAGACATTTTGCAGCTTCTGCCCTTATGGACAGAATGCTGACACATCTGGAGAAGTCCAGGCAGAGGCTCGAGGGCAGGAGGGATGCGAGGGAACAGAGAGCAGAGGAGAGATGGCTGTGAGAGAAGGAAAGAATGAGGATGGAGGATGAGACGTGGACAGGATTCTTGAGGGCAACCACATGTGTATTAGATCCTTGCCCTTCCTGGTTTATCAAAAAATCCAGAGGAGGCTTGGTTAAATGGGTAGAGGAAGTGGTTAATGCCTCATTAAAACAAGGCAGAGTTCCAGCTTGCCTGAAGGAGGCGGTTATAAAACCAATACTAAAAAAGCCATCCCTGAATCCCAACCTTCTGGATAATTATTGCCCAGTATCTAATCTTCCATTTTTAGGCAAGGGACAAACCGAGGTGGTGGTGCTGGGGGACTCCTGTTCAACCCCTTGGCTACTGGCCTGTGGGGTCCCTCAGGGGTCAGTTCTGTCCCCCATGCTGTTTAACATATACATGAAACTGCTGGGAAAGGTTATCTGGAGTTTTGGGGCTCGGTGCCATCAGTATGCAGATGACATCCAACTCTATTACTCCTTTCCACCACAAGCCAAGGAAGTGGTTTCATTCCTAAACCAGTGGCTGGCATCAGTAATGGACTGGATGAGGATTAACAAATTGAAACTTAATCCAGACAAGACAGAGGTGCTCCTGAGCCATCAAAAGGCAGATCAGTGAATAGGGATCCAGTCTGTGCTGGATGGGGTTACACTCCTCCTGAAGATACAGGTTCACAGTTTGGGGGTGCTCCTAGATTCAACTCTGAGCCTGGAAGCCCAGGTCTCAGCGGTGGTTAGGAGTGCATTTTCACAGTTAAAGCTTGTGCACCAACTGTGCCCATTCCTTGAGACATCAGATCTGGCCATGGTGACACATGCCTTAGTTACATCCCGGTTGGATTACTGTAATGTGCTCTACATGGGCTGTCTTTGAAGAGTGTTCGGAAACTAAACTGGTTCAAAGAGCTGCAGCCAGATTGCTAACAGGAGCTGGCTACAGGTATCATACAACCCCTTTGTTACAGAAACTCCACTGGTTGCCAGTCTGTTTCCAGGCACAGTTCAAAGTACTGGTTATGACCTTTAAAGCCCTACATGGCTCAGGTCCAGGTTATGTGAAGGACCATATTCTCCCTTATGAACCAGCCTGGGGCTCTTCAATCTGCTGGGGAGGCCCTTCTCTCTGTCCCACCACTCTCACAAGTACATCTGGTGGGAACTCGGGAGAGGGCCTTCTCAGTGGCTGCCCCAGGCTCCGGAACACTCTGCCCAGAGCAGTCAGATTGGCACACATCAGAGAAGTCGCATTGGTTCCTTCTGGAGCCAAGTAAAAATGTCCCTGTTTCAGCAGGCCTTTGCTGATCTTTGCTAATGGCAGTGCTGGGGTATATGTGAGTGTTGTGGACATGTGTATGTGTGGAGGGAGGTGTTTTTAGAGTTTTAGCTGTTTTTAACTTTTTTAATTGTTTAATTGTGTTTTAACTTTTGTATTTTGCTCATTTTAACAATGTCTTTTTATTGTATGCCACTTTGAGTCCCAAATTGGGGGGAAAGCGAGAGAAATAAAGATGATGATGATGATGATGATGATGATTGGGCTGAAAGAGACTGGGACAAAATGACAGACATTCTCGAGAAACATGCCAACCTATTGGAGACCCTGGTGAAGCACATTACTTCCCAAGGTTCCACCGCCAGAGGCAGGGGGAGGCAATGCAAAGACACTTGAAGGCTTACAGAAGCTTCTGGTGTGGGTGGTGACAGCCAGGAGGTCTCAGAGAATGTCCCTGGGCCCTCCAGTATGCCCATGCCTGCAAGACAAGGCCTAATAGGAAAATCAAGGGCCTGACCCACTATCTCTCTAAACTGTCAATGTGTCGTGTCTGTTTATGTGAATGTCTAGCTTGCACTGTTTTCAATCCCCTCCCTCTAATGCAACAAACCTTTTAAATATCAGTTCTGTTACAAGGTCCTTTTGGCCTTTATTTTTTTCCCCTGCCTTTTTTTGGTGGCATCACTCACACACCATGGAGGGTGCTGTAGAGGTCTGCTTGGCCCTTATGGCACTTAGTCAAGCAACCATAACACAATAGACATTGTGCACTGCTGAAGATGAGCACGTTGCCTTCGTGCACTGGCGAGAGCCAGAGAGGGTACAGGCGCATGCTGGAGGAAACGTAAGAAGCTGATGACCTGGAGGAACACCTCTCAGTTGGAAATATCGTTGTCAAGAGGGTCGATGAGACACTTTTTGACAAGCATGGCACCTCCGGGCAGTTTCCAGTGCAAGACCATCACCCAGCCAGTAGAGAGTGGTGGAGAAGTTTGTGATGGTCATCTGGTCAGATGAGAGGTGGCAGGCATTCTTCAGGATGCTGAGGACTGTCTTCCTCAAGTTGGTAGAAACTCTGCATCTGTAGATTGCAAAACAGGACACCAACATGAGGAGGGCCATCCCAGCTGAGAAGTGCATCACCATCACTGTCTGGCTGCTTGGACATTGTATGCGGCTGCCTGCAATCAATACAGGGTCAGTTGCTCCACCATTGCTGCTATCATCATCAAGGCCATCCTAGTGATGAAGGAGGTTCTCTTGCAACAGACAATCCACCTAGGAGATCCTTGGAAGGTATGTATGGGTAATTTATTTGGGAGGGGGGGTTGCAATATCATCATGTTATGCCAGTTTTGCACATCTACTGTCATTATACATTTAAAATTCTGTATCATTCGAGGCAAATATATCAGGCTGTTGCATGATATATTGTCAGTTTCAAGCCTGTCCCTACTTCCCAGTCTTACTGCTTCATAGCTAGAAGGCTGAATTAGCATAGGAACTTGTGTTTTGCCTTGAGCTCATTGGACAAAAAAGAAAGATACATCTAATAAGAAAAGAAAATAAAGAAAGCAAAATTTAAAATCCTATGGATGTATACTCACCCATCAATCTTTCCATGTCTACTTTGGTTCTTCTTCTGACTCCAAAAGAGTCCTACAGCCATCAAGGCCAGTTACCAAAAGCTGCTATGCACTAATAGCACAGTGCTATTCCTAGTAATATGTGAAGCAGTGGCAACTTCTATGTCTCTGGGACAGTGAAAAAATTCAGGGGTTTAGTAT
This sequence comes from Gambelia wislizenii, assembly GCA_030847615.1. Lineage (NCBI taxonomy): Eukaryota > Metazoa > Chordata > Lepidosauria > Squamata > Crotaphytidae > Gambelia > Gambelia wislizenii. The sequence continues at coordinate 221,582,649 of JAUMIR010000003.1, read as the reverse complement.
GAACTTTAAGGAGCTATCCAAAGTACTGAACTTGCTTGGGGGAGAAGGTTCCTCACCTTTGATAGCTCCTTTAAAATTGAGACTGGAACCTAGATTCCCTATACCACTGACACGGAAGCCATAAGCCACCAGGGATGTGAAGGAAGTAGTTCATGTAGGCAGGGACTGCCAACGCAAGGACTTCCCATGCCAGTGCCCACTAGATTCCAGGAACAGGTGACACTGGCATGGGAAGCAGTAACTACATTGCTGCCTCTGGCACCCATGGACTGTTTCCTTCAAACTTGAAGCATCATGAGACAAGCCCATGTGATGTGGCAATTACAGTGCTGAAGTAGAATTGGAGGAGACCTGGGTTGAAATCTCCACTCTGCCATGAACCTTGTTGGGTGACCTTGGGTTCGTTACTCTCTCCCCCAGCCAAAACAACCTCATAAGGTTGTTCTGGTGGGGAAATGGGAGAAAGAAAACTATGGTGGTAAGAACAGAGATAAGAGTTGGATGTAATTAAATACTGTAACTAATTACTCAGTAAACTCTCTATCATCCCAATCTCTATCAACAATGTATTACCAAGACTTTTGCCCATCAACTTCACAGAGTCTGCTTTGAAGCTCATTTTTCTCCCAATGCTGGTGTTATTGTCCCTTCCTAAAAATGATACCCTTTACAAAACCTATCACCCATAGCAGTAAGGACTCCTGGACTATGCAAGTCCCTGAGAAAACGGCCTGTATGAGATACAGGTGTGGAAATCCATGGAAGACAGCCAATGATTCTCGAGATAGGCCTTTTCATTTTGCTAGTTTACAGGACATTGTGTTTCAAGTATCCCCCCATCATGAATATTTACACACATATAATTAAGGGTGTTCAGTGGGCATTGTAAATACTATTGTTTCATTCATATGCTCTGCAATCAACATGGCAGGTTTGTTTATGCATCATTTGAACCATGTAAGTGGGTGACATTAGCATGTATCCTCACTGGCAATAACAATCAGTGATGCATCCTATTTAGTTTTTTTCCAGGAAAGGGACTTTTAAAAGTGATAGCAGGTGTTTATTGTCATGCAAATGGCTTATCGTACTGTTGGTCAACATGTAAATTAATTTTGTTCTTTACAGAGCCAGATGGTCAATTGTGGAGTACCAGCATGAGTAAATTTAATAAGCATTCTCACAGCAGAACACAATGTTTCATCTTTAAATTCCCTGGTTTCTTGTTCCAGCTCCCCTCCAGTTTCTCATTCCAGCTACTGAAGTTCTCCTCTGGCAACAAGATTAGCTGCCATGCTCTTTGCCCAAGAAAACTACCCGGAAAATCGAGCCAGAGCAGTGAAAAGGGCAAAACAAACCAGCAGCTAAGATATTGGAGCCACTGTGCTTTTCTTTGCATTCCTTCAAGACAAATGTGTCTGTATGCATCCTATTTTTGTTGTTCCTGTTAAACTACAAACCTAACCACATTTATTAGAACCCCCGTTGAACACAGGGGTGCTTGTTCCCAAGTAAACATGTGTGGATTGCACTGTTATGCCTTTAGTTTATTAAGGTGTCAATCCTATCCCATTTACAAAGGAGTAAGCTCTTTTGAATTCAAAAAGACTAAGCCACCTGACTTCTTAGTAGGTATGTACTGTCAAATCCCTGCATCCACATAACCAGTATCTGTGGCTTCAACAATACTTGTCCCTTCATATTTGCTGGGGTTTGGTTCCAGGACCCCCCGTGGATACCAAAATCCATGAATACTCAAGTCCCATTATGTGCAATGGCATAGCAAAATGGTGTCCCTTATATAAGATGGCAAAATCAAGGTTTGCTTTTTGGATTATTATTTTTTAAGAATATTTTCAAGCCATGAAAACTGCACAGTTTGAATCTCCTTGCCTTCAGTCTATCATTCTATCAACTAGACCAGCCTGTATGGGACAATGGGTCCCAGAATTCATGACCATTGACCTTGCTGATGGAGGTCTGTGGAAAATGAAGTCCAATAATCTCTAGAGACCTGTGTTTGGAAACCACTGCACTCCACTGTACTGGTGCTAACAATAGCTAGTAATAGCCCTTCTCCCCATCTTGGCCATGAACACCTACATTTTGTCACCAAAATTGCTTTTCTGTGTGCCCTTGTATATACTCATATCACCTATCCGTATTTACATAGCAGCTGTCTTGAAAAATGGCAGATACGGGAATAATGCAGCAGACTAGCTGTGCTTACTCCCTAATCAAATTTGTATGTACATGAGCAAAAACACATACAACCCTTTAAAAAATAGGTCCATGTAGGTACAAAACTTCAGGTGTGTTTGCCTACCTCTTTCCTTTTACTTTCTTTCTTTTTTACCCAGAGATCTATTGGAGAGCCTTGACTATTTACAGGTGTGGACAAAGGAGCTTCAGAATTGGTCCTCATTCTATAATCCCTCTCCTGTCTCCCTCCTCCTCTTACTGAATGATTATACCACGAAGAATTGTTTTCTTTATTTTCAAAAGAATTTGATATTCTGCCCTGTATTACAGGATCTCGAGGTTGTGTACCAATAAAATCAATTTAAACAACTTAAGATTTAAAATAGTAAACAGTATGTAAAAGATAATTTAAGAAGAGCAAAAGCATATTAAACAATTTAACAAACTAACAGAGTTTAAAGCCACAGATTAGGATGCAATCATTTAAACCTCAAAGGCTTTCATTTTAAAAAGCCCATGTTTTAACTAGTGCCCAAGTGAAGCCAGTACTAGTGCGGATCACAACTCTATGATTCTATGATTCAAATTTTCCTTATATGTTTCATTCTCCATACCTCTTATCATCCTTGTTGCCTTCTCTGAATCTGCTCCAACCTGTCTATATTCTTCTTGTGGTGTGTAAAATATAATAATAATAATAATAATAATAATAATAATAAATTTTTATTTTTAACCCACCCCTCTGCTCGGCAACCGGGGCGGCGTACAGCAAGATTAAAACAACATCAAGTTAAAACAATCCTTCTCCATCCTAACCCTCAACCCCTTAAAACTAAATTAAACTAATGGGGAGTTAAAACAAAGATAAAATACAATAAATAAATAAATAAATAAATAAATAAAGGCAACAATGGCAAGGGGGTGGGTAGCAATCAGTCCACTTGAACTGGGAAGTTATTCCGGGAAGGCCTGCTGGAAGAGATACATCTTTAGTGCTTTCTTGAAGCTATCAAGAGTAGTGATAAGATGGATCTCATCTGGCAGGCCATTCCAAAGTCTGGGAGCCGTAGAAGAGAAGGTCCTCTGGGAGGTCTGCGACAGCCTAGTTTTCATAGGCTGCAGCAGGTTCCTCCCAGAAGACCGAAGTGCATGGGGGGGTCATATGGGATGAGGCGGTCCCGGAGATAAGATGGACCCAAGCCATGTAGGGCTTTAAAGGTTAAAACCAACACCTTGTACTGCGCCCGGAAACTAATCGGCAGCCAATGGAGAGATTTAAGCACAGGTGTTATATGCTCTCTCCTAGATGTACCCGTAATTAACCTGGCTGCCATATTTTGTACCAGTTGAAGTTTCCGGGTTAGGCACAAGGGTAGCCCCATGTAGAGTGCATTACAGTAATCCAAACGTGAGGTTACCAAAGCATGTACCACAGTTTCCAGATCCCTTGTATCTAGGTAAGGGCGCAGTTGGCATATCAGCCGAAGCTGATAACAGGCACTTCTGGCTGTCGCATTCACCTGACTAGTCATGTGAAGCGACAAATCCAGGAGGACCCCCAGACTGCGAACACAGTCCTTAGAGGAGAGTGTGAGTCCATCCAGGACTGGAAGTTGTATTCCCAGACCTGGTTCCGGGCCTGTGACTGTCAGTGCCTCCGTTTTGTCTGGATTTAGTCTCAATCTGTTTTTCCTCATCCAATCCATTACCGCTCTAAGACAGTCATTGAGAGGAGAGACACCATCTGAAGTCTGAGCCGACGATCTGGTCATGGAGAAATATATCTGAGTGTCATCAGCGTACTGATGACACTGAGCTCCATGCCTCTGGATGATCTCTCCCAGCAGCTTCATATAAATGTTAAATAGCATCGGGGACAGAATGGCACCCTGAGGGACGCCACAATTGAGCTCAATTCTGGAGGAGCAGCTGTCCCCGAGCCTCACCCTCTGGGATCTGCCCGAGAGAAAGGAATGGAACCATCACAGAGCAGTGCCTCCAATTCCTAACTCTCTCAGGCGATCCAATAGGATGGAATGATTTATAGTGTCAAAGGCTGCTAAGAGGTTCAAGAGCACCAGCAGGGTCACATCACCCCTGTCGATGCTCAGGCGGAGGTCATCGGTTAGAGCGACCATGGCAGTCTCAACTCCATATCCTGTCCTGAAGCCGGTTTGAAATGGATCAAGATAATCAGTTTCATCCAAGATGGCTTGGAGTTGGGAAGCAACTGCCCTCTCAATCACCTTGCTTAAAAAAGGTAGCAAGGACACTGGTCTGTAGTTGTTCTTGTCCAGGGGTCCAGGGAGGGTTTTTTCAGGAGTGGCTTAACCGCCGCGTCCTTTAAACAAGATGGTACAATACCTTCCCTGAAGGATGCATTGATTGTGTCCTGTAGGAGTACTCCCAATGCGTTCCCCCCCCCGGACGACCAGCCAAGATGGACAGGGATCAAGAGGGCAAGTCGTCTTCCTCACTCTTCCAAGGAGCTTGTCCACGTCATCGGTACTCACCGATTGAAACTGATCCAGTAAAATAGCATCAACGGAGTTGTCAGACGCCCCATCTATGGATTCTGTCAGAACATTGGCATCCAAGTCGGCTCTTATCCGAGAAATTTTATCTGCAAAGTGGATATTAAATGCATCACAGCATGCAAATCGGGTTAAGTAGGGGATTTGGCGCAGGAGGAGCCTGCGTCAGCTCCCCCACCACCTTAAACAACTCTGCTGGATGGGACTCTGCAGATGCAATACGTGAAGAGCAGAAGGATCTCTATGCTGCACATATTGCCTCCCGATAGGAATCAAGATGCTTCCTATGGCGAGTTTTGTCGGATAAGAGTCGAGTCTTCCGCCACTTGCACTCTAGCCGTTGTCCAGTTCGCTTCATCCTCTTAAGCTCCTCTGTGTACCAGGGCTTACGATTAGAGGCGGGCTGGAAAGGACGCTTGGGAGCGATTGTGTCGATAGCCTTGGTAAGATCAGTGTTCCAGATGCTGACCAAAGCCTCTACAGAATCACCGGCGTTACCAACCATTAAACCCTCTAGGGCTTTCTGGAAGCCAATTGGTTCCATTAGCCTTCGAGGGCGGACCGTTCTAATGGGTCCACCACCCCCGTAGGGGCAGACAGTGGCTCTTAGTTCCATCTTGACCAGGAAGTGATCCGTCCATGAGAATGCAGAGGTTTTTGTAACCTCTGCCCACAGATATTCCTGTTCTGTACTGAAGATTGCATCGAGGGTATGACCTGCACAATGTGTGGGCCCGTCAACCAATTGGGATAGGCCCATGTTTGTCATGATTTCCATGAACTCCCGAGCCGCACCGGTTAGATTCGATACGCTGGTCTCTAGTGGAATGTTGAAATTGCCCCAAACCAAAAGTCTGGGTGACTCCAACAACAACTCAGAGATCAGCTGGGTCAGCTCGGTTAGGGAGTCTGTTAAGCAACAGGGTGGCCGGTATACCAACAGAATCCCCAAAATACCCCTGGTTTTCAGGCTAAGGTACGTGCACTCGATGCAAGCTGTTTTCCGGATAGGCTTCCTGGTCAAGGTTAAGTTGTTTCTATGAACCAAGGCCACACCGCCCCCCCCCACCCACTTTCCCTTATCTGCTCGCTGACCGGGAGAGCCCGCACCCATGTTGCAGTGCTGGCATCTCCCAGCCAGGTCTCAGTAAAGCATGCCAGATTGGCGGCCTCATCCACTAAGAGGTCATGTATAATATGAGTCTTATTTTTAACCGACCTGGCATTGCAAAGGAGCAGAGTAAGGGGCTGTGGAAAGGATGGTGCGCTCTCCAAATTATTCTGGGAAACAGAGTGAACTGAAGAAGGGATAGATATTAAGCATCAATCCCTTCTTCTTTTGTAACATTTCTTCACTCTGTTGCCGCCATACCTTCCCTTCCCCCACACAACCTCAATTCCTGTGCCCAGACCACTCCTGGCTCCATTACATGGTGGTATTGGTAAGTAATCAGTGTAAGCAGTTCTTGTAGCTTCGTGGTGGAAGAAGAGGGTGTGGCTCCCAGACGAAAGCTCATCCACCCCAGCCAGGTCTTGACACTCAGCTTATAAGCAGCTCTTGTAGCTTCAGGGTGGAAGAAGGGGCGTGGCTCCCAAGCAGAAACTCACCCAGCCCAGCTAAGGTCTTGACTCTTAGCAGGCAAGCAGTTCTTGTAGCTTCAGGGTGGAAAAAGGGGCGTGGTTCCCAAGCAGAAACTCACCCTGCCCAGCCAAGGTGAGAAAATTAAAAAATCATAAAGGTCCCAGGGTGTTAACCCTTTGGGAAAGTTTATTCAAAGTTAAAACTGTCAGGAATCAACTTTATATTAGCAGAGTTAGAGCAGAGAGGACAGCCAGACTCAAGTACAGTGCTTAGACCCCAAGTCGCAGGAACAAAGAAACAGGCAAGTTCTTCTTGAAAGAAATACTTAAGCTTTACTAATGGCTTTTAAATCTACATATGTATCGGAAGCTACATTCTAACTAACTAATGGATTTAGGATAGGGAGGAAGTCTTCACTTACCATTCCAGTGAGACTGGGAAAAAGAAAAGGCAGGCATCCACAGGGAACATGCAGGGAAGGCATCCTTCTTCTCGGAAGCTTAGAACAAAGGATAATAAAAATAATCTTAGACCATGAGGTTAGTAAACCTAGGTCATGTGATCATGTGGCTTGGCTGTGTTTTACTGTTTGCAACCAAGTCCAGTAAAGATGGGATGAAGAGAGGGGGGAAGGACTCTTGACATGCAGGAGACCCCGACCTCTCTAACACTTATCTTGCTCTAATAGCAAGCAAGTGCGGGGGAGGGGGAGAAAGAATACTATAGTTTCCAACACTTCTTAAAATGAAGCACCCGGAACTAAATGCAGTACTCCAGATGAGACCTGACCAGCACAGAATATAGTGGGACTATTACTTCCCTCATCTTGATAACTACACATTTATTAATGCAGGCTAAAATAGCATTCCCTTTTTTTCAGCAGCATCAAACTGCTGGCTCATGTTCTGCTTATGAAGAACAGAATCCTAAGGTCCTTTTTTGCCAGTAGTACTGCTGTACCCACCCACCCCTATCTTATACCTGTGCAAATTTTTTGTGGCCTAAATGTAGAATTTTGCATTTGTCTCTTTTGAAAATAATTTCTTTTTTATCAATTAATTATTAATTTCTGCCCTAGTTCTAGGTCCTTTTGAACACTTCCTATCTTCCAATGTGTTAGCCACCCCTCCAAGTTTTATGTCATCTGCAAACTTGATAAGGATTCCCTCTACCCCATCATCTAAGTAATCGACAAAAATGTTGAAGAGTAATGGTCCTAGGATAGAACCCCAAAGCACTCCACTCAAGACCTACTTCCAGTCTGAAGTGCAGCCATTAATGATGACTGAGCATGGTTTCCCAACCAGTTATCTATCCATATGACAGTGTTCTCATCTATTCCACCCTTAATCAGTTTGCTAATCCAAATATTATGGGGGACCTTATCAAATGCTGTGATGAAATCCAGATAAATGGCATCCACAGTATTCCTACCAACTACTAAACTGATCAAAAAAAGATATATGAATAGATTGCCAGGATTTGTTCTTGACAACCCCATGTTGGCTCCTACTGATCACTGCATTGTCATTAAGAAACTCCTTTACAATCTGTTCTAATACTTTTCCTGGTGTTGAGGTTAGGTTGACTGGTCTGTAGTTTTCTCGATCTACTTTTTTGCCTTTTTTGAAGAGAGGGATAATATTTGCCCTTCTCCAGTCCTTTGGCACTTCATTTGTTCTCCAAGTTTTCTCAAAAATAATGGCAAGGGGTTCTCTCGGGGAGGTGGGGGGAACTGAAGCTAAATAGGTATTGAGTAGTTGTGCCTTTTCATTGTGATCTGTTAGCATTTTGCCATCCTTATTGAACAGTGGCCCCACTGTCTCCTTGGTCATTCTCTTGTCTCAAATGTATCTGAAAAACTGCTTTTTATTGCTGCTCTTTGCTTACCTAGCCAATCTCATCTCGTTTCATGCTTCAGCTTTCCTTACACTATTCCTTGAATCTTGGGGTACACATCTGTACTCTTCCTTGGTGACTCGTCCTTCCTTCCATTAGATACACACACACACTTTTTTCCTCCATTTCCTTCTTGATTTTGCTGTGCAGCCACCTTGACATTTTCAGATGTTTCCCATTTTTCTTCTTCCATGGGATTGTCTGTGATTGTGCTTTTTGCAACTCATTCTTCAAGAATTCTCACCCTTGCTGGGTGTCTTTTTCCTTTAGCATGTCTAGCCATGGGATCCCACCCAGTAATTTCCTGAAGTTGTTAAAACTCAGCTTTCCTGAAATTCAAGTTCCTTGATTGATTATATTCTTCTTTACCCTGTTCCACAATTGTGAATTCTAGCATTACATGCTCACTTCCCCGTAAAGTACCAACTACTTTGATTCCAGTGACCAACCTCTCCCTATTTCTTAGGATCAAGTCCAGGATTGCCTTTCTCCTTGTTCCTTCCTCTAATTGTTGAAATAAGAAATTATCTGCAAGGCACATCAAGAATTTGTTGGAGAGCCTATGCTTAGCAGAGTCAGTCTCCCAGCAAATATCAGGGTAATTGAAACCCCCCCATAATCACTAATTCTTGTTTCTTTGAGATTTCTGAGATTTGTTTCTGAAAAGCATTGTCCACCACCTCTTCTTGGGTTGGTGGCCTGTAGTAAACTCCTGCCACAATGTTGCATTTATTTATTTATTTATCTATTTTTACCCAAATGCTCTCAACTGGTCCAGTCTAATCACTCTCACCGATTTCTGTACAACTGAATTTGTCTTTGACATATAATGCTACTCCTCTTGTTCTGCCACATCTATTTTTTTAATAGGTTATACCCTTCAATTGTAATATCCCAGTCATGGGAATCATCCCACCAGGTCTTCATTATACCTATAAAGTCATATTTACCTTCCTGCACTAGGACTTCAAATTCATCTTGTTTGTTTCCCAAACTTTGCATCATAGGTGCATAGACATTTGCACTTGTGTGTTCTCACCTATTAAATTACTGACAGGTTTTCTGTAAATCCAATTCTTTCCCTCAGCTTCTCCTCTAGAATACATATCCTTATATTTAGAGCTTGCCTTTGGACTGATGTTTGAGCTTTCATCTCCAACTCCCCAACAATTTATTTTAAAGCCTTCTTGATCAGACTTGCTACTACCAAAAAAGTTCTTCCCAGTCTTTGTCTTCCCAGTAGTCCTCTGTCTAAGAAGTGAAGACCATGGTTTTGGAAGCCAAACCTCTCCTGTCTACACCATCTACATAACCAGTCATTCACTTTTAGTATCTTCTTGTCCCTGTGTAGTCCTCTAACCTTCACTGGCAGAATTGACAAGAATATCACCTGTTCCTCAAACCCCTTCATCTTCCTGCCCAAAGCTTCATAGTCAGAGGTGATCTGTTCAGAGGTGTTCTTGGCTGTGTCACGGGTACCCACATGAATTAGGAGAAAGGGGTACTGATCTGTGTTCTTGATTAGATTTGGTAAGTTGTCAGTGACAGCCCAGGTGCCAGGAAGACAGCCATTCATCTTGTCAGGCTGGTATAGAGGTGCATCTATGTTCCCGAGCAATGAGTCCCAAACCACTGGCACCTTTCTTTTCTCCTTGTTGTGGTTGATGGTTACTTTGAATCCTTACTTCATATGAGGTATCTCTTGTTTCTGGTTTCCTGCTTGAGCATCTTCACTGCTGCTATCCTCACGAAGCTCTAGGAAGCAATTGCTTAGTTGGAGAGGTTCTGAATCCCTTCTGTGTGCCCTGCTCCTGACAGTGACTTTCCTCCAGAGTGTTTCCTCACTGTTACAGGGCTCTTCATTTTCCTTGGCAATTTCTTCCTGTTGGTTTTGTATGATTAATTCTCCCTGTGTTCTATCCAGAAAGTCCTCCAGCTCTCTGAGACACAACATGTAGCTGTAGTCCACTGACCTTCTTTTCCAAGACAGCTATGAATTTGCACTTTCTGCAAATGTAATTTGTGATGTTTTCTGGCAAGAAGAAAACCATTGCACATACATTGCAGCAGACAATTATGGATCCTTCTGCCTTCATCTCTGCAGTTATTTCTCTCTTTCTATGCCACTGCCACCTCCTCCATTGCTACTGCTGGGCCGCCATCCCAGGGCCACCATCACTGCTGCTGCTGGCCACCATTGCCACCATTGCCACCACTCTGCATTGCTTCCCTCTGAAGTCGGCCATGGCCTGCGCTAACAATACTGTTTTAAATACTTTCAGGGTAGCTTGCTCTTTGTGTTGTGCCACCTTTTTGCATCCAAGGATCTCCTTACCCCTCACTGTGAATCCTTCTGTCTCCAGCTGTTATTTCCCTCCCCTTTCTCCTTTCTCTACAGAGCTGTATTGCTTCTCAGTTTATCCCATATTCCTTGAGACTTTCTTCCATGGCTGCTCCATCATTCCCATGAAGTTTAGCAGCATTGACCCAATTACTCCAGGACCATTCCAGTATCACCTCTGGACTTGGCACAGATCTGCACTCCCCCAATGGTTGCCATTGCCATACTATGTCTGCACTGGCCTTATTATATCTGGGGAGGGAGTTTCGTTGTGGAGGTGAAGGGAATCTGGGCAAAGGGGAGATGGTAGACAAAAAGCTGTTGGCCCTGACAGTTGATTCTACAAAACAGCCAAGTTTTTTGTTTTGGCTCCCCATCCACCCTGCCATGTATGCAAAATAAATGGTGATGAAGAACCACTAAAAAGTGAAATTGAAACAGGGAAAGAAGCTTTTTCCTGGTCAGAAAGATCAGCTGATCGCATGGCCCAGAGAGCTTCCTCCCAACCTCTTCCGCCCACCCACTGAAACCCCTCCCCCCAGCCCCACACCAACATCACTATGGAGTGTAATACACACACACACACACATCTGGATTTTTTTCTCTCAAATCCAGGATAAATGAGGAGAACAGAGTCTTTTACTATATCTAGACCTATATAAAATGCGTATGTGTTTATTCATAGAGAATTTTTCAGTCAGTTTTCAGGTAAATGCAACACTACTTTTTACCGACAAATAATCTGATGATGGCACCATGATGGAGCATGAGGTGGCAATTTCATTACTATTTCACACACCGGAACTCTGATGCATAGAGTATAACATGGTGTAGTTGTATGAACGGTCTTCAGAATCTATACTCATTTGACATCAGAGAAGCCTCCCAGTGCATAGGAGGCTTAAGGGTTTTGGCTTCATGAAGAGACACTTCATTTCCTGTATCACCACTCTGCATTTCATCACACTGTTGTAACCTATATAGGCTCTGTAAATTATGACCTCTCAGATGACACAACTACATCTGGAGTGTCAGTGTAAGGCCTTTGTGGTATCTGTGCATGCTATCACTTTGCAGATATAATCAGATGTAAGCTTTTCAGAAACATTTATGATTTTATGCAAGTACCATGCTTTTGCTACTCTCACTAGACAGAGATTGGATCTTAAAGTGAACAGGAATCATCAGCCTACATCTTCTGAACATATGGGATTTTCTCCTTGCATGACTTGTTTCCATCTGCATATGAAATAGTAGTTCACATTCAAACCCAGATGACATATGGAAGAGATGCTCTTTCTTGGCAACCCAAATAATAAATAAGTGTTCCATTACGTATAATATATAAGCAGTGTATTTTGCACCCCTCCCCCCCCACAAAAAAACACCAAAAAAACCCAGAGTGTATCATTTAAGTGCATTCATTGTCACTACTCACTGCAGAAACATAGATAGCTAGACATTATGTACAAACAATTTACTAAGTGAGATTACTCCCAGACTATATAAATTAAGATGGAAAGACATATAACAACAAATTTACATCGTTAATCGTTTGGGTGTTTGTGATTATTTTAAAGAAAAGGAGGTCTGGCAATATGGAATGGTGAAGAAAGGTGGGTAGGAGATGCTTAACCTGCTTCTGATCCAAATCATCCTGGCTAGAGTTTCTCTCTCTCTCTCTCTCTCTATCTCTCTCTCTCTCACACATACACACACAGAGAGAGAGAGAGAGAGAGAGAGAATTCCAGACATTCTCCCTCAGCAACACACAGGGTTGTGTATTCTGCACTTACTATGAAATGAGTCCCTATACTCTCTAGGTATATAAGGAAAGAGCCATTCTCTCTCTTCCTCCCCTCCCTTCTATGGAGAAATCATCAACAATGAAGGTCAAGAATTGATCTTTTCTCCTAAGTTTCCTATCCTCTCTGGACTCTGCTTGTGTAAACAAATCAAATAGAATCACCATATTTGGGTCAATCAAGAATTGCCCTCCAGTAAATGGAGGAAGGAACTGAGATCCAATGGAGGCTTCTGCTGGAGCAATGAAAAAGGCTCCATCCTCATACTATTCCTGTTGGCCCCTCAACTCTCCAGAGCAAATGTTCATAGGCAGAGGGGGAAGGGGTATTTGCAAACATTGTCTGCTCTACCACTTTCTCCAGTGGGAAAATCCCAAAAGCAGAGATTCACTCCTGGGTATTTGGAATCTAACTTGGGGGTTGTCTAAATGGCCAAAATAACCTTCGTGGAATTTGCTGGGAATATGACCTGTCTAATGGGATCCCACATCAATCCACTGTATTCAGAAGGGGGGGGGCAAAACAGCAAAAACAATGCAGGAACAGCTTTTCCTGTAGTTTTTAAAAAACAGTGAGGTGGTGCACATTCCTGCTCTTTAGGACAAAGCAATTCGATATGAATCACTTTCCCATCGGAGAGGAAGCACAAAGTTGATTGTCTGGGCAAGTATGGGAGGCGGGGCTTACTAACAGGGCAAGTGCCCGGCATCACAATGTTGGATTTTCACCTTAGTGAGTGGTTGCTAAGATGATAAAATGGGATGTGGGTTTTTAAGGCTTTCCTGTTAAATCGAAAAATCTCTCTAGTACACCTTAGACATCTTTTTTTTTTATTTTAAAATGTTCGGTGGTGGCAAATTGAGGTAAGTACAAATACGAGTAAATCATTTGTGGCTGCCATCTTGCATGTGAAGCTTATGGGGGCAAAAACACCATCAAGGCAAGTTGCTGCTGCTGCAGAATGCCATTACTGTGAGAAACTCTGTTGTTGTTTGCCTTGTATAGATGGGCCCCTGCTCTGCTTATGTCCTGTGATGTGGGGTTAGGGGATTGATCTGGCTGAAATCTTTTGCCAACCAAAGACTACAGTATTCATCTTATTTGCATCAGTACTCATCATTTCTGGTAAGCATGCCAAGTACTTTAACATGACATGTAATTTTAAAGCGATGAGTACTTTTACTGGTCCATCTATCACCCTGGCACAACTTCCATATCCATATATTGAATAAGATGCACATGGATTTAGACATCTTTTATTTTGTCTCTAATGAAGATAGATGGAGAATTTCATAGAATTTGAATTCTTTTGTCATTTCGCTCCAAAGAACACAGCTGCTATTGTTTATTAGAGGCAATCTAGTTATCTTTGAACCAAGGCCCCATGCATACCCTCAATTCTTATAGATTATAATACAGATTAGTTTATCTATAAGAATTAGTTAACTGTGTTCTTTGGTACTTTAGCTTAATTCAGACAGTTACCATGATAATATACTTTATGATTGTTTTGGTGTAGCCAGCTGATCAATTCTTCCCAGTCAAGGGGTAATTACTTACAAGTGCCTATTAAACAAACAATGAAAATTGCTATTATATGTTGCCTTCGCACAGTTTTCAGTGTGTTGTCTGTGTTTTTGCCTATTATTTCATTACCCAGTTCAGATCTGCAATTCTGATGTGTCTAAGCTAATTCAGGAATAAAATGACATTATATTTTTATATTAGCTAGTAGTTGGAGGTTTGCTTTCAATTCAGTATACAGGGGAATATTTTGAGCACAATGAAACCAAAGTGATGCACTTTTAGCAGCAATCCTTGACACACTTATTTTTTCTTGAGTAAATCCCATTAGATTCTATGGGGCTTAGTTCCAAGGACACACATAGGATCAGGCTATTTGTTCCATTCACTGAAGCAGAAGATTTAGGCACTTGGCTCTTATCGGAGCCTGTGTGTGGCTGGATTTTACCCTTCCTGTTTTCAAAGCAGTGACAATCCAGCCTAGAGGTGAGAAGGATCAAAGGCTCACAAATTATATACAAGCTTAGGGCCAAAAATGATTTATACATGCCAACAAGAATAAAATAAAAATCCCTGTCTATATATGAAGAGCACCTTGCCTTTTGCTTCCAGTAAGGGGTAACCATCCTCTCCCACAGAATTAAGAACCAGGGATAACAGCACAGATGGCATTACTGCCCATAAGCTAGGGTTAATCATACTTGCCAGCATTCTCCTAGTAAACCCCTGGACAGCATGACAAACTGTTTTCAAAACCAGGATTTAAAACATCAAGTTTGCAAAAGTAACTTTTTCAAATACAACTTCCAGAACTGGAGTAGGGAATTCTGGGATCTGTAGTCCAAAATGGTAACTAACCTTTGCAAGCTCTGTAAAAAGACACAGGGCTTGTCCACACTGGGCAGAATATTCCATGAATTCCCAGATTCCACCCATTATTTTGTATTCTTTGGTGGGGACAAGCAGCTGTCTGCATGTGCATGCTCTGCTGTATCAGTGTGCGCCACTGCTGTTGGTGACATGCATCATGCTCTCTGAGGTGGAAACAAGGCACCCGGACTTGATCTGGGGGCATCATTGTGACCTCAGAGAGTGCAACACATGATACCAGCAGTGAAGAGCTGTTTGGCAGTGGAATCCACTGCCTCGAAGTGTGGTGGAGTCTTCTTCTTTGGAGATTTTTAAACAGAGGCTGGATGGCCATCTGTTGGGAGTGCTTTGATTGGAGATTCCTACATGGGAGGGGGTTAGACTAGATGGCCCTTGTGGTCTCTTCCAGCACTATGATTCTAGGAAGCAGCAGGCTGTAATGCATTCATTTGCCTTTCTGATAGTAAGCTGCTCCATCACTAAAGATATACTTGCTTGCCCTGATTCATGATTAAAATGTTTTTATTTCCTTTTATGTTAAAGCTATATTTATGTAAAACACAGGTGAACTGTGAAAAAAAAATCCTGATTGTTTCACATTTGCTGCTAAATTAGTCTCTATAAGCAATGATTTGATTTTTGCCTTCCTGGAAAAATTAAGCAGCCATAGAGAACCATAAGCTTCCTAGTAAAAAATAAGTATTTCCAAGTTCTATGAGGCACCAAAATGCCATTCTTAATTGCTTAATTAAGAATTATTCCACTAGCTTATTCATAGTAGTGGAGGATGTGCACAATTTCTCAATTTACTTTGTACATATTTTGCACTTAGGTTAAGTGTTGACAAGTACCTGGAAGCCGGCAGGCAGGCAAGCCAGTGGGTGCACACAGCCTCTTTGGCCTCTCTCAGCATTGTAAGAGAGAAATTGTCAGATTTGGGGATTTAGTAGCAAGCAGTCATTGATCTGGCCTCACTCGACCATTATAAGGACAGGATTCTATGCTCCAGGGAGATGGTGCACTATTATTTCATTTTAACTGCCAGGGCTGCATCTTATGAAATCCTGGGGTTTGTAGTTTAGTGAGGCACTAGAACTCTCTGGCTGACAATTATAAATGCCCATCCCTAAACCACCAGTCCCAGGATTCCATACAACTGAACAAGGGCAGTTAAAGTAGAAAAATAGTGCTATAATTCTGTCATGTGAATGGGTCCCATACTAGTGTCCTAGCAAGGAATGCACTAGCACCTCTGCACTAACCAATAAGGGCAATCCCCAAGGGTCAGTGTGTGCAGACTCTGTTCCTCCCCAAGGATGCTGAGGCTATTAGTCCCAACAAACCAGTCCTATGAGAGAAGAAATTATTGACTGTAAAATGTCTTGCTCAAAGGCAGTTGCATTTTTCTTGCTCCAAAGTAAGTTTCTGGAGATCTTTGAGGAACAACAGCAGGATTGTCTAGATGGTGAAAATAATCCTAATAAAATAGACAGAGAATACCTTTTGTCCCAACAAGATCTGACTGAGATTTGTGGTTTTCAGAAGGAGAGGGGCCAAAAACTAAATTTACTGCACATGAAAAGCTTTTGCAGCTTTCCCCAAGGTTTTTTGAATAATGCATGGAAATGAGCATTACTGCCCATTTGGACATCCAAGTCGCAGCACAATGCATTTTTGGCTCAGGGTGGAAGTGGAAAGCTGATTGGTTGGACATGGCCAGAAGCACCATTTTGGAGTTTCACATTATTGATTGTGCACTGAGGCGACCAAACAGCTTTTTTAAGTGGAAGGTCACACTTGTGCATCTTTGATTTATAGTTAAAAAAAGATACTGTGCAGCAGTTACAACGTGTGGAGAATAATAATGCGAGTAATTCTCCATCATTTTAATTCACAGGGATGGCTTCGTGTGCACTTCAAACATGGATAGCTTTGGAAAACTACAGAGCAATGGTTAAGCTACAAGGAAATAGTGGAGATTATCAGATGGGGCAAATATTCCAGGGCAGGAACAGAACAGGGGCAAGAAAGGGGCTCCCTTTTGGATGACATTGACCCCGTCTGTCCTGCTCCTGGCCTGCCCCCATGCTGCTCCCGGGGTATTCTATTCACAATGAAAAATCATGAATAGAACACCTCTTCTGTTTTCTTCCGTGCCTGTCACAGAATCAGGGACATGGGAAAAGGAGCCCCATCCCTGTTCTGAGATGAGAGGCATGGGGGAGGAGCTCCGTGCTGAGCACTTCCGTCCACAAACAGGACATCAAGGTAAGTGGCACCCTTCCCCCCCCTCCCCAGGTTACTTGTGGTTTCTTTATTTATTTTTGCATTTAATTTCTTTCTTTGACAGCTGGGGGGGGGTATTACTGAATTTCCCTCCCGCTCGTTCTCTCGTGAGAATGAGCAGGATTTCAGTGGGCATGTCGTAAAGGCAGCCTTACGATGGCTGCATTTACAGCCAGCCGGCAAGGAGGAAGGCAGCCCGTTCTTGAAGTGGAATGGAAGTAAGTGTGCAAACATTTACCTCCATTCTGCAGCAGGAATGGGATAGGAGGTGGTGGGGCAGTAACCACCACCACCCATCTGATAATGTCCAGTGACAAAAAGACCTAATGGAATCCTTGAATTGAAAACTAGAGAACAGCTTGAAGAAAAATATAAGCTTAATTGGTCCAATTATATCCAATTGAGAACTAGATATAATGAAGATTTAGAGAAGAGGAATTTTGAAACAGAAGAGAACAAGTTGGATACGATCTGATGGGAAGATCACAATGAAAAAAATCAAAAAACTTTATAAAACATTATTGACAAGGAAATTAGAAGTGGATGACATAAAAGACTATGATTAACTGGGCAAGAGATTTTGGATATACTCTGGAATTAGAAGCAGACAAAGAACAAATAAATTTACGGTATCTCAAAATTTAAAGGAAAACTACATGAAAATTTCTCACAGATGGTACTACACTCCGGCAAGACTCCACAAGATAAACAGATCAATAAGCAGCAGTTGTAGGAAATGCCAAAAGAATGTAGGATCTTTTATACATATGTGGTGGCAGTGTGATGTTATTAAAAAGTTCTGGAGTAAAATACATAAGACAATAGAAGGAATGTTACAATGCAAATTTGAAGCCAGTCCAGAGTTATATCTATTAAACATGATTAATAAATTAGGGGGGAAAGTTGAGAGCCAATACTGGAGATTATATATTATATTTAATATCAGCAGCAAGACTAACGATCACCCAAAAGTGGAAGCTGTCAAAATCACCTACAATTAATGAATGGTTATTAAAAACCCAAGAAATGTTGGAACAAGACATTTTGACAGCTAAATTACATAATATAACAAATCACAAATCCTTGGAAAAGTGGTTACCAGCAGTAAAAGTCAGCGGGGGGAGGGAATTAGATATGAGATTCAGGATTTACTAACATGAAGACTCAACTCAGTCTTATTGATTAGTTGTAAACAATGAGGCAAAAAGAGGGTTAGTAAAAGAAAATGTCGAAATTAAGACAATTTGTTAAACAGGGAGTGAAAAAGGAACAATTTTCATATAAAAAGAAGTCGAAATGATAGTACAGTAACAATGTTTGTACTTCATTTCAGGTAATCAGTTAGGAAGTCACAAAGATGTATGTTTTGAATGTATGTAAAGATAGAAGACATTATATAATTAAGTTAAATTAACTTTGGAATGTTAATTTTTTTGAAGAAAGAAACGACAAGGGAAATTATTTGGAAAAAATAATGGAATATATGATGAAACAAAAGTTAGACTAGAAGAAATGTAATTAAGATTTGGAAACTGTGTAAAAATTAATTTTAAAAAACATGGATAGCTTCGCATACCAGTTATTTTGCCAAAACACCATGGAGACAAATCAACGCTGCTGTGAATTTGCGGTGATGTGTATCAATCCCTAGACAAGCCCAGACTGTTGTAGTGGAGCCATTTGTAGGACTAACACAAGTCAATTCTGCTTGTGAAAATTCATAACATCCTATTCGCACTCATAAACTGCCCATAGTTGCCTCTTAAGGCACAAGGAATCGGGCAGGAGTTGGAGAAATGTAGCCATAGGCTGCATTACCTCCATTTTGTGCCCCCAAAGTCCCCCTGAGACTTCTGAAGCCCCAGACCATCACCACCCAAAAATGGGGAGTGAAAATCCACATATAAAATATAACAAAATGCTGCCTGGGGTGGCATTATGCAACAAAACACAACACAGTCCCCAAAACATACTGAAAAACAGAAAGGGGTAAAAGCAGACATGCAACCCAGAAGTATACTTCCAAGTCACAGATTTAGCCAGTTTTTTGGCTGTGGGTGCACCAGTCAGGTCACAGTTGCCCACTGCTCAGTTGCCCACACCTAGAGGTCAGAAGTAGCCCTGTCTACTGGATTTGAGCCCTAAAATGCCTCACATTGCATCTCCATTCAGATTTGCAGATATCAGAGCTGTGCACAGGCAAGAAATCAGGGTGAGCCAAAAGCCAGAAGCCATGAGGAAAACAAGTAAGAACCAAAGGACAAACTAGAAGGTAGGATCAAGGACCAAAACAGAAGCCAGGACCAAGGCTAACCAAAGACAAAGTAACATGGTAGAGTTCAGGAAAGCTACCTTCAAGCAAGGTTTAGCTGAAACAGGAAGTCCTTCCTATTCTTTCCTGCTCACAAAAACCTAGTGGCCAGGCTGGGTGGGTGGAGCTGGTCCAGAAAGTTTGTTGCTGGGAAGGCTGGAGGCTATAATTTATTGCTTCACACAGCAAGATGGGGAGATTCTAGAAGCTTCTCTGCATAAGTTCTGAAGTTCATTGCTATGGAAAATACCATGGCCATGGTTCACTAAGGCAGTTACAAATGGGTAACCTAGAAATATGGATTTGTGACTGGTTCATATTCACGATTCCTACATATTCACCACTTTAAGGAATATGTAGGGACCATGACAGTGTTTCATTTCCCACTTACTGGGCAGCAGCTTTTTACAAGACCACTAGAACTCTAAGATCATATGAAGATGCCCTTTTCTTGATCCCACCACAGTCACAGGCTCGTTTGGTGGGGAAAGGGGAGAGGGCCTTCTTGGTGGCTGCTCCCAGATTTGGAATTCCTTCCCCAGAAAGACCAGGATGGCCTCATCTCTCCTCTCTTTTTGTCAACAGGTAAAAACATTTCTGTACCAGCAGGCATTTGCAATCTGATGTGGGAAAGACTTTTAAATGCTGTATGACTTGTATTTTAAAGTTTGAATATATATTAATATTGTAATGTTTGTGGTTTTAACTGTGTAAACTGTTTAGTATGTTTTTAAACTTGATATTTATACTTTTAATGTTTTGTATTTTTTTTTAACTTGGACTATTTTAAACTCATTGTTAGCTGCCTTGACTCCCTATATTGGGAGAAAGATGGGATATGACAGGGGAATAGACCCCTGTTGCTTGTAGCAGCTGCTGACCAGTAAGTGGGTATTGATAGAGGTGGGCTGAAAGATACTTCTTAGCTGTGTAACTAAGGTGGTTATGTAGCTAAGTAGCTGATGGAGAATTCTGGCTCATGCCTGTAAGACTAGAAAGTGTGGCTGTTCCAGGGGCAGGAGTGTTTGAGTACATATTTGAAGAAAATGAATGTTGTATTTGAAAAAAAGGAACCGAGCATATAAACCAGGCCTGCACAAACTAGTAGACTAAGCTTATCAGCCAAGTATAGCAACTCAACAGACAAGAACCTTACAAGCCACAGTGGGATATTTTCAGTTTAGTGGATCATAGATTGTACAGTTTTGTGGTTTGTTGTTGTTGTTAACTGCCTGCGAGTCGATTTCAACTCATGGTAACCCTGTGAATGAGACACTTCCAAGACCCCCTGTCCTCAACTACTCTGTCCAGGTCCTGCAGCCTCAGGAATGTGGCCTCCTTAATTGAGTCTATCCATCTGGTATGTGTCCATCCTCTCTTTCTACCACCCTCCACCTTTCCTACCATTATTGTCTTTTCTAGTGAGTCATGCTTTCTCATGATTTGGCCAAAGTACAACAGTCTCAACTTAGTCATCTTGGCTTACAGGGAGAGCCTTGATTTGTTCTAGGATCCATTTATTGGTCTTTTTTGGCAGTCCATGATATCTGTAGAACCCTTCTCCATCACCACATCTCATGTGAGTTGATTTTCTTTTTATCAGCATTCTTCACTGTCTACTTCCATACACATTGATGGGAAATACGATTGCTTGAACAATCCTAATGTTAGTGTTCAGTTTTATGGACTTTTTCAGATGGGGGGAGAACCCAAAGGAGGTCAGGAGGGGAACAGGGCTGTTACACTTACAGAGCCCCTTTTCAGACAGCCTCGTCCTCCTCCCGACGTCCTCCTGACCTTCCCCCGTGCTGCTGGCATTGCTTTTTATTGATCTGTTTTACTGACAGAGAACTCTTTTCCTTTAGTTTGAACCCATTGTTCTAGTCTCTGGAGCAGCAGAAAACAAGTTTTCCCCATCCTCAGTTTGACATCCCTTCAAATATTTAAACATGGCTATCATGTCCCCTCTTAACCTTCTCATCTCCAGACTAAATATGCCCAGCTCCCTAAGCCGCTCCTCATAGGGCATAGCTTCCAGACCTCCCACCATCCTGGTTGCCCTCCTCTGGACACGTTCCAGCTTCCATAGTAAACAAAAGTAAACAAAAAGCCTTTAAGTATGGTTGGCTTACTCTGTTAACCAACAAAGTAGCTCAGTTACTGGAACTGATTGATTAATGACTATTTGGCTCAGCAGATCGATATAAGTAGATCCAAAGCTATTGAAAATGTAAGAATGTAGTCATCACAGTACTCATGACGTATATGACTAATTGTATGAGACAATGACATATTAGGGCTTTGCTTTATTCCAACTTAACTCTGCAGAGCATTACTACTCATGTCCACAACATGATGGATATACTTAATCAGTAGTACTAGCAGTCTCATTAATTTCTCATTAATCTTTATAACCTTGGGAAGTACTTTAAACGCTAATGAATGTATTCTTCCATATTGCATGTAACCCTTATTTAAGCTTACAGTGAGCTAAATACAACTACCACCATACACTATACTTATGTCACCTCTAAACTGTTTACCCATAGGAGATTATCATATGCAGCTAATGTGGTGCCATAATGACACCAGGGGAACACAAAAGGACACCAATATCAGATGACGACATCATTTTGCATTCCACTGGCATCATTATGGTGTTTCTTTTCATTGACGGGCCAAGTCGTCCATAGATCCCCCTTTGTGATTTGGTGCTGGTATTCCTAGCATGTAAAACCTCAGGCCATTTAACTCTTGTGAATGCAGCATCAATGGGCAGTCCTGCCAGAACACTTCCAGGTCAGATCGTGACATCTAGGCTAAGTGACACAATTTTTTTGGCCCTCCCTGGGTTACTTGTAAGTTTTAAAGTGTGTTTTTGTGTTTGGTGTAACTTTTTTGTGTTGTTTAACTTTTTATTTTCAAATTTCTCACAGTCACGTCTTCTCGCGAGAACGGATGGAATTTCAGTCCAGGAAGTGAACGGAGCTCCGTTAGAGCTCTGTTCATTCCTGGGCTGCCTGTCAACATGAGACAAGGTAAGTGTGATGGGGAGGGTTATTGTGCCAGGACAGGGGCGGGATTGGAGATTGTGGGACAGAAAAGCTTTTTGCATTCATGTCTGATAATCTCCATACTCTCCAACTGCCTCGGTTAACCCTCTACTATCCCACTTTCTCAGCTGCTTTAAAAATGACCCCGTTTCTCTCTCCTTCTTCCATTTCCCCCCTTCATACTTGGCTTACTTCAGTGGTTCTTAACCTGTGGTCTGCAGACCTCTAGGGAGCCGCATTGTCCTCACAGAAGGCTTGAAGGCTTCTCAGCTTACGTGACAGGAGTCAAGGCAAAGGCTGGCTGGCTGGCTTGGCCTGCACATTTCCATTCAATCCACTCCAGCCACAAACTTGCAGGAAGAAGCAGGAGAAAAGTCTTCTCTCCTCTCCAGTGCCTCTGAGGGAAGGAAGGGTTAATGAATGGTGTAATTGATTAATAATAATTATTATTATTATTATTGTTGTTGTTTTTATTGTTGTTAGTGTTTTAAATCTTAGTTAAGTCTTGGGGGTCTGCAGCAATAAAAGATATTTAAAGGGAGTCCCTGGTAAAGAAAAGGTTAAGAGCCATAGGTTTACTTCATTTATTTCAAACTGAGTTCAAATTACAAAACTAGTTTGCACTCATTAAACTCAGCAGGAGAGAGGAAAGAGGAAAGGATAAATTCTTGCCTTTCTCTGTAGGCTCAGGAAAAAGTGAAGTGTTTAGCTTCTCCTAGCTTTGGAACACAACATTGTGTGATATATGACTCCAAATTGATTCTTGGTGTAATGAAAAGAAATACTGTAAACAGACATTGTAAAGAGCAGGGGAAAGGAAGAACTGTTGTCAGTAAAAGAGGGACTTTACTTGAGGAGATCCCCTCTGAATTAAAGCACCCATGGAACTGTGCACTGGATGCTCTCTCAATCTCTTTTTTTCCTAAACTGGGAGAAATATTGCAGAGAAGCGTTCCTGATTTGAAAATTCATTTCTCCTCCCTCCACTTCTGATTCTGCTTAGTTTTGAGATTTGCATACACCTTATAATGTAAGGCTTAGTTTTACTGGTTTTCTTCTCTCTACCCCACCTTTTGATTTACTAATCCTCTGTTTGTGCCAGTGTTGCACAATAGAACAGCAAAGAAAATTTAACTTGTAGAGGTCAAACACATTTGGTGAAATATTACTGTCTGCTTACTGTACTTTGAGAGAAGCCTTTTTCCTGCAGAACAATGTCCCACTTAGATTACCAATACAATCATACACATATCTACTCAGTCGTAAGTCCCAATCAGTTCAGTGGGACTTACTGCTAGGTAAATGTGTATAGAGTTTTACCCTGAGACAATTTAAAAGCTATCAGAATGAATATATTTATAACAATATGTTATAAATATATAACATAATATCTCTCCAACAATATGTCTCTCAGTTAATTACATTCAATTTATATCATGGAGCTAAAAGGTTTGCACATTATTTTCCCCCATTTTCACTCCACTGATACTCTAACAACAACCCTACAATTGACTCAAGGTGAATGCATGAGTGTTACATTATAGGGAATCTAGGATCTGACTTAGATTTACGCATTGAAAGCCTAAATACTCTAAAGCAGTGTTTCTCAACCAGGGTTCCCTGGAATGCTAGGGTTCCCCAAGAGGTTGTTAGGGGTTCCCCAAGAGGTTGTGATTGTGGGGGGAAAGCAATAGCAGTATATAGAATAATGTTTATGCAGGGGTTCCCTGAGGCATGGAAATTATTTCAAGGGTTCCTCCAGAATAAAAAAAAGGTTGAGAAAGGCTGCTCTAAAGGCACCAGATCTTGTCTGATCTTGGAAGCGAAGCAGGGTCAGCCCTGGTTAATATTTGGATGGGAGACTGCCAATGAATACTAGGTGGTGTAGGCTGTATTTCAAAGAAAGGAAATTAGTATTTTTTGCCTAAGAAATCCCTATGGCACAAGGCATATATGCATTGGGCAGCAAGGTTGGCTATGAACACAGAGTCTGTAGAGTGGATCTGAGAGAAATCTATACTTTTGAGCAGGTCTGATAAAGGCACTTTGATTTTGGAATAATTATATTTATTCTCAACCATACTGTGTGCACGCATGCACACAAACTGAGTGTTGTATTTATTGATCAGGTTTTCTCTTTTTTCATGCTTTCATAAATCATAGAATCATAGAATTGTAGAGTTGGAAGAGACCACAAGTTCATTGATTGTAAATGCTACAGCAGATGGTGTGCAGCAAAGAAGCACCCGAGCCCTTTCACTGGTGGGGTCCAGCCTCCCCTCACACCCCACACTAGACCCCTGAACAACTAATTCTACCCAGACTACCCTTGGCCAGCAATCCAGTCCCCATGGCTGGTTAAATGGAGAGCTCATAGGCTGGAGTGCAACCCCCAGGTGCAGCCGATGGATGATGGATTCCCAAGGGTGTGGCAGCAAACAAAGAAAATCATAGTGTGCAAATGTGATCTATCTCCTTGCCCCATGACTATGAGAACTCTACAAGCAGGTTAGTAACAGAGAAAAATACACTCCCCCAATCTGTTCTGGGCCTTCATATCATTCCCCGGCCTCAAATTGCCAAGCTAAAGGGAAAAGTATCAAAGTCACTAATACAAATTAACCATTACTTTACCACTGGACAGCTATTCATGCCTGGCCATGTTGCTAGTAAGGACTCTCAAACGCATCCATGTGATGGCAGAAGCTCAACTAGCTAAGACAAAACACAAAGGCAAAAAGTCCCGAGCATTGCTAAATAGACTTCCTTTGGTACTCTGCTCTCAAATGGCAGTCGCTCGCAAGGCTTTGATGTATTGAATCATTATTGACAGGGCTCTGAGTACTGGGTTCCTCAGAGTAAGGTGTCATGTGGGCAGCTACTCCAGGAAGATGTACCAGTCACTGTCCTGATACATCAAAGGCAGAGCTTGGAGGTGTTCCTTTTTGTGGGCATCCAGAGAACAATATCTAAGGTTAGTCTCCTCTGCTAGGTTTCTTCATAAGGGCAAGACATTCCTTTCAGTTGCCAGGAGACTTAGATGTATTAAGATCAAAACCATTTATTAATTATTCATCATTTCCAGTATGTGGCACTCAAAAATGTGGCAGAAATGGAATCACAAAGGAGAAATTGTCCATCAGGCATGACTTGATATTCATTGTATATCATTGTAATAGAAGAGCCTGAAAACAGATGTTTGACCAATGACAGATTTCTCTGATGACCTTCATAGTTAGGAAATGATAAGACACATCCAAAAAGTACCTTAGCAGAACACCAGGATGATGTTTCTGTCCCACAAGTGGGACACAGTTTCAGATGTCCTCGTCCTTGTTGCGTTCTGTTCCTGTGCTACAGCGGTTACTAAAGAGTTGCTTTTCATTGACAGGTAGGTCCTGTCAATGAAAAGCGACACCTTACTAATTGCTGCAGCACAGGAGCAGAATGCGATTAGGACGTCTGAAACTGGGTCCTGTTCGCAGGACAGAAACGTCATCCTAGCATTCTGCTAAAGTACTTTTTGCTGCATCTGATAATCTCCTATGAAATGCATCTCTGCCATTTGGCATTAATATCTAGGCAAGTATAGATTCAGACTTCATGTGAAAAGTATTTTGTTAGAAAACAGCTAAAACCATTTAATATGACATGAGGGGAAACAGTGACTACCATAAATTAATTTGTAGACAAGGGAGGGCAGAGAAGATACATTCGTTTACAGAGGTAGTGCACCCATTATCACACTGAAGTTATTTTATAGCGCATCAATTCTTGTTTCCAAAGCTGACTAACAGATTAAAGATGTTGGAGTTGAAATAGTGTGACATTCTGTTTTTGTTTTTTGTTTTTTAAACTATGCTTGACAAAGTGAGTGTTGCACATTTTTCATCTCTGCAATGCAGGTAGTTAGCTATTAGTTAAATTCAAACGAGTTGCCTGTTGAAATAGAAAGCTGGTAACCAGGGATCTTTGCCCTCTCCATCACCTGAGCATATTCTTGTCATTCTCCCTGTTTCTATCCAGAACCATGCTTTTCCTTTTTAACAGTACCTCTTGGATTTGGGACGGAAACCATTTCTTTATTATACAGTGTTTGAAATACTACCATAAGCTTTTATCAATGGAGATTTTCTACAATTAACCCAACACACCTTCTTGTAGAATCTGGGTGTAATCACACTGCAGAGTTATAGCAGTTTGACACCACTTTAAGTGCCATAGCGGCATCCTATGGAATCCTGGGATTTGTAGTTTTACAAGGGATTTAGTTGTTTCTGCCAGAGTGCTGATGTCTCACCAGACTACAAATCCCAGGATTCCGTAGGATGGAGCCATAGCAGTTAGTGGTGTCAAACTGCAATAATTCTACAGTATAGATATGCTGTCTGTTTCCCTTCTTTCATGTAATTGTACCATCCACTTTACCCCTTCTTCTGGCACTTATTTTAATGAGTTGTGTATAGCCTGCCTTTCATCCCCAAAAATAATTTGAAAGGCAGTTATTAGTAATAAAATTCAAATAAAAATGAAAATTATTGAATCATAAAATTGATTTAAAAAATAAAGAAAACAGCATTTTCTGCACAGAAAATGTTGTTTCCTGTGCAGAAAAAATTGTTTTCTAAGGAAGTCAATAATGTGTAAAATTTATACAGAATAAATCCCAAATTAAGGATTTTCTGCTTAGGAAATAACATTTTCCGTGTAGGAAATATCCGCATAGAAATATTATTTTCTCCATAAAACTCATGTTTTCTGTGCAAAACAACTGTGTATGGACTTTGCACAGAATAAGTCCTGAACTGCAAAGATTCTCATCAGTTCTGGATTCTTCTTATCAAGGTTTCTCAACATTTAAAACAGATATAGATATAGATATAGATATAGATATAGATATAGATATAGTTGACCATATTGCAAATAATTTCAAATATTCTTTCCATCCCTACACTGGCTGTTTAATTATCTATGTATTATTGTATGTAGTAACAATACTAAAATGTGAACTAATCTGAGATTTATTAACGTCAGTTTGGAGAAAATAATGTTGCTCACATAAACTAAATACAAAGGAACACACATATTTCTTCTTCACTTGTCTGCTCCATTCATATATCAAGTGAGGTCATCTATATTTTAACATAAGTGAGCTAAATGCTGCTTTTATTTTAGCTTTCTGTCATATATATTGCATTTCTCCCGGAGGCCAGTGCTTTCATCAGGAGAAAATCTGGCAACGTGTTGAGATATGATGTTAGGAAACAGAAGAGAATGACCAAGAATTCATCTCCCTTCACTCATGTGAAATTTTTGCTAGTCTTCTTTCCTAGCAAAGAACCCTTAATCCCATTCTTTAATCCTATCGAAGGCAAGAAACACCCTGTTCCTAATAAAATTATCTCATACTCTGTTTACGTAGGATATAAATAAACAACTAGGGCTGCCTCTAAAATATCTAGGTTTGGCCCTAAAAGTCAGGAACATCAACATCAAAAATGCTCTAGGAACACACAACACCAATGTGTGCAATGTGAGAAGGATCCTAATAGGCTAATCAATACCAGATTATTGACAAGAAATACAAGACATCTCCAATGCAGGTATTTTGTCTCCATATGTGATGGGATTAAGAAATCCTATATCCACACTACCCCAGATAACCTTTACACTTGCTTGACTTCAAAATGTTATCAAGAAAAAAATGGGTGCGGGGGGGGGGATGTCATAGTGAATGGAACAATAACTCAAGTTGCATTCTGGTGAAACAGGTGTCTCCAAGACTTTATTTTATTCACCCCCAGAAGTTCTTATCATAGACTTCTTTACAAGTAGAAAGGCAAATGAAAAATATGGTATCCTAGATAGCTGCTTTTTTAAAAAAAAACATGTTTCAAAGACTGACACCACCATATATTGCAGACAGACACGTTTTTCTAGTTATGTCAAATGGCTATTTGGTCTAAAACCAAAATTAAATCTAGTAGTATAATAAAATATTGTTTCTCTTTTTTCCTACATTCTATTAAGCAAATATGTTAGTTACAAATAATTATAATTCATCAGATCAAAACGATATCTGTAAGAAGCATTCGTCGTTGTTGTTGTTTGAAAAAAGAAAAGAAAAAGACTATCTCCATTTGGTTCAAGTACTCCGTTTGAAAGCAGGTCCAGTAGAAAGTAATAGTGAGCTTTTAAATAGAAGGTGTAAGTTCTTATATGAACTATGTATTCATTGATAGAACTATGTTCTGAAATTCATATACCCCACAAATTTGCAACTTTTTCATACCATTGGGGGGAGGGTAGCAGTTTTTCCTTCTATTTGTCTCTAAATGTCATAAAACACAGTCATATATACCTGTAGTACATTCTTCTACCCTGCTTTGATGTCCATCCACTTTGACTATCCCTTTCTTCCACAGAATGAGCCCTAGTTAGCCAACTGCCTCAGTGAGCAGATGCTGGAGAACAGTAGCAGTCTGCTAGATATTCCTCATGAATCATAGAATCATAGAATTGTAGAGTTGGAAGAGACCACGAGGGCCATCCAGTCCCAACCCCCTGTCATGCAGGAATACACAATCAAAGCATCCCTGACAGATGGCCATCCAGCCTCTGTTTAAAGATCTCCAAGGAAGGAGACCCCACCACGCTCCGAGGGAGTGTGTTCCACTGCCGAACAGCTCTGACTGTCAAAAAGTTCCTCCTAATGTTGAGGTGGAATCTCTGTTCCTGGAGCTTGCATCCATTGTTCCATGTTCTAGTCCCTGGAGCAGCAGAAAACAAGCTTGCTCCATCCTCAATGTGACATAGCTTCAAATACTTAAACAGGGCTATCATATCGCCCCTTAACCGTTTTTTTTCCAGGCTAAACATACCTAGATCCCTAAGTCTTTCCTCATATGCATGGTTTCCAGACCTTTCACCATTTTAGTCGCCCTTCTCTGGACACGTTCCAATTTGTCAATATCCTGTTTGAATTGTGGTGCCAAGAACTGGACACAGTATTCTAGGTGAGGCCTGACCAAGACAGAATAGAGAGCCCCTGACCATTCCTCTGTACTGAAGTACAAAGATGTATACCACATAGCCTATTCTTTAACTTGTGCACTAGCCCACTACCCTCAGGTTTTTGTCTTTACTGTTTATTACTAGTGTTTAAGCAAAATTCCAGTATCAATCTTGTTCACTTGTGCACATGGAACTGGGGAAGCATTTCACACATCTCACACAGCAAAATGTCTTGTTATAGTTTAATACCTGGGGGAAACTACCTCATTCAAGAAAAAAAAAACCAAATTGGGCAAGAACATAGGAGACCATACCAGCATGCTTGCCCATATCTGCACCCGCCTCCACTGCCATCCATGTCACAGTGTCTGAAATCAGGAAGGAGGCCTGAAGCATGTGATCATGTCCCCCTGCATGTGACCAGTCTTGGTCACATGCTATCAGCCTCCTTACTGGCTTCAGACAGTGCAAAGCGGATGGCAGCTGAGGCAGATGCAGATATGGGCTGGCATGTCCGCATGGACTTCCTTCCATTTTGTGCAGGTAACAAGGAGCAACGGATTAGTCCCAATCAGGTTAAACCCATGGAATCAAATGTTGAATGGGAAGGCAATAAATTGGTAAACCATATTGATTTAGTGGGTCTATTTTAATTGGGACTAAGATTTAGGTGTATATTTGTAGTGTAAAAAATCGGGTGTTTGTGCTAGGTTTTGATACTTCTTTAACTTCCTCAACTTCTACACAGAAGAGAATTATGAAAAGTAGAGATTTGTTCTATGGCAGAAAGCCCCCACCCTAATACATACACTTCAATGTACAATACATGAGGTTCTCAGGGAAGAAATATTAAACCATTAAATCTATTTTCACTTCTACTGTAGATGCCCTTAGACTTGCTTTCTGTTCTCTCTCTCTCTCGTTCAGAAACTGCTAGCAGCCTTTCTCATCCTTTTTATCCTGGAGGAACCCTTGAAATAATTTTCAGGTCTCAGGGAACCCTTGCATAAACATTATTCTATATATTGCTATTGCTTTCCCCCCACACTCACAATCTCTTGAGGAGCCCCTAGCAACCTCTTGGGGAACCCTAGGGTTCCAGGGAACCCTGGTTGAGAAACACTGTGTTACAGCTTTTCAGTCAGGCTACTGCCCCAGGGGAACCTGCCTGAGCTAGAAAATGCACCCACAAGTTGTTGGTTGACCCTACCATTAGGCAGAGTTGGGCAACCACCTCAGGGGGCATATTTTTGGTGTCATAAAAGGGAAACAAATTGTTAGATACCAGTCACTCCTCATATTCACGGTGGATACATTCCCAGACTTACTATTTATAAATGAAACTATGGGCAATAGCAAACCCTATTAAAAATAAAAGCCTTCTGGTACAAACTTACCATAGAGTAGTCTTGAAGGACGTAGAGATTTCTAGAGAGGACACCTCTCTAGGCATTTTTCAGCATGACTCTTTGGTATGTGTATCTATTTTTTCAGCCACAGATAAGTGAAACTGTGGATATTGGTTCCATGGATCTGGGGCAGCCTGTATCTATTTTGTTAATAGGGAGTGTGTGAGTGTGTGTGTGGTTTGTTTTTTGTTTTTTTGCCACCTGAGACATAGAACCAGGTGTTTATGGGATTTTCTGTCCCATCTGCTAAATACTTCTTTGGGCTACTATATGAACCTTGACTTGGATGGGAGGAGTCAGAATACATCTGTCTCAGGCACCAAAATAGCTCCATCTGTCCCTGATCCAAGTATAGATTCAGACAATGCACTCCTTGCTGGAATCCTGGCATGAACCCTTTAAAGTTAGAGTCGATATAACTTTTCATAGTTGTATTTTACAACAGGAATTACAGTATGTGTGGCTTGTCAAGTTATAGTACTGCAGAGGACCAAAAACCTGATCCCCTCATGAATGCAGTTGCTGGAGTCCTTGTGGGTTTAGTGTTGAAAAGGTTGCCTGTCTCTGGCTTTTCTATTCAGCTCACTGGAGATTATTAAAACAAAATAAGACTATGCAGTGTTGGCATCCTTGGTCAATGCCAAGAGGAACTTCATAAGGTTCACTGCTCCTTCTTCTCCTTACTGTCATTGCTGCCTGTTCACCTGTCCTCATTCAGCACACAAGCAAGTCACTTAGAATCCCATCTTGGGGGGAAAGGCGGGGGAAATAAATAAATGGATTGAACAATGTTTAACACCTGCTTTGTACTCCCCTTCTGGAAGTTTCTGCAGAAGAGACCAAGAGAGGGAGGGCAAACAGGGTGGGTAATTATGTATCTCCAAAAGAGATTAAATGAATTAACAAAAAGAGGATAAAAGAGCACATGCCTGAGTTCAGAAAGTTAGTTTTTAAACGTAATCAGTTGCATTTGTTATTGTTGAAACTTGTTGTTTCAAGGCCCTCAGAGCAGTTAGTTACCACTGGATTTACCCAGGTACCTCTTTATTTTCTTCTTTAGCAAAATGAACTACAATGTTACTTTTTAATTGCTTTTTAAAGCACCCAAATGCAGAAGACCTTGTTCTGTGGTACACATATATTCTCCTTACAAGTAAGTATTTATAAAATAATTACAATGACATTAAAATTTTCTATATCTTGGCTCAATCATGAATCAAAATTCAGACTGTAGACAAGAAATCAGAAGAAGTGGACAACTAGAAAGGGCAGATATGAAGGGACTAGATAAGACCCTCAAGTGTAAAGGATGGATCATTCGTACTATCCTTTTCAACAAGCTCTTCTTTAGGAAAAGTCTCCAAAACTTCTCTGCTGTTAGAGACTACTTTATGAAATTTTATGTTAGCCAAGTTTAGCACAGACTGTACCTCTTTAACGACTTGGCTTGACTTGACTGATTTTTTTATAAGTTTCTGCAGTCCTTTTAAGACAATAGTTAGCTACCGCTGGGCTAGGGGTATTTCCGAAAACATGTACTCTCATTCGGAACTCGGTGAAATTTTGCAAGGTTTCCGTGTTTTGGAACCACAGGAACTTTAGGAAGCGGCGATGTTCTGGCTTAACCAGGAAGGCATAGAACATTTTGTGTATATCTGCTGTCACTGCTATTCTCCTTTCTCTCAAGTTCAGAAGTGTTCCTAGCAAGCTGTTAAACAAGTCTGGACCTTTAAGAAGAACATAATTGAGTGAGATGTTTTGCACCTTTGCGCTTGAGTTGAAAGCTATTCTCACCTTTTCTGACTTTTGTGGGTGAGTTACCTTATGGTATGTCAGGAACCATTGTTCTTGGGGTTCACTGCACAAAGGAACTACAGTCGTCCTTTCACATTCGTGGGGGTTAGGTTCCCCAGACCCCTGCGAATATGAAAATTCCGTGAATAATGACTGCCCTCCCCCTCCCCCGCCAAAGCGACCATGGGGCCTCCGGAGGCCCCATAGTCGCTTTCCCCCACCTCCATCTCCCTTCCAAGGCCTTCACGGGGCCTCCGGAGACCCTCCGGAGGCCCCGTGGATGCCTCCCAAGCCCTCCCCCTCCCCCCTGGGCCTTCACAGAGCCTTCCAAGGCTCTGTGAAGGCTTCCCCCCTCCCACACGAGGCCTTCATGGAGCCTTCCAAGGCTCCGTGAAGGCTTCCCCCCTCCCACACGGGGCCTTCAAGGGGCCTCCAGAGGCCCTTTGTTGTGGTTTTGGGAGGGCGGGGGGGCCCTCCCAAAACCACGAATAATCAAAACCGCGAATGCTAAGTTTGCGAATGTGGAGGGTCAATTGTATTTCAGCATAGTTGCTTATAAATAGATCTTCAATGAACTACACAATTTGTTCCTTTAAAGTGGGGTCTTTAAGCATTCTATTTCTCAAAGCAAAAAGTCTTTTCCCAGCAAGTTGATGGTTGTTTGGCAAAATTGGTCGAACTCCTCTAAAGGAAAGGGGTGCCATCCAGCTCCCTTCACTATTCTGGATTGTCTCTAGATTCATTATGTCTAGGAACTTTCTTTCCTCACGGGAAAAGGCTATGTCCTCATCTCTTGTTGAAGTTTCAAAAATGGCACTGTTGTCTGGGATAATACCAGGGCAACAGACTTTACTGTGGCTTAGGCAACTTTGTAGTTGCGTAGGTCGTGAATTCGGCAATTGGCTGTTGCCTATAAGATTGAACACTGCTGGCGGGCTTTTGCTGTGGATGCACCCAGGTCTAATTACTATCCATCCTAGTGGCAATTTCTGTGCTATTGGTGCACCTGGGGGTCATTTACTTGCTTCAAGTCCTGGAACAGCTCTGTGCAATCTGAGCCTATCAGGAGGGAAATTTCAGCATCTTTGTCTAATACAGGAATTTCTTTTGCTATAGCCTTCAGGTGCGCGTGGCTTTCAACTACAGCCTTGGTTGCTATTTCGTTCTTGCTTCTTGGGATAGAAGGGCACTCTATTAATGGAGGAAGTTTAATGCACCTTTTGCCATCGCACAGCGAAATCATGAACTCAGTTGCCACTCTACCCTGCATTTGTTGTTGTCCAGTGCAGGTAGATATGGTGTATTCAAGCCTCTTGGCTTTGACTGCAAAAGTACTGAAGAACTCTGGTGTGGCCAAGGATGCATCACTCTGTGAACCTAGGGCAATATAAAGTCTTTTTCTAAAGTGAGGTTTGTTCTCTGAGAAAACTTCAGCTAGACAAATCGGATGGCATATCCTAGTCTGTGTTGAGTCCTGGCAAAGCTTTGTGCATGCCACAACTGACTCTGCTTTTGAAGTAGGTTTAACTGCCTTTTCTGCAGCCTCACTTTTAGGACTCTCTGTTTTCTTCTTGAGTTTAGGTGACACTGAAGGTGATTTAAAATGGTGCATTGCTAAACAGTGCTGTGGGCTACCGCATTCTGCACATTTCACCTTTACTTTGCAGTTTTTAGCAAAGTGACTACTTGAACCGCAGCATCGGAAGCAAACCTTTGCTTTAGCTGCTATTTCCAGCCTTTCATCATAAGGCCTTTTTGAGAACTCTTTACAATCTGCAAGGCTATGTGGTTTATTATGAATGGGACATGGAATTTCTTTAGTCTCTGGCTTCTTAGCTGACTTAAACTGAGTGACCTCAGTAGACTTAACTACAACCGTGCTCTTCCCCATCTCTTTGATAGGTTTTTTGTCCTCCTTTACAGGCTTCCCTGGATGCATATTCTGGTAAAGGGTTGGGAACCCAGTCTGTGAGTCATTTCTTTCCTTTGCAGTTCTTGTCACAAAGGTCACAAGGTAACTAAGGGGTGGGTAGCATTGCATGTTGAGTTCCTTATAAGAAAACACCTCTCTTCCCCACATCTCCTGGAACTGAAAGGGTGATTTTTGGAGCACCTGCCTCTGCGTGATGTGCTGATCTAAACAGGCTAGACCAGGTAACTCTGGATTACATTTTGCAGACTGAAGTTAACTAAAAGTCCCAAAGTTGATGGTAGTCCTTTGACTTGAGGATTGGGAACTTATAAAGCCGATTCAATAAGGATGCTTCTATTTCTGTTGATGTATCATATTGTTCCTCTAATCTGTTCCACACTGTCTGCAACACCTTACCTGGGTCTGACACGTAGGCCGTGTAGACTCTCTGGACCTGAAGGTATGAGTAGGGGCCCAACAATGCCATGAGTAAGGTGAGCTCCTCATCTGCTTGCAGCTTCAAGTCTCTAATGGCTCTCTGAAAAGTTACCTTCCATAAGATAAAGTCTTCAGGAAGGTCTGAGAATTTCTGGACTCCCTTGTCTCTAAGGTCCTTCCTGGGAGTTTTATACATAAGTGGTGACAAGACTCCGTGAAGGTGGGAATCGTCTCTGCAGGCTGGAAGAAACGTGGACTCCTTTTAGTCTGCAAATCAGCTTGACTGGCAGGCAAGTCCATAGATTCTCTAGGCCTATAAGTCTTGGGAGCTTCAGCAGCCAGGGCTTGCTGGATGGCCACGCTAACATGGCTGGGAATTTGGCTCCCCGCCATGGATTTCTGGTCTCCAAAGGATTCATTGACTGGCATATTTATAGGTAGACAATCACAATGAATGACCTTCTCTTTACAGACAAGTTCCTCTGTAGGCTGAAGCCATGGAAAGGCAAGCAATTGTGTCTTCCTAGCATCTAAGTTAGGAGGTGACTTGACACTGGGTCTTGTGGGGAGCTCTCACCCAAAAAGAACAAGGTAGACATCCTGTCTCTAGGCTCTTGTGTAGAGAGTTTCCTCAAGTTTTTTTAACTCAGATCATCTTGGAAGGTCTTGGCTAAAATCCGGGCCTTTATGGACATTTCTGAAGCCTCCTTAGCCTTGAGTAGAAGTTTCTTCTCATTCTGAATAGCAAGTTCCTGCCTTGCTATTCCTGCAAAGTTGCTCTACTTTGAGGGCAGCCTCTTTCTTTTCAAAATCAATCTCTTGATGGGAAAAGGTTAGTTCTTCACTGGCCATTGCTGCTTCTGCTTCTGCATGCAATATTTCAAACTTCAATTTAATTCTTTCCGCTTCTTTGAACTGCTGGGCTGCCATAGACAAACTCCAGCTAGCATGGGAAGAAGAACTGCTACTACAACCTTTACTGGAGCAGGAACCATGTCTGTGCGAAGAAGACTTGCTGGTGCAACAGGTTTTTGAGCTCTTTTGCACTTTGAGGTTTCCCTGGGTATACTCTGCTAGACTTGGCAGTGATGGCAGGGGACTTTTCACTCTCTTTATTAAGTTCCAAACTCTGCAGCCGGAACTTGACTATGTCCAGAACTGCACTGTACTCCTTTTCTTTATCCGCAACTTCTTCCAGGAACCGTTTTAGTCTGGATTCTGCATCGGAATTGTTAATGGTCTGAAGTGTTTGGATTCTTTTATTCACCACTTCTTTCCACTGTAGAAAACTGGATTGCTGGGCAAGCTCTCTTCTTTGCATGTCTTCCAAAACACAGACTGCTGACAGCAAGGACATGGCATGCTGCAAACTCTTCCAGGCTTCCAGTTCTTTCACACTTAAGTGCCTTTCCTCCTCCAACAGCAGTTCTAGGGCCTTCTCAGTCGGGTGCCTGTCACTGAGGGAGCAAGTGTCATGTGTGGTTGTCCATATACTGGTTCTTCAGAAAGCCTATCCATTCTGGCTGTTCCTAGTTGCCAAAGCAACAACTCAGCAAGGATGAAGAGGACTAAACGGTGTAGTGCTGATTTTTACTTACAGCCTGCTACTGCTCCACTCTCCTGCTATCACCACGCCTATGCTACTTCAGTACAGCCAGACCTGGAGTCGGTTGAAGAGTCTTCTAGCTCCTTTCTTCAGATTTGCAACGTGAACAAACATAAAACACACGTTATCCTCTTTATAAAGCTCTATCCATATACTTGAATGGAAAAAGTTCTTCCAAAATGGCTGCTGACCATGTGCTCAGAACTCTGCAGGAAGAAGTAGACCCAAAATGGCTGCTGTAGCAAGACAGGCTATCTTAACAGAGCAAATTTGCTTCTCCCCTTTCACAGCCACAGAAAGGCCTCTTCTCCCTCTATGCAAGTCTTGGGAAACTTGCTTCAATGCAGGGCCATGCACTGGGACTCTCTCTTGACAGACAGGAGCAGCAAAGACCACCAGGTAGTCTTACACTGTGAAAAATTACACACCCAACTAAAGGTGGTGGCAGTTTGGGTGTGCAACGCCAGTACCCTAGTGAGATCAAACTCTTTTACCCAAAAAGGCTCTGATGCGGAATATAAAGTTCAAAAAAGGAGGAAGTTTATTTTAAAGAACAAAAGTAAAGGGCTTTCTCCTCCCCAGCTCTAAAAGCTTGAAATAAAAGGTACTTTACAGTTTGCGGTTCAGCAATCTTCAGGGTGTCATCGCTCTGGGTTTGATCTTGGTTTGATCTCCTCACTCAATGGAGCTGGTGCAGGGTCTTTCAGCTCCTGATTCCTTTGACTTATTGGTTGTTGGTAACTAATTTAGCTAAATGTTGTAAGAAATGCCCTTCCCAGCTGTCTGGGCCTGTTTCCCACCAATAAATCAACTCCCTGCAAGCTCACAGCAAAGACTGAGCAAAAAACTAAAAAACTTCTAGCTAAAACTGAGCTTGCTGGGAAGGAACAAACCAAACCTGGAAAAGTGCAAGGGAATTCTTCAGCTCCTCCCACAACTCTAATACAATGAAACATTCCTATGCTCAGACATACTAAGGCCTGAACTAAAATAAAGGAAAATGCAGGGGAGATTTAAACAGTTGTGGCTGGTCATCACACCTCCCATCCTCTAAATATGCCCGCCTAAGATAAGTCGTCCTAGAAGAGGTGGCCCCACTCAGAAAGAGGGGGCCTACTGAGCATATCTTGGCCAAGGGCCCCTTTTGCCCTGAACAAAACCTTTTGCTGACACTAAAGATATGGCTACCTGCTCCCCACCCCCAGCAAGCTTTTACAAATATATATGTATGCACTCTCACAGCTATACCTGTCTCCTGGGATATTCCAATATGAGAACAGATCATTTAAAAGGTCTTATCATAACAATCAGTGAGCATATACATTTCATAGGACTAGATAAATGATGGAGGTAAAACTACTGGCAGGAAATTCCATATCCATTGCAAACTCAAAACCCATCTGCATACTGGTGTCTTGTTTCATAAACGAAGCACCAAGAGATTACTGTGGCATACCTGCACTTAGCAAATGAGAAATGCCAAAACAGATCAAGCAGCAAATCCATATTGGACTATGACAAATTGCTTCTGAAATCATGTTTTCTACAATCAGTTACTGCTACAGTGATTGATAGTTTCAAATTTTCATGTGGATTTGAGGTCTTAGGCCTATACTGATAAGAACAGGAAAGCAACTAAGCAATCCAAACATAAATTTTTGACATAAACTCAGCATTATTTGTTACATTTCTATCTCACTTTCTACTTGCCCTTATTTTTCCAAAAGAAAGCTCTTAACACACCATGCAGAATTTGGTATATCTTCTGAAGTCTCAAGTACAAGTGTGTTTTGTTATACGTTTATATCACTGTTTGTTTTATTGCAAATCTATTTTTC
Source organism: Gambelia wislizenii (assembly GCA_030847615.1). NCBI lineage: Eukaryota > Metazoa > Chordata > Lepidosauria > Squamata > Crotaphytidae > Gambelia > Gambelia wislizenii. The sequence goes on along the minus strand of JAUMIR010000003.1, from coordinate 221,544,231 downwards.
AGATATTCCAGCCATTAGCACTTGCTAGCTTTCCACAGAGGCTACACTATTTTGTAACAGAATTTTTTTTAGAGAGAGAAGGTGATGTTCAATTATCTGTACATCTTAATATGTCTATTAAAACACAAGTATTTTAGTGTTTTAGTGATAAGTAATTTGTCTTTGATAGAGAAAAAACATGGAATTTGTATATTTTATTTTTAAAAAATACTGTGAGAATTGGCATTAATTTATGACATTAGGAGGACAAGAGCAGAAAATAAGAGAAGCAGTTTATAACTATTTCCCCCCAATGCCCACCCTTCCAGCCTATTTCCAGTTCCTTGAGCACATAAAACCTACACATCAGCTGGATTCTCCCACCAGCCATCTGGGTTCATATAGGAGTATGGCCACAAGCTGGTGTCACAGTGAATTCTGCAGACTTCTTGGGAGTTAGTTCCACTGTAATCAGGGACTTATTTCTAAATATCCTAATACAGATTTATTTCTGGAACTTAATTCTGAATAGTCCAATAAGAAGGGTTGTGTGCTCACAGGATAATGGTTGAAGTCTCAGTATGTTGCTGTACCTCTCTGGGGTGTGGTCTACTGTATATGGCAAAAATACTCCTCATAGAATTTGCAGAGAATACTATTTGTCTTAATGAGATCCTACACCATATTCAGAAGGAGGGAGGCCAAAACTGCCAAAAAATTCACAGGAAAAGCCTTTGCAGCTTTTCCCATATTTTTAAAAAAGCTCGGCAGGGAATACACATTCCCACTTGTTGGGACAACCGATTCACTTTGCTGTGCATTCCTGATAAGAGCGGAAGTGGAAAGCTGATTGGTCTGACACGCACAGGGGGTGGAGCTTGCTGGGAAGGCAAGTGCCCCAAACCGCCATATTGGATTGTCGCTGTAGTGATCATGCGCTGAGGCAGTGAAACAGCGTCTTTCTTTCTTTCTTTCTTTCTTTCTTTCTTTCTTTCTTTCTTTCTTTCTTCAATTTAAGCTGAATACCGCACTTCCATACCTTGGATAGGCTTTTTTAAAAAAAAAATACTATTCAACAGCAGCAACTGATGACAATAAAAACATGAGTAATTCACTCATGCCCACCATCTTGATTCACAGGCATGCCCATTTGAGCAATGAATGCAGATGGTTTCACATGCAAAAAAATCATTGAGACAAATAAAAGCTGCTGTGAATTACCATTGGTGTGCATCAGTCCACATTTTATAGCCTTGTATAGATAATCCCTTTATCTCTGGAGGGAGGGATGTATCTCAGGGCAAACAGCACTGGAGAACGAAATTTGATTTTTTTATGTGAGGTGACTTCAAATGCTGGGTATCTCCCCAGTGATCTCCAGCCATAACTAGGCCAAGAATTTGGCTCACCACGCAGGTGTTCATATGTGCATTGCAATTGGCCAACACTGGCACACCAAACACAAGCTGGAGGGGAATGAGAGAGAGGCAGTAGGCACATGCACTTTGGAACAAAGCAGTGTGTGCCATTCTTGTGACTCATGGGCCTCTGGTGGCAGCCATGTTTGGCCTTAGGGGAGAAATACTCCTTAAGAGTTGACAGTGAGTCTTCCACAAGGCCCAGCAGAAGCATAGTGCCTGGCAAAACTTCCTACATGTCATGCACATTGTAGGTAAGGCCCCATGAGGTGTGAATGGTGGTAACTGTTGCAGCTACTACATACATTTTGCCACCTGCCCAGCCATCAAAAAATGCTTTTTTTCCTGGCATGTTGGTAAACTAACATTGTACAACTGCAGCACCCACACAAATACCTTCACATAGCAAAAGAGCACTAGCTGGGAAAAGGTGGGGATTTTGCCTAGGCTTTAAAGGAGAAAAATCACTTATTGTGACCATTAGAAAAATCAAACTTTCCCCTGCTCCACTGCTGTGCCCCTTAAAGATTTATCTCCCTATCTGGAGAATCAGAGAAGCATAACTGTTCCCTGAAACTTCCTCTGAAACCCTGAGACCTGACAACCCAATTCATAGTGCATGAAGAAGAGATCTCCTTCACTTTTAATAGTTGCAGGGAGGAAAGAATATCATGTGCATGGCTAGGGATGGTGGTGAAATCTGCCATAAAATCTTCTGGTAACAGATGTTCTCAGCATTCTCACCATGCCAGACTTCAACTACATCATCTCAACACAATCTCTGGTGAGGCCAGAAAAATCCTCTACCCTCAAAATGTACAGAGATCTGTTAAAAATAATGGATGATGATGAAAGGTTGAAACAAATGAGAAGAGGAAAGAAGCACATTTCTGCATGTAAAATATCCAAGTGGCTTTGTACTACTGTACCTTGTAGGAAAATGTGCTTTATTTTTCATATTATTTTCCACCCAAAATTCACTACCATGAAAATTTGGAAAGAGCTCTCTGTGGATGACAGTGCAATGAGAGCACCTGGCCTGCTCAAACACACTGCAAGGCAGATTATGTTTGATTCATACATCACTATGCGTGACAGAGCTACACCTGCTGAAGTTCCCTGCTATCTTTTGCATCTGGCCATCCTAAATTCCAATGTCATGATGAAGTGTTGTTGAGTTAAGAAGCAGAAGTGCATATGTAAATCAGTCCACATATCAACTCAAACAGAGTCAGAAAATAAGTAACATACACACACACACATCTGTCTGTCTATATGTCTATCATCTCCTATCTATCTATCTACTCATGGATAGAAATATTTATATTTCACCTTTTATCCAAAGATCTCAGGGCAGTGTACAATAAAACCAATCTAACAAATTTAAACGAGTATAAATAATTAAAATGGGTTTAAAACACTCTAAACATATTAAACAGTTAACAAATAGAAATACAGATTTAAAAGGTTAAAATAGTTTGAAATGAATTGAAACCATGGGCTCAGGAGGGTTTTTGTAAGCTCAGTTAGTCCAAACCCTTTCATAAACAAGCATGTTTCTACTTGGCACCTAAATAGCTAATGTCAGCACACATTGGGTCTCCAAGAGGAGGGTTTTCCAGAACTGGGGTACCATACCAGAGAAGGCCCTCTCCCATGTTTCTTTCACAGCATATTGCCAATGGGACAGAGAGAAAGGACCTTCTAACAGACCTCAAATCTTGGGCAGGTGCATAAGTGGAGAGGCCCTCCTTCAAGTCTAGCCTCCTTCAAGTCAAGGACCCAAGCCATTTAGGGGTTTAAATGTCATTACCAGCACCTTGAATTCAGACCAGCAACGTATTGGCACCAGTGCAATTCCTTTAAAACTGGTGTTATATGGCTTTTGTATGATGTTTCTGTCAGCAGTCTAGCAGCTCCATTTTGCACCAGCTGCAGCTTCCAGGTCTTCTTCAATGGCAGCCCCATGTAGAGTGCATTGTAGTAGTGTAATCAGGAAGTTACCACTGCATGGACTACTGTGGCTAAGTTATGATTGTCCAGGCTGTATCTGAAAGACCAATCTAAGCTGGCCTCAAGCAGTACAAGCCATGGAGTCTACCTGGGTCTCCAGTGGCAAAGATGGCTCTAAGAGTACTCACAAGCTACATTCCTACTTCTTCAGGGGAAGTACAACTCCACCCAGAGCAGGTAGCTTACCAAATTCCCAGATCTGAGAACCACCAATCCATAGAGCTTCCAACTTTTCAGGATTCAACTTCATTTTTTTGGTCTCATCCAGCCCATTACAGCATCCAGGTGTCAGGATCTGCCCCAGATGTGACCTTTTCCTGCCAAATTCAATTCTGTTGTATAACTGTGTGGCTTATTTTATTTGCATTCCTCTGTTCATGTTAACGAGTATGTTGTCTAACGGAAGAAAGGAAGTATGGACTCCATGACTGTCTGATAAGACCGGCATCTGGACTCAGCTTTGGGAAAAGTGGGCTGAGCCCAGGTATGATGGGAACTGAGTGGGAGGGGGAGTGATGGATAGCCAATGACTATATAGCCCGCCAGATTTTGTAGATTGCAGAATGCTTCAAGTTTCCTGTTTCTTGGGTTTCATTCTGAGCAATAAATTTGTAGGGTTAGCTCTTTGGAGTACTGTGATAATAAAGTTTTCTGTTTTTAAACTGTGAAACTGCTGGCCACTGAGTCTGAAGAAGCCAGTACATGACACCAGGTGCTGGCCCAGCACCTACACTGCCCCAGCCAACTCCAATAGCAAGGTGAAGTAGAACTGAGTTTCATCAGTGCACTACCCCAAACCCTTTTATGGTTGCACCCAGTGGCCTTGTATAGATATTAAAACAGTATGGGAGACAAGATGGAAGTCTGTGACACCAAACAACTTAGTGGCCATGAGGCTAGACAGGAATTGCCCCAGTTCTGCTCTCTGGAACCTACCCCACAATGAGGAGCAGAACCACTGCACATCAGTGGCACCTACTCCCATCTAATGGAGCCGGTTGTCAGGTATCAGCTTTACCAAACTTATACAGCACAAGTTTCAGAGACCACCAGAAAACTATTGCCAGAAATTTGGGAAGCATACAATACCAAGTTGTTTCTGCAAATGAAATGGATTCATTCTAAATTAAAAGCATTTTACAATCACCAAAACCTGGTGGGATGCAAGATCATTGGTCATCCACTTAAGCATTCCTTAAACTTAAACCACCTTCTTCCTAGGCTGTTAATTGCAGCTGTATCATTATCTCTTTTTTCCCAGGCAAAATCCAAACACTTACATAGACATCCAGCACATAAACTGCTAGGCCCAGTATACACCAAGGCCACAGGAAAATGAGCAAAAATGGCAGGAACAGGAGCCAAGGCATCCGATACCATCACCAGCTCAGTAATATATCATGATCAATAGTTTCAAAAGCCACGGAGAAAATGAGAAAGATCAACAAGGTAGCACTTCCCCCCCACCCCGCAAATCCTGCACCCTGAGTAGGTCATCAGTCAGAGTGACTAAGGCCATTTTAGTGCTTTGCCCAGTCCTTAAACCAGACTGATATGGGTCCAAAACACCTGAAGTTTCTCGAACTCCTTACCCAAAAAGGGGAGATTTGCAATAGGGCAGTAGTTGTTATATACCTCAGAATCCAGGGAGTGGTTGCACAGGATCCAGGGAGCATCTCCTAAGCTAAGGATCTTCATCACTTTCCAGTCATATTCACTCTATGACCTACACAAACTGCACTCAGCTTCATCCAGCCTGTTTCAATGCCTATAAATCTTCTGTCAACCAAAATGAATTCTGGGCTCCACAGCATTAGATTGGGTGCTTAGGAGTGTGTGTGTGTGTGTGTGTGTGTGTGTGTGTAGTATCTATGTGTATACATACACATGCATACATGTATATGATTTTTTTTATTTCAGTATTATTTATTCATTCATTCATTCATTCATATCCCCACTTTTTCCCAATATAGAGACTCAAGCTGGCTAACAATCAGTTTAAAGTGATACAAATAGAATCATAGAATCATAGAGTTGGAAGAGACCACAAGGGCCATGCAGGAACACACAATCAAAGCATTCCAAACAGATGGCCATCCAGCCTTTGTTTAAAAACCTCCAAAGAAGGAGACTCCACCACACTCTGAGGCAGCGCATTCCACTGTTGAACAGCTCTTACCTTCAGGAAGTTCTTCCTAATGTTTAGGTGGAATCTCTTTTCCTGTAGTTTGAACCCATTGCTCCGTGTCCTAGGAGATTATCACACAGTTCCCTAGAAACTGGGACTGTATCGCTACCACCACCATCACGACACTCCCACCCCCCCTCCCGTCCCTGTAACGACAGAAAAAAAAAGTTCAGACACTTACCTTGTTGCACAATCTGGAGTGCTCCCCCTCCCCTCAGCAGTCCGGGTGTGAATGGAGCTGTTGCAAAGCTCCTTTCATGACCCAGAAAGCAAATCCCCCCCATTCTCGCGAGAGAATAATTGTGCTGGTATTTTAAAAATAAAAATACAAGAAAAAAAGTGACAGCAAGCACAAAAAACACTCTACACTTACAAAGCAACCTGGGAAAGGAGGGGGAAGGGTGACTTACCTGGCTGTCCCAATTGTATCCGGACATCTTTCGCATGGACCTCCTGGTGAGTCACGTGTCGCTGGTATCATGCCAGCAGAACGGGTCATCTGTTCACTCGCCCGTCATTCATTATAATGGAATAGGCTTCTTATTGACAGCTTAAGCCATGAATAAGATGAAGCAGGGGAGGAACAGGAGCAGAACGGGAATATCACAGGACATGTGAAAAGGGAGCCTGATAGCAATCTCCTGTTGACCCTGTCCTGGGATGTTTTGACCATGTGATAATCTCCCTAGTCTCCGGAGCAGCAGAAAACAAGCTTGCCCCATCCTCAGTATGACATCCCTTCAAATATTTAAACATGGCTATCATGTCCGTTCTCAACCTTCTCTTCTCCAGACTAAACATGCCCAGCTCCCTAAGCCGCTCCTCATAGGGCATGGCTTCCAGACCTCCCACCATCCTTGTTGTCCTCTTCTGGACATGTTCCAGCTTCTCAATATCCTTCTAGAATTGTGGTACCCAGAACTGGACACAATATTCCAGGCAAGGTCTGACCAAAGCAGAATAGAGTGGCACTATTACTTCCCTTGATCTAGACACTATACAAAGGCATTAAAAGTATAAATATAAAATTTAAAAAAAACAAAATAAAAAATTTATGGAGTTAAAACGTTAAAAAATATTAAACTATATTAAAAACAGTAGGTCTAATTACAGTCAATAATCCATATATAACAAAGGTCTGTTAGGCATAAATTCTTAACCAGAAGATTAATGGCCATAGATCTAATCAAGCAACTATTCAGTCCTTCATGCAGGAAGATTTTGGTGAGACATTGCTTTCTAAAACAAGACCCACTCCCCAAATGTTTGAATAGAAAATGGGAGTTCATGGTAGGGAGAAGGAGAGTAAGGGAAAAAAGACAAGAATCACATACACAGAATTCTAAACAAAGTCAATATATTAGCTAGTTATATGCTAACTATTGAGTAGTCTACAGCTGTGCTGCTCAAAGTGGTGGTTCATGAGACATTGGCTGTTAGTCTGTAGTAAGTTTTCAGGAAACTATATGAATATCAAAAAAATATGGTATAAATATGAATCATAGAATCATAGAATTGGAAGAGACCACAAGGGCCATCCAGTCCAACCCCCTGCCATGCAGGAATACACAATCAAAGCATTCCCAACAGATGGCCATCCAGCCTCTGTTTAAAAAGCTCCAAAAAATGGAGACTCCACCACACTGAGGCAGTGCATTCCACTGTTGAACAGCTCTTACCTTCAGGAAGTTCTTTCTAATGTTTAGGTGGAATCTCTTTTCCTGTTGTTTGAATGAATATGGTATACATCTTTGGTACATGGGGATGGGGGGGAGGAAATGCTGATCAGCCACATCAGATATTTTGAGAACCAGTGCTCTTCAGTTAATTGCATGGAGGATGGTTTGAGAGAGAGCATCTTGGCCTTCAATTAGACATTACTAATATGACACTTGAAGAGTGAGAAACTCTTAGGGGTTAGTTACATGGCAAAAAAAAAATCCTCAACTGATTCGCCCAGAATCCTAATGGTCCCCATGCATTTCGGGCCAATGTCACCATATTCAGAAGGAGGGGGACCAAAATACCTGTGAGATGCAGGATATAAGCTTTCACTATTTTTCCTGACTTTTTTTAAAAGTTCGGTAAAGTTGTGTACTATTGGCTGTGTGATCTACCAGCAATCTTCCTGAAACAGGGGCTCACAGCAGAACTGAACTGTGATTGGTTGGACCTCGGATGGGGCGGACTTACAAGAGATGCCTTGCAATACTGGATCCGCCATTTTTTTAATGACAGACCAGGTAATCCCAGCACTCTCCTTGTCACCGATCGCAGGCTGCAGCAATGGAGAGATAGGCCTCCGTTACTGTTGCAATCCCATAGGCCCATCTCTCTGCCACTGCAGCCTGTTCCTCCCTGTGCTCCCCCCTTTCCCCATTCACTGGCTGCAAGGGCAGAGAGATGTGCCTACAGGACTGTGACAGTCACAGAGGCCCATCTCTCTGCTGATGCAGGCTGCGATCAGGGACAGGGAAAGCACTGGGATTGCCTGGTCAGCCTGTTCTTCCCTGCACCCCCACTTCACCATTCTCCGGCTGTGGGGGTGGGGAGATGTGCCTACAGGACTGTCAGTCCCATAGGCCAATCTCTCTGCCACTGCAGCCTGTTCCTCCCTGCCCCCCTTCCCCATTCGCCGGCTGTGGGGGCGGAGAGATGGGTCTACAGGACTGTCAGTCCCATAGGCCCATCTCTCTGCCGCTGTAGTCTGTTCCTCTTGGGGGGGGTGGCTGCAGCCCTTTCCACCCCACAATGGCCCTTGCCCTCAGCGATGGCTGCTTCAGCGGAGAGATAGGCCTCCATGACTGTCAGTCATGGACACCACGCCGCCCCCCTTTGTGAACTGCAAAATCACGAATTTATTGGAATTTATCAGAAGAACTACTTTCTGCTAAAATTGTGTAAACAGCTTGGTGCTGGAGAGAAAGGGAGGTAAGCTGGCATTTTCCGCATTAAAAATGGTTGTGTAACCAACCCCTTACTTTTATGAGAATGTGGCTCATTTGTGAAGACTGACTATTGTATTGCCCACTCATATAATAATAGCCTCTACATCTGATGTCAGTGGCCAAAATTTAATGCCTGAACCCACCTTCTTTGTAACCCTAAACTTGCATCTCAAAAGAGCTGCCCAGTTGGAATCCAGAAGACCTAGTCTGGAAAGAGAGCTTACATGAAGGATGTGTATTAAGGCAAAGCACAGAATGTGGAGTTAGTCAGGATGTACCAAATGCTCTAGGGGGCACAGTTGAGCTACAATGGGATATAGGAGTTAGTCACACCATATGATCAACTGCATCCAGGAATTTATAGACTCAGATCTTCAGTATTGCCCTCACTTTACTCAAAAATAGATGGTTTCACAGACAGATGATAAAATTTTACTTCATGTTGTGAACCACCTTAGATGATGTATTGGGAGAAAAGTGGATGATAAATAAAGTAAAATATATTCAAACCAGCAGCTATGTATTTTGAAATGTATTTTACTGCAAATGGTTTTAACTGAAGTTATATATATTTAATATGGTTTGATCAATACATTTGTTGTTTTTATGCTGCAAGGTATCTTGATAATACTATTACCTTGCAAGATGCCCAATAAATGGATTAAATAAATAAATAAAATTAAAATAACAATTATTTCAGAAAGGCTTGTTTTAATCATCAAGTCCTTTTGCATGTTTTTTTTTCCATTCATAAGTTTAGTTTAAAGTTATCCATCTTGTTCCATGTTTCAAATGCAACCTGGAATTCATATGGACTACTTTACAGATGAGTGACCCAGAACATATGCTGTGGAGGAAATCGCAAATTAATACACTTGTGTGATTAACAAACTGGCCACCTGGCAGAACTGTTCATCCATACAGAGAAATCTTCCTAAAAGACTGTCTCTTGGGGAGTCAGAAACAGCAGAAGCATTTCTGAATTAAAGCTTATAGGATCTTCTATTTCTGAAACCATCCCTCTCAGAAGACACGACTATACACACCACATTCCGTACTGTAATCTTTGGCCATGAGATAGCAATACTTTTCTATTAAAATATGTTAATAGGGGGTGAGGGGAAATGATCATGGTACACAAACATTTTGAGGTCAGATTTTGAGCCATAACAATTTTCTTCTTATGAATGTGACCGTCTCTCAAAAATGTTATGGTATATCTTAAGCTTTAAATTGCTCTTGAGTTTTTCTTCCAATTTTTTTTTTAAAAACACAAATGTATATACAGTACATACTTTTCCTATAGAGCATTCCAAAAGCATTTGACAAATTTAGCAAAGAAAGGTGAAGAATGATTATCAACCATTCTAAATAGTAGCTTCCTTATTGGGAAGATCTGCTTTGTATTATGCTGCTAATCTTACAGTCAGTCATGATCACAGATTACATTACATTCCAGCATTTCTCCAGTAAGCCTCAGGATATTCCACAACTGGTTATCAGGCAACCAGGAATGCAACAGCAAGTTCTTATGTCCATTACCTTACCAGTACAGTGTAAGATTGCTGCTACTATGTAAGATCAGACTGTGAGGTAACATTTTGTTGCCTAGGATTGAATGCAGCTTTTGAATCACACAGTGTTTCATGGTGTCCAGGACAGGAGACTCCCAAACACTACAGTGCCAGCTTACTACTTCAGATATATATATGGCAGCGGGGGGGGCTTTTTCAAACAGTTGGAAAAAACTCCGAGGAGGTCAGGGGAAGAACAGGGCTTTCACACTTAAGACAACCCCATTTCAGACAACGCAGTCCTCCTCCATCATTCTCCCGACCTCCTTGCAACCTTCCCCTGTGCTGCTGGAGCCTCTTTTTATTGAGGGAAAACCTCCGTCAATAAAAAGCGGTGCCCACAGCATGGGGGAAGGTCGGGAGGAGGACGGAGCTGTCTGAAACAGGGCTGTGTAAGCACGACAGCCCCATCCTTCTTCTGACCTCCCGGAGTTGGGGGTGTCAACTGTTTGAAAAAGTCCAGAGACAGAGACAGAGAGAGTTTTCAAAATACAATAAGTGTTACAGCTTTTTTGGATGGGGAAGTATAAGAAAAAAAGAAAAAACAGAAAGAAAGAAAACTATCTAGTCCAGGTGCCTTTCCGGTTTTGGTATTTTTCATACTATCACAAATCTCCCTTCCTAAGAAAATTCATAATCTGTTTCTGGTGTTCTGTAATCTTTGATAAATTCATCCATTTTCTCCAAAGAAGTCTCTTGATATAAAGAAAAATAATACATATGAAACACTTTTCATATAGTTAAATTGTCTGTTACTATAGTATCTCCCTCTTGTATTTTTAATATCAGTCTCTTTTCTTTTCTTTTTTGCAATTTGTATGCCAACCATTTCCCTGGTTTGTTTGCAAATTCAAAGTTCTTTTGCTTTGCATAATTCATCTTTCTCTCCATCTCACTCATCATTAACATAGATAGCTGTCTCTGCAAAATCTTAATTTGATGGTAATAGCAGTCCTTGATTGAGACTTTTTAAACTCATGTTCTTTTCTTTTTATCTCATCCAAAATCAATTGAATTTTCTCTTGCCTCTTTCTTTTAAGTTTAGAATTATGCTGAATGAAACAGCCTCTCATAAAAGCTTACTTATGTTCCAAACCATTCTAGTAGCTTACTACTTCTTGAAGTTGAGTAAAACATATTAGCCAGAATCCTGTTGGCATGTACATTCCTACATGTGGACTTACACATGTGGTGCCATTGGACATGCAGAGGTGCATGCACACATGAAGGTATACACACACACACACTGATGAGTGTGCAGATGCAAATTTGGTTGCAGATTCAATTGCACATTTGGGTGCTTAACTTTGCCATTCAACACAAAGGTTGCATACCACAATCAATGCAGAATTCTACATGGAGACATTTAGTTGATGCATGTAGGATCTCAGCTGCCACCTCTGAAAAACCCCACACATGCTTACCACTTGCCACTTAGTCTAAAATTAGCTAACCACAACAGATGGATCTGTTGTTGTTGTTGTTGTTGTTGTGTGCCTTTAAGTTATTTCCAACTTATGGCAACCCTAAGGTGAACCTATCATGTTTTTTCCCCCAAGACCTGTTTAGAGAGGATTTAGCATTGCCTTCCTTTGAGGCTGAGAGTGTATGACTTGACCAGGGTCACTCAATGAATTTCCATGGCCAAGTGGGGATTTGAAGCCTGGTATCCTAGTCCACCATTCAAACCACTACACCATGCTGGCTTGAGATCACATTCACCATCTGAAAAATATGTCATCTATTAAAAAGAAGTTATGCTGTTTTGATAGGATACTATAACTGATAAATATATAAATGATGTCTGCATTCCAAGAAAATAGGAAGAGACATATATTGACAACTTTCCTGCTTCCAGGCTTGAAAAATGAAAACTGACCATGCAGAGCATTTTTCCTACTTTGTATCTTCTAATGAAAGCCCACATATGCACACAGGCTTCTGTATCAAGGTGAGTGTAGTTATACAAGAGAAAAATCAAGATAGCAGATCCAGCCCTACTATTATTGGTATGTATATATTTATATATGTAACAGAAATGGCAACATTTTTATGACAAAGATTTTTAAAAGCTGTCCATGTGTTGTCTTAAACAATATAGTAAATGTATTTCTGTTTGTTTTTAGAATAGCCCCTGAAGAAGTCCAATTGCTGTTAAGGCTGAAATGTGTTGGGCTTTTTAAGAAATAAAAGTTTTTGACCATGAAGCATCTCCTTTCATTCCTCCAGCCTTACTATCGGACACAATAGCATGATTCTCTCACAGGCTAATGCTTTAGAGTGACATCTAGCATTGTGTAGTGGTTTGAACGTTGGACTGCAACTCTGGAGACCAGGGTTCAGATCTCTGCTTTGCCTGGAAACCCACTGGATGGCCTTGGGCAAGTCATATTCTCTCAGCCTCTGGGGGAGGGGGAAGCAAAAGCAAACCCTCTCTGAACAAATCTTGCCAAGAAAACCCTGTGTTGAGAGGAAGGGGACAGTATTTACTGCTCTGCCTCAATACAGGCCTTAAACAGTCTCCTGTCCACAGTTTACTGTCCCTTGTTTTCAGGCAATAAGAACTGTTGCACTAATCAATATCTATGACTATATGACTCTACCTTACATTAAGCCCAACCAAGGAACTCAGTTTTCTCAGGTGAACTGTCATGGCTCTCCAAGATCTCAGACAAGGGTCTCTCTTTGCACTGCTACGGGAGATTCTTTTAACCATGAGATTACGTGTGTGCTTGTGACTGTGGTTCAAAACTTATATTCTTTATATTCTTACATGTAAATTACAAAATAAGAAACAGGTGAAGATGAAAAAAGAATGGAGACAGGTAGTAGATTATTGGGAAGAAAAAGGTGAGATACGAACTAGCCTATCATTATTATAGGAAGTAAAAAATCCCAGTGAGTCAGAAAGAAAAGAAAAAAGAGAGAGAGAAAAGAAAAAGGAAATATAAATATACACTTGTACAATGTATACCCATCCTCAGATGTATATGTGTATTTACATATAGATATATATTTATGTAGATCTAATACAGAGCTTTATAGGAGTAAAAGATAAGTACTGAAATAAAGTCAAATGAAATGGACTTTATCTATAATTTTTCTTACGCCAAAACTGTACAACTTTAGGAAGTCAATGGAGAAGAAGAAAGAGGGTGGATAAAACATGGTGAACATTGTTAGCAGCGACGATGTAAAAATAATGAAAACATTCAAAGAATCATTCTTTATGATGTATTGCTGTATTGTACAATGGTTAACTTTTATGATGATGATATATAAAATTGTAAAAGAAATTGTAAATAACTGTACATAACGATGCATCTAAAATATGTATGTGACAATAAAAATAAATTTAAAAAAAAAACTTATATTCTTTTGCCATGTGATCATATTGTGTTTTTTTATTATTATCAAAGAAGAACAGCCTCTTGAATTCCCTCTGAGCTAACATCAGAAGTTTCTAGTCCCATTTGCTGAAAGGGTCACAGGATGCCAAACGTTTCTCTCAAGAATACAAGGTCTATTGTCGGTTATAATCAGAATACGTTTTCTGTTGGAGTTCACACCAAGTAGGCAAGATTTTACTATCTGCTGAAGAGACAAGATATTACAACCTACCTGTTATTTCAATAGATATTGGTCACCCTATCATGAGTGAAGAGCAAACGTTTCCCTGGAAACTAATTTACATGTTACTGTTGATAGGAATGTAGGAGCCTACATAAAGCTAAAGGCACCAGATTTTGTCTGGTCTTGAAAGCTAATTAGGGTCAGCTCTCGGTTAGTACAGTCACCCTGCTGTATCCACAGATTGGGTATCCATGGATTCCACCATCCACAGCTTGAAAATATTAAAAAAAAATCCAAGAAGCAAACCTTGATTTTGCCATTTTATATAAGGGACACCATTTTACTATGCCATTGTATATAATGGGACTTAAGCATCCACAGATTTTTGTATCCATGGGGGATCCTGGAACCAAACCCCAATGGATACCAAGGGCCCACTGTACTTGAATGTAGGCTATATTCCAGAGGAAGGAACTGGCAAAACCACCTCTGAGTATTCCTTGCTTAAGAAAACCCTATGAAATTCATGAGGTCACCTAAGTCGACAGGTGACTTGAAGGTACAGACAATTGATGGGAATGATTTCAGATTGTCATGAAAGTTGCTTCTTGAGTTTTGGCCTCCTTAGTTAATTTAAATACGGTTTAGTCAATCTAAGATCTGTATGGTTTTATTCAGGGACAGGTTTATCCATCTTGGGGCCCTCTAGGTCATTTGGACCTCATTTCCCATTTATCGTAGCCAAATATTGGTCAGGATCACCAGGAATTATGAGTCAAAACATCTGGAGGGCATCTTGTTGTGGAGACCTCTCAGGGATATGCTGCCCATTGTTCACTAAGGGTTTAACTAGATCTCATCAGGTTCTAAATGAGTAATTGCAGTCGATGATGATGATGATGATGATGGATGATGATGGTAATCATGGAGGTGGTGATGCATTAATAACAGGCACTGGGAGGGGGCAGAGGAGTTCACTTGTGCATGGATGGGGAGGGGAAGTTTACTTATTCCCTCCCAAGTTACAATCCTTCCAAAAAATAACATCCATTCACAACTGACTTAGGGAACAGGCCCTGGTGATGTCATTAAATGTAGTACCTTAAGTATCAACCACAGTTGCTCAGAGTGTGCCATTCAAATTAAAAACACCATGTATAACAAATGTGGAAAATAGACATATGTGTGTGTGTTCATGCAAACACAATTTCAAGGCAGTCCTCTTACCCTGAGATTCTCCCCTTGCCTACAAACTGGTGAGTCCTGAGACTCAGGGCCAAGTTCTGATATCTGGCAACCCTAGTACTGATGCGGTTACTTTATCAACTCCAGGCATACCTCAGTTAACAAAGCCTCTGACAAAGAATCTCCTTTTTACTAAGTATTTTAATGCTTGTTCAGCCCCCCCCCCACACACACACACATACTTTTTTCCCCTTCTTGACACATTCGGGAGGATGGTCAAAGAGGGCTGGAGAAACATAGAAGCATGTCTGCAGTACACAAGGCAGTAAAGCTTGAGCTGGGAAAGAATGGGATTCTGTTCTAGTCAATCCTGCTGTTGCTTGTGCAGCTGCCAACAGCAAACAAGGTAAGCAGCAGCTGCCTCTGGAATCCTTGAGTATGGGTGAACAGCAAAAATGGAGAAAGGGGGCTAGCAGATAAGCCTGCCTCACCAGCTATCCCCAGCAAGTTTTCAAAGTATGGATCTATAAGTTTGGCCATCAAAATGGAAATCATAAGAAAAGTGGAGGCTGGTGAAAGAAAGAAAAAACATCCCTGGATGCATTTTGGAAGAAGCTTTCAAGTTACATCTAGTAGGTTCAAAATGTTTTTATTTACTTATGCAAGATTTATGTGACCTGGTTGTTTCATTTCACATATGCATAATGTTAGTTTCAGGGGGGAACATTTGCTGATACAGGTTGAAGATACAGCCTTTCTTTTTTGTGGTGTAGGAACCTATCCCAATTCTCTCCATGTTATTTCTGCCTCTGGCACCAAGTATTTTGTTAAAGTAATGTTCAGGGACACATTTACTTTAACAGAGGTATAGCTGTAATAGTCTGTTTATTCTTGGAGAGTCTAAGCATACTACTGTTAGGATTGGTCTCTGGCATGACCTGTTCCTGCCATTTTCAGTGTTCTTTTGTAACCTTGCTGTTACTTCTGTTTTCATCTCTTTGTGCCTGTTAATGAGTGTTCTGTGGCTGCGGTGAAGAGGAGTATAGCGGTTGCTAATGGGAAGGGAGAGATATGCCTGCAGCTGGAGAATAAGCCTGGGGAAAATGGGATGGATGTTGTATGGGGAAAGGGGGTCAGAGGATGGTGGATAACAAATAGTATTGAAGCCCACCAGATTTCATAGATTGCAATGTGCTTTCACTATACTATCTGCCCTCCAAGTTTCAGTTCTGAGCAACAACCTTGTATGATATGCTTTCTGGATTTCTGTGCCAAACAAATTTTCTCATTATCTCTGAAACTGTTGGTCACTGTGTCTGGGAATGCAAGTACATGACAACTAGCACTTGTGCAACTGGTTCTGCAACTGAAACTTCATTTGATCTACACACATAAACACAGACGGAGGAAGAGGGGGAGAGTCCAGAACTATGGAATGTGTGAGTGGAACAATAACCACTGGATACTTTTGAGACTCTCAAGACTGCTTGAAAAGGACATGCCTTTAATGGATGCCTCTCCCTAAAACACCAAATGTGAATAATGTTACTACCTGGTACCGTAGTCAAGAAGGAACATAAGATAAAATGGGTCTGCATTTTGCGTTTATCTCCCTCCCCATCACCACCTTCCTTCCCTTGTCAGCTGGCATGCTGCTTTTCTATTCCTTTCTCTCTTATTGGTTCCCACCCCCACCCCAACTTTGACTAGTTCGTTATTTCCGTTGTGATTAAAGATTTGAATGAAGGAGAGTTTGCCCTAATTGAATTATGGAGAGATTATATACAATTAGTTTCAGACTACCTTGCAAAATAACAAAATCAAGGTCTTAACATCAAATTACCCCCAAGTTTAGAATACACAATACAAGCCAATTTGTCTGGTGAAATACGGGGCATCAATAAAATATAACTGGAGCTTGTGATTCAGATTAATTGGCAACGGTATCTTGGAGCCAGCATGATGAATTCATTTGAATTACTGATACGGCTTAAGATGGTGTGTGTATTTGTGTCCTTTAAAATAGTTATTATGTATTATTATGTTTATTTATCTCTTCTGTCACTATGTGTCAGCATGGTAGACTGCTAAAACAAAATACTAAAAGCATACAAGGGGCAGTGCAGTATAGTGTTGGCCTGGACTTCAATTCAAGTCACCACTGAGCCGTGAAATTCATTTGGTGACACTCTCTAGTCAATCACTCTCTCTCAAGCTGACCAATTTAATTTAATTTATTAAAATATTTATATGCTGCCATGTATCTAAAGATCTTGGGGTGGGTTACAATCTAAAGTACAGTATATCTTAAAACAATGGTCAATACCTTCGATAAATATAATGCTCCACCAAGCATACCTCCACCTCTTCCTTTACTCTGCCTGCATACAGCCCACCTTTCTGATGTTGCCATGCCATGTTTGTCCCCGGGTAGTCCTAATGATGCCCAGGGAAAGATGAGGGAAAGCGCATCAAAATATCCAGGAAAAACTGCCTCATTTAGGAATAAATGGATTGGGTCCCACGGGACCACAGGAGTCCATGCTGGCACATCATCCCATCTCTGCAGCCGCTGCTGTTGCCATCTGTATCACACTCTCCAAAGCCAGGAAGGAGGCCTGCAGCAAATGACCAGGGCTATAGGCCTCTATCTATCTATAGGCTTTGGGCAGTGCAACACAGACAGCAGCAGCTGCAAAGACAAACCAGTGTGTCCATGCAGACTCCATCCCATTTCATGCAGGTAACAAGGGCAACGGGCCTGATCTGGGGCCAGAATACGCCATCAGGAAGCTGGTGTGTTCTGGCCCTAGGTCTCAAATGCTTGGGTGAAGAACCATGTATTAATTCTGGGCTGAAATGAGGCCAACATTGGAACTAACTTGGCTTCCAGCGTGAGGGCACTCCACAGCCAGGGCACTGCAACTAAAGAGATTATCAGATTATCACGAGGACGACATTACTGGCCCTTGAATGGGTCCCAGTTTCAGACGATATCATCGTTGTGTGCTGTTTCTGTGCTGCAGCCATGAGTAAGGGGTTGCTTTTCATTGATGGGACCTCCCCATCATTTGAAAGTGACACCTTATACACAGCTACAGCACAGTCTGAGCACACGAGGTTGATGACAATGCCTAAAACCAGGACCCATTCAGGGGACAGTAATGTCGTCCTCACATGCTCCTCTTGTGTTTTTTTGGATATGTCTGATAATCCCCTAACAAAGTCCTTTCCCACATCTCCACATGTTGTACTCCTCCCAGTGGAGGGACACAGAAAAGCCTTCCACAACAGATTCTAATGATCGATACATGGAGGTGGGGGGATTTTCCCTATTAAGTATCAAGGCCTCAAGCCATTTGATGCTTTGAAAGTCATTGCCAATATCTTGAATCCAGTTTAGAAACATGTTGGCAGTTAGTATTGTTTCTTTAAAACCAGCATAATATATTTATGTGGTGTTCCTGACAGCAATCTAGCCACCACATTTTGCCTAACCTGCAGCTTTCTGACTTGTCTGACCTCCCCCAAAGCAGTCCTATATAGACACATTCCAGTAATTTAGATGGGAAGTTACCAGTTTGTGTGACTAGATTATCCCTGTCTGGGAATGGTTTTAGCTAGTGGGCCAGACAAAGGCATCTAAAAACTCTCTAAGCCACCAGGGTCACATGATCTTTCAATGACTAAAATGACTACTCCCAGGAGTACTCCCAAAATACACACCAGCTTTGCCTCCCTGACCCTGGAAGCTGGAACTCATGGGACAGTCAGGATAGCTGGTCTTAATTAGTAATCTGCCAATCATCAGGATCTAATCTGCTCTTCACAGGTACGATGGAGGATACTGTCTCATTGCTAGAGTTGAATTAAGATTTAGCTGCTAAGACTGTGAGTGGAATAGGAAGACAGAATCTTATTCTCCTCAGGCAGCAGGATGTCATGGCAAGTGTTCCACTTTGGTATTCTATAAAACAAGAATAAAAGGGCCTGATCATCAGGGTAATAAGTTGTTGCTAGAAGCTCTGCAGATCTTCCAGATCAGGCTTTCTCTGAGCTCCTGTAGTACCAAGAGATTAGAACAGTCTACACCACACTTCATCCACATCCTAATTCTTGGTTGGTGAATCTAAACTAGGGCTGAGGAACCTACGGGCCTCCAGATTATGAACTTCCATTATCCCTTATCAGACAATCAGATTTGATCATAACTAAAATTGAACAGTATGGAGATCTATGGGTCCTTCCAGTTCTGTTCTGCATCCAGTACTGTGAAAGCTCTCAACTAAGACCATGGGGTTGTCCAGATGGTGAAATAAATCCTCATAGAGAATCTTCATGGAATCCCATGTGTCCAAATGGGATCAAACAGTTTTCTGTCTTTTTCAGAGGGAAGGGGAGCAAAAGTTGGGGAAAGTCTGCGGCAAACGCCTCCAGGACTTTCCCCGAATTTTTTGACAACTATGGAGGAAATGTGCACTCCCACATGTTAGGACAACCAAATCACATCACAGTGCATTGCTGAACAGGATAGCTGATTGGACAGATGTGCACAGGGGCGGAGCTTCCTAAAATGGCAGATTGCAGATCCACCATGTTGGATTGTCGCCGTAGTGATCGTGCACTGAGGTGATGAAACAGGCTTTCTTTCCTTTATTTTTTCATTATTTAAGCAGAAGATTGCTCTTCTGTACCTTGGAATTAGTTTTTTTTAATTGTTTGGTGGGGGCAAGTTGGGGAGTAAAGAATTGGGAGTAGTTTACTCATACCCACCATCTTGATTCACTGGCATTCCTCCGTGTGAACAGCA
Source organism: Gambelia wislizenii (assembly GCA_030847615.1). NCBI lineage: Eukaryota > Metazoa > Chordata > Lepidosauria > Squamata > Crotaphytidae > Gambelia > Gambelia wislizenii. Next base: position 221,524,543 of record JAUMIR010000003.1, on the reverse strand, counting down.
AACAGGGATAGCTGCGCACACCAGCAATCTTGCAAAAAATTAATTGGGACAGATGACAGCTGCTGCGAATTAGCGTATGTGCACACCAATCTACATTTTATTCCCTTTTCTAGACTGGCCCCATGTGATGAGGGACAGAATCTATGACACAGAAACACTCCATATGCATTCATATGTTCACTTGTGCCATTGTGCAGCGAGACACCAAGTAAGGTCCATGTGAATCAGGTGAACAGTCGTACCAGTTGTGAGAAAACCATGCTAGAATTAATGTGTTCCTTAGTGAAGAAACATGCCAGTTATCTACCAAGAATCAAAATTACACAATGAAGCACATTCTTGAGAAAAATGACAATAATTTTCTATACATCTTTACTGACTCATGCAATATTTTCTGAGAAATAACTGCAGACATTAAGATGCTCAGATGTTCTGGTAGAAACAAAGCTAAAATATACACAAGAATACACACCTTTCAGTACAATCGCATGAGAAGTTCTAAAATTTGGCTCTGAGGTGAATTCTAACTAGGAAGTAAAACTATAACTTTTCAAAGCAAAGGCTGTGTTAATTTACATAGAGTATTATGCATCAAAGTCCAAGGTCGATACTTCTTAAAGAGAAAAAAGGAAAATGCCTCCTTTAATTAAACTATTCTCCTCCAATAAAAGGGTCTGAAAACATTTTTACATGCATCATATTTTGTTCAATTCGACAGCATGGAATTATGGACCTTATTGTTCTTTGACCAATAAACTCTGAGGTCATTTTGCTAGTTTATTTTCCACAAGGTGAAAAACTGCATTTTCACTTATCATTTTGAATGTTTCAAAGATAGACTAGACCCCTTCAGAAGTAAACTATGTTTAAAGAAACAGCAAGGTTATGTCTTTGAAAGCCAAGATGGTGTAGTGATTTGAGCACTGGACAATGATTCTGGAGAACAGGATTCAAATCCCCGCTCAGCCATGGAAACCCACTGGGTAACTTTAAGTAAGTCACACTCTCTCAGCCTCAGAGGTCAGCAAAGGCAAGCTGCCTCTGAACAAATCTAACCAGGAAAACCCGTGATAGGGTCACCATAGGTTAGAACTTACCTGAAGGCACACAACAACAAGGTTTATGTTTTTAGCCACCACCAGCACCTTGTAGCTTTGGGCTGCTTGGCCAGTGAAGTGGCAGTGGCTGGAGCACAGGGAAGGGGATGGATCTCATCAGAGCCTCTGCCTCCTCATGAACAGGATGTGCTCTGTGGAAAGCTCATCTTTAATGATGAGAAAGTTGATGAGGGACAACTGCATGTTCGGGAAAGAGAGGAAACATGGGGCTCAGTTACACAGCAGTTTTTATCCCAGGGAGAAGGGAGATCTTGGAGATCTCGAATCTGTCACTGGTACAAGAAGTCTCGGGTTTTTGGATTTGTTGTTTATGCGTACCTCCATCCCAGGAAAGGGGCACACAGAAGAGCTGTATTTTAATTGGTCGGACTTTGGAGGAGACGGGCTTACAAGGGAAGCCTGGCAATTCTGGATCTGCCATTTTTGATATGGTCAGTCTCAGACAATCGCCATGACCACCCTGCCCGCCACAGCTACCCTCGCCTCTACAGAGAAGCCCCCATCCAACACGGCTACTCCCTCCTGCCCTGTCCTGCACCACTGCAAAAGGGGAATAGAAGGGTGAGGAAGGAGGGAGAGGAAGCAGCAGGGGAAAGGCTAGGCAATGGGACTGACAGTCCTATCACCCTCCTGTCCTCTGCTGCAGCCTCTTCCTCCATTCCCCCCCCCTCTCTTCCCCGTTCACTAGCTGAGAATAGGGAATAGAAGGATGATGAAGGAGGGAGAGGCAGCCTCTATGGAGAAGCCAGTCCTGCCGCCCTGCGCAGCAGCAAGGGTGGAAGGAAGTAGCCGTGGGGGTGGGAGGGGCTTCTCCTTGACTGACAGTCACAGAGAAGCCACCCCCCACGTCGTGCAGCTATGAAGGTGGGAGGGAGTAGCCATGCAGAGTCGGGGCTTCTCCATGACTGACAGTCATGGAGAAGCCACCCCCACTTCGAGCACCTACGAGGATGGCAGGGACTAGCCGCACAGGGCAGGGGGGCTTCTCCATGACTAAAAGTCATGGAAAAGCCACCCCCTGCCTCACGCAGCTACAAGGATGGGAGGGAATACCCATGCAGGGTGGGGGGCTTCTCCATGACGGATGGTCATGGAGAAGCCACCCCCACCTCGGACAGCTATGAGGGTGGAAGGGAGTAGCCATGTGGGGTGGGGGGATTCCCTGGAAGGGAGTAGCCGCATGGGGTGGGGGGGCTTCTCCATGACTGACAGTCACAGAGGAACCACCACCCTGCCTCACACAGCTACGAGGGCAGAAGCAAGTAGCCACACGGGGCGGGAGGTCTTCTCTGTGACTGATGGTCATGGAGAAGCCACCCCTTACCTCGGACAACTATGAGGGCGGGAGGGAGTAGCCACGTGGGGTGGGGGGATTCTCTGTTACTGACAGTCATGGAGAAGCCTCCCCCACCTTGTGCAGCTATGAGGGCAGGAGGGAGTAACTGTCTGGGGCTGAGGGGCTTCTCTGTCACTGACAAGACAGCCACAGAGAAGCGATCCCCTGCCTCGCACAGCTACAAGGGTGAGAGGGAGTTAGCCATGGAGGGCGGGGGGCTTCTCCATGACTGACAGTCACAAAGAAGCCACCCCCCACCTCGCGCAGCTACAAGGGCAGGAGGGAGTAGCCACGCAGGGTTGGGGGCTTCTCCATGACTGACAGTCATATAGAAGCCACCCCCTGCCTAACACAGCTACAAGGGTAGGAGGGAGTAGCCATGTGGGGGGGGCTTGTCTATGACTGACGGTCATAGAGAAGCCACCCTCCACCTCCTATAGCTATGAGGGCAGAATGGAGTAGCTGTGCGGGGCAGGGGGGGTTCTCCGTAGCCACATGGCCCATGGGAAGGGGATTCTTCATTGACGCACAGCACACGGGGTGGGGGGGGGCTTCTCTGTAAATGCTTGGGTGGGGTCCAGGAAGGGGAGAGACCTCGCCTGGCTTCAGCTGGCTGCTTTGGAACCAGTAGAGGACCCTATGGAGGGCTATACCAAAATGACAAATGGAGAATTGCAAGGCTTCCCTTGCAAACCCGCCCCCTCCAATGTCCAACCAATAAGAAATCATCCCTTTTCCCAGGATGGTTCCTGATTGTTCAGACAACCAATAGCACAGGTTGTCTTGCACTTTCCAAAAAAGTTCCTGAAAAATAGAGGGATGGAAAGTCACAGATTAACTGGGCTTTTTGCTCCCCCTCCTTCTGAATAGCCTATGATAAGTATGAACTACTAGGGTTCAACACAAATTCTTCTCGGGGGGGGGTTGCCATGTAAATGGGACCGGGGTCTCATGGCACTGGCTACATGACAAAGAGAGAGAGGAAAAGGTATGTGTGGTAGGAATTGGAGTCAAGTTTGACAGTATCAATTTATTGCTGAGGAAGCCTCAGAGCAGACACTACAAAGAACACACCAGGGCACCCCAGCTACCTGTCTTTATTGACACTGCCTCTGGAGACATAGGACTTTATCAGACGTGGCAAAAATCACATGATTATGACATTACGGTAGTTCAAATGGTTTCCACTATTGTACGACTTCATGTTCACGTGGTCAATCTGTGTTCCCGCCGCGAATAAGGCATTGTTTTTAATTGACAAGACAAGTGGTCAATAGCCATTAATATTGTTCTTTTCATGGTATTGAAGAGCATGTGAAAACACATCCCATTGTAATAGCGAGCTTATAGCATGAATGGGTGGTCCTCTTTCCCCCCCTCCCCATTCCCAGTGAGAAAACGTCTGGCTGAGAACATGAAAATTACCCACAGGATGCTCTTTTTATGAACTGTCCTGGTTTGTTTTCACAGTTTTAGGTTTGTTTAAGTGTTTGTGCATTCTTTTACTTTGCAAATTAAGGGGGGTTTGGTGTTTTTTAAGCATGCTTGTGTCTTCTCGTGAGAACCGCTGAAATCTCACCCATGCCAAATCACAGAAGTAAAGTTCTGTTCTTAAAGTGTTAATGATAGTGGTGGTCATGCGATAATTCCATTGTGGTTCTTTCATAAACTACAGCAACATGTGATAATAAGTATAATTACGCCATTATGTTTCTGCTTTCCTCATTCGCAGAATTACAGTGTTTTTAGAAGCTAGTTTGATAAAGTCCATACAGTTATTTGTCCAAGGATAGTTACAAATTTCTTTACCTCCATTACCTCCCACCCACACATAGTTAGTCCAGATCTTAATGTACATATTCCTACACATATTTCACTATCCAATTAGCATCCTTAGTATAGAGGTAATCACAATGAATCCCAGCACTGTCTGTGGGTGTTTGTTTGTTTGTTTGTTTGTTTTACTGTGCAAGAGAGGCACTTTGGCTTTTCTTCGAAAGTCAAATGATATCACATTTTTTCTCAGGTAGTCAAGTAGAGTATCATTAATTCCAACACGTTATCCTTTCCTTTATCCAACACAGCAAAATCATATGGTTTCTCAGATAAGATAATTGCAATAATAAACATTATGCACACAGCCTTAGATGCTCCTTTAAAACAAAGAAAAAATGAAGCAAATATGGCAATGTAATATTTCAGTAGAACACAAGGAGACCCCTGCCAGCTGCCATGGTATTTCTAGACAAATATTTGGACTGGGCTTGGGAGCACTGCTGACATTGAATATGATTTAAGCTTTGGTATATGCCATTAAATTTTCTGACTCAGAAATTAAAAAAAATGGCAAACAGATAAATATAAAAGATTAAGACCAGACTATGAAGATAACTCTTGTGAGTCTCGTTTTAATGTATTGGCTGTTCTTTTCATGTGTTTAAATATTAATTTTCTCATGTTTAAATATTAATTTGGTGTGAATCCTCACCTTTTCTGGTGAATAAGTGATTGGTTCAAAGTGTATGTATACATTTGTACCAGTGAAATGTTGTGACTCAGCAACTGTCCTTAACTCTAAATCTCGACAGCTGCCAAGTTCAAGTCTTATCTTGGTCTTTATTGCCCCTTGTCATTTAAAATGAGATACTGAGAGAGACGAGCATCCATATAGCGCTGAAAAGTTGGGTTCCCTGTTTCATAACCTTAAAAATGCAGGAGCGCCTTTCAGAAACATCGGCTATTTTGACCACTGAGTTTTTGACAGCACAGCCAGGCTTGAATTTTTCATACTGTCCTGAAAATGCCACCATCTGCAACGGCACTTCATGTTTACTGCCTACTAATGACGAGTACAACAGAATTCTGAACTCAGTTTTGAGTACCGTCCTCACAATCATGTTAGCACTGGTGATGTTTTCAATGGGCTGTAATGTGGAGCTAAAGAAATTCTTGGGACACATCAGAAGGCCATGGGGCATAATGGTGGGTTTCCTCTGCCAGTTTGGAATTATGCCTCTCACTGGCTTCGTCCTGTCATATGCTTTCAATGTGCTTCCGATACAAGCTGTTGTTGTGATCATCATGGGGTGCTGTCCTGGTGGAACTGCTTCTAATATTTTAGCATACTGGGTAGATGGCGACATGGATCTAAGGTAAGACAAACCTACTACTGACTAAGGATGTAAATTGTCAACTGTTTCATCCTCACATATGAGTATGAATAACAACAGTAGGGTTTTTTTTTTCCTCTGTTGTGGGAGAAAACAAATATTCCTCCTCAGTATTCTTTCAATAAGAGCTAGTATCCTGGTGCTTCCAGCTCCATTTTGGGTAGTCCCTCCCATGACTTTGTAGTGCCATATTCCATAACCTGTTCAGTATATTAAAGTTTTAAGTGCTTTAACGGTGAAAGCTGTGCTACCCAAAGTGATGGTCTGGGAACAGGTGCTGGTCCGCAAGCTACTGGCTGCCAATTCACTTAAGGAATTTATCACACCAGCCTGTTTTCTTGCAGCAATCGCATTAGTGAAGCAAATGGGGAAACATTCAGTATCATACTTCTCTGCAATTGTGCGAGTGTGCTGCAAGTGTGCCACTTTGGCAATCCATGGTCCCTTCCCCACCGGTTCTGTAACCCCACCATGTTCCCTACCCAGCAAATGCATGTCTTTTGATTTTTTGATTTTTTTTCCCCTGTGATTCTGCAATTTTCCGCAATTATAGAAAAATGATTTTAAAAAATATTTTATTTGATTGTTTTACCATAATTGCACAATCACAGCAAAAATAAAAATTAAAAACTGAAAAACACAGAGAAAAAAACAACCTTGGCCTGCTTGGAAATAGTGAGGGAGAGGGGGGAAGAGAGAGGGAGAGGAGGAGAATCATGCCCCCTCATGCCACATAACTTCCATCATATCGTTACTGCGGTAGGAGGGACTTACCATACCAAGGGGACTAATGTAATTGCAGCGATATTAGGAGCCATTGAAGGATTTCCCTTGTCAATGAAAAGGCATGCTACAGAAATAAATGAAATGCAAAGCAGCAATAGGATAGACACAACATTGTGTAATAAGTACTGGCCAAACTTGATAATATCTTGCTGTAATTGTGAAATACCAGCATGTGATAAAGTCCTACGTTTCTGGGAAAGAAAGCAACAATTGTACCCAATAGGCACAAATGTAGTGTCAGTCCCTGGCACATGGAAAAGAATAGTTACAGTCTCCCCACATCAGAGAGCACTGAGTTAAAGCATGAGACTAGATGTGAAATGTATACACAGAATGTGGGGAGGGGGAGGAGGGAAGAAGGGGAAGAACACAAGGGGGGGGAAGGTAAAAAATACAGAGATCATGAAAAATACAGCCAAAACTAACTACAGCCCAAAGAAGAAGAGGGAGGAGAGCAGGAAGAAAGGACAACCAGGATATTTCAGGAACAACTAGACTTGGAGATGACAACACCCCTGAACAACCAAGAACGTTTGAAACAAAATGACCTGGAAATTCCCAACTGGTTTAGGCAGTGTGGATGACCTCCAGTATATAGGGAGAGGAGAAAGAACAAAAAACAGTTCACCATTTTCCCAGGCTAGATCTTCCCCCAAGCTCACATTTACCTTCCAGGTAATATATGTGAACAGCTTTGATTTGGCATTCCTGGAATAATCTTATCTGGGATCTCCTTCCACTGACTTGCAATCTTTAAAAAAAACAGCCAGGGATCCCAGCATCACATGTTATTTTGCCCTGAAATTATTGATAATGATTATCATGATGGTCATTTACATTAGATCATACATATTAGATGAATTCCTGGGGAATTATCACTATTCACCATTAAAAAAAAATAGCCTTGCATGGAAGCTGGCTGCTTGGAATCAGTATCACAGACCAACTTAAGTGAAGAGAGAGTATTAAGGAAATTACAGTATATATCTGATAGGGACCTGTTGGCTATAGCTATGCAGCTGAGACAAATTTGGGGCCTTTCACATTACACAAAGTGATGGTACCACTTTAATTTGTCATGACAACATCCTATGGAATACAGTTTAGAGAGAGGTATTTGGAATTCTTGGCTGGAGTGCTCCCCAAACTACAAGCCTCAGGATTCAAGGGCAGTTAAAGTGTCATCATACTTCTGTAAATGTGTAGTGTGAAAGGGCCTAAATAAGGTAAAGAGCATGAAATCAGAAATGAAAGCCACAGATGGGAAAAGACAAGAGGGGATACAAAGAAACCCTACCTCTCTCTATCTCCAGTGTCCCTATAAACAAATAGCGGCTAGCGCACATTTTCTCATCTCGCAACAGTAGTTACATATACCCTCAGCACTTAAAGGCAACAGGTTTCTGAGAACCGGATCCTAGTGACCAATTGCAGAGTATGGCCATCACTTTCCTGGCATGCTCAGTTGCTCCCAGAGGCACCTGGTTGGTCCTGATCCACCTTGACAGTTCTGATGTTTTGCATCAGAGACTGTCCTAAGGAACTCGTCCTTTTAGCAGAGGAAATTTATGCTGTATGTCATTTCTGATTCTACAGTTGTTCTCTCATTTCACCATTGCAGAATTCTTGGATTGGTTCTGAAATTTTCTTGAGCTCAGAAAGGACATTTTCAAAAACTCTCCTGTACATATATTCATCCCATTCTGGAGAGAGCCCTGGGAGCATGTTATATCATCAGTGAACTGCAATGTTGAGCAGCTTGACTTTGTACAGACTACACATGGGGATGTATAGGGAGTAACACATGGAGTTATGCCTGAAATAACAGATTGCTAGAAGACACCTTATATCTGCCACAAACCAACCAACCAACTGTATCCTCTGAGCCAAAGTATAGGAGTTTTCCTGGATCATAGATATTGATGCTAATAATAGCAGTACCTAGTTCCAAAGTGAATTGAGAACAGGGATATTTAAAAAAAAAAATCAGTTTAACAAATATTTTATTAACCTGTTTTTAATGGATGCAATTTAAGCATTTTTAGCCATTAGCTATATTCTGCTGTGCTTTTGGTTTAATTCAATAGAATTAGATTTTGGACAGCTCTTCTAAAACAAAAATACAGTTGCCCCTTCATATTTGCTGAGATTTGGTCCCAGGACCCCCCGTGGATACCAAAATCCATGAATACTCAAGTTCCATTATATGCAATGGCATAGCAAAATTGTGTCCCTTATATAAGATGACAAAATCAAGGTTTGCTTTTTGGATTGTTATTTTTTAAAAGAATATTTTCAAGTCATGAATACTTAAATCCATGGATACCAAATCCGTGGATATGGAGGGACAACTGTAAATCCTACTGGTTAGCTCAAACATGAGTAAACCCATTAAATCAATTGTTGAAGGGTGAGTCAACATACAGGTAAATCCCACCGATTCACTGGGTCTACTTTAGTGGGGATTAGCTACAAGATTCAGGTCAGAATCTTTAGAGTACAATTCTATGTATGTCTACTAAGTAGTCCAACTAAATTGATTAGATTTACTTCCAAATGAGACAAATGTCTACTTATCCCAAGCAAGAAAGTGTGTCTACTGAGTACAGTCCATTGGGCCATAGAATGCAATCCCAATTCAACAAGATGGCTGAGTGCCAGCTGAAGCTGTGTTGTATCCAAATTTCCCCCACTCCAAGAATCTTGGAAATTACTTCAGACTACACTGGCTTTGGGCTAATTATTGTGACATCAAAAGTTGTCCCTGGGCTGGAGGGGATTTGGATCTGGGACAGCTCAGCTCCTCCTTCACTTCACCCCTCCTCCTCTTCTTTTTTTGGCTCCTCTGTTGGCTGGTCTCACCCAAAAAACATCAGTTGTACCATCAGATACCTCTGCCAGCTGATCTCTCAGGTTAGCTAGCAGAAGGGGGTTTGTTGGCATAAGGACAGTTCAGCTGCCAATGAGGCTTCTGTCTATTCCTAAAACCCTACAATCAGTGCATCTTTGAATCAGGACTGCATGGTCTGTTTCCCCCAAATCCCTGTTAAGTATGGTACTGTAGTTTCAGTGATATATACTAGCAACCTGCTCCATAATAGCAAACTACTGCCTGTACACAAAGCATAGACAACATAGAGTCCTGTGGCTGCATATGTCTTTTTTTTCCCCCAGGTGTTTTAATGGGTCCTATTGCTCCCCATTTGCCACTGACAGTGCCACCAACAGAACTGTGCTCCCCGAAATAGCTTGCAGTAGCATCACAAATAACCCAGTTTTCTGTGCCTTCACTTCCAGATGAGAATGAGATGCTTTGCCCTGCAGACTGGCAGGATGCTATGATGTGGCAGGGTGTGGGGGTGGGTTTCAATCTGGCAATCTCTTGCTTCATGGGATGCCACCACAGTTGCCACAAAATTTCACCAGATTAACAGTGGTGGGAACATCAAGCATAGAATCCAAATTTCCCAGGGGCCTCTGGATGTTCTGGGGGTCCACTGCCCTTCCAGCCCTAGGTTGTTGCCCAGCCCAAACATTTCAGTCTCAGAGCAAATGCATTTAATGCATCAATCTTCTTTACATCCTTTCTTAATTGGATTGGGGCTCTAATGAATAAGAGTTTGTGACTCTTACTAACAATACCTCTCAGAAATGGTAATTTGTAATTGTTGTCTTTGTCAATATTTTGTTAAAAAATAATTATCAAAGTTGTTGTTGTTGTTGTTGATTCAATTTATACCCTGCTTTTTCAGTAGAGTTTATTCACATGGAAATGTGGCTGCAACTGAAGCCTTAAATTACAATTGTATGCATGTCTGCTCAAAAATAAGACCCCCAGATTTCAGTGTGTACAGCCGCAATTACAGCTTCCACACTGTATCTTCCAGCGTTTCTATTAAAGTTTTCGGTTTCCTTTCAACCCAAGCTTTCTATTCCTAATATTGCTGTGTGACTGATAGGATGCTATGTATCCACATTCCATTTTCAGTAGTCCTAAGACTGGACATACATACCTGTGGGGCAAATAAAATGCAAACAACCCAATGGGTATCTCTCAAAGTTCCTATACACAAGGTTCCACCACCACTACGATGCAAATGTGCCTTCTTATACTACTATTGGAGAAGAAGAGAGGGCAAGACATTCTCCCATCATGATATGACATCCCTACAGACCCATCACATTGCTGTGGAAACCATCATAGGCACTGGACCTCAGTTTGAAAATCACAGCCTTGCCAATAAAAATGTCTTTGCAATTATTCTGATATGAGCAGTAACCATGAACAATTTATTCTCTTGCAGCATCAGTATGACAACATGTTCAACCTTGCTGGCCTTGGGAATGATGCCGCTTTGTCTCTTTCTTTATACCCAAATTTGGACAGACTACAACTCCATTTTGATCCCCTACGATAGTATTGGTATGTTATCTCCTCACCATCTTCCCTCGGAGCAGTTTATTCTCTCCTGATAATATCCATCTGGGTAACTTCTCTGTAGTGTGAATGAATTGTTAAGCTGCTATGTAGAGCGCAGAGAGCCAACATGGTGTAGTGGTTTGAGTGTTGGACTAGAATACTGGGGACCAGGATTTGAATCCCCATTCAGCCACGGAAACCCACTGGGTACCCTAAGTCAGAACTGACTTGAAGGAACACATCAATAAATATAGGGCTCGTCCAGATGAAACGATATAATGTGGATTGCTGTGCATTAACACAAAATCACAGCAGCATTTGTTTGTCTCCTCGTGTTTTTTGGCAAGATCGCTGATATGCGAAGTTATCCAAGTTTGAAGTTCACACAGAGGCATGCCCATGAATTAAGATGGTGGCTGCGAGTTAATTACTCGTGTTTTTATTCTCCATGAGTTGCCTCCACTGCACATTTTTTAAAACTTTAAATCTGAGGTGCGCAAGTGTAACCTTCCACTTTAAAAAGTTGTTTGGTCATCTTGCCACTGCAAAAATGTGCACAATCATTAACGCAAAATTCAACGATGGTGGTTCCGGCAACTTTGCTGCCAGCAAGCCCAACTACCTCACATGTCTGACCAATCAGCTTTTGACTTCTGGAATGTGCTGCACTGCAAATTGGTTGTCCAAATGGGTGGTAATGCACATTTCCATGTATTTTTTAAAAAAAACTTCAAGAAAAGCCGCAAAGCCTTTTTCATGCAGTATATAGCATTGGGGGGGGGGTCTCCTTCTGAAAACAGTGAATCACCATGGGATCTCATTGGGACAAAAGATATTCTCCTCACATTCTATGATGAGTTTTTTCATTGTCTAGACAACACCATAGAGTACAACTCTGGTTCTAATTTGGGGTTTGGTGGGTGTGCTACTTCAGCACTCCTTGTTCCAGGGGTGTACAGTACTTAGAATCATAGAATCATAGAGTTGGAAGATACCTCAAGGGCCATCCAGGTCAACCCCTTGACATGCACGAATACACAATCAAATCATTCCTGACAGATGGCCATCCAGCCTCTGTTTAAAAACCTCCAAAGAAGGAGACTCCACCACACTATGAGGCAGTGTGTTCTGCTTCAAATACTATGATCCACTTCTTAGACCAGTTGCTCCCAACTTGGTTCCCCAGATATTGTTCACATATAACTTCAAGAATCCTTGACCATTGGCAATGGTGTCTGGGCTTTTGGGAATTGAAGTCCAATAACATTGGGGGAGCTAAAGTTGAAAACAAGCATTCTAGACTACAGCATTCATAAGGCAGTTCTGGTTTAAGGCACTGGATATAGCTTAGTGCAGCGCAAGTATGAGATTAGCCTCCAAAGGTGTCCCAGGGACATGAGACATATCACATATTTCCAATGGTGCCTTATAAGTCCAATTGGGAGCAGAGGGAGACAACATCAAAGCACTGTCGTGTCTAGTTTCTATTGTTCTTTTAGTGGGGAAGCGGAATTATGAAATTAAGCCATAAGTATGTCTCTGCATTTTGAACCTCTAGTATTTCAGGAGACACAATTTTCTCAGTGTCTTCTGAGGAAAGGTGAAGAGTGCACAGAGCCCGCTTCTTCAGCAGTTGGTGGTTCAAGGCACCAGGTGCATCCTGAAAAAGCTGGGAGCAAATCTGTCTTCTCACTGCAGCAGTGGTGAAGAAGAAGCTGCTTTGGCTGTGAGTTTAGGATCTGTGAATGGGATGTGGATGCAACTTAATGGGGGTCTAGCTGAGGCCAGGTGTCAACCTGTGGCCACCTCCCCAGTCTTACCTTGGGCAAAACCCCTGACCCCAACCAATACAACAGTATGGGCAACCTTGGGCAATACAACAGTATGGGTTGCTCACCCTGGCTGGCCACTTACGGGAAGGCAAACCTAGGGCAATCCATCCCAAGTCCTAGGACCTTATAAGACAGAGAAAACACCAGGTTATCCCCAAGGACAGGCTCCTTCATAACCCCCTGGGTGCCAGGACCTAAAGAGGCTGTTTCAGAGCCCCACCTTTCACCAAAAGCTGCTAAGGTGTACACCGGCTCATATATTATTCCCCAATATCTGTCACAATCTATTTAAACACACCACCCTTATCCACTTGTCCAAGTCCCACAGATGCAGCATGGATTAGGCACAAAAAAAATGTAAAGGGGGGGTGATTCATACCTGGCAACCAGCAAAGCTCATACCACACTTAGGGTGGGAAGGTAGGTCACAAGTCACAGGTAGAAGAGAGCTAGTGAGGGGGAAGAACTAGCCTTAAATATCTTCTTCTCCGCCCACTACATATGTTCTGGCCTGGCATGCTGCACCACATCCTTTTTACCAAGGCCTCAATTCATGGAGGCCATTAAAGCATTCATGCACCCACAGCATCCTTTGCTGTGTAAATTGACACCACATAATTATACTGCTATTCCACTTCAACTGCAATAGAAACATCCTATGGAATACCAGGGGTTGTCTAAATGGTGAAAACACTCTTCACGGAACGCAAGGAGAATCCTTATTGACTTAGTGGCATACCACATTGTTGTACCATTTTGGGAAGGCGGCAGGCCAAAAATGTCAAAAAAATCCGCAGGAAAAGCCTTTGTAGCTCTTCCTGTAGTTTTTTAAAAACAGTGAGGGGAATGTGAATTCCTGCTCGTTCAGACAAGCAATTTGATATGAATTGCTTTCCCATAGGAGAAGAAGTACAAAGCTGTTTGAGTGAGCACGGAGCAGGGCTTGCTAACAGGGCAAGTGCCCGCTGCCACCATGTTGGATTTTCACCTTATCAAGTGAGTGCTAAGGCAAGAAAACAGGGTGGGGTTTTGGTTTGGGGTTTTTTTTTTGTTTTTTTTGTTGTTGTTGTTGTTGTTTTTGGTTTTGGTTTGTTTGTTTTGTTTGCTTTTCTGTCAAATCAAAAAATCGGTCTATCACACCTTGGACATCTTTGTTAAAAAAAAAAAGTTTGGCAGAGGCAAACTGAAGTAAGTACAAACACAAGTTTGAAGTAAGTGCAAACACTCACAGCTGCCATCTTGCATACAAACCTTATGAGGGCAAAAAACTCCATTTACACAAGTCACAGCTGCTGCAAAATGCCATTACTGCCAGGCACTCCAGGGTTTTGGGCTTGCAGTGTAAGGAGGAATAGAGTCCTCTGACTTAGTATTCTAATTCTCCTCCCCACTGCCTGCAAATTCCAAAATTCCATAATATGGAACCATGGCAATTAAAGAAGAAGGAAGTGCTATAATTGTTGCTATAAACAGGCCAGAGCTGGGTTCCAACCTGAATCCTTCCCAATATTCTAGACTGCAACTCCCATCAACCTGACCATTGCCTAGAGTAGCTGTAGTAGATTGAGTGTCACAGTGCAATATATCCAGAGGGACCCAGATTGAGAAATTCTGTTCTAGGCTGTAACAAGGAAGTTGATAGCATTGTAACTGGACAATTCTAAAATGGCAATGTATTCCAAGCAATTTCATCTATTGATTTCAACTGACCTGGTTGGTTTTTTACTTCAGGCTTCTAGTTAACACGAGTTGCTTTGGGGCCCAAAATTGCCTTCAAATGGATACCATTCTGTTTTAAGGCATGTCACACTCGTGCAATATGTTATTTTATTCTTTCTCCCCACCACTCCCCAAAAAAGTCGTTTCTGTGTTGTTATTATTATTTAAACCAAGATGATACAGTGCCACACAATGAAACAACTTTAAGCTGGTGCCTATTACATAAACACCCAACAACAAAAATCAATGTTTAGTAGTATCATAAAAGAAGAAAGCATAGACTACAGAATGACTATGATTATCATGGGAGGGAATGCTGTATTTTTGTTATCCAACTCAGTGACTTGATGTAGCTACAGACAGTGCTGTGATTATCTAGCTGGGCTATCAGACAGAAAGTAGAGAATACTCAGGGGTACTCTGATCAGGGAGATCTTCCTCGGGCATGACACTCCCTGGGTGACTGTGTGGAGCCAGTCGTTCCCTTTGTTGCTAGAGTGTCGACAGAGGCAACCCCAAGCTCCTTGAATGACAAGAAAGGAAGTAAATAAATAGCCTGTTGAACAACACACAAAGCACAATTGTGTAAAAGTCAGAATGGGAAGAGAAATTGATCAACCCAAGTCTGTGCTTGCAAAGAATCTCATTGTTCAGAGTATGTTCTTCTCAGCTTAGGGACTCTTTGTCCAATAATCATGCTTTTTTTATTCTTCTTCTTCCAGGTATTTCACTGGTAGCACTTGTCATTCCCGTTTCTGTTGGGATATTTTTTAAGCATCGATGGCCCACCAAAGCTAAAATAATATTGAAGGTAAGATTAAAGTTTCCAAATATCTATGCAATGAAAATTCAAGATATCCTTACATGGGGACAAGCTGGCTCCTTTAGTCAGTTAGCTGCTCAAAGGTTTTACCCATCCAAACTGTAGGGCTTTGGGGGGGTAGAATATTAAAGTACTTATGGTTCTCTGGGAGGATCTTGAAGCAGAGGTTCTCAGTCTGGGATGCCCAGGTGTTGTTGAATGTGCTCTCCCTGAAACCCCACCCAATGTGCTCAGTGATTAAAGCACTTATGCCAATACATTTCCTCAATGGTATCTCAAAGCATTGCACTGGACTACATAATTAGAGGTAGTCCAGGCTCCAACATGTGGAAGATGTAATAAGAAACTTCATCTGTGCTTGGGAATACAGTACAACTCCCATATCCCCAGGGGATACATTCTTGTACTTAACATGGAAATGTGAAACTGTGGATAATAGCAAGTCGTATTGAAATGAATGACTTCTGGCCCAAGCATACCATAGAGTCATGCTGGAAGACCTAGAGATTCCTAGAGAGAACACCTCTCTAGACATTTTCTAGGTCCTCCAGCATGATTCCATGGTCAACTTCTGGAGGAAGCTTACCACACAACCACACTGGAGGACCTAGAAAATGCCTAAAGAGAATATATTATATAACTGAAACTTTGGGTACTGGTCCTGTAGATACAGGGGTCATAGTGTTCATGATATGAAGGGCTTTCACTATTGTTATGTAATTAAACCTTTCTCTGTTCTCTTGCTTGCCCCCAGGTTGGTTCCATAAGTGGTGCAATTCTCATAGTGATCATAGCTGTGGTTGGAGGGATATTGTACAAAGGTTCCTGGACAATCACACCTCAGCTTTGGATTGTTGGGACCATCTTTCCAGCAGCTGGTTATTCACTAGGCTTTTTTCTGGCCCGTGTAGCTGGACAGCCCTGGCATAGGTAAAACTCCACTTGTCACATTTTCATTCTCCTATTATCTGCCAACAAACATATAGCCACATCCATAATTAATTATTTCAGCAACAACATTTGAGATGAACATGTTGCAATAACCTTATCAGAATTCAACTATCCATCAAATGGTTATATGCAGTTTTCTCTAGAGACAGAACAGTTATGATCATTCACTAGTTGCTTTTAAAACAGAGCTGATATTTCTCATGGTCTGTTATCATCCACAAATTTGAAATGCCTTGGTTGGAAAAGAACTTGAGTTACAAATGTTCATTCCCAATGTAATCTTTATATGAAATTCATAAAGTATTGTCCCAAGTCAGAAAACTCAGTCATTTAGTCAGCCTCTCCCAACCTTTGGGTCACTAGGTGTTGTTGGAGTACAATTCATATCATCCCAGTCAGTATTGTAAGGTTGGTAAAGTCTGTAAATAATACATACCAAAACCTTGTATGCCAGTTGAATTCAGAATCATCGCTGAGGAGAAATGGGAATCCTTCCCACTATATCTCTGTCCCCTATAATCCCCACTTATAGTGAGTTTTTAATTCTTATAAAGTAGCCACAGCTCAGTGATAGAGCACTTTCTTTGCATGTAGAAGGTCCCAAGTTCAATCCCTGGCATATCCAAAGAAAAGTGTCAGACAGTAGGACTGGGATGTGCATGAGACCTTAGAAAGTTGTTGCTGCAACTCAAAAAGAATAGACTAGAAGTAGGAAACTGTTTCCTCCAGAAGCCAAGAACGTCAATGCATGCAAATTCATCCAGGAAGGGAAAGAGTAATCTCTTCCTTGTTCTGTTCTACAGTGGGACTCAGCCATGTCTCCTTTCCTCTCACTGCTGAGCTATCATCCCTCACTAGTTGACTGTTGTTCACATCTCAGCAACAGGGGACTGGGTCTGTGGGGAGAAGATTTGGTGGGTCAGAAAGTGAAACCCCATGGAATGTATCTGATCCATAGGCCAGAGATTGCCTAGTCCTGGAACAGCTGGTCTTAGACAGATGGCCAGGGATGTACCTCAGTATAAAAATAAATTTCATTCTTTGGATCTTTGTAAACATCAGTCATATGAAAACAGAAGACATTTTCTTTTCTCTGACAACCCTGTTTGAACACAAATGTTGAGTGTTGACACATCTCTTATTCTCAGCATCTGAGAACTGTTCAGGTTGTTTGTTTAATTGATTTATATCCCATCTTTCTCCCAAAATGGGACTCAAAGTGGCTGCATTTTTAATCACTTCAATGGATCATAACACATCAAGAATGGTAAATATCTCTATTCAAACAGAAAGGGACAACATGGAATAAATGGTGGGATGATTTTTGTTTACCCCAACATGGTTTGTACATGAAGTGCACACATGGAAAGGAAAGTCTGTGCAGTGCCATTTATAAAGATCATGACCAATTTTTAAAATACTCAAAAGAAAGCATCCAACTATTTTTTTAAAAAATAGAACATCAGGTATTCCATAGCCTGCTATCACAGCTACATTTTGGCAGTCATACTCATCTACCTGTCAGTTGCCATACACAAACAAATCTCTTATAATTCCTGGGAACTATTGTAACTATTGGCATCTACACTCCTGTGTTACTAGTAAGCCACTCAGTGATTACCCAAGGACATTTCAATACTTTGTATGGTAAAAGAGAAATTTGCAAAAGCCAGTCAATTTGAGTGAGTGCATCAGGGACTGAAATGCAGGCAATATACATATGGCACACAACACCCCATATTAGAAGCCTCAATATATATACACGTGAGAGGCCCATAGGGTACATGTGTGGAATAGCAGCATAATGTCTACTCTGCAGTAGAGTCGGGAAGGTCACTGACTGCTGTATTTGCAATTTAATGCATCTGTCTTTCTCTCTGTTCTGCAATGTACACTGACACAAAATACATTGCTGCAATCAGATACTAGTCACACATGCATGCATTGTGTAATTGGCTCCAGATCAGCTCCAGCCGAAGCTTCCCATGGCCAATTCAAAGATGTGCATTCAGTATGCAGGTGAACAATTGGAGACTAGGTGGCTCAGTGGGGAATTTCACTCTGGATTCATAAAGAATATACAATTCACCACCTGCCTTCCAAACAATTTCGGTTTTGCTCTTTGGTTAGTAAGGAGAGAAGTCTCATGAAAGTGAATCACTGCCTTCGCCCACTTTGCTATAGAAGAAAAGAGCAAAATCATGACTTCCCTATTCTTAATTGCAGCAAAAACTAGAGAAAGATACCATCCTTGATGGAAGCCTTTTTCTCTGTGTTCTCGGTGTTCTGCTACTAACATAAACATAAGAATGAAATTTAGCCTTACTTTTAGTACATGATAAGTGGTTTAGTACCAACTCTCTTTGCTCATAGTTTCTCCATGTGTTATCAATAATGTTTTTAAAACATGTTCAGAGATTCTAATGTGTAATTTGGTTTCCCATGTCTAAAAGTTTGAGTAAAAACCTATAGAAAGGCAGGCTCTTCCTCTTCACTGGTACTCTTACGTTGTGGGATCTTGTGTGGGAGAGGAAAGCATTTCTTAAATAAGTAAGTTTGCTTTATCTCAGCTTGGTGTGTTTTGTATCTTGGAGAAGGAAGGGAAGGACATGGCCCCCACATCCTGAAGTGGGCCCCCAGGCCAGGATCTTTGGTGGGCCCCCTACCTTCTGCTAAGGTTAAGGGCAGCGAGATGCTCTACAAGATTTAGGATAAAAAAATAAAATAAGTTAGTTTAAATGATGACACCAAAGTAATATTTATTTTATTTTTTAAAAAAACTAAATGGATTTTCATAATAAAAACTTACAAAAATATCAATCTGGGACTCCCCCACTTAATCCCGGGTGCCCAACCCCCAGGCTAAAGCCCTGTCAGCCTCCCCCTTGTAGGGAAGGCTCCCCCATGGGGAAAGGGCTTGGACATTCTGGAAAGAAATTTTCCCTTTCGCTATTGTTTCTATTGTGTCAGTCCATTTTAGATTGTGAGACCACATAGCAAAGAAATGTTCTTTTCTCATTTTATGGAACAACACCTCATAATTTTAGGTAATGCTGGGTTTTTTTTAAAAAAAAAAAGTTGCCAATGTTGCTCTTTAGAACTGCAGTTCTCAGAATCCTCCAGATAGCATGGACAGAGGTAATGAAAGTATGAAAAGGAATTTTTCCAAGCTCTAAAATAATATGATAAGGAGGAGGAGGAGGAGGATGCCAGTTGTGTAGGTTATACATGATGCACAAGCTTCATTTCAAACAAACGTTACTCTTTTTTCAGATGTCGTACAGTGGCTCTCGAAACAGGGATGCAGAACACTCAGCTTTGTACAACCATAGTGCAACTCTCCTTCAGCCCTCAGCAGCTGGCACTGATGTTCACTTTCCCACTCATCTACAGTATTTTCCAGCTGGGTTTTGCAGCAATGATTTTGGGAGGTAAGAGCCACCCTGTGTATATACTATTCTGAATTACTTCTTCAAGAAAAGTTCAAGAGGTATTTCTTTATCATCTTATGGGAAAGAATTATCATTTTTAAAAAAACCAATACCGGGTTGATCAATACTGATCAAAATTGGGTTAATAAGCCTGGGGTCTGTTAGGGTACGGTCTGCACACACAAACACACACACACAAAATTAGCTGGGCCACAATTTGGACTCACATTGCTCCTTTCCAACAAAAGAAGCAAACAGGATCATGCAGCAATAATGACCCAACTCCACCTTTGTGCTAAAGTGGTCAACATGCAACCCACAGACTTTTTTTTTTTTCTGTAGTGCTCACAGCCCCTGCTCCTGCCCTCCTGGTTCCCAACAGCATCCTAGTTATTATTTTTTTTATCCAATATTCTAAAGGATAGTCTGGTATAATTCTCCTCTAAAACAAGATGCATACTCCCTAGACACGTTGTTTTCAAGCAAAAGTGTGTTTGGGAGAAGTGAGATTTTGTGGTATTTCTGGAGTTTAGTGTCCACAAGCAGATATTTCCAGTAGTGAAGGTACAGCAGGGTGGCTTTGATTCCTTCAGTGTTACCTTAAGCTCCAATTGAACAATTGCTTTGATGAGAGCAATGGTCCCCAGTCCCCAACCACTGAGAGTTCACAATCATGTGATGCAGTGTTTGACCAACTTTGAACATACATAAGACTGTTCTCCCAAAAGGAAGATTTTTTTTTCACTGACATCATATCGTGAGAAGGACTTAACATCTTGAAATGTCAAAGGAAGAATATCTGATGAATTAAAAATCTGCAAGTGGACTTTTGAGGTCTACTTTTTATTATAAAAAGAAATTCCACTTCATGAGGTGCAGGACATGTCAGGAGTGGCCTTTTTACAGCTCCTCTTTCCTTGTAATGAGAGAGTACCAAAAAGCTAAGGTATCTTTGCAATATTTGTTTGTTGACCAAATACAAGCTGAGCATGGAGAAGGTCAGGCCCATAAAGCAAAACAAAGTCTCTGAAGCCTTCTTCTAGAATCATAGGTTTTTCCTATGTCATAGATAACAAGAGCCAGTGTAGTGTAGTGGTTTGAGCACTGGACCAGAACTATGGGAGACGGGGTTCGAATCTCTGCTTGGCCATGGAAACCCCTTGGATGACCTTGGGCAAGTCACAATCTCTCAGCCTCCAAGGAAGGCAATGGCTAAACACTTTTAAACAAATCTTGCCAAGAAAATTCTGCAATGGACTCACCTTAGGGTTGTCATAAGTCAGGAACAACTTGAAGGCAAACATCAACAATATATAAAGTAAGCAGCTTCAGAACTTTTCAGAGGCCATTTTCCATTATCAGCTTGGATATACCACAATTTCCAGCAGTGGCTTCTGACAAACTATACAGTTAGAACAGTTTCCAGTTTTCATACTATAGGCTTTTGGGGTAAAACAAGGGAGGTGGAAGAGAATTATGTCCCCTGGTGGCTTCTGGAAGAGAGGTTCTCCGGGTTTTTTGAGGAAAAAAAGAATTGGCAAATTAAGGGATGCTCAGAGAGCTTTGGAGTCTGTAAAATTGTCTGGAGGCTGCCTGTGGCCTGTAGGTTTCTTGAGGCTTTTCTACACAGAGGGAAAAGCACAGACTGCTCCACAGTATTAGCAAGTTGCAGCAGCTGCAACCTGTCTTAATGGTTTTATGCCCCCCATAAACTTCACATGCCTGTAGCCAAGATGGCAGCCGCAAGTGGATTACTTGTGTTTTTAAATCTGCCACTGCCAATTTTTTTTTAAAAAAAAAAACCTATTTCTATGGTATGCACATGCACTATTTCTCCTTTCAAAAAAAAAGGGGGGGGAGAGAGAGAAAGTTAGCACAAATCCCCCATTTTATCACCTTAGCAATCATTCGCTTAGGAGAAAACCCAACATGGCAGCAGTAGGCACTTGCCCTGTAATCCAGCCCCACCCTCTGCACTCATCCGGCCAATCAGGTTTGTGCTTCCTCTCATTTGGGCAAGCCAATCAGATCAATTCACTTCTCCTAATGAGCAGGAATGCACACCCTCACATTGTTTTTTTTAAGACGGGAAAAGTTGCGAAGGCTTTTTTGGCGAGGTTTTTGCTGGTTTGGGCCCCCCTCCTTCACAATATGGCAAAATCAGGCAGGATGCCATTAAGACAGGTAGGTTTCTCCTCTCATTATGTGAGCTTTTTCACCATTTGGACAACCCCTTGGTTCCCACTCCCGCCACAGATTCTTCTTTTGAAACAGCTGCCTTTCTTGCATACTATTCAAACTGCAGCACTGCCTACTTTTCTCTAGCAGGCCAAACAGAAACCATCCTGCAGGTGTGCTGTCAACTCAGGATGAAGGTAACCAAATGCAAAAGAAGACAGGGCTCTTATACCTTTCATAGTTGTGCAGACCAGGGAATTTCAGCAAATGCAGCATGTCACACAAGCTCCACCTGATGAATTTTCCTTTTCTACATAACTATTAAAGGAGCTGGAGCCCTGTTCTCTTTTTGACCTGACCACCCTGTTCAGGCCATGTTTCCTCATGATTAGCAACCAGTTCCCTCAAACAAAAAGTGACAAATGCACATCTGTCTCAGACTAGGTTCCACTAGAGGGCTGTCTTTTTTATTTCTAATGGAGTGAAACACCACGCTTCTTGACACGTCAGGATAGCCTTTCTTTTGCAATGCCAAAGTTAGGAAGCAAAATGTTTTTCTGCAACTTGCTTCTTCAGTCTTGCCTGCTGCAATGCCATCCATTGACTATACCATTCCAATGTTATTAGTCTACCAGGTACACAAAAAGTATTTTGCTGATCGAAAGACAGACTTAACAGAAAAAGAAAATGTCTCTGAATCCATTCCAGCACCAACATACTCAACTATGAATGGAGGATTTACAGTAGAAGAAGAAGCGGTAGAATCCCCTGTGCCAGTGAGTGCTAAAGGAAAAGTATAAGTACAGTGGATTTTACTGAACTCTTACTTCTGAAAAATATCTATTGCTTGAAGGGAAATATTTTGCATAGTGAAGTTTCCTTTTCTGCAGAAAGCATGTTACTTTTAAATTATTCATTTATAAAAGGAGCCTTTCACCATTTTCTCTTACTTTTGAATGAAACCTGAAACGTGGGGGTTGTTTTGTTTTTAATTGATTCTAACCGATTTAATATTTTGCCCATTAGAGAAATGTATATCACAATAAACCAGTTAAAAAACATCAAAAATCTTGTTTTTGTGTGCACTTCATTTTGCAATTACAATATGTAGGGAAATATGTGTGAGAGAGTGAAAGTTGTGTGTTGTGTGCAAGAATGTATGTTGTTGAATATGACTGAGAGAGTATGGGTGTCCGCACCCAGTTTTGGTTTGAACCTTGCCCATGGGGGGGAAAGGTCCCCTATCTCTAAAGATAGACAGAATAAGCAACTATTCACTTTTCTCTGATCCTAAATTTTGAAAGGTGGTTTTATGATTTCCTCATCCTCCATCCAACAGACTGGTTTCAGGTGCACTGTTTGAAGTAAACCTATTGCCAGAACATGGTGGCTAATCACACCAAATTCATGATACATTCAACTCTGTCATCTTTACAGCAAGAAATATGTCCCTAGTAGACAAAGGAATATGCAGCTGAGTAGTTCTTAGTCAAATCTCCAAAACGTGGAAAAACCAATTATCACACTTGTAGGTATTGTAGTTTAATGTAGTATGCTCATGCATAATTTAAATAGGGGAAAAACAGAGCACTTGGCAAACAATTTAAATGAGGAATTATAAGCACCAGACACATTTTTTCCATGATCAAGAAGAAAAGGTTTGTGTCAAATGTGAAACAGAATGAATTGCTTTTGTCAGCCAGATGTTCAAAGAGAAATTTTGTATTTTACATCCTATGCCAAAGTATGGAAAACCCTTTCATCATCATTCCCAATGGAGCAAACAGGACTCTACAGAATTTGCTCCCTTGAAACATATATAGTAGTCCATATTGGAGAGAAATCAGCTCGCCAAGTCAATGCCTACTGTGTACATATTATGAAAATGTTAGTCATGAGTGAGACTGCAATTTGGTGCGTGCTTGCTTGGAAATAAAACTTATAGAGCAAACTGAGATTTGTTTCCAAAGAGAAATGGGAGGCATGCCCGTTTTAAAAATGAATCAGGATTTATAGCCTAAACCTAAACATATATGCTTGGAAGTAAATCTCCATGTGTTCATTGGTTCAGAGCTCCTAGTGCTTATACTTAACTGCAGCTTTCATGTGGACCTGTTTAATTTCTAATGGTGATGAGGAACATCTGCTAGATTGTGCCCTATAAACCAAGGTTTGGGAATGTGTCAACCTCCAGGTGTTGTTGGACTACCGGTCTCATCATTTCTCACCACTTACTATACTGGCTGGAGGAAATGGTAATCCAACAATACCTTGAAGGCTAGATATTCACAAGCCCTGCTATAGACTTAACATGGCAAACTCGGAAAGTAATTTTGCAGCTGTAGCAAATGCTTGTAGAGATTTTTCTACCCTAGTTACACACAAACATTCACATGCACAGCCCAAAGGTGACTAGTGGCTCCCCTGTCAGTAGGGCAGTGAATTTGCTCTGGGTTTCAGTCTGAACTTTAAAGGATCTATCCAATGTACTGAACCTATTTGGTGGGATAAAATTCAGCAGCTTGGATAACTTCTTGAAACTCAGGCTAAAGCCAGGATCCACCAACCCACGGCCACAGGAGCCACCAGCCCCATATACAACACAGTGCTCAGACATTCAGCTTGTAGCTGCAAAGGCTCCTAACAAACAGTAGCTTTTAGTAGAAATTAAGGAGATATTACACAGCTGCTTTTGCTTGACGTACCTACATACTTTAATTCTACTTTCAACTCTTTGGTGGGAAAAAACATCCCCTTATTATTTGTGTGTCCACTCCAAAATTACCAGTTTACTGGGCTTCTAACAGGAACAAGTGATGTCAAGAAATTGAGCAAAACAGATCAGCATTCAGGGATAATAAGAGCAAGAGCTTCATCCAGTTTATCAGAGGGAGAAAAGAAGAGGCAGACACAGCTTCAACATGCCCAGGCCCAGAAGCAGATAAAAAGCCTCCCTTTATCCCAGCTGCCACTGCCCTGGCCTCAGAGGGACAAAAGAAGAGGCAGGCAAAGCTCCATCATGCTTAGGCCCAGAAGCAAATGAAAGGCCCTCTCTCCATCCCAGCTGCCACTACCCTGGCCTCGGAGGGAGAGAAGAACCTGCAGTATCTGCTGAACTTAATCATCTCCCATACTGCCATTGCCTTTTCCTTGTGGAGTCATGTCTTATCGAGGGGTTGTCCAAACGGTGAAAAAACTCACAGAATGCGAGGAGAATCCTACCTGTCTTAATGGCATTCCACACCATATTGTGAAGGAGGGGGGCCAAAACTCGCAAAAACCTCACCAGAACATCTTTCATGGCTTTTTCCATCTTTTTAATAAGAAAACAATGCAAGGGTGCATATTTTCACTCATTAGGAGAAGCGAATCAATCTGATTCACTTGCCCAAATGAGGGGAAATGCATATCTGACTGGCCAGATGAACACAGGGGGCAGGGCTTGCTAACAAGGCAAGTGCCTGCTGCCACTATGTTGGATTTTCACCTTAGCAGGCAAGTGCTAAGGTGAGAAAATGGGATATTGGTTGGTTGGTTGGTTGGTTGGTTGGTTGGTTGTGCTTTTGTGTTAAAGTAAAAAATCACTCATTTGCACCTTGGATAGCAGGGTTTTTTTTTATTAAAAATAAAGTTTGTCAGCAGCAAATTCAGGTAGGTGCAAACACGAGTAAATCACTTGCGGCCACCATGTTTCCTAGCGGGCATGCAGAGCTTAAGGTGGCAGAAAAATCATTAGGACAGGTCACAGATGCTGCAAAATGTCATTACTACGAGGGACTTCATTTTTTATGGGCTCGTATAGACAAGCCCTTAGATTGCAAGCCTGAGGGGATGGAAACGTCAAATTAATAATTTCTAAGCTGCTCTGAGAGCCTTTGTAGCTAAAGAGCAGGGTATAAATATTCTAAATAAAAGAAATAAATCAACAAATAATTCCTGGGGGTGGGCTGTGCTACATTTAAAGGCAGAAGAGTCATTTCAAGGAAACATTGGTGACTGGGCCATTCCTATGAAGTTAGAGAAGGTTAACAGAACTTAGTTTTCTTCACTTGTGTCCCAATTCTTTCCCCCACTTTTTACTAGAATAAAACAGTGGTTTTTAAAATGCTCCCCATGCCTGCTGTCCTCCACATTTGTGAGTTAGAATGATGGATGTTGACTATGAAGATATCTGGAGGGAACCAAATTGTGCATGGAAAACTATGATAGCTTCCATAGCAGTTTTGAGACACTGGCTTTGCATCTGCTGTGGAGCTCCAGTGCTTTATATAGGGTTCAAAGGCATGTTTTAAAGTGGCTCAACTTGTTACCTCAAGTGACCACTACATATAACACACACAATACTCTCCCATGGCTATACATAATTTGACCATACTGACCATGACATCCTGGGAGCTATAGTCCAAATAAGTAACTTTTCCAATCTCTCACAGTATTTTAGGAAATTTTGTCCATGTTCACTGTTCTGCTCACTGAGAAACGCCTGATAAGCTTGCATAGAACCCCAAATGTTCCTTAGAAAAGTCATTGTAAAACATTTAGCACAAGGCACATGTTATACACGGAAATTACAAATATTGCCTTTGGGGACTACAGTGTCCAGAATCCCCCAGTTAGCATGGCTTGTAACCATGCTAGCTGGGAGATTCAGATACCTATCTAGAAACAGTTTCCAAGTTCTGTTTACAGATTTAAGATTTCATAAATATCACATAAAATTTCTTGAGTAATCAGGAGAAAGCATCATCACACCAGACTGTCTTAGTCTGTGATGTCATTGGTCAATTGAGCTGAATATTGTCTATACAGAAGCTGATCTTACCTGACTCTCACACTGCATTCAAAGTGATCAAGAGATGGGAATGGTGTGGAGGGTGTGCACGTCCACACTTAAAGGCAACCTTCAAGTTGTCTGTCCACTTCTGGTAGCCCCATGAATTATATAGGGGTTTCTAAGGCAAGAAATCCTCAGAAGTGGTTTTGCCAGCTCCTTCATCCGAAACATAGCCTACAGCACGTAGCATTCATTGTTGGTCCCTCATTGGAATACTAACTGGGGCTGATCCTGCTCAGCATCCAAGATCAGATGGGATCTGGTACCTTTTGGGTACTCAGGCTCAGGGAGATGGTACCACCCCGTTTGTTGTGCTCTGGCTCCACCCACTGCTGTATTTGTCCCCATCTATTGACATACAGCCTTCTAAAAGTTACACCCACATGCTTCAGCCCTTAATGAAAAAGAAGTTTGCCTACTATTCAGTGGTGGATAGTGATTCTCATGCCAGTGAGGCAGTGCATCTGCTCTGGGTTTCAGTCCAAACTTTGAAAGAGCTATCTGAGATGCTGAACTCATTTGAGGGATAGGGTTTGACACCTTGAATAGGTCCTATAAAGTTTAGACTAAAAGCAAGAGTGGATTTCCCATTGGCATCTCTCCCAAGGCACCACTTGCTAAACTTGGCCAGCACCTCTGAGTGGCAGCAGGTCTCCAGGGTTTCAGACAGGAAGCTCTAATTGGAGATCCCAGGGACTGGACTTGAGTCCTTTTGCATGCAAAGGATGTGCCTCTTTCAGTGAATCCTTCCTTCTCCCTAATGGTGCCTCCAGAGCACTGTGAGATAGAAATTCAGCTCCCCACTTAGTTGGATAAGCAGGGACAATCCCAAACACAGTAGGGCTGGCTTGCCACATTTTGAAATAAGTACTACCCAGTTGCCACCTATGAAGTGAAGTGCAATAAGATCATTAGTTCCATAGTCTAAAAACAATCTAATGGTATCATTGCTTGTTCTGGATGATATTACCTACCTACCAAAATATCCAATATTTAGAGTATGTTAATTGAAATGTCTCTTTTGTAGAATGAGTGCTTCCTGTTTAAAGCATAGATCTTACATCTTCTTGCAGCAGAGAACTGCTCTCTACTTGGATTCAGTAAAGTGCCACTAATATGGGACTTTATAGCACTGATACAGTGGTGGGCCCATAATAAACACACCCATACACAAAAATACAGACAGCTTCAACTGGGCACATATCTTGAACATAAAGCCAAGTTAGATTCCAAATAGATAAAAGAAACCAATGTCAGGAATTTTTAAAAAGACATAGTTAGTCTGTCACAGTATTGAAAGGAAGAAGGGAGAGGGGAAAGGAGGAATTTAACAGCATCTTGAATATTACCTGGTTTATTTTAGCATGAGCTTGTGCAGATATCAAGACCTTTACACTCCCTCTCATACATGCTCATGCATGCATACAGAAAGAGAGAGAGAGAGATGCACTATAAAACATCGCTGGGGGCAGGAGGAAATGACACGTCCAAATGCCAATATGCCCAATGAATTGGGACAGCACAGCAGAGAAGGCTTTGCTCCTTCCATGGGCAAAAAACCAATGTCCAGATATGGAAGAAGCTCCTTTGACGATCTAAGAACAACCAATAGTTGCAGCCCACCCTTCTCTTTTAAAACAATGCTTAGTTTTTCATGATCTACACAAAGGCTTTGCTATAATCTATAAAAAAAAAACAGGTTGCTTTTCTTCTGAAATTCTTTGGTGTGGTCCATTAGCCAACATATGTTTGCAATATGATCCCTAGTGATTCTTCCTTTTCTGTACCCAGCTTGGACATCTGGCATTTCTTCCTCCATATATGATTTTTTTTTTAAAAAAAAAAAACTTTTTTGTAAAATCTTTAGTGTCACTTTGCTTTCATGGGAGGTTCATGCAATGATTTACAAATGCATGCAGGCTGAATGCCATTAGTCCTCCAAAAGATGTATGTTACACATCAGATCTCATTATGTCACAGGATTACATAAAAGAAGAAAAGTCAGCTCTCTGCCTCATTTTCAGCCCCCTTTCCAATACAGACTATGTCATGCACAGACAGAGATCTTGTTTGCTCCTTCTTGTCTAGTAAGGGAGACCAAGATGAGTCAAATCTGTCCATCACTTTCTGGGCCATCCTAGGTCCCATTGAAACACGTCATTGAAATGGTACTGCCATGAATTGTCCCTTTGTCAGGTCTTAAGAGGCATCACCTCCAGGGACCCATAAAGAAATGTTAACAGTCAAGAATAACAGTCAGAAGGGATCCCAAACCTTTTTGAAAACAGGGGTGCTGGTATGTAAGGGACTTCTGAAGCATCATTTAAACCAACCTCTGACCCATCACACTATGCCTGGTTGCCCAGAAGCAAGTCTCACTGAAGATTTACATAGGAACGTTCTCCTGAATCAATGTGCATGAGATTAAAACTGAATTTCCTTTAAATAGGAGCATTTCTAGACTTGATCAATGCTTCTTGTCTCGATGCTCTGTGTGATGGCCTATTTGCTCAGCATGCAATGAGGCATCCTGGAAGGGCAAAATGTGCTCAGCATGGAATTTGAAAAGTAGAAGAAACATCTACTTCTTTTTGTAAAAGAGAGAGAGAGAGAATTATTTACAGCCCAACCCCTCTGTATATTTACTCAGAATAAGTCACATGGAGATCATTGGCACTTATGACCAAGTAACCCTGCATAGGAATGCAACCATAGGCTCTCCTCCCATTGGAGAGGTGATGTCTTGAGGTTTTAAAATGAGACACCTTCCTATATCTTGGAAGTGCATTAAGTGCCTACTGTACCTTTGATAATACAAAGTGCATATCTCCTTATCTATGTTACTTATCTGATAGGTTGTTAAGGACAGGTGTGCTTTAAATGGTGTGGTAGATTCTCTTTGATTTTTATATAGATGTCTTATCTTTCATTTACAGCTGGGGTGGGGAATGTATGGCTCTCCAAATCAGCCTTAACCAGCACACTGAATGACAAGAGTTTACAGGAAATATAGTCCCACATTTGGAGGGCCACACATTTCCCATCCTTGGTTTGCATCATTGGTCACAGTTTATTATTTCTTTTTTTATTCATTGCATTCATATCCTACCTTTCCCCTTTGAGCTCAACAGTGTATGTGGTTCTTTTTCCTCACTTTATTCTGACAACAACCCTGCTAGGTAGGTCAGGCTGAGAATCTGGATGGCCAAAAAAAGACAAACAAATGGGTCTTAGAACAGATGGAGCCTAAACTCTCATTAGAAGCCAAGATGACCAAATTGAGGCTGTTATACTTTGCATACATCATAAGAAGGAACAGCTCACTAGAAAAGTCTATAATGCTAGGAAAAGATGGAAGGGAAAAGTAAGAGAGGAAGACTGCACACTAAGTGCATAGACTCAATCAAAGAAGACATAGGCCTGAACCTGCAGGACCTAAGTAGGCTGGTTGAGGACACATGGTCTAGGAGATTCTCATCCATGAGTTGAGGGTAGTTAAAACAACAACAGCAATAATCTAGAAAGTATAACCTGGATTTCAAACCACTGCACCAGCTCTCCATCTGAAGAGAATACTAAGGAAATGCCCTGTAGCTTCTTGTTTAAACTTCACATTTATGAATCTGAAAAACCACATGCTTAGGCTGATGATGCAAATCAATCATGTTTATGGGACAAATGTTTGAATTGTATCACAGAACTAAAGCCACAAGTAGGCCATGGACACTACTGAAAAACAAGAAGCCTTGCCATTATGCTTTATATAACTGCCACTGATACCGAGAATCTACGTGTAAAACTTTTAAACAGCAAGATCAATCTTATCTTCAACGTATTGTTAAGATGCACAGCAAGAGTGGCTGGTTAGAAACCTTACTCACAATATTGAAACAACATAATTTTTACATTTGTAGTCATTTTCAAATTCTGTAGAAATCATTTGTTTACTCTGACTGTGCTTCTGATATGTGTGTGTTTGTTGGAAGAAGTGAACAGGCAGATTTCATCGTTATATTTCAAAGTATTTATGTCCAATAACCCTGCCA
The DNA here is from genome assembly GCA_030847615.1 of Gambelia wislizenii. Taxonomy (NCBI): domain Eukaryota; kingdom Metazoa; phylum Chordata; class Lepidosauria; order Squamata; family Crotaphytidae; genus Gambelia; species Gambelia wislizenii. The sequence continues at coordinate 221,493,899 of JAUMIR010000003.1, read as the reverse complement.
AAATCAATGGTGCTTCTCTGCTATTAGCATCTCAGCTTAAGCCATCTCTTTTTGTAAGTCCTCCTTTGTCACATAGGCTGCAATTTGTCATTCCACTAGGTCCACTGCTCCTCGGCTACTTTTCAGTTCCATTGATATGTGTGAGGGATGGCCCAGTCAACTCTGTCTGAACAAATTGTAATTGAACCAATATCTCAAAAATCTGGGGCCATATCTTTTGTTCAAAAGGAGCTTGTAAGGACAAAACTTAACTACATGTTCTGAAAATTCCATGTGCTTCAGGCATTCCCAGATTCTACCATTAAAGATTCAGCTGGGACAGGGTGTTAGTTGTTGGAAAGTTCTTCCACATTAAACCACAAACAAAACAAAGGAAGCACTTATGCATTAAAATGAGTGTCAGCATGGTTTAAGTGTTGGACTGGGACGCCAAAAGACCAGGGTTCCAATCTCCACTCAGCCATGGAAACCCACTAGATGACTTTGGGCAAGTCACACTCTCTCACCTACAGAGGAAGACAATTGTAAGCCCTCTCTGAACAAATATTGCTGAGAAAACCCCATGGTATGATCACTTTAGGGTCACCATCAGTCAGAGCTGACTGATACAACAACAACAATACATAGTTTGTGTGTGAAAGAAATAAAGAGCTGGAGCTGTGCACGTATGTGAATGGGAGAGGTGTGTGTGCCCGTGTGTGTACATGTGGGACTAGGGAAGAGTGTGGCTTTGGCCTGTCTACTTTGGCCTGTCTACTTTCCTCTCCTACAGGAATGGAGCTGCCAGAAGATAGAATACAGCCCATGGGATGAAAGGGGCTCACCACCCCAGTGTAGAAACAATAGAAGCTAGATACTGAAGTCTACATGCAGTGGAAGCCTTAAGTTGTGCCTCTGTTCTGGGAGCACTATCCTGCCTGAAGTAACCCTGCCTAGTGGTGTTCCCCAACGTCCAACTGACCATTCCCCACTCCAGTAAGAGAAGCTCAGTCAAAAAGATAAGGAGTGGAATTAATTTTGTCTGTGGATATTATATCTATTTGTGTGTTTGTTTACTTATTTAGACATGAATGTGCTGACTTTTTCACACAAAAGGCCTTCAAGGCAGCTACTAATAAAACATTAAAATGAATACACAAATAAAAGAACCAAACTGTAAGAAAAGGAATTGACCCAGTACAGGTGACAGATAAAACAAATTGCTGTGATTTAATACAATTCCAATACTGTACTGACAACACCAAAGCAAGTCCCTGCTGACAGACCAACCCAAACCAAATGTTTAAAACACACACACACGGTTTAAGTCAACTACTCAACCATTGTCAGACTCCTAAAAGAAAATAAAGAAGATGTCAAATGGACCTGGGAGGGGGGGAGAGGAGTTCATAAATTTGGTACATCCACCTAGACTTTGCCAGCAGGAACACCTAGAGAAGGGCCTCTGTTGAGGTTCTCAGCAGTTAAATGGATTCATATCTGAATTGCAATGCATAACAAATACAACTAGTCCAGACCACAGCCTTCCTCCTGCATTCTTTTGAATGTGTGAGGGCTTCACTGAGGGTGGGATCAGGCATTTTCACCTCCCCACCAGTGGTGAATCCATTCCAAATTTTAGATAGCTTTAAAGAAACTGTCCAAAGTGCTGAACCGAATTTTATTTTTATTTTTATTTTTTAGGCTAATTTTTATTTTTATCTTTAGAGAGTTCCGTTAAAGCATGGGTAAAAACAGTGATTCCCAAAGTTCCGTCTTCCAGATGTTTTTAGACTTCATCTCCCAGAAGCCCTAGCCACCTTGGCCAACAGTCAGGAATTCTGGGAGATTAAGTCCAAAAGCCTGGAGGATCAAAGTTTGGGCACCTGGAACCTGGAGTAGATTCACCACCCAAATGACATGGGAGCCATCAGTCACCACTGCCCTGCAGACATACATACAATATTCCTACAGTTGTCCAACTGTGCTGTATTGAACAGGAAAGCTGGGGGCATGGCAAGTGTGAACAAGAGTTTACGACCTCACACTTTCAGGAGATAGCAAGGAGAATGCTTTCAGGACTGTGGAACTAGTCTGCTTCCCTAGCCAAGTAACAAACCAGTAGAATGTGTACATTCATTCTCAGAACTGTTCTAAATTAGGAGGCTACAAATGCCTTAAACAGAAGGAGTAAAAAAAAAAAAAAGGAGGAGGAAGGGATCTCATATTAAGAGATAATTTTCTGGTACAAATTAATGATTCAGCAGATCAGGTATAATTGAATTGCTGTTATAAACTGGAAAATAACTGTGCGTGGGATGGTTATATAAGGTAGGAAATAAATGACACATCTCTTTTGCGTCATGGACATCTGAGATATTTCCTCATGCAAGCTTTCCAGGATGCTAGGAAATGGTGGAAGTTCCCCTTTACATGTTGAAAATGTGAGAAAAACCACACCAAGACCAAATTCTGCCACCACACATACTGGAATTTCTGCCAATCTGAAAAGTTGGTGTTCTGTCTTCTCTACTGTGGGATGGTCACTTAAGGAACTTGTGCTACTGCTTGATGCTAAGTCATCAGAGTGGCCACAATGGCAGTGGTAACTGATGGCTTCCCTATCAGAGGGACAATGGATCAGCTTTAGGTTTTATTCTAAGCTTGCAAGAAGTCAGACATACCAAAATATGTTCAGTACATTGGATAGCTCTTTTAAAGTTCAGACTAAAACCTAGAGCAGTTTTATGGTCACACTGAGATGGGAGTCATCAGCTGCCACTGCTTATTATCAATGGTAAAACCACTGTGTCTCCTGCAGGGACATTATGTAAGTAAAGCCTTGGCCCATGATAAAGATAATGTGATGTAGTAAGAATGCTGCTGATGAGTGGCTGCTATTCTATAAATTAAGGTAAGCAAAAACATAATCAGCTGGACCCTTGAAAGAGATCTATAGATTGTGGCCTTGAATTTAGATTTAACACTAACACATTAGATGAAGTACATTTTAAAATCAAGGTCTACATTTGTAAAACCTGCTGAAAGAATATTTTAAAAGCTTTAGGTAATGGGAATGAGCCTGAGGAAAGTATGCTAAAACCTCACACCTTCCTGTTAATTGCCTGCCATATGTAACTTATTCATTTTTCCATCCATTAAAATCTAAGTTATACCAATGAATGTGCAATTAAACTGAGTTTTAGTCTTCTAGCCCTGTAAGCAACCTTGTTCCCTCTGAAGCAAGGGCAACACAAAACTTACCTCAATTTTTCTTTTAGTAACAGTTGGTTCAAGACATTTACTTCCTGAGGCAACAGATTAGATGGTGCCCCCCCCACATACACCATTCCATGTGCAGAAGCAGAGCATGGAAAAGTTACCTCTGGAGACTACAATACCCAGAACACCCAACAAGCACAACTACTGGCAGTTATAGCAACAGAAAGTAACTTTTCACCAAGTCCTATGCAGAAACCAGTTGGACTGGCAACCACTCAGGGGAACAGATAGTGTTCTCTAGTATGCCTGAAGCATCAAACTAATTTATGGGCCCAATATAAATTCGATGGTGTAGTTGAACAACTGTAGGGTCCAGGAAATAACTGGGAAGTTACCGTTGTTGTCTGAGGTGATTCCTTATTCTTCCTAATGCTAGAGTCAGCCCCACCATTAATATGCCTCTTCTTAGGAATACAGGAAGCTGCTTATACTTAGACTTTTTGTCCATCTAATTCAATATTGTCTACTCTGACTGTCAGTTGCTCTCTAGGGCCTGAGGCATCACTTCCCTTTTGCTTGCTCCCCAATCCTTTTAACAAGAGATACAAGGAAATTAACTTGAGAATTTCAGCATGTCAAACATTGTGCTTACTAAGCTGTTTGTGTGAAGTCAGTAAGAATGAGATATTGAATCAATAGGTTTTGACATGTATGCTAAGAACTATAAATTAGATATTGCTTCCTGTTCCCCATAGGTAATGGCCAAAGTCTGTCATTTTTGACCCATGTTTTTGAAAACAGAATTGCTCAGGTATTTATCAGAAGTTATTCAATGAGGAAATCAATAATGGCAGATCTGGTTTAATTACTTCCTTTTGGATTTTAACTGTCATAGAATCATAGAATCATAGAATTGTAGAGTTGGAAGAGACCACGAGGGCCATCCAGTCCAACTCCCTGCCACGCAGGAAATCTTGATCAGACAGGACTGGGATACTTGTGGGATTTCCCGACTCATGTTCCAAAATAATGTGGCCAAAGGATAGGGTTGAGTTGTTATGATGTTCTAGATGGCAAACAGGACAAGCAGCATCCCATTGGTCTTCTGTGTTCTGCCCTTTTGCTCCCTAGTCCCAAAACAACCTACATATGTAATATTTTTCCCCACAGAATTGCTCAAGAGGCCTCATATTTTTAAAGGGGTAGCTTTGTACTGAAGTTTGTCTCTAGGTTTGTACTGAGTTATGACCTTGGCAACATTATTTTGTCCTCTTATTTGTATTGTGTGTTTTTTTAATTCCATACACTGGCTGTTCTGTCCTCTGCAAACTACATTGGACCCATGTTACATTCCCACTCTGTATTTTGTTTTACAGAATTGTATCAGGGGCTGCTCATATATAAATAGCCTTTCATGTAGTTTAATGCAGGTGACATATGTGATTTTTTTAAAAAAAATGCATGTGAAACAAAACCCCTACCAACAATTAGTCCATGGGTGGGGAAAGGTGTGAACTTTAAGCTTCAAATTCCATCAGCCCTAGCCCTCATAACCAATGGTAGGGATGACAGTAGTTGTAGTCTGGCTATATCTGGAGGGCCATGACTTCTCCCACCTCCATATTACTGTTCTGAACTAATTTGTCACCAATGATACAAATGGTTTTGAGAATACTGTCATACAAAATTATGCAATGAATATAGGGCATGCACCAAAACACAGACATGGTAATCTCAAATCAAACATCCTAGATCTGTACAAAAACAAAAGCAACCCACAACTTCAACTACCTAAAAGTGTGATGTCTACACCAGTGGCCAAGACAGAAAAAAAGCTGGCTTGTGAAAACAACCAAATCAAATGAGACATGGTTGAGAATAGCTTGCCCCTGAAGGCAAACTTAAGTCTACACACGGGAGTGCCAATTGGGTCCTTATTTATCTTGGACACACAAATGTTGTGCCCTTTAGCAACTTGGCTCTTGTTACTGAGTTCACACTTCCAGAGGGCCAAATATCTCAATTTCTCCCATTCTTTAGCATGGGCACTTGTTTTCTTTTTAAAAACTCAGGCACTAATTTATGTACTGTGGGGCAATTACTATAATGATGTAAAGCCTGCCAAAAGGACATAATATATTGATATTAAAAAAAATTACCAAAGTAGAAGGTGTTCACATTCTTTCTGACTGAAGTCAAAGTGTGTGTGAGTGTGGGTGTTGGTGTGAGTGGGTGTATTTTAGCACCAGATGAATAAAAACCTACAGTGATCAACTCAGAAATAACCAAGCTTTTGTCTGATGAAGATACATACAGAGAAATATATGAAACATAATATATTTCTTGAACTCTTCCAGACTCTCTTTGGGACAGTGATTTCATTGTAGTAGTCTATTACTAAAATTCTTATGCTTATGCTCCAAAATAACCTAAGACAAATAACTGGGACATCACATTGAACCAACATTATGTATATATACATCTTTCTCCTCAGAGAGTGATAGATTGGGATATGAACCATATAAGCCAAACAGCCTGCAACCTTAGGGTCCCATCCTAGGAGAAAGGCAGGAGAGATTATTTATTTACACACTCTCTCACACATACACAAAATACTCACTTTCTATCTCCAATCAGTGTTTTCTGGAATCATGGAGTTGGAAGAGACCACAAGGGCCATCCAGTCCAAACCCCTGCCATGCGGGAATTACACAATCCAATTTTGGAATTTTGAATGGAAATTTTGAAGCAGCCCTTCCTGCCAGGCAAGACACTGTACTGTCACTACTTGTGCACAGGAATTAAATAATCTGAGGTAATCATATAACCCATTTTATGTACTCAGATAATTGCATGTTTGATAGCAGGTAACAAATCAGATAGAACCAAATAATGCTTCTGTGTGTAAGCTATCCTTCTGTTTATACAAGGGTAGGCAACACATAGCCCATGGGCACCTGCTCATTTTTGGTCCAACCCCCCCCCCAACACACACACATGCTGCCCCCAATATACTGCCTCCAGATTTCCTGGTGAATTTCAGTAATGTGATACTAGCAAACCACTGTCCATTAAAACAAGATGCAAGTTTCTTTATTTCAAGCAAAATTGCACTCCCAGAATCTTCCCAGAAACAAGATTCCACTCTCTACATTCTTTATTTTTTTTAATAATTTTTATTAATTTTCACACATCTTATATAACAATATAACATACTAAACATATTGCTTACATACAAACATATAAGACCTACACATCACTATAAACACATTTTAAACATAACGAACATGTTACACTATTCGACTTCCCCTGTATTAGCTAAAACCATTATTTTACAATATTTTAGACTTCCTTGGTACTACATAGACTCTTTAGCATCTTATCCTTACAGCTATATCCTTTCTAAATATTTTATATCACAAAAATCTCCAAGCATTTATGTCCTCCTTCTTGCTAATATAATTTTTAAAAGGTTTCCAGTCTTTAAGAAAGTTTTCTGTGGGTTTCTCCTTTATTAATATTGAAAGTTTGTCCATCTCTGCTATCTTAAGTACTTTCAAAATCCAGCTTTCTTTAGTCAGGACATTTTCAGACAGCGTTTTAGCGTGCCTACCATGGGAGGAGCTCCCGGGAGAGGGACGGCGCTCTTGCGTGGCAGGGAGTCATTTTCGGACACTGCCGTCTCTCTCCTGAAACCATCAGTGTCACTTCCGTGAAGCTTCGGAAGCTGCAGCGCCATATTTTAATCACGGGCAACTTCCGTGATTAAAATATGGCTCTGCGGCTTCCAAAGCTTCACGGAAGTGACACTGATGGTTTCGGGAGAGGGATGACGGCATCTGAAAACAACCCCCTGCCGCGCAAGAGTGCTGTCCCTCTCCCAGGAGCTCCTCCCGCGGCAGGCACGCTAAAACGCTGTCTGAAAATGTCCTCAGTGTCTCTGTATTTTTCCATTTTTGTGCCTAAATCACCCTTGCGGCAATTATCATATAAAGCAACATTTTATAATTTTGAAGTTCAAGGTGATAATCAAGAATTCCTAATAGCATTAATTCCATGTTCAAATGTATTTTCAGTTTTAATATCTCTTGAATCCATGTCTGAAATCTTGCTGAAAATTTTGTGCTTTAGTACATGTCCACCACATGTGGAAAAATGTACACTATCTATATATATAATTCTCTTGGGTATCTTGCCGTTCCCAGTATCCTGATTGGCCGCTTAGAAAATATACTCAACCAATTATAGTGCTCTGTTGGCTGGCCAATCAGCAGCTTGAGGGTGTTTTTCAACACCACCTCCTTGGCCTATAGCCACATCTTTGCCCGTTGAGCTGCAGTAACTAAATACTCAGCCAGCTCCCCTTACTATCTTAATAAACATGCATGGAGAAAAATAATGTTGCTTTCTATGTGGTCCCCCACCCTCTTCTTTCTTCTTTTTCCTCCTTCCTCCACTCTTCACTCCTTTTGCACCCAAAACCTTGAGCCCTTTCCCTCCTTCTTCTGTCAGGGTAATTATTGCTTTACGTGCAAAAGAAAGTGTTGGAGCAACAGACCACAGACTAGCACAGCTGAAGTGGGTTTGTTCACATCTGTGGCTAGGCAGAGGGATGACTAGCCAACATTCCTATATAGCCAAAGCACATGATGCATTGTATGTGGGTTGGTGTTGTGGGGAAAGAGGAGTGTTGATTGGTGTTGGAGAAATTGCTGTTAAGTTTGTTAACAAGGTTTGCTGTGTATATACTATATTTGTTTATATTGAAACTGAAGATAAAGACCTCCAGATATTTTTGGAGGAACTTTCACTGTCTGTAAGTCTCTTTGTGTTAAAGTGGGTCATAGCTGTGGAACAGTTGCTAGCTGAAACCTTTGATTTTGTGCCCTTTCTTCTACGCAGTTCTGCTGTTTTGGCTACTCCTGGCTTAGTTTGTCCCCAGGCTGTGCCAGGTGCCTCTCAGTGAGCCTATACTGAGTGGACACCTTCTGTCCTGAGGAACTTACAGGCTGCAAAAAAAAATCTGGAAAGGGGTGGGAAACCACCCTGGGGTTCCAGGCCTTCTTCTTCCTCCTTGGGGGACCCCTTGGGATCCTCTGGCCACCCCTGGCACTGCTTCCCATGGAGAGAAAGGCTTTCTTTGCAAATGCTGCACCAGATGGGCTACTAAAAAAAAAAACTTCCAGCCAGTGGGAGGAGCCAAAGCCAGTGAGGGAGGGGAAATAGAATGGAGTAAAGTGGCCTCTCATTGGCTGCCACCCTCACACCAATGGGAATCCAGCATGCTGCCCTTGAAGGGCAGCTGGTGTTGGAGCAGAAGGCATGACACACAGACCCCGTCTGCTCTGTGCAACATCTAAAAAAATTCCAGTTTTTGAAAACCAGTTGTAAACTTGCAACCATTCAGCTTTGTTTTGAGCATTAAAAAAAATCATCGAGACCACCAAAGGGTTCCAAGTCAGACTATTGGTTCCTGGCCCTGCTGCTGTTGCCCTGTAGTAAATAAATTTTTATTGGTAACCTTGACCATTTTCTTCAGTGATGGAGCTCATTTCACCATTGGTTCAAACTATCTCAAGTAGCTGGCTAACCTTCATCCATCTCAAGTTCCCACAAATATATGGTGGGCTGCTCCACCTCTTTACCCACTCTTGAATCACCAAAACAAAAACAGGTAGCCAAATGTGGTGTTCTCAGATCATATAGCTATTCTTTGTGTTCTAAAGATATTTTATAAGGTTTGGCAGAATTTTGCATCCTCTGGAATTTAGGAAAGTAGGTCTAAAGCTCTGCTTATTTCTTTCTGAAACCAGTCTTAACAGAGCAATTCTTATTGGTAGGATTTATCTTACCTCCTCAGCACTTAAAAGATATGTTTCCCAGGTTAGATTCAACCCAGATGGTGGCAGGCTATTCCAATTCTTCTTCAGTGGAACCCTGACAAATGAGGGATCCACCAGTAAAGAAAGACTTCACACACATATACACATACCATTACACTATTACATTCTCCCAAAGACTCTCTCATATCTTAGTTTGACATCTTGTGTATCATGTTGTTTATTTTTTTAAAAAAACTTGTAAATGAAAAACTTTCACATTTTTTACAAAACTATTGTGCTAAAAAGGATGCATGCATTAAGACTAAGGGTTTTTTTTAAAAAAAATAACGAGATGTTTCTTAATAAGTAGCATGAGACATGAAATATGCTCCTAAAATGTTATTAAGCACATTGCGCCTTTCCTGAATTAGCAAGATCACCCATTGCTATCCCTGATTTAGTCATAATCTTGTTCCATCCATCTTCAGCATTATGGTAATATCAGCTGCTGATGCTCTATGATTATAGCTCCTTTGATTTGTGCACATCCATTAGCAAGTCAATTTCTCTCAAAATAAATATTCTTGAATCTTTTTTCATCATAAACTGATTTGAAAGGCACAAACACACTCATTGACTACTTCTTCCCATAAGTAATAATCTTGTTTACAAATCTAAGGATTTTTTTTCCTTTCAAATAAATCTCTTCAGAAGGAATTTTTTTTCTGTGCTGATAAGAACAAGTTCTTTCACTTTGTTCTTTACTTAAACTAGTTTCTGAGTGCCTGATAATATTAAGCTGAATTTTACAGAGGTGAAAGAGCCTTCTTCTGTTACAAATATGGATGCAGTGAGCTTTTAAGAAGCTGTGTGATAGGCCTATGCTTATCAGAATCAGTTTTTCCTCTCACTGCATTTTCATGATGAACAAAGCTTCACTGCTGTCTCTCTCTCTCTCTCTCTTCTGGTACACCTTTCAAAACGTCACAGCCAGGTAAAACAAAGGAAAACAGCTTGATTTTCAAGGTATCATTGCCCACAGAACTTGGAAAGAGTATGTTCAAATTAACAGAATTGTGGAATATCCTACCAAGACTGATGTACCTGTTCCAAACAATCCCCGTTATTTATTTGAACACCTCCTTTATTTCATGGCAAAAAAGAAATGTCAAAATATCTATGGTCAGGGGGAAAACTGAGTGTCAAAAGGAAGGTTCTGGAAGATGCAAAAGAGAGGGTAGGACCAGGGCTACCTAATTTAAGAATTTATTTTGAAGCAGTATGTCTGGCATAGCTAAAACAATGGATTAGTTTGGGCAATAAAAGGAATTTCAAAATAGAAGGTCATGATTTGAAAGAGGGGTAGCATAGTCTTCTATGGTATGGGAAGGTGAAAATTAATGCAGATTTCAAAAACCATATAATAAGAAGATTGTTCTTAAGAGTTTGGTGCAAACATAAAGATAGACTTTGTCCCAAAATCCCAGGCTGGCTCTCCCCATCTTTTGCAAGCATCAACTGATGGAAGAGAATTGGATAATATAGAGAGAAATGTTAAAGAAAGGTGTAAGGGATGAAAACTAAAGAGAACTAATAATTAGGGGAATAAGGGTTTAAATCACAATGGTTTGTATATTATCAGTTAAGAGAGAGAGTTTGGACTTTTTCAAACCGGGGGAGGGGGACCCCACAGAGGTCGGGAGGAGGCCGGTTCTGTCCAGCTTACAGTACTCCATTTCGGATGACGCTGTCCTCCTCCCGACCTTCCCCCGTGCTTCCTCCTTGTTGCAGGTGCGAGAAACACACCACTTTTATTAATGGAAAATCCCCATCAATAAAAATTGGCACGTTTCTCATGCCTGCAGCACAGAGGAAGCACGGGAAAGTTAGAAGGAGGATGGTGGCGTCCGAAATGGAGCGCTGTAAGCGGGACAGCGCTGGCTTCCCCCTGACCTCCACAGGGTTTTTTTTTTCCCCATTTGAAAAAGTCCTTACCTTAGAGAAGACAAGAAGATCTGGCAATGTGAAGAGGAGAAAGCTGAATCTGAAAGCCTGTTATGTACAAATGAGGATCACCTGATAAGTAGATTGTATAAGTTACTACTTAGATTTGATACAGAGGAAGAACAGGTCAAAGAATATGTGAGCAGTTGGGCAAAAAATGTGGGCCATAATATTCAAATAGATCAAATGGTAGATATTTGGATAAAGGGGATAAAATTTACCTGCTCACACAATCTTAAAGAAAATTTGTATAAAATGATGTTCAAATGGTATCTCACACCAGAAAAATTGGCAAAGATGTACAAAGGGGCTAGTAATTTGTGTTGGAAATGTGCAGGGAGGGGGCTCTTTTTTAAGATGTGGTGGAACTGTAAGAAAGTAAAAAAAAAGTACTGGTACAAAGTGGGGAAACTGATACAAAATATTTTGGAATTTAAACTGAACTATGAATCCAGAATTATATTTTTTAAGTATGATAAAGGAAGAAGGGAAAAAAAGAAAGTAAGGATAGGGACTTAATAAGATATATGGTAACTGCTGCTAGGGTACTATTAAGTAAGATACTGAAGGGGAGAATTAACTGAAAATCAAAGGTGCACAAGTATGACCTTCTGCTTTAAAAAGCTGTGTGGTCACCTCAGCACAGGGGAAAAGCACATGATTGGCAACATGAAACTCTAAAATGGCATTTCCAGCCACTTTTTATTGCCAGAAAGCCTTCCCTCTGCATATGTCTGACCAATCAGCTTTCCATCTCCCCCTGCACAGCAATGCAAATCATTTGTTCAAACAAGTGGTAATGTGCATTTCCATGCATTATTTTAAAAACCTTGGGAAAACCTGTGAAGACTTATCCCACACAGTTTTTGAGTTTTTGGTCCTCCTCCTTCAGAACAAGGCAAATCGCCACAGGATCTCATTGGGACAAAAGGTATTCCCTGCGAATTCTATTAGGATTATTTTCATCATTTAGACAACCCCAAAGTGTGTTCAGCCTCCCCTCTTTAATGCAAAGAGAACAGCAGGCCAGTCCTGCCACCTCTGTATCTAATTCTATCACTCTCCTCACTTGAACAGTGATGAGCCTCAACAGGAAAGCCTCTCCTATGAGTGGATCCTCTCTGTACCAAAAGAAAGTAAATTCGGGGTCTCCAACTGTAAAAATCTCCTATTCTGAGTCATTGCTCCTCTTGTGAGAAAAATACTACTAGAGATGATAGGGCTGTCCTCATCACAAATTGATTGAACATAACAAATCCACAGACCCATTTTTTCCCCTTCTAAAGGAGGAGGGGGGAGGCAGTGGAAGTGGCCACTGCTGCCTCCATGTGGCAAGCCAGTTGCAACCTGCCAGGAACAATATTCCCAAGTTGGTGGTCACTTTTGGGCATGTTACAAAATAGTACAGCAGAGTTGTGGAGTTAAAAAATAGAGCTTTACTCAGCTGACTGTAAGAAAAAAAAACATGCAAAAACAAAGAATATAGCATCATGGCTAGGCACAAAAACAGTACAGCATAACTTCCTGCATACCTGCAGTACTACATCTTCATAGCAAGGAGAAAAACTTACTTCCCAGCAACAGGCTTCTAACCAGCATAGAGAGTAATATACTCTCTATACCCCAAGCAGACTTCCAATGCAGTTATACACTACTAAGTGGCTATCAAGTCCACCTGGCCTAATTGGCTGACTGCATCATTAATTACTGGAGCTGGCTTATTATCATGGACTCCCCCTGCCACTCTGCTATACCTTCATCCAGTCACAACTTAGTATGCAAACTGGCATACCCTGACAGTCACATCAGTAATAGAGGTGAGAGGGCCCCAAAATATTGTGCATAATATACAAATGAAGGTATGGGGAAAATGTGGACTAAAGATATAAAATTAACTTTGTGTAGTAATGTAAAAGAAAACATACAACATGATACCTAACTCCAAATAACTTGTCAAAAATGTCTGCAAATGCTTCACATCAATGTGAGGGTTGTCAAGATAAGAAAGGATCTTTTCCCAGCAGATAAGGGACTGAACATCCTTTAGTTTGGGTTATGCTCCTCCCACTCGCTCCAGATAGGCAGGAAAAAGAAAGACCTTTCAGAGTCCCCCCCCCCCATGAGTGGAGCTAAGCCCAAGAAGCCCAGCCTTTTTCCTGCCTACTGCTCCAAAAGGATAGAATCATAGAATCATAGAATTGCAGAGTTGGAAGAGACCACGAGGGCCATCCAGTCCAACCCCCCTGCCACGCAGGAAATCTTGATCAAAGCATCCCCGACAGATGGCCATCCAGCCTCTGTTTAAAGACCTCCAAGGAAGGAGACCCCACCACGCTCCGAGGGAGTGTGTTCCACTGCCAAACAGCTCTTACTGTCAAAAAGTATCTCCTCATGTTGAGGTGGAATCTCTGTTCCTGGAGCTTGCACCCATTGCTCCGTGTTCCAGTCTCTGGAGCAGCAGAAAACAAGCCTGCTCCATCCTCAGCGTGACATCCCTTCAAATACTTAAACAGGGCTATCATATCGCCTCTTAACCGTCGTTTTTCCAGGCTAAACATACCCAGCTCCCTAAGTCTCTCCTCATAAGGCATCGTTTCCAGACCTTTCACCATTTTAGTTGCCCTTCTCTGGACACGCTCCAATTTGTCAATATCCTTTCTGAATTGTGGTGCCCAGAACTGGACACAGTATTCTAAGTGAGGTCTGACCAAGGCAGAATAGAGTGGCACTATTACTTCCCTTGATCTAGACACTATACTTCTATTGATACAGCCCAAAATTGCATTGGCCTTTTTAGCTGCCGCATCACACTGTTGACTCATGTTCAACTTGTGGTCTACTAGGACTCCTAGATCCCTTTCGCACGTAGTCTCATTCAGCCAGGTCTCTCCCATCCTATATTTATGCATTTCATTTTTCCGCCCTAAATGCAGTACTTTACATTTCTCCGTATTGAATTTCATTTTGTTCGCTTTGGCCCAGCTCTCCAGTCTATCCAGGTCATTCTGAATTTTGATCCTGTCCTCTAGGGTATTAGCTACTCCTCCCAATTTGGTGTCATCTGCAAATTTGATAAGTATGCCCCTAATTCCCTCATCCAAGTCATTGATAAAGATGTTGAATAGCACTGGGCCCAGGACAGAACCCTGTGGCACCCCACTGGTCACATCTTTCCAAGACGAAGAGGAGCCACTGCTGAGCACCCTTTGGGTTCGGCCGGTCAACCAATTACAAATCCATTGAACAGTTAACTTGTCTAGCCCACATTCTACAAGCTTGTTTGCAAGAATGTCATGGGGAACCTTGTCAAAGGCCTTACTGAAATCAAGGTAAGCAATGTCCACAGCATTCCCTTCATCTACCAAGCTGGTAACTTTATCAAAAAAAGAGATCAGATTAGTCTGGCATGACTTGTTTCTCTGAAACCCATGTTGACTTTTTGTGATTATGGCATTGCCTTCTAAATGTTCACAGACTCTCTGTTTAATGATCTGTTCTAGAATCTTCCCTGGTATTGATGTCAGACTAACTGGACGATAATTGTTGGGATCCTCTTTTTTCCCCTTTTTGAAGATGGGAACAACGTTTGCCCTCCTCCAGTCTGCTGGGACTTCTCCTGTTCTCCAGGAGTTCTCAAAGATTATTGCCAATGGCTCTGAGATTATATTTGCCAGCTCTTTTAATACTCTTGGATGTAGTTCATCTGGTCCTGGAGATTTAAATTCATTTAGATTAAGAAGGTATTCCTGTACTACCTCTTTACTTATTTTGAGCTGGATTTCCCCTATTGTGTCCTCTGTTCCATTCTCCTCAGGTTGGTCCTCCTTTTCCTTTTCTGAAAACACTGAGGCAAAGAAGGTGTTGAGTAATTCTGCCTTTTCTCTGTCCCCTGTTAGCATTTTGCCATCTTCTCCACATAGCGGCCCTATCATTTCCTTCTTCCTCCTTTTGCTGCGGACATACCCAAAAAAACCCTTTTTATTGTTCTTAACCTCCCTAGTGTTTGTCAATGCTCTGCTTCATCACTGCTACCGCCCGCTCCAGTCCTTGCATTGGGTTTTTCCTTTCATTTTCTCTGAGCTCTGCACTTTATCCTTTAAACTCCAAAACTCCTGGTTTCTCCCCCCTCTCCCCCTCTCTCTTTCTTTCACTTTCTTGGCAGCGTGAAGGAGGATTTAAATATGGCAAGGGCTCCTAGGATGGAGGAGAGATTCTCTGGCCTTGTCAGTGACTCTCCCTTCCCTCCAAACCTGCTTCCCCCAACAGTGGGAGCATAGGAGACAACTTTGGAGGATCTCAATGGAGAATAGGAGCCATGGGTACAGGTGGGTGAGGGGAAGACCCACCATTTCATTGTTTCTCTGCACCCCCTACGCTCAGCCTGAAACAAACCAGGGACTAGGGAGGCAAGCCAGCTGGACAACAGAGGGGAGTTTTCTCCACACACCCTATGGCCAGCCTGAAACAGGCCTTGGGCCAGGAAGGCAAGCCAGCTGGACAACATGGGGGAAATTTCCGCACACCACCTCCGCCCAGCCCAAAATGGACCAGGGGCCAGAGAGGTACGCCAGCCAGATGACACAGAGAAGGGTTAAGTACCATCCCCCCTCTACTTAACTGGCAAAGAATCCCCCATCAGACCTAGCAGCCTGGCAGAGGACAGTACTTGACCAGGAGGCCTCTGCCATTGCTGTGGTCATGCTTGCCTATAAGAAGGTCCATCTCTTTGGAGATTTTCACATGGGCAATTTGTCCCATTACAGGCATGGAACAGGGTTGCTGAAAGATTTTTTCTTTCAGGTGACGTTCACCCTGTTCCATGCCCAAAGTGTCACTATTCCATTTTCTCCCCATGATATAGTATTCACAGGGAGAAGTTGTTATTAAACACCTGGTTCCATTTCTGTAATGGAACAAGGGTGTGCGAATAGGAGCCCCGTCCCTGTTCTGGAATGACAGGGACGGTGGAGGAGCTCGGTGGCAAGCACTTCCTGCCACGATCAGGACAGCCAGGTAAGTGCCACCCTTTCCCCCCTCCCTGGGGTTCCTTTTTCTTTTTCTTTTCTTTTTTAATTGATTTGACAGCTGGGGGGGGTAATTTTGAATTTCCCTCCCACTCGTTCTCTCGCGAGAATGAGCAGGATTTCAGCCAGCTGGTCATAAAGGCAGCCTTACAATGGCTGCATTTATGGCTGGCCAAGCAAGGAGGCAGGGAGCCTGTTCCTGGAGTGGAATGGAGGTAAAGTGTGTGAACATTTACCTACATGGAACAGGAGAGGAAGTGGCGGGACAGAAACGGGGCTTTTAGCCCCAGTGTGAAAATCTCCTTTGTCTGTGTTATCGACTGGCCTTCTGGGTTTAGCTCCACCCACATGCAGACTCTGGAAGGTCTTTCTTTTTCCTGCCTATCTGGAGTGAGTGGGAGTAGCATAACCCAAACTATAGGATGTTCATCCCCTATCTGCTGGAAACAAACGTATCACAGGTAAGAACCAACATTCCTTTCTTTCACATGTGATGGACTTGCAAAAAGGTGAACAGTTATTAGTCTAAGATTTATATGTTACCTTAAAAAATGTTAAAGGTAGTCTTTGTGATGTCACCACAAATGTTCTTGTTGGGAATGATTGATAAAGAATTGGATAGTACTGGATATTATTGATAAAGAATTGGATAAAATTGAACTGCTTCTTCAATACATGACAACTGCTGCAAGAATGTTGTTTGCCCAAACTTGGAAAAGGGCTGAAAGCACGGACAATGGAAGAACAGGTTGTTAAGGTTGTAGACTTTGCCCAAGTTGCCAAACTGACATGAATATTAAAAGACAAACTAATTGAAAACTTTCAGAAAGACTGGAATCTGTTTATGGCCTTTTTGAGCAATAAGAAATCTAACAGTGTAATAACCTGTGTTTATTGTTACTAGCAACTATAGTAAGTTGAATTTAGTTAGATCTGTAATGGTAGAATAATACATTTTCTATTAATCTTTTTTTTTTTCATTATGATTTATGTGGGGAGGTCAGAGTTCTTTTGTATCTTAGTTACTGTTTAGTTAGGTAGTGTTTGTTGTAATAGATTAATGTTTTAGTAATGTGTCATAGTGTTAGTTTAGTTTAATTTTAGCTTTAGCTATACAGTACATATATGTTGTTTATGTATACTTCTTTTCTCTTTTTCTTCTCTTTCTGAACGTTGATTATCCTGTTGTGAATTAGTTTGTCTATATCAAAATTAATAAATATGTGGGTTTTTTTAAGAAATAGGGGTGAGAGGAAGGACCCCAGAGGAATTGTGACTGGAACTCGGAGCTTTTAAGCAGCAGGAGAGAAAAGAAAGTTTTGAAAAAGAATGAGGACAAACAGTTTGGTGAGGTAAAAGCAGATGGTCAACGTCAACAAAACTTTGTCAGCAAACATTCATCAGGTACAAAATAGTGAAGATCATATCTGGTCCTTTGAAAGCTTTGTGTGGAAAAAAGTTATTTTAAAAAAACTTTCCCAGGATTTCAAAAGCAACTTGCAACATTTGCACAAGAACACTTAGTACTCCCCTCCCTTTCAGCTTCAATGTCCTTGTCATGCAAGAGTTGGAAGCTTCAGGTCTGAAAGGAAGTGAGGGTGTTGTTAAGATGTCCCACTTTGTTCCAAAATGGAATTAAATGCAAATACAGTTTAGTGCAGGTGCTTAATATTGCTTATATAAATGTTATATCACAAAGGAAATTGTTGATTTGTTTTTTAAAAAATCAGGAGGGATTATAAATTGGGGCTGGGAACAATGAACCCATACTCTTTTTTTGAGACCAGGGGTTTGAAAATCTGTCTGTCTCAGTTTCGTTTCATTTTTCAGATCTCATCTCTGTAATAATAATAATAATAATAATAATAATAATAATACTTAGTTATTTATTACCCGCCTCTCTCCTCAGAATCGGGGCGGGGTACAACATCACAAAGTATACAATACAATGCATCACAATACATAACTATGCAGTACAATTCAATATAGTACATTCAATGTAATACTATTCAATACAATTTTTAGTACAATACATTTCAACACACATTCAGTACTGACAGTTTTCTCCCCATTCTTGCTTTGTTTCAGGTTGTAAAATATTGGCTGCATTTTCTTGGTAGAGATGCTTTTCTGCATAGTTAATGACATTTTCCTGATGTGCACATTGGAACCATGGTCTTCTAGAGTCCTAGTCCCACATTCAAACCACTACACCACTATGCACCCTTATAATTTCACACACAAACACACACACACATGCACCCTCTCCTACCAACTCCCATTTATCCAGGTTCCATCCCACTATCAAGGATGAGAACTGTGTCACTATCCCATATGTTGCTGCAAATTCCATCACCTCCCACCATTCTCTATGCTGACTGAGATTTTTATGCTCTCCTGGAATGCTATCTAGGGGAGTTCTGGTTCAAAAAAAGTAACATTTCCCAGTTCCAGCCTAACCTTTCCCAAAGGTTTATGCACCACTAAAAAAAGGAAAGCACCATCATTTTTAAGATTGTTATGTGTGCTGTCATTCATTTTTGCCACAGATTAATAAACAAGCAATTATTACTAAAACCACAAACAATCCTCAAACTATCCAAGCCTATTTCCAACAAATGCTATGTTCATATTTCTGGCTTGTTGATAGTAAATAAAGCAATATAGATTAGAATTCATTCACCCATTTCCTGATTCTGTAAGGAGGAAAGCAGTGGTTGCAATTTAGCATGAAAATCTATGTCTCAGCAAATAACTTTTACCTTAAAGACTTGTGGCATTTGAATATTTGAAATAAATATGTCAATCCAATAAGAATGGAGGCAAACTTACCAGATGCTTGGCTACATCAAGCTGTGCCACTCGCTCTTGCTGAGTGGCACAGAGAGTCAGCATTAGCTTAGTTTGACTGCCATCTTTTGATCCTTGGAATTTGTTTCAGAAGGTGGTGAGGAAGTGAAATTTACCTTTCCAAGCTGACCTTCTGGAAATAAATATGGACAAATTGTGTGAGAGAATCATGACATGGTTCGGGTTTAGACGCAGGTTTTTCTTGCTTTTTGCAAAAAGCATCCTTTTGGTTTTGACCTGGACTGGAATTCAAACTCTTTTCCCCACCCCTGTTAAATAATACAAATAATGTATAAAAAGCTTTGATGGATGGGGGAAGTGGGAGATGTAGTCCAGGATTTCTGAAAGGTCCTGGACTGGGGGAAGGCTGAATTAAATCATAGCTGACATCCTGCATGGGGTGTGTAGAGTTTACACTGCTCCATGAGCAGAGGAAACGAATGCACCACCCAGTCACACACACCCCACTCCAGATACAGACAAGCCCCACAGGGCAGCGGTGGTGGTGGCTGCAGCTCAGGCCATTAAACAGTGGTAAAGGGGAAGGGCTGAGGGAGAGAAGCAATTGGGCAACAAGGACTCCCTCTCCCTCCTCCTGCTATTCATGTGTCTCACTCGCAGTGGGACAGCTATGAGGGGATTGATTTTGGACAGAGGCCAAGAAGCTAGAAAATAGCATCTTGTGCCCTTTTCAAAAAAGGACAAATCCACACCTTATGTACATGTATGTGACTGACAGGAACCCAACACTTTTAGCACATGGATTAAAATTTAATAATGTATAACATTATTGTGTATAACATTCGGTCCCTCATCGATACCACTTACCAGCATCTCTCTATGGTTATGGTTTTCAAACTGTGCTCTGAGGTGACAAGTAACTCATATTTCAATGAGAAGAGCAATAACATTTGCCCATCAATACTGGTCTTCCTTTGCAATATACAATGTACAGCTGCAGGACATGTTTGGTATATTCAGTATATTCTAGAATTTGGTTTGAAGAAGGCAAAAATAAAGCCTAAAAGGTCTGGCAAGTATTTCTGCAGACTGAGTGTGCCTTCCATATCCCATCCCATAATTTTCTGAAGTGTGTTGATTCTCTCCATGGTAGAGCATTCAGAACAGAACATTTACCTCAATAATGTAGACTATATGGAAACTATAGTTAGAATCTTATGGAGTTGTGCTTGAATTTAAAGTACAGGGGAAACTGCCACAACCCTCCAGATTCCTGCAATATCCGGAAGAAGATTCAAGAATTACAAGGTACGAACTAGTCCACGTAAGAGAGAATCTTTAATAGAACTCTTGTAACTTCTGCCCAAGAGGATGTGGCCCTCCTGTCATTCTCTGACTCAGAGGACAAGTCCCCAGCCATGAGAAGACAAGTTCCCAGCCAAGTATAAGTGTGAACATAAACAAGAAAGTTTATGTACTATACAAGCATACTTATCAAAAGGCTGAGATTAGCTGGAATATCCTATTCAATGTGCACTTCCATGCTTGTCTAGGAAAATCTTTTTCTAATATGAGAAAACAATGAAATCTCAGGTGTTTCTCTTCAATTTTTTGTCACTATCTACTTTTCCTTGTTCAGATGACAAATATGATCAATGTTTTTATCAAATTTTATTGTATTTTTAGCAATAGGATAAATATTTGTTGCTGTTCTTTACCTTTAACTCCAATTTATGGCTACTTTATGAGATTATCAGACGTGGGGTAACATGCCAAAAAATCACATTCCCAACTGCACCAGAAGATCACTACAAGAAAAGAAAAGGAGACATTACCAGATGCCGCGTCCTTCTGTCATTCCAGGGGCTGCCGGGGATGAGGCTTCCCTATTCTATTGATGGGGACAATCCACCAATAAAAAGAGATGGCCACACTACACCCCCGGAATCATGGCCACGCTACACCCCCAGAACACTGGAGGATGTCGTCATCTGATAATCGTGCCCCTTCCTGTTCTTGTAGTGATCTTTTGATGTGGTTTTTGCCGTGTCTGATAATCTCGTTAGTCTACGGTTTTCTTGGCTTGATATAGTCAGAGGTTTGTCATTGCCTTCCTCTTAGGTTGAGAAAGTCTGACTTGTCCAAGGTCACCCAGTGCATTTCCATGGCCGAGTGAGGATTTGAACACTGGTCTCCCAGAGTCCTAATCCAACACACAGATCATTATGCCACACTGGTTTACGACAATATACATGAAGTTAATAACTTCTTTTTCTTGAAAATTCATTTCTGAACAAAATCTTTCTTAAAATATGTTAGGGCCACTGCTAGCCATACCCTATTGTTTGCAGGAGATTTTCAGATGCCTCTTTCAGCCTCTTGCTGTGCAAGCAGCCTCCAGTGCAGTAACGAGGCTGCCGCGCGGCAAGCGGACCATTTCAGACGACGCTGTTTCTCTCTCGGCATCGTCCATGATTGTTGCGGCTAGCATTGGAGGCGGCCGCGCTGTTTTTTACTCACGGACAACTTCTGTGAGTGAAAAACAGCGCAGCCACCTCCAATGCTAGCCGCAACATGCCTTGCCACACGGCAGCCTCATTACTGCACTGGAGGCTGCTTGCACAGCAAGAGGCTGAAAGAGGTGTCTGAAAATCTCCGTAGAGTCAGCTCTAAGCTGTGGGCATCAGTTGCCCATCAGTAATTCACAGCATGAATATACAAAAGCAAGACAGAAATTTTGAAAGATTGTATCCAATTCTTAAAAGAAATTCTGTAGATTATCTTACATAATATATTAGAAGAAGACTTGGGAAACAATATTCTCCTCAGCTTAGTTTACTCCAGAAATTAGGAAACATCTAAATGGTATGTGAGGAGGAAGGGTATGTTTTTATTGTTGGTATCAACAAAACTGTGTGATGGTAATGATTTCAGACCACGTTACTGCAATATCCCTGAGAGATTCTTTCCATCTGAGTTCATCAACTCCTATTATCTACTAAAATCACTAAAGGGACCAAAGTTCAAGAGAATCAATGAGCAGCATGAGCACCAAAGCATGCAATAAACCACTCCCAAGTGCTACCGTTTATTGGAATTTAGAAGGTCATCCTAAGAACTGCTCAAGGCCTAAGCACTTAAGTGAATGCAATCCCTTTGATGGTACACCTTGTAACTTTTAAGAACTGTGTCAGCCTGTACCACTTGCATGCCTTAAAGTTATTTTTTAAATTCTCAAACTTAATACTTTTATTCAGCCTCACTTCTGAATAATACATGAAATAAGATTTTTACCTCCCCTAAATATCTTGGCCTCTTGATAGATGTTGAATATTACAGCCTTACTTTGCTAGGTTGTGGAAGTGGAGGGAGAAAAGAGGACTTTATTCTTCACCTTCAGGGGTCAAGACAGATTTACCTTTTCCCTGGTGTTCTTCATGGGCTTACCTTTTCCCTAGTGTTCTTCCCCTAAATTCAGCTTTAGACTTTAGCTTCATAGAGTCCTCATGAGACAAATGCTGTGGGTTTTTAACCCAAAATGTACTTGCATGCAGGGAGAAGGTCATCAGGTTCTCCATTCCCAGCTGCAGATCTTCTCCCATGTTATTCTGAAAGGTCCAACAGCTCTTGGCATACGTTAGAAAGGGCAGTATGATAGAATACAGTTCTAAGGAAATCAATGAGAACCACCATATTTCATGTGTGAAATGAAATACTGTCCTTCATACTACTAGATATATCCAAGCCAATTGTGGATGGTGATGATGTGCCTTCAAGTCACCTCTGGCTTATGGCAACTCTATCATTGGGTTTTCTTGACAAGATTCATTCAGAGGAGGTTTGTCATTGCCTTCCTCTAAAGCTAAGAAAGTGTGACTTGCCCAAGGTCACCTAGTAGGTTTCCATGATTGAGTGGGGATTTGGACCCTGGTTTCCTAGGGTGCTACAGTATCCACCACCTTGGAACCTGTGCTGGGAGAAAGGTGGGATATTAAATAAATAAATAAACAAACAAACACTCAAAGCACTACACCACAATACATCTGTATAATTTCTTACACACACACACACACACACACACACAATTCCTCTCCCTCCCAGACCCCACTCACCCAGGTTCTGTCCCTAATTCAGGGATGGGAAATATGTGACCCTCCCATGTGTTGCTGGGTTGCAAATTCCATCATCCCTCACTATTGCCTATGTTGGCTGGTGCTGATACTCATTGTAGTGCAAAAACATCTGGAGAGCTATACATTGCCCACCCTTGTTTTTTTTTTTATTCATTCATTTCATAGGCTGCTTTTCTCTCAACATGGGACACAAGGTGACTTACCATATAAGTTAAAGCAAAATAAAGTTACAACAATAGATAGGTAGCTGGTACAGCAAAGGAAGTGGTTTGACAAGGACTCTGGAGACCAGGATTCAAATACCTGATTAGTAACCTTCGGCAAGACACACTCTCTCGGCCTCAAAGGAAGGGAAAGGTAAACCCCCTCTGAACAAATCTTGCCAAGAAAACCGTGTGATATGTTCACTTTAGGTTCACCTTAAGTCAGAAACGACTTGAAGGAACACAACAATGGCAAAGGAGCCTGGGCATTTCAACTGGGACTTCATAATAAGCCCACTTTGGGGATTTGCTTTGTTGTCTACTACTCAGAGGTGTCATTCTTTCTTTCTTTTACTCAATGTGAAGTAATTTCTCCAAGAGGAAAGCACCTGCCCTAGATGCTGGTTTAGCTTCCTATGCAAATACAAAAAATGGCACAACAATCCATTGGGGTACTATTCTATTTCCCTTGAAAGAAATGGGCACCGCCAGACATGAACACCCAATTTTCTTTGCCCCCCTATGAGGACAAATCTAGACAAAGAGGCTCTCAAGCTTGAAAGCAGAAGTTGACCAGTGATATGATTAATGGTGACTTTTCTTTATGTGTGAGAAACATTCAAGAGCATAACCTGCAATAGAGTGGCTATGGCAGACAGCTGGAATGTTTCAGAATTATGTAAGCTCTTGTGGCTGTAATGAAATGAATTATTTAGAAATTTTAACACAAAGAACACACTGCAACCACCTCCAACTTCAGGAGGTCACTGAAGTCTAACAAGTCGAGTTCAGACTAAAAGAAAAGCTGCCACCACCACCCCCAAAAAAGTGTTATCTTTCTTGCCAGAGAAGCACAGTTCAGAGGAAAAGCACAAGCTCTGAAAGATCAGGGATGATGGGAGTTGCAGTCCAACATAACCTGGCAGGCAGCAGGTCCCCCCACCTCTGAGTTACAGCCTCATAAGTACCAGGGGGCTGGGAAGGGGGGGGAAACCCTCTGCCTGAAATCTTGAATATCTGCTAGCTACCAGCAAGGAACACCATTTTGCACTAGAAGAACCAATGGTTTGACTGATGTGACATGGCAGTTTCCATCTGTTCACAGGCTTTCCAGCAGTAAATTCAGTGAACCTTTGGTTGAGCGAGCTTGATGGCATAATAAGTCCAAACCTCTTGAATCCTTAAGCCTAAATATATATTTTAAAGTCCACACTTATGTTGAAAGCTTACATTTGATTGCCTGGGACAAAGCCCCATCAAATTCAGACCCATACAGAATTGCACTGTTAAATACTTGACAGTGAAATCCTAACCATGTTTACTGAGAAGTAATTCTTCTTGCAAAGTTCAGTGGCTACTGCAGTATTCTCTAGTACAGGTTGATCTCTGTATCTGCGGAGTATATGTTCCAAGACACACACACATGTGGATACCAGAAACCATGGACAATAGGAAACCCTATTATTTTCAATGAGATGAATGCCAGTTGTTCACCACAGAATCACATTGGAGGACCTAAAAATGCCTAGATATAACATATTTTTTTTCAGATGTGGATGAAACCATGGATATCAAATCCATGGATACAGAGGTCAACCTGTATAGGCACAGGCATGTTTCCATCATGCAGAGTCTACTTTGCTCATGACTAGAACCCAAGGTCGACTAATGGAAGCCAGTTGCAAAATAGTAACATGGGGCTGGGGGGAGGGGTGTGATACAAGATGCAATAAGTTGTTTCAAGAAGCCAATCACTTCATATTCCATGGGTCACACACTGAGATGACCTGTGTACACAGGTGCAGATCTACATCTGAGTTATTCTGAATCAAAGACTCAAACAACCTGAATTAGAAGGGAGCCGCTGATCTTTTACGGTACTTCAAAAAGTCCTTCCCAATCTATTGGAAAATTATTCCAAGATCTACCACAAGGGTTGAGTAACCTGCAGCTCTCTAACTATTGTTGGACTGCAATTCCCATCAGACTTAGCCAACACAGCCAGTGATGAGGAGTGCAGTCCAAAAACATTAGAGGGACACAGATGGCCCGCTCCTAATCTCTTGGAACATCCCAGGCTACCTTTTACCCAGCCCTATTCTTAGAAGTTTTGTTTAGTTACAGCTCTAATTAAGGAATGTTGCTGGGTTAAGGAATAAAAAGCATTTTTTTAAGTTTTTCAGGTTTGGCATAAGTAGCTTCTAACTTTTTTTAAAAGAACAATAACACATATTCTGATCATATATATGAGGTAAGAAAGGAAAAGTGTACAAGAAATACATGTTTAACACTTTGGGTCAAAATACTGTATTTTTTAACCATAAAAAAGAATAGTTCTGAAGTTTATTTAAAGGAAGAGCAAAACAAAAACTATCTGGAAAATGTTTGGCTGTGGTTCACATATTTTTAGAGATGTTTGCAACAGATGATGTCAGAGTAGGTGATGGATATTAGTGAAACAAAACCAGGGGCAAAAGCAGGTGGGATCATGTGGTTGAAACACAAAGAACTGGGTAAACTGGAGACCAAGACCACATTGAAGATCCACAGCCCTTGCCTGGAACTCAGCACTGTTCTGATTGTGGCAGGTGGGACTGATGGCTTGGTCTAACTCATCCATGTTCCTAATTGTCATCCCTATAACTTTTCATAGATTCATAGAGTTGGAAGAGACCACAAGGGCCATCCAACCTAAACCCCTGCCCTACAGGAATACACAATCAAAGCACTCCTGACAGATGGCCAGCCTCTGTTTAAAAATCATATAATCATAGAATTGCAGAGTTGGAAGAGACCATGGGGGCCATCCAGTCCAATCCCCTGCCATGCAGAAAATCACGATCAAAGCATCCCCGACAGATGGTCATCCAGCCTCCAAAGAAGACTCCACCACACTCTGAAGCAGTGTGCCCCACTGTCTTACTATCAACTTGTTTGTAACTTGTTACTTCCAAGTTCTGCTTTCAAAGCCTATAAGTGCTTTGAGGTTAATATATCTGAAGGAATGCCTCCTTCCTTGTCCATATGCCCATTCACTGAGATCATCACAGCAGCCCTTCTCTGTGATCCACTTATGGGGAAGTACATTATCCATATTTAAAAGAGAGGAGCTCATTTATGGGGGCAAGAGAAAGATTTGCCCCATGGTTTAGGTTGGAGAAACAGGAACCTGGAACTTAGCTGAAAATGGGAGCTTTGGTCCCCATAAGCAATCATTTCCTAAGCACCCAGAATTAATTTACTGATAACTGATAACACCTCTAGTCTGGAGTTTCTTAAGCTATTTGATATTACAGTGTTTTTCATAGCAACTAAGGGTTCCCATTTCCTTCTCTGGGTGAAAGCAAACAAAGCCCATCCCAGTGATGGAAATTGCCCAGTCTAAATATAATGTCAGAAATTGATAACACACCCAAACAGGATTTCTTATTAATCATAAGTGAGTGGAATGAAAAAGTAGGAAGCAAAGCAAAATCAAAAACTGTAGGAAAAATATGGACTAGGATCAACAAATGAAGCAGGAGAGCGACTGATAGAGTTCTACAAGGCCAACAATCTGTTCATCACAAACACTTTCTTCATGAAACCAGAGAGGAGACTGAACGCATTGACATCACTGAATGGCCAATACAAAAATCAGATAGACTACATAATTGGAAACAGAAGATGGAGAAGCTCTGTTCTTGCAGCAAAAAAGAGACCAGAAGCAGACTGCAACACAGACCATGAACTACTTATATCAAAAATTAGAATAAAGCTGAAGAATAACACAAAATCAATCATCATGCCAAAATGCGATCTGAAGAACATTCAAGCAGAATTGAAATATAAAGTGAAAAATAGATTTGCAGTATTAAGCCTAATAGACAAGGAACCAGAAGAACTATGAAAAAAAGCCAGGGACGTATATCACACTACACTGTTAAAGTGCTATCATTCCTCTTTGACAGCTATGGCTGCCTCCTGTGGAATCCTGGGATTTGCAGTTTCAGGAGAAGCATTTAGAACTCTCAGCCAGAGAGCTCTTAGGCCTCACTAAACTACAAACCCCAGAATTCCTCAGGAGGCAGCCATAGCAGTTAAAGTGGAATAATAGCACTATAACAGTGTAGTGTGATAAAGTCCTATAGTCAAAGAGGACTGTAGAAAAATGCTATCTGTGGCCAAAAAGAAAAAGAAGAAACAATGGATGACAAAAGAAACACTTCAAGCAGTAAAGGAATGCTGAGAAGCAAAAGAAAAGAGAGATAGGAACACACCAGAACCATGAATGTAATTGTTCAACAATTAGTGCACAAAGATAAAGAGAATTACTATAATAATCAATACAAAGAAATAGACACTTACAAGAAAAAAGGAAGAACAAACAACCTCTTCTGCAAGATTCATTAAATCAAAGGGAAATTTAAACTAAGGATTGGGATGCTCTGTGGAGAAACATAATATACGATCGAGATGAAATAAAAAGAGGATGGTAGTAATATACAGAAGAACTATATAAGAGAGATGAAAGGATGAATGACACATAGGAAGATGAAGACGAACCCCAAATTTTGGAAAGTGAAGTGAAAGCAACACTCAAAGCAATAGGCAGGAACAAATCACCAGGAAGAGATGACATACCAATAGAATTGCTACAGTCTACAGAGACAGAATCAATTTTAGTTCTAGCTAAAATCTGACAACAAATATGGAAAACAAAGCAATGGCCCACAGATTGGAAACAATCCATATACATTCCCATCCCCAAAAAAGGAGACACAAAAGATTGCAGTAACTATAGGACCATTACATTAATTTCATATGCAACCACAATCATGCTTGAAATTCTGAAGCAAAGATTCCTTCCATATATGGAGGGATAAATTCCAGCAATGCAAGCAGGGTTCAGGAAGGGAAGAGATACTAGAGATCACATTGCAAATATACATGGATAATGGAGTATACCAGAGAATTCCAGAAGAAAATCAGCATGTACTTTATAGGCTAGAGTAAAGCCTTTGACTGCATAGATCACAAAAAGCTATGGAATGTTCTTAAGGAAATGGATGGACCATTACCTTTGATTGTCCTGATACATAATCTCTATTCAGGACAGGAGTAGAGGTTAGTAGAGTTGGACAGAATACAGAGAAACAGAATGGTTCCCAATCAGAAAGGGAGTCAGACAAGGCTACATTCTATCACCCTACTTGTTCAACTAGAATACAGAAAATATCATATGCAGAACAGGTTTAGACTCAGAGGAAGGAGTGAAGATAGGAAGAAGGAATATCAACAATCTAAGACATGCAGATGACATCATACGACTAGTAGAAAACAAAAAAGACTTGGAACAATTACTAAAGGTAGTCAAAGAAGAAAGTGCTAAGACAGGCTTACTGTTGAACATTAAGAACAAAAATAATGACCACAGAGGGTCTAAATAAATTCAAATAAATTCAATCTAGATGATGAGGAAATTGAAATACCGTATATTCCGGCGTATAAGACGACTTTTGAGCACTCAAAGTGCCCTCCAAAATTGAAATGTCGTCCTATACGCTGGATACACTTTGCTTCGCCCACCTGCCTATCTCCTGCCTCTTCGCAAACGGAGCGAAGAGGCAGGAGATGGGGCAGGGGGGTGAAGCAAAGTGTTTTGAAGATCATTCGCCCCCCTCCTCTGCCTTCTCCCCCTTTGGGGAGCAACGGAAGAAAGAGGAGGGGGGCGAACATTGCGGTTTGCCGCAGCCGCTGCTCGAGCGCTTCTGCAGCGGCCGAGGCAAACCCGCGATTTGCCCCCTCTCCCCACCTTCCAGGAAGGTGGGGAGAAGGGGCGAATGTGCCCCGTTTGGCCGCACAGTCTGCGGATCCCCCTCCTGCGCTCCCTCCTGGAAGGGAGCGCAGGAGGGGCATGCGGAGGCTGCGCGGCCAAACCCGCGATTCGCCCCCTCTCCCCGCCTTCCTGGAAGGTGGGGAGAAGGGGCGAACGTGCCCGGTTTGGCCGCACAGCCTCTGGATCCCCCTCCTGCGCTCTCTCCTGGAAGGGAGCACAGGAGGGGCATGGAGAGGCTGCGCGGCCAAACTGCGATTCGCCCCTTCTCCCCACCTTCCTGGAAGGTGAGGAGAAGGGGCGAACGTGCCCGGTTTGGCCGGGCAGCCTCCGGATCCCCCTCCTGCGCTCCCTCCTGGAAGGGAGCGCAGGAGGGGCATGCAGAGGCTGCGCGGCCAAACCGCGATTCCCCCCTTCTCCCCACCTTCCTGGAAGGTGGGGAGAAGGGGAGAACGTGCCCGGTTTGGCCGGGCAGCCTCCGGATCCCCCTCCTGCGCTCGCTCCTGGAAGGGAGCGCAGGAGGGGCATGGAGAGGCTGCGCGGCCAAACCGCGATTCGCCCCTTCTCCCCACCTTCCTGGAAGGTGGGGAGAAGGGGAGAACGTGCTCGGTTTGGCCGTGCAGCCTCCGGATCCCCCTCCTGCGCTCGCTCCTGGAAGGGAGCGCAGGAGGGGCATGCAGAGGCTGCGCAGCCAAACCGCGATTCACCCCTTCTCCCCACCTTCCTGGAAGGTTGGGAGAAGGGGCGAACGTGCCCGGTTTGGCTGTGCAGCCTCCGGATCCCCCTCCTACGCTCTCTCCTGGAAGGGAGCGCAGGAGGGGCATGCAGAGGCTGCGCGGCCAAACCCGCGATTTGCCCCTTCTCCCCACCTTCCTGGAAGGTGGGGAGAAGGGGCGAACGTGCCCCTTTTGGGCGCACAGCCTCCGCATCCTCCTCCTGCACTCCCTCCTGGAAGGGAGCGCAGGAGGGGCATGCGGGGGCTATGCGTTGGAAGAAGGGGGTCGTCTTATAGGGCGAATATATCACAAACTCTGCATTTCCCCTTAAAAATTGGGGGGTCGTCTTATACGCCGGGTCGTCTTATACGCCGGAATATACGGTAGTAAGACTTCCCATACCCTTGAATCAATCATTGATCAGAACAGAGATTGCAGTCAAGAAATTGGAAGACTAGGAATGGAAAGGGCAGCTATGAAAGAACTAGACAAAATCCTAAAGTGCAAAGATATAAAACTGAACACTAAAGTTATGATTGTCCAAACCATCATATTGCCCATAACCATGTATGGAAGTGAGAGCTGGACAGTGAAGAAAGCTGATAGGGAAAAAAAATCAACTCATTTGAGATGTGGTGCTGGAAGAGAGTGCTATAGATACTGTGGACATCCAAAAAGAAAAAAAAGCGCCCTAGAACAAATCAAGCCTGAGCTCTCCCTGGAAGCCAGGAATAACTAAATTGAGACTATCATATCATGGGAAGGCACATCATGAGAAGGCCATGTCATGAGAAGGCATGACTCACTAGAAAAGACAATAATGCTAAGAAAGGTGGAGAGGAGTATAAAGAGAAGAAGGCTGCATACTAGATGGATAGGCTCAATGAAGGAGGCCACGGCCCTGAGCCTGCAGGACCTGAGCAGAGTGGTTGAGGACAGGGGGTCTTAGAGGTATCTTATCCATGGGGTCACCATGGATTGAAGTCAACTTGAGGGCAATTAACAACATATAATGATCACATACTAGTCCCTGCCATTGTTGTTGTTGTGCACCTTCAGGTCATTTTCCCCTTATGGTGACTCAAATCAAAACTATTATGAGGCTTTCTTGGGAAAAAATCATTCAAAAGGAGGATATATTGCTTTCCTCTGAGGCTGAGAGAGTACAACTTGCTCAAGTTCACCCGGTAGATTTCCATGACCGTGTGGGGTTTTGAACCTTGGGGGCCGCCCAAACAGTGAAAAAACTCCTCACGGAATGTGAGGAGAATCCTACCTGTCCTAATGGCATGCTGTGTGATTTTGCCCTATTGTGAAGGGGTTGCAAAAAAGGCCAAAAAACGCTTTAAAAAAGCCTTCGTGGCTTTTCTTGTCTTAAAAAAAAAGGAGGGGAGCATTCCTGCTCATTAGGACAAGTGAATCGATCTGATTCACTTGCCCAAATGAAAGGAAGTGCACCCCTGATTGGTCAGACAAGCATAGGGGGCGGGGCTTGCTAGCAAGGCAAGCAGCCCGCAGCCACCATTTTTTCCCCTGAGCAATTGGGGATGGGGAAGGGCGAGTGCACACCTGCCACCGCCACCATCACCGGGTGTGTGGAAGGGAGGTGGGCTCTCTCCTCCTTCTTCCTTCTCCAGTTCCCTCCCCGTGTCCCACTGCCACCGCCCACACACCCAGTTTCTCCCCCTCTCACCTGCCTGCCTGTGGAGCCAAGAAAGCGGGGAAGTGGGCAAAAGAGCCCTCTTCCCCCTCCCTCGGTTTCTCCACTGCCTGCCTATCTGTGGGGCCGGAAAAGGTGGAAGAGGGCCTTCTCGCCCTCTTTTCCCTTCCTCAGCTGTCATCTGGGAAGTGAAGCTTATGGGGGCTGCTGGGGATAAAACCACCATTAAGACAAGTTGCAACTGCTGCAACTTGCTTTTTCTTCAGGGTACTATGTTTTTGGGGCTCATGTAGACAAGTTCTTGGTCTCCCAGTGTCCTAACCCAACTTTCAAACACACTAGACATTATTGTTAAGAACTAGAAAGCTTTACATCTAGGCTGTGTGCCTTACAATTTGGAAGCTGTCTATTAATGGTGAAAATCATGATCAATGTATCAACCTGGATAAGGAAATCACTTAGGTAGTTTATAAACAGATGTTTACTTTAACGTCATCAGCTATTAAACCAGAAATTATGAAATTTCTAAAATTAAAATGCTATAGCTGGATCAGTTGGATAATGAGGAACTGATTGCCTCAATTATCAGCTGGGGAATGAGTACAGTCATACCGAAAGGTATAATTGAGCTGATAGTTTTCAGATAGAATATTTTATAGTTGTTTTTTGGCAAGTGCAGTTGTTCTGTGCAGAATACGTAATGATCTAACAAAAGTGGTGAGATTCGCTATCGCACTAGTGTGGTCTCTAGCAGAATGCATTAAGAAAGGAAGATCATTCTGAGTGAGAACTTCTGCCCTATCTCATTAATTAATTGTGTTTCACAAACTCTTGTCAGTTACTTTGGAAAGGTCAGGTTGATTTCCTGCCTGACTGATTCACTGAAGGCAATATGTGTAAAATATCTAATTTAATACAGCAAGCAAACAGATTAAGCATCCTATCTGGAACGGTTTCTGGCCATGCCTGGTGAACCTTCAGCAGGCTGACTCTTGGTAAGCCTCCAGAAAATTAAATTTATGTGAAGTAATTTGGGGGTTATTGTCGTTGTTTTCACTTTTTTTAATTGTTTCTGTCTCTGGTCACTTCAAAGTATACTTACCTGTTTAATAGGAGTTATTTACCTTGTTTCTTGCTGCCTGTAAAGAGAGACATTCAAAGTAGCTTACTAAAGATAAAAATTCATAAATATAGTTAGTAGTAATTAAAACACAACACTAATAAATGGAATCAAGTGAGAGCTGAAGCAAATTCCTGTTTAATGTGAAATACTTTGCCAGCAGAATCAAAGACTGGGAAACTTATTTTTGGACTACACCTCCCCAAATCCCCCTGCCACTTGTAGTTCAAAAAAGTAACTTGGAAAAGTAACTTTTCCAAACTTGGAACAGAACTTAGATGAAGATGGAGGTAACCTAACTTTGAAACAGGGAGTACCACAGATAGGATGCTGACATTGAGAAAGCCTTCTTGTATGTTGTAACTAAGCATGTCTCAGAAGACAACAAACAGCACACACAGAAGGGAGGTATCACAGCTGATCTTTTAAGAGAAACAAATTCATACAGGAGGAAGCAATCTTTAAAGTAGCCTGGTCCCAAGCCATTCAGGGTTTTAATGGTGGCATTTAGCCCCTTTATCTATCTATCAGTGCAGCTAATACAATAAGGGGATCACATGGCCCAGCTCCCCAGTCAACATTCTAGCAGTAGCATTCTCCACTATTGGGGACTCTGATAAGATTATAAATGATTCTCTATGCAACTTTTATTCACAGAATGATGCACTGCCTCCTACAGCCATACAGAGGTTCTCCCAGTCCAGGATTCTTCAAATTAACAGCGAATTCCATGGAGAACCTCTACACCCAGTTGTAGCTGATACCTTCCATGTCAGGGGCATCATGAATGTGCCCCATGATTTTCACCAGACTTTAACGGAGATATCCAAGATGTTAAGTCCTATTCCCCCAAACTTTGGATAGCTCCCTTAAAGTTCAGGCGAAAACCTGGAGTCGATTCATCAGCACACTGACATCGAAGCCACCAGCTGGCACTGCCCACGCCAACTATGGACAGCCACACAACTACTGTGACTGAGGGAAAGTGCTCAGCCTGGGCATTCTATTAACCTACCCTTCAAAATGCATCCTGTTGTGGAAATAAAGAGCAGCTACCCATAGTCTCTACAGTGGGCAGAAAGGGACGTAATTAGGCAACATGGTGTGTTTAAAAAAAAAAAAAAAAAGTTCAGTTGCCCTGATGTATAGTAGGGCAACTGATAAAAGCCAGGGCTTAGAAAAATTACTTTGGTTGTTATAATTCCCAGATTCCTGCAGTCCCCCCCCCAAAAAAAAAACTTTTCCAAGCACTGGATCAAATGGTTTAATTTTCATAATTATGACTGATTATTTTCATATGTTCCTGACCACAGCCATTCATTCCTATGCCCATCTACTCAGTGGCCAATTTAGACTACACTATTGATTACTTTTGCTTGCTATAGGATTGGATAGCTGGTGATGGCTGTCACTGTTATGGAACATGGAAACTAAGGGAGTTCTCCT
Source organism: Gambelia wislizenii (assembly GCA_030847615.1). Lineage (NCBI taxonomy): Eukaryota > Metazoa > Chordata > Lepidosauria > Squamata > Crotaphytidae > Gambelia > Gambelia wislizenii. The sequence goes on along the minus strand of JAUMIR010000003.1, from coordinate 221,459,944 downwards.
GACCTCCACATTTAAAGCAGCATTTCAAATCTCTGCTCCTGTCAGGCTTGCCTAAAATTGCTACCATCATACCCACCTGAACTTTGATGAGTTTTTGTGGTTTTCAGAAATGTACTTTTCCACCATTGTGTACCATCATCAGTCAGTGCCTCATATCACCACATTGAAACACATCCATTGAATAACATGGATATGGGTCAATGCAAAAAGTAGAGTACATCTCTCTCTCACACACACACACACACACACGCATACACACGTGCATACACACGTGCACACACAGAGTGATCAGAGGGTATAGGATTGGAGAAAGCAATATCCTCTAGTCTTAGAGGCCAGGTGCTGAAAAGATGGGAATGCCATCTGAATCCAAATCACAGCATGTGGAAAAAGCAGAACTATAAAGGACTAGGTTGAGTGCAGAATTTTGAAATCTTAATTTCTGGATGACAGTGAATGCTTCCAAGCTCTAGCAGAGTGAGTCTGCCCTCTTATGAGTTGTAGTAGCCACCCCTGTTGCCAGCATTGAAGTAAGTTTCAGCTCCTAGTCATAGAATCATAGAGCTGAAAGAGACCACAAGGGCCATCCAGTCCAACCCCCTGCCATGGAGGAATACACAATCAAAGCACTCATGACAGATGGCCAGCCAGCCTCTCTTTAAAAAAAAAACTCCAAAGAAGGAGACTCCACCACACTCTGAGGCAGTGTATTCCACTGTCGAACAGCTCTTACCATCAGGAAGTTTTTCCTAAAGTTTAGGTGGAATCTCTTTTCCTGTAGTTTGAGTCCATTGCTCCATGTCCTAGTCTCTGGAGCAGCAAAAAACAAGCTTGCTCCATCCTCAGTATGACATCCCTTCAAATATTTAAACATGGCTATCATGTCACCTCTCAACCTTATTTTCTTCAGGATAAACATACCCAGCTCATAGGGCATGGCTTCCAGACATTTTACTATTTTGGCTGCACTCCTCTGGACACGTTTAGTTATACTATCATGTCTTTTCTCTCTAGGAGTAAAACATCTTGGGGCAATCCATCAGACTGAGCTCATCCCACCAATGAATCAAACTATGCAGTTTGGACCATCCAGTATCATACACAGTGAAGGAATTGTGAGTAAGATGGAGCTTGAAGAGCAAATAGGTCATAACAATGATTCATGAAAGCAAACTTTTAAAGCAACTTATGATCTACACATTTTAATCAGCAACTAGAAGGCTGATTATAATATATGGATCACAAAATAGTTCAGGTTCTGTGAACTATGTTGCTTTGATTGCCGCTCCCTGGACATCAGCACTGAATGCTGCTAATTGTCCCAATCATAGTTTTAAAAAAATCTGATGCAACTCAGGCTTTTAACCTCACAGAATCCATTACCTTAGTAGAATCTTCTCCTAATCATTCAAATCAGTGGGGAGGAGGGCAAGGAACAGGGAAGGATGTGTGTGTGTGTGTGTGTGTGCACGCACATCTTTCAAAAATATGAGACTCACGGTATAGTGGTTCACCATTTGCGAAGTGCCTTTTTTAAGTCCTTCACTGTGTGTAGTAATGACATCAGAGGTCATGATAACCAGGGCCAGTTTAAGGAATTTTGGGGCTCCCTGCAACACTTTATTTTGAAGGGCCCATATGTTTATCTCAGATCAGTGTAACCTAACTTATTCATAGGACTGGATGTTTAGGATACAGTAGGATCCCCGTATCCACTGATCCAGTTATCCACAGGACAAAAAAACAGCACACCTACCATAGTCTTCCTAGAAAAAATGTTCTCTCTAGCCATTTTCTAGGTCCTCTAAGGAGATTTTCAGACGGCTAAAATCAGCCTCTTGCCACGCAAGCAGCCTCCAGAGCAGTAACAAGGCTGCTGCGCAGCAAGGGTCCATTTTGGACGACGCCGTTTCTCTCTCGGCATCATCCGTGAGTGTTGTGGCTAGCATTGGAGGCAGCCGTGCTGTTTTTCACTCACGGAAGTTGTCCGGATAATAAATATCATCATCATCATCTCCCTAAACTGCTCCTCATAGAGCATGTCTTCCAGACCTCCCACCATTTTGGTCATCCTCCTCGACACATAAGGGGGGCCTACTGTATTACATAATTTGCCACCAATAATTTAGTTTAAAAAACTATATAATAGGCACTAACATATTTTATTTTATTTTTGTTTTTAAACAGAGGTTGGATGGCCATCTGTCGGGAATGATTTGATTGTGTATTCCTACCTGGCAGAGGGTTGGACTGGATGACTCTTGTGGTCTCTTCCAATTCTATGATTCTATGATTCTATTAGCAACTAACATAATGCTGTAGATTTCCTCAAAGAAAAGAAAGAGTGGACTACACGCTGAACATGAGTTAGCATTGTGATGCAGCAGCAAAAAAAGCCAATGCAATTCTAGGCTGCATTAATAGGAGTATAGTGTCTAGATCAAGGGAAGTAATAGTACCACTCCATACTGCTTTGGTCAGACCTCACCTGGAATACTGTGTCTAGTTCTGGGCACCACAATTCAAGGATACTGAGAAGGATGGTGGGAGGTCTGGAACCCATTATTCCCTATGAGGAGCAGCTTAGGGAGCTGGGTATGTTTAGCCTGGAGAAGAGAAGGTGAAGAGGTGACAATGATATCTATGCTTAAATATTTGAAGGGATGTCATACTGAGGATGGAGCAAACTTGTTTTCTGCTGCTCCAGAGACTAAGACATGGAGCAATGAGTTCAAACTATAGGAAAAGAGATTCCACCAAAACATTAAGAAAAACTTCCTGAAGGTAAGAGCTGTTTGGCAGTGAAATACACTGCCACGTAGTGTGGTGGAGTCTCCTTCTTTGGAGATTTTTAAACAGAGGCTGGATGGCCATCTGTTGGGAGTGCTTTTATTGTGTGTTCCTGCAGAAGCAGATTGGATGGGATTGCCCTCGGGGTCGCTTCCAGCTTTATGATTCTATGAATCTAGGCTGCATTCAGAGCCTGGGAAAGTTACTTTTGGATTACACCTCCCAGAATTCTCCTGCCAGCACCCTTCTCAAGGTTTGGTTGCATTGTTCCTTTTTCAGCATTCTCTAGCCCAGTGGTTCTTAACCTGGTGTTCATGATGTCCTCACGGGGTCTACAAAGGCTTGAAGGCTGCTTGGCCCACCTCCTCCCTCCAGTACAAGACAGGAGCCAAGGCAAAGGCTGGCTGACTTGAATGTACATTGCCATTCAATCCACTCCAGCCACAAACTTGCAGGAAGATGCAAAAGCGCCTCTGAGGGAAAATTTAATGGCTGGTATAATTGTGTTATTGTTGTTGTTTTTGTTGGTGTATTATTATTATTATTATTATTATTATTATTATTATTATTAGGGTTTTAAATCTTGAGTTAAGTCCTGGGGCAGCAAAAGATATTTAAAGTGGGTCCCTGGTAAAGAAAGGGTTAAGAACCAAATTTTTATTTATATTCTTTATATTCTTCTGTTAAAAAAGCCAGAGTGTTGTAGAAGTTTCAGCATTGCACTATGACTGTGGAAACCAGGGTTTGTATCCTTACTCAGCCATGAAAACCCAATGGGTGACATTGGGCAAGTCACCCTCTCAGCCTCAAAGGAAGGCAAAGGCAGGCCCCCTTTGAACAAATTTTGACTAGAAAACCAAATGATAGGTTCGCCTTAGTCAGAAATGCATGTAGGCAAAGACAGGCACGTAGACAAAGATACAAGTTCCTTTTGCAGGTTGAACTCAGTTGGCAGCAAGGGGAGTAAGCTGAGGGAAAAGAGGGAAAGGGAGGGAAGGGAGAGAAACCAGGACATTTTAAGAGCATCTGGAAAGATGGGATGGAGGTGATATATATGGAGTGTGGCTACCCAATGGGGACCCTTGGAGGGCAAAATGGGGGGCACACTTCTTCTCAGAAGTGTGAGAGAGACAGGAAGGAAGGAAGAGAGAGAGAGAGAGAGACAGGAAGGAAGGAAGGAAGGAAGGAGCCCTTTCTGAAGGGAGAAGAGAACATCCTTTCAGGTTGCAGACAGCCTAGATATTTGTGGCTGAAGCAATTTCCTCCCAGAGGACCGGAGTGCACGGGGAGGATTGTATGGGAGGAGGTGGTTCCAGAGATAAGTTGGACCCAAGCCATTTAGGGCTTTAAAGGTAATAACCAACACCTTATACTGGGCCCAGAAACTGATGGGCAGCCAGTGGAGAGATTTAATACTGGAGTTATATGGTCTCTCCGAGATGTTCCCAAGACCACTCTTGCTGTCATATTTTATACCAACTGAAGTTTCCAGACCAAGCATGAGGTCTGGCCCATGTAGCCCCATGTAGAGCGCATTGCAGAAATCTAGACAAGAGGTTACCAGCACGTGCACCACAGTCTCGAGGTCCCTTACTTCCAGGAAATGGCGCAGCTGGCGTATCAGCCGAAGCTGATAACAGGCACTCCTGATTGTCACATTCACCTGACTAGTCATCTGAAGCGATGAATCAAGGAGCACCAGACTGCGAACACAATCGTCAACAGAGAGCGTGACCCTGTCCAGGACTGGAGGTTGCAACCCAACTCCTGGTTTTGGGGCCGCTACCGTGAACACCTCTGTTTTGTCTGGATTTAATCTCAATCTGTTTTTCCTCATCCAGCCCATTACTGCTTTAAGACAATCATTAAGAGGAGAGACGCCATCGGAATTTGAGGCCGACGCTCAGGACAAGGAGAAATAGATCTGGGTGTCATCAGCGTACTGATAGGATGGAAAGGATGGAATGCTGAGTGAACAAAGAGAGAATAGGCCAAGGAGGGAAGAAAAGACCGGACTGAGAGAGAGCAGGAGGGAAGAAGAGAAAAAGAGAGGACCCTCTTTTGAGAGAGGGGGGAAAGGAAGAGGAGGTGTCCACACCCTTTTAGAGAGAAAGAGAGGAGAGAGGGAGACCCCCTTCCTTCCCATCTCCTTTGCTGGGGGGGAGAGGGAAGAAGGGGGGGGAGAGGGAGAGAAGCCCCCTTCCTTCCCTTCCCCATTGCTGTGGAGGTCTCCCTCCCTCTCTCCCCCTCCCTTCTTTCCTTCTTCTCTGCTCCCCCTCCCCAGGGCACCCCTCCATCTCCCCTCTTCCAGCACCCATGTCGACATGCTTTTGGGTGGACCATCTGGCCAGCGCCACTTTCGCCTCCCCTTCTCTCCCTCCTGGCCAGCTTCCCCTGCATGGGATGGCCAGGGAGGGTTCGGTGACCCATGGGCACTGGGGGCAGCAGGAGCGTGGTGCTGGCAGGTGGCGGACAGGCAGGGAGTGGGACAGCAAGGACTACCAGCTGCCACTGCCACTTCATCCCCCACTCCCCTTCTCCCTGCCTGACCGTGCTTGGCTGCTCGGGGCACAGGTGAGCAGCCGGAGCAGCAGGAGGTGGGCTGGGCAACTGGGGCAGGAGGGGGAGACCGTGGCTTCTGGCTGGCTGGCTGAGAGTGCCACCGCATGGGGAATGCCTCCCAGGGTGGACAGCGGTGGGGTGTGTGAGTGTGTTGTGGGCAGTGGGTAGGATCGGGGCGTATGTGTTGCGCTGCTGTGCGGGGGCTTTCTGTTGGGATGGAGGCCCCTGTGGCTGTGGGGGTCCCCACAGCTGCGGGGCCTGTGGGACATTTAAACCAGCCCTCATGATAACTTCTTTCTTTCTTTTTTATTGTTATTTTTATAAAACAGTCATATATCATCTATCCATCAATAATATAACATTGTCATGAAAAATTTCCACCACTTATCCAATTTTTGCATATCTAATTCTTGCTGCTGTTACCATGTATTATTGTATCATGAATTTGTATCCAATATTTCTTTGCTTTACCACATAACCACCACATGTGGTAAAAAGGAACATTGGTCTTACCTGTGATACGTTCTTTTCCAGTGGTGACACAAAGAGCATCCGATTGCTTGGGTAGTTCCTCCCCATTCGCTCCTAGTAGGCAGGGAACAACTTTTTGGGACTGCCTACCAGTGAGGTCATCCAGGAGGGATGACCCCTGAGTAGCCAGTCAGTATCACTATATATCCTATACAAGGAAAAAAGGAGAAGCAAATAATGGTATAGTTCAAATGCAATAAAAAATGGTAACTCCAATAAGGAGGGCATGTAACTCTCCAAGTAGTAGTTAACTGTTCAAAGGTCTCTTTATCGCCAGTGCTTCAGGTGGGTCCAGATGCTCTTTGCCTCACCACTGGAAAAGAACGTATCACAGGTAAGACCAACATTCCTTTTCCTGGTGGTGAGGGCTACAGAGCATCCAATTGCTTGGGATGTACAAAAGCAATAATGTTGAGGGCGGAAGCTGGTGATGGTTGAACCAATTACGGCTTGAAAACGTGCTGCAGCACTCTCATGCCAAAGGCTGCCTCGGCAGACTCTTTAATGTCTGATGAATGTTGATGACGACTTCCAGGTAGCCGCCTTGCAAATCTCTTCCAAGGATGCATCCCTTTCCCAGGCCGCTGATGTCATGGTGCTCCTAGTTGAGTGCGCCAGAATTCCTTCTGGTACAAGAAGCCCCAAGGTCTTGTAACATGCCGCAGTGCAGGCTCTGATTTATCATTCTAGAGTAGATGGGAAGAACTTTTAGCCTAGAAACTTATCATGCATTGAGATAAACATCGCCTTCGAAAGACGGAAGGGATTGGTTCCCTTCAGGTATATTCAGACAGCATGATGGATATCCAGGGTGTGCCAAATCTTCTCTAGTTCCCTCAATGGGTGTGGACAGAATGATGGTAGGATTACTTCCTGCGATCTGTGGAACATGAAGTCAACCTTGGGTTTAAAATCTGGGTGCAGGTAAAGGACTATGGAGTCTGGCCTGATTATGCAGAGGTCCTTCCAAATTGATAATGCCACTAACTCCAACACCCAACTTGCTGATGTCATTGCCACCAAGAAAATGACTTTCCAAGATAGATACTTCAGTGGGACCTCTCCATGTGCCGATGGAGGCGCAATATTTGCCAAGCCCTGGATAAAACGTCATATATGGGGGTGAGTGGAGACCTTGGACACTCTCTCTAGTGTCAGGAACAACGTAATAGCCACAACCTGTCTCTTGATGATGTTGGGACAAAGGCCCACAGTCACACTGTCCTGCAGGAAATCCAATTGTGTTGGGACAGTAACCTCAAGGAAATTGTGTCCCTTGCGCCTCCACCACCTGCGAAACACCCTGAAGGTGTACTCATAAATCCTCTGTGTTGATTTGCACCTGGATGCTACAATGGTATCCACCACTGTGCAGAAGTAGCCCCATGAAGTCAGCATCCTCCGTTTAACCTCCACGCATGGAGCTACAGCCAGTCTGGGTCCAGATGATGAACTTGGCCCTGGGTGAGGCAATCCAGTCAATTTGGGAGGGGAAGCAAGTCCATCATCATGTCGATAATGTTGGAGAACCAGGCCCTCCAAGGCCAAGCCAAGGCAATCAGAATGAGCTCTGCCCTCTCAGAACTGATCCTGGTGAGCACCTTGGAGATCAGTTAGAGAGGAGAAAAAGCATACAACAGCGTCTGTGGCCAAGAAGTCATTAATTCACCCATGGCTTCTGATCCCTTTGTCAAAAAGCAAGAGAAGAACAGGGGCAGTTTGGCATTCGCCGGAGACACGAACAGGTCCACGACTGGTCACCCCAATGTTTGAGTGATGGTTTCAAAAACCTCTGGGTGTAGGCTCCATTCCCCCTGATCTATGTCAGTCTGACTGAGCCAGTCGGCCCTGAGGTTGAGTGAGCCCTGGAGGTGTTCCGCTTCCAGAGAGCTGAGATTCTTCTCCGCCCACTTCAGCATAAAACTCACTTCCACCATCAACGTGCGGGATCTTGTTCCTCCCTGTTGTACAGGGTTTGAAATGTGACATCCGTGCCAGCCTGGCTCCAAGAGTTGTTTGCCAGGTAAGCAGCGGGCTGCCTAGTGGCAGCTTTGTTTCAGCTTGGCCGGCTTGAACTTGCTGGGCTATGGTCGGAGGGGTTCCCAACTGGGGACATCCCAAGCCTCCCTCCCCCCCAACCTCCCTCCCCCTGCACAGCTGAATCCACCACCACCACCACCTCCACTGGGGATGGGGACGATGCATGGGCCATCCCCAGGAGACCCGTCATGACTCACGGCTGCCCAAGCCAGGGGCAATGGGTGACTCGGTCCGGCTCCCGACAGGGCCTCTTCCTGGGCGGGGGGGGGGGTGCCAGTGTCCACCACCATGTGGGAGAGCTCCCCGGTAATGGGGACGCTCCATGCCACCTCCTCCTGGAGGTCGATTGTTGTGGCTGGCTCCTGGATGACTCCTAGCCCACTTGGGTGGAGCGAAGCTGGGACATTAGTGGTAGTCGAAGTGGGGAGCTTGTCCTCCTTCTTCGACTTCTTCTTCCTTGACTCACTGCTGTTGCCCATCCTGCTGCTTCTGAGTCTTTTCTTCTTCCACCAGGGCTTTTTTTTTTTAACAAAGGGTAAGATGTCCCCTAGCCACATGGAGGGAGAAAGGGCTAGAGAAAAAAACCACACGTCCTACCAGAAGCATAGGCAGGAAACAGATTGGCTACTTGAGGGTCATCCCTCCCAGATGACCTCATCAGTAGGCAGTCCCAAAAAGTTGTTCCCTGCCTACTAGGACCAAAGGGGGGGGGGAACTAACCAAGCAATCGGATGCTCTGTAGCCCTCCCCACTGGGAAATGTTCCCCTTCATTCTCCACATTTCCAGCACTTTTCTTCTTGTTGTTTTGACATTTCAGCTAATTTTACTGGTGTTAATTACCATCTATGGAACATATATGGAGCTTATAATTTGTATTCCATGATTTCTCCCATTGCTCCAATTGAATTGTATGTCCAATATTTTGCATCTGTTTTATTGAGCATTCCTTAATTGTCTCCTGCACCTTAGAAATAATTTATACAAATTAGCTATTAAGGACTTTATCAGACATAGCAAAAATGGTGTCATAAGGACACCAAATTAACTGGAAAGGGTGCACATACCAGACAATGTCATGCTTTCGAATTTTCATCTGGTCAAAAAGGCGTTCTTTTTTATTGACAGGCCAAGCTGTCAATAGATCTCCCATGGCGGGTTTTTTTGCCAGTATTGCCTGCATTGGAAACTGCACACCATTGTCCTCTCATGATTCCAGCATCAATGGGCAGAACACTTCCGGGCAAGAACGCAAAAGCCAGGTAGGAGATGCTCTTTTTATGAACCTCCCTGGTTTAGTTTGTACTTTTAAAGTGTGTTTCTGTGCTTGTGTGTTCTTTTTGTATGTTAATTTTTTTTTTACCACACTCGCATCTTCTTGCGAGAATCGCCGAGATCACGAATGTAGAAGTAAACAGCACTAGCGTTCATGCTCTAGTAATGCTAGGGCTGCCATTCTTTTTCTTGCTATTACAGGTAAGTGTGATGGAAAGGGTTATTGTACTGGGACAAGTACGGTGTAAAAGGAGGTGTGAGAGAAATGGTTTTGACAGTTCATCTGATAAAGTCTAAGTGGTTATGATAACCTCTAATTACAGGCAGTGCCATCAATGGCTTTGCCAGTTGTCAGCCTGTGACTCTCCCTGCCCACATGCCCTCCAATACAGGGATGAGAATCATGCAACTCAGAGGCCAAATACAGCCTCCAGGCCTACAGTCCTTCCTGGAGCACCAGACCTAATGCCCCCCACCATCCAAAATTTTAAGAAACTAAAACAGGTTTACAAAAACAGAAGTTGACTTTTATTGACTTCGGGGTGGCCAGTGCAGCACATGGCACGACCTCACTTTACATATTGCTGAAGTCGTTCCTCTGCCTCAGAGGTCCTTAACCTTTTCTTTTTCATAGACCTTTTTGGCAGTATGGTAAAGCCTAAGGACCCTTGCTTAGAATAGCAGCGGAACCATTGGCTTCACCCTCTTCTCTAGCAGAATTTTTCTCTTCTCTAAAAATATGTAATTTCTATTGGTAATGAATTCATAGGTACTGCTAATACTACTGTGGTTTGTTGCCTAGATTCATAGTTGAAAGAAATGCTAAATTTCAGACAGAGAAATTAGTGAAAATAACAATGTATTATTGTTCCTCATCTAAATTTACCCTTAACCCCAGGATAAGAACACCTGCTCTACTGGGTGTCAGCTAGATGTGTTTATTACACAATAGCCCATTCTAAACTGACTTAAAAGCAGAGGGTTTAGTCCGGTCCTTTAGAGGTATCGATTGAGCCCTTGGTATTTACTGAGGTTTGGTTCCAGGACCTTCCATGGATACCAAAATCCATAGATGCTGAAGCCCTATTATATACAATGGTGTAGTAAACTGGTGTCCATTATATAAAATGACAAACAGCAAGGTCAGTTTTTTGGAATTTTTCCCCTGAAAATTTTTGAGCCATAATTAGTTGAATCCATGGCTTCAGAACCTGCGGATAAGAAGGACCGCCTATACTAGTAAAACAGATTCCCGCCACCCCTGCTGCCAGCTCCCCAGTGGTAATTTATTAACAGTTCAAAATGGACATCACCAGCCAGCTAATTGCTGGCCAAAAAAGCAGGTGGTGAGCTACATGCCTAATACCTTGGGATTCATGGACGTTATTCTATATGTAATCCCAAGAGACCACTCTATGCACACCTCTCAGACACAGGGTGACCAATTATACAGTGTCAAAAAGGAGGAAATGCATTAAACCACTACCCCCCCAAAGGAGATAGATATGTAAATTATTTCCACACGCTCATTTTTATATGTGTAGATGCAAATTTAGAAGCTGCTGCTGCTGCTGTTGTGTGCCTTCAAGTTGATTCTAACTTTTGGCAACGTATGATAGGGTTTCCTTGGCAAGATTTGTTCAGAAGGGTTTTCCTTTGCCTTCCTTTGAGGCTGAGAGAGGCTGACTTGCTCAAGGTCATCCAGTGGGTTTTCATGGCTGAGTGGGGATTTGAACCCTGGTCTCCCAGGATTTTAGCAGATTATCAGACAGCATTCATGTCCCACAATCTCCAATCCCACCCCTGTCCCATCACAATAACCCTCTCCACTGCACCTACTTTCTTGCCTGTTGAGAGGCAGCCCAGGAATGAACAGAGCTCTAATGGAGCGCCGTTCACTTCCTGGACTGAAATTCCACCCTTTCTCACAAGAAGACACGAGCATGGGAAATTCAAAAAGAAAAAGTTAAATACAAAAAAAAAAAAAAAAAGTTACACCAAGCACAGAAACACACTTTAAAACTTACAAGTATCCCGGAGAGGGTCATAAAAAGTGCATTACTTACCTGGATGTCCCGATCTCACCCAGAAGTGTTCTGGCAGAGACCTCCCATTGACGCTGCATTCATGTGAGTTAAATGACCCGAGGTTTCACACACTGGCAATGCTGGCACCAAAATGGGATGGGCAATCTCAGCCAGTCAATAAAAAGAAATGCCATAAGGACAACGCCATCTGATATTGGCGTCCTTTTGCATTCCTCTGGCATCATTATGGGGCTGCATTAGCCACTTCTGATAATCTCCTTAGTCCAACACTCAAGCCACTACATCACACTCACTTGAATTAAAATCAAAATACAATCCAACTCACCATAGTGAGGAAGACTATGGCCAGAATGGCTGTGTGAACTGACTATGGGTGCTACTGTACTATACAGCCTACGAGGTCTGTCTATTAAATAATGAGACTGATACAATAATTCATCTTTATTTATATATATTACAATTCTAATGCTTGTTCCCTTCAATATACTGCCCGTTCATAATCACACACCGATGCAGTCTTGTTTTCCACTGGCGAAGGCATGGAGCAGATCAGTTTCTGTCAGCTGTTTCAACACATCTGCCATTTTCATCTTTACTGCATCATTTGACTCAAAATGTGTTCCTTTAAGCACCAATTTCACTTTAGGGAAAAGAAAAAAGTCACACAGTGCCAAATCTGGTGAACATAGAGGATATTCAATTCTAGTAATGTGTTTATCAGCCAAAAACTGCTTCACAGAAAGTGCTGCGTGAGCAGACTCATTGTCTTGATGAAGAATGAAACCATTTTCCACAGTTCTGACCTTTTTTTTTCCTGACTCTTTCTCTCAACTTTGTCAAAACTTCCTTATAATAATGCTGGTTCACTGTTCTGCCTCCTGGAACCCATTCTGCCAAAATTACTCCCTTGGTGTCAGAAAACACCAATGAGCATGGCTTTGAATGTGGACTTACTTTCACGTGCTTCTTTCATTCTTGGTGATGATGGTGTTTTCCAGTGCATTGACTGTTGTTTTGTCTCAAGATCATACTGGGAAGGTCTAGGTTTCATCACAATTGATGATTTTTTGAAAAAGGTTTGGGTGCACCTCAAGTTGCTGCAGAATGTCATGTTGCTCGACTTTTAAACTTAGCATTTTTCTGGCACACAACAGAGAACACAGCTGCTTTAAGTGACAACTGACAATTAAATGAATGGTGGAGAGTGCTGATATTTTTCATGCTGGTTCACACATGCTCAAGATCACCACTCAAACATTCGCAATCAGCTCTCCCTGATTTGTCTGAAAGGTAGAAACACAGTCTCGTTATTAATAGACAGAGCTCATACCTAGCAGAGGACAGGACTCTCCTCTGGAAAGTAGGGCACATGTCCACCCTACAAGTTGGAGCGTGAATGCCTAGAGAGTCAAAGGCCAAGGAGGTGCATGAACAGATATGTCGAACTCCCCAAATGGATAAAAAGCAATGCAATTTACCAGAGATAAATACAAAAGAGCTGGCATTTTCCTGGATAAACAGAGATAGGAGGACATGCTAGAAATATTTTATAATTGGGGCCCAGGCAACTTGTTTCCAGGGTCACGTGGCAGTGGCAGGGAGAGAAAAGAGAACAAACTCTTACAGCTCTGAGCAGCCTGGTTCCCCAGTACCTCACTTCTTTCACAGCCACTGCACCCACAACTCTTTTTTTCCTTCTGCTGTCACTGCATACACATAGTAAACCAACAGGACACCAAACTATACACACCTTGTTCTGTGATACGTTCTCTTGGGAACTACAAGTCCTAGAATTCTCTTTGTGTTTCTTGAACACCAGCAAAAGCAGCAAATAGGGTGCAGAAGACAACTTCTGTTCAGGGAGAGGAATAAGACTATAATTGCTAGTGAAACTGAGGCACCAGGAACATTAAACCAATTGCTGCTTCTAGGATTTACAGGCCCCAGAACAGATGGAAGTATATGAGTTACACCTTTGGTCTTTAGTTTACACAGAAGACCTGACTCAAGAGGGACAGGAGTCAAGAACAGGGCACACCCTCCAGCTGCCCTGATTTTTCAGAGACAGTCTCAATTGAACCTTAGTCATCCCACTTTTTCAACTACTTTTAACTCAGCAAAAGGGGGTAGAGAATCTTGCCCTTCCCAGTAGGCTCAGGCAAACGCATACTGTTCTAGCCTCTCCTACTTTCTCTGATCTTCCTCATTAATAATTTTTGCCATTTTGACCACACGCTTGACATCACTTGGTCACTTGTGTCCCACTTCTCATCTGTGAAATGGTGGAGGGACTGCTGCTGTTATTGTTGTTGTTGTGTGCCTTCAAGTTGTTCCCCACATATGGTGACTCTAAGGTGAACCTATCCCGGGGTTTTCTGAGGCTGAGAGTGTATGTCTTGTCCAAGGTCACCCAATGGGTTTTCATGGTCGAGGGATTTGAACCCTGGTCTCCAGAGTTGTAGTCCAACACTCAAACCACTACACCATACTGACTCATTGTAAATTAACTACTCATGGTTAATTAATGTACATACATGCCAAATGTTCACGTCTGGCTATCAGGTGAAATGAAGAGAACAGAACTTAAAAAGAGAACCAAAAGAAGCTGAATGATGGCAGTTCTCCATTTTTTCAAAATGGAAGAAGTCCTTCTTGATATTTACAAAGCACACATGAGGAATCAAGATGGTGGGGCATGGTGAAAGAGAGAGATTGCAAGGCTGAAATAAATGTTGTTTGGGCATTGTCTATTGCAGCAGATCCTGAAATCTAAGAAAAGTAGCAAGAAGGAAAATATTTCAATATTGAAGCTGATTCTTTGCTTTGGCTGCTTCTAGATTGCAGGGAATGTGCTGTTTGACAGCAGCTCCTATCAGTATAGCATAGCCACTGGTGTGAGATGATGAGAGTTGCAGTCCAACACCATTTGGAAAGCCACAGAGTCCTCAATTCTTATATCTTCTGTACATACACAGCAACATTAGAGAAATGCCACTAGAAATAATCCCTCCTGGTTATGCCACATTCCACTCCCCCCCTACACACACACACATTATGACTAGTTTGCTAAATGTGTTCCTTATTGGTTTGCTGGACTTGTTCCTTTCAGTTTTCATCCTATTTATATTTGCCAATGTCCCCTATCCACCCACCCCACCCTGATTCAAAATGGTTACAAGCATACCTCACTTTAAGGCACTTTGCTTTAGAGCACTTGGCTGATATGGCACTTTTCAATTATACAGTAGAGTGCCATTTTGTTACCTGTACTCAGTCTGTTTACAGTCTGTGCACTCGTGTCTTACTGTTGCATTCTGGCAATTTTTTATTTATTGTTTCTACTTTTGCATCTTTTTAAATGCCTAGTGCTATTATGCACTTAATAAATGATAGTGTAAATATGTTTTTAAGCTTTTATATGCACTGGCAAGTGCAAAAAAAGAAAAAAGCTGTGATTCGCTTTAAGGTCATATTTGCTTTACAGCAGTGGTCTGGAATATAACTTGCCATATTATCAAGGTATACTTGTATTTAACAAATAGCCAATTTGGTTTTTGAAAGACCTATACTGCCGCCTAGTGGCTCCTCATTGTAATGACAGGTCCTTGACCACTTATAAAAGCACTTTTTAGAGCGGTAACCAAACCCTGATCATTATCTAAGTGTGACATACTGGATGGGAACCAGAGACCAAAGATGCATCCATGGTATCTTGGATTTACATCAAAGCTGAAATTTTAGCTGTATTATCTCCAAACAAGGGAGACCTGACTTTAAAGCACTCGCTATTGAACTGCTCCTTTAGCAGTTATATCTTAATTAAAATAGAACTGACAGTGCACCTGTCTATAAATCTTCTTAATAAAACCCATTCATTGGAGGGAGGTGGGGAAGGGTCACCTTTTCCTTCCTGCCCATTGCAACTGACAACATACATGGGAGAGGGGGAGTTTATTTGTTGTATTGTACATATGCATTTTAAACATTTGCAAATGTGTTAAACATTAAGGGCCTGAGAAAGTTTACTTAGCATAGGCGCAAAAGCACAAAAATGTCAGGAAGTGTGTACAATGTGTGGTGAGGGCATAGGTGAGGTCAAGATTCCAGCTGCTAACTGGTCCATGTCTAGACAATACTGATCCTCCTGGGAGGCTATCCCTTTTCATTCCATCCCTCTTCAAAAGGTGTATCGTATTCTTTCTCCTTTTAATTCAAGATTGGGAAACCTTTAGCCCATCAGATGATAGGGAGTGCTACTCTCACAGTTCCTTACCACTGGCCATTCTTTGTGGGGCTGACTGGAATTGTAGGCCAAAATATCAAGTGGGTCAAATCTTTCCCCCATCTTGTTTCAGTCCTGGTACCCTCCAACTGTCCTCCATTTTTTATTTCTGTGTCTCAAAATGTATCCAGACCTCTCTGCTTTGGCTGAGCCAATGTATTTTCTCATGCCAAGCAACTGTGCTGCAAAATCTCTGAAGCATGTCCCATCATGGAAGACACTGGGCCTTCTAACTTTGAAAGATTAATTTCAATATTCAGTAGGACTCCGTATCTGCAGGGGATTGGTTCCACACACCCTGCAGATACTGAAATCCATGGATAACAGCAAACACTGGACCCCCGACCCCCCCCTCCTCCATCCCACATCATATTCCTCTCTTTCTCTCCCCCACTCCTCCAAAACACCGACACCTGTGTAGGGGAAAGCAGTGCCTCACACACACCCCACCCACTGGCAGCAGCCCCAAGAAGTACCTCTTTGTCATCATCTTCACCCTACCCTCCAGACTAGGAAAAGTTATTCGGCCCTGAAAAAGTGACTGCCGCCTCAACCCCGCCCCCCCCCCCCGCCGCCGCCTCTGAAGGGAAAGAGAGGTGGTTGAGGAGAAGCGGGAGAGGGTTTGACATGCACTAAAACCCGTTGCTGCTGATGCCGCCACTTCTTCACCCTGACATCTTCCTCCAGCACCCTGGGGGCAGATGTCCCTCATCCACGGCATCAGGGATGGGGAAGGGAGGAGGCTAGCTGTCATTTCCACCCACCACCACACTGCCACCATGGCAGCCCTCACGGGGATGAGAGAAGGGAGGCTGAGGACAGCATCATGCAGTATCATGACCCTTTGCCCATTGCCAACTGCAGATAGCTGAATCAGCAGATGGTGAATCAGCAGATATGAGGGTCCTACTGTATATGGGGGGCATTGTTGTGGTCCGGGGTAGAAGCAGAGCATTGGGAGTTTTCTCGGCATTGACGTCTTCTTCCCAAGGTTCTGGGTACCTGGGCGTGGCCTTGGGGAGAGGTAGGAACTGCCAGCCAATGAATTTAAACCTGGGTTTGAGTTCATTGGCTGGTAGGCATGGCTGGAGTGAGCTGCCTGCAGTTTTCACTCCAGTCAGATAGGAAAGTATTTAAGTTCCACCCTGCTTGCTCATTTAGCAGTGCTTTTTTGAGCATCATTCCACCTACCCACCCTCTGTTTAATCTTGTATGATTGTGGTATTGTGGGGCATGTTGTCATCTACTGTGTGTTATTGTCACAATTTGCGGGGGGGGGGGAGCATGGGTCCTGGATCTGGGATATTGAGTGCCAGTGTCTTCCTGGCATTGGTAATGTATCAGGATCCCCTTAAAGGGGACCAGGGTGTGTGGGGAAGATCTAGTCTTGCCCACCTTTGGGGCAGACAGTGTTCCTGCTCCCCCTGATGGCAGGGGGAACACACTGGGGCACCCATCCAGGTGGACCTTTCTTGTCATCACAAAGGTTCTGACAGCAGGCCGGAGGATCGGGCTCATAAGTCAATAGGTAGGTTGTTTGATGCCTGGATCCAGACCCATGTGGGCACCAACCCTATCTACAGCTGTAACAAATAAAAGTTGTGGTGGATGTCTTCCATTCTTTGATATCATGTGTGTTGGTTGGTTATTTCATGCAAAGCAGAACTCACTCCTGGACATGCAATTCCTCATAATATTGCAGAATTAACTTGCCTGCTCTTACCACACATGCTTTTTCTGGCTGTTAAGAATGCCCTGATCTATAGACTCTAGTGGTGTCTCATGCTGCTCTCAAGGTCTAGTACAATGGTGCCAAAGTTCAATACCCATGGGAAAACCCACTAACGGTTGCTCCACTGCTGTCAAGATCCACAACCTGCCATTAGCCCTCTCTGTGAAGAGAAATTGAGGCTTAGCTGTGTGAAGGCCTTCTCCTTCCAAACATCACCTGTGTGCACCATCTCTCCATGCTGTGAAAGGCTTCACCTGCTGATTTGTGCTGAGGCTGTTGGTGGCATAAGAATAGGTTTTTTTTCCTTACCCTGGACTGTTAGTAGTCTTCACTGCAAGCTAAGTGCCACTGTATGCTAACTGCTTTGTGGTTTCCAGGTGGCTACATTTCAAATATAGCCCTTTCAAACCACTCCTTGGAATGCAGATGTAGTTGAACTGGCTCTGCAAGTTGGCAAATTGTTAGGGTTATAATCTCCTCCCCTCCATTTCTGGACTTTTTATTTGCAATAGTAACAGCAACATAAGTGTGAGGAAATGTATGAGAAACAACAGTGCCAACTAAAAACATTTTGCTGCCAGAGACAGAATAAATTGTGCTCCCATCCATGTTAATCTCTAGTGTATCCAAGGCTGATCTGGTTAGTTTGACACCTGAAGCAGAAAATCCCACAAGCATCTCTCCCTCTTCTTGGCATTAGAAATATAATAATAATGAATTCAGTGACTAACCATTTGCTGCCCTCTTGTGACATTCAGTTGCCTGAGGTATCTGTCTCATTGTGCCTACTGGTAAGATTGGCCCTGGCCTTAGACACTTGTGACACCATCTCTGATGTGGTAATTACAAAGGAAGTGCCCACAGGAGTAACTGTAAAAGATGGAGAAATAAGCAGTGAGGTCCCATGGGGGGGGGGGGTGAGGGGAGAGAAAGGGCGGGGTTTGTTCTACTTTTTTTTTCCTCCTTGTTTTTCTTCTCCTGTGAGAGATTCATTTCACTCTTTTCTTTTTTTATAAGAGGTTAGTTCTCTTGATCAACAAGGAAATGGTGTCTATTTCACACTGCCTTCTGTGCTTTGAGCCACAGCTTACCAAAGGGAAGGGCCTGCTTTCATTTCAAGTGTCCAATGGGACCAACCTGACACTGTCATCTTGTTTTGCTTTAATGGTTTATATCAGCCAGATTTTTTTAATAAAATGACTTTGAGGAATTCAGAAACAAAGGATGGCATCCCCTGACACTTTAAACCCAATGCAAAACAGAGATTTAAAAATACACACACACACACACACACACAGAGAGAGAGAGAGCCCTTTATTATGTGGTGAAGTCCCTAAGGACTGATGTCTAAGCAGCCCTAGCATGAAGGCAGTCCAGGAAAGAGATTCATGAAGTAACAAAGCTTCTCTTTAACTTGTGTCAGTATTTTATGCGTGGAGATCTAGTCAGAATATGTAGAGAACCAATAGGCCTGATCAGAAAATCCTTCCAAAAACTTCTCAGGCACGTTTCTGCACATTTGATGAGGGGCTGGAAAAATATCGTGATGTTTGGGATTTTCTTTCTTTCTTTCTTTCACCGGCAGTGTTTTATCAGAGACAGTAGCACAGTCAGTATCTTCTTTTGAAACGTTTCCTTCCTTTGTTTATAAGGTTTCTGCTGCTGGTTTGCCATGGTGGCAGCAATTCACTTCCATTTCAGATGACTCAAAAGTGGCTAGGTGGGGAAGCTACATTTTTAGTCATCAGAAACAGCAGCACAGTTAGAAATGTCTCCTTACTAAATATTTTATCTTTCCTTCCTTCTCTTCCTTCCTTTCTTCCTTTCTTTCCTTCCCACCTACCTACCTATCTACAGTTTTTGCTGCTGTTTTGCACCGGTGAAAACAACACACCTCTGTTTTAGTATTTCATTGCTATGTCAGAGGTGGCAGAAGGTATATGTTTAGCAATCAGAGATAATAGCACACTCAGGGGCTTCGCCTCCTTTTACAAAGTTTTTTTTCTCTTCATCCTTTCTTTTAAACTTTTTTTTCCCACTAGTTTCCCATGGCAGCAGACTATCTTGAGCCAGCTCATCCACAATGGCTGAAGACTGAGGCAACACTGTATTGCACAGTTTATTCCTATCAGGTCTCAGTTGCTATTTTGAAAGCATAGTAAAGAAGGAGCCCAGTTCTGTGCATGAATAATAAAGAAAGTTTCTTATAAATAATATAAGAATAATATAAGAAATAATAGTAATAATATTATTTATAAGGAGGCCTAAATACCCTAAAGGCACCAGATCCTGTCTGTTCTTGGAAGTTAAGCAGGCTCATAGAATTATAGAGTTGGAAGAGACCACAAGGGCCATCCAGTCCAACCCCCTGCCATGCAGGAATACACAATCAAGTCATTTCCTACAGATGGTCATCCAGCCTCTGCTTAAAAACCTCCAAAGAAGGAGATTCCACCACACTCCCAGGCAGTGCATTCCACTGCTGAATAGCTCTTACTGTCAGGAAGTTCTTCCTAATGTTTAGGTGGAATCTTTTTCCTGTAGTTTGAGTCCATTGCTCCATGTCCTAGTCTCTGGAGCAGCAGAAAACAAGTTGCTTCATCCTCAGTATGACATCCCTTCAAATATTTAAACATGGCTATCATGTCACCTCTTAACCTTCTCTTCTCCAGGCAAAGCAAACCCAGCTCCCTTAGCCACTCCTCCTAGGGCATGGCTTCCAAACCTTTTACCATTTTGGTTGCCCTCTTCTGGGGTCAGCCCTGTAAGTGCTTGGATGGGAGACTGACAACAAATTCCAGGTGCTGTGGACTATATTTCAAAGGAAGGAAGTGGTAAAGCCACCTCTGAGTATTTCTTGCCAAAGGAAACCCTATGAAATTCATGGGGGTCACCATAAGTCGACTGGTGACTTGAAGGCGTGCGTGCACACGCACACGCACACGTACTTATAAGAAACTGTGGGTAAATTAACACCAAACAACAGATGTTCTCACTGAATGCAGGGGTATCTTCTATGTACACCTGCAGTCAATTAGGACCTAAAATGGGCAACTACGGAGGGTGCAGGGGCATATTTTGAAAGCTCCTCGGGCCCACAGTGGGCCAAAGAGCCTTAGTTTCATTCTAGTTCCAGGAATTTCAGGGTATTCTGAAAATCAGGGAAAGTAGAGGACTGGCAAGACCACAGCTCCTAGAGGCCTCTAAGAGCAGTGATTAGCAAATTGGGGGAGTTGGGTGCAATGTTTGCTGAAAATTATGTTTGGAGAGTTTTGTCTTCAAAGTGAATTTGAAGACATACGCATCCTACTTTCCCCAGTCCTGAGCTAGGCTAGGGTAGATAAGCTAGGTCTCTTTCATATTCCATTTGATTTCCTAAGTGAGAGTTCACTTTCTCAAGTTGCAGCAAGTGAAGCTTGGAAATCATTAAGGGGGCTTTTCACCCTTTTGCTGGATGCTTTATGTCCATAAAGACACCACCTTATTGTAACATAATGGAAGTGACCTGCATTCTTGACAGAGATGTGAATCTTGCTTTAGTTCTTCAACAATAACAAGGAAATGTGGGGGAGCCTCAGTACAAGGGGGTGAGGGTTTTGGTTCAGCAATTGAGAGATTTTGCACATTTTAGAAATGGGTTTTGTGCATTTCTGCAAATGTGCAAAATTTAAAACCGCAGTAATGCTCTCTTGTCTTGTATGGACTTTCAAAAGTCCATAATAGCAGTACTACTATGTTACTGCATTAGTTGTGACAGTAGCACTGCTTGTTGGTACCTTTTTGAGCAATCTGTCATATTCTGCTTGTTGTGTAGATATATTTGTGTTTAGCTACAAAACAGTGAAAGATGCTAGTTCTCTCCAGAGAGTTTTCACATACATTACTGCACAAATTTATAATGGTGGGAGGGGGAAGCCCTTGGTGTCTCACTCTTGGTGGAGGTGGAAGACTCCTTTAAAAGCTGTGTAGCTGTGTCAAGACAGCCTGTCTCAACCAAATTTGAGACAATGAAATTCTGTTTCCAAGGCATATTGGGCCCAAAGAAAACTTAGGCATTTCTGAAAACACTTTCACCTGTTCATTTGTAGACAGCCATTGCAATCAGACTTAAAGATGCACTGGCTGAAGTGGGTGAGAATTAAGCATAAGTCTCTTCTGCCCACAGAAATCATCTCCTTCTGCTGAAAGAACCCTCTTCTGAGAGCTGATCTCAGAGGTCTACCCACATTTGTCTGCAAAAGAGTCAAAAATACCTCCTCCAGCCAAGGGACACAGCCACAGTGTTGATACAAAGTTAGATCAAGGTGATGATAGTCCTAAGTAATATCCAGCATCCCTAAGCTGGGAGGGGTTTGGACTCAGAACAGATGAGGTGGCCCCTGGATACCTTAGTCAGTTATAATTGCACTTACATTTTTGACAATCGAAGACAGTAACATGGGCAGATTTTCTCCTTTTTAAAAGCTGTGTCTCTTTCATTTGTCTCTACAGCTTTGCTGCTGTTTTCCTATGAGAGCAGCAATTTACCTCCATTTCAGTTGACTCAATCTGGGGCCTAACTTTTTAGCAGTCATCAGTGACAGGATGCATCCACACCACACAATTATAGCAGTTTGACACCACTGAACTACCATGACTAGACCCTATGGAATTCTGGGAGCTGTAGTTAGATGAAATACTTAACATTCTGTAGAGCACTTCCTTGAACTACAGCTCTAGAGCTCTCTGCCATAGAATTCTAATTTCCTCACAAAACTACGTATCTCCGGATTCTATAGGACAGAGCCATATTTAGGAGATTATCACATGGGTCCCTGGGAAACAAGTATGTCCTGCTACCTCCCCACCTGACTCACTCCCACCCCACTCCTGTCCCTGTAAAAAAAATTTAAAAAAAATTCAAACACTTACCTTATTTTGGCATTGAAACAGCTCCCCCTCCCCTCGGTTTCACTGTAGTAAAAGCAGCTGTCGTAAAGCTGCTTTTATAGCAGTGAAGCCAAATCCCGCCCATTCTTGCAAGAGAACATTCGTGCAGGTATTTTAAAAAGAAAAAGAAAAGAAAAAAATGACAGTAAGCACAAAAACACATTTTTAAAAAAACAAGAAACACGGGGAAGTGGGGAAGGGTGACACTTACCCGGCTGTCCCAATCGAACCCGGAAGTCTTCTGCATGGACCTCCTGGTGAAGTCACATCTAGTCGTCATCTTGGGAGCAGAACGGGGCTCCCATTCCATTATAATAATGGAACGGGCTCCTTATTGACGGGTTTTATACATCAATAAGGAAAACAGAGGTAGCATGGAGCCAGCACGGGGGGATAACAGGACAGGGATGACAACGTCTGATCGGTAAGCCTTTTAGCGATCTCCCATCGTCCCTGTCATGTTATATGTGGCCCATGGGATAATCTCCTTAAAGTAGTATCAAAGTGTTACAATTGTGCAGTATATTCACAGTGGCATAGCCAGAAGCTTCTTCTTTTAAAACATTTCCATTCCTTGTTTAGACCATTTCTGCTGCTATTTTTCCATAACAAACCATCTTGCCTCTCAACACATCCAAAAAATAATGCTACACTGTTTAAAAAGAACTTGAAAACAAGTCACCTGCCTCTCAACATGTCTATGCTATTTCTCCCTTTTTATCTTCTACTTCTACTACAAACATGCTGAATAAACCCTCCTGGAAATGTGTGGCACAATTTTAATCAGCTCAATAGCAGGGCTGCTGGGAAATGTGTGACCCTTGAGATGTTTTTAAAATGCATTCCCATCACCCCTAAGCAACACAGTCAGAACTGAAGAATGATAGGGATTATAGTCTAATAACATCTAGGAAGGCACACGTCGCTCACCCCTTGCTTATCTGAACAAGAACTGCTATAGGCTAGGAGCATTTATTTACAAGATTTACATGCCTTGAAAAACACTTCAGTTTTCTTACTACCAATCACTTTTCACAACTGAAGATTGTCTTCAGCTTTCCTCCAGCTAATATGGGAGGGGACATATCTTCACTTGCCAGACTTTAGTGTTTGTACTCAGCAGGATTACCTTTTCTGACAAAACTGTCAGAATTAGTTACCGAGTATTATTGTTAGTACAGGTTGAGTATCTCTTATCCGGAATTCCAAAATCTGAAATACTCCAAAATCAAAAATTGTCCACATGGGTGGCTAAGATAGTGACACCTTGGCTTTCTGATAGTTCAGTGTATACAAACTTTGTCTCATGGGAGATTTTCACACTACATTGTTATAGTATTACTATTCTACTTTAACTGCTGTGGCTGCCTCTGTGGAATTCTGGGGTTTGTAGTTTAGTGAGGCCTAAGAGTTTTCTGGCTGAGAGTTGTAAATGCCCCTCCCTAAACTGCAAATCCCAGGATTCCACAGGAGGCAGCTATAGCAAATAAAGTGCAATAGTAACACTATAACAGTATAGTGTGAAAATCTCCATGCACAAAATTATTAAAATATTGTGTATAAAATTACCTTCAGGCTATGTGTATGAGGTATGTATAAAACATAAATGAATTCCATGTTTAGATTTGGGTCTCATCGCCAAGATAGCTCATTATGTATATGCATGTATTCCAAAATCCAAAGAAATCTGAAATGCAGAATACTTCTGGCCCCAAGTATTTCAGATAAGAGATACCCAACCTGTACTGAGCAATTACTTTTGGTAGCCATTCCCTCCACAGTTTTTGAAAAGATATTACATTAAATTAGATGTATATATATTTTTAAAAAGCTTCTCTTATCCTGACTTATTATTAAACCAGTTCCACATTGCTGAGGAGAGAGACACATGTCAACAGGGGGAACCATTAAATTACAACAAAACAACCATGTTTGTATACATAGAAAAGAAAACATATTTTCATATGAAGATAAGAGATGCTGCTGCAGTTCTCATTCTCTCACACACGTATAACCTGAGCTAACCCAGAACTGAATATACACTAGCTGCTAGTGACTATCATACCTATGACCCAGGATTTAGATTACTGTCTGTGTCATAAACTGATGGCATTGGGCAGTGTTATAGGCTAGCTGGCGGAGACAGGCTCCAAGCATACATTACTGTCTTATGAGGGATTTAATTCTTGAAGAGCCCCAATGTACATTGACAGCCAAGATGGGGTCGGTTTCCTGTTCCCAGTGTCTCTTACAGGGTAAATACCCCTGCTTTATTAGGAGGCAGGCGGATGAATGAACAAAGGGAGGGGGACCATTTCCTCCCTCTCCGGTTCTCATTTCTCCACCTGTGCGAGCCAGGTTCTTTTATCTGCCACACAGATAACGTCTCTGCTGTTGATACCCTTCATGAGATCAGGAAGGCTAGAATTGAATGATTCTTATGTTCCACTACAGGGTTTTTCTTTCTGGTTTTTCTTTTTTTTTTAATGTAGAGATGTACTTAAACATAATCCTGCACCTGTAGTATGAAGAATTTCATGACTTCCAAAGCACTGTGAAGAAGATCCAGAATAGTTAATATTTCAGAAAATTTTCTCTTTCAAATCAAGGAATGAGCGATGTATCCAAGAGCTGAGATGGTTAGTGGTTTGAGTGTAGGAGTCTGAAAGACCAGGGTTCAAATCCCCCACTGGACCATGAAAACCCACTGGAAAGTCACACCCACTCTTCCTCAGAGGAAGGCAATGGCAAACCCCCTCTGAACAAATCTTGCCAAGAAAACCCTATGATAGGTTCATATTAGGGTTGGCATGAGTTGGAAATGACTTGAAGGCACACAACAACAATGAGAGATGAGGTGTGATGGTTAGCGTGTGAGACTGAGATTTATGAGACCCAGGTTTCCCATCACTCCTCAGCTATGGAACTGAGTAGGTGACCTGGGGCCAGTCATTCTCCCTCAGTTTGACCTTTCCCACAGGGCTCCTTAGCCACATGTATTGGTCAGTCATCCAGAGTCTGACAGAATGAATCTTTGGACATTATCAGACTAGCGTGTAAAAATGCTGTAATTCTGTGAGTGACAATAGCAAAAACATTGTGGCATTATTACACTTACTATCACACATTGCTGTAACCATGTAAAATAACCACCACGGAATTACTGCACGACAACCACTAGCACTTTAAGAATGGTAGTTTACTTCCATGATTTAGCATGGGCAAGATTTTGGTGGTTCTCGCAAGAAGACACGAGCACACTTAAAACTCCAAAAGCTCCTTAATTAATAATGTAAATGAACACACAAGTACTGAAACAAACCTAAAAACATTGAAACTAAACAGGACAGTTCATAAAACGAGCATCCTGTGCTTTGTTTTCACGTTCTCACCTGGAAGTTTTCTCACTGAGGACCACCCATTCATGCTGTAATTTCACGATTACAACTGGACATGTTTTTGCACACCCTAAACACCACGAGAAAAGCAATATTGATGACCTATTGATGGCTTATCCCATCAATTAAAAGTGACACCTTATTCATGACTGGGGCATGGTGTAACAATGCGATAACTATGATGTCATGTGATAACCATGCCCATTCGCACTATCCAAACATTGTAATCCCTCAGTTTTTGCTGCATTTGAAAAAGTCCTTTGTGATTACAGCACCCAGAAGTCTCCAGCTGGCATGACCACTTGGGAAACAAGTTTTTTCTAAGCCCTGTGCTATATGGTTCACATTCACAGAATTACTTTTTTGAAACACAATTCCCAGTATTCTCCATTCACCATAGCCACTTGAGAAAGTCTATTTTTTCCCCAGGCTCTGGTAGGTACATTGTTCACAACAGATTTTGTTGGGGTTTGGTACACCTGTTAAACAGGAACAACAGCCAGTAAAGAGGGCTCAAATGTAAATGACACACTGGTGATCAGTCAAGTCAATTTACAAACCGTGTATGATTTGCAGGTTCCACCCAGTTCAACATTCAACTATTTGAGTGGTTGTTTCTTTTTCACTTTGCTTGGATCCCAAAATTTCCACTGGGTGGCAGCACAACTGAACAGTTCTTGTGCAAAACACATCTATGCCTAAAACCCACCAAGGTGTACTTTAAAAGTACTAAGGTAAACCAAACAGGGAAAATTACCTGATCGTGCTGTGCATTGCTCATTGTAATGAAATTGCAAAACTGATGTCATTGGTAACGCTGTACTACAGTTGGGAGAACTGTAGTACACTATGGGAGAAAAATGAT
Source organism: Gambelia wislizenii (assembly GCA_030847615.1). NCBI lineage: Eukaryota > Metazoa > Chordata > Lepidosauria > Squamata > Crotaphytidae > Gambelia > Gambelia wislizenii. The sequence goes on along the minus strand of JAUMIR010000003.1, from coordinate 221,433,494 downwards.
AGAGATATCAATCAGTGTTCTACATAAGCTACTTAGGTCCTGTCTATATGGTCAAAATAATACATACATGATGTGAAAGATCAGCGATCCATTCAAACAATAATTCACACAAATACATGTCATTCGGAAGGGAGGCACACATATCCACTGGAAAGTCCATGTGTGCCACGTCTGGGGCTTTGTACAGATTTTCTGAAAAGCTCCATAGACTTCTGAATGTGTGACCATTTGAACACTCACGTTCACACAGATAAAAACAGGCAGTACAGTCTGATTGCCTGGACGAGCACAGGAGGCGGGGCTAGCAAAGAGGGAAAGTGGCTGTGGCTTCCATGTTGGGTTTTCAGCTAAGAGAAGGTCCGGTAAATCGATCAAACAACAATTTTTACTCTCTTTTTATTACTACTATTTCTTTATCTGTAAATACAAAGTGTTGCTTGTGTGCACCCTGGGAAACTGTTTTGTTGTTTGTTTGATTGTTTTTAATGGTGGTGGCAGATTTAAAATCGTGAGTACAGTTGTCCCTTTATATTTGCTGGGGTTTGGTTCCAGGACCCCCCCCCCCTTGGATACCAAAATCTGTGAATACTCAAGTCCCATTATATGTATGGCATAGCAAAATGGTGTCCCTTATATAAGATGGCAAAATCGAGGTTTGCTTTTTGGATTATTATTATTTTAAGAATATTTTCAAGCTGTTTATACTTAAATCCATGGATACTAAATCCATGGCTATGGAGGGACAACTGTAAATCACTCACAGTGGCCAGCTGGCTAAGGGGTCATGCAGATGTTAGGGTGGCTCTTTTGGCCATGTAGACAGATCGCATCATTGAGAACACCTGCCTTTCTGAACGTGTTCATATTTTTCCCCCTCATATAGACAAGCCCTTAGTTAAGTATACTCAGTTAAGTATACCTCAGTATATTTAACTAAATCTAAGTATACCTAAGTTAAGTATACTTAACTAAATATATTAAATATACTATATACTAAGTATACCTCTTAGGCTGAGAGAGTGTGATTTGCCCAAGCTCACCCAGTGGGTTTTGATGGCTGAGTTGAGAGTAAAATCCTGGTTCCCCAGAACCCTAGGGCTTGTCTACCTACGCCTGTGGAAAAAACAAACCACCACCACCACCCCGAATCTGGCCCAATAATAATACCCCATTAATCTGTGCTTTAGAACACTCACAGTTTTCTTCAGATTTCTTGATTTCTTTGCTTTTCTTGGAGCTCAGAGTCAAGCATAAGTAACAGCTTTGAATGGAAGACAAGTAAAAATCCGAATGCAGATTTGGGCTTGGGCAGGTGTGGTGCTTAAATCAGGCCCAGAGTCTGAATTTCATGTGCTGCAGCTCCGGGCCAAAGTAGTCTGAATTTCATCTGGATTTTTACCCCACCCACCCCATGTAGTCAAGGCTGTAGTCCATCATTCAACCTTTATACCACACTGGCTGAATACAGGTCTAATGCTATTTTATAGGCTGGTTCACAGGTGTATATAGCTTTCCCCTACTTACATCCTTATCACTCAAAAACATCATGTTGTGGAACATCATACAAACCCACAACATATAGTACTGTTGAACTATAGTACTACCATCAATTTGCAGTTATTAGCTCATTATCACACACTCTCAGCCTCAGAGGAGGGCAGTGGTGAACCACTTCTGAACAAATATTGCCAAGATAGGTTTGCCTTCAGGTCACCATAAGTCGGAAATGACTTGAAGTCACACAATATATCTTGTAGCAACTAAATGTGGGACCTGACTCCATTGGAATGCCTTGACCAGAATCCAGTGTGTACTTCCAACTAGAGTAAATCCATTGAATGAATTGTTAAATGGTGAATCAACACTTATGTAAATCACTTTGATTAAATAGGTCTACTTTAGTGGAGATTACCAGTAGAAATTAGGCCTTTGTGTTAAATGAGGTAAGGTGTAGTAAGAACGATTTGTCAGTGATATGTGATCCCTGATAGGTTATTCACATAAACATCTTCCCTTGTTGTTGTTGTCAAGTTATGAACATGTATGTGTGAACAAGTCCTGAGTATCAGTGACAGTTCTCACCATTTCTATCACCATGACAAGTAATACATAGATACGTTCTATTAATACATTTTTCATACAAGATTTTTTTAAAAATTAAACTTTATAGCTAACCCTCATCTTAAAAGTCTCAAAGCTGAAAACATACGTATCTAAAATGAAGTTTTGTTCGCAAACGAAGACTTCTAAAATGAAGTTTTTAAAAATACGTAATGCATTATTAATAAGACCTTTAAGTAGGATATCTACAGAACAGTCATGCTTGCCTAGCCAAAGGGGTTTATGGAGCTGAATTTAAAATGTATAAAAGAAAAATTTATGAAGAACAGAATGGTGAGTAGACGGTAGAATGTGCAGGAATGCTCTGGGGAAAGTATGAGCAAGGTAAACACTCTACAATTTGGTCACCACCTTAGAGCATACTGTTACCTGGTGTACTGTTAGCTGGTGTATGATATGATCAAATCTGCCTTGAAAGCACCCACACTGGACTCGTTTTATGAAAATATTATCATGGCTTGCCCCAGGCATCTTGCTGTTTGAAGTAAAGGACAAGTTGGCCCCAGATGGATTTGGTATAGGTAAGAAATGTAATTGCTGACTTTACTTGCTGCAATGTGTTGTGTAGTACTTCACAGGAAGATTTTTTTTTCCCAAAGATAGTCATCAATAGTGATAGTAGCAAGCATGAGGAGGAGGGGGGGAGAATACATGGAGGAATGAATGCATCATGATCTCCCATATTGTTTATTTACAATATTCATAAACTAAGGCAAAGGCAACCCCTCTCTGAACAAAACTTGCCAAGAAAAAACCCATGATAGATTCCCTTAGGCTCACCAATAGTCATAAACAACTTGAAGGCACACAACAAACGCAAGAATCAAGGTTCTCTAGGCAGTTTCTATTTGAAGATTTATAACCCTAAAAAAGGAGGAAATTGCAAGCATGAAGTCTAAAACAGGATAAAACCTGCAATGTTTGTGGTGGGATACCCTTTGCTGTTCTCTCCTGATGCATACATAGCCACTGAAGCCACCACTAGAAAGGTCTCCAATCTCCGTCAATGATTTGCTACTACCACATCTCATTTGCTTGGGAAAGAAAGGACTTTATCAGACCACAACAAAATACGGCACCATAAGGATGCCTGATGGTTGTGAAAGGGTGTGCGTACCAGACAATGATGCCCTTTCATGATCATGTACTGCTAAAAACCCGTCCTGTTTTATTGATGGCCCAAGCCGTCAATTGATCCCCCATTGCACTTTTCTGTCAGCATTTTAATCCGTACACCACTGTACTCACATGAATGCAGCGCCAATGGCTGGTCCAGCCAGAACACATCCGGGTGAGATCACAACATCCAGGTAGGTGACACTCTTTTCATGACCCTCCCCATTTACTTGTAAGTTTTTAAGTGTGTTTGTGTGCTTTTCTGTAACTTTTTGAGTGTTATTTTTGTCTTGTTGTTTTTTAATTTCCTGCGCAGGTATTCTCATGAGAATCCACAGGATTTCAGATGAGGAAGTGAACGGAGCTCAGTTCACTCCTCATTCATTGCCCCAGAAGCCTTTTGCCAGGAAGCAAGGTAAGTAAGGGATGGAGAGTTCTTTTGCCAGCATAAAAACAGCACAAATTATGTTGCCAAAAAAATGTTTTGGGAGAATGGTTTGATAAAGTCCAAAGTCTCTCTTGGGTTTAGTAGTTAGAAATAGCAGGTGGGAGTGTAGATCTGATCCAAGGCTATACTGCTTCAGTCCACAAGAAGAGATCCTAGGTACAGTATAAAAGTAAAAATCCCTGCATATAGGAAATGAAAATTTCCATAGGAGAGGAGGGCCCTATCCTGGCTTCCTGCCTGACAAGTTAGTTTTCTGTTAGCCCGTAATGTTTGTTTTGGTATTAAGGAGCATTTAGCCATCTGACACTACCACCACACACAAACACACACTATGCCTTTCACTATAGGGCCAGCCTAAGACACTTTCATAGCTGGGACCAAAGACAAGATGGCTCCTCACTATGCCATTCCAACCAAGGCAGGCCAGACTGGCAGCTGAGTCTTGCAATGGGGATGATTTCTCCTTTGCATCTAAGGGCAGCAGGTGAGCTGAGGGAAGGCAGGAAGGAGTCACTCCAGGAGGAACATGGAAGCAAGTGACCCACACACATACTTGCCTCCCACATTTGCCTCCTCCATTTCTGGGCTCCTCTCATGATTTGAAGGAAAGTCTCTTTTCACATATAACAGATGCAATGATTCACATAGTATCATCTGGGCAGCTTAGAGAGAAACAAAGTAAAGCCTGTGCAGGTCATGCATCCCCCACATCTATTTTTGCAACCCCACTCCAGTTTTAAGGACTTAAAAGTTTGCCACCACAGAGAAATAATTCCTGGCTGCCAGTTACACGACAGAAATTGTCGTGGTGCTTACCGTGACTTAGTGACTGATATTTACATGTCCATAGTTCCGGTTTTGTTTAGGTTTTAATTATTATTATTATTTTTTGGCTGTCAATCAAAGATGCGATTACTCATGTTTTCACAACCTCCGTGAGCCACTTCCTTTAGAGTTCTGCACCAGGAGCGATGCTATTGGCTGGCTGGGGGGGAAGAGGGGCGGCAGAGGTTTGTTATTCCCCCTTGCTTCTTTTAAATTTTAACCCTTTCAGAAGAGGCAGAAAGCACTTTGAAATGCCACATGGCACACAAAACTCTATCCCCCCAAACTCCTGGAGTTCATGATACAATGGAAAGGGGAAGCCAAGCATAGTCAGACATACATTCTAGACTTTATGAAAACTGATTTCAGTAAACTTGGGGAAATACTGGATGTTATCCTATAGTCAGGAACACTAAAAGAGAAGGGTGTTCATGATGGATCGGAGTTTCTTAAAAATGAGTTATTAAAGACACAACTTCAAACAGTTCCAATGAGGAGGAAAAATAGGAGGTGTCTAAAGAAACCAGGATGGATGTCTAAAGAACTTTCAGCTGAGCTAAAATTTTAAAAAGATATGTACAAGAAATGGAAAGGGGGGGGGAATCACCAAAGAGGATTTCAAACAACTAGCCATCAAATGTATATAATAGGCATTACTGAAACCTGGTGGGACGAGTCTCATGATTGGAATGTAGGAATAGAGGGGTATAACCTTTTTAAGAGAAACAGGCCAAACAGGAAAGGAGGAGGAACAGCATTATATGTCAAGGATATTTAGACCAGTGAAGAGATCCATGACATCAATACTGGAAGCCAGGTGCAGAGCATCTGGATAAAAATTAAAGGGGAGGGAAATAACACGGATGTTATTGTGGGACTCTACTACAGACCCCCAAGTCGGAAGGAGGAATTGGATGATGCCTTTCTAGAACAGATGAACACACACACAGAAAGGAGAGATGTAGTAGTGATGGGTGACTTCAACTATCCTGATATTTTACTGGAAATCTAACTCAACCAAAACTTCAAGGTCTAGCAAATTCCTGACTTGCCTGGAAGACAATTTCATGGTCCAAAAGGTGGAAGAGGCAACAAGGGGGTCAGCTATTTTAGATCTGATCCTAACCAACAAGGATGACCTGGTTAATGGGGTGCAAGTGGTGGGATCCTTAGGTGAGAGTGATCATGTTCTCCTGGAGTTTGTTATACAATGGAAAGGAGAAGCCAGGCATAGTCAGACACGCATTCTTGACTTTAGGAGAGCTGATTTCAGTAAACTCAGGGAAATACTGGGAGTGATCCCATGGTGAGGAATACTAAAAGAGAAGAGACCTCAAGATGGATGGGACTTTCTCAAAAGGGAGATACTGAAGGCACAATTTCAAACAGTACCATTGAGGAAGAAAAGTGGGAGGTGTCTCAAGAAACCAGGATGGATGACTAAAGAACTTTCAACGGAGCTAAGTGTTCAATGGAACATGTATAAGAAATGGAAAAAGGGGGAAATCACCAAAGAAGAATTCAAACAGATAGCGAACACATGTAGGAGTAAAGTCAGAAAAGCTAAAGCACAGAATGAGCTCAGGCTTGCTAGAGAGGTTAAGAACAATAAAAAGGAGCTTTTTGGGTATGTCCTCAGCAAAAGGAGGAAGAAGGAAATGGTAGGGGCACTACATGGAGAAGATGGCAAAATACTAACAGGGGACAGAGAAAAGGCAGAATTACTCAACACCTTCTTCGCCTCAGTGTTTTCAGAAAAGGTAAAGAGGGACCAACCTGAGGATAAAAGTACAGAAGACACAATAGGGGAAATCCAGCACAGAATAAGCAAAGATGTCGTACAGGAATACCTTCTTAATCTAAATGAATTTAAATCTCCAGGACCAGATGAACTACATCCAAGAGTATTAAAAGAGCTGGCAAATATTATCTCAGAGCCATTGGCAATAATCTTTGAGAACTCCTGGAGAACAGGAGAAGTCCCAGCAGACTGGAGGAGGGCAAACATTGTCCCCATCTTCAAAAAGGGGGAAAAAGAGGATCCCAACAATTATGGTCCAGTTAGTCTGACATCAATACCAGGGAAGATTCTAGAGCAGATCATTAAATAGAGAGTCTGTGAACATTTAGGAGATTTTCACACGCCTAAAATACCCCCCCAAAGAAATCGGGACAGAAATATTTCTGTCCCGGAAGCAGTGCCGCGGTTCGCACGCCCAGTCCCCTCTCTCGATATGCCGTCGTCGTCACGTTGGGTTATTTCTTCCCTCTTCCAGAATATTTTATTAACGGCGAAATCCCGTTAGTAAAATATTCCGGAAGAGGGAAGAGTATTAAAAGAACTGGCAGAAGTAATCTCAGAACCACTGGCAATAATCTTTGAGAATTCCTGGAGAACAGGAGAAGTCCCAGCAGACTGGAGGAGGGGAAATGTTGTCCCCATCTTCAAATGGGGGTACGGGGTGGAAGAGGACCCAAACAATTATCATCCAGTCAGCCTGACTTTAATACCAGGAAAGATTCTAGAGCAGATCATTAAACAGACAGTCTGTAAGCACTTAGAAACAGATGCCATGATCACTAAAAGTCAACATGGGTTTCTCAAAAACAAGTCATGCCAGACTAATCTTATCTTTTTTTTTAATACAGTTATAAGCTTCATAGATAAGGGAATGTTGTGGATGTACTGTTTCTTGATTTCAGTATGGTCTTGGACAAAGGTCCCATGATATTCTTGCAATGAAACTAAGAAAATGTGGGCTAGACAATGCTACTGTTAGGTGGATTTGTAATTGGTTGTCTGACAGAACCCAAAAGGTAGTCACCAATGGCTCCTCTTCATCCTGGAGAAAAGTGACTAATGGGGTGCCACAGGGTTCTGTCCTGGGCCCAATGCTATTCAACATCTTTATCAATGACTTGGATGAGGGAATAGAGGGCATGCTTATCAAATTTGTAGATGACACCAAATTAGGAAGTGTAGCAAATATCCCGCAGGACAGCATCAGAATTCAAAATGACTTAAATAGATTGGAGAGCTGGGCCAAAACTAACAAAATGAATTCCACCAGGAAGAATTGTAAAGTACTACATTTAGGCGGGGGGGGGATGAAATGGAGAGGTATAGGATGAGTGACACCTGGCTTGACAATAGTACATGTGAAAGGGATCTAGGCGTCTTAGTAGATCACACACTGAATATGAGTGTGATGCGGCAGCTTAACATGCCAATGCAATTCTAGGCTGCATCAAAAGGAGTAGTGTCTAGAATGAGGGATGTAATAGTAACAACTCTTTTCTGCTTTGGTCAGACCTCACCTTGAATACTGTGTCCAGTTCTGGGCACCGGAATTCGAAAATGATATTGACAAGCTGGAACATGTCCAAAGGAGGACAACCGAAATGGTGAAAGATCTGGAAGCCATGCCTTATGAGGAGCAGCTTAGGGAGCTGGGTATGTTTAACTTGGAGAAGAGAAGGTTAAGAGGTGACATGATAGCCATGTTTAAATGTTTGCAAGGATGTCATATTGAAGAAGGAGCAAGCTTATTTTCTGCTGCTCCAGACACTAGTACGGAGCAATGGACTCAAACTACAGGAAAAGAGATTCCACCTAAACATTAGGAAGAAGTTCCTGGTGGTAAGAGCTGTTCGGCAGTGGAATGCACTACCTCAGAGTGTGGTGGAGTCTCCTTCTTTGGAGGTTTTTAAACAGAGGCTGGATGGACATCTGTCAGGAATGGTTTGATGGTGTATTCCTGCATGGCAGGGGGCTGGGCTGGATGGCAGTGGCATACCTAGTATATTTGAAGTCCAGTGCAGACGATTTTTTTAACACCCTCCTTCTCTCTAAAATGTAATTATTTTAGCAGTAATCATGAACTGAAACAACAAATAACAATGGCCAGCCAACCAGAAAGGCCACCACTGTAGTCCACCTCCAAGTAAAATACTTGCCCACTACTGCCACACTTAATTTGCATGTGGGCAGGCCCTAATATGCCTGCCTGCCAGATCTCATTAGATGTCTGTGGGACTGAAAATCCCATGAGACATCGTGCAATCAGGTAGGCAGGCAAAGTCGATGGTCATTGTTGGCTGAAGACTTCTGCTGCATGCTGGTGGTTCCTTTCTCACCCCTGAGCCAAGGGAGACAAAGGAACCTCCACCATTGCAGTCCCCCCACTGCCCTTATTCACTGTGCCACATAGTTGGGGATCACCCTTTAGGCAGGCAAGTACCTCTAGAAGGTGTGACTGCTGAGTAAGCAGCAGACAGCAAGTAATCATGTTGGGGGGGGGGGGTTTGCCATGCCATGATGGCGGCAGCTCCTTTCTTTCCCTTGGGCTGGGGAGAGAAAGGAACCACCACTGGCATGGCACCTCCCACCATGCTTACTTGCTGTGCTGCTTATTTGAGGCTCACCCCTTCACTGCAGAGGTTCATGCCTGTCTAGAGGGGGCTGCACCAAAGTAAGAGGTGCAGGTAAAAAAAGCACAGAGGGGGGAGGGGTGGTGGTGACACCCCTCTAAACTTGTCACCTGGTGCAATCCACACACCCTAGTGATGCCCCTACTGGATATCCCTCGTGGTCTCTTCCAACTCCCTGGACTTTATCAGACATGGGGAACATGGCAAAAAACCACATCCCCAAACCATGTCAGAAGGACGCTACAAGAACAGAAAGGGCGACATTATCAGACACCCACATCCTCAGCTGTTCCAGGGGTGTAGCTCAGATATGAATAAAGTGTCCCTTTTTTATTGACAGGCTAAGCCATCAATAAAAAGGGATGCATTATTCATGCCCACGCTACACCCCCGGAACAGCTGAAGGATGTCATCTGTTAATGCCACCCGTTTTTGTTCTCATAGCGTTCTTCTGATGCAGTTTTGCTGCATCTGATAAAGTCCTATGATTCCAACAGTTTGCCATCTTTCCTCAGCTCCTATCATCCACTGCCTGAAGTGACCCCTCACTGTACCTCATCATGGTATGGCTGGCCCTCCACCTCTCAAGTAATGTGTTTTTCTAACGGGAAGTGCATTATGCCAGTATAATTCACAGTTAAGCCAGCACCAACCTTACAGTTCAACGTCTACTTATACAAAGGCATGCATGAACCTTTGACTCACAATAGACGATCATCTCATCATGACTGTTGCTCAACAGTACAACTTTGGACTGCGAACAAAGAATCCAATGTCCAGGTACTCCAGCAATCATGCACATTCAAAACTAGAGCCTAGTAAGAAGGGCTCTAATCTGATGGTTAGCCATCAGATATTTGTATTAACAATCAGCTAATTAAGAGTCAGGGTACAGTAATTGGAGACCATTTTGCCCTGCATCTTTTCTTTGCCTTAAACAGGGTTATACTTAAGCTAGGGAAATCAGTAATCACTTGCAGGTCAAATAGCTTTTTGAATCTGTCCACAAACTGATTTTCTTTCTCCAGTCTGAAACGCATGGCCCAGATGATGACTGTGTCTTTCTTACACAAGTGATCAAAGGTAAGAAGCAGTTCTTCCAGATAAGGGTGGTGGTAGACAACATCAGCTGCTAAGACGTAGTCAAAGTGGCATGAAGACCTGGGGAAATTCTTCTCCAAATCCACTCCCCAGAACAATTCTTTCACCTGGGGTTCATGTTTGCATTTCATTTTGGTGTTTTTGAGAATGTTGTACTGAAGGTTCCCTATCAATTCAGGCAAGTCTGTGGCAATCACACGTGCACCTGCAATAGAAGGGCCCACAGGATGAAAGTCAGTCTTGAGGACAACTGAAAGAGCATGTCAAAGTTGGCTTTGCAGAAATTAAGCACAATTAAGTTGAAGGATCCACCACAGCCTAACCCAACTGATATGAGAAGGCCATGTGTTCCAGCACTATCCATATGGTGAAGCTGCAAGGAAATGCTGGTTTCTTTTGAACAAGAGAGAGAGACTGAGGGGTCGTTTACACGGGCAAATATTCCTCTAAATATACCGCTAAGATAGCTCATAGTTCCCACGGATCGCAGCACAGCATCGCCTCATTCAGAAGGGGGGAAGGTAAAACACCCAAATATAGCATGCCAAGGGATGTCGCTACTTTTGCTGGTATATTTGCAATGTAGTGCATTATTGGCAGTGTAAACTACCATTCCGCTAAGGGTTAAAGCACAGCTGCATTGTGATTGGTTGATGATGCAGGGGTGGGCTTAAAAGAGGGGCAGGGAGGGAGGGAAAGACAGTAGCGATTAGAGGAAACTTTACAAATATCCTCTCTGCTATTTTGCAAGCCAGTTTGCAAACAAAAAGGATTCCCAACAATTTTCATTCAGGGTGCATTCCTTCTCATCCTCTCTGCTGTTTTGAAAGTATGTAAAAGCTCGTTCATTGCCTTTTATCCTGTGCATGGGGGAGGGAGATAAACCATTTCACGAAGGGCTGTAGCAGAGCTGAACTGCTATTTTCCCTCTCTATCTCTATCTCTCCCCCCCCCCCGCCACTTTCCTCTACTTGGCAGTAAATGCTGTTTTAAGCAAGGAAGAAAACCTTCCCTTTGAATGGTGGAAAGGGAGTTGGGGGGGATTGCCTCTAAGCGGGTGAGGACACAGAGTTGGGGCCAGGGCAGACATTCCTATGGCATTCCTTTCCCTCTCCAGTGCTTGGCCATGCCCCCAGCACTTTTGGCTGTGTGAACCTGCCAGAGAGAAGGAGAGCAGCTTCTGGACAGCAAGTTTCCTGCCAGTTTCCTGCCAGGGAGAAGAAGGAAGCAACTTCTGGACAGCCATTCTGACTGGGGAGATTGAATTTTTTTAAAAAACTGTTGGGAGAGGCTGCTTGTTGCTGAGGGGCTTGAACTTCTGACCTTGCCCTTTTACCCTCAAGAGCCTTCCTGTGAGTCACACCTGTGAGTCACACCTGTGAGTCATTAGGGGGTGGAGCTGGGAGCCTAGCTCTATATAAGTCCTTGCAGAGGCTTTCCAGGCCAGTTTCCTGCCAGAGAGAAGGAGAGCAGCTTCTGGACAGCAAGTTTCCTGCCAGTTTCCTGCCAGGGAGAAGAAGGAAGCAACTTCTGGACAGCCATTCTGACTGGGGAGATTGAATTTTTAAAAAAAACTGTTGGGAGAGGCTGCTTGTTGCTGAGGGGCTTGAACTTCTGACCTTGCCCTTTTACCCTCAAGAGCCTGAGGCGCGCGCCTAACGGCACGCAAATTTCAGTAACCAAACAAAAATACAGCAGACCTAAAAGTACAGCTTAGCATTCTCAGCGTTAACTAAGAGTTCTTAGATTACCTAAAAGCTCTCATCATGGACACTGAGGGGGCTGCAGCAGTCACTTGCAACACTTGTGCGATGTTTGTATTCTTGTCTACAGATGTGGAGAACTTCACATGCACCAAATGCAAGCTGGTAGCCCTCTTGGAGGAGAAAGTACAGCAGCTGGAGACACGGGTAGCTACACTTCAACAGATTCGTGAGCAAGAGGTTTTCCTGGACAGAACAGAACGAACAGTCTTGGATGGGGACCGCACAGAGGAAGTGGCTGTGGAGGAGAGGGTCACTTCACGGACACAGGAAGTAGACAGCTGGAGGAATGTCACACACAGAACAAGAAAATCCAGGGATTCTTCCAGCAGCTTGCAGCTACAGAATCGATTCGAAGCCCTTTCCCTTATCAAGGACAACGAGGAAGAACAGCATGGACAGACTTCAGGGGTAGAGCAGGGGACCTTGAGAGGACCACCGCAAGGAACAGCAGCTGCGAAGCCTCAGCGGAGGTGTGTGGTGGTGGTGGGGGACTCCTTGCTGAGGGGTACAGAAGCAGTGGTATGTGGGCCTGACAAGATGACTCGGGAGGTGTGTTGTCTCCCTGGGGCAAAGATCTGTGATGTGACCGAGAGGCTGACAAGACTCGTCAAGCCTACGGATCATTACCCCTTCCTTTTGGTCCATGTGGGAACCAATGATACTGCAAGGCACAGCTTTCCCAAGATCAGAAGAGATTATGAGGCCCTGGGGAGGAAGCTGAAAGAAATGAATGCACAGGTGGTCATCTCGTCTCTTCTGCCAGTTGAAGGGCATGGTCCAAGAAGGGAGAGGAAAATAGCCGACGTAAACAACTGGCTCCGTAGATAGTGTCACCGAGAACAAATTGGATTCTTAGATCATGGACTGCGCTTCCATGCGGGGGGACTTCTGGCAAGAGATGGGGTGCATCTTACAACAGTTGGAAGAAACATTTTTGCCAACAGTCTCAAGAATTTGATCAGGAGGGCTTTAAACTGAGTCAAATGGGGGAGGGAGACAGTATTCTGGAAGGCAAAAGGGCTGGAGAAAATAGTCAAACTGTCATAGAGGGAACAAGGCAAACAGTGCAAGGATCCAACAGTGGGAGGCAAAAAAACTTGCACAGGGAGCAAGTAAAGGGAACTACACTAATGCACAGAGCATGGGAAATAAGCAAGATGAACTTGAACTCCTTGCACTACAAAACAAATATGATATAATAGGCGTTACTGAAACCTGGTGGGACGAGTCTCATGATTGGAATGTAGGAATAGAGGGGTATAACCTTTATAGGAGAAACAGGCCAAACAGGAAAGGAGGAGGAATAGCATAATATGTCAGGGATATTTACACCAGTGAAGTGATCCATGACATCAATACTGGAAGCCAGGTGGAGAGCATCTGGATAAAAATTAAAGGGGAGGGAAACAACAGGGATGTTATTGTGGGACTCTACTACAGACCCCCAAATCAGACGGAGGAATTGGATGTTGCCTTTCTAGAACAGATGAACATACATGCAGAAAGGAGAGATGTAGTAGTGATGGGTGACTTCAACTATCCTGATATTTGCTGGCAATCTAACTCAGCCAAAACTACAAAGTCTAGCAAATTCCTTACATGCCTGGAAGACAATTTCATGGTCCAAAAGGTGGAAGAGGCAACAAGGGGGTCAGCTATTTTAGATCTGATCCTAACCAACAGAGACGACCTGGTTAATGGGGTGCAAGTGGTGGGATCCTTAGGTGAGAGTGATCATGTTCTCCTGGAGTTTGTTATACAATGGAAAGGAGAAGCCAGGCATAGTCAGACACGCATTCTTGACTTAGGAGAGCTGATTTCAATAAACTCAGGGAAATACTGGGGATGATCCCATGGTCAAGAATACTAAAAGAGAAGGGACCTCAAGACGGATGGGACTTTCTCAAAAGGGAGATACTGAAGGCACAATTTCAAACAGTACCATTGAGGAAGAAAAATGGGAGGTGTCTCAAGAAACCAGGATGGATGGCTAAAGAACTTTCAATGGAGCTAAGTTTTAAACGGAACATGTATAGGAAATGGAAAAGGGGGGAAATCACCAAAGAAGAATTCAAACAGATAGCGAACACGTGTAGGAGTAAAGTCAGAAAAGCTAAAGCGCAGAATGAGGTCAGGCTTGCTAGGGAGGTTAAGAACAATAAAAAGGGTTTTTTTGGGTATGTCCGCAGCAAAAGGAGGAAGAAGGAAATGATAGGGCTGCTACGTGGAGAAGATGGCAAAATGCTAACAGGGGACAGAGAAAAGGCAGAATTACTCAACCCCCTCTTTGCCTCATTGTTTTCAGAAAAGGAAAAGGAGGACCAACCTGAGGAGAATGGAACAGAGGACACAATAGGGGAAATCCAGCTCAAAATAAGTAAAGAGGTAGTACAGGAATACCTTCTTAATCTAAATATATTTAAATCTCCAGGACCAGATGAACTACATCCAAGAGTATTAAAAGAGCTGGCAAATATAATCTCAGAGCCATTGGCAATAATATTTGAGAACTCCTGGAGAACAGGAGAAGTCCCAGCAGACTGGAGGAGGGCAAACGTTGTTCCCATCTTCAAAAAGGGGAAAAAAGAGGATCCCAACAATTATCGTCCAGTTAGTCTGACATCAATACCAGGGAAGATTCTAGAACAGATCATTAAACAGAGAGTCTGTGAACATTTAGAAGGCAATGCCATAATCACAAAAAGTCAACATGGGTTTCAGAGAAACAAGTCATGCCAGACTAATCTGATCTCTTTTTTTGATAAAGTTACCAGCTTGGTAGATGAAGGGAATGCTGTGGACATTGCATACCTTGATTTCAGTAAGGCCTTTGACAAGGTTCCCCATGACATTCTTGCAAACAAGCTTGTAGAATGTGGGCTAGACAAGTTAACTGTTCAATGGATTTGTAATTGGTTGACCGGCCGAACCCAAAGGGTGCTCAGCAGTGGCTCCTCTTCGTCTTGGAAAGATGTGACCAGTGGGGTGCCACAGGGTTCTGTCCTGGGCCCAGTGCTATTCAACATCTTTATCAATGACTTAGATGAGGGAATTAGGGGCATACTTATCAAATTTGCAGATGACACCAAATTGGGAGGAGTAGCTAATACCCTAGAGGACAGGATCAAAATTCAGAATGACCTGGATAGACTGGAGAGCTGGGCCAAAGCTAACAAAATGAAATTCAATACGGAGAAATGTAAAGTACTGCATTTAGGGCGGAAAAATGAAATGCATAAATATAGGATGGGAGAGACCTGGCTGAATGAGACTACGTGCGAAAGGGATCTAGGAGTCCTAGTAGACCACAAGTTGAACATGAGCCAGCAGTGTGATGCGGCAGCTAAAAAGGCCAATGCGATTTTGGGCTGTATCAATAGAAGTATAGTGTCTAGATCAAGGGAAGTAATAGTGCCACTCTATTCTGCCTTGGTCAGACCTCACTTAGAATACTGTGTCCAGTTCTGGGCACCACAATTCAGAAAGGATATTGACAAATTGGAGCGTGTCCAGAGGAGGGCAACTAAAATGGTGAAAGGTCTGGAAACAATGCCTTATGAGGAGAGACTTAGGGAGCTGGGTATGTTTAGCCTGGAAAAAAGACGGTTTAGAGGTGATATGATAGCCCTGTTTAAGTATTTGAAGGGATGTCACACTGAGGATGGAGCAGGCTTGTTTTCTGCTGCTCCAGAGACTGGAACACGGAGCAATGGGTGCAAGCTCCAGGAACAGAGATTCCACCTCAACATGAGGAGGAACTTTTTGACAGTAAGAGCTGTTCGGCAGTGGAACACACTCCCTCGGAGCGTGGTGGGGTCTCCTTCCTTGGAGGTCTTTAAACAGAGGCTGGATGGCCATCTGTCGGGGATGCTTTGATTGTGATTTCCTGCATGGCAGGGGGGTTGGACTGGATGGCCCTCGTGGTCTCTTCCAACTCTGCAATTCTATGATTCTATGATTCTATGAACCTCAAAGCGGAAAAAATCAAAGAGCCACAAAATATAGCTGTGTAAACATATACCGTGTAAACTACCCACCACTGATGCGGGAAAGGGCTAAAGCGCAACTTATCACAATAAAACCTGCCGTGTAAACCAGCCCTGAGAGAGAGAGAGAGCAGTTCCAAGTAAGTGTGCTTAAAATTGCAACTAGTGATTGCAATTAGTACCTCTGTGAGTAAAAGTAAATTACACACAATGGGATAATGGCATTAGGCAGAAAGGATTTTAAATCTCCCCTCACCAAGCAAATTGGAGTTTCATGGGCCTTCATCTGGATTAAAGACCCACTGCTTCACAAAGATACACAGGCTACTCAAAAAATCCAGACACCTGCAAACTTTTTTTGAATGCCAATTATTCAACTGCTAATTAATTGTTTGATGCAATACTTAATTGCTTGATTAGCATATCATTAGCAAGGCCTTTGGTCATGCATCAAACTGATTTTGCATCTGCCTAGCTTTAGCTCCACTTATTGTTTTATATTCTAGGAAATATTAATATTGGGTATGATATTTTTAAAACAGAGAATATTTCTAACAGGGTGGTTAGAACACAGCATACATACCAAGAAAGCTGGCTACTATAGAGACCAGACCTGTTCCAGCTCCAATTTCAATGACATTTTTGTCAGCTATATTATACGATTTCACATTCTTTTCCAAAAAGTGGCACAGAACAAGAGCCTGTGGATGAAAATCAAAGGATGATTATTTATAGTAAATTGACAAAGAAATTGTACTAACACAAAAATAAATATAAATGGCTTTATCATCATCAAAAGAAGAAGGAGCCATAATCAGCGCTCAGTGAAGATTCCTACAATGAGGGGGAGGGAGGGAGAGAGATAAGAGTTTATCAGACTAGTCAAATAAGGCATCATAAAGATGCCTAATGATCATGAAAGGACATGTGTACCAGATGATATAATCCTTTTGCAATCATTTATAGTTTAAAAACCATAGTTTTTTATTGATGGCTCAATCTGTCAATTGATCCCCTGTGGTGATTTTCTGCCGTCATTGCCAGCATTTGAATCCGCACGCCATTGTACTCATGTGAATGCAAAATCAACGGGCAAGCACTTCCAGGTGCATTTGGGACAGCCAGGTAGGGGACACTTTTTTTTATGACAGACACAAGTGTGGTTTGGTGCTTTCCTGAACTTTTTGTGTGTTTATTTTGTTTTGTTTTTTTTTTAATTTCCTGTGCAAACGTCTTCTTGCAAGATTAGGTGAGATTTGAAACCAGGAAGTGAACAGGGCTCCATTCCCTCCCCGTTAGTGCCTGAGAAGCCTCTATAATGGGAACAAGGTAAGGTCCAGTGAGGGGGGGGAGTTCTTTTACCAGCATAAAAATGCCACAATTTATGCCAGCAAAAGAACTTTTATGGGGGGTGGTCTGATAAAGTCCAGAGAGGTGGGGGGGGGGGAGAGAGACAGACAGACAGACAGACAGATAGGAAATGGTACAGAAGTTTATATGAATAATCATGTCCTTTGACATGCCAGGTGCATGAAAAGCATCTCAGAAATTAAAGGGAAATCCTAGAAAAGAAGTGTGGAACTTTTTGCCCTCCACATCCAGGAACTTAAATCCAAAACAGCTGGAGAGTCAAAACTTGCCCACTGTTCAACAATATTTTCTGTGACCTATAAATCTCCTTCTTGCTGTTTGGCTTAACTGTGGCATACGATGACAAGGTAGGGAGAGACCTAATCCATCTGGTTGTCCCAACTACTGTAGACCCATTGAATCAATGGAACTTACACAAGCACTTACTTTTCAAGTTCAAGTTTAATGAGTCTCTTCTAATTGGAACTAACAACTGGATTTAGGTCTTTGGACTTTATCAGATGAGCCCCTTAAAATGTTATTTTGCTGGCATTAAAAAAAAATCCATTTTTATACCAGCAAAAGACTTCCCCCCACTACACTTACCTTTTCTCCCGGCAAGGCTTCCCCGGCAATGAAGAAGGAAGTGAACAAAGCCCCATTCACTTCCTCGTTTGAAAACCCACAAAACTTCATCACGCAGGAAATTCAAACATAAAACAAAAAATAAAACACAGAAAGTTACACAAAGCACAAAAACACACTTAAAAAATTTCCAAGTAAACCAGGGAAGGTTTTAAAAAATGTGTCACCTACCTGGATGTCACAATCTCGTCACAAAGTGTTCTAGCCAGTCCAGCCATTCACGAGGTAAATACATGGGGGGAAAGACATGAGGTTACACACGCCAGCTATGCCAGCAAAAAAAATGACACAGCCGATCTATTGATGGCTTGAGTGATGAATAAAATAGATCGGCTTAAGGACAAGACATATCGTCTGATATGCGTGCTCTTTCATGTTTTTATGGCATCGTTACGATGCCGTATTCAGTGCATCTGATAAAGTCCCTTATTTTGTTCTCTGCTCTGACAAAGAGCCCTGAACTGTTATGAGTATTTGAAGTTCTTTGTCTTTTGAACGGCCCATAACAATGATTATGAAGTGGCAAAGGTACCCAGACCTGACTGATCTTGGAAGCTAAGCAGGGTCAGCCCTGGTTAGTACTTGGATGGGAAATTGCCAATGAGTACCAGGTGCTGTGGGCTATACTGTTGTCCCTTCACATTCGCTGGGGTTGGGGATGGAGCACCACCGTGAAAGTGAAAAAACTGCAAATAAATTAAGCCCCGCCTCCAACATATGTACTACACTACAGTATTGTAGACTCCTCTCCCACCAACAGGACTACCAATACCTATTGGCAAGAATAGGAGGAGGAGGAAGGTGGGGTCTTGGAGTCTGGGCTAGTTGAGCAGCAGCTGCTACAAACCGTGAATACACAAAACCATGAATGTGAAATATGCATATGTGAAGGGACAACTGTACTTCAGAGGAACGGACTTGCAAAAACACCTCTGAGTATTCCTTGCATAAGAAAACCCCTGCAAAATTCATGGGGTCACCCTAAGTTGAGAGGAGACTTAGAGACTAATTTGGTTACAAGACGCTTGTCTTTAAAGGTGTCATGATGTTGCCAAAAACAAAAGCTTGGGATAGTGTTGCAAAAGGAATTTTCCACTTTTTCCACCAGCTTCTACTGCCAGATCTCACACCTGTATTTCAGACAAAGGAACTGGCAAAAGCTCCTCTGAGCATTTCTTGCCTAAGAAATCCCTGTGAAATCCATGGGGTTGCCATAAGTTGATGGGCGACTTGAAGGTGCACACACACATGCAGAGAGAGAGAGGGAGAGGGAGAGAGCAAATGAGCTGGTATAGGATGGACTTATGACCACCTCTCCTCCCTCCACTTGCTGGGTTTCGTCTTGCACAACCAAAATGGTGGGGGGAGCTTTCTTTAATTCTATGCTGGCCAGAGTAAAGGAGACTTCTCATACATCACAATGAGGGAAACATAGCATCTCACATTGCTTTTAATACCCTTCCTCATGCATGGTCTACCAATTTTATTAACTAGGCTGACAAAGAACCACACATATTGCCTTGTTTCAAATAACAGAACCATTAACGTTATTTGGCTACATTACCGAAGGCCAGACCACAGCTCCATAACAGTCAGTGGCTTCCCTGATCTTTATCTCATGGCCAGCAAAATTAAATCCTTCCCAGGCTTGGTTGGTGATCAGTGAAGGAGAGAAACACCTCCCCATGATTTCTGCAACTATCTCTTCATCTCCATTTTGTCCTAATAACAAAACAAGAATAAGATTACATGGCTTAATAATATTGAAAAGTAGCCAAGCCCTGAACTAAAGATAACAACACTGACCTAATTGCTAAGCTACTAACCTCTATTTGGGCATGCTGAGCTCTTAGACGCCAAACCATTTGAATTATGCCACTTCCCACAAATATTCCAAGCAAGGAATTGTTTAGTATGATATATATAGCCAAGAGGAATTGCTATCTATCATACTGTATTTGCTATATATAAAGCTGTAACAATAGAAGGTTCTTCCTCCCTTCTTCAGCACCAATGAGAGAAAGGGCCATGTCACACTACCCAATTATAGCAGTATCATTTTACTTTACCTGCCATGGCAACATCCTGTGGAATCCTGTGGTTTGTAGTTTGGTGAGGCACTAGAATTCTCTGGCTCAGAATTCTAAATACCCCTCCCTCCATTGCAAATCCCAGGTTTCAGTAGGATGTTGCCATGGCAGTTCAAGTAGAATCATAGCACTATAATTGTGTAGTGCAAAAGGACCTAAAGAAATCCCTTAGAGACTTACTGCACTCCAAAGAAAAATGGCAAGGCAGCAGGAATGTTCCGTCTTCCCTGCTGCCTTACCGCATGTAATTTTTTCATTCATTTTTGCTAACCAGAAAAAAACCGTTTGCAAAAAGGCGCAGTTTTAGCTCAGTCCCCCATGGGACCAGAAGAAAAAAATGCTGGAAGAATGGCAACATCATGTGATAAGGTAGCAGGAAAGATGATCACTCCTGCTGCCTTGCCGCTTTTCTCCAAAGTATGGTAAACCCCTTAGAAAAGTCTTAGACATTTATTGCACAAGGGAAGAGAAGTGGCACTAAAACCTGATAATAGCACTTCCTGCCTTGCCTTATCAGACAGCATCGGTGTGCTTTAGCTCTTCTTCCGTTCTAATCCCACAGAAGACTGTGGTAAATGCAAGTCTTGTTTCTATTTATTTATTTGATTTATATGTCACTTTCTCCCAAACAGGACTCAAAGCAGTTTATAATAATGTATAAATTACAACAGAATATCCAAAACAAAGCAACATTCCAGAATTCTCTCTCTTTTTTTAAGAAATGTATTTTATTTCCATGTTGCCTATGACTAGCATTGAAATTAAGAAAAAAGAAAATATGCAGCAAGTCACTTCTCTTCAAAAAAAAGTACCTTAAAATTGGTTCCTGCCATTCCACTTCATGGACTGACCCTGGGTTCTAGCATTATTTATGACTGATTGTGTTGCCTTGTGTTGCATTACATTGCATTTTATCCCACCTTTCTACTAAAAATAACATTCAAAGCAGTTAACAAACATCATGCAGAACAATTAAAACAGCAGAACCATTAAAATAATCATAATAAACAAAACAGGTCAAAGGGCCAAACTGAAATGATATTATGTTTACATCCATCCTGAATATAGCAAGATTGTGAAAGAGGGTGATATTTTCCCCAGTCACTTTTCCCACATTATGCCTAATTTTATACACCTTTCATATACAGGTCACACACACACACACACACACTGTATCTGCGGAATCAATATCCACATTTTAAGTTATCTACAGCTGAAAAAATAGGGACCCATATCATAAAGTTCTGCTGGAAAATGCCTACAGAGGGGTTCTCTCTAAGAATCGTTAAGTCCTCTAATGCAACTCTATGGTTTGTTTGTACCAGAAGTCCTTTATTTTAATAGAATTTGCTATTATCTGTAGTTTCTGATATCCACGGTAAGTCTGGGAACCAAACCCCTGCAGATACACGAGGCAACCTGTAGCCATTTATTTGCCTTTTCTGTAAACTGAAGAGCCCCAAACATTATAGCTTTTGTTTTTCATGGGGGTTGCTCTAGCTACCCACTTGGCTTGTCACTTCTGCTATGTTTCCTTCTCTAAAACATTCTTTTTGCATTGCAATGGTCAGAACTGGACATATGGGGTAGTATTCCAAGTGTGATGGCACCATAGTTTTGTATAACAACATTGTAATACTGGCAAATTTATTTCAATTCATTTCCCAATTATCTCCAAAGTGGAAGCTGCCTTTCTTTTCACACCAAC
Organism: Gambelia wislizenii; assembly: GCA_030847615.1. NCBI lineage: Eukaryota > Metazoa > Chordata > Lepidosauria > Squamata > Crotaphytidae > Gambelia > Gambelia wislizenii. The sequence goes on along the minus strand of JAUMIR010000003.1, from coordinate 221,411,907 downwards.
CACACACCAGAGCTAACATTTTCATTGGACATCATCATCATCATCATCATCATCATATCATAATGGGTTTCTGGCTGAGAATTCAAATTACCCCTCCCTAAAATCCCAGGATTCCATAGGATACTGCCATGGCAGTTAAAGTAGAATCATTGTACTATAATTGTGTAGCATGAAAGGATCCAATGACTCTGGAGACAGCAAAGATCAAGATGTCAATGCATTAGAGTGGGGAATCCAGCTATGCTCTCAAATGACCTACTGAAGCTCTCTCAAACAGTTCCAGCCAGCACAACTACAGAAACCTTAGACCATGGTAATGTGGTGATGTAGCACATGCCTCGAGAGAGTTTGGCTTTCTGACAGCACATTCCTTCTATGGCATAGTGACAATGTAAACTCGCATCACAGCTGAGGTAGCAGAGCGAGCAGGTGACAATGGATCCAGGCAGTGGCTGGGCAAATGATTTCTTAAGTATCGTCCAAGAAACAATGGAAGCGCTGCAAAACTGAACAGTCAACCCACAGCACAGATATTATTTTTGAGAACGCCTCCCCCAGTTAATGTTTCAGTGCAAGGAGATTGGTTGGAGTGGAAAGGCTCCAGCATCCTACTTGATCAAAGCACGTGACATGACAGAGAGGAAGGACTGCCACTCAGGGCAGAATGCGCTCAGACGCTACCAGATTGACTCCTTACCATCTTCAAATATAAAAAGATTAGCTGGCAGAAGAAGAGAAAGAGTCCAGCCTGAGACCCATGTAAATGGTTGCCAGTTCTGGCCTTACCATTAGGCAAGATGAGCAGTCAGCTTGTGGGAGGGAGAAAGCTGGGAGAAGTGGCAAGGTCTTGAAGAACAGAGTTGCATACCATGCAGCTTGACCTGCGTCCCCTAAACTAGCCTGCTGCTCTCAGGTGGAGTGGAAAACTCTGTGTCCCAGTGTTACCTACCCTGACACCTCTACCATATATCTGTATTAATTGGCAATATCTAATAATTTGGCCAACTGTGGCCTTCCACGTAGTGTGACCAGTAAACTGGGAACACCTAAGGATCAGGGATTCCAAAAGACTAGCACTGAGACTCAGTCAGGTATGCACTAAAGAGAGGCCAGCCCAAATTCCAAAGAAAGGTAATGCAAGTCAACGTCTTACCTGAACGCTGGCTAATCCCATCAGCCTAAGCTGAGATACTCAAGTTTGTGAAGAGCCCTCATACCTCTACCCTCCCCCAAACAAAGAGAGTTGCTTCCTCTAGTCAGTTACAAAATATCTGCACATTAAGGATCATTAGCATATCCGGAGTGTCCATTATCTTACCTTGAGAACCTCCAAGAAGCAGTCTTTCACTCTAAATTCCATCCCCTAAAGGAAATTATTGGGTATAAAATCCCTTCAAAACCCCACTCAGGTGCACACAGTTCATCTTCCTACCGACTCCATGTTAGACTGTGCAGCTGTTCCAGCTTCAGGACCCACACTCTGCCCCCAAAGTAGATATTGTAATATGCTTAGACCATAGTTCATTCACATGCATTAAATAAATAAGTACAATATAACAGTGCAACAATATAAAAGTACTACATAAAATAAACAGCATATAGATCTTGCATATATTTAAAAAAAATACAATACAATTCAATATAATGACAATTAAAACATACTGAATATAAACAATAAAGGTGTCATCCCATCCCCACCACCTGTATCTGTAGGGAATATTTTCCTGGACCTATTGTTTATAAGTGAAACCACAGATAATAGCAAACACTATTAAAATAAAGGACTTCCAATACAAACATACCATAGAGTTGTGTTGGAGGACCTAGCGATTCTTAGAGAGGACACCTCTCTAAGCATTTTCCAGCATTACTCTATGGTATGTGTCCGTATTTTTTTCAGCCGTGGATAACTAAAACCATGGATATTGGTTCCGCAGACACATACAGGACATGATCTGTACTATAATTAGATAAGAGCATCCCCACAGCAATCAACTGCATCAACAATAAATATTGGTTGAATGTTCATTGCTGCAAGGGCAGAAAGAAAAACCTTTTGAGTTACCATAGAGCCAGTATCAGATAGGAGATAGAAAATCTTTTATAGAACAGAATTAGAATATAGATAAGACAGAATAGATCCCCAAGTTCTTGGTTCAGAATATAGAACAAAAATAGAACAGGATATAGAACAGAAGAACAAATGATTAGGCAAATCCTCAATTTCCAGGGCCCCACAAATACATAAACAGAGGGCCAAAGGGTATGAGAATATCTGCTATTGATAAGACCTGTAGGCATGGTTTGCAAGTGAAGGGCTGTAAAAGCTTGCCTGGGAAAGTGAACTTTGCCAGGAAAACTTGCCTTTGATGATCAGATTTATAGAATCTATGTCATTTTTTAGCCTATCTGTCCATTTGAACACCATGGTCAAAAACGTATTCCCGAAGTTTCTCTGTTGAGTTCAAGATAGAAAAATTGTCAAGCGGAGTAAGGTATGATTGAAGCAACTTGTGATATCTTGAACTCCAAACTTTTCAGTTTGATAGTTGTTCAAAACATGACTCAGGGAAAACCCTGACTGAGGAATCTTTTAAAATTCTTGAGTAGTTAAATAAAATCAAATGAATGTGAGCTCTAATGGTAGGAAAACCAACCTCTGCCTGAACCAGAGCTACAGAAGTGCCAGGTGGAAATATTAACAGTTTCTTGAGAAATGTATTCTGAAGGGCCTCCAGTTTAGCCATCTGAGAGTCATCCCATACCCAGACAGTGGCACCATACAGAATTTGGGCAAGGACTTTGCTCTGAAATCTTTTCTTTTTTTATATTTTTATTAAAATATAATAAACCCAACATATAAGGGATACAAAGGCAAAAGACAATACATACACACACACACACACACACAACACACACACACACTACCCACCTAAATAACACCTTAATAAACAGGAAACCATGGAAAGGACACATGACTTCCTGCCTCCAGGCTAATGGTTATAAATACTAAATATCTAAATATCTAAATATTCATCCACTGTTATGAATAATAAGTTCCACTTCTACAGATTCAATGCAAAATATTCCATTACCAAAGGTAATAATAAAACAACCTAAAATATCTTTCTTATTTGCATTAATTCTAAAAAGAAAATAAATCTGTATTAGTACTTTCTTGATTCTATATTATTATTAGGTGTTTCTGCAATATAAGCTACCATATTCTTGGAATAATATTTTTTTTCTAATTCTTCTAATTCTACTTTTTAAATAAAAACAAAATACAAATGCATTTTTTTCCAGGTCTGGAGCAACCAGGTGACATCCTGCAGTGTTGTAAAAATCTATGGATTGCTCTAGCAGCTTCTATATGGGGCTTCCAGGAAAGGATTTCTGTAAAATGAATGCCAAGGTACTTAAATCCCCAGCATTGTTCAATCTGGTGACCATTAATAGACCATCAAAACTAAGAATGTCTTTTTCTAAACACCATCGCCCTTGTTTTAGTATAGTGAATGTTCAGCTTTTCTTTAGGATAAACCATGCTGAGCTTAGAGAACAGCCTTCTCAAACCTGTACAAGTGAAATTAAAATCATATCATCAGGGTATAAAAGAATAGAAACCTTATTTGACCCAACTGAGAGTGGAAAAAATTCTGGGCCAGACAATGCTGGGATTATGTTGTTCAGGTATAAATTAAAGAGTGATGGTGCCAACAGACATCCTTCTTTTATTCCTTTATCTGTGTGGATCAGTAAATGAGCTGGAAATGCCACATTCTGAAGAAAAGCAGCAAAGTATCAGGAACGTTCCATCTTTCCTGCTGCCTTACCACATGACATTGGCATTCTTCCAGCTTTCTTTCATTCTGGTCTCATGGGGGACTGAGGTAAAACTGCATCTTTTTGCTAATGGGTTTTTCTGGTTAGCAAAAAGACTAGATTTTACCTCAGCCCCCTCACCGGACCAAAATGAAAAGACACTGATGTCATGCAGTAAGGCAGCACAGAAGATGGAACATTCCTGCTGCTTTGCCACTTTTCTTTGGAGTGTGGTGAGCCCCTTATTCTAGCAGTCATACTGGAACAGAGTTCCTTGATTAGAAACAATAGGTGATTATCTATATCAGTGTTGGCCAGTTTGTTCCACAACAAGTTTCTATCAACCAAGTCAAAAGCTGCTGCTCAATCAACAAAGGCAAGAAATAAATGTTTGGTAGGACCAGCAATACCTTGTTGGGCTAAAAAAATAAAAAGACAAACAACGGTCAATAGTACTCTGCCCTTTTCTAAAATCAGCCTGTTCAGAGTGAATGATATGGTTAGTAGATTCCCCTAGTCCTCCAATTTATTTAACAGAGATTTACCATATAACTTACAGTCAATATTCAGAAGACTAATAGGCTGATAATTGCTGGGATCTTGCTTACCACCCTTCTTATGAATAGGAACAACTACACTCTGTTTCCAGCCCACTGGAATTACACCTGTGTTGCTGATCTGAGTAAACACTTTTGCTAATATTGGAGCTCACCACCCAGGAAAGTATTTGAATATTCCTGGAGGCATCATATTTCTCCCGGGGCCCATTCAAAGCAAGAGCTGCTGTCAACTTCTTTATTTCAGACACTGACATGGAGACCAATAAGGCAAACAAGCGGTTTTGGAAACGATAGATGGGTGGTTCCCTGAAGATATAGATTTGTAAAGCCTGCTAAAAAGAATATACAATTGATTTGATGGCATTTGCTCAATGATTACCAGTCTGATTGTGAGCATACCAGTAGAAATGATATCACAAAACTGCTTCTCATTCTTTTCCATCACAGCTAAGGCTAAGTGTTTCCAGTGTATTCTAACATACAAATTGTTTTTTTGTTTGTTTGTTTTAAAAGTGCCTTATAAGATAAGCTCATAGAAGCTAAAATGTCTGGGGAAGTACTATCATTATTTCTAAGTGCCTGTCAAGAGTAAATCCATTAATGCTTTTCAAGCATCCCTAATTCAGTATCAAACCATCTATTGGTTACTACTCTATCAGAATTAAATTGTTTGTTACAGACCAGTTTAGGTCTAAGATTTTGAATAATGGTTTGATAAGCATGTAAGATATCTAAATTAGAGGCTAAAATGTCTTGACAAAGGGATTTAAAGGAATTCTTCTCAAATATGTGGAGAATGAAGGTGCCTAGATTGATTTACCACCATATTCTCTATTTTCCCACTTTAATTCCATTTAAATTTTGAGAAGGACATGAAGTGGGGGAGGTTGAAACATTTCAAAATTGAATAGTAGCAACAGAGGAAAATTATCACTTTCAACCTTGTTGTTAGCTTCAAATCTGTTAATGTCAGGTAGCAGATTGGCAGAAACTGCCATATAATCTATTGTGTTAACTCCCCTGTTGGTGACATGAGTGCCTACCCAACATTAAGGGAAACCAAGGCATAAGTGTGACTTGAGAATCTTGTCCAAAATTAGTACCCTCCACTTGTTTTGAACTGGCCCCAATTCTAGCATTAAAATCTCCATGCAATAGGAGCCTTGTGGAGGGATATTGACATTCCAGGAGGCTAAGGGTTTCAAGAAAACTATTCCAGATGCTACTGGAACCTACATTTTTTATAAGCTAGGTGGAAAATAGACACTTAAACAAATAATAGAACCAAAATTCATGCTCTTAATGAAGAGGGCCTGTATACATTGCAGAAAATAGCTAGCTAATGGATGAATATTGACTCATAAATCAACTGAGATAAATGTAGTAAGGGTGCCACTACCATGATTTCCAGTACATGTTTTGACAGCTGGAATAGAAAATGACCAAATTCCATGAAGAAATGGTAAATTGATTTCAGGAGGCCATGTCTCTTACAAACAAGAATTTTAAATTTTTGTAAACAAAATTTACATTATGCATTATGGAACTTATTTCTCCAATGAATAATATTCAAAGATAATAAGTTGAATTGTCAAACTTGTGTAGTCAAGTCTGTATCATCACAAATATCCAAGAATTATGTTTGAGCAGGGGCTTTTTGTTTGGAGGGCAACTCATGCAAAGGAGGTATATTGTTAACCTTCTTTAACTCAAACTACAGTTATTGCACTTGAATTATAGTTATTAAGGGGTTGTCCAAATGGTGAAAAAAATTCCTCACAGAATGTGAGGAGAATACTCCCTGTCTTAATGGCATTCCATGTGATTTCACCATATTGTGAAGGAGGGGGAGCAAAAAAGGCCAAAAACCTCACCAGAAAAGCCTTCGCAGCTTTTCCTGACTTTTTTTAAAAAAACAAGATGGTGTGCATTTCTGCTTGTTAGGACAAGCAAGTCAATTTGATTCGCTTGCCCAAATGAGAGGAAGTGCAAATCTGATTGGCCAGATGAGCACAGGGGGAGGGGCTTGCTAAGAAAGCAACCGCCAGATGCTGCCATGTTAGATTTTCACCTTAGTGGGCAAGTGCTAAAGTGAGAAAATGGGTTTTGGGGTTTTTTTTGTTTTTGTTTTTTGCTTTTGTGTTAAAGTGACAAAATTGCTCAATCGCACCTTGGACATTGTTTTTTTTTTAAAAAAAATAAGTTCAACGGCAGCAAATTCAGGTAAGTGCAACCATGAATAAATCACTCACAGCCACCATGTTTCCTAGTGGGTATGCAGAGCTTAAGGGGGGAGAAAAACCATTAGGACAGGTTGCAGCTGCAGTGAAATATCATTAGTGTGAGGCATTCCTTTTTCTACGCACTCGTATAAACAAGACCTGTCATCCCAATTCATTGCTAGTGTAGCATCAATCTTTATTATCCAGATACCTCTCAGCATGAGGGGCCTCATGAATGGATGAGGTGGATACTAAATTCACCAGTGGTTCAGCCAAGTGATTGATAATAGACAACATGTTCTTAAGATCATCCAATCTAGAGGCAATGTCTTTTTGTTCTTCATTGATAATTAATTCACTTAGGGCCCATAAACTGCTTCTCTGTTACAATGCTAGAAGTTTTGGCTGGACTAGACTGCAGCATAGTCTTGCAAGAAGTTTCTTTGGAGATTAGCAAACAGGTATTCCTTTCCTCTGTAGGCACCCCACTACTATGCTTAGGAAAAATTAAAGGGGTAATAGCTAAGTCTCAAAAAACCCGCATTGGTATTATTCGAAGGTTGAACAGAGAAAGCTTCATTTTCATCAACATAAGAGGGATTTTAGACTGTTCAAATGTTACCACAATTCTCTTATGTGCAGATACACTGGGAAGACATTCTAGAGCAAGCTTATCAATACTATGAGAGTGTACATGTATTCTATGCATGCTATGCACTCTCTATGCGCTCTCCTCTATGCGCTCTCCACCTACCATTGTTTATTCTGTTATAAGCAATTTGCAGCATGACTACCTTTGCTTGTAAAACCTTGTTGCAGTTTCTGTTTCCCATCACCTTTAAAGTTACTAGAGAACTACTCCTAGAACCATTTATGGTGTTGTTGGGTTTTTTGCTCACCAATTTTTCCTCCTTTCTTTCCTTTGTGCTATTAGATTGAGCCAAGCTCTCTTTTAAAGCTGTATGTTTCTGTATAAAAGTATCAAAGGGGAATTTAAGAAGCTCAAGTTGTTTAACAGTTTCTCTAAATGTTTCTAAGTTGGAAATAATAATGTGGGCTGTTAAAAGGCACTGCTTTGTCACAAAGTCTGGGGTGGTAATGGTATGATTGTTGTTCAATGCATTGTTTCTTTTCAATAATAAGTGATTTCTCAGGCACCAGTTCAATTGCCCCATTTGACTTCAAGGACATTCCTTCCTGATAAGCAGCCAGATCAGTGCCAGAGATTTCCAAGGGCTCAGAAAGAGGCTTATTTTCTATATCCAAAGCTGAGAAACTGTTAGCATTAGGAATTGCAAAGACTGAGTTTGGGATACTCACAGTTCCAACATAGATATGAATGATGGGGCATTAGTTCTCATACTCCACTGGGTTCAGGGAGGCCCTCTTCAGGAGAGGATGAATTACAGCATCCTTCAAGGTAACAGGAATGTTATCCCCCCCCCCAACAAGAACAAACATAGGCATTTACAATACCCTTGACTCACCCAGTCATTCTAGCTCTAATCAATGTTATACACCAAGATTAGCAGGGATCAATCTTACATGTGGTAGGTAAAACTGATTCCTTTGTCTTTTCCAGACCACTGGGCTGCCACAGTTGAAGCTGACCCTGAGAAAACTGACTATATGGCACACTGGACAGCTCTCCAGACTCTACAAGAATGGTGGCATCTAGTTCTGGGAGAACAGAAGCAACATTTTCCTTGAAGTACCTAGCAAATTTGTCACAGCAGATAACCAAGGGCTCCACTGCTAGTTCCTCTGTACCTGATCCCAACAGGTTCCTTACCACTTAGAATTATTAATAAAGAGTCCCCACCAAACTTTGATCCTATTCAGTCCCAGATCTATGCTACCTACACTCTAGCCATCATCCAGCCTGTTTCATTGCCCATAGATTTTCTGTAAACCATAGTGAGTTAAAGGCTCCACAGTACTAGATTAGGGAGTGCTTGGGAGTGTTTTTTTTCTGTTCCATCTCATCACTCCAAGGTCCTGACAGAATCATCAACCCTTTCAACTTGGAAATCTTTCAGAGTATTCAGGAGTCTTTAAGTCTCTGGGCATAAAACATCTTAACCAGTCCCTCACCCCATGGGAAGCATCTGCTCCAACCAAATCAACTTCAAAAGGAAAGTACCGTACAGTTGTCCCTTCATATTCGCTGGGGTTTTGTTCCAGGACACACCCCCCCCATGGATACCAAAGTCCATGAATACTCAAGTTCCATTGTATGCAATGGCATAGCATAATAGTGTCCCTTATGTAAGATGGCAAAATCAAGGTTTACATTTTGGATTATTGTTTTTTAAAGAATATTTTCAAGCTGTGAATACTTAAATCCATGAATACCAAATGCATGGATACGGAGGGACAACTGTATCTGACCATGAGAATGAGATGACTTGAAGCTCTGCCAGCTATGATCTATCTACCCAACAGCAAAAAGAAGGTCCAGAGTGTGCCATACCACAAGATTCAGGCCATTAATGTACTGAGACACATCCATGGCTACCATGGCAACCATGAAGTCTTAACCCAGGTCCTCTAAAGGCAGCCTCAGCATGGATATTGAAGTCTCCCAAAAACAACAGTTCTGAGGTTCTAAAGTACCACTTCCAAGATCACTTTAGCCTATTCAGACAAGGAAATGGCTGAGCAACAGTGTGAATGATACATCAACAGCATTCCTGATCTGTCTTTTTAACACAACACAAGGTACAAATCTTCAAAACTGGTGCCAGGATGGATTGGTTTCCTTGTGAAAGTGATGCAATCCTTATGGATGGCAACTTTCCCCCTTATTTCTCAGGACTTTTGTCAGACAAGGCAAAAATTGTGTCATTACTATGTGATAATAACATAACGGACTGAAATTATCAGACAACATTGTCCCCTCCTGTGGCCAGTGTGTGTGCCAGCCGTGAATAAGGCATCACTTTTTATTCAAGGACTAAGTCATTAATAGCTCCTCAATATCGTTATTTTCATGGTATTGAGGAATGTGCAACACCAAGTCCTGCTGTAATCATAGGATTACAGCATGAATGGGCAGTCCTCTTTCCCATGTTCCCATTGCCACAGAGAAAAGCTCTGGGCAACAACATGAAAATGATCAACAGGATGTTCTTTTTATGAACTGTCCCATATTGCCAGCAAGTTTTTATGTATGTTTCAGGGCTTATCTGTCTATTTAATTTGTGGTTTTTTAAAGTGTTTTCAGTGTTTTACATGGACTCACGTCTTCTTGCAAGAACCGCCGAGATCTTGCACTCTGGCTAACACAGGAGTAAGTGGACATTTCTCTTACAGGAACATGCCAGTTAAAAGCACTAATATATTGTTAATGAAAGGTAACACGAAGCCTCTCCATTGACGCCCCCTTGTCGTGGGAGAGAGGCTTGCGTACCCTAATGATGTTTTGAGCTATGCTGGCGGTGGCATAATAGCCACTGGTAGGGTCTCCCATGCCAGACAGGTCAAAACCGAAGGGTCTGACAAAGAGCGTCAAAGGGTAGGATGGGCTCTCTAGCCTGTGGCAACCGTCCTAGGAGAAGGAAAACTCCAATCCCAAACCCGGGCAGATGGTGCTCGTCCAACCCTGTAAGGTCAACCATCTAAGAGAAGGAAACTCTAATCAAACCTACGG